>JAECWQ010000220.1:10000000-14800000 GCA_018150835.1 Drosophila repletoides
TTTATGTGAAGGGTATATTAGGGCATATTTGTTCCAGTCATATGGAAAGTCTTTCTAATATATTAATTCATATATTATTCCATTTGCGGGCAATACTTTAACCTCGTGTCATTCTGAAACAGCTTTTTGAAGGCTGCAATTCAAGCTAGTGTCATTTTGAATACAACTTTTTTTTTGCAATTTGTGGAGCACACTTTAAGCTAGTGTCATTTGGATATAAATGCGCCTGCTCAGCTGGTAATTTCGCCATTCTATGCCCTGTGCTTTATTAATAAATTGCATAATTAAGCGGCATGATTCATGCCACAGTCGCAGCGGCAGAGGCAGAGGCAGAGGCAGACGCAACAATCCCGATGCGGGCGAATCGGGCGATAAGAACAGTTGCTGTTATACTGAATGGAGCCCTGTAGACTGAGGCCGGTGCCTGGGACTGAGACTGAAGACTGTAGACTGAAGACTGAAGACTGAAGACCGGGGACTGAAGACTGGGCACTGACTGTGCAGACTGTCGTATTGCACTTGGCTGCAATTCTTCAGTTTTGTGGCAGGCACAGCTGGAGACGGTGCTGCAAAGATGCGCAAGTGGCAGGCGCGGCTGCTAAGTGCGCATGCATTTTAAATAATAATAAAAATAATAATAAATATAATAATAATAGAATAAACATAATATAGGAATTGCATAAAATATAATATGAGGCTTGAAAGCACAACAAGATTAATAAACGCCTTTTTAGCACTGAAGGAACCCAGCAAAGAATATTAAATTATTAATTTAAATCAAATTAATTATTTGATATTATTAAATTATATTCCAGATGCCATTTACTTGTCCAGCTCGCGTCAAATGCTGGAGCCGATTATGGAGGAGACCTCCGAGGATGAGGAGCATGCGCAGAACAGTTGGAATGGCTGCGAGCAGCGGGGCTTCTGGAGTTCCGCTGAATCCGAAACGGGTTCGGTCATAAGAGTCGAAGTTAATAAGGGTGAGTAAGCGATTTTAATTAATCTAAAATTGTAATTAATTAAATAAATATTCCACAGATATCGACGCCATATCCGAACGTGATTTTGCATGTCCGCCCAAGCGTGCGCGTCGCTCCCAGGAGGAGCAATTACAGACGCAGTCGCAGTCGCAGTCGTCGCTGCAGCAGCCGGAGGATGTGGTGCAAATGCGCCGGCCGCCGCCGCCTCGCTATGATGCCGAGACGCACAATAGTCTGGAGCGTTTCCTGGCACTGGAGGCCTGCGCCAGGGATAGCTACGGCAGCCAAGGGCAGCGCAGCAGCACAGGCAGTTGCCGTCGTGGAGGCAGCGGCGTCAATTTTGAAGATTTCTATTCGGACAATGATTCATATCATTCGCTGTCGCGCAGCTCATCGCTGGTGCAATTTGAATCCTTGGAACGCCAGTTGACGCTACAGGAGCAGCATCAAAGCATGAATAGTCTGGGCAACAGTTCACCCTCGCTGCTCAGCTGTGAAACGATGGCGAGCAGCAGCAGCGCTGCCAGCGGCGGCAGTCACAGTAATCCCGATAGCCGTCGCGGTTCAGCCACATCCCTGCTCAAACGTTATGAATCCAGTGATGGAAGACTGCATCAAACCTATTATGAATTGCACAAGTTAACAGACTTTGAGGAACAGCAGAGAGAACTCTTTGGTGCCTGCAAGAATCTGGCGCAGGCAGAGCTTAAATCCGACTCGGAATCGAGCACCAGCAGCAGCAGCAGCTCCTCCAGTAGCGACAGCAGCAGCGGGCACAGCATGTTGAGTGCTTGTCCGGGCAAACAGGATGCCGGCGGTGTGCGGCGTTTGCCGCTAAATTCGGCGGAGAATTTATCTGAAGATTCTGGCTACTGTGAGCCGAGCACATTGCGACGCGCCAAATCCAAAAGTATACCAAAGAATTTCGACAAACTCTGCGAAGAGGAGGAGGTGGAACTGGAACTAGGAATGGGAATGGGAATGGGAATGGGAATGGGAATGGGTCCGAGTATAGAACTGCAGCATTCCAAAAACTCCAATGATTTGTGTCAGACAAAAATAGAGCAGACACAAAATGAGAGAGAAGAAACGACGACGATGACGACGATGACGACGTCAACGACGTCGGAGGAGAGCATAGAATGCTCTGGTAATTCATCTATAAATAGCAGCGAGAGAGCAACGCCAGAGGCATCTCCAACATCATCGACATCGTCTGCCGCCTCGTTCACTTGGCTGCGCAACAGTTTGCCCGATATACGCGAGCCGCGAGGTTCGTCTGACCAATCTCCAACGGATAATAACAGCTACGTGCTGGCCAATAACAGCAGCAGCAGTAGCAGCTCCGACGCCAGCTCCTCTGCCAATTGCTCGCCCGTGTTGGCACGCAGCGTGCCCAACGAGCTGCAGCAGCTGGGCAGACGTCGACGTCAGCAGCGTACACGTCCAACGCAGCAGCAGCAGCAGCAAAGGAATTGCCATAGTCACAGTTCTAGCGAGGATTTGGATTTGTTTGATAGCTACAGTTTGCCGCGTATACGACGCAGCTGTAGCTGGAACGAACGTTGTGGCTGGAGCGGTAGTGGAACTGGCACTGGAGCAGCTGCTGGCTATTTAAACGCCAGTTATCAGAACCTAACACTCTTGGATTACGGCTCAAACGTGGAGAATATGTCGCAACGCAAGCGTGTGGCTGCGACTGGTGAGGATTATGAGCAGCTCATCTGTAAAGGCAACTTTTTGCTGGATGAATTGAGTCAGATTTACGATAGAAATGCTTCGATACTCAATGATAAAACTCCGGAACAGGAGCAGCAGGAGGAGCAACAGACCACCAATCCTAGTCCCCTGCTAGACGCAGTGTTGCCTGCGTCGCCGCCGCTGCCTCCACAGACGCCGCCGCCTCAAGTGCAGCATGTACAGTTAACCATAAGGAAGCCGCCAGCGCGTCAAAAGCGTCAGACAACTGCAACAGTTGCTGCCGTAACAGCGGCAGCGCCCTCAGCAGAAGCAACAGCACCAGCCGCCACTGTTATCAGTTTTAGCAGCTTTGGCAAGACTTTTGATCAGGATCCAACAAATCTGCGCACATCCTACGCCCAATCGCTGGAACAGTGCAATTTTGAGGTTAGTTCAGTGCCTGTGAAGCCCTCGGTGACAGCAGTGCGTGCGCTGCCCAAGCGTCGCTTCCAGAGCAGCACTGCTAAGCAGCGCAGTTTGGTTAGCAGCACGCCCAATTTGTCGGCATATGATAACAGCCAGGAGACAGAGGATGACATTTATGTTAGCAGTGCACATAACTCTATGCATCAGTTGCCCCAGACGCCGACACAGCCCAAGCCATTGGGCATATTGCTGCCTGCTGGTTCACGCAATTCCTTCAGCAAGGAAGTCAGTTTTTGTCCGGTTGTCAGCAAATATTGCTGGCAGGAGCAATCATCGGAGGAGCCGCAGGAGGATGGAGAACACCAGCAGCAGAGCAGCGATGAGGAAGACGAAGAGGCGGAACAGCATGAGGATGAGGAACTGTTGGATAACGATGCCACTGTTATTTATAACACCAAAGAGAATGAAAATATAGCAGCGCGTTACAGTGAAGAGCAACAGCAACAGCAACAGCAACAGCGAAGAGAGCAAGAGAGCGTCGTGGCCGCAACGATCGCTGCCGATAACAGCAATGAGAGCGATGAGAATAACGAAAACATCGCCGGCAGCAGCAGCAGCAGCAACAACATTGAAACGGCAACGCAAACGAAAACATCGCCGCAGCTTGTAACCGTTTCAAGCGTTGCTGCTGCTGTCAGTCTTGAACCGCGCGTCGTCGCGAGCTCACCGAATGTACCGATCGTTCCGTCAACAGTAAAAGTGCCCGTAACAGTGCCCATAACACGTCCGCTAAGCCTGCATTTGCCCATACTAAGCGAACCGCCCACAAATCGCGCTCACCATATACTCTACGCCTCGCAGCAGCTGCTGCAGCGTTACGATAAGGATAAGGACAAGGATAACGATATGCCAAAAACATCGCAGCCTGTCGCTGCTGCGGTTAGCAGCAGTAGCAATAACAATGAGTCACCCAAACGCTCAAATAAAACCGATGAAAAACATCCCAGCTCAAAGAGTTTTCTCTCACGCTTTGCGCACGGCTTACGCTTTTCGCTGCGCCGCAAAAAGAAGCAGCAACAACAACAGACGCAGCAGCAGCAGCAACAGACGCAGCAGCAACCGCAGCAGTTAACCCCTGTTAAGTCAAGCGGCAAACAGAATGGCAAAGCGCAGGACTTTATTTACATACCCTTAAAGCCGCCACGCAGCGGCCAGCTGCTAGATGAGAGCAATGCCTCAGAGGCGAGCACTGTTAGCGTTGCAACTGCAACAGCTACAGCTGAGCTCGAACAACAACAGCAGCAGCAGCAGGGTAAAACGTCAACATTACAGAAGCTGGTAACAGGTAAACCGCCACTGCCCAAACAGCCGCCGCCACGTATGACGCATGCGCCATATGTGATGGCCAGTGCTGCAAATCCGCCAAGAGTTATACCAATAACAGCGACAGCCAGTGCTGCCCTATTGGAGGCAGAGAGGCAACAATATGCGGCATTTGAAGCACAGTTGCAGGCGGCGACAATGCGTGAAACGGATGCGGATAATCGCGATTCGCCATCGCGGGCGAGCGTTGCACAAAAGACGCAAATGTTCAATCAGCTGAGCGGCGTTTCCGCGCCCCAACACCAGCAACGTCCTTTGACTATGGTCACAGCTGTGCCGGTGGCTGTTAGTCCAATGCTCGAAAATAATAAAATGGGTCTCATTGAGACTAATTTGGACACACACGAAACGGTTATATCGGGTAAAACGCGCTCTCTAATGGATATTACCTGCAATCCGGTGCATCAGCAGCATAAACGTTATTTGGTCAAGCGCTTGAATGTCACCAGCGCTGCCTATGATACACGCGACGATGATGATGATGATGATGACGTGGATGATGAGGATTTAAGAGAGAATGGTCAGCATCATATTAAGAAATCCTCTCAAGCCGGCGGTGTTCAAATTGCCTCTGTGCGTAGACCACACAAAAGCATGGAATTTCTGTTGGATAAAGAGAATCAAAAGAATGTTTTGGTGAGTACCACAAAAAGCATAACAAAAAATAAAAAGAAAAAAAATCCTCTGAAAACAATACTCCTATATGTATCCACCCTCCCCCTGTGAAACCCCCTCCCGGCAAACTACATATACTTACACATAGTTTTTATGGCTTTTGTCTCGTGAATGCGAACATCATTATCATCTTCATCTTCTTCATCCCCCGGTTGGGGTGTTGGCCTATCCCTTAAAGCTGCACTACTTTTGTGCAGATAATAAAACAGGTATATTCGCTTTGTGGCCCAGTTTGGCCTAAATCTCTAATAAGTTTGTGCCTTATTAACAGAAATTTAAATTGCTCCTAATTTTTTAATTTTGCATTTGAGAATTTTAGTCTTTAATTAAGGCTTAGAGAATATGCAATCAAATGAAGAAATAGATATTTTTCTAATTTTAAAAAATAATAATAATAACAGAATAAAAATGTTTTTCTATATTCCCGAATAATTTAAAAGAGGTTCACTTCGTATTTAGTTAACAATTGTCAAGGGCATTCGAACTTCGTTGCAACTCTGTGTTTTCTTCTTGTTTGCTTTTATTACAATATTATCATTACATTTTCATTCATTTCTTTTTTTATTTATTTTGTGCTTCTTTCGTTTCTCTTAATGTGCAAATTATGCTAACACCGCGATTTCCATACACATTTCTTTTTCACTCTTCTCTTCTCTCTGTATCTCCCTCGCTCTTTCCACTTGAGCGGCGGCAGAGTGCGACTTTGACCTTCCTTATGGCTGTTAATTGATTTCGGGAGCTTGTCACACTTCACTTCCCCTCCTTACGCGCTCCCAACGCAACCGTGACACTCCCATTTCCACACTTTACTCCTCCCCCAACTTCCACTCCTTTATTCCACCATTCCGCTCTGCTATTCATTCGCGCGTAACAGACAAAAACTGTGAATTTATGTCAAAATTTTCGTTGTTATTGTTGTTGCTGCTTATCGCAGCTGTCCACCTACTACTTACACGCTCTCCCATTCTCCCATTCTCCCATTCTCCCACTCTCCCACTCTATCGCTCTTATTCTACTCTGCCCGCTCTCAGTTTAATGCGCTGCCGCATTTCCATTAACATAATACGCATCCTTTTCGCCCACAATTCGCCCGCTAATCGGCTTTGGCACGTACACGCGTTTCAAAAACGCGCACAAATCGCCTTGAGTTGAATTTTTGATTTATTAGATATTTTATATGTATGTATTCCCCCCTCCCATCCCCTTCATAATCCTTGAACAGCTGAACATAAATTTTCTCTTAATTTTCTCAGCTGCGTTTTTTTATGGCTCCTTTACAAATTACGAGCAATTTAACGTCATCTTCTCGCTGCTGACAGACAATGACCACTTGACCTTAGCTGTGGCCCCCACCCTGCGCACCCCACCCATCCCTTCCCCATCTATCCTAGGCCCAGCCTTGAGCACGCCTTCTTTGTTTTCTGCGGTCTTTTTTTTTTTTTACATTCTTTTTTCCACACAATTTTTTTCTCATTATGTTAATCAAGTCGTTTCTTGTCGCTGCTTGTCTCTGGGTCTATTAACAATGCCCAAAATAAAATTGTTGACCCAAAAAAAAAAGTTTTTGCTCGGTTATTATTATTACAGTTGTTTATTTTTTTACCCTGATAATCGCCATTAAAAGAGTCAAGAGTTTTGACCATTTCCATATTCCATATAGACTTTATTTTGGACGTCAGTGTACAGTGGTCGCAATGCAGAAATTGCTTCTAATTTATTCAAAAGGGTTCGGCATTAAAATTGCCTATTAAGTATTTATATAAGGATTTTCTTGTAAATTATAAAAGAAATCAATATGGAATTATTAGCCATATTATTTATTTAATTTTTTGTAAGAATTTGTTAATGAAATTTGAACTTTTCGCTTCAATAAACAATTTCATACGCGTAATATCTTATCTGAATTTGTAATATTTACTGCAATGCAATACTTCAGTTATCGTATTGTTTATTTGGCATTTGACATTGAATCTTTGATATATTGGAGGAAAACCATAAATATTTATAAAATTTTTGGAATTCTTTTGTTTACCGGATTTTGTTTAGTTTCTTTGTTTTTAGTTTGCAAAAATGTATCAGGTTTTAGTTGGATAGAAAAATAAAGCAAAAATGTTTTTGTTGTTATAAATAGAAAACATTTTAAATAATTCGTAAGATGACTCAAAAAATATATAAATTAAGTTTTAAATCGCCTGAAATCAATCAATTAAATAATACCATAAATTATTTTATTATTTTAAAAGTTTTAGCTTGCTTTTAGATCTGTTTTTTACTAGTTTATTTCCAGTTTCCTTTTGGCACCAAAAAAATATGCAAATATGTATTTATATTTTTTTCTATATGGAAAACAAGCATTAAAAATTCGTTAGATGACTCAATAGCTAAATTTTAATAAATGTCACAACTTTTTTTCAATAAAATCAGTGAACTAACTATTCAAATTTTCTTGAAAGAACATTTTTTTAATTTCTTGTGAAAGCATTTTAAAGGGCATGTTAACTGCTACACGCCCCATTTACATTGTTTTTCTCCCTAAAAAAAATAGCTATAAGCTGCGCCCATTTCTGGCGTCTTTTCGTCTATTTCTTCTATGCCCAACTCCCACGTTTGGCTAGAGCCAAAACTTTCGCCTCGATTTCCGCTAAAATCGTATCTATATGTGTAGTGTACACTGCTCATATTTCTTAGTATTTTGTAAGTATTTTCTGTTTGCTCTTGCGGAAATATGTGGCCCCAGTTGTCATGTGGAATAGTAATGAAAAAATAATAATAAAAATAATTGCTAAAACAAAGTAAGAAAAAGAAAGTAAAAAGACATGGAAAAGCATACAAATTAACAAATTAAAAGAAAAAAAAAGTAATTATAATTTACAAGTGTGTGTGAGTAGGTCTTGTAATGCAAACAACTTCTAGTGATAAGTTGGTAAATCAGTTTTCTTTTTTTTTCATAATCTTGAGGATTATTAGAGATTTTTTGGTCACTGTGCTTGTTTTTATTACCTTCTACAAACTACTTCTACTTACTACGTCTTTATTTATTTGCTTATCTTTCGCCTGATAATACAAAAAGAACTACAAGAAAGAAACATGTGTACACACCCCCCACCAGTCCTCCTTCCTCCTACCCCTGCTCCCCACGCTCCCCACACCCCACCCCCATATAAATTATTATTTAATGTGCGCCCGTCGGGCGTCGGGCTTTCAATTGTTCTCGGTGCTCGCTTAGATTTCATTTTCATCAAATATTTGTTGTTAACATTCATTCTCATTCAGCCGTTGTAAATATTGAAGGCGAAGGCAAAGGCGAAGGTAAAAACACAACAAAAAAAAAAACATCGCACAAGGCGCTTGGCTGTCTGCCCAACTGAGCGGACATAAAGAGCAAGCAGCAGCGGCATTCTCTTTCTTCTTTTCGTTTTTTGTGTAACTAACAGCATAGTTTACATAGCTGCTGGCTGTTAATGTAACATGATCAAATGGTTGGCATACGCTGTTCAGCTAGTCTCTTTCTCTGTTAATGCATTATGTTCTAAGGGCAGCCCCATCTACAGAGCTTCTAATTAACAGCATTGTTTACAATGCTGCTAACATAATCAATGGGTGGCCCTTAACAATGGGGCTTATGTAATATTAAATAACAAGTGACAATAACAAGGATACACACAGATTGTCTTTTGTTTTTAACATTATTCCCTTTGCTTTGTTGTTGTTTGATTTATTTGCTTGCTCCTTAGAAAGTATTTTAACATAACAGAAGCAGAGCGTAACGCACCCTCTGTCTATTACATAGTCAATGAGAGCAAAGAATTGCTGATCATTTTGCTGTTACAGTTTCTCTTACAATTGGTTCTCTTCGTTTCGGTTTCTCTCTTTTGCTGTGACACTTTTGCGCTCTGTCTCTTTGCATTTGGTTTTTTCTACCTGTTTCTTGTTACCAATACAAATGCCGGCTTATCTATGGGCAGCATTTGTAAATTGCCTAAACGGTATTTTTTCTTTGCCATATTTGTAGCAATTTGTTTTGCTTGAATGATTGGCCGTCTATCATTAGCGGTATGCCTCTCTCTCGCTCGCACACACACCTTTGCCTAAAATGTCAAAAACAATTGCGACAAAAATAGCGAAAAATAAAGGAAAAATGCAACTAGCTTTTCATTTGCTGCGGAAAAGTAAAAAAAAAAAAGAAGTAGAAAAAAATGCGCTTTCTATTAAATACTTTGTCGAGTGACTGGCTGAAAAAATACAACAAAAAAATACAAAAAAAATACTGCAGTCTCTTTAAAGTAATTAAAATACTTTCGAGCTGAGCTCAAGCCTTAAGTATTTTTATTGTCTAATAGTTTTCTTTAATTTATTCAAATTAAAACGGACGGCATTTAGTTGGCTGTCTCAGTTTACAGTGGCTTCCCACACAGTGGGCATGGCCCCTGGGCGAAAGTGCGCAAAAGGCAGGAAATTTAATTAATTTAAAAGTTTATTTTCATCTCATTTGTTTTTGTGTGTTTTTGTGTTTTCGTGTTTTCTGTGCTGATTGCCGAGCCACAATTTATTTTTCACACGCCTTTCAATTCCCCATTTTTTTCGCAGCGTGTAATTTTCAATTTTTTGCGTAAACAATTGAAAATTGAGAAACTCTGAAATGAAAACAAAGTTTATTATTCTTTTTCCTTTGGTTTCTTCTTTGGTGCTTCCTCTTCTAATTCAACTGATAAACGCAAATCAATTTGCGTAGGAAAAGCGTGGCGTGGGCGATTTTTCCACCAATTTTTCCGAGCGTGGGCCGCATTTCCTTAGGTGCAGCTGCACCAAAATAAGCAACAAAAAATAATTACTGGAATTTCGGTTGAAACTAATTGATGAGTCTTTTATTTTAATTATCATCTGGGCGCGAGTTAATTCAATTGGGCCAAGCTCATATATCATTGTTAATTTTAGCTGAAAAATTAGGGGGAAATAAATAAAATAGATGGAAAAACTTATGAGAAGTACAAAAAAGTTTTTGATTAGATATTCAAAATTGAGAAAAATTGTATGGAAAAGCTATATTCGATGCGCCGAAGATTGTATACCCTTGCAGTCTGGAATAAACATTTGAAAATTTAAATAAGATATATATACTTTGACTCATTATTCCTATAGATATAGTATTATTTTTTAGTGGGATATTTAGCTATTTTCTTTGATGAATCAACATTTAAATAAGTACATATTTTAGATCATTTGGTTCTAGATTCTATACTGCTCTATATAAGCCAAAAGTTACTTATAATATCGAAATCGTATATAGTCTTTAGTCTACTTTAATATATACTCTTTAAGTAATTGGGTCTGTTCTAAATTTCCTTTTTTTCTTAGAGATAGCAGGCTAGAATTTTTCTTTACCAGAGTTCAAAAGGTATGTTTATAACCCCCTTAAAAATAATTTGGAATTTTTGATTGAACATTATATCCATAACTTTTGGTTTTTTATTTAAACTCAGTTGGAGTTTTTTTTAGCCATTCATTCACACCTCGAAATGTTATTGGTCTTAACCAAAATATGCAAATTGTACTACAAACAAACCAATTATTAGACTCGTATTTCTCTTGGGGGTACTCGCATTTTATTTGCCAAATATCAGATTGATTTACGACTTGGCCAAAAATATGCTCCACTTTCAGGCACGTCACCTGACACGGCGCTGCTGCTCTTTCTCTGATTTATAGCATTACTTTCCACTGTGTGTGGATGAGACATATATATATATTGACTCATCAGCTTTATATATATATATATATATGGATATCTAGATATATGGATATAGTATGTAAATATGTTCGATCAATTTTAATGAACTCAGCAAATGATTTTTAACGATTTTACGCAGTTTGTTGCAACTTTTCACGATCTGTTAATTTTTAGCGGCTGCGAAAAGAGGAGCGAAAAAATAATAATAATAAAAATAATAATAATATTTGTATTTGTGTTTTTGTTTTTTTCTTTTCGTGAAATGAACTTGCAGATCTAAAAATAATAGCTAACCAAAGCGAAAAATATTTTGCACATGCCATAAAATCTGAACCAGAAAATAAAATAATAATACCAGTATATATGTATCTATGTAGTAGCTGTATCTGTATACATATATATATGTGTATATGTATAAGTATTTTCAAGTTTTTGTGTATTGAAGAATTTTAAGCTGGCTGCAGCTTGTTTCGTGTTTATAATCGAATTTTTGGGCTTTTTGGATTTTTGTTTAACAAAATGCCAAGTGGCCAGCGCCCAAAAATCCAAAAATCTCTCAATACTCGTTCCACTACTATTTTTAGGCATTTGTCTATAATAAAAAATTATGATAAATTATTGTACAGCCAGCTGTGTTTACCTACACTGACAAAGAACTCTTCCACAGATATGATTCACACATATAGCTAGCTAATCTTCAGATATATATTCTCTACACAGAAAAAAATAGCAGGCAGAATTGATAGGATTCAATGTAGAACAAATCAGGGTTAAGTGAGGCTTATTTTCAATAGAAAAGGGATAAATTCCAGCATTAGGAGCTTGAAAAAAGTGGGCTCCAATCCAGCATTTCCTACTTGATTTTAGATCCGGAATCGCTTAACTTTGGACAAGGGTGGGAAACGCTTCAACTACGAAATTTTAGATTTTATTCCAAATTTTTCTTTCTGTGTTTTTGTGAGTGTTTATTACCTCCCAAGGGGCAAAAAGTTTGTTATGATGCTGAGTAATTTATGAGTTGGCGACACAACAACATTCCAATGTCTGTCGTTGACTGCGATCCATAAAAATTAATATAATATGCAGCATGCAATGCCTCATGCTGCTGGCTTAGATAGTACTGGAAAAAAAAGCTAGAAAATAAAGCTATTCGAAAATGTAATGCCCTGAACAGATAGATATTATTTAGGGTACTTATTTTGTGTAAATTCGGTCTAATATCGAGTCAGAACTTGCTAAAGATCTGTAAGACAAGTCTCTGATATGAGGCTCTGTTTTCAATAGCATTTCTATTGCTAAAAAAAACTGAATAATATCTTAATATCATCATATTACCTACATATATTATTTAATTTAGCTAGCTTACATTTCAGATTTTCGCTAGAAACATATTTGGTTCCTCAAAGCCATCAAATTTATATCAATTTTCATATCTTTAAGTGTTAGAAAATCCATTTTTAATACAACCATTTCCTGATAATATTATAAAACACTTTCGAAAAGCAAAGAAGGGGGAATCAAGTGCAATACTCTTAGCAATCACATGGCACATTTCACTTTGCTGTTAATACGTATTTCACGCTGGAAATCTGCAACAATAACACATACACATACACACTCATATATATATAAAAGCCTTTTAAAGCCGTTATGTTGAAGTGCCCCTAAGCTGGCACGGCTCACACACACACACACACAGGCACAGAGAAGAAAAGAAAATCCCGTCAAGATATGCGGAAGTTGCAGTTGCACAAAAAAAAAAAAAGAGAAAAAAATCCCAAAAGAGCGCACAACAAAATGTTGCACACAAAATCTCGAGCAAAAGGTTAAAGGACTTTATTATGTCGCGCACTGAAAAAGAAGAAGAAGTAGCAGAATAGCGTAAGTTTGGAACGGTGCCGGGTAGGTTCCTTGCCTGAGTAAACACTGCAGGGTATACTACGTCTAGTGGCCTTTAAAGCCGCTTGCCAGCCTCACTGAATGTGAATGGGGTTAAAGAGCAAAAAAAAAGAGAAAAGGAAAAAAGCTGATAACAGTCTGCTCTATTTTTAGTCTTTTAGATGCTTTGACTTGGCTTAAACTGGCTAATAATGTTGGGGTAGTCACTGGGTAGTATTGAAAAAAGTACTGAACTGAAAATGCAGCGCCAATAATATTGAATAATTGGTATAATTGTAATTAAATTTAACTGATGAACTTTGTGTAACAATTAGTATGACAGCTTGTATAACAGTTCATATGGCAGTTTGTAGAACAGAATGTATATCGTTGGTATACAAATTTAATGGTATAAGTCGATCATTGATTGATTATTGATGAACTTTGTATAACCATCTGTATGACAGCTTGTATAACAGTTCATATAACTGTTTGTATAACAGAATGTATAACGATGGTATACAAATTTAATGGTATATGCCGAATAATAATACAGTGTTTGGACCAATTTAAAAATATTTCTATAATTCCTGCATTGTAATATAATGATCTCATTGATATAACAGATTGTATTATACATTAACGCCTGACATTAATATTGCCGACGATTTGCTGTGATTTTTGATTGTTGTTATACAATAATAATTAGAATACCAGACTATATGGCATATAACACCTGATAAGAGCCTACAACGCTTTTAACAGTTTGAAATTTGAAAACACTTTTATGACTGTTGATTAAAAATATATTTTTTAGCATTCTGTAAGCAATGACATCATCGCTTATAATACGATAGAATACTCATAATCTTTAATTCCATGCGAGATAGAAGACAATTTAATAATTAAGTTTATTATTATCTCAACAATATATCAATTTGTATAACAATTTAAACAGACTGTAAGCCATGACATCATGGCGTTACGCAAAAGAAAACAGTTTCAAGTCGAAGATGATCTTTCCATTGTTCATCTTGAGAATCAGCTCTGTTTATTGTTTAAAAAGTTCCATGAACTGGCAGCGATCAATGGATCGGTATAGAGAAAACAGTAGCACAGTTTCAAGTGCTACTTCAAAGTATTTTGCACTCTTCTTGTACTGTTCTTTTGTCTTCAATTATGGCCAACGACATTCTTAAGGCCCCCACAGACTATTAACAGTTATCTGACTGCCTAAACAGCAGGCGGCCAAACCTCCGAAAGCAGCTCATTTTAATTTGACTTGAAAAACGAGCTGAGCTTCAAACTGGGTTAGCGTGCACAGTGGTTAAAAATGATTCAATTCGTGAATTTCTAAATTTTATAGTAAAGAAAAATCGACAAAAAGAAACTTCGAATAATTTATAAAGCTAACGTTCTAGCACAAGGATATAAGGGAATAAATAAATAAAATAATTCTATTAATAATAAATAATTTTATTGTGCCTTTAAATACTTTTAAAAACCCAGCCTACTTCGGTAATAAATACAATTACATTCAAAACTATATAACTATTATATATAAATTTCCATTCTATAAAAAACCGAAACTCAAAAAATTATATCAATTGGTTGTCAACTGCACTGCAAGTTTTGGAAATATTCCAAGAGTCTTATCTAAATTCCTTCTTTTTTTTTGGGTCAATATATTGAAAATATTGAAAATTTTTGAATAAAAAATAAATAAATTTTTATAATTGAATAAATACTCTTATCAGTTTGGCTTATTTGAACCACTGTGCGTCAGCGACTTGACTCTTGTCTGGCATTAGTTGAGTGTGGGCCAATGTTAAGCAAATTAAGTTAACAGCCAACGTCCAAGGCTGCAGACAAACTACAAAACTGATTGGAAAACACACACACACAACATAGGCACAACAAAACAGTGTCAGCTGCTGCTGCCCCCTCCCTCTGCTCGAGGAAAATGCACACCTGCCCCTGAACTGAACTGAGCTGAGTTCGAATCGGACACCCTCGAAAATAACAGCAGCAGCAGCAGCAGCAGCAGCAGTGCCAGCGGCAGCGGCAGCAGCAGAGACAAACGAAACGTCAAACAAATAATGCGCACTTCCTTTTCCGTTGCCCCTCTCACATTCATCCCCTTCCCCTTCCCAGCTCTCATAGCGCCCTCACCTCTTGCCTGCATTCCAAAAATAGTTCTTTGGCATTTTCATATATATAAATCACATTTTAATGTGCTGTGCATCTTTTAGTGAAATATTCTACCGTTCCTCTCGTTGTTTACCTTCTTTTCCTTCTCTTTTTTTTCTTTTCCTTTGTTGTTGTTTTGTGCCATATGCCGAGAGAAAATTATATTAAAAGCGACATAAACTACAGAGGAACAGGACAGAGCTCAGTATAGTTATGTAAAATATATGCAAGCATTCACCATATGACTTCGAGTATTACGGGAATGGTCTCTCTCTCTCTCTCTCTCTTTCTCTCTCTGTGACTTTTCGTGGTATTTTTCGTTTGTTCTTTTTGTTGTTTGCCCTTCTGTTGGTTTCTGGGCTTCAGGGTGCTATCTCTCAACGGGGTAGCAACGGAATGCCAGACGCGTGACAGTCGATCCATCAAATAGCTGTAGAAAGAAATTCTCTCTTCTAATGTGCCATAACTATTGCTGGTCTTTGACCTTTCCGATATAAGATTACCGCAGGAAATAATACCTATTATATTATTTATGCTTGATTTTATTAAAAATTTGGCTTTGTTTTTATTTTTTAATGCATTTTTAACTATTTATTTGTTTCAAAAATGTAATTTATAAGTCTTCATTCAGTTTTGAAATATTTTCGGCTTGAAGACTCGAATTTGAATACAATTCAATTGGAATCTATTCGGAATCCTTTTAGTTGGAATACTGATTAGAATAGAATGGAATCTTGGTATTTTTCAAGTATTTATAAACTAATTTAGGCATTTTTCCAACTGATTCTTTTATTGCTGTTTTGTTACAACTACCAAGTTATTTATAAAGAATAATATTTTACATATATTAATATAATATTTTATTATAATAATATACAGATTTCTAAGAGCGCTTGGTTAGCCAATTACTCTTAAAATTGCGTCTAAATTTAGGAAGGTTGTCAACCAAATTTTGTGTGTCATATAGGATGCTAATTGGCTTGGTTTTGTGGTTGAAAGAGCTGGCCGTCAGAGCCCGGAATATTATGAAAGTTCAAGTCTAAATGCGGAGGAATATTTATATACTTTGTCCCAAACACCACACATTCCTCTTGCTTCATACCAAGTCCGTTTGGAAATTCCTTGAGGTTTTATTTTCAGTGACACATGCAAATGGAAATGACATTTGCTTCCCCTGCCTTGGATCCCCTCCTTTTCCCCTCCCGCACCCCCACCATCCATCCAGAAGTGGCAGGCATATCTAAAAGGTCAGTTTATAGCTGGCGCACTTTTAGCCTGCATCATTTTTATTTTAGTTCTCCTCGGGGGGTTTTTTGGCGTTCCACAGCGACAGCTGATTCCTTGAGTAAACTAAAATAAAATGTAAATTATTTGTAGCTTATATGGGTGGTTACACACACTCACACATATACATATATATGTGTTTGTATCTGTGTATAATATTTAGATAGTCAGGGTCGTTGTCATTAGCCGAGGAGAAATGGAAGAGAGAGAGCGAAACACTCATATCAACTTCAGCTTCAGCGTGGCGTGAAATGCGTTTGATAAATGTGTGGCACGTGTGGCATGCCGCAGTTTGTTGCAGCATTTTTACAGTTGTTGCTGCCACTGTGCCGATTTGGTAGCTGCCTTTTTTGGATCTCATTTGATTATGCGAGTAGTTCCGTTTTTCTTTTTCCCTTTATTCTGGCACTTATTATAAGCATTGCCAGAGAGGGCCTGACAATGGCCCTTCGCCGCCTCGATGCCACTTCACACGGACAGACAGACAGGCAGACAGACAGTCTGTCAGTTAGTTGTGTTTTTGTCTGTCTGTCTGGCTGTCTGTCCCATCATTTGCGTTCTTTTTGCCCATGTCATAATTACATGACATGCTCGCCTAATTGCAATCAACAGGAAGCATAAAATGTTCAGTTGCAGTTATGGTTGCCATATACGAAAGGTAACTGCTCATAATTATAGTCAGAACTTTTTATACCCTATGCCCAAAAACAGTTGCAGGGCATATTAGCTATCAAAAGCCAGAAAAAAACTAATGGGATATTATAATTTTGTCTGAAAATGTGTAATACAATGAAGGAGGCATCGGCGAGCCCATAAAGTATATACATTTTTGATCAGGATGATGAGGCGAGTCGATATATCCTGTCTGTCTATTCATCTGTTTCTGTGCAAACAAGTCACTCAGTTTTTGAGCTAGGTGGTTGCAATAAGGAGCACTTTAGAGAACTTTTTGTGGGATAAACAGTATCTGATAAGTATATAGTCCCCATAGGAACTATCGGTTGAAAAGTTGTTGTAGGGAAAACTTTTTGTTTCCTAAGATATCGCATTAAAAAATTAAACTTAAATCAAAGAGTAAATTTTCCTAAATCTTCCTTAAAGTTCACAATATCGACCTACCATACCATATAGCTATATGTTCCTATAAACATCGGATCAAAAAGAAAACTTTAACAACAATTTTCAAATGCATTTCCCAGTCTGTAAGGGCACTTAATCGTCTGGGCGCAGAGGATAACCTTTTCTCGCTAGCTTTTTAGTTAAAACAGGGCATAAAATATCTGAACAAGTTTTATTATACTTTTTAATTTAGTTGCATAAACGATTTTGTCGCCCACATCCGTTTCCGTTTTTAGTCATGTCAACTTCAGTGCAAGAGCTTTACGAGGGTTAAGTTATTTCAAGTCTTTTAGTTCAATTCAGGGTGGTTCCCTGTGCAAATCAATAGCAACGGACAAATAAAACAAACTTTTTTTGGTTGTGTTACCTTTACCCAGGGCAAGTTAGCTTGGTTTAGCTCAACAGCTTATCAATCCATCAAGCAAATAGTCCTTACCCCGCCGAATGATGGCAGGTGTCAATGAACTCCAGAGGCTAGCTGACTGACCACAGACACCACCTTTGCTCAGCCAGGTGCCCTTTGCCCCTGTTCCTGTCCCTGTCTCTGTCCCTGTCAACTCAGTTCAGTCAGGCATAATTTTCAAGTTTTTCGTTTGAATAAATGTTTAAATTGTTGCTAGAATGTTACAAATTACTCGTTTGGTTTTGAAAGGGTTGCATTCAACTTGGGGTTCCATAAAGGTTTGTGGAGCGTGTTGCATTGTATTGGTGGTTGATTATGGAGATTTAATCTACGTTTAAGTATTTCAACAGAAACTGTTTTTCATTTTTTAGTACAGGTTGCATAACTTAATCGGCTTAGATAATAGCTGAAATCTAAACATGATTTTTCACTTTGTTCTCGCGTTTTTTAATAAGTATTTCTGAATATCCGGGTTTCGCAATACAGTTCTGCCTTCTTTTTTTTGATGTACGTGACTTTTAAATTATTTATATTTTCATTAATCACAGTTTTTACTATACAGCGCCCATTGATTGCTCTGCTATTCATGCTTTTTTTCGTTTATGGCGAAATAAATGGAGGAATTCAATACGGGCACGAATACGCAAACTCAAATACTTTAATTTCTTATGGAAAAATTTTATTTTGATTTCAGAAATCTATTCAAAGTTATGCAGACGCAGCATATCAATTCATTAGATATTTTTAGAAAAAAAATGATATCACTAAATGGTTTTAAAATAATTCTTACCTAGAATATTTTGCAGCTAAGCTGTGCTGATTTTGATTGATTGCGCTTATCGGTCAATCAATGTTTAGTTCCGAGAATTTGTCTAAATCTCAGTCGACCTCGTCACTTAATTGAATGCCCTACATTTGCACTTAGTAAGTTAGTGGAACATACGAATATTACGCATACGCCGCTTTGACCCAATGCCTTATCAGAACTGGTTTCAGCTGTCGCCGTTTGCTTTCAATTACGCAAATTATTGTATATATTTTTGTGTATTCAGAGTTTATTGTGGCATATCTGGGATATCTGAGAGATACATCCGTTGACTGCACGCCATTTCATATTTAATTCGCCTGCTCGGCATATGTCAACTCTCATCAACTCTGGATGAATTAAGGTGTTCGGACAGCGGAACAGAATGTCAAATTTTTATATGAAAATAACAATGACAGATTCAGGGTCAGCCTAACTGCCTCTCCCTATCTGCATGATTGATGACAATCAAATATTTGTACTCGTTCAATTGAATTACGGACTCCGAATAGTTCAGAAAAAAAAAGCTAAATTTTTTGCTTTTGTTTGTTGTGTTTATATAAAAGCAACGTTCAGCAAAACGCGCGCAAAATATTATTGCATATTTATTTATAAAACGTTCAGTATTTGTATTTGTTTTTCTATCTTTGTTGTCTCTGTATACAGAACCGGGCACCGACTTGAGCTGCTCATGACCAGCTTTATATATTTATATATTTATTTGTATATTTTTCTATAGCTGACTTTACGCGTTTCTGTAATAGAACTCGTTTATTGAAATTCCAGTCGAGTCTGTGGCGTTCGTTATGCGATAACTGACACTGACTCAGACAGACTTACGCAACAAGTTTTGGATGATGATACGTAGATACATATATGAGCATTTCTGAGAGGGTCGCCCAATGAGCTGTCTATCACTTAATCAGCTCGATTTGAGTTAATACTCTTTAGTAAGCTTGATAATATGAATAGTGTTTTATAATCAGCTCATGAAATTCTTTCTGAAAGTTAAGAGAATTGAACAAGAAAGTAGAATACCTTTTTCATCTTTTAGTTTCTTAAAGTTTGATATTTTTCCAGAAACCTTTTTTAATCTGACCAAAATTTCATAATCAACTAGAGACTCTTGTAGATAAAATTGATTAGCCAAGCTTTGAACCACAATCATTGCACTCGGAGCTTGAATTGATATTTGTAAGCGGTATATATGGAATATCCGATACCCAAACCTTTTTAATATCTGCTCGTAGTAAACTTGATTAACATACTACAAGTTTTTGGACTAAAATATGCCTTTATTCATAGTAATAGTCTCTGCTTTGCTTACAGAGATATTCTTAATTGTGGATTAAATCATCCATTAAATTTCTCCATATGTTTATTTTCATAATTCCTCAAGCAACCCTCGCGCTGGTCTGTAGCTGGAGACGCTGCTTAGCTGATGTCAGCAATTAGCTTGATTAACGCCCATGCTTAGGCAATTAGATTCAATTGGTTTAAGTTGCCAGAAAATTATGCAAAACGCACTTTTCACCTCGAGGCGCGCTGACTCAGCCACTTAGCCAATGTCGGCCCAGTTTCTGCTATCTGAAATCAGAAATACCTACAAATTACTTAGTGTTACGCAGAAGGAGGGCTGCCTCCTCCTCATCCACCTCCACCTCCACCTGCACCCATAAATGTTAAGGTGCTACGAACTCCCACTGACCGAGTGCGCCTTTCTCTCAGTCTGTCTGTCTAACTGTCTGCCAGCTGCCGCATGCCACAAATATTTCAGTTTATTTTATTGTTTAAAAGTTAATTGTGGAGCAGTTTCATTTGTTGGCCCGTTGCCCAGCCAAAAAGAGTGCAGCAATAAATACAAAAACAACTGAAAAAGAAAATTAAATTAAATTAAACTATAGCCAAATTGCATTTGCTGTGCGCTCGCGTAACTCAATTAATTTTCATTTCATTTTCATTTGTTTTCCTCGCTGCGCTTGCACAAACATTCCAATGGGCAGCTGATAGACATTTGCCATAACACTGCATAATTTATTAAATTATTATTAATTATTTAATAAGCTCCGACCAGATGTGCCTTAATTAATGCTTCGCGTATGCACATGAAAATTTCCACTTAAATAGGTAATATGATTCACAGAATAAATTAGTGACATTTATTATAATTAAAAGTTGCTCTTTAGAGCAGCTGGTTCAATGATTCAAGATATTTTTATTAAAGTAAAATATATTTAATTTTTATATATTTTTATTAAAGTAAAATATATTTCATTCATTTCTTTAAAACTTAAATTAATACGAAGTAGAATTATAGATTCATGATTAGGTTTTGATTCACTTATTCAAGCCAGTTCGTACTTCATTTGAACTGAAAAAGTGCTTAAAAATTTAAGTACAACTCGAACAAAAATTAAGAATTGTTATACTCAAATTAAGCTTTCCATTTTTGTCTGTATATTCGCCTACTTTTAGGTTAAGAGTATCTATGTTTTTACCAGCGTATCTGAGTTAATTTCTAAATGAATAAACTAATTATATAAATTAGTCGTCTGAAATTATACAAGTATTATTTGTACTAATACTTAGGCATTTCCTAGCTGCAGCTATTTTTGCAAATCGCATTTAAACTGTCAGCAGCAATTGATTGCAATTTTCTAGATGATTTTTTATGCAACGCCCCCTCCCTAGGCGCAATTGTTGCAAGTGAAGCTTTGTTATCTGTGAGCTTCTCTGGGCTTGATTGAAATGTGTGTGGGTTTTCGAGTGCAATTTATCAATGATATGGAATGGAATGGAATGGAAAGAAAGCTTTAGCTGAAGCTGAAGCTATACAACTTGAAAGAGGTTCTCCAGCCACTGATTGCGGAATTGTGGCAATGAATTTGCGTAGCTCATAGAAAGAAAGAAAGAAAAGCAAGCAAGAATGCGAATGTCGAGAGTGCAAGACTAGGGAATACTCTATAAAATACATTCGTTTAGTGGAAAAGGGTTGCTTCTAAATCGATTGCAACATAGAATAAAAACTTCATAAGGAAAGTTGATAAGGAATCTTGGAAGGATTTGAAACAAACCTGATCTGCCTAGGGTATATAGGAACATATAATAGGAAATTAGGTATGCCTAGCTCTTACCTTTTTTGACAAAAGAAAAAATCAAATTACCCTTAGATCTTGAACCAGAATATATACTTTTATATAGTAAATAAATTTACATATGTTTTCCTCTGCCTGCTACACACGCTTCTCTCAAAGTCAGTAGAGTCCATAGATACATTAACCATTTTCTATGGGCGCAGTGTATAAAAAGAAAGCCATATAAGGGGACTAGAGGCCCCCAAGAATACGGTACCATGTGCCATTTATCAAAGCAAACCATTCATTGGCAAAGAACGCACTTTGGGAATCGCAAGCAACAGCAAATCGCAGACCGCCCCACATGTTGGTCGAAGGTTCAACAACCCAAAGAGACCAAGTAAAACGGCTCGTTTAAAACAGAAAGAAATACAAAATAAAAACAATCTCTGGTAATAATTTTTAATGTTAAACAGAGACGCATAGTTCGCTTCGAATATTTTCTAGATGAGATCAGTTATTTCGTTGGGGTTGGGTAGGGTTGGGTTGGGTTGTGGAAATCGCAGGGAGCAGGCACATTAATAATAATTACGCGACCAGCGGCTTGACATCTGTTTGAAGTTTATGCTGGCTACTCGCTCGCTCGCTCTCTCGGACTCTCAATGAGTATAAATGCCGTGCCCGTGGATCACTTTTCCTCAGCGAGTTGATGGAGTTATTACAATGGGCCCTATAAATAGACACAGTCCAGGGCGATCGGCACGCAACCAGCAGCAGCGGCGGCAGCAGCAGCCGTCGCTAAACTTTTGTTTTCATTTCGCCTTTATTATTCTGACCCTATTCCGGATAACAGAGAACTGAGAACCGAGAACCGAGAACTGAGCTGTAATTCTTGATATTTGTAGGAGACAGTGCTGGGGTACGCTTCAAAGCGTGCTCGAGTTGAGGTCATGAAAATTACACAGAATTTTAAGTTCGAACTGGCAAAAAAAGGAAAAATAGAAAACCTTGGAAAATAAACAAGATAAGTCTTAAAAGTGATATATGTTTTATATAGCTTGAACTACTTTCCGCTTATTAATACTTTGTGTATTGCTATAAAAAGCATTACTCGTTAGTAAAAGATAGTTTAGCGGCGGCGTATGAGTTATTTACCCCCTTAATATTTGTAGTACGCCACTGTTGCTCCCCTACAATTTGCTTTGTCTTTAAGCGAATGTAAAGCAATTGAGGTTTTTGGCTGCTTATTTGGTGGGCGTCCATCAACAACCCAAAGACGACGACGAGAACGACAAACAACCCGATGAAAGTGGGAGACTTGTCCGGGTTGCTCTTTGGCCTCCCCACACAGTGGGGCAGGGGGGTTGTTCAGTGGTTTGTCGTCTGTCTGCTGTTGTCTTGGGCTTGTCATTTGCCAATTGGCATTTATGTTTTGTAAATTGATATTTCCGTAGGGTGCAGTCTGAGATACAAACAGAATTATATATATAGAAATAAACTTGCTGCATTCTAAAAACAATTTAATTAATTTGCCTCCCTTTCTTCTTTCATTGCAGGTATGTACAAATAGCAAGGAGCAGCGTAAGTTTATACTCCAAAAACAAAAAAAATCAGTTTATAAAAGTGCCAAAAGGGGGGCTGGAATGGGGTGTGTCTTTATTAATTTAAGGCAATTAATTTAAGCTGTTAAGTGGCCAAAGAAACCAATTTGCAGCTCGTTAAAGGCCGCAGCATCAATGGGTTAAGTGCCGCAACATTTTACTCTTTCCATTTCTCAACTTGCTACGTGCTTAATTGAAAGTTCAATGGATTTGATGCCGCACAGCTTCACCAGAAGTGTTTCCCTCGCGCCTCTCCCTTTCAACGTTTCTAAAGACCCATCCATCTCTACTCTCAAGTGCAATATTTTCTTCTCGTTTATTTTTTGCCTTTTTCAAATGAATCTCGTTGGGGTTCGCTGCAGCTGCAGCCAGTCGCCAGCTTCATTTCCATTCCAATTCCCATTCCCATTCCCAGCCATTTGTGCATAAATGCCAAAACAAAACAACGCTTAATCATCCGAGATTTGCAATGAATTCAAAACTAGAGATGGGATCGAAAAGAAGACTCAAAACGTTGCGATAGGCATGCCTTTTCCCTGCTTTTATGTTTACAGTTCTGAAATGGATCCACTCACATATTTAAAGCCAAGTTTAGAGAATGGAATTTAATTAAAATTTTATTAGCTTATATTATAAGATCAAGAATTCCTTACCCCTGAATCATTCCCTAGTAGTATTAAAGTGTATTCCAACCCGGATCTCCTAAGACCAAGTACGAAATTCTTCAATCTCTGACTTGTTTTTATTATAAGCTTTGATTCTATATTCAATTGATTCTATGTTAAACTATAATAATTATAATGAGATCAATACAAGATATCTCCTACTTAGTAGGTACCTCAATTTAGTAGCTCTCTACTCTTTCTGTCAATAGATAGATAGATATCTCCTACTTAAATTAATACTATATAGCCCAGTAGGTACTTCAATTTAGAACTCCACTCCTCTTTCTCTCAATACAAGATATATCCATATACCATATCCCAGTAGGTTCTTCTATTTAGTAGCTCTCTACTCCTTCTCTCAATACTAGATATCTCCTAACTTAATTTAATACCACATCCCAGTAGGTTCTTCTATTTAGCATTTCTTTACTCTTTTAAAGCTATCCCTGAAGCTGAAGAGCTCTAACAAAATACTTATTTAACATAATATATTCATTAATATTGCTATATATTTCAATATATTATCTGTAGAGTCTTTTCGTGTTCCTTTTTTAATATAAACAAGTCACGTCCATCTCTGGCAGAGACTTTTCAAACATGAGTTTAATTACCCAGCAACGCCTGCTGCCCTTGCCTTCAATTTGTCGCTTCAAAGTCTGGCCCTTGTGGAAGCGACAAGCAAATATCTAGATATATATATATATATTTATATTATATATATACAGAAGTCTGTCGTCTAGACGAGTCAAGTCACTCTTTAGACCCCCTTGTCCTCAAATATGGGTTATTCATGCATATTATTTTGGCTAACCACGCAGACTACGACGAGTCGGTTTGCCTTACTCGACACTCCTCGCTAATCAACCCTCTCCGAGGGGGGGGATTGGCTCTGGTGCCTTTCAAATGACTCTTGTCTGGTCCTATATAACGAGTATATACTTATATAATATCGTAAATAGTTGATGGCTTGAAAATGTTTACTTGTTGCCAACTAATTAGCCAAGTGACTCAAATTAGTCAGTGTGTCAGCTAAAATAATTGTAACTTAATTTTGAAATTACAAAATTACTTTGTTTTTAATTGAGGCGACGCTTAGAAGCTAATTATTCAAGTTACCTGAGGCTCAAGCGGATTAGGTTGGATTCATTTAAGCCAAGTGATTATAAATCATTAGCTTGAGTTCCGCTTTAGAATAATAAAGAAAGCGAACACTTAGCAAGAGCTTCCTTTCGGGATGCAAATCTTTGGGTTCGGTTTGCGGAAAGGCTAAAGTTAATGCTGAATTCAGGATGCAGTTTCGAGTCCTGGATTTGTGGAGGGATTATAATGAAAGAAGAAAGAAGCTTGATTCCTTTCGGGCTAACCGTTTGGTTGAATGTACTTTTTTCGAGCAGAACCTTTTTTATATCCTAAAAAGAGGAGCGGTTCGCGCACAGGTAATTGCTCCGGTTCAAATAATATAAATATAGAAATTCTATATAAAATTGTACAGATTTTTTAGCGTTTATTGAAGGTTCAGATCAATTAAATATGAACTATATTTTTTTTTATAATACGAAGTAAGTTTTTCTTGCACTGTCAGCTGCTGTCAGCCTGGGGAAAAGGTGCAAATATTGATTTAGTTAAACGCCAACTAATCAGTTATGCAGCTCTTTATATGCATGTATATATTGGTGTATATACACACACACACATATATATATATATATATATATATATATCTGTCGAAACAGATGTTAGCAGCGACAGAAGGCGAAACCATAAATAATTTGCGTGCGATTTATGGCAAGCTGCAGTTGGTTCGAAGGTGACAAATGCGGAATCGAGAAGCTATAAACCGACCACCTGGTTTCTAGATGGCATTTTGGAAATGCAGTTATTAAAAAGCAATCAAGGAATAACCCAAGGCACAGCCTAATTACCAGACTAACATTTAACATGAAAATTGGCTAGGGAATTTGACCCAGGGGGTGGCAGCAGCGAGTGTACCAGCTACCTGTACCGGTACAGGTAGTTGGGTGGGCAGGATCAAAGTGCAGGTATAGAATTGTCCTGTCTGGTATAAAAGGCGAGTAAAGGCTGCTGATGATCATCAGTTGCACAGCAGCCACAGCACAGTGAACACACACAGTGAATCGAAAAATCATCCTCATCATCTTCTCAAGATTTGTGAATTAATCAAGTGAAAAATGGCCAGCTACAGTTGCTCTCAATTTGTGGATTTTGCCGAGCCCAGCAGCTTCGAGCAGAAATTTATGAAAACCACATATACCCTGGATGCCGGACGCTTTACCAAACCTGATTTGAATCTATTTTTGGAGAGCCTGGAAACAATTTCAAGGCTCGAAAGAGAACGTCACGAGCGGCGTCAACGTCGCCGGGCAGAGAAGTTGCGGCAGGCAAGGATTGCCCAGCTGCAGGATGAACGTTGCGTGAGTCCCACGCCCAGCGCCGAGGATGCAGTTGATGAGCCTCTCATGTATATGGAGGCCAAGTGTATACCCTATGCAGTGAGTGAGCCACTGCCAGTGGCACCTCCCAAAAGGGATGACTATGATTTTTGTGAGGATGAGGCCTATGGCAGTGCTCAGCATTCGCCTCGCAGCAGTGTTACCTACTGTAGCTGTGTTGGCCTGGATTCCGATTCAACTGAATCGGGTGTTTATAGTGGTCGTAAAACACCATCACCACCATTGCGTCCACGTTCCAAGCCCAAAAATCGCACTACTCGCTCAAGGATTATCAGCATGGTTTTTAATCGGGAATATGCCAAGGCACCCTCAGCTGATCCATTGGAGCAATCGGAAGGTTGTGAAGACCTTCTCAATAGCACCATAAGGCATAATTACGATGGAATGTCTCCAAAATCTCGTCGTGGCATTGCCTGTAGCCAGGGCTCGCCCGAGGAACGCTTCCTGGACAAAGCCTTGCGCTATTTAACCTTATGACTCATCTTCAACTGTATCCAGATGCCCAACTAAACAAGAGAAACACACGATTATATATATTTCACCCAGATTTTTTTTTGTTTGTAAAACATTTTGATATTAAAGATTATAACTAAAGCAATTGATGGTTGAATTTAATCATTTTTATTACTCTTGATAGGAGACGAAGTATCTTCTACTAATTTTAGGGAGATAATATTTAGAAGGAATTAAAGAATTCAATTCCATTGCGGCTTTAAACTTTACTCAAAATATTGTAAAACAGGATTGGTTCTTAGCCGGAAAATAGTAAAATTTCTTGCCAAGATTCCCTAGATAAGCTCCTAAGGTAAACTTTAAGGAAATATGTCGAGGCCCGCCGAATCGGTCAACTATATCATATAGCTCCCATAGCAACAAGCGGTTCAAAAGTTGTTGTAGGGAAAGCTTGATAAATTTTCAACGCATGTTGATCTAATTTACAAGTTAGATTTTACTATATCCTATAGAAACAATCCACTTCGGCGCGCCGAAGAAAGCCTTTCTTTATTAGTTTTTTATTTTATATTGTACTTCATATTTTAAAACCCCATAACTCTTGACAAATCTTGGAATCCTATACCTTATTTCCACTCCCTTTTAATGAGCTTGTACAGCCTTCTCCCTTTTTTTCTCCCGGCCGTTCATCCAGCACCGTTCAGGAGTTGTTAGACGACCCAGTGACACGATTGTCAACGTAGCCATCATCTGCATCATCTCGATAATCTGCTTCAGTTTAGCAGCCTGTCAACTTGTCGGCCGCTGTCTTAAGTATCTTCCCTTCATGGTTTGAGGCATGGAATTGATCTAAAAATAGAACACAGCGCACAGCAAGTATGTGTGCGTGTGTGAGTGTGTACTTGCCGCCTGTTGCTGTGGTTTTGTTTATGGCATTTGGCACTTACGCACAGGGTGAGTCAGGCTGAGCACAGGGTGCTGCATCCTTTTTGCTATAAAAAGCGTAAAAGCTCAGCGCTGTTGCGTTTGTTTTGTTTGTCATGCGCCAAAGCTCCCATAAAAGTCAGCGTTTATAATTTGGCTTTTGCATTGCCGTTGCCGTTGCCGTTGCTGTTGCCTTTGCCTTTGGCTTTGACTATGGCTTTGGCTGTGGCCTTTGCTCAGTATCTATCACAAATTCAAAAGCGTAGCATACATTTCAGCGCCGGAAATGGCAAACGGCGCGTAGTGCTCTGCGTGTGTGCGTGCCTGTGCACTAGTGTGTGTGTGTGTGTGTGTGTGTGTGAGTGCGTGTATGTGTTGCTGTTTGGTGTTGCATGTCGCGCGCCATGTTTGCTCAAGTAAAAAGCCAAATTTGATTAATTCATTTAGCCTTAGAGAAGCACTAAAAGTGCCCAAAAACGCATTTGGCAAATAACCCCCCACAAAAAAAAAAAAATAAAAGGCAAAAGAAAATTACACCCTAAATACCCTACAATTTGTAGCATTTACTGCCATGTTCGCTTGACAATAAAATATGAATTGATGCGCGCGCTGCGCCATAGTATCGTTATATATCGCTTATAATATATATATATATATGTATATATACGTCTATATATATATGTGTGTGTGTGTGTGTATTCTCGTGTATTTGTGTATTGGTGCGTGCGCTTGACACTTTTTTTTTTTTTGTTATTTTTCTCAATTTTTTTTTAAGGTCAACTCGAACGCGTTGCGCGCGCTCAACCAAAAATTAATTAAATTTCTTCCCAAAAAAGAGATATATATAAAAATAAATTTTTGGTTGTAAGCCTTCGCCTCCCTTCCCTTCCCACCCGGCCACTCTCTCCTCCACCTTGGAAAGCAAAGCAATTTTATTTATAGAGAAGAATTTTGCTTTCTGGTTTTTGGGGTGTGCCGATTTTATGGCTTGCAGTTTTTTTGCCTCAGTGTGCGTGTGTGTGTGGCACTTTTATTGACTTCCTTGTGTATGTGCGCGTGTGAGTGTGTGTGTGTGGGTGTACTAATTGAGTTTTGTTCTATTCAATTTCTTTGTCATTTCCATCAAAATTTGAAATAAAAATCAAAATCAAGTACAGCATCAAAAGTATATAATATATTTATTCTAAACCATATAGTAACAACAATATGCTGCAATACGATCAGGTAAATCTGTGTGCGACTATTTATTCAATCATATCACATCACATCACATCACATGAAATCACATCATGATGTTGACGTCAAATCAGCTGCCAAAGCGAAGCCTCTGCCGGCATTAGAATATGACCCACATAAGCCAGCTGCACCACTTTCAATACACCAGTTTCAATTGCACAGTGGCACAAACAATTGTCACACGCCAACTGTCGACAGTTCATACTCTTCCCCCGAGCACCTAATACTCTTTCCTCTATGTCTTCGTCTCTTTTGAAGTGCCTTTTCGCATATGTGTGCATGACGACTGTGATTAAATTCTGTCTGTCTTTTTGTCTGTCGTGTCTTCGTGTCTCAGGTTTTTCCACTCTATTCTTGCGCTTTTACACTGTGCTACACACCCTGGGCAAAATGTTGGTTGCCTTTGTTTACACTTGAGATGCTAACTCAAGTTTTTGCTATGCACTTGAAATCTTTTATTAAGCACTTGCCTTGACTGAGATGAGTCTTTGGATGTGTTTGCTCACAGCCAAAGGCGCCTAACTGTCTCTAGAGTTGGCTCAAATATCAAAAAGGCAGGGCTTATGTTTATAATTTGATAAAGCTTATTAGGCCTGGCAAAAAAAGAGAAGCAAGGCCAACATTGCAGTTAGCTCACAAAGGCATTTCTTTCTATACTCTGTGGGCAGATAACGCCTGAAAAGTGGGCCTCTGTTCTTGCTCCGGATCCGTTCTTATGAATGCCTCGATCTCGGAGACTATAAAAGCTAAAGATAGGGGACTTTGTATGGAGGCTCCTATATAATATGAGCAGCTTTCGTTTATTTTAAATCTTAAATATATCGTCTCCCTTTTCTTCTAACTAATTACTAAAAATCTAAGATGAGAAAAAATAATACTCTGTAAAATCATGAAAAAATATATATACTCTACTACTACTAATTCTTATTATATATATATTATTATATATATATATAATTTAGTGAAGTTTAAACCTCAATTCAAGCCAATAATGTTTTTAAAAGCCTTTTTAATCGATGATTTTCAGAGTTTGTTTATTTCTGCAAGGCTGAAGTGCTTCTCCAGCAGTGCAGAACAAATAAACGAATTATAAACCCATTTTCTAGTGATAAATGTATCTTTTCTTGAATGGGTTCCAAGTCTTTAGCCATAAATATAGTCTGTATATCAGAGACATATTTATTTAAATTATTTCACTTAGTTCAAATCAATATTTTAAGGTTCAGAGATTTCTTCCTAGGTCAAAGAAAACTGAGTTATTTAAACTAAACAAGTTAGCTTTAAGTTAAAGCAAATTCCCAAATAAAAATAGAAAATAATTTTAAATATTAATCAGTGCAAAGACAGCCAAATCTTAGCCTTATTTCTCAACTGCTGCTTCCACTTTGAACTTTTAATCTTCTTCATAAGTTATTCACTTGACACATCAAGGCCTGCTCCAGACCTAACCCAATGTGCTGAGTGTTTACCTGAAACTTTGGGCATTCATCAGATTTAGCAACGCCCACAATATTCCGCCCATAACCTAGAAATGTCTTGGAAAACTTTTGTGTTGTTTTGCATTGCAACTGACTGTTTTTTTTTTTTGTGTGCTGTGGGGCGAAACTCTGGAATAGCCCAGTTCAGTCCAGTGTCTATTTTAATGCCCCAAAGTTCTGACACAATTGACAAAAACAATAACCAAAAGCAAAAGCAAAGTTTGCTTTAAGTTTGCTTGAAAAGTTTTCGTTCATTTTTGCTGACTCATTTCATTTGAAAAGCCCATCCAAAAGCAGAGAAAATTATATCATTCATATGTCGTTTTTTGTGCACACGCAATAAATCATCCAAATGGAATGGGAAAACCAATTCCAATTCCAATTCCAAGCAGAGGGTTGACAGTTTATAAATGGAAAGGAAAAAAAAAACCTGTTGATATTCTGAGATTGTTTTCTTAAAGCTTAAAGTTTTGTGTGAATTCAAAATGAAATGTTAACTTCTTTGGCATTAAGAAAGCCTTAGAAAGGGGAAGTAAAGTCTACTCAGCAACTGGTTCGCCTGTGAACTGGTTCCACTTAATTTCACTTTAATTAGTTATAGTTAGTTCAAATAAGTTATGGTGAATTCAGGCTTTAATATGGCATCTTACAGGGTGGAGTATGAACTGACGAACAAGTTCCAAATAGTTAAAAAAATAAGTTTCAATAATAAATAAGCTATATTTGGTTCAACAAAGAACTAGTTCTTTAATTTACTGACATTTCTAACCTATTCTCGTATTCTCCTTCGTTACAGCCACCTGAGAATGAGCTACAGAAATCACATGATCATAATCCGGCCGCACTGAGCGAGCACCAATTGAGGGTGCAGGCATCGCTGCAGCGTTTAAATATACCCGACTGGTTCCGAAAATACAATCAGAATGCTGGACAATCGCCAGATGGCGCTGGTGCCGGTGCCACCAGCACAGCGACCTCTGGCGGTGGCTATAAGCCCGGTAATTTTACTCGAAAACGCACACAGGATTCGGGTCGTTGGCAGGGTCTCAACTCGAAGACGACTTCGCTCAGTTCGCTCGGCTCACAGCGTTCCGATCGCAGTCCTTTGCTGTTGAGTCCCTCGGCGCACAGTCACCATGGCGGTCAGAGCAGCACTATGAGTGCTGCAACAGCGGCTGGACATGGTCATGGCCAGAGCGTTGGCGTGGGCGCAACCCGTTGGTCCACCTCACATCTGAACTCCACGCAAACATCGCCAAGCGTCTCGCAGAGAGGCAGCTTTGCACGTGGTGTTCCCATCAATAGCAGCTTTATGTCGGTGGCCAGTGGCAGTAGCGCTGGAGCTGGCAGTGTCCTGCGCAACTCCTACCGTCAGCCCTATTTGGGCTGGCGCAGCACAGAGAAGCTATCACAGCGTACGCCACACGAACGGTAAGTTCAAAGTGAAAAATATGCTGGGGAAAAGGTAAATATTTAATAAGCTATTTTGCTTTACAGACTGGCCAATTCCCTGCTGGCGCAACGCACATCGCCTACTTCCGCCACGCCCACAAATGGAATACGCCAGCTGCAGCCAGTTACGCCGGAAATACAGAGCTCCATCAAGGAGGTCACCTCGGCCATAGTCCACTATGTAAACGATCAGCAGCAGCTGCAACAGCAGCAGCAGCATCGCAGTCGCTCGGCGAGTCCCAATTCGAGGTAGTGCAGCAGAGATCAGAATTTCTATATATATATATAAATATATATATAGAGTTCAGGTTGAAAAGTAGTAGCCGTTTAGCCATCTGTGTGTAGTTGTTATTACCATATCTTCTATCTATCTATCTTTCCATCTATCGACCTATCTATAAATTTATCTATTTATGTATCTATGAAAACCTGTCCCAAAAACCATCCCAAGAAACAAAGTTGTGTCCACTTTCATTTCGTACTCAAAAATTTTCATAATTTCTCTTCGGCAACTACACAACGCATAGCTACCTGTAAAACTGTAGAAACTCACCTGAGCTGAGCTCAGCACAGCAGTGCAACATTATAATCCAGCGATGTCAGAGGTAAGCAAGTATCCAACTTTCCCAGTTGGGCTTTGTCATCCTCATCGTCAACGTCAACTTCCATGTGGCTAACCTCTGACTAATCCAAAATACTCGTAACTAGCCCATGATTTACTTACCCATTAAATATATACTTATCTACATATTTATATATATATATTTATATATATATATATCTCGAAAGTGTGCTGGCTTCTACTAAAAACACTAAAAACAAAAACAAAACAGCAAACAACTAAACAACTTTCACCTCAACCTCAAAAAACTTTGCTTTGGTTTGTTGCCAAGTTATGGACAGAATTGGGTCAATTCAATTCTGGTCAAAAGGAAGATTTTTACCTGTTTTTGCCAGCTGCAACTTTGCAATAGGTGGCGCCATTCAAATTTTAAATCAGTTTTTCACACTAAAAGTAGTAGAAGAATATAAATTTATATATATTATTTTCCATTATAAAAGGTTTAATTTATTTGTGTTTTCTTAGAAGAATTTAATTTTATTATATTACTGTTGTATTTTATTTAATTAGAATAGTAATAATATCTTCATATTTAGGTGGCGCCAGTAAAATATATTTAGTTCTTAGGGACTGCCTTAAATTCTACAGAATGTGGGACTTATGCCAATGTGGAATTTATGTAAAAGAATTGTGGAACTTATTCCATTATGTATTGCATACTTTCTGGAGCGAAATGCATTTTATTATCTATTTTAAAGTGGCCTGATTAGTTTGTTTAAAAGACTTGAGAAAAGTAACTTTGAAGTTTGAAAATTAGGCAGTTAAATATATATTTAAAATCTCTAAGCAAATTCTTGAAATATTTGGATTAATTTCTATTGATTGCAGTCAGAAGGTGTAGAGCTCATATTGTTGCAAGTAAATCTCGAATTGTTTTTTAAAGATAGCAATTTAATATTGCTTAATAGTCAATCTCTTCTGTCCAAATGGAATTATAGTTCTTACCTTGTCCGCATATGCAATCCATTAGGGAATTCCCACCGATATATGTGTATTTACCTATAATTATATCTTTCTTTGTGCTGCCATAATTGCATTGCATAGAAAATGTTAGCTTGTTGCTTGAGCCAAGCCACATGATATCATTCCCAGCACCTTAATGCAATTGATTATTATTAATATTATTTCTTATACAATCTCAAACGAAATCAATTACTTTATCGCTGTGAATCGTGTGAGTTTCTCCATCAGCCTTTGCACAATGGCCAACCATTGAAATTGGAATTGATTTCGTATCCATTTCGCTTTCATATGGAATCGTATCTGCTATATTCTATGGCCTGTCTGTCATTGCAAACTGTCCCGGGGCTATTAATAAGGCCCAATAATAATAAAAAGAAGAGACCTCGCCTCATAGCATGCAATTTAAATGTCAACAATGCAACTGACAGCTAACAGGCAGAGCTACCTGCCCCAGGATATGCCATTTCCAGGCCCAAAACCCACTCCAAACACCTGGGCAATCAGCGCGAACCACTTGTACACGTTCCGAAGTGGAGCCCACTTTGTCCTGCGGCAGTGCCAATCATTATGAAAATCAATAATATTAAAGTAGAGCAACTCGCAAACAGGGTGTCTATGTTAGTAACCCTATTTATCTGGCTTGTGTGGGCCAAAAGAATACCCTACAAATGTAATTGGATAAGGTGGACTTTTAGTGCTCTATGTTTAATATAGGACTAGGAAAAATCATGTATGATGAAAGGATGTAAATGAGAAGAAAGAAAAAATAGATTGAGAGCTAAAGTGGGGAATGGCTAAATAGGCAGAAATTAAGGATATTAGATAATTTTTGAACTAACCAAAAAGAAGTAATCTCAGCCCTTTTTTTATTTAAGTTAACAAATGAATCTCCCGTAGGTCCTTCGGTTGAATCATAGCCTTTAAACTTTTTATCATAGAGTATATATATATTTATGGAAAGCAATTGTAATTACCTTTTAAAGAGTATGTAGAATTCGTCAAGTGATAAGAATACCGAAAGTTTTGCTTGTTGTCTGTAATCAGGCCGCCAGGCAGGCGCCGCTTCTGGCCGCAGCCGCAGTGAACCCTCCGCAGCAGCCAAACGTATGGCGTATGGTTAACCTCTCTCTCTCTCTCTTTCTCTCTCTCTCTTCCTCTCTGTTCGTCCTGTTCTCTCGAACATAACCCCTCAATGGCAACCCCCCAAAGCTTTGCTTTGTTGCCCCCATTTTATGCTGTGGATGCCACATTTTGGCTCTGTTCACATTCTATTGGCATTTCATTCGTTCGCGACGTCTGCTGTGAATCGCTAGTCAAATTGAGCTGTGAAAAAATACAAAATAATAATTATATAAGCCATCTCAGTGACTTGGAATGGGTTTTAAACATATTTATTAATGCGTTTTTTAAGGGCAATTGGCCAAAAAACCAGAGAGACTAGACATCGCTTTTAATAGGCATAACAATCAAAAAGTTGTCGGAGGTTAGTGCACCCCGTTGCTGCCACAAGTGCAAGTGAGTCACACAGCTGCTGTGACGTCACTTATTGATTTTTACTACACTCGAAACAAAAAAGCAAATTTCCTGTTCTTGAAGTAGCTTTAAGGCCCCTGAAAATGCAACAAAATGTGTTGAATTAATATAGAAAACTAGCACAGATTTAAGGTACCTTTTTTGCTGAGTGTAGCTTGGTGCTTTGTGGATTTATTGCTGATAAAATTAGCATAATTTTATATTAATTATTCCTTTTGATTTTACTACACTCAGAAAAAGTAAAGAAAGTCCCTATTCTCTTTAATTAAATTAACGAAGATATTTCTTCATGATCCTAAAAATCTTCTATACAAAATACTGCTTTAAAATATGAATTTTCGCTGAGTGTAGCCTGGTGATTTGTTGTAACAATTACTCGTTTTATTGTTGATAAAAACTAAAAGGAATTATTTATTAATTGAATGCTTGATTGCTTTACAGAAAGTGCTGGCTGGAGAGCAGCTTTGTTGGCACACGCCCCCTGGACTCACCGCAAACGCCCATCTTTGAGAGCAGCAGCAGTAGCCCGCCCACATCCCAGCAACAGCAACTGCAGCTGCAGCAACAACAGTTCCAACTGCAACCACAATTTTATCAACAGATCCATTTGGATGCCAGTGGACAGCAGCCGCAGCCGCAGCCGCCACTACGCATGAACGGACTTAGCCGAGTCGGCGGCGGTGGCGGTGAGTCCACCATATATATCTGAATAGAAAAACACTGCAAAAGATTAGAAAATATTAATTGAAATATTGAAAAATATTCAAAATTGAAATTGAAATTGAAATGATGTGGCGTGCTTAGTACTCCAATAATTTGTTTTTATATCACAATTTTTTATGTTTTTGTATTGTGCACTCACACACACACACAGAGAGATGCACACCACACAAATGAGAAATGCATTAATCATAATATTTAGCAATACGTAGAGATACCCTGTTTTTTTTGAATACTTCATGCAAAATATTAGTGTTATTTTAGGGTGCATTTTGTTTTAACGACTGTAAAAACCACATACAAATTATATACACAAAATCGATCATTTTTTAATTGACAACAGTAGAGTACACATATTTTTCTTAGTGTTTATATAATTATTTTAATAATAAATCTACCATTTAATTTTATGCTTAATTTTTAATAAAAGAAAAACACACATACACAGCTATTGCATATACAGTTTAATTATTATTGTATTATTATCATTATTATTATTATGATCATTATTATTGTAACTTATCCATTGTCCTTGTCCAAGCAAAAGAACACCCCAAAATTCATAGCATACTTATCTGCGCATAAGTTTGCTATGCACCTCATTTTGGCATTAATTCAATTTTTTCATTTATCAATCATATTATTTTCTGTATTTTACATTTGGAATTTTCTATTTTAGGCTCGGTTTTTAAAACTAGAAAAATTCACCTAACCAACAGCTGACTATATAAAAACTAAGCGTGCTATAAATTTATATTTTTTATATATATATAAATAATATTTCTATTAATAATGATGTATTATTCTTAAAAAACAAAACAAAACAAAACAACGAACGATTTCGATTATTTTCTTATCGTATAATTTTTGTATAAATTATTTTAAAAAACAATCTTTTAAATAACGATATAAAGTGCTTTACATACATTTATATATGTCTACAAAGCGGGCCAAGCCCCTCGCAAATCGGTGGCTATAATAAAAACTGAATTATATTTTATTCAAAAACATTTATTATTTGTAGTTATTTATTTATTTATTTTTAATTTTCTCTTGTTTTCTAGCTGCATTCTAGCATTTGTTTTAGCTGCTTTCACACACACACATACACACGCACACTTTTGCCTTGTATATAAAACATTTTCTCAGTGTAATTATGCCCTTGCAGAGGCTACTATATCCTTGTCACGGAATCCATTAAAGGAGGCGTCTCCTAAGTATAAATATTATTGAACAGGACAATGAGACGAGTCCATATGCCCGTATCCGACTGTCTGTCCTTCTCTCGCCCATAAGAACAATCGGTTCAAAACGTGGAACGTTTCTTTGTTCATCAAAATATCTTAATGATAGAATTTAGAAGTAAAAAAGTATTTTTTTTTAAATACTCAAACAAAATCATTCAGATCAGATTACTATATTATATATGTAGCTGTCATTTACATTAATTTAACAATAATTTTCAATGATTATTCCAGTCTGCAAGGGTATTTCATCTTCGGCGCGCCGAAGATAGCTTTTCCTTAATAGTTTTTTAGCTTCCAATTTAATTAGTTTTAAGTACATTTTAAAGCGCTATATACATAATTTTTATCAAGCCTAACAACAAATTTATTTTTGTATTTTTATATTTTATTAAAAAAAAAAATAACCATAATAATAACTTGGCCAAAAATATCAAAAAAAAAAAAATATGTATTGCATATTGCATCTAAAGCGCCTGAACGCTCGTTGAGCAGCGCATCGCTAGAAGATGTCTTAGCCTCACTTTTAGGACTGCCAACTACCTCCTCCTCCAACAGCCAGAATACCAACAACACCAACAATACCAACAACAACAACAACAACAACAGAAACCAAGCGGCAGCGGGGTCCTCGACGACAGGTATGAACCTGTAAGTTTTTGTTCCAATATAACCGCTACCCAAAAAAAAAGTACTGAATTAAAAAAAAAAAAATAACAACAAAAATATGTTTAAAAAATAACCAATGAAAAAAAAAAACTGGGTATAGGCAAAAACTACTTCCGTTCTTGTTTGTTGTTCGCTCTATATAACCGTATATATAAATAAATATATCTATGCCACTTCTTCACCTACATACATACATATATAAAGGCCTATAACTCTCTCTCTCTCTATATATTGTTCTCTCGTTCTCTCATTCTCTGTTTTTATAAAAATAATTCTTAAATTTAAAGTATCTATTTAAAGTTTTTATGTAGTTTTGTTATAATACTCGTAACTCCTGCTCTCCTCTCATATAAACGTAATTTTCATTAATTCGTCTAGCTCTTTTAACTCTTATTTTCTAGCCAAATTACACTGAGAAAAATACATATATATACTACATACATTTATATATATATTTAAAAGTTGCGCTGCGCTGCGCTTGCGTCGTTATGCAACACTACAAAAATCTAAACTAACCTATTAAAAAAAAAAAGGCCCAAGCATGTGAGGCTAGTTGCAAAACCTGCTCCAATTGAATGCCCATTGTTGTTGTTGTTATTAAAATGCATTTGTTACATAATTTGTTTATTGAATTAATTGAAATGCATTTATGTTACTATTCATTGATCTATTTCCCAGCTACAGATACAGCTAGTCGTCAACAGCTGGAGGTAGAGCAGCAGCTGCTGCGCCGTCGCAGCGAGGGTGACGCGCCCAGCCAGAAACAGAAGCAACAACAACAGACACCAACACAAGCACAGACACAAACCACATCACCGTCCCAATCACAGACTCAGTCCCAAAATCAAGCACAGACACAAACCAATGCAAGCAGCAATAGACGCGTATCGTTGGGCGACACCAACGCCCACACGGAGAAGGGCAGCGGCAGCAACAATTGCAGCACAAACGATTCACAGCAGCAGCAGCAGCTGCAAATCAGATGCCGCAATACCAAGTGTGAGGCAAGTGCCACGCCCACCGATGCCAAAAAGCTGTACAAGTCATGCCACAATTGTACCCATTTATATTGTTCACGTGAATGTCGGCGCGCCCACTGGGAAAAGCATCGCAAGGCGTGTCTGCACTCGCGCGCCTCCAATTTATGCCGGCAGGTGTTAGCCACCTGCAAAGATGACATGGATTCACAGCGTCATCTTAGCTTGCTCGCACGCAAGGGCAGCCTGTCGCAGGGGCGTGGCGTTGTTCGTGTACTCTTTCGCAGCGCCGAGGCAGCGGAGGGCTTCATCAAGCATGGCTTTCAGTGTATGGGCGAGGCATCCTATGTGCGTTGGCCCGATTTAATGCCTGCTGAAATGGGTCTGGAACTCTATTCGGAATTGCTAAAACTCAGCACAGAGTACAAACCGGAGTCCAAGATGCTTATTTACGTGGCCATTTGTGTGGTATCCGAGGCACCGGGCATGGGCCAGGCGCCAGTGCGCTGGGAACGCCAGCTCGTATCACGTTGTGCCAAACTGAAGCTTTGCAAGAGCGTGCTCGCTGAACTGGAGCTACAGCAGCAGGCGCTACAGCAACCACTGGCTGTAATGGCCGTGCCGGAACGCACTGAAATACTCATATTAACCTTTAATCCTGGCCTGCGCACTGTGCCCGGCAATCGGGAGCTAATACTTTCCAATATTTTGGACATTTTGTCGCGTCGTGGCGTGCTGCTACGAAAGCATTATCCGGAGATCTATCAACGCCTGCAGACCTACACCGAGGGTCAGTCGGATAAGTTTAATCCGGTGACACTGCATCCGCGGGACTCACAGACGGGTCAGAGTTTCGTTTGCATCATTATGCCCGTGCATACGGATAGTGAATTCATTAGGCTGCCATCTGCAGCGGATGGCGGTGGCAATCGTGTCACGACCATCGATGTGGGCTCACCTGCTGCACTTGCTCAGCTGGACGATGATGAGCTGCTCACGCGCACCACGCCAGCAAGTTGATTGAAGGCTAAGCGCAGCGGCAGTGCCACGCCTCCGCACATACTTCACGCCCCTTTTAGCGATGGCCTGGAGTCTACACGCATGTGAGAGAGCGTTAATATTGATTGCTTCCTGAAGATTGAATTTGCTCGTGCTTCTATCGTTCTCTCTATACTCTACACTTCTACACTCTACACTCTACTCTACAAAGAAAATATAATCATGTTAGTTAGTCGTCTGTTCTGTTCTGTTAGTTCAATTAACTAGTTAACTAGTCAGCTAGTTGGCTACTAGTGGGCGTGTCAGAGCACTCCATATATCAACTCAAGAAAGAAAAAAAACACTCGTTGTCTGGTACACCAATCTAAAAGAATAAGAAGAAAAGTCTATCAAATCTCGAAAATTACGTATCGAAAATTATCATTTGGGCTGAATAACCCTCCATGAAAAATGTTCTTAACTTTTAACACGTAACGATAATAAGTCAAGCTTTACTATCATATATATATGTATACATCTATATCTCTGAGCTTACAAGTGGCAACAGTCACACGCAAAAGCTACACGCTATATAACTACAAGGTATGCTTGAAACAGTGGAATCTAACCAAGAAAAACTTTTATTGCTGACAAGTAGAGCTGCAAAACTATCGCCGAAAGTGATCTATTTTAGATTAGTTTCACTATAGTACTATCGATAGTATTGCAGCTGTACAAAAATGGAATCACCCTGTGACTGCAACAAACCTTTACCTTTATATGTATCCTGCAGCTTCCAAGAAAAGAGAAAAACAAAAAAAAGACAGAAACTAAACACTTAAAAGTTGATATTATACATTAATAACTAAAGCAACCGTCTAGCCATAAGAGCCCACAACTTGTATTTCTTTTTTGGGTAAGATAAACCAAACGATTTCCTATATAAGCTGCTGCGCAACTTGAAGCATCATAGCCTCACTTTTTATAATGCAATTCACACACACAGCATAAACTATAAATATAAACAAACAAACTAACTACAAATACATATTTACATACTATATACATATATATATATATATATATCTTCTTCTACTCTATGTTAAAACAAAAAAAGAAAAAAGAAAAAATGTAACAAAAGCAAACAGCATTTGCATATGGCCTTATTTAAAGTTTGTTGAATTTGTTCTGCCCCTCCAAAAGAAAAGTAACATTTTGTAGCCTTTTAACGTTAGGTTTTTAATTTATGTATAAGTAAAATGCGAATCTAGGTTAGCTTAAATATATATTTATTAGTTAAAATTTTGTGTACTAAATACTAGAGTTGAGAATCAAAAGCTAGTAATATTATTACATACTTATATGTATATGTAAATGCCCAATAAATAATTTTCAAAGTTCACTTTTAGCTAAACTAAATATTTAGATCGATAATTCTCCCATTCTTTGCTAGTTCCAATTGCTTAACTAAAACACTACAATTTATACATTTTTGTGTAAATAACAAAACAAACAACAAAAAACAAATAAACAAAAACTATTCATAAAAACATACACACACATACGAGTAATAACGCTTAAATTGTCAGAAGTCTACAAATCATCATCATACAGCAGAGATCATTAGTTATCAAAGAAAGATAAAGAAAAAAACTGTAAGTTGTTTAGTACTTGTAAGAAGGACTTGAAAAACAATAAATAAATTGCATTCAAAATTATTGAAATTTACTATGTTTTTTTTTAATTATTAATTGAAGATGGGAAGAGAATAATAATACATTGTTATCACATGGTAATAAAATCTTTCCCTGTTATCCTGCATTTAAAAAAAAATTTTTTTTCAAGAAATGAATTTCGCTATTCACGTGAAAAGCTTGTAACTCCGCAATTTGAAGACAACGAAGATGTCCTTTAGCCACCGTATCCTGTTAGATCAGAATACATAACAAGAAGGATGAATATCATTTTGGGAACTGAGAAAAAAGGACGATTCTGTATTTACAGAAAACTGGCTATAACTTGGCCATGTCCTTGCGGATTCTGGCGAATCCTGTCTCAAACGGTAAGTATTTATAAGGCCTATCGAGCGGCCTAAGGACATTCGAATCGTCTTTGTAGTTTTCAAGTTATCCTGGTTTTTGTGTGTTTTTGCCTGTTTTCTTGCGCCTCTGAAATTTTCCAAGTCCATGATCCTTAGATGACCCCTATATCCTTAAACGTCAATCGATAGATATGGTCCTTACAAGTATAACGAAACAGGTCTTGGTCGAATGTGCCAGGATTTGGCCAAGTTACAGCTAATTTTCTACCAAAAAATTCACTTAAAAAGTTTCTAAGGGGGTAGCATAGAAAAACTGTCCGGAAAATAGAAAATCGCCTGTAACTCGGCCATTTCAAGGACTATCGACATGTCCTTTGGCCACAAAATAGTCATTATTCTACCAGATCAGAAAATGCAAGGAAAAGGACGAAAATCCTTCAGGGAGCTGAGTAAAAAGGACTTTTTTGTATACACAAAAATTGCTATAACTCGGCCATATCCTTGCGGATCCTGGCGAGTCCTGTCTCAAACGGTAGGTATTCATAAATGCAATCGGCTGGCAAAAGGACAATCGGATCGTCCTTGTAGTTCTTGAGTTATCCTGGTATTTGTGCTTTTGGGCAAAATTTTTTACGAATCTTGACTGAAATTTTTCAAGTCGTTGATCCTTTGATGACCCCTATATCCTTGAATGCCATTCGAAAGAGTTGGTCCTTACGAGTATAATGCGGGTAGTCGATTTAAAATCCGTTAGGATTTAAGGAAGTTATGTCCTTTTAAAAATCGTATTTACAATGTGAACAAAGGCAGCAACATTCAAATTTTATTGCATACTTTCGGGGTGGCCAAAAAACTTAAAATTTAAATCTCGCCCAACGACCAAAATTTGAATTTAGCTTAGCGAACATCAACTTCAGCTTGCAGCTGGTTTCTGTTCGCCTGGTACTCCTGGGCGGCAGATCTCTACTTTCGGCTGATCGAGCGGCAGAATCACCATGCGACAAAAATTTTGCAGCAAGCTGATTAATGTTATTTAACAGTGCAAATGTTAAGTTAACAGTGTCACTACTGATCAATCGAACAATCTCAAAAGTATATGTATTTTTTTTAGCTGCCTAAAAGTATGCTTTAAAACCAATTAGTTTGTAATCAGTAATACTAAGGAAAGATTGTGAAATTATTCAAATATGATTTATTTATTAAAGTTATAATTGTTTTGTATAATACTTATTTAGCTTTACATAAATTGTATTTAAAATTGTTGTTTTGTGTTTATTCTCCACTTATGACTAATATTGTTTTTAAATGAATTAATGTTCTAACCCATATGTAATATATACATAAACCGATGTATACTGCGGATGTATATGGTGATACATGCCTGCCATGTAGATTCTTACGTATTTGCTTTTTGTTGCGGATAAGACGCCCCTTTTGCTTATAAATCCGTGTAAATTACAACTACAATTTGTATACGGAAATAGACTATAACACTTAAATGTACCACACATTGCGCCATATCTATCATACAATCTATGAATAAATAAGGTTTCGATTTGTTTCGTTTGATTAACGTAAGAAAGCGTTTTTGGTGGCATTCTTCTCAATAAGTGCCCCAAGCCCAATTTATAGAGCTCTACAAGGAATCTACAATAATTAAAAAAAATATAATAATAATAATTGTATGTATAACATTAATGGTGCCTAGCTGGTAATGGTGATGGTGATGATGACGATGAAGACGTTGATTCTCCTTCTGTTCTTATGCCTCGTGATTAATATATATATACAGGCGCTAGCTCAATAGTTGGATGTACCACTAAAAGCTGCGCCCTGTTGCGATTGCTCATCGTGTGCCGCAGGTAACTGATAATAGTAACCTGGATAAGGCTCCGTTGGAAATGCGCCCGTGTCTGTGTCTGTATCCGTGCCTGTGCCAGTGACTGATTGATAGGCTGAATCTGACGTTGCCTCTATTGCCGTAGCTGTTGTTGTGCTGGTCGTCTTGGCATTGGCATTAGTTGCTCTTATCTATAAACCACCGATTATCACCTCCTGCTGCGCATCGTCATCCATATCTGGAAGCTCCTGCTTATGCACAACCATGCCGTCACCACTTGCTTGCCTTGGCGCTGTCTGTCCATACTTCTGATGTATGCCACGATGACGCTTCAGCGCAAACCGATCAGCGAACGCGGCTGAACAAATCTCACACTTGTATGGCTTCTCTCCGGAGTGCACCTTGGCATGATTTTTCAGATGCGCCGCCTGTGAAAAGGCCGAGCCGCATATTTCGCATTTATAAGGCTTCTCGCCGGTGTGAATACGACGATGATTCCACAGGGTGGCATGACGCGCAAAGCCCTTATCACACACTCCACACACATATGGACGCTCCCCACTGTGCGTGCGCTCGTGATTCTTTAGATGAGGCGATTGTGAGAATTGCATTCCACATGTTTGACATCTGCAGGAAGTAGTGAAAAAAATTGAAAAACAAATACAATTTTCAGCTAGTCGAAAATTTAAATACCCTTGCTTTTTGCTTTTAGGTCTTAAGATTATAATCAATCAACGCTTACATTGATCACGCTTTTTGACAATATCTTAATGCTTCTAGCAAGGGTATTAAAACTTCAGTTAGCTGTTTTATCACATACTTGTACGGCTTTTCGCCGGTGTGAATTCGCGCATGATTCTTTAGATAGACCGCCTTGGCAAAGGCCAATCCGCAGATGGTGCACTTGTAGTTCTTTTCGCCGCTATGCAGTTTCTTGTGGGACCAGAGACTGGAGTATCGTGAAAAGAGACCGCCGCATATATTGCAGCTGAATGGTTTACTGGGATTCCTACAAGACGTACAAACTCTAAAAATTAGCTAATGGATTATAAATTCACTGAATAAAATGATAACTCACTCGGTCTTCACTGTGACGGAGTTTTGTTTGGAAGAGCCACCTGCACCACCATGGGATTGATGTGTATGTTGTTGACCCATTAAGACCACACCGGAACCATTGCACTTTTGGCATTTTGTCATCTGTTGGGAGTTGCGTTTCTTCACCGGATGATGCCCGGAAGATGAGCTGGACTCACGTTTGGGCGTCGTGCCACCAGTCTGTTGGGCTACAATTTGCTGAAGTTGCGCTTGCGCTTGGGGTGTAGTTGATATGATTTGAACTGGATGCGCCATTTGTCCTATTTAATAATGAATGATAAATGTAAATGTTTAATAAAACAAGATAATTGTTCTAACACTAGTCTCCTTATGCACCATTAATAGTATCGTATCTATGACTTGTTCATCAAAATTTATTTGCCTTAATGACAACTAATATTATAATGCCGATACTATCGATAGTAGAAAAGGAGTAAAAGAAATCACTTACCATCGGGCGCTACAAATATTTGTTGGTCTGCTTGCATACAAGATTCACAGCGGACCTGTTTGGGACCTTTGCGCTTCGATTGTTGCAGTATGGGATTGCCGCAGTTGATACACTTTCCAGACTTTGAATTATTTTCGTGTTGCTGCTGTTGTTGTTGCTGTGACGCCTGCTGTTGTTGCTGCTGCATGACGGATTGCTGCACTGGCTCCAGTGTATCAGAAGCCACAATTTGTATTTGGCCCATTTGTCCGTTGCCGGTAAGAATATTCTGTGTCTGCACCAGACCCTGTGTATTGACCACCGTTATGGCATCAGTTCCCTGCTGAGAGTTATGCTGCTGCGGATCTGTGCCGTCGGTATGCATCCTCTTGTGGGCATTGAGCAGCGCCAGGTGTTGGAACATCTCCGAGCACACATCACACTTAAAGCTGATGTTCGATATTGTGTTCTGCAGTGGTGAAATAGTCTGTAGTAAGAAATTGCAGGATATTAAGCGATTTGTTATCAACTAAAATACTCCGCATGTTCAAGAAGTTTCCTGAGTAACTTCATGAAGTTAACTTCACTGGGTATCACGGTGTTTCCAACCAACTTCTCTATAACGAATCCTTAGAAAGGAAAATCCCCATTATGATGAATTTTCCAAACGAAGCTTAGATATGCAGTCCAATTCAATCTGTATTTGATCTTTCAATTTTTCATAGAGCAATAGGAATAAAGTCTGAAAGAGTAAACTAAGTTTGCCCAAAACGTGTGTATCAGGCAGAAGGGGATGTATCTGACCCAGTTAGCTGGGAGAAACATCGTTGTTTCACATTGTTTCTAGCTTTACAGCTATAGAGGTATGTATGAAAATAGGAATGGTTATAGTTTACTTCCTAGCCGTTCATGCTTGACTTGAGCATTAAAACATATTACAAAACTGCACAAAACTACTTTTCATTCACATATAAACGTAGTGGCTGTATACACTATTATATGAACCTATTTCCAGTGTCTGGAATTGCAAATAACAGAAGAGTGAATCCTTTACTCCAGTTACTTCTTCGAATATAGCGATCAGTATTTGTTGCAGTTGCACGTGGTGGGGAGAAAGAACTTACCGCCGCAATGGGCTTATTTTGATTGACAATTTGTATGCGTCCCTGGGCATCCACAGTGGCAATACCGAGTGCGGTGCCCTGATTAAGTGGCATCCCATTGACCAAAGCATAATTATAGCCGCCGACAGGCTGCGCAATGTAGCATGTCTTATTGTCGTCTGTTGCCAATTGTGCTAGATTAACCGTAGCCGCATTACCCTGTAAATTGTGAAGTAAACAGTAAAGGGTTATGTCGGCTATAAGAGTGGTGAATATAACAACAGACAACATACATTTGTGGTGTAGTAGAAGGTGGGTTGCTGGTCGGCTTTTTGACCCTCAATTTTCGGTTGTTTGAGAATGGTGCCGTCTGCCGTCTGATATTGAATTGTTGCCGGTTGGCCGTTGATGGCGTTTGTGGTGAATATAATGTTCTTGGTGAGGTCCTCCATGGTAGCAATAAGTGTGCGTATGTGTGTGTGGTCAAGTCACTAAAAAATAGAATAATTATCTTATTATTTATGCTTACAAAAAATGCTACTCAATTTTGTTTTAAAAAAAAAGAATGCACATTTTTTAGTCGTTTTGCAGCACTGTCGACGCCAGCTAGCACGATTGAGTGCGTACGAGCGAGACGACACTATGACACACACGTCAGCGAAAAACGTCTGATTAAAAATGGCGACGATGAGACATAAAATATGTATCACAAATAAATTCAAAAAGATGTACAATTTCCTTTTAAAACGTGTTCATTTCATTAGCAATTTTTAGGCAATTATAGGGTATTTTCGAAGGCACATATTTGTCGTAATTTTTTGTATAATTTATATATTTGTTATTTTTACCTTTTACGCAACCAACCACAGAAAAAAAATTATTGTTTCTGCTGCGCCTCGCACGCCCCAGCAAGCGCAGCGTTTCTTATTATTTAATTTATTTATTTGTTTTAAGGCGACGCGGTTATCACGATATTTTTGTTATGCACTCTATTTTGTTTGGAATGAAAGCAAAACTTTATTATTGTTTCTTCTTTCTCTAACAAATTAAATTCCAGCACAAAAACCTTCTGCTCGTTTGTTCTTACGTACGTTCGAATGTGGACTGCTGAAGAGAGACGGAGAGTGAAGAAAGTTAGGGAGAGAGCAGTAACACATTAACAAGCCACAGTATTGCCAGACTGTCCGCATAGCACGGCGGCTAGCCAGATTCTTAATTTATTGTTAACAAATTGGTATGATGAAAAAATAAACTACACTTGAAATTAATTATAACTAATTAACAATATCATGTATTTAAGCAGAATAAAATTTTAGTTACCAAATTTCAAATGTCAAGTGCAACATGCATTAGAAAATTCATATAATACTAGTATTATGTTCACAATGCTTAAAGAAAGATGTGCGTACAGCGCTTTAAAAAGTGTGACCAGTCGCTTGATCGGTCATATATTGTTTCTAGATGCCACTTTAATTCAAATTGGCACTGGTGTTGTCAGATGGCAAAACAGTGTTGGCGTGTCAATGCGAATGGCAAACTCGATGCGAAAGCTGCGCGCCAAAGTCAAACACTTGAATAGCATTTCATTGGCATACATATGTATGAATACATACACTCATGGACAGAATAATAGGTGTGTTTTTTTTTTTTTTAAACTTGGTATTTCTAATTCTTATCTTCTCTAATCTCAACAAATCCAACTTTTTTAAGACATATATTAATTGTCTTTAAACAAAAAGTAAAAAAAGTTTCATAAAACCTTTAATATACAAATAAATTAAATATTTCCTTAAATCCGCAAATTTTGGCTGGACACAATAATAGGTGTAAGAAGCAAAACATTAACATGTAGTTTATAAATACAATTATTTGGTTGCAGAAAGTAAGGTATTAGGTAAATATACCTAAATGGGTACTTAATTACCATTAAAATTGTATTAGATGGGCCGTGGGCGTCACTGCAGTGCGGAGGAGGGAAGGCTCATTCGACGACTCCGAGATGAAGGAAAAACGTATAAATCCATTGCCATATTAATGAAACGTTCTCAAAACTTCGTAACCAATGCCTTAAAACCGGAAAAAATAGGTCAAACTCGGGGAGCACCTAGAAAATCATCATATAAGACCGACGATCGCATTTTTCAGTAGGCTGAACGCGTCTTCCAGGACGATTCCCAATGAAATTGGGAATATTGTGTCATCACGGACCTTTCAAGGACGATTGGCAATAGCAAACCTACTAGGTAAAATTGCCCGCAGGGTTCCTTTGCTTCGATTGGCAAATTTACAGATGGGCCAAAAATTTGCATTAGATCGTAGAACCTGGTGCGGACCAGAGGGTGAGAAAAAATGGCGTAATATTTTCTGGAGTGACGAAACCAAAAGAAATTTATTTGGACTTGATGCTAAAAGGAATGTTTGTCGTCGGAAAGGCAAAGAATTTGATCCTAAGTACACACAAAAACTGTGACACATGGAGGTGGTAGCCTAATGGTATGGGGCTGCTTTTCATGGTATGGTGTTGGTCGGGTCCATAGTATTGTCGGAATAATGGACAGATTCGAATACAAAGATCTATTGGAGACGGTGAGGCTACCATATGCCGAGGATAATATGCCACTGTTATGGAAGTTTCAGCAGGATAATGACCCGAAACACGCCTCTCGAGTAGTAAAGGATCGGTTCCGAGAGGAAAATGTGGGTGTTTTTGGGTGGCCAAGTCAATCCCCGGACCTCAATCCCATTGAGACTCTCTGCGGTGAACTCAAAAGAGAGGTCGGAAGGACTTTTTGTCAAAATAAAATAATCCTTAAGGATATTTTCCAAAGAACATGGTATAACATTCCAATGGGACCTATCGCAAGTTTATATCCTCCATGCCAAGGCGAATGGAGAAAGTTTTGCTTAATAATGGCGGATATACCGCCAGATACTTAGTTTAATATAAAACAAGACCAAACATAGTGAAATATTGATTTAATTTAAACATTTATCCTCGCACACCTATTATTGTGTCCAGCTAAAATTGGTGGATTTAAGGAAATATTTAATTTATTTGTATATTAAAGGTTTTGTGAAACAGTTTTTACTTTTTGTTTAAAGACAATTAATATATGTCTTAAAAAAAGTTAGATTTGTTGAGATTAGAGAAGATAGGAATTAGAAATACCAAGTTAAAAAAAAAAAAAAACACACCTATTATTCTGTCCATGAGTGTATATACAGGCGCTAGCTCAATAGTTGGATGTACCACTAAAAGCTGCGCCCTGTTGCGATTGCTCATCGTGTGCCGCAGGTAACTGATAATAGTAACCTGGATAAGGCTCCGTTGGAAATGCGCCCGTGTCTGTGTCTGTGTCTGTATCCGTGCCTGTGCCAGTGACTGATTGATAGGCTGAATCTGACGTTGCCTCTATTGCCGTAGCTGTTGTTGTGCTGGTCGTCTTGGCATTGGCATTAGTTGCTCTTATCTATAAACCACCGATTATCACCTCCTGCTGCGCATCGTCATCCATATCTGGAAGCTCCTGCTTATGCACAACCATGCCGTCACCACTTGCTTGCCTTGGCGCTGTCTGTCCATACTTCTGATGTATGCCACGATGACGCTTCAGCGCAAACCGATCAGCGAACGCGGCTGAACAAATCTCACACTTGTATGGCTTCTCTCCGGAGTGCACCTTGACATGATTTTTCAGATGCGCCGCCTGTGAAAAGGCCGAGCCGCATATTTCGCATTTATAAGGCTTCTCGCCGGTGTGAATACGACGATGATTCCACAGGGTGGCATAACGCGCAAAGCCCTTATCACACACTCCACACACATATGGATGCTCCCCACTGTGCGTGCGCTCGTGATTCTTTAGATGAGGCGATTGTGAGAATTGCATTCCACATGTTTGACATCTGCAGGAAGTAGTGAAAAAAATTGAAAAATTAGTAATAATAAAAACAAATACAATTTTCAGGTAGTCGAAAATTTAAATACCCTTGCTTTTTGCTTTTAGGTCTTAAGATTATAATCAATCAACGCTTACATTGATCACGCTTTTTGACAATATCTTAATGCTTCTAGCAAGGGTATTAAAACTTCAGTTAGCTGTTTTATCACATACTTGTACGGCTTTTCGCCGGTGTGAATTCGCGCATGATTCTTTAGATAGACCGCCTTGGCAAAGGCCAATCCGCAGATGGTGCACTTGTAGTTCTTTTCGCCGCTATGCAGTTTCTTGTGGGACCAGAGACTGGAGTATCGTGAAAAGAGACCGCCGCATATATTGCAGCTGAATGGTTTACTGGGATTCCTACAAGACGTACAAACTCTAAAAATTAGCTAATGGATTATAAATTCACTGAATAAAATGATAACTCACTCGGTCTTCACTGTGACGGAGTTTTGTTTGGAAGAGCCACCTGCACCACCATGGGATTGATGTGTATGTTGTTGACCCATTAAGACCACACCGGAACCATTGCACTTTTGGCATTTTGTCATCTGTTGGGAGTTGCGTTTCTTCACCGGATGATGCCCGGAAGATGAGCTGGGCTCACGTTTACAGCTTTACAGCTATAGAGGTATGTATGAAAATAGGAATGGTTATAGTTTACTTCCTAGCCGTTCATGCTTGACTTGAGCATTAAAACATATTACAAAACTGCACAAAACTACTTTTCATTCACATATCAACCCAGTGGCTGTATACACTATTATATGAATCTATTTCCAGTGTTTGGAATTGAACATAATAGAAGAGTGAATCCTTTACTCCAGTTACTTCTTCGAATATAGCGATCAGTATTTGTTGCAGTTGCACGTGGTGGGGAGAAAGAACTTACCGCCGCAATGGGCTTATTTTGATTGACAATTTGTATGCGTCCCTGGGCATCCACAGTGGCAATACCGAGTGCGGTGCCCTGATTAAGTGGCATCCCATTGACCAAAGCATAATTATAGCCGCCGACAGGCTGCGCAATGTAGCATGTCTTATTGTCGTCTGTTGCCAATTGTGCTAGATTAACCGTAGCCGCATTACCCTGTAAATTGTGAAGTAAACAGTAAAGGGTTATGTCGGCTATAAGAGTGGTGAATATAACAACAGACAACATACATTTGTGGTGTAGTAGAAGGTGGGTTGCTGGTCGGCTTTCTGACCCTCAATTTTCGGTTGTTTGAGAATGGTGCCGTCTGCCGTCTGATATTGAATTGTTGCCGGTTGGCCGTTGATGGCGTTTGTGGTGAATATAATGTTCTTGGTGAGGTCCTCCATGGTAGCAATAAGTGTGCGTATGTGTGTGTGGTCAAGTCACTAAAAAATAGAATAATTATCTTATTATTTATGCTTACAAAAAATGCTACTCAATTTTGTTTTAAAAAAAAGAATGCACATTTTTTTGTCGTTTTGCAGCACTGTCGACGCCAGCTAGCACGACTGAGTGCGTACGAGCGAGACGACACTATGACACACACGTCAGCGAAAAACGTCTGATTAAAAATGGCGACGATGAGACAAAAAATATGTATCACAAATAAATTCAAAAAGATGTACAATTTCCTTTTAAAACGTGTTCATTTCATTAGCAATTTTTAGGCAATTATAGGGTATTTTCGAAGGCACATATTTGTCGTAATTTTTTGTATAATTTATATATTTGTTATTTTTACCTTTTACGCAACCAACCACAGAAAAAAAATTATTGTTTCTGCTGCGCCTCGCACGCCCCAGCAAGCGCAGCGTTTCTTATTATTTAATTTATTTATTTGTTTTAAGGCGACGCGGTTATCACGATATTTTTGTTATGCACTCTATTTTGTTTGGAATGAAAGCAAAACTTTATTATTGTTTCTTCTTTCTCTAACAAATTAAATTCCAGCACAAAAACCTTCTGCTCGTTTGTTCTTACGTACGTTCGAATGTGGACTGCTGAAGAGAGACGGAGAGTGAAGAAAGTAAGGGAGAGAGCAGTAACACATTAACAAGCCACAGTATTGCCAGACTGTCCGCATAGCACGGCGGCTAGCCAGATTGTTAATTTATTGTTAACAAATTGGTATGATGAAAAAATAAACTACACTTGAAATTAATTATAACTAATTAACAATATCATGTATTTAAGCAGAATAAAATTTTAGTTTATAAGGCTTCTCGCCGGTGTGAATACGACGATGATTCCACAGGGTGGCATAACGCGCAAAGCCCTTATCACACACTCCACACACATATGGATGCTCCCCACTGTGCGTGCGCTCGTGATTCTTTAGATGAGGCGATTGTGAGAATTGCATTCCACATGTTTGAAATCTGCAGGAAGTAGTGAAAAAAATTGAAAAATTAGTAATAATAAAAACAAATACAATTTTCAGGTAGTCGAAAATTTAAATACCCTTGCTTTTTGCTTTTAGGTCTTAAGATTATAATCAATCAACGCTTACATTGATCACGCTTTTTGACAATATCTTAATGCTTCTAGCAAGGGTATTAAAACTTCAGTTAGCTGTTTTATCACATACTTGTACGGCTTTTCGCCGGTGTGAATTCGCGCATGATTCTTTAGATAGACCACCTTGGCAAAGGCCAATCCGCAGATGGTGCACTTGTAGTTCTTTTCGCCGCTATGCAGTTTCTTGTGGGACCAGAGACTGGAGTATCGTGAAAAGAGACCGCCGCATATATTGCAGCTGAATGGTTTACTGGGATTCCTACAAGACGTACAAACTCTAAAAATTAGCTAATGGATTATAAATTCACTGAATAAAATGATAACTCACTCGGTCTTCACTGTGACGGAGTTTTGTTTGGAAGAGCCACCTGCACCACCATGGGATTGATGTGTATGTTGTTGACCCATTAAGACCACACCGGAACCATTGCACTTTTGGCATTTTGTCATCTGTTGGGAGTTGCGTTTCTTCACCGGATGATGCCCGGAAGATGAGCTGGGCTCACGTTTGGGCGTCGTGCCACCAGTCTGTTGGGCTACAATTTGCTGAAGTTGCGCTTGCGCTTGGGGTGTAGTTGATATGATTTGAACTGGATGCGCCATTTGTCCTATTTAATAATGAATGATAAATGTAAATGTTTAATAAAACAAGATAATTGTTCTAACACTAGTCTCCTTATGCACCATTAATAGTATCGTATCTATGACTTGTTCATCAAAATTTATTTGCCTTAATGACAACTAATATTATAATGCCGATACTATCGATAGTAGAAAAGGAGTAAAAGAAATCACTTACCATCGGGCGCTACAAATATTTGTTGGTCTGCTTGCATACAAGATTCACAGCGGACCTGTTTGGGACCTTTGCGCTTCGATTGTTGCAGTATGGGATTGCCGCAGTTGATACACTTTCCAGACTTTGAATTATTTTCGTGTTGCTGCTGTTGTTGTTGCTGTGACGCCTGCTGTTGTTGCTGCTGCATGACGGATTGCTGCACTGGCTCCAGTGTATCAGAAGCCACAATTTGTATTTGGCCCATTTGTCCGTTGCCGGTAAGAATATTCTGTGTCTGCACCAGACCCTGTGTATTGACCACCGTTATGGCATCAGTTCCCTGCTGAGAGTTATGCTGCTGCGGATCTGTGCCGTCGGTATGCATCCTCTTGTGGGCATCGAGCAGCGCCAGGTGTTGGAACATCTCGGAGCACACATCACACTTAAAGCTGATGTTCGATATTGTGTTCTGCAGTGGTGAAATAGTCTGTAGTAAGAAATTGCAGGATATTAAGCGATTTGTTATCAACTAAAATACTCCGCATGTTCAAGAAGTTTCCTGAGTAACTTCATGAAGTTAACTTCACTGGGTATCACGGTGTTTCCAACCAACTTCTCTATAACGAATCCTTAGAAAGGAAAATCCCCATTATGATGAATTTTCCAAACGAAGCTTAGATATGCAGTCCAATTCAATCTGTATTTGATCTTTCAATTTTTCATAGAGCAATAGGAATAAAGTCTGAAAGAGTAAACTAAGTTTGCCCAAAACGTGTGTATCAGGCAGAAGGGGATGTATCTGACCCAGTTAGCTGGGAGAAACATCGTTGTTTCACATTGTTTCTAGCTTTACAGCTATAGAGGTATGTATGAAAATAGGAATGGTTATAGTTTACTTCCTAGCCGTTCATGCTTGACTTGAGCATTAAAACATATTACAAAACTGCACAAAACTACTTTTCATTCACATATCAACCCAGTGGCTGTATACACTATTATATGAATCTATTTCCAGTGTTTGTAATTGAACATAATAGAAGAGTGAATCCTTTACTCCAGTTACTTCTTCGAATATAGCGATCAGTATTTGTTGCAGTTGCACGTGGTGGGGAGAAAGAACTTACCGCCGCAATGGGCTTATTTTGATTGACAATTTGTATGCGTCCCTGGGCATCCACAGTGGCAATACCGAGTGCGGTGCCCTGATTAAGTGGCATCCCATTGACCAAAGCATAATTATAGCCGCCGACAGGCTGCGCAATGTAGCATGTCTTATTGTCGTCTGTTGCCAATTGTGCTAGATTAACCGTAGCCGCATTACCCTGTAAATTGTGAAGTAAACAGTAAAGGGTTATGTCGGCTATAAGAGTGGTGAATATAACAACAGACAACATACATTTGTGGTGTAGTAGAAGGTGGGTTGCTGGTCGGCTTTTTGACCCTCAATTTTCGGTTGTTTGAGAATGGTGCCGTCTGCCGTCTGATATTGAATTGTTGCCGGTTGGCCGTTGATGGCGTTTGTGGTGAATATAATGTTCTTGGTGAGGTCCTCCATGGTAGCAATAAGTGTGCGTATGTGTGTGTGGTCAAGTCACTAAAAATAGAATAATTATCTTATTATTTATGCTTACAAAAAATGCTACTCAATTTTGTTTTAAAAAAAAGAATGCACATTTTTTTGTCGTTTTGCAGCACTGTCGACGCCAGCTAGCACGATTGAGTGCGTACGAGCGAGACGACACTATGACACACACGTCAGCGAAAAACGTCTGATTAAAAATGGCGACGATGAGACATAAAATATGTATCACAAATAAATTCAAAAAGATGTACAATTTCCTTTTAAAACGTGTTCATTTCATTAGCAATTTTTAGGCAATTATAGGGTATTTTCGAAGGCACATATTTGTCGTAATTTTTTGTATAATTTATATATTTGTTATTTTTACTTTTTACGCAACCAACCACAGAAAAAAATTATTGTTTCTGCTGCGCCTCGCACGCCCCAGCAAGCGCAGCGTTTCTTATTATTTAATTTATTTATTTGTTTTAAGGCGACGCGGTTATCACGATATTTTTGTTATGCACTCTATTTTGTTTGGAATGAAAGCAAAACTTTATTATTGTTTCTTCTTTCTCTAACAAATTAAATTCCAGCACAAAAACCTTCTGCTCGTTTGTTCTTACGTACGTTCGAATGTGGACTGCTGAAGAGAGACGGAGAGTGAAGAAAGTTAGGGAGAGAGCAGTAACACATTAACAAGCCACAGTATTGCCAGACTGTCCGCATAGCACGGCGGCTAGCCAGATTCTTAATTTATTGTTAACAAATTGGTATGATGAAAAAATAAACTACACTTGAAATTAATTATAACTAATTAACAATATCATGTATTTAAGCAGAATAAAATTTTAGTTACCAAATTTCAAATGTCAAGTGCAACATGCATTAGAAAATTCATATAATACTAGTATTATGTTCACAGTGCTTAAAGAAAGATGTGCGTACAGCGCTTTAAAAAGTGTGACCAGTCGCTTGATCGGTCATATATTGTTTCTAGATGCCACTTTAATTCAAATTGGCACTGGTGTTGCCAGATGGCAAAACAGTGTCGGCGTGTCAATGCGAATGGCAAACTCGATGCGAAAGCTGCGCGCCAAATTCAAACACTTGAATAGCATTTCATTGGCATACATATGTATGAATACATATATATAAATGTACCGGGTGTTCAAAGAAAAGACAGCCGGCTTTATGGTTAATGCCTATGTCTATGTCTATGCCGCCCACGCGCTAATATGCCGCATTGAAAGTGGTGTATAAACTGGCTTGGTCGGGGTCCAAGTCCAGGTCCCCCAGGTCCCAGGTCCAACTTCGTGTCGCCGTCATAAATTACACTTTCAAATTTTATTTGCCATATTGCATTTTTAGGAAAAGCTGGCGGTAAATTTGGGTCAGTTGCTGTTGTTGCAGACACGACGCAGCAGCCTTCAAATAAATGCTTATTTCCATTATATTATTTTTACATTTATTTGTATATATTTTATTCATTTTTTCCTTCAATTAATTGCAGCAGCTTTTTGGAGCGCAAAGCTGCAGAGGAAGAAGTTGTCGAAGAAACAGAAGAAGAGGAAGAAGCAGAGGATGCCCACCGCAACACAGGCAGCAGACAACAGACAACAGTAATTAAATACAACAACAATATTTTGATTGCAAATTCATATTTCATTTTGGTTCAACGTTCTGCTTGGCCCAAACATTTTCATGTTGCACGCTTCGTTGCACATCATTGCATTAATTTGTACGCCAAAGTTTAAGTTAAATTTTTAAGAAATATGTACATATTTCAACATTTCTTGCGGCAGTACTCATAGATCTGCACAGCGCTGAGCTCTTTGCGTGGCCATTTGTTAATTTTGTTGTTTCTGTACGTCTGCAAACACGAAATAATCAGCCATTGTTTAATACCCTTTGCAGTAGGGCAGCTCCATTTTGTCAGGCAGTGTGTAAAGCATTGTGTCTGAGTAGCGAAACCAGCCCGGTTCCGGTTCCGGTTCCGGTTCCCCACGAAGCGCCTCTTCTACTTAGTAGTGGTTTCTGAAGGATAATATACCCGAAATTGCTGCAACAATCAAGCAAACTTAACTAATTTCAGGAAGCTTTTTAGATTTTAAGTAGCTTCTTTCTCCTGACTGTCGGGTAAGGAATTTAATCTACTACAAATGAATGGGCTTTGTGTGGATTTTTGTGGATATTTTCTCTGAAATATTTTCTGTGTATTAGAATCAAAGCAATTCATATCCATTTGGAAATAGACTATAAAACTCATTCAGCAGATCAGCTGCAGACAGATGAAAAACGAAAGGCCTAAATAGGAAAACTAAAGTAAGTGTATACAAATCTTCGTAACGCCGATTAAAGGCTTTCTTCTACTGCTGTTTTTTTGGTTTTTTTGTTTCTTGTTTTGTTATTATAATTAAGTTCATGGCTTGCTGCTATTTGCCGTTTTATATACGGATTGTATTCGTAGTACTCGCACTGGCAGTCGCACTCGCAGTAAGCACTTTCAAAAGGCCCATAAAAATAGCAACGCAATTGTCTGAAATAAACTAAATCAGCGCAAGTGCGTGGAGAAATTTTCACACCAAAATACTGCTGTAATACGAGTAAAAAAACCAAAAAAAAAAGACTATATATATATATATATAGCAGCATAATCTCTTATGTTGAGCTCGTTGCATGCATTCAAATGAGTTAATTTTGTTTTATTTTTAAAGAATTGTAAAAGCAAGTTGAGTTTTCACTTTTGTTCATGCAAAATAGACTTCTCGACTGTCGCTTTTCATATTTATTTTTCTTTTTCTCTGTTTTTTTTTTTCACAGTTTATCAAGTTTACCCAGCTTACAGTTAATTTATGCCGGCAACGAATTTTCACTCTCGCTATTTTTCCGCATTTTAGACTCAGTCTGGGAAAGTGGGCAAGCACAGTGACGGCTGCGGCGCATCCGCCAAAAAAATAGAGAAATAAAATGGCATAAAAAAAGCGAAAAAAAAAAGAAGTAACGACACAGAAATGAAAAGTGCGCTTTTAAAAATAGCTAAAAAAAAAAAACAAGAAAAAAAAAACCAACCCGATCCGAGCAACAAGTCTACCAAAGTCTGGGCCCAAAAATATTGTGGACGACGACGACGTCTCGACGATTTTGCAGCTTGTGGGTTAGATTAGAAAGTGGTTGCCAGCGCTTCATCGCTTCATCCAATGCTCCAATGCTGCTCCATCGAAGACTTCAGATTCTTTTGCGAAAAAACTGTGCCGGCCTGCAGTGCAACAACACAGCACACACAACATACACACTCCAAACACACCACACACAACACACACATAACATTAATTGGCATTTTTGCATGCGTTGGAAGCTGGGAACCGGCTATAGGCAATCGCAGTTGCAGCTATACCCTGTATCTATTGAAATTATTGAAAAAGTGTATATTAGTTTTAAGAAAATCTATGTAACCTTCTGAAGGAAATATATCTATTTGTCCACTCTATTTCTTTGAGTTTAGTTCAACAGATTTAGGCTAATCATGAACTCACTTTTTATTGGCTTAAAGGTAAACCTAAAAATTCTAGAATGGTTTTTATAAAAACACTCGGAATATTCTATGAAACTTCATTTTAAGTGTTTGTTGAAAATATCAGTGTTTAAGCCTTTTTATTGTTATTAATATATTTTTTATTTTTTTATTTGGTCTTCTGTTTGAAAGAATAATAGATCCAAAAAGAGCTACTCATTTCCTTCAAATTTTTTCTCCCTCCGAGAGAGTACAGAATATTTACTAGTCGAGCTGTGGCGAGTAGACCAAAGTCTTAGTTGAAGTGGATGCCAATGAAAGAGAAAATTGGCCCCAAATCAAGTTCACTATCATTGGCCGTCGGCGTCGCTGCACTTTTTGTGCAAACTAATATTTTAAAATTGTTGATTATGATGACTTTTCATTTCGTTCGCCAAGATCTGGATTGCGCATCAGCCTTAGCGTCAGCTTCAGCGTCAGCATCAGCTTTAGTTCAGCAAAATTGCTTTGGCAAAGTGTTATTTTTTTCTTTTAATTTGACGCTTGGCTGCCGCCGACACCGCAGGCGGAGATCATTAGCCATGGACGAACTGCAGCTGCTTGGACATTGTATTGCACACATTAAGCATACGCATCATTGGCCTGCAGTCTCTGGTGTCCAGTCTGCAGTCTCAAGTATGACTATTACTTAACGTCCGTCTCTATTGCCTCTCGGCTCCCTTTCAGCCCCTGCCTCCTCGCTCTCCCTGTATGTTTTGAAATGGAAATAACAAACAATATTTCACGGCACATTAAATTTTTTGGCCAGGCTTTTCGCAATGCCCCGTCGAAAACTATCCATCATATTGCACACCCATTCACGCCCAGAAAAACTTCCATTCAGGAAGCAAATGCAACTGTTGGCCACCTGGCAAGACCTCACTCGCTTCAATGTCAGCAGATGTCAGTCTTCATTCTTCACTCTGCAATCTTCCATCTACAGGCTTCACTCCTCAGTCTTCAAATGACTTCGGAATGAGCATTTGTTATATACTCGTATTCCTATCTTATGAGCACACACTTCATCCGAGTTCTTCTAAGGCAACTTTTAAGTGCGAATTACTGAAGCGTTTAGGCAAATTTGTATATTGTTTGAGGTTAGCTGATTGTGTGTACCAAAAAACAGATAACAATCCAATGCGAAACCGTTAGCATATGTGGTGGCACAACCTCCTCTATGAGAGCGACACAGTATTTGTGCCCTATACGGTTCAGTAGGGTATTAGGTGAGACATTTAAATTTGCCTGAATAGGGAATAGTTTTTACTTTGGCCTTTTGCTCTCTTTTAACAGGAAATGATTTTATTTCTCTTCGTTTCTCTGTAACCTACGATTTTTGGGGATGGGAAAAAGAGAGGAGACTTAAAACCTAATATCTGAAAGCTTCAGTTTTTATTTAAAACTTTAGAATAAATAAATAAATAATAAGTAATAACTAACTTTTACTCAAAATCTTCAATAAAAAATCCAACAATATAAATTTTAAAGCTTTACTTTATAGAAATTAAACTACCAACGCAACTAACCGTATCCAGTCAAGGCCCCGCCATCTGAACTATTTAAAGCAGAGCGAATTTCTTGGTAATATTAGTGGATTAAGTATTTCATTGAGCACTTCCTTAATTCCCATCCTTTCAACATAGTTTTTCAGTTTTTCACATGGTAAAGACTCAGGTCAGAGTATATAAATCAACTTTAATTGCGGATTACAGCAGCTGTTGCTGAATCATTCTTATATATCTATTGATGATTTAAGCAATTGTCTACGCGTCTTATCCAATTTGGAAGCTCTTGAAGCAATTCTCTGGGCCCAGTTCACATAGCATCATAATATGATCCGCTAACCTTCAGTCCCTTTTTTTATTGTGTGTGTGTGTGTGTGTGTGTGTGTGTTTGTATATCAGCATGTTATTATCATAGCCCATTTCGATGTGTGGGGAGGCTGGGTATAGATTTCCGTTGGAAAGCAAAATAGAAACTATATAATTAGTAATGGCTCTAGGTACGCCCTAAGGCGTTACGTTTTCTAAGGCCACAGTATACAATGATAATACTCGTAACAACGGACAAAAAAAGCTTCAATATAGCCCCAAATGCAAACGAAACTGAAAACTCTCACACGCTGGGAGAGACTGAGACCGAGACCGGGACTGAGACTGAGACTGAGGCTGAGGCCTGAAGATGACAGATGACAATGATATATGGGATTCTTGAAACTGAAACCGAGTGGAGAAGAAGAAACTACGTACATGCTATAAGAGCCAACTGATAGCCCGTAAAGCAAACATGCAATTGACTTTCGCGCCGTCGTTTGACACTTGAAGAGCGCATGGTAATAATGATGGACCAGGCCCAGGAACAGAGGAACAGTGGACCAGAGGAACCGGGAATTGTGAACAGAAACTGGCTAGAACCACTTTCTACAATGAACGCAGCAATATGTCTTTCATCGCGAGGCAAACAAAGTAAAAGTCAATTTCTTCAGCGGCTGTCGCATTTTTTTAGTTGCTTTTTTTTTTTTTTTGGAGCCGAGGCAGACGACGTTTTAATTTCTGGCCGTGCTTCTTCATCTTCTTCTTCATTTTTTTTGCTTAATTACAGCATGAAAATCGTTAACCGTTTTATGTTTATTTTTGTTTTTGTAATTTTAAAGGCCAACGGAACTTTTCGGGCAAATTTGTTTTTCTCGCTTCTGTGTCCGTTTCTTTGTTTTGCTTGGCTTTTGTTTTTCGCTTTATTATGAAAAGGAAATGGGAAATTATTACGAAAATTATGTTGCGCTACGCTGGGAAATTGGGTTACAGCTTGTGTGGCATGAGCAAAAAAAAAAACAAAATAAACGAAAAAAAGAGGAAAAAAATATAACAAAAACAAAAGACTTAAGACACAAACTTGCTGGAGACTCATCAGTGGCTGCGGCAGCTGCTGTGCCCGCATCCAATTCAAGCAAAACCAGCAAATTAATTGTATAGCATGCAGTCGGGCTTGTCTTCTGGCCAACCGCATTAATTATAGCCAAAGACAAAACAAACTAGTCAAGCGAGGGTGTCAGCCCAGCACAGTGGAACTAGGTTAAACACAACTGGGGAAGTGAATTGGAAAGGGAACTTCTAGGAGGCCCAGTTTTTTAATCGTTTTTTTTTTGTAGTTTCTTTATGTAGTTGATATGGAAATCCATTTCAAAAAGTTCTATAAATAAATTGCCATTTTCCAACTTTTCCTCAACTTTTTTCTAAATTATATTGAAATTGTTTTATATAAGCAAATAATTTAAATAAAATAAAATATTATTTATATAAAAAATGCAGAGATATGAATAGAAAATTGTACTTAAACTTGCGGCAGGGGTTCGGTCTCGAACCGGTTTGCAGCGCTCTAAAGAAAGAATGATACAATTTTGTTTTTTTTTCTGTTTCTGAAATGTTGCTGCTTTGCTAATAATTATGCGCTCTAAAATTTAATTAAGTTCCTTTAATGCATATCCAAAAGTTCTCAGGTTAATTAAATCTCGAAAAATATAAATTTTGCTCCACTGTTTCGCACAGCAATAATAAAGTGGCGCACTGGAAAGCAAGACATCAATGCTAATGTTTTTTGCATAAAACTACGATGCGATAAAGTAATCAACCCAAATTCAGTGCAAAAATTCGCACGGTTAGGTGACGTACTATGCGCTGTAGTCGACGCCAACGGCGCAGCCAACGCTGACGCCAGCGTCGCAGCGACTGAGCCAGATTGAAGCGTCGATAGAAGAGTTCCAGCATGAGCATTATTGCTGGAAAGAAAAAAGGAATAGGATAAAGCTTACAGGGAACTTTATAAGAAATATATTTCTAGAAATTTATTCCAGATTATAGTCCTGTTTATTTTCTTGAGTTTGCCACTAACCTGCCGTAAAGGAGCCCACAGCGAGCGCTATAAAGGCGCCTTGGAGCATGCGTATATTCAAAGCGCTGATCATTTCATTATCCTGCGCATGCTGTGGTTGTACCTTGGCCTCATTACTCTTCGTATTGGCATTGGCATTCTCCAATGCGGCTAGTTCCTTGGATTGCAGTGCGTGTTCCTTGGTCATCATGCGCGATTGTGCCTCATACTCAGCCGTGGTCATTTTATCGAGTATGCCGCCCTCAAATAGATGCATCAATCTAGGCAAGATTAGGATTATATCAGGTTTCCAATGAACTAATGGAGTACCTACACATCATTCAGGCTATCCAGGAAAGGACAACCAATCTGCACAGCCACCGCAGAGTAGCGCGTATATAGCTTTTGACTAAGCTGAAAGTTTTTGGCTCCGTATTGCTGTATATTAAAGTAGAGCGTCTCACGTCCTCCCAGTACCGCCTTGTTCTCCCTGCCATCAGCGATCAGTTTAATGCCCGCCTCCACGGAATCAATTAGATATGCCATGTGATCAGCTGGCTGTTGCTGTCGCATCAGCGCATACAACTGTCGAAACAGTTCCGTACCATTCTCCAGCATCTCCAGAGAACTGCTCTCCTTTTCCACATACAATCGATAGCCATCCTGCTGCATGACCACCTGCAGTCGCTGCAATGTATTTATGGGCGGCTCATGGGCCGGCCGAGCAAATTGTGAGGTTAACTGGGCGGAGTACACGTCAGCCAGGACATAAGTGGCAGCTATCCAATATACGATGGTCAGAAACTTGGCGCGATAATCATGGTACACCTCGTGGCACGCTTAGGGAACGCAAAAAAAAAATGGAAAGATGAATTTTGTATTAATTTAAATTCAATTTTCAATTGATCTTTTGGGTTTTTTCGGAGTGTACTGATTGAATATTTCCTCTCACTCACATTGCTTGAGAAACAGACGCAGCGTGAACCAAATGCAACGCTCGAAAAGTTGTGGGGGCATCCGGGCAGACATTTGCCTCGATGGGTGTCTGGTCCGTCTGACCTTAAGAGCGAATGGAGTTATCTCTTTAATGTAGGCCATGTAAATACACAGGTCGCCCAGCTGCTCCACATCCAGGTCAAGCTGACGGCTGCGCCATTTGTAGGGCAGGGCAATGATGACATAGAAAATGGGACCCGAGAAGACAATGGTCAGAATGAGATATGGCCAAATATCTAGTTTAAATGGCCTCATAATGGCCAGGGCTTCATTAAGGCGACGCGGGGCATGTGTGGCGAAGGCGCCCGAATCAGCGAGTGTAAAAAATGAGAATTCTATGGCTTTGCGACGCTCCCAACTGAGTCCCACATCGCCGAGAAAGAAATCGGCCGACTGCATGAAAAAGAAAGGAAAATATGAGAAGAAAATTATGATTGAAAACATACACCACTCTGGAGCATGCCTATGCCGCCAGTGAAGCTATCATTGGAATCGCCATTGTCATCCGTGGTTCGCAATGATCCTTGTGTCCTGCCCGGCGCCTCAATGTAAATAAATTGAAAATTCATATGCTGTGCCAGGAGCATCAATAAACGATGATCCCTGCCGCCCGTCACATTCACCTCATTATATTCTGTACTCTCGAGCTCCTCCAGTGTCTCCTCACTGCAATTGCTGCTGCTATCATTGTTGTAGCTCACCCAGAACCAGGGCGGAGACTGTAATTATTGGAAAATAAATTAAGTTAAATATCCAAGGAATATTTTCTGCATATATTTCTCAGTAAATAAATAAAAATATAACCCAAATTTTTGAAAATTGATAAGATAAAATTGTGTTCTTTGAGTAAGTGTGAAATTTCTTTTACTTTAATAAGCAGTGATTATATTATGGATCTTTTGTTTCAGCACTGTTGATATATGAATCAGGAATGGGCCAACCCTTTTTTCTTAGCAAGAGATTTTTGTTAATGATTCTTTTTTCAAATTTCTCAAAGTTTATAAATTCTTATAACCAATACTTACATGAAAAACAGGAACACGAAAAACACGACCTTCAAAATTAGCATAGACAGTGGCGGCGCTGGGCAAAAGGGGGGTATTCTGTAGTCCAAGATTGTCGCCATCATACCAATTGACCAGACGCAACTGGCTCGTTTCTGTGGGCAAAGCCTGATTGTAATAGATGCGAAATGCCTTGCGACGGGGTCTTGTGATGACCACAGCTCGCATGGGCTCCTCGAATCTCACACGCGTCGCATTGGGCGGCTGTCTGGCGCCCCAGTAGAAGATGAATAGACTGAGCCGATGGGCCAGACGACGTTCCTGTATGCGTACAGATAGCTCATCCGGTTCGTGGAATATCAAATTGACGCATTCGATGGCGCCCAACAGATTCGCTTCAATGTAGTCAAAGAACAGCTCCGCATCGTTAAAGATGACTGACTTGTAGTAGAGCTTATGCAATCGCTGTATAAAGTCATCCACTTGTATACTGTCATCATTCTCACAGTCCTCACTGAGCAGTTTCGAGTTGGGTAATGCCAATATGGCCAGCTGACGTGGCTTTAACCCATTGATGATCTGTGAGAGCGCTGTAAATGCCATTGAAATTTTTTTAAAACTAGCCAGCAATTAAATAACCTATAATATCTTTCTGTTCTTGATTGATATTCTTCTTTCCCCAAATATTTTTTTATGAATAAAAAACTTTATTTAGTTTTAATTTATTTTAATTAATTATTAATAAATATTTTTATTGGTTGATAAAAGATTACAGTGCCTAAAATGTCATTCTTCAAATGAGAATTTTTAGCTTGATTCTTCTTGATTTACTATAGTGTTTCTGATAGTCAACAAGTCATATTTAATCGATATTTCTAATCCCTAGCAACTTATTTTTTTTTTATAAATTCAAAAGAAAATGTTTAAAACAAACTCTTTTAAAAAATTCCCTCTTTTATTTTTTAATTATTTATTTATTTATTTATTTATTAAAGTTAGTTTTTAGTTCCAAAAGTGTTTAAAAAATTCCCTCTTTTATTTTTTAATTATTTATTTATTTATTTATTTATTAAAGTTAGTTTTTAGTTCCAAAAGTGTTTGAATTCTATTTTAAATTTGTCCTAAATCTTTATTTCTAGAAAAACATAAGTCATCCGAAATACCTTTATGCATTTCTTGAATTTTTTTAGTTTTTAAAAGTCGAAACATTTTTTTAATTTTAATAATTAGAATTTTTTTGTATTCAAAACTTTTATTCTATATAAATTTATATAATTAAATTTCCGTATTCACAAATCACTAATAAAATCAAATTAAATATTCAACTAACAGAAAAATTTTAATTTAATTTAAAAAGTGAAAAGTTGTATATTGTGTTGTTGTATGAAATTTGTAATTTAATATTTTATTTATTATTTTCTCATATTTTTTCATATTGTAAACTTAAAAGCAGAAGATAATATTTAAAATTTAAATCAACTAAAATTACTTATAAAAATCACTTTAAACATAATTTAATGTATAATTAAAATTCTTAATTATTGTGCAATTAAAGGTGTATTTTTCGTTACCTATTGCCACGTCGGATTCATTGCAGGGACTATAGCTGAGTTGAGACCAGGCCAGCGGGCAGAGCAACAGCCAGCACGTTGAGAATATAACACTGCACCACATAACGCTAGAGTCCTGAGCCTGGGCGTTAGCCCGGTCCTTATATAGTACGCCTTATGATAGCTTTTTGATGCGCAATTATAGCATCAGGGCTTAAATATCACATGTCAATAAGCACGGGGCAGACAGCTGGGACAGACAGTTGGACAGCTGAAATGCTGACTATCGATTTTCATAATGATTGGCGGACGAGGAGGAGGAGGGAAACTCTTGGAGGAACTCGAGGCACTCTTGGGTAGCTCACAATCCGTGTCGCTAGTTTGGCCCATAGGCCATGCCGAGAGCTGCAGGTTTTTTAATTGTCAGAAGTTTGTCATTGCCGTTTTCGCTTACAATTTCTTCGCCCATTTCTTGTGTATATTTTCTCCACGTTAGATACATCTATCTTTTGGATCGCTGGATTGCTTCGATCGATCCATGAACGTTGCCAAGTTGCTGGCATTTTGTTGTTGTCGTCAATCTTCTAATGCTGTTGACATTAATTCCGTGTTGTGCGCATTTTTCTTTTCTACTTCTGCCTCGCTGTTGCTGCCACAGAGACTGCTGGCTGCTGTGGCTGCTGCTGCTGCTGCTGGTGGTGCTACTGTTGCTGCCTCTGCGGCTTTCAACTCACATGTCAACGCTCTACTTTGGTGCGCCAGTCAATGATTTATCGCAACAGAAGCAACTGGCGAGATTACTTAACTAGTTTATGGGCTCTGCTCACGACTGCTCCATGATTCTATCTCCAAGCTAAGGACACGACTCCACAAAACTGCTGTTAAACCGAATCCTACAGAACCGGTTCGGGTTCGGGTTTGAAGTTACTCCATACAAACCCTGATTAGAATTTAAGGAATAGAATTTCAGCTAATGAAATCTTTTTGGTTAAAGGTTTAGTTTTTTAATCTAGAGCTGAGATAAAATCTCTTTAGAAAGTTTGTATTTCAAATCTATTCCATTTGTAGAAACGATTTTATAACCAGAAAAGAACATGAATGTTGTGTCTAATGAGTATTTGCCATATCCCAAATAAATCCAAAGCAAATCAACGAAAGTTGCTTTAAGCCATTTTGCTTGACCAAATTGGTGTCTGGAGCCAATTTTGGGCGACAATCCACCGCAGCGAAAGAGAAAAGCAACAAAACGATGACCCGATTATGATATGAGAGCGTATATAATTGTCCAGATGAATATACGAGTATATTTGTAATTTATGGCCCGAAGGCAATGTGGCAATGGCAATGCCAAAACTACGAGTAGTAAAAACGGATGAGGGCCGAAACGGAAACAGAGACTTTGTCTGACCTTTGATCAACACAGAGAGTGAGACAGGGGAGAGAGAGAGAGAGAGATGGAGAGGCAGGGAGAATAAGAGGAATATATATATGTACTCGTATTATAGAGATCTGTAACGTTCGAAAGTCTGTGGCTATTTATAAAGCCGGCTAACAAAAATTCCAAAAAAAAAAGGAGTAAAAACAAATAAACCCCGCGCGCTGCGTTCGACAACTTGTTAAACTTCAAACTGTCTGCAAACGCGACATTGTCTGATAAACGACAACAGCAACAGCAACAACAACAATAACAAGTAAGAGTACCCCAACCAGCAATGATCGACTAAGAGATACTCTATACCAGAGGTTCAAGTTATCCACTGAGCTGGGTCAAAACGAAAGCTATTTATGATAAATCAGGCTAATAATAGCAATCAGTTTTCTTTCATTATTCTGTCTCTGAATCCGGGGGTATATTTTAAATATGAGTTACAAGTCTAGTATGCCCATTTTATTAATTTTTAATGGGTATAGAGTATAACAAGAAGTGCAACGTCCATGCTGAGTGGGCAACTGTCTGGCGATTGCATCTGCTCCGACTCTGACTCTGACTCTGAGACGCTGGCTCTAGCTCTGACTCTGACTCTGACTCTTACTTCTGGCCAAAAGCTGATCTGAGGCCAGGATGCAGCCGCACCAGCAGCAGCAGCAGCACGCCAACACTTTTTGTTTCAACGCGCACGATAGTGAAATGTGGCCCGGTTCGGGCTACATGGATCGGCCCTTCGATCGCTGCCAGATGCAGCAGACAGGCTAAGTGGATCTCTGGATCGTTGGATCGTTGGATTGCTGGATTGCTGGATGTTGAATGTTGGGTTGGCTGCATGTGGTAGATAGGGGCCGGCACGTTTAAATGCACTTTATTTGTTTTTTTAGCCAAAGAGACTCCTCGTGAGCCGCCCTCTCTCATCAGAATAACGAGCTGTCAATTGGCAGAGCTCGCATGTAAATTACTTACTAAAGACACTGAGCCAAGCGATTTATCATCAAACACTCAGTCAGAAGCGTTAGAAAAAAAGAGCAAACAATTCGAAAATAATCTCCTTCGAGGTGTCATAGAAAGCCACACAGATTAGAGAGAATTTCAGGTTTCATTTAGATATCTAGAGAGAAAATAAATATATTTGCTTGCAAATAAATCAGTCTCCTTTGGCAGCTATATAAACCTGATCAGGGACTCAGTGGAAAAACAAGCTTACTTTATTGGCTTAATATAGAAAATGTTCCTGTGACTGAGGCTTCTACAGACACTGGCTTTATGCAAAGAATATATTAAAAACATGAAAGTATAATTCAAAATAATAAAACCTTCCTTAGATGAATGGAAAATATTCAGATGTTAAAATAAACCGAATATGAAATCCCAGAAGCAACATTCATCCTTTTTGTTGTCGTCATCCAGTTCCATAAGTTTCTTTTTCAGCTTTCTCAATTGTTTCTCATCGCTGAAAATAGCTTCAAAAACGCGCGCTGTGAATCTGTCGTAGACACCCAGTTTCTCTAATAGTTTTATCACCCGATTCTCAAAGGCGCTGTAATCCTGCTTTCCGTTCGCAACTCCGACGCGGAGCAAGTCTCCAGAGCTGGAGTCTGGAACTGTCGCTTGCAACTGCAGATGTTCCTCGCCGTAGGAGAGATAGGCATTGTAGGCCCTAATCTTCTCATCCAGATTATCGACAGGCAGATGAACGGCCATTGCCAATCGTTCATAATGCTGTAGGAACTTGGCATTTTCGGTTTGGTTTCTCAAATGTTCATGTTGCCTCAGCATGTGATGTATCCGCTCCGTAACGATATCATTTAGTCTCAACAGTGGATGCGCGGATTCCTGCTCCTCCTCCGCACGGATGCAGTGCATCATTAACATCAGCAACGGCAGCAGCAACTGTAGCCCTTTGACAAGTGTTGACATGACTTCTAAACTCCACTTTTGACTGTTGGCGGGTTCTGGGAACCAACCGCCTTATAAGGTGTTCTCCGTTCGCAGATAAGCATGAGTTATGGATCGACAGTAATTGAGTTTCCACAGCAAAACCCGCATTAAGTTAGTCGCTACTGAGTTGGGAAGAGGTTAAAAGGGCTGTTAAATATTTATCTTCTCATACCCTGTACTCATAAAATGAATACAAAAAGAGTTTTTTGCTTTTGGCAGAGTATGCCAGACTAATTGCCAGCGGAGAGAAAGAAAGTGAAATGTTCAATTTATCTTACAGATAGAGACATGATTTATTTCTAGATATATTATAGCGTAATACCTTTAAAGTGACTACAGGGTATCTTTTAGTCGACCATTTGCATAAGCGTCAATACTACAAATTTTATGGCTCGAGTGTTATTAAAACTAAGATTGAGGAACGGGTCAGAGCCGACCAAGCAGAACCGTTTCAACATTGGTTTTCGTAAGCTCCTCGAAACGGACCTTGAACCAAATCTTAAAAAGGGAACTATTATTAACTGAAGTTCCGATTTTCCTAAGTTTTTACTCTGTGAAATATACGAAAACTGAATTGTAGACTCTAAGTTCAAGTTTAGGCCTTTTATTTGTTGATCGGAATGTGAGGTGGAATCGATTTGAAATGCCATTAAAGGCTTATTATATACAGTGAAGACTCTTAAAGATAAATTTAAAGCCAGATTGAACTCAGTTTTCCGTCGGAGAAGCATTCTTTTCTTTTAAGAATTAGATCCTATTAAGTCCTATATATCCCAATGATCGAAATGATTAATAAATATAAAATTTGTATACACTAACAGCGGGTATTATAACTTTGTTACGAACTGTGTAAGGAAATGAAGGAGGCGACTGGATGGGCATATGAGGTCCATAAAATATGTATATATATTATTGAGCAGGACGCTATATAAGACGTCCTATACGTATACCCTCTATTTGGAACCGGCAAGATGGGAAAAGGTTTAAGGATACACTGGACGCAAGGCTTGTTTTTTATGATTGTAATTTTATTTTAGTTATTCAATTTATTTAGGATATTTATAGACTTTTATATCTGTGTAGAGAGATTATAAATAAACTCGGATTGATCCGCGAGGAAGCTATTGAAATATTTTTGTATGAAAAACCTTCTTGTTTTTACGTAGATTCGTCTGATTTTTTCCGCTTTTTCAGTTTTTTGGCTTGACGTTTTTTACCCGTAGCTTTGGATATAGGACACTTCTTGTTCAATTCGGATTTCATACCTTTTTTTTGTTGTTTGCTTCTGAATAATTGCTTGCATTTCGCTGAATTTTCTTCCAATATAGTTTCCTTTTCAGCGTTAGATATGTTAAAAGCACTGTTGAGCGCATTCTCTTGTGTGCTGTAAAAGGCCTTACACTTTCTGGTAGCTCTAAATTTAAGGAACTCAATATCCTCTAATCTATCCATTATCTTTGTTTCCAGTTCCAATCGCTCCCGGTCGTATATATCGAAGTCTTTAAATTTCTCTTTTAGCTGCTCGTCATCCGCCGTATCATTAAGAGCTTCGCGTAATTTTTCCAAGTTTTCCGAATATTCAGCATTATTTTTAGCAAATCCAAAAGGAATGTGATTCAATATGCGTTTATGTTCCGGCTTTTGATTCTGTAAATTAAAAATTTCAATAAAATTTCTGCAATTATTTAGAAACTTATTTTACTTTCCACTTCATCTGCTGTTCGGCGAAATGGATGAAATGTACCATTTATATCACTCAGAAGCACGGCTACTATAAGCAGATTCCAGGTCCATATCATGATTGAAACAAACTAAACTGGAAAAGAAAAATTTAGTCAATCTATTTATTAAATTTATTATATAAATGGAGCAAATTAAACCAGAAGCGTTGCTAAAGTAATATAAGTAAATACAGTGCGCGCTCGATAGAGTGAACTGCTGTATTATAGTGTTGTTTATAATTCAAGTTCAATAAAACTATTCATATTTTTAAAAACCATTTAATACGAATGTAATCATTATTTTAAAACCCTCTCTACAATCGAGCGAATTCTGTTCCAAAATAACTGCCTTATAAAGGTTAGATTTTCGCAGAGCATTGCGGAGTCTCTCAGTTTGTCCTGCGTAATACTTCCGGCACATTTCAGTTGCATCAGCCTGGAGATTAATCTCCCGTAAGCGTGCCTCAATTTTAGACTCTAAGCCAACTCGTAGAGCATTGTACTCAATAAAGCGGCGATATACACTCGCCTTGGCTTTGGCATCAGTTAATCTCACAGCAATACCCAACAAATAGCGCTCCTTATTAAATTCTGCATTTTTTTGTTCGTTTCCAGTAAATTCATGGGAAAGTCTTCCAATTTGTTCCTTTAGTTCTTCGTAAGGTGTGTCCTGGAGGCTCTGTGAAAAAATAAATATTTTAAAATATATTTTAAGATATTAAAAAATATTCGTTTACTTTCCTTAGTTGATATTTCTATCTCTGTTCTCGTCGTCGTCGTTTCGTCCATCGTTCTCTTCTTCGGTTTTCTCATCGTTGGAGTCGTCGTCCTCGTCATCGTCGTCAATGTTTTTGGTGTCTCAGTTGGACGAGGATCTTCACATCTTGATTGAGCTACAAGCAGTAAAAAAAGGATCCAATTCCAGAACATGATTTATCTTACAGCCAATTGCAATCAATTTGAACTCTTTTATAAACGATGAGTCTTATATGGCACAAGTCATGATACTTAGGATCGAATCGATTTTGAATGCTTAGCATTTGAATACCCTTGCAGGGAGTATTATGATTTGTTAACCAAACTTGTAATATATATATTTTATATACGATTTAACTTGAAGCATTTTTAAAGTAGTAAATGTAAGGAAATGCTAGCTAAGCTTAACGCGGCATTGCCCGTAGCACTTAATCATTTAAAGTGTATTTTTATATATTGAATTACAATCAACAGAATATTTTTTTCTAATATTTTATTGAGTTAATTTAAGTCTCCAAGTTTTCATTATTTAAATGTGAATTTTTATCATCTTCGTTGGAGCTTTCAGTACTATAATCGCATTTTTCTAAATTCTGTCTTAATATAGTTTTTTTCTCAGCGTTAGTTTTTGTGAAAGCTTTCTTAAGCGCTTTCCTTTGTAATAAATAAAATTGAGAACATTTACTGCCCGGATCCTGTATGGGCAAATAAGTATCACTAAGGTCGTCTAAACGAGCATCAATTTGGGCCTCCAAATTGAGTCTTTGTTGGTTGTATATAGTAAAGGAGTTTGCGATTTCAATCTTGTCCTGCAGACGATCCAAATCCCAATGGCTGGCTTGAACAATCAGATCGATAAATTGACTATATTCAATATTGTCTTGGGTATGTCCGACTCCTAATCCTGTATAAATATCCTTAAGTTCTCTAGTCAATTTCTCATCTTCGCTAACGGATTGTTCCTGTAAATTAAACGTTTATTGAAACTTCCATAGATATTATGAAGGATCTATGGCTGACCAAAGTTCTGGGATGCATAGTATAATATTTCTCACAATTTCTTCCAACCATAAACGAGGTTAATATAATCAGGCTCCGGGCTAATGTCATGATTAGTCTGTACAATCTTAGTCCAAGATGAGAACTATAGTTTTTTTTATCATCTTTATATTTGACTCATTGCAAGACATTTAATACTAAATTGATTTGTTATGTTAGGAACATGTCTATAATTTGCTTAGTATAACAAATTGGCGTAAATGTTTTTCTTTCTCTTCAAAATGATATTAAATATACAGATTTTAGTGCAGTATAATTTCAGTTTCATTGATATTCAGATTGTTTTCAAATGCAAACTATTTTTTGGGTTTAATTAATTTAATTTACTTGAAAAATCTAATAAAAATCTAATTCGAGAAACCGGGTGAACTATTGATAGGTTATCAACGGAAATAAATAATAATAATTATAAGATATATCTTTATTTGAGATGAGAAAACAATACGCCGAATCGAATAATCACTCTAAAGTTTGGTTCTTTCCTCTGAAAGAATAATAAAATAATAAAATCTGAACGATCGTTTGAAAAAAAAAATGCGATAAACCATTCGTCTTTTTTCTATGCCGAACCAGAAATCGAACCAATTTCCTCCTTTTCTTTTATGAGTTTGTAGGCGCTGAAAATACTTATTGTCGAACCAAAAAATTCAGTTTCAACTGAGTAACTGGCTTTCCACAGAAAAAAAAGAACAAATTTTAGGTTTAATTGTACTTCCCTTTATATAATAAACTGAAACTGGGAAATATGAAAATTAATAAAAATATTCAAATTTAACACCAATTATAATCGCTTTCATCCGATTCATCCGAGTCTTCAGCACAATCTTTGCCATGGAAGGTCAATTTATACAGCTTTAAGGCATTTGGTTCATTGCGGGCCGCTTTCAATTCCATTCGTTGCATCAAATAAAATGTCCTACAGTCCTTAGTGACCTTATTATTGTGAAATAAGTTATCGATAATGGCGATTCTCTGATCTAAGTCCGCTTCCAATTTCAATCGATACTTGTTATAGCTATCGAACTTGTGATAGGCATATTTTTTTATATGCAATTCCTGATTGATTGCCAGGCTTAATAGCTCCCAATTCTGTTCAAATTCTCTATTACCAATGTAATAACCTCTTTTCGAATTTAATAGCATTTGCTTGATCAGCTGATCGATATTTTGATGCTCCACATCAGGTGTTGTCTGTGAAAATTAATTAAAGAAGAAAATAGCATTAAACATAATATTATTTTTAGATTAGATGCAATTTGAATATGTCATACAGCAATTGTTGTTGTTGTTGTGGTTGGTGTTGTTTCTGGTGTTGTTGTTGTTGTTGGTGTTGTTTCTGGTGTTGTTGTTGTTGTTGGTGTTGTTTCTGGTGTTTTTGCTGCTGGGGTTTGACCATTTTGACCATTTACGTTATCCTGTAAGATGTTGAAAGAAACAAGAACATATAAATAAATATTCTTATATTTTCGATTATGCGATTTATGAAATAATCACGCCAGTTATTATTATCGGTATAGCAGATGCTGGTGTCGGTGTTGGTGTTGGTGTTGGTATTGTTATTGGTGTTGGGGTTGGTGTTGGGATTGGGGTTGGTGTTGGTGTCATTAAATGTTCATCTGTTGATGTAGATGAAGATGTGTTTGTTGTTATAAATACTTGATTTTACAGTTTCCATTTGCATATTCTTATTGTCCATATTTTCCCTATTTTCCTTATTTACCTTATTCATACCCCTATTCATATTCGTATTCTGCATATCGTTTTTTTTTTATACTCACATTAGCGAAAAATACCGTGTTTCCTGTTTCAAATAAAAGTTTAAGTTTATTAATATAAATCCTTAAGGATAATTAGAGTCATATATACCAGCTACGCTCAGCACCAGGCAGAGCAATATAATCGTATAATACACTTTCATATTCTCGATCTATTTACTTCACTTTCAATACTTCAACTAGTTTGTTAGCTCACTTGGTCCATGTATTTTTATACCCAAAACTTTTATGGCTCAGCTTTACTAAGCATTAGATAAAAGATAATTGAAGTGTCAGAACTATCTCAAACGTAAATAAATAGTTTTGTCGTAAATTTCATATGGCATTTTTTTCTAGAACTTCCGTATATGTAAATTTGAGATAAATTCATTTTATTATTCTATTTTTAACATTTCTTGATATTTCCTATGTGCTACAATTTTTGTGCTACCTTTTTCCCAGCTGAAGCTTTTAGTACAAAATGGAGGCACAAAATTTGATGACAGGGTGATCCATGCATAAGAGTAACTTAAGATATTTTATTACAAATATTTTATATATATAGAATATATACATTTTTCCTAAGAACCTCTTGGGGAGGTCGAGTGGACCCTGTGAGTCTTCTTTCCTTCGGAATTCTTCTAAGACGTCTGGCCAGTGCATTGGGATGACTCCCAAGCCGAAGTAGAAAGTTGGCGGATCTTTATATCCTCTTCAAAATCCCTGTTTCGGATATACCAAGGAACCTATTATTGCTAAGCTATAAGATATAGTTGTCCGATTTGCCGGTACTCGACATGCTACCTTCAACAATAAGAAACTTACAGCCAAAATTATATTATAATAATTTCACCTGGTCAAAATCCAAAAAGGCCGGATATGGCTTCCATCGTCCTGATCAATTATATATGTAAATCCTTCAAGCACAGGTTTCTATCAGGGCGTAATACATTTTTTGGCAAAGTGATAAGACCCTCTGCAAGGGTATTAAAAAGTTCAGTTTGTAGCAACGAACCGAATTGAATTTCAACGGATTTTTAAATGCGTTCCAATGTGGAACCTAATGGAAATAAACAGCTGCGCTTAGGTGAGCACACGTGAGCACAGGTGAGAGATAAGAGTCAGAGAGACAAACTGAGAGCGCACGATCCACATCGATGACGATAGCTATGACGACGACGGCGAAAGACGAAGTGGAAAGACGAAGACGCCAGACGACAGACGAAAGACGAAAGACGAAGTGGGTTTTGAGTCTGGTCTCTGTGTTAGTCTTGCAGTTGGTTTTCCATATCGTCTGTGGAGGGTTCAGTTCAGTTCTTGAACGACTGCTGGCCGTGTTGGTAGCAAAACGCGGATGGCTGCTTGAGAAATAATAAAAATAAATAAAATAAACAAAAAGAAAAAAAAAACGTTGAAACGCCGGATTCGAGACTCGGAGGAGGCGGCAGACGTTACTTTTAGTTCGGTTTTTGGACATTTGTGAAATGCTAAACAAAGTGAAATTGAATGTTGAATGCGATTTGAAAATTAATTGGCAAGAAAAGGCATAAATGTTAGCAAATTAAGCGTGTTTTTTGTAATAAAGAAATCGCCAAGTCTTCGAAACAAGTTTAAAGGTGCAACAACGAAGCGAAACTAATAATGCAATTGAAATCAATTTCTAGTGTAAAATAAATAAATAAATAAATTAATTTAACAACAAAATTAAGTGAGGCAAAAGTCTTCAAGAGGTGCGTAAAAATAAGAAAATTACCAGAAAAAACAGCTGAGAGTTTAAGTAATAAATTAAAAATCTATATAGGAACTTTAAGACCCAATCAGCTGCCAAAACAAAAACAAAAACAAAAAAACGTTTAATGAACTTTTTAGCTTAGTTTGATTGTTTGTTCTACTATTATTATTATTATTATTCTTGTTGTTGTGTAATGCAAAAAGTTTGGTAGCTTAAATAAATACGGCAATATCTCCAAATACACACAGACATACATACAAATATGTATGTATAGATACGGCAACAATAACAACAACAAGAAAACTGTTAAAACCAGTTTACAGCGCCAAGCAGAACTCAAAACTGGCAGAAGAGAAGAAAAGTTGGTAGGGCCGCCGAGGCGAATCTTTGAGCAAACTGTGAAGAAGCCGGCCCAAAAGACGTACAACAACTGAAAAGGAGGCGCAACAGAAGCTGCGCCAGGTTTAAAAGAATTGATAAAGCAATTTTCAAAAAATCCAAACAAAAAGAGGAAAAGACCCCAATTTGAGGGTTCGAGCCCAATCCCACCAAAAAGACTTTTTCTAAATTGATTCTAGTCAATCAATCAATTCAAATAGACTAATCTAAACAACTTCCAAGTATCGATAATACTGTTTCGGATATTGTTTAGATTTAGCTCAATTTCTGACAGCTGGTTCAGTTTCTGTTTCATTTTCATTTGTTGAAATAGTCAAATATCCGGGTTCGAACCGGTTCGCTTCAAAACCAAACTGCAGCCTTGGTTAGAACACTCGTTCATTGGGCATTTTGGGCTAGGGCACGGGGCAAGGAACCGGCACACTGAGAACTGATACTGTCAGCCCTGCACTTGTGCAAACAGTCAAAAAAAAAAAAAACAGTCAGAAATAAACTTAGCCATAATGTTTAATGTATTTCAAGGCTAGTCTCAACGCCCCACATTTATTTGCACAGCAGCAGCAGCAGCAGCAGCCGTCTCAAACATCTGTGGAACTGTAACAGGCACTTCAATTTTGATATCAAAATTTCTGGCTGTTGATGTTATCTGAGCTGTCGCAGCTTAAGATACAAGCGTGCGAGCTGCAGCGCCAGATAAGCAAGATAAGCTGCAAGAAATCTTCAGAGAAAAAAAAATAACCATAAAAAGAAAGAAATAAATTAAAAAAAGACAAAAAGAGAACCGCACACACCTGCCGCATGACATCCCCCAAGGGAAGAGACACAGGAACTTCTGCTCGAATCCCTGTAGACTTATCTTCTCTCTTTCTCTGGCTCTCTTTTTGTTTTCTTATTTCTTCTTTTTTTTGGGATTTATTCATTCATGCATTTCGTGTCCATTTCGTTTGTGTTCTTTGCTTCTCTTTGTTTTGCATGCAAATTTTTTGCGTTTCATTTTCTTTTGCCTCCAGACCAAGACCCGTATATAATCGCTTATATATGTAAATACTTAAGGCTTTAGACGTACTACACATACATATGCATATGCTTAGGTGTAGGTAGAATTACGTTGAGTATGCACCAGATACATAAACCAAAAAATATATATATATATATATATAAAAGACAGAAGAAGAAGAAAAAACCACACAAAAGCTCTGCGAACAATTCCTGAAAATGTCTGAGTTTCTGAGTTGCCATGTTGCCCAGGGTCAGGCCAAGTCACAAGCCAAGCGAGCAACTTTCATTAAAGCCAAACCCACAAAAAGCATACCAGATATTATATCTTTTATATGTATAGACAGACAAATACATACGTCTATATGTTTATATAGCTTTGTCTCTCGATCTATGATCTCCATGGTGTTCACAGTGTTCAATCAGCTATGTCAAAGATCACAGCGGTAACAAACAATTTATGATTATAATTAAGCTCAAAGACAGGCTTCAATTTGGGGTCATTATGCAATTCCTGTTCCAAAAACTCAGTCAGGGTTTCCAATATAAAAGGAAGATTGTTCTAAAATAGCCCCACCCAAGTTCACTTTTTATTATTATATTTAAAAGTCTGCAACAAAAAGCGGAAATGAATACTTTAAAATAAGCATAATCTTAGCAATCTTATGAGCCAAGGAAAGTTACTCCAGTTCAAAATATTTTCAAAAGCGGAAGTAGCTGAAACTTTGCCCAGATAATACTTGCACTTTCAGTATAATCTAAACTATTTCTCCATTTAAATTTACACAATTTCTCTGGCTGGAAATGAAAGTACTCTGAGCTTTGTAGAAAGCAGTTCCTTTAAGTTTAAAGCTTTCCAGATACTTAACGATTATAAGCGCTTTATTAGCCACTTTACAAATCATAATAACATTTTGTTGGAATAACCTTTTTTAACCAAAGGTTTTATAGCTTTTCATTCATAGACTCGTTAAATTCTATCCATATATTTTATATTTTGTTGCCCTAACAACAAACTGTTAAGCTGAGGGTTTGTTTTTTTTCATTTTTTAAATATTTTTATAGCTGTCATAGAAACGTACGGAAGAGAAACTAGAGGGGAAAGGGTGTTCTCGGCACGTCGAAGTTTAAATACCCTTACAAACTGGAATAACCTTTTCTGCTCATAAATCTATTTATTTTGACCAATTGTTCCTATGGGAACTATATGATATAATAGTCAGATGTATGGATTTTTTGTTGGAGGTTATTTTTTTCATTCAGATTAGACTTAGATACAAATTTTCCAGAATAACTTTAGATAGATTGCTGCTATGGCTATGTGATATAGTTGTCCGATTCGGCCGGTTCTGGAATTTGGATGGTGTTCAACAAAATAAAGGCATAGAAACACAGACGACTCTTCTTCATGTTCGATGAATAATATATACACTTTATTATGACTACCTCAGTGCATTACACATTCCGTGACAAAGTTATAATACCCTCATGAAGAGTAGACAAAGAATTCTTTATGAGCTGTACACAAACTAATTTATATTCCATTTCCTTTCACTGCAATGCAATTGAAAGTCAGATGTTTGGGCTATACGAATAATATTATGTCATTTCTGTTAGGTCTTTTATTTATGTCTTTTTGTCCTTGAGAGAGCCCGCATAAGCAGCCATAGCCCGTAATTAACTGTCATTGGTTTACAGTTTGACTCTTGGCTCTTGGCTCATCGCCTAATTAATCATTTGTTCAAAATGCCAATTTGTTATTTATATTTTTTTGTGCTTTTCTTACAATTAAGCAACTTTTGTGCAATTGTATAATAATAAAAGTGATATCAAAATGTTGCTTGGCTTTTTGCTTAGCGAGGTTAAACTTTGACCTAGTTATACAATTCGTGTGCCGCTAATTCATCATCGTGTTGCAAATACTTCGAGTATTCAAAAAAAGTTTATAAATATTTGCATAGCCTGTCAAAAGCGAATCAAACTGGGCGCCAAGTCTGGGGACGTGCCCCTCTTGAGATGTCTCGACCAAAACTAAAAGTTTCTGGTATTTATTTAACTTTTTTTTTTCTTTTTTTTTTGGCAAGAACTTGACTAAACATTCGCCTATAAATAGCCAAGAAAAACACTTGAACTTACATGCGACAAAAAAACAAACAAAAGAAGTTATTAATATATTAGTTATTTAAACAATTCGCAATAAAAAATTATTGTAAAAACAATAATAACTATGAAGAGGCTAAAAGAGGCTGAAAGAGTCTCTTAAAGCTGTCAACGATCCAATTTAAATTGATGTGGGCGTGAGTGTACCTAGAGATGGAAACAAACAAGCGATAACTATCGCTAGAAAAGGTGTGAAATCTATGATAGGTTTCTATCATTATAAAATGTTTTTTCCTTCTTACTTTCTCAATGATTAAGAACAGAAAAGAAACGTTTAAACGAAATTATTGACAATTAATCATTAAAGTAAAATAGAAACTGTAACATTCTCTTAATTATGTTATTAGCTGAGATCAATTTAAGGCTAGATACAGTGATCTCTAGAGAACTTCAACTGAGAGTCAAAAGAGAGAATTCTTTTATATATTGTTGTATATAGTGTAATGAATTGAAATTTATATGATTAGAAGAGTAAAATGGAAACTGTGACGTTCTCTAAATTATATTCTGAGCGAGAATCATTCAACTATTGAATTAGATTCATTATACAGTTTTCTCTAGCAAAAAGAAACCTGGAATTATGGAATTCTTTTTAAGTTGTGTAGGATTCCTATCACCGAATGAACACTGTTGATTCTGAACATTTTTAAACGTATTTTTTGTGAATAAACTCGATCGATTCTTAAGCTCTCGCCATTCATTGATAGACACAGCTCTACTTTAACCATATTATATCATTAATCATTGGTAAATTCCCATCACTAAAACTGGTTCATCGAATGGCTCTTGTCAAGCATATTTCTTGAATCTATCAGCGGGCGGCCGGGCTCAGCATGCACTTGATAGTTCATTAAGGCAGAGTGTGGAGGATAACCTCATATGGGTGTTATATTATAGAAGTATACGAAAATGTATGTACTACTCGTATTCGTATTCGATATTGTATATCAGAGCACGTATTGCTGTTGGCTGTTGGCCGTTGGATCATTTGCGGAAGCAGCAATCAACAACAAAATACATTTTAGCCGTAATACAATTTCACGCTTGAGACCAGGGCCAAGTAGTTGGTTGGCTGTTGGCTGTTGGCTGACTACTGGTTATAGACCGGACAATTAGCCACTAAAATGTTTTGATTTGTTTTGTTTGCAACGGCACTTAATAGATCAAAATTGGAAAATATAAACAGAAAAAGAAACAGAAAAAGAAACAGATGTTGGCTTGGCTAGAGGTCAGATCCATATGCCATAAGAATACAAAGCCAAAGTCAAGGTAATAAACTGTAACAACTTCTGAGCAATCAAGTGTATCTAATTGGATTTAATAGTCTTAAACGTGGGCAGTAAACAGGGTAAAAATAAATGAAAATAATAGATCAATATCAATCTGATCCATTGTCGTATATCAATTATTTCAAATCATTTTGAATGTCTCAAGCTTTGATTGCAGCAAAAGATTAGATGGATGACTTATATGGGTGTTTTTTTCCCCCTGTGTTTTTTTTAGAGAGGTTCCGTTTGATTTCCCTTGTAAGTGGGTCAGTTTATGTGACTGCTGTGCCGTTATTCCATGTGAAAATTATGTCACACACAAATGTCCAACGAAGGAAATGCTGCTCTAATAAAAAGAAAACAATAATAACAAAAAAACAAAAAAAAATGTAGTAAAAATAAACACACAACTTCAACTTCAACTCATTTGCGGTCATGTCGCAAACGGAAAACATCGCTTGGACTCATAATCACAAAATAATAACCAAAAAAAATAATTCCGAAATCCGAAAGAGTTACATGGGCTCCCCGAAAATTGGCCTTAGCTGCGGAAATAGCGGCCAATAGCGGGTTTTTGGCTTTTGGTTTTTGGTTTTTGGTTTTCGGGTTTCCAGATAGAGATAAAGTGCCATCATAAACGCCATTTAATTGTGCCCGGGCAATACGAAGTACCGGGGAATGGCAGCGATAAGCCAGCCAAGACATTGGACAATTGCCTGACCTGGTTTCCATTCCATTATATGAGGCGTCAGGCAGGGAAAGGCAGAGGAATTTGCGCGGGGAGTGACGGTGACGGTGACGGGGGCGGGGGTTATGTAAATGAGTGCACTCGTGAGTGCACTTACCAAAATTAGTTCACAACTTCGAGCTTTGCTTTTAATTTGAGTTTATTTAATACACTTACCAAAAAAGGGTATAGCGATTTTGTGTTATAAAAGCAAATACTATTTGAACAGATATTTTAGCTGCATTTTATAAGTATTACTGGTTAAGAAAAGGGTTTTTTCAAAACAAGTTAGAAATACTCAATCTGAGCAAAAAGCTAGGAAAATTCTTGGAATAAGTTTCTTATCTATTCCAAAATTCCTTAAACAAAAATTTGTTTGAAGAGCAAAAAAATCTTCCCTATTTTCCAAGTATTATTTTATATAGATAGAAAAGTTATCATATCGTGTCGTATATAGAACTGAATACTTCTAACATTTTACTATAATAATATTAAAAATAAAACCTACTAGATAAAAAGTGGAAGATGAATAACTTCGGTAAGATTTTTTGCTGATTTGTAGAGCATTTCCAATTCATAATGAACTGTGGAATGTTTGTTATGAGATTCACTTGGCTTGGATGTTTAAATTGAATGTTTGTTTTATTTTGGTCAAAAAGTGTTGACTGTTTTACATGCGGCTCACACACGTCGCACGTTGCCTTAGCCCCAAATGGGTCAGCTTGGCACGATTTTTGGTAGTAGATTCGTAGTCTGAGTTCTTAAGCGCAATGTCGTGCCATAAAACATACGAAAACCGATTTAAAATCGTGCTGCAATGCTACAAAAAAAAAAAAATATTTGGTAAATACAAGAGTAAGCCAATGCCAAAGCGGAATCAGAAAACAAAATCAGATGAAGCAGAAGCAGAAGCTGTAGAAAAAGAGGGTATATAGAAGTATTTATATAGAGTATATATCAACCTGTGCCACTTCTCAGCAGAGGATGGACAACAAATAGTTGCTGTAAGACAATGCGAAGCTGGCAATAAAATACAAATTGACAGCCAAGAATGAAAGTGGTGAAATTTATTTATTTCTTTCATTTTGCTTCTTTCTTTAGCTCCGGCTTCTTCTATCAGCTAGCAGCAGCAGCAGCAGCAGCAGCAGAAAGTGAGCGACAAATGACAGGCAAACAGACCCGATCAGAGACCAGATCAGAGACCAGACCCGACCTGGCCAGACCTGGCCAGACCTGACCAATTCAAAAGCCATAATTCTTAAAAAAGCAAAACCGAAACCGAAACGTGAGAGCGACTTTCGTTGAGCGCGTTTTAAGACGCGCACAAAACGCACGCGGCAGCAGCAGCAGCAGCTGCAGAAAGCGCGTCTAATTACAAAAGCGCCGGACTCCGGCTCCGTCTCCGGCTTCAGCTCCGGCACGCGGTACTTTTTCTAATGAGCTTTCTGCTACCAAGCGAATTCTAAACGGCATTTGACAGGAGCAAATTGGGGTTAAACTGGCCCCCCCAACTGCTCTCCCCCTCTGCCAGTGGCGTACCTCAAACATTCGGCTATCGAGTGTCATAACTGTGAGCTTTGCTCTGTCGTCCACAGCTGTAATTAAATATTTGTATTTTGTCATGACTAATAATTTATGGTTACAATTTGTCACAGTTTCAGTCTGTGTGTGTGCGTGTGTGTGTGTGTGGAGTCTACGGTTATTTAAAATTAGGATAGTTGTGATTTTTTGTGATGATTTTGCAACACGTTTTGCTATTAATAGCTATTTTACAGCTATTAACAGTGATTTAAAGGTGTGAAATGAAAATGAATAATCATGTTTTTTTCTTATAGAAAATGAACGGTTTACTACTATTTTGATATAACTGCTAAGCCTTGTTTACAGCTTAAGTCATAGTTATTTTGTGCTTTAAATTTTTAGCAACTGTTAGTTCTACATATAAATTAATAATTTAGATTGGAAGCTCAGAAAATTTACCTCAAATTACGGCTGCCAGTTTCAGATTAGTTTGTTTTTCATACATAACTTTAGTTAATTTATATAAAAGTCGCGAGATTTGTTCTACATTTTATTTTAAAGTATCTCAAATCAAATTTTAATCGTCCATTGACCTAACCAGAAATATTGTTTGAAGAAAAAGTATCAGAAAATATATTGGAATCTTTAATTATCATTTTCGAAACGAATTTTTTCGCTGTTACTTGCACAGCACAGTTCATTTTTCATTACCAAATTCTTAGCAACTTTGTCCCCCCTTTGGGCTAAGCCACTGCACTTTGCACTCGTTCTACTAAAGGTGCTTATGAAACGCACACGTTCCTCTTTCTACACTCTTTATTTCATATAATACATTTCAACTTTTATTTACTTTGACAATTTCGTGCCGCTAATTAGCCGCTTAGTTGTTTGGACTGACTTTTTGTTTATTACTTTTTGGTGGGTCTCCCAGAACGAGAAAGGGCAGAGAGGGGAGCTGAGGGGAGCAGAGAACCCAGAAGAAACAAGTATGCTAAGTTATGCAGAAACGTGCAGTTTTTTTATTTGGTTATTTCGTTTGGTCATAAACCTTTCGGGTTTGAGCATAAACCAAAAAAGAAGAAAAAAAACAGCCCATGGCTCATACCCAAGTCAACCCAGCTGACACATAGCGGTGATCAGTATGTTTTTTTTTTTTTTTTTTACCAACAACTCCCGGTTGAATGTTATTGTTTTTTGTTTTTGCCTTTTTCAATTGTTTCCCTTGTGCCGAGGCAACTTTAATGGCTTCTGTGGACGACGGCGAAGAGCTGGAAGAAGTCAGCGCTTGGAAAGCGTGGGTAATTTTCATTTCGCCTGACAATAAAAATATAATTATGACTGCGTTGTTTATATGGAAATATATATGTGTATATTTGCAATACGCCTGCTGAATGTGAGAATGATGTCGACTCACTGCACGTTGGCCAAAAGGAAGTTGTGCAATTTGTCTGGCCCAAAGAGCCGCAGTCGTAGCCAGAGCTATATCCTCTCTAAGAAACGATCTACGCATGACTTGACGACTATTCGTTTGGCGAACAAAAGACTTTCAGTTTTCAATCGCTTTTGTTCCACATTTCTTTCTCTCTTTTTTTTTTTTTTTGTTATGCATCCTGTTGCTTCCTTTCTTTTCAGTTTCGGTTTATTTTCTTGCTCTTCTTGCTCTTCTTTTGCCTCCTTCAGTGCGAATATAAAAAACTTGTTTAATGTCAGGCAGTCGCGTTGCTAATTAGGTGATTTTATTTCTTCTCCTCCGAGAGCCAGTTTTATTTATTATGATTTTTATTTATATGTATTTACTTCGACTCGTTGTACTTCGTCTCTCGCAGCAATTACAATAAAATCAGCCTCAGTTCGTGCTCTTGCATTTTCAGTTTCCTGTTACCAAAAATAAAATAAATTGCGATGACTGCGGCTGCTGTAGCACTTAATGAATTGCGCCAGCTTCGAACCTCTTTAAAAAACCAAAAAAATAAAACAACCAACTCACAGCACGTCTTGGGCTCTTTACTGATTAATTGTGATAAAAACTGAAAAACAAAAACCACATTCAGAAGAAAGAAAGACTGGAATACAGACAGAAGACAGAGCCAGAGACGCGGCTGGAGTTGCAGATGAAGAGAATATAAATATTATATTACTGCACTGCTCTGCGGCTAAATGAAGTTGCCTTCCTTGTAAGGCACTAAATGCACATGCCCAAAAAAAGAGACTGCAGTTCGAAGCAGCTCGTGGAGTATGGCTTTCGGCAGCCTTTCGGAAATGTCAAAAGCGCACTCCGCCACTGAGCATTGAGTAATGAAAATCGTGGGATTATATACCTATATCGATATGTTTTGTAATATGATATAAGAATCAATATCAAGGCAATAAATCAACTAGCTAAAATGTTTTTCTGCCAGTTTAGGGTTTTATTTAGTGTTCTTTCGTTATAGTGGGAGTAAATCGATTAAAACGATAATTATATAATCGATTGATCTCAACATTTGCTTATTTGAATTAGGTATAAAATCTTGTAGACAAATCTTTAATTTATTAATTTCCTATTGATCATTTGCTGTCTCAAATTTAAGTACAAAATAAGACACGAATCTTGAGAATTTCAAGTTTTTTTTATTGGAATTTTAGCATTATATCAAGTTGCTGTGAGGCATCATTAAAAGAGTTTTCAGAATTCTAAATGAACTGGCCATAATTGCTGTGGCTTACAAACCTTAGAAAGCTGAAGAGAACTCGGAAAAAGTCTCAAGTTTCACTTTAGTCTCAGGCTAATATCTTTTGCTATGACATATATTTAGTTCTTGGTTTCATCATAATTCTAGCCGCATTCTTTAAGAATTCAACAATTTAAGAAATGTTAATACAAAATTCATTTTTCTTAGATTCTTTTTTCGTTAATCGTTTTTTTTTTACTCTGAGTTATCAAGAATGCCGCCTAAAGCTATTAAATGACCAACTGCCTGGGGCAATAGAAAACACAGATCATTTGCAATCTTAGATCTTTAGTTGACGACAATCATTAGCTGGATATGGTATTTTGCCACGCCCATTTGACACATGTGTTTTTGTCTGTCTTGTCTGGCTGCCTTCTGCTATTGTTTGCCCTGAAGAAAGCCCGTTAACTCCCCATTTATAAACCTTTTTCCGGTTCTAATGACACGACTTGAAGCCAAGCCCAAAAGCTAACCATGTACGATTCGTATGTACTCACATTACGCTGCACAAACTCCATTAATTTCTAAGAGCTATAGCCGACTTTTAGCCATATATGGTGGACAAAAAAACAACAAAGGAACCAAGAACCCCGAACCCAGAACCAAGCACAAATAATTCTTATTGGTGTTTGTCTTTGGTCTGAAGGGGGTTATAGTGGTGGGGGGGCCTCATAGGCCTCCCCAGTTGAGTTAAGTCGAGCCTCGGCTGTGACTCATATGCACTTTGGAATTGGAATTGTTCAATGAGGCACAAAGCGGCTCTGTGCCACACATAAGTGGGCCGACAGAGACACGTGTGCTTGTCTCTGTCTCTCTATGTCTACAACTTAGTCTGCTTGCAGAGATGGGCGCGTGTCACGGTCTGAATATCATCTACGAGCACGCACGCAAATTTTACACTCATTTAAGATCGAAATAGCTACACAGAAATACGTTATAAATAAAGCTAAATTACAAATTTTAATGTGATAGAAGCCGGTTGAATGAAAAGAGTTAGAAACAGAAAAGAACAGATTTAGATTAAAAAAAAAATCCTCTCAAACCCTTGGCCTGGTTCTTAAGCCAACCTAGGGAAAAGACCACCAAGGATTTCAGTGACATCACAATTATCTTTTCTTTTATTTTATACTTTAATTCCGGAAGCATTCACGACACGCTCCCATCTCTAGCTGGAAGCCCCCTCGATAAAGCGGACAAACAGCAGCCCACGTTTTGTACTAGAAGTCTCCATATAGACAAAATGGACTTGCAGTTCATTAATTTTCATTGTCAGCCATTTTCGGGGCGGCTATGCAAATGTCAAAACTTTTTACGCTCAAGAAAAATGTCACAAGTCGATGGGGCCGAAGTCGATGACTCAGAGACCAGATGCAACAATGCTGCGAGTAATATTGAATACCAGACTAGAGCCAGATCTGAGCTCTGTCTGTGAGTGGACTGCATTTTTAACGTGCTTTTATGGGTCGATTACATAAGTCGCTCAAGTCTCAACTCTCTGGGCATAAGCTTGAAATAAATTATGTAAATTTCACGCAGAGCCTGAATGCCTTTCATGCGGCATATGCGCGGCATAGTTCTAAGTTCCAATTGTTATACCAACTGATATTTGATAGCGCTTCTCCGGCCCCAAACTTCCCGCTGAGTTTTTCACTTAACTTGTTTGCTTTTGCTGCTTGCTCAATGAAAAATTCCTTAGATTTTTCTGTTGTTTTTTAATTAGAGAGTCCCACAACGACAACCCAAACTCTGATGGGGTCTGTCATCGCATTTCATTCCAGACACTTTCTAAACAAACATTTCTTTTTAGATAGCAAGTCAATTAGACCTGGACCCCAGACGAGTTGAGCATTATGTGTTAACCTGAGCATATCATATTCTAATCTCTTAATAATGATGTTTATATGTTGATACGTCGGCATAATTTAGTAAATATTCGAAATGTTTACTCTAAACTTGTTAATTTCTTCAAAGTTCATAAAGAACTAATGGAAATTGGTATTTTCTGAGAAGCTTTTTCGATTACTTTTCCACTTTTACTTGCGACTGTGATTCAAGTCTAAAAACCTTCAATAAAGACATAATAACAGGGCGGCGCGAATCATGGAATCCAAAGGGGGAAAAAAATGTTATTAGCTTGATAAAGTGATCTTTAAAGTCATATTTTTAGTTTAGAAAACAAATCTCTAATTTTGTATACAATGATAAGACAATTAATCACAGATCTGGCCAGAGGAAACACTCGGATCTCGCAGCTTCAGCTACATTCTCTAGTCAATTAGCTTTATAGGCGGGGGCAGAGAGCTATTTACTGAAAAATAGCCTTAAATTAAGAGAGGCACACAGAAAATGTTTTATTTTTATTTTTTTTTCACAGAAACAAAAGTGAAAACTTTCACTTTTTCTTTTTTTGATTTTGATATGAGCTCAACACGAATATGTTTAGTCGCTTTTATACCACACGATTTAAAAATCTGACTGCCCTGTGACTGTTATTTCTTTGATATTACCATAAATTTGAATTTCGTTTACATCATCGTCGCTTCTCAAGTGTAAAAGAATTGTTGAAACAAGAGCGGGGCGGGGCGGGACTGAAAGGGAGGAGGAGACTGCGACGGCGACTGCGACTGCGACTGCGACCGAGAGATTGTAGTCTGAGGCTGGGCCTTTCTTTGGGCCACGCCATAACAACACAACACAAGACGACGACACGTCGTGGGGGCATTGTGTATGTTTTTTAATGCGATAATTTAAAACTTTTTCGCTTTCATTTCGTTTAAGCTTTGGCTATTAATCAGTTATGACTCTTCCAAAAGCTTTTGATTCAACAAGATCTCCGATCTCGGATCTCCGATCTCCTATCTCGATTTTCCGTATGCCGCCAACGCTTGAAGAATCTCACCCAATAAAACAACAAATAATACTCCATTGCGCAAACAAATTCAATGGGGGGGGGCTTCACAGCAGGCAGGCCCAGGCCCCATTTATCTTCAAGTTTTTTTCAATTAAACTTTACCCATTTGAAATGTTTCGTTGCTCACATGTTTCACTCTGCATAGATAACATTTTTAATTTTTCGCCCTGTTTTCTCAGACCTTGCGAGCCCCTCCGCCCCAAACATGCATGCCAAATTGTTCTGATAAAAAGTACATTAACTTTGAAAAATACTACTATTTTTTTTTTTTATTTTTGCGGAAATACACAAATGAGCAGCATGCGGGTAGCTGAACGTGGAAACTGGAGAAAAACTTACTGTGGAATTCAGTGGAAATCAACAGTGAGATCTTTACAAAAATAATGCGAACAATGCGGCCTCTGAAGTTATTCCATGAAAGGTTGCTCAAAATGTACTAAATGGAAACTAAGCTTAGGTATCATCCAAAAGTGGAGCCACGAATTCTCAATACTCTTTTATAGTTGGGGTATCCACGGCTAGTCTCAGTTCTACTTAGAAATTCAACTCTTAAAGTCAAGTGAACTAACCAGACTTAAGCAATAGATAAAAACATTTTTCAACACTCAGATTTTTCATCTCAAAACTCACTTTAGATACTTTATATTAGAGGTTTTTAAACTCTGGAGACTTGTAGAGAAATAGAATTTTTTCCGCAAAGAAAATGCATAATCAAGGCACATATTCTTTCTGGTTTTTGCAGATTCTTAGCTTCTTCTTCATACTTCAGTCAAAAGAAAGAGTGAGAGATTGTTGGCAAGTTTCAGTTCCAGTTCCGTTTCCATTTTTTGCAGCTCTTTCGACAAATAGATTCTTTTTGCTACAGCTTTTTGCAGATTCCTAACACAAGAAGAACTTGTGAGAAATTGATGGGAGGTCTCAGTTCCAGTTCCGTTTTTTTCAACTTTTTTTCTTTTGAAACTCTCGTTTCTTAACTCAATTCTTTCTTTACAAAGTCTCCATTCTGGCGTGCAACAAAAACCCTTTTGAATGCTCTCAGCGGCATTCATAACCCAGTTACAAGAAATGAGCTAAAAGACTATTTTTAGATGTTTCGCGCAGAGCAACCGCCAGATACTGGGCATTATTTTTTGTTTTCAAACCACTTGAAAGATTTCAATGGAATTTCTTTCGGAATGACAACTTCATAGAGAAGCGACGAGCGAAGCAACCAACCAGTCCAAAAAAACAATAATAGCCCTGAACTTTCGTTGAGTTAAGCATTCGCTCCACATGTGTACAGCTGTTTTTAATTTAAAACTTTATTTCGAACTGAAATGAAACTTGTTTTCCAGCATTTTTGTGTATCTTTTTGCAGTGGGTGCAGTTGCTCCCCCTCTTCTCCCCCCTCGAACCATGAAATTTGTTTTTGTTACCTTTTTGCACTTTACGCAAATAAATAAACAAAAAATAAAAGAAATAAATATAAATAACCGGCGACATTGTTGGCATTTTATTTACATTGAGAGCTGAACATATTTAATGCATTTCATTTATGCATTTTTCTTTGTCAATATTTTTAATTTCGTGAGTTTTCGAGTTCCCTTCATATCCTAAATGATCACCGTATACGTTATACACTCTCTTTCTGGCTTTATGTGTGGCATTTTTTTGGGCTTAATTTATGTGATTTGGATTTGTTTTTGTATTGCTTTTTGTATTGTTGCCTTTGGTATTTATTTGTTCGTTAATTATTGTATTTCGCGTATTACTTACGTATGAATATTGAAAGATTGAAAGCGCTTATTGCAGCTTTTTTGCTTTTGGCCATTTTTCGTTGAAAAAGCGAAAGAATTTCAAAGTTGTGTAATCTCAATTTCATTGAAGTTTTGACCGCTACCAGTATAAATGCCTATAAGAGTCGAAAAAGTTGGCTTTCAAGTCAAGTTCAAAAATTTTACTTCAGTTTATAGTTATTCATTTCATTTATAAATGAATCAATCTCTGTTCAAGCTAGCTTCAAATTCGAACCGGTTTACTTTGGATCAATAAGTCTAGTTGCGATTGAGCTTCAAATTTGAATACTTTCGTTCGCTAAGTCTAGTTGGGATTGCATCAAGTATAAATTCTTATCTTAATCTTATTAAAATTTGTATAATTTATTATAGGATTGAATGTAAAATCAATCAAGTTTAAATGCTGGCATAGAATAGATAAGTTAGAAGAATTCAGAGATTGAAAAAAGGCTCTCCTACTAACTTCTTAATTTTATCCCATTTCTTTAAGTGTATTGACCATTGACTGATCTTTAGCTTTAACTATTGAATGACTAATATTTTGTTAACTCATTTTCTTAAAGCTACACTCGAACATCGCTCAGCACTTTAGAGTTTGTTTTCTATTCTTCCATTCCTCTACAGTTTCTAAGGCTTATGAAATTCTATTTTAAAATGCAAAGCGTCGACTCTCCAGGGCACAGTTCAACCACATCCAAAGTCTGGGCCAACAATACTGCAGGAAGTTCTATTTGTATTTGCTTAAACACTTGGCATGTCCATTACCAGTTTCCAGACCCAGTCTCAGTCTCAGGCTCAGACTCACACTCAGTCCTCGCCCCAGTCTTTGTACCAGGCTTAAACTAGAGATGGGGCAAAAACTGAAAGAAAATAAGAGCTCAAGCAAAAATAAAATAGAATTTAAATGGTTTTTATAAACTATTGAAAAAAAGTGAAATACAATATCAATAATTCTGTTCTAATTGTAATTTAATTATTATTTAATTTGATCTACTTTTTGTACTAGTTTTTTGGCAAGAAGAACATCAGTTTGTCAGTTTGCTATAGATACTCGTGTCACGCGGAAAGCACGCTCTGCGCTCATCTCTAGTTGCAACTGCAATCTATCAGTGTGATGCGATATGATGTATGACGTGTTGGGTTGCGTGGTGTGGTATGGTGCCATATCCAATACATCGACGGAACATTGGGCATTGGGCATTGGGTTACCTGTGTATTTTTTTTTTCTGTTTTTTTGTTGCATTTCTTGCTGGTTGGGCTTCGACAATATTTAAATAGGAAATTAGAGTCGACTTGTCGACTTGCTGACTGCTGACTGCTGGCCTGCCGACTGCTGTCTGCTGTCTACACTTGGCTTCCGCTTGAAGAAACGCCCTGAGCCCGGTTTCCATTGGGTAAGCCGAGCCCCAAGGCGCTTTCACAAGGTTTCGCTGCGTTTCCCGCAGTGTGTTTAACACATTCGCTAGAACATTTGCCGATGTTTAGACCAACTACTAGACATGCTAATTAGTAGTATTTATTTATTTATTGCCACAGTTCAGCTTTAATTAACTGCATTTACAGTTAGAGGCCAACCGGTGCAGTTATTTAGCGGCTTGCCGCATTAAAGGATGCACCAATTACATAGCAGAAGAGGAAAAAAAATGTGGATCTTTCTAGCTTGGCTAATGTTTATTATTTTTCACTTTTAATTACAGATCAACGGCAATTTTCTGTGTGTTCTGTGTTCTGTATTCTGGACAAGGAAGCTCGTGTTTGAAGGTAAGCGAGTTTGACTTGGACTCTCAGCTAAATCCAACGGCATCTCACTGTGTCTTGGCCATTTGTCGCTTAAGCCGTATGTTTACTTCGTCTGAAATGCTCCTGTAATGAAAAACTTGATACTGGAGCAATCAGTTTATTGTTGCTATTCCTGTTCTCAGTAGAACAGAAATTGGATTTACCAGTATATTTATATAGATAGCTTTAGCCAGTCTTGGCAGAGAGCTCTTAGCTGCCCAATAAGCCCCCTGACATGGACCATAAGCCAAAGAATACTGTACTGCGGTCGTTCCAGCCCTTTCAGTTCACTGACTACATGAAAATCACCCCTATAGGTTCCTAAAAATACACAAATTCCACAGAAATCGGGAGTAGAAGGAAGCTGAGAATTTGAAACAGACTACCAGATTTCTGGCTGGACTGAATTTTACCAGGCAATCAGGCCGGAATAGCCCGACCCAACCTAACCTAACATCTCAGCTACAATCAGCTCAGAATTTGAACATAAAATACGATGAATTCTATTCATATAAAGTATTCATCGCATGCCTATTGTGATTACATTCATTCTTTACGAAAGAGGTGAATATCGGGCTTAAAATTAAACAAGTTCTGCGATTTAATAGCGCAACAGCCGTGGTTCGCTGTTAATTTCAGCGGTTTGTGCAATTATCATGTGAAAACATATTTCACAATAAATATTCATAAAATCCAACAAAAAAATGAAGAAAAAAAAATACCCCAATGGGTAAATGACACCATTGAGTAAATGTTGTCAGCATGACTAAGAATTGCCAACGCCAGCCGCAGACTTATAGGAGGCTCTCTCTCTATAGGCATCACAATAATAATAAAAAAAAAAAAAACATATTATTTAGCGATTTTGAAAATTGCAAAAATTGCAATAATCAGCGAAATGAGCTGTCCGCCTGCGGTGGAGAAAGGGGGTGGAGCTGTAATCTCCATTTTGATCGTTGAAAAGTTCAATTTAACTAATATTTTGATTTAGTTTTTAGTAGGCTCGCTTTTGTCTATACCGTTTATACTACTGTATACCGGTTAATGGAAAGTTAGCTTAACCGGTTTGCTAATCGTTCTGGCTAGCTAGCGTCTTAACGTCTTTCACTTAAATTGGCTAATCTCTTCGCTTACGTAAGGGTTGACCAACTGAGTTCAACGTACGCCTGGTTCATCTTCATCTTCAGTTTAAAATGATTTCCATTAGAGTATTAGATGATGTCAGCTACTGTTTGGGGGTCATTTCTTAAGTAGACTATCTTGATTCATCTTTATATTCTTAGCAGTAACTCATCAGCATTTGAAATGTTGTGAAACCATTGAAAAATATATTTATAAATGAAGTAAGGAGTTTTTCCCCTTTGAATCTATTCTGTTTGTGATGGTATAAGAAATCTTTAAGGAATTTTGCCAATTATTGTAATATTTCACGCTCAGAATAGATCTTTGTTTGTCTTCATATTTATTTTAGCACCGTTTTTTAATACTATTTTTTTGAATGCTACTTTTTTAATACTACTTTTTTTATTCTCTGGTCCTTAAGCTGCTCTAGCCTAAATTCTTAAGTAAAATTTCTTATTTCATCAAATGATAAATTCGGGAATGCATTTAAGTTATTATACAATAATTTCTATTATAATTTAGTAAACTGAAATATATTTGAGATATCATAAAATAGCTATAATAATATTAGTAATTAGTCTTCCAATTCTTTGAAGCCCACAAAACTTCCCTCATTATCAAATATTTCTAATAAGCTCGAAATTCCTTAAGATATGATGGTTCTTCTCTCTATCCCTCTATATATCTTTGTCTCTTCTCTCTCTCTCTCTCTCTCTCTCTCTCTCTATCTCTCTCTCTGTCCCGCTCTTTAGGTCCCTCTGTCTTTCCCTTTCTCTCTATATATATATCTTATCTCTCTGTCTCTCTCTCTCCCTCTCTAAATCCCTGTCTCTCCCTTCCTCTCTATATATATCTTATGCCATAACATATCTATTACAATCTCTTCCATTCTTTTATTCTAATGGTAGTCTCTGTGACTTGGCATTTTTATTTATTTCTTTTTTTTTTTTTTGGAATGGTCAGCTGTACTTTGATTTGCAGTTACGTGTCTTTCATCAGCCAAGTTTTTTCTTATTTTTTGGTATGTTTTCGCAAGGTTCCCGCATTGCCTTTTAATTGGATTAGAAAAAGGGTAGAACCCAACAAAATGCGCATAATACCCGTTGCTATTTTTTTTCTTCTATTTTTCATCATTTTTTTCGCATCGTTCTTGTTGTGCTTTAATTTAATTAAGAGGTCAATGCACTACCTCAACGCCGTTTCTTTCAGAACATTTTTAAGAAAATCCTACTACAAAAAAATATGAAGCGTAAAACATTTTTTTCCGTCTCTCTTCTCGTGTATTTTTAGCCAAGAGTTCTACAATTAGTTGGTCAGGAGGTAGGCAAAAAAAAAAATAATACAAAAATGGAAAAAAATAACAAAAATGTTGTAGATCAAGTTTTTCGTATTTGATATCTCTGACGGGCATTTTGTGAATTTTATTTTTATTTTATTTCAATTTTTTATTTGTATTTGTTGTCTTTTGCTTGGGCTGTTTTCTTACTGTGTTGTTTAATTTCTAAATTTAATTTGCATGTTTGAAAATCATTAATTTGCCTGCTATTAAAAAATTGCTGCCAGCGAAATTTTACGCTGTTTCATTTCTTGTTTCTTTGTTGCTTTTTAGTTAATTTTGTTTATTTTTTGTATATACTCCTATTTGTATACCCTTCCAAGGGGTTAATATAGCTTTGTCACGGCATCATCGACCAGAGGAAGTAATATATTTAATATTATATATATATATATTGATCAGGCGACCATCTCTTGCTGTATCCGTCTGGCCGTCTGTGCAGCTGAATGAAATTTGGTCTAGACCAATCCATTCTTTTTTGCAGGCAGCTAACCAGCCGGATCAGACGTCTATATCATATAGCTGCTATAGAAAGGAAGTCTATATTTATATAAAAAAGGTCCGTTTTTTTACCTATGTTGAGTAAACTTTCAAGTTAGAATGTGTCTTTTCAATACATACCAAAAACTATAAAGATTTCCAATCATTGGTTCATTCTGCAAGGGTATTCAATCTTCGGTGGGCCTGAAAGCTAGCCTTTCCTTAGCCGTGTTTTTTGTTTTTGGCTTTAACAACAAATTAGCCGCCGTGTGCGCAACTTATTTGCATTTTAATTTTTTCAAGCATTTGTTGTTTTTTCTGTTTTTTTTGTAGATAGCAGCAGCATTTTTATCGCATGTTTTCCAAAGTTTGAATTAGTTTGGTTAGTTTTAGTGCAGCTAACAGCTCGTAAAATTTACGCTATCCAAAATTGGTGAAATTTGTAACGCCACAATGCATTTGACTTTCGTTTCTACGGTTTCCCCTCGTTCCCCCACTCAGTGTTGGCCAGAAGAAAGTTTGACAGAGGGATGAAGAGTGGCCAGAAGTGAAATGGGTAAATACAAAGTTGAAAGACAGGAATGAGCTTTGGTTGCTCAATGTTTATCAGCAAGGAATAGCTCAGAAAAAGGCAAGTAAATGATTTTTATCAGGCAAAGAATTTTTCTTAATTTTCATTTTGAAAAGAAAATTCGGCTGATCCCATTCGCCATCTTTTGAATATATTGTTATGTTTTCAACTGAACAGATCTGTCGCTCCTTCTGCTTTCGATCAGATTCTTCATGCTGGACTCCTGGAATGTTGGTATAAAATTTATAACAAATGTTTGGGGCTTAAAAGGAAGGGTATAGCTATCTAAGATATAATAATAAACCCCATATTATATTTAATGATTTCTCACTAAAACACACTGAAATTTAGGCTTACTTTTCATTCCAACAACTCCAATATTTTATTTTCAAAACTTCTCCAGGGATCGAAAACCAAAACACCAATCTAATTTTAATGGAATCAGTGTAAAGTACAAATTATGCAATAAATCAAACTCTTCTTTCGAAATTAATCTTAATAATAATTTGTCAATTCACTGAGCTGCCAAGTGTTAGCTGTTATAAATGGAATATAAGGAAAGTGGGCGGATATTAGCAGTTAATAACCTCTTGAGGAACCAATTTGTATGTCTTTCAAGAAATTCCAATATTCTTTGTAAGTTAACTGATCTTTAGTTATGCGGAAGTCGTAACATATACATAGATATGCCTATTGATATATTGGAATAACCGTAGCCATCGTAAACACGCGTCAAACTCCACTATCCACGCTCCACTCTCCACTGGGCTAATCAATCACGCGGCAAACATTCACACAAGTCTTGCTGCGGCTTGAATGAAAGTAATTTGAATAGCGTTTGTCGGCGTGGGTTTTGCAGGTCTTCTATATAGGTACATATAGTATCTGTATACCTGTATACTCTGCTATATTTACCTGTATGACAGGTAGTTACAAACGCATTCACACTTTGCGAACGACGCTCGTCAGTCAGCCAGCCAGTCAGTCAGTCAATCACACACTGTCACTTTGTCAATAAATGTAGTTTCTGCGGCTCTTTGCGGAGTTTTTCGGTTGGGTTCGATCGATTCGTACCGCCACGCTGCACGTGTCAAGTGTAAAAAAATGATATGAGAGCTGTTGTTCAACAAAGTGAAAGAGCCTAACGAAAAACCCTCAGAAAACTTGTCTCTTTTGTATTTTATGTATACAACCATTGAGTACCTTTTGCACACTTGACTTTTATGATATTTCCCAGAGCTCACAGAGAGAGAGAGATATGGAATATTTCGAGTAAACTCAGCGGTCAGTCTGTCTCGTTTTATCTATTTTCTTCTTTTCTTAGTTTCCGGGGTAATAAACCGTTATGCAAGATGATGATGGAAGGTCCAAATACCAAAGTTTTCTTTCAGCTTTGTCACTTCAGAGAGTTTGCTCCCAAAAAATCAGGTCACAACTGTCAGAGCCGCCACTGACAATTTGTTAGCGCATTTTCCAGCAGCAAAATCCCCCCGAAAAATATGTATAAAAAAAAGATCGATGAATGTCTTGAAAAGCTGACAATTTAATTGCCATCTATGCTTGACCCATTTCCATAGCATTTACCGTTCATTGCAACATTTTAAGAACTCATTTTTTTTTTTTTGTTTTTCTTATAGACTCTCGGATATACTTGATGTGTTGAGGGTCTCCCGCATACTCAGTCTTTTTTTTTGAGGTTTTTCTTTTGTTATGGTTCAGTTTTTTCTTTTTTTTCGTTTGGGATCATTAAAGTCGACCGTTCGGTTCGGTTCGGTCTTCGCAACGATCGTTGACTTTGATTAGAGCTGTGCTCTGCCTTATTTACATTTTGACCCGGGGCACTGTGACTAGGATTTCATTGAGTGTATTCCAAAGCATCAATGGTCACTAATTAATGCCAACACATCAAAGTGTCAAACCTTGAAATTTGACTATGTTAGAGTATTTTTTACTCCGTACTACCTGTGGGTCAGTTCCAAGTAATACCAACAAGTAAGAATGCTCAAGTCAAGTCGTGCTTACGCGACTAGAAAATACTCTGTAACTAAAGCCAATAAAGGATTGGCTTTAGAAGTGCTACATATAGAGAGGCGCTATAGATATCGCTTATGCTAGAAAGGATATCTTAAGTTATAAATAAATTGTATACTATATAAATTTCACCACCTATATACCAAATTTAGTATCCCTATCTCTTATAGTCTCTGAGATCAACAGAAGGTTCAGCCTGCCTAGAGGTTATTCATATTGAGCAAGTGTTTATGGCCTTTTTATACTATTTGAAGACGCTACTTTTAGTATACCCTTCTTAGCCATTGTCTAGCGTTACAGAGTATTAAAATACACACTTACAGAACTCAGGTAGTTGCCACGCAGTTTGAGTGTTATCAGAGAGAGGTCTTAAATCTTGGGTCCTTTTCTTATACCAAATATACTCGAATATTTATGCAATGCCCATTTTCGGTGCCTTTGTTGTTTCCTTTGGCTTGAGATATTTTTGCGTTTTTTTTTTCTCCTATATTTGATTTATTTGTATGGGCAGATAAAAGACAAAGACCACAAGCGACCTTCATTTAATGAAATTTCAAACAAAATGTTGCAATGGAAATTTTGGATCCGATACGTGAGACGCCACCCAAGGCGAACGATATTGGCTTGGAAAAACTGTAGCATAATTTTTTCTCCCGTGGAGCGGATTAGACGAAGCTGTCAAGCGTTGGCACGTCCCGCCTCGTTGACAATAAGCCTGGTGTCCTGCCACACCAAGTTGCATGCCCCTATCCCATATTAGCCTTTCACTTTTTATCGTGGCACAGCTGGATGCAACAGACGATCCGTTTGCTGTACGGGGGTCAAAGATTACCAAGAGAATACCTGAAAAACTGCACCCTGTACCTGTATCTGTAGGTGTACCTGTACCCGTTGCAGTGCCTCAACTCAAAGCTAATCTTGAACGAATGTTTGGGCTTACTGCAGTAAGTAGTATTTTTAGGGCGTGGCTGTAGTGCAGTGTTTATTTTAGCAAATCCGGCAGATCTGTGGCATTAACGAGACTTTAAATATTTCTCAAGCAAAACATTTTACCCATATTGCTACCCAAAATTTGATTAGAGAGCATGAAGCATTTTGTCGTTGCCGGCGGCGGAGGCTACGCCGACTTAGAAATAACAATTCGAACCAAAAAAGGTAGCCAACTCATTCGTCTTGGCCAATTAAGACAATTTGTTTAGGCCGGTTAGTTGGCCTGTCTGTCTGTCTGTCAGTCGCTCGAATTTATAATAAATCAGGCATGTTGTTGTATCTATCTAACCAACTATCTTTCCATCTATCTATTGCCAGATTATTGTGGCATAAATATTGTCTACACATATATGGCTATTTCTAGTTAGACAAATGATTAGATGGCCTCTGCAAAACAGTCTGTCCATTGCGATTTCAAAATGCGATAATTGAGAGGAGGCTGAAGTATATAAATGCCCCATTGCCTATTGACAAGCTACAGACAACAAATCCCCTGTAATAAATGATCTTTGCAAAAAGATGGCTGAATAAAATTAAGATATGGCATAAAATGGAAATCTCTAGGCTTATTTATAGTACCAGGAATTCCTTTGAAAACGTTAAACTTGTGCAAAATTAGTATAAAAATTTAATACTATTTCATATTCTCATTTATAAGAAACTTTATACTTCAAGTAAAGGAACTACTTCCAGAAAAAACCTCACTGATAAGTGAATACTCCTCTCTTCTTTTCTAGGAAATTTTAGGTTTTAGGGAGAAAGTTGAATAGTTTCTGATATTCTTGTTCATTTATTAGAAACTTTATATACCGAATAAGGGAATACCTCTACTTTAATAGAAAATAACGTCATCCTATCAGTTTCAGTTGCATGATTTATACAATTTTCTTGAGCTGAAGTTCTGATACGTCGAAGAAAGAAAAATGACAATTCGTCTTTTATGGCTGTGATATTTCAGAGATTCATTTAATTAGAAACTTTCCAATCGAAATAATATAAAATTCTACTCTCCACTGTCGCTCAGTTTCAGCTGTAATCCATCAAAATATTTTAATATATTTTTTTTTTAAGAATATCATTTGGACATTCAACTTTCTATTCTAGGCATTAGAATGCCATATATAATAACTAATATCCGAAAGTATTCACAGCCTATTAGTTTCGCTTTGAATGGCTGAATACTTGAGAAGATATCAAATTATGATTAGCTGAATGATTTTGTGAAATTTCCTGGTGCTTCCAACTTTCTCATAGACGGAGATGGATTTAAAACAAACAACAGCAACAAAGTAACAAAATCGTGCAAGAAATATAACCAAATGGTTAGTTATGATATTTAATTTGGAAATGCTTTTTGAATTACTTTGTTAAATTTCTTTTGCATTGCATTATCATTATGATCTGGTTTAATGATCATTGGCTTATGCTTTAATTGGCTTCAAGCACGCGCAGAAAAAGGAAAAGCTACTCCGCTGCTGCCCACTCCAGTGACTGCGCCTGCGCAACGTCTCAGTCGCAGTCGCTGCCGACGTCGCCGTCGCTGCCGACGTCGTTGCGATGGTTGCGCATTTTCTTGGCGCTTTTTAATTGCCTCACTTTACAGTTCATAAATTTATGACCAAAGCGTAACGACCAAAGAAACAAAAAACAAAAGGCAAAAATATTAAAGAACAATGTTGATTACTTAACCGTAGCGTCGATATTACTTGTGGAACTCTATGGCTAAACTCTGCATAATCGCATAATGCTGTTGCAACACGTTTGAACTTGCTACAAAATCAAATTTCATTTTTTAATCGCAGCACTGCAGCGATAAAAAACGGGGGCCCCATTAAAGAGTTTACAACAAGAACCTTCGACTCGTAAAATTAACCAAGGTCGGAGAGCTACACACAATATAAAAAAAGCCTTAGGCTACCAAATATATCAAATAAAAAACAGACACAATAAACAACCTTTTTTTTGGACAGGCCAGCGAAGAAATTCCCACCTGGTAAACAAAGCGTCGACGATGAAATAATTTTCAGCTTATTTGTTCAAAAATTAATAAATAAATGAGCTATTGTTATAAATTAATGTGGAGGCGACGACACAAAAGACTTTGAATTGATAACAGAAATATACATTTAATTGAAGTCAGTCCTCAAAAAAAATAATGAGTAATTATTTGGAAAATAAAATCAGCTAAGAGATTCATTTTGAAGAATCAGTACAAATAAAGTAATATAAATACAATTGATTTCGACAGATTGCAGGCAATAAATTAATAAAAATTTATTGTGAAAGGTTAGGCTAAGCAGATAAAGCCATTCATATTTAATCAACTCTCTTTCGGTATCAATTCAATATTACTTCTTATCAGTCATATTCAGTAGACAGGAATATCACGCACGAGTCACACGCACAGAGCAGCTTTTAAAAGCTGAAAGACAGCCAAAGCTTTCTAGCTGAAAGCTCACTAACACAGGCACAACTTTGCATACAAAGACAAAATATGTGAAAACTCTTTAATTCAAAAATTTGCTCACATGATTCTTATAAATAATTATAGATAACACTCCATACATTGTTATAAATCCTATAAAATATTGCGCATATTTGTAGACGGCGTAGAAATAATGCGATAAATATATCAAATTGCTACGACAATTTAATCATTGCAACATATCGATTACTTGACACATTATAGGCGTCTAATTGACTTAGGTATTACATAGGCGTGTCTATGGCTTACATACATATGTAACCAATGCTTGAATTACAGTTGAATGCAATGGAATTCAAATTGCAAGATAGTTTTAATACCTGCATTAGATTCAACTGTGCTTCATAACTATCTACTTGCTTTTATAGTAGATGAAAGCTTTTATCTATAGGAATATTCACACTGCTTTTGGAATCCAATAAAACCTCTGACAACTAGTAAGAAAAGACTTAGCGACTAGTTTGCATAAGAGCAAATATATATAGACTCGTCTCAATGATCTCCTGATCAATAATATATATACTTTATAAGGCCTAAGAGATGCCTCCTTTAAGTCACTTCTCCTGACAAAGCTATAATACCCCCTGAAGGGTATAAAACTATAACGATTGGCTTTGTATTTGTAATTATTATTATTTTTTGTTTGTTTTTTTATTGGACTAAGCCCATATAATTGGGATGACCTAGCATTTTTTAAGCAGTCAATTGTATAGCATTCATTTATTACTATCAATGGTTTTGTATAAAAACTAATAGTTCAAGTGTAAGAAATTTTTTAAATAAAAAAAAGGTTAAACTCTAAAAAATTTAGCCTTTTTTCCCATAGCAAATAAAAATGTAATAACAATGGGAATCTCAGATGAATAAAAATACAAAACTCCCATAAATAAAACCATTTTAAAAGCAATTTCTATCTGGCTCTCTTCACTAAAACATGAATTTCGCAGAAAAATATATTGCCTACTTTTAGGAGTGTAATTTAATTAGAAACCCAGCTCTGTTGTATTAAAAGGAAACTAAATATTCCCCCTTTATTTCTTGCATAAATAAAGAGCTTTGGAATATTTCTAATAATATTATTTATGTCTTTCTAATTTCAGAGCTTTTTAAGCCAGCAGCCAAAGCCATGAAGTTGCCGTTTTATTGTGCCTAAAACCTAAGCCAGCAGCAGCAGTAGCCCTCAGCAGCCCAGCCACTCCCCCAAAACAATATGTTTAGTCTGTTAAGCAGCTCCCAGATCTATGGCCTGCCGCAAGCAACAACAACAACAACAACAGCAGCAGCAGCGGAGCAAACGGATGAGAACAGTGGCAGCCAAAAGAAAAGCAACAGCTTGCCACATAAAAATCACAAGCAACAACAACAGCCAGCAGCTGCCCACAGACGCTCGACGAGCAGCCTCAGCGATACTGGGGGCAAATTCTTTGCCAATCTCAGCTCCAAATCCCCCAGTCAATTTATAGAGAAGTTCATCAAGAGCGAACTGCTCAACGGTTACGATACTCTCAAGTGTCAGGGTGGCAGTGCTGGTAAATCACCATCAACGGAAAAGGATAAAACAGGCTCAACCGATACCAGTCCAATTTATAGTAATCTTCAAGCGGATTGGGGCAGCTTCAGCTGTCTACAGGGCAGCTATCGTAGTCACGGCGACGGTGAATTCTATGAGGCCGTTCAGGTCAAAACAACTTCCAGCCCCAACAACAGCAACAACAACAACGAAGTGAATATGCGTTCCAAGACGGTGACAGGTGCAGCAACCTTGCAGCATTATCAAAAGCTTCCAGAGCCCAGTTTGGAGGTACAATTCAATACCCAAGCAGCTGGACATACGCCTGCCTACAAGAAACTGGGATTCGGTTCCAGGCTACAAAAGCAGAGTGCAGAGCATGTAAGTAATATAGAAAGGGAAAATTCGGGAAAATTATATACAGTAGTGAGTTCCATGGAAAAATGTATAGACTACTTTTTGGAGCAGCATTTTTTCATTGAGCCAATCTCTGAATTTTGGTCTAAAGGCACCGGGAAATCAAATCGTGTACTGCGGATGGTTTTCAAATCTCTCTAAAATTTGTCTTTATCACAAAACTTTGAGTGGTATAATTTTCTGAGATTTGTTGTCAAATAAAGAGCAGCTTTCTGTGATAGCGATAATTATAATTGTATTGGTTTTGGGTCTGAAGAGCTATGCGAGACACCCCGCCAAGATACTCTGCATTTCTGTTTAAATTTTCTATTTCTGTAGCTACACTCACAGCAAATACTTGAAATAAATTTTGTTTTAATTTTATTTTAATCTAAAACGAAGATCACACTTTGTCTTAGTTTGCATTTAAGCGATAAAAGCTGCAACTTTGGCTTGGAGGGCATAAATATTTTGGGTTTATCTGGCAGACAGAGGCACGTGGCTGGGCTGCGCTTATCAGTCAAGAGGTTTAGTTTAGTTTTTCTATTGTTTTTTGTTAGATAGATGGCCACAGTTGTCTTTGATTGCTTTCCTGGCTTTCTAATGATCGCGATAAGCCCATTGGGTGGGTCAATTTACCTTGGCATTAATTATATATTTGGAATCAAGTGAAGAATAATGCATTATTTTTGTCACATGCTTCGCATAGCGCACGCACCACCAGAAGAATCTCTGTATCTTTACAAAGTACGTGTCTTCTTAACAATTCTTCAGCTGCTACTTTTATAGCCCATACTTGGTCAATAGCACGCAGATAGCGACTGACTATGCCAATGGCCTTCTACTGCTACTTCGATGGGGGGGATGACTCCGATTTAGTATCGAAAATGTCATAGCAAAAAATCACATAACAAAACAACAACGTCATAAATCTTTCTACATTGGCTTTTCCCTCTCTTCTGCCTTTTTTTTCGGTATTTTTTTTTTTTCTATTTTTTTGGTTTTGGCCATAAGCCAAAACAGGTGATAAGATAGACCACATCAGAGCTAAAGCTGTCTGCAGTTTTGTGAACACTTTGATGCTCTTAGAAAGCTATAGACAATTGATTGATGACAGTTTAAATTGGGTTAATAATAATTAAAAACCAGACTAAACTAGGTCAAAGTCCAGTAAAACTGTATTGTCTGCTGAAAAATTGGATATTTTTGAGTGCTAATCTGAATAAAGTAGAGAGATTTTCATATCAAATCATGAAATGGAAATACTTCTAAATAAAAATATTAAAATATATGTATTCATTTAATAATATATTAAATATTAATTAAAATTACGTGGACAATTTAATAACTGCTTTAAAAACAATGGAAAGTATTTTCTATTGAATTTTTTACATTTCATATTGCTTGTAAACCATTCGAAAACCATTTCATATAATTTATGTAGCATACTTTTAGGTGAACTCAAATATTCACAGAAACATAAATAATTTGAGCCATGAATCAATACATTTCCAGCATTTAGCCGAGAAAGCTTGGATGGTAAAATATGGAGAAATATGTTGTAGTGGATCAACTGCGAAGAGATCGTATTATATCTACCCAATTTCTCCCACTTTCTGTGGATTGCATGGGCAAACGCATGTGCCCTAAGGGCAAAAATCATATAGATAACTTTGCTTGGCCCACATCAGAGCAGTCAGAGTGTGCGTCATTAGAATAAGGCCCAGAGTCGAGATAATACAATATTTTTGTATCGCATTTCATTATCAATCAGGCAGTAGTAGTAGCCACAGTCCATAGACAATGGTTGCCAACATTCAATTCAGTTGTCATTTGGAACTGGCCAAGCAAAGTGCATTTATAGCCAAAATAAAAAATGGTGGGCAAATGGGGTTTCGGGGGTCATTTCCATGTGCTGGGACACAACAAGGTCTGTTTAGACTAGTCACAATGAATATTAACAAAATTAACTAATTGATATTCATTTTATTCACACAGAACTCAGACAACTCGCAATCCTCGCGTAACACACGCAGTAGCAGCGAAGTGGAACGCAGCTCCTCTGGCTCCAGTTCATCGGGTGCGCCTGTGGCAGCAGGTGCCACAACACCGGAACGCCTGCAGCGACGCCGACTGCTCCAGATGATCTCCAACTATGATCAGCAGAATAAACAGCTGCATCGGGAGCTGGCCAAGGAGAAGCGCCGGCGCACCGAGGAGCTAGCCTGTGTGGTCAAATCCCTGCTGTGCTTCGAGTCCAAGCTGAAAACTGACATGAAAACGGTCAATCAGCGTCTTTTGGATCGGGATGCCGAAATCTGTCGTCTCTTGCGTCATAATCGTGCTTTGCGCAAACGTCTGGTTGATCATCAGCGAGATGAGGGCATGGTAGCCGATCAGGAGACAACCGCCGCCGATGAGGAGCAGCATGTTGAGGAGTGCCTGGTGCTGGAGGCTTTGCAATGCAACAATTGCCGCAAGCAATTCTATGACATTGAGCTGAGAGCCAGCGGCACACAAACCTGTGGCAAGGAACTGGGCGTCAGCGCCAAAGGTGAGCTCAAAATATATTTAAAATTTAAATTAAAAAAAAATTTTAAATTAAAAAATAAGACATAATTATCGAAATAGCAGTTCTAAATAACTAGCTTTATTTGTAATTATATTTAAATATAGCTTAAAATTATTGTATAATTAGAAGAATGGAGTTCAGACCTAATTTATTTAGTTTAGGTTTACTTTTAAATTTATTTCCAATATAATAGATTTTCTCAGTAGTATGAATCCCACTTTAGCTAGGGTATTATTTAGTATAGATAAAAGTGAATAGGTTTATAAGACTTTGCCTGAACAGCTGATTGTAGAAAAGAGTAAAGCGCAATTGATATAAAATATATAATTTTATTAGGGCGATAAGTAACATTGCATAAAAGTAATAAAGTAACGTATTACGACTTCCACATTGTATTTATTCTTTTAGTGCTTGTTTTATGATATTTATAGAGTAATATATACTCCATAAAGAGGGAGATGAATCATAGAAAGAGATGAATCCGAATTCCACTTTCTCAAAAGTTTAAGGACGATGGAATTAATGAAAGCTTTTTTATGATAGACAATGGAAATATGAAGAATTAAATGGCATTTAAATTATTTTGATATCCCATTGAGCTTACAAGTTATTGAACCTGAATAACACCCGTCTCTCTCCTGTCTGTTGCAGCTGAGCACGGCTCTTCCAGCGATGACACGGTCTCATCGTCGTTCTATGGCGCCAGGCGTAGTGTGCGGTACACGAGCAAACGTACTGCGGGCACTTTCAGAGATTATATGCGCTCCCGGGCGATGCATATTGATGATGCGGCACTGGAACAGCAATCGGAGGAGAATACAAGCAGCATCAGTCGCGAGGATTCACAGACCAGCTACGAGCAGCTGCATAACTATGCCAGAGCGATGGAGCGTATGCATGGCGTGAAGGCAAGTCTACAGGATGGCGATTATTCCGAGCATAGCAGCCTGGAGTTGGAGCAGCAGCAACAGCGGCAGCAACAACAACAACGGAGGCGCAACAGTTCCGCTTCCAGTCGCAGCAGCAGCAAGACAGCCTCCTCAGTGGCTGCACAATTAGAAGAGGACGATGGCATCTTTTCACCCACACAGGACGATGAGGATTTTGATGAACTGGATGCGGAGCAGGAGCAGCAGCTGATGTCACGTGGTGCTATTAAAATAGTGCAAAGACGTTGTGCGGATTTCTCAGAGGCTTCACCCAAGCAAATCTATGAGACAACCACAGATGACTGGTATGCCAGTGCATCGGATCAAGAGGAGCTTAGCACAGCGCCAGCGGTGGCCAAGCCATATGGTCAGGGTGCCGTCAATCCGGTGCTGGAGTGCGTCAATCAGATTCTATTGCAGCAGTCCATGGAGGAGACATTGCGTGAGCCCAGCACGCCCAAATCTGCGCTGGCACCAAAGGCGAGCGCGAATCTGCCGCGCCGCAGCTCGCTGAGCGGACGCAGCGGTACAAATGGACGCAAACGTGTCCATTTTTCTACAAAGAACAGCATGGTGCATGTGCCCAGGCACGAGGATGAGGAGGAAACCCATGTCGATGAATTGATCTCACATTATCATCCAATGGCGGTTGTTGCCGCTGTCGGTGCTGTTAGTTCCGGTGATACTTTAAACTACGAGAGCATCTACAGTAATGAGTACGAGCCCATTGGCTCGGAACGTGCCTCTAATCTCTATGTGGATATGGCTGCCGCTGCAGCCTTGGCCCAAGCAAAGACGACTCAGAAATTGCCGCCTGCATTGCCGCCCAAGCCAGCGAATCTGTTGAAATTCAAGAAATCGCTGCATCAGCTTGAGGAACAATTGGAGGATGAGGGTGACTGCGCTGTGTCCACGACGACGACCAGCGAACCAGATTACTGTTCAATAGCTGAGGTGCAAATTGTCGCTGATATACACAAGGCGCCCGAATCAAATACGCCCACAGAAACGGAGCGAGCGGCGCAGGATGATCAGGATCAGGATGATGACGCCTGTTCGGCGGCTGCCTCGCACAAGACTGAGGAAATCGAAGAGATTTTCGCCGATATACCAAAGCTACCCAATGTGGCGGCCATTATAGCCCCCAAGCAATCTGCCGACTATCTGCTAATGGCACCTAAGACACTACGCCTCCAGCTCCAGCCGCTAAGCTCTGCCCAGACACAATCGATGCCGTCCCAGTACAAGCGCAAGCATGTGCCCAATATTCTGGCTGAGATCAACAAGCGCATGAGCCTACCCAGCTCACCTACCACACCCACAACGCCTAGAAGTTTGCCCACAACGCCCACATCCAAATCGCTGCTGCAGCTGACAGATGCTAGCGTCGGCCTGCCCCTTCAAGCTGAATTCGATTGGTATAATCTGGATGCGGAATACGATCGTAGCAATGAGGTACCCAAGAGTTCACAGAGCGATGGCATGCTAGAGGAGATTAGCGAGGATAATGAATGCTTGGTTACGGCAGCAGATGAATACAATCTCGATGAAGAGTTCCAGCTACAACCAGAGCCAGACGAAGAGCAGGAGGAAGACGAGCATCTGGAGCAAATGTCTGAAGAGGAGCCTAGGGTAGAGCCAGCCAAGACCAAGCAAATGAAAAAGAATTTGGCCAGTTTTGAGAAGTTCATCGAGGGTTCCGGATTAAGCACCAAACCCTTGCCGAGCAAACGCAAAATTTATTTTAATGCGCCCTTCGTTTAGTTCGCCAGTTCCCTAGATATACGCCTATAATGGGTATATCCGACCAATAAATACACTACTACATTATTTGTATAACGAATTTAAGTTGATTTTGTGTGAAGTTTTTTTATGTGTTCCATCTTTTTGTTTAGTTCTTAAGTTGGCAAAGTATTAAAATGTTTAGAGAATTTTCACATGAATAAAAGCAAAATAAAAAATATAATATTAAATATGATTGTTTTCCTGGTGTGGACCAAGAATACTTGGATATATTCCGCTGTCTCTTCATATCGAAGACTATGCAGATAAATCATCTTTAGAATGTTCTATGCCGAATCTAATTATAAATAATTATTTTCAAATATTCACTTGGGGTTATATAGAAGATTCTTTCCTTAGAAATCATAATGAAGCTTATTTTTAAATACCCAGAACAAAAGGTTTCACATAAAAACTATTTTGTTCGAGCAATATTTCTTATCTATGTAGCTTAATCAAGTTTAGCAGCGAACCGATTGGAAAATTTGGTGAAATTCTCAGCTATTTCAGATATTTTGATATACAATTAGCAGCTATACGAATATTTGTACCCTTTATAGTATCCTGCTCTGAATAACCCTAACCTAGAATAGTTGAATACTGAGGAGAGTATTTGAAATCTAGCGATGAACTAGAGTTTTCTTTTTTGGGGTCTCTGATGTGTTCTTAAGACAGTCCTTATATATATTTCTGATAGGATTTATTCCTTGTTTCTGCTACCAAAACATAGACAATTATTTTGAATAAACTTTTATATTTTAAAGCGATTAAAACAACGATAATTGGCAACAATAACTAGTTGTCTTTTATTTATAATTGAGATTATATTTTGCAAAAAACACAGGCGGTGCATTTTCTGAACTTTAAAATTCAGCGAAAGGAACAATACTAGTACCTCTAATTGCTGTTAGGCAAATTATAGATAAATTAAGCATAATACAATATATATAGCTACACAGAAGCTTAAATAGTATAAAAATGAATGGAACAACACATAGAGAAATAGAGCAGAATGTAAATTGTAGCTTAAAGACTAAATTAAAGATTCAATTTGAATCCAATGCGACAAGGTATTTGGTGGTTAAGTTAATCTAATACAAACTAGTCTTCTTCATAATGCGGAGGAATTCCTCCTGATTGACTTCGCCATCGTTGTCCAGATCCGCCTCATCAATCATTTCGCGCAGTTCCTCATCCGTCAACGTTTCACCCAGCTCTCGGGCAACACGTTTTAGATTTTTAAATGAAATTTTACCCGTTTCATCATCATCGAATAGGCGAAATGCTTTCATAATCTCCTCTTTGGTATCCTTTTCGGCCATTTTCATGGTCATCAAGTGTAGAAAATCATTGAAAGCAATACGTCCACTGCCGTCCTTATCGATTTCTGCTATCATACGTTTGATTTCCTCCTTTTTCGGCTCAAAGCCCAAAGCACGTATGGCCACCTTTAACTCCTTGACTTCTATAAAACCGGTACAATCGTTATCAAATAAATCAAAGGCCTCCTTAATGTCCGATTTTTGTGCTTCAGTTAATTCAAATTTGGGACCCGATTTCTTACGTCCTTGCTGCGTGCCGCGCTTCACATTTGTAGCTGTTGTTGTTGCAGCAGTTGCTGTTGCTGTTGCGGCAGCGGTGGCTGTTGCAGTTGCGGTTGGATCCATTTTATCAACTGATTTTGTCGATTATCTAAATCAATTGTAGAAAGAATAAATATAAAACTTCTTCCTTTGTGGTTTCAATAGACCCGTCAATAAATCTAATTTCATAACACACGCAAATGTCAAACTAGTAACACTACTCAATGACCAACTAGCAAATACTCTGTAATCAGTTCTAATGCTGCGCAAGTACAGGAAACATTGCATAATTTCTTGAAAAGCTTTTAGATTCCTCGTTCGTTTTGTTTTGAAATTTTTAGCATAGTTTAAGAGTAGTTTAATCTTTTAGTATACCAAATTTCAAGGCACTAGTTATGAAATTGCACCTGCTATGTGTTTTTATCGATTTACACTATCTAAAATTCATATTAAACTTGAACCTAGTAGAAGGTTAAATATAAAACTAAGCTGCACCTCTTAGTCCTTCAAGCCCCTGAGTTCCACTTCACTATGATCCTTCTCAAGAATATATATGCAGTCACTTAATTGGGTCGCACATTTCTTCTATAAACTCATTACTCATTCCAGAGTATTAAAAAAATAATAAGTATAAAGACGTCACGCGGACGTTGTGCTCACCTTGACTTTGACAGCAGGTGAGAGACAACTTAACTGTAAATCGCGTATCCTTGCACTTGCTGCGGGCGGCCTGCTGACAATGACGACGCCCACTCTACAACTATTTCCTAGTGGGGTGGTTGGTAACTATACAGGGTGGGGGGGCTGGTTGGGTGGGTGCTGCCTTCACTATCGTGCTGCTGTTGCTGTTGTTGTTTTGCTGTTATAAATAAACAGCTGCTGCAGTTACCGTTACCGTTGCAACTGCTTGTGTTACTCTTGGCTACGCAATGGCTTCGCTTGCACCTGCTTGACACTCGTCGTCATTTGTTTTGCTGCGGTTCGCCAGTTTAATAAGGTAAAATTTTCTTTAACAATGTCCTCGTACAGCTCGTAAGTTTTGTTTACTGGCAGCCGCTGCAAAACAGTCACACAGGTTGGTTGCCTTGCAGTTATCGATAGTCGTGTCTCTCGCTGTGCGATAACAATGTATTTCCGATATGCGATATGCGTACGAACGCAGTGTGCCCAGTCGGGCATTTTTAGTACATTTTTGCCAAAATAATGTAACGGATTTTTAAATGTCCCAGTTATAGGGGAAATATTTAAATTAACGATAATTGATTTCTTTTTTCATTTAATTACACATATTAGGCACATTTTTTTTTAATTATATGTAATTGCTTGGAAATTGGAAAGTTTAGTTTCTGGATTAAGTTAAAGTTTGTTGGTTGTTACCAGCTCTTAAGTTATTGTATTGAAAACTTTATTGTTGCTCAAGATATCTTAAGGAAATGTTAGTAGTAAGAGAATATTTTCTAACTAGGCACCTAAATAAATTTAAAAAAATCGGATTGCGCGTGGGCATGAAATCTTCGGCGAAGAAAGCCTTTCGTTACTAGTTAATCACCCAATTGACCACGAAATACCCCAATTTAGAGTCTCTTCATATTCTATTTTTCTTAATGAATACATTTAATTAAGCAAAACGCGTCATCTGCCATAAAATTCTATAGGTTATTGACTGAGTTATGAATGTGGCAAATCTTTTTTTTTTTTTTCAATTTTTAAGTAGTCCAATAAAACGCCTTTCCATTTATCATTTGCTTGCTACTTAATGTTATCAAAGAAAGCTGTCACAAAGAATGAAAAAGAAGGAACCATAACAGAAAATATTTGAATAATTTACCAAAAACTTTGATTAATTGCATGTTTTCATGTCGCACGACAAGTCAGCAGAAGAACTGGACCAGTTTCTTTTTGGCCATTGACATCGAGCCGGGAGTCGGGAGTCAGCTTCTTCTCCAGTAGCTGCTGCTGCTGCATTGAACGATACAAAATATATCTTTTTTTGCCGGTCTGTTGTCACCTTTTTTGTTTTTATTTCCATATTCGCACATAAACTTACAACAAGCCGAAAAAGAGCAGAAGAAAAAAACTGGTAAGGCTTTTGTTTTGATTTCTGTGTGCATACATTATTCCGGATTTGTTTGTCTGTTCTTTTTTTCAGCATTCTCGGGGATTATAATGATTTCGTTAATGAGTTTGACATGTAAAAAGAAAGAAAAAAAAGAGGCGCGATTCGCAGAACATTAAGAAGTATAATTATTTAATCTTTATAATTTTTCAATATTTATTTATTTAAATTAATTATACCTTATTAAAAAATTTTTAATTTAATTTTTTTAGAAAATAGGTCAGAGCTTAACACTTGTCTTTTAAGGTATTTTCTTCATGATGAACGTTAAATGGCTTGGGATATTTCAAAACTATTCAGAAAATCGTACTTATTGGGGTGATATCCTTGGATGTTGGGCTCCAAAAGAGGTACACAAGTTGAACTAATTAATTGTATATATTTTGCTATATATTTATTAAGATATTGACCCAAATAAAAATTTAAATTAACTTTATATTACATATACTAAAATTATAAAAACTAAATTAAATAGATACAATAATTTAACTTAGATTTAATAAAATATAATGATAGAATATTTGTTGCAAGGACTCGAAAACCATGCACTCATATCAAGAGTTAAATAAAAGAATGAAGTAGAGAAGGATGATAAAGGAATGATAGAAAATAAATAGAAAATAGAATCAATATTATCAATATAATCATAAAAGTGTATTTGAGCTGCGGCGTTTGAAAGTAAACTTTCCTTTCTCGCGTTACCTTAACATTTTAGAACGTTGCTGTGGGTGTTTTTTTTTTCCTTTCTTTCTTTTCTTTTCTTCTCTTTTTTTTTTGCCAGCACGCTCCAATATCGTATAAATAGCAGCGTCCTCAGTGCGAACGCCAACAGTTTCGTTTCGGGCGCGCATGCGCAAAGGTTCTCGCGGTGAATAAAAAAACAAAGAGTGTTAACCCATTGGATTATACGATTTTGGGATAGGCCATAAAGTAAGTGTATTGGATGAGTCAAGTGCTATGGACACTTTCTATATAAAAAAACGACTTTTGCTGTGCTGCTTTAATTGTGCCGATTGTTCCAACAGTAAATGGATTTTCAAAATGAATATAAAGTGGAATTTTTTCGTGTGTGTGTGTGTGTATGAGTACGTGAAGTGCATAAGGAATTTTTCAAAATGAAAATCAAAAATTCTCGTAGTATGAGTGGGTTATGTCCAAGCTTATGGCTTTTTAATAGTATCATATAAAAAACACAAGTTCCATATATAAAAAACTGTTTGTTCTGCTCAGTTAAAGATATATATTTATATTAAATAAGATATAAGAAATTTATGATTCTACGACTAGAAGAAAGTTCCACGCAGGCAAATACTTTGTGTTCTATGTTGGCGGCACAATCTCTTTTTTTTTGTGGCCCCATCTCTTTGAATATGCAGACAGGATCAGTGGGCCGTTCTTGGCGTTCGTTCAATGAACCCAAATCCCAAATGAAAACCTGAACCGTTCACTTGCGGGAATCGCAAAAGTTGTTCAACATCTTTTCGCCGTTTTGGCGTGGGTTACATTTCTTTCTTTTTTGATTACCATACATAATAATAATCCCGATGTTACGTCTCGGATATGTTTTTCGTTATCGTTCATTAACCGGCGAAATTCAATGCAAAACAACAACAACATCGAACAGAACCGGTAAACATCGTAAAGCTCTTAACCTAATTCTGAAAACCGATTTGAATATTGGCCAAAAACGAAAGAAGTTAGCAAAGCAGAGCATATTTTGAGTATTTAAATGAGTAAAAGGTGGAAAGGCCTGTGTCGCTAACAGGTAATAATTCAATAGGTCTATGTAAATATGCAAATATCCCCAACTGGGAAAGGCAAATGAATATATATAGAAGCTATATAAACAGTCACAGTCTTTGAGTCATATCCATTCCGTAGAGTTTATAGCAAGTTTCTTTGTTTAAAGTTTGCAGGATAGGAACCGATGGCACTAGTCAACACAATTCGGAGAAACATTCAGTATTCATAAATGGGAACCGGTTAGGATGCTTTAATACTCGAAAGGAAATTCAGAAAATAGTCCTGAAAGCAAATATTCCTTTTTGTATTAATCATCAAAAAGAACCCAATAAATGTGAAATTTAAAGCAAATACCAAAAACCACAATTAAATTTATTACCCAGCGGCAATTTCAAACGCATCACTTGAAATTAATGCAAAGTAAACAAAGCGATTTATGAAATTAATTTAAAATTTCATTTGCCAATTAAATGTCACTTCCAAAAAACAAGTTTTCAAACGCTTAACGAATTTATAACAATTTTGAAAAACGGTGGGAAAGTATTCCAGTTTTAGGAACCGAAACCAGAAGCTTCCTCTTTTTTTCTCTCTAGTATTATTTGTAGGCGTGCCTGGCATATTAAAATCACTGCGCCTTTTTCAATTTAATTAAAATAACAACTAAACTTTTTATCAATTACAATCAATAGGCATATCAATAAGTTCCGGGCGCCGAGCAAAAAAAATAATCAAATTAAACAATTTACTTCTCAATTTGTCATCCAAGAGCAAAGCTCATTTAAATGTACGGCGTATTGTCGCACGTAATATGAGAGGACACTGTTGACGTGATGATGCGTGTCTCTGGATAAATAAATCAAAAAATATAAACAAATTTAATGCGAATTATATATAACAAGAGCCACAATTTTGGGTAAACTCATCCCTCAGCTATAGTCTTGGCACAGTGGTTCAAGGAGTAACTGAATTGGGGTGAAAAACCACTTCAAATCTTGTCAAATAATTTCTATGCTCCTTTGCAGTTTAATAGCAGTTCCTTTTTTAATAATATCTAAACTTTCTTCCAGATTAAAATTAGTTTACGGAGCAGTAGAGGAAAAGAGTAGAAGAGAGCTATTAAAATGCGTAGGAGAGCTACGCTTAGCAGGCTGCTGGTAAGTCTACTTTTATTTCATGGTTCAAAGAATCAAGGTAGACCATAAAATAGGATCAAATATATAGAATATCTATGGCTTAGTCTACCTGTATAGAAATTTGTGAAATATTTAACTAAAAACCCATGAAAAAATAGAAAAACATAAGAGTCTTCTATCCAAGACATCAAAAATATTCTGAAAAAAACATTTCTTACTTGAAAGTTCAAATAGGAAATAGATTATTCAGTAGCTTCATTCAGTACTTATAATAAAGATATATAAAATTTCTGGTACAAAGATTAGTTCCTGGTTTTTGAAGGCAGGTAAAATTTAAATTAATATTTATTGAACTTACTGTTAAATTACCTTTCTACCTAAATTCTACAACAGCTTCAAATAAGTTGGAAAGTCCTTAAATATTCTTAGATAATTTACTGTCTGTTTCAAGTTTCATTTCTAAATTTTTATAATTTTTTGATTCCTTGTTCCATGAAATAAATCATTAAAGCATCCTAATCATTGCATTAATTAATTAAATAAATCCTACGCAGTTGCTTTGCCTGTGGGCAACAGCGGCGATGGGGCACATTCGCATCGAGGCGCCCGAGGTGCATGTGGCGCCCAGTTACAAGCCGGCATTTGTACGATCCGCTGTAGAGAGTATGCCGCTAGAGGATGAGCCTGGTGCTCTAAGTCGCTTCAGCTTGCGTCCCACTCTGGGTGAAACTTTTCTGCCGTTGCGCAGCGCGGTGGAGAGTGTTCCCAGCATTAATGAGCGTAATGTGGCACAGCTAAGAGAATCCTCACCACTGCGTTCGTTTGTCCGAGATTCTGTGGAGGCACAACCCAGCGATGAAGATGATGATTATGATGAGGAGTTAAGTGGATTGCCAGCTAGCTATGTGCGTGATGTGCCAGAGGAAAAGAAACAGGAGAAGCTCACACATCTAGTCGAACCGGATCCTTGGTCAGTGTCCGATAAATATGCCGCTTTTATAGCACCCAGCGTCAATGATGACTTTAAGCCGCAGCCTTATCGTTCGGGTTCACCACATCAGCAGCTGCTCAAGTCTGTGGACATAGAGCAATTGGAGCATATCGATGAACTAGACAGTTATACGGAGCAGCAATCTTATGGTGCACTGGCTCAGGCAGAGATCTTTCAGAATGGCGGCGCCTACGGAGCACTCTCACAAGTAAAGGCAACCACCGATAAAAAAAACTATAATATGGCACCCAAGGTGCTCTGTTACATGTCCAACTGGGCCTTCTATCGCAAAGGGGATGGTCACTTTGTACCCGAGCAACTGGATCCCAAGCTATGCTCTGCCATTGTGTATTCCTTTGCCTCACTTGATCCTGATCATCTGACCATTCGCGAATTTGATCCATGGGTGGACATTGAGAATCAGTATTATAAACGAGTCATATCACTAGGCGTGCCAGTGCTTATAGCTATGGGTGGCTGGACGGATTCGAGTGGAGATAAGTACTCGCGTCTGGCCAGTGATGAAATCAAGCGTAAGGTCTTTGCCTCCAGTGCAGTGGGTTTCCTGCAGCGCTATGGCTTTAGTGGTCTGCATTTAGACTGGAACTATCCCAAGTGCTGGCAGAGCGATTGCACCAAGGGTCCAGCCAGCGACAGACCTAATCTGACTAAGCTGCTGCGTGAAATACGCTCAGAGCTGAAACGCGTCAATCCCAAGATGCAGCTAGGTGTGGCTATTTCCGGCTACAAAGAGATTATTAGCGAGGCCTACGAGCTGGCAGCGCTCTCGGATATTGTGGACTACATGACTGTCATGAGTTATGATTATCACGGCTCCTGGGAGGGCCAGACGGGCCATGTGAGTCCTCTCTATGGACGCCCGCAAGACAAGTATCCGCAGTACAATACAGATTATACCATGCAATTGCTGGTCAAGATGGGTGCACGCCGGGAGAAGCTCATCATGAGCATTCCCTTCTATGGACAAACTTTTACGCTGGATCAGAGCTCTCAGCGCCTGCTGGGTGAAGGCGTGGCAACTACTGGACCCGGTGATGCTGGCGAACTGACCAAGCAGCCCGGCATGCTGGCCTACTATGAGATATGCCAGCGCATACGCAAACAAAAATGGCAGACAGGAAGGGATACGGATCGTAAGTCTGGACCCTACGCCATGTCAAGGGATCAGTGGGTGGGCTATGAGGATCCGGCCAGCGTGGAGGCTAAAGCACGCTATGCAGTTAATAATGATTTCGGTGGTATTGCCGCATGGACCATTGATCTAGATGACTTCCAAAATCGATGCTGCAGTGAATCTTATCCTCTGCTCAAGGCCATCAATCGTGCTTTGGGTCGCCTGAACTCAGAGCCACCCACGCGCCAGAACTGCGAGCGTCCAGCTCCACCGGTTACTCCAGTGCCGCCACAAATGACAACTATTAGCAGCGATGGCTCAGTGGGTGGTGGTGGTCTACATGATCACACCACATCCTGGCCCAGTTGGGAGGTAGGCACCACAAGCAGCACCACAACACAAAGGCCAAGCACTGCAAGCACAACAAGAAAACCCAGCACTACCAGCACCACTAAGCGCCCGAAAAGTACCACCAGTACCACCACAACGCCTGCCTGGTGGACTACAACAGCTGCAACTACTACGAAAAGTCCATCCAAGCCGAAGCCTAAGCCTAAGCCGAAACCCACCAAAACTACAGCACGGCCGGCACACACCACCATACCCGTGCCAGCTTTGGTGTATCCAGTGGTGCAGCCCTCAAGCTGCGAAGCTGGGGAATTCTATCCGGATACCAAGAACTGTAATGCCTACTACCACTGCGTCATAGCGGGTGAACTGCATCAGATGTATTGTCCTGGAGGCTTGCATTGGAATAACGAAGTTAAGGGCTGTGATTGGCCAGCCTCTGCACAGTGCACCGTGAAGAAACAGCAGACCAGCACCACGGTCATAATCAAGAGAACCAGCTCCACAACAACTACCACTACCAGCCGACCCAGCACCACCAGCAGCAGACCCGTCAGCAGCTCCAGCAAGAAACCCAAAAAAACCACAGCCAAACCTAGTCGCAAGCCTACAAAACCCACACAGCAGCCACTGGCGGGAAGCAGCACTTCAAAACGGCCACACCGCACCACTACGCGACGTCCACGACCACCCACATCGGCACGCTGCAACGAGGGTGAATATTACACTCACCGGAACTGTGGCAAGTACTACATCTGCGTGAATGGCGCTTTGGTGCCAAGTGAATGTGGTGGAGAACTTCACTGGGATGCCATTCGAAAGATCTGCGATTGGCCACAGAATGTGCAGTGTGTGACCAGCAAGAAGTATTTGCGGATAATACAGTCTAAGGCTAGCGAGGAGGATCCCTGCAATGGTGAAGAACGCGTGCCATATCCGGGAGATTGCTCTAAATATTTGTTCTGTTTATGGAATCGCCTGCAGGCCGGAGATTGTCCTCCTGGCTTGCACTACAACGAGGGGCTTGGTAACTGCGACTGGCCAGCCTCAGCTCAGTGCAAAGACACATCGAGCAGCGGCGGCACCATCTCCAGTGGTAGCGGTAAGCCCAAGCCACCGGCTGCCGCCAAGCCTGTGCCCACAACCCAGCGTCCTAGCACCACCCCTAGACCAACATATCCTACAGATAAGCCAGTGCTGCAACCACTAGATGGCTACTATAAGGTCGTCTGCTACTTCACTAATTGGGCCTGGTACCGCAAGGGTCTTGGACGCTATACGCCTGACGATATCAACTCGGATCTATGCACCCATGTTGTCTATGGCTTTGCGGTATTAGATTACTCGGAACTGACGCTACGCACCCACGACTCCTGGGCTGATATAGATAATAATTTTTATACACGGGTCAGCGGCCTCAAGAGCAAAGGCATCAAAGTAAGTCTGGCCTTGGGTGGCTGGAATGATTCCCAGGGTGACAAATATAGTCGCCTAGTACGCAGCGCTGCGGCACGTGCGAAATTCATACGCCACGCCCTCGATTTCATAGAGAAATATGGCTTTGAAGGTCTCGATCTGGACTGGGAGTATCCGGTATGTTGGCAGACCGAATGCAATAAGGGTTTTGCTGATGAAAAGGAAGGTTTCACGGCCTGGGTTAGAGAACTCTCAGAAGCATTTAAGCCACGTGGACTGCTACTCTCTACGGCTGTGTCGCCAAGCAAGAAGATAATCGATGCGGGCTATGATGTGCCAGAGCTGTCGCGTTACTTTGACTGGATTGCTGTGATGACCTACGATTTCCATGGTCAGTGGGATAAGAAAACAGGTCATGTGGCGCCCCTCTACCATCATCCCGATGATGATTATGATTACTTTAATGCGGTAAATATTTTCAACTAGACTTTGTCATAATCTATCTGCCTTTTTACGTAATTTTGGACGTCTCTCTTTATAGAACTTCTCGCTCAATTATTGGATAGAGAAGGGTGCGCCGTCCCGTAAAATTATAATGGGCATGCCACTTTATGGTCAGTCCTTTACGCTGGAAAATGCCAATAACAATGGTCTAAACGCCAAGGCTCCAGGACCTGGACAAGCTGGCGAATTCACGCGAGCAGCCGGTTTTCTGGCTTACTATGAGGTGGGTTTAATATTCCTTAAATTCGATTTGGAATAATTCACTTTGTTTTTGTAGATTTGCGAGCGCGTGAAGCATCAAGGCTGGGAAGTAATCCAAGACGAGCGTGGTCGCATGGGTCCATATGCACGCAAGGGAACCCAATGGGTTTCATACGATGATCCCGCTATGATACGTAAGAAATCCCAATTGGTGCGAGCTTTGGATCTGGGCGGTGGCATGGTGTGGGCTTTGGATCTTGATGATTTCCGTAATCGCTGCGGAGATGGTGTGCATCCGTTGTTGCGTGAGATCCACGATGTCCTCAAGAACCCACCAAGCGGCTATGAACCGACGCCTGGTCTGATCTCCGCAGAAGCGGAATCTGTAGAAGAACAGCCCATATCAGGTGAGGTAGGCACTGCATCCGGTGAAAACGAAGGCGGACAAGCGTCACAGGAAGCAAATGGCGAAGAAAGTAGCGAAGCCGAAGAGGTTGAAAGCGAAGGCGGTGAAGAGCCTGTAGAGGTGGCAGTGATGCAGCCCCCAGAGCCAGAAGATTCGCAGACATCGCAAGAAGCCAGCAACGAGACATCAGGCTCACAAGGCAGCAACGAGGTGGAATCTTCGCAAGAAAATGAAGTGGATCCCAACGAGGACATTGAAGAGGGTGACTTTGAAATGGAAGAAGGCTATCCAGTAGCTGGCTCAGGAGACGAAAAAGACTATAAGGTTGTCTGTTACTTCACAAACTGGGCCTGGTATCGTCAAGGCGGTGGCAAATTCCTTCCTGAAGACATCGATGCAGAGCTGTGTACGCATATCGTCTACGGCTTTGCAGTGCTCAACCGGGAGAAGCTGACTATACAGCCGCATGACTCCTGGGCAGATTTGGACAATAAGTTCTATGAACGTGTGGTGGCCTACAGGAAGAAGGGCGTCAAGGTAACAGTTGCTATTGGTGGTTGGAATGACTCGGCCGGTGATAAATATGCTCGTTTGGTCAGAAGTGCCGCGGCGCGTGCTAGATTTATACGCCATGTCTTGGACTTTATTGAGCAGTACGGATTTGATGGCCTGGACTTGGACTGGGAATACCCTGTGTGCTGGCAAGTAGATTGTAAGAAGGGCACAGCCGATGAGAAGCAAGGATTCACGGATTTGGTGCGCGAACTCTCGCAAGCTTTTAAGCCGAAACAGCTGCTCCTCTCATCTGCCGTTTCGCCCAACAAAAAAGTCATCGATGCGGGATATAATGTGCCTGAGCTGTCACGTTACTTTGATTGGATTGCAGTGATGGCCTATGATTACCATGGACAGTGGGACAAGCACACGGGTCACGTTGCGCCCATGTACGATCATCCAGAGGGTACCACAACCTTCAATGCCAACTATTCCATTAACTATTGGCTGGAAAGCGGCGCCGATCGCAAGAAGCTCATCATGGGCATGCCCATGTACGGTCAGTCGTTCTCACTGGCCCAATCCAGTGATCATCAGCTAAATGCGCCCACCTATGGCGGCGGAGAAGCTGGTGAGGCCACTCGTGCTCGCGGCTTCCTTGCCTACTATGAAATATGCACGTATATTCAGCGAAGAGGCTGGAATGTGGTACGAGATGCACGTGGTCGCATGGGTCCCTATGCATATTCGCGAGATCAGTGGGTCTCCTTTGATGATGCGCCCATGATACGACATAAGAGCGAGTACGTCCGAGCCATGGGATTGGGTGGTGCCATGATATGGGCACTCGACTTGGATGATTTCAAGAACGACTGCGGCTGCGAGTCTTATCCACTGCTGAAGACCATTAATCGAGTGTTACGCGGCTATAAGGGTCCGCATCCCAAGTGTGCCTTAGAGAAGAGCGAGAAAACAATGGGTAAGATTGGGATTATTATATAACAAATAAAATATTTATAATACTTAAAATAATCTTCAACTTTCAGTTGCTGGCGACAAGGGCACCCTGGAATCGGCCAAACCCACCGTGAATACCGTAACGCCCGCTAACCTCGTTGTAACATCAGCACAGCCCGATCCTGGACAGCCCTTGGACTGCAATGGACGCAACTATTCGCCGCACGAGCGAGACTGCAACAAGTACTACATCTGTCAATACGGAGAGCTCATCGAGCAACGGTAAGAGCATCACGAAAGGAAAATTAAAATAAGGAAATCCTCTTAAACTAAACCACCTGCTTTTCCAGCTGCCCGGCTGGTTTGCACTGGAATGAGAACTACTGTGATTGGCCCAATAATGCACATTGCTCCGTACGTGCGGATCAGACTACCCAGCCACCAGTGGTGCATCGTCCCAAGCCAACCAGCACCAGTACCACAAGCACCACAGAGAGCAGCAGCAAGCCGAAGCCCACCAAGAAACCGTTTACGCCGCCCAACAAGAAGCCCATAGTGCGTCCAAAGCCAACGCCTGCACCGCCATTGGGCAGCAATGAGGATTATAAGGTTGTCTGCTATTTCACTAACTGGGCATGGTATCGTCCTGGTCAGGGCAAATACGTTCCCGAGGATATTGATGCAAATCTCTGCACGCACATTGTCTACGGCTTTGCGGTGCTCAACAGCAATTCGCTGACCATTAAGACGCACGATTCCTGGGCAGACATCGATAATCGCTTCTACGAGCGTGTGGTGGAGTACAAACAGAAGGGTCTACGGGTGACGGTAGCCATAGGAGGCTGGAATGATTCACTGGGCAGTAAATATGCACGCCTGGTGCTTGATCCTCAAGCGCGTGCACGCTTCATAGAGAGCATACTCACATTTATCGAGAAATATGGCTTTGAAGGTTTGGATTTGGACTGGGAGTATCCGGTTTGCTGGCAGGTGGACTGTGCCAAGGGTGCACCCGCTGAGAAACAAGGATTTGCGGCATTGGTACGTGAATTATCCGCCGCATTCCGTCCACGAGGATTACTGCTCTCCGCTGCCGTTTCACCCAGTAAAATGGTAATTGATGCGGGCTATGATGTGCCACAGCTATCACGCTACTTTGACTGGATTGCCGTGATGACCTATGATTTCCATGGACACTGGGACAAGCAGACGGGTCATGTGGCACCCCTCTATTACGTTGAGGGTGATACGAATCCCTATTTTAATGGCAACTTTAGTATACACTATTGGCTGGATCAGGGCACGCCGGCTAACAAGCTCATCATGGGCATGCCACTTTATGGACAATCCTTCTCGCTGGCTGATCAAAAAGCACGCGATTTAAATGATAAATCCATTGGACCCGGCCAGGCGGGCACCTACACACGTGCTGGTGGCTTCTTGGCCTACTATGAGATATGTGAGAAGGTCAGCAACGGAGGCTGGACTGTGGTGCGGGATGAAGAGGGTCGCATTGGTCCCTATGCCTACAGTGGCAATCAATGGGTGTCCTATGATGATGTCGCCGATATACGCCGTAAGGCACAATTTGTGCGTAATCTCCGCCTGGGCGGAGGCATGGTCTGGGCCTTGGATCTGGATGATTTCCGTGGACGCTGCGGCTGCGGCAAACATCCTTTGCTCCGCACTCTCAACCAGGAGCTGCGCGGCATTCCTGGCCAGCGAGCCAACGATTGCACTTAAATAATTGAATTTATTATTAAGTGTTCCTATTTGACTATTCCTATCCTGCTGCTAACTAGGCTCGCAATCTGTTTTTAAGATTTTTGCCAATTAGTTATAAGCACACACACACACACACCATAAAAATAAAGAAATAATTTAAAGAAAATTTCCAACAGTTTGAATATTTTTACTATGCGCGCTAACCAAAAAAATACCAAGAAAAATACTAGCAATTTTAAATGTGACCAGGTTTCTAAAGCAACGAATTAAAAGCCGCCCTCACACGTTACAATCGGATAAATAATTTTGAATATTTCAGAATTTCAATGCGACCATATTTTATCCGCAATTCATTTGGTTTTTTTTTCCAAAAAGTCCGCCCTGTGATTAAAAACGATGACAAGTGAGTTTTAATTTATATTACATTTTTATTTCTCTCTTAATTTGAATTAATATATTATAATACACTCCCCTAAATTTACTATTTGTAATTCAAGACTAATCAAACTGCTTTTCAACTTCCTTCGTATTTTTTTAAATATATCCTGCAATGATTATTATCATTGTAACTATTTTTTGACTAGTTATATTTTCTTGGAATAAAATCAATAATGCTTGTAGATTGCTTTTAATTTTAAAGTATAATAAAATTGCAGAAGTAATGTCGTTACGTGTGTGGTAGATACGTGCGTGAGTTCTCTTAAGTAACGTGCGTGGGTGTTCGAACAGCTGTTTTTGGTGTTTCTCTGCAAAAAAAAAAAAAACAAGCACAAAAAGTACCTAGTAAACTTTGCCAAACGTGTGAGAGAGAGCAAGAGAGTGAGAGAAAGAGAGAAGTTAATGGCAAAAGCTTTTGCTGAACATCGCCATCGTCGTCGTTGCTTCAATCGCCTCAGTCGAACGGGCAACGAAGTTGCATACGCAACAAATTTCTTGGTCAGCGGGTCGCGGCTGCTGTTGTTGTTGTTGTGCGTTTGTTATTGTGCGTGGCAGAAGCAGAGCCAGTGACTGAGGCAGAGGCCAAAAGCAGGAGTTAAGCAGAGGAGAGACCAAAGCAAAGCTTGTGTTTTTGTTTATATACTCATACACACACACACATCCGCACACAGCGCACAGTATTTCTACTCGCGAGTGTTCAGTGACGTCAGAAATTTGATCTTACTGCAGCAAAACGATTTTATAGTTTTTATTATAAATATTTTGAGCAATAACAACAATAAATATGAAACAACAATACCTATTGGCCTTCAGCCATTTAATGCGTCAGTCTAAACTGACGTTCAGCAACAACAACAACAACAACATCAGCTGTCTCAGCCGAAGACTCACTTCAGTCGCCACCGGCAGCAACAACTACAACAAATATCTTTATAACAATAACAAAAAGAGCAACAGCAGCAACAACTACAGGCTGTTGCTCTTGGAGAGCAGAAGCTACTCCAAGTTTGGCACCCACCTGAACAGTGAACGTGCTATGGAACTGCTCTGCAATTTGGACGAAGAGGAACGCCACAATCTACGGGATGCCTTATTCAAAATGGAGGCGGATAAAGAGAAGAAGCTCTATGAGAGTGAGTACATAAAATATATATTTACATATCTATTAGAATTTGCTCTCTTTACTAAGGAGCAAAAGCTCTAGGAGAGCTTGCGATCTTCTTTACTTTTTAAGCGCATAGAATATGAATTTGCTCTCTTAAAGGGCAGAAGCTCTAGAAGAGCACAGATGCTCTTTAATTGTTAAAAACGTTTGCTATGTCTTTTGCTGTTTTATGGATAAAGAATAAAAGTTCTTTAAGGAGCTGAAGCTTTGGGAAACTTCCCTTAAATTCTCTTTAATAAGAAACTGATATTTTTTAAAGAATTTTTAATCTCTCTTCATGCACAAAGAAAAAAAACTTCACTGCGAGAGGGCAAAGTCTCCTTATGGCTTTAAGCAGATGAGGAGAAGAAAGCAGAGAATAAGAATAAGACGACAGCATTCAGATCTCGCTCTTCACTGCTTTTTCACGAAATTGTGCTCTTTCTTTCATGTGATTCTGCTACGTAAAGAGAAGGATCTCTGAAAAAATTATCTTACTCTTTTAGGTTAGGGACCAAGAGAAGAAGCTTTGTAAAGAGAAAGAACTGAACAAGAGGTAGTAAATATTTTTTAATATTTCTCTCTGTAAATAATACTAAATGAAATTTTTGTTTTGCGATTTGGGGTGTCTTTACTGCTCAATTACATCAAAAAGAACAATTTTACATAAATTCGATTAATTAAACTAAAATTTTGTCAATGGATTCTCCGAGATAACGTGGGTCGGTGCGGCAGGGCGGGTTCTTTAGGAATTCTCTTTACTGATTTTTACATCAGACCATGCTTTACGGCCTCCTCCTTGAAGCACTTGCCATAAAGCTCAGCTGCCTCGCAATGATCATCGGGCACAGCGATGGCCGCACAAATGTCACCAATTTCCAGAGCTACCGCTAGTTTGGCAGGATCATTTCCAGTATATTGCTTTGCCTTCTCATGGCCGGCGTTGGTGTCCAGTTTTCCATTGGAATCCATCAGATTGAACTTTTTCATGACACAGGCCCTGATGCATTTTGCCTCATAGCTGGTGGCAGGCTCTCGCTTGACAGCCGATGCGAGATCCGCATCTGAGGCGCCTACTTCGGTTTTGCAGGGTTCCGCCAGCTCCAGGAACTTTTCCATGGCAGCTTTTTCATCGAAAGCTCGCACCAAAGCGGCGCCCAGCAAAGCGATCAAAACGAAAGAGTAGACAAAGCGTTGCATGTTGTTTCTTGATTAATTTGCAAACTAAAACTGATGATATTTTAGCCAAAATGTTAGCGTTTTATAGCCAAAACTGCTGTAATCCGTCAGCTGTGAAATTATATAGTGCTTACCATTCCCCAACCGTTTATTAACTTTAATTATCTCCCCATCTTTAATTAGTATTATTTAATATATTGTATATTGTCAAATTAATTTTTGTGTGTAGAGCAGCTACAGCTTCAGCTTCAGCAGTTACACCCACTGAAAAATGCGTACCCAAACTCAGCACAAAGTAACTGCTAGTCAATATGTTCTGCTTCTCAGAGAGCTTTTAGGGGCGTACGTGACCCAAGGCGAAAGCAACATTAAGAAATCACCGCACAGATTTGCCATTTCCTGTAGTCTGTGTGTGCCTGGCTCAGCGTGCCTCAGGTCCTGTGCTCCTCTCCTCTCTGCAACATTTGATGCCAGCTATTTGGCATCATTTATTTAAACTAATGCAAATCGTTTGAATTTTTTGTGCAACATTTATCGCATTGGTTGCGTTGCTTTAAAAAGATGTTTATTTACTTGTTTATGGCAACATTTACGTTTCCTATTAATTCTAACTTAAAATTTCTGCATTGGGAAAATCCAACTATTTTATTTAACTAAAATTTAAATGAGTCAACATTAAATAAGTATTCTAAGCGCTGCACATGTTCCTAACAGAGATCAGGGTCATTTCAACATTTCGTCCAAATGTTGCAACATACTTGTTGCTAAATAGTTTAGCCAAAGAGTTTAAAGACAATTGCGTTTATACTCTTTAGTCAAACTTAATTGCTAATTGTGCCAAGTCAACAAGTTGCTAGCAACATTTGAGCTTCACTTAATCAATGCATATTTTGCTGCTATTTGCTCAGAGTGTTGAATGTAGCTGTTAAACTTGTAAAGAGCTTCAGAAATGTTGCTAAATCTGCAGCTTCAATAGTTAGCTACAATAGCAATGCCAAGGCTTTGTCTCTAGATCATGGCGATATTTGTTGCTCAACTTGAAAACTGACAATGTTGCTATAGTTGTTCACTCTCTTTACTTAAGCTTATAAAAGGTTGCTTACACTGCAACGTTAAATGCACTTACACGCTTTGATCTCTTAAAGTTTCTCTCACTCACTCTTTAAACGTGCGTATCTCTTTATGAGTTTGCTTTTATCCATTTGTATACGTATTTGCATATGTATGTTTGTACAGAGAGGGAACGCATTTTGTTTTTGTTTTCAATTTCGAGGCAGCTCATTAAAATTTCAACAGGCAACAACAAAGCGCAGCAAAAAAAAAAAACCAAAACATTGCTCTGCCTGCAGCTGGTTGAAACTTGCCGAAACTGCTTTACGCAGTGAGACGACGTCGACGTTGACGTTGACGTCGCGCGTTGCGCTGCTTTTAGCTTTTAGTTGAACGTTTACGTTTACGTTTTGTTGGTCACACTATTTTTCGGCTCAAAAAGTTTTTTGATTAGTTTTCGAGTTTGCCACAAACTGTGGCAAAATCGCTTCGCTTTCAACTAACTAAAACGTTCTGAGATTGTGTTCTGATTGAAGCTAATCAGCAAAAGTTTCACCAGTTTGCACACGTAACTTTGTCTTCTGATAAGAACTTGTTGACTTGATTTGATAAATATTTAACCAAGGCAAATGTTATGTGAAACAGATGGCTTTAACCGAGTGGTTAAGGCATAAGGAAAGCACTTCATAAGGAAAATGTTACATTATGAGAAGAACACTTTTAGTAAATTAATAATTGATGAAGTTTTGCTAGTTAGAATTAGTTCATTATATAAAAAAGGTCTAAAAATGTGTTGAATTTTCTAAGATAAAAAAGAAAAACTAGAAAAAAAAAATGTGCGCTGAAAGCTCCTTTCCCTTTTAGAATAGAAATTGTAAAACCCTCTGAAAGGGTATCTTATATATTATTCCTTAAAAGCTATGCGACAAGTGCAACCAAAAGGCAATTAAGTATTTCCTTGAAAAGAAAATTGCTATCGATATTTTTCAATTAGTTATATCTATATTTTCCCGGTACACATATTTACCGGTAGCGAAGGACGTGCCTCTCAACTGTTGATTTTTTTATGCCCAAAATGCTTCAGAGAAGGCTTTTCTTTATGAATGGAAAAAGTTGTAAAGCTTTGGCACTTGTGCAGCAACCCAACTTAATCAAATTAGCGGTTGGATGGGCACTCAAAATGCCACCAGCACTTTTGAGAAACATCAGTAAAATGGAATGTCGCACAATATTTGCCCGGTCCGCCTTGCCCCCAAAAACCAAAGCCAGAAACAGAACCCGACAATTCATTTGCCATTAGGGGTGGTTCAACCTACTTACATATACATATATATATATATATATACAAGTATAAATATATACACCCTCGAGTAGCGAACGGTCCAAAAGCCACCCACTTATCTGCCCAAGGCGCTTCTGTGCGCCCCCCACATTAAATGATGTTCATTGTACTGTGCGAAAAAGTCATGAGCCTTGAAGCAAACAGCTGCTCTCCCCCATCCCCTCCATGTGGAATCTATTAAACGTTATTTGACCTCATTTGTGACTCAACTAAGCATTGCATCCTTGATAAGATAGGCCAAAATAGGGCAGAATTTCAAACTTTCGACTAAGGAACTGGGTCTCAATTTATCATAATTACCCAGCTTCAGATGGGGAACTGCATCATTTATGAGCTCAATGCCGGAAGTTATGAAGTTTACGGCTCATATATATACGTATTCGTATTGGATATATGGAGAAATATACGAGCTGACAAAGCACAGCAAATGGAAAATGAAAAACTTCACACTATAAATATGAAAAGTCAAACAGAAAATCAATATGAAAACATGCAATGGCAAAGCAAATTAAATTACAGCGAAACTTGGTTACCCTTTAAGCTTTGAGATATTGCCAAGAACGTAAAGGAGAGAAAGGAACAAGGAGAGACTATATAGGTACCTATACAAACATACATATACGAGTATAATGCAATAGAGGAAGAAATTTGAAAATCAATAGAAGTAAATAAGTTATATGCGACACGCGAGTTGGGCCCAAGTCTGATTGAATATATTTTATAATATGGAATGAAATTGATATTATAAAATGCAAAAGTATTATATAAAATTTAGCTACAATACATTAAAAAAAAATATATTATTATAGAGAAACGAGGATTAAAACGGATTGAAAAAAATCTCAAATCTATATCAAAAAGAATAAAATCTAAATGTAAAATAGTTGTTGAAAACATTACTTCGATAATAATAATTGATTGATTACGAGAGATCCAGAGAAGGAAATAATCATTTTCATATAAACTTTCCTGGAGAATCTCGAGAAAATTGTATAATAAATACAAAAAAGAACCAAGTAAATGATTGGATTTTCCATTTAATAAGAATTCCACAATTTTTACTGCTGCATAAAGTAATAATAATAAATATAAAAAAAATACAATAAAATTTCGATAATTAAATTTGAAGCATTTTGGGGACATTTAAATATTCAATATTTGTTTGCAAAAAAAATAAAAAACCCAAAAGGAAAAAGGAAAACTGAATTAAGCGAAGAGAAGAATATAAAAAATATGTTCCTTTCAGAAATGTGAGTAGTGTGTCGGATGTCACTCCAAGTGACTGGCAACATTTATGACAAGGTTCTTAAATCCCTTTTTGCGCCCCTGAAGAGGCGCCATGGAACTCTACACTAAATGAGTAATTTATGGCGTTGCGCTGCAAAGTATGCAACATAAAACGAGCGGAGCATCGTCTTTTGAAATATGATTCAATTTGGCTGCCTTTGAAGCACGTGCTGAAGTGTTTGACAGCGTCTTGAATTGGAATCGGCACCTGGAAACGCACGGGAGCAAGGGAGCCAGGCAACAGGCGGAAGCAACAGCTGTGTATAACAGTATTTACTATGTGTGTGCGTATGCATGTGTGTGTGTGTGTGAGTTTAAAAGTCATAAAACAAAGCAACTAAGCGAAACAGACATGGAGCGTGACAGAAAGAGAACGGAAGGCCCAGGATGACGAGACAGAGACAGAGAAAGAGAAAGTGAAAGGGAAAGTATAAAGGTAGGGCGATAAATTGAAAAACTGTGCATGTTCAGCTCTCAGCTGAAACAGAAACAGAAACTGAACCTGAAACTGGGGCCTCAGCCCGGGCAGGTGTACATAACTAAATACGTGTACACATACAGATAACAGCTCTAAATATATATACATATATATATTTATATACATATATATGTGTATATATATATACGTATATATTTGCCAAAAACACATAATGATTTGGTAAGCTTTGCGCTCGGGTTTTTATGCCCTCTTTGATTGTAACACATTCTGGCCGCAGGATTTATTTGAGTTTACACAAAAAAAAAGGTAAATGGCAAACAAAAATGTTTTCAATTTAACCAAAATTAGCGTAGAATGTGCAACATAAGGAAAATGTATAAAGAGAAGTGTGTAAGGATTATAGTCCTGAATTTAGAACAGTTTGCTGAAACTGTTTAAATTACGTTTATTTAATTTAAGCTTATATTTATTTTAGAGTAAATTTTTTTGGCATAATCTATTGCATACTTTCTGGAGTAAAACTAGCTATAAAAGTAGCGAGCTTTTACTCAATAATTTAATTCCTAAATAAATTCCTTTGAGAGCACGCTGTTCCTCAATTTTCACACAATCCTGCTGTATCTTTATGCGTGAAATTGATGTGAAAAAGAAATGCGAAACAGCCTAACTGATATTAAATTTAATGTTTTTATTTATTGCAAACCTGCAGAGCCTTAAAGAATAACAACCAAAAATATGAAGTCTACTTTTATGCCTTCAACTTATTTATTTTGCCCTTTAATTCCCAAATGTTGGCGGCAGAAAAATTACACCTTAAAGTCGTTGGCGGAAATCTCTCTCTGATGACTTGTTGTTCTCCAGAGAATAAGAATTAAATTAAGAGTAATAAAACTTTTAGTTTAACTCAACACAAGCGAAAAATAACACTGGATTTCCTTCAAGGCTTTAAATTAAGTTTGGCAAATTTGTGTAGCATGCTTTTCAGCTGACCTCACAACTGACTGCTGTTCATTTGTTATGCAAGGTGAAAGTAAAATGAATGCAAGAATAGAAAAGAATATGCATACGCACAGTTTTAGCCAATTTAAATGCTAAGCAGAAGCAGCAGTAGAAACGGTGGAAGCACTCGACGCCAGGAGCCAACCAGGCCAATAAGCGCTACTAAATGTTATGCAAATTGTCTACACAAGAACAAACAGACACTCACACACACACACACTCATACACACTCATAGGAATGCATGTGGCACGTATGTATGTGTGCTAGCAAATTCTCACTCTCACACAGATACACACCCACACAGAGAGCAGCACGTCTTCCTGTTGCTTCTTTTATGGCAGAAGCTCTCAGCCAAAATTGCACAGACCAAGATAGCAATACGGTTTGTCTTGTGTGGCGCCGCTATAAAGCAGAGAATGGTCCAGAGGAAAAGAAGAAAAGGCGAGAGAAAGTCAGCCTCAAGTGCGCCTCTCAGATTTCAGTTTCGAGTGGAGTTCGACTGTTGCCTACTTTCAGGCGCCCATTTCAATTTTCGCTTGCCCGACTCTGTTTGTATTGCAAATCAAACTCTTTGTATGTGAGTGTGTGTGTGTGTGTGTGATATGTGCTGGTATATAAAATTGTGCATGTGTATGTGAGTACGTGTCACTGACAGAGTGCGCACACAAAAAAAAGCAAGAAAAAAGGATGTGGCGAGGTCACTTGATTGCCCTTGTGGCCTCTCTATGAGCATACCCGCTCCCACTGCATGCATTGGGTATATTCCCAGTTGTAGAAGACAAATTGCTCTATGGAAATTTGTTCTCTTTCAATTGTAAACACTGGAAAAATAGTCTGTATTTTTTAAATCCCTTTGTTCTATTAAACACAAAAAGTCATGTTCCAGCTTTCACCAAAGAATAAATTTCACTCAAAAATTTATTAAGATATTTCTTCTAAGCAATAGAAATTAAAACGTTTAAAGGTCGATTCTTCCCTATATTTTTTACCTTCCAATTTTCCTTCTTAAGCTGACTGGAATACCCTTTTCTATTATTTCTTTTGAGTTTTAAATGGAAACTTGAAAACTTTTAATATACAAACAAAATTTTGATTTAAATTCCACAATTTCTGCTACTATTTGCCGGGTATTTAATTAGTCGAGCTTTTGTTTGCTCAATAGCCAAAGCCATGTTTTATATCGTGTTTTTTGTGATTCCATGAATCAAGTGAGAATTTTATGTTTAACACTTAACCGTCAGCTAAGTGACATAATTGCCCTGAAAATTGCTCAGTGGCCATGCATAAACAAGTCAGATACTGCTTAGGTTTTTATGAGCTCTGGCACCACCCGTACAAGCGGACGGACATATGTTATATGTATTATATATATATATATATGTATATGTGTGTACGTCATACGGATATGTGTAACAGATGGTTGACAGACGGTGGCTGGCAGCAGAGTGCGCCCCTGTGGCAACTGATTATACCTCGTATTAAAGTTGCAACGGGGTTAATTTAGTGTCAATGAGCAAGGGGTATTAGGAAACAATTATTTCGCTGTTAAAATAACCAGTAATAGCCACCCAATTAGCACTATAACAACAATACATAATACTTTCCCTATTACCTCTTAATTCCCTGTGTTTTACATAGGATTAAAAGGATTAAAGGCATAATTACTTCTTAATCGTCAATAAACATTCTGTTTAGAAGCTGAATAAAGTTTTAAGGCAGAGAGAAACGATATATAAAATGAAATAAAATAAGAAATGATTATAAAGGTTTTGATAGAAAAATATGAATTGCATTCTATAGCTTTGAGATAAAGAATCAATTAAATATTCCTTTCAATAAGTATTACACTTATTCCGATTATTACTTTAGAATGGATTTTATAAAGATACTAAGCATGCTGCTCTATAGATTAATATATTTATATATAATCCTAAAAGAAGGCTTCACTTTTTTTCAGTAAAAATAAAGGGAAAATGAAATAATTCATTGGAAAAAAAGTTGAGAAAAACATTGATCTTATTCTTCTTTTGCTAATCCCACGTCGCCCCACTAAGAATGGCATATAAAGAGTTTATAATTCTTAATTGATCGCTTTAATTTAGAATTGAAAATTCAATATATTTTTCCTATCTACCTATCTACAGGGTGTCCCCAGAGTCCAAACAATTAATTCGCTCCTGCCCCAATGACCCTGATAATTGCCGTTTTAAAAGCAATTTAAATGTAATGAGAAAATGAATATATAGATATATATTTTTGTAGTTTTCTTTGTAGTCCTTTGAGTGCTTCACAAGGTATTTGATAGTCAAGCACTCTTTATTTATTTTACATGTTGGCCTCGTTGTGTATTTGAATTTACCGCCCGCAAGTAGGCAACACATTTTGAACGTGGCCTGCTGTGATTGCCCTGGGAGCAGCAGTTAATTAATTGCGCTCTTTTGGGGGCTTCACACAGAGCACAGAGATAATGATAATGATCATTGTTTAATGACATTTATTGTTTGGCCTATGCACGTGCTAAACATTTCAGCTTGTTTTCCTCTTTTTGTTGTTGTTGACATTCAAGTTTGAAGCGTAATTATAACACGTTTTCTATGGGCAAAGTGCTGGGCAAACTGCGAACGGCAACGGCAAAGTGCCGCTAAAATGCACCGTTTACACACTTAAACACACGCACACAGAGACACTTACACACGCATACATAGTGTAGGTATGTATGTATTAATGCAGCGCGTGAAAGTATGCAACGTTAATATTTACGGCCGCTGAAAAACTTAATTGAGTTGCACTGCAGCGTGGAAATTTCACACACGCATTCAGCCATTTCCCTCTTTATGTACTCTCAGTCTTCCATTGCAATTTTAATGCAATTCGCAAAGTGTGAATTAAGGGGCCAAGCTCAGGTGTTGGCTTATATAATGCGACAGGTTTTATGCATTTTTCACCCTTCTTTTTCACTTTTAATTAGCGCTGTGCAAAACAGACAGCCCATTACCTTTTTTTTTATGAATATTTGTTTCCTTTTCTGTTTATTTTAAGAACCTTTTTTGAGATTTTAGTAGCTGGTTTTCAGCATAAGCAGTGAAAGTAAAAGTTTCGGTTCGTATTCAACTTGACTTTTGAAGCTTTAATCATAATAGGAGAGGGTTTTTACCATATTGGTTCTAGCCCGATATCCGACTAATTTGAACTGAACCTTGAACTAAACTAGGTTATAAACATGTTGACAAAACTAAGCCTGAACTGAACAAATATTTTTAGTTCGGCTGAAAAGTACTTAAGAATTCTTTAAAGCTAGATTATTTCGTCTATAAATGATTAATATTATGTTCTCCCGACGTTAGCCTATTTCTTAGTTTATTTATATTTTTATTTTTTATATATTGCTATATTTGATTAGTTGACTTCGGTTGGACTGTTGTCTTTTATACCAGTTAAGCTGCTTTATCAAGAATATATAGAATATAATCTTCTTTCTGGCTCTTGTCAGAGCTTATGGACATATAGATACGATTATCAAGTATATTGGCTATAAAATATGAAAAGTTGTTAGCTTGAAAAGGGATTTAGTCGGTATTCTGAACCTAAGTACATTAGAATGAAAATAGTTTTCCTATTCCTAAAAATTTCGTTTATTACAAATTGTTTTACTTCTGCGCGGCAATCAATTGAGAAATATGCTGAATCGCCTCAGCAGCAACTCCAAAATAATCAAATTTCAAACTATCCCTCAACGTGTCCCCCCTGGGATGGTGTTTATACAATAGAAGTTTCCGGCTTAGAATTGTTTCCGGCATTGTGCGAATCGAATCCGTTGGGTGCTGGTTGGATGATAATTTTACGTCGATTCGATGGAAATTTAAATTTCTATCGCAATTGGACGGTCTACAGGGAAGGTTTTGGAGATCTGACAAATGAATATTTCATCGGATTAGACAAACTAAATGCAATCACCTCTAGTCAACCCTTTGAACTCTATGTACAGCTTGAGGACTTTGATGGCAATACAGGATATGCTCATTACGATGATTTCTTAGTAGGCAACGAGAAAGAATATTATGCACTGAAAAAGTTAGGCATCTATACGGGAAATATTGGCGATTCTCTAAGCACACACAGAAATATGAATTTCTCAACATTCGATAGACATAATAGCAAATATAGTACAGATTGTTCAATACTAAAGAGGGGTGCCTGGAGGTATGAAGACTGTGGTGTATCGTAAGTCAGAGAAGATCAATTAAATTTTCCAGTATTCTCTTACATTTTTACTCTTCTGCCTTTAGCAATCTTTGTGGCATGTATTTAAGTGGAACACATAATACCGAGTTTAATGGTGGTGGGATGATCTGGAAAACTTGGCGGGGTTATTGGTATTCTTATAGGAAAGCACAAATGATGATTCGACCAAAATGTTCTTGTTTTCCATAGTTTTTTTTGGTGTAGAAATTTAGAGAGAAATTTAAATTTGAAATGTACTTTCAGTCTTTAGAAATAAAATAAATGCACTTCCTTTTAAATACTGTATTTATTATATATTCTGTTCCCCCTATTCCACCCAAGGGGGGTAAATATTCGAAGTCTTTGGTTGAATCGAATAATAATAATTATTAAGCTCTTGATTAGTATGAATTGTATACAAATTTTCAAGTAAATTTCTTATACTTTCAAACATATTTTCAAAAATAAATATTGAATATTGTTGCCAACAGTCTCAGCAACAAGTTTCTAAACATCTTCCCCCAATGACATCATTTATACAGACAACTCATAAATCAAATCATATTATTAAACTCTTGACTAAATTCATGAATCCGTCATGCGAATTATTGCCATTCTTCCTATGAATATATATAATTTAATTCAATTTTGCATGACATTAGTTATTATTTAGTATTAGCATAGATAGCTAATTATATTAAGTTGAATTGTTATTGAGTTTTATACGCATCTCTACTCTCGTATATTTAATGACTATAATCTCTTTTTTATTTGCATAAACTTCCTCCTACTCCTCTTCACATGTGTTTTGATTTTCAACAATGAATCAATAATCCAATCTCTCGCTACACAAACAACAACAACAACAATGACACTACACAACAAATAATTACACTGTCCAACTGTCAACCAACAACAAAGGTCAGCTGGCTGTGGGCAGCTGGCGGACACGGTTCGGAAGACTCTCCAATAAGACTCCACTAGGCGAGGTGGATCCATCCGGCACATTTTGTGCGGTGCCCGATGATTGGCTGAAAAAGAAAATGGGTAAAAAAAAAAAGATAAACAAATATATTTATTTACTTTCTTTAAGGGTCGCGCAACAAACAAACAACAGCAAACAGCAACAACAAACACAATTGCAAATTAAATTGAAAATTAATTTAAATTCTTTTCAATTTCAGTTGAAGCGGCACCACCACCCACAGCCGGACAATTGTATAGCAGTAAGTAAAGAATGCAGAGAAAACTATTAAGGAAAAAGACTAACTCGGCATGCCGAATACAAGATACCCTTGCAGAGTGGAATAAACATTTAAATAATGTAGCTTATTCTATTTATTTATACGGTTAGTTTCATAAAGATATCTTAAGAAAATCAACAATGTTTTCGGACCAATTATTCCTATGTTAGCTATATTATATTATTGTAAGTTTTCGACCGATTGCTCCTATGTCAGCCTTAAGATATATAGTTGCCTAATCCGTCCGGTTGCGACCTTCTTGTGCTGCGATCAACCACACAGAGGCTACATCATGTCTTCTCGTCCTAATCAGTAATATTTATAATCTTTCATCTGTAGTCTTTTGTCTGAGCTGCCCACTTCAATACTTTGCACACGTCACGACAAAATTATAATACCCTCTGCAAGAGTATAGAAATATCAAGGATTTTCTCTTATTCCGGTTTATTTATTACACTTTTTGTTGCAGTTTTCTTTGTGAATGCCGTGCCATTTGTTGCCTTTGGTTTTCTGGACAACTTCATTATGATCATGGCCGTAAGTAAATCTGCTTTTAACTGAAATCTTAACTGAATTCCACTGCAGCTGATAAATGGCTATGGAATTATTATTCCAATCAACTCTGAGAACTTAACGAATAAATAATGAAGCAATCGTTAAATTGTTGGAAATGACTTTCGTTCAGTAAATTCACTCTATATTTGAATCGAACCAGTTAAGAATATATATATAGAATTTCTTTCCGACTTCATCTATTTTATGATTATGTTAATTAATATGGTTTTCCGTAGGGCGAATACATTGAAAGCTCTTTGGGTCATTTTATAACGCTATCGACTATGGCCGCCGCTGGATTGGGTAATACTATAAGTGATATTATGGGCATTACCATGGCTACCTATGTGGAGGAAGGATGCCAGCTGCTGGGCCTGAAACAGCCAAGAATGACAGCTGCACAATTTGAACTGAAGTCGAGCAGGCGGGCCTCCAGTTGGGTAAATAAACAGCATAAATATTTAAATAATAAAAAGGAATTAAACTCATTTTTTATTTCATCTGTTTACAGGGTCGTATTATCGGTATTACAGTCGGCTGCTTAGTCGGCATGTGTCCCTTATGGTTTGCTTCTGACGAACCCAAGAAATCTGTAGACGATAATTTGGAAGGACAACAAAAAACAACGATACTTAATTAAGTAGTACACACAAAAAAAATAAAATATAGAAAACCAGTCAATTTTCAGGGGTGTCCCGGATCTTTCTAAAATCCGAAGGCAATTTTATTTGTTTTTAAATAAGTGTAAAGATCTTTTATTGTTTGTATTTAATTAAAACTATTGTGACACTCAAAGTACCTACTAACTAAACTAACTATAACTATATTAAAGTTCATATAGTTCATAAAACTTAAATGTAGCTAATTAGGCTTTATACATATACATATATTATGAGAATTTCAATTTCGCACTGATTCGCTGACTGCACCTAGAAATCATCATCTATTTAGGTTCTGAATAACTAAAAGAAAAGGTAGTGTTAGTTGGAATTTGAGAGCAATAATCGCTGATCTAGTGAATACAAATAAATATATCTGATAATAGAAATATATATAAAATAATTATAATGTAGCTGCAAAAGGTCCAAATGTAAAACTAAAATCAAAAATAGCCATTTTTTGTAGAACATTTAGCTGAAAATTTATTCAAAACATATTGTCTATTGCGATACAACTAAAAAAAAACCCCAAACAAATAGAGCCTGCTACGTAAAGCCTGAAAACCAACTTGCACAAAAACTAGTACGGAAAGACCAACTTCGGCACACCGAAGATTACATACCCTTGCAGACTGGTATTCTTCCTATGGCAGCTATATGATATAGTAGTTCGATCTTAATAATGTTTATTTATTATCTAACTTATAAGTTAAATATCTAAAGAAACAAAGTAGTTTCCAATACAACAACTTTTGCACCGATTGTTCCTTTCTATGGCTATTATGTAGCCGTCCGATCCGGTCGGTTGTGCTTGCTGCCTGCAGCAAGAAGTGTGCATAACAATTTACATTCACCAGCTGATCAAGAATACTGGACAATATCTGCCTCTTTGAGGTTAAAGCGTCCCTAAATGCATTATACATGTTGAAATCCTCTCTGCAAGGGTATAAAAACAACGCCTTTGACTATCCTTATCTTTGTCTCGCCACACTGTAAAGTGCCTATGCTTTAACTGTTGAACTCGCTCCTTAAAGCTATTCCACCCATATTCATAATATAAATCGGCTTTAATTACATATATATATATATTGATAAATCCATCATTAGCCACAAATATACATTATGTACAATGTTAAAGTCCAAAATGTAGAGAGCTTAACAAAAAAGAAAAAAATTAATAAATCAAATTACAAAAACTGAAATCATAATATTCAATATCTTTTTGGGGAGAAGTTCCGAGTTCTATAATATATGGAATCGAAAATATATATCGCTTTATGCATTTCATAATTTTGAAATTTTATTTAGATAATTTTGGTTAAAAAATATAAACTTGCCAACTCAAATGTTTGAAAAAAGTTAAATAAAATGAAAAAATTTTGAAAAGAAGACTGCAATGCGAAGACTTTAGATCAATTTTGGCCACAGCTCTGGCCAGCGTACTAAAGACGATTGATGCGACATTGCATCGGTGAGCAATTGCCAAAAAACGGAAGAATTCTGGGTATGATTCCAGTTGTGCTTCTTGTGGACATTTCGATTAACAGTCGCATCATCGCTATACTGCGACTTAATGTTAAGCCAGTGCTGGGTATGATCCTGTGGCGTGGAGGCAAATTCCATATGATAATTAGGCGGTAGCAATGATTTCGGCGGTCGTTCCAATCGCTGTTTACGTTGCAGTTCATTCAGTCTTTCCTCGGCACAATATTGTTGTTCGAGCTTTAAGAGTTCCGCTTCCACATTCAATGCGTTACAACTATCATTTGGTGCTGAAACTCTCAACGAGATCTCACCGCTGTGTACGGGTGCAGCTTGTGTTCCATTGGTCGTGGCAATTGGAGTGGTCAGCGCTGTGTTTACAGTTGCACCAGCCGTAGCTTCTGTGCGGCGATGCCACAGAGTACCCGGCACTTGGCTAGCAATGAAAAATGCGCCCGCAATGGTAAACACGCTGGCCGCATAGCTTAAAGCCAGCACGGCCAAATTATTCAGCAAAAATCGCATCAATGTAAAGTCGGGCAGCAGCTGCATCAGTTCACTATAAGTCAACCAGCCCCGTCGCAAGCCCTCCCTGCGCGCCAACGTTCGCTCCACGCTGCTAAGCTTAGCAAAGAATTGCTCATTTGATATGTATATGTTCCAATCCTACAAGCAAGAGAATCAATACTAATACATTTTAATTAAGATATTAGTACGACTTACAATCGCTGTCAGAAACTCCAGTTCCATTTGCTTGAGTTTGTCTTCGGTCATATTGCCCTCTTTTGCCCAGTCTTCCAAATAGAAACGCTCATCGTAGCCCGCATATAATTTAGTTGAAATCATCTGCAAACAGAATATTCAATGAAATACGTGTAGTATAAAAGGAAATTCAATTAAAACTCAGGATTAGCACCGCTCCGTATCGAATAGTCTAAACATCCAGATATCTTTAAGAATATATATTTTCGATGTATCGTTCATAGTACGAACTTGAAAATCTGTCCCAAAATATTTCTAAAATCGGTTTAATAAACCGAAAACAAAGTTTTAAATTGATTTTGAATGTTCGACAATTCCTTCAATATTTTGGGCTTACAGTCAGGGCCACAAGTGACGTCACTGCACTGCGCAATGCGCTAGCTATAGACAGCTATAGCCACATTCTATAAATAACAAAAGATTATGTAAAAAAATAAAAAAATTGTGGCATTAAATGTATGCAGCCGCTTATCACTTAGTGTGTGACAGCTGCAGCAACAACAAAAACGACAGAAACAAGTGCTCTGATTTCATTTAAAATAAATTTAAAAAACAACCAAAAAGCACACAGCAACTTGTGAGAATGCGATAGAATAAAAATGCATTGGAAACAAAACAAATTTACTGCTCTGACCAGTCATACAGTCTCCTTGTATATACCCTAGACAAACAAGCTCCGATGTAGAGCATTTTAAATATTTCTATCTTTAAATATTATTTTTGAACCCGACCAGAAATAGAGCGATTTAGGTTCAGGCTCATACAACAAATCGCTTAATAATTTTGTGAAATAAAACGATTCGAAATCCAATAATTGAGAAGGTGAATTACACACTTAAATTTGATTAGGAAAAAAAACAAAGGGGGAACCAAACCAGTTAAGCGCCTTGCAGTTCAGAATCGATTTGATTCAAACCAACTGCTACAATACAGAGTATCTCCTAGTCGAGCACACTTTACTAGAGAGAGAACTGTTGCTACTGTTCGGATAGTTCTCGTTTTGCCTTAATTAAAAAAGCAGCGTGAACCATACCTGAGTAGTATACATTTTAAATCTGTTAACTAAGTTTAACTGAATTCCAAACAGAATCTAAGAGCTTGCGGTCTACAGGGTATATACAAGTCGATTAGTTTCACTCAATTCTTGTTTTTCAATTCTTACGGGTTTTACTCAAAATGGTCAACGCGATTTAAGAACAATTCGCTCTGAATGTGTGTGTGTATGTGTGTTTGTGTACGCATGTACACACAACGTGTGAGAATGTATGCGTTATTGCGTTGGAAGAACGCAGGTTATCAATCAACAGGTTTCACAGTCACAATCAGAGTAAGAATCACAGGCTCGTGATCTGCGACTGTCTGTGACTTGTGACCTCAACTCGTGACAACTTACCAATGAGACAACAAACAGTTCCTGGGGCGTGATTCTATAGCCATAGCCGGGATCAATAATATTCAAACGATCCAAATAGATTAATGCCATTATCAGAGAGCAAGGAGTGGCATGCGTTTTGCCAGCAGCAATGGAGCTCAGGCGATGCAAACTGTGACCGCGATGCGGTTCAGAGAATAAATCAGCAGCGTATTCGGCAAAAGGCATGGAAACCTCCATATCCGCCTCTGTTGTGTCCACGCCTCCATAATAAAGCGTCTTTCGTATGCGATTTATGAATTCTCCGTGCTGCATCACCTGCAAATTAAACAGAAAGTACACAATTAATTAACTATCTGCGTAGTGGTTGCCTTTTTACATTACCTTTTTTGGCGCTGCGGTGACGAATTTACTTCGCCCCATTGAGAAAGTGTTCTGCGTATTCAGCGTGCAAATAAAAAATGACTACGTTTAAAGTTGCCCCATCGATTAAAAACAACCAATATGACATTCGCACAAAACTCTTACAAAGACTCTGCAGCGTTGCCACAAAAGAAAATTTTTAGTTTTGCATATGGATCACAAAAATATGCATGTATGTCTGGAAAATTAATATTAAATTTTTATGAATTTTGGGCATATAGAGATTTGGAATGCCTACGTTGACAGTTGAATAAAACGTACACTCTGTTTAATTTGTGCAATGGCCCATTAATCAAATGTATAATTAAAATTTTAATAAAAATGTAGCTTAACTTAATTTAACATACGATATTCTAATTAGGGACGTCACTGCACATATTCACGTCAATCGAAGTCACAGTTTTTTGCGTATTCAAATGTCTCTTCACGTCACCTACTCATCTCAGATAATTATCCAACTATTTACTTATTACCAGGGCTGGCAAGCTTTTTTGCCATTCCCGTGTTAACGCAAAATCATATGGTGCGACCAAAAAACACGATTGCAATTTGCTTGAAAGAAAAACAAACCAACTGATTTACAGCCATGTCGCGTTTCAGCGGAGCGCTGCAATTAACAGACTTAGACGACTTTATAACACCCTCACAGGTAAACCAAATACTAATTAATATAGTATTTAACTTAGTTAAATACCGCTAATTTTAACTGTCATCCCAGGAATGTATTAAGCCCGTGACAATAGATAAGACAAAGTCAAAGACAGGCGCTAAAATAACTGTGCAAGCAGATGGATATTATGAGGAATCTGAGGTAAGACTGTGAATCGCTTCAGAACCGATTCAATCCCCCTTGTTTCCACCCCGTTTCACTTATGAAATCAATGCCGAACCACTTATCGTATGAATCTCTAAATATCTACAGAGCGGAAAACAGAAGCTGCAGAAAGTGGAAATTACGCTACAAGATTGCTTGGCCTGTTCCGGCTGCATAACCTCCGCTGAGGGTGTACTCATCACGCAGCAGAGTCAGGAGGAGCTGCTTAAAGTGCTGGGCGAGAATCAAACGCTGAAGGCCGCTGGAGATAGTGAGCAAGGCAAGATAATTGTCTTTACGATATCCATACAGCCGCTATTGAGTCTGGCACATCGTTATCAGCTCAGCGTTGAGGAAACGTCTCGTCATCTGGCCGGTTACTTCCGTCAACTGGGCGCCGACTATGTTCTCTGCACTAAAATAGCTGATGATTTGGCGTTGCTTGAGTGCCGGCAAGAATTCGTTGAGCGTTTCCGCGAGAATGCTGAGGTCAGCATGCTTAGCTCCTCATGTCCCGGCTGGGTTTGCTATGCCGAGAAGACGCATGGCAGCTTTATACTGCCCCACATAGCCACAACTAGATCGCCGCAACAAATTATGGGCGTTCTGGTTAAACAGTTTTTAGCAGACAAACTGGGCGTGCCGGGTTCACGTATTTACCATGCCACACTTATGCCCTGCTACGATAAGAAACTGGAGGCTTCTCGCGAAGATTTCTATAGCGAGGTGAATAGCTCCAGAGATGTGGACTGTGTGATTACATCGAGTAAGTAAAAAATAGCGGATAGATGCCTTTACACTGTAATATAGGCTTCCCACTATTAACAAGCGTAAATATTTTTGCATTGCAGTTGAGGTGGAGCAAATGCTGCAAACGGGTGAGGAAACGCTGCAGCAGCACGAGCCGTCTGATTTGGATTGGCCCTGGACAGATCAGCCACCTGAGTCTATGCTCTGGGCACATGAAGCCACTATGTCCGGTGGCTATGCAGAGCATATATTCAAATATGCCGCCAAAGAACTCTTCAGTGAGGATACAGCCAAAGAGCTGCAATTCAAGGCGTTACGTAATCGCGATTTTAGTGAAATAACGCTGGAAAAGGATGACAAACCGGTCCTAAAATTTGCAATTGCCAATGGTTTTCGTAATATACAAAATCTGGTGCAAAAGCTTAAACGGGGCAAAGCCACTTATCATTTTGTTGAAGTTATGGCCTGTCCTTCGGGTTGCATCAATGGTGGCGCACAGGTGCGTCCCACCACAGGGCAACATGTGCGCGAGCTAACCCAACAGTTGGAGGAATTGTACAAAAAGCTACCCCGTTCCAATCCCGATAACACCCATACGCAACAGATCTATGCAGATTTTTTGGATGGCACACAAACTGAAAAATCCGCAGAGCTGCTGCATACCAGCTATCATGCCGTAGAGAAACTCAACACGGCATTAAACATCAAATGGTAATGCAGAAAGGCTTAGTATCTTCATTATTTTGTAACATTTATTTTTGGGAATAGTGTAGAGCAATATGTACGTTTGTAGTTAGGTCTTGTTATTAATGATGGTAAAGTGTATAAACAACATGTAAAGTCTTAATAAATAGCAATGCTTGCTATAATATTTTTATATTCTGTGCTCATTGAATGAATTACAAGATGATAAATATAAATTCTGAATCAGAATGAACGGCTAGAGCTTGAGGCACAAAATTTCTTATATCTTATTTGCAATACGTAAATTAATTTTTGTTTATATTTATAAAACAAACAGAATCACTGATAAAGTTTAAATTGATTTTTAGCGGCCAGACGGTGAGCTTTTTCCAATCAAGAACTTTAATCGATTGTCTTAGTATTGTTGCCCGACATGCTATCGATATGATTACGTCTCAATATGGCATACGATATCGCATATCGTTTTCAAATATCGATAAGCCGACAGCTTATCAACAACCCTAAGCAAGATACACGTAAACCAATAAGCGAAAAGTAAAGCAAAAGGCGCTAACAAAGTAATATGATGTTAAAAATATGTGTTGTGTTATCGCTTTTAACAGTTGCTTTTGCCATCGATGATTTACAAAAGCAAAAAGAAAAATCTACAAGGCTACCGCCCTGCAAGGCTTGCACCGTGCTCGTCGACTCTTTCAATTTAGGGCTGGAGAAAACGAAGCGGGGCCAGCATGCCGGGGGTGACGCCGCCTGGGAACAAGAACGAATGCGTGCTTATAAAAATAGTGAAGTGCGGTTTGTTGAAATCCAGGAGCAGCTCTGCACGGATGTCAAGCGCGGACAGGATCACTGCCATACGTTGAGCAATGACCACGAGTCCCTAATTGAAGACTGGTTCCTACACAAACAGGATGAAGAGCCGGAACTGCATACTTGGCTGTGCATAAATCAACTTAAAGTCTGTTGCCCCCCGGACACCTATGGGCCAACATGCCAACCCTGTGCCGACTGCAGAAACAACGGTAAGCAAACATGTTGCAACAAGTTGGCAATATTTATGTTGATTGAGAGCGAAATAAAAAGAGTTTTATTTATATTTAAAACTTACATTTTGAAAAAAATACAAACTTAAACCACGTAGACTTCTTAGGCCTCTACCGAGTCAAATCGACAGAATACAAAACAGACCGGATTTGGGAACAGTTATAAATTCCGATTTCAAATTTAACATTTTACAGGTAAATGCAAGGGAAGTGGAACAAGGAAAGGCAATGGTCAGTGCTTGTGCGACAATGGTTATGCAGGAACTAATTGCAATGCATGTGATGAGCAGCACTATGAATCGTTTAGGGATGCCACAAAGTTGCTGTGCACATCCTGTCACACTGCTTGCGGAGATGGTGGCTGCACTGGAGCGGGTCCAAAGAGTTGCAGGAAGTGCAAGGATGGCTGGCGCATGGATACAGAGACAGGATGTGGGGATATTAATGAGTGTGTGTCCCAAAATCGACCCTGCCGACCTCAGCAGTTTTGCGTGAATAACGAGGGGTCGTTTTCATGCTTGGAGTGTGATCGTTCCTGCGACGGCTGTGATGGCGATGGACCGGATATGTGCAAAAAGTGCGCAGATGGCTATAAGCTACAGGATGGCAAATGCGAAGGTGAGTGTATTAATCAAACGCTTAAATATCTATTTATCCTACATTTCTGTTCACACTCCACAACAAAGATCTGTCGTCGCAACAACGCGATACATTTGTGGTCATCACTCGATTCCTTACCTACTTTGGCATGTGTGTGGCCACGTGCGTCATCTTTCAGGGTTCTCCACATATTGCCTATATTGTCGGCGGTGCGGTGGCTATCTATATAGCCGCCTCAGAATACTGGCTAAATTCAACTGCTCAGGGCACCCAAAAGCCCGAAATAGATACAAAGCAACTAGAGGATTTAATTATGAAGTCATTGTAAATGCCGTATCATTATTGGATTTTGTATTTCCGCTGTCAGAGCGTTAATTTTATTCTGTGAATAATTCCTACAACAGAGTCGTTTGATCTGCAGTATTTTGATTGTGAATATTATGTTTAAAATTATATGATTCTCTTTTCCATACTTTTGTTTGCAGTAGTGTTGCAAGTGGATGGCAATTCGGATGCAGCTATCGAAGAGGCGTCAACACGTGAAGATCTGTAACCACACAATTTTTAGTTAAATTTAGTTGAATATTGTATTACCAAATTATACTATATTTTTTATATTGTAGTGAAACTGAAATACCAAATTGCCAAATTGATAACATTAATTTCTATCAGGATGTGTTGTTTAATACGAGTATTTACAGGCTTAAGTTAAATGAATAGTCTGAAAACAAACAAAATTAAGGATCCTGTTGTAAGACAGTTATTTGCATCCAGATTTAAATAATTATCAATAATATCTTTTGGTAACACTAAGAATGAGCATTTCTTAGTCTTGTATTAAATGAGAAATACAAACAAGTCTTGAAATAATGACATATTTGGATATTGATTTATTTCCAATAAGCACAAAAATTCTGATATAAGAAATTTAATAAAAAATAACTAAATAAAAATAGAAGCTACTTTTTACTGTGGATTTCGGAACAGCTGTAAAAGCTGAACTTACATTTTTTTTTAATATTTTGGAATTTTAATTGCGAATAATAGAGGCCAACTAAGTAAAAAACCTATTTACGAATGAATTCCGTGAAGAAAAGTGAGAAAAAAATAGAATATGGCAAAAAAGTAAGATTTCAAATTCAATTCCGCTCCAAAAAGTTGGCTACACCTCAACAAGGATCGATATGCCTGGAACAAAGATTGATTATCGATAATATACCGGCTAAAGCCATATGTTCGTTTTCCATATATCGATATACATATCATATATCTACTGATAGTGTAGTGAAACAGGTGTTACATTAACGGTTGAATTTTAAAAATCTCGTGAAAAATTGGAAATGTGAAAAGAAATTTTACAAGCATAAAGTAATGAATTTACCAGAACTGACATTTTATATTAAAATGAAAGAAAAAAAATGAAAATTGATTACTTTGTTGGAATCTAATATTGTCCAGTTATGTCACAATATTCGCTTTCACGATCACGTTCACGTTCAAAAAACGTTCGCCTCTAACGGTAACTACGCATATCCTGGCTGACCAATGCGCAGGTCCTGCTCCAGCTCCAGCTCCAACACATAACCACAGACAACAGCAGCAGCGACTGGAAGGCAACGTCGACGTCGACGCATTGGAATGCGGCATATTACTGCAGCAGGAAGTAGCAGTAGCATTTCGGTTTGTGCGAGCCGAGCTGCCAGCCGCAGAAGGTCAAGTTATTCGCTGTTAACGTACCAAAAAAAAAAAAAAGAGTAAAAAAAATCAATGGGCTGCTAAAATGTCCAACAACAGCGACAAAGCGTTGTCATTTTTAATTAACTAGACGTTAACGTTAGCGCCGCCAAAATCAATACACGGCAGCAGCGACAGCAACCGCGGCGGCAGCGACAAAGTTTTTATCCTGTTTTCGAGTAGGCTTTTGCGTAACCAAGCAAAAAAAAATCGACAACTGCACATACGAACAAATTGATTGAAAAATACTACAGTAAATTCCAAATAACAATAAGTGGCTTTCTTCAGAACCAAAAACAAAAATTTTTTAATGCTAAAATGTCGTCGTCATCGTCATCAACGTCCGCCCACCCATATGGCCTGACAGCGAATGATGTTGCCACTGAATATCAGCATTATGGCGGATCAGCTGGTAATTTTCCCAGCACCAACAACAGCAGGGCAAACACTGTACAGCAGCAACAGTCGCAACAGTCGCATCAGCAGAAGCAACTACAGTCGCAGCAGCAACATCACTTGCAGGAACGTGAGGATGCCTTAGAGTATTTCATCAAGTTTCCAAAGCCAACGGCTGACAATGATTTTGTTTTGGTGAGCGGCAATGAGGAACATAATAATGTGCCCATTGTTATGCTGCTGGGCTGGGCGGGTTGTCAGGATCGTTATCTCATGAAATATTCCAAGATCTATGAGGAGCGAGGGTAAAAGTCTATTGTTTAATGTATAAAACGGGTCTACAATGATTTTGGTGCTGCCAAAATAAGTTAAATTTAAATTCAACTTAAATATCTATATGCGAGAAGGACACCTGTGGTTAACTATTAGATGATTGTTTTTTGGCGGCAGCAAATTTTAAAATATTGTAGACCTCATCATAAAAGAAGAAAATCAATTATATAACTATTTATCCTTCACAGCCTCATAACTGTAAGGTATACGGCACCAGTGGATACTTTATTCTGGAAACGTAGTGAAATGATACCCATTGGCGAGAAAATCTTGAAACTTATACAGGATATGAATTTTGATGCTCATCCCTTGATTTTTCACATTTTCTCCAATGGTGGTGCCTATCTCTATCAGCACATCAATTTGGCCGTTAGGAAACACAAATCGCCGCTTCAGGTGCGCGGCGTTATCTTTGATTCAGCGCCAGGTGAGCGTCGCATGCTTGGCTTATACCGTGCTATTACCGCCATTTACGGCAGAGAGAAGCGCTGCAATTGCATCACAGCGTTGGCCATAACACTGACCTTAAGCATTATGTGGTTTGTCGAGGTAAGAAAGAAACAAATATTAATTAATTTTTGAAGATTTGGAGAAATATTGTCGAAATCCGAAATGGAACCCGTTCTTTTCAGAAGCAATTTACAGCCTTGCTTTCTATTAAGAATTTTCAAAAACGTAATAAATTGTAAACAATCTTTTATTATATTTCCTTATCAAAGAATCTTAACTGCAGTTAATTAACTATTGAATTGGAATTTTTTGTTTTTCTGCAGGAAACTTTTGTGGCTTTTAAGAGTTTGTTCGTGAAGTCGACTCCGTTGCATGCGAGTCCATTTTGTGAACTGAAGAATGATACGAATAAATATCCGCAACTATTTCTCTACTCCAAAGGCGATGTGGTGATACCCTATAGAGACGTGGAGAAGTTTATACGATTACGACGAGATCAGGGCATTGATGTATCATCAGTTTGTTTTGAGGATGCGGAGCATGTTAAGATTTTCACTAAATATCCGACTCAGTATGTGCAGTGTGTATGTAGTTTCATAAGGAACTGTATGACGATGCCTGCTTATCAGGCGGTCGCCGGTGACGTCACAGTTTCCGAGTCCACAGAGCAAATGCAACAACAACAACAACAGCAGCATCAGCCTGGTGGCAATTTAAAATATGATTAGATTTTGGTTTTTGAATTTTAAGAAATGAATATAACAACAACAACAACTAAATAGGGAAAAGGAAGGAAAGGACAACGCATCAAAACGCATGTGATAGGCAGCACAACTAATCTAAACTAAAAGTAAACTAAAAACTAAATCTAAAAACTAAAAGTGAAACTAATTGCAACATATTCGAGGAAATGCAGAAATTTTAAACATAATTATTGAAAATTTAAAATGCAAGCGATCGCCTGGCGTACGCTGCCGCTTTAATGTAGAAACGAATTTAAGAGTTACTCAATCTAAATGTGCATTCTTATATTTTTCCCTTTTCCCCCGCCTCAGCGCATGAAATAAAATGAAATAATCTGAAATCACTTGTATTTACTCGCCCAATTAGTTTAAATTTTCAAATTGGAAATAAAGGTCTAGCTGGCTGACAAACAGCTAGCTGGTTGCTACGTGCCTTAACAACCAGGGCGTTGTGCATTTTTATCGAATTTGTTTTATGGCGCAATCGCTTATATTCGATAGCTCTTGGCCAGACGCCATCTTGAAATGTGCGAAGAAGAAGAAGCGAACAAAAAGCAAGCGAAAAATCTTTAAGCGTATTTATTTAAATGTATAAATTGCATAAATCTATATATTTATTAAGACCAACCACATATACTTAATGCTCTATACAATAATATAAAAGAAATCCCAGCAAAGCTGCCACGTTTCGTTTGCCCAAAAAGGCTGAGCCAACAAAAAAAATCGAAATCTCCGACGGCCCGAAGGTATCACACACACAACACAACACACGCACACAAACACACCTCATACACACACACAGTGCAAGCAAAAAAATAGGCAGAAGAAGCACCGACAAGCAGAGTGTTTCCCTGCAAAGCCTACAGCAACTTGGATTCGAGGTAAATAAAACAATTGGCAGGAATAAATCGCAGCGCTTAAATGTTTATCCAAAATATATATTGGAACGATTCTGGCGCCTTTAGCGTCACTGCACGCCACACGCCGAAATTTGCGGTGCGCGCTCGTTTCTCTGTATGTGTATATATACCTCTGTGTATGCATGTGTGTGTGTGTGTGTGTGTGTGTCCGCGTAATTAATGCATATCAAAAGCTAACATTGATCCATTTTACATTTTACAGAGACGCCGACGTCAGTTCTGGTTCTGGCCAGGCACAAAGCAGAAGCAGTGTTGTTTGTATTGCGGCCAGGTGATATAACTGAACCCTCGCCACAGCTAGCAGCGGACTATGTCTGACTATTTGCGCCAGCAGAAACCACAAGAGCACACATAGCGTCATGGCTGCGACGAGAAAATTGCAAGGTAAGCAGATTCCCTCCATATATATACACACACATTTACTCTTCTGAGAGTGTGTTTAGTGAGTCTTGAGTATTGTGTGTGTGTGTGTGCTTACATCAAGTCTGTGAACCGGATATAGTACGGTTCACGAACCGTTTAAACACAAAGCATCTATCCACAGATAACGCTGTGAACAGTTTACCGCTTTTTATATGATTCGCGAACCGGTTTCTAGAACACGCTGAACGAAAGGCATTTTTGGTTCAAATCAAAATTGTATTTTTTTCAAGGCTGTGAACCGTATATATAGTTTGTGGTTCGGATAGCGAATAGGTTGTCACAGCTCCCTAAAGAGATGCTTGTGAAGTTTAAAAATTTTTATAAAAATCTAACACCGAAGGCTGTGAACCGGTTTTTTGAAGTGCCTGGGGCACAATGTTTTTATTTTAATCAAAGTTGCCTACTGAAAACTAAAATTATTGTATATATTTGGATTTGTGTGTATCTGCGTGTGTTTGTGTGCGTGCGTGTTTACATCAAATCCGTGAATAGTGACTTTTAATTTGGTTCGCGAACTGGCCTAAGCCAGTAAGCCTAAGTTTCTTCCCAATGGCAAAACTGGGTAAACTAAGTATGTGTAAAACGTGTGCAAAGGACAGAAAGATTTATCTAAATAAAGGATATATATATATATATTCTTGATCAGAATCAACAAACGCGAGTCGATTTAGCCATGTCCGTCCGACTGGCTGATTGCCCAAGTCTACCTCACATTCTGATTAGGCAGCAAAACAAAATTTGGTATGTAAGTTGCATCCGCAAACATTTCTCATATAAAAGTATTAGCGCCTTTCTGTATGCAACGTTTCTATATTCTCTATTGGCTTTCATCAAATCTAGGTATCAAGTGTGTTCTAGTCCTGCACGCTCCACTTGAGCATGATTACTAATTTCATATGAATTTATGAATTGTTTATGTCTTTTAAAAAGCTGGAAAAGGATATTTTATATTAGTAATAACCGCGAACTGTGAACTGTAAATAATAATATATACTTTTCATTTTCCCTTTCAGGCGAAATTGATCGATGTTTAAAAAAGGTAGCTGAAGGCGTGGAAACGTTTGAGGATATTTGGAAAAAGGTACACAATGCAACAAATACCAATCAGAAGGTGAGATCAACTGAACCTTTCTGTTCTGTCTTTGATTTTATCTAATACAAAATTATGCTTTTCTGGTTACTTATTTTGGTTTGATTACTTTTGCAGCAAAAGCATCTGCAGGAAAAGTATGAGGCAGATCTCAAAAAGGAAATTAAGAAACTTCAGCGATTACGAGATCAAATCAAATCATGGATTGCATCCGCTGAAATCAAAGATAAAAGCGCGTTGCTTGAGAATCGAAGGCTCATTGAAACGGCAAGTTATTGTAGTTGTTTTGAAAATATTAAAAACTCATCTCAAAAGTACATTCAATATTAATCGTTATTTTAAAAGTAACTTATTGGTTTTAATACGATGAACATTCGATATTAAATTGAAAATTTACTATATCTCTCTACAGCAAATGGAACGGTTCAAGGTGGTCGAGCGAGAAACAAAAACAAAAGCGTATTCCAAGGAGGGCTTAGGGGCAGCTCTAAAAATGGATCCAGCGCAAAGGATCAAGGATCATGCGCGAAATTGGTTAACCGGCTCAATTAGTACACTGCAAATACAGATAGATCAGTATGAGAGCGAAATTGAATCGCTGTTAGCGGGTAAAAAGAAACGTCTGGATCGGGACAAACAAGAACGAATGGATGATTTGCGTAGCAAATTGGATCGACATAAATTTCATATAACCAAACTGGAAACACTGCTGCGATTGCTAGACAATGATGGCGTCGAAGCGGATCAAGTGAACAAAATTAAGGATGATGTCGAATATTATATTGATTCATCGCAAGAGCCAGACTTTGAGGAGAACGAATTCATCTATGACGATATTATTGGTCTCGATGAGGTCGAACTGAGCGGCACGGCTACCACGGATAGTAACAATAGCAACGAAACCAGCGGCTCGCCAAGCAGCGTCACCTCAGGCGGCAGTCCATCCCAATCGCCAGTCACAGTGCAGCAGGTATTGCCTTCCTCCTCATCCTCCACCCAACAGCAGGCGACGACAACATCAGCAGGCAGCACTAGCGCGGCCAGCGCGGCGCAATTCCAGCATTTGCAGGCAGCAGCGGTAGCAGCTGCGGCAGCGGCGGCACAGCAGCAATCGAATGGTAACAATGTGGGCTATGCGAGCGATACCAGCGCAGCTTCCTCCTCAGCGACAACGTCGACGGAGGCGACACCGGGCGGAGATAAGCGTAACAAAAGCAGCGAAAGCAGCAATGCCAACAGCAGTAAAACCAAGGTAGTTGTTTCTTTAATATATTAAGAATCCCTGCTTAACATACAACTTGAATGAAATATATTGAAATATGTAAATATTTCTACATTTGCAGCAGCAACCTCAGCAGCTGATCAAGCCGACACCAGTGCGTGCCACAGCAAAAACGCCCACGGGTAGTGAAAGTGAGTAAAATGAAATTGCATAAATAATGGATGTTTAAACGAATTAAATTTCTTTAGCGGCTCAAGTCAATAAGATTATCAGCTCAACGCCCAGCAAAAACCAGCAGCAGCTACCTACGGCCGCATCCGTGTTGGCGTCTAGTGGGACACAAAATAGCAACAATAACAGCAACAGCAGTAGCAGCAGCATTGTCTCCGCAAGTGGTCATAATCCTGCCGTGCAGCCACATGCTCCAACGCCTGGTCTAAATGCAGCAAGTGTTGCAGCAGCAGCAGCAGCGTCCATCGGTACAGCAGCAACAGCAGCAGCAGCGGCGGCGGCAGCAGCAGCAGCGAGTAACAGCAGCAGCAGTAACAACATTCAAGGCCAATCTGTGATTCAAGCGACACCAACAATTGCATTTGCAGCGGTGGCTAAACACAACACATGTACGTCCCACACATCCATTAAACAATATGGATTAACCTAAATTTGTAATACTCAATTTACTGTTCAATCTGTAGCACTACTGGAAAATGGACCTGTGCTGCAACAGCAACAACAGGCAACGGCACCCACGGTAGCCGCTATTGTGAGCGCCAGTGCACAGGCCCAACAACAACAACAGCAGGCGGCGCAATTATCCAATCTTCAAACGAATTCCTCACACTTGCAAAACGGTGCGTACTCGTTAAAACGTTGTCGACATTACCCTATTAAAAGGCTAATCAGGTTTTTATACCTTGAAACTTTTGCAAAGAATTTCAAAAATTGTTCATTCAATTTAGAACCCTTTAATTAGACCAATGTTTCCATATATATATATTGCAAACAAACAATATGCAATATAATATCATAAACAAAGCTTTTGCTTGTGGTAATATCTTATCAGTAATAATAATCATTATAAATCTTGACCAAACTTTAATTAAAATCGCAGTTCTTATCTTATAGAGCTGTCATAGATAAAATATCAAAACTTTAGTTGTACATATTAATCTTTGCTGCAATTACATGCTTTTCTTTCATTGATTTGCTAGGGTATTAAATTGCTGGCATTTGTAAGCCAACCCAGTGAACAATCAGTTTGAACCCATTGAAAATGAAGAAACAATTCACAAATATATGCTTAATCTGGATCTGAAACTGAATCGATCTGGAATGCTATAATTTATAGATAGAACAAATTTAATACTTAATAATTTATTTAAAGTTTTTATAAATATATCGAAAATATATTTTTTACATTATTCTTTAATAAAGTCCTTTCCTTACATCCCTTACAGGTCTGCCTGGCTCACTCAGTAGCAGTAGCAGCAGCAACAGCAGCACCAGCAATAACAACAGTAATGCTGTCGATGCGATTTCATTGAAAACCATGGCACAGGAAGCCATTAATCGGTCAGTGATCGAACCCAATTCCCTAAACCAGCAGCAGGCAAGTAACATAGACACGAGACAGCAACAACAACAACAGCAACAGGCGCAGCAACAAGCAGCGCAGCAATCGCTGCTGCAACAGCATTTTAATACCGAAACAACTGCCAATCAACAACAACAACAGCTTCAACAGCAACAAGCAACAGCCGCTGCAGCGCAACAACAGCAACAACAAAATGCAGCAGCAGCAGCAGCAATTGTTGCGGCAACCACCAACGGTCCTACAGCTGGCAGTGGGCTCATGAATCTGACGAATGCTGCCGGTCAGCCAAACAGTGGCAACGGCGGAGTCGTTGTGTCTTCAAACGCAAAGACGCATACACCGCAGCAACAGCAGCAACAACAGCAGCAGCAACAACAACAACAGATGGCCACAACAGAGGCGCACATACCACCACTGTTAGGAGTAACGCCGCTGGGGCCGACGCCACTGCAAAAGGAGCATCAGCTGCAATTCCAGATGATGGAAGCCGCATTTTATCACCTGCCACAACCCGTTGATACTGAAAAGCTGCAAACATATTTTCATCGCTCACCGGTGCAAACGCCAGCGCACTATCCCCAGGTGAGTCAGGTACATTGACTCAATCTTCAATCTATATATACTATAGCGTACTCTTTTTATAAAATAAGGCTCAGCTGCCCATATACGATACCGTTGAATTCTATCAGCGACTCTCTACGGAGACACTCTTCTTTGTATTCTACTACATGGAGGGCTCCAAGGCGCAGTATCTTGCTGCCAAGGCGCTTAAAAAGCAAAGCTGGCGCTTCCACACCAAGTACATGATGTGGTTTCAGCGACACGAGGAGCCCAAAATTATCAACGATGATTACGAACAGGTGAGCATTATCTGATAATTGATTGATTACAATTAAACTAAACAAAATATATATAGCTATAAGTGTATGCGGCAGTTTATGCAAGTAGTTTTTAAAAACGATCAAGAATTCGCTACTAATATCTCCACCAATATCTAAACCACTGTCATACTGGGGCCGGACAAATTTGAATCACACGGTGCCGGGAAGTTGAATTGAATGAATGCCATCCCATTAAGGATATGTTGTCGGATAGTTCTATAACAACTATTGAACTATTCCCATTTATTGATTGCTCAAGAACGCCTTCCACATTTCGATTGCTCAAGTCCTTTGGTTGATTAAATTTGATTAAGCGCCAATCGCTTAACTTCCGAAGTGTATCGGAAATAAATATTATTCTGAAGAACTAAAAACAATTCTCATTTTAAAAGTGGACTCTTGAAATAAAACAAAATGATTTTAATATAAAATGTTATCAATTTCTCTGTCTTTCAATGACTGACACTGCTAGTATTGTCGGTTGACTTCTGAAGATTATGATACAATATTAAATGCACTTAAGGCAAAGATGTTATATATCATGTACTTAAGCCCAAGATGTTTTATATCATGTTACAAGCTCAAGAATTGCTTTAAATTGGAACGTACGATTGGAATCGTTTAGTCCATATTAAGCAAGCTTGTAACTAAATCAAGAGTAAGTCACTTAGTTTAATCATTTTTATTAAAATATTCATAAGTTTTTACAAAGTTCTTGAACTATGAACATGCGCATTTTGGTCGTACCAACATCTGCATTGTTTTATAGGAGTATTGCTTGCCTTGCCATCCATACCAGCATATCCCTCTCATACCAAATGCGTCGTCGTATTTTCCCTTCAAGTACATTCCAAATAGATTGCTGTAATCGTAAAAAATTTAAATTGCGTATACTACAAATATTTATTTGTATTTAAATACGGTGTCTTACCTAAATGTACAAGCGTTATACCACCAGGCACCCATTCTCGTTATAGGGCATTTCTCGGTAGTGTTACTATGATCACTGTCGTATGTGGAAAATTTCATATTTAAATGATAGGTTAGCGAATCTCCTGCATCCCCCGAATAAGTACCCAATTTTTGTAGAGCATAGAATTCGTTTTCGCTGCTTATTGCGAAATTATCGTAATGGGCATATCTTTTTTGTCCATTGAAATCCTCAAGGTAAATGTATAGCTCATGCTCTCGACTCGCAGTTATTGCGTGTAGCTTTTTCAAACCGATAAAGAATTCACCAGTGAGATCTCCAAAACCCTCTTTGTAAACTGTCCAATTTTGAAAGAAATTTAAAATTCCTTCGAATCGATTTGCAACCACTGTCCAACCCGGCCCGGCCAAACTTGAATCACACAGTGCCGGAAAGGGTTCTAGGCCAGGAACTTCTATTGTGTAAATCCCATTCCATTGGGGGCAAGTCGAGGGATAGCTCCTTAATAACCCTGTGCTATTCGTATTTATTAATTCCTCAAGAATGCCGTCCACATTTCGATTCTTTAGATCCTCTGGTTGTGATTCAATTTGATCAAGTGTCAATTTATACAGTTCTTGGAGCTGCTGCTTTAATCGCGTAACTTCCGCAGTGTAGCAATCGGAAAGTAATATTATTCCGTAGAGCAGAAATAAAATTCTCATTTTAGAAGGGTTTTAATTGCAGTTTTGAAATGAAACTAAATGTGAATTGTGGAAAAACTGTCTTTTATATCAAAATCTAAAGTGGTTACTATCTAATTTCCTGCTTGACAACTTAAATCAATGTTGCAGATATTGGCTACTGAAATCTGAAAATTATAAAACACTATTAAATGTTGTTATGTCAACTACTCAATAAATTTCATTTTTTATCAACTTTAAAAATGAGCAATAAAAATTTAAAAAAAAGTATCTAGTGTTTTTCGATTTGACGGAGAGCAGGAAGAGTATTGAAAAAAGAAGAAAAACATTGGTAAGTATGGTGCGCAGAAATCTACATACATTATTTCTTATCTCTAGCTTCTATCGTCTCTGACGATCGTTTAGACAAACAGACGGATTTATTTTTTTGTGGGATCAGAAATACTTTCTGATCTGTCTCTTAGATACTTTTCTTTTTGCATATTTCTTATGGTTGGAGAGCATAAATATAGTTGTATTTGATTTGTATTGTATCTGTTTCCAGGGTACGTACATCTACTTTGATTATGAGAAATGGAGTCAGCGCAAGAAGGAGGGCTTCACCTTTGAATACAAGTACTTAGAAGACAAGGAGCTGAATTGAATGATGCGTCGTTGTTGTGATGCAGTGGCGTTGGCTGTCTAAGTGAAACCTAATCCATTACTACAATAAAAAGAAAGAAACCAATAGCAATACCATATTCATACAATACATACATACAATCAGAGCAGGGCACTCATACAACACACAGAGAGAAATAATACACACTCAAAACTATATACAATACACATACGCACACACACACACATAAAACAGAGCAGATCCAGATACAAATCCATTATAAAGAAAACAAAAACAAAAAGAAAACGAAATGCGATGGAGATCATGTTTAAGAAACGATAAGGCAAGCAAAGCAGGCGTAAACATAAGTGAAAAGGCAGAAAATGAAGTAAGATAAATGATACTTGTTCGGAAAATGCATGTAAAAACATATGCTTTTTTTATATAAATGTTTTATTGTTTATTATTTTTTTTTTTAAGATTTACTTTCCTATACAAATGAGAAACAAAAAAACAAAAAAGAAACTAAAAAACAAAAACTATAAATTATGCAAAATGTGTGCAAAAAACGGAATTTTCTGGCAATTGTTCCCCTTTTACCTTAACCCCTGTTTTCAAGCTCCTATAAGTACATAATATCGTTATATATATATATATCGCTTAGCGTCTCTTCATTCATTCATTCGGTAAGAAAAAAAAACAAAACAAAAAAAAAACACTTCCAGCTCGATTTCCTTCTTCCCTCCGCCCGCCCCCCCTCGCACTAGCATCATGTATAAAGAGCGCAGCAGCAAGCAGCAAAGTGCAGTAAATATTTTTAATTGTAAACATTTAGCGCACCGATTTTTTAATGCGTTTGCGTAGAAACGTTAAAAAAAAGAAAACAAAACAAAAGAAAACAGAACTCGTGAGAATATAAAGAAAAGAAACAAAAAAAAAAAAAGAGAAAAAGTAAAAGTAAAAAAACAAACTTCAGCTGATCTTATTTAAATTTAATAATTGTAATTACGATTACTAAGATCATTGATTAAGTTGAGCATGATAATGAGATGATTATATTATGATTATTATTATTATTATGATTATTATGATGATAATGATGATGCTGCAAGGCAAACAAACAAACAACAAATTAATGCGTAAAATACCTTTTTTTAAATGTAAGCGAAAAAATAAAAACAAAACGTGAGTAATAGTTGAAACTTGTTTAGTGTTTATTTCATTTGTTTTTTGCGTTTTTCTTTTCTTTTTAGCCTGTTTGATCCTCAGATCGTTGAGATCCACAGTTTTATATTGATCGTTCAAAATGTTAACACTGTCATACATATATAGTCAAATGATTAATATATATATATATACACATATATATATATAAACAAATGCATTTTAGAATGTTTTTGCGTAAATATAGCATTTTTGCTAAAGACGAAAAACGAAAAATAATTTAACAATTTTACAAGAATAGTTTTAAAATAAAAACAAAAACAAAAACCGAAAAACAGAATGCATGCAAAACATGAAAAACATTTTAAAAATTATTGACAAATGCATCAAAATATACATACATACAATTATATGACGACCCACTGCGTATTGGATTTTATTATATATATATATAGATATATGTACATATACATACCTAATCAGTTTGGGTATAGATTGGCTCCATTCTTTGTTTACAGTTGGCTCAGGTGCTAATGAAGAGGCCAAATCATTTATATACAAATGTTGATCATAAATTACGAATCGATATAGCCATGGTCATCTGCCTGTTCCTGTGAAAACTAGTCTCTATCCAGGTGACTGAAATTTGGAATATATCGGAACCGGATCGGGATGGTTCAACTATATTCGATAGCTTCCATAGGAACAATCGATTTAAAAGTTTGTGCATGGAGAACCTTATTGTTTCTCGAAGATAGCTCTACTATATCTATAGAGCCAATTTTCAAATGGTATTCTAGTCTGTAGGGATATGCGATCTTCTCTTCTTACTAGTTCACCTAGAAATTGAATAGGTGAGTCATCAAGTAAATGCCTATCGGACATGTATTATTCCCCTTCAAGATAAAGAACTCGATTCATGTGCTTCAATATATTTTATTTATACTCCTGAATATTTGTTTAAACAATGCTTTTTGGTCGCACCATCATAGAGACCTTTTTATATGAATAATAAGGCCCGTGCCAGTCCCACCAAGTAATGCCTCGAACTCCAATGCTGGGGCTGTACGCACCTCTCAAATACATGCCAAAAAGATGACTATAAAAGATATAGTAATAAAGTCTTGAAATTCGAATCCTAAATATAATTCCTACCTGTTATTACAGAAATTATACCACCAGGCGCCCATACGTTCTATAGCACAATTTCCATCATAATTATTATCATTATCTTGGTCGTACGTTGTAAATTTCATGTTCAAGTGATAGCTCAGCGAATCCCCAGCATTACCGGAATAATTTCCCAACTTTTGCATTGCATACGCTTCAGTTTCGTTGCCTATCAGAAAATCATCGTAAAGCGCATATCTCAATGTTCCATTGAAATCCTCCAGTTGTATATAAACCTCTAGGGGTTGACTGGCTGTTATCGCGTGTAGCTTTTCCAACCCGATAAAGAAATCGCCAGATAAGTTACCGAAACCTTCTTTATATGTCGACCAATCGCGAAAGAAATTCAAATCGCCATCAAATCGACTCAAAATTACCAACCAACCAGAATCGCACACCACTGGAAAAGGCTTCCGGTCGGGCAATTTTATAGTGTGAATACCATTTAATGCAGTACAATTTGAGGGATGTTGGCTTGTATTCTTAAAAACATATTTCTCTAGATGATTCAGATAATTGTTGCGCGATTCGAAGAAGTTTAATTCATCGCGCTGCAATTGGGAGTCTTCAGCAATGCAGCTTTCCAAGGTAATCAAAACTGCACAGAGAATGTAGATAATTCTCATAGTTATATACTGAAACGACTTGGATGAGTGTAGAGGTAAGTGCGCACCTAAAATTGAACTAATTGAACTCTAGCCGAGCCCCCAGCTTTTATCATATAATATATATACTCTTTCCGCTATCGGACATAGCTCTTCACGTCAGAAATTATGGCATTCATCCTATAAAAATTAATTTTTTTGACTGTCCTGTTGCTATTTATACTTCAATCTTTCTTTGTCCTTTATAAAATATGATATAATTTCCTAATATTTAATATTAATTTTTATCATCATTTTTAGTGGTTAAACCTTGTACCAAAGGTATTAGTTTGGAAAAGGTATTTACACGTCGACTATGGGAACATCCATTGGTTTGCTTATCTGGAATTCTTTTATTTCGGCATTATTTCAAATTGGTAATTTGACAGTATCTTTATCAATAGGCACTTTTAGTATATTTCATTCATTTTATGGGGTGTTATTAATTTCGATTAAGATTGTTCTTAGAACAAACATTTTAAGTTCCTGGGGGGTTTTTAAATTGGGTATAATTCTCCCAAGTTAAAATACAAAATATAAGGTGAAAAGCCAAGCCTGCAATCCTGCTTCAAAACGAATCATACGCTGATCGAAACTGTCTTGAACCGAAACCGATTTAAAAATCATCCGGTTCGGTTCAAAAATGCTTTTAAAATATGGAAGTTTATGGGTCTAAGAATTAATATTTTCCTGATCTGATATTCTAAATCACTTTGTCAAAATATAACCCTATTATTCATAAAATTCAAAATTTATTCCTTTTTTTTTACTACTAATTTCAGCTTTTAAAATTTAAAAAAATTGAAATTAAATTAATTTTTCATAACAAATTTAAAAAACATTTATACTTGTATAAAAAAAACCCGCTAGTAGTAATGTTCTTTGGGAATTAACCCCATAAATTTATTGTCCAAATGTTGCTATAATTTTGTTAATTTCTTGGTTGAAGTAAACATAATTAATTAACTCCCGTTGGCCGCACCATCATCTTCATAACCTTATAGGAGTATTTTTCTCCACGCCAAGTACGCCAGTACATGCCCTTCTTAGTGAAGGCATCGCTATGGGCACCATTCAGATATAGGCCGAAAAGATTGCTGAAAACCATAGAAAAGTGATTTGTTTATTATAAAAATGTTAAGTTATATGTTTGTAGATTTATTGTAGTACCTGTAGGAGCAGTCAGTGTACCACCAGCCACCCAGTTGATGCATTGCACAATTATCCCTAGAGAAATCATTGTCCTCATCGTAGGTTGTAAATTTCATGCCCAAATTATAAAACATTGTATTTCCTGCGTCTCCAGAATAATTACCAATCTTTTCCAGCTTAAACTTATCCTCTTCGCTGCCAACTAGGAAATTATCGTACAAAGCATATCGACTTTGTCCCTCAAAGTCCTCCAAATAAATATATAACTCATGTGTTTCACTTGAGGTTATTTCGTGTATTGTCTCCAAACCCAAAAAGAATTCACCAGAAGCATCTTTAAAGCCTTCTTTGTACTCCGTCCAATTTCTGAAGAAATTCAAATTTCCATTAAATCTATGCGAAATCAATGTCCAACCCTCTTCATCCTTCGACTTGGGTTTTGCAACATTTCCAGTGCAGCAATTAATATAAAAAAATACTGCAATTCCGAGGAGAATTAAAACTTTACTCATTTTTATAAACTGGAAATATTACTGGGAACTTTATGTTCTTGAATTCGCAAATTGACTAGAACTAACTAAGTTTGGCAAACTCCTCGCGTATTTATTCGCTTCCACAGAGCCTTTAACTCTTATACTCTTCCAGGAAATGGGCATAGCACACTTTTTATTTCTCTTGGGTAATATAATATATTAAATATTTAAAGCTGAGCTTAAGCTTTAAAAAAATAAAATATGTATATGTATATATTAATATTAAATTGAAATTAAAAAGTTGCAGAGGTAAGAGACAATATTATTTTAAAATCAAAGTTCAGGTTCCGACATGCTGGTAAAACTGAGTCAGTTCCGGGTTCAATTCCAATTGGAAGAATTAGTTGGGTCTCGAAGTAGTACTAAAAATTACGAAGAAGAAAGTACTAAAAATTGACACTTAAAACTCATTGCTCAGATTTCCATTTATTTATATTCCAAAAGAGATAGTGTATATTAAGTGTGTCGTAAAATCGTTAACTACGGTTGGTATCAATTAATTAATAAGTGTATTAATATAAATTGATAATTTAGTAACATTTATAACATCTTCCTTATCGGATGTGCAGTAAATTTGATAACTCCATTCATGGAACTAGCCAGCAACACGTTTTTGTCTAATCTAAAAACTGATAACCAGATTCGTAGAATAGACCCCAATTGCAATCAAATTGATCCTGTTAAATTTATAAGTTTTCAAGCATCTTGGACTTTTTTGATATAGATAAGTAACTTATGTGACAACTGCAATTGAAACTCCAAAGTCCACTTCAATAAAAGTTGATAAGAATAAGTGTTAGAATACCTGAAAATCCTCTGCAGCTGATTTCCATCCCATTAAAGCCTTTTCATTAGTTTTAGAAATCAGGAGTTTTGAAATATTTATAAAAAACAATGTAATTATTTTCAATTATACATTGCATAGTGGAATTTATTATATACAGGTAAAATGTACATAAATGTACTTAAATATAGAACAATTGGAAATTTTAAGCCCTGTCTAAAACTGTGGCTGCATAATGCTAATGGTACATGGAACAAGAAACGGCGTTTGAAGTGGTGCGACTAACATGAATTTTTTATATATACTTTAGTTTACGTTGAATTACTAAGAGACGGTGGTCACTTCTGCGTTATTGCCCCAAACAATATCATCATCTTCCTCGTCATCATTGTGGCCCCAGCCTTGATCCGCATCGGCATCCGTATCATGACCATTGGAGCTGGATGTTGCTGCCGCAAAGCGACTGGCATCAACTTGAACAACGTCAGCTTCGCTGCTGGCTGTCTTTGTCTCAATAACCGGTTCCATATCCTTGAAGAAATCAAATTCGGCTGGTTCCCTGCTATTGCTTGGAGTCGTCAATTGTACTTGAATGTCCAGCGCACTGAGATCATCAATTAGCTGGCTGCGGTTGGCTGGAGGCGGGTTTGCTTTCGTAATAGTGGCTGTTGTATCAGTGGAGCAGGCGGTGCGAAAAGACTCTGCTACCGAAGGCTGAGTAGCTTGCGTGGACGTACTGCTATTTGTTTCTACAGTGCTTAGATTTAATTCATCCAACGCTTCCTGCTTGACATGCAGACGTTGCAGCTCATCCGTATTGTCCCAATCAGACCAGGCGGCCTCCTCGTCCTCATTGACCAGTGTTTGTTCGTGAGCTGCACTGCTTGTAGAGCTGTCTGCATGCTCCGAAATGCTATCAGGAGTATTATTTAGGCTAGGGCTTAACTCTAGTGGTTTTTCACTTAGATTCGTTAGGCTCTTATCATCCTCGCCACCATCAGGACTCAGACGCAGTGGCATAGCTGCGACATTGCTATCCGCTGGCAATGGACTGCCTGAGACCATATAATCCACAGCATTTTCAGCGCTGCCATTCATTAGGGGCGTTATGGAACGCGGTTCTGTCCACTGTGCGCTGCTATCTGTGGATACGGCAGCATGGGGCCGTCCATCCGAAAAACACTTTCTGCGCTCACCACCGAGCACAGTGGCTGCACCTAAAATGGGCACCAGATCAGCCAGGGAACGCAACGTTTTGGACACCAGTATATCATTAGTGTCACCCATGCCCAGTTGTAAATGGGGCAGTATTTCACTCAATAGCTGCTCATCGCTCAGCAGACGCACATACTCCATGAAATAGTCCAGCAGGATGAGACGTATCTGTGCATCACGCAGTCGAAACATCTTAAGTATATGTGGTAAAAGATATTGCACATAAGTCTGCGGGGAGAAGAGTGCTGTGGTGCCATTCTCCGTCTTGGTGCGGAGCACAAAAGGTGTTACACAGTGTTGGGCGGTGGGATCTAGCAGTACCATGCGAGAGAGTAAGTCGCTAGCTAGTTGAGTAGCAACTACCTCTTCATCAAAGCATCGCAGGCGCTCGATAAGATTGCTGAAGAATTGCTGACGTTCCTGAACAGATTTCAACGGCAGCTCAAAGAGAAAGGAATGTATAAGAACAAATTCATGATTAAAATACGGATGTAACAGCACTGCCGACAGCTTAGGCCGCAGCTCCACATGCTGATGCTTCAAGTGATTGTTACAATATTCCCGAAATTCCTGTACATGCGGTGTACCAGAATCACCAGATTTTTCCAATATTTGTTCGCACAGTGTGGCAAATGCATACTGTTCCAAAGCCTGTTCGCTGTTAATTGTTTCATCCCTGGCCAATGGCTGACGAAAGCTATGCACCAGTTCCAGAAGCTGCTTGGTTAACTCTTTAGCCTTCCAAACGTACTCAAAGCCCGCCAAACGCCAGCTCCCCTTGTCCGTGACATAAACAGATTGTATGGTTATATTTAGATGCCTCGCCGATGCTTTCTCGATGAGGAATATCAGACTACAGAGTATCGTACGCAGGCCCAAGCACACTTGTATATCGCTCTGCTCAGCCAGCACATCGGTCAGCGGCCTCACGCGTTCCGTGGCCAAATGTTTTTGTCCAGATTGCTCCCACGTGGACATATATTTGAGTATATACGGATGCCGATAGATCATCAGATTCTGCGAAAAAACATTTCATTATTATTTATTTAATTATTTAAATTATACATTTTAAGGATGGGCCGCGCCCTGACACCAGCAGGACCGGTTCAGATTTAAACTTATAAAGGTTCCTTTAAATCAGGTGCTCCTAATAGTAGTTCGCGTAACAAACTACTTTCACTCCGAGCCGCTGTTGAACACTCACTTTTATGGCACGCTCCATGGGCCCCTGGACAGCCCAGAGCTGACCCTTCACTAGAATCTCGCCCTTAAAGATGGACAGAAGTTGGCCACCGCCGCCTTCCTCGTTGCAGGTTGTTGGCGATTCGGCATTGTAAAGCGCCCAAAAGTCATTCACCTCGACCGCATTTTTGTCAATAATTAGCCCTTTTAATTTGCTGCCTTCATTGCCCATTATTTTTTTTCTCTGTTTTCTTTTTTTTGTTTTCTTTTTAATAAACAATAGTGTGGGACAACCGACAAAAACTTAGCATTGCGCTCAACTGTTATTACCAGAATGTTAAATATTACGAATGTTAATGTTAAAACTGCTGTTACGTGTTTTACGAATAGTTTAAACTTTTATGAATTAATGTTATGAATTAAATTATTTACTGTTAACTATTATTTATTATATTTAGGATAATTAATAAATATCTGCTATACGGATTAGGGAAAACACATAATTACATATTGACACAACTGTATATAATATAATATATAATCAAATTTTTAATTTATAATTTAAAAAATGTTAATATTTTAAAATGAAAACTATAAAAGCTAATAAAACTCTTAGCGATGTATTAATTGTTTTGTTCTAATGCAGCAGTTGCTATATAGTTTACAATTTTTTTTTTTTTATTAAATAGTATTGATGTTGGATGCACGGAACTATCGCAACATAAAATTAACATTGCAACGTAACGTAATGTTATTAAAATGCTAAAAATGTCGTAGTGCTGATAAACGTAAACATTTCTAACCTTTAGAGCACTGTGCTCACAGCCGAAAAACTTTTTGTGCACCTTGTTTATTATTTATTATTATTAACAAAAATAATAATAATAATAAATAATGGACTTGTACGACGATATAGACGCAAAGCCGCGTGCCAGCCAAATGGATGGTTGGTCGTCGGGCATTAAAATGCTGCAAACGCAGCTGGCTGTGAAGAAAGCGCAACTGCCCAAACCCAAAACAAAGGATCAAATCAAGAAACCGGTGAGGAGTAGGCAAAAGGAGAAAATGAAGAATTTAATAGGAAATAATTTAACGAATTATAAATTTATATTTTAGCTAATGACGCCAGTTGTTAATTTACGCGCCAAACGTAACACAGAAACGGATAATTTGACGCCCGTGGCAGTAGCAGTCGCTGTAAAGCCGATTGTAGCCAGCAAAACAACAGTGACACCGGCACCAGTACTGGAGAATATTAAAACGGATGATTGGGATTTTGTGGACGAATACGACCCACAGTGGCCGAATGAATATGAGAAATTAAAGGAGAAGACAAAGGGCAATGATAAGTCTCGTAATAGTAATTCAGGCAGCGGCGGAAATCGGGAGGAGCGTGAACGTGACAGGGAACGTGATCGTGATCGCAAACGCAATCGCAGTGGACGCCGCGGAGATGCACACAATTCTCATGACAGTTCACCGCCATCCATGAAATTCAGTGGCTTTGGCCAGCGGCAAAATGATGAAGATTCTTATAGTCCACCAGCGCCTGGTTCGGTGTCCAAGCAAGGCGGTGGAGCGGCCATAGCACCACCTCCATCACTTTCCATAGAGAATGGTGATGGCTCCTCTAATGTTACAATACCATATTCGGCCAGCTCGGTGGCCGCGAAGATTATGGCCAAATATGGCTTTAGAGATGGTCAGGGCTTGGGCAAATCGGAGCAGGGCATGTCTGTAGCGCTACAAGTGGAGAAAACTTCAAAACGTGGCGGTCGCATCATACACGAAAAGGATGTTTTCTTACCACCGCCACCGGGTGGAGCCGCAACGGGTGGAGGATCACCTTCATCACCTCCATTGCCACTACTGCCGGCTGTTAATGCCACACCCGCAGTCTCGAGTCCTGGTCACACCTCCACTGCTGCTGTTATGCTACCGCCACCTGCTCCAGTAACTCCTGCTCCTGTATTATCTCCAGTAGCCAATGAAACCGAACCGAGCATAACAGAGATTATGAAGGCGCCAAGTAAAGTTGTTCTACTACGTAACATGGTCGGACCGGGCGATGTGGACGAGGAGCTGGAACCAGAGGTTAAAGATGAATGTAATACAAAATATGGCGAGGTCAACAGTGTTATCATTCATGAAGCCTTTGGCACGGTGCCAGAGGATGCTGTTAAAATATTTGTGGAGTTCAAACGCATTGAGAGCGCCATAAAAGGTTGGTTCAAATTTTGTAACATGACCGAATGTTTCGCCTATCCTATTCCTATGTTAGAGATGCGTAGGTGAAGAGTGGGTAAAGGCTCTACTATAAAAATGCATGATCCAAATCAAGATCTGTGAATAGACAGGAGCCCATTTTTACCAGAATATTATTTAACATTACAGAGGATGAGCAAAACATTCACTCTTAACATTGGACGATAATCTTTTAACATTTCTTAACTTTACATTTGCAGCTGTTGTGGATTTAAATGGCCGTTTCTTTGGCGGACGACAAGTGCGTGCTGGATTTTATAATTTTGATAAATTTAAAAGTTTTCAATTAAATTAAGCTAAATAAATAAACTTTAAAGTATATAACTGTTTGTTTTTTTGTTAAGTTCCATATTAACATTGGATGCAAAAAAAGCTTAAAGAAAAAATCAAAAAGTAGCTAATAAATAGTTATGAGTATCAATTTCTTAGTGTAGTTAATAATAAGCTAAAAAAGTTTAAAAGCCTTTTAAATAGCTATTTTTATGATGCGGACTTCTTACTATATTCTATAAATTCTTTTTAACTAGCTAAAATATTGGTTTTTACGCATGTGTCAATCATTAAAATTTATTAATTTTCTAAATTTATTAGAACTTAGCTAGAATTGAAGGCAGATATATAATTAAAATATTTACCTTAGCCAATTTTGATGTATAAAAAGCCAAAATGTTTACACTGTTAACGCCAAATGGAACTAACAGATGGCGCTCATGATTAATCGATAACATTACCTGACAATGGCAACTCTACACAAACGAGTTAAATATACACGACACAACCAAACTATTGCCTTAGGAACCCTTTTTAAGCATATATTAAGTTGATGTGCTTACTATGTTAACTCAAATAATGTAGAATTTGTAATTTGAGTAAAACAAAAGCTGGTGTCAAACATAATAGGCGTGTGAGAATTAAGTGACAACTCACAGTACCAAGTTGTATCGTGTCAAGCACACATAGCTAGTGTGAAGAGGTTTGGTTTTTGAGAACTGAAAACAATTATCGCAAATATTATTCGCTTTCGCTGTGTGTTGCAAAATTGATTAACAAAAACAATAGAAAAACCAAGGTGAGTGCTTTAAAGTCGCAACTAAACAAACCATAAATTCGGTGCCTCGAATTATGAAAAACAAGCACAATAATAAATAAGAATTTTTTGTTGTGCTGTTTTTCATTTACTACTCTCCTTCTTCTTATTTTTCTCGCGAATACATAAGCCAAAGCAAACGAGCAGAGAGCAGTAGCAGCACCAGCAGCAGCAGCAGAACGGTAAATTCTCCAAATGTCAACGACACACAGGCAAATTGTAACTGTAATTAAATTCAATTAAGCTCTGCCTAGCACTTAATTTGTGTATCAATTTTCATAAAGTGAGAAAACGAAAAAGAAAATACGAGACGCCCTCGGCTCCCTTGCGTTCCCCACCACTCTCTCTCTCAGTCCACGTCTGAACTCGTGCCCAGCCACTGCCTGCAGCTGTGTTAGTTGTTGTTGTTGTTGTTGTAACTGCAGCAGCACACATGCACAGAGAGGGACAGAGATAGACAGGCAGCGACGTCGGCGCAGCGCTGATCACATTTGTTATTGCTGTTGAACAACAAAAGTTTTGCATTGTTCGCTTCACTCCCACTTCGCCGCCCAACTTCAACAACAACAACAATAACTGTTTATCCAGCCAAGTAATTGTTGTTGTTGGGGCCAATGGGACCGTTATCGTAAGGTAAGGGAGGGGGAACTGGCATCTCTGGCTTGTTATTATACTCTGTACCCATACAATAGATAACAAGGGTATACTAAGCTTAAGTGAAGTGTATGTAACAGGCGGGAGAAGATATCTACGACGTGCAGATATTTATTGACAGCAGAGTCCAACTATCTATGTTTATCTTTCTGTCCGTCCGTTGCACCTATAAAATTCTCGATCTCGGAAATTTTGGTGTCACACCTACCAACAAATCGATAAAAGCTGATGACAGTGATAGTGTTACAGCGATAAAGATTTCAATTGAACTATTTCCTGTAGAAGAGAAAACTTCTCGTGAAAAGGAACTCGACTAGGGTATATTAGACTTGGGTACAGAGTATTTGCTAGTCGTGCACGCCCGACTTGTTTTTTGTCTTTCGCACTATATTTATTGCACTATTATTTAAAATATATATTGCACGCACATAAATAAATATGTATATATTTTACATATGTCTCCTTTGCGCTCTGTGTTTTTCTCTGCTTCTCAGTTCTCAGCTTCTCCTTCTTCCCGTTGCGTTTTTCAAATTGGAGCAGACGCGCCCCGATCCCACATGCATACATACAGACATATAAACAAAATCATTTTTTTTCGGCGGTCCCCTCCTACACACACACAAACACCACATATACATATGTATGTATATATAGAGCACACACAGAAGTACTCGCATTTGTTTGCCCGCATCTTCAATTATATTTTCAAAAAAAAAAATCTATTTTTATACAAAACATTATTTTGTGCCTGTTCCGAAGTATATTTTTGTTCTTTCACGCTGTAAAAAATGTATGAGAAAATCCTGGGTTATTTATTTTAATAATTTATGGACGGAATTTCAGAAATTAAATTAGCTTAACTTTATTATGTATTTGGAGCGTTATACAGTTAAAAAATACTTTAAATAGAATAAATAATTATTCTTAGAGTATGCCTTTTTTCGGTTTAACAGCTTTTCGAACGGCTTTGTAGCTTTTCAAATTGAAAACTCTGTTCTGGCACTTTTTCGTTTGATCCGATTAGCTTTGCTTTAGCATTCTCCAAATTTGTGAGGCTCTAAATTTCAGTTGTTTGGATCTCAGTGCACACGGCACACCAATTTAGTAACAATCAAATCCAAAAATTGTGTCCTTCCAGCTTTAATTATTATTTAACAGATTTACAATAACTGTGTCTGTAACTGTTTCTGTCTCTGTGACCGTTTACACACAAATATATTGCAGTTATGGTCTTGGTGAGCAACGAATGGCCGAATAATAAGGATGACCAGCAGAAGCCCACCGCGGCAGCAGCAGCAGCAACAGCTACGACAGCAGCAGCAGCAGCAGCAACAACGACAACAACAGCAGCCGCAGCAGCAGTCGCAGCAACAGGACCAGGAGCAGCAGCAGTCGCCTCAGCAGCTGTTAATACTGTAACAGGCTCTACAGGAAGAGCAGGTGACCAGTTATTGACAGCCAGGCCAGCAGGAACTGGCATTGCTTCTGGTGTTGAAACACTCTCCAAACGTCAGCAGCGCATCAATAAAAAAGCCTTAAATAAAATGGAGCTCAATAAAAAAGCTGAACAGGAGCAGCTGCAGCTACGTGAAAAGCACGAGACCGAAACGTGTGAAATGACCACAGAGCGCAGTAACATGAACAGCCTCAACAGCACTATCAATAACAGCAACAGCAACAACGATGCTAACGACAATCTGGAAAATCGGGAGAATAATAATTCGACAATTACAGATTCCTGTGATTCCAATACGAATACACTGCAGGTGATTTTCCTTGAATATCTTTATCTGAAAATCTCGAAATTAATCCGGTTCTTAGATATCAATTACACTCTTTCATCGAATTCTTAATTGATTAATAATGAGTATTGCAATTGATATTAAGAAATTTCTTGAAATGAGATATGCAGACCTAAATGAATGATTTCTAAAGAAAACTGTATATTATTTCCTTAAAATTTTAATGGAATTAATTCTAATAATTTATTAATTGCAGGGTCAGATGGTTCAGCAACAAGTGCAGCTACAATTGGCTATCAATTCAGCAATAAATGCGACTAAAACAGCAGCGACCAACAATCTGTTTAGCTCGATGGGTGCCTTACAAATGCCAAAAGAGACGACGGGGACAGTGCTGAATAATTCAAAAGAAAGTGCTGGCGAGGCACGAATTGTGTTACAGTGCGAGGGTAAATCGCATAAATTTGAAACTCGCAGTATACCTTTGGCACCGAATCAGGAGTGCAAGGTGGGGCGTCTGATAGCCAAGAGCAAGGCGAGCGAGGGTAATGCCATATTCGATTGTAAGGTGCTATCCCGGAATCATGCGATGTTATGGTACACAGCAGACGAACGCTTTTGGGTGAAGGATACCAAGTCAAGTAATGGCACCTTTATTAATGATAATAAGCTGGGCTATGATGCAGCAGAGCTACACTATGGCGATGTCGTCAAGTTTGGCGTCGAAGTCATTGAGAATTCACGCCAGGAGGTTCATGGCTGTATCATTGCACGTGTCATACTATTTCTGCCGGACGGTCGTGAGGCAATCTCAATACGTGCGGAGCACCTGCGTATGGCTGCAGCAAATCGCGTCAGCTATGATGAAATACAACGACTCAATGCATTTCTACAAGAGGCCTCGCAACGCGAGAAAATGCTTAAAGCTAAGCTCAGCAATTTGCAGGGCGTTCTCGATTCCACGCGCAAAAACTCGGCCATGTGCTGGCAAAGCATGATCACCGAGGATCAATTGCTGCACAAAATCAATCTGCTTGAGAAAAAACTACAGATGATGGAGAAAAATGTTCCCGAAAATGCATTGCGCAACGAGGTGAATTTCCCCAGCTTACTTATTCTTTTTATGTAGCATACTTTCCAGAGTTTCTTTTCTTTGGTTTTAATTTGCAACTTTGTCATGAATAAAACTTTTCTGGTCTATTTGATAGATTGTGAAGCTGCTTGAGGATAAGACCACGTATCAGTTGACTGCCAAAGAGGCACTGCGCAAAGTCTATCAAGATCGCTGCGATGCCATGCAAATGCTGTCCAAAATGGAATTGGCATACACGACTTCGGATAATGAGTGCAGCGTTCTGCGGGCACAGATAATGACCTCAAAGCAAACACTGCAGGATTTTAGTACTAGGTTGGAGCAAATACAGTTGGAGTATTCGGAATATAAGCAGGAAACTCTGCGCCAGCAGCAAGAGGCTAAAGAACAGGAAGAACAAAGGTTAGGGCAGCTCAACGAGCAACTTAGCATCCAAGAGACCGAAATGGAGCAGCTGCGCCAACAACTGATGCAACTGCAGAAAACCATTGCTGATCATGACAGCGAAGAAGCACTGCAGGAGCAACAGGCGCTGGAGCATCTGAACGCGGCTATTGGCGACGACGACGACGACGATGACGACGACGAAGAGGACGATGATGACGACGAGCTTGACAACGATAAGGATAAGGTAGCTGGTGACAAAGATAAAGACGAATTTGAGATAGGCGACACGGAGCCAGAACAATTTGAGCAGCTAGAGCCCACGCCCAGCAAACAGAAGGCGGTAAGTGAATAGTTCTAGAGCTGAAAGTACGATCATAATTTAATTGACTTTAATTAAAATTTGTAGAGCAAAAAGAGCAAGCGGCAAAAGAAGGAAGAATTCGATTTAAAGAATAAGGTGGTACGCAAGGATACCATGCTAAAGTGGCTTAAAAATTCGGATCTCAATAAAGGCGAAGAGGGCAGCGATGTATTAAAGGCCATATTCAATAATGCCGACTCTGGCGATGAAGAGGATTCCCAATCGGGCAAGACATCGCCAACAGGCAAGCAGCAGGAATCGCTTGCATGCGATGAGTTTATACACAAATCTCCCAAGCATAAGCTACTCAATGGTATTGAGGAATCAGCCGAGGACCTTTCACCAAACTCAACACACAAACTAGAGGCACAGCCGACTCTGGTGGATGCCGATATGCCGCATGAACATGCCATGGATATGCTGCAAGAGGAGTGTGAATTTTATAAAAAGAAATCCGATTCTTTAACCAACAACATAAGCGATTTAGAGCTCCAAGTGAAGCAATTGAAACTGCAGCTGCAGCAACAATTGACGCCGAACGATACAGCTGAAGAACTGCCAAACGATGGGTTGCTACCACCATCGTCGCCGCCACCGCCACCACCATTGCCGCCGACCTCGTCGCCAATTACTGATGCTGATGCGGATGTGGATGGTGAGATGTCTTCTAGTTGGCGTGAAGAACAGAATATCATAAAAGAGGAGGAGCGCGAAGAGGAGCTTATTGTGTACAAGGAACGGCTGGAGAAATCTGAAATGAGCAATCTGCAATTGCGCAATGAAATCGCACAGCTGCGCCAAAAGCAACCATTGGGCTTTGACAATCCTATCTATCGACGTGTTCTGCCCTTGGGCTGTGTGGCGCTGGCCGCTGTTATATACTTCCTAACAACTCGCTTCTAACAGCAATAACAGTTGCAACAACAGTTGCAGTTGCTGGAGGAGCAGCATCAACACCGTCGTACCTAAACGAGAGATTCAAAACAAAACAACAAAACAAAACAAATGATAACCCAAAATACATATAACATGTGGGGTGGGGGCAAGTTGGGGGAGCGTATTAAAAAATGTGCATATACATATATGAAATATGGAATATCGTGGTATCCGGATGGACGCAGTTATACAGTTACATATTTATACACCTCTCTATATATACATATATGCTTATATACCATTTATAATCGCGATTTAATTCGCAAATATTTTCTATTATGTTCTTTCCCGCAATTCATTTTGGAGTTCAAAATTATTAGTCGTAAATTACAAATGAAACGAACAAAAAAAACGAAAAAAAAAAAATTATGAAAAATCAAACACGAGGTTAATAGTTAATTAATTTTTGCAAAGTAATTATATTTAAAGCAATTCCTCATATATGCTTTTTGCTATAAACAAATGAAATCTAAGAACTAATTCGATGGTGCGATCTAAGTATGATAGAAACCCTCTTCTTCGACTTGTGTACAAAATATCTATAGCAAAGAGCAGGAGCAGTATCGGCTGACTGGCTGGAGCGGAGGAGCATTAAGATTAGCAATTAAGTTGCAATTATTTACCATTACTCGTAACAGCTATGTTTTATTAAACAAAAAAAAAAAAAAAAAAACGAAACAAACAAAAATACTACACTTACGTATGCTAAATGTTGATTTATGTACTATAAATTTTAGTTGATTTTTCTCTGTCCCCGTCGTCTGTTTTTGTCATGTAAACATTCATATATATATATTATTTTTATTATTATAATTATTTTTTTGTTGAAGTGAAACTATACAAATATGAGGAGAAAAACAAAATGCTTGCGATATAATAAACAAATTATGTGAAAAAAGGAAAACAAAAAAATAAAAAACGCTATAAATGTATGCAACAAAGAAAACAAATGCAAATGAATAAACACAAAACACAATAACGAAATGGTTAGTCATTTTTTATACCGATTGCAGATCAGATTCACTGAATTTGGAGATTTTCACTCTAATTGAGCTGAACTTTTGGCAACTTTTTGATAAAGTTTGCACCCCGAATCCAAGGAGAGCCAAATATTGGTGACAATTGCTCATAATTTTGAATCAGCGCGCCAAACGGCTTTTCAGCCAACCGATTCTCAATTCGATTGTCATTGGTGGTACTTAATTGACGAAATAAATAAAGAAACTTAAATGAAAAATTTTAAAACTTTTATAAATTTCAATCCAGCCTAATAATAATAATTATAATTTATAATTGATTTTCATTGGGAGTGCTTAAGTGGTAAGGTAATAAGATTAAACGTTACGAAAAAAAATATTACAAATTACTATGGACCTCTGTTCGCTTTTTAACAGTAGTACTTGAAAACTGCAAAAATATAGACACAAAATGCGCTACGTAAGCCTAATGCGCTTAAGTCGGTATTTATTTTAGTATATTATCGATAACAATATCGTTTATCGGCAGTCAAATACTGTCGAACTCTTTTCATGGATTTATTCGATTCGCAAGATTCAGTCACATCCAATAGTCGGGTCGGGTTCTCTATGGTGCGCACGGTCTTTTTAGCGGTGCATTTTTCATTATCTTTGGAATTTAATCAAGTATATTAATAAAAATGATGTGAAAAAACATCAACAATTGCAGCAACTGTGAATGCAGTGTATGCTAAAAAGCAAAGTGCTAGTAACAAGCGGTGTTTTTGTGACTAGAGATGAGCGTTACTGTGACTTTTTTTTTTTAATTTTTGAGTCACTGTGTCAATTGTGTGACTGGGGCTTTTAACATCCCAGCGACAAGCTATTATTACTTTCATTTTCTTAAGTACTTGTGAAAAGTCACAGGTAAACGCTCATCTCTGGTGGGCGTGACGCCAGGCGGTTTCGGTGGCGGCGTCGACGGCGGCCAAAGCGCAGCCAAAGTGAAATGCAAAGAAAGACGGGATTAAAATACAGTGAAAAATAAAGCTTCGAGTACGCGTGTATTGTTATTGCATTTTGTTCTTTCTCTTTTGTGTGCTTCTAGCTAAACTTGTGCATGTGTCTGTGACTGTGTCTGTGTAGTGTAAAGAGTGAAGACGAAGACGAAGCAGAGGCGGGCAACAATAGCAACAAAAACAACGACAAACAACAACGAGAGAGCGCAACATTGTCCTCTTCCTTTCCGCTCATTCTTTGTCTGCCTGCAGATGTTGCGAAAATAAGTAACCGAAAAAAAATAACAAGAAGCAATAAGAAAACAACACAACAACAAAAAAACTGCTCTACTGGCTTAACGGACTTAAGGTGAGGCCCCATTTATAAAAAAAAGTGAATGCATAAAAAAATTATATTGCGAAACTTGACATTGCTTTGCAAGAACAACAACAATGTTGCCAGCCAACAAAACACCGTTAGGTACATATGCACGATTGTGTATGTGTGTGTGTGTGTGAGGGACAGATAAGCCGCATTCTCTGATAATAATAATAATAACAGCTGAAGTTGCGCGTACTCCAAGTCAGTGTGTCACACACATGACTAAAAGGAGGAGTCAGCGCTGCAACAATGAAGAAACGTTCAAAAGAAAATCAATCTAAAAATATAACTGGGATTCCTGCTAACATACGCATGTAAATATGTATTCCGATAGCTAAACAGCTGTTCCAAGCCGAAATAAGAAAAGAGATAATATTAGGAAAACAAGCTAGATACGAACCAAAGACTAAGTTTGTATCTGTTCATTTCAATCTTTATAAAAGATTCAAGTATTTTTATAAACATAATTTATAAGACCTTTAATAATTTTTTCGTTATGCAATTTGCCTTCTCTTCATTTGGATTACATGCAGCCGATAGCTTGAGTCGATATATTTATATCTGATCAGCTGTTCCAGCTGCTAATTTATTTAATTTTTTCTCACTTAATCAACCAATAGTTTGAGCATATATTTTTTATTGCATTTTTTTCTGTAAGAAATGTATTTTTTGGATGGGTAAGCTATAAGATTTTGGTGCAGGGTTCGAATCCAATGTTTAATGTTTAATCTCTCTCTATAGTTTTTGATTAATTATCATTCCATTTTATAAAAACAGGATAAATTAGTTGTTGTAGAAACAAATTCAATTCAATCAATTACTTATACGATAGTACTTTCGATAGTTCTGTAATCGCTTTTGGGAGTCTCATCGCAAGAGCAACAATGTCATGCCCAAATATAAAAAAAGGCGACTTGTTTTTGGTAACTAACTTGTTTTTACCTTAAAAACAATGCGCTATAGCGCAACCAATAATAATTAATTTATTTAAGCTATCTTATTTGCAAAGCATATATTTTTTGTTCATAAATATTTTTTTTGCGCCACTTATCACAAGTAAACATTCGACATTTATAATGCCATTCTCCCTCTCTATTTGTGTATTCTCTCTCTCTCTCTCGCTCACTCGCACTCTCTCTTCCACTCCGGTTGCTATCTCCGCCAGACTGTCCATCTCTGATATTCTCTCTTTTGCTGTGTTGCTGTGTCGTTTCTTCTACACACATTTCGCGCTTTGTTGCTTTGCGCATATCTTCTAATTACACAGCACAAGTTAACTTAATGAATTCTACTCCGTTTTGTGTTTGCTGTTTGCTGTACAGTTTGGAGCTGATGATTCATAACGGTTAACATGCTTATTGATAGAATGAATACGACGATAACTTACTACTACTTAGTCGTATGCATGCAGGCCAGCAACATTGTTGCTAAGCATCTTTGTTGCTTTTTCGCAGGCAATGAACTTTTCTGTATATAAACTTTCACTTGGCAGGCCCATTGAAAGAGATAAATGGCATAAGATAACCGTTGCCAATTGGCCAATATCCATGACGTGCCACGCACACAGCCCACAAATAAATCGAAACAGTCAATTAAAATTGACAGCGTCGATGATTACGAAAAAAAAGTGAAAAGTAAGCAAAAACAAAAATAGTAACAAAAAAATATAAATAAACCCACAAGAAAAAAAAAATGAATTGTTTATAAAACACCCACACCTTTGATCAACCGGCATCTGTGACGTCATAGTGCGGGCAAGAAAAATTGGCAACTTGCCAGCAACATCTATATACATGTTGCATGTTGCTAAGCATCCACACGATCAACGCTGTTCTCGCTGGCAATATTTTATATGACTGCAACTTGTGGTTTTGTCTGTTGTGGCAGATGCTGCAAAATAATCATAAATAAATAATTACACTGCAAAAAAATGTAGCTAAATGTTTATCTGTCTGAAGATGAGATCAGATTACGAGGCAAGACGCATGCAGCATGTGAATTGTGTCACTCCAATGTGGGTTTTTAGTAAATATTAAACCGACTTATGGATACTCTTACCCAGTGAAGGATATGGCTGAGATCTGAAAGGAAAACATTCAAAGTTCCAGTTGGAAACAGGATGAACCAAACACTCCCTTACCCAAAAAACAAATATCCAATTGGGCTCGAACCCGCAAGTTGAAGCTACCCAATCAGCTTTTTTTTATTTAACTATCTTATTTTACGATCGATGTGTTTATCGGGTTGCTCAGTGCTCAATTCCCAATCTTGTTTAGCGTTGGCGAAGTGCGAAAAATATTGTTGCAACATTTATCTGTTGTGGTAGACCGCATGACGTCACTGCCCGCCGCCGCACAGTTCAATGGCTGACGCCAAACGCCCAGGCTCAGGCCTTAACCAACGGAGATGGCTTTCCCCCCGCCTTTATGGCCCCCCGCTATTTCCTTAGACTCGTTGGAAAACTATGACAAAGCGCTTAGCTTGATGGGCCACTTGAGCCGTGCATTAAAGCGAATATCAAAAGGCAGAGAAAAAAAAACAACAAGAAGAAATACTCATAAAAAAAGAGAAGAAGAATAAACAATGCAAAAAAGTGAGGCAACTTTTAGCATTGATTGTTTTTGGTTTTAACTGCAAATGGTGCGCCATTATGTTTTTCACTCACTTCTCTCTCTCTCTCTCTCTCTCTCTCTCTCTGAGCTCCCCGAAAAAGGTTCAAATTTCAATGAATTGCAACGGTTTTTTTTTGTATTTGTTTATTTCTCATTAGACTCTTTTTGCAGCTGCTACTCATATTGCACCGGCCACACGGTGGGCGCTAGAGATGGGGCCGTGACTGACTTGGGCGCCCATTCACGAACTGAAGTCACGGCTTTTCTTTATTGTTTATTTAAGTTATTATGCTTGTTTTACCTGGTTCCATTACATCAATTATAATACTAAATTAATTAAATTTTTGTCGTGTTTTCACGATTTGCAATTCAGAAATATCGGATGACTTTTTTGGCACATTCACGCCACGCTACCATCTCTATTTAACTCTTGAGTACGCGCCACGTGTCAACTTTCACTTGATATTACTCTCCAGAGCATTATTTTAATTACTGGCTTTAATTTTTTGTTTGTACATTTTTATTAGCTAATTTAACCAGCGAACTTGCTGATTTTGGATGATGGGCCACCCTCGGGGGGGTCCCCTTACATTTGTTGCAAACAATTTAGTTTTAATGTCTGTTTTAGCTTGGAAAGTTTTAAAGCAACAGCTACATAGAAAGTGGGCAGAATGCAAATTAGATTGTTAATTAGCCCAACTGATGGACTGACTGCTAAAAAAAAGAAGACTAAATTAGAAATTCCACAAGATTTTTGAATAGAAATAACTAAAGAAGAACGGCAAATGCAAAGCTCGTAAAAATGTTTACGTTCTCAAAAATTTCGCAAATATCTGTCTACGATAATATCTTCAATAATATTCAATAAGATTCCTAAAGATAAACGAGAAATCTTGAGATCGTAAAGAGGTTGCAACCTTTCGCTTATTGAAGAAGAATATAGAAGAAATCTGAGAGTTCGGAATATATTTTAAATCTTTTTTTTCGAAACATTACACAACACAGTGGCAAGCACAGGTACTCCAATATTTGTAGGAATATTCTTATCAGTTTTGCATAAACATTGTTAAAATTTTCCATATGTATTTCCTATATATATATTTAGATGGCTTTTGTAAATATTGATAATGCTCATGTTTGCCCCTAGGTAGCCAACAAGTTCCGCTTGGTGACTTTGTTAATTAGAAAAGGTTCGCTGGTTCGCTTGGAGAAATAAACTCGACTATTCAAATAACTAACTACTTTCTTTGTTTTTAATGGTTCAGAAATACTACAAAAAACTAAACAAACATGCGATTATTTGCGGGTTTTAATTGTTGAAAGAGTATTGTTATATATTTGTATAACCTTTTCTGTTCTATTAACTAGTTGAGAATTGTAAGCACCTTTCAAGTGCAAAATTTCTTCGTGCGTTTCCTTGAATGGTACAAAAATTGGTATAAAATTGTTATCACAGTATACCTCTATGCGATGTGTCATTTCCAGACATTGTGGCTATATCGCAAGACACACCTTTTCTGTATGGCCATGGTATTTTTTATATTTCTTGGAATTATATAAATTTATTGATTCCTGTACCTGTAGTTACTTTTCTGTATAATGCAAACTCCACCAGGCCCAATTTGTGGTTTTGTGTTCCGAATTATATATTCAATTCAATAGCATTTACTGCTAATAATATATCATATCGCCGTCTGTAGTCATAAAGCGACGATTAATCAAACTTAGAAGCTATATTTGTTCACCAGTTTGGGGGGAAAGAGAATCTCACGGGAGTTGGAACAATCTTCAGGCATTTGGATAACTTTAAAACTAAACTTTAAACTAGACTTTAGTAAGCTTAGGTTGTCAGTTTCCTGAATTTTCCCAAAACTATCTAAAGCTAATATCTATCTAATAAAAATAGGTCTTAAATTTCAGATTAGGCTCAAATGGTAGGAATTCCGGCAGATTTTAGTTATTTTAGTTTTATAAAGTAGAGCCTAAGAAATCTAAGGTTTCGAACCGAAAGAGGCTTCTACCATGCTCGAACCGAATCAGATATCTAAACTAAAACTGAATTGGAACCTCAACCTGAACCGAAGGAGTATTTCCTGCTCGGTTCAAAGAGTATATTTAGGTATTCTAAATTTCATTTCAGATACTAAGAAATTATGCAAAATTGTTTATAAGTCTTGACAAAATGTGAAAGAATTTTAATGAATCACGAATTAAACCAAAACCATTTGCCTTGATGCTCGAACCAGAACCGGAAATGAAAATGTAATTCAAGCCGCGAATCCGAGCTCCCCAATAATTTTTTTGTTTATCTGTAAAACAATCCCCATCGGACGAGATCGATAAAGAATATTATTTTATTTTTTTCGGGAGCCGGATCGTATTATGTATTCCGTGCTCATCTCTAATGACAATCTGAAGTGGGCTTGTTTGTTATTTGAAATTATCATATATGAAAATATTTATATACATATACACACACACATACATATATATTTGCTGATTAAGCATGTGCGTGTAGATAGCATGTGAGAGGGGGCGAGGCAGCGGAAGAAGGGGTAGAAGAAAGAAACGTCAGCTTCTGTTTGGCGCAATATAAGCAAATGTCAAATGCCCCGCCGCACACAGATGTTCTTCCACTTCCTACTCTTCTCTCTCTCTCTCTCCCTCTCTCTCTCTCTGTCTGCTTCTCTTTCTCTATTCGTACCGCATTTTTCATGGCATTTCAAATATGTTTTGTTGGCTTATCAAAACACACACACACACACACACAGTCAAACAAATAATTATAACTCTAATCTGCTTTTATTTTTGCCCCCCTTGAAAACAACTTTATTTGCCACTTTTCGACGACCTTGCGCGCTCTTTGGGAAGAGTAGTGCTGCGAACCGGGAGCTGGAACTGGAAATGAAATTAATTCCACTTGCCGTGCACACCACATTTCGGCTGCTTAATGAATTAAACATGAAAAAGCCTGCCAAATCGATTTTCATTTAATACTAGGTCACAACAACAACAACAACAACAACAACAATCACAGCAACAAAAGCAACAACAATAAATTGTGAAGACGTCAAACAGGCACGCATTTTTTTCATGCATATTTAGCATGGTTTCTTTTACTGTGCTTTGTTTTTGTTTTAGCGATAAATAGCATGCTTAGCAACATTTTGTATTCGCCGCAACATTTTGTACTGGCAGGTTAACAGAGAAACTGTTGGCAGAAGTAGAGTTTTACATGAATAACCTAAATACATATGTTATAGTAATATTAATTCAACAATTACTTAATTAAAAAACTTAAAGCTTAAAATTAGGCATAAATCCACTTTAAAATTAATACAAATCAAAGAGTAGTAAGGCTTTTGCGCTCTCTAAGCAGCTAGCATAGCATCTTGTCTATGCGCAACATAATTCCCTACTGTTAAATAGGCTCTAGCTGGAAACATGTATAGCAACATTTTCACTGTAAAGTTAACAGAATTTTAAATGCACACTATTATAATGAAGCAATTAACAGTAGCTTAATGCAGCAAACATTAATTGGACGAATGTCTAAAAAAACAAAAAACATGCTATGAAAAGTGGAAATACGCCTAACCGGGTAGAGTACAGAATGCGCAGAAGAAGAAGAAGAAAACCGGCCCAACCACTTGGATACAAAGTTCAAGGACACTTTTACAGTCTGCGCAGCGTCGCCAGCTTGTAAGTTGCGTTGGTTGTTGCAACTGCTGCTGGTGCTGTTGTTGTTGTTGTTGTTGCTGCCGTTGTTGTTGCAGTGCTTTGTGCAAGTTTTTGTGTTGGCCCAAGTGAAAACTGTCACATGTCTGTTAGAGGCATACTCAGAGGACACCACAAGACGACACCCCATTTGTCCCCCATTTTTCCCCCACTTTTTGCCTTCTAAAGTGCAAACAGTTGCTCGGGTTTTTCATTGCATCGGGGGCGGTGGCCCCAAAAGTTGAACTTTTACTTTTTCTTGGCAATGGAAAATAGCAGGCAACTGGCATAGATAAGCTAAAAAATGCAGTAGTCGAGCGGTCAGAAATCAAATAAAAACTTATATCAAGACGTTGTAAATTTATGAACTCTGAACAATCTATGATACGACACAGCAATAAAGTTAATCAGCTTAATCCAAAATAGCTACTGAAATCTGAATTACTAATTCTATTCCTGAAGTAAGCTGAATTGAATTCTTGGAATAATTACAAAAGTCTTGATCCAAGCTTCCTGTACTGATCACAAATTCTCTTTTTCTCTCTCTCAGAAACTATGCTAAATATAAATCAATGTTGAATTCTTGTTTCAGTCTTGAATGAAGTATTTTCTGTTTAATTTAAGAAAATCCTTCAATTATTTTGATTGGTTTGCAGAGATCACTTTAAAAGATTCAGCCGTTCTTCATTTTCCCTTTCCATCAAAACATAAATCGATGCATTAACCCATCCAAACTTCATAATGAAATCATACTTTCGACTTACCTAACGCTACTTACTCGTTAAAGCCATTGTTTGTGTCCAACTAAGACGTAAGCTTTCACTGTAAATTATTTAACCTATTAAAAGCTTAATATCATAAAAAACTAAAAATTAAGTAAACAACTTAATTGAGGAAACCTTTTGAAGAAACCTAACTTAAAGTCTAACTGATGACTAAAGTTTGCCGGCTGATCAATTTAAATTTTTCGAAAGAACTGATAGTTATAGCAAACTGTAATAAATTTTTTAAATATAATGGAATTCAAGGCAATATAATCTCATTTATATGTTGAGAACTCGAAGGTCCTTTATTGCTTTGCCTTTCCTTTTCATATTAAGGCTTACTATGGTTTTCTTTACTCCAAGAAACTGCTGACTTCAAGCAAGATTTCAATGTAGAGTTCTGGATTTGAAATAAAATAGGAATAAAGGAATATCCTTGCAAAAGTTCTAGATTTAAAATATATAATATGAATAAAGGAATATCCTTGCAAAAGTTCTAGATTGGAAATTTTATATGAATAAACGAATATCCTTGCACAAGTCTTGTTTTTTTCGCAAAAAGAAATCTTCGTAAAACTTGTAGCTATTTCTCTATATAAAAAAAGGCTTTAAATCAATGAATAAAAGACCTCTTAACTTTGTTTATTAAACGTTTTTATTTATATAAAAAGAAAATTATAGCAGTATATAATAGAAAATTAAGGCTTTTATGGAAATTGACGACATTCAGTGTAATTCCACTGTGCTGAAACTAATCAACATGCACAGTTACATTCACAGTTACTTTGTTCCATCCCCGATTTGTTGTATATGTATATATATACACACACACACACACACATACATATTTATATAGATGTGTATGCACTTTTTTAAGCAGTGTCAGGTGTTCACAAAAAGCTGACGAGCATTAGCTTTGTCTGCCTTTCTTTATGTGAAAGTATACAAGAGTAAGTGTAAGTGTATGCGTGTGCGTTTTGTATGCGGCTTTTAACCCTTGGCCCTTGAGCCGGTTCAGACAGCGAGGGTTGCTGCTGTTGTTTCTTCATTTAACTTGCACAAATGCTCATAAATCTTGCACTTGGCCGCTTTTGGAGTGGAGGATCGCAGCCAAATGTTTTGTGTCTCCTGTCTCGTGTCCCGTGTCCCGTGTCCATGCCGAATCGCTTCCTTTGTGTCTGCGGCACAACTTTCGCCTGGCATTTCCGAGTTCCGCATTTAATGTTGGGAATTTGGAGTTGGAGTTGAAAGTGTCGACGCCACTTGAACACATGGCGCACTGGGAGATGTCTCTGCCGACAGCAAGCTCCAGCATTCCCCAGCTGCCAGCAGCTACACTCAACAAAAAAATGGAAGGCGTTCTAAACTCAAAAAATTGTGGCTTTATTTTTTAAAGTCATTCTTTCTTTAACTAACTGTTTGTGCTTAAATTTTATATATATAAGTCAAGATCAAAAAAATTATTTGCAGTTTTTGAACCTAGTTTCAAGGATGTGGTACGAGCTTCAAGGCTTTATCGGAGTTTAAACCTGATAAGAATGCAACATTACCTCATTTTTTCTGTGCGTGGAACAGCCTGCTAGCTTCCTGGCTTCCCCCCTTTCGGAAAAGACAAACAGCTGCCAAGAGTCGGCAGGTCTGAGCGTATCTTTTAGCCCTCGGGCCGCTGTATCGCCCACCATTGCCAAGGGCAACTGTCACGTTGCCACCCCACTGCTTTAACGTCTTCTTTTTGCTGTTGTTTTGGTATTTGGTATTGCTTTTTTTTTTTGTTTATAACCTAATCAGCAAACTAAACACGTTTGCGGCTTTCTCAACAATTTGCCGGGGTCCCAATTTTCATTACAATTACCCCATAGCAGTACCTGAACCCAACAGTTCCATTTGTATGCCCCAATCCCTCTTGGTTCCCGTTGCCGTTGCCGTTGCTGTTGCACGTTTGCTGCTGCTGTGTCCTCTGTTTTTTCAATGGAACATCGCACAGCGTACATTTTTTAGCATTTCTCTTTGCACATTTCTACCGGGTTTCTTGTTTGCTTTTGTCTCTTTTGCTTATTTTCTTTACAAAGCCAAATATTGATTAATTTGTCGTTGGAAAAAATAAGCAAACCATATATAAAAAATTTGAACGAAAGGTTGCGAAGAATTGCAGTTACTCTTCAATATTTCAAAATGTAGGAGAATTTACTTTATTTTGAAATAAAGCTCCGAATCGACCTCAGTCTAAGCTCTGATTTTGGTTCAAGAATATAGAATTCAACCCTCGAAGCGAATCAGTTTGGTTTGTACTTTGGTTCATCCAAATTTTTGAATTTGGCTGGAAACAGCTTAGCTTAAAACTGGCTTAGAAATTTTGGACACATGCTGAAGAATGTTTTTAAAATAATCTTAAATTGAGAAAGTTATGAAAAATATTATAAAAATCGCATGTTTTATTAAGCAGATTTTGTTATATCCTTAAAGGGGTTGGTAATATCTTGAGGTCAATAAAATATATAAGTAGAGAACGCAACTGCCAACACTTGAAAAATATCTAACCTTACTTGAAATCTAAAAGATTTTGGTTGAAAGTTTTTACATAATATTATACTATATATTATAAGCATGATATAACGAATAATTCTGTATCATTAGCTGAAAAATTGCATCGTTTCCTCAGTTATGGCTAATCAATTTTTGGTTTCATAAAAGAAAATGCATAATACACTATTACGAGTATTTTCCATAAAGTCTAAGTACTCATATAATAATAATTTTTGGATCATTTCGATTGCGTGGCATTTTCATTAGTTGTTTTTCCGGCCTCGTTTTTCGTTTTTTTTCTTCTTTCTTCAATTTGGCTGCTTGGCCCATTAATTTGACGCTTGAGTGCGTGTAAATCTTAATTAAACAACTTTTATGTACTATGAGAAATTGGCAACAAAAACCAAAACAAAAAAAATCAAAAAAAAAAAAGCCACTCCAAACACGATATGCCATAACTTTTATGACGCGCTGCGTTGTGTCTCTGTTGGTTTTTTATTTTTATACTCTTTTCGAGGGTACTATAACTGTGTCACGAAGTGTGTAATGCATCTGAAGGAAGCGTCTGGAAATCCATAAAATAATATATATATAGCAGGAGGGTAAGATTAGTCTATAAAGCCTTATTTGTCTGGCGGACTTCTTTCTATACAAAGTAGTCTTCACTTTTTGAGCCAGATGATTGAAATTTGGCTCTCGCACTATATCGGATATATAGTCGGAATAAAGGGGAATATTGGGTTCCAAAATTGCTGAAAACATTCAGATATCTGAACAAAACTTGCATGGATATGAGAGTGTGTTTTCTAACCGCATTTGAAACATTATTAAGATCGGCCAACTATACTATAAAGCTTCAATAAAGAAAGTTAAGAGTGTGTTTTCTAAATATGTATAAAATATAGCTGTCGTAGAAAGCAGTCAAAATAATTAAATTTATTGCCAATTTTCAAATACTTAACCCACTCCGCAAGGGTATGCAATCTTCGACTTGAAGAGTCAGCAATTTCTTAATAGTTTTTCTGAAATTTTATTTTTTGGGTGCAACAACCGCAGAGGAGACAACGTGTTTGTTTTTCGAGGCGCACCTGTTCACTTTCCGACTATTATAATATTTAGATTCGTAATGCGAACCATTTAAGGCAATTCAAATATATCATTTGGCTAACAAGTGAAATTCAATTATAAATGCAATTTTCTAGTGTCCTCAGTTCTCCGCTGGGGGGAGCAGAAGAAAAACCTGGTAGGCGGTGCTGGGCGCGGGTTGAAGTATCTTCTCTGCGTGGGCAAACGGCAACTGATATGACAACAACAAAAACAACGGCAACAACAATGTCAACGAGAAGAGCAATCGCCGGGGACGCCAACGCACATATTTCCTGTGCCGGCAGCTTATCGATTTTTAGTTTGACGTAGTAACAATTCTATTTACTTATTATTCCATTGGCATAGGGATATTCACGTCAGTCTCAATTGTCAATTTCTATTTAATAGTCATTTTATGACGAGTTTAACACAATTTCCACAGAACTACGGACTTTGGCTATTATTGAGAGCAGCCACAAAAAAACAAAAATAAAAATATGGCTCTAATTGCCACTCGTGATGGCTGCCTGGCATGTAAATTGATCTGAATTTCATGATTCATGTGCCCAAAAAAAGAAAAACCAGTAAAACTGGATCATAATTCAGCTAAGAAGAAAATTCCCTTTTGCTGTGTGTTAATTAATTATTTCAATATTATTTAAAATTATGATAAAATGTTGTAATTTCTGGCTTATTTTGTTGGGTTTCCCTGGCGAATTTTAAAACTGGAATAATCATTTAAAAATTGTTTTTTGAATACTTTTTATATGGCCAAGCCCATAAATAAAATGAAAAAATATGGAAAAATTCTAGACACATTAAATTTTAAAAGTAATTTTAAATAATCTCTTTTAAATATTTGTTTATTGTGCAAAAAATGCAATTCTTCTTTATAAATAAACAATGTGGATGTAGATTGTTGACTCTTTAAGGTTTAATGAGCTGGAATCTCGGTACTCTCTTATCTATCACTTCCAACAAGACTGAAAAAAATAACAACAACAATAACAATTAGAGGAAATGATAACAATTAAAAGTTTTAAACGAAACTTTCCAATTAAAACTGATATTGGCTGATTGCCTAAGAGAGACCCGCAGTAAAAGCTATAAAAAGATTTAACAATAGAAAAGAAAGAAAAAAATAGAACAGACAAATTATGGTGGAAGAAAAATTCCATCAATTTAACAGCTAAGTAGCTTGGCCATAGCATTAAGTTAACCAAGAAAGTGTAAAAATTGATTTTTACACGTTGTTTCTTTTGATAGTCAATTGCCTTCTTTTTCCTCTTCCCATAATTGTTCACGCTCTCTCTCCTCCCTGTGCTTTCAGGCCTGAAGGTCATTAAAAATCTCAAAGCTTATCAATAAAGTGATACCTCTTTTTTTTTCTCTCACAGTGAGGAACCCTAATGTAGGCGACATTGGTGGCTTGTCATAGATTTCCCATTGCATTTTGCAAATGTCATCGTTTGGTTTCAATTTTTTTTTGTTCTCTTTCGGATTTGATACAATCACACACGAATACGTCGTATAGGAAAAATAAAAAAGGTCAAATGGTTTTTTGATGTCGTCGTTCGTCGTCGTCGTCTGAGCAACCAAACAAAATGCCAAATGTCATGCTCAATGGAGCAACAGAAACTTGGGAACCACTGCACTTGGTGGCAAGCAATTTTGACCCACTTGGCAAGCGAAACTGCAAAAAAGAATCAGGCATTAGGCCAGCGTTAGTAGAAATCAAAACAAGTAAGAGTGCTCTGCTCAATAAAACTCTATCAGTAGATACCCATTAATCACCTCGAAGCTATCGTAACAAAACCATCGATCGATTGTATCCATTAATTTCGATAAGGCGTTGATTTGAGACTCCCAATTTGTTTTCAAACGTGTTGGCCTGGAGCACTGGAAACTTCGATTATCGATTGTATTGATTCGATTAAATCGATGGTTCTCAGTGCTGTTTGCGTGGAGCACTCGAATGTTGAAGTACTTTGTGCTCTCTTTCACATGCAAAATCTTATCGATAGAAATCGATAGATCACTTGATTTATGGTATTGAAGATGCCACATTTTACGAATTTGTTTTTATACAGGGTACTTAAATTTTCACTAGAACTCACACTAGAAAAGATGACGGCAGCTTTTTGCAAAAAATAAAGAAAGAAAACCGCGAACATTTGCTCTTTGGAGGATTGGCAGCTGGTTGGCTGGTGTTACTTTAATTAAGTTAATTAGCCTGGCTAAGGGCGATGCCTAGTCAAGTCCTAGACACGCCTTGATATGGCTGCTAGCCAAAAGGTGGCGTCATAACGCAACCTCAATAATGAGGTAATGGAGCACTCATAACTCCAGGCATAAATTTCCATTTGCCAAGAGAGAAAGGCAACCGTGAATGTTGCCGCAACATCATTCCACAGCAACATGGATACTACAAAAACCCGTACAAATATCGTAATACAAATTTATGGCCCGACACGCGAATCCCCTCGAAAAGCACAAGACTCTGAGCGTCGATCAAGCTTAAACTGCTTCTGCTGTACGGCGAGACGGGGGCGTGCAAGTTTTGGGGGAAGCCAACATACGTTAAAACAAAAGCCAAGTGAAAAATAAAACATCAAAATAAATGGGGTATACAACTCAACGACGCTTTAATACTCTATAAATTTTAGTTATAGTATAAATTGACTTGAAGTTGAATCATCATTTGATTGATTGTCAGTCACAATGGGTAAATCCTTGTCTATTGAATATTATTCGAAGCAGCACATATATTGGTATCGAATGGATCGAACAAATATATTCCAAAGTTTCCATAGAAACTATCGGTACAAAAGCTGTCGTTTAGAAACCTTTTTTCATATCAAATCATCAAGATTGAACTACTATATCATTTAGTATCAATTAGTAAATGGTTTCTGATTCCAATCTGAAAAGTTATCCACCTTCTTTTATTTGTTTTTATCAAAATGTTAAAGTAAAAGTTTCGTTATCTGGTTAATAATTTTATCTGGAATTATGTGGAATTACTTATTGATTAGAACCATAAAAAATTTAAATGTAAATTTAATGGGATTAGTTGAAGCTTGTTTTGTTTACCTAAAAAAATGATACGACTCTAAAAAAGGGGAGCTAATTTTCTACGTAATTTGAGCAGGCCACAGTAATTGTAGAGTATCGTCTTATCGCACTAATATACTAAACAGAAATTCGATAAATTGCAATAATTAAATTAATGATAATATTTACACAGAAACAGCTGCCAGCTGTGGCAACTGTAGGCCCAGACATAATACCTGTATCATTTAGGCAAAATAATGAAAGAAACCCGGATATATTTTCTGAATGAACAAAGCCAATGAAAATGTCATTATAGCCGGGTAAGCAAGGGTATATTCAAAAAACCAAAAAAAAACCTTAAAATCAGACACTTTGAGCAGACAATGGGCAAGTAAAACGTGCCTGTGAAGAATAAAAAATGATGGAAAAAAAAGGAAAAAAATATAAAAATCATAAACGAGCTTCAATAAGCAAACTGAGAGAAAGAGAGAGCGAGGGAGAGAGCGGGAGAGGGAGAGACTCATACTTAATGAATGCTCTGACATAACCCATGTTAAAGTCCAGGGGCCCCAGAAGATGGTGTATCGGCAGGGGGTAACTGACTCATTGAACGGTTATGCACGAGGATGGCAAGCCAACTAACACAGAGAGAGAAAGAGAATATACATATACATATATATGTGTGTGTATGTGTATATGTATCTACGTAGTTGGAATTCAATTGGCAGTGATCGCTTAATGACAACAATTTCAATAATTTGCACAGACTGTGTGACGTGGAATGCGGCATAGTACTCGAGTTGTTGCTGTTGTTTACTGGACTTTTGTGGAACGCGCCAGAGCTTAAATGAACTTGACAAGTAGAAGAGATTTCTGATTGCTCTCACAACTATATAGCGTGACAGCTACTTGCATCTATTTATTCCCCCACTCATCCAATTCCCTGCCCGATTGCCCGATCCCATAACCGAAGAGGGAGAGGGAGATGGGGGGAGGCACATAACGTCTGGCGACACCTGTTGTCGCCTGTTTGCATTACATAAAAATCAGAAGTAATATTTAGTCTATGCCGTAACTGCAATTTGTCACGGGAGATCAGTTAAATCAGTAATTAGCTCAATTGATTTCCTTAATCAATCGAGCTCGTCTGTCTCTTGGGCTAGACTAAAACAATTTCAATTGAAACTGTCTTATGGGCTCAGCTGTTTTATAGCGGTCTAAAACTATCACATTTTTGTCTATTATTTTTCTCTATAATTCCCCAACGTATAAATTATTAACAATACATTTATTTAAGCTATTGATCGTTAATATCTTAAAGGCCAGATCCATTACAACATATTTCTTCCATCAATCTCAATGGACATGTTTTTCACGGGAATTTCCCTACGAAATATCAAGTCCATTTTTCTCTATCAATCTCGAAAAAAGATACAAATTGAGAAGCTTTACTTAAAATATTCTGTATTTTTTCAATGTTTCAGTATTAACATGAAATATTACTTATATTTTAAATTTTTTAATAGATTTTCGAAGCGAATACAATAAAAAGTTGAGGGAAAAGTCTGTTGTAGTTACCTTTTTAAGCTATTACCATTACTACTAAAGATACTCTACACTCAAAAAAATACACTGAACTTAGCTTACTTAAAAATAAATCAAAGGCATTGAAAAGTTGAGAGTTTTCAGCAATAAAAATTTTAAAATATAAATAATTTTGTAAAAGTAGAAATCAAAGTCCCTTTAAATCAACTTTATACGCTTCTTAGGAAATAAATCTTTTGCTAAATAGATTTTCTACGATAAAAACTACTTTTTTTCTCAGTGTAGGCGATGTGTCAGGGTCGAACGTAGAAAGGATTTGTATGCTTTAAAATTCCGTGTCTAAAATGAAGTGACCCAAATTTTTTCAAATTTTCTCCTAAGGCTCATACCAAAATTTACGAATTTTTCGGGTCCCAAACATAATGAGCATGACAACAGATAGATATAGATAGAATTTGGAGCACCACGCCCGTTAATGTCCTGGGTGTGCCTTGTTATAGACCTGTCCCTCTTGCTCTCTCAGCCAGAATGGCGTCATCGAAAATTTGCTGGTTCGGTGTCTGCGGTGTCAGCACGTTGTTGTTGTTGTTGCTGGTGTTGTTGTTGTTGCAATGCTTTAACGGTAAATCGGTCAACGTCGTGGGGTCATCATTGGAATCTAGTGCAGCAAGTCAGCTCAGTGAGCTCAGTGGAAAATATAAATGTGGTTGCAAACAATTTACGTAAATTAGCGCAATTACAGCTGGCATTCTGTGCTGTATAGCCGACAGATACAGATACTTTCTAGTCTAGTAGTAGCGGAGACCAATGGAACCGGTTTTTGACTGATTTCTGTTTACTGTTTACTGTTGTTGTTTCTCCTTTTATTTTTTTCCTATACTCGGTTACCCATTGAAAATGGGTAGAAAGGCTTGTCCGACCCAATAAAGTATATATTATCTTGCTTTCAATCATCAACTGAGTTGATTTAGCTATCTAGTGTCTCTCCGTGGGTTCGGCCTCTTCGAACGCTTCGCTCATGGAGAGCTAGAAACCTCAAAGTACTTACATAAAATATGGCCCGAAAATTAAATATAAATATTCCAAAAACTGTTTTTGGGAAAATCCACCCTCAAGGTATGAAATGGGCATGAAATGATAACTCGATTGACTTGAAATCTAACTTCGGAGCTTCACATTTTTGGAAAATCCACCCCAAAGTTAATAAATAGAATGGGAAGCTAAAGTGTATTCTGGGTACAGAGTATCTTCTAGTCGTACAAGCTCGACTTAAAAATTTCTACTAGTTTTTTTTGCTTGAAATGTCAGCAGTATACGAGTAAAATAGGTAGAAAAAAAAATAATACAGCAGTCGGTGGTGTTGTTGTTTCCATAAGCAGACGTAGTATGAGACAGAAAAAAAATATATTCTTTAAAAAAAGATACTAAAAATTATGGTGCGAAGTATATTAAGAATAAAAGATATACCGCGTCGAATAACTCAAAAGTACAGCGAAATGTAAAGAGAAAATCCCCAATTTAAATAGAAATTAATTAATTTGATATTCTCTTGGTTTTTTTTTATAGCATGGAAGTTCAAACTGTAAACAATCTGCACAACACAGCCGCACTGTTATCATCGCTTCAAGGATCAAATAACAGTAATAGCGCCAGTCCAAATGCTACGCCCAAAAAGACAGTTGCCGCAAATGCTGGAGCCGCATCCGCCAAGCAATCGTCAACAGAAGCCGCTATCCTGGAACAGCTGAGCAAACAGGTAGTTCAACTAAGTCGCGACTGCGAGAGTCCGGCCAGTTCGAATTCGGAGCTGGAGAAGGACTTTAATGAGCTGCAAGATATGAATGGGTCGCTGACAGGAAGCGGCAGTGTTGGCAAATCAAATGGCTCACTTAGTGGTGCCTCATCGACCAATTCGGCACCACCAGGTGGCGGTGTCAATGGCGGAGCTGGTGGCAGCAGCATTGCAACAACTACAAATGGCAGCACTACTCAACCATTGAATGCTGCCTCTGGAGCAGTACAGCATCTCAAGAAACGCATCTCTAGCAGCCGTACACCCACACGTAAAGCACATCGCATTAAATTCTATCGAAATGGTGATCGTTTCTATCCGGGCATCACTATACCCGTCTCCAATGAGCGATATCGTTCCTTTGAGAGCCTCTATGAAGATCTGACACGACTACTGGAGGAGAATGTCAAGATACCGGGTGCTGTGCGCGCCATCTACAATATGTGCGGCAAAAAGGTGAGTTGTTTACTCAAAATCTATTTTTTTCCGTTTCCAAATGTAACTAAAACCTTTTCTTTTATTAGATCACAGCACTGGATGAGCTGGAGGATGGCCAGAGCTACGTTTGTTCCTGCAATAATGAGAACTTCAAGAAGGTGGAGTATAATACAAGCTCCCAGCCATTGGCTAATCTCACGCTGGCTAACAATAGTCGCTCCACCAATCAGCGTCTGGCCAAACTGCAGCGTCCAGCCTCACCGCTAAAGAATGGGGCATTAAGTACCAGTAGTACTACCGCAGTAGTGGCGTCTAATGGTGTTGGATGCGGTGCAGGTACAAATGGTAGTCCATTGAATACTTCCCGTTTCAGTGAGCGGGATAGTGTGGTGCATCCACGTATTGTGACACTAATACGAAACGGCACCAAACCACGACGGATTATGCGATTACTCCTAAACAAACGTAACAGTCCCAGCTTCGAGCATGTCCTAACCGCCATAACGCAGGTGGTGCGCCTGGATACGGGTTATGTGCGTAAGGTTTTCACATTATCGGGAGTTTCGGTGGCACAGCTGGCGGATTTCTTTGGTACGGAGGATGTATTCTTTGCCTATGGTACAGAGCGTGTGAATACCACCGAAGATTTCAAGCTGGAGGCTGAAGAGCAGCGGGCCATAAATGCCATACGCAAAACACTTCGCACCGCTGGCACCACATGCAAGGGACCCAAACCCAAGATGCCTGTGAAAAGCAAAAAGGTCTTTCCGTCTGAGACCAGTCGGTCCCGAGAGGATGGCGATATGCCCAGCACTGAGGATGAAGATGAGGCGACACTACTTAAGAGCACTGGCGTTGATATTGGTGAATTACCCGCCGCTGTGCGAGAAAATTATGCACTGGGGAAAATGATTGGCGATGGTAACTTTGCTGTTGTGCTTCAGATCAAGGATCGACAGACGGGTCTGCCTTATGCCCTCAAAATCATTGACAAGAGCAAGTGCAAGGGCAAGGAACACTACATCGATGCCGAGGTGCGCGTTATGAAGAAGCTACAGCATCCGCATATCATTTCGCTCATCATGGATGTCGATCAGGTGACAAATATGTACCTGGTGCTGGAGTACGTGAGTGGTGAGTATTTTGCTCTTGAATAATCCATTAAATCAAACCTAACTCACCACTGTTTTCAATATAAATAATGAATAATTAAGTACAGTTCTGTTCAGTCTAAAAATTAAATTTGTTTAAATAATATATACTTAGTCATAATATACAAAAAACATTTGCGAATTTCCCATTAACACTAAAAAGTGAAAAGTGATTGAAAATAAAATCGAAACTCTACTCTTAATTATTTTTAGGTGGGGATCTCTTTGATGCGATTACGCAAGTCACACGCTTCTCGGAGAGCCAATCGCGCATAATGATCCGACATTTGGGATCGGCCATGTCTTATCTACATTCCATGGGCATTGTGCACAGAGATATTAAGCCGGAAAATCTACTGGTAAGCGCCGGACTATATAAACGGTCTTAAAATTTACTTTAAAACTATTATTGTTCCACAGGTTGAACTCGACAAGTATGGAAATGTTGTCGAACTGAAACTCGCTGATTTTGGACTAGCCTGCGAGGTAACTGAACCACTGTTTGCTGTATGCGGCACGCCTACATATGTGGCGCCTGAAATATTGCTAGAAGTAGGATATGGATTGAAGGTAAAAACAAAAATATTCATTTGATTTTTTAGAAGCTATTAATTCCTGCTTTACGTTTGAATGAATAGATTGATGTGTGGGCTGCCGGCATCATATTGTATATATTGCTTTGCGGATTTCCGCCTTTTGTTGCGCCTGATAACCAGCAGGAGCCGCTGTTTGATGCCATCATTTCTGGCGTTTATGAGTTTCCCGATCCCTACTGGTCGGACATCGGTGATGGTGTGCGTGATTTAATCGCCAATATGCTACAATCGGATCCAGATGTGCGTTTCACCAGCGAGGATATACTAGATCATTATTGGACAATGGGCAACGAAGATAATGGCAGCGGCGGCGTTCATTTTAGTAGATGAATTGTGGCCGTTTGGGGTGTTTGAGCAGCTCTCCAGTACGCCCCTGCAATGCCGCTGTCTATTAGTTTTTGTATTATGTAATTTAGCGCTATTCTATAGGCCTTAATTTATTATTTATACATATTAACACATATTACATAAATACTATGGTACCCACACATTTGACGTTAAGCAAGGATAACAGATAACAGATAGCAGAAGAAAAGAAAAACGAGATGAAGAGATAAAGAGATAAAGATAGAAAAGAAAATGCAAGAGATCGATTCATATAAAAAATAAACATGGACTGGCAGACGATGCGGACAGTTTTAAGAAATTCCAATTTCCAAACCGTTTACGGTTAGCTACTTTAAAATATTCATTTTAACGCGTATATATATATTTTTTAATGAGAACTAGATAACAACATACGGATACATATTCATACATATACATATATTTTATTGGTATTTTTAAAAGTGTTTTTAATTAGTATTTTAATTGATTATAAATTATGAATAAATGCATGTTGTGTATATTTTCATAAATTGTTAATTATGTTTTCGGATGCTTTTTGCTTTGTTTAAAGACGAACGTATATGTATGTTTTGCTAGCACTTGTAATTTACAATTTACGATAAACGCGAAAAAAACAGAAATTATAATATAAAAAAAAAAAAAAAAACAAACAATAATTAAGCGCATTTATACAGACACCAATAATAAAACTTTAGAAATATATATATATATATATATATATATATATACATATGAAAATGTAGTTTTTTCTCATGGTGGGGCTGCAAGCTGTTTGGCTCATTAATTAACCTGGTTTTTCGCAACCAATCTTTGCATTGGTATTCAACTTTTTTTTCGTAATTATGTTTTTCCGTAAACTTTAGTTAGTTTTTGGGACAGAACATTACTTTAATTCCAATAGGTCAAAAATTATTGTAACTTGGCCAATAAAGAGTCAATGTTTTGACAAAGTTAGGGTATTCTTTCTGGCTTTCACAACTCTGATTAGAATCAAATTTGAATAGATATCCACCCGCGCAGTTTTCGATAAGCTTATCGATAATTCGCAAAGTTCTGCACAGCGTTGCAGTGAATTTTGCAAGAGAAGTATAGCGTTTTGAATGAAAAAAACAAAAACAGCTGTTGCATGCGAAATGTGGTCACACTGGCTGAAAGATGTTTTGATAAGAAAGCGAAAGCAAAGGAAAAATTGTATAAAATGGCCGAGACATTACCAATTAACAGCGTAAGTGGCATTTAGCTGATTAACTGATCAACAGCTTCACCATTGTTACTGTCCCTCTTTCCTCGCTTGTCTAGGACTCGGGCACCGATGAAGAGGAAGACGTGGAACCAAAGTTCAAATACCAGCGAATTGGCAATGATCTGAGGAACATACTCAACACTGATGTTGTCACCTGCAGCGCTGTTCATGCAAAGGTTAGTGTTACTTATTGGTTTATTTCCAGTGCCGCAAACATTCAACACTTTGGTTCAAAAGCAGGAGGAACTTTGGATTCGGTTTCCGAACCCAATCTTATTACTATTGGAACCTTTACTAAAGATGTTAAACTAAATTGGAGTTTTTTCTCTAACAGTTTCTCATATTTGGAACATTCCGAGGGCGAGTATATCTGGTGGATCATCAGGGCAACTCGGTGGAATCAAACTTGAGCAGTGGAGATCGACACACACACTCAGTTGCGGTCAATCACATCGATGTGGATCCAAAGGGCGAATATGTAGCCACATGTTCCGATGACGGACGCGTGAGTCATATAAAAGAGGGCGCTTTTTTATAGGAGTCAATTGAATAAGTGTAAAAATAATTAATCGTTGCAGGTCAACATCACGGGCTTGTTCAGCTGTGAGAACAATCAGAACCTCAGTTATGGTAAATTTATTAAAGCGGTTGCCTTAGATCCCGAAATAAAAACGGGTGTACGACGTTTCATTGTGGGTGAGTAATGATCCACAAATACTAATTTGTTTCTATACTCTCGCAAAGGATATTATTATTTTGTTCTTGTTCCACCCTTTTACCTTCTTATTTTTGCTTTTATTATACTTAATACTTCGTTTTTTTTATTTCAGGCGATGATAAACTCACACTGTACGAACGTAATTTATTGAAGAAGTTCAAGCCCAGCGAATTATGTGCTGTGGAGGGCAGCGTCTTGTCCATTTGCTGGCAGGGTAACTTTGTGGCCTGGTCCAGTCATTTGGGTGTGCGTGTATATGATCTCAGCGAAAAATGTTCCCTTGGCCTCATGAAATGGGAGGTTCCAGCACAGGCACGTCTGGAAAACTTTCGCTGTCATCTGCGCTGGTCTAATCCCAACACGTTGCTCATTGGCTGGGTGGATACAATACGTATTTGTGTAATACGAAAGCGTAATGCTATTGAAGCATCCTCCAGTAATTTACCTGGGTTTATTGTAGATCCAGGTGCGAGCAAGTATACTACTAAATATATAATAATGTAATATAATATAAATCTTCAGAAGAAGTCAGATAAAATTGGAATTAGAGAAATATTACGCTAATGTTGGCTGTTAATAACTATTTATTTTGTTTTACAGTCTCAACATTTCAAACTACATTCTACATATGTGGATTGGCTCCACTGGCGCCCAATCAGCTGGTGGTGCTGGGTTATCGTAAGGAACGTAGCGCCAATTATAAGGCACTACGTCCGGTTCTTTGTGTTATTGAGTATAAAATGAACACCTGCGAAGAGGTATGCACCGATAGTCTGACCTTACGCGGCTTCGAGGAGTACACAGTGAATGATTATAGCCTTGGCTGCAACATCGACGAGCATCGTTACTATATTATGGCGCCCAAGGATATTGTAGTGGCCAGCTTCATTGAAACAGACGATCGCGTGGAATGGCTTATAAATCACAAGTAAGTGATGGCATTTTTTTATATTTTTGACTAAAGTTAATTATAATCATTCCATTTGAGACAAAAGAGTTCTAGAAGTTGGAATTTTTTTATATTTTGAAATTTGTTATAATTTATTAATTTTTTTCAGAAAATTATTGTTTGGCATATTTTATGTCACAGTGTGGTCCAATGTTTCTTATAAATGTAGTGCTGTCTTTGAGCTCATGTTATCAGAATTCCTTTATATTAATATCAAAATCTAGCACACCTACTTTCTTAATTAAATATTTGCTTATGTAAAAGTCAGCTTAAAATTTAAAAATACCTTCGTAATTTTATATCAAAAAAAGTTATGTCGTATTTAAGAGAATTTTCGTATAAGAAAAGGTTAAAGCTTTATAATTGTTTCTTTCAATTATTTCGAATACTATACGAGACATAAGAGTATTGAAGTATATACGCAGTCCCTTCAGAAAACTAAATCAAATATGGAATTCCATGAAAAATATGTAGGTAGAGTATCTCATAGTCGCTCACTCTTGACTAGAGTTAATCTTTTCCTTATCGAATAAAATGGGTACTAAAAAATATTTTAATAATTTCTATCTTTGGTTAAAGGAGCTTAATAAACTAAATTAAAATTAAACAACGATGCTGTCACAGCACTTGTCCGCAGGCTTAGTCCAATCGTAGTAATATGCGACGAGAGCTCTTTGTGCAGGATGTTCGTGGGTGCACAGTTTACCCTGATAAAGATCGTGCATATGTAGATGATTGCGCTTGTGTAGGACCAGATGATAGGAGCGACATTTGGCGGGCATGTAGCCGGTATCAAACCGTACATCATGCCAGCGATAGACATTACGTAGTGGTGCTAACCAGGTGCCCATTGAAGCATCCTCGGATACATAACTGGAGAGCAATAGCGAACTGTTTTTCACATATTCGCATAGCTTGCGTGAGATGACATAGCCACCGCCCAGAGCATAGTTAATATAGTTTTTGCTCAAATAGTAGTTAGACTCCCGCCATTGTCCTTTGGTCTTAATGTTGGCACGTCCATTAAAATAGCCCCAGTACAATTCCGGCAGTGGCTCATGGGCGTAATCTGGTCTACGGCGCAGCAGCTTGCGATCATAGGAGACCAGCTCATTGAGTAGATTATCCAGTTTCACATAGGTATCATCATCTACCTTTAGCAGATATGAGAACTCATAGAGACGTGTCACAGCGTCCAGCGATTGTAGCAATTTCTCTGTAAGATTCGTGTAGGTATCCTGCAGTTGATTTAACAGCAATAAATCACCATGTTTCCGCTGCTCTTGCTCCAATTGGACGCTAAGTGAGGCGCCCAGTTGCTGTGTACCAATGGCAAACAAATGTTTCATGTTCAAATTACGATCCACTCGTGGTGGCTGCATTTTGGGCAACTCCTCCTGCCATTTCATATATTCCTGCAAGCGATTTGCCTGCGATGCCACCGTTTCCATTTGTAAATGCCCATTGCCAGCTCCACTGTAGGCTGGTAAATAGATATAGTCCTCTGGGAAATAATTTTGTTTTAACGGCTGCCCCAGACGCAACCACGTCTGGCGCATTGCATCCCGTTGCTGGACATTCCCGGGTGCACTGTAAACAAGTATCACTAGAAATAAATTGGGATGCGGCTCCAAATGGGCCACTCCGCTGCGCCCTTCCGTGCATTTCTCGACTGTGCTCAGCAGGCGCGTTATGAAACTACCAAAGAAGAACGCTGTGATTGCAGTAAAAAGCGTTACCAGATTGTTCATCCGTCGCATCTTCTCTTTAATGTTTTTCCGTTTTATTTGTTTTTATTTAACGAGTTGCTGCAACTAGCAGAAAACAGTCTTGCAAACAGCTGTTAGGTCGATACTTTTTCCCCTTATAGTTATCGACTTATCGATACTTGTTTCAGGCATCGCTATAAAAATATTTCCAACCAAATTTAAAATTTTATTGTCTGCGAATCAGATATTTTTAAGTTGGGATTAAAACAAAATAAGACTTCCCAGCTTATTAGAAATATGTATTCTGGAGAAATAAACAGGTTTTCCGAGATATCCTTATCTTGTCTCTCTGATCAACGTTATAAATAATATATATGCAGTCTATAAAATTAATTACTAGGAGGGATTACTTACATCCTATAAACTAATACATTAACTATACAAAAACTTTTATCTTGCAGCAAATTCGAGGAGGCTATGGAAATATCTACACATGGCGGAAGTCTGCCACTCCTCTCTGTAGCCAGGTAAACAAAATAAACCAACTAAAATTGGAGAAATTTTATAATAATAAATATTTAATTCTTTCAGATTGTATATAAATCATTTGGTGACACTGAAGCAATACGAAGACGCGGCTAAGCTATGTCTTCGTGTGTTGGGCAAGAATAAAACGCTGTGGGAGGAGGTAGTCCTTACGTTTGTCAAGTTCCAGCAAGTGCGGTGTGTCAGTGCCTATTTACCCACCTCGGAGGATTGTAAACTCGATCCACAATTCTATGAAATGGTGCTCTATGAATTTCTTAAAGTCGATGCGTCAGGTTTTCTCAATTTAATCAAGCAATGGCCGCCACAGCTATACGATAGATCGACCATGATAGAAGCAATACATGATAATTTTCGTGAAAAGGATGCCAATGAATTGCTCGAATCCTTAGCGCTCCTATATTGCTATCAAGGCGACTACGAGGGTGCCTTGCGCATGTATTTGAAGTATGTTCTATATAGATTCCTGACTGGCTGACACAGCTCCTTTTATATACGTGTTTCACAGTGTAAAGATTAACATGCTAAACATTTTATATTAATCTATGTATTCTTCTAGATTGCAGAACAAGGATGTGTTTGAGCTAATACGACGCTTTGAGCTTTACGATGTCATCTCTAAACTAATCATTCCGCTCATTAAACTCGATCGCGAACGTGCCTTTAAAATATTGCTAGATAAAAATAAAATTAAGCCCGCTGTGGTTGTGCATCAATTGGAACAGAATCAGGAATACCTTTATTGGGTGAGTCTAAACTGAAAGCTGTTTAAAAAAATATTAAAATTCTTCTGGTTACAGTATTTGGATGCCCTGGAGACGACTGAAACTCATGGCTCATTCCATCAGAAACTTGTAGTACTCTATGCCAAGTATGACCGCTCAAAACTTCTGCCCTTTCTGCGTCGATCCAATGATTACGTTATGCAAGAGGCGCTGGCAATATGTAAACGTGAGGGATTCCATGCCGAAATGGTTTATTTACTGGGTCGCATGGGCAGCGTTATGGAGGCTTTGAATATAATTATACATAGCGTAAGTCTAGTTATCAGAAATTAGATATTTTAATTAAAAGCATTCATTTTAATTGCAGATAAAAGACATTGGGATGGCGATAAAGTTTTGCAAGGAGCATAACGATGATGATCTGTGGAATATGCTTATTGAGGAGTCCACTAAACAGCCCGAAATAGTTACCAAAGTTTTAGATGGCATTGTGGGTTAGTAGACCTACAAAATTTTAAATAACTCTTTCCATTTAATTGTAATTTAAATTTTCTAGACTACGTCAATCCCCAGCTGGTTGTTAATAAAATAAAATTGGGCCAGGAAATACCAAATTTGCAGCAGTCTCTAACCAAAATGCTGTGGCACTACAATCTGCAGGAGGAAAAAATGGCTTTGGCACACAAAATCCAATTGACTGATTATTTTGAAACCCATGCCGAAGTGGTCAACTTGCAGCGTCGCGGTTGTAGCGTATCGTATGACAAAGTGTGTCCACACTGTAGTCGTCCCCTGCTATCAACTGATAATACCGCGGCTCGAAATGCTCTAACCATATTCCATTGTGGTCATAGTTATCATGAAGCCTGCATGAGCGAAACTCGCTGCGGTGTTTGCTTGGATTGGGACAGTATATTGACGGAAGCCGAAACAAACAAATGACAATTCATGGAAAGAAGTCTAAAAGCGGTTTAGTATCCATGTACCATGCACGATTACAAGTATTATAATATGCGTTAATCAGCAGGAAACTTTTGTATCAATTTCATGCAATTTGTGTGTCTGTATATTTTAATTCGTAGCTTTAAGCTTGGCTTGTATATTATGTTTATTTATTTATTGATATTTTATAATTATTATGCAAAACTTGAAAACGGTGCTTTTTTAATTTTACTATAAGAAAGAGATCTTCTGATATGTTAAGATTCTAACCTAGCTGTGGTGAATTTCAAACGCGGTCTATTTATTTTTATCGACCGGAAATGTGATGTTAATGATTCGATAACAAACAACAATGTCATGAAAACTAAGCAATGTATTTGACACCTCTTAGATGAAGCGGTGTTATCGATAATACATTTATCGATTAAAATATTCAGCTGTAAAATCTAAAAAAAAATGCTAATAATTAATACTCCAGCTAGTGCTTTGGCAACCCTGCCTCCCTTATCTGTGCGGCATACATAGATAGTAAATAAAAACGCGTGCATTTTAATAAAAACTTACAATTTATGCATGAAATATTGGCAATTGTTTCTTATTACAATTGTTTCCGTGTTTATTTTCTTATTAATTTTTCACCCCCAATACAAACAGCAAACGGTAGTCAAAAATGAGGACCTTAGGCCTCAGTCTCCGACTGAAGCTTAGCCACATAGGCGGCCTTATGGGCAGCAATCTTGGTCTTGCGTTCCGCATTCGTGAGTTTCTTGGCGTTCCACCTCTTCTTAGCAGCAGCCGTCTTCTTGGCAGCGGCCTTCTTCTGGGTTGGATCGTTGCGAATGGCCTGGTGGGCTTTCTTGTACAGCTCCTCAATCTGCAAAACAAACAATATTTTAGTAAAAAATATAATAAAAATGTAAACAATAAAATATCTTGGGGTATCATTCTAGTGGTGTGCAACTGTATACAGAAAATCTAAGTCCAATTTAAGTGGCTTGAATTACGAACATACGTTACTAAATGTTATTGTGGTCCATTTTTGGCACCGCCAGCATTTTGGGTTAAAAACGCAGCAGTAATTTTTAAAAAGGACGTCCAGGCTTTATTATAAGTCAATCCCTTATTTTAATAGTGTACAACTGTATACAGAAAATCTAAGCCCAATTTAAGTGGCTTGAATTACGAACATACGTTACTAAATGTTATTGTGGTCCAGTTTTGGCACCGCCAGAATTTTGGGATAAAAATGCAGCAGTAATTATTGAAATGGACGTCCAAGCTTCATTGTATAGCCAATACCATATATACTCTACATAATTTTTTAAATGTATCTTAATTAATATTGTGCAACTGTATACAGAAAATCTAAGCCCAATTTATATGGCTTGAATTACGAACATAAGTTACTAAATGTTACTGTGGTCCACTTTTGGCACCGCGTACATTGTAAAATTCAATCGTAGCAGTAATTTTAGAAGTGGACGTGGAATTATAATGCATTTTGGTACTCACGTCATCGGCACGGATGCCCAGCTTGATGTAACGGCTGAACTGACGCTTGAAAGCCTCCTCATCCTCCTCCTCGAGGGTGCGCATATAATCGGCCACATGTTGACCAAAGATATGGGCACGATGGACATCAGCATTGAAGCTCTTGGCCTCAGCTGAGTAGCCAGGGAAACGCTTCACAGAGTGAGGAATATTCAGGCCACCATCAACAGCACCCTTCATGGCGCCAAACACACGGGCACCGGTGGTGGTGCGTGCCAAACCCACATCCAAATAGCAACGGAAGGCACCTGGTCCATCATCAACGGGCTCCACGTTGAATTCCTCGCCAGTGACCTCAGTGCAGCCAGCGTACAGTGAGTCCAGACCCAACTTGTTGAGCAGACGACGAGCGACCAGCAGACCAGTGCAGTAGGCAGCAGCGTAATTGGTCAAACCGACCTGTAATTGATATAGAGAAATATATTAGTTTAGCTTTAGGGATCAGGCATATTATTATTAATCGAGTCGGTTCTGAAACTGATAATCCAATAAAGATAAGGAATGATATTGAAATACGTTGAGTTTTAGCCAGGTCATAAAATTATTTTTGTTTATAGAACCAATCCTCGAATAAGATTCTTTTGTGGAGTATCGGAACCAGTGAACTATCTATACAGTTCCGAAAGAGATTAGTTTGAAAAGCGGAATAATTCCCTCTGCAGGGTATACAGCATAGAACTGTTCTCAATTGACCAACTGTTTCCGACTCACCTGAATGCCATAGTTGGGCAGCTCATGCGAGTAGGCAGAGCATACAACGCGATCTCCCTCGATGCGAGCGTATGCGATTTGAGCGGTAATGTCCTTGTTGGACAGACGCACAATCAAACGGTACTTGGGAGTGTTGTACTTGTTCTTGTCCTGGAAGGTTAGACGCTTTCTGGCATAATAATCGGTTTTGCCCTCACGACGCCTGCGGAATTTAACCTGGTACCGCTTGAAGTACTGCTTGTTCTTGACTACCTTGACGAAACCCTGGAATAAAACACACACACATAACCATCAATACACAAATTCATATTTGCTGCTGCGCTGCCGCTCGTCGCACAAATTTTAATCCATCAATAATGAATGCATCAAAGTCTAGTTTGACGTCATTTTATTATAATTCACTTGTGCACTTTGTAATTGATGCGTTTGTTGTGTTATATTGTTGTTTATGCTCACCATTTTTCACTTTTTAATGAAATTGAAACACCGACGTTAAATACGCGATGTCTTCACACGTAGGTGAAAAAGAAAAAGGAAGAAGCTGACAGGCCGCTTACAAGCAGGGTCGTATTTTGCTTTTGCATTGACAGTTCAGTTGCAGCCAACTTTGCGTTCTTTTAGAAAAGCCGCTAGATGGCGCTGTACAGCAAGCAATGGCGCGTGCACTGAGTTATTCAAAAAAAACTAATTTATTTAAGTTATAATTTTTAGCGAAATGTTCTTGTATTAAAGTTGTTAAATTTAAACCACAAAATTTATGAAAGTCCAATTACATTTAATATTAAACATGATACAAATTTAAAATGCTATTGGAAGGTAAAATTTTAGCTTCTAAATACATCAAATGAAATAAATAAATTATTTATTCATTTATAAAAATAATATTTTTTTTTCTTTTCTTAAATAACATATATATTTTATTTACAATTAAATTTAAAAATAATAATAACATTTAAAAAACGGTGTTACGGAGTGTATTATATTTTAAAAGCAATGATTCCAAATGTATTTCGGCATTTTCCTCGAATTCCTGAGCATGTTGAGAGCCATAAAATCGTTCAATATCGTGTTGAAGTTTCTAAACAAATAAAACGTTATATATACAAAATGTTAAATTTTTAAAATATTTAATTACCAAAACTTTTGACTTTGCGGCTTTGCCTGCTGGTTGTTCATCTTCCAAGTCTATATTCAAATATAAATGTTGCTTGAAATGATATAGCGCTGAAACATCTTCACTTTCCAGCGCTAAAACAGTCTGATTTTCCTCTTCACTGCTTAGAATACTCAGTTTAGTATCCATAAAATATGATTCAAGTTGATTTTCCTCAGTCCTGGAATTACATAGCTGTGCAATTTGTTCCAGATTCAGTTTGCCTGGTGCTTTAATCTTTTGTTTTATTTTGGGTTTTAAGCTTTTTCCGCTTGTCTTTCCTAGTATGTCTGCGGGTTTTAGTATATTATACAGATTTCGCGCTTGTAGTTGCCCAGTGAAAAGCGCACGATACGTTTCACCCGTTTCCTGTACTTCCAAGGGTAATAAAACAGCACTTATTTGGGTTTCCAGCTCCAAGAATGCTACAAGTTTTAGCGTAAATTCAGGCAGTCGCTCATTAAAGCTCTTTTTAAGGGGTATTATTATGCGACACTTGCGACTCAAGAGCAGATCGGTGGGCACACGATGTATATGCGCCTGGTCGCCATGATAAACAAGCAATTGCCAGTGGCTGCAGTGCAGCAATTGTTGGGTATTTTGCAAATTCAATTGTAGGATGGCGTAGAGGCCAGCGCTATCCAGTTGCACCTGTCGGGCTGTATGAAGCAGCAGCACATCTACGCCAAAGGCAGGCAGATGACGACAGAATTTCAGGGTGGCCTTTAAGTTTATGTCAGACTTTTGCCAGCATTCATTGCGTGCCACAGACACCAATTGTTGCTTCTCATGCTCGCGTTGTATGGCTGCCAGCAGCTGAGCAGGTTGTTGTTCGAAGTGCTCCAGTATTTGTGCATTGTGGCGCAGTTGCTCAATTGTCGCCGGTGTGAGATCGTTTAATGCACCCTTGTTTTCGGTTGCTACTTTCTCTTGTAGCCGGAAGGCAATGCGATAGAATATATTGTTGTCGCTAAGGCATACCAGCTGCTCAATGTGTTGCACCCATGTGCAAGCCTGCATCCCTGACACCGGCTTAGCACAACGCTCCACCTGACAGTCATCCAGCTGAGGATCGTATTGGAATCTTAAACGCACAAGCTCTTCTCCATCTGTATAGTAAAGGTCACCATTATCGCTGGTAGCATCATAGTCCAACCAACCGCCGCCGGTGTAGTGTATCTGTCGCTGTTTAATACCAAGCAATTGGGACATATACCACATGTCCACGCTGCCACAGCTTAAATAGACCAGACACAGATTCCGCTCTGGCAGAAGACGCATGAAAGTGACGGATGTGGCATATACGCAGAGGAGTTCTATGTGATAGGACTGTGTCGACTCTTCACTTTCTGACTCCACCTAAGGATAATATAAATTATTAATAATATAAATAAATATTTTAATTACTATTACATACCTCTGCTGCCTGTTGCTGTGGAATCAAAACAAATACATGACCAGCGATGCTGAAAATGTGCAACTGCAGACCTGCCACTGCTGCAGCTCCAAAGAGAGACTGCATCAGCTTGACATGCTGCTGTTCAACGGTGACCGTTAAGAGGGTATATGGATCGCTCTGCCAATCGCATTGGAATATATTCTGCTCATCGTAGGTTATGTCGTAACTATGCTGCAGGGTGCTCTCACCTTTACCCAAACTAGGCAGATCCAGGTAGACTTGAAGCAGCAGCTGCTGAGCTTCCTCGTCGTGACGTATCACACTGAATCCCTCGTGGGTGCGGGAAAAGGCGCGGACGCCTTTCAGCCATGAGATAACATGCAGCGATTTGATGGAGCCAAAACAATGTACCCGGCCATCAGACATTAATAGCAGGGTATTATATTCCAGCATGTGAATGCTGCGCAAATAACTGTTCTTGGGCAGTGGAATTCGAACTTTCGTCATTTCCATTCGATTCGTTTTCTTCGATTTCTTAAAGCGGTAGTTAAGCAAATAATATTCATTCCAGGTAACAAATACGGATTTTGTTTTGTTATTGCTCGATGATGAATGACTTATTAGTCCGCAGGGCTGGAACATTGTATCGTCTTCAATGGACCAAAGTGCATCGTCTTCCTCATCCTCCACTTCCTCGGGTCCGTCCATTATTTCCTCTATTTCCATCATTTTCGAAAGCAAAAACTATATTCAAATGAGTCGCAACATAAACAGCTGATGGCTAACAGTGTGACCATAGATGGTACGCACATAAAAATACCGCTCATCCGTGACTGTTAGTTTTTATTTTAATTGTCACGTGCGTTACATTTAAAATAAACGGTTTATCAATGAACATTCAATTAAATAATAAACTTAAAATTAAAAATCAAACATTTAATTGCTAGCTCTCATTCATTATACAATACTGGCTAAGCAAATTGGCAACTATTATTCCATTTCACTTCTATTTGCAGGTGTTTATTTTATGCATTTACCAACACTTCATTATTCGCGTCGGTATCTGTTGAGTGGCGCGTAAATTGGCAAATTGTTTAAAGGCAACCGGAAAAAGCATTAAAAACTAAAAGAAATGGAAGGAAAATCAATTGTCAGCCGGCAGGAGCCGGTTCTGCACTTAGGTGAGCATAAATAACGAGTATAATATATATGAAATACACCTAAAATAATGATTTATTTAACCAGATACAAATGCGCGTCGCAATTTCATCAAGTTCCATAATAAACTAGGCGAGGTGAGTTTTTTGCATATTTAATTCGCTTTTTTTAACTGATGTAATTATTTTTGATTATTGCAACAGAAACCGAGTTCCACTGTGCGTTTCTACGATCAAACGGATTGCTACACTGTGCACGGCATCGATGATTGCGAGTTGATTGCCAAAATTGTTTACAAATCCACGGCATATATACACGTGCTGCTGCCTAAGGAGGATAAGCAAAAGGATGATAAACAAACGGATAACCTGCAATATGTTGCTCTGTCCAAGGGCAACTTTGATCTGGCCGTGCGAGAACTGCTGCTAGTACGTAATTTGCGCGTTGAGGTTTATGTCAGACGTACGGATTGGGAGCTAGAATACCGTGGTTCGCCCGGGAATCTTCTTCAATTCGAGGATATTTTGTTTGCCAACAAAGAGGTGCTAGTGGGCAATAGCATTATTTCGCTGCAAGTTAAACTGGAGGGCGGTGCACAGCGTCGCGTGGGCGTGGCTGCTGTGGAGCAAAATGATTGCACTTTCCAACTGCTTGAATTTGTCGATGATGATTTCTTTACCGAACTGGAGGCCACTGTTGTCCTCCTGGGTCCCAAGGAGTGTCTGTTGCCTTCGACTGAGGGGGAATATTTGACTGTCAAGACTTTGCTGGAGCGAAATGGTGTCATGATTACCGTGCCTAAGCGTAGCAGCGGCGCTGCGGAGCGCAATGATCTGTTGCAGGATTTGAATCGTTTGCTGCGCTTTGCCAAGGGACAGCAGGAGGATGCCAATGGTCTGAAGGAGCTGCAAATGCTATTGGCCTCTGAAGCGCTGCGTGTGGCCATAAAATATCTGGATTTGGTTAATGATGCCGGCAATTTGGGACACTACGAGCTCAAACAGTTGGATCTAAAGCGGTAGGCAAATATTGATTAACATTTCATTCGACTTTATAATACCCTCTGAGACTGATTAATAAATGATTTTATTTTCTAGCTTTGTGCACTTGGACTCTGCCGCTGTGGCCGCTCTGAACATAATGCCCAAGCCGGGCACTCATCCTACTATGCCGTCGTATCGGTGGCAGAGCATATTAGGCGTGTTGGATCATTGCCGGACGCCGCAAGGACATCGTCTTATGTCGCAGTGGGTGAAGCAGCCGTTGCGCAGCTGTGAAATACTCAACGATCGGCACAATATTGTGCAGTGCCTGTTGGAGTCACCAGAGACACTGGATACGCTGAGCCTGGATTATTTGAAGCGTATACCAGATATTTTAATGTTGACCAAGAAACTGATGCGTCGCAAGGCCACATTACAGGATCTATTTCGCATTTATCAGGTCATATTGCGCACGCCAAAGATACTGCAATTGCTGATGAGTCTGGATCACAGCACGGTGCAGAGCGTGCTGTGTACGCCATTTAAAAGCTACCTGGAGGATCTAACTGGGCTAAAACAAATGGTTGAGCAGGTGGTGGACTTTGAGGCCATTGAAAAGGGAGAATATTTGGTCAAAGGTTCCTTTGACAGCCGTCTCATGGAGCTGCAACAAACTATGTCGGAGCTGTACAGTAAAATGGAGCGACTGTTGAGCAAATGCAACGATGAACTTGATCTGGATGGCAAGGTGCTTAAGCTGGAGAATATAGCCAAATTGGGCTATCATTTTCGCATAACCCTCAAGGATGACTCCGTGCTGCGCAAGAATAAAAATTATCGTATTGTGGATGTTATCAAGGGAGGTGTGCGTTTCACTTCCGACAAGCTGGAGAGCTATGCGGATGAATTTGCTAGCTGTCGTACGCGGTACGAGGAACAACAGCAATCCATTGTCGAGGAGATTATACAAGTGGCTGTTGGCTATGCAGCGCCATTGACTTCCCTAAACAATGAGCTCGCTCAGCTGGATTGTCTGGTCAGTTTTGCCACAGCAGCACGTTGCGCTCCAACACCATATGTGCGTCCCAAGATGTTGCCAGAAGGCGCCGGGCAGCTTGTGCTAGAGGATGTGCGTCATCCATGCCTAGAACTGCAAGAACATGTCAGTTTCATAGCCAATAGTCTGGCCTTTGAGAAGGGTAAGTTTCTGTAGCTTTAAATGATTTTTAATTGTCAAGTTTCTTCTCGACAGACAAGTGCAACATGTTTATCATAACCGGTCCGAATATGGGCGGAAAAAGCACTTACATTCGCTCTGTGGGGACAGCCGTGCTCATGGCCCATGTGGGTGCCTTTGTGCCCTGCAGCATGGCTACTATTAGCATGGTGGATTCCATACTGGGTCGCGTTGGGGCCAGTGATAATATTATCAAAGGTCTCAGCACTTTTATGGTGGAAATGATTGAAACTTCAGGCATTATAAGGGTATGCAAATGTTTACTATAACATTGAGCTGTATTTATATTTAATTCTGTTTCATAGACTGCAACGGATAAATCGCTGGTTATTATTGATGAACTGGGACGCGGCACATCCACCTATGAGGGCTGTGGTATAGCTTGGTCTATTGCCGAGCACTTGGCAAAAGAAACCAAATGTTTTACGCTTTTTGCGACCCATTTTCATGAGATTACCAAACTGGCTGAAACGTTGCCAACAGTCAAAAACTGTCATATGGCCGCCTTGGCGGATGCAGACAATTTTACGTTGCTCTATCAAGTGCGTCCTGGTGTTATGGAGAAGAGTTTTGGCATACAGGTGGCACGTTTGGCCAATTTTCCGGAGCAAGTCGTGCAGAATGCTCAAGAGGTGTACAATGAATTTGAGGATGAACACGCGGACAAGCAAAACCAAGCGGATAAGGTGCTATTGGATAAAATACAAGTGGCCATAGAACAGCTGTCAACGGCGGGCAATAATACTGAGATTAATGTGGAGGATCTAACACAATTGGTTGCACAATTTGCCAAGGATATTAAACAGCTGGACAGCGATTATTTCAAGTCTGTGCTAAGCACTACTGAGGCTGAAGAGAAGCTAATTAATTAAGTTTATCAGTTAAGAAATAGGCGGAATAGGAAATATGTACAACAAGCCATCCATTAACAGTCGTATAGGTTTTTTTTTTTTAATTAAACATTTATTGGTCTTTTTCATCTTATTAGCTGTAAATTTCTGTTTTTGTGTACATATTGTATCAGTTTTAAACCGTTTCTGTTTCTGTTTTAAACATCAAATTTTATTTACTAATGCTTTGAATTTGCTAATGAAATTATAAAATATGTTTTACTATCTTTATCCGTATCATTATCATTATCATTATCATTATTATTAGTATTATTATTATTAAGGTGTTTAGATTAGTGGACTTTGGTATTATATATAATGTCTATACATGGCCTTGCGCTATATTTTTGTGTATGTTTTTCCAATTATGCCACAGATCCATGTATGAATCATTAAATTTATTTTGCTTTTCTTTTTATTTAATAAATCTTACAACGTTTAAACACTCCAAAAAATAAATATTGTATTAGCAGTACTCGTATAATATAAACATTTAATTAGTTATTAGTTTAGTTATTATTTTAATTTTGTAAATTACATTTAATAGTTAACTGTTTGCGTTTAAAATTTCCATCTTCATTTTGATTTCATTAATGTTTCAATTCGAAAAGAAACGGATTTAAAAACCTTTATTGATTCCTTTTTTGTTTTGTTTTTGGTTTTTCAATTTTTACTCTTCTATGCGCATAAATTCATAAAATGTTTCGAAATACGATACAAAGGCAATTAGGTTTTTTGGTTTTGTTTCTTTTTTTTCTTAGTTTTTTGTTATTTTTATTATATTTTTTTGTTGCTCGTGTGTAAATGTTGCTTAGTTTTCTTTAGTTAAAAAAAATTATTTCATTTTGCAACTTAAATCGAGGTTTGTTTTTGAAAATAGTATTGCATACTTTTCAGGTGGTCCTATTTTGAGACCCTTGCAGAGTGGTTTATTTCTTGAAAGTTTGAAGGTTTCGTAAAGCTCCTTTTCCACCCAGGATAGCTAAATTTATAAAGAAACTTAATCCCGGATTTTGCTCCTTTATGATCACGAGTTTTTGAAGGAGAAAGGGTTCCATACGTTACACCTGATCTAATGTAGGATTACAAAAGGGTTGAGGACTCAGCATCGTCTGAAATCTAAGCTCTAGAGCAACGTAGCTAAGATTTTTGGTTCAATTTTCAATCAAAATAGGAGGGTTTTAAATTTATATATATTTTTTTAAAGATTTTTCAGTTCAATTCCGATTCAAAAAGTGAAGTTTTTATGTTTTTCGAAACGTCTAAAGTATCTGCAAGGGTTCTTAGTGCGCTTGTGTTTGTTTTTGTATGTGTGTGCGAGCGTGAAACAAGGTTAATAATATTAAATATTACAAAAAATTCATACAATAAAATCGATACAAATACTTGGTACATATTACAATAGATATACAAAACCATATGTTTATATATAGGTATATATAAACTTTGAATTGCCGTTAACAAATATCTATATAAACATTGAATACATTAAATATATACGTATGCTTTATAGAATATATAATAAGACTATATAATCGTATTATCCTTTTTAGTTGTATAATTAAAAATCTTTTTGATTGTTTACCAAAAAGCTAATGAATTTTGAAAGACTTTTTTTTATAGTATAGTATTGTTCGGTTGGGCAAAGGGACGAAATATTTTTATTTTTATACTGAGTCAGTATCTGTGTCTGTGTGCGTGCATCGTGTGTGTGTGTGTGTTTCAATTTATATATTTTTTATACACTTGTCGTTTATATAAAAGTCAACTAATTTTATAAAATTACAAAAATAATTGTCATTATTTGAATTATTTTTGCTTGCACTGACTTCCACTTCCGCTTCCGCTTCCCTTTAATATTTGGCATAGGTTTTACCATATTAAACTATCAAAATAGTATTTAATGAAACGTGGGCTCTTTGTAGCTATAGAATAGATTTTCTAGAAAACATAAAATATATTTTAATAAATATATATATAGTTTTTTGTTTTTTTGCGAGATTGCCAGACAGTCGAAAGAGCAGAAAAATTACACACAAAAAAAAGTTTGTTTCAAAGAAAAATAGTTTTTTTTAGATAGTTTCGGACGCGCTCTTTTGACTTTCTGGACACGAATCCCTTTCGTATTCTATAAAGTAAAACGATTCTCTTAACATTTGGCGTATTTTTTAAGTCTAAAAGTTGAAATTGTTGTTTTTGTATTCTTTGTTGTTATTGTTGTAGTATTTGTTTTTAGGGATTGTGCCATTTTAGTTGGATTCTGGTTGTTAAACATTTGACTAGAATTTTACTACACAATAGTTTACAATCTAAAAACAAACAGTTCATAGGTATATATATCGTATATAAGCATATATATCTATATATATATATATGTATCTGTATAGTAGGTTGTATAAACTAGACTCGCATAAAGCAGCGCGTCAAGTAAATCATCAAAATTATGGTCAGCGGCAGCAACTGATGCGTCAGGCCCAGCCGCGAGGCATTGCCGCAATAGGTGAACAGTTCCTCCTAAATAAAGGAATATAAATAATATAAGAAATTGGTAAGGAAAGAGCTGGACTTCGACACGCCGAAGACTTTGATTCCCCTAGAGACTGTTTTATGAGTAAAAAAAAATACTATAAATTAAACTTTGTACTTGGAGTTCGATAGGAACGATAGATTCCATGGAGAGATAGCTATATGATATATTTATCCGACCTGGGTGATTACGACATAAATATATAATTCCATAGCAAGAAAAAGGATCAACCTCTGAGAGATTAGTTTGATTAGACGGGCGGGCAGACGAACAAATAAACAGGGGGCCATAACGATATCGACTTGTTTCGGAAATATATTTATTTGAAGGCATCGCAACTTATAATACCCTCTCAAAGGGAATATATGTTTTAAAGGATTATTTGGGTTACAAGTCTACTTACATCCTCGTGCTCCGTATAGCACTCTTCGATGCGTCGCCGTTCGTAGAAGCTCATATTGAGCTTATAGCAGGGGAATTCATTTTCATAATTCGTTATCGGCTGCGGTTCGGTGGTTAGACGTACATTGCCCGATGCCATTAGGACATTGACCACCACCAGCACCAGATTCGAGTTGGGTATTTTTTTCACTAGAAATGGACGTGTCAATGGCATCCTTATAAAGTCATTGATACCCACTAGGGCGGAGGGTTGCAAAGCATAAAGCGTAGAGCGCATATCGCAGGGTTTATAGATGGGTTCCGGTTCGGGCTCCTGAAATATAGCCTCACCATCATCGCCATCCTCTTTGGGCTTGGCAGCTGACGGTGAATTACTATCTCCCACAGCCACATACTCATCCTCGATATTATCCAAATATTCCATGACTAGCAAATAATATAAGAAAAATTAATTAATATTTTATCTTTTGCTCGGATCTGAATCCTTTACTTACAGGGTGCACCATCCACCCACCACTGAATTCTTTGGTAGTGCCAAAAGAGCTGCGCTATTAGCCACTTCCATGTGAGGCTCAGTAATTTCAGTGGCTGCAGAAAATATGAATAAAGAAATAATTAGAGAAGATAGTGATCTGAAAAGAGCTTACAGCTCGCCCTAAAACTGGTTTAGAAAAGGTTCGAAAGTGGTTTAAAATGTTCCCTAATCTTTAATCTTCTATTGATCGCCTCAAGCAATAATATAGTCCATAGTCAACTCACATGCAAGAGACTGTGTCCATCGCTGAGCGATGTTGGCTCCACTTTGCATAGTTCCTGAAAATCGTAGACCTCGATGCTTTTGAATATGCCTTTCTGCACCATGGCGGTCATAACATCACCATGGAATTCGCCAAAGAATTTGCCGGTGGTGTTTATATTCTGACCCACAACAATATAGGCATTATTATCGATGACTGCACAGTCGATATCATCATCCGTGCAGATGGGCACACAATGATTGCACTGTGAGTAGAACAAAGATTTGATCTTTTGGTTTTTTTCTGGATCTACTGCATCTAATTCTAGACTTACATTATCCACGGCGGTGATATTGAAGAAACGATCCCACATGCGAGCATGAGAGAACTGAAACCCTACGACACAGGCGGGCGCCTCCTTGCCGCCATCCCGTGGAAAAATGGCATGGGAGGCGGTCACCTTAAGATCGCTATCCTCCAATGGATCATTGTAGTGCTTGACCGAGTAGACAAAGCTTTCGGTATTCTCTTGATGATGCTGCAGTATGGCACTCTTGTACCAGGTCTCATCAATCGCTGTCGTATGATAATCCCCAAATTCTTGATCTGTATCGACTTCCACCTCGCCAAAGATGAACTGCCAGCGTGTCAGGCCGCTCATTGTGGCCACAAATCTCAAGGTGGCGCCGAAGCGTTCAATTAGCTGACGTTCCATATCATTCTCGAACTTCCATTGGCCATAGCTAAAGTTGGTCACCTTTGCATCGAAGATGAGCAAATGCACCAACTCCTTGTTGCAATAGTAGGCATCATCCCCGAGCGTCTTGCGACCGCAATTTACTGGTTGGAAAGAAAAAAGATTGGGGAATCATTTAAGTTGCCTGGCTTGAAATACTTCTCCGACTTACGATCATCTTTGTCATCCCAATCGGATTCATCCTCGGCATACTGTTCCGGCCATTTCCAGTCCAGTTTCATCATCTTGTCCAGAAACTCACGTAGCTCCGCTTCGGGTGTCTTGAATTCGTGCCCCTCCAGATAGTGATATTTGCAGTAGACCCTAGAAATAGAATGCTAATTAATTAATAGTCCTTAAATTATATTTTATTTTGGCGTTGATATAAGCCGCGCTTAGCTTACCAATCGGGATGCACCTTCCAGTTTTCACCAATGAAGAATTCGGATATGTTGACTTTCATGTGTTTGTTTTTGTCCACCTCATCGCCCACCTTAATCCACGTCTTGCCATATTCACTGGGCATAACAATGCCCAGAGTAAAGGGCGTATTTGGAAGGGGAGCAAAGAAGTAATCCTGTTTTTCCTCGGAGACGCGTCGCATTTTGTCATAGTGAAACTTGACAGAAATATCCTTAAATTCCTTGGCCTCATGATGCACCATGGCACGGCGTATGTTCAGTATGGAATCACCAGGCTGACGTGGCTCCTGATCTTCAAACAGATGCTCCACTTCAGTGAAATCGATGCTATTATAGTTGGGATTCATTTTTCCATTGGACTGAAAGGATGTGTATACTTATAAACATAATTTCAAGAGCAGTTTGGGGTATGCTTACGCCTATGGGTCGCAGATCCGGATGCAGCAAAACATAGCCATTGTTGGACACCACAAACGAGTAACCATTGACGCCCAACTACGAAGAAAAGGATAAGGAATGAGTACTCAGTTCATAGGAGTTTCAGCTAGACTCACTTTGTAGGGCAGCGTCAGTTTATCAATATCCTCGACGGGCACATCTGTGCCGGCCACGCCTAGCAGGCGAGCACGCCGCTTGGTGCTATTCTCATGGCGATAAGAGCGATCAAAGGCGGGCACTCCTACGGCTATCATAAGACGTGGACGTCGTTCCGTTGAGTTCTTAGGATCATACTGCGGGGAAATATATTTTTAAAGCTTGAAAGGATTCAATTGAGCTGAACACCAACCGTTTTGTCTGTGAAGGCGTGCGTCCAGGTAGGCGGATGTTGTTCGTTCTGCAGCACTAGAGGCGTAGCTATGACATCCACATACTTCAGCACCTCCTCATGCACTTCGTCCAGGGTCTGCACATGGGAATAATAGCCACGATTCAGACAGGCCATCCATTGTATTTCGCGCACCTTTGTCACCTCCTTCCCTAGCAAATATGTAAAGATGCGTACGTTCATCCTGGAAGTGCCATTCTCTCCATTGCCCCAGTTGTACTTCTCAAACACCTCAGTGGTATTTCCGGCAACGCCATCAGTGACCAGCATAATAGCCTGATTACAAGTGGAGGTCTCATTGCAGCGACGACTCACATAGTAATTCCGCAGGATACTAAAGGCACGCTCGTAGGCCTTGGTCAGATTCGCATAGTTGGAGGGCGGCCGTAGCTCGGCAATTTTCGAATTAAATACCTCAATATTTTCGGGCGTGGCCTGGACTAGAGCATCATTGAAACAATCCACAATGCCCGTCACATTCTCCGAGTAGCGAAAGATGGTAAAGAAGTCGTTATTGGAGAAGGTATCCAGTATGCTGCGTATGGTAAACTTGGCCACATGATGGCGATGTCCTGTCATTGAGCCGGAATGATCCAGCAATATGACAATATCCTTGGAGCATGTTGCCGTCTCAATGTACCAGGAACGTTTGCGGCAGTCATAGGTATCCGCATCCAGTTTATTGGGACGTGAATCGGTCCATTGTGAGGCGGGATAATGTCGCAATATGCCCGTATCGGAGCCAAAGTATTGCCAGGACAGCGCCGGATCTGACTGATAATTCTGACGAAATACTTCATCCAACTGCTCTGACCATTGTATGGTCTTCAATACATTCTCCGCACGATCCCACACATTCGATGGTACATGCACCGAGCTATGCTCTGTATCCACGGATATATTATAAAAATGCGTATCCGGATTCAGTTGCATATCCCGATACATGTACGCATACTCCTCCTCATTTGGTTCCAGCTTTTCCGAGCTATTCCCATTGAAAGGGGAGTACTTGCTGGAGAAGTATGTGAAATTGGTCTCCGCATACGTTCGATTGAACTCAAAGTTCTCGTTGACTATCTCCGCCCGTTCCTGTATGCAACGCACTGCATCCATTTTACGAGCCAACATCTTACCCACATTCGCCGTTATAGACCTGATTAGGTCCGTGCCATTCTTCAGCTCCACACGTGCATTATACTCCTTATACTTCTCCTTAATCTGCTGCGACTTGGTTATCTTCTGGGCCAGCAAAAACAGCTCGTCTCCAAACTGTGTCGCCCATTTGCCAACGCTAATAGGGAAGGACAAAGCAGAGGAGAGTAATATATAAAAAAAATATATTTTAAAAATTGCTTTTATTACTGAGAAAACAGGCGAAATAATATTAAATATTAATTCTATTTATCACATATTGTTCTTAAAGAAAGTAAGCTGGTTTCTTAAAATAAAACAAGTTTAAATTTGTTTTCTTAAAGTTTAAAAAGTCCTTCCCTTTTCGGGTTCGGTTCAAGGTATTTGGTTCCTTTGAAGTGGACTACGAACAGTAAGTAAGTAAAATAATCTATTCCTTCAATTGGAACCAGGCTGTACTCTCCGAATCCCCAAGCCAAACATCTTCTAAAATTAGAGTCGTTGCATCCTTAATTCATAATTTTTGAAAATTTAACCCAAAAAGATGAGTTTTATGTATGTATGCATGAATATTTGTATGTATGAGTGAAATATGACCTTTTCGCATAAGCAGTTTGCCTAATAGAAAATCCATGACGCCCTCACAATATTTGTCATATTAATGAAAGGGGTGGAAAACCGCAAAACAGTCTGGCAACCTCAACCTCAACTACGACGTCAACAGCGACGGCAACGGCAACGGCGACAGCGGCAGAGACGTCACGACGTCACTTCTGTCTCAAGCGAAATGTCAACCACCTGTCGACGTTTGAGTAAAACAAGGCCACTAATTAAATTAGCGCACATGTGTGTCACGAGAGTGTTGCTAACGAGCTAAAGCTGTGTGAGTGCCTGCGCTTGTGTGTGTGTGTGCATATTGTGTCTGTGTGGGTAGCGCGCCAAAGAAAGAAGCTAAGTCAAGAGCCAACGCAAAGCACCTATGCAGGCAGAGGACAGAAACAGCTGTTCCGTTCGCTCTTTGCTTGTGTGCGTGTGTGAGAAATCAACAAGTGCCCAGCCAATGCGCGCGCATGTAATCCTTCTCTCTCTCTCTCTCTCACTCTCTCTTTCTCACTCTCTTAAATCATGTAAGCTCTTAGTTCGCTGTACTCTTAAAATAAATTGGGAGCGCTATACAGAGGATTGTATTAGTTTGGAACAGCCTTTGGTTCAGCTTTTATTATAATATTTTATGTTTATAAAATGTTGTCTTAATAATTTTTGTTTTAAATAAAGCTTTTATTTTCAAAGAAGCTTTTTATTATTATATTTTATTTTCTGAAAAGGGAAATATGTGTTTCTAAAATTATTGTTAATTTTATTCTCTAAGAAATTTTTACAATTTCCGAATTTTTGAGATCTTTTTTGAAGATCTGGAAGTTTTTGAAGAAATGTCAAAAAATTTTTGAATCGTTGGATCAGGCAGTTTTTATTTTTTAATTTTTTGAAACCTTTCTTAGTAGAAGAGAACTTTGGGATGTTTTCTTAAGTTATAAAAGAAATGAATTTTTAAGTAAGAATAATTTTGGAATTCTTAAAAGAAATACATATATTGTAAATTTTTTTTTTAATTTTTGGTAAAAATTTAAAGTCTAATAATGTTATTTTCAAGAGACAAGACAATTATTTAGAAAATATATATAATATAATATTGCCAGATTACTTATAAGCTTTAAAGCTCAAAGCTTGCCGATTTCATATTGATCGTTACTTCGTATTATTTAAATTTTGACTTCTCTCTTTATCTAACTAATAAAAGTAATGCAGGATTATATTTTTTTCGAATTTCTTTTAGGAAAATAATAATATTTACGGGTCTTTCGAAATTCCGCAGATTTATAGCACAAAGGGCTGCCTGCGCGAAGAGGCAGCTCTCTTTCATGATCTGCCATAGTTCATGTGCTCTCTTTTCTTTCTCTCTCTCTCTCTCTCTCTTTTTTTGTTATCGCTTTGTTTTTGATTTTTTCTTTGTAATTGCCGCTGCCGGCGTCGCTGTAGCGGCCATTTTCATTGCTTTGGCCGTTGCCGCTTTGCCTTTGACACAGTTATTTGCCTGCGTTGAAGTGCTGCTGCCGCTGCCGCTGGCGTCGCCGTTTCCGTTGCCGCCGACAGAAATTTGTTGTTGTTCTGGCTGTAACGAGCTTTTTATTTCATTTTGGAGTTGTTCAATTAAATTGGCAACATTCCTTTGTGACATTGCCCAGTGGGCAGCTCTTGTATCTTGTCTCCTGTCTCTTGTCTCTTGTCTTTTCCCCACTTCCTTCCTCTCTCTCTCTCTCTGCCTCTTCCTACAACGCTCATTGTTTTGTTATCTGCCACGAAATCTGTCTGGTTTATTTGTCGAGGGCGTGGGCGTTGGTGCGGTGCGGTGCGAAGGGTAGGGGAGGGGCGGGGAGGAGTGGGAAGTGGACGTAGTACTCATTGCGTGCCAAGTTTTTGCTTTGTTCGAGTACATTGTTTGGTTTTATTCACATTTTTTTTATTATGCCATCCCATCCTATAAAAATTAGTTACAAAGTCTACAAATTTAGTCAAAGATATTTTCTATCAGATCACAAAACTTAGATACGAACCCGCATATATTTGTGATCAGTTCACTGAGCGAAAAGGGTGCCTAAAGTATATATATACTTACATACATAGAAATATATATATATATTAATCAACAGTACACTGAGGAAAAATATGATATTCCAAAATTCCTCTAAATAATTCTCATTTTGTTTGTTTTAAACTATGAAATGAATACGAAGCAGAACGACAAAAGGAGAGCACCTCTTCTTGTTTAACGTTTTTCTTAGTGTAGAGACAACTGACTTTAACAGTTCCTCTTAAATGCCTCTAAGAGCGCATCGATCTACATATATTTATTTTTTATCGAACTTCAAATTATTCATATATTTTTCTTGATATTTGTATGTTAGAACTCAGGCAGATAGAGGGGGACAGCTGGAGGGGCACATAGAGGGGCACAGAGAGGGGCAGAGAGATAGAGGGGCACAGCTGGAGGGGCACAACAACTAGTAGATGGTTGGTTAAAAATCTATTTCAGCGATTCGGCTTACGGCTGGAGCTAATGCCACGCCTTAGTGTTCGGTTCCTTAATCTAGGATTTAATGTCCTTAGACTCTGATGCTGGTTCTTTTCCTCTTTATTTTTTGTATAGCAATATCGACTCCTGAATCTGCTTAGAGTAAAATAAATTATAAGCTTTCGGTTCGTACTACCCTTCTTCCTAAGGCACAGGGTGTACTAAACATTATTTAATGTGAATATTACCCAACTTTTAATATATATCTATTTTAAACGTAGGCTTAGCGCCGCACATAATTGTCCTATTCTAAAAATTTCACTGGAATCCAATGCCAATCAGCAAAATTGGCTCAAATTCAGCTCTTTCGTAATGCAGCATATTCGATTAGAGCATTTTTGCTGGCTTATTATTATTATTATTATTATTATTATATTTGGTTTTCATAACAATTTATGTAAATATTTGATGCCGCGTTTGGCTTTTGACTGTGTTATGTCTATAAAAGCTCATAATATTTTCGTATTGCGGCAGACCGAAAACAAAAACATACATAAATAATGCATTAGCCTATTCCATGGCTATAAATATATATAGATACATTTTGCTACTTGGTTTAAATTGTGCAGAGCCTTTGAAGTGCTGAATTTAATGGAATTCTTATTAAATTTAAAGACATTTTTATTTGGTATATGCCCTTAATTCTCAACTGGTTTCAGCTGGAAAGAGTCAAACATTTGCGGAAAATTCTCTTTAAAATTTGTGCTGCTTTGTATACCCTTTTAGAGGGTATTATAGCCTGGTCAGTTGATATAGCCAAGCCAGCTGTTTGTCTGAGTGTTTCTATATAAACTAGTTTGAGTTGGGTGAATGAAGTTTTGTATTCAGAGTTCCTTTTTATTGCAAGCAGTATTTATATTGGAATAAACAGATCGCATCAGACTGCTATAGCTTATAGCTGCCATAGAAGGGAACAATCTGCTTATAAAGTTGTTGAAGGAAACAGTTTTTTTTGCCTTGAGATATCTTAATAAAACTCATAAATTACTAATGGTAGTGTCAAAAGAATTACTGCTCTTATGATCGGACTACTATATCATTTAGAAACAATCAGGCCAGAAGTTATTATATGGAAAACTTTTTTGTTTCTCAAGATATCTATATGAAAATTACTAGTTCAAAAATCATAAGAATCATACTACTACATCGCATAGCTCTCTCTCTAAGAAAGAATCCGAAAATATCAAAATGTGAAATTTACAAGTTTGATGTAAGAGTAAAGGTTAAAGTTCTATCCAAATCAGACAAATACAAAATGAATAATATTATAATAATTATCAGCAGCTTTCAAATACTTTTCCAGCCTGTCAGGGTATACAATCTTCGGTACACCGAAAGTAGCCTCTCCTTACTAGTTTCCGTTTTAAAAAATTGTATTTCTATGCTATTTAAAATATCAAAAAAGCTGTCATGTTTTAAGTTATGGCAAGTGGCTTGATTTGATTAAATAAAAATTTTATTTGTTTTGTTTATTTTCTAAATATTACCATTGTTTTTATGGGCTTCTTTCTATATTATTTTGCAGCAGGTGCTCTGTGTTTGTGTATTCGAAATGTTGATGATGATATCATTGAATATTTGGCTCGCCCCAATTTTCATAATTAAGCTGACCAAACTGAATGTATCGCTAAGTAATAAGTTCCTTTTTTATTATCTTCTGGGCGTTGTTCCAAATAGTTTGTGGCTGGACGGCAGGGAGCAGGGTAGAGGGAGTGGGTCAAACATTAAGTAAACAATTTGTGAGCATTGCATGTCAAATTGTAATGAGTAAATACACTGTTAATTATATTTAATATTTATTTAAATTAGATTTTCTAATTATTTAGTATTTACTTGGGGGGACCCAACCAAAAAGAAACGAAAAAGGTTAATTGCACGATTTTTCCGCAAAGACCCCACAAAATGCCCAATAAAATATGCATTACGCGCAAATAGGCGGCTATACGAGTTGTATGTAGAACCTGCTGTGACCCCGAGTCAACATGTCTGACAAATAATTCTTTTTATGTGACTTATGAAAAGTGGGTCCAACAAAAATACAAAAAAAAAGCAGCTAAAAGGAAAGCTAGAAATTGTGGGAAAATACGCAGAACGCACACAGGCACATATACTCACACATATAAAGAGCAAATGAAAATTCGAGACAAAAGACAAATGCGTAAACACGCAAAACGTAAAGGCCGAAAGAAGCAGTCGGCATGCCATAAATGAAGCAAGTCGACTTCGAAATGCCCTACAAGAAATGCTGAAAGTGGGAAGATTGTAGTTTTTTAAGAAATGAAGCCTTAAACGGAATTAAATCACTTTCTTAGCTTGTTTTTGGCTTTTGAGATGCTAGAAATGTTTCTAGCCTGGCCTTAAAGACGGCCTGCTGCATTAACCAAGCTTTGACATGGGCATTTGGTAACCTTTAATGTGTTTCCTCTAAAATTTCAACTCAGCTTTTAATAATTATCTAACGAAGTCGATAAGCGCTTTCATAAAAATATAAAGGTTAAGTTAAGATCATAAGATATTTGCTTTTAAAGGACCTTTAAAGCCTTATTTTTATATCTCTAGCGCTTTTTCAGTCAATTAAAATTTGAAAGTATTTTCTATTAAAAACTTGTTGTTATCTAAAGTTTTTATATTACGCAAAAGTTAGCATGAAAAAATGCGGTAATAGCCGCATTCTGGGAACCCAACCACACGGAACGCCTGGAATATTTTATATTAAAAACTAAATCCAAAGTTTATGCTTTTCTGTGCTGGGAAAAAGTTAGTTTGAATAAAAATCTATGCACGCATTCTGGGAAACAAACCGCACGGAACCTGTGGAATATTTTAATTGGTTTTACCTTATTTAACTCAAGTGGTTTATTTTAAGCGTTCCTAATTTAAAAAAGTATCCATATTTTGTTCTTTATAGTTTGAAACCAGCATTTCTAGCGCGCTGTAAGCTTTCTTCATAGAGACTGATACCCTATACATTCGCGTAGCGCACATGCCCAACTTATGAGTCGATAAGAAACGTGAGGAGCTACGACTGCCAAAAAGAAAAATTAGCATAAAATGCACGAAAAATTAACGAGCGTCGACGACAACGCGACGAGAAGAAAAACAAAAAGACCGAGTATGAGGACGAAGTGGTTGCTGCTGCTGATGATGATGATGATGATGATGACGACGATGATGATGAGGAGAACACGCCCTTTAATTGACTTGTTTTCAACGCGCCAAAAACACATTTTGGGCCCATTGGGAAAAGCTGTGATGGCTTTCAATTTTCAATATGAATTTAATAAATAAAATTTACGAAGGGAAAAAAAACTTACGCTTCATCCGCGGCAGAGGCATGCACCAGCATTGAGGTGGAGGAGGAGGAGGAGCTGCCATGCGGCGTCGTTGGCGGACCGCAGATCAGCAATAATAACAGCGGCTGGGAGGCAAGAAATGCGGTCAAAATGACAGCTAAATGTGTCATCAACTTTTCGCATGTACCAAACATTTTGCTAGCATTTTCCGGTCTTTATTATTATTAACTGTTTGTTGTTGTTGCTGCCGCAGCACTTCACTTCACACTTTGATTTACGTTGGAAATGCACTACCAAATTAAGTATACAATTTTGGGTGGAGTCAGCAGCGGCGACGTCAGCAGCGACGTCAACAACGCCTGGCGCCAGGCGCAAATTTTCGCTAGTTATTTTCTTTCTTTTTTTTCCTTCACCAGACACCGCGGCGTATGCGTAACGTATACAAGTTACAATTCATATACGAAAAAAAAAAAACTAAAAATATTATACGTTTAATTCAATTTATTTTGCTTGAAATTTTCGGTTAAAAAAATTTCGTTCGTTAATTTTATTTTCAGCTGCAAACTGAATTTAGTTTTCCCTCAGCTGTGTGTGCCGTACAAAATTTTCTATATATAAACTTTTGCTCTTAGTGCTCTGCGGCCCGTCGTTTTGATTACACATATGGCACACTGTCACTGCTACGTATAAGTCTAGATATATATACATATATATATATATATATCTAGCTATACATATACATATACACTATATGTGTGTGGGTGTGTGTGAGTGTAAGTGTTGAGTTTTCCGCTTTATTTTGGCTACCGCCAACGTTGAAGAGCTGCGTATGACTAAAACGGAAAATCGGAAAATTCACTGACCCAGCCGCACAGCGACAGAGACAGCAGGGAGAGAGAGAGAGAAACATTCTCTTAGGCTGACGCCCGTCCTATTTATAAGTCTCGCTCTCTTTACATCTCTCTCACTCTCTGTCTCTCTGTCTCTTTGGGTTTGCTTGTTTACGTTTACTTTGGCCAGCGAAACAGCTGTTTCTAGCTTTCCTCTAGCTGTCTTTTGTCTATTGATTTTGTCACGAGGGAATCCATTTGTAGTTCCCCATTCTTTTTACCACATTTCATGTGTTTTTCTTTCGTCTTCGCCACGTCTGCTTTAGGCCGCATATTCATAACAGAGAGAAGCTACATTGCTGAGAGCCTCTTTCTAAAATGTGTATGTTTTCTTTCCTAAGCAAGTCTATAATAATGTGCTTCTTTTTTTTTCCTTATTCATATTTTTACGACTCTATTTTTATGGGCAAACTTTTTGGTTTATGTTTATATTTACAAATGATTTTATAGGTTAGCCTTAGTTTAAATAGGCCGCTCGAATTAGCCTGGAAACTAGGCTGTAAGAGAATGATTCCTTCTGTCGAATTACTGAGGCATTTAAGTTCAATTAAAGTTTGCAATTATTTAAAAGGAATTCCAAACAAGGATTTATCAAAATGTATAGAATTTATACCTTTAAAATGTTAACTAATCTATTAAATTTAAGTTTTTAATTTAATTATTCAAATGATTTACTCCACAGTTATTTAATATTCACGACAATCGTCATTAAATCATTCTACGAAGTGTAAAAAAAGAACGAGATTTCTCAGAAATAGCTTTGCTTCACTGCAAAGTTTCTGAATGAGAAAAGACTTCCGAGAAAATAATCCATTTTTCTCGGAATTGCAGATGATGAATGCGCTTGCTGTCTTTACTTCTGCGGAAGTTACTGAAAAGTACGTGACCTTTGACCCACAGCCAAAGTTATCCTGTTCGTGTTGAAGTGTATCAATGTGGATGTAAGCAAGTTTATTTTATATTTATACTTTGTACCTATTAAAAAAGGATAGGGAACAGAGTATATCAACTCTTATAGATAATATATTGTGTAAATAAAAAAGGATAAATCATTGAAATTCAACATGCAACTGCGAAAAGCAAATAAAATATTAAAAAGGTTTTTTATTTGATAATTCAATATTTTTATGTTAGTCTCTTTTATTTTACTATAATGTGATTCGTTATATATAGATTAGAATATGTTCTATATACGCACAACAATATATTTTATCGTTATTAGAATAATTCTGATATTAATAAAACGAGTAATGGATTGAAGGAGGCAACTCCTACGGCAGAAAGTATCTATACTTTTGATCAGGGTGATGTAAAGAGTCGAGTCGGCCTGCCCGTCTGTCTGTTTGTCTATCCGGATCTGTCAACTATATCATACTTTCTGCTGTTGAAAAATCACTAACCTCGGCTTACTATATCTTTCATATAAACTTTGCTTTCCATAGGTAGAACTTCCTAAGAAAAACTTAAGTAATAATTGAAATTAAATTCATTAAACTTTAATTGAATAATGTAAAACTCAAACATCATTCAGCACACAATTTATTAATTAATTAATTAATATATTACTTAGAAATTCCTGTCACACTCAGCGCATATTATCATTTAGAATTTTCATCAAACGTCCTTTCCCATTTTGATTGAAATTACCGCTAAGCTCTTTTAATTCCATGAATAATTAATTTATTTCCGCTGCCGCTGTTAATGTTTCATAAATCCAAATTAGACTACGGGGAATTTTAACGCATATTTATTCGCGTCGAATCATTTTTTGGCTGAGCTTAGCATGAGAAAAAAAAACCAATTTGCACAAACAAAAAGAGAAAAGTTCAAGTGTTCCTACCACATTCACCGCAAAAATAAGGACATGCAGAAGACCGCGTACATTTAAGGTAGGAAAAGGAAGGAAAATGGCTCACTGTACTATGGGCTTATTAACACTTTTTCGGTCATTATAAAATAAAAAAATAATAGAATAACAAACTGATTCATTTCAAGCTCAGCTCTTAGCCTTCGTTTCGTAATTTTCAGTTTAAAAATTTCATAATTTTAAGCATAGAATTTTACTGAAAGATTAAGCTATTTCTTTCTATAATTTATGATGAATTATGAGTACAATTTATATAATAAATGATGATACTATTCTTCGGAATGGCTAAGTACTTTTTCCAAAAAGAATGATACTATGCCCCACTGTGCAGTGCAGGCAACCCAACAACAATGTGGCTGAGGACCAGCCACACGGATGATGATGATGATGACAACGCACTTAGTCAAATTTTTAATGAACTCAACAGCGTTTTACTTTTAAAGCCCACAAAAACAACAACAACAGCAACAACAACAAGAAGCACAAGAAAAAGATGAGCAGTAAAAACAGTAGGAGCAGCACCAGTAGCAGCAGAAGGATCAGCATGTGAAGGACACTTTTTTAGTGCAGTTACCTGCAGTTGGGTTGAGTGCAGAGTGTGAGAGAGGTATGCCATAACTTGTTAGTGGCATGTTTTTTGCCGTTTTTCTGGGGTAGACTTAATTACCAGCTAGCAATATTGTATAGTATACTTTTCAGGGCACACCCTCTCTGCATGATAATGACCATAATTTGTGGCAGCAGGCAGCAGGCGACACAAACAAACAAACAACTGTCGGTTGCTAAGGATGCTTGTACTGACATGTTGTCCTGAAAACTTTTTGGTCCTTCATTTGCATGAAATTTATGAGCCATGTGTAGAAGCGAGAGTGATAAGACTGTGTCTGAGTATGGCCTACTTACTGGCGCATATGAGTAGAACACATTTTAATGATGATTATATTTTAATAAGTAAGCTGCAAGTTAACTGAACCCTTTATTGGTGTGTAAAACTCGACACAGAGCAACACCTTATACAGCTCTCGACTCAACTTTCCACTTTCAACAACTCTGGCAGCAGAGTGGGGAAAAAGTGGGGCGGGTAAACCAATCGAATTGAATGCCTTGAAGCACATCATAAACTTTTAGAAATTGGAAACTTTTCCCTCGTTTTTATGTTACGCTCCCCGGAGGGCAATCGCTTCGACAATATTTCCTAAGAAGAAAAAAGAACTGGTGTTTTTTTTTTTTCCTAGTGACGTGCACAAAAAAAGTATAGAATTGATAATCAAGAAAATGATAAAAAAACAAGGAAAAAAGTGAGCCAGCAGTCTGCGACTGCATGCCGGCATATTTAAAGGGTGCTCTATCTATGAAATCTATAAATTTATTATTCATTTGAATCAGTTGTGGAAGGAAATAATGTTTTTATGGCTCAGAATTTAGGATCAATTTCGGTCTATTAAGTTTTTTTGATTTAAAGCTTGCAATAAACGTTTTATTTCAGTTAATAAAAATCTGAAGTAAAATTCTACCATTAGTCAGGGAATCAAATTGAACCAGTTGAAGACAGTTTTTGTACAGAAAGATGTTACTGGTTCCGTTTTGGTTCTTAATTTTCATCTCTTCATCATTTCCAATCTATTTTTGTCTACTTTCTATTCATTAAAAAGTCGTAAATATATAAATCTTTCATTTTATCTTGAGTATCATTTTTTAACTAAAATATAATGCCGAATAGATACAATAGAATCTGTACCACAATCGGAAGAAGAACCGATTTAAGATTCTATTTATTGTGCTCAGAAAAGTATGCTATATTTGTTTACTAGAATTATTTCTATGTGCAAAAGCTTTTGGGTTGCCTTTCAATTCTTTGAGAATTATTAATTTAGTAAAAGGTTGTATTATAATAGTTCCCATAGTCCAACTTTCTTGAATACTATAAGCACCCTGTACCTGAATAGGCGAACGCCCATCAATTGCTTGAGCAGGCATCTATTTTTCATTTTGCTTCGCTGCTCCTGACTACGGTCGCCAATGCAACAAAAACAATAACAACAACAATAATAACAACAATAAAACTAAAAAAAAAGGAAGCTAAAAAATTGTAAAGAGGTTGACACCAGTGTCTGTTGTCATTTGCCGTTTTGCCATTGGGTTGGTGCCAATTTTTTTTCTGTTTTCTTTCGGGCGTATTCCGAGTTCCAAAATATGTGAATCAAATATATGAAAGAAAAGAATAGAAAAAGGATTAATTTCCACAAAAAAATTGTGTAGAATTAATTATTTAACGAGTTTTATTCCAGTCGAGTTTTATTTTGAAACTATCTGAGAAAAGCCTTCAATTCTGCCTTAAAATTGTTTGGTAAATGGAATGTAAATTAAATTCTACTCAATTCCACTTATTGAACATTATTAAAATTATCATAATTAAAAATATCTGTGAAAAATTCCTCAACTTTTGAAGGGAAATTCCAACGAAAATGGAATGCGGAACAAATCGATGTATATACAGATATTTTTTGTGAAAATTTGTCTGGCATGGCCGTACACATGAATATTTTATTCTCGCATTTATTGAAATGCAATTTTTCTTTTGTGATATTTTTAGTGCTGGTGTTGGCATTGAAATGTAATGGAAAAGAGCTGGAAGGTATTTATTTTCCATCTTACATTGTTTTTCAAATTTTGCATCGCATAACTCTTCAGATATATGTCAGATCGTGGAATGATATACTTTGTTGAACGCGCGACAAAGAGAACTACGAGTCCTGTATGGTATACGTTTTCCAGATCTGACGTCATTCGACAAAGTTAAAAGGATTCTAAGTCAAGAATTAGACGTACATAAATAATATGGAGAGTATTTAAAAGAGAGTGCACCAGCTAAAACACTGGCTACTCGGATATTGTGGAGCTTGAATTGTTTGAAATCTTTTGTAGCATACTTTTCAGCGCTAAGCTTAAGACTTTATTTGGGGCGCCGTTCCCTACTTGCTGCTGGTGCTGCTGCTGCCTGTTATTTACAGTTGGTTGGCGCTGTTTTTATGTGCCAATGGCCAGCATTTCATGTTGACCACAAGTCCTTAACCAAAATGTTGTTGCCAATGGCAATATATATGTACCCGTATATATATGTGCAGTCAGTGGAAGTAATCGTTGCCAGTGAAGAAAGAGGCCAAAAGGTTCGAATAAGTTGACAAGTTTGAAATAATATACGATACGTTGTATTGTTCGCATGTCCTTTGGCGACATTGGATATTCACTTTAAGAGCCATCTAGCTAAACACATTTATGTAGCATACTTTAAGGCTCGCTGGATTTAATTGCATATCAGTTGCGCATGAAGCGTCATAAAAACTTGTAATTATGGCAAACAAGATGGTGCTAGAGATGGGCAATAACTCGATTCTTAATAAGTGGAAAGACCTATCCAAATCTTAGTAGTAAATAATATAGCTATCAGAGGAGAGAGAGAGAGGTCAAAAACTGAGTTGTTTCTTTATTGCAGATATTAAATGAATTTTCCTTTATTACTACTATTTTAATGATACTATTCTTATTTAGTTGATCATTATTAAAGCGTGAAATCTTCAGAGCTTGATTTTGTGCGTGACATGTACTCACGCATCCATCTCTGACGCACGTCCGGCCTCTAACAAGTTTTCGCACAGTGTCCTCACGTCTGCCAGGACAGTAATTTATGAACTTGTGCCCATTTTGCAGTGTCTGTGCCGTAAATTATGGCCACTTCGGCACGTGTCCTTGTATCCTTTTTCTCTCCACACACGCACAGGGCAGAGAGCACTGTTGCTGACACTTTATTGTTATCTTCCCTACACACAAAGCTAGAAAAAAACTATGATTATATAAACTAGGTCGAAATATCCTCATTAAATAGCCCGCAATTTAATTAATTTATTCTTTTGCTAATTTATAATTAGCTTTATTAGAAAAAAACATGTGTTTTGTCATTGAACTCTGCAATTTTGTGATTTGGTCTGCGGCCTTTTCAAATACAAAACCGCTAATTAGTCGGTAATTAATTAGCAGATATTTAGGACGGAATTTCGAATGTAATAGCTAAAACAGTGGCTAAAATATATTTACAGTCGCTTGTGGAATTTTAAACCTTTTTGATAATCCAAACCAATTAAAATTGTTGAATGACATTATTAATTCTGCGCTGCTTAATTGCTCAAGATATCCTGTAATAAACCCATGTTTGCTCCTTGCGGCTTATGCACATAATAATAGGCTTAGTCGTTCACCGAGGACTAACCACATCGAAGTTAACATGAAAATTTCACACTCAAATTGCCACAATTTGAAGTAAAAGTCCTGTGAAAGCCTTGGGCATATTCTGTCTGGCCTTAATCCACACAAATTACTTGAAATACTAATCCATAATTGTTCTGGCCTCAACTTTGGCATTTGGAATGGAATACCAGAAACGGACTTGTGTTATCATCATGACCATTTGCTCAATACCAATGCGAAATTTTTGGCCTTAATGCTGGCACATTTCGGCTGGCTTTTTCGTTTTGCTTTTTAATTAGGCGTGAGAGCTTTTCTTCTCTTTGGTAGCCAGAGCCACTTTGTTTAATTTATCTTTTCAATGGGAACTCTCTGCTGGCATGTTCAATTAATTTGTAGCGTCTTTGAAACAAAAAGATTTCCAACTGAAAAGGGATGCAACCCGCCCTCCGCCTTAGCACTTCAACTTTAATAAATTGCTTTAGGTTTTTGGGTTACATTCTACACTTGCAGAGAGCCAGGGCTATAAAAAGAAACTTCTCGGCAATCGATAATTGCTTTGTTGGCCAGAAAATCTGTAGATAAACCAACCAAAAATTAAATTAAATTTTTTAATGTGTGTTTTTAAAATAGACCTTTGCTCTTTGAGCCGTTTTATATGAATTTATGCAATGCCTTCAATTAATTTCCATTGACACTGAGAGACGTTGACATTCACGCGAGTCGAGTCGAGTCGAGTTGAGGCGTCAGTTCCCATTTAATCACTCTCTGACCAGGATGACAGGACTGGCACCTACTGTGGCTCCTGTCCTTGACTGATGATGGGCGTTGTATGATTTATGGTGGCTCCTAGCGTTTCAGTTCAGTTTTTTTGTCAACTGGATCCAAGCCGGATTCTTGTTCTTGTCATGCAAAAACAAAAAAAAAATGTATGTCACCAGGGAAATTTGGCTGTTTCAGGCAACCAAAGGACATTAGATTTTTTGTGCTCGCAAAAAAATGAAGCGAAAAACTGTCGGATAAAAGGATATGGAGATTTATACATGGAAAAAATTTCGAAAATACGAGATGCTTGTCAGCCGCTTGGCTTAAAGGACCATGTTCGACTAGTTGGCAACAAAATTCAAGAATTTAGCAAATGAAGGCGACTTTTTAAAGCTTCTTTTTTCGCAGAAATTATCTAATGAATTTGTTAAAGGAAGAAAGGAACTTTCACAATTTCAATACTTTTCATGGTATTTAAAGAAAATATACTTTTAATGGCCATAATTGAAGGATAACAGAATGAAGCCATAAGCCCGTATCTATTTTTAACTATACTAGCAAAGGTCTTAAACAAAGACCCATTTTCTAAGTCTCACTTCATTAGTCAAAGGAAACACTTGATGAGCATCTTTGGCGAACCCAAGTCAGCTCAGCTTTTGTTCGCCTCAGTTATCCTTACCTGTAATGCTGTACAAGGAGGCAAGGCCCGAAGGGGTGAATTTACCTGACAACAAAGAAAACGCAACTGTAAAGGACAGAATAGAATAGAATAGAGAGCGAAAACGTGTTGAGATACTAAGCTGTCTGTCATTATGCAACTAATTAAAATGTCAACAATGGCAAAGGCAACGATACCATTGCAAATATCATATATACCCTTCTCAGGCTCTGCCAGGCTCTATACATATATACCTATATATATATATTGCATGAGTATCTATCTATAAAATGCTAAAACGACTTAAATGCACTTAAATGTTGGTCACCATTTAGCCAGGACGAGCGCTCGTTCAGACATCCTCGTGACAATTGGCACTATTGTCAATACTTGGCCTGTTGGTTTCAAGGTGTGCTTGTGTATGTGTGTGTGTGTGTCTCCTGTGTGTGTGTGGGTGTGAGTTTTGTCGACGTGAATCTTCATATGCCAGTTTAAGTTAGAGATGTGCGCCTTTTGTTTGTGTCGTGCTACGAACGGACGTGCCTCATATGACGAGGAAGTAATACCAGAATATTAGGCTTATTTAATGGGGGTAGGAGGCATCTGCGAGTCCATAAAGTACTCAGGAAAGTTGATTCGTCCAAGCCCACCGTCTGTTCTCCATCTCAAATTGTATCGATCTCGAAGACTATAGAGCTATATCATACGCAGATCTAGTTAGTTTCAAATACTAATTGCCACCTAAAGCTCCACAGTATAAATAGATAAAAAACATCAAGTATTTAATGTAAATACAATTATGTCTATATAAGAAGTATCGATATTGATACTAGATCATGCAGGCTGACTGGCTAAAGCGGAGGATTCAGGAAGAGGCGCAATACGTCCTAGAAACCGAACTGCTAGGTCATTAAAGAGAGCCAGAGTTCCCAGTAACAGACATGCTTGACTGCCTAGTTGCTCGGAGAAGGATTCTACTTCTCAAAAACTGCTGGAACACACAGGAGGTACAGGATGCTCTCTGTAATCTCTTTATCTTTTGTGGAGCTACAACAGAAGTCGTGGTGGGCTACGTGCAGCCTTTGAGCCATCAGCCACTGCTACCATGCCCCTTAATGACTCCTATTACTGTTCAAATTCTACTTTTGCTATGGTGTGGCTGTAGGCATATCCGCTTGAAATTGCAGCACGTTTTTCCTGCCTCGTGACACGTGCTCATCTCTAGTGCAGAGTGCAGCAGATGCAGTGTGCAGGTATTAGTGATTGAAATTCATGAATTATGCAATTGATAGAAACAGTAAGACACCAACCACAACGGCAGTATTAAGAATTCGACACACCTGTCAAACAAATGGAATATACTCGTCTATCAATTTTTGAATGGCGGCTGAATGGACGATTGATTAAAGCCTCAAGAGAGCTGGCCGGATGCTAAGAAACTTCTTAACTTTAAAAGGCTTAATAGTTAGAAAAACTCATTGCGAGAATCAATAAAATAATAAATAAAATAATCATATTTATTTATAGTAAAAAGTAACAATTCAAATTCTAGAAACAATAAAAGAAAATTTAGAAACTTTATGAATTTTGCAGTAGAACTGTACAAAAAGTTGCGTGACAGTTGCTATAATATTTTAGCCTTGTCTGTCGTTTTGGTTATTTAAAAGGATATTTGAAAATAAGCTTAGTTAAAGCTTGAAATTGTGAGCTTTGCAAGCTTAAAGGTTTGTACCTTTGTTGTGCTTAAAGCTTTATTTTCATAATACTAAAATCTGGCAATAGTTGGCGCTTTGAGAGTGTAAGAATTTTTATTTGAAAGTTATTTTTATATAGAATTTAATTTAATTTGTCTACAAATTTTGAATAGGAACTACAGTTCATATTATATATATAATCAAGCAATATTGATTAGGAGACACCCTGTAATTAGATGTGTTAAAAAAATGGGAAAGACACATGGCTAAAATATTGTTGTTGCAACTGTTGAGCAGCTTTGTTAAGCTCTGTTTTGTTTAGCTCGTTTAAAGGGTACAATAAAAAAGAAATGAGCATATTTCAATGCATCCTTAACTCGACTAGGAGATACCCTTTTATTAAGTGTAGTATTCAGTAACTTAAACAAAATCTTTTCCAAAAGGACAGGATAGCCTTAACTTTAAGGCAGCTGTCGCTCGACTAACAGATACTCTGTAATCAGGAATGTCATATAGAGCGACCCTAGGAATGTGAATAAAATATTGTACTTCCGCCTGTTGAGCAACTTAATTATGCCCTTAATTTTTCGGTCATTTAAGAGGTAAAAATAAAAAGAGGCATTGAGCATATTTCAAAGGAACTGCAGCGGCAGAGCGTAATTTACAAAAATGACCTCAATTTAATTGTTTTCTGTAAGTGCAGCGATGCGATTGTATCTCTGTGGGTGTAATACAGCGTCAGGGTGTAAGTGTATGTGTATATTCCATGTGATATTCATGACAAATATTCGATTATTTTTCATTAAAGCAGCGGCATTATTGATATAAATGCAATTTTTGGTATACGTAATTAAATTGCCTTTTACAAGTCGTGTAGCCCATATATATATATATAAAAAAAGTAATTTATCTCCCAGTTAAATCCATTATAATAAGATGGAGTATTAACGGGAAAAATTGTATAAAAGTATTTTTATGATATTCATTTTTTAATATACGAAAGAATTCCATTGGCTTTGCTTAAGCCTTTCGAATTGATTCCATTAATTTGATACGATTTATATATAAAATTTCAGTTCCTTTTTCAATACACACACACAATAATAATAATACTCGCAATTTCAATAGCAGGCGAATCCTGTACATCAACATAAATTCCAACAATAGGAGAAAGGAGAAATATTTTATGATAAACAACATTTTTTAAAAGGAATTCACAGCATGTAACACACACACACACACAACACGTACTAAATAAAATGTCAGGGCAATGCTAGATGACTTCCTCGTCCTGGCGTACAACAATCAGCCAAAGTAGTCAGTGGACAGACAGTCAGACAGACAGACAAACTGGGTAACAAGCGGACAGACAAAGAGACTGGAGTTCGTCACAGAATGCAGTCGAGTCATGCAGAGACAGACACAAGCGATTATTATTTATTTACAGGCCAAATAGTGAGGCGCACGAGAGTAGCCAGAAAAGATGTAGAAAATGGCATTGAAAACTCATCTTTCTAAAAATATAATAATAGATTCTAATATTAGAAAACAAGTGCCAAAGAAGCAGATCCACTACAGCTATAGCTTTGCTGCCAGGACTGAACCAGGTATACCACCGCCACACCAGGGCTCCCAGGGCTAATCCTGTCTACCAGAGCCAAGCTAGGGCTTCAGTCAGGATTTTTCTTCAAACTTTGAAACAGAAGTGAATCTAATTTCTTAGCTTGAAATTTTATTTATTACACCAATAAAGGAGTAGGAATAACTTTTCAAATTGCTTTATCAAGGTCATCCCTATGAAGTCTTTTTAAAATTTAGAGAGAAAAACTAAAAATTTATTACTTTAGTACAAAGTTCCTAGGATAAAACGGAGACCATTTCAAAGCATAAAACAAAAGGACTCACTAAGCAACTAAGCAGATGGCGTCTGTTTGAATACATATCTTGAAAAGTTAAAGTATTGATGCTTATTATTGGGTAAAAATTATTTTTGGTTTATTTTTGGTACTTTTTTTAGTCAAATATTAACTCTTAAAGCAACCCTCGCACATATATTTTGTACTAAGAAATGTCAGCTGAACATACGAAGTTTCAGGATTGTTGTGTAAATGAATTATAAACTGAAGTTAATTGCATTTACGGGGATGTTCCGAGAAATAGTTTTTTTCGAAAACAAGTCAAAGGAATCTGGAGGATTTTATAAATTCGTACACTAAAAAAGTATTATAAAAGTCAGGACAAGTCAAGAAACTGTAAAGCTCATTTTTTGGCTACCAAAACAGCAGATCATAAACCTTTTTCTAGCTTAAAAAAAGTTATTTTTTATGTAAATTTCTAATTTTTATAGGTCTTCTTTTCTCTTTTCTTGAAAAATACTAATTCATATTCGTAAAATATAGCAATATAATTTAAATTACTTTATTTTAATCAATCTAAAAAGTATGCGAATTTTAAAAATTGCCATTCTTTTCTTGGAAAGAAAGTTGGACTTAATTCCAGAGAAATATATTTCCGGAATAGGAAAACGTTTTAAATACTTAATTAGGAGTATTTGGCGCAACATTCTTAAAGAAAGAAATTCCACAGTGGTCAGCATTTAGCCAGAGAGGAATTTCTGGAGTCACGTAGGCGTTTTGGACTACTTTATTGCTGGCCGACGACGACGACGTCGAGAATGGCTGAAAACTCATTTTCCCAAAAAGTTTTTCGCATATATTTTATGCAATTTAATGCAGCTGATAATAAAATGTGCACACAGTTCACCAATGGGGGGGGAGGCGCAGTGAAGTTTTTATTTTTCTTTTTACGGCGGGGTGTGGGGGGGGGTGCCAAGAGTGCAATGGGCATTATTCATAGGCTTAAGAGCGTTTAATAGAATGCCCGGCAAGGCGTCCTAATAAGTCCAATATGTAAATGGTCTATGGCCCCAAAAACTGTTGCAAATTGCAGCAGTCCAGCGTGGAGCAGAGGACAGGACAGTACAGGATATTTAAGGACCACGGCTTCCTCCAGCCTGACCAGGCTCCGGCTCCAGCTCCAGCTCTGCCTCGGCCTCTGGCTCTGGTGTGTCCAAATTTATGTGGCTTGCGTGACCTTCGTGCGTTTGTGCGTGATAAATCAATTTCATTGCAATTTGTAATTGTGTAAAATGTATTTTCAATTTGCCCCATGCAGCATTACACCCAGAGAGGTAGAGAGAAGGAGAGAGAGAGGCGTGCAAAAGGGGAGACACAGAGAAAGAGAGAGAGAGAAAGACAGGGAGATGCCTTTGCGGAAATGCATGATTTTGGTCACATTTCCAATTGTCAATGAGATTTCAAATTTGCTGAGATTTATGCGTGTAGTCCGAGCCGCACGCACACAATAACATTTTGTCCGTTATGTCAAGCAATTTCTATGCCATTATAAATGCTACCCACTAGAGATGGGCGCGTGAGCGTGATCGTGAGTGCGTGCCCAAAAAAAAAGACTTGAATTTGCGTGTTGTGAAAAGGCATGAAAATTGTTGAGAGGGTGATCTAATAACTCTGTGTGTCGTGAAAGCACGATACTCACGAAATTCATAAATATAATTCGATTTAAATTATTATTAGAATCGAAATTTAAATAATTTATTGTTGCCAATAAAAGTTGGGTTCGCTGTGCGTGAAACAAACTGAAAAATCACTCACGATGGCATCTCTATGCCGTCTGCATATGTGAGTGTGTGTGTATGCGTGCGGCGTTAGTGTGTTTGTAAATTTCAGCTTTTGGCCTCATGATTTATGCACACAACCGACCATCCTATCAACCAGACTGCGACTGAGCTAATTGCATTTGGCCATATCTGACTTAAGAACTTTTCTTGCCTCAATTAAATAGGAGTATTTGCTGCATTTTCGCTTATAGTGTTAGAGTAATTCAATTAATTTGATGACAAATAAGGGATTTTCCAATTTGGTGCTGCCTATTTTAATTAGGATGTCTATTAGCTCACTCACAAATGCACAAAAAATTAATTGCAAATTGAATATCCTTGTACAGGAAATGATGGTCTGTTCGTCTGTTCATATGCAAACTAGTCTCTCAGTTTTTGAGATAGGCGAATGAAATTTAGTATGGAGCCTTCTATTTGTTGCAGGCAGCACATATGTCGGAATCGGCCGGATCGGACAACTATATCATATAGCTGCTATTGAAACAAGCTTTTCTTCTTTAGTTGAACTTAAAAGTTTAATAGTATTGAAATTTTGGTACTATAACCTTAGTAGGCTGTGGCTCAATTTCAAATTCTCGTTGCTCTTTAAAGAATCTTAAAAGTATTGAAATTTTGGTCTAGAAAGTGTTTCATACTTTCACAATAATCCAAGTAGGCTGTGGCTCCATTTCGTTTCTCTTGAGTCCAACAATTCTGTAGAGCATTCAGTTCACCAAAATTCTTCGTACACACAACATAAAAAAAAAACTCCAAAAAAAAGTAAAACATAAAAATAAAAAAAAAAAAAAATCAAAATTAAAAAAAAAAAAAAATCAAAATTAAAAAAAAATTTTTCAACTTTATCCTAACACACAAAAAAAAAGTTAAACATTTTAAGCATAAAGTATATTTTTTATATTCTTTTATATTTTTTATACTATTTTATACTATTTTGCCAAATGATGAGGAAAAGGACACATACATTGGATACCCTTATTTACTTACCCGGATTGTACTTTTCGATTTACTGGATGGTAAGTAAAGGATATTTCCTCATGAAATAAAGCTTAAAATTTTCGCTTTTTTCCTAGTGACAATGAGGATATGCACTGGACTCTAGTCAGGATGTCGATGCGAGTTCAGAGCGTATTATTATTATAGACGTGGAGAAGAAGATTCATCATTTCATAAGAGGGGCGCTAATCTAAATATATTTGCTTGGTCTGCAACCAAGGAAAGTTTCACTCATAGGATAATGTGCCCGTCCGCTTGGTCTTTCAAAAAAAATTCTTCGTATTATGTTTTGGCTCTTTAATTATTTAAAAAATTTAAGTAATAAATTTGGAACTTGGGAAGCGAAAACAAAGCGCATATTTATCATTCTTTGGGGGTTGGCATATTAATTCTTATGCAAGGATTTTGGTATAAAATGCAGATTACCTCCTGGTGATCCTGGAGCGGGTCTTTAATTTTAATTTAATTAGTTTAGTTTATTGAGGGAAAATCAATTTGTTTTCGGGAAGATGTCCTTTGGCCACCAGATTCTCCGTATGCCGTATATATCTGTGGCAATGTCCTTGCGAATTCTGAAGAATCCTCTCTCAAACGGCAAGTATTTATAAGGGCTGTCGACCAGCCAAAGGACATTCGAATCGTCCTTGAAGTTTTCTGCAATTTTCCAAGTCAATGATCCTTAGGTGAGCCCTGTATCCAAAACAAGTTCGTGTCAGTGTGCCAGGATTTGGGCAAGATACACCTATTTTTCCAAGGAAAATTGTCCTGAAAATAGATCGCCAGCAACTCAACCGTTTTAAGGACTATCTGGTTGTCCTTTAGCCACGTGACGTCATTATTTTGTCGGATCAGATTATGTTACAAAAAGGAGGAAAATCCCCCTACACACCCAAAATGTCCCTAACCGCAGGACATTCTCGCATTCTCATCAATTATATTGACGCCAAGGCGATTCTCAATGAAACTGAAACTTTTTTAAAGAAACAGCACAAAAGGTTTAATCAAGAAAAATAAAACAATTTAAAGTTCAGTATCAAAATATAATTAGTTTTTATTTATATCAAAATATAACTAAGATCTCCAATTTTGTTGCCCACAACGAAATTTTGACTCCTTTTTTTTCTAGAAAGTAGACAAGACGATTTTTCTCCCAGACTAAATGGAAATACGATTACTCCGATAGGATAATTAGCTATAAGTAGTTGCTCAGGGTTATATATGAAGTAGTTGCTAAAAACAAAAATATTTATTAATTTTTAAATTATTATTATTATTATTATTATTACTTACAGATATTGAATCTATATTATAAGATTACAACCTTAGAATTCAGATTGCTATTTGAGTAGTTGTCCTCAGTTGAATCTGATATTGACAACTCAGGATAATCATATGAGTAAGTGTTGCTAAAAACAAAAATATTTATTAACTTGTGATATTTTTATTATTATTATTTTTATTATTATTATTATTATTATTTTTATTATTATTATTATTATTTTTATTATTATTATTATTATTATTATTATTATTATTATTATTATTATTATTACTTACACAGTAAATATTAGAAAATTACAGCCTTAGAACTCAGGATGCTATTTCAAAATAGTCATATAAGTAGTTTAAAATTAACTAAAATTTAAACTAAACAAAAAATATTTATTAACTTTCAAGATATAATTATTAATATTATTACTCACTAAGCCATAAGGGTAGGCGAAAGTGTAGCGGTCCTCTGTCCTCTGTCCTCTGTTGAAACTGATGAATTTAGTTTGAATGTGACTTAGTCTCTTATCAGAATGGACTGTTGAGACCAGTTGCGGTCGGTGTAATTTATTATTATTAATTTATTTTATTCTAATTTTTATTCACTTACAGGAGCTTTACATTTCCTCACCACAATTTTTCACTTTTTATATATTTTTTTTTTTATTTCAAAATTTTTTTATAAAAGTAAAAAAATTGTATAAAAAGGATTTAACTTTTCACTGTTATTCTTATACACTAATAATACACTTTTTTGTAAAAATTTGGAATATTAAAAAAAAAAAAAAACTGAATTTAGAATTTAGGCTTGTTGCTCTTTCTCCGATGAACTGCCGAAATAAACTGAATATCTAAAGGAAAGTCGAGAGGTAGAAAGCATTGGGAAAGGGTCGAAATATTCATGGCCAACTGTGTGTAAAATAGACGTATGAGAATTCCCGACTAGCAGATACTCTACGTTTATAAATGTTTTCCTTTCACTAATCTATTTTTTATATTATCCTATACAACTTTTGTAGATTGATTTAGGTGCAGGTTGAGGTGAATATAGACACCGGAAGTGAATTGATTTTTGAAGCTGATCGTTAACACACGTTGCTTAAAACGAACTCTGCCAAATAATTGAACTTAAAGTATATTTTTACATCCTGCAAAACTCTTTAAAGAAATTTTTAAGTCGATGATCCTTAGATGATCCCTATATCCTTGAATGCCGCTCGATAGAGTTGGTCCTTACGAACAGAACGCGGTTAGCCAATTTCAAATTATGTACGGACTTAAGGAAATTATGTCGCTTTAAAAATCTTATATGTGAACAAAGCAACATTCAATTTTTATTGCATACTTTCAGGGCGGTCTAAAAAAATTTGTCCTAGGGCAAAAATTACTATAACCTTAGTTGGCTGTGTCTCAATTTCAAATTCTCGTAATAATTAATAAAATCTTAAAGGTATTGAAATTTTGGTTTGGAAAGTGTTTCAAACTTTCACAAGAACCAAAGTAGGCTGTGGCTCCATTTCGTTTATCTTGAATCTTACAAGTCTGTAAAACATTCAGTTCATCAAAATTCTTCGTACACACAACATAAAAAAAAAACTCAAAAAAAAGTGAAAAAAACAATATCAAAATTAAAAAAAAAATTAAAAATCTAAAACAAACAAACTTGAACTGACCCCCTTTCATACAAGACCAAAAACTTAAAAAAAAACAAAACTAAAAAAAAATTTAAAAAGTTAAAATAAAAAAAAAGTTTTTTCTTTTTGCGACATACACAAAAAAAACACACATACTTTACCTAATTTAAGGAACAAAGTGAATATATTTTTTATATTTTTTCTTAAGGAGAGAGAAAAATGCACGAACATTTAATGAGTCTTACCAGATTGAACTTACCTCGTGCTGTGAACATAAATTGTAAGCAAAGGATATTTTCCCCATGAAATGAAGCTCAGAATATTCTTTTCTTTCTCAGCGACAACTGGAAAGGAGGTAAACAGGATATACGGTGGAGAGGATATGCGATGGACAGGACACGCACAGATTCAGGGATAGGATCCATAGAATTTTGGTCATATAAATTATTCAGTTAATTGATGGAATATTTGAGCAAAAGAAGATATTACTTAACCAACACATTGCATGGAAAGCGATATACACGAATACACGGAAATCAGAGGAATCTTTTTTATACATAAAAATTTGTTTAAATTTGTCGTATGGTGATTAGTTCCTTCTCTTATATCACATTGAGAAAATTTCGGTTAGCATCAAATAAATTTGGAACTAATGAAAAAACAAAGCATATTTATTATTATTTACTATTATATTTGGGGGTTGGCATATTAATTATTATGCAAGGATTTGGGTGCAACACGCAGATTATCTCCGCGTGATCCTGGGATTTGGGATCGGGTCTTCGATTTGTTTGAATTAAATTAGTTTGAATTTTTTTGCTGTTGGGGGGGAAAATTTAATTTTTGTGCTGACGTTTCGTATATCTGAGAAAATTTGAAGAGTTTGAACAATTTGTAGGAAAACACGTTTGAAAAATTATAGTTTTCATTTGGTATTATTTAAAGATCCACTTCTATTTGTTGAACGAAAAACAAGGAATTACAGCCTTGTTTAATGTTCTATGCTGTATATTTTTATACCCTTGTTTTTAATTCATTCTTAAATTTGAAGAAAAATGTGAAAAGCTGACATGTGGACACAGGTGCATAAATATTTTTAAGTGTTTTTTTATGAGTATCTAAGGCCTAGACATTTTCTAGGCAACAGACAAACACGTCCAATAAGGCGTTGGCTGAGACTGGGAAGCATTTTCCTTTTGCAAATAGATTTTTTTAGCCTATTTATTTTGTGCTGCCTTAAAGGTGTTGACAGATGAGACAGCCATGTAAAAATAACGAATTCAAATGGAAAGGACATTTTTTTGCCTATTGTAATCTCTGTTTTTCTTTCGAATTCCCTTTCCTTTTATTAAATCTCTCAATTTTCAAATATTTAGGAATTTCTTAATAGTTTTTTAAAATAATGAAATTTTGTTTGTTCATCTCATTAATTTATGCAGAGCGCATTTATTTAAGCGAATCAAAGAGAAAGCATAAATAAAATTCCAAATAACTTGGCAAGCGTTTTATTTAATCTGCCTCATTAATCGAAGGGCAAAGTGTTTTAATTATGCAATATAATAGCATTAAATGAATTCAAATTCCAGCTAAAACCAAGCTAAAAGTTAATTTAGGCTTATGGACACAGATAAAATCGATAAACCTCTCTCTCACCTGTAAATGGCCTAAATAAATTAAATACCTGTAATGGAGTAAATAAACAAAAGGCTGGCGCCTGGTTGCAACACACAAATTACTCAACTCTAATTAACAAATTTTGTGCACGCTATTGCCTTTAAATGAGCTTTTCACAAATTAATAATAATTATCATAATTGTAGCTCAGAGCCCGCTATAAAAAGCTAAAAGCTAAAAGTCAAATAATGCCATCAAATGACAGGAATTTTTAATTATACATAAAACGCTGAGTTTTGCCTTCAAAAAATGACTTTATTATGAATAATTGTGGCCGGAAAGTTAAGACGATTATAACTAGAAAAGTAGCGTTAATCGCTTTAGTTTAATACTGGCGCCCAACGTGGGTGCACATCAAAAAATCTAATTACTTGGTTTATTTTTTGGCTAGCTGCAATTTCAATCAAGGCCGCAAACCCAACTGTATCAAAGTTTTGGCCAAAGCTGAACCTGAGTCGCAACTGCATCCATATTTCTGCTTTGGCTTAAAATATTGTTAAATTTATTTAAAAAAGGCTTAAAGCAGCTCTTAACTTAAATTAAATAATTGTATATTTAGGCCTAATAATGTAAAACTGACCTGAATCAAGACTCGAACCAAAGCTTCGAGACTAAAACCTCAAATTCTTGAACCACAGCCAGAGATTAGACTAGGTTCGAACTTTCCACAATAATTTTGTTTGTTTTGCAGCCTTGAATCCTATTGAAATTAAATAACGAATATTTAATTATTTATGTTTTATCAATATCTGGATTTCTACTCATTTGTGAGAGTTGAAATATAAAGTAATTAATTGCCTTTAAAAGCTCTAAAGAGCTCTGAGATTTTATTCATCTCATGAAGCTTATTTTTGTCTCAAACAAAAGGCCAATTCAAGTCTATGCAATATTTGATAAAGCCTGTAGTTAAATAAGCAAAGTTATTTAAATCTAATTACTTGCTTTAACATTGGGATTAAACTAGAAGAACTCAGTCCACATAAGTGCTTAATTATTAGTTTAATTAATGCCTTGATTTCTTGATTATGAAATTCAAAGTATAAAGTATTTAATAAAGATGAATACACTTCATTATTATCAACTTTAAAAAGGTTAAAGAGTTCATTCAACTCTTGCACAAAATGAAGCTCAAACAAAAGATAAGTTAAGGCCCAGGCAGGCATTGATAAAGTCGAATATTCAATGCCTTTTGGGCTCAAATTTCTTTAGTTAAATAAACAAACTAATTTAAACTTAATTACTTGTTTTAATGTTTTTGCAGGACACAATAAAAAGGTAGATTAAGGACACAGCATGAGTTCACATTATGACTTAATTATTGGCACCCAATGTGAGGCTGACTAAAGATAGAAATTTTACTTGGGCCTTGATTGAACTGAGCTAATTGCTTAGGCCCTGGCAAATGGAGCAATACTAAAGAGTTGATTTGTCTCATGGAGCAATGGCCAAACGTAGTTTGATATTTTTGTTTTAGGCAGCAAATGAAGTTCTCTTTTGCTCGGCAACAAAAGATAAGGCTTAAAAACGAGGCTGCTAGTTGATAAATTCCTCTCTAATGCCTTTCAGGAAAGGCTAAAGACAGTCCTAGTCAGGTTTTTAGTACAGAAGGCAAAAAAGGTACTTTCATACACATATAAGGTTAGATAGCTGCTTCTCTTTGAACTTCTGAAATGGAGAATTGTTTGTGATTGCAGCCCAGTTAAATGCTTGACACTGACGACTGTCAAATTAGTCGAATATTCATTCAGAATCTGAAAGGGAACTAATTTTGGTGCAAGAATATTACTCCAGGCAATAAGGACTCGATTTGCTAGTGGATGTACCAAGAAACGATGATAGATAAGCTTTAAAGCACTCTTCACTCCTCAGGCAGCATTTTTTTGTATTTGGCTGAGTGCACTCATTATATTCAAATGCATATTCATATTTTCCAACGAAACATTAAAATACTACTCAAAATTTACTTTCTGCTGAGTGCTGCAATAAACATTTTCTGCAAACATCAAATAAAATTGTAAAAGAAAACAAGTTTTCCAACTAAAAAAAATTTACATAAGTGCTAATTTAGTAATAAAAATTCAAAAGTAAATGCAAATCAACTGAGTGATGAGAGGAAGTAGATAAAACTGCCGAAAATCACTTCAGTTGGTAGATTTATGCTTGAATGAAATTCAATTTACATAATTAAAATGAAATGCAATAAATATAGTATAAATATTTCCAGCAACACAAAAAAATTCCAGTAAGGAAAAGCCATAGCTTGGCAAGCCGAAGATTTTATACCCTAGCGCACTGGAATATGCATTTATCTACATCAAATTTTATTCATTCAGCAGCTGAGAGACCAATTTGTAGACAAGCTAACGGACGGACGTATAGACAGACAGAAGTACAGACGAAAATGGCTATGAAGTTTGACTTTCATAACCAAGTTATAATGCCCTCTGCAAGAGCATCAACACACACACAGAGATAGAATAGACAGCAATTATGCAATTGCTTGTAACCGAAATGTAATAAAACTAAATTTGATTTCTGATAAATAACAAAATTGCCCACAGCTTGAAAATGTTGTACGAGATGATTGCAATTAAATAATTCGATGCGGCTAACTGTGCGTATGTGCAATATTTTGAGCAGCTGCTGCTACTGCTCAGTTTCTATCAATTATTCCAAGTTGAGCGCTTGTCTGGTCATACCCATTAACTTTAATGATCTGCTTGGGTATACTCAATGCTCACAAAATACTTTCTTTAATATAATCTTTTTTTTCGCCTTGTTTGTTTGCCATAAACTTGACCATTTGTTGCTCTTAGCATCTGTCTGGCCGAAAGCTGACACATTTTATGTCCGAAGAAAAAGTCATAAAAGAGTTATTAGTTTTAATGAGCCTGTTGACAAAATAGTAGCAAACAGAGGCAAAAAAAGTAGATCGAGTTTTTGGAGTGCTACTTGAATGAGCTTGAGAATGGGTTGAATAATTTATACTTGAGAGAAGGGAAATTCTTCTAGGCTTTTGTATAAAAGTTCTATTTGATACATGTTAAACAATTACAGATCACAATTTGAATACCCTGTAATAAATATTTATTATTTATGTAGCTAAAAGTCAATTGTCTAATTTGCATTTGAATTCCGCATTATTTTCACCTGAAATTTATTTGCTTTTACTTCAATATTTTTTGATAAAGAAGAGTTTAAACAAAATACAATAAAATTAAAAATATTTATTAAAATCAATTTATATTTCTTGTGTTTATTTCAGTCGAAATTCTCTGCTGCTGGAATTATTCGGCATTCAATTACAAAACTATAAACTGAACTAGCTTCCTTGAAAGCCTTTAATTACCCAAAATAAATGCACAAATTTAATTGAAATCAATAATTTGAATTTACCTGAATTTACCTGTATTTACCTGGTTGTTGGTCGTAGAAGGAGGAAATGATAATAGACACACACACACATGTGGGTCAAATCAATAAGCGAAAAGCAAAGCAAATCGAGTGGAAGTTAAAGCGATTTAACATGCCACAAAATACTAGTAAATATGATGGGCAATAAATACGATAATAAAATGGTTTGAAAAATATATAATTCGACATACAAAATGGTCCCCAAGGATAAGCACACATACAGAAAATACAATGAACCCGCATCAAAAGGAAACCAATGAGGCAATGAGCCGAATCCGGAACCGGAGTTGGAGTCGTTGCTGAAGCCGGAGCCAGAGAATTGACCACAGACAGGAACAGTAGAGTTGGGCTTCCTATGCTATGCTATTCGATTATGATAAAATGCCTTGAGGTGACCACAGAATGCAGACCCCCTCTCTCTCTCCCTCTCTTTCTCTGTAGTACTATTCGCATTGAGAATCCAAAATAATAATCGTGCGCATAAATAAAACATTTTAAATCAAGTGGTTTCTCATTCGAAACAAACAAATCGAAAACGAAAAAGAGAAGAGAAGAGAGGAAAAGAGAAGAAAAGGATAACGTATAGCAAATGCTGAGCAGGCCAAGTAGAAATTGAAAGTCAAGACATGAAATATTTATGTGTGTTCCATTCTGTGGAGCCTTTTGTGGGTGCGTTATACTCCTGCCATGCCGGCATCTTTGCCATTTGTGGTTTATATGCCAATAAATAAAAACCTTTGCCCAAGCAGTCGACAACAAATTTTAAAGTGTAAGCAAACCAAACCCCAACCCAAACTCAAACTCAAATCCAAAAGAAAACCTCCTCGAAAGTTTCCTTTATATATATATCCTCAGTTCCTAAATGACCAATACACACACTTAAACACACACACACACGAGCTCTAATCGTTAGCTGAACTTTGCTCTGTCCAGTATTCTGTTGATTGAGATGTTGGTTTTTAGTAGGGTCTGCTCGTCGCCTTCCCTTGGAGTCCTTAGACCCGTGTCCGCAAACTATTTGCACTTGGTTTTTGGCTATAAAATTGCATAATAAATGTATAAACATGTTTTTTTTTTTGTTTCGTTTCTTTTCTTTCTCACACAGTGACCAGAGAAGTGTAAATTATTTCCAAATTGTTGTTGTTTCTCTATGAAAATTTCAATGTGAGAAGCGTGCACAGTGGTAACAAATTGGCTTTTAAGGCAGCAAAAATTTGTGTAGTAAGAAACCCTAAAAATTCTTATTATAAATTTGTATACTGTAATTTATGTAGCATACTTTTTGGAGCACTGAAAACAAACAAATTAGAAGCTTAGTCCAAGAAGAGTAGAAAATGTCCATTCAGATGATTAGAATAAACGGGAAAAATATGTTTTAGGGCCTAATCTTATAAAATGAATGCATAAACGCTAAAAAGCTCCATTGTACAGCAAAGTTGAAGGGGAACTTCGAGCCTCACACTACAAAAGGGCGACTCTAAGAACTTAATCAGAAACTGTATACAGTTGCTTTCTTTTGGAAGCCAAAAATGCCAGGCGCCAGCCAGCTGCAGAGGCACAGGCAGACTATCCAACGACTCCTTTGATATCCAGCAGGACTGACTCCTGGCCTAGACTTGGCAAGCATTGGCGGCCTTTTATTTCCACGCAGCAGCCAAGTGGAATGTCCTCTTTTTTGGCCGCCGCTCAAGATCGACCGACAAGTTATTTAATTTATTATAAAACATTGAAATATGTATTATGTTTATTCATACCTCCCCTCATCCCGCTATCCTCCTGCCATCCTGCCACCCGTAACTTAACACAAATGAAACAAACGGCCCGCGGCATGGCTGAGGAAATTGAAAAGTTTTAGGCGCAGCTGTGCAGACCCCGAAGGCCTGTTTGTTGGCTGTTCTTTGAATTTTCACTTAGGCATTTTGCATAATCAAGATAAACGATAAGTAAATTTATCTTTATTAACAAATCTTCAACGTTCCTTGGTAATTTATTTGCGGTTAGCCCTCCGTACTGCGCGCGCCCTGCCTGCTGCCTTGACTGCCCATTTACATGCCAGCTCAAATTGACTCACCGTCTTTGGCTTTAGAGTGTTGGTATTAAGCTCAAATTTGGTGTGTAAGGTCAAAGTATTCTATGCACTGAACAAAATAAATGTTAACTATTTCATGAACAATGCGACAGCATCAAGAAATATCTGGTTCCAAGCAAGACTTTGATTGAAAGGCAGATTTCTTTAGGCAACAGTATTGATTTAGGCCAATTAAATAATATACAAAGCGTAAGAAAAAAGAATGCTCTTTGAGATTCTAACACAAAAAAGATCACATTTATTTCTAAAGGATGCGCAGGATCGGATAACCATTGCATGGCTATTATGGATGCAATCAAAGGTATATAAAATTATCATTCTTTTGTTGATCTAGCAATAAATCTTTGGTAATTAATTCCTATGCATAAAGCAATCTATAAGATTATTTAAATCTTCTTAGCAACAGTTTGCCCTTTCTACATTGTATCTCCTTTTCAATAGTAACTGAATTTTGTACTTTAATCTTATAATGATTAAGGATTATGTTGCAAAAAGCTGATGATGTGTGAGTAAATAAACAAGTTAAAATAAAAAGACATTTCTGCTGCTTTGGCCAAAAGGAATTTTTAAAGCTGTTGCCAATTCCTTGAATTGTATCTCATTTCAGTGGCTATTTTCACAGAATATTTTCAGCAGCAAACACGTTTCGCGGAAACAATCATGCTTGCAATAGCTTCCTGTCTGATTGTAAAGCGATTATCCCTATATATATCTATATATAGTAGTAGTTGTAGCAGTGGGCATGTGTGTGTGTGTGTATAAATGGTTTAAATATGTGTAAGCAGCGTTGCTGTCTCAAGGCATGGCTGCTGCTGCTCCTTTTGAGCAGCGCATAAAGGATGTGCACAACCGGCACACATGACTTCCGCTTGATGGAAAATAAAGAAAACGAATTGAGTGCAGGACGTTGCAGGACTCTCGACTCGTCTCGCCTCGCCTCGCCTCTCCCCGCGTCCCATTGACTCGCCTCGCCTCGCCTCGCATTGCATCGCATCGCATCGAAGAATGCCACTGATTAAAGTCAGCCAAAAGAATTGCAGGTAGCTAAGGTAAGCGACTAAAATAGCTTTGGTATTGGTTTACTTTGCCTTACCAATAAAGTAAATAAGGAATTCGAGATGCTGCTTCTGCCATCGTAGTAGCAAAAGTACTGCTAGAAGTGCTGCAGGAACAGCTAAAAGGCATTAAAGGATTATTTAGTTTGGAATTTACTATGTTATGGCCATTGCCTTATCCTCTTGTCATCCTGTATGGAATTTATAAAATAAGTGCACACAGCCAAAGAGGGAAATTAAATAGAAAACGATGATTGCACAAAAACCTCAACTCATAAAATATCGTATCAATATCACTGTCATTCAATTGTTTGGCCGATTATCTGCAAGCCACAGCTTTAAATATCAACAGGTTTTTTTCTGAATTTAGTTTTATTTACATATAAACAAATTCATGAATAATTTAAGACTAAAAATGCTCCTTTTTTATAGCCTATTATATTTGGTTAAGGTTATCTTTTAAGTAGGACAATTAGAATAGAAAAGAAAGAGCTTTTAGTTAATTAAATTAAAATTTTTATTTGTTCTTTATAAGTTATTAATGCCAATTATATATTAATCATTTCCAAATATAAAATTCATTTTTTAAACTAAATCTAATCCAATATTTTAAATTCAATTTTAATGTAGACCTTGCTCTGGCAACATAGGCTAAGACTGGCTTGTTTTATGTATATTGAGAATGAGGACAGAAATATTTAAAACAAGTTATTAAGTTCAGTTGAGTCATATATTTATTTAGAGAGATAAAACCCTTTTCTCGGGATTTTTCCCGAAACTGGGTATCCTGGAGAATCTAGCTCTTTTTATTGGTTGATTTCATGAACACTATGTGTCCTTTTTACCACCTTTTACCTCCATCCCTTCAGGCAGTACAAAGGGACAATGGCGATCTCGAGCAGCTTTCCCTTCATAGCCTAATCTAATCATTTTTAAACACATTTTCATATTCTTCACTCCAACACTCACGTCTCTTTTGTTTTATTTAACTTTTATTTACTTATAGTAACTATATTAGTAATTAAACAGGTATTTAAAATGTTTCTATTAATTTATATTAATTAATTTATTACACAGACTACACACAAAGTGTTTAATCTCTCCTTTTTTTGCCAAAATATTTCTTGAGAAAGTTATTAACTGAAGTTTGAGCCTATAAACACTTTTATAACTATCACATTTTGTGAACTTTCTCAAGCACGTTAACAATCAATCAATTTGATTCGTATAAAATCCACTTTTATTATTGACCACCAGACAACAACAACAACAATAACAAAAACAACAGCAAAAAGAGAAGAACAAATTCGATCAGCCAATAAAACTTCAATTAATTGAATACGACGAGTATGGCAAAGTAAAGCACATACAATTCATACGTGAAACGTGTGTCCTGAATCCTTGTCGTCGTCATCCTTCTGAACAAGGACTCATCTACCAATCCCCAATCACTCAGCAGGCAGCTGGACAACAAAGTACAAAGTGATAAGGCCCACAGACAGACAGGGAATATACAGGAAAACAAGCCATATAAAACTTTTACTTACAAAGCAGCGACTCTCTTTCCGGCCCCGCTACACCGGGGTAGGACTTCGTCCCTTTTATACTCTATACTCATAAAATGGTGAAATCGTGTATACTAAGCTTGTATGGAGCCAGGATTAAGGTTGAAAAGTTCTCAAATATTTGAGGACGTTAGGTTCGGGAGGCTAAGCTCAATTAAAGCATTGTTTTCGGTTTGAGATTTATAGTATTCCAGCAGGATTTCTTGCCTTGATATTCCATATTTACGTAAGATAGAACTGATCATATAAAACATTATTGGCTGGCAATAAGGAGCATACTTCCCTAAGGCAGGACCTCAGAGTGCAGAGTATTTACTAGTCGAGTACTCCCGACTAGAGCGGCTTTGACTTGTTTTTATTTGGCCGCAGCTAATTGTTTTTCGTTACGCAACGCATACCAATGCATTTAACATTGAGCATTGAGCAGCGATGTGCTTGCGACCAGGACATAACTCTCGAGTGTTTTATGGCCTCACGCACGGCAGGACAATATCTTACCGCCACCACCAACGCCAACGCCACTGCCACCCCGTTATCCTTGGAAAGGAGGAGTGGCCGGCACACATGTGCGTGGTAAGCTGAAGCAGCCATAAAATAAACCATGTACCGGAATTCAAACACTTGGAAATTTATTAATGTGCAAGCCACCTCCAGCCCGGCCCACACGGCGTATGAGTAATTCTGGCACACACACACACATACACAGCTTCAATGCACATTTAACGCATCTCCTGTGGCTATCGGGCATCATAAATTTCGTTGACCATTTAATTGTGCGCCAGCAAAATAAATTATTTAATTAATCAAAAATCAATTCATTGTAGTAGGGCTCAAAATATATATAAACTCGCACGAGAAGAATTTTCAAGCGCCACGCAAGGAAAAGCGAGGCAGGAAAAGCCGAAAACAATAGACCAAGTAAATTACATGTGTGCTGCATGGCTCGTTGATTTGGCTTCCCTGATTACTTCTTCTTCTGCGCTTTTCTTTCAACAAATTCGAGAAATGAGCCAGAATAAGCTCTCTTTTCTCCTGGCTCGTGCCGGTTCCTTGCTGTTCCTCTTCCCTCTGCTCAGCTGTAGCATGACAAACTCTCTCCCCAGGATTACTGATTCTATACCACTTTTCTTTGCTCCATTACTATATGGTATTATACTTACTTAAATTGCTAAATTTATGATGTTCCTTCTTCCTTTGGCAGTATATAAGAAGCTCTATTTCCAAGCCATTAAGCTATTATTATTATTTCAGATCTTAAATAATTCTATTTTCATTAAATGAAAAACATATTAAGAAAGGAAATTTATAGAAATTAATTCTGGATGCATTAAATAATCCCAGAAAATAAGCTCAATCAGATCTAAAAATAATGCTGGTAAAAGGAAAAACAGAAAGAAAGAAAGAAGAATGGTAGATAAAAAATAAGAAAGGAAAGGGTCAAATATAAATTTATATTAAAGCCAAGTTATAAGGATAAATGCTATTTTATTCAATGTATTAAAATGAGAGTTGAAGGGTGCAAAATTATGAACTTCTTCTGAAACAGCCGAATAAATATCTAAAAAAATGTTGGATAGCTTGCAGCAGGCCGAAAGTCTCTGCAGTATTTTGACCTTATTCAGCTGAAAGCAGCTCTAAACAGCTAACAGCCACTTGGCCACGTTGCAATCCCTTAAATGTTTGCGCATAAACTTTATTGCAACGTTAATTGTGCAAATTAAGCTGAAAAAACTGAAACACAAACTGACCAGCAGCAAAAACGAAAACAAAAGCAGGAAAACCGCATGCCAACACTTAATGCCAACCACGAGACGGAGGCTGCTTGCTGTATACAGGACGAAGCTTAATTATGAGCAAAACGCACAAAGGATGCACAAATCCTGGCTAAAACTGGAACCCAACTATAACAACAACTACAACAACAGAGCTGCGGTCTCTGAGCTGGACAACAAACTGGCTAGCCCTGAGCGTTAGCTCTACTACTACTACTGTTACACATGTCCTATGAAAAGTTGTTGCCAGCTTTCTGTTGCTTTTATGCCAAAACAATCCACCAACTACAACAACAACAATAACATCGTAATAAGGATACGATCCTTTGGGCATACTATCTTCGACATGGTAGCAACTTTAGAGCTTTATTGCCGCATTCTTATCGACATTTACAGAGTGCAGCCCACAAAGCAAACACAAAAATGCTATTAATGCTTTTCGGGTTGAGCTTTTCGTCCTTTATATACTTCGTAGATGACGAATGTTTGCCTTGAATTTTCCATGCTATGCCACATTAAAGTTCATTACCAAGCATGTCCAAGTTTTCCTGCAGTTCCTGCAGTTCCCAAGTCCCCGGCACTGACATGCAAATATATCAAAGTTTATTTCTCTACGCTTCATTGCACCGAGTCCTCTTCTCTCTCCACACACGCTGCTTGATGCTGATGCCCAAGATTTATTATTTATCAGTGCAGATTTAGCTTCAAACTCTGACTCCGACTACGACTCAAACTCTGAGTCTGAGTTCAAGCCAGCGCATTCATGTCTTTAGCATAAAATTTCACATATAAAAGTATATATATATATAGATATAGGTATATATATCTGCACACACACACACACACTTGGCATTTCCTTTGGCAATGCTTTATTCATTGTCTATGTCGCTGTCTCAAAATGCAGATTGTTTACGGATGTTTTATGTTATTCTCAACTACTTGGATATGCTTTACATTTTATATGCAATTGCCTTGATTTCTTTTGCTTTTTCTCAACACCAGAGAGAAACGAGAGAGAAAACACAGAGAATAGTGACATTGACTATATAGTCTAACAATTCAGTTGCTTTAAAATAAGGCAGTGCAGCTGATCCTAATATCTCACCTTTAGTTGCATTTTTAAAATATATATATGAATATTCACTTTTAAGGATAAGAAACCAATTTTTCTTTTTCATTTGTTATAGTTTTTCATATTGTTCTCATCATTTTATATGACGGAATCGACTTTAGGCAGCGTAGTCTGAGAGAGTCAATCAGGATCGCTCTGTGCGTCAATTCTCACTGCGAGATTATTACCAGAACTTGCTTACTTGATCTGAACATAATTAGGCTTATAGTGAGTCTGAAAAAGGATCTTCATTAATCCTTCTTATATATGTAATAAAGTACAAGGCTTGAACTAGAAATCGATGCAGCAGGGTTCTTCAAGCAGCTTGATCTCTAGATTCGATTGAAATGCTGGCAAAGTTCAACTGCAGAGATTGGGCTAAAATGAGGTTAATATTGATAATAGCTGATTCTAGTGAAGGAAGGCAACTGTTGCTGCAGGATCAGCTGCAATATGGGAGCCAGTAAAAGTCTCCTTTCATTAAAAAGCAAACATTCCCCAAGCAACCAATAATTGTCTAGCGTTTTCCTTAAGAACAAGTTTAATGATAAGAAACCTGTTGTTAACTGTATGCGAGCCAAGCAGCTTTTAACACTCCCTTTGCATAAGCCCAAATGGAAACTTATATATCCTATGGATTATCGCCTGCTTCTACTAAGCAGGCAGACAGACATTTATATGGAGGAATGCACTGCCATGCAACCCCCTTTGCCTCCTCTGGAGGCGCTTTGCTTGCTTCGTTTTGCTGCATTGTTGTTGCTATGGTTGCATTCCACACACCCCGTTTCAGTTGTTAGTCTTAATTAATTATTGTAATTAGTTAAATGCAAGCAACATGGGCCCGGGGAGCGGAGAGCAGAGGCTTCGGAGGCCTAGATAACAACAGCTGACTGCGGCAAAAATGAATTTTCTGCTTCCCTTTGCACGAAATGTTCAGATAATTTTCAGTTTTGCTGTCTGCGTGTTTTGTTTTCATTTTGATTTTCATTTGTTTGCTTTGTTTGCCAATTTATACTTGTACTTTGCTTTTCTTTTTTTTTACTGCTATTCCCATAATTGAATTGCTTAGGATAAGTTCTAGTTGGAGTTCAGTGTTCTATTGTGCTATAGAAAAAGCAATAAAACAATAACAAATAAAATCAAATAGATAAATCCGGCTATGTTTGAGGCTTGGCCTTTGTATTCGATTATAAAATGAAGATTGACAATATAATAGTTTAAACAATTGGAGCATTTGCTTATTGTTTATTTCCTTCTTAGCCTAATTGAGCGTTTTTGCTGGAGTATTACAGAGATTACAAATGGCTTTAAAGATAGCAAAATGGCTTTCAGTTCAATGCTCAGTTTAGGCCGCTTGAAGCCTCAGTCAAGTATTGATTTAGTAAGTAAAAGAATCCTGAGAGCATAAAGATTTGATATAATAATGTAACCAAAATATCAAAAAAGTTTTCTTCTTTTAAATCTCTTATTGAAATTTCTTGCTTTACTTCTCTCCCTTCTTTTATATATGTATTATAATACCCCTTAATAATACCCACAGCTTTTTTTATAGCCCTCTCTGCGGCGAGCTTCAGTGCCAAATTAGTTGCGATTCATTTATTAATAATATTTGCGGCTCCCCAATCAGACATTCATATTCAAATTATCAACAAGTCAGTTCATGCATGAAAAACTCTTCGGCTTGTTTACTCGATGCTGTTGGCTGTTATTTTTTGACACTTCTGAACCCTTTTTTTTTGCATAACAAAGTGAGAGGACTACGAGAATGTCCCGCTGCAATTTATTTAATAAAATGGAAAACGCAGCTAAGGATGCTGCTGCCGTGCTCTGTGTGAGAGTTGAGTTGAGAAACCCGCCGACGACCCACGCAATTGAAACTTTTTCAACCGCAAATACTAAAGCATACTTCTAGGCAATAACGTAATTCAAATGCCGTAGACGTTGTCGACACCCAGCAAAGTTTGCACATTTTTTGAAAAACTCTCGAAAACTGAAATCTGGACTGGGCCAGCAAACTTTTTTTTTTATTTTTCCAAAAATGGCGTAAATTGCTGGGGTAGCTGTGAAACCCTTTACCGCTGCACTGAAACCAAAGTAGGGTAGAAAATATGCGAAAATTAAACTAGAAGTTAAGGTAAATCTTATTTATCAAGCCTGCTATTATACTTATAAAGGTGAGATTTAATATTGGAATCGCATTAAAATTAAGCTAGAGTCTTCTTTAAGTAGGTTAAGGTAACCTATTCAATTCTGCTCTTAAAAGTAGACTATATATTTTTCTCCGAGTCTGACTCTTTGGGCTAAAAAGGATCAACACGGATAGCATTAATTAACCTTTAACCATTAAAAATTGGGTTAATTGGGAATATAAATAACCGTATGTCCATATCTCGCGTATTTTTCTTTCAGTGTAATTCAACCCGGCAACCCATCTACCCAAATAGAGGCGGCGGTTAGGTGTCCAAGTGGGGCAAAGTCAAAGTCAAAGCGCGGCGTTTACTAAAATATTCATGCTTTGGTACGTCGAGTGTCACAGTTGGGTCCCAGCAGTTCGTTGGGGGGTTCAGGCTGAGGGGTGTGCCCCGAGGAGGAGTTGGGTGGTGGAATTGTTTTGAACCGGTTGAACTGACTGGCCTTTGGGCCAGGGTGCTGGCCGGTCTCTGTCATTTTTCTCGGCTGGTTTGCGCTTTTTTGTTTACGACACGAATGAGCAAAGTTGTTGATATTTGTTGATTGCTTTTTTTTCGTTTTTTTTTGGCTGTGATTGTGGTCCAAATGGATGGGGCGGAATATGACGGGGCGTGGCTGTTGAGTACTATAAAGCCATTGTAGGGTATTCAAATTTCCTATCTGTTCGGGTCATGCATTGTGTTTCCAGAGTTTGAAGAGTGAAGAGATTCACAATTATGTTGTCAGCGTGATTGTTAATTGATAGAAAAAATATTGCTCCAATTGTCTTAGTTAAATGAATTTTTCAGCTGAAATATTTTTATGGCCATAGGTTACGTGGTATGAAATTAGTTATATTTTTGAGCGAACAATTTTTTTTTGAAAATCAGCTGAATATTGGTTGAAAAATGAGCGAAATTTTGGTGTGCAGATGACACTGCATTTCTCTCAATGAAAAGCTGTCCCGTCTCTCAGCTTGAAGACTAGCTTAACCTATGAAAAGGACAAAGTCTTCTTAAATCAGCTAAAGCGTGATTCATTCTACCAGCACAGGGAGTCTTCTTGAACGTATAACTGATAAACCAATCTTCCATCTTTAATAAAATGATTTCAATATTAATTGTTGTCATATTTTCTTTTATACTCAACAGACCCAAAGCTTTTCAAGCCTTCTTTATTTAACTTAAAATATTATTTCACTTAGTAGATAAACTAGCAAATCTTAAAAGCTCTTAAAGTAAACGTTGCCTTTGGCAAACTAGGCAAAACCCTTCTATCCATTCTTTCGCAAAATCCTTCGCACTTTAGCAACAAGTTTATGCAATCAAAACACTTGGCCCACACTGCGTATGCTAAATATTTTGATTTGTTTCACTGTGCGTGGCTTTGAATTGTGAATGAGTTCTTGCTCTCTTATATTGATTTATTATTCGTTTCGCTCGCCAAGCATTTTATCACTAATCCTTAAAATCCTTTTTCAGGATATGCATAACAAAATGCGTGTTAATGCTTAACAGCATTCTGCACTCTCACCTGTTAATAAAAAGTAAATAAGCAGAGATTTCATATATAGATTAGAGTCTACACTTGTAAACAATATCAAAAAATTAATGCACTTTCACTTCTACGCATTCTTTAAGGCAACCTTCAGCCGAAGGACACTCTTGTGCCCTCTTCAAGCTAGAAGCTTGAGAGATAACAAATCACTGGACAGATCCAATTTGTCTGCTTCATCCATTTGCTGCCATAACCTGTGCTCCTGGAAGCAGAAGTAGACCAGGAGAATTTGTAATAACCACGAGAACAATAGGAAGCATTGCGTCAACAGCAGCAGCAGCATCCTTACAAGGCCACAGGGAACTCAGTTTCAATGGCGAGACTGAAAGTTCGATTGAACCCGTTCCTTAAAACCAGATAGCTGCTGATAGCCTGGCCAACAATATGCCTGTCAATGTCAGATGTTGCTGTTGCTGACGTCATCTGTAGATCGATCTGGCGATTACTGAACAATTTTGATTGATTATGGCCAACAGTTGTTAAATATAAAACTTCAGCAGAGAGTTAAAATTTCATAAGCTGTGGCAAATAAAGACGCAAATTGATTGACATGTTGCTGAAACGGAAGTCCACACACAGACACACATACACAGACACCAATTTGCATTGAAAAATGGCTGCCGGAAATGAGCTCAAATATTTAACAAAAAAATAAAAGAATAACAGCAAAACATATACAGACATCAGTTATTTTCGGCCATGGACATTGAGCATTGTTATTGGCATTCCTGTTGGCTATTTCATACTCTACAGCCATTCAAAAGAGGTAGAGAGAGTATATTAAGTTTGAGGGAACAGTATGTAACAGGTTGAAGAAAACATTTGATATACTATAAATTATACACAATATATTGTTGATCTGAAGCAAAAGTAGATTTGATTTACCTATTAAAAAGAGTAGAAAGAGTTTACTATATAAAAGCGTTGATCTCAGGGAGACTGTAAGAGACAGGATCATGAAATTTGCCATGTAGACAGCTAATTTAATTCCTTAGCGGAATTACAAGTACATTTTAAAGGATCCACTATATAAATTTAGACTATAATAACTCAGAAAGCTGTAAATGTATACATTAAAAATCCCATTATGATTGGATCATAAAAATAGTAGTAATGCCAGAAATAATTTCTATTAGAATTAGTCAAGGCAACTCCTTGCAGCGTGCTCGAAAGTAGGCAAGAATTTTCGCTTGTGAATATTATAGAGTATACTCAACTCGAGATTCGAGCGATTCGCATTTATTGTTTCGGTTATTTTTCTACTTTTATTGCCTGGCGCGACTCCATGGTTGACTGGCCGTTTGGACCGTTGATTACAATTCGCTTCCGGCAGTCATTAATTTTTATTTAGCACATTTTCGCAGCAGAAAACCAAAAAAACAATGAGAAAAACCGCTCAGAGGTAAGAAAAATGGCGCAAGGACAGCCAAGCAATATGAATAAATTATAACAGAGAGTGTCTGTGTGTGCATGTGTATGTGTGTGCGTGTGCGTGTGTGTGTGTGTGTGTGTGTGTGTACAGTAACGGAAACGGAAAGTGTGTTAATTTCCGACAGCAAAATGTTTACGCCGATGATGGACGTGAACTGCAATTGATTTCAATGGATGCTCGTCGATTCAATGGAAGGCCTAAAGCAAACTGACTGGCCATAACACCTAGCCAGCCATTAAACCATTAAAGCAAAGAATGTACATAAAAAGGGTTTTTACGGCTGCTGTAAATATTTAAATATTTATAGCTAATGGATTATATTCAATACAGCATTTTTATTGTTTATTTATAAACACACATTTCAATTGCATTTTCCTTTCGTTTTTTTTTTTATTAATTTTTTATTAAATTGCAATGTATCCTTGCTTGATTATTATATTACGAGTACTTTTATGGAGTCTCTCTCTCTCTATGTGTGCTTTATTATATCTGGTTTATAAAGTTGGTATAAGGGGAATAAAAAAGGATATAATAATCAATAAAAAATATATATAATTTTATATAAATTGCTTATAAAAAGATCAATCTGCTATTGGTTTATGGCCTCAAAAATATCAAGTTAAAGTTCAACATTGAAAGCCTTAATAAACTGCTTGTATAGGTAATATAGATGCCCTTTGTTCTGGATTATTTTATCCATTTTTTATATATTCAAGTATTCTGTCTAGATAGTTCCTTAAAAAAGAGTTTGTCCTTAGAAAGTAGAATTATATTTTTGTTTAATATTAATATTTTTTATATAAATATTGTTTTCCACTCACTTCAGGGTTGTAGAAAATAGATATATTATGCCATTAAATTGTACCTGAATTTTTCTATTTCTATTTAATTTATTTCCTGTTTTCTCTACAGCAGAATAATTAATTATATATGCCACTAAAAATTGTCAGTGTGTTGACCATTGTTTTGTTTACAAATAAATGTTTATATTTCAAATATAAACTTAATGAAATCTCTTCAGCTTACAAAAACAGATTAACTGGCTTATTATACACCAAAAATATAATAAATATAAATCTTATAATGATATTGCTTTTAAACTGAATATTTATATTACTTTCTGCCATTATTAATTGTTTTTTTAATTTATTAAAAAATACTCGTAAGTACTCTTAAATAGTGGCAAGTATTTATCCTCTCGTTTTTAAATAGTCTCCTCGCAAGTAGGCGTTTTCGGTTTCAACTGGAATGCATTTTACATGTTGCATGTTGCAAGTGAAAACCAAAAAAAAAAATAAATAAAATGGGCGGACAGCAGCTGGGGGCGTGTTGCTCTTACCAAAGGGGCAGTAAAATAAAAACAAGCATGAAGTGAAAAGAGAAGAAACATATGCAAATGAAGTTTACCGATGGACATGGACATGTGAACCGAGGTGTTGTTGTTGTTCTTGTCCTTGTTTATTTGTTGTTGTTGTTGTTGTTACTGTTGGCCTCTGCCATTGTCATTATAAGACGAGCTGGCAATGGTTGGTTTTTCTTGTTGTTACTCCTGGACACAATAAATCGGCCATTGATATGGCCACAGGATATGAAAAGTTGGCTAAAGACGGATGGAAGCATCTTTTAAATGGCATATTTCCAGCTCTGTGTATATTTTAAAATTGTATTTAAATCACTTTTCGTCTGCCATGAAGTTTTCCAGTAAGTCTTAATAGCCTAGATACACTACAAAATGGTTTTCAATCAACAGATTTTGGGGCATCTTCCTGCAGAGAAAGGTAGGTTTGGAAGAAAAGGAGTATTTTCAAGTACTAAATGCAAGTTTAAATAATAATAAATTTAATTTTTGTTTCTTTTTGTATTTCTTCTTTTATTTTACTTTAATTTCAATTTTACTCTCCAGTCAACTGCTTTAAAAGTTGATATCAAATGAATTAAATAAAGGGAAGGCACTTGTCTTAAATTTTCTGCTTTTCTAATTAGTTATTCACTTACCTTTCGGGTTTCATTTATGTGCTCTAATTGTGTGTAACAATAATACGAAAATAAAAATAAAAATAAATATAACAACAAGAACCACAACAACAGGTGGCTGAGGCTCACACAACAGAATAAATTGTATAGTACTCCACCTACGCTCTGACAAATTCCATATGCTCTTACCGGACATCGCACAGTGGTGCGTTGAGAGAAAATATTAAGCAAAATTTAATATTAACTTCAACTTTTAGAATTAGGCTTTCATTGGGAAATTGGCCTCAAAATATTGTATAATTTTTAGACATGTATTTTGGCTTATTAGTCAGAGTTGAATTAAAACTTGAGAAACAAATTATGGAAAAAATATTGTAAGAATTTACTTGTTTCAAATACCAATAAAACAATCTTTTACTTCAAAATCTTTTGCAAAAAATATTTCTTTTGAATTTTTCTAGTTTTTATAACATAAATCCTTCATAGCTCTGATAATTAAGCCATAAAAATTGCACGACTTCGGAAGCTACTTTTACCTTTTGACATAATGACCCACTGTGCATCAGCCCCCGGCATTACATTTTACGAGCTTGATACACACACACATATAATCGCACACACATATACGCACTCAGGCCGCTGTTTCCGTTTCCGCTCGGTAAATGTTTCATTTTGTTTTCGGGCGTGGCGCGGCGTGGCTTGGCGTGGCATGGCGGGGTGTGTGGGTTACAGTGGGGGATCCTGTGGAGGTCCTGTCACTCAGTAAATGTGCCGTGTGTGTGGCCAAAGTTAATGTCCTACACGCTTGTCCATATACCAGTTAGTTGACTGCCCAACTTCATGAGAGGGTGTGAGTGAGAGTGCGGAGGAGGGCAGTGTATAGGCCATGTGTTGGCTTTCGAGACAAAATGGCTTAAGTAGTCACTTTTTGTGCTTATGGCTGGACTTTGGTTTAATTAATTACAAGATTAATGCGACTGTACGTCTGCTGTGGCAACAGAGCTGCCTGCCGTCGCCTCCTGACTGGTTTCTGCCTCATGTTGCACGTTTCACTAAGGAGAGCGCTCGTCTTTGAGAATGCTCCATGAAAGTAATTACATTGCCAACCCACAAATTTGTCAACAACCTTATGGAATCTAAGACGTTTTCTTACCAAGAATTTTAAACTTTGAAAACAAATTGATTCCGGAAATTAAAAATAAAAATGTTAACTGATTTTTGGTAGCAAAGCGAAAGCTAAAATAGGTGTATAAATAAGGTAACAAAGCGAAGGCTAAAATAGATATATAAATCTTGGATTTGAAAAATATATTTCTGGAATTATAAAGAGAATATATTTTTGAAGGCAGTCAGAAAATTAGGTAAACTCTCGAGCAGGTGGGGACTTTAAATAAATGAAAATAAAAAATGTTTTTATGGCTGCCAGCTTTATTTATTATTACTACTGATTAATATTATATTATTTTTAACTATTTTTTTATGATAAAGTAATACACTTTGTTGACAATGTTAAATCACATTTTACTCTTTTATTATTTTTATTAATTTTAGTGCAACAAATTCTGTCCATAGATTACTTAATTTATTCATTGTTATGTAGATTTTTGTGTCTGTCTGTCGGGTGTTATTACTTTGATGCCATAAAAACCTGTCGACATTTCTTTATAAAGCTGCTGGCCTTGTTTGTATACATACTATTCATATATATGTATAGGTATATATATATATATACCACTTTTTTTTGGCATATGTCAACAATTTAATTAATGCTTCAACGCTCAATTTTATTGCGTAGAATTGCGGTTTTGTTATGTGGCATGTTAACAGCATTGGCTGCTCCACATTTCGTCCTTCCCCTCTCCCCGCAAATGCCAAGACTCATTAGCTCAGTGCGTCACATTTTTTGCTCCTTGAAGTGATTGATGTGTCTGTTATTTAAATGTGGAGCAGTGCGGGGCTTAGAGGCGGGGGTGAAGGTGCTCCTATGCAAAGATGGCTTTAAATTTCGTGTACATGAGAAACTTTTGACGTTTTATCGGGCCGCTCTTTGGTCTATTTTACATTCAAATGGCGTGCCACCTGCCTCTCTGTCTCTCTCTCTCTCTCTTTTTCTCTTGCAACGTATATTTTTTTTAAAAAGCGCCTTTCAACTTTCGATATGTAATCCTTTGATTGATGCGCCCAGCGTCAAAGCATATACACACACACACGCACACGCACACACCTACAGTACGCCTAAGCCCCGTGTCCTTCCTACTTTATGCTTCGCCCTAATGCCTCACCGACAGGCAACAGCCAAAATCAACGCCTATGCAAATTCACACACTCTGTGTGAATGCACTCAGCGAAAAAGTTGTGCATTTATGCTGATTCCAACATAATTTTCATTATTTATTTATTTATTCTAGATTTTTATGGATATTTTTCTGCGACATCTTAAATTATATTTAATTTTCGTTGAGTTCGTCTGATTTCAATTGTCTTCCTGGTTTTTCTTTGAGTGTAAGTAGTGTGAGGGAGTGTTAGACATATGATGACAAAGACGATTTTAGCATTTTTGCTTTTTGATTAGCCCAAACAGCCGGAGAAGGACTACAAGGAACAGACTGAATACCTAGTAGAATAGAATGAAGCAAACGAAGATGAACCAAACCAAAAGGCTGTTGTCTGCTTTTAGGCTGAACGGAGCAGAGTACTCCGAGGCCAGAGAAATATCAGCTTTCGTTGGTTTAGTTGAGGTAACTGTAGCCGTAAACAGTGCCCACAAAGCAAAGCATTTGATTAGCCAGGCAGAGAGGGACTCTCAAGGTAAGGATGCTGGCCTGAAACAAAGCTGTCAATTTGGCTGCCATTTGACCGAGTCTCCAGTTGCATTTTAGGCAAAAACATCGAGCAACAGAGAAACAGAAACAGAATCGAGAAAGAGAAAGAGAAAGACAGAGAGCACAAGGGAGAAATAGAGTGAAAGCATAGGCCAGACGATTGTGGTTACAACACAGATTGGGTGATTTGTAAGTTCTGTTAATGCTCAGACCTGGCTGCATGCTTCGGGCTTATTCATGCAACACTCTTCCTGACTTGCCACTTGCCTCGAAAGCATTCTAGAAGTAGAATTTCATCTGGCTGCGACTATGGAACATATTCTTTCTTTGCTTTCAGTGAAATAGAATGACAAGTGAAATTCGAAACAGGTCTGATTCGTTGAAGAAAGTAGAAAGTAGAGCCAGCTTGAAGAGACTAAAGAAAAGCCTTGTAAAGCTCGTTAAAAATCCAGATAAAATATTTCTTACTTTTTGGGTATTTTTGAAGCATTAAGAGCCACAAATCAAGGATTTATTGGAGCTTCTAGTCTTGGCTTTTGGTCTACCTGTGATTGGTATATTTCTCTTAAATTGCAGATTAAATTGGATTAAATTTCGGGGCACTGCACAGGTCAAATTTATATGTATAACTGAGAATAATTTTAGAGTGCCTTATTTATGTATAATGCAATTTGTTAACCTCAAGCGTCAAAGCCGCAGAGAGCCATCGAGTCAAGAGACAGAGAGAGAGAGAGAGTAAGAGAAATGCTTAAAACACCACCCAATTACGCGTTGACCCACTGTTAAACCACATTTTTGATATATTCACGAACCACCAAAGCAGCCAAAGCGGCCAAAAAGCCAAAAAAGCCACTAGACTCCAATTGAAATCAATTAGCTAATTACGCTGCAGAATGCAGCCACAAAATTGAAAATTTGCGAGAATTTAAAGCTAACAGCCAACAGCGACAATTATGTTAAACTTTAAGGTCAATTCGATGGACGTGAGGTTAACTGATTAGCCTTGGCCTAAAACAAAAGGCAAGGGCCAACTTCGGTTTTGGTGGCTCATAATTGAATGCGTTAATACCAAACCAATTGCGGTGCATAAGCCCCTACGGAGGCCATATGAAGCGACGGCCAATAGGGATGAACAGTATTGTGATAGCCGAGTCACGGCAGGAGCAGTGACAAAGACACCAAAAAAAAAGGAGTAGAATAATAATGATTCAGGTCTGTTCTTTGTTATAGTAATAACTAATCCATTTATTGTGCTGTCTATTTTATAGAACAAAATTTGTAGTTTGGTTTCATTTAATTTTTCTTGTAGAAAAATCGACTGCAGAGAGAAAAGAATTTAAAAAAAATGTAGAAAATAAGATTCATTTTCCATTTTGGTTCCCAGAAAAAAACTGAACTGAAGTAGAGAACAGATTAGACGGATGATTATATTTTTCTGCGTTCGTATCCATCCATAGCTTGGGAACAGAATAATCCTGTGTTTCAAAGAAAATAATTAAACTTGTGAATAGGCCACTAGATCCTTTTCTAAGGATTTAGAAAGCTTGGAAATATGTTTAGGATTGGAATAAAAATTATTGTTTTTAGATTGGAAATTATTGAGGAATGGAAAATAAGTTGAGAACAGATAAGATTCTTCTCAGTTCTTTTCTTCTTAGCAATCGATTTTGTGGGAAGAGAATAATGATATTTTTATATAACGAATACTAAGTTTGAAAAGGTCCTTTGTATTTTAAAGAATTTTTTTTCCTTTCCATTTAATTCATTTTGAAGTCCTTCGAATATTTATTTCAAGTAATAAATAAAAGGGACTCTTAAATCATAATTAAAGAAACTAAAAAAGATGACTGGAAAAATATAGCTACAGCCTCGACTTGCCATTAATTTTATGCATGCTACTATTAATATTCTATGGCTTCAGAGAAAAGTGACTTTAAAATACTTGTGATAGATCACAGGTACATAAATTATGGCTCATCTCTAATGGCTAGCAGTGCTCTATACAGCGATTTAATAATGCAAATTCCGCTAAGAGCAGCTCTTAGGTTTGGCCGATGAGCTGAGTTCACGTTTTGCTGGCCACAGGCAAAATTGCGATCCACTGTGGATAATTGAATGCATGCAGGCACTGGGGAAAGGGAGGGCAACGGAAGTGGTTGAGGGCATTACAGGTTTCAGTTTTCAGGTGGGGGCCAGGCACGCCAGGTTGGGCTCAAACTCAAACTTTGCACTCCGGCAATAATATTATTGAAGGATTAAAGTTTAAACTTTTAAGTGCAAAAACACTTCAATTGAATTGAATTGTGTAGCCCTCACCCTGTACTCCACCCGCCTTTCCTTTCTCTCTCCCCTTCCCTTTATCCACATGCATTGCCGACAGTTAGGTGAGCCACAGGGGGGAAGCCAGGCAAAGTCGTGTGGCAAAGCGTATTTTGAGTCAAGTGGACTAAAAAGTTTTTGTTGCGGTTATTGTGGGCATAAAACCACCTACAAAGTTTCAACCGGTTACAGTTACAGCTACAGTTACAGTTAAAGTTCTCATACTACGTTGCAATCGGTGGAATGCATCGCTGGACCGGCTCCTCGAATCCTATTCAGAGCCTTAACTCGATCAATCAGTGAATGGGGATTTGCTATTTCATAAAATTCTCTAGATGAGCTCAACAATGCAGTTGCTAGCAGCTGGTAAGGTTTCAATTAGGGGGGGAAACGTTTACGAACAGAGTGCATAAAAGGAAATGAAGAAGTTGAAATAAAATAGTTCCTATCATATTTGTGAGCATACCCATCTTTCTATCCTTAAAAAAGCAGTTGCTAGCAGTTGGTAAGGTTTGACTAACGTTTACGAACGGAGTGCACAAAAAGAAATGAAGAAGTTCTGTAAATCTATTCGTAAAATTAGTTTGTTTCCCACCATATTCGAGGGACTAAATATACTTATCTTCCTTTCCAATAATCAACCCAATGGTGTCTGCAGACAGTTAAAACGCTTAAGAATGGCGTGCAAAAGAGAAGTGTGTAAAAATGCAAACATAATTTTTTTGCTTAATCATTAAAAGGGCCAGTTGAATATCTAATGAATTCCTGAAAACTGAACAGTTTTTTAACCTTTTGCTATATTTTGAAATTCTCAACTCCATTCCCAGATTATAAACAATATAAAGAAGCAAAGATTTAACAATAAAATCCCCATTAATTACTTTTGATCACAGTCAACACACAGAAAGAGCTTTAAGATGCCTTCGAGAAGTTATCTTAATGGATTGCAATGAATGCTTTAAATTAAATAAGCATTTAATACACTAAACGCATAATGGCAGGCAAATAGAAGAGAAATGGAATCCGAAAAGCGCATAAAAATTGAAAAGGAAAGAGCCAAGAAAAGTCAAGGGAAAAAAAAATGAAGGAAACGAAAATGCCGGCAACAGCTTAACACAATGGAGGCCCTTTGAGGCAGCCTTCTCTGCCCTGAGTTCTCAAGCAGCCACGCCCCCTTTCCATTGACAAGTGGCTTTTAAATGAAGTGAAGCTGCCGTTGATGAGAATGATAACGTGGCAAGTAGCAAGCAGCAGACTGGACGAGTCCTTGAGTCCTACAGTCCTTCGAGTTGTCATGCTCTAAGGATAGCCATGAAGATATATTTTAACAGTGGGCGTTGCGAGCATTAGAACCTGGTTATTTCGCTTTTAACACGCTTACAGCGATTTAGTGGGTATTTTATTTATGCTCTTGCAGAGGGTATTACTATTTTGTCAGGCATTGAAGGAGACTTCTGGAAAGCTATAAAAAATATGCCTCCTTTATTTGTCTGTCTTTATGTAAGCGCTTCTCCCAGATAACTGACTAAAACTTGTTCTGGATTTCTCTGTTTTCTGTAGTCATTATATATCGGCACTTGGTCAGATTACTATATAATATAGTTTTCTATTCAGTGCTATAATCAGTCTAAAAGAGTATACGACTCTTCGTTGTGCCGCAGTTAGAAGTTCAATCTTAGTTTTTCTATATTTTATGTTTATACTTTCAACTTGTTCGCCTTTCACAAGACTTTCACTTGACTGCATCCTTGCAGAAGGCAGGAGGCAGAAGGCAGAAGACAAAAGGCAGACGGAAGGAGAAAGGAGAAAGCAGCCTTTAAGTGATAATACTGACTTATGCTGCGAATAATTTGCTAAACTGTTGCCTGTCACCTTCTTAACCTCAACTTCAGCTTCAGTTTTAGCTTCAAACTCAAAACTAAATTTTCTGGTTAAAGTTTCGCCTGTTGTCTTTAAGTTTTCACGGCGAAAAAGAAACTTTTCTCCACTTAATTCAATTCCTTCCGTTTCCGTTGCGCTCTGTCAGCCGCAGAAAATACACGTATATTTGCATGTAATACGATATAGACACGCGTTCGGAATGGCTGAGCGCTGTGGGGCAGGGGTGGAGGATTTGCAAAATGTCAACCATGGAAATTCCTCAAATATTATTGCATGCCAGGACTCCTTTCACCTTTTCCAACTGCTCAACTTTCACTTTCTCTTATGCAACTGACTCTAGTCACGTTCGCTCTCTCTCTCTCTCTCTCTCTCTCCTGTTGGTGAATTGATTTGCTTTTCCCTCGGCTTTTCTAGCACTATCCACAAAAATATAATGAATAATTTCCGCTTGACTGGAATTCAATGGCCAAAAATGGTTTTGCCGGTTCAACGTTTGCCTAATGGCCATTATTATTATTATTAGGATTATTATGATTATTATGATTATGATTACGATGGGCGCGCCTCTTACGCGTATATTCATTTCATTTGCTTATTCCGGCTGTTCAATAGTTTTCACGGCGTAATATTTGAATGATTTTATGTGCAAAAATATTTGCCTAACATTCGTTGATTTATTGCGTTTTTAATTAACGTTCGGGCTGTGTTCAAAGTTAATTAATTACCCGGAAAATTATTCCTCCACTGGCAGAACTTGGGCAAGGTCAGCACTTAAATAAACAATTTTTCTATATATTAAAAATAGGATTCATTTTGGCTTAATATTCCTTCAGATATTAGAAGACGTTTAAAAAGATTCACAATATATTTGAGAGGAACAATAGTCTGCTTTCCTAAAAGTAGTAAATTCAAGCTTAAGTAGAAGCCGGAAAAGATTTATATAAGAAATTTGTATACTCTTGCAGAAGGTATTATAATTTTGCCATGAAAAGAGTAATGGAGTAGGCAGGCATCTCCAATATTAATCAGGGCGATGATGAGAGGCAGTGCAGCTCTGCCCGTCTGCCTGTCTGCCTGCCTACCTCTATGCAAGTTAGACTCTCAGTTAGGTTAATGAAATAAGGTCTGAAGCTTTCTATTTGTTGCAGCATTTATGCCCAAGCCGGCCAGATCGGATAGCTATATCCTTAAGCTGCCATCGAAAGGAACAATTGGCTTAAAAATTGTCTAGAAGAAACCACTATATCATATAGTCTCATAGCAAGAATCCTTCAGAGTTTATGTATTTCCAGTGGAAGGGTATGCAGTCTTCGGCGTGCCGCGTATAGCCTTTTCTTACTAGTCATTAATACAAATAATTGAAATTAATAAAAATTAATTTTTTTATGTTTTGACTAATAAACCGCTTGAAGTTTATTAAAATGATTCGTTTTATTGGTTACACCAAAGCAATCCAATTTAAGCACTTCAGAATGCTATTAAATTTAAATAACTAAATAAAAACCAACAGGGCAACACACACACACACACACACTGGCACACACACGCACACATTTACGTATTATCTGAAATTGCATTTAAACAAATTGAAAACATTCAATGGTATTAATTGAAAATGCCACAAACCGAGAATTTTCTTAAATGCCTGGGAAAAGGGGGCGGAAAAAAATGTAATTGACAAAAATTAAATTTGATAATGCTCAATGGATTTGTTTAAAGGTATATTCCAAACAATATGTCCATTAATTGGCAAATGAAAACAATAACAAAAAAACAACTTAGCAGCCTTTCTGCCGCATTTAAATGCAAATTATATATACAAAAAACTAGTAAGGAAAAGCTATAATCGAGGCGCGCCGAAGACTATATACACTATAGACAAACCGGCTTCTATATAATATAGTAGATTGTAGACCTTTCGCTCATCTGTCCTGTAAATTTCATAAGGATTCTTTAAGAAACAAAAAAGGTGACTATACAATAACTTTTGGAGTGATTGTTCCTATGGCAGCTGTCCGATTCGAACGGGTCCAAAGAAGAGAGCTTTCTACCTAGCTCAAAAACTGGGAGACTAGTTTGCCTAGAAAAAGATAGACGGATAGATAGACGTGTTCTTTCTCATCGTCCTGATCAATAATATATGTACTCTAAGGATTCTGGGAGCGATCCTTTAAAGCATTACGCATTTCGTGACAAACTTATAATACACCTGGAAAGAGTATACAAAAAAAGGAGAAGGAGGGAAAAAAAAAGAAATAAAAAGACAATATTCGTATAGCCATTGACCAAACAGCGCCAGTCAAAAGCTTTTATATACTCTATAAAAATTTGCAAAACAAGCCACAAAAGTAAACAATGAAATTACACAGAGAAACGCACAAAAACCAGCTCAATAACAGCGGGTAAAAAACTTCTACAATAATAACTGTATTTGCCCACTGACTGTTATTGCATTAGTTTGTCGCAAAAAACAAAAAAACAAAAAAACAGAAAAAAAAAGAAAAAGAAAAACAGAGAAAATTATACCATAAAAAATGCTGTAAAAAAATAGGAAAACCGAATGAAAGGAAATCGCTTGCAACAGAAAACTTTTCACAGAATGATGCTCCATTCCATTGCATTATCATTGCAGGGCTGTGCGCACTTGTGAGGGTGTCTCATCGTCTGTGTGTGTGCTCAAATCTTGAGAGGATATTTTTTTGTTAGAATCTGCAGAATCTAAACAAAAAAAAGTTAACCAAATCTAAATGAAAACTGAATAAAGAACGGAATTTTTTAGTCTACTGCAATCTTACAGTTTAATTAATTAATTATTGATTAACTGCTCTCAAAATATGCTTTAAGCTTTATAGCAGAAGAAAGGGATATAATTGTTATTATTTAGCTTATATTTATAAACTCGTGAAGAAAATAAACACATGCGTAAAAGTTGGCTACAGACAGCAAAAGAAAAACCCAAACAAAAGAGGGGAGAAAGCGGAAGTATAAAGAAAAATATACAAATTTATGAGCAGACCTTAAGCTGAATGAAATAAAGAAGAGTTTAAAGTGTTGAAAAAATGCTTAATATAAATGTATAACTAGTAAAGGAGGCTATCTTCGGCGCGCCGAAGATTATATACACTTTTTTTGAACCGATTGTTCCCATGGGAGCCATATAATATAGCAGTTCGATCTGAAGAAGAAGCTTCAAAAACCAATTTACTTGCGTTGTCCATATTCACCTCAACCTGCAGCTAAATCGGTCTACAAAAGTTGTTTTGGATAATATAAAAAATAGGATATTATAAAAGGAAAAAGAAAAGATTTTTAAACGTAGAGTATCTGCTAGTCGAGAATTCTCATAAGTTTTTTTACACACAGTTGGCCATGGATATTTCGAGCCTTTCCCAATCCCAACTACATTTCGACTTTCCTTTATATATTCAGTTTATTTCGGCAGCTCGTAGTAGTAAGAGCTATAAATCTAAATTCTAAATTCAGTATTATTTTTTTTTTTTTTTTAATTTTCTAAATTTAAGCAAAAAAATGTATTATTAAGTGCAAAAGTTTATCCTTTTTATACAATTTTTAAACCTTTTATACAAATTTAAGTAATTTTTTGTATCGAAAATCAAAAAAAAGGATAACAAAACAAGTGAATAAAAATTAAAATAAATTAAATATTTAATACTTATAAATAAATTCACAGGCAGCAAAGCAGTATTTTAGTCTGTCCTTCGAGATGCGAACGCAACGCATCCTTCCGGTATCATTAGAAAGGATCACACAGACAGCAAAGTAAGTCAATAAAAATTAGAATAAAATAAATCTATAATAATTATAAACAAATACACAGGCAATAATCACACTCTAATGGGCTCTTTCTAAGGAAAAGGATCACACAGTCTTCCCATGTCTTCCCACATTTTACACTGTGGAAACGTCCCATGTCTTCCCACATTTTACACTGTGGAAACTTCCCATGTCTTCCCACATTTTACACTGTGGAAACTTCCCATGTCTTCCCATATTTTACACTGTGGAAACATCCAAAGTCATCCATAATTTTACACTGTGGAAACATCCAAAGTCATCCACCATTTTAACATCAACAAACGCCAACAATGGGGGCTTTATTTGCCCTTGGCCTGCGAGGAAGGAGATAAGGTCTCGGAAGTCTGGAAATGCATATATCATGGATCCCGTAAGTAGTAATAATAATAATAATAATAATAATATCTTAGGAGTTGGTAAATATTTTCATTTTAGGCCGGGTCAATTCAAACAATTAGGTTTAGACGGTGATATTTTTATTGGGGATATCAAGGATATCAACCTGGTCTTCTGAAAAAAAACGATATGATAGAAATTCAAAATTTTGGTGTTACGCAATCGGATGAAGCAATTATATCCTTACCAAAGAGATTCAAAATTTCGTTGTAAAACAAAATTATAAATGTTATCACGTCAATTGGAGTCTTTGATTATATCAAAATATAAATAAAAAATAATAATAATAAATTTGTATTTTTCTTGATTAAATCCTGTCCTGTGTCTTTGAGGAACAACTACAATATCATCTATACCCGTTGAGTATCGCAGTCGCGTCAATATAATTGATGAGAATGCGAGCATGTCCTGCGGTTAGGGACATTTTGGGTGTGTAGGGGGATTTTCCTCCTTTTTGTTACATAATCTGATCCGACAGAATAATGACTTGGCATTCCGATAAACCTTAAAATGGTCGAGTTTCTGGCGATCTATTTTCTGACAATTTTCCTATGCTACCTTTATGAAAAAGTAGAATTGAAAGAACCATATCTATCGATTGGCGTTCAAGGATACAGGAGTCACCTAAGGATCATTGACTCGGAAAATTGCAGAAAACTTCAAGGACGAAAGCATGTACTTTGGCTGGTCGATAGCCCTTTCTAAAATAAATATTTGCCGTTTGAGAGAGGATTCTTCAGAATTCGCAAGAGCATTGCCACAGATATTAAACCTTGTTATGAATTCTGAACCTAACAGCATACTGTGAATCTGGTGTCCAAAATCTTCCCGAAGACGAAAATTAATTCCCAAATTAATAATTCCCAAATTAATAATTCAAGCAAAACGAAGAACCGATCCCAAATCCAATACTCAGGATCACCCGGAGGTAATCTGCGTGTTGAACCCAAATCCTTTCATAATAATTAATATGCCAACCCCCAAAGAGTAAATAATAAATATGCTTTGTTTTTTTCATCCTAAGTTCCAAATTTATTTAAAGTCTACTCAAATTTTTCAAATAGTTAAAGCCAAAACATCATAATACGAAGAATTTTTAAGTGAAACTTTCCTTTGTGTCACATCAAGCCAATATATTTAGATGTGCGCTCCCAGATGAGTAAACGACGAATCTTCTCTAAATCTTCTCCATGCATCAAGTGAAACGGAATAGATAATAAGCTGTGAACCCGCATCGTCATCCTGATTAAAGTCCAGATCTTATCCTGTACACCTCATAGGATATGTTGTCACTGAGAAAGAAAAGAATATTCTGAGCTTCATTTCATGGCGTAAATATCCTTTGCTTACAGTCCGAGTTTACATAGCCAGGTGGGTTCAAACCGGTAAGGGTATCCAAATGTTTGTGTATGTTTGACCCTCCTTCAGGGAAATATAAAAAATATATTCACTTTTTGGCTTAAATTAGGGAAAATGTGTGGATCTTTTTTTTTTTTTTTTAATCTTGCGCGAACGAATGTTTAGCCGTAATAACAAAAACTTTTTTTTGTTTTAAATTTTTAAATTTTTTTTTTATTTTTGTTTTTGTATGGATTCAGTTCAGAAGCGGAAAATTGTTTGTCTTAAATTTTAAATTTTTTTTTAATTTTGATTTTTTTTTTCACTTTTTGTTTTTTATGTGTTGTGTGTACGAAGGATTTTGGTGAACTGAATGCTCTACAGAATTTTAAGATTCAATATAAACGAAATGGAGCCACAGCCTACTTTGGTTCTTGTGAAAGTTTGAAACACTTTCCAGACCAAAATTTCAATACTTTTTAGATTCTATTAACGAGCAATGAGCAACTATTAACGCAGCAAACAGAAGGATTCACACCAAATTTCATTCAGTTAGCTCAAAAACTGATTTCGTGATCAACTTTTGAAGGATACAAAAAATAGATCGAAAAATTACGCTAAAAACGATTTTCTGTCGGTTTTTTAATGTTGCATTGCTTCGATTGCAAAATTGTGGAAAACTACATAAAATGCGATGAAATAAACGAAGTGAAAAACACATTGAGCAAATAAATTTTGTTGGCCAAAAATCCGACTCGAATCAGTTTTATGCACACTCTTTGCGCATGTTTTTGGTCCTTGGAGAGGGTGCAAGTGTCTAGTGGGGGTGGAGAGGTGTGCAAGCCGGAAGTTAATGCTAAGGGTGCAATTTTCACCACAAAAAAATAGCAACAAGTGTTTGCCGGCAAATAAATTATGGGTTTTCTGTGTAGGGGTCGTATTTAAGGTGAGTTTTGCAAAGTACCTTGCCTGCTGTGGTGAATTTTATGCAGGGGAAAACTCGACACTGCTTTACCGTCATTTTATTTTCCCCAAGAAAATGAGTTGAGTTTTCCATTGGTATGTTGAAAAGGACACTTAACGGTTTTCAGGGGTGGTATGGTGAGTTTCGTTATTCAAATTATTTAAAATGAATTCCAATTGATAAAAATTGATTTATAAATTTATATTTTATGTTTTTCGAGCTTACTATAATTATTTAAATAAGCAGACAAATGATCGGACTACATGAAGCATCGTTTTTATATTTAATTACTATAATAATTACTTTAATTACTAGAATTACTATACTCTAATAATGCATTAAAACAGCTAGAAATTGATTAATTTAGTGTACTTTAGGGAAGGTTAAAAAAATGCAATGCGGAAAGCGTTTATTGGTATAGTAAAACCGATAAATGACGAAGGAAATCATCACAGTTTATGCAGAAAACGATTGTCACATAATTGTTAAACTGAATCCCACATTATTTCCGATGCTTAACTCTGCAGCGGTTTTTAGGAGACGGAAGAGGGGAGTCTTGTAAAGCAGCGTAAAAACAATCCTTGGAACGCGGCACGTGACAAATCCTGCGGCAATCACGTGAAATGAAGCCAGAAATAAGAAGTGGAAAAAGAAGCACTTTTAACTTGTCACGAAGGCAAAAGTCAAAGTTGAGTTCAGTGTGAACTTTTGCAAATGTTGGGAGCATATAATTGCACAAGGAGCGCATAAAAAGAAATACTTGTTGCATACTGCAAGGCGCTTTCAAATAAAATGCACTTAATGGAGCGAGGCTGAAGAGCTTTGACAACTAAATCGACTGCAGAGTCAAAGGATCATTGAAAATCTATGATTTGTATTTAAAAAACAATTGACAATTTGACAGCAACTGTGGAAGTTTAATCAATTTGCATTATTATTTCCTGCAATCTGTGGAAGCATCTTCTTCTATCAAAAACAGCAGAAAACAATTCAATTATTTTAATTATTTAATTTACATCTATTATAAACATAACTAACTTGCTTGAGCAGAAATTAAATAAATAAATCACGCGTCATGTTAAATTCTTGTCAAAGAATTTCTTATTACTCCCAACCTAACCAATGGTTGGCCTTATGAATCTACCCTATCCGAAGGGGGTCAGACCAATGAGTTGGCAGTTGGGGGAAGGCGGCAGCAAACATATTGTATGCATATTCTATAGGTTCACAGATTGCTGGACCGACGAAAATGCAAATATATTTATTGCGACAACAATTTCTAAACTAATTTAACACAGCCCGTTCCCTGTCTCTTCAGCCACACTGTGGACTGTTTCTGGAATGGAATGAACTGTCCTGGACACACACAAATATATGCAAAATAGGCAAACAGAGCAAACAAAACTGAACTGGAAACTGAACAAAAACAAAAACAAAGCAGACGGAAATACAGGGACTGCCCTGCCTGCCTCCAACTTTTGTCATGAATAGTTGCCATAAATATTTAAGTACAAACGTCATGCAAATTTCACTATGCCCGAAGGTTGCATTTAGATTTAGATTTTTGACATGCGGCGAAAACTGAGCAATGAACCACAAAAAAAAAACTTGCCAAAAACATAAAATGGCAGCTAATTAGGTGGGAGTGTGCACAGGTGTGTATATATGATATGTAATTAATATATATGTGTACATTACGTATACGTATTTTGTCAATGAGTCGTTAACAGAAAAGAACCAACTGCAGCGCTGCAAAGTATGCTATAAAATATTTAATTAATTTTTACTCGCGCTCGCATTAAGATCTAAAACTTGCATCGAAGCCCCCTTAAAGTGCTTCTTTTAGACAAGTTAGCTTAAATTAAATTAATTACGGCATTTTTGTTAACAGCTAATATAAATAAAATCCACGCCTATGGTCGGAAAAAGGCAGGAAACTTTTCTGAATTAAGCCCAAGCATTTCTCATAAAATAATGGTACATAGTTCCGAGCAACGCCGGATAAAACCAGCTATGGAATTGATAAATATTTGCTGCACAATGAAAAGGAATTTTCGAACCTAAATGAACCTAAACCGAGTTCAAAGCTCGAGGAAAACACTTGCCGAATTTTAAGAGGCTTTGCATCTTGGATTATAATTACACTTTCCTCTTTGATTTATCAGGTAATTAAATTATGTTAAAAATGTCCAGAAAATTCAGCAAAATGATTGGAAACAAAGCATTTCAAATGTCATCCGAAAAGTCTGTGTTCTTTCACACTGAAGCACTCGGGCTTCGACTTTACTATTTATAATATGCTGGAGTATGTCAATTAAAAGAGCAGACATATGCATTAAGTGCTACTGGAAGGAGACTTAACAATATGACAGGAAAGGAGGAAGTTTGGCTCAAATACTATGTGAAAGGGAGTCGACGTAATGCTGACGCTGAGAGCCTAGCAGCCAGTTGTAAGTGCATACCCTGGCCTCACATCTTGACTACGTATTCTCTGGCTGTCTGTCTGAATGTCTGAGTGAGGAAGCACTTAATAAATTCTATGCTACAATTGTCCTGTGTGAAAGGAAGTCAACAAAAAGGCAGCTACAGCTGCCCATTGTCTATGTGAAAGAGCTGCGGCAGAAAGAGTCAGTGAACTTGTTTAGAACTCTGCACATATCATAATTATCCTTCGCAGTATATGATTCGTCCTGTGTCCTGTTAGCAGTGTCAAAATCAAATTTTGTGTGGCCAAATTCCAACTGAGCAGCGAAACGTAATAGAGAACACAGAGACACACAACCCACCAAAATGAAGCCAATGATGATGATGATGATGATGAAGGTCCTGGCCACGTACTGGCTGCGTTCTGACCTCGTCCTGGCGTTGATGACTATGACTGACTCCTACTGCATTTGACCTGGCCACTGACATGTTTGTAATTAGCAGATCAGCGTGGTGGCCAACACAGACGCGACATATCCAACATTGGCTTTTTGGCCATGCCATTTGGACCTAATGCACCTGCAAAAATACGTATCTCTTCCCCATTTCCAGTTCATTTCATTTCGAATTTCATGTGCAAAAATGTTCACAGTTGAAATTTTGACGGTTTTTCTCTCTTTTTTTGTTGTTTTGTTTTGGCTGATGGATGCGAACGCGTGGCAAAATCAACACGCAAATTACATTATAATTTTGATGGAGAAAGAGACACAAAAATTTAATAAATGGCAAGTGCAAGGACAAGTGGCTAATAAGGTTTGGAATGCAAATTATAATTCCATTAGGAACTGAAAAAATTGGTAAAGTACTGAACCAGTTTAAGCTTACTTTAAGACCCCAATTGACCCTTTCGCTTGCAGCTGTCTAGTTGTCAGATCCTGTCTGTTGCGACATATATGCTGCCTGCTGAGCAACTGAGAATAGGGAATAAATATATATAAATAGATGGACAGACTGAGTGGCAGACAGACAGACAGACAGAGGGGCATGGCTAGATTGAGACGTCTTATTGTCCTAATCAATAATATTATATATTCTTTCTGGGTGGTAAACGGGTATAAAAATCATTCTTAATCTCAAAAGAAAATCTTGTTTTTCAATAAGTTTCGAATCAAGCTCTGAGTAAAATATGTTTATATCTTTATAATTGCCTTTATCGCCTTTCAGTTGGCAGAGCAAAAGGACTAATGAAGGCTCCAAGGAATTTTTCTTGATTAATTAACTCCAGCTCCTTAAAGCTTAAAAAAAACAGCTACTTTCTGGGAAAAGTGCTGCAAATTTCTACATATTTCTAAAGTTACTTTTTTTTATTTTATTTTCTTTACTTCTCTCACTTAATTTGGCAGTTCTACTTAATATTTGAGCGTATCTTTTTGCTGCTTGATATTTTTGCAAGTGAATTTTTCTGTCAATTTATACGCGCTGCTCGCTCTTTGAGAAATGCTTTTAAATCGGATTACCTGCATATGCAGCGAAGCGGAGCATTGGAATAAATGATGTACGCAGGCGAAACGAGGAATTTTCCTTTGATTTTCAACAATATTAACTAAAAAATGTTAGTTAACTTTGCTGCTCTCTTTTAGCCTTTTTTTTGGGTACATTACTAGCGCTTCAAATGTCAACTAAAATGCAAAAGGAAAATAAATTAAAAGTGCACAGAATGAGAGAAGTGAAAAAAAGAAGAAAAATCCCTTTGAATAACTACAGAAAATACACTCAACAAGTGAATTTTGTGTTTGTCCTGGCAAGGAAATGAGTCGAGTGGGAAGGCGGCGAGTAGAGGGGTTGGACTGAAGTGAATTCTATTTGATTGAAGCAATTGTAAGTGGATTTAATCTATTAGAAAATGTCCTCAGTGGCCATAAACATGTTTCATTCGATTATTGTATCCTGTACAGGCAAAGAACTGCAGCTCTACTTAGGTTCCTTTGCCTGTGAGCTGCTTAAAGAGCAATAGATAATAAGATAGTTCCATAAAATATTTGTGGGGGAAAAAGTGAATTTACACCGAAAAAATGGCATGCTAAATTTATGTTAAATAATTCTTAATTTTAGTTTGAGTTGTACTTAAAAAATGGTCATTAAATGTAAAGAAATGTGAATCAATCCCTATTCATATCAGGTTTCAGTATAAACTGACTAAATAAATATAAAATTTATTGAAGAATTAATTGTTGGCTATAAACAAAAGAGAAAGGAGAAAGAACTTGCCTCACAGCTTTAGCTACAGAATGATTCATCTTTGAATGAATCTATGATTCGTTCAAGCATTGATATAACAAAGGAATAAATCAAATGCAAATTTTATTGCATACGAAATTAATTTAATATCCTGAGAATATAAATTAAAAATAAATTTTTCAATGATTTATTTCTGAATTAAGTATATAAAATAAGTAAAACCTAAAATGCACTTCATATTTACTTTCTGTCAGCAATGTCAGAGGACTCAACATAGCAAACACTGTTATTTTAGAGGGTTTCAATTAAGTACAGGGTATCTGCTAGTCACGTCTATTGATCGGATCAAGCTTGTTATGTAAAAATGTAATTTTTTGCTGTTGCTAAGCGGCAAATTTACTTACTTATTGCCGCCTCAAAGATAAATTCAATCAGAGCGCACTTCAAAAGTGGCAAACAGTCGCGCAGAATTTTTGCCTCAACATGGCATTAATATGACAGTCAACACAAGGACTAAGGCATAAGGACTAAGGACTAAGAAGTGAAGAGTGGCAGGAGGAACTGGCTTTGAATGAATTGCCTTTAAATGCATTTGCCATCGTTCATATTTTTGCAATTTTTCCCGCCGTCACTTACGACTTGCATCATTCTTCTTTTTCATTTCGTCTGAGCGACTGACTGGCTGACTGACTGACTGAGTGAATGTCTGATTGAATGACTGAATGACTGAATGAATGGCTGGATGGATGCCAGAATTGTTCACTGACTAGCTGGCTTCCTGTTGGTTTCCTTGACTGTCTGGATGCTAGACCGGATTTGTGTGCTCTTGGCCAGAACTATGGAGAGCGGTGGAAAGGGGTCAGCCAATGAATCCAGTTGGGAGAATAGTCGCTGTTTTGCCATCAGGACTTTACATTTATTTATTTATTTTGTATTTGTAGTTGTTATGGTTACGGCTTTTAGTTCAGATATTGTATTATTGATAGAACGATAGAGAGCCGGAGCCGGACCCAGAGCCGAAGCAAGAGCCGGAGCCACAGGATGAAGATGAGGCTTGTATTAACAGAAAATTTTCATGAAATTTTATTTCAAGTAATCCGAAAAATGTTCATCAAAAGCTAATCTTTTGTATTGTTTATTTACACAAATAATATACTTTAATATATTTCCATATTCATTTAAAAAACAACTCAAACTTTTACTGGAAATTTTCTTAATTTCCTTTATTAACTTTTCATCAGTTGAGCAACCTGAACAACTTTCACCTGGCAGCGATAATCAGCTGAAATGTTTAGGCTTAGTGAGACAAAGCCCTGGGGGAATGGGGGAGGTTTGGGTGTTTGGGAGGCCGCAAACTTAGCATATTGACACATGAATCGCATACATAAACAAGTGCGAATGCTCAAGTCAAGCATATGCGACTACAAAATACTCTGTAAATATATCAAGGAATAAAAACTGATATAAACTTGTAATGCATAGGGTAAGAGGAACCTTATGGAGAAGGATAGTCGAATGGAATGGAACTGAGAGACGGACGGACTGTGCCCTCTGCTCCATCTACTAGCGAAGATTTACTTTCCTGGTATTAGTAATTAATCTTCATTCTGTATTTTGTATAGAACAACCGATAACCGAGTAAGCGAATATTCGTTCGTAATATATGAATCAATCTACCCATTTTAACCATCTCTGTTGGGCATAGAGTATAATGAGCAAATGGCCTTTGGGTAAGTTGGTTTAGTTGTTGATCTATCTTAGATTGATGTAGTCATACATAATACGAGTATTGAATAGGAGGAAATCTCAGTGGCTATTGCAAATTGCAAGCGACACGTGATGCGATTGGTTGTACAATGAGCAATGTTATTGCCAATTTGGCCAACATGCTCATTAGTTATTGGCTTATATAGCACAGCGGACCACAGAGCCACAGAGAGAGAGAGAGAGGGAGAATGCAGTGTTGTGTTTTAATAAAGGACACTCGAAATCTCAATTTAAGCTTTAGCTGTGTAGCCTGGGTGAAGGCATGAAAAGCGACCCCCAGCGGTGCGTTTGCATTTTCCATTCTTCCTCTCTTCTTATTATATAAATATATATTTTTTATATATATATATATATTTTTTATACATCTCATCCTGTGCAGAGAATGCGTCCTTTCACATCACATTGTTGGCTGTATTTTTTCTTTATGTTGAGTTTGTTTGTTTGTCGCGCAGGATATTACACCTCGTTTTTTGTCGCTGTCTCTCACTTTCACATGCTGTGACATATTTCTATAGCCAAGCCCTACCCGAAACTTGAGTGAAAACTCTGCTGCCAGTCAGCCAGACATTTTTGCGGTGCTTTCGCCGTTTTTAATCTTATAAACAATGTCAGCATGAGCCCAGCGTAACTCTACTCTACTCTCGACTCTCGACTCTGTTCTGTCCTGTTCCGTTCCGTTCTGCCCTGCTCTGCTCTCTGTTGTTGCCTGCCACCAAATGTTGCACATACTTACGAGTATCAACAGCCCAAAGCTCTTTATTGCTTTAATATGTTAAGTCGCATTTGCTTACATATTTTTTTTTTTGTCCTTCTCTCTGCTGATTATATACATTTTTAAGCGTAATTTATGCTAGTTGCAATTTTTTAATAAATGTGCAAAGTAGAGCTTAAACTGGTATTATGAAAATAACACAATATGTTAAAAATATGTTAAAAAATGCATTCGGAAACTATATGTAAAATAAATAAGAAAAGGAATACTTAAATCTTCAATTCAAGAAGTAATGCCAGCTTATCAGAAGTGTTCCAAATTTCAGTCAAAAAGTATAGCATACTTTAGGGGTAATGTAAAAATAAGTGGAAAAACTGAAAAAAGCAAAATAATTTAACTATAGAATAGAATCTGCAGCGTATAAAATAATTTCAATAAATAAATACTAAACGAAAAAAAGATTCCCTATTTTCTTATACAAATTCGTATTTCAGTCTGTGATACTCTGAAATCTTCAGCCGAGAATATCCTTTCCTTATCAGTTCTTGGGCTGATTTTTTTTGAGTGTATCCATCCTGCGTTTCTTTTCTGTCCAATTATGAACAGTTAGTTTGCTTACTGATATTAAATGATACATTTTTAATAATCTTTAAGGACATTTTTGTAGGCAAGTCGGAACGATAGCTGCTGCTGCTGCTGCCTTCCCTCTGAAGGTTGGCATTAAAATTTATTGGCTACTTTAGGTTTTTCTAGAGCTGTGACGAAAAAGGCTAACAGAGGAGAACATTTTCATGCTGAAATTTGATACGGCTTCTTTGTGCATACATTTAAAATATGTTTTTTCCTGAATTCAAGCGCTATATTAATCCAATTTTTATTCCTTTTCTTTTTCGCTGTTGCCCTCATTTATCAACACTCTTTCTCTTTAGCCCTTGGCCAATGTAATTAATACTTTTGTGCTACCAATTTGCTGTACCCATATTTTTTTTTTTTTTGCTTTTACCTATTTTTTTTTTTCGTATTGTTCAACCTGCGGCTGAATTCTCTTCGACCCCCGTTTCGAATTAGCTCGTTTTCTAACAGAATATAAATGCGAGTTAGCCCGTGCATAGCATCCTTGGAATCCTTGTAAATGTCTGTCTGATAAAAGCAGCGCAAAAGATAATGCCAGCGGCGAGTGTGCGAAATTTTCCGGATAAGAATGGTTGCTGGGTACATGTGTATTATATACTCGTTCCATGCAGAATCTTGCCTTGATTTTAAGCATAATTTTCCTTTCTATACCCTAACAACTGGTGCTTTAGCTACGTACAAATTGGAATCTTTATAAAGCTTTGAATAAATTTTAAGAAAAGACAATTTCCAAGTCAGTTCGAAATTTTGATAAAAATAAGAATAGATTTCAAATAGAATTTTTAAAACTGCATACAATATACAATTTAATTTTTGCTAAAAAGCTTTGGACTTTATTTTAAACATGCGCTAAAAAGTATGCAATAAATTTTTATTTATCTTTATTTATTCGTATATAAGCAAAGTTAAATTTGTTTAAAAATTACCTTTATTTCCTTAAATCTATGCCTTTTGTTTATTTCATTAGGGTATCTAATTTTCGGCATATTTCTGTAAATATTTTTTTATTTTGTTTGTGTTTTTTCTCTTCCGTTATATTGTTGTATGTGTTGTAGTTATGTTCTACGTGTGGTTAATCGCAAATGAGCAGAGCAATTCCTCTACACATAATGAGGCCAATTAGGCCTGCGGCAAAAACTAAATGCCGTGCGCAGCTTGTGTAATGGCCCGCTTAACTATGACTATCTCCCACTGCTGCCCGCCCCCCTTCCTTTACCCTGTTTACCCAGTTCTTCGGGCTATAGCCATAGATTGTGCGATACGCCTGTTAACGGGTTTATTTGCATCTGCTGATTGCGAATCGGCTTTAAATCTACTTTCAGTGGTTTTAACGCCTTGCAGCAGACTTCCTGTCGCCTCTCTCTTTTGGCTCCGACTGTAAAGTTGTCTGCAGTTTTTCTTTTACGATACTATTCGATTGATTATCCGCAAGGACACAACTTTCAATGATAGCTATTTCTTTTTATATGGCTCTTAAATGTGAGTGCTCTGATAAAGTTAATTCTTTTAAGGCTCCAGTTAACAGACTTGATTAACATCATAATAATTTACAGGGTATAAAAAGTTATCTAAAAGACGAATTTATTATTCTTGCAACATTGACTGAATTGATTTTAAATATATTTCTCACTATTTATTTAAGTACTTTATTAGCCTGATTCTCAAAAAGAGATTACCATAATTTTCTTAAATTAGAATAATCCTCTTTAATTTATTCATCACCTTAATTCATGAAATTCAGCCCACTCTTTTTACAGTGCGTATACTTGATATATATATTTTTCTCATAATATTTATTAACATAAAGCTGACGCTAGAAAATTAGAAAACATAAAAAATGGCTGCTTCAAGGCTGAACTACTCAAGTTGCTTCAATAAATACTCAAGAGCTTCGAAACACAGCAGCTGAATCGTTGAATCGCTGAATATTTACACAGAATGCATTAGTCCTTACATGAGAGCATGTGAAATATTTATGGAAGGAGCATTGTAGACGTCAGATGATTAGTTGCATATCCTTTGTGCTGTGAGGCAGTGGCTCCCACAGCTCCCACAGCTGTCGATGATTTTGACCAAGCAAATATTTAATCTTATAACATTTTTACCCTAGCTTGGCCCCAGTTCGCCCTCCCCCGCCCTGTTCGTCGGACGTGCTGGACGTCTTGGAAATCTCAGTTGTATTCCAACAGAAGCAGCAGCAGCTCTGGTATTAGCCCAAGTCAAACAATGGCATTGGGAAGGCCAAGAAATAACGCCAAATTGCAACGTGCAGCGGCCCACAGAGCAAAAAGGATGGGCTAGAAGAAGAAGTAAAAAAAGTGAAGAAAAGAAAAAGAAAAGAAGAGTGTTGTTAGGAAAATGCACAAGACAGAAAATCGATGTGTGTGTGTGTTGTGTTTGCATTTGCGGTTGACTGGGCAAAACTTTTCTTCTACAGGGTATTTATGGGGCAGCGGGGCGTGGAACAAAGGGGACGGCGTGGGTGCTACTAAATCCTCAGTGTGGAAGATTAACACGTGCTGTTCCAGCTATAAACGAAGTGATGCCAACAACAGAAGGTCAAATTCCAGTTGCAAGCGAATAAAACATAAAAAAATATCAAAATAAACAGGCAGGGAATAATAAAGAAATAAGATGTGTGCTCGACTTGAAAATACTCTGTATATGCATTGAAAAAATAGAGTTTTAGACTAGAGAAAAGGTGACCTGAAAAATATAAGAGAAAATATCAACAAGAAATCTTTGTTTCATTGGAGAAATTGCAAATAATATTTCCCTTATAATCTTTTTATTACTTTTTAAAAAGCTTAATAAAATTTTTAAATAAGTATTAATATAATTATTATTCTTCTTTAATAAACAAGTAAATTAAATTAAACTGAGTTGAGCAATAAAATCTGCAGCTAAGCTCAATTTCAAGACTTTACAGGGTATAAATCTGCTCTTTAGTCGCACTAAATAATTAAATAAAAAACTTTTGAAAATATTTAAATAAAATTAACGCATTTTCAAATTTATGCTTCCAGCGAAGTTTGACCGTTAAAATCAATAAACAAAAACAAAACAAAAATTCAATTTGCACTTTTTTGATTAAAGTTTTTTACGCCCCCCTCTCCAGCATTTTTTTCTCTCCATAGACGCCTCCCCTGTGGCCACTCCCCCCTCGCCATTTTCTTCTCTGCCTGCAGGTTTTTCTGGACGCTTTTCACACCTTTGTGTATGCAACACCGAAGCATGTTTGAAGCACTGTTCACTGTAAATGGAATTTGCAATAAACGAGGGTATTTTTTCTCTCTCCATTTTCTGATAAACAGAATGACAGTTTTTTTTTTTTTTTCTAGGCAACTGGCGGCATTTTAAGTGCATTGAAATTTAATTAATATTCGAGTTGGCTGGTGTCAATAATGAAATTAAATTAATTAAGTAAATAATTATGGCAGTAAACGTTATTTTTTGAGTGCAGTTTGAAGGGCAGCTTGACTACTTTAAAGTAGAAATTTAAGTTCAAATTAGGTAGGAAAAGGTACTCTTCGGTATGCCGAATATTGCATACCCTTGCAGAAATTATTCTACAACTTTTTCTGAACCTTTTCCGTCAGTGCCAAACAATTATCTCTTTCAATTTTGGCAGAAAATTAGAGTAGAAAGTTCAAAAAATATTAATCTGTGAATAAAAATATTAATTGGTGGCCGTTAAAAAATAATATCGTAAAATGACTAAAAAGAGAAGAAAAATATTGCCTACATATTAACTATTATTAAATACCCGACACAGAAAAAAAAGGGTTTCTAAAGTTTGGACGGCCATCTTCAGAGATATGGACAGTTTTCACTGAACCTATTCAGGTGACGCGCACTGTATAAGAGCTGAGTGGATCACTCATAAAAATGGCTGGGAAATTCATTCGCTGACTAAAAGAAGATAAATTTTGGAGGAAAATTATGAAAAAAAAGATTTATTGTTGAATATTAAAAGACTTTTTTCATTTGCTCATTTATTTTTATTTATAAAATCAATCATAACAATTCATGTTTCAGTTTTTGGGCGTTCATTCATTGAAAATTCGCTATTATATTAATTAGTTGGTTTCTTTTTGTTTTTTGTTTTGTTTTTTGTGTCTTACATTTTTGTTTTTGTTTTTCTTTTTATTTTTTATACATATCAAACAATTCCACAGTTGTTGTTATGCTTTATTTACGCAATTATTAAATACTTAAAAAATAAAATGCGTCTAAATCGAAGTACGTACACATTATATATAGATGTATATATAGATGTATATACGATAGGTTCATGTATACGATGAATTTATTTTTGGTTTAATTATTGAGATTATAATAGTTATTATCAGATTGTTAAAAAATATATATATATTTTGTGTGTGTGTGTGGGTTTTTGTGGTTGTTTTTTAGGGACGATAAACCATCATAGACGTTATCAAAAAGGCAAACCATTAACTATGTTATATAAGTACATACAATGCTTTTTACAAGTTTTACAAATTGTTTTTTTTTTTTTGTGTGTTTTTCCAAAGTTTTTCCTAGTTTTCTCACTAAAAATTATACAAAATTTTGCATAAACATACATTTAAAATTCCATCAAGAAGACGTTTTGCATATATTTTGGACTGCAGCTGGAAATAGTATGCTATGAGGAGGAGGCGGGATAATTTTGACCACTGCCCAATTGTTGTTGTTGTTGCTGTTGTGTGTTGTTGGGTGAAAGTGTTGTTGTCCTTTGGCTAGTCGTAGGCGTTGCTGCATTACTTCTACTATTTATATTTATATTGTTATTATTATTAGTATTATTTTGGCTAAGTTGAGACTTATTATTATTAGTATTAGTGGTCGTTATGGTGGCAACTCGTCTCAGACGATTATCTGGTATCGGTGGTGATTGTAGAGTGCCCGAACCCATACCCATGGCCTGATGCAGCGGCGAAAAGGATGATGGTCCCGAGGAACCACCACCGAAAGCACCAGCAATGCTGCTGCTGCCACCACCACCACCAAAAGCTCTTCCACCTCCACCACCACCAAAGATGCTGCCATTGCTGCTGCCAATGAGACTCATCGAATGCTCATTCGATAGTATCTGATGTGCAGCCAAATTCATCTCCTCGGGCGTCATATCCAGCGCCTCGCGCATCTCTCGAGCAGCTGTGCCCACAAACTCAGAATCACAATATTTACCTAGACCCTCAGCGGCGAGTACCTAAATATTGTTCATATTAATAAATAATTATATATAAAATATATAGGCTTATATTACCCCTCCAATCAATGATTCGGCTAGGCCATTCATTTCAGATGAAGTTGGTAAACGACGCTGATCGTAAGGACTAGCTGGTGTCGATTGGATCATGCGTTCGTGGCCAGGAATAGCACCATTGGGTGCGTAGACTATATATAATTGAATAAAATATATCAAATTTTAACCATTAGCTGTAAGTTCTTATATATTTGTAAAGGGATTAAGTGTATGTAAATATATATATATTTGTACAGCGCTTGATGATCAGAGAAACTTAGTAGAATCAATCTCTTTAAATGTATCTCTAACTACACCCCCGATACTGTGGTTGAGGTTCAGATATAGATATATCTTGTTACCTTATTAGTAAATGATTTGCTTCAGTTTAGAAAAGATAGTCGCATAATCTAGTTCAAATAGGTTTGGTCTAAAATCTATTTACATCTGGATTCTAATTGAGTAAACTGAGCTGAAATTTTCACTGGGTTTTCTTGACAGTAATTATACTTTTTAAAAAATATATACTACCTGATAAGAGCTCTTTTCTAGTTGATCTCAGATATTATCTGTATTCACTACTATTTTGGTCTTTTATCCATAGGGAAATGGATTCAATATTTCTAGTGTTTCTTTGAGAAACTTTGACTTTTTATTCTTATTTGCATACAAAAAAATCATTGGAAGAAAGCCAACTTTCCCCAGAAGAAATTGTTGCTAATTTAAAAAAAAAAAAATATATATATATATTATTTAATCTATAAATTTTGTTGAAAAAATTAAGCCAACAAACTAACTCCACTCTAATAAATTACTCTAAATTGACTATAAAAAAGCAATTGAACTAGGTGTATATTTACTTGGTTTTCTATACATTTATTATATACTTTAAAATATTTTTATAATTCTCTTTCTATTCCTATACCCTTACTATATACTTTCTATAGTTGATTTCCATTTAAAATTTCCCCTTGAGAGATGATCATCAAGCATTTACTATACATATATGGACAGCTTTAAATACAATCGACTGTTAGTTAGGCATTCAATAATACAGGCTATTAAAATGTTAGATGTTATTTTACAGCTTTATGTTAATGATATAAGCATGTTCTATACATAAAAGAAGAAGATGAACAAAAGGAACAAACAATAAAGAAAAGAACAAAATGAAAACAAAGATTAGTTAGTTAGTATTGAACTGAACTGAAGCAACAAGCAACAACAACGTTATATGTAACGCTAGATATGTATAATTCTTCCAAAAGCGGGCTCTACTAAGGCATTACTAAGTCAAATTTTCTAGGGCGTAGGCGTAGGCAGCGTTCTATCATCAAAAGCGATGCTTAAAACTAATCAAAAACCAAGCAATGTAAGTGTTTCTTTTTTTTTTTTTTTGGGGTATTCACAGTGTGTAAAACTCTTCTGTTTTTTTTTACAGGGTATTCTGTACCTCGACACAAAACATAAGAAGCGACGACAAGACAACATTGAAACAACAGTTAACGAACAATGGTTTGGTTTGAAGTGGCTTTTGGCATATCAAAAAAAAAAAAATAATAATAATATTGTTGATAAATAATTATTTAGGTAAGAGTATTATTATAGTAGATGGACGCAAGGCACACTGTTTTTTTTTTTTTTTTTTTTTTTTGGTTGATTTGTTTTTATGGATACGCTCCAGGCCAGCTTATGAGTACATAAATGTATTTATGGGCACAACAACACTGTTATATATGTATTTAGGTATTTATAGGTATATAGACACCGATATCGTTTTGATTAAAGATTGATTGAAAAATACTTTGATTATGGTAACCTTTTCGATTCGATTCGTTTCGTTTCGGTTCGTTCTTTGATGCGTGTTAAACGATAGTTGTTCGGTTGTTCTTGTTGGTTGTTGTTGTTGGTGTTATGTTTATACTCCACGCAGGTCTTTTCATTCTTTTCTTTCTTTTTTTTTTCTATATTTTATATATGTAGTATTTACGATACTTAAAGGAATGGTTTTCTTTTTTTTTATCGAACAAAAACAAAACAAATTTTGTAAAGAAGAAAAACACAAAATAAATGAACAAAAAAAAAACAAACTCTCTGTCTGGAGAGAAATGCGGTTCGAACTCTCTGACACTCATCCAGCAAGTAGTTCAGGTGTTCAAACCTCAGCACTCGGTTGTTTTTAAACTCGAATCACTTAAGCTATAATAAAGATGTTTATAAAAAAGAGTTATACAAAAACAAATTACTTTAACAACACAATTTTGCATAGAATTTTAAGGGTTTTCTTTTTTTTTTATAGAGTATTTTTTTTTGTATATACGTATAATAATTGGTGGTAAAAGAATTATCAATTTTTTTTTTAACTGGAATCGATCTCAATTTGTTAGTTTGTAATCAACAAAAGGAGCCATGTGCATTTAATTAGAACACAACGGTTTAAAGCTGCTTTAATTATGGTTAGTACAGTTGGTAAATGGTATTTTTAATTGTCTCCAAATAGCCCAGATTTTTATACCAATACACAGTAAAAAGTGGCTTAAATTGAGCTTAAATCTTTTTTTTTTTTCAGAATTCTAAATTTAGCTTTATACTTGTTTCTTTTTACTGTGTATAAATTTTTAGATTAATTTAAGTTTTATATTAGAAATAAAATATGAGCAACCAAAAGTAAAACAGTTTGTGTATTACGGCTAAAATGTTGAACTAATAAATTATGTTCTATATCCTTGCAGAGGATATTAGACTATGTTCTTAAGGCTTCTTTGAACCACTTAAGTTTTTATATTATTTATCAGGCGGATCAGAAAGGATTTGATGTAGCCATATAAATATCGGATTACTATATCATATAGTTTCCATAGGATAAATCGGTCAAAATACGAAATTAAATAACAATTTCTTATTGCTAATTTTAGTCTGCAAGAGTACTTAATCTTCGGCTAGCCGAAGATAACATTTTTTGACGTAAAGATGATAATATTAAACCTTTGCTGTAGACGGCTTGGAAACCACTTTTCAAAGCATAAATAACAAATATTAATTACTCCTGTAATTGTTTTTAAATAAGTTAAATTCGTTGAGTATTTGAGGCAGCAATCTCTAAAGTAAAGAGGCCTAGTCTTATTACAATTATATCCGCTTACTTCTGAAGAACTCACCTAAGGCTAAGTTAAGAGAATTCACAGCTGAAATCAGGCTTCATTTTGAACTTATTATTTAAGATCAATAAAAAAATGTTTTTTAATTTATTTTGTTGTTAATGTTGTTGTTGTGTGACTGTTTGTTGTTCTACGTTGTTTAATCTACAGAGGCAGAGCAGCAAAAGCGTTTCTATATTAGCCCAAAAACTAAACTACAGAACGCTACGATTATTTATTATGCTATATCTATATGTATATAATCTATATGTATATATATATATACGATATATTTGAGTATTATAAAACTGCGCATTTAAACCAATAATAATAATCGAGTGTGTGTGTGTGTGTGTGAGTGTGAGAACAAAATGGCGCTCCAACATTCTGATGCGTGTTTCGAGTGTTGTCTTTCGATTGGCCAAAAAATACATTGAAAACGCAACAGAATTTTGTTAATTTCGTTAAGTCGTTAATTTGTTTAATTCTCTTTTAAATTTAATTTTAATTTTTTATAATTCTTTTGTTGGTTATGTTGGGCATGCCGCAGGCAAAATTCAGAACTCACAACTCAGAATTTTTATTTTTTTTAGTGGCGTTTACGAAAAATGTACATTAATTAAAATAGTTTCTCAAATGATTAATTAAAAAATGCGCAAAATGAAACATAATTAAACGGGCTTTTTGTGGTGTTAATTGAAATTGAATAAGGTTAGATAAAAAAAAAAAACTCGAACAGAAAACGCCACAACAAACAAACAAACAAATTCATTTTCCTTTTTTGTTTGGTTTTCTTTTTTTGAATGAGGATTAAGTTGGTAGGAAAACAAAGAGGAAAAACTATACAAAAAAAAAAAGAAATTAATAAATAAACGAAACGAAACTTTTGGTGCAATTGCTTGTTGCAGTAGATTTGTTGCTGTAGTTTGTTGCAATTGCAGCATTTTTGCTCTTACCATTGTTATATGGATGCAATAAAATACCACGATTGCGGTTGCTGAAATTAATGTTCGGGGATTGAGTAAATTTGTTTTCGGTTCTCAGTGAGTGTTGCTATTTAAAAACGCGCATATAAGTATATATATTGGTATATAAATTAATTATAGTTTAAGTATTGTTCTTATATTTAATTCAGGTATTTTTAGATATTTTTTTTATAGTTTTTTGTTTTTTTTTTGGTGGTATTTCAACTAGGTAACTTTTGCTAAACAACTAAATGTTGGCCAAGAACAAGAACCTGTGGCCCGGGCTCCTTTTGTCCATTACAAACGTTAAAGGCGCACTAAGTGAAAACAAAATGCCATAAAATTTGTGGCCAAAAAAAGGCCAAATTATACGGTATAAAAGGAACTCACTAAACAGCAAGCCATAGAAAATTTAAAGTAAAAATATAATTTGAAACTTAAGAATTGACAGCATCGTGTGCGGGCTAAGAGATAACCAAAATGACCAAGGTGATGATCAACTCACGAATCCTTTCAGTTCCTTTTTGCCCGATTTGCTACCCCACCCCCCAATACTCACTCATAAGATATCGCATTTGCCTCCGGCGGCAGAGTTCCAGCCACAGTCGCTGCATTGCCTCCTCCATTCTTGGCCAGCGGTCGCATCGAGATACTTTCCCCAAAGGCACGCAACTCGCCGCCGCCGCCCTCATGCAGCTCATCCTGCAGCTTGCCACTTGCCGCCAAGCGGGCCTGCATTATATTCCTAGTTATATGATTGACGCCGTCGGCTACACTCCGATTGAGGCTGTCATAGAGATAGTCACCGCCGCCAGGATCGCCGACGCTGCCCAGCACCAAACTGCTGCCACCCACGCCTATGGCTGCCATAGACGAACCACCAATAGTCAGTGCTCCATTGCTTTGGGAAGCCTTGGCACTGCGTCGGAAGGTTCCATTGCCATGGCGACGTATGGACGACCAAACGCTGCCAAAGAGCGTATGATGGCGCTGCAAATAGTACGGGGAAAAGGAAAATTATCCATAATGATCAATAATCAATAAAATGGACTTACGCGATGCATGGGCTCCGGTTCCTCGGCCAGTTCATCCAGGTTGCCGGAGATGGCTCGCTTCAGGGCTGGCGAAACCTCGTGCAGTGTGCGTAGACCGGCTTGTAGGGTGACCGTATTGCTATCGGGATGACCCTCTTTGCCCTCCTGTTCCTTGCGCTTCTTGAAGCGACGGAAATAGTCCTGTATGAGATATGTAGCATAGAATTTGCCCACAGTGACCTCATCATCGTTGCCCGGCGGCGGCACAACTTGATCCAATAGCTTGGGATTTGTGCGTTTCCAGATCTGTTTAATGGTGGCACGTAGCTCCGAATTGCAATCATCTATATTGCCCTCCGTTTTGATGCTCAACGAGGTGCGAACCACAGCAAAGAGCGTGGCATTAAAGAGCACTGTGCCGTCCGAGTTGAGGGGCATATTCATGGAGACGAGACGCTTGCAGGCCATGCGATGTGGACAGAGCTTGCCAAAGCCCAAAGGCGGTGATATCTTGCGCAGCAAGGTGACCACATCCAAATGTTTGATCCTGCCCTTTGCATCCGGATCGTATTCACTCCAGAGACGTATAAACTCATCCAAATGATGGGGACCCAAGATGGACCAATCTCGTGTAAGATAATCAAAGTTATCCATAATAACAGCCACAAACAAATTGATAATCTGCAGCAGAATCAATTTATAGTTAAAGTTTGGAAAAAACTGACTAGCACCTACCAGGAAAGAGCAGAGTACATAGAAGGATATGAAGTAGGGATACGCAATGGATGAGCCGCATTGTTCACCAGGCGTATCAGAGTTCATGTCACAACGCACATCCGGCTGTGCTGCGCAGGACATCATAATGTCCTGCCACGCCTCGCCGGTAGCCGAACGGAAGAGCACCAGCACCGCCTGCTGAAACGTTTGGAAATTGTTGTTCCGCGTTATCGCAGTGTCGCCGTCCAGCGCAATCTTGCCAAAGACCTGAAAAAGTTCATCAAAAATACCAGATTAAATGTCTATTGATAGTGTAATCTGTTAAGCAGATAGATCCGAAAAGAGTTCTACTCTTCATACACTTTTGGATGGAATTGAAGCCCGAATTAATCAGAGTCTATCTAGTATATTTTTGAATCAATTAAGCCATATTTCTGATACAAACCTGCATGCCAACCACCGCATAAATGAAGAAGAGGAGCACTATAAGTAGAGCCACATAGGGCAGTGCTTGAAAGGATTTGATGAAGGTCCAGAGCAACGTTCGTATGCCTTCACCTTTGCTGAGCAGCTTGACGAGCCGCATAACTCGAAAGAGTCGAAAGAAGTTAATGGAAATTAAGTTAGAACCGGCCTGGAAATAGATAGAAAATAGTTTAAAAACCGAGTCTACTTAATAGAGAGTCCTATATAGAGAAACCTACCGCCTTAGCCTTTTTATTACAACCTTCCACTATATCACAAGCGGCCTTGGCAGCGTCTTTGCTCTGCGAGAAATAGAGTATTTAAATATTTGATGAAAATAGGATAAGCCTCAGGATATGATAAGGATAATACACACCTTAATTTCCGAATAGACAATATCGATGAAGCTGCCCAGCACAATGATGAAATCGAAAACGTTCCACGCATCGCCAAAGTAGTTCTATAAAAGGATACAGAAATATATATATATATATATTCAGGATAAGTAGAAAGGACTATTTGATACGCACCTTAAATCGAAATGCGGCCAATTTGAAGACGAATTCGAGGGCAAAAACTGCTGTAAATATCATATTGAGTGCGTCGAGAAGATTTGTATACCACAGCGGTTGTTGGTAGAATTTCATGGCCAGTGTGACCGTGTTTATCATAATCAATATGAATATGGTATACTCAAAGGACGATGACGTCACAAACCACCAGACCTTATACTGTATACCATGTTTGGGTATATATCGTCGTACTGGCTTCGCCTTCAATGCAAACTCTATGCAATTGCGCTGATTCTTATCCAGATCACAATTTTTATACTCCTGTTCGCCCTCATTTTGGAAAGTGACAATAACGAAACCCACGAAGATGTTCACCATGAAGAAGGCAATTATAATAATATAGATTATATAGTAGGCAGCAACTATAGGACGGAAATTGTGTATTGGACCCCCATTTTCCTTGTTCGAATCAATAGAGACGTACAGCAGGCTATAAAGAAAATGAAGAGGGTAAAATTAGGGGAAATATGGTATAAAAAATAGGGTATTACTTACGCCGGCCAGCCCTCAAAGGTAGAAACCGTAAAGAGCGTTAACATGCCCTTGGCCACATCATCGAAATGGAACTTATTGTTGCTCCACTCGCGTTCCTTGAGACGCGGCTTGTTCATATCACCTCCCTCATAGACCAAATAGGTGCCACTGAAAGTTGCGATCATAAGTAAAAGCCAGAATAATACCCTGTATAATTCTTATACTTACTAGCACTCATCTCTAGCCATCTTGGAGCCATCGGAGCATGAGAAAAATTTACCCTGTATATTTTTGTTTATGATTTAAGAGCAACACCAGGAAAGATTCATAGAAATTATTAATAGGATTTTATGATTGGAGGATGTTAGCTTATGAAGAGTGCTCTAAACTTGTCGAGTACTCCACAGTTGAGGGCACTTTTCTAGAACTATCAACTAAAGCCTAATTATATGTATTATGCAGCGATACAATAGACTAAACTAGTCTATATATATGTATATATATACGAGTATATCTGTACAAACATATACAGGGTGTCTCATATGCAAACAAATTTACATACACATTTGTTTTTGAATGGAGCGGACGAAACAAGTTTTTGTGTTTGGACAGCACAATATTTACAGACGGGACCATACAATATACGATACGATAAGGTTTTATGAATATATATGATATATATATATATATACTTTAGGATGGGTTTCAAGAGTGTTAGATACGAGTACATACATATATTACAAAGGGTTAGCGAGCAGCTCCTTCTAAATAGCTCTGAAGTATATGGCTATATAGAAAACATAACTGATTAAGTTGGAAAAACTTGAATAGTACGATTATATATCGGGTTTGTTTTGGTTAGGAAAGAAAGCTAATATAGCAGCTAGCAGCAAGGCATTGAAGCTTTCGATAGCTGACAGCTGATTGAAAAGTGTATTTATTTAGTTAACTTTTACCACAGATCATTTCATGAAGTATCAAAACTCTCTGTAAGGCTGAGAACAATCAAAAAAGATTTGGACACATAATAAGAGTATAAATAAATTGTCTAAAGTAAATATCATACCTAAAATATGCTAGAAAAATATATATATATATATTGTAGAAGTGCCCCCGGTTTAATTAGATATTTGAAGAATAACATTTGAGGTTGAGTTCCCAAGTACATCAAAATTCAAAGCACACATATGAAGCAGCGAATATTTTTGATTCTTCCAAAGAAAAAAGCGCACACATAAAGCCGATTCTAGTTGCCCTTCACCATATATAGTTTTTTTTTTTTACGATTTTTGTTTTTTATATAATTGAAAAGAAATTACCTTAAAGAGTTGCACTCCAATTACGGCAAACATGAATTGCAATAAATATGTTACCAACATGATATTACCAATGGTCTTAATGGCGACTACTACGCACTTCACCACGTACTGTATACAATTTGATTGAACAATTTTTTTTTGCAGTGTAGTCGAATGTGTGTGTGTGTGTGTGGAGGAAGAGAATTGACAGGCGTGTATGAATTTTTTTTTGTTTTTTTATTATTGGATGTGTGTTGAGTGGGTGAGTGGGGGGAGCGAGGAGGTTTTTGTGTGTTTATGTAGCATCGATCAGAGGAATTTTCCACATTTTTGGAATTGTTTCATTTTAAATTAAAATATTTTTTTACATATTGCCAAAGTAAATGGTGTTTGGCATAAATACGAAAACCGAAACGATAAAAGAGAGAGGAAAAAAAAGAGGAGAATTCATTTGTAAAAGGGGGTTCATTACTGAATATCATTTTTTGGCTAAAAATAAATAAATTTAGCTTTATACATTTAATATGAGGAGGATATAGTCTCAGAAACACCTACAAAAATAAATGTTTTGAAATTAATACAGGAAAAAGAGAGAAATTATTTTTGTAAAAATCAAAAAAGAAATGAATTAGTATGTATGTTTCATGACGGGGTTTTATTACTACAACAAAACAAAAGTCGCCTACCAAAAGTCGAGGATTATATATATATTTATATATATTGCTGATACTCTTTGGTTGGTGATGCCTTGATGCTAGGGTGCAAGGTTGGACGCTGCATGATACCATTATAAAACTATTGTAGTATTGGAAAATGGAATATTATATGTGTGCTTTTTTTTTAAACATTTTTATATGTGTTTCATTTACTTTTGTGGATTGTTTGTGAACTTATAATCATATAGAATTTATTTTTATATATATACGAATACTTGTTGCTCTTTGGGATGGACGTAAACAACGCAGAAAATGGGTGTGGAATATATTTTTTGACAGAGTTTACATGGTTTTATTCGTGTGAGTAATGTTAGGTCTGTTTGGGGTTTTTTCTTGCATTGAGTGCACTGAAAAAAATAATGTGTGTGTCTAGAAAACCAGCCTCAATTAATCGATAATTATTACAACTATTAATGCCTATCGATAAGATTGCCCCACCTACAAAGATTTCTCACTAAAAACTTCTTTTTTTTTAGTTATGCTGAGCATTTTATAAGCAATTCTAGGCAGCATATATTATTTATGGTATTATTTACAATAGATTTTTTTGTACAATTTTGTAGCAATTAGTAAAATTTAGTAGGAAATCAATTCAAATAAATCAAATAATTTTACATAATTTTGGATAAAACAAAGAAAAAAAAAACAGTGTTAGGGATAGTAATTTGAAACATTTAACAATTTGGAACAACAACAAAAATGTTAATAATGTTATAATTATTATTATTTTTATACTAATACTATATACAAATCAAAGAGAACTTATGATAAATGGCATTTTCTCTAGAGTTAGCTTTGGATTTTATGGCTTAAACTTGATAACTAGTAAGGAAAGACTACGTTTGGCTGGCCAAAGATTGAATACCCTTGCAGATTGGATTTGAAAACTGATTTTCAATGCATTTATTTTGACCCAGATTGTTCCTATAGCAGCTATAATATATAGTGCTTTGATATGTCTTTAAAGAACATCGATTTTCATTGAGTAACTTTCATCAAAATAGTTTTCCATTTAACAACTTTTGGAGCCTTAGTTGTTATGGGAGCTATATGATATATATAGTTGTCAGATCCTGCCGATTCCAGACAGACAGACGCACAGACAGACAGACTTAGGTACAACTCCGCTGGACTCATTATTTTCGTTACAAGGCTTTAGTATCCTCTGCAAGGGCATCAGAACAGCTGCCTAACTAATGCTCTCTAGCAATAACAGAGATATCATCGATGCTCGATTTTTCTATTGGATTTATTATACAATATTTAGGGGTAACTTAACGAAAGAGAAGAGCAAGCACTTAGAACGAAATCATACCTTAAATAATTGGACTCCTATTACGGCAAACATGAATTGCAGTAGGCATGTCACGAGCACAATATTTCCGATAGTCTTAACAGCGACTATGACACACTGAACAACATGCTGTATATGATACGACGATATATAGTAGAAGTTATAATACGATAGATATAAGAGGATAAAGAAGATACTCTATAATTGCGATATTCTGTTTGGTTTTAGTATTAACAATGAGTTATACATAGTTCTGGGAAGACTATGCCTAAGCGACGCCCATTTAGCATTTATTCCACGCCCATTTTCGTTAAGTGTTAAGAATGTTTATAACTCAAAATACAACAGGTTTTTTTTTTATTTGTACAGTGTATATAATTCAGCAATAACAGCTTGTTTTTCTCTTGTTTTTTTTTTGGTGCACCCTACACCCAGCATTTCAAGGTTTTTTTTTAGAACGGTTTTCATTTCACTCATTTTTATCTGCACTTCGTTTTTGGGGTTATTGCAAAAAAGTCAAGAATTGTTTATTAGCTCGCATAAAAAACGAAATTAAAATAAAAACAAAATGTTCAACTAAACAAAAATAATAAAAAGAAAACAATTGTTTAATAGAAGCAGGTGAATAAATAATAAAAAAAAGAAGAAAAAGATAGAACAAAAAACTGTAGAGGCTGTAGAATGAGGCTTACCTTCAAACCTTTGGCTCGATTAATGGCTCGGAGGGGCCTTAAAACACGAAGAACACGTAGAATTTTCACGACTGAAATCGCATTCGAACTGCAGTTGAAATCGACGTTATAAAAATATTCCAGAAGTAAGTTTTTCAACTACTGGATTAGAGTAGTTTTATATTGTGGGTTTACCTGGATACTAGAGATATCAATGATACGCAGACCACAAGTAAATCTAATAGATTAAATGCGGACCTGCAAAAGGCTCCGTCGTGTAACACGAAGCCATATGAAATCAATTTCAGAATCAGTTCTATTGTGAAAACTGCCGTGAAAAAATAATCAAATTTATTGAGTACCTGCAAAAAGTGAAGTGAAGTGAACAAACATGAAAGAAGTGATTTCAAATTACGGCTAAAAAGATGCTACAACATTCTACAGTTCTGTTAAACAACTTACAGGCTTATCAGTTGTTCAGTTCGGTTTTCGTTTCAGTTTTATTTTTGTTGTCGAATAGTTCGGTACAGGAGCTACTTACTTTGTTCAAGTCAGCGTTGGCCCTCAGGGGATTCTCTGCGGCCAACATGGCGGATGAGAACATAATGCAACATAGAATAATGTTGCCAAAATTACTGTGATTGCAGAGCCAGTGGCAAAACACGCGGAATCTAGGAAAGAATAATCAATTATTTTTTGAATAAATCCGTTTAATTAGCCAATAAAAGAGATGAACACAACAAAAAGAGAAAACACAAAACATGCAATAACACAATCCACAAAAATCAATCTAAGCGTCTCTTCAAGGACTCTGCTCTGTGAACTAAGGACAGTAACAACTTTATGGGTCTGGTGATACAAGAGATTTCAGAATTTTCACACTAAATCCATCAATGTAGACACACAATACATACAAAAAAAAAAAAAGAAAGAAAGAAAGGGAGACAATACAGTATTACAATAAATTATAATTAAAAAGGAAATACACACAAGTCATCAAGGCATACAGACATACATACGATTACACAAAGAAATATAGAATAAATAATACAAGAAAAGAAAGAAAAGAAGACTTGGACTATTTAGGGTTAAAACTAAAACATAAGAACCTGTTCGTCTGAGAGAAAAAAAAGAATGATGTGCCCGGCGGAATTGGTAGTATTTTCGTAGCCGTATTAACCTCAGACATACGGCGTGGGCGGGCTGTAATCATGCCTTCTTCATCCACTAAATGCATAAAATTTTCATATATATCATTTGCCAATGTGGAAAAATAATAAACACAATTGAAATATATATATAAATATATAGAAGGCAGCTGCTTAAACATAAATAAAAAGTAAATAACTTATCGTAATTAACTAAAAACTAAAGCTAAATCTTAAACGAAGAATCTACTAGGAATAATATGAACTGTGTTTTTGGTCTGGGAAATTGATGAACTGTGTGAGTTTTTTCGACTGAGAACTTCTAGCTAAGTGGGGAAAAGGTAGAAACCAGAGATTTTCAGTGCTGAGGGTTTTCTTTTCAACTGAAAATCCAAATTAAATAAACAATATGTACATTCAGTGGTGCAATAAGTACAGCTCGATATGAAATTATCAAGTAATGTTTTTTAATTAATTTGAATAATTTAAGATGCAAGCATGCAATAAGAATATAACCGTGGAACCAATGTGTGCATTAGAAATACAAGTGTATCTTTTTTTAGAGCTGTTTTTTATTGTTGTTTCTTTACCTGTTCGTATAACTGAAAATGAAAAATGCACTGCCGCGTGGTATGGGTTTTTTAGTCTTCTTCATGCTGACTTCGGATAAACGCCGGGGTCGTGCAGTAACACGTGCTGATACTTCAGAATGGGAGTCTTTCGATTAATACAAATTGAGAGATGTGTTTTTTGGTATTCCAACAAGGCAGCAAATGAAAGCGACATTAGCATGAATATCTTTATATTTTGTTTTTTTGACTATGGTTTAGTAAGAGTTGTTTCAGCTGTGTTCTTAACTTAGTAGCTAAACTTAAAATCACTTGTAATTTAGCCTAGTTAATGCATAGAGTTAGACATATTTAACATACCCTCTTCCTCCTCTTCGCACATTTCGCGCACCTCCTCATCGGATAAGGTTTCATGATCCCTAGAAAGATTTCAAAATATTTCAATATTTTTTGGCTTTTATACAGGGCAGAAGTCACACAACTTATCATCGTCCAGCTCATGATGTTCCAGATCAATATCTATGCTCATATGCTCATCGTCTAGGCCATCTATGGTAGGCGTGGGACTGTGCGATTTCTTCATAGTGCCATCGTCATGCTATAGAAATCAGATTCGCTTAGAAATCAAGTGAAAATAGTTTGCAAAGTGCTTACCGGTTCCTCTTCCTTTTCAACCTCCGACAGGGAATCAGCATCGGCCAAATTGTCCACAGCAATGGCCAAGAACACATTTAGCAATATATAGTTACCGCATATGAACAATATGATAAAGTATACGCAGGCCAGGGCTCCATACGAGGAGACACCGCCATAGGCATTGATGCCCACATACATTACAGCATTCCAATCCTCACCCGTCATTATCTGGAAGAGTTATACGTTTTATATGCAATAATTTATAGAATTTTTAATACCCTGCAACCAAAAATTAAGTAAAAAGACCCTGAGCAGGGTTGACGGAAGAACTAATCTATTTAAGAGCACAGTTTCAAAGATACTGCTCTGAAATTGAATATTTACTTTACTTAGACTTTTGTTGAACTATGTCTTAAATTTAAAAACAATCGGAATAGAAACACAAAAGTTAAGAAACTATTTTAGGGCGGATTTTCTTGAGTGGTTATAGAGTATTTGCTAGTCGAGCAAGCTCCACTTTAGCATGCCTATTTACCTGGAACACTGTGAGCATACTCTGCCAGAAGCAATCGAAATTCATGCGATACTTCTCCTCCTCATTGTAATTGAATTTACCACCAAAAACTTGCATTCCCAGCAATGCGAATATCACAATAAACAGGAAGAGCAGTAAAAGTAGAGAAGCAATCGATTGTATTGAATTCAATAGGGAAGCAACTAGATTCGATAGGGAACGCCAGTATCTGCAAGCAACCAATTAATTAATTATATATATAAGATATATCTATTATTAATTCCCTGGACTTACTTGGTAACCTTAAATACTCTCAGCAGACGCACACAACGCAACACGGAGACACCCAATGGAGGCATCATACCCGTCTTCGTCAGCAGCGTCTCCGATATGCTTCCAATGACCACGAAGCAATCGAAGCGATTGAAGAGCGATACAAAGTAGCCCTGGAATCCCAAACTGTACATTTTCAGCAACATTTCGCAGGTGAAGAGTCCAATGAAGACCATGTTTGTGTATTCTGTAAATTATTTAAAATATTTTATTTTATTTCTCTCTGATCAACAGGATGCAATTTCAGTAAGAGTCAATTTTTATACCCACCCTGAAACTCATCCAACCAATCGACCTGTCCATAGTGCTCCGTGGCCAGAACGCCTGTGTTGAGAAACACCAGGACAATGATGAGCCAATAGAAGGCCTGAGATTTGACAGCCTTGCGACAGGCGCGACGCATGCGTCGATTCACCCGATCGAAATCCTTTTTCATTTTACGCCAACGCGATTCGGTTAGTTGCATTTCGGGCATATCCTCGCCCATATTTTCGGTAGAATCCATTTCATTTTGTTGCTTTCCCTTGCCCTCGGGCATTAGACCACCCGTAGCATCGGGTTCTATGTCCTCGGCTTGTGTTATCCAATCGAGATAACCACGAAGATCCTCCTCGATTTGTTGTTTCTCGCGCAGCTTTTGGAAGTCGCCACGATTCTTGGCTTTGTTACGCTCCTTGGAAAACTCACCGGACAACACACCGAGAATTAGATTCATGACGAAGAATGCGCCCAAAATGACCATAGAAATGAAGTACATCCATTGCCATTCGCTGCCCATGGAGTCTTGAATCTGAGAAGAGATGTTTTAGTATGGGTTTCTCTTTCTTTAAACAAGTTTTGCTAGCTTCTAAAAATTATTCTTTATCACATTTAAAAATATGATGGGATAAAAACAAAAGAAAGTTTTATTCAATGAACATTTCCTATTTATAGCGTGTGGAGTTTCCCAAAATCCCACTTTAGTGCACATATATACTTAAATTTAGCGTTCATATTGCCTAAACATTCATTACTCGCAGGATAAAGAGTTTGTTTTTTATGGAGCAGTTAAGGGACTTACATAATAAAGGACATCCGTCCAGCCCTCGAGAGTGACACACTGAAACACCGTCAACATGGCCAGTCCAAAGTTGTCGAAATTGGTAATACCGTAGTTGGGCCCGGCCCAGTTTCCGTAGCATTTCATGCCTTCGGGACAGGCGTATCCAACACCGCAGGGTCTCATTTCATCCTCGTATTCACCTAGATTCCGAGTTATTTGTTTGGGATTGTTTTTTTTTTCTTTGTGATTTTCTTGATTTTCTTTTTTTTTTTGTTTTAGTTTTCATGCATTAGTGATGAGATGTACTACGAGATGGAATGATAGTTCTGTGATGGTGATGATCATTGTGTGTGTGTTGTCTGTGGGTCGCTTTGGTTTTTCAATAAGTATTCACGGAATATGCCGCTTGTCTGTCCCAACTTTCAGTTTAAAATTTCAACAGCTCTATTAACTAGCAGATTAGTTGAGATGCTCGGTGAAATAGGACTGATAATTTTTGTATTTTCATGTTGTTTTTGTTTGTGTTTTTGGCATATCTTTTCTTTGTTTTTGTATGGATGTGTAGAAACTGTGTGCAGAGCGTTTGGAATATTGTCTAATTGATTGACTGATTGATTGACTGATTGATTGACTGATTGGAATTGTGTTCTGTGCCTTTCAGTGCCGGGCACTAATCTACTATTAATAGAGCTACAGGACGTTGAATTTTAATGCGACATATCTGGTAGCATTCAAGACATTGAATGATATTCGTACAACGTATAAATATTGTACTAAGATAGTTGATAGTTGATATTAGCGCTTACCTGTTACCTCATCTCGACACGTCTTATGCAATTTACCAGAGAACAACTCTAGGCCAATAATGGCATAGATTATGATTACGAATATGACCAGAAGTGCAATGTGAAACAGAGGCACCATGGCCTTCAATATTGAATTAAGCACAACCTGTAGACCTGCGGAAAGCGTATGAATAGCCAATAAATAGTGGGGTGGGTTTACATAGGTATTACGAAAAACATCGAGTGCGATTAACACTAAAATACACTACAACAAAAGCTGGTCACACTGCACAGAAAAGTACTCGGAAAGGAGCAGGAGTTTTCCAAAATTTCTATCTATTTTTGCTAAATTTTTACAAAGGTTTTTTAGGCTCTTTTTAGCGGACAACAAAGAGAAGATAGAATACTTCTAATTCGGATAGAAAATAAATTTCTTAATTCTTTTCAAATTTGATCTCTTTTTTTTTATTCAACGGACAACGAGTAGCTTTTATAGTATTCAAAATTTGCTACTTTTTTATATGATATTTTGTTGATCCAATTTGTTTCCTCTCTCAATCTGTGCAGTATTTTCAAACTACGATATGGACCGTAATTTCTTGGTGTTTCTTTTTTGCTCTACACAAGGACACAGTGATTTTATTTAGGTTTTTTTTTAATTTGGTTTGTCGCATTTTTGGTGCAGAAAGCTCTTACTTGGTACACCCGAGACAAGTCGCAATGGACGCAGTACACGAAAGGCACGGAGTGCCTTCACATCGAAGCCATCCTTCACGAAATGGGAAAGTCCTGTACTTATCGCTCTGTAAAAATGTTTGTAGCATACAATTTCATACGTGTCTCAGTTTCGATTGAATTGGATATAAGGTAACATAGAAAATGGTTAAAACGAGGCCTTGCTATAGGCCTGGGCGCTCTGCGCTTTTAACTGGCATATTTTATATGCTTACCCTATAACTACAATTGTAAAATCTAATAAATTCCATCCATTTCTTAGATATGCACCATTATGTAACACAAAACCATAGGCTAATATTTTCATAACACATTCCGCTGTGAATATAACTAGGAATATATATTCAACTTTTTCCTAATTATTCGTTGATTTCATTGTTTGTTTTTTGATGGACGATGATTGGTTTTTTTTTGGTTTTTTTTTTGATTTGGGTGCACAGATGAATGACAGATGGAATGGGATGAGTGGAATGCATAAAAGACAGATTAGAGAAATTTATATAGATTAATAAAAAATATCATTTATTTATGGAGATAGCGCCTCTTTAAAAAAAAGGGCCCGCGCTTAACTTACCAAGGTTTGATTCGTCACATTCGAATCGCTGCCCGGATAAGGCGTATAAACGGCCAAGGCAATACAATTGGCAAATATTGTTAACAAAATAAGGAACTCAAATGGTCTAGCGGGGTTTTTTTATGGGTTAAGGAAAACCACAGTTGTTTCAGGGCGAAAAAAATAGCATATACTGAGATAAAACTGTCAAAGTGCGAAATATTAACAGATCTATAAATCAAACTGGACACACCTCCGAGTTCCTAAAGAAAATTTTGGCTTGGGGAAATCCTTTTTTCCTTGCGTGTTTTTTAAACATTATTTGAAGTTTCCACAGATATTTCCAGTTTCACTAGAAAACTTAACTGATATTGTCTTTGATAAATGTTCTGGTTATTATTTTAGGAGGTTTATAGATCATAATTTCTAGAGTTTCTAGAAAACTCAACTCAAATTTTCTTTATATAATTAAATCACGAGGTGGATGAGCTTATGGAGGCATCATTCTTAAAAAAGGAGGCCGGTTCGAGTTTTCTATCCAGTGCTCTACCCAGATTAAGGGTATTTACAAAGCTCTTGGAGTTTATTGATAGAAAATCCACTGGTTAAACTTGCAGATTAAAACATGAAGAAAAGTTTTGACTCCGAATTTCATTCCTCTTTTCATTCCTAAATGTCTTCTACAGAAATTTTAGGAATTCCGACAGTTTGACAGTGTGGTTTGTTTGTGAAAAAGGATACTTCCATTCCACGATGCGAATGCAAAGGGCTCGTATGGGATTCTTGAGACCCAGACAGAAAAGGGCTCTCTGCGGTCGATCCGGCTGTGGTTTGCCACGACGCAGCGGTCGCTTTTGGCCGGCGGCGGCAGCGGCTTTTTGGCCCGCAACGCCACTGGGTCCAATTGTGGTGCCGTTCATGGTTTCCGGAATGTTTGCAATGCCCATGGAATCGATGCCTTTACAATGGGAAGTGGGTTAGAGTTAGCAGAGCTGAATAGACGTTTAGAGCGAAAAGGGTTTGGTTACTTACCCATTATATTATTGCCACCGCCCAGATCCGTTTGGGGGTTATGGGAATGGGACATATCGCCGCCGGTGGCAGCGCCTCCATTGCCGTTGGGCGTGAAGGCGCCACCGCCAGTGGCGCCTCTCTCAAAGTCCATAATATTGAAGAATTTGCCAGCAGTGCCGCCAAAATTATCAATTAGCTCCGCGGAGCTAGAGTAGAAGGGTGAAAATGCTTGAGTATCGTCTTCCTCCTCTTCGTAATACTCGTCAGCTTCCTCGTCGTCGTCGACGTCAACGTCGTCGTCCTCTTCGTCCTGTTCGTTATAGTCGTCGTGGTCGTGGTCGTGGTCGTGTTCGTGTTCGTGCTGCTGCTGCTGTTGTTGAGCAAGTTGCTCCTGATCATCAATATCAATAGTCGTGCCCTCGGGCTCGTCTTCTTCCTCCTCGTCGTACTCGTCGTCTTCTGCTTCGTCTTCGTCAGCGTCGTCGTCGTCCTCCTCAGTGATTCTACATGTCCTCCTGATCGAGGGCCGTTTACTATTACTGTTACTATTACTGTTGCTATTTCGCGAGTTCCTTCTAACAATTACATCCGCATTGTCATCGACATCACCAACATCCTCGAGCGAGTCGTTGCCACTACGTGCTGCGCCTGCAATGATCCTAATATCATCATCCGCATCATCATCCGCATCCTGGCGTCGCTCACTGAAACTCTCGCAGTCGGTGTTGCCAGCAGCGGTTGCTGCTGCCTGTTCCTTGGCTGCTGCCGCAACAGCTGCAACAATTGCCGCGGTGCGTAACGTCTGCGAACTAAGATCAGTTGCGTCTGGATTATCCGGATCGTCGTCGTCGTCGCCCGCTTCACAATCGTCGTCCCCAATAAAGCTACTGATATCACCTACTCCAAAGCCATGCAACGTGCTATTGTCGCCGGTTATGTCACAGTTGCAACTGTTGCTGCTGCTGCTGTCACCGCCTATGGCACTGTAGCTGCTGTCGTCGTCCCTGGCGCCGCTGCTGTAGCTGCTGTTGGTGCTGCCGGCGCTGGTAACACTATTTTGTGGCTGTTGCTGCCACGCTGACTGCGCTGCCGCTGTTAATGCCTCCTCTGGTGTCAAACGTTGACTGACGTTGCCTCCACTTCCGTTTCCGCTTCCTCCTGCTGCGCTTGCTGCAGCGCCACCGCACGAAGTGCAACTGGATTTGCGCCTGTGACGCCTACTACTTCCGTTTCCGCTGCCCGCTTCGCTGCCGTTATTATTGTTTTTGTGTCTTCGCTGCTTAAAGTCAAGCTTATACGTGCTATTATTCACAATTTGACTGGTAACAGTGCTTAGAGCAAGTTCAGTACTTGTCGCACGTTTCCGGCTGGAACCACTCGCTGCTCCGGTTGGATCCTCACCACCGGCAATCCCCTCAAGCGGACTGCAACTGTTGTTGTTGGGTGGCATGAAAAGACAGGTATATTTATTAGAATTTTCATTTGGAAAGCAGTTTTCAATACTCAAACTACGTCTACGCTTCATTGGATGCATTTATCAACAACCATCTTCGTTTTTACAACCTCTTCAATAAATTTTAATTTATTCTCTGTTTTTCTGGTATATTAATTATTTTATAGTGTGCTTCTTTTCATCCCCTCCTTAGTATTTCTCCATAAAAATGTATCAAAATTAATGTTAAATTCAAGATAATTAGACAAGAAAATAAAACCTTAATTAAAAATACTTATTTTGAAACTATTTTCCGCCCAGAAGAGAACTTTGATTAAAAATATTTATTTTTCTATTCTATAATTATTTTGTGCTCAGAAGAACTTCATATTCGATGCTTAAAAAGATGAAAAATAAATTAATTTCTTTTAGCTTAAAAAATATGAAAAATAATAATAAAAATTAAGAAGTTTGTATGATAAAATATAGCTAAGAAGGTTTACTGTCCGTTTATCAGATCATCTCTACTATATCGATATGACCATATTAAAAACTTTCATTAAACTTGGGACATATATTTCTATAAGCCATAAATTCTGTATAATAAAACAGGTCTTAGATGTTTATAGAACGTTTTGGCTATAACTTGCAGCCTGATATAACCCGTAAACCCATCCTTATTCCTCCCTCCATTTCAATTACAGAAAACATGCTTTGAAACAGCAGCAGCAGGCAAATAATTTAGGTGTGTATAATTCGTACTTACTCTATCATTTAGGCTATAGCATGCGTCTTGATACTCTTACACAACCACACACACACACACACACAGAGAGAGACACACGCAGAAAAGTGGACAGAGACAAAACATTGAATACATAACAACATGTACATAGATACGATAGTTATACGATAGGTATACGATAGTTAGGTCTGGTTTGCTAACTTACTATGCCCTAGAATTCCTAGAATTGGTTTGTTCCAAATAATCAAACTCTTGCATTGCATTGTAAATGAATTTCTTATCGTGCTCCAGCTGGAGCTGCATATACCTTTGTTGTAGCACCGTTGGCCCCGTCGAGCACGTTGGGGATATGGAGTTGCCACTGCCTGAACCTATAACCGGAACGGGAATAGGAATTGAAACAGGAACGGGAACCGGAAGCGGAACCGGTAGCGGAACCGGAACTGGCACTGGCAGCGTTATCGTCGGCGAACGATGCTGATGATGATGCTCCGGCTTCACAATGACCACCTCCAAATCACTTTTGGGTGTTGTTGTTTGCGTGTTCGTCTTCCGATTATATTTGCGACTGCCTCGCGTCGGCGTCTCGGCCTTTAAATAGCGTCTCGATGTCGCCGGAGATGTGGGCGATAGTTTGCGCTCAATCACCAGTGTATTATCATCGTACGCTATGCAATTGACCAGCTCCCCGCCGCCCATCACATTTGTTGTTGGGGCTGCCGACGATTTTATTGTTGCGGTTGCTGTTGCTGTTGGCTCATCCGTCTGGTCATAAAGCTTTGCCTCCTTCTGCCGCTGAAATTGCAATTGACGGCGTCGCTGCGAAGAAGTTGTTGCTGTGCCTGTGCCCAATGCTGACCTCGTTCCGCTCCTGGAACTGCTGCTGCTGCTGGGCTGCTGCTCTGGTTGGCTCACATTTCTGGTCAGGCATGATTCATCAACTGGTTCTTTATGCCTAGTCCTCTCCTTATCCTTTGACTTATTGTTATTGTTTTTATGATTTAATTTATTATTGGTACTACAACTATCCAAGGCATCGTATTTAATTGGTTGCTGTTGTTGCTGCTGCTGCTGCTGCTGTTGTTGTAGTTGTAGTTGTAGTTGTTGTTCTTGGGGTGTGGGCGATTGTTGTTTTTGCTGCGTTGATGATGCATGCTCCTTATGTTCCCCTAGTTTTAATGATTAGTGATTTTTTGTGTGTTAGTCAGCAAAATTTATTAGTATCATTAAAATGTCCTTTACGATAAGTGCATATTTATTTAATACAAATTAATTGATTTTCCATATTAAATGTGCTTTGATTTATTATTGAAGTCAATAAAAGACTCTCAGAACTTAATGCCTCTTTCTTAATTGAATATCTCTATATGATATATATTTATAGACCTATTTTCAGTTCAAGTTTACAAATAATTACTCAGAATTATCTATAGCATACTTTTTGGGGATTCATAGAAATGAAATCTCTTGCTTTTTTGGCATTTGATTAAAATAATACTTTTTGTGGAAACGTAGTAAAATTTCAGAATTAATTATAATTTATAAATACTCCAACCTAAACCCGGCATAATTGATTCTATTTTGCAGCTGCGTTGAAAGTATTCAATTATATTCGCAATCAGTTTTGTGACAACTTAATGAATGTGTATTTTTTTGTGCTATTTTGATATGAAGTAAAGGTATAATTTTGAATATCACTCATGCGACATGTGGTACCTGTATTCATATTTGAGGTGTCCTTCCCACGACCAAATTGATTGTTGCTTTCATTCACTGTGAGCTTTTGAGAACAGCTCTATTAATGCTGTCCCATTAAGTAAATGCGGTCAATGTAAACGCCATCAACAGGTGCGCTGAGTCCCAGTCCCAATGGTCACATTCACATGCAAATTGTATGTGAACACACTCACTCACTCACTCATTCACTTTCTTATTCATATACACACACACACTCTCACACCACACACTCAGTCTCTCTTTTGCTGTGTGTAAAAAGCTTTTTGTTGTAAGCCACAAGTAAATTGGGTTATATATATATATTTTTTTTTTATATTAGACGGTGGTGCATTTGTTGCTCTTTGGACGTTTAATAGACGGTCTGTAATTGTGTTCTTTTTTTATATATCCTTTTTTTATTACTTTCTTAAAATTTATTTAAAATTTGGCATTTTCAGTAAGTCTGCGTTTTTTTTAGGTAGCTGCAATAATTTTAATATTTTTTATTATTATTATTTTTATATATTTAATATAGCGTCTTATCTGAGACTGTCGTTTCATTTAATGAATTTCGTTTATTTCCAGTCGACTGCACTACACAGAATTTCCATTAGTGCTGATAACTTATCATTGATTAGAATTTGTTCTATATATAAACCTAAAACCCTTGACACACATACACATAACACATGCCTAAGCTGTACACTCAGAAAAATAATGGGCCTAAGTTCTTTGAAATTTAATTGAAGTAAAAGAAAGAAAAAAGTCTCTTCAAGTCAAAGTTTAATTAAAGAACTTCAAAGCAAATACAAGTTTAGCCTAAATTTTGGTATATTTTATAGGCTACTTTTTTTCTGAGTGTTTGTGTGTGCGTGTGAGTGTGTGCGTGTGTGCGTGTGCGCATCAAAACAAAAACATACGCAATGTTTACATTTTCTTTTGTTGTCGCAACATTTTTTGGGCCAAACCAACTGTCAAATGGGCAATCAACTTTGGCGCGCTCTCTCTCTCTCTCTCGCTTGTTCTCTCTGCCGCTCTCTCTCTTCGCTTTCCGCTTCTCTCTCCACTGTGCAGAAAAGCACAGTTAACTTTGCAGCGGCCAACAAAAAAGTTCGAGCCAAGTGTCAAAAAAAAAAAAACATTTATGTGTTTTTTTGTTGTTGTTGTCTTCCCTGCCCCTGTGGCACTCATCCTGTAGTACCCGCAGCCGCCCCCGCACCGCTGGTGTGTGGGTCTGGCATTCGTCACTGATTAAAGTTGGCAGAACTGTTAACCACAACTTGGGGGCTGGCTGGCATTTAAACGCATTGGGGTCAAGTGCGCGAAGTAGTACGTGTAATTTGTGTGCGTTTATTTGATGAGTCGCTTGGGGAAATGCATAGCATACTTTTCAGCGCTTAGCGAATATTATTTCATTTCATTTCATTTCTGTTTCTGTTCCTTTTTTGCCTGGCTGACCGATTGACCTACCCAGGCATATGTAATAAGCACACACATGCACATGCACAACCCACACACACTCACACACACTTAAACCCACGCACACACACACACGTGGGTGAAAAATTTCAGTCGCAGTTCGTAGCAAAAGCCTTTTCACTCTAGAAAAACAACTGTATTCACAGGCTTTCAGCCTTTACTTTTTATAGGAAATATACATTTGCGTTTTGCGCTTTTAATAATAGTAATATTATTATTATTATTATTATTATTTTATCTGTGGTTTCACACGACTCTCAACGACCAACAGCAACGTGAACGAGTTTAAGGAATCAGACACAAAAGCACACTGTGCAGGAATTTTTAGCTTTTCGCGTGGCAACCGTGAAAATGTTGACTTAGCAGGAAAAATAGCTTTTCTTTTCGCTTGAAAGCTCTTCAGTAGAAAGCTCGTCCTATCGATTGTTCAAGCGATGCTTTGTGGTTCGTTCAACAGCTGGACGGGTGCGTGTAATGAATAGAGCGGTTTTATATATTTCAAACAAGTTTTGAACCTCGTTTTGTTTATATAAAAACGATCAAGAAAAATATTAGTAAAATAAAATATTGTCTTATTTGCAAGAAAACCAAATATAAAAGTGTTTTAATATGAAAAACAACTAGAATAACTGGCTAACTTCGCCTCACTGAAGATTTGTGTGCTTTGGTTTCTCTCTTGTGAATAAAAGTAAAACAGCAGGAGAGCTATAAGACTTACATTCAGATTTTTTTTATTTTATGTCAGCATTTATCAGTTTTGTATAAAATTAATAGTAACATAAAATGCATTCGATGATCTATAAAAAATCGTTTTCAAGTGGGAAATATTCAGCTGCCCACTTTCTATATTTTTTAAGAATTTAGAAATTGTTTCAAAAACTTTTCATTAATGAGTTTCATCTAAATATCTTGTATACCAAATCTCTTAATTTTAGATACATTGCTTCTATGGGAGCTATTGAGAATAGGAGTATCTAATTTATATGAAAACTCAATTTCTTATTACTTATCCATGTACAATATAGAAGTCTGATTTAGGCATCTAATGTATCCAGCAGCTCTCATTAAATTTCTTAAAACTGTTATTTCTTATTTCACACTGAGATATCTTGCCAAAAATAACTTGAATGAAGAATCCATTTTAAAATTATCTACAATTTATGTCTATTTCGATGTAACAAAATTGTAATACACTGTGCAAAGATATCAAAACCATTTTAATTTATATTTTGTATCGTTTATTTTTCATTTTAAACATTCTCTTTTATATACAGATACTTAAGATTCCCTATAGCAATTAGGCACCTCTCGCTCGCACTTACATTTGTTGTCAAACAGCTGTTCAAATATGGCGCATGCTCAGAAAGCTTTGCTACATTTTTTGACAGTTGCAGAGAGATGAGAGAGATCGTGAGAGAAAGAGAGCGAAGAATGGAGGAGAGCTATAGAGAGAGGGAGAGAAGCACCACTAAGAAACGACTGTCAAAATTTAGTTTGACACTTTTACGTACTACAAAATATTTTCAATTATTTTTTTTTCGTTTTCAGTTTACAGCTGACTCATCGCCGCAATTCTCGACGCTAACCAATAAATCAAAACTTGTTCAAAATTTATATTTTCTAGTTCTTTTTATTGGCTGTACAAGTTGCTAATGGGCCACATCCGGCTGGAAATTAGTTTTAGGCAGCATTTTTTTTTCATTGTTTCTAAAAATTAATACAAATGTTCACAAATTCTCATAAACGTTTCAGTTTTCTTATGGCTATTAATTTGATCTCTTTGTTGTTTTAAATTGGTTTTCTTCTTTTATTTAGACAACAAAGTATGTTTTTTTTTATTAAATTTTTGTTTTTTCTGTATATTTTTTTTAATCGATTTGTTTTAAATATTCTCTTATATAAGAATTTTTATACCCTGGAGAAAGGTATTATAACTTATCGGAAAATGTCTAATACCTTTGAGCCAGCTGCCTCAAATTCCATAAACTATATAAATAATTGATCACGACGTTTGTAACTAGTCAATATATTGGGTCTTCGTCTGTGGATCTGTTCGTCTCTCATGTTTTAAGCTAGGTGAATGATAAAGGGTATATACCCTTCTTTTTGTACTATCTGAAAACCAAATCACATAGCTGTGAAAGGAAAAGTTGTCGTCTCTGAAGAGCTCAGCTTCAAAAGTTCGATGTGGGAATTTGTATACCAAATACTCACGAAAAATGATCAAGATCGGACTACTATAAAGTATATCAGCCATCTGGTTAAAATTAGTAAGTTCAAGAATAATTTTCAGATGATTATTCCAGTCAGCAAGTCCATAAAATCTTCCCATCATTTCTGACTAGCTTTATATGTAGTTCTATGAAGACAAATTTATTATCAGTTTTGAAGCTGTTCCAACTTAGTTAAGACTAAGTATTTCCGGCTATCGTTTTAATGTAGAATAAGTGCATAATCCGCTGCTGAATCACTAAATATTCAAGTGTGTTTTGCTGGGCATGGTCGACTTGGGAATACCCTGGGTGCTTTAGCCAAATAATTCTTTTTCTTGCTGAATATTTTATTATGCCAAATTGATTGCTTATTCTCTTTAAACATATTTTTTATTGTATGCAATTTATGAAACATTATTCAAAGCAAAGAAATCTAATTAATCATAAGAAATTGATTGCCTTTTCTCTAGAGTTGAAGCTGCTGCATATTTCTAGCAACTCATAAAAATACCTTTCTATTGTTCATCAAAGAAAATCGAGCAATTAATTTGCCATTATTTTCAAGGCAAAATTTGATAACAAATAAATTATAAAAAGAGTAATATAATTTTGGAATTTTATATAGCAACAATGTGTGAAGATTATGATTCGATTTAGCGGCATTTGCGAGCAGTAAAAAAATCGAAAAAAAAATATATATAATTATTCTATTGTGTGCGACGTTTGCTTGAATGAAAAATGTGTTGCTAAATATTATTGAAAACAACAGAAAAACACCAGAGCTGTGCCAAGCATAAGCAGGAGGCGGGTTGAAAAAGAGGAGGAGGCAGTTCGTCGGTCATTTAGTTGCTTGGGCATGATGCTTCTTTCCTTGCCCGCACTTCTATATATAGAACAAGCACACGTAGTTGGATCTGTCGATGCGATCGTCTTCTTGTTGTTGCTCTTGTTGCTGTTGCTGTTGCTTTTGTTGTTGGCCCCAATTTTTCAGTAGCCAGCAGACAATGAAATTAAATTTAGCTTAATTGAATTGCTTTTCGGCCCACAAAAACTATTAAACTAAAGAAATTCATAAATGCAATGCAAGAATCCGATCGATTTATTTGGAATAGGTTTTCAGCTCAAAAAACAGACGCCAGTGGCGCCTCAGTTAAAAGTTCGTATACCAATACCAGAGTATTCATAGTAATAATATACTATAGATAATATATGTTTTATGTGTATTTGTTAAATTGCGATGACTTGTTCTACATTTTACTTACAAGAGATATCAATGCTCTCCCTCGTGGCAACAATAAAAACAAGCAGCAATTTTCATGTGTCCGTCGTGATCCGAGCCAAAGACAGAGGCAGCGACTGAGGCTGAGGCTGAGGCTGAGGCAGAGGCAGCATACGTGGCGTTGATATTTTTAACTTTACGAATTTTTTCTTTATATTCAGCAAAGAAAATTCGTATATTTTTCTTAATTTTTTATATATATTTAACAACAAAACTTGGTTAAAACTTGCAACTTTCTTTTAATTTGCTCTGCTTAATTTTCTTAGCAAATTTTATATATAAATTTATTTCAATTTATGATTATGACAGCGCACTGTATATCTAGTATAGATATCTCATACACACACATATATATTCTATATAATATATGCTTTTTTTTTATGAAACACACTTTTTACTCTTCTAACATTTAATTGTAGTTTTACTGTATCGACTTTATTTATTGAAACGACTTAAAATTGGTAAGAAAATCGCTACCAAAAATTTCTCTTTTTTCACTCTTCACCCGCACAGCGAATATAAATTTGTGTGTAGCTTTTAAAAATAAATCTGAACACACACGGGGCGCGTTCCGCGGCGCTTGGAAGAGGGCGAATGCGCCGAGCCAACAGACCAAATAACGCCAACGATCAGCCGAGAACTGTCAGTTTGAGGCCAAAATCTTTCCCATTTGGTATATTTCTGTATATTTCTAGAATATTGTTATTTTTAGGTGGTTTTTAAGAGGGCTCTGTTGAATGGGAAAATATGAAAAAAGCGTTTCTAGTCAGCCGAGAAATATCTTCTTAAAATTAAGTTCTTTCTCAAAGCTCCTTGCATTAAATATATGTATTAAAAGTATTACTTAAAAGCAACAAAGATCAGCGGAGAACTGACAGTTTGCAGGAAAAATATCTGGTATATTTTTGAATTTTTGAATTTTTTTGAAATTCAGTATTATTTAGGTGCTTTTATGAAACTCCTTTTTTCATTTTAAGCATTTTAAAGCACTTTTTGAGGTTAAATAAATAAATAAAAACTCCAACGATCAGCCAAGAACTGTGTTGCTTAAAGACTAAAATCGCTGCCAACTTGTGGATTTTTATATTTTTCTTAAACTGTTTATTATTCAGGTGATTTTTGTTTCTCAGATTAAAAACTCAAAAAATCAGCAGAGAACTTTCAGAGGGAAAGAAAGCAAAATATGTAGATATTTTTGTATAATTGTTTATTTTTCTATCTAAGTGATTTTTTTAACGTTTTCTTTTGAATATAAAAATTTAAAATAATTTATTTTACTTTAGTTTTCTTTAGCTGTCAGACGAGATCTTTTAATATACTTTTAAAAGTTTTAATTTTACTTATTAATTTTTAATTTTATTTTTTATTTCTATTTAAATTAGCTGTATAGAATATAATAATATATTTTTTGGGGAATATAATTGATTTTTTCTAATAGTTGACTTTATGGACAAGTTTCATATTAATTCTATCAAAATAATGTGCATTTCCTTCTAAAAATAGGGTACACAACATTTCATCTAAGCTTTCTAAAGCATTTAACAGTTCGAAGAAAGAGCTTTCTATGTTACATTTAACAGAGCTTGCTAGCTAATTTTCCGAAGGCTTCACAAAAGCTTTTAGCTTTTGGCAAGCTTTTTATAGAAATTCCTATAGGCGCAGAGCTCTTTACGGATATATTCAAATAATTTTATGCCTAATACGAAATTTAAATATAATTATTTTGGTATTATTCCAAGCGCTATAACCTCCAGTTTGAGATTTATTTACATTATTTTAATATATATATAATAAGCTACCCATGTGGCCGCCCATTAAATATCTGCTTCAAAAATTACCTGGGGGCTAACTGTTTAAATCTGTTCAACATGAACAGGGGGGTTCAACAAAAAAGAAGAAAACTTTCATAATTACCAACTAAAACAAAACAGCGCTGGAAAATCTAAATGGAAATATACACACAACACACAAACATATAAAAATAATATTTATGTATGATTTTGTCGGTAGAGCCAGACCAACTTTTGTCTGTCTCTCCCTCGGTGTAAGTGTGTGTGTGTGTGTGTGTGTCTCTCTGTGTATGTGTGTGTGCGTGTGTTGTCGCACACGTAGCATATTTACAGGAGTTGAACTTGTAAGCAGCACCAGAAACAACAACAGCAACAACAACAGCAACAATAGTAAATGAGGGCAACAGGAAAAGCCTCACAGATTGTCTTTGTACCGCCGACAAGCCACTTGGCATCTGCTTGCATATAATTATGCACATGTTAATGATATAACAAAAACAAAAACAACTGCATTCAATTCTTTATTAATGTCGTTCAACGAAGTTTAAATACCCTATAAAAATGTCCTCATTGATATCAATATATTCTTCTCTTTATCTTCCTGTTTAAATTGTGATTCCGATCTTCGTGGAGTCCATTTGAAATAGGGGAATTCAGAACAAGATTTTTATTATATATACCACAGAGTTGTTGGCTTGTCTTTTATAGGGTAGCTTGAATAAAATGCATTAAAATGTAAGGATATTCTCGTAATAAATATGTTTTGAATACGCACTGAGAAACATTGAGTGGTACAAATGAGCTCAAATTAACTCATTGGTTCAACGTTGCGTATGCGTGCTGTTAACAGTTGGCTAATTAAAAGTTTTGCCAGTATTTTCCTCTTTTTTTATAGAGCATATTCAATTCGTGTCTTTTTTTTTTTTGTTTTTAACCATATAATGACCATATTTGCAGGCAATTGTTAAGCTAATTGCAATAAAGCAACTTACACATGAAGGTTGTCCTCGTGGACTTCATTATAAGTTGGCAGAGAGGAGGAGAAGGAGAATGAGAAGGGGAAGAACTGCAACAAAATGTTAAACTTGATAATTTTCTGGACATTTAAACTGTAAACAGACATTTTATACTTGGACCTTTGGGTAGAGTCTGCTGCAACAATATACATAAACGTTACTGCAGAAGGAGCAGCAGCAGCAGCAACTGTTTGGCCAGGACTCTCGATAAAGTTGCGCAAAAGGCAATTCTCAAAGGAAATTAATTTGTTTTGCAATGTGAAAATTGTGCTGAAAATGAGATTTTTACAGTGTGTCCATCTGTCTGTCTGTCTTCTTGGAGTTTTTAATGTCAGTACTTTGGCCAGTTATCTATCTATATTACTTTCATTTTGCATATGATGTTTCTGGTTCTGCTTCTGCTTCTGCTTCTGCTTCTACTTCTGCTATTGCTTTTCATTTAATTTTGCCACTTAAGCTTCTACTCCTTTCCACTTTTTTTAGCCTTCTTCATTACCATTCATTTCTCGGAACTGCCATTCAATTTCTCTAATATTCCATGTTGTGTTTCGGCTTTTCATATTTACATTTGCCATATTTGCCTTTGAATCTTTGTGGGGATATTGCTTTTATGACAACAAAAAGATGAAAAAGGCAGGGAGTGAGACAGAATATTACCACCCATAGTTTAATCTGCTGAATTTTCTTTTTATTAAATGTCCTGCGAGAGGGAAAGAAGGAAAAAGGATGAGAGAGGGAGCGTTGGACACAAACAGTTATTGGAATCCGTCCGTCTGTTCGGTATGTTTAAAACCCTCTTTTAACGACACATTTTTATACTCTGCACCAATTAAAAAATGAGTAAAAAGCAAAGCTGCCAACCAAACACAAATAAAAATAAAATATGATTGCGGTGGTGCAATTTGTGGGTTCGGTTTGAGGTTTAAGAATATGCGGTTCGAGCTATGAGAGCATTGTTTTTGCTTCGAGCATGGGTTCATCAACGGATTTATTTTAATGAATAGTCTTTATTTAATATCAACTTTATATGGTGAAATTTATTTAAGATCAGATCATTTACTGCAGTACATTTTTTATCATACAAATTTGCTGTAACCACCTAACAAATGTCCTTTGTTTCTATAAGGTGTTGACAATTGAATGAGGATAAGTGTTTTGGTTTTTATCTACTCTTCTCTTAGTACACTTTTTTTAAAGGAATTCAAATCAGACTCCTTTTGGATTAAAGGCTGTAAAATATGGAAAAAGGTGTTGTAGTGAAACGTCTATATGTAACCAGACAACTCTCTTTTATTGTAGCATACTTTCTACTTAATTTGCCTAGCTTAGTAGAATTAATAGAATGCATAGCTGTACGACTAAATTCAAGTCAAAATTGAACTCGAAATAACTCGAAGAAAACAAGGTAAACTCAGTTTATGATATTGAAAATGAATGGAATACTTTGAGTGCCTCAAAGGTTTCAAACAAACAATAAATCCATACAGAAAGACAGACATTTAGTCAAGTATGAAAGCAAAAAAAAAATTGCAACAGCAATTGTAGTTTCAAATTGAGTGAATACATGGAATATTGGCAATAGCCCAAAAGGAATAACAGCTCTTTACGAGCATATTCGTATAGAGATACTCGTATATGTATCTTAGCTTCTCGGTTGCCTTTTCTGGGGCTGCAGCTGCATGTTAAACAAACCAATCAGGACACGCATATCGAAGGCATCGATTCGCATCTGAATGGATCTCGTTGTATGTGGTCAGTCAATAAAACTGTTGCCCAAAGGGAATTAACACGCACTCCCCTCACCCCCTCAGCCCTCAGACAGCCCACAGACCTCAGTCCTTACATATGGGAGGAAAGGATACCCAGGATTGCATTTGTTGCTGTTGCATTGTCACAAAACACTTTGTCTCACTTAATTTTTCTCTGGGCAACTGGAATTTTTTTTGTGTTCCAGATTTTTTCCCTTTTTTCAAGTCTTTTTTTCCTTTTTCCGATTCTTTTTTTTTTTTCTACACTGCTGTTGCGATGCGGCAAACAATTTCAATTTAAATTGCCAGCTTTGCTTACCTTTGCTGTGCTCTGGGTACACTTATCAGTGTCAATAAAAATCCAAAGGGAGTTCCAACTGAGAAAAAAAAAAAGAAAAAAGACACAGAATCGACCCGAGACAGATGCGAGTAGTTGTAGGGAAAGCAGCAAAAGTAGAACCTATAAAAAATGCTAGAAAAATGGAAACTTCACTGGCAACGGCTGGCCACATGAATGTCCTGTTTAACTCAAGCTTTAAGTGAAATGTGAATTCTGACCGGACGGGTGACTGTCTGGACGCTTCAGCTTAATTAAGCGTTAACCGAGCAAAAAAGCAAATATATTTAAGGGAAAACCAGGAAAAACATTGCAGGAGGAGGCGTGAGAACAATGACACACATCACTTAGCAACGCAGCTTTAAGATTTCCACTACTTCAGTAATGATGGCATCTCCATCAAAATATTCCTACTAAATCGTTTCACATAGAATTGGCTAGAGGCCAAGTTTATTTAGTGCTTTAAATTGCTTATTGCCTTTTTATGTTTTTTTTTTTTATGTCAACAAATGTTAAAAGATTTCTTATCTGTTGGCTCAATCAAGTTTCCTCTTATAGCTTTAAATTGCTAGGCAATATTATCTTACTTTATCAACAAAAAGTTGATCATACGCAGGGATGGCCTGTCCAAAATCACAGCAGCTCTTCTAAGTATAGATCTTTGGATATTGATTATTTATATTTCGGAGTTTCAGGTTAATAAATATTCATATATAGCCGTATTGACTGTTCTGATCAAGCTATATGTAACTCTCGAGTTATAAACGGAAATTCTGTTTTCCTTTCCACGAAAAAAAAAGCAACAAAAATGCTGCCTCTTTTTCTATGTAGCCCCTGGGTTCGCCTTGTGTTAATTTCACGCTACTTGTTTTTGTAGCAATGAAATAAAAGCCTTTATTATATTCTACCTAATAATTGCCAGGACAAAAGGCATTGTAACTGTACTTGTAATATATGTGCGGGGTGGGGGCTGTGTGTGAGCCAGAGAGGGGGAAGGTGTGTGTGTGTGTGTGTGTGCAGTCATCGTCGCTGCCATTTGCGCCGCATGCCGTCGCTTAATTAAGCAATGGCCAACACTCGAGTGGCTGCCGAACCATTTCCAACTGTTGGTGGCAGAGGCAACGGCTCTCTGAAGCTTGAGTGTTGCAATTATGCTTATGATTTATGAGCATGTATGAGTGGGTGTATGATGCATATGTGTGCGTGTGTGAATGTGTGTGTGTGTGGAAGCGTAATTACACATTTGGCCTGAGAGGAGGTCATCGAAGGAGAACTTAAGATGCAGACGGCTGATAGTTGAGCAGATTTCAAGAACATCTTAATATTATAACGCTTCAATTTGGCTTTAGTTAAAATCCACTTAAAATCCGCTTAAAATCTCGTGAATAAGAGATTCGTGAATGTACGAAATGTTTGAATTGATAGTTGAAATATAACTGAGTTTGGTTTCCGGACAATGCTAAGTCCTGGCCCCTTTCAATGTAATTTTTCTTTTTGAATACCTACTACCTTATGTAAGGTATATAATTACTTGCCTTATTTATCTACTTTTAATATGTATGCGACTGTTTCAGGTGGCTGGGGTCAAAGGGCAGGGAAAAGGGTCATATTGTGTTGGGAATTTATGTTTGTCAGCAAAGTTTTACAATACACAGGAGAACACATAGCTCACAGCTCACCCACACTTCGGGTCTTTGAGTGTACTGGGCGACCTATTCGAGAAGTTCGAAACACAAAATAATATCGTATACATCGCATTTTTGGCTCAACTTTGGGAAGAAAACAAAATGGCGTGCAAAGCGGAAGTGCACATTAGTTGTATGCAAAAGTTTTCACTTTGCCAAAGGAATGAAAATGTAGCAGCAGAAGGATGCGTGGGCGACTGACGGGGACAGCCGCAGCAAGCAGCAGCAGCAGGGGCAGCTGAGACGCAGCTCAACTTACACTTAGAAAAGAAACTGGTTATTTGCTTTGGCTTATCTAAGTATGTTAGGCTGGTTAGACTCGGAAATATGTCCTTAATTCACATAGGGCATATTGGGTCCAGCTTGATGCTCTTGCAGTCGTCTACCGAAGACTTTCTTCTGTAGCTTGGACCATCCGGTTGCTTGTCTTCATCGTAGTATTTCTATAGAGTTGATAGCTTTGAAAGATTGGATAAACAATAAGAGCCAATTTATTTTCATCGTGTTCAATATAAGGCTAGGCAGCTTCAGAAGAAGTTAAAGGCAGTTTCTTCAACTTCTACTGTTAGACTAACGGCTTGCGTTTCTATTAACTAGTGTCTTCTGATTGTGGATTACTCTAAGACAGTTCACTTTGCCTCATATACAGATGCTTCGAGCGCTTTTTCCAGCATATAAGCCTTGTTTTGCATGAAATAAACTTGGCCAATACTAGAAGATACCTTTGCTGGTATCCTTTAAATAAAAGTCAAATTCAAAACATTATATGAATATCATTCGTAATAATGAGAAGTTTATCAATACTTCAGGCAATCGGAACATTTCTCACCTTTGATATATGCTTATGCGGGATTAAATTACATAATTCTGTCATCTTTTCGCTGAGTGTATGTACAGCAGCCCAACAAATAGAAATTTGTGGAGTATGCTTGGCTGTCAGCTGGCCCCAGAACTGTATCCACAACCAGAACTGAGAGCCCGCAAAGAGGTGCGAAAAATTTGTGCACACCTGTGCGAAAAATGCTTTCAAAAACTTCGATGCATTTTCTTCTATATATACACATTTTTTTTTCCCCCATTTTTGTTTGCTGTTGTTGTTCATAATTTTCGACATTGGAAGTTGTTGGGTAGTTTGGCAAAGTGGCGTCTTCGCCGACGTCGACGTCGCTGCTGCATTTCAATTTTCATATTTTTCGGTTGAAATTTTTTATTAAATTTCTGGCAGCTAAGCAAAAAGTTTAAAATATGCATGTAAATTGTAAATTGTAAAAGCTATTGTAGCCCAGTCACGATTCTTAAGTAGAGCAGCATCTAAAATGCAGCCTGTCTGTCTGTCGGTCTGCCTGTTTGTCTGCCTGCCTGTCTGTCTGTCTGCCTGCCTGCCTGCCTCAATGCCTCTCACACAGAGAGGACGAGACTGAAAGAGAGCGTGAAACAGATTTATTATTCAGTTGCAACCTAGTCAGGAGTCAGCTGCGGGACACTGCAACTGCCGCAAAATGCTACTTTTTTGGGAACGAATTGGGGTTATATAGCAGCTAAATATACATATAAAAACAATTTGCTCTTAAAGTTACTTTCAATCGCTTTATCAGTTACACTGGCTACACTTGAAGAAAGGGAAAAATATTGTGTGTTTTTATTAAATTGTCTTAATTATAAATGAAGTGTGTTTCGTTTATATTTCACTTATTCCATTAGCCTAAAGATAGAAATTTTCATAAAAGTCGAACCCTCGATTTACTTAAATATGTGGCACTTTTTTTTCATAGTGTACAGTTGCAAGCTTTTTAGAAAACATCCCTCTTAATAACTGAAAAATTCATTCGGTTGAATTTTTCAAATATTTTCATTTTTCTCTGAGTGTAAATTGCAAGCTTTATTGAAAATATATTTACAAGAAATAAAAATTCAATCGCTTTTTAGAACAGTTTTTATAAATAAGGGAGATTTTTTTTCTGAGTGCTTATTTACTTTTATTTTGTATAAAAGAGCATCTAGAGAATTTTTAAAATTTAATATTAACCCCTTCTTCGGTTTGGAGTAGGCAGTTCAGCTGAGAAACTATATTCAGAATATATATTATTTAGGATCGATAAGGCGAAAGAAAGAATTTGTTTTCTTCGCAAAATTAACTCTAAAATAATAAAAAATATTAAAATAAGAATTCAACTACTTTTCTATAGACACTGAAGCTTTTTAGAGCAGATAGAACATGGCTGAAATTAATCTTTCAAGCCAAATATTTTTGTTAGTCCAGCCAGTCCAGGTTTCAGGCAGTGTTGATTTACAGAATTGTATTATCGTTACCTTTTAAAGCTATAATATTTATAAATTAAATACTAAAAATTATTAGTTTTTTACTCTGTTTAATCTTCGAATTTTTAGGTAAAAGTAAATTACAATAATGTTGCAAACTTTTGATCATTTAATCTGACTGCAACGCAGTTCGCACATTCGTTTTACAGCTCTATTAGCCTTTTTTTTGGCTATGGTGGAATATATATAGTAATTCATTTGGGCTGTGCCACGCCCATGCAACAGTTGCTGCTGACAGTATTCGCCCATCGACCATCTGGAAATCTAATAAAATTTATGGAGGCACGCGGCAAACAGTTTACTTTATGTTATTTTTTTTTTTTTTTCGTTGCTATTTCGAGCCTGGGCACTCAACAATTTGCCATCTGTTGTAGAATCTACGCGTGGTGGCAGCATCCAATAAATTTCATGTTGTTACAAAATGGGCGAGAGTTTGTCTCATTAAATTAACGCTAATTTGTTTAGTGGCGTCTTGGGAGACATTAAAAAAATAGAAAAAGTGTCAAATTTGCCAAAAAAGTCGACTCAAAGTTGAGTTCAGAGAGAGTGCGAGAAAGAGCGTACCGCGTGGCGTATACTTAATTTCCGAGTTCAAGCTGTGATTTATGTGCCATTTGGGTACACTGCGACAAAGCCATTTAAACCGAGAATTAAAGACAGGCAGACAGACAGGCGGACAGACAATGACTGCAATTCAATTTGGTATTTGCTCAGAAGTGAATGAATGAATCATTCAAATCAAATAGCCATAGTGGAGCAATGGCATTCAAATACTACTTGGACAACATGTAAAATGCATAATGCAATGCGCATTGTTGCCTCAGCAAGCAGTAATTACGATCGGCATGTAATCTAATATCCTTCGAATGCACACACACACACACACACACACACACAACAGCATTCATTCCTGCAACACAGACGTATCCTTTATATATATACATAAAGATAATACATAAATTGTCATTGTTCAGGTGCTAATGAATTTTTGGCATGCAAATCTCGCATGTAATGTCTGCATTCGAACTGTTGGGGGTCGTCTGTTTGCTGCAGTTTAAGCGCCACTTAAAATGTTAGCAACAAATTGAGGCTAATAATGGAGTTGCATAGATATGGCATTTCCTTAAGGAAATGCCCTTAAAATTATACCAAATTGGGCTTGGAGTAAGTGAAAGAAGGCCTTAATGGCCTTTTATAGTTTATACTAAATAACTTATTGAATTTTCTTAACTCACATATATAAAAGATATATTTTTTAAATGAATATATCTAATTTATTTTGAATGATTGCTTAAAGGATTTTTTGAATTTTTAATGCTTTTAGTTTCAGTTTTAGTTTGTGCTTTTGCTGGAATTGTAGGCCTCATTCAGTAAACAGGTAGTTGACCGAAAAAAGGGTAAAATTAAGTATACGCACATAAATTAAGGCTAAAAATCGAATCGTTTACACAAAATATTTATTAATTTATACTCTAACGAAATTCTAGCGAGTGACCCTATACGCATTTAATCCCAGAATTTATGGGACTTTAATTGATGCTCCATTTAACCGCAAATTACTCGTAATATTTTACATTTTATTATTATTTAATATGGAGCTTAAACATTTTTACGAAATTTACTGCCAATTCCACCTTGGATAGACGGCGACACACACACATACATAAATATATATATGTATATATATATATATTTATCTATGTGTAGAGGCTGCTATATGAAATTGCAATTTATGCTCCGAACAGACGGACAAAATAATTTCCAGCAACAACTACAACAACAACAACAACAACAACACAGATTTTGGCTGCCCAAAAAGACAGTGAATGAAAATTTATGTTGGATGCGTGACCAGAAATGTTGTGTGCGTGATAAATCAATTTTCATTGCATTTTGTAATTGTGTGCAATTTGCCATAGGGGCAAATGGTAGTGAGGGGGTGGGCTGGGGGCTGGGGGCTGTGTGTGGGTGTCACACAATAACAAAATACAACAAAGAAAACATGTGCATAAATTTTAAGTATTTATGCAGAAAGCAGCCGAGTTATTTATGCGTTTTGTTGTTGGCCGCCCTTTTCAACTCGTTCGTCTCCTCTCGTCTCGTTAACGGAAATCGCGCAGATTTTCAATTGCATTGCAGCACAATTGTCAATTGGCTTGAGAGATTGAAATCAAACAAACTTACACTGAGCAAAAAGTATGAGGCTTCAATTTCAATTTGATCCAGATAGAGTGCTTAGTGTATTTGGTTTGGGTTTGAACCTTCTTGGACCATTCAGAGAAGGAGGACTTAATCTTTAAGGATAATATACTTTCAGATGTTCTACTCTTTCTTCTAATAGATATCTCCTTGATAGGGTTCCTATGCATCTCTTGGATTATTCATGTTTCTACACATCAAGACCGAAGCTCCGACTCACAGGTTCAAACCCAGCTTAAGCTCTGATTTTGGTTCAAGTATATAAACTTTCAGTTCCAAGCCCATTGATTTTGGTATGTGCCTTGATTCATCGTTATTTAAGCCCAATTTTGAAATATATCAAACAAATGTTGAATCTTTTAATATCAGTTTTCAAATCTTTCAACAAATTAATTCTTAAATATGAGAAATAGGAGTATTTTCTCTAATTAAGCAGCTTTAAGCCTAACTAGCCTTTGGCAATGTCTTCATTTGTTTCCATTACAAAACTGTCTACTTTTTCTCTGAGTGTACACATACACAAACACATTCACATTGCATTGTCTGATTATCACCGTCATTTTGTGATTTATGTATTGCATTTTGAACCGCACACATTTGTCAAGAGCAATGCGCATTGCAATCGAATCTCATCCATCGGCAGGTTAATTTCAATTACAAGCCGCATATCCTGCAAACATTTTCAATCTCGCCTAAACAAGTCCTCAGGGATATGCCTAGAAGGAGCAGGTTAAACTATAAAAGTTGTTCTACCATTTTAATAGGCTTATAACTTGACCAATACCAAAGACTTAGCAGGTTTTTCTTGTGTTTTTCGAATATTTCAGGAAGGAGGAAGGAAGTTAATTGAATCCCTTAAAATTATTCATTTAAAACTATATTTTTTGGTGAAAAGTTTCCTAATTTTAAAGTATTTGGCTTATATGAGAACTGTTTGGCTAAAAAGCGTGTTGTTGCCTGGAAATTTATTCAGTTTTCTGCATTATTTTGTAACTTTAAACTGCCTATAAAGGAGAGTCTTCGACCTTGGGCGTGGAATGGGACCAAATAAAATTCAAAGTTTGGTATATTTCTTGGTGAATGAACCGTTTGTATATGGCAATTATGCAACTTCCTTTTTGGGTCACTGCACTCGTAAAAAAAAAGCCACTGCAGGGGGGCGGACACCTGAAAAGGGGGTCACAATTTTTTAATAGGTTTTCATGTGGCGCTGGAAATAAAATGTTGGAAACTTGAAACTGCTTAAGTTGTCGACTTGTTTTTCTTTTTCCCTTTTTTTCTTCTTATATTTCGTTCCACTTGTAACTAGAAGCGTTGCCTTTCTGCTGTTTAGACACGAAAACTTTTTTGGGAGGCGTGGCATTGGTGAAAAACTCGCGTAACTTGCGACGCCTCTGTTTTTTTCTGCTTTTTTTTCTTTTTTTTTATGTTGACTCGAATGTTTTTTCTCGCATCATTTCCGCTGCCAGCGGAAAACTTCTGAGTTCTGAGCACTTGAGAACGCAAGCTACAGTTTATTAATGGGCGTAGAGGAAAAACAATAAAGTAGGCGTGCTTTCATCTGTTTTTCGGAGAAGAATAAGAAACAAATGAGGATAACTCAGCGTGTGGACGAATAATGTGTGGGCATTCAAATTATTTTTGAATTTTTTATAACTTTCGTTTATAAAATTCAATATTTTTGGGTCTGCGACTGATGTTCTAATCCTTCAAATGTATTTAAATTGAATCAAAACTTGGTTACAGGAATAACACATGCAGAAAATTACTCCAAAATGAGTACCGAAATAATTGTGTAAGATTACTCTAAACAGAGTACCGAATCATTTGCAAAATATTCCCAGATTTGTAGCTATAGTTTTTAGTTAAAGATCTTAATAGAAAAAAGCGCCAAAGGACAAAGCTTTGTAGGTATATTCTCAGTTCTTAACTGAATAAAACCGCTAAAGGGTAGAGCTAAAAAACAATTACGTTACTACATGGGGTTATTTACTTATCATTTTTTATATGATATATTAGTCGAGTCCCTGGAATAGTTGGGCAAATGTAAGAAAAAACACTCCCCTTTCAACTGTGGAGTACTTCGGCTAGTATAATTGTTTATAAATTTATTAATGCAGACAATAAGTTAAGCTATTTATGTCTCTCTTGCTCAATATTTATTCAATATATATTTGCTAGAAAATAAATTTGAAATTAAAATATATTCAATATTTTCTACTACCCAAAGCTTGAACTTGATTAGATTTAAAGCTAAGCTCGCAGGGTATTTGCAATATAAAAAAGTTAACATTTTGAATAATTAAAGCTTAAGATGTGCCTTGTAAGGTTCCTAAAACCAGTTTAATCCCATTGAAAGCCATTAAATGTTTACGAAACCTTTTCCAAAAATGCTTTAAACTTTTGCGATAATTGTGCGCCAAGGGAACGGGACGAAGCGAAAGGGAACGGCGACCCGAAAGCTAAGTCCAAAGCAGTCCAAACAAGCCAAAAACTGCACGCAACAACATGACCAACTACACAGGGAACAACAACAGCAGCAACGACAGCAACAACAACAGCAAGGACAATACATGCTTAAAATGTCCTGGATGTGAGCACATTAAGCTTAATTAGAAGCAAACAGACAAAACCGAGCGAATGAAATGACCAAAACTGCTGGCCCAAGCGCTGCCACGCCCACTCGGGTAAACATAACAAACATTGCTGTTGTTGTTGTTGCTGCTGTTGTTGTTACTTTTGCTGCGGCCAATACTTCAGCTGCATAACTCATCTGCGTTGTGGCAAATTTTTGTGCGCTTTAATTTGAAGCCCAACGGTCACACTGGGCGCCGGAAAGGACCTACGCTGGCAGGGCAGGATATGCTGGAGTTGCAGCAAAGGCGACAGCATGCACATGTGCGTTTGGCACTTGATTTTCTTGTTGCTGTTGCCACATGCAAAACTTTGTTGGCTGCGCCTCGACATGCGCAACATCCTTTGCATCCTGTGCGGTTTTTCACGCTCCTGTCGCAAGTCTAAGCATGTAGACGCCGTTCTGCTACACCGAAAAAAATAACGTCATCAATTTGATTTTTGTTTTCTCTTTTGAAACCGAAAAAACCATTGGAATAACAAATCCTGTGGCTGCAGAAAACTTTTTCCTGTGCTTTTTTTTTCAATAATTGCTGAATTAACACTTTCTAAAACTCCACCAAAGCAATTTTCCGAATGGTTAGCAAACTAACCGAAGCAAAAAAAAACCTCTAGAGATTTCTGTGACACCACGAATACATATATAAATGTTTCGGAAAAGTTTCTTTTTGATAAGAAAACATATCAACTGAAGTTGCTTTAATTTCAGAGTAGAGAGAATTTAAAAGTCTGCTCTTGTTTCTATTTTCTATGAGGAGCTCAATAGCTTAGATATCTAAGAGTTGTTCTCTTTGCACAGGAACAACTTTGGATTGGTTCGATTTCGGGTGAATTCTGATAATAATTAGCTAGAAGAATGGGTGGAGAGATGAGCTTTCATTTTCAAATAGCTGAAGTTGCTGCTCCAGCTTTCCAAAAGTATAAATGTTTCCTAAAATTAGTCCATTGAATCGAAACTGATTCGAAGTTTCTATATAAAGAAAGAACTTTCTATGAGCTGTGGCTCTTTTTCTTTTATTCGGAATTGGTGAAACTACGATCCACCTCAAATTCAGTTGTCAAAAATTCATCCATATAAAAAGTTATCGATAGAAGAAAGTAGTAAAGAAATGAGAAGAGGTCCAATATTAGTTTGCAATAAATATTGAATTTTTATGTAAGTGTAAATGGAATTTGCAGCTCTCAAAACGTTTCCAATGAATTCAAAAGTATATAATTGTTTTTTTCTGTGTACCTCCCATCGAATTGTTTGTGCGCCTCATTTAAAGCATTAATCATAAGCTCGACCGCATTTCAGCTGTCTGGCTGGTGGGCTAAAGCTGGGGCCGGGGCGGGGGTCAGGTCACGCTCAAGAATTTTAATGGCATCACGTCTCAATCTCCGCACTTTGCACTGCTGTGCTCTGCTCAGCTCATACACACACACGCACACACTCACTGGCAGGAATACAAATAGAAGTATTTTTTTGTAGCATACTTTTGTGCGGCGGCAGCTAATTGTTTTGTGTGCAGTGCTTGCCCCGCTGCTCAGCTTTGCAGCTTGTTGCTTGCCGCTCATAATTCTTAAATGCTTTATTACACACACACACACACTCGCATGCAGAAACAACAGCAAACACACACACATACCAACATACATCGTCGTCGTCGACGGCAATAAAAATTAAATAAAACGCATTCGTTTCTACAAATTTCTTAATGTTGCTTTGGTGTGTTTATGTGTGCCTGTGTGTGTGTGTGTGTTTGTGTGTGCTTTGTTATTGTCGTTGTGGTTTTTGTTGTTGTTTATTTGTTTTCTTTTAGCGCTTTGTGCGCTGCTGTGGTTTTATTTTGTTGCCGTTGTTGCTGCTGTTGCTGTTGTTGCTGTGGCCCCTTTGTCATCCCCGTCCTTCCCAGGGGACTTGACATTTATAGCTGCCGCATTAAAAGTCTCAAATGTGGGCGTGGCAGCCAAGTAGGGGCGTGTGTGTGTGTGTGTTATGGAGTCACTTTAGCTGACTCCTTGGGAATCGTAAAAGGCAGACGTCGTCTCGAGCTTAAGAGACATGCAGCTAATCACTGCGGGTGATTGATTAGTTTTCATAAAATTTTAAAAAATAAATGGATATCAAAAATGCCAACCGGCTTGAACTTGAACTCCTCTAAACTGATTCAATTCCAGACTAATTAGTTCCTTTTATCGGTTCTAGAAACGACCCATCGAACAGAACTTATTCTTGAAAGCAGAGACCAGAATTTACTGCAAGGACTATGACTATAGCATAATTGATGGCCTATAAGTAGACTTTACTTCTTTTCAATGCTAAGAAGGATTAAATGATATTTATTTTCCTATTTAATACCGTGGAATTGAACCCTGAGCTCGAGCTAAAAAATAGCTTAAATATAGCCTTACCTGTTTATTAAATATGAAAATGAAGGGAAAGAATTTCGCATTTATCCTGCTGCAAAAAGAGAAGTAGAGAAAATTTATTGAAATTATTTCTGAAAAAGAATCGACAACATATTTTTAATTGAGAAAAAGGCTGTAAGGATGAGTAGAATTTATGTATCTCCATTTGGAATTTGTAGCTCTCATCCATTAATTAGAGGCAGGGCTCACCTTGATGACAATTTCCCCCAACTGATATTGGTAAGGTTTATTTTTTTTTGGTGTATTCCGGGTCGGAAATTAATACACTTCCGCTTAGGGGCCCAGCGCATTACTCAAAATGTTTGTAGCGCTCGACATAGAGACGTAAAAATTAATTTGTTTTTGCCGCCGCCGCTGTCGTCTGCCGGAAGCGCGTTGTAATCAACCGACAAATAAATTAACGCCAGGCGAAGAGGTGCCGAAGGGAAAGGGCAACGCAGGGAAAGGTCGTATTCACAGCGCATCTGGCAAATTGTGAGTTTTGTTGTTTGACCTTTTCACTTGATTTCCGTTTATGACTCGCTCTTTCTTTTTTTTTTTTCGCCTGACTTTGGGTATTTATTTTTTATGGCTTTTACGCGGGCAAAGCCCGAAAATCTAGCAGCATTTTGTAACTGATTGCCAGACATGTGCAGTAGATATTTTATTATAAATAAAATGCTTTTTAATATGCGCATCGCGTCGCTTTTCTAAATATTTTTCAATAAGCCATTTAGGCAAGGGCCGGAACAAAAGTTAATATAGAATATTCAATTTTGTTTGGGCAGGCAGACAAAATCTGTTAAAATTAATTATTTTTTTTTTAAATAGGAATTTTTTTAAAGCGATTTCAATAAACCAGTAGCCTGAAACCATGCAGCATTTTCAAATTCCACTCCAATTAAGGCTCAATTCCAATTCTGCTCCAAAAAGTATGCTACACTTTTAACATTGAATTTATTGTGAAATGAGATTGAAAATGAATTGATATGCTTTTATTTGTTGTGCAGTAATTATAATAACTTTTCAAATAAATTTGTAACCATAGCATTATCACTCTCTTAACTCCTGAAAATCCCATAGCTCTCTTGGCGTTTGCTCGGACTTAAAGTCATTTGACTGCTACACAGGATACTGGTTTTATTACAATTGAACTACTCACCGCAGCCGCTTTGAGGACAGACCCCTATTGGATGTGCAATATACATTGCAAGGATGCTTTGCCTACACGCAGGACACAAGCATCTTCCGCCAGCCACCGCAAGGGCTAAGGCGTGGCAAATATTATCAAAGTTCAGCTGCAGTTGAGTGTGTGCAGCTGATTGCTAACTGCTGCTACACTGAACAAAAAAAGAATTGAAATTTCAAATTAGTGTATTAAATTTGCTCTGCAGAGTCTTTTACTCAAGCATGAAAAATATATAGCCTACTTTTAGGAGCAACATTTAATCAAAAATCTCTTGCGATCCATTTGACGTTGGAAAATATGCTTTATACATCTGAAAAGGATGCTCTTTTCTTTTAAGTTTACTCAAATTTATTATCTAAAAAATAATTATATTAATTAAAAAATAACATTTTGTTTTTATCCGTGTACAGCCGTGTGCTGTTGCTGATGCTGTTCCGATTACCTTTATCGATGAGCGTGTATACCTTATAGGCCCAGTTAGTGGTCTCAGTGCCTCAGTTGCGTGTCCCCGCATGCTCGGTGACTGCATCACAAGGACCTTCAGCTGTCTGAATATGTAGTTATCTGTTGTTGCCGTGGCACCCGTGGATGCTGCATCACTTGATGATGAAGGCAATAAAGTGCTTTTTGTTGTTAATGTCGATAATGATGTGACATAGTACAATGGCGGCTCCTTAAAGGGCCAGACAATGGGGCAGGATTACGAGTTTGTTAGTTTGCTTCCTGTCTTGATATCTTTATTTGACATTTTCATAAGCAATATTTTGCACGTGGTCAGCTATTAACTGAACTCTGCCCAAAAACTCGAATCCCTTAACGGCAGTTTATCAAGTTTATGAGCTTTCCATGCAAATTGAGTACTTTTATAGGCCCGAAACGAAACGAAACGTAACCCTTTTTATTTTGCAAATGCCAAAAACAACAACTGACCATTTATTAACCATAGTAGTATAAATTCTATGCATATTTTTCATTAAATTTACGACCTCGTTTCGAGTTTTAAAGTATATCCGGCGCTCCACAGACGAAGTTTTCCATGAGAAACCCAAAATAAGAGAGGATGAGACAGAGAGAGAGGGGGCTTTTCGCACTCATTACGCGGAATATTCATTTAAAAAATTGTGTGCTATACACGACTGTATACAACATCAATTATGTGACGTTGTTATTGTACATTTTCACAATTTTTATTTAATTTGTATTAATTTATTCATATGCAAGCGTTTTATACTCTGCCAGTTCCACTACCAGCGCATAAATGTGAAAATCCGCCAGTTTTTTTGGGGTCTACCGACTGTTAAGTGTCGTTTGTCAAAAAGAATTTAAAAGGAATTTGAAGTAAATTAAATAAAAGTATTACTTTATTTTGGAATATAATAAGTATCTTACAGTTATGCTCCACGCTCTGCTTTCGAAACAGTTTCACTGAAATTTTTATTGCATACTTTTTTGGGCAGACTAAAAATGAGACTTCAAGTAATTTACAGACACTCCCAAAAGTATGCCTTATTTATTTTAAGAGGAATTTATTAAGAATTATAGCTTGAAGCAGACTTGATATAGGTGCAAATTTAGTTCTACATATGAAATAAATTATTTCGTCTAAGGGACCTGTTAAAGGGAATTAAAGAAATAATTCCATGCAATACAGAAAAGACTTCTTTTGTTTTTTTTTAAAGCGAGAGTATTTAGCAGCCTCTTTTGGCTTAAAAGCAGAATTCCTCATATCGCATTTTTAACTATCTGTTAATAAAAGACATTTTTGCATGCATGTAATACAAGCAGCGAACAACAATAATAAAAATTCTTTTAATGTAAATGCAGACAACATATAAAATATACACATATATATATATAAATATATATAAATATCATATAAAATATATATATAAATATATATATATGGATGTCCGCCCAATTTATTGTTCGCTTTTTCCGCGGCAGCTCACAAAAGTATGCAACAACAGCCGCCCAACGGGATACGCCCGGTTCGTGTGTGGCGCATGCAAATGAAGTTATCCTGCGGTTATTTGTGGCTGTCGTTCTGATGTCAGTCACTGCACTTGGCTGGAAAGACGAGACTGAGAAGGACGAAGAAGGAGGCAGAGTGAAGAGCGTGGAGGAGGGAGGAGAAGGGAAGTAGGGATAAAGCGCACATTGCGCAACAGGATGCGTATGTTGTGTCTGATCGCAGTTGCCTGGCAATTGATTAAAATTTAATTGAATTTAAAGTCGTGATGTCAACTTTCAAACGTCGAGAGCTCATTAATTGCAAGCTACTCAGACGAAATTGCATTTGCTGCTCTCCTTTTTTCTTTTCATACACGCGAAAAAAAGGCTAAATTTAAGAAAATTTTCTTTAGCATTTGATTTTTTTCTAACTTTAAGAAACATTTGAACAACTGGCAAAAATTAGTTGAATTTTTAGGTCGAAATTCTCTAAAAATTCAGCAAAATTTTTTATCTCAGTGTAGAGGATTTTCTTTTTTGAAATCCGCTTACCAAGCACGCAAACTGATAAGGATATGGCCATGGCGAAATATATACACATAAAGTACATATAAATTTATTTGGCAACTGCTGCTGCTGCTGCTTGTGCTTAGAGCCACGTTTAAGCCTAATTAATTATGGCGATTAGTTGCATTGCATTGCATTTCCCTTGGCCAACCGCAAATGCCAACTTCAAACTGACCGACTTTGTATGGCGTCATTTACGATATTGTCATTTGTGTTGTTTCTGCAAGTGTTACCTTTATTCTGGTTGTTGTTGTTGTTGTTGTTGCTGTTGCTGGGTGTTGTTATATGGTGTTGTTGTCGTTGTCAGTGTTGCCATTATTTGCCTTTGTTGTTGCGGCCTCTCACTGATTGCGCAATGTGAAATGTGAAACTGATAATCTGCTGTTTGTCATTGTTCCTGTTGTGTTCCTGTGGTATTAGTTTAATTTAATATTCTCAACCCTTGCAGCCATTTAAGTGCTGATTATAAATTAGCCAAGTTGAGCTTGGCCTAAATATCAGTGGGCACTCCACTACCAAACAAGGCCAAACAAGGCTGCTTAAATACAATGGATTTCGACTCCATGTGGTATATCCTTGCTTAGGTTCTTAAGTTAGATACATATTTATATGTTTAAAGAGTATTTCCTCGTCGTCTTCTTGTCCTTTGTTGCTTACTTCTTTCTGACCACAGTTCAAGGCAGAGTATTCATTAATCAAAGACTTAAAATATCAAGCTTCGGTATGCAAATTCGTGAAAATTACCTGAAAAACCATCCTTCAGACTGTCTGTAGTACTACTTAAGTCTAAAGTGCATGGAATAGAACCAAAATAAAAAGCTTTCTACCATCTGTACTCAGAGTATTAGGTTTTTATTTTTGTCCTTGCTGCTTTGACTTTTTATCAATAATTTTTAGCTTTTTCCTGAGGCCATTTTCTATGGCATTTTCCCAGCTAGCCTTGTGTCTTTACCTCTCTATTTCTCTATCTATTTTTTTTTTATATTTTATTTCTATTTTGACGTGATAATGCACACTGCTCTGAACCATGTGAATAATGATGTTCAGCTGCTGGCCAAAAGCCGCTCCAGGTTTCTTTTTTCTAAGCATTTTTTCATTGTCATGGACGACGACACGTCTGCTGATGACAGCTTGAATAATAATATGAAAATGGTCTACAAAAATGTTAAATAAATGTTAAAGTTGGTTGGTTTATGTGGAGAAATGAATCAGGTATACACTGCATATACATTTTGCATTATTCTAAAATGTTTACGCAAATTAATTTCTTTGTTAGCCATAAACATTTACTAGCCAAAAACTGGCTAAAATGAAACCAATAATTTTATTTACATGAACAGCTGCAGTAGCTGAACAGCAGCAGCCCATTGAAATTCTGAATGCAGGCGAAACATTGACGTAAACACATGTTATATAATTATAAGAAATCAGCAGGCGATGCGAAAATTAAAATGCAAATAAAATTTATTCAATAGCCAAAAATTAACAATTTGTGTGCATGGAAAGAGGGGTGGGGGAGCGAGAGAGAGGGGCAATGCAATAAATGTTTAAACAACAACATTGGCTATAAAAATACCAACAAAATTTTATACACAGCTCTGGGCCATAATGGATATAAAAACTGAATGCGACATGTTTGTAAAATACAGCGCATTCCATAAGTAAATATATATAAATTGGAGCAAGTGGAATTCTGAATGCTCTACCATAGCTTTAAATGCTTAACATTGAGCTCTGAGCATCCAAGGAAGGACTAATGGAGGCATCACTCTTAAGAAAGGAAGATCTGCTCTCTTCAATAAGTTATGAGATTAACAAACAGAGATGAAAAACTTAAAATACTTTTTATTTCTAAGTAATTTTAAATATTTTGCTTGACCATAAATAAATACCTATTTATAAACATAAAAGAGAAATCTATTTTTCATGTACTTAATGCTACCTTAAGGATCTCTATTTTTTGTTTCAAGTCTTTTAACCAAAAGGTTTTCAAGCCATCAAAAGAGTTTCCTTTGTGTGGCTTAGTTTTCCCTTGCAAGAATTTCCTTATCTTTCGAATTAATTTCTGTCCCTTTAATTGCTGAATGAATCGCTTCAAAAAGCAGGCGTTAACTCATACATAAAGAGTATTCCTCTCAGTGACTGCATAAAAGGCAAAACCACAACAATTTACAATAATTTACATACAATTTTTAAAGCCGACAACCGACGAACAATTCTGACAATTAACTCGTAAATGAATCCTGGCCTGGTTGCGTCTGTGTGTGTGTCTGAGGCCAATATAAATACGCATGTATGTGGGCCAAGTTGTACTGCAACTTTAACTTGGACAAGCACATGCTTGTCCATACTGCAAGTTAAATTCATTAAAATAATTTTAAACAAAATTTGCGTCACAAAACGATTTAATTAAAGCAATTATAAATTTGCGCAAATTTCTCGACTAATTTAAATGCCAAAAAATTTGGGTAACTTTTTTTTTGCACCCTTAGGGTATGTTGAAGTTGTGCAGACAGAAAATGAAATATGCTTATACACAAGTTAGTATAAAAAAGGGAAAGAAATGTATTTTTTTTACTTAATACGGTATAAATAATCGCAATATTTAGGCATGTTTAAAAATTATAGATATGATTTCCAATGAGTTATTTTTTTGTATTTGCCACATGGATTCAAAACACTTCTGCTTTATTACAGGGTATAGTCTAGTCGAGTGCATATTTAGGCTATGTAAAATAGCAACAATTAAAACACAAACACACAAAAATTAGAAACAACAAATAATCAACTGACCAAAAACTCAACTCGTTGGACAAACTATAAAACAAACATTGTGAAAAATATTTACATATGAACTTTCATTTTAGTTTACTATCTAAATTGTTGTTGATGTTCCGTTTGTTGTTGTTATTATAATTGTTGCTGTTATTTTTGTTGTTTAGTGTAATATTCGGGCTTGTTGCAAATATTCAACTATGTCGAATATTTCAATTTGTATAGAATAATGTCTGGATTTTTGATACGTTTTGCTAATTGGGTTTTGCGGAGATGCCACTAAAAGTTTTGTTTTTTATAATTTTTGCATTAAATAAAAATAAATTAAAAAAGAATTTCCTGTTCTAAAAATTAATACAAAAAAGTAAAATAAATAAATATACAAGTAAAAAGTATTCTTGAAAAAAATTTGTGCACAAAGAAAAAGAATCTTGGAATATTTCCGTGAAACTCCAAAGGGTTTTTCCATCCGTGATTAAGTCGATTCATTCCCTCGTTCTGCTTCGGAATATAGTAGTTGGCTTCTTTAAGGTTTGGCAAATTTTGTGTCAAAATTCAAGTACGCTTTCTTAGGGTATTCAAATTAAGCTGTCTCTATTAACTTTATTTATAATAATATACATTAAGTTTTAAAGTTTGAGAAAGTGATGCTGATGGGCAGCTGGCCGTCTTCTAATGAGTCACAATTTGAACTGTTTTCCGGCGCTATGCAGCCTTGGCTGGACATATGCTTATGTTTTCAACAGATGTTTAGAATACCGAATGCAGCCCTGGGGCCAAGAACTTGCCCACTTAAGTATGCAACACAAAATTTTTGCTCGCATCACGCATACGCAAGGGCAACCAACGTTAGCCAAATAGCTGCTATGCTGCTGTTTGGGCTAGAGCCTTGGTATTTACTTAGACAAAACGTGCGTAAAGTTTTAATTATATACTTTTGGCCAGTACTCTTTTTGGCAGCAGGCAGCAGGCAGCATTTCGTTGCTGCTGAGAACTTTGTGGCCTGCATGCATCTAATGACACTTTAAATACAAATCGCCTGCAAGATTTATGGCATTTGAGGGGGGGAAACAGCTGTTGCTTTTATAATTTGAAATATGTATTTAAATTAATTATGTTAGTGGTTTGCCTTTGGTCAAGCATATCGATTCAAGTACTCCCAGCGCAGAGGCAAATACCAAAATTTCGACTAAAATATTTGTTGCCGTGGTGCAACCTTGAAAACCTTTTTGTATAATTGCACTGCAGCAGAGCAAAAATCAATTTATTTAATTGATGAATGATGAAAAATGCATGACTTAAAGTACCATAGAAAATCGTTGACCTGAAATGAAATGATGGTGAATTTGATATGTAAAATGAATTGAATATAAGTAGATTTCACTTGTGGCATTTTGCATTTTATTAAATGTAGCCAAAATAAAACTAAGGTAATAATTTCTTTGCTGAATTCTCTTTAATTTCAGTAGCGTAAGTCTTAAGGTTTTATTTGGCCTGTTTCTGTGAAAATTCATCCTCGTTCATCGCGTGCTGGTTTCTTATTTCATTGCATAGTTGCGGGCGCTTCCTCGTTGAGAACTTTTAAAGGCAAAACTAAAGAGCCAAATATGTTGTGACTGTGCTGTTTAAATGTTTCGTGTTTCGAGTCGCTGGAGGCTTCTTGTTGCTCTTGTTACGAGTATATATATATATATACAAAAATGTACACAAATGCCTTAAGCTCTGCAAAGGATATAGGAAGTTCAATGTCCCCATTCAAAATGTCCGTGCAGCGGAAGTCCAGCGATAACTTTTCAGTTGTTTTCTTAGTTTTTGTTATGATTTATAGTTGAAACAGCGCCAGTGCCAGTCAGGAGAACTATCCAAAAATTTAATATGCATAACATACACACTCAAAGTGGAACGTTTATCGCAGGGAGCAACCTTGGAGTAGAACTGATACTAAAATAACCAGATACATGCCAGAGAACAAAAGATTGTATACGTTCCAATGAGCGGATAGCATCAATCAGTCCATTCAATGCATACATCATCATCCTAGAGGAATTAGTGCGAGTCAAGTAACGCTCCTCAGTATTCCCTCTCAATGAACTTTGTGTTGAAATCCGTTCAATTCCGTTCAGTTCTGTTCAGTTCTGTTCCAATCCATCCTCGATGCCAGCCGCCAAGGGAGCATAACTTATGCCCATTGTAGTTATGCAGCGAATGTTTTATTGAAATGCACAACAAGTCATCCAAGCCAGCCAACCAACCAGCCAACCAAACAGTCAGCCAACACTCATCCACTCAGTCAGTCAGTCCGTCAGTCCGTCTGTCCGTCAATCAGTCAGTCAGTCAATGTGTCAGTCAGTCCATCAGTCAGTCCGTCAGCAATTGAGCAATCAAAAGCACAAAACCCCATAGAGAGAAGCGCTGAGAAGACGTCATGAAGCTGCTGATGCTGATTTATAAAGCGCTGCATGCAATTATACGCTCAGTTGGAGTTTGTCTATTGCCAATCTTCTATTGTGAATGAGTCTATCAGCGTATGTATGTGTACGATTGTAATGTGGCTGTGCGACATCTATTGGCGTATAAAGCGCAAAGAAACGGAGGAAAGGGAAAGAGGAATTCTCTGTTATTCTGTTCTGGTTTGAAATTAATTTGAGTTTGTTCCAAGAATCAACTGTGATTAGAGCGAAAAGTACCACAAAGAAATGTGCATTAATTAATTATGTTTGGTAATGTGTGGCGACCGAGAAAGAAAAAGGGAAATATGTTGTGAAAAATTCTGAAAATTACTGCAAAATATAATATAAAGGATACAAAGAGGTTCGAGACTGAGCTTCTATAGAACCAGTTCGCTTTGAGAATGATGAAAGGGATCCTTTGAACTGGACATGAATCAAAACTATAGAAAAGCAATCCCTCTACCCTGACTCAGATTAGGACCTCTATATTAAAGCTTGAAGTTGCACCCGAGAAGCTTCAACGGACTCAGCTAGTATCGAAAATATCGAACAGGAAGATAACAAAGAGATGCCTTCTTAGAGCAGCTGGACATCCCATTAATAGTGTTAGCCCATCTTGAAACATTCTAACTAAAGGTATCAAAGGAGCAGGATCTTCATCCAATATATTGGCAAAGCTGCTGGCTCGAAGTAAGCTGTAGTTCAGGCAGACATTCTATTTTATTAATAGCTTTATTCTATCTTTAGATTTTATAACTTGATCTGACAACAATCATTGAATAACATTCCTTCACGCTTCGCAACATACTGCTCGATGTTGAACGGACAAGTCTCAACATGTTGAGGTAATCAACTCAATTAGCCGTGCTGTAAGGGTTCTACACACACCCAGCACACCCTACACACTACACTCACACATTCAGCAGACTTTGGTGAGGAGAAACAACAACACAAAACTCAATTAGATGCCATAACTAAATAATCACAAACACATTTAAACAAACAACGAGAGCAACAAGAGCAACACTCTCAGTTCCTAGACGACAACATTCTGTGGTGTTCTGTGTAAGCAGAAAAACCAGGTCAACAACAACAAGAACAACAGCAACAACACTAACAACGATGAGAAGTACAACGAGAAGAGTAATTTTCTGAAACAATGACGACAACTGCTGTGTGGAAAATTGCTTAAAATGTGCAGAAGCCAAGCTCAGCTCTGAAGCTGAGGAAAAGGAGCTGCAGGAGCTGAAGGAGCTGAAAGAGCTGAAAGAGCGGCATTCCAACATGTGACGCACGTGACAAAACTTGTCAAATGACTTTACTTCACTTTGACTGTGAATCCGGTTTGAAGTAAACAACGGAACGACTCGAGTGGGAGCCCAAGGAATACAGCATATTTTCTACGAGCATTATGAAATGCACAGCCAAGAAAAGTGGTTCGGGTTCTGCTCTTACTCCGGGTGGCTGGCTGAAACAATCAAAATAAAGAAATGTGTGTAAAAGGAAGTAGCTAAAGAAGGCGAAGCAGAAGCAGAAGAAGTGGTTCCATCCACTTGTTGCGCCCTCAGCACTGAGCTATGCTGGATTCGGAGACAAAGACACGGACAGCCTTGAGCGAATCTGGCGAACGACACTGAAAATATTTCAGAAGTGCAGTCAAGTGTATTTCCATTTGATTCGCCTGCTGTCCAAACAGTCCACAGGACGACACAGATTTCAGTTTATACTCTGTGGGCGCTGATTCCTATGCTGAAAAGCCAAAAGCTTAGCCTGGGGACTCTCAAAGATCGTAGGTGGCGGTCAAATCGGACATTTAATAAATAATTAGACTATTGAAATATGAATTATCCTAGTAGCCTTTGCCTTTGAAATTTCCAACTTGTGATTTGCTTGCTGAATATTTCTCATTCTAGTCTGGGCTTTTGTACGATAAACATCTTTTGGAAGTAACCAAGAAAAACAAATTTTCTGTTAACCTATTTCCGTAAACAGGCTAAGGTAAGCAAATAAAAAAAAACAAATAAATTATTTAACAACATTAAAAAATAATATCCTTTTGCAGTTGAGCTATTTCTAAGATGTGTAATCCTTGCTTGCGATCGATGCCTGGCACCTGTTGTGGACCGACTGGTGGACTGGGACCCTGTGGATTCTGTGGACCCTACAATGGTCAATGGTTCAAAGCGATTAATCACTGTTGTGGCCCTTGTGGACCGTATGGATGCTGTTCGTGCTATGGACCCCATGGCGGACACTGTTAGCCTGCTTAGAAGGAAAGTAGGTTTCAGCAAACTGATCTAATCTGGTGAAGAAAAAGGACAAAAGTGGATGAATATGTTTCTGTCGCGAGAGGCAGATTCCTTAAACTAATTTAAAACTTGTTAAAACCAAAAGGTCGTATTGTCCCAAACAATAAAAATTCATTGTTACCATAAAGAGCAGAGCCAAAGAAATTCAAGGTTTTTTTTAATTGTTATCGGATGCTAGGTCCAGTTTGTCGGGGTTCTTTACGATAGATTTTTCAGAAATTCAATCTAAAATAAGCGGGTTATAGGACTAATTAGATGATTCATAGCACTTACCAAGGGCTGGATCCAAAAACCAGCAGGAAATGTCGGAAATCGGTTCATGATTCCACTTCCTGGCCATATTAATCGTTACCTTAAATACTAAATTGGTTCCGGCTTCAGTCCCAAATTGTCAGAGGCATGAGCAAAATATGCTGTACGAGTTTAGCGGGAAAAATGTCCACAGGGTGCATTTAACGTTAAATCGATTCATTTGGTAAATATATTTGGCTCGTTTATAGCTAACGATACACCGGGGAGTCTGATTTGTAAACGACCTTTATTATTCGCGAATATTTTTTAAAATATTTTTCTTTAGTCTAAACGCAGACTCAAGCTTTAATCCTTGAAAATTTAAATGTGCTAACTAAAAAAACTGACAAAGAAATCGAGGGAAACCTACTTGGCACGCTTCGAGCTGCGCGATTGACATAAAGTTGGAAAATACTCAGCATTATTGAGATCTGGAGCCTGACCCTTCGCTAGCTTGATGGCCGTAGAAGAGGTGTGCTTCTTGGGACGAACATTTAAAGCGCTATGGCTATGACGCAGAGCCGGAGGCACATATACTTGCTTTTTGGACTGAATATTGGTTGGCGACATCTTTGCTGCCTGGGGTTTCTTTTCCAAGCTTTCGACTGTCTTTGGGTTCATGTTAGACAGCTCTGTTGGCTCTATTTTCACCCAGGGACAAGAAGATTTGCCAAAATCTTCGCTGGAGCGACCCACATCCAAACCATCACCGCCTGTATCCTGGTGCTCGGCGATTACCTTCGAATCCTCAGCCTGAGCCATCTGATGTTTAGCGGAGTTCAAGAGCAACTTTGAGCAACGCTTTAGGTTGGGAAATGGTTGTTCATACTCCTCGGTAAAGTCGCACCACTCGTCCTCCTCGTCAATGGTCTCGTCAGAGAAACGTATACCAAACTCCAATGGGGCAAGCGAACTGTTGGCTACATCCTCCTGAAGATTCTTATTGCTATCCACTTCTAGGCTTGTTCTGGCCGTCTCCTTCAGAGTGCGATAGAGCTCATCGGCGGCCAAGAGATTGGTTTTGGTTGCGGACTTTTTTCTGTCCTTTTTGGCAAAGAAATCATCCAAACTGGACATGAGTAAACCGTTCTATTTGTAATTGGTTTTTGAAAATCACAAATTTCGTGCTGTGCTTTTAGAAACCAAAAATTTTATGACAGTGGAAAATATAAAATTTCTACAATATTTGATTAGAGATTTTGACAGTGATTTCACTGAAGTAGATTCGAGTTTTGCTTTAAACAAAAGGCTGTACAACTCTACTATATTAAAGGAATGTATTGAAGGACTCAGCTTCGGCTCCTTAGAGGTTATCAGGAGGATGAGAAGAGGTCCGTCAGTCTGTTTCTATACAAAGTAATATCTCAATTTTAGAGCTAAGGGAAAGAAATTTTAATAATTTTTCCATGTTTCTTGGCAAGATCAAACCACTTTATATATAGTTGTTAGTTCCTTTCCTTCCAGATTGCTTTCCCTTTTGGCTTTTTACTCCAAAGGATCAGTGAATAATATGATTATTTATATTATTATTTAACTTTTAAGTTGCTTTTTGGCTTCATTGCATTTTGTTTGCCAGTTTTTTCTTCTCAATTTCATTTCTTTTCGGTTCGCTATCTCTGAATATCCTAGTTCCGTGACCCACATATGTACGAGCATTTTCTAGCAGCTGCTTTTGCTGCTAACTAGATAGTTTTATGAGTTTTACGAGTGTGCAACAGAGATAGACTTTGGCCTGGGGGCATGCCCACTCGACCCCGCCCACTTATAACTGGACCCGCCCACGCATAAGCGGCCTGAGCTCAAAAGCCGTAATAATATAATAATTTTTGTGTGCAAGCATATGTATTTTTCTGTGTAATTCTCCATCTTCCTTTATGTTTTGCTCATATGCCACTAATTAGAATTATATGCGCGTAATTCTGCCACTGTCCCGTGCCCCCGGCCCCCGGCCCCACTGTGCGGCAACCGTACAAGTTTTCAAGTGGCACAAGCCTTTTTATGCCACTGTGTCGCACAGCCCATACACGAGTGTGTACATTATGTTTGCCGCCGACAAGGTCCTCAAATCCTTCTCATCGTATTCGTCTGCTTGAGTAATTAGCAGCACCGGAACCACCAGCCATGCAATCCAATGCAATGCAAGTAACGCGCTCCTTTTCGTCCTTGCCATCCTTACTCCTAGCAGTCCTTGTGGCAGGCGCTGCCTTTCATTTGTGTGCAAGTGCGCGCAAAGCTCTTTATGAAATGATGACGATGACGTTGATGATACGAGTGTACCACTATAAAAAAACTATAAAAAATATACACATATGTGTGTGTGTGTGTGTGTGTGTTTGCTGGCCAAAAAACAAACAAGCTAACTAACAACAACTCCGACTTGGCACTAGTTTAATTTATTATTTAATTAGTGTGGCAATGTGCAAAATATAACAGTTTTATTACAGTACTAACATCAGTTTTATAGCCTTGCAGAGGATATTCTATATTTTTGTGACGAACGTTGCAGTGCAGGAGGGATAGCTCCTATAAAAAGTCCTGTCTGATTGTCTAAACTTCTCTCTGCTTCTAGGTGAATGAAAGAATTGGATATGTTTTTCGTATAGCTGCCATAAGAACAATCAATCGGTAAGGCAGTGACTGTATAAATAAATTGGGCTTAAGGATAAATTTCAGATGACTTTTCAAATAGAATCTGATCTATAAAGCATTCAAAAACGTTATCAAGCTTCTTGACTCTTAAAAAAAGCATTCGTTATTATTTGTTTTTTAATTTATTTTGGACTTTTAATCAATAATGATAATTACATTAATAATGCCATATTATTTACATATTTTGTTTAATTTTTTAATATTCTTTTCAATACTGACGGAGATTTCATCTATTTAAGAGCCTTTACATTGATGGTACTCTAAGAGAGAGCATAAAAATATGTTTGAGAGCGAATAGCTTCCTCTAAAAGTTCTCAAATTCTATGCTAAAAAGTATGCGATTTATATAAAATTTATTTTTGCCTTGATAAAAAAGTCAATCAATTTAAATAATTTTATTTATGACTCTGTATACTTAATTTTACAAGATATTTAATATAAAAATGTTGGCTTTCAAGCAATCCTTTCTTACCATTTCCAAGAGCCTCTCCTTACATCTTTGAAGCGCCTCTAGCCACATTTTTTCCATCTAAAATCCAGAAAATGGAAGGCTGTTAACGTTTCTGTTTAGACTGCAACTGTCGGCTGCTAATTACATAATTATTATCTGATTAACACTCAATTTATTAAAAGATGAAAGCAAAAATTGTATGTGGCCGGCAGGCAACAGAACGATTATGTTCCAATTATGAACTCAATTTCCTTTCCTTTTCTTTTTATTTTGCTTATAACTTTATTGTTTGCTGTGGGTGTTTCTAAGACTTTTTTTTTCAATTAGAAAATCCAATTAAGGACAACAGCCTAAGGGAATTCATCTAATTAATAAGGTGCAGCTGTAAGGAAAATCAAATTCAGAAAAATGTGAAATATTTGAAAATTTATGCTTTGCCGAAAGTGTTGCCAAGTCTGCAGAAAAGTTAAGCCAGCTGGGAAAACTATCAGGAAAAGCCAATGAAAGGAATGCCAGTCAGTTAGTCAGACGGAACAACAACAACAACACACACGCACGTTGGAACAACCCCAAGGAAACCCGGAAGAAAAAAAAGCAGAAAAACAGCTAAAAATATTGGCGCCAGTTTGCCGGGTCGTCTGGCGACGTTGTCTGCTCATCTCCATGAGAGAGTTTCAGAGTCATCTGTTTATTGTTATTGATTTTACAGGGGTTGGAGTTGAGTTGGAGAAAGAATGAGTATCTGTTCGTACGGCATGATGCATAATTTCGGAAACACCCTCCGTTTTCGTGTGACGATGACATCATCATCCTCATACTCATCCTCATCAAACGAGTTGGTAAACAATTTTGCAGACGCTTCTTGGCTGACTCTTGGGTAGTTTTGTTTACAATGTTTTTTGCATCATATGAGCATTATATTTTTATGCTTATTATGGGAGTCATTTTAAAGCCAAAGCATCGCTTTGAGTCACATTTTCTGAGTCGTCGTTTGTGGCTTGTGCTTTAAGCATTCTTAGCATACCCTTTCCCTTCTGCATACTCCTCATATGCATTGTGGCGGCAATTTGTAAGGCAAACGCATGTAAATCCATTAAACTGAAGTGTTACAAGGCACATTTAAATTATAGTTTTACGCCGACACGCACGTTTTCACATGGAAACAGGAGTTTGCGCCTGTTTGTATGCAATAAGAATTTTCTTTGTCATTTTATAAAGTTGGCTAAAGTTCTGCCACTGCGTCCTGGAGGCAAAGGGAGTTTCCTCTATGCCGCCTCGAAGAAGTTTTGCTTGGTTAAGGAAACTTAAGTTTTCTTTCTGAGAGAAAAATATATATATAATATATATATTATTATAGTATATTCCATAAAATATATCAATGAAAACATAATCGTTTTTCTTTACTTAATATTAAAATTAATTTATTTATATCGCATAACTGGCATGGGAATAAAGGCAAGATCTATTATTAAATTCATCACACAGAATATTATTTCCTAAATATTTCTATATAAAAAAAAGAAAAACAAAAAAAGTCTCCTTTAGCCACTCCATTAATATACTCTTCAATTTTTTGGGCTCTCTCGCCCACAGGTAAGCAATTAGCCAGGTAAAAGCAAAAAATAAGAACTAATACGCCAACTTATAGTCTGCTCCTGGGGCTCTTTGGAGTTTGGGGAGCTTTGCTATGCTCTTTTTGCGAGCATACGTGTAATATACACTTAATTATCATTGGAAGAATGCAAGGGTAATGGGGAAATACGGTAGCTACTCGTATAAACCGAGCCAAACAAACAGAAGGCGGCGAACAAAGAAATAATTCTGCGGGGTTTCCTCTCCTCTCCTCGCCCACCAAAGAGTTCTTACATAAACATTATTAGTGGCATGGAGTACTGTATGCCACAATGGGAAACTAACAGTCGAATACGCATACACACGTACACACATACACACATACACACATACACACATACACACATACACACATACATACGCACACATACACTGTGGCACGTAGAAGACTTACATGCAAAAAGCTTTGCTGCTATTTTAGAATAAGCTTGCAAAATTTTACTTGTTAGCCTCGCGTAGTATATTCAGAGCGCCCCTCTTACAACTTTTTGCCATAAATACAAATACTCATACGCCCCGTTGTACAGCACATGGCCCCCAGAGCCAAGTGCTCTCCTTTCTCCGTTCTCCGTTCTCGTGCTTTTCCGTATTTATTTGTTTTATTATAATAATCTGTGCAACAGCACAAAAAAAAAAAAAGAAAAAGGAAACTGAGCCGCAGTCATTTCTATTCGTTGTTGTGTATAAATAATTTCCGTTCTACAGTCTGCATAAATATTTTTTCTTCATTTTATTACTCCTAACAACATTTACGCAAGTCCTGCAGGCTATTGAGAGAGTGCGGTACGTACGGAGTATGGAATATGGAATCCTTACTATTGTGGTGAATATTATACGCAAATATTCTGTAATTGGCTGCTCTAATTACAATCAATTTTGGGTTTGAGGCTTCGCTATAATTGTTGTAATTATTGTAAAGCAGCAAATATTTTCCAGCTATTTTTGGCTATAAACCGATTGCCTATTTGTATGGCTTGGAGTTCCCATATCGATTCCACACAAAGAATGGCTCTATTTATTTGTATTTTTTTTCTTTTTTGGCATATTAACTGATTTTAGAGTAGGGCTGGCCCAAAGGTAAACGCTTCAGAAATCTTTTTACAGTAATTCCTGTGACTCCATTTTATTATACTTTGATATAAAATATGTAAGTCAATGAAGGAAGAATCTCCAACCACATAAAGGATAAATATTTTTGGAGCATATTTTAAGGATTGGTTGCTAGAGTTCTACATATAATAATACAGCCAAATCTATTAACACCTTTAAGCTTAGCGCTAAAGGATTCTTGCCTTGTGTTCAATAAATACTCAGAGCTGTTCTTCCAATGCTTTTTTCGTCAATCAGTCAGCCAGTGAGTCAGTCATAAAGTCATTCAGTCATTCAGTCAATCAGTTGTCGTCTTTGGTGGAAAAAAAGTATGGAAAACTCATTGAAGCTAACATTCATCAACAAAATGCAAGTAAAAATCGCTGAGCAAATATTGTGTCAGTGGCAATATTTACACTTTTCATGCTTTTCCAGGTTTTTCACACTTTGCCTTTGACTTTCAATTTTGGCATTTGGCGTTTTTCTGGCTTTTTCGCTGCCGTTGCCGTTGCCGCTGCCGAAGACGAAGATAATATTCGTAAATATTTTGCACCTTGATGTGATTTTGCGAGAAATATTTTCCAAATGATTTGTTTGCTTGCGTATTTACATTTATCTGTGCGGAATATTTTGTGTTGCGCCAGCCAATTTGCTGTCCAAAAGGATGGGCGAATTCGCGGGCGGTGGGGCGTGGCAAAGGAAAGGGAAGGAACGGAAAGGAAAGGAAGGAAGGAACAGCAAGAGCAACAGCAACAGCAACAGCAACTGAAGCACTCACTGTAATTGTATTTGCTTTTGTTGCTTCCTTCGCGTCCTGCACACAGCAAATGTCAATACAAATATATATAAAGCATGAAGCGAGAATGAAATAAAGCGAAAGAGAGCAGAAGAGAAAGAGCGGAAGAGAGAGAGGGAGGGACGAATTATATTAACGCAGAATGAGACGAAGAGCTTTGATTAAATCAAATAAAATGAATGCAAATACGGAAATTGCATAAAGTAATGCAAATTGTTGTTTTAATGAGCAGCTAAGTTGATTACTTTACAGTGCCCACTAAAAGTACGCAGCCACAAATCGAAACGACAACTAATGATAAAAGTGACTTTTAAGTTTATATTATTAAATTTAATCCATTAACAGACATTGATCAAGATTATTTACCATTTATATGCTTAATTTTAAATAAAGAACATACGGATTTTAATATAATTAATGTTTTTTAATATAATTAATTTTAAAAGTATTTTAAAAATATAATTTCCTACGTATTTTTTTGAGAAAATATATGGAATTGTTTCTTTGAACAATCTTGCCAATCAATAAATTAATACTAAGAAGATTTCCTTATTATTTATCAAATTAATCGCTGCATTTTTAGTTTTTCAACAAAGTTTACAGAAAGACTTTAATTTTAATCAATCATAAATTGGCCTAAATTAATTTCAATCAATCATAAATTGGTCTAAACAGTAAAAACTCTCCACTTTTACAGAGAATTGACCATATCAAAGTGTTGGCATCTTAAGCTGACTCAATTAGTGCACAATTAGGAGGGCTGCCCACCCTTTAGACCTGACCTAAACCATAATATGCGCGTGTATGTGTGACTGGTCGAAAGAGCTGAAACGAAGGGAAAGCGAAAATATCGGGAAAATTGCTTGTAACCCTAATGAGTGCTGTAATTTTGACCTTTTGTGAAAATGCCATTTGCCGCTGCAGCTGCTTTTCAATTTCCAACAGTGCGAATGGAAAAGCGCAAATGACGTCAGAGCTGAAGCAGATATATCGACTGTTCATATGGATTGAGACACTGACAAAAAAAAAAATGAACTATATATTTGAAAACTAAAGCTAAACTAGTAGAATCTAGCTTGTAAATTTGATCAACATACAGTTCCTATGGGAGCTATATGATATAGTTGTCCGATTCGTTTGCCTGCAGTGAAGGCAACGAAGGCTCCGTACTAAATTTCATTCATTGACCTCAAAAACTAGTTTGCATATAAGCAGGCAATTCCACGAAGACCCGATCCCAAATCCAAGGCTCAGGATCACCCGGAGGTAATCTGCAAATCGTTGCATAATAATTAATATGCCAACCCCCAAAGAGTAAATAATAAATATGCTTTGTTTTTTTATTCTAAGTTCCAAATTTATTTGAGGCCAACCGAAATTTTCTCAATGTGATATAAGAGAAGGAACTAATCACCATACGACAAATTTAAACAAATTTTTATGTATAAAAAAGATTCCTCTGATTTCCGTGTATTCGTGTATATCGCTTTCCATGCAATGTGTTGGTTAAGTAATATCTTCTTCTGCTAAAATATTCCATCAATTAACTGAATAATTTATATGACCAAAATTCTATGGATCCTATCCCTGAATCTGTGCGTGTCCTGTCCATCGCATATCCTCTCCACCGTATATCCTGTTCACCTCCTTTCCAGTTGTCGCTGAGAAAGAAAAGAATATTCTGAGCTTCATTTCATGGGGGAAATATCCTTTGCTTACAATTTATGTTCACAGAACGAGGTAAGTTCAATCTTGTAAGACTCATTAAATGTTCGTGCATTTTTCTCTCTCCTTAAGAAAAAAATATAAAAAATATATTCACTTTATTCCTTAAATTAGGTAAAGTGTGTGTTTTTTTTTGTTTTTTTTTTTACGTGTGCGCAAACCAAAAAAATTAAAGAAATTTGTTTTTGTTTTAACTTTTTTTTTTTCAAGTTTTTGTTTTTGTATGAAGAGGGGTCAGCTCAGAAGTGGGAAATTGTTTTAGATTTTTAATTTTTTTTCTTAATTATGATTTTTTTTTTCACTTTTTGTTGTTTATGTGTTGTGTGGACGAAGGATTTTGGTGAACTGAATGCTTTACAGAATTTTAAGATTCAAGAGAAACGAAATGGAGCCACAGCCTACTTGGATTATTGTGAAAGATTGAAACACTTTCCAAACCAAAATTTGAATACCTTTAAGATTCTATTAAAGAGCAACGAGAATTTGAAACTGACCCTCAGCCTACTAAGGTTATAGTACTGAGATTTCATGACCTTCAAAATACAATATTAATTTCAAAAATTCTTAAAAAAAATCAATATTGTATTTCCTATCCAGAATGATATTTTGTTGAAAGAAATTTCTTGTAAGTATTAATGATTTCTTTTTTCATTTCCTATTTTCAATAGAACTTTAATAAACCAGATTAATTCTTGGTACATTTACTAATTAAATTCCGATTTTTAGCTGTATTTGTTAAAATTTCATTATCCGATTAATTTTTTGAGTGTAGGCAGACTTGTTGCAGTTGCACTTAATTGTTAAAGGCAGCGGGCAGACCTTTCAATTTGCAGCTTTGACTTTCGAATGCATCATTTGAATAATTTTCACTTCAATCCAGTCCCTTTTCCATGTGTGGTGTGTGTGTGTGTGTGTGTGGGTGAGTCAGCGCTAAACTTTCTGTCTGTGTCTGTGGAAAATTTATGGTGTTTTCATAGTTTTCGTTTCGTGCAAAATTTTGTCGATGCTGCATATTTGAGTTTTTATCTGCGGTTTAACGTTTGCGATTGGTAAAAAGACAGAGCAGAGACAGAGACAGGGCGAGAGAGAGACAGAGAATGTCTGACAGACAGACAGACAGACATATATAGAGGAATATATTCGCTATCTCAGTGGTTATGTGGTTTATTAATAATTTTCACAACGGCTGCGGCTGTGGCTGCGGCTTTGACCGTGCAAAAAGTTTACAGACATTGTCGGTTATGAATTCAGTTTTTGGAATGCGGATGCGGATGCGAATGCGGATTGTCTGTGTTCTGGTTAGAATTGAAAATATAAAACATTTTTTATATTACAAAAAAAGTGCTCTTGGATTAATTAACGTATATAGGAGACTATATAAGGATTCATTAATTCAAAGAATAATAAAAGTTTTAATTCTTAAACTTGCTGCAGTGGGCTGTGAACTAATTTACAAGTCTGTGCAGGTTTTCTCTTAGAATAACTTTCAGTGGAAAAATAAATATAAATATATTAATATTTCGAAATTTAAGCTAAGGCTTTCAAGTCTATCTAGCCTCAATTCCTAGGCTACTTATTTACCTTTATCTTGCATAGATGAAAATGGAAACAGGCGCTTATATTTATGTGTTTCTAATAGTCCTTTTTATCAAGTATCCGTCAGTCCCCATTCCAAATCTGACCTTCAATGCATTTGCGCTGAAATAAAAATATTATAATTTTGATAGAAGTTTAAAGTTTCTTGCATTGCTCCTTATCTATTTTCTTAACTTACTTTTAGTTATAAACTGCAATGCTTTTAACTGATAAGGCTAAAAGATAATAGAAAAACTTGAAAGGATTTATTGAAGGTTTATTGAAACAATACCCCGACTGGTTGGTAGAAAAATATGAAAGTTTTTCGTGTAAATAAGCGTAATTTAAAACTCCTTCTCATTTATCTTTCTATCAAGAAACCAAACCTCAATGAAAAGTCCTTGAACTGCAAACCGTAGAACTGCATCGAAAGATACATTAAAACTTTAGGTATCCTTGATATCCGAGCCTCTTATGAGATCCCAGAGCTATTGGCCTCTTGGTTATGAGAATAATTACTGCTGTCCAGACATCTCTCACAGGGCAGCGATAATTTTATCATTTCTGCCCTATCCTTTTTGGGCATTAGCCATACCCACAATGAGCGGGTTGGGCAGGGGAAAATATATTCTACTAGTGAGCTTTTCGTGATAATTTTCTGGTCTTTTAAATGGCAACGTGCAGGAAAAATTGTTTTCAAAACTGTTGCATTTATTCAGAATTGCGGAAACGACAAAACTTTTCACACACACACAAACACACACAGAACGAGAGAGATCCATTTAATGCTATTACACATATATGAGGAGGAAAACCACAACGTCTCAAAGGAAATGACTCCGCCTGCGTTTGCTTGAAGGAGGAAAATCTTGCATACGAGAGAGTGAGAGAGAGAGAGAGAGAGAAAAAGCCAGGAAAACATATTTAACTTTTGTAAAAGGACATGAACGGATAAACAACACTGCAGAACACAGCAGTTACGCTCAGCTTGTATTTGTTATTGTTATTTCAGTTGTTGTTGTTGTTGTTGCGAACCCACTTGAACTTTGGCCAACAGTTCGTATACTTGATGCATTTTTGAAGCTGCCAGCAAAAGTTTTGACTGAACATATGAAATTTTAATGCTATTGTTTAACATTATAATTGAGAGCAAATTTTTGCTGGAAGCTGTCAGTCGTTGGGTGTGAAAACGTATGTGTGCTGCACTTTTTTCACTCCTTTTTCGTTTTGGTTTCGGTTTTGTCTTCTTGTTTTTTGGACGTCACCTGTTAAATTGTTCAGACAGGTGCAAAAGTCAAGGTAAAATAAAAAGGAAAGTTCAATGTCGAAATGCTTTATTCCGTGCAATTATAACCGTGTTTCCTCTTTATCGGATTGTACTTAATTTGACGGAGTATTTTGCTAATTAATAATATACATTTAATTTAATTTAATGTACTCAAATTCCTTACAAAAAGACTTTGCTGAGCTTCTGCGAGAATTGTAAAATATTTTATTTATATATTTTGACCTTATAAAGTGTATATATTATTGATCCAGAGCAATGGGATGAATAGATATAGCCATATTCATCTGTCCATCTGACTGTTAGTACGTCTATTTATGGGCAAACGAGCCTGCCAGTTGTTGAGCTTTAAATTTACTATGAGGAATTTAATCGTTACTCCATGGCGTAATTATTTAATGTTGATTAAATCTTTTATTAAATTAAACTAGACTCGAAACTAAACCATGGGTTCAGGGTCTCCTTGAACCGATCAACAAATTGACTCCAAAGCTTTCCGATAGCCTGGAAACTTCGCACAGCAGCTCTTCCGCAATTATTTGCTTCCTGCAGTTTTAAATTGTCGCTTCGTTTGGATAGATCACTAATTAATTAAAATCTATTTTTGAAAAAATATTTTTAAAATAATTTTGTAGAGTCGCAAAACAAAGCCCAAACCATATGGTAATCCGGCTACTGTTATTTAACACTGTTGCAGTACAGTGGCTCAAAAACTAACAAGCCACACACAAAACCCATGTTAGCCTGCCCCACAGCCACAACATTTAAACAACAACAAAGCAGCAGCAACAGCAGCAACAACAGCAACAAAAGAACAACAAAAGTGGACAACATTTACACCTAACGCCGACCGCACGCTGAGTGACTTACACAACAACAGCTGCGGGTTGCTGCAGCGGCAACAGCAGCAACAATGCGAATAACAACAACAACACAGAGGCACGCACATACACACAGAGAGAAATTGATGGGGCAGTGGCATGAAAAGTTGTTTGGCATTTCACTTTTAATAAACACATTAAGCACTTAATTGCATACTTCAGGGCGCGAGTGGCTGAAAGAGTGTCTCTCTCCGCGAGAGAGTGCTGATGCGTTAATATATATTTATATCATTTTTTTTGTTGCCTATCCCCAGGCGCTGCTTATATAAAATAAAATGCCTCCTGCTGCAGTCAGTTTGCAGCTTGCAGTTGGAGTAATTGAACATTTGTCGACGCCGCCGCCGCCGTCACTGATTGCCCCCCAAGCACGCCGTGTCCTGTCGTCATCCTGTCACCCTCCTGTCCGTGTCTTGTCCGTGTGCGTGCCATGCCGTATTGTAATAGATTATTTTTACACTCGCCGAGTGTGTGTTGGTCTGTGTGTGTGTGTGCGTGTGTAAACAATGGAAATTACACTTGAGCTGGCGCTGAGTGTTGGCACACTTGAGAGCACTGAGCCTCAATTGTCTGCTGGCAGTTGCCAGCAACTGACGACGGACGGACGACTGAGGACGGAGGACGGCTGACGCGTTGCGTGCGCTTAAATGTTTCAATATTTGCCGTTTATTAGCTGTTAGCGCATTAAATGTTAGTGTGAGTTGAAGTCTGTGTTTTATTCAAATATTGTTAGAATGTGAAAGGTAAGCATCAGCGCAAAGGTAGCAGATATTTTTAAATGGCAGTTTCTCAGAGACAATACAGGTATTTACGACCCCATAATACAACTGTTTCTCAGAGACAATAGAAACTTTAGGTATTTTCAATCCTCACAATAATACTATATATATGTTTAAGTATATAATACTCATCAGCGTGACGAGGCGAATGAATTTCTGGCTTCGTTGAGCAGCGTAAATGAATCTTGTCTTAGTTCCTTTCTTTTTTCCCTGGAGCGGAGGAGAAATTCAATTTTCATAGAAATATCTTCAGTGTTTTTGGTAGATATATTTGAAACTTTCTTGCTAAAAACTTGAGAATGAAAGTGTTAAGACTCAGACATTGATATCACATCGGAAATCTGCTTATCTTTATTAATTATTCATTATTAATTTTTAATCTATTCAGACTTTTTCGTAGGAGCTGTTGTTTAATTGAGTTATATTAGATTATTTGTATTTATTTAACATTGCAGAACTTTGCTCATTTTAATGCAGTGTTCATCAAAATGCTTTACAAACACTTTTTGAAGTCCTTCAGCCAACCATAAACTCTTCAAATTACTCATAGTTATTCTCGTCGCCGTCGCCGTCGCCGCGCCGCGCCGCAACAATTGCACAGCTGTAGCTAAGGGTTCCACCATCATCCGCATCCCGCTGTGGTTGGCAAAGTTAGTGGTGCAGCTGCATTGAGTGGCGCTGCTGCTGCTGCTCATTGTTTACACCAAGGATTTGCGTTCACGTTAACGCTCGGTTTTTTGTTCCATTTCCAGTTAACATTTATGCAGGCAGAGCAAACTGTTGCATAGTTTTAGGCGTGAACATAGCAGCCACTGTGCGCGTTGCTATATAAAGCTGTAAAGTATTCCCAGCTGTAGTTGATTGGCATTCTGAATCAATTTGTCGCATTTTTGCCTGGACAATGGGACAATGGATATGCCTGTGGCATAAAGAATTTCATTTTTCAAGTGAAAAACGCACTGACCATGAAATTGAATGACAAGCCAAATCAGTCAACCAACCAAAACAAACGTCAAATGGCAAATGTGTGTTTATATATACATATATATTTTATACACAGCTCAAAAAGGAATAAAAAATACAACTTTTGGATTTAAATTTGGGAGTTAAGCTGGCTTGAACTTCGACTAATCGTTGGTTCAATTTAAACGGAACACTTTTCAATCATTTTTACAGATTTTGAGGGCTTTTTAAATACAGATAAAATTCAAGAACGAAGCATTCTAAACTCGTAAATAACACTTCACTAGTCAAACCGGAACACCATTAAATCAGTCATCTCAGCTGCCGAATTTATGTGATTTAATGTGATTTTCTTTAATAAAGAGTAGAGAGTTCTTAGAGAATTCTAAGGTTTTGGGCGTTGAATCAGTATAGTTAAAATAGATTTAAAACTTCAAATTTCACTCCTGTTGTCCGAATTAAATCAAATAGTTTATCTACCATGTTTTTTTTTGTCTGTGCATATATGCTGTGTATTTTTGTACCTCAACATCATTTGGGTAAAGCAATCAAAGCAAACATCAAATCAAAATAATGCCATCATTTATTTTCAATGAAGCTCTTCACTGCTTTCACTGCGAATTGCAGGCAAACATGCAAAGCAGCAGGCTCAGGCACCACTCCTCTCCTCGCTGCAGCCTCCTAAAGATACACTCCCATACGTCCCTCTACTCGATGGGTATCAATCCGTTACAGCGGCGCCTCTCAGCTTCAGCCTCGCACTCTCAGCTATTGATTACAATAGAAGTGAATAGATAAACTTGCTGCTGTTCCTGTTGTGCCACCCATGAATATATAACAATGGCAACAACACAACAACAACAATAAAAACAATGGCAACTTTATATCCAACTGATGCTAAAGCATCTCACATCAAAATAGTAATGAAAGTCATTCATACGTTCGGTTTTCAGCTTATCCCATTCTCGGATTACGCTTGGTAGGCATCAAATTTATAGCATACTTTCCAGCATTGCTTGGCGTGTGTGTGGGAAGGCCTATACTGTTCCTTCGATAGTAATTAAAGTGAATGTCATTGCGTTGCTTTGAATGGTTGTAGTAGAGCTTAATGAATCACTTGAGATAGTTGTAGTTGTATGGTTACATTTTTAATGGCATTTTAATTTGCAAATGTGTGTTGAAAATTTGACATAAGTGGACTATTGTTAGCCCGAAGAGGCCAGCCCAAAAGTATGGAATAAGTAAGTAATTCGTTCTGCCGGTTGACAATGGTCGTAAACAAAAGGACGTAGTTTACGTAAATCTTGCTGGATTTCTAAGCGATAAACTGGATTTTTTAAGGATATTCAGTGGATTTGAACAGCGAATTGTAGCTTTTTAAGCTTGAAACTTATAGACAAGCAAAGGCAAAGAACTTATAAATATTTTAATGTAAATGCAGTACTGCAATCTTTGGTGAATGATGGGCTTCTATTTATTTTTTTTTATAAGTTAAAATTTTATTTAATACTCTCACCTCTGCTCCGTATTCCAGTTCTGCTTTAGTACCACAGAAAATATTTATAGCATACTTTTTGGGTTGAGAAATAATAAAAGTTTTCTCTTGAATAAACTAATTTGCAATTTTTTAAAATATAATATATAAATATTTTTCTTTATTTCTAAGTAATAAGCTTTACAGATCATATAGAGAAACAGGTAAATAAATAAGTTTGCAACATTCTTGAAAGCAATTCGATATAGAGCAAAAGAAATTTGTTCATTAATTATCATTCAAATGTGAGCTTAAAGAGCGAAGAGCTGAAAATTGCAATTCGCAGACACCATTCGCACTGCACTTGACTTCATTCTGGTTAGTGGCTTAGTCCTGGTTCTGGTTCTGCTCCTAGTCCTCTGTCTGGTCTATGCTGTTGCTGGTGCTGGTGCTGGGGCTGGTGCTGCTCAGTTGCTCGTTGCGATTGCGGCCAATACTTGACTTATGGCTGTCCGTTTTGGTCAAATTTGACAAGCGAGCATTACTCAAATTGCATGCTGGCCATATAGCCACACATGGAATCGCCTGGAACCACATGGAACCCACACGGAGCCACAGGAAGGAGTGCTGCATACGAAACGTGGCCATTTGCTTTTGGCACCTGCAAAAGGCACGCACACACCTCTGACAGTTTAACTGTCATTAATAAAGAGCAGTCCTCCCGCTCTGTCTCTCTCGCTTTCTCTACCATATCCACCCACATATGCGTTCACATACGTAGAACCGCATAATTGATGTGTTTTTGTGAGTAATGTTGAGCTTCCGTTTTTTTTTTTTGGCTTTTTTTTTTGTTTTTTTGTCTGAGCGTGGAGCGGCACCACACGCTGACTTGCCAACTTTTGGTCGTATTTTCGGACCCATTTCAGAGAAGCTCTCCTCTCTCAAGTATTCTATCCCGCTTATCGCTGCCCGTGTGTCTCTAGTCTAGGGTTCAGTTCTCGCCTTTGGCCGCTTGTTTGTCAGCCCTGAGTGATGACTTCAAATTGGCCGTCGTTCATGGCGGACAGACGGACGGCAGGCCGGACGTACGTGTATTTGGTATACCGTTTACAATGGCAAAACACATGTGTGTGTCGCAGCAGCAGAAGCGTTTGTATCTGCTGACTTTGATAGGCTTTTTGTCTTTGATATGAGACACAATTGGTTACCTTAGTTTCTAGTTTGATTGGAATAGTTTCTGAGAAATTTATGGGCCTATTTTGAGTAGCAGTTTTTGGAATAAAATGGGAATAAATTACTTATTCATTAGCATTTAATTAATCTACAGAATTAGACTAAATTCATTACTCCTTGTTATTATAAGTCTTTTGTCTAAAAGGCTCTTTCTTTAGTAAAAAAAGCTCTTCTTTATAAGGCTCTAAACTCATCATTTCTCCAAAATATCTATTAATTTTTTTATTATATTCTTTATTAAATTATCTTAAATTATGAGCAGACTGCAGCAATATTTCTATATATAAAATAATTAAAGAATAATTACACATTTTCTTCCACATTTCGTGCACAGCTCAAAGCATTTAAGCCAGGCGATTTAACTAATTGATTGAAGAATTAATTGCAGGGCATTCAGCAGTCCATACTACTGTCTGTGACCAAAGTTTGGTTGTTTTTGCTTATGTAGTGAATACCTTTTGCCATCATCAATTGCTCAGGTGTGTCCGCCGCTTTGCAGCTTGATAAATGAATCACCATTTGTAGGCGCAGCTTTGTTAATAGAAACAAATTGTTTTGTGAGTGTGTATTTTTCTGTGTGTGTGTGTGTGTGTGTGTGTGTGTGTGTGTGTGTGTGTGTGCGTGAGGGTGGGTGCGAACGATTAGTGTTGCGTATTTATAAAAATTATATGCCATACTGTGCGAAATTAATTAAAATTTATTAAAGCCATGCTCAGGTTTTATATGTGAAATTTTTGTATTCCTTCGTTCATTCTGTTGTCTGTGGCAACGTGCGATGGGCGGTGCGTGCGGCAAATGCAATTTCATTTGAATATCATTTCGGAGCGCTGCTACCGTTCGCTGCATTTAATTTCATTTAATTTTCAGCCACGACCCACATCACGTCATTTCCCGCTAGTCATTTCGACAATCCCAAACTACTCCTGCTACTGCTACTGCGACTGCTACTGCTACTGCTATGCGCTTTTCACTTTTCATGAATAATAAAGTGAAAGTCTAGTTAGTTTTGGCTGCTGCTGCCTCGTCGCTGCCTGTTTTTCTGGCTCCATACTCTTCGTATAGCTGGCTTATGTTGACTGCTACAATCCAACAATTCTCTCAACCCTCCGGCAGCTTGCATCCTGCACCCTTGTACACACATTTTGTAATTTCGTTGCATACTTTTGTGCGCTGCTTCAAAAGGCGCGAGGCTACAACACAATTGTTGCCCAGGAGTTACTCATTCTTATTCAGTCTGCATACTTCGCTCTTGTTGTACTGCATTTAATGAATAATTTTTAATAGTTTTGCCATTGACTGAGGAGTTATTTTTACACTTCCTTCCCATCGAAATGCACTCAACTGCAAAAGCAATTTCGTTTTGAATTTAATCAGAGCCTCCAAAAAGAGTTTGCCTTTTCTTTACACCATAATATTTGGGTTTAAAAACTATACCAATAAAAATATTGCATTTTCTTAATGTTTCCATTAGGAAACATATTTAGATATACTCCGAAACTTTGCTGCAGAAACTTTCTCTTTGGCGCAAAATATATGAACCTCTGTTTGCTGCTATTTACGAGTATTTTTCACCTGATTTCAACTATCATTAAATTAAGTTAAGTGCACTTTTTGCATACACTTTCTCAGCACAAGACATTTGTATTTATTAAGTCTACTGGAGAACTGTTCTCTTCCCAGCAATTGTTGCATAAATCAAAGCGAATTCCGGGCAAACCCGCGTAACGAGCGTCTCAATTTAGCAGGCAAAATCTCCCAGAAAAGGAAACACATTTTTTTCTTCAGATTTTCCTTTTTTAAAGCAGCATAAAGTTGGCAATTTTTCTCTTTTTAAGAGATTTTTATGTGCCTACTATTTGAGATGCTGAGAATGATGTATGTGCACTGAGGCCAGACAAAAACTCTTCACTCTTTAACGCTCTGTACACAGTCAAAAAATTTCTGATACTTATTAAAGGTGATAAATGGGAACAGTTTAAGCAGAAAGTGGACTTAATATGTGTAGAAAATTAAGAAAATAAAGCGTGCTAAGGATGCGCTCTTCCAAGAATTATATTCATAAGTTTTTTGAAGAGATGAGAAATTCCATTCCTCATCTAAACAATAGAAATCTTTTGTGCATCTTCTAAGGATATTCTGAACTTTATTAAACATATCTAGAATATTTTATATTCAGAATTTTTAGTACAATTTTAACCTAAGACTACGAATTTATTGTATCTTTTTCTTTCTGTGCAGTTGCCAAACGGCGGAGAGTCTGAAGTCTGCCATAAAGTGTGTGTGCATTAAACATTTCAAGGAAACATCCTGAAGAAATGCACTTTTCGCACGACCAACAGGTTCAGCAGAGTTTTTTTTTTTTTTGCTAGGGGAATTTTCTTTTTTTTTTTTATCATTTAGCAGGGGGTGCAGGAGGCCACTTAAAGTGCTTCGGGGTGCAATTGACGTCATCTCGCAGCAACTCTCCATAGCAAATCTATTGTTCAGTATGTTTTTTACGGTAAGCAAGCTGAGGTCACGCTTTCAGCTAATGAAAATTTATATGCCTTATATAGTAAATCACAATTATGCTTTTATATTAGTTATTAGTTGGCTTTTGGCCAATGGCCAGAAATACATTTATTAGCAGCGGCTATGAATGGAGTTTTTTCCACTTTATTATTGAGACGAAAACCGAAGATTAATGGTATCAAAGAGAAATCCACATAATGAAGTGATTTTGGTTTCGCTTTTGGGCTCTTATTTCTTTTGTTATGCTTCTTGCATTGTATTTTGCTTTGGTCCTCCGTCTTTTTTTTTTTCTTAGGGGGAGTTCGACGACTTATTTGTGTAGGCGCTAAAGGGGCGTGGCACATTTGTTAGTGAACCGTTGCCAAAGGCAGCATAATAACAGATAAAAACATCTTGATTTGTCAATATAATATTTATTGCTTTTGTCCGTTGAGATCTTTGCGTAATTAGCCGAGTCACTTTATTATCATTGTGTGTTTTGTTGTCTGTATGGGTATTACTGGCTTTAGGCCACACATTTATGCTTGCTCTTAGCCCTTAGGGGCTAAATAAGTTAGTGGAAAATTTAATTATTGGAAGTATTTAAAATATAGTTTTCATTATAGAAGAATCCAAGACTGCTTCAGTTTTCAGTAAATTCTATTAAAAAAGTGAAGTCTACTTTTAGGCTTCTCATGTTTTCTTCTGCAGGTTGAACTAGAACTTTTCATCTTTCATTTTTTCAATTCTTTTCAGTAAAACAAACGCTTAAGTCAATTAAAATACCTTTAGTTTATATAAATGTTTGATTTATTTCACTCTCAGTGGTGCAACTGAAAATATTTGCAACTCAATTTAAAGAACGAACAAATTTAACAATTTAATTTATTGTGGAAAACGTGATAAGCGGGTCAGATAAACATTTATCAGAGCCCCAAAAATGCAAATGCTGGTGTTCCCCTATTGCGCGAAAAACTTTTGACTGTATAACGCCTAAAAGTATGCCACGGCGATAAGCGAGCTGAAAGTGAAGCAGGTAAAAGGATGTCCGTGTGAGGGGGAGGGTGAGGAGAAGGTGCAAATGTCATTGTCATTGTTTGCGATACAATTGAAAAGTATAATTAATTAGATAGACGCAGACACAGTCCCGCCGCGGGGCCAGTTGGGTTAGGGTATTCAGGTAAATCGGCTTAGGGACAAACATAGACACAGTCATGCCTCACGGCTGTCGGCCGTCGGCTGCGGGCTTCAAGCTGCTAGCTGCTACCTGCTACCAAAATCCAAACAAAAATGAACGACTAACGCATTGCAGTCACACATACACTGAGAAAATGGGGGTATAATTATTGGTATGACTTGAATATAATATGGGTAACTGTTCCTTATTTTGATTATGAATTTTATCTATTTTGCTCCCAAACTTTATTCTTAGATAATCCTAATAGAAAGCTATGCTTTTTCTATCTTTAATTAGTATCTATATTAGAGATTCTGTATTAAGTTTAGGTTCGAATATCTCTTTACCCAAATATAGCTCATAATTTCAGGATAAATATTGTTATTGAAGTCTGTTCTGTAGATTTTATTTATTTAACCCGATCAACAGAAGTACTCCACATATTTCGATACAATTTATATTCGAATTGAATTCAAAACATTTAAAGACAATGCAAGTTTTCCACTCAGAACTTTTTCTCCAGACTTTTCTCTGAGTGTACACACACAAAGATACACACATTTGTAGTGGGCATTGCCTGCAGTGTAATTAGCATATTAGACAGAGGGCTGGGAAGGGAAATCCTTAGTCCTGGCCCCCTCCCCATCTGATGCAATTAACGTAAGGCGTAAGCCATAGTGTATGGACACGGGCATGGGCACGGGCATGGCTTGCACCTAGACAGCTTGACATTTGGATATTTGGACATTTGGAGAGCTGAGAGCTAAGAGAGCTGAGAGCTACGAGTAGTCGTAAGAGCAAGCAAGTAGTTTCAAGCCTGAGAAGCCTGAGGACTGTTGTGGCGCATTCGATAGCTGTAGCCGTTGATATGACAATTGGAAAGTGTGGTGTGTGAAGGACTCAAATGCAGGACACTGGTCCTTGGGAATGCGTCGTAACTGGGCTTATAATTTATAGCCTGGCCAATTTGTTGCCCAGAATTACAGCTCGTATTGTGGGCCAGACACAAATGCTATTGTCTCGGATATCCAAATTGAATTCTCTCTCTCTATCTCTCTCTCTCTCTCTGTCTCTCTGTTTCGCTGTGCTGTGCTGTGCGTCGTGCAGGACACAAAGCTAAATTTAGTGACATTTTGTGCATAGTTAGAGCAAAGTCAAACCGCACAATCAATGAAACTGCAACACCAAAAACAATTTCAAACGCAAGAAAGACGCCGCAATTGGGTGCACGACTAGCAGATACCCTAACAATGCAATCTTCTTGACTCTCATGAATATTACAGCACTATTCTAGCTCTGCCTGCCACAAACTTAACTATAGAATACCTTTTGGGATCTACAATCATAGACATAGTTAAAATTATCTGGTGATCCTGATCAAGAATATATACTTTATGCTAGCTGGGATACCTGTTTCTGGCAGCTCTTTCATAAACCTAATATACTCATTTCACCCCTAGCGTTTGGTCGTAGAGTATAAAAAGGACTCTAAGGGGTGCAGCAGTGAGCACGGCTGGCAATAAAGGACTATGAAAACAACATAGTCAAAAGGATAACCAACAACAATAAAACGCGACTACAATAACAACGCAATCCTCACTTTCCTTCTAAAGGACCAAAATAAATGCAGCATGTGACACTTGCAACGAATGTCCTTCTGCCCGCTGGCCAGCAGCTGTTGTTGCTTTTGGCTTAGGGCTACACGCTGGAAAGAGGAGCGGAGAGGGCAGGATGCAAAAGGATGCGTTTTATTTCTATTGGGGTCAACGGGTTGAACGCGTTTGGCCATTGTTGTTGCCAAGCATTGCAATTGTCTGGCAATGCCACTGGGGTTTATATTCGGTTTCATGGATTGCTATTCACCGATTGTAAGCGGTTTTTTTTTTTAACTTGTTTTTTCATTATGATTGTCGCCAACAGAAAGGTAATTGATGCTGCACTGAGTATGCTGTTTAAAAACAGGTGCAGATAATAGCATTTATTCTTCGACTAGCAGATAAGAGGTGAAAGAAATAAAAGGACAATAGCGAAAGCTGCGATAAACGTTAATAAAAAGACAATGAGTTTTGGTATACACCTTTTCTATTTATACCTTTTTATGCACGCTTTAATTAGCTGTACTTAAAATGCGATACTTGGGAACAGCTTTATTATATGATTATGAATATTGGTATAAATTAGTGAACTTTCCATAGTTATATTCAGTGGGTTTCTCGCTGAGAGAGAGTAGACTATGCTACTTAACTAGCAGTTAGCTTACAACTTACCTGCCTATTCTTTTACTTAATTTAGGAGTATTTAAAGTTATTTCAATTGCTTGCAGAGCCTTAAGAAATGCCCCTAGATACTTGATTAAGCTAGCAATTAGAGAGAAGCTATTTTATTTATTCATCGAAACTTCTAACTTACATAGTCTCCTTAATCGCTTCGCTCTGCTGCTATTATACGAATCAGGGAATTATATTTCATAATTTGCCATCCACACACAACACACACACACACAGAGGAATAATTGTTATGCATTTTACCAATTTGACTGTAATAAATAAACTTAAATGCATTTTCGTTAACCGCATAACTAAATTAGAGACAAGCTCTATTTCCATTGCCAGTCGGCAGTTATAATAATTCAGAAACCAAATGTGGTCGATTGTTTGTTATTTCGTATATTTCCATGATCCATGTATGCAAATTAATATGCAACGCCGCAGCTGTCAATGATGGAATAATATTTTTCAATCATTTTAAAATGCTTGCCACAGGCCTCCCTCTCCTCGTCCCTCGTAAACAAACACCCCTCCTGCGGGCGCACCTGAAAATCTACTGGCAAAATATTATTTTTAGTGGATCTAATGGAATTTCATTGAGGGATAATTACAAGCTAATTGAATAATTTGTTTGTGCCTGTTTTGCGATATTCGTTTTGGGTTTTTCGGGTTTTAGAGTTTAGCTTAATAGCGGATGGTTATTGAAAACATAATTCAGTTGGGGACTTCTTTTTTTTTTTTGCTCGCTCAACTCGCTGTCTGATTTAATGTCACGTCAGCCTGAAGGCGTTTTAATAAAAATAAATTCTTTGCTTCCTACACGTGCGTAAAGAGTCGAACCGGGTCGAAAAGAAGAAGAACTGCTTCCAACTCTTCAGACTGACGTCCTTAAGGCGCAGCATGTGGCTCAGATATTTGTGTGCCATAAATAATACAAGCAACACACTGAGCGCTCACCATGAGTTTGAGCTGCTTTTATATTAAGCATATAGAATAATACTATACCCTGTAAAATTTGAGAAATTTCTTACTTATCTGCTCTTCATAATGGAACATAAATATACTCTACGAAACAGTAAAAGTCTCGCTTATTGATCTGCTTTATTATTTCTATATTTCTTTTGATGCTCGCTAAATGAAGTCTTATTAAAAATAAAATTTATATTATACTGTAATCAGCCTTATATGAGATATATTTATTCCAAGTTCAAAGAACTAGAACATACTCTATATAAACCTTTTCATTTATATATTGTTTACTATTAATCCACTACAAACTTATCAAAAAATAATTACGACTTGTGGTTTATATTTACATTTCTTCTAAAGAAAAGCTCTGTTTATTTATATAGAGCAAAAAACCTTGCCCTATTTTATTTTATATAACTTTAAATACTCTTTCCTTTGACATTAAGAGCCTGCTCTTGTTAAAAGCATTCTTCCCTTTGCCGTTTCCAGCCGAAACCCAATCGCTTGTCAATCAATTCATAAATACAAAGCACAATGGAAAGCTCTGCAGCTGAGATTTAATTCGTTTTTATTAAAACTGATAAAACTGGTGGAGTGGAGAAACCTTCAAATGGAGCCCAAAGCAGAAGACAAAAAAAAAAAAAAAAAAAAGGCTGTATATATATAAATATATATAGATATATGTTATAAGCCGAACAAATGTAAATGAAATCGTGCGTAAAATGTGCACAAAAGGAAATCGTTGCAAATATCGTTGCCAGAGAATATTGCATAATACTTACATACGTGTGTGTTGTGTGTGTGTGTGTGGGAGAGCATATGAAAATTGATGTATAAATCAGAAAATTGCAAAGGACACGCAAAGCATTTGTATATATATATGTACAGAGTACATAAACTCATACTCTTCCTTATAGGTAAGAGTATTTGCCCTACAGATTGGATGATGACGATGACGATACAAATTGGGGTGCCGCTGGGAAATGGGCTTTGATTTCTGCAGAGCGCAGCAGTAAAAATTGGGCAGTAATAAAATTTACTGCTTTCTCTTTTCAAAATTCTTTTATTTAGGGCATTTTTTTTCTGGTGCGTCGCTTGCAGGTAAGAAAAAGTAAATTCTTTGGCTAATTTTCCTTAAGTTAATTGCTAAAAAGCAGAACATATGAAATATTTATTATTGACTGATTTGCATACGAATATTTGCATAATTTTATTTGATTAAGAAATGTTGAAGAATACACTGCATGGCGTATGAAAATTCATATTTTTGTTTTAAATATTTGCTGCAGAATTTATTTGAGAGGTTTCATTGAAAGGAACAGGCTAAAACCAGGAATTTCGTACTTGAATTCGATTCCCATTTTAGTCAAAAGTCAAGATTCAATCTGGATTTTATTCAGTTTCTCGGTCTATGAAAAGCAAGAATTTTACCTTGGCCCATTCTTGATTAAATATTGAATATTATAATTATATTTATAATGATATTAAATAGGAATTTTCGAACTTGATTTAATCCCAGCCAAATATATCAGTTCTTAGTTTTTCGTTTATGACGCTAGTTTGATTAGGGATTGACGCAGTCATTTAATCTTCTTTGTACTCTTTATTTAAATTAAAAAGGACGAATAGAATTTAAATTTTAAGAACATGACTCGAGCTTAAATTTAAATTTAGCAATTTTAATTGACTAAAAATTATGAAGAGTTTCCTATAAAAATTGATTTTATTTTAGAATACTTACAAGTGGTTTTGTACAAACTGTAGAAAGCTCGAAAAATTGAAATATATCGAAATATTCTCACATATTTATAAAGAATTTTTCATTTTCTTATGAAGCTCACTCGTCATTGCAAAGTCAGAAAAATGTCGAAAAAAAAAACGAAAAACTTGACGTGGTCTGCATAAATTGAAGTGAGAGAAAGGTGCTGCACAAATTAATACGAAAACTTTCTTGATTATTTGCGAATTACCTAAAGAAGTAGAAGAAGACGAAGCAGAAGCAAAAGCATAAGCGGAGGATGGAGAATAACAACAACCACAATAACAAAAACAAGAAGAGCGAAGAAGAAAAACAAGCCAATTGGCTTCCGTGTTTTAAAAACAAAGTCACCGGAGATTCGTGTCCCCTGGGCACAAATGGCTTGTGCAAACTTTTGGTCAAAGAGATGTCAAGGAGGCGCCTAATACGCACGAATTTGCCCAAGCTCGAATACATGGCTGGTTAGTCAAAAATGTTGGAGGCCCATCAGCAACAGGAATAGGTGGGGCACCAGTTGTCCCTCACCCTCGGTTACGCGTGCCATTTAAAATTGTGCAACCGTGCGTATGCGTAATGTTTTTCATATGAACCCGTCCTTTGCTACGGCTTTTTAAAGTGACAAGCGAAGCCAAAGAGCAAATTGAAATTCAACAGACATAGAGACACTGGGATAACTAGGCGAGACAGACAAACAGACAGACAGACGGACGGACAGTGTCAGAGAGTTCGAGTTGAAGGCGATAGTCCTTTTTTTGACTCTGCGAGTCGAGTCGAGTCGAGTCAAGTTGAGTTGAGTTGAGTTGAGTTGACTTTTGTGTGTGGCTCAGTGCACGAAATGATGATGTTTTAATTTTTTCGGTTAACCAAAGTTTGCAGCAAATTTTCGTCGACATCTCTCAGCATCTTTGTCAAATTTGCTGAATGGCAAAACTAATTTGTATGCCATGCGGCATGCGGCGTTCCTGCTCGTGCGTCGTCGTCTTCTTCAGCAGCCTTTGAATCAAAAAGTCGTCTTTGAAGTTTGTATAAACGAGTGAAAATTCACACACACACACACATATATATATTTTTTTATGAAATTTTGCTGAACTCTCTTGTGCTGCTCAGCATTAGCGAGCGCGAATGCGAGTGCGAGTGCAAATTCAATTAGTTTGCCTCGGTTCGTACATACTCGTGCCTAATTAAAATGCCGCACATCATTTACTTGCGAATGCATTTTTAATCACACTTAAAAAATAATGTGACAATTTTCCATAACAATTATTTTGTGAAAATATTTTGCACTCGTTTTCAGCTCAGCCTTGTCGCAAATTTTAATTAAAACTCAGCCGCAGCAGCAGCGTTCCACACAACGCACAGCCAGACACTTCAAACAAAATGGAGCAAAATCTTTATTTTTCTTGACTGCATTTTTAAATTATTTTACTTTTCGGGGGCTTTTGGAATTACTAACACATTTGCACTTGCAACTTTCGTTAATTGTTGCAGTCTCTTTCGCAAATGAAGTTCAAAATGCAGAGTCAATTTGTTAAATTAATACTTTTGTTGCTCTTTCAATTAACATTAAATATTTCTTGAAGTGAAGAGCACTTTGTTTTTGATCCTAGAAGTGAAGTCATACCCTTGCGGAGGGTATTATAACTTTGCCACGCAAAGAAGATAGTATTAATGATCAGGACGATGGAGGCAGTTAATATATGTGGGTCAATCGCTCAACTTTTAAGGCGAAGAAAACCGGTCGTATCGGACAACTATACTTGTATCTATAGCTGCTCTGGAAAGTCCTAAGTCGGCTTAAAAAACTAGTTGTATATTGCCTATTCCGACAATGGAAAAATATTTCTCGAACCGTCTAACTGATGACTACCTACAGGCCACAACAGCTGCTGCTGCCTACCATATGAGTGGCCGTTGGGAAGCTGGAGTTAAGAGCTTCTAAACTCATTTCTATGAAGCCACTTTAACGATGGAGTATACGTCTGAACAATTCAGCAAATTTGCTCTACAAAATGAAGGCAAGCTCTAGCTTTAGGCCCATCTCTACTGAGTCCTGGTCATTTTCTGATAGGAGCTTCTTAATTCTGCACAGAGCTTGAGATTAAAAACAAAGCGCCTTTCATATTAAATCGATGGCAATGCTTTAAAGTTCTTCCTCGAACCATTTGTGCTTGATAGAATGAAAAATCTTTGGTTATTTAAACTTAATTATATGAAATATAATACTTTAATTAAAGAAATGATTTAAAGCTTTAATTTCAAAGCTGTTATATTTAATTAAGCATCGATTTTCCACTGTAAATGCTGATTTATCCTATGGTTTTTGTGCATATGAGACTGTTGAACATATGCTCATATTCCTATCTCAAAATGAATGAATGAGCAGTGTTAATCCAAGGCTTTTTGGCATTTCATTTCCCCATACTGGTCTTCAACGCACTCCCACTCACAATCACACTCATCCCCCCACACTTTTGCACCCACTCACAATCACATTCACTTAGGGGCTGGAATGAATACTCACATTTTCAGTGGGAAACCGAGGTTTGTTCTGTATGCCCCACGTGTATATCGTGTCATATGTTGTTCCTGCCCACAAACAATAGCTGGCGTCAAAAGCGCAAGCATCAACTCTTTAAAATAAAGCCAAGAGTAAGAAAAATCCACTTAGTTGGGTCTAGCCGACTTGTGGATGCTCTATTACAAGGGTTAAAGTATCTAAGGTTCTAAATAAATTCAAATTTTAAAGCAGCCAAAGGGCAGTTGTTACTTTTTTAGTTGAGTTAATTAAAGCCTTAAAAAACGTAGCTAAAAGTAGAGGATAATGAGAAATATCAACTGACAAATGGAATAGTTATTTGGCTGCCTAAGCACACTATAAATTTAGCTTGAAATACCTTTATTGATGGCTGTTAGTAAGCCTTACCACAACCTATCTATGCTTCCAGAAACAGGGTATAATAAAATAAAAGTGTAGAGGAGTAAATGGCGGGCGAAAGAAACAAAAAAAAAAGAAAGAAAAAAAACTCAGGCAACAACAGCAATGCGTCCAAATTGGGGAGCACAAAAGCGCTTTTGTCAACATAAATGAAATGCGCCCACAATTTTTGAGTTTGACGACGCATTCGCCCCTTTTTGCTCCATTGCTTCCCTCTTCTGTCCAGTTTCTAAAAGTATAAAATGAATGAAAAGCACAGCACAGGCAACAACAGCGGCAGGGACAACAACAATGAGCAACAGTGCAAACAGGAGTGTAGAAAAATGATGTTGGCCAGGACTCTCACACATACTACTCTCTCATACACACACACACACACACACACCGACACAAAAGAAATGACATTCGAGTGCAGCACAGTGCAAAAAATGACATAAGAATGCATTAAAACCGCGCGCGTCAACGTTGACTGACTGCGACGCCGGCTCCAGTAGATCCCCCTCCCATCCACCCTTTGGCTCTTATTCACCCAACCCGTCCAAAAACCCGACTGAATGGCAAATGCTTACCCAACAATGCAACAGACGCGACGGCGTCAAGTTGACTTCCACCCAAACTTGCAGTTCGGCCAATACTCTTGCTGCTCTACACTCAGAAAAACGTCCATAAATTCTGGAAAATTGCCCTAAAAAATACTTCTTGAAACTTTTTTTAAACTCCTTTGAATAACCAAGGTAAAAAATGCTTATAATTTTGATATTTCATATTGCTTTTCTTTATTTATAAATTAGCTAAATGTTTTTTGGAAAATGCGTCGGAGTTTCACAACTTTAAAGGGTTATATTTTTCAAAGTATATTTTCCAAATTTCGTGACAAAATACGAGAGACTTTCAGCCCAGCGAGATTTGTAATTGGGTTGGTTTTTGGTTGCATGAGATTTCCATAAGACGTCTCTTTGGCCAACTTTTATTTTATGAAAACCTTCTTAACCAAAGGCTATGGTTTTTTTTGGAGTGTGCAGTTCCTGTTGGGGCACTTTTCTCCACAGAAAAAAAGGATAAGAGGAAAGAGAAGTGAAGAGGAGAAGAGAAAGGAGTAGGTGGCATGTTGCACACAAAGTGACAAACAGTCATACTGATTGAATAATGGTCGTAAATCGCATTGGTGACATAGCTGCGTGGCCACGAGGGCACCAAAGGAATGATGGGACGGAGGGCAGACCATAGGTGTTTTAGCCCCCTCAAAGGGATAGTCGCCCGCCCATTGTTGTTTTGCCCCCGCCTGTCAGTCATCAAGTGTGACAGCAATCGCATTTAAAGTGTTTACTTTGTGACTATCTTTCTCTCTATGTTGCCAGCCATTCCCACTCCCCCGGCTGACCCCTTTGCTGCTTGATTTGACCATTCACTTTGAATTTTAAAGTGTTCTCAAAAACACGCTGATTTTTTGGGCGGACATCGCCGGACAACGTTTACGTTTACCCATTGCTCCATTGATTTATAACTCAACTGGGGGCAGTCGCAAATGGATTAGATCTTTGTTATGGCTGACAGTTTTTTTTAAGGGTCTCTGATCCATGTGGCGCACTGTAAATGGTTCAAGTGACACAATTGGGATTTACGAGGGTTAACGTATAAGTATCATCAAAGCATTAGCTATTAACTTGGCTGAAATCTACAAATTGTATTCCTTTCTCAAGGCTAGGGAAGTCTGCGGTCGAACCGAACCGGAAGTGAATTGAATGGGCTCGCTCAAACACAAAAATTAAGCAAAACTTATTAATTATTATTAAAGATTGAGAGGCTAAATGCTTGGTTTAAAGCACGTATAAATTTCATATATAAATTCAATGTTTTAAGCATTTTAAAATACTTTTTTTTAATGTAATTGTACTAAAGAAAAAGAGTTTATTCTTTAGTAATAAATAGGGAAAAGTTGTAAAGGAAAAGTAAATTTTTGAATGAATCAAAGAGCTATTCGCACATTTATTCATCAAATTTCAACTAAAATTTCTTAATCTAAAGAGTAAATTAAATTTAAATTTAAAGTATTTTCTTATTAAAACTTTGTAATGCAAAAAATGGACTGTGGCATATAATTAATATAATAAAAGTAGCTCATTTTATTAAAAATAAGATAAATTGAGAAGGGTTTTATATAAAAAGATATATTTATTTATTTCTATATTCTTTGTACTTTGCTTTCAAAATAATTATTATATTAACAACTTTTTAAAAGTGTTAAAAAATATGAAATTTTCAATTGTTATGGCCATAAATTCACAGTGAACATAAAAGTTGGTTAAGAGTTTTCAGCTGTTTCTGAAAAAAAGCATTGATAAATAATATTGAACTTGCCTAACTCAAATGGCCATCTGCCACAAAAAAAGACGTCTAAAAGAAGAAAAATAATTTGAGAAAATCAAAACGATATCCACTCGACTTTCATTTGCATTTATATTCTATTTGGCTTTCGTTTTAAAGTCATTTGCGTTATTCGTTTCCGCTTAGCTGAAGTTTGGCTTGGCCCGGTTCTGTCGATTTTAATAAATGATTTTACAATACGCAAACTCCCGCAGAAATTCGCATAACTTTTCTTTACTTCCGTGCAATTTATTTTAAAACTAATAAATTGGGCACTCGGCCATTAGCACCCTCACAGCTTGGCAGTCTGCCTCTGCTTGGCACCCCTCTGTTAGCCACCCTTACGGAAAGATCGTCTATTTCTAAATTAAAATGCATTTTATGTATGCACACACACTTGGATAAAAATGACAAATACATAGCAGAATAATTTGTCAACAGACAAGATATTTCTTTATGTGGAACTGACCCCAAATCAATAGATTTGAACCCCCGAGGGATGCTTTCCATCGATTGCCGCAAATTTTGACATTTGGCCAACGATTTTCTGCACAAATTTTCTTTAAGTAAAACGCATAGAGAAATTTGCAATTTTATTATTCGCCTTTGGAAATGGAACCCGCCCTTCTACTCAATCTAAATGCATGTACCGAATTAATACATTAAGATATTTCCTTTCCACCCTCAATGTGAGCATGATGATGAGGTCGAAAGTTGCACATAATTTAGTTCAAAGTATTTCGACGCGTGCCAGAACAGCGGGGGTTTGGAAGGGGATGGATTGTTGGCTTGGGGGTGGCTCACCCTTAAAGCCGCATTTAGTTTCTTGGCTCGAAGAAAGTTAAATCGTAACGACGACAATCAATTGATTTATACAAGCGCAGGCGGAGGAGTGCTGAATCCTTGATATTTATTTGGCAAATATTTGGCTGTCAGTAAGTCGGTCATGGGACATTGTTTCATGCCCCGGATATTGGCTTAGTCTGCACTGCTGTCTGCCTTACTCGTAATCCGGGCCCAGCCTTCCTTGTTTCCCCAGTTTCCCGGTCTCGCCCGCCTTCCATCATTTTTCCTGGCATTTAATTGCCCTGGCAGCAGCGCTTAAAACATTTGCTTTATTAAAGAATTTCTGAGGTCGAGGCTCATTCTTAACATTTATATCAATTTGTTGTTTACACGACGCATTTTTCCGGCCTTTTTTATGACGTATTTCCCGGCCTTTCATAATCGAATTTTTGTTTGCTGTAAGCTACCAAAGTTTATGGCCGAAAAAAGGCTAAAGGATTAGCGCCTGCTTTGCCAAATATTTGTACAATTTACCTTTTCGCACAGTGGAGCCAGTCTAAATAAGACTTGTAACTTATTCGTTGTGTTTTTCTTTGTTATTTTCCACTGTGCCTGCTTTTTTGCCAACTTTATTGTTTGTTGTTTAAGAAGAGAAGAGAAAAAAACCGTCTTATCACTTGCTTATCATTTATCTTTATTATGACCTGAGCCCTTCAACAAATACTGCTTCATTTACTTTCTAAAAAATTTTTGGAAAGCACCAAAAAGAAGGTAGAAAAAAAAAAGGAAAAAAAAAAACCGATGAAAGGCAACTTCCGTGTGCGTGGCCTTTTCCTTTTCCTTATCCTTATCCTTATCCTTACCCTACAACCATTGTCATTGAAACTTTGTGAACACAAAAAAATAAAGAGAAAAATACCTAAACAAGTTTGTTATTTAGCTTTAGCACCTTTTTACACTGCTTCCTTAAGGGGCGTGGCAGCTGTATTTACAATTTGGCATTGTGAGCCACGAAAGAAGGAGCCATAAAAGCCTTGTGTGTGTGCAATGATATGGCTTATTGGACAACCGAAAAGGAGAGATTTTGTGGCTATTTATGTTGAATAAGTTGCAATTCAATCTTTGCTAATTGATTGCCATTAAGTGGTTTATTCTACAGGATTCCAAAAGCATCTCTATCCTTATCGGACATCTAATGCCAGATGCCAATATTTCAACGCACAAAAGAATTTCGAGGGCAAACAAACCGAAAGTCAACTCTCTACACTCTGAACTAAAGCGCATAAAAAAGCGATTTCAAGTTGTTTTCATCGAGTTCTTTGACAAAAGAGCCTCCGGAAAATGTGCCACAAATCGTTCCACCTTCCGTTCTGCTACTTCTACTATCTTTGTCTACGGACTCCCAGGACTCCCCCAAGCCTAAGCAAACATATTGAACTTCCGCTTGTGTGGGCGGTTCGGACTTTGGTTTTGGTCTTTCAGTTTTCGTCCTCATTGTCTTCGTTATTTACCCAGGGCGGGCGAAATATTTATTATGCCATCAAGCAAAAGGCATGCGCTTCTCTCAATGAGCTCTGCTTCGCTCGCCAAGGAGCACACATACACACTCATAGAAAGCTCCTGCTGCATCCTTTACGCATAAATATCTTTACCTACAACTTGCAAGGGTTCTATAATTATGTGCTTAAGTTTGCTACTTCAAATTAAGGCTCTGCTTTCTTCTAGAACCAAGGATAATTCATGCTTAGCAAGGGTAAATATAAGGGAGCATTTATTAATCCAAGGATAATTTATTATACAATTTTATTAATTAAGTTTTATTATTTAAAAATTAAAAATTTATTAAAGAATAGCTTTCAATGCTTTCCGAATTTATTTGATTTATATTCATTACTGAACTCCAAAGTAAAAATGATTTATATCCACAAACTTTTTACTGCACGCAAAGTTTGAAGTATTCTCTGCAGCAGAAAAAGTCTATTAATTTAAATAATTTTTCCACTATAAACAACTAAAATAAAGTATCTGAAGTGCGTTATCCTTCCAATGCGGTCAGTGGTTGAGTTAAGTAAATACCTTTCGAGGGGTTTTACTGCGGTCTAGTTCGTATTTCAAACATTGTCTAGGACATAGTTCGGGCGGGGGGGAAAGTTGGGGCTGCTTTAATAACTGCTGTGTGCAAAAATATTTAAGGTTTGCAAATATTTAAAATATTTCTCAATTTTTAATACAATTTTTTCCGCTTTGTTTACATTTTTTTTTTTTTTTTTTTTTTTTGTGAGCTGTGGCTACTACTGCTATTACGTGGACCTTTGTGGTTGGCCATTGTGCAATGGCTGGCCATTAGACGTAATTCAATATTCCATTGAAGCTGAAAAAAAGTAAAAAAAAAAAGGGAGAGAGAAAAAAATCCAGACCAAAATCAACGGGCCGCACAATGGACAACTGCCCCGTTGATGGTGGCAACGTGAAGAAGGACATGGACAAAGGACACGCGCACAAGATGGACGCCAGTCAACCAATTAGGGCTACTCTAACGAAGACTAACTGAGTCAAAAGGCATGCGAGTTCTTACCCCCTTTCCCTCGCCTCTATATCGCCATTTCTCTACGACACTCTCCTCTCCTCTGGCTGCTTTCTTTTTTATTATTTTATGTGTACTTTTTTTTTTTTTTTTTTTTGAGCACGCGTAACGAAATTTGAACTCATTTTTGGAAAGAGAATTAGCCATGGAATTGTATATATTGTTGGGTCTGTGACATGACGTTATGGTATATTAACTTTTAGCCAGCATTCCTTCAGGCCAGAGTATAATAATAATCTACTCGTTCCATGGTTAGGTTAATCAATCATCTGCCTCAACATGACTTTCTCCTTATATTACTTACTTGTGGGCTCACGATTTCATACTCAATTTAAATTTGATAGTATCAATAACAATTTGAAGCTGATGACGCACTGCCCTTTGTTTGTTTGGGATTGCTAAATAATATTTAAAGCACAAGGAGTCGGATATACAGATAATATATAAAGAATGTCTAATATTCTATTATATCATTTATTATTAAAGACCTTAAAACGCTAAGCTTTCTTTTCCTATCTAAAATATTTCCCCCCCATTCCAGCCCAACTGACCAAAACTAATTTTAGATAATAGCAACCGCAGAGTTCATTAACATTTTGATATTGTTTATGCAAAATTGCATAAATTAAACTACTGAAAATCACAAAAAAAAAAGAAATATAGAAAAAAAAATAATAGTAAAGAGGAAAATGGAAAAAATTAGATTGTCGTTGTGTGAATAATACAAATGAATTCGATTTGTGAAACAATAAAGCTCGATGACAACGCTTCCGCGTCCGCTTCCGTTGATTGTTGATGTGAAAACAAAATAATATCACGTATACGCCACATTGGCCAATCGCAGACCGTGCTGTCTATTTGCCTAGCGAGAACGTGACAAATAATGCAAAATTTTCTATACTCATTGTCATTGATAGTGTGAAAGCTGTGAAAGAGTTCATTTCCCTGATAGCAATTTATTGAATGCCAACAAAATGAGCAGACGTGAGTTGTTTTTAGTAGAAGATTTGCTGGCTCTGTCAAGTTCATCAAAGGCCGCATAAACCTTGGCTAATCCTGCCCCAGTTCACAGTTTCCTGTTTGAGCTCCCAGTTCGAATAGACATGTAGACAATGCCAATTTCAAAAGTTCCAATGAGTCGTTTCAATGACTAAAGTGGCAATTGCTAAAGTATATTTATTTTATTGGACACCAAACAGCGACGAGAGTTTGCCAAATTATTGTCATTAGTTGCTGAATGAGCCAAACCGGCCGCTTTCCCCTCGTTTCCTTCATTCCCCACACACAAGTACACAGTGAGAGATTTTTTGTGATACTTTTAATGATATTATTTCTCATGCCTTATATTCTTTACCTTGTTACAAGTGGAGAGAGCCATCTTCTTTTTCATAAATTGCAAAGGTTTTTATATTCGTTAATAGTTTTTCTTCAGAATAATTCATGCTGGTCTTCGTTTTTCTCAGTGTAGTGTTATGCTTGTTCGAACATAGCCTAGGGGCAGGTATGTGTTTTAGCGTGTTTGAGTCTGTGTGTGTGTGTGTGTGTGTGTGCGTATGGATGGTAGTTTGTTCTGTCAGTTAATTAGCCAATTTGGCCAGACTGTCAGGGGAATATCTTTGGGTAAGAGTATCTCTGTTGGCAAACAGAAACTTTTGTTAATGTTAAACATAAACAACTCCAGAGGCTGAGCTGATTCTTTGGTCTCTGCGCAAGCTTTGCTCTTTAGTAGAATCGAGTTTTCTGTATTATAATTAAGAAATTGTTTCTTTTTCCTTTTTTTGGTAACAGTTTTGTAGCTTAAAACGCATCGAAAAATAATTGGTTAGCTGGCTTAGGATTAATTATTGGCTGTGTCAACAGCATTTTCTATTTAATCGCTTCGCTGGGTTAAGCACTCGATTCACTCGACAGGATGCAGGATGCAGGACGCAGGACGCATTTCATGGATGTTTGAACTCGAAAGTCGCACACTCTCACACACACAGCCACACACAGTTTAATTATCAAATTGAAAGCCGTGAAAAGCGCAGAAAGGCGTTAAAAATTGATTTCGACACACTGTCAGGCTGTTGGCCTTTGCCGTTAATCATGCTCTTAATTAATTAGTTAATTGTGTTTGTAGCGTAAATTATTTGCCAGTGAGTGCAGAAAAAAACACACACACACACACACACTGCGTTAATACTTAATGAAATAAAGGCTTAAATGGGATTTGCTATAAACGATTTTACAAGTGGCTTCTAAGTGTGTTAACTGATTATAAACGAAATATTTATGTACAGCTGAGCAGCTACTACTTTAATTATGGCCCTTACTGCTTTCAATATTGTCTACTTTAACCAACAATTAACGAAGCTACTTAAATTTTAATTACCAATAAAGCAATTTGTGTGCCCCAACAATTCATTACAAATATTTTTCCTATGCTGGGAACAACAGGAATAACACACATGCCCACAAATTACTAGGCGAAGACATCGTTTGTAATTGTAGTAGAATATTTAGGAAATACCAAACCAGTATTTCCTGTTCATATGCCAAACAACAATTTGGTTCAATTAACTGCAATTAAAAGGCCGTCAGAGAGAGAGAGAGAGAGAGAGAGAGCGGCAGAGGGAAAATGACAGAAACAGAGAGTGAGAGTGAGAAAGAGAGACAGAGAGAATTTGCCATGATTTTGCTTGGCTGCACTTAATTAGTCGCATGGCAAATGATGCTACAATATTCAATAAATAGTTTTTGTCAAATGAGCCAAATGATGCACTAATAGAATGACTGATTGATGGGCCTCAGCCTCTCTCTCTCTCTCTCTCTCTTTCACTGCTATTAAAGGACTCACATTCTGCACAATTAGCTTTCAATTAAAGCCAACTGACTGACTGTTTGACTGTTTTGACTGCTTTTGGCCTGTGGCTGTCTCTGACAGCCTGTTGAAAAATGCTTGCCTACTTTTTGGGGCAGTGCGTCAACGCCGAGTAAAACAACGTTACAATTACATAAGTAAACAAACACTTTGGTCCAAAGACGAAACAATGTGCTACAATTTAGCAGCAGTGGCACTCGGGCCACGCCCGTGGGCGTAATAAACACTTGACCCATAAACTCCACAAGTATGCTCCACGTGCTCCGAGAGTGCAATGAAGTCCAAGTCAAGTGTTCACGTGTTAGAGCACCGTGTATGAGCCAAAACGGGCGGATAAAGTGGGCGGTAAAGTTTACCATGAGGTTACATGCTAATTTGTCCATTTGTTTGCCTCAGAAGCAACTAATGCGAATGCAGCAAGCACTTGCTTTGAGTTAATCTCCCCTCATCTTAAACGTTTGCTTTTAAAATGGCGCAATTAAAATAGTGAAACGGAAGCATTTTCTACACAAATCCCCATTGCAGCTTCTACAGTTGGCCAACTGTGTAAAATGTTTTTCTCATTTATTTTCAATTTCATTAAACTTTGTGCCTGGCCATTTGCCGGATGTCACCGTGCAATGTGAAATGTGCAATTGCAGGCAGCAAAACAAAACTTATAATTGGTTTTACTGCTTATTTATGCCGCATTTCTTTTACCAATACTCTTAGCCAGCTGAAAGAGTTTGTTCTACCAGTTGATGGACACAACATATGGAGAGTGTCTTTTTGGGGCTGTATTGAAGACAAGTAATGCTATTTAGCATTTATTTATTCATTACTTTATCATACAATCAAGTATTTAGTGTGATTAAGTACTGGTTTTGTGATTGTTTGTCCCTTTTATTAGCCAGTTCTCATTCCTTTAGCTACTTTCCAGAACTTAATTAAACCTTTTTTTGGCTTTTCCTTTAATCACGCATATTCCACATTTCATAAGCGCCTTTTCCGAGCTCTGCTTTTGTGGTATTCTACTCTCCTGCTTTGTATCTATTTGTTCATAATATCTTGTCTTTTATCCTGTCTAATCCTTTGGTGAGTGTATACAATCGTCGTGCTTGTTGTTTTGCATAGAGCTTAAACGGGAGCTCTCTCTCTCTCTTTAGTCGGGTACCTGGGTACCTAGGTACTGGTGGGTAGGACGAGTAAATGCAATTACAGCATAAATCTCTGTCATTAGACTTTGTTTGTTGGCCAGTCGCCGACTCAATCCCCCTTGGCTAGGTTGGGGTCAAACTGGGGTCGACTGCAGGTCCTTGCGGTTGCTCTGCTCTATCCATGGCGTATGAGTTATATTTTGCTGGAGTGGCAGAGTGGGATATACAAGCGCAGCGCATTTAATAAAAACCTGACAATAATTCAAGGACCCAACATAACACACACACACTCACTCACAGTGAAAGGGCTTTGCTCATTTCCGAGACATTTTAGAATTTCATGCACGTTCAAGGGCTAAAACATGTCACTCGACGTTTTATTAACTCGACGGGAGAGGCTTGGCCAAATCTCAGCTGTCAATACAACCAGATATTAATCAGAAGTGCCTGGCTGAAGCCATTGTGGCATGTCACAACCGAAACGCCCGCAAGTATGCAAAGCATTGTGTCTTAAGCGCCTGGCCCAACGCACATGGGAGGCATATTAAATCGGCGACGAGTTCCAGACGCAATAGGCAGGCCCCCCATCAATTCATAGACAGAGCTGATGGTGCAACAAAAAGGAAAACGAAAAGTAATAAGAGTAATCGACACGGGAAATACTCTATACACAGGTGTAATATACCCTAACAGGCGATCAGACTCTTATACAGATTTAATCATGCTTATAGAAAAGCTGCAACCATTCTTGTTGAATACTTTTGAAGTCTTTTTTTCTGATAACCATAAATATATAGTGGCTAGTTCTTTAAGTTTTCGAGATCAGATGGACGGACAGACAGACTAAGAATTAGCCAGATCGACACAAAGTCAGGCAGATAACGACTAGAACAAAGTAGAAAGGCTCCAAGTTGCTTCCTTCTGTCTATTAAACCAAATATACTCCTTTTACCCATTGTACGGCTGCAGAGTATAAAAAGGAGAGGAAAAAAAAATAAGAAAGGAACTTTATTGACAGGTGTCGATTAAGAATTTAGCATTATTTTTGCTCGTACGCAATGCATATAAAAAATTTATTACACGCACGAAAACACACAAACGTGTCGCATTTGCAGTCATCCATAGGGCAAGACTGGGAGAGACTGGAAGGGAAGATGGGCGGGCTGAAGCATTGGGTGTGGCACTTGGAAGTGCTCTTATGTCGTGACATGTAAAATAAATCAACCATGGAAGGCTCCTCTGTTGCTCCTCAGCTGTAGCCTCATTCACTCCGTTTCCTGCCCTCTCTTTCAGCGTGAGCGCTCGCCACAGCTGCGAAAAGAAAACGCAGACTTGTTGAGGTTTACATATGTAGAGTGGTTCAGTGGTGCAGTGGAGCAGTGGTGGCTTGGGGTGGCTTTGGGTAGAGAGGGGCAGAGAAGGGTACTGTGGCAGTATTAAACTCTCTTGAGGCACTGATTGACAATCAAATTGGAATGGTTGATGGTTCAGTTGGTTGCCTGAATTGATGCTTCTGCTGCCTCGGCTGCTGCGTCTGCTGCGAGAATTGTGAAGTATAAAATTACAGGCAACCTTGTATTGTATTTTGTGGCTTATATACGACCCCAGTCGTACAAACATGGCCAAGTTATGGCTGTAAAATTGAAAAATAGCAAATAACTAGCTCGGTTTGCTCTGCGTAGCTTATAGCAATGGGTAGCGTATCGTACAGACAGATCAACATTTAGAATATTTCTTCTCTCAGGCAAACATAAAAACAAGTTAAATAGGTAAAATCAATAAGAACTTAAGAAGAAATACTATATATAAATAATTATATATAGCTCTATTGTATAGAAATATTAAATAATTCTATATTTCTTAAGCTCATCGCAAAATACTTGGTTTGAGTAGGTTTTCTGTTAGTCTCACACAGCTTAGTTTTTAGCTATTTTTGGCTATAAGTTAGTGCAATTTTAGCTTGGCATTTTTAAGCATAGTAAAATTTAAAATAAACAAAGTCTATAGCCAAAGTTTAGGGAGTATAAGCCATATTTTCCTGAACAAAAACCTAGAGCAAGACTTGGCTCAATCAAACATTTAAATTCTGCTCAGATCTTTATAGTGTTTCAGGGCTTTTATAGAGAGATTTAAGCTTGTGCTTTAACTTATATGTTATTCAAAATTCTGACTTCTATTATTCCTTGAATGTGCTGCATAAAATACTTGAATCGTTAGTTAATGTTATAGTAAATAAATAATATAGCCTGCTACTAGATAAGGCTCGCTCTCGCTTTCCTTGTGGCCTTTATTAGCCCTGAAGTGTGCTGCAGCTACTAGAGCTATCTGTTTACATACATTTATATATATTTTAAAGCTTTTTATACAACTTGTCGTATATGCAAAAGACACTTTTCGCTTTCTTCGGCTCGTCTGTTGGCTTAAAATATATGGACTACCAGGAAAGAACAACAACGAGAGGGGGGTGGGAAGAAGAGTAACAACAATACGCGTTTAATCCAAAATGTAACCACATTTTCGTACTTTGTGCAACTTCATAAAAATGAAAATTTACAGCGTATATCCTTTATGCTCATATGCTTACGAGTATGCCAAACTTGGCTCTCTACACAGTGCGATAAACGTTCGAGCTCGTTTCCTTTTGCATCCTCCATTGCATCAAGTTTTGTGGCTGCCTTGTGGGCGTGTCTCTCACTCGCCCACTATTAGCTCTTCTTAAACTTTGTTGTACTACCTTTTATATATAGTTTGTTGTGTATGTATATATATAGAGAGAGGGTTGCCAGGGGCAGCGTTTGAAGGGTTCGCCTGAATGCTGATTAGGTGTGGAGCTATTACGTGAAATGTTTACGCATTTTCTGTTGCAGGTTTTGCAGTTTTGCAGCTTTTCAGGTTTTCAGGTTTTCAGAGTGTGATGAGAGTTTACTTATTTGTTCCCATAATTTCTGCTTCTCTTTTTCTGCTTATAAAAGTTGAAGTATTACGAGTCTCTGCTGAGAACGATGCCAGCTGCCTGCCTCAAAGTGCTAAAACATTAAGATAAAGTACGTTTTCACTTATCGTTGATAACAGATCTCAGTTTCGCTTCCAAATGAAAAGATTGTTTGGGCTGCTGTTGATCAAAGCCACTTAATTCCTTAACGGATTTTGCATTCAAAGAGATTCCTCTTAAGTTTCCTATTTTTAGAATAGCAAAATGCTTATACAATATTATTTTCTTCACATATTTATACACTTGAAATCATTCATAATAATTCGAATTTTATTTTCTTATAGAGAATGTGAAACTTTACCAGATTTAAAATTAAATAAGCCAGCGAATTATACATTAAAATTAAACTAAATCTAGGAATAAGACAAGAGTAATTTCTCTTAATAATTTTTGAAATTATAATTATATTTTAAAGGTATTGAACTTTCAGTAGGCTGTGGCTCAGTTTCAAATTCTCGTTGCTCTCTAAAGGTATTGAAATGTTGGTCTAGAAAGTGTTTCAATCTTTCACAATAATCCAAGTAGGCTGTGGCTCCATTTCGCTTATATTGAAACTTAAAATTCTGTAGAGCATTCAGTTCACCAAAATTCTTCGTACACACAACATCAAAAACAAAAAGTGAAAAAAGTCAAAATTTAAAAAAAAATTAAAAATCTAAAACAAACAAAAAGTGAAAAAAAAAATCAAAATTTAAAACAAATAATTTCCTGCTTCTGAACTGAATCCTTTTTAGACAAAAACAAACTAAAAAAAATTAAAAATGTAAACAGAAAAAAACCACACTTTACCTAATTTAAGGCATAAAGTGAATATATTTTGTATACTTTCCCGACGGAGGGAGAAAAATACACGAAACATTTGGATACCCTTACCGGATTTAACTTACCTGGCTATGTAAACTCGGACTGTAAGCAAAGGATATTTCCCCCATGAAATGAAGCTCAGAATATTCTTTTCTTTCTCAGTTACAACTGGAGAGGAGCTGGACAGGATACAAGGATAAAAATTTGTTCATTACATACTGATTTAATACTCTTGAGGAGGGAATTAGAATTAGGGTATTTCCTTATGGCAACTCCGTTCCCATAATTTTTATACATTATTGATCAAAATATAGCCAAGTGTGTACCCTCCAGAATTGCGCATGTGGAATATAATCGCTGTTTCTAAAAAGCGTTTCGATGACCATGGTTTGGAGCTATAACCGAAACCATCCACGGGAAGATAATCAACGCCGTCCTCGAATGACTTGGCTCGTCATAAGGAAATTGACCAGAGTGCCCTGAATCCCAGTTATGCCGTTAGTCGCCTCGTACGACAAGTGGTCATCTACATTTCTTTCTCAGTGACAACTGGACAGGATATGAGCTGAAAAGGATAATTTAGGCATAAAGGGAATATTTTATATATTTTTCTGAAGGAAGAAGAAAACTACACATACATTTGGATACCCTTACCGGGTTTAACCTAAGCAAAGGATATTTACCCCATGAAATGATATGAGGTGTACAAGATAAGAACTGGACTCTAATCAGGATGACGATTCGGGTTCACGGCTTATTATTTATTCCGTTTCACTTGATGCATGGAGAATATTTAGAGAAGATTCATCGTTTACTCATCTGGGAGCGCACATCTAAATATATTGGCTTGATGTGACACAAAGGAAAGTTTCACTTAAAAATTCTTCGTATTATGATGTTTTGGCTCTTTACTATTTGAAAAATTTAAGTAGACTTTAAATAAATTTGGAACTTAGGAAGAAAAAAAAAACGTATTTATTAATTATTATGAAAGGATTTGGGTTCAACACGCAGATTACCTCAGGGTGATCCTGAGCCTTGGATTTGGGATCGGTCCTTCGTTTTGCTTGAACTATTAATTTAGCTATTAGAGGGGAAATTTATTTTCGTCTTCGGGAAGATGTCCTTTTCATCAGATACACCGTATGCCGTTAGGATCAGAATTCATAACAAGGATTAATATCCGTGGCAATGCTCTTGCGAAATCTGAAGAATCCTCTCAAACGGCAAGTATTTATTTATTTTAGAAAGGGCTATCGACCAGTCAAAAGTACATGTTTTCGACCTTGCAGTTTTCTGCAATATTCCAAGTCAATGATCCTTAGGTGAGCCAATCGATAGATATGGTTCTTTCAATTCTACTTTTTCATAAAGGTAGCATAGGAAAATTGTCAGAAAATAGATCGCCAGTAACTCGACCGTTTTAAGGTTTATCGGAATGTCCTTTAGCCACGTCATTATTCTGTCGGATCAGAAACAAGATAACAAAAAGGAGGAAAATCCCCTTACACACCTAAAATGTCCCTAACCACAGGACATTCTCGCATTCTCATCAATTATATTGTTCCTCAAAGACACAGGACAAGATTTAATCAAAATAAAAACAAATTCAAGTTTATAATAATTATATACTTTTTTATTTATATTTTGATATAATAAAAGACTACAATTGACTTGATAACATTTCGAATTTTGTTTAACAACGAAATTTTGAATCTCTTTTGTAAGGATATAATTACTTCATCCAATTGCGTAACACCAAAATTTTGAATTTCTATCATATCGTTTTTTTTTTTTCAGAGGACCAGGTTGATATTTCCCTGATGTCTGAATTGATCTGGCCTATAATGAAAATATTTACCAACTCCTTAGATATTATTATTATTATTATTACTTACGGGATCCATGCTATATGCATTTCCAGACTTCCGAGACCTTATCTCCTTCCTCGCAGGCCAAGGACAAATATAGCCCCCATTGTTGGCATTTGTTGATGTTAAAATGGTGGATGACTTTGGATGTTTCCACAGTGTAAAATTATGGATGACTTTGGATGTTTCCACAGTGTAAAATGTGGGAAGACATGGGAAGTTTCCACAGTGTAAAATGTGGGAAGACATGGGAAGTTTCCACAGTGTAAAATGTGGGAAGACATGGGAAGTTTCCACAGTGTAAAATGTGGGAAGACATGGGAGTGTTTCTACAGTGTAAAATGTGGGAAGACATGGGAAGACTGTGTGATCCTTTTCCTTAGAAAGAGTCCATTAGAGTGAGATTATTGCCTGTGTATTTGTTTATAATTATTATAGATTTATTTTATTCTAATTTTTATTGACTTACTTTGCTGTCTTTGTGTCATCCTTTCTAATGGTACCTCAAGGATGCGTCGCGTTTGCATCTCGAAGGACAGACTAAAATACTGCTTTGCTGCCTGTGTATTTATTTATTAGCATTAAATATTTAATTTATTTTAATTTTTATTCACTTGTTTTGTTATCCTTTTTTTTTTTGATTTTCGATGCAAAAAATTACTTTAATTTGTATAAAAGGTTTAAAAATTTTATAAAAAGGATAAACTTTTGCACTTAATAATACATTTTTTTGCTTAAATTTTGAAAATTAAAATAAAAAAATAAATAAAACTGAATTTAGAATTTAGATTTATAGCTCTTAATACTACGAGCTGCCGAAATAAACTGAATATCTAAACGAAAGTCGAGATGTAGTTGGGATTGGGAAACGGTCGAAATATTCATGGCCAACTGGGTGTAAAATAAAAAGACTTTTATTAATCTGTCTGTCTGAATTTGTAAATAATAATAAATTAATTTAAGTTTTCTGTTAATATTTGAAATAGCTTAAAGAACCTGACTAAATTAACTTGCAACTATATAACTGATTCCAGAGAAGCTCTGCTATAAATAGCCAGGGAAAAACGTGCAACAGCCTCTTAAACAGGCTCTCTATTTGGTTTATTACTCCCTCTCTCTCTGTGTTTATGTTGTATATTTCCAAGAAAAGTTCATGTCACGTGTAGATCTTTTATTTCATTTCCGACTCGAAGCAAATTAATTAAAATATAAAACCAGGGAAATGCAATTGTAGAAGAAAAAAAGAAAATCGAATTGGCAACGAAAATGAAGCAACAAAAAAAATTTGTTGGTAATACAATTTTTCGTAGCAGCGAAAGAGGAAAATAATTACACAGCACGTAAGACAATGCTAGGTGAAAATTGCATTTCCCCAGAGAGAGAGGAAGAGTAAAACAAAAAAGGAAAAGGCAGAAACTAAGTCCTGAGAGCCTGGAAACTACACGTAGTATTACATGCTGCTTAAGTATCTTTCGCTGATACGTGTGCCGTCTACACAGGCTAAGGATATTTATACGAATTTCTTGTGCAGGATGCGAGCTTGTCAGAAGAAGGCGAAATCGGGCAGGTAAAATGCATTTAACGAAAACTTGAATAACTGCATTGTTTAAGAAAAGGAAATTATACATATTGCTGTTGTTGTTATTATACTCTACACCCATTAAAGGTGGCTGGAATAGAGTATACACAGCCTGCCTGAACTTCATAATGTTCAATGTAATTTGCCGATTTTTATATAATTAAAAATGGCTTAAATAAATGTGAAATAAAATATATATGTCAGCCAAAAAGGAAACATATCTGAAACCTCTCAAAACAATGTCCTTGTCGAGGATCAAAAGCTTGTCTGTAGACAGAAAACTTCTTTCTCTTATCTGTTTTAAGGAGAGAAATGACTAGCCTGGTAATAAATTAGTAATAATTAACATATTGTAAGTTTCTGCAATGGAATTTTTATTTGCAGGGTATCAGCTAGTCGATAACGTTGCTCTGAGGAATTCTTTGTTCTCCACGCTTTTGTTGCTGTAACTAAGGCAAGTCAAGAAGTTGTGTTTGTTGGGTCTGCGAATGAAAGTGAAGCCTGCACCTTTATTTAAGAGACAGCTTCAGGCTTTGGCTGCTGCACAAGCGTTCAGCGTTTAAATGGAGTTTATGTAGGGTATATAAACGTATATATAAACAGATACGTATATAGGGGAAAGAGGGGGCTACGGGCTGCGACATATGTTATGTCTCCAGCGTTGTCTGCTAAAAGCGAGAGACTCTTTGGGTCTGGCTGCATAAAGTCATTAAGTGGGGGAAATGAAAATAAATTTACACTTGGTAAATAAATCTTTTTGATTTTGCTGCTGTTGCTGTTGCTGCTTCTGTTTTCTCTTTTTTTTATTTTATAATTTTTTTTATTTGGCTTGCAAAAACACTGGAAAATTTCTTTAATTAAATTTGTATGAAAAACGCGAGTCAAGTCAGATAACATACGCAGCAACAGGAAACCCGGAAAACAGGAAAAGTGAAAAATGTCAGTTCGTAAAGTGTGTCAGCAAAAGTTTTATTTCGCTTTTTCGCTTCATATATAAATATATTTATTTATTTATATTATTGCTTTTTACTTGAAGAATGAGTGCTTTAAGAATAATAATATTAGCTTCAATAACTTATTATTAACTAACAAACCATAAAGGCATTTTTCAATAATATTTATCTATAAAATTAGGCGTAAAATTGTTGAATTTTCCCTTTTCTTTACTCTTTCAGAGGGCATTATAAATCAGTCAAGAAATAAGCCGATTTATTGGGCAACTTTTTGAACCTCTAACAAGCTTGTGGCAGGTCTTACTATAAGATACATCTGCCATAGGAACAATCAGTCAAAATAAATAGATTTAAAAGCAACTATTCGCAGGCTTTGACCAGTCTGTAAGGGTAAGTAATCTTCGGCTAAGCGTAGATAGGCTTTAATCTGCCTATTGTAATCGGATATTCAGAAAAATAAATAATTCTCGTTTATTGTATGAGCCACAAGAATTGTACCACAAAATTGTAGGCTTCAGTCGGTTCGCCGTGCAGCTTCGTATGCTTCAGGTGGCAATGAATTTCTGGTGCGTGTCTTGATTGGAAATTGGAGCATAAAAATTGTTTTACAAATTCTCACTCACACATGCATACAGCAAATGCAGCGAGCCGCACAAATACATAAAACATTTATTTTTTTTTATTTAATGCATTTATTGTTTGCATTGTTGTGGCTCACGCACACACAGAGAGAAAGAAAGAGAGAGAAATGAAATGAGCAAAAATATACTATGGAGGCCAAGAGTCAAGTCGCTGACATTTCTTGTGTAATGACATTGACATATTGTGGCCTGGGCAGCCGCAGCTCGGTCTGAAAGTGTGGCATACTTTCAGGCGCCAGCACACAGAACACAGGACACACATTTAAATAGCACAAATAGTATAAAAGTGAAATAAACGTGGCTTAAATATGTTGAATTGCACATCATTAGGAAAAAAGACGCGTCTGCCTGCAACTCAAGAACCTGGCGCAAGTGTGTCATCATTTGTCTGTCCTCTACACTGAGGAAAATGAAGTTTTCACAGTTAAAAATTGGTTTTCTTCTGAGTTTTTTGGCAATAAGAAAATTATGTTTAGACTACAGACAGAGCTGGAAATTCGGAAAAATCTTGAATCAACATTTTCTACTGCTCTAAAAATTGTAATTTAATAAATTGCGATGAACCTGTTTTTTTGCTGAGTGTAGTTTACTCAGCACATCTCTAAGATGTTCTCTTCAGTCTGCAGAGCTGCAACAAGTGACGGGCTGGCTTTGAGGTTTTATGGGGCGACTGTATTTTAATGAGTTCCTCAAAAAGCATCTTGAAGATTTCACCTCACCTACTTTATTTTTATGGTAATTATTGATTTTCTAGCATGAAAATTCGCATCAAAGCGTAACTTTCAAGCGTCTATCAAATTTTAGAAATATATATATAAACATACACTCAGTATGACTGAATAAATTACTAAGCTCGTATTCTTAACTAAGTTTAGTCTTGTAAAATGCAACGGATGTGCTGGTAGGTATATTCAAAGGTAAAATAATAAAATAAATAAAGTTTTTTTTTACTTTTTAGTTGCCTGCTGCTCTGTCAGCTTTTGGTAGCTGTTGTTTTGGCCAAAGATCACAGAATTTCCTTCAAGGGACAATGCCCCAAATTTAAGCCACTCCCTCAGGCTCAAACCACGGAAAAGTCGGTAAATAAATGAAAGAAAATTCTATAAAAAAAATATTAAAACTAAATAAAATCTGGCACAGATTACAGGAAATTGGTATCAATATGCGGTGCATCCAAACTATCTGCAGGACAAATGCATAAGGCGTGAATATTATAATATTCCGTCTTGGGCACAATTTGCTTACACCGATTACGATAACTTTATAATACAATACTTTTGCTTTGAGCAACGAGAGCACAAGAGAGGCTGCAAACATGAAAGTGGGTTTGGTTTATAACTGAAATGATTCTTATATTAATGAATTGCTTTCTTTGCAGGATCTATAAGCATATTTGTGCGTGAACCTGTACCCACTGTGGCTACAGTGGCAATCATAGAAAATGCCTTGAAACGGCATTTTAAATTTCCCATGAATCTGCTGAACTATACGGACTATACCTATTGCACAGAAGTTGAAACTAAGGAGGCTATAGTTAGAGCTTAGTTGTAGAGCTGCATTAATTTGATAGATTTAAGTTGGAATTTTGTAAATTAAGAGTAATAATTCTTTAAATAACCGCAATTGTGAATTTATGGAAGCGGAAAACCAACATCAAGGATATCACATAAAAGTATCTTTCATTTAAATTCCGTAACCGCAATATTCTCATATTGGGGACAGACAAAAACTGTAGCTGAAAAGCTGAAGTTCAATTTACTTATCATTTAACAATTCTGGCATTTGTCCGGAGTTCGGAGCTCGGAGCTCGGAGCTCGGAGTCCGGAGCTCACTAAGCGAATCTTTACGCTTATTTACTTTCATTTCCTTCGTATTTCAATACAGCAACAAAAACAAATTTCTCTCTAGCTTTGCCGCACATAATTCATGCTTGAGGCAATTTGAATGTCCAATAATCAGAAATGCCTCAAGTTTTGAGCATTCGCATTCGCATTCGCACTCGCACTCGCACTTTGGCCTGACTTTTATTGACTTTCCTTGGCCGCTTTTTGATTTGATTATAAATTAAATAAGTGCCTTGGCAGCAAACTGAACTTAGTTTGTCTGTCTCTCTGTCTCTCTGTCGTCGCTCGGCCCCCGCCTTTCCTGATTAAAGTTGTGGGCTGCCTCAGCTCAGCTCTGCTCAGGGTCTCAATCAATAATTTATTGAACTTAGCCCTGACCAGCGTATCAAACTTAAATTTAACTTCAAGCCAAAAATGTTGAACTCGACTCTTTTGCAGCGCTTCACACGGGGCGTATGCGTAATATACACGTATATATATATATATATAATCAATGCAATGAACTCTCACGACTAGTCGCTTTCCATGGTGCATAAATATGCCATTGATATGGTTGCTACGTATTATTTTGCTTGCTTTTTTGTCGAATCGGGCGGCACTTGAGCTTAAATATGTATATATTTATATATATATATATTTTTTCTTTTGGCATTTCTGAAAAGTGTGGGAGGCTTGTCTTGATTTAAATTTCTGAAAAGGTTTTTTGGCCAAGACACCGTGGAATGTTTTCTATATAAATAGCAAATAAAATTAATGAAGCTAGTTTTAAGCTAACTTATGATTCTTCCATTAGAGAAAGATATTTGAAATAAAACTTTCTTATTTGAAACTAAAAATGTAAATTCAATTTTACCCTCCAAAAAAATAACAATAAGTAATAAGTTGGGAAGCAAATCATGTAGAAAAACAATGTTTTTGTTGAAGAAATATTTAAAATGATAATAATCTTTTGGAATTTCGAAATTAAATAGTTTTAATTAAATTTTTTTTAGGACCTTAACTTATATCTATATCGTTTCCGGTAGCTTTTTGGATGATGAATGTTCTGGCTCCATTTGAAGAAGCAAAAGGTTATCACGACAGGTTTTTTAGTATCATTTTTTTTATTGAAGTTTTGCTTTTATCACCCATAGTCATTTTGCATGCTGCCATTTATATTTTTGCATTTAGTTCTTGTTTCATACAGCCCCGTCTGGTATTTGGAACAACATTGACGCAGTCTAGCCGGGCTTATAACTGGTCAATGCTTTTAGTTTGATATGGGTTTAATTTGAGAGACGCAGAGAGCGAGCGGGGAGAAAGTAAGTTTGGCTTTCGCCTACTCAAGATGCTTGCCAACTAAAGGCAGGACATACAAATACAAATACTCGAATACTCGTAGAACTGGTTGTCCTTCGACTGTAAGTCGCTTGGGGCACACACCTCGGCTATACGCTTATTAGTTGCCTAACCAGGCTTTGGGTATTAGTGTCAGCTCAAATGCTATAGCATTTATGTTGTGGCCATTCGCCAGTAATAACCATAACCACACTGGTGCCCCTCACCCTCCGTTTGCCTCCATTATCCTGTCAGTTGCATGTCCTTTGGATACTGTCGTAAATGTTAAATGATGCATATTTCATAGAACTTACATGGTTTAGTGGCAAAAATTGCAATGAGAAAAATCAGTCAATAGTAGCAAAAATGCAGACTCAGAGAAAAAACCAGAGATATTTAAATTTGAGCTTTAAAATTGTTTCCGATAAATTCGAGAAATTCTGTACTTGTTCCAAGACTCTGTTAAGTCTAACTTTCGAATATTTTATAGGTGTAAATTCAATCTGGACCAAACTAGAATTAAGAACCGAACTTATCGCTCAGTGTATATTTTCTTTAAGCTAAAGCCCCAGAGTTGTTGATAAATTGAATTCGATGGACTTTCAGTTGTCGCCAGGATCCAAGATTTTAAAGTCAAGCACGTTCAGTCCAACTGATACAGAAGTTTCCCCTTTTTCCTTCGCCTGCTGGATGGATGCTTGTATTTTATTTTACATCAATAATACTTTCTCTGTGTTTATAAATATTGAAATAGACGTCAATAACATTTTCACACGCTGTGTTTTCTTTTCACCCTCTGCACTGTGAGAAGCGATGAGGTGAATGAATGTTGGAAGGGACATGGCTCCATGTGCGTGCCGTACCCAAAATCTGTTAATAATGATGCTTGACATATGTAGAAGAGGGAGAGAAGCTGAAGATGCTGTGCAAACAAGATGCCAAATCCCAAGCAAAAGCTGACGCATTTGTGCGTGTGAAATATGTTTTGTCAACTTATTAAATATGCTCAATTTTATTTCTTTCTTTTCTGCCTTTTGTTCGGATGTCTACGTGCTGTGGCATTCAAATAAATGGCATAGAGACAAGTTTACCTCGTGCTCTGCGCTGCTTTGCGATGCGATGCGATGCGGTGACTAAATTGATGTTTAAATTATGAGCTGTGGTTGCTTAAATAACGTTTTAATATACTCTTTTATCAAATATTTCAAATAGATATGGCGTCCATTTTTATAGAGAATGATGAGAGAGAACCATTACTTCAAATTTTTCACTAGTTAATTATATATTTATGTGTTACATTGCGTATACGCATTGTTCTCTGTTTAATATACAAGACGCGTTCATCTGTGAATATTTACGTAATTTTACGCACTCAGTTAATATTTTAATTGGCATTAATTTGAGTGTAATTTATTTACAATGAATGCACAATAAATATGCAGCAACACGAAGTGAATACTCTCTCTCACTTCACTGTCTGTGTGCTTCAATATTCTACATATATTACGTATACGCCCTGGCACTCAGTACGAAGTTGGCAAATGACATTCATCTGACCAAATGGCAACCGTTTTTGAGGTCATTCTCTGGGTCATCGTGTGTTTATTATCAATTGAAGGTACAAAGCAAACGGCGGAAAAAAAAAGAGAAAGAAATGTTGAATGTGCTTGGGTTCGGCAAAGTGTTTTTATGTAGCAAAAACAAAAGGATATTTTATCTGTCGTCTGGCTGTCTATTTGTTGTTCTCCTCCTGTTGCTACGTAGCGTGTTTACAGGTAACTGGTAACAGGTATACAGGTAAAAAGCATTGAAATGTGCCTGTGTTTTGTTTGCCAGCAATCTGCTTTTTATTTTGAACGTCTCGTTGGCGCCACCGAACCGAACAGCTCCCATTTTAATAGAGTACACAAAAAAGAAAGAATAGGTACTCTATGGTTGAGAATGGTGGACAGTGAAGTACTCTATAATCTAGTTTATTATATCGAAAATATAGTTTTTCAATGAAGAGTTTTTTATTCAATTATTATACAAATTTTCATTTTTTTTCTCTTTATGAAATATCGAAGCGCAGATATAGATTGCTTGGGAGCGAGATGACAAAAATTTGGCTACAAAATGATCAATGTTATGAATACAGAAAGCTTTATATTAAATTTGATATTTTACAGTTCCTGAGAATGAAGCGCATCCGCAGATAGATAGAGGGATGATTCGAATAGAAACACGGAGTCAAAGTCAGGTTAGAGATGCTCTCTTCAACATTTTACATTAGAAGAGCATACACCTGTATGTGTATAGAGTAAAAAAAAAGGAACAACAACAAAAGCATTGGCGACACTCAATGGGCGCCAGCTTGAATATCCTTTCCCTACCAACGTCCTTTCGGTGACTCCACAATGCGTATGTCTAGTAGTCTGCCTCTCTCTCTTTTTTTATTTTACTAGTCTCCTCGCATTGTTTTCCTCAAGTCTGTTCCAACTTTGGTTCTGTCTTTGGTTAATTATGCCATAAAATTTTAACATTTTTAACTCGTTTTACCACAGCCGTTTTATTTGTTGCAATTGTGAAAATAATTTTTTATTAATTCATATATAAACAGAGAAAATTTCAATATTCATTAAAAAATTTCAGCAGTTAGCCGCAACCAAATCTTTAATTGAAATTAATTGGCTCAATGAAAAAACACATTCAAGTCTTATTACCATATTCAATAATTCTTTTACATTAAACTTTTAATAGCAAGGAGAACAAGCAGTAAATTCGAACAGTTAAAAAAAGTCGTCTTATTATTTTTTAAGGTCTCCCATGGAAAAATGTAAAACTGCAACTAATAGCCTCAAATAAAATATACAATGAAAACACAATAACTTAATTATTAATTAATTTAACTTTCAAATAAAAAAGTTGTATATTAAAATATTAAAATATATTTTTACTAAGAATTTTATAAGCATACTTTAACATAGAGTATCTGCTAGTCGAGAATTTTCATAAGTTTATTTTACACACAGTTGGCCATGAATATTTCGACCCTTTCCCAATGCTTTCTACCTCTCGACTTTCCTTTAGATATTCAGTTTATTTCGGCAGTTCATCGGAGAAAGAGCAACAAACCTAAATTCTAAATTCAGTTTTCTTTTTTTTTTTTTAATATTCGAAATTTTTACAAAAAAAGTGTTTTATTAGTGTATAAGAATAACAGTGAAAAGTTAAATCCTTTTTATAAGATTTTTTTACTTTTATAAAAAAATTTTGAAATAAAAAAAAAAAAAATATAAAAAGTGAAAAATTGTGGTGAGGAAATGTAAAGCTCCTGTAAGTGAATAAAAATTAGAATAAAATAAATTAATAATAATAAATTACACCGACCGCAACTGGTCTCAACAGTCCATTCTGATAAGGGACTAAGTCACATTCAAACTAAATTCATCAGTTTCAACAGAGGACAGAGGACAGAGGACCGCTACACTTTCGCCTACCCTTATGGCTTAGTGAGTAATAATATTAATAATTATATCTTGAAAGTTAATAAATATTTTTTGTTTAGTTTAAATTTTAGTTAATTTTAAACTACTTATATGACTATTTTGAAATAGCATCCTGAGTTCTAAGGCTGTAATTTTCTAATATTTACTGTGTAAGTAATAATAATAATAATAATAAAAATAATAATAATAATAATAATAATAATAATAATAAAAATAATAATAATAATAATAAATATTTTTGTTTTTAGCAACACTTACTCATATGATTATCCTGAGTTGTCAATATCAGATTCAACTGAGGACAACTACTCAAATAGCAATCTGAATTCTAAGGTTGTAATCTTATAATATAGATTCAATATCTGTAAGTAATAATAATAATAATAATAATAATTTAAAAATTAAATATTTTTGTTTTTAGCAACTACTTCATATATAACCCTGAGCAACTACTTATAGCTAATTATCCTATCGGAGTAATCGTATTTCCATTTAGTCTGGGAGAAGCATCGTCTTGTCTATTTTCTAGAAAGAAAAAAAGGAGTCAAAATTTCGTTGTGGGAAACAAAATTGTAGATATTCGTTATGCAAGCAAAGAGCTCACGTCTCATCCTTACCAGGGGTGGCTACTATATTTTTATATAAATAAAAACTATATTTTGATACTGAACTTTAAATTGTTTTTATTTTTCTTGATTAAACCTTTCGTGCTGTGGCTTTGATTTGCCGTTAACAAGAGAACTACAATTTCATCTACACCCATTGAGAGTCGAAGTCGCGTCAACATAATTGATGAGCTTTTGGCTAGAAGCAAACCCGGCGAGAATGTCCTGCGGTTAGAAACATTTTGGGTGTGCACGGGGGGCGGGGATGTGTAGGTAATTGGCTTATTTTGTCGACAGCTTAAGTCCCTCGGGTATTTATTGAAATATACTTGAAATGGCAAAACACTTAAGCTGGCATTAGGCCCAAAGATGTAGTCTTCTCTCGAGCACTTGATAAATGATTCCAACTGCCCAGAATTGGGCTAAATAAGAAATATATGCATTTAATTTATGTATATTAAATGTAAAATTATAAAGTTAGAAGGCAGCAAGCTGCGAATAGCAAATAAATAGCAATCGAATGATGAACTGCATGATTCAAAATAAGCATAGGATCGGTTACCTCGGGCAGATGTTTGTTGATCTCACACGGATGAATAATGGCCCGTTTCATGCTGTCGCCAGCGAAGGATCTGAGTTGTTTGGCCGCCTCCAGGCCGCACAGCATTGCGGCTCTCGTATAGTAACAATCGAGGACATTGTTGAAACTTCGACAGACTTTGGAGGCATTGCGTTTCTCGTACCAATCTGCTGGAGCCTCACATTCGATCATATCTGTGCGTAGCTCCTTGATGCAACTGTGTGCCGCATTTAGACTGGTGCAGCGCTTTTTGTTGCCGCTGCTTTCGCTGCCGCCATCGCAAACCTCCTGTTTGTAATACATGAGGGAATCTGTCAGCTTGGCATATATGTTATCCGGCGCCAGGATACAGTTTGTGGTCACACCGCGTATATGCTCCATCACATCGGCAATTTCCTCACAGGATTCTGTCAGCTGGGGCTGAGCGAGCAACAGCACAATTCGTTCCGGACTGACCACATAAAGCCGCGCCAGTTGCATTACCACGGGATTATCATCGCACAGACGAGAGCCCGCCGGTAAGGATCCTGTATCCTTGAGCTGATATCCGGGCGGGCATGTTGCCTTGCTGCCTTTAGTCGACTTTGATGGCGGCGCTGCTGTTGCTGTTCCCGTTTTGTTCGCTCCACCTGCTGTGACTGCTTTCACGGCTTCATTATGGCGATTGCTGTGTGGCTCCAGGCCATATCGATGGAAATACCATGGAAACCATATGCACCGCGTTGTGTCCAGCTGAATGAGAAGGAGTAGCAGCAATGAAAGAAAAACTCTCCAACTGATTGACATCGCCCAAATATATGAGTATAAAACTGTATACAGCCTTTTTTCCTAAAAATTATTTTCCCCATGTGAACTCGATTTTGTGGAGACTAACTGACTTATCAGTTGCTTCAAAATACATTTTTGTAAGCAAATTTTTTATAGATAGGAAAGGTTTTTACATATAAAACTTGTAAAAGCGCTCTTCTCTCTTAAGGATATTAAGAAAGTCTGATAATAAAACATTGGAATAAACATAAAATTTAAAATTTTGGCTACATTTGTCTTTCACCACAGACTGCCTAACCTTGCAAACAACTCCAGAAGGGTATAAATATACACTTCTATTTTTATTTTTATTCTTTAAGCAATGCCTTTTGGCCTTTTAGAGTTTTAACTGTGCTTAGATAGCATCAGTTTCATTCAATTTGCAGCTCAAGTTTGCTGATAAATGAAGAAATAATTGCAGTACTGTGCTCTCAGTTTATAATGCAAATCTAAATGCTCATTTTGGCTAAAAGGACATCGTCTTTTGCTAAATTATCACAGAAATTGCACAAAGCGGAGGATCCTAGTAACTGTTTCATATTGTTCTCTTCCCTTTGCAGTGAATGGAAATTGTAAAATTTCAAATGAAATCACATTTTATGCTGTCCAAAAGGCGACATGGACTCCCCGCTTCCTTTCTTTATCATGGCTCGCACCTTGACGCACTTTTTGTGTGCGTTTTTTTTCTCTCCTTTTTGTAAATTGTCAAGGATATGGCGAGTGAATTTTATTAGTACTCATAAGTTGTAAAGTGTATGGCAAAAGGACGAGGGCGAGCAGCAGAAGCCGAAACAGCAGAATCAGGAGTAAAGGAAGCCACGCGACGGCGACTGACTGCGGCTGTAGATTTTTGTAGCATACTTTTGTGCGTAGTCCACCCGCCCACCTTCCACGACTTCATGTTAAACAGATTTTTATTGCAGTTTTTTATTTGCATTTCTTGTTCTCGGATCGCGTTATTTTACTTATATTTCATTTTTTTTTCTGTATATTTTTATTATTTTTTTTTTAAAGAAATTTACTTTGTTGCTCATTTTGATGCCGCCGCTTGGCGTGGAGCATTTTTTATTATTTAACATTTCGTTTCATTTTGTCGCTGTAGGAAATGAAATATTTTTGCATATAAAAAACATTTCGACTTCATGCTGTGACAATGTTTTCGCGCTGTTTATGTAGCAGCTTCACTTTCACTCTCTTCTTTCTGTTTTTTGTTTTTTTTTTTTTATATTTATTTTATTTTATTTTGCTGTGTATTCATTTCCGGCACGTAATAAAATAACAAGGTAAATATGCAAAAAAGAGCGCATACTTAAGCGTCTCATACATAAGAGAGAGCACTCTCCATCCCCCCTTCAGTGGAACATCTCTGGGTTGTATAATCATCACATCATTTTGGAATTTGATTCCTTCATTAGTATATTTCTTATCATTAATCTTGAGCTGCAGATTAATAGGTCAGTCGGTCCGTGCTGTCCCTGTCTGAGCCCATAACAATTAGATGAATTGACCATAAACACAACATGGAAACTCGAAACTGAATGGGAATAGATAGAAATGATTAGAAAACAAGAGACAAGGGAAGACGGAGCGCAAAAAGAGGACATTGTCCAATTTAGTCAATGGCAAATTATGCCATTAGTTTGTGCCACGTTGAAATTTGCTCAATGAACTGTGATAAATTTGTTGACTAATTGCGTATGTCCTCTCTGTAGCTTCTCACCATCCTGGAACACTGTCCAGAATGTTATGGCAAAAACAGACATCAGGCTGAACTGATATAAAAATTAATTGGATTTTGATGTGTTGCACGGTATTCGCTTCATTTTGTTCACTTAAAGGTTCGTGCCACACAGATTGATGTAAATTAATGTGTCAAACAAAAGTGTAGTTATAACTAACTTTCACCTTTTTTTTCAATGGCTTTTAATGTATTAACTGAACTCTCAGCTCTTGCCAACTGTTTGGGCATTTATTTAAGCGTGCTTTTAAATATACTTACACTGAAAGAAAATCCTTCATTTTAATTCGAGTCGTACTAAGAATATTTAAAGGAGACTCCCTCTTTTCCATTTAAGCGAATCAATTTCTATTCACACAAGATTCAAATAAGAAACGGCTTACTACGGGTCGATTAGTCTCTCTGGGATTAAATCTAGTACGAAAATTCTTGTATTAATCTTTTTGTGATTATTTTAATTCAGAAATGATGATTCTGCCTCTTTGCTATCCAGTTTGGAATTAAAAACTGGAAAAGAACAAAGAACTTGAGATTAAGAAATATGCTCTTGAACTAAGAATTTCTTACTTGCTTTTAGGAATTTGAATATTGCATAATTTCTGCAACCCTCTAGGGAATTCTTGATTTAAACCCATTTTTTTCTTCCTGTGTATATACACAATTATATACTTTCAATTTATATACTTTTCACTTAATTTAATGCAATTAATTTGACATTAAATTTTTAATTGCAAAAATTCACAATAAAAATTAAAACAAATAACTTTATAATTTATTAAAAACAAAGACAAAAAACAAATATATATAATGTGTATATAAAAAAATATAGGATGAGAGTTGGTTTTTAAAAATAATGTGTGTCGATGAGCATAATTAAAATGTCAAACATGGCATAAATTATGTTGGTTAATGCACTCGGCATGCGCCTGTGCGTATGCTAACATTTTTAATTGCATTTTCATTAAAATCAATAATAAAAAACGAAAGAAAAAAAAAGAAATATAAACTATGAAAAGCCCGTGAAAACTATGGAAAAGTGCACTTTATACTATATATAAATGGCGTCCGAAAAATGGCACTTCATTTGCCAAGTAACTTTTACAGTCAGCCACCCAGTCAGCCAGCCAGCCAGCCAGGTGCGGGTGCTTCAAAATGAAAACTAATGAAAATTCTAGCAGCTCGGTGTTAAGGGGGAGTAGTAAAAACGGGCAGGGAACTGGCTGAGGGTGTGCTCAGTACAAATGGAAATTAGATTGCCCCGGCGCCAGTTTGCCAGACAAAACTTGATACAAGTTTCTCCGCCTTTGCCCCTTTTTTTTATTTGTTTTTAAATTATTTTTTTTTTTTGCTCTGTTTTTTTATTAACTACTGCCCGTTGGAGCAGGAACAAAAAGTAGTAGAACTTCAATTGCCAACGTAACTAGTTCAAGTTGCTTACAGTAATTATAAATTTACCTAAGGAATTACGCAAGTTCGTTGAGTGCAGTTGAAGGAGCAGCCAGTTGGCTTGCACCTGAGCCAGCAGCCAACTTCTTGTCAAGTGCTTTGGCAGCAGCAGGAAATGGCAATAATATTATTGATAGATTAGAGTGGCCCGCTAGCAAGGTGGCCTCTTGCCAGCTAACTAACAATTTTCAAGTACACTTGAGGTGTGTTCAGCAAATTAAAGCCATAACTACACTCGCAAAAAAATAACAATTACGAGTAGAAGAAGTTTTCAAGCGATTTCTAGATAAAAGAAAGACTATTTCGTAAAAATTGGCTTTTAAAATATTCGTTTTATTTGCCGCGTTGACTCCAAAGAAGGGTTTTCTGTGTGGAAGCTTAAAGTCTAGAAAAGAGTTGAAGAAGTCAACATTTTTATATTGAAAGTTGGTCAATAAAATGTAGTTATAAATGGGTTTTTATTACTAATTTTTACCTAGACTTCAGACTATCGTTAAGCCCAAGGCTCAGGCTCGGAAATCCATACCCAAACAGGTTTTTTTCTTCTATTTCTCTGCGTGTAGAACTCTTAGTTAACCTACACTTGTATCTTTTACTTCATGTGCATTTCATTGTCGCAACGCGCAGTACATGAACTGTTAATGGATAGCAGACAGAGAAGGAGAGAGAGTGAGAAAGGGAGAAACGAAGCTACAGATGATGATGAGAGAGACATATAAAAAAAGTTAGTTCACTTTATATCTCAAAACTTCATTTAGCCATTTGACAACCAGCAATATGAGAAGTAGGAAAAAAACTCAAGTACAACTTCTATTTTTTTTGTTTTGTCTCTTTTCGGTATGCCATCCCTTTTGTCATCTCTTTTATAGATCACACACATACACACGCACGCACACCCACTCTTTCAGCCGTCTGGCAGGAAAGCTTCTTGGGGCAATCCGAAAAACAGATCCCAAATTGAGTACAGGACAGACCCAGACTAAGACTAAGAGTCGGCTCAAATCCAGGGGCTCTGGAGTTGCTCTGCGGATTCGCTAAGGTATTAGCACCTTTCACTTCCGTTTACCTTTTACGTTTTTTCTTTTCTCACATTTCGGGTTGTTTTTTTTTTTTTTTTTTTGGTTTTGCTTCAGCACAGGTTTAGGTCAGGGGACATATACAAAGTGCAGCTTTCAATTTGAAGATACATTTTCCTTAGCAATTTTTCCTCAATTTTAGAGTTGTGCCTATGCTTTAAAATACAATTTTCTTACTTTGGATATCCTTTTCTTATAAGGGTCAAATGAAATGAAAATGCATCCTCCATCCACTGCAACACAGTTTTCCATATTATAACATCTGCATCCCAATGAGAATCTTTTAATAAATGAAAAAGAGCTACTCTCTCTACAGCATTCTTCATCTCTCTAGAATGCAGCGGTTCGAATTGAAAAGTTATCGATATTTTCGCCACATGAAATGAAAACATTTTAATCTAATACAACATATTCCTCCATATTATAACATTCACTCGAATGAGCATCGTTTAGCAGATAAAAACTAGAATAATATTTTCACCGTCTGCCTCGAATAAAAATATTGATGATAGAATTTTTCTATAAATAAAATTTAATCAATATAAAAGTCCTTAATTCCAGATTTCATTTACTATTATCTTTACCAAGGTCCATTAATTAAAAATAAGAAAAAAACAACTATTTTTCATTCACAAATCAAGCACTGTCATTAAATAGTGAAACGTTGCTGGAAGACTATAATATTGTTGACCTGAATATCACTCGCTTATCATTATATTAACAATTAATTCATTAATGCTAACTTAATCCGGTCTTGAGTATTATTGCAAGGGTAAAGTGCTGCACAATTAGATCATTAATCTGGGCAATAATTCGCCTGTCTTCACACAGCTCAGTAAAGCAATTGCGCTTAAGTTTTCCGCACAAGTTCAGATGAAAATTGCGCCTCAGTTGCTGGATAACTTTTCCTAAATTACAATCACTTAGAACAGTTTTAGCAGACATTATGCACTCATTTTAGACTTCCTTCTAATTTACATGCTATTTAAATTATGTTGCCAGCCAGCCAGCCAGCCAACCAGCCAGCCAGCCAGGCAGCCAGGCAGCCAGTCAAGCAGTCAGGCAGGAAGGCAGCATAGTCAGGACCTGGGCTGAGCACCCGACCAATATGGACTAGCTTCATCAAAATGCCTCGTCTGTCCTTGGGTCTTTTGTACTGAATTGCAGCCACTATTCGGAGTTGGATGTCGGAGTCCTTTCTGTTAAAACTTGCAGCAGCTGCTGCCGCAGCTACTTTGTAAAAACTTTTGTATGGCAGCAGGACGTCAGCTGCTGGGTCCTTTTTTTTTTTTTTTTTTTTTGGCTTAGCAGCGGCAGCGGCAGCAACAGCAAACTGCATAAAATTTCGCCAATATAATTTTAAAGAGCAGGCCACGGCAGCAAGTGGCTTCCTGTCCTATCCTATCCTATCCTATACAGTAGCTCTATCTGTCTGTAAGCTTTTGCAATAAAAATGAATTAAATGCAATGAAGCAGCAACGTTGCTCATCCTTCTGCTCACAGCTCACATCCTGCTGCTGTGGCGCCTCGGGGCGCGCAAATTGTTGCAACAAAGTGGAAGGTGGAAAATGGAAAGTGGAAACCAGCCAGCAACTGGTGTCAGTTATTGTTGGGATAGCTCAGGTAAAAGAGCTAAGTATAAGGCAAAGGCACTGAGAGTTTATACACTTAGAAGAAAGGATACCCTCAACTAACCATATCCTTTTTGGTATAAAAGATGCTTTCTTCTCTTTATTTATTTAGCTTATGGTTACAGAGTATAAGTTACACAAGCTATTGATTTAATAGTATCAATATTAAACTATAAAAATAGCTAAATTGCCAACACTGTTTGTGATGTGAAATTTCACTATGAATCAAAGTGCATTAAAAACGCTTCAAAAGAAGTTTTAGTATTAGCAAAATGATTTTTACTGGAAATAAAATTCATTTTCTTAAATATATTTTGAACTCTTCGGAAAAGTAATAGTTTTTATTAATATTTCGATTATTTTTGTTTGTTTTCCCAGTGTATTTGCCTTTACTCGGCTCTCCTTTCTCGCCTAACCACGCCCATCTACTGCTGCAGTTAATGGCAATTTGTAGTCGTGGGCGGCAGCCTCATGCAAATTTGTGGCTTATAGTTTATCAAGCCCGACTTCATCCCCGTCTCATAAGCCGCTGCGTTTCATCCTCTTCGAAATGCGTAAGTTTGCATAAACTGCGTAGGTGAATGCCTCATGGGAAATGCAGAAGAGATGGCCAAAACGGGAGGGGATTTGTTGCCTTTGTTGCGGCTTTTATGGCTTTTAAGTTGGCGAACGAGTCAAGCGGCATTTTTGTCTCGGCTAAGTGAAATGAAGTTGCTTAAGCAGTAAATCCCAAAAAGCAAAAAAAATAAAAAAAAAGCCAAAAAAGAGCTGAGGAAAGTGTCTAAAAATTTGCAACTATTTTCGTTTGACTGCATGAAATAAATTGTTGTTGAATATTTTACGTCTAAGCTGATTAAGGCATGAAAAAGTAAGTCAGCTGCAATAAAACGCATTTAATCAGTTGCATTAATGATTAAATTAAATTAATACTAATTAACTTTAAGCACATAAATATATGGAGTAAAAAAGATTAGCAGCTTATTGATTTAAACGTAATTACCATGAATATTGTGTGTGTTTTATGGCCAAAATATTTGATAAGTTTAAATAGTAATTTATTAAGTAATAATTGCAGTATGCTTTTATTAAACGATTTTTATTTATAGTAAATCATTTGAAATCAAACTTATTTCCATATGCTAATTGCCAAATACCAATTGAGATACTTTTGATTATTGCATACGAAATGCATACAATTTTTGTTTTTATTCATTATACTCTCTGTTTTGTGGTATCTGGGTGTATTAGTTTTCTTAACGAATTTGTAACTCTATCGCATGGAAAACCTTTTTCTATCTGACTCTTACCCCCTTCCTGAAATTAATCTGTGCTTGGGCATTGATCGGATTAAGAAAATGTAAGTTTTAAGCGACGATTTTTCACAATTTTCCTCCTCTGGGTATCGAATTTTCCTACTTCCTTCATCAGGACATAAAATTGTATCCAAATTTCAGCCATTTATAACTACTATAAACCCGGAATAAAGAGTATTTAGTATTCAAATAATCCTCTTATTTTATTGCAAACGTAAAGGCACTCTGCAAATTATACAATTATTCGATATTTTTGTATATCAAACACATTTTCTATTTTGCCGGCATCTGCAATAATATTAAAATATCAAAATATGTTTTCTATTTTCTGCTGTGGTATATTATTTGCACGGTTTTCCCATTTATTGACCGCTTAAGCGATTATTTTGTTATTAAAATTGGCGAATGGCAACAGAAACTGACAAAAGCATTGAAAGTCAATTACAGGTAAAATATTTCAATTAAAAAATAAGCTTTTAAAGGTCAATAGAGAAAGAGAGAGAGTCTAAATCACATTGAAATTTTAGCTAAAAAAAGCCATTTTTAATATTGTTCCACTAACGCAAAGATCTGCTTAAAATGATGCATAATCTGAGTAATCCCTGTGGTAAAGAAAAATAAAGATTGAAAGTAGCTACAACATTTAATTGGCTACTAGAGAATACTACAAAGGCCAGCTGAGGGATGCCAAAAATTCTATCAGCTGCCAAAAGGAACATTCATGTTTTTCTTTTCATTTTTTTTTTTATTTTATGCTCTCGGCTGAGTTTTCTTCGTCGAAGAAGAAGAAAAAAGTGCGTCCCACATGGCGTATGAAAGTTGGCAGCTTCTGCTGCTTCGCACGTTTTTCGCTAAAATCTGAAATAAAAGGCATCTACACGGCAGGCGGGGGAATTTCGCTTATTTTCGCTATTTTTGTTGCTGTTGTTCATATTTTCTTTTTTTATTTTTGTTTTTGTTGAAATAAACAAAGAATGCAAAAAAATGCACACTGAGCTATGCAAATTTGTTGTTGTGCTTTTTAGCCATGTCTGAAGGCTGGCTGGGTGTTGGTAGAGAAATCAATGTCAATGGTTGAGGCTAGGCAAAAGCGAAAAGTGAACGAATCGGAACTGCTTACAACGAATAGAGAATAGAGAGTATAGGGAAAGTAAAAGCAAATGCAAGGCATGTCCCGGCTGTTGTCTGTTGTCCTGTGGAGCAAAGGGAAAACGTGCGCCAGCTGCTTCACTTCGAGCACTTCACTTTCATGCTGTGCCCCTTTTTTCTACTCCTTCTCTCTCTCTCGTCCTGCTGCTCTTTACTATTATTTCTGCATGCCTTATGCAAGGCGCATTTCATACAGTTGTTGTTATATTGTTGTACCCTGTAGATGAATACTGGCTGAAAAGAGAATGCCAAGTTATGTTACAGGCGGCTAACATGAGGAATATAATAAATTCCTGCTCTGAATCATCTGAAAGAATCTGACTTTATTTCCACTAGGCGCTGTGTACTAAGTACTGAGTATATCCCTGTCGAGCATTCTCAGCTTGATCACTCTTGTTTTTCTTTTTGTTCTCCTGTGGGATTTCTCAGCTCTTGTTGGCCAACATCTCCTGCTTGTTTGCATTGTGTTTGCTGCTGCTGCTGATGGTGCTGGTGCTGGTGCTGCTTCTGCTGCTGTTAGCAGCTATTTGTTTGATTGTGGAAATATTTGCATACTAGTATAGTTTTTATTGGTACAACGTTGACACTGATAAGTTTCCCTCGGGACTTTTCTCGCTCGTCTTCATCTCTCCGCTTTTCCCAATTCTCTCTCTCGCTCCCTGTCTCTGTGTCTCTTCAGTTTCAGTTCAGTTGTGTCGCCTGCATGAAATTAAATAACAAAAGGGGGCAACTCAGAGCAAACGAAAAAGAGAGCAAAAACAGCAGCTCACTTGAATATTAATTAATGCTTTTGGATTCTGTTTCGTCCTCTGTGCGTTTAAAACACAAAACAAAAAAGATGTTGCTTCAGTTGCCCCATGGCTCCTGTCATTCGATTTGCATAGTGAACAGTTTGCCTGAATTTGACCATTGGGCTACACACAAAGTTATTGAATCTCTGCTTTGAAATATGCTCCAGCATAATAAAAAGTTATCTACAATACGCGAGTATAAAACAAAGTTCCAGACAGCAAAAAATATATATATAAATTTGAATGAAAGTTTTGAGAAAAATTATTTTGAAGTTAGGTATAGACAACTCTTGAAAAATAAGCACATTTCTGCAAAATATTGCCTTTAAAGATATTTAAAAAATAGTCTAGAATCCATCTTAATATTTTCTTAAGCTAAACCGTTTTTTAAAATATATTTTTTCCCTTTCTCTTCAAAAGATAGCTAAGCTTTGGCTTAGATAATGTATTTGAAAAGTATGCCAGCTTATACCCGCATTGCTGTCTAGATAATATATCCATTTATATTTCTTTACTCTTTTTATTTAGTAACACAAAACTACGATTTATTGTCTTATTCAAGTATTCAATTTGTATTGTATGCTACACAGAAAAAAAAGGAATTGAACTAAGAACTCTTGATTTTATCTTATTTCTATCCCATTCGGCTTGCAGATAGCCCGAACTTAAAACGCTGTTTTGATCTTTGTTCAAATGAAAAATAAATTATATTAATTATTCTAAGATAATTATAGGATCTCCGTGCTCGACTTAATCCCAAGAAGACGTATAGCTTATTTCTGCCTGTTCATGTTTGACTTGAAAATAAAAAGGATTTTTTTTAAGTGCGATTATGAATTGTTAAACTTAAAATAAACTATTTATTTATTTGTATATTCTTTGGTGTAGTAATTTGCCTTTCGAGCTATTTCTAAGCCAATTTATAAACAAATTCTCAACTATTCTTTTCCACAGAAATGTTGTATGCCAGTCAGAAACAAACATTGAAATTGAATCGCAATCTGCCTCTATGTTTGGACAGGCTGATAATAGACAAAACGTAAAGCAAAAGTCTTTTAAGTTGACAACGCTCGACTAGCGGCTACCCTGTACTAAACGAATTGAATGAATAACTATCCTAACAGTGAAACAATGCGTACTGCCTTTCCAGCAGGGTCTATTTGGTCGAAGATACTTTTTCTCTCGAAGCGCTAAAGGGTATATGGAAAAAAAGCTGTTGCCTAAATGGAGGTGTCCAATTCAACGTAGATTTTGTAGTTTGTTGTTGTTATTTTAGTTTTTGTGCCTGCCACCCGAATAGAATTGAAAACATGCGTTTTGGCATCGTGTCCATTCATTAGGCTGCATTCACTCAAGATTCACATTTCGCATACGCCACGTAAGCCAGCGTCATCAATGTCAGTAGGGAAAGGCGGCAAAAGCAAAGAAAGCAACCACAGTTGTCGTTATATGGCTAAATCCAATAGTCGTCTCCATATTTGGTTACAAAAATGTGCCTAAAATGTGGGCAGAGCAAGAAGTGAGGTGGTGTGGTAACATTAAGAGGAAACTCATCTGGCTCTCTGAGTGGGATATGTTTAATAAAATATTTATTTGATACAAAACAGGTGCGAAATTTCAAATGCGCACTGCCTGTACAACCGAAGGCAATTTTTCCGTTTGGCATTTTATTTATTTATTTTTATTTTGGTTTTTATTTGGTGCCCACAGCATGATTGTTCATTTAAAATTTTTGTACAGCCTGCCAAGCGAAAATTGGATTTTCATTTTTTCTTGTTTCCTACTGAGCTTCCGTGTTTGTCTGTCGTCTTTGCTTTTCATTTAGTTCAAATTGCGCACAAAAGTATGCTATGATTTTTAATCAAAAATCAAGAGGCGGCTCAATGCCGATTACTATTTTCGGTTTCTGTGTGCTTATTAGTAATGTAAAGGATATACTCATGTATCGATACTTTTCCCTGAATTTAAATAGATTCAATAATATTATTATAATATTTCTTAATGAAATAAATTTTCATGCAGCCGAAAGACGATTATTTAGTCAAGATTTAGTCAAGTTTTCATTTTATTATTATGTGTTTTATTTGTACAAAATATATTTTGATTTTAGCTCGATTTCTTACATTATTATTGCATTGTAGTGCATTTATTTTCTAGCTTTTTTTTAGCTTTATTTGAATATTGCTGTAGCGTGAAATGCCAGCCGAAATGTGCCACACATGTCGCTTATCTATCTTCATTTAAACCATTTTTAGCCGCATGTCTCGAGCTGTCCACCTACTTTCTATGGCATGCCGCAGCCCAAATTTGTTTATTTCAACATATCTAAGCCATCTTACTTACATCGCTGCATTTCCGTTCCATTCCGATCCGTTTCGTTTCGTTCAGTTCCGTTCCGCTCTTGGCACGTTCAACTACAGCACTGGCTCAGCAAGAGACTTGCAATCCAAGCGAAAGCATGACCCAAGCGTGTAGATTTTCTGTTTGTCTTTTATTTTGATTTATGTTGCAGTAAACGGCAGCAGCAGCAGCAGCAGGAGCAGCAGCAGAAGCAGCAGGAAAACCAGCAACAGCAGTTGCTTCAGGGCAACCTCATTTGATACTTTGTCGCATCATTTCACCACACTTACACATACACAGACAAATGCCAAGAGTGTGGAGAGACCTGACCCAACTCCAACTGTGGCTCCAAACCGCTAACCTTACTCCAGACCCTCTCAGTCTCTTCTCCTGTCCCAAGACCAGATAACGCATTCCATGGCAAGGCAGTAGTTCTTATACTCTACTGAATAGTATTATAATTTAGTTGTTAATTGTGTAACGCCTTGAAGCAGGTGTGCCCGACTATATATAATGTATATATATTATTATAAGTATATTGATCTTTAAGAACATCAGGCGAATCGTTTGTCCCTCTGTCCGTCTGCTTAGAAGTAATTACAATAATCAGCTGAGATAACTGGCCTAGAAGTAAGAAAAAGGTAAATTAAACTCACCAATTACCAGATTTTGAATGGTCTTCTGGCTTAGCTACAACTTTATTTGATCAAAATCAGACCACAATCTGCTGTATTTATTAAAGAAGGGTATTCAAATGTTCGGCTTGTCGCTGGTAACCTTGCTTCCTTGTTGTTTTTTTGTGTTTCTGTAGTTGCTTTTGTTGGCTTTTCATGGGGCTGTGATTCTTTCGTTGCATACTTTCAAGCGGCAAGCCAAAAAGCCATGACGCTCCATCTTACTCTTTCTCACATAATTGCGGTACCACGCGCCGCACCGCACTGAGTTTCAAGTTTTTTTCGGGAATGTGTATGAGTGTGAGTGTGTATGTGAATGTGAGTGCGAGTGAGTATCCACATTCATATTGTGAGTGTTTACGCCTTATAAAACGCAACATTTTCAGCCATGCAGCGACAACGACAACGACATTAGAATCGCTGCCAGTCTGGCATTTGGCAACGCCACAAAACTTGCCATTACCCCAGCCTCTCTTTCCCCTCTCAGCCCCTCCTTCTCTGGTATCTAAAAAAACATGAGCGTTACGCTTTGTTTGACTAAAATTTATGTTGATGTTTCTTTAGGTTTTTCTGCCTGCAGTTTCTTTCGGCTCTTTATACTCTGCATACTCGCACAGTCACTAAAAAGCGTATGCTAAGCTGGCTTCTCCGACTAGGCGAGGGATATATATCTGACGCAGCACTATAATGGATCAAGTTATGTTCGGCTATATGTCCGATGTCGATAGTTAGCGGGAATCTTATAAGTTCCTTAAGCAGCTTAGATTTATTTAAATAATTTCAGATCCGCTTAAAGGGTATTTCCTAGTCGTTCAGGTTTGACTTGCATTTTTATGATTTTTTTGTTTTTTGGCAACGCCTCGCAGAGTTCGTCGCATGACTCATGAGCCAGCCAGTTCGGTCTGCCAGTTGGTCTGGCTATTTAAAAATGTTTTAATTTCTTGCCAGCCAAAATATTCCGTAGATTTTCTACTACTAATTCACTGGCAGGCGGCAAATAATAATTCACAGATATCCTGCCGTTTGTTCGGCCATAAAATCCATGTTTAACTTGACTGCCAGCCACATACATAATTATGTCTATACACACATTTTATATATAAGTAGTTTGGCTTTCTTCTTTCTTTCTCTCTTTTTATGCTGCTTATTAAAATTTATACGCATTGACGAGCAGTTTTTTATGTTTGCGATTCATTATTCCATGTATTTTATGGCTAAGACCAGTAACAATGTATCTCTCTAGTTGGCTTTATTTCGAGTCTAGTTCTTCTTTTTTTTTGCATTTTTTTAGCATATGCCTATAAAATTGATGGCTTCTTTTTTATGCGTTCAACGCACCCGCAAACTGCATACTAAAAATTCGACTTTAGCTTTATTCTCATATTTCAGTGATAATCATACGCCTGTTTTTTATGATTTCATCAATGTGGCTGCATATAAAAAAAAGAAGTATTTTCACAAAGCTTTTGAAGATTTTTATTGGCTTTTTTTATTATTTGTCGTTACTTCTATGTTGATTAAAAAAATAACTAAAATCGAAAGAGTTTTCTGCTATAAAAATAGTTAACTGAGAACCAGGTCGACATTAATTGAAAACCAAATTAAAGAGTTTTATTTTTAATATAATTCGATTATTCTAATCCTTAACGGGATATAACATTTCTCTAAAGATTTCCTAAAAACAAAAAGTATACAAAAAATAGCATTTTTTTTGGCAGTTTTGCTGAACGAAAACTGAAAGAGAATTCGGTATTAACGCACGTATGCACAGAATGTGCTTTGGGGGGGAGGAGGTGAATGAAGAAAACGAAGGGGGTAGAAGTAACCAGGGAGTTGCTAGTGATAGAGGAACAGATGTTCCACATATAGCCAGTTTTCAAGTATTGCAATAAAAACCAAATGGCAAGAACTGAATTTCTCAGGTAGGTGAAAAGGCGGCAGCAACTGACTGACAAAACCTCAACATGCCACTAAAAGCATAATCATGCACTTAACTAAAGCCAACATAGAAGTTACATCTCTCCATTTATGTGTGTGTGTATGTAGGGTGTGTGTGTGTGTGGGTGTGAAGGCGGGGTATATCCTGCGGTGCAGGTGTAAGTTGAGTCGTTGTAACGCACGTAGAACTTAAGTCATCATCATACAAATAAAAATTTATGACTTTAAATGCGAGTGTATGAGTCTTGATATACCCTGTACGCTTATAGGAGGCAAGAAAGAGAGTGTGCTAGGCAAGACTGGAATTCAAGATCAATTTGTTAGAGCTCCGATATAAACCTAGTCTTACTTACGCTATTTCTTCAAGGATATGCGGTCCGAGCTAAGGGCTTTGCTTTCCAACTGTGATTCATCAAAATCTATTCTACATTTTAACGTTTAATTTGTATTTAATAGAATAGTTTCATCTGTTATTACCTTAGGGTCTGAAACATATCTTTTTAGCATCGAAAAAGCTCCCTTTCGATATCTAAAGAAGATTAGAATCTCTGTAAAAGATTTGTAGCGTTTTAGGTTAAGTTTTAGGCTTAACTTTGTGCACTTGGTTTGGTTCAGGCTGGCCAAATAATCGAATATCTGGAGTCGAAATGGTTCGGTTCAAAACTGGGCTGCAGTCTTGTATATAACAGATGAAAGAAAGCTTAACTAACCCCTTAAATTGAATAATATATATATATATATATATATATATGCATATACTCGCTCAGGATCCCTTGTTTATTCAAGCCAGCCCGGTCTGTCTGTCAGTTTATCCATTTGTACATATCCCCATATGAAAGCATAGTTCCCGGAGACTGCTAGAGATAGAAATCCTGAAGTTGGTACGTGGATTTGTGTATATGAAACGCAGATGAAGTTTATTTCTGATTTAGAATATTTCATCCTGTGAAACGTCAAAAACAAATAGCAGATAAAGTTTAAGAGATTTTACCTCTAATTTAGTTGTCTACTTTACTCAGCCTGAGTGTTTTTTAAAGCAATTTTTACTTTTGCAACGAAGAAGCAAAGGTGCAGCAGCCTTAAAGCTCGTCAATTGGAGCCTTTCAGCTTGAATGGCTGAAAACCTGCCTACAGAGTATTTAAGAGTCGTGCATGCCCAACTAGAGCATTCTTTCTTATTTGTGGTTGTGTTTGTGCATGTGTTGGTGTGCGTTTATGTGTGTGTGTGTGTGCGGTAGACCCACAAGTCAGGCGAGTTGGCTTTGCTACGTTTGTAAAAATGCCACTTTATTTGCACTTGCATCTGTTTGTAGTTGTTGTTGGTTTTTTCTCTGGCTGCTGTAGTTGTTTTTGGTCTTCTTACTCTGAGTTGTTGTTGTTGTTTTTGTTACTTTTGTTGTTGTTTTTCCTCATGTGGTTAGCCAAAGTTGACATTTCAGACAGGAGAAACAATTTTTAAAGTGTCCAACATTTTGGGAATGGGACAGCTGAAGCCAGTGCGTGATTTAATTTTAATTTAGTAAATAATCTCCATTATCTCCTTAACACTCAATGGAACAGTCCGAATTGCATTCATCTAGATCGAAAGGGAAGAGACAGGCTTACATAAAATCAGAAGAACAGCCTCGTCTTATCTTCCTGATCGTTAATATATATAATCTTTATGAGCTTGAGATTGCCTATATATTATTCCTATATATCCTTCTGCAAATTATTCAACTTCTGCTCCTTAAATTCAGAATTATCCTGAGCAGAACCCAATCAAAGCAAGATAATAATAAAAATGAATAAATTCAGCTGTCATATTTATATCTTCATTCACGGAGAAGTTCTGCGCTTTCCCTGTTGAAAAAAGGAAGAAAAATGCTCAAAACACATGACTGCATTTTTAATTGAATAACTTTTAATATGCTTAAAATTCATTACACGTGTCCTTGCAATTGAATTCATAATAAGACAAGTTGTGTGTAGTCATTATAATTTGCAATATTCATAAGGATAATTTTCGGGATTCTTTTTGACAGATTCTTTCAATTATGTGCGTCCGTCCGCAGTCTGCGATGTCAGCTACTTAAATAAGGTGCGCCACGCGAATTTTAGTTAAGAGAGAGAGAGAGAGAGAAGAGGATATGAGAAACTACAACACAAAAGCCGCTTCCGAGCTACTTTTCAAGTTGAAGTTATTATCCTGGCAGGCGGATAGCAGAGGGTAAGTGGAAGGTGGAAGGCGGAGGAAGACGGCAGTAAGAGTAGACTTGCCAGACTTTTGAATAAATTTTCAATCTGCTGAGGACAACGGCAACGGCAACCAGGACGACAATCAGCATTATGAATATGTAGCTACATCAACTTAAGTTGATGTGTGTCCTGTTGCTGTTGCTGTTGGCGTCAGTTTTGGCCGCCAAGTGAAAAGCCAAGCCAAGTTGCTTGAACATTTTTAAAAGCCGCTTTACTTCTGTAAATACTCAACTTTCGTTTTGGGCGAAAACTTTTCACCAACACTGTGCTGAATAAAGCACCGAAAAAAACTTGCATAGAAAGTCGAAATTTTTCTTTCTGCATTTTCTTTATTCTTCTTCTTTCTTCTTATTTTTTTTTTTTTCTTTTCTGTGTTCGTCGCTGTTAAATGCTTTTAGCCGCTTTGTCAGAAACTTGCCTGATACGCTTGAAGCGCCCTCAGAGATATTTATATTCTCTTTCCTCTGCTTCTCGCGAATATAATGGCATAAGTAATGCAAATAATTAAGCACTAAACAGCTGATAACAAATCATCAATTAAATGGTACCAATTAAATGAAATGCCGCCGCCTCTGCCATACAACTAAGAAATACCAAATAATAAAAGAAAAGTGCGCTAATCAAGGAAAATGCGACAAAAGAAGAGGCCTGAAAAACAAAAAAAAAAAAAAAAAACAAAGAAAAGAAGAAAAACGAAGTGCCGCAATTTCTCTTTGTGGTCAACCGCCATTAACGTTTATTACACCCACAAATCGCCCAACAGAAACCAAAGAGCAACAGCACAAAAACAGACAAAAAATAAAAGAGAAAAAATAAATAAAATAAAACAAAGCAAAATATAATTAAAAATAAACATTACGCAGACAGTGGGACAGCAAAAAAAGAAAAATAAATAAATAAATAAGACAGAGGCAGGAAAAGAAACAGAAAATGTGTGTAATAAAAGGTGAAAATTGCATTGAAGGCTGAGTCCTCGTCTTCGTCCTCATCTTCGTCCTTGTCATCGTCTCCTGCTGCAGCAGCATTTTAGGCGCTTAATTGAGCGTTTTAGTTATGCTAATTGTAGGGCCCGCATTCTCAGACCTTTCCCAAATTGTTTGCGCTCGCTTTTCCTTTTGCTTTCCCTGTAAAGCTCATATTTATTGTTGTCATTTCTTATGAGTATTTTAGTCTGGAGCAGGCATGATCCTTAATAGTCTTGGGGGCTGAGCTGTGTGTGTTCTTGGAATCTGAATGCGACTTAATTTATTGTGTAATTTCTTGGATAAACGTTGGGATCCTGAATACTCTCGAATGACTGTCGATAGTTTACTTTGTAATTGTATTCCTCTCTCACCGGATCGAACTGGGCATTGCACTAGGACTAATTTGTTATTTGAATGGAGAATCAATGTAATAACATTTCAAATTATGATACTTTCTCAAAACTGAATGAACTGTAGGAAAATTTATATGGAGCTTGGGTCACTTTTCTATTACATTCAGTGCTGCTTATAACTCTGTGTCCTGTTCGGATGGAAGAAAGAAAATCAAAGACATCAGAATTATCCTCGTAATTGAAAATGATCGATTTATTGCATAAATCTTGTATGCAGCAGAAAAATTCCAAAGTCTCGACTGATAACTGTAGGGATATAGAAAAGAAATATATTTTTTTACAGAATATATTTATAAGAAGCTCTATCTATCTATCCTCTATCTATGTACAGAGAAATTTATAAAAATTCTTTATTTATATTAGATTCATTGTATTGGGATATTTTTTTAGTTGCTTATCAGAGTCGGAGCAGGTGTCTAAAACAAGATTATTTTGATGATCAGCTTTCTGTTTCAATCTCACTTTGTTCCTTTTCTTTTACCCATCCCCGTTCCTTTCTCTTTTTCCTTTCTTCTTTCTGCTTTCCCCCTTCTACATTTAATTCTTAGTCTGCAACAATAATATATTCTCATTCTACTTGACTTGGTAAATAATTAAAAAAATCAAATTTTATAAACCCCAAATTCAACTTACCCAAATTTGATTCCACAACACCTTCGAAATAATCAACACATTCAAAATGTTTTGGTTTTGTTTTTTTTTTTCTTCGCTCGCTTTATTTTTGATTATCTACCGTAAATACTTATAATATACAATTCTCGGTTTTCGGTTTTTTTTACTCAATTTTCTTTGTCTTTAATATTATATACAAATACAAACATACATATATATGCTTCGACATACATATATAGGCGTATTTAGGCTTACAAACTAATTGCTCTTCTTCGGATTCATTTTAGAGGGTATTTTTTTCTTTGGATTCTTTTTTTTTCTTTTGGGAAATACAGTTAGGCATAATACATATATACGAGTTGATGTATGTATGCATGTATATAACTCTATATGGTACATATAAATATCAATCATAATATATATATATATATATATAGAGGGAGACTCTCTCTTTGTTTAATATAAATATAAATATAAATATATTCATTGTAGAGAACCAAAGAGTGAGAAAAGCATAGCACAAGAATTTTCTTTAAACTGTGAACAAAATTTGCATATTATTGAACCGGTTCTTAGGAGTTAGGCAATTAACTGGCTTTAAAATGGTTTTGGCTCGGCTTGCAAAAGAAATCCATTTTTTTTTTGTTAGTTTTGATTTTTTTTTTTATTTTATTATTTGGTAAAGGAAACCAGTTTTCCATTTTGCCTTTTTTTTTACAAGAAATAAAGGAAAATTTTGCAAGTATTTTAAGTATTTTTTTTTTGTATCTTTTAAATGCATTTGAAGTTACTTTGAGCTAGCTGAAACTTGTGTATGTGTGTGTGTATTGTTGTGTGTGTGTGTGTGTGTGTTAAGTGTAAATATTTTAGATACATTTAGCAGATGCCTAGGGCTAAATTTTCACATCTTCAACAACATTTTGCCTCCATTTTATGCTGCTGCTTCTTTCATTTCTTTTTTTTTTTTTTTTTTGCTCTGCTTTTCTACTGCTGTTTCCCTTCCCTGAAGTGTGGCACAAGAGTTGCGTGACAATTGAATCATGTTAATTGCCTGCTACATCTGCTGCATCCTTTGCTGCTGCTACTTTTGCTGCTGCTGCTGTTGCTGCTGCTACTGTTGCAGTGGGTCACCCGCAGGCTTTGCCTCTGCTGTTGCTGCTCCATGGATGCTGCTCCAGCTGCTGCTGTTGCTGTTGCATCCCGCATGGTCAGCTGGCTGCGCTTTGTAATCGCTAGCAGCTGCAACACTAATTGCCTGGCCAGTGACCAGCTGAGCAGCGACGCCAGCAGCGCTGCAGTTAGAGTTGTGGCAGCGCTGTTGCTCCTGCTGATGCTCCGACTGGCGCCTGAGCCAACACCTCGCCAGGCGGCGCCACCATCCTCTAAACCTTCGGCGCCGTCGTCTTCTTCGCCTGAGGGTACAAAATGAAAGAGAAAGTCTAGCGAGAAATAGAGAAATGCAGGCCATGTAACTCTTTGTTGTTGTCTAATGTCTTTTGTCTCTTCCATCTGAGAGACTTTTGTGTATGGGAATGCTAATTGGCTGTTCCAACTTACCCTGCAGCTGTGTCAGGTAGCTGTTCTTCTTGTTCTGCAATTGCTCATCCTCATGCAGTGTATACTGGTCATATAGCTCATCCGCGTTCACCCGATTTCCACTAGCTCCATCATACTTTCCAAACGGATCCATCTCCAATATGACTTTATCCGTCGTCCTCCAGTAAATATCATGCAACTGTGCGCTGCAGCGTAGCTATAAGTATTGATTAGTTTTTACTAACTATTTCCTACTGGGTATTCTACTGGGCGCTCACCTTTAGCTTGCCATTCTCAAAGTGCTGATCGGTCACCACAAAATGTATGCCCACAATGGCTGTCTCGAGTTCATTGCGTGTTTCCCGCTGGATCTTATGATGTCGCACATGGGAGGGATTCACCTGGCAAATAAATTAGGGGCGGAGTAAAAATTGTTAAAATATTTCAGCTAAATTTGAAAATATTCGATTATTTGGCTTGGAGTTTTCCAGTTAGGTTTCTCTTTCAATTAATTAGTAATTTTTATAGTAAAAATTTCTCAGTCCAAACTCTTTCAGCTTTATTATTATAACAATGAATTCTAGAGCAAACTTTTTACTTTTACTTTGAATCCTTATGAAAATATAAATAACAATCATTTTCGGATTCAAAATTTTCCTGAAAATAATTATATTATGACCTAATTATATTTCCTTTTGCTGCTGTTGAGTAAAATGAAATTTAATTCATATTTTTTACCTAGCTAATGTTAAATTTAGCATAAATTTCTGCCATGTTTCGTTGCGGATGGAAAATCGTATAATAAAAGCAGCCAGCTAAATAATTAGCTTACACACAGACGGACAGACAGGCAGACAGGCGGACAGACAGACAGACGGACGGACAGACAGACAGACTCGCACATATTTTGCTAGGCGCTGGCAAACAATGCTCATTGATGGAGCATAATAGCGGAAACAACAACAAAGAGCGGAAATGCTACCAACACATAAACAAAGCACATACACGCTCATGCATACATGCATATACACTAAGACAACACACACAAATACACTTGTACACACACTCGCATGAGAAAACCGCAATTCCGCGCTGGTTGCTGAAAAGGCGCTCAACGCGCAATTGGTTGGTTTCACTTGGTTGAGGCTAGCGGGGGGAATGGCTGCCACCTTTTGACGATTGATTGAAAAATTGCCCCCTTTCCCTTCCTTTTCCCACCCTTTTCCAAGCCTTTCACATTTATCCCCTTGCTCGGTCTACCTTCCTCTCGCTGCAACTCTGTGCTTAAACAATGAACCCACAAGCAATTAAATAGGAATGGGTAAATATGCAATGCACTGAAAAAAAGTTCTAATAATTTTTGGGTAAGCAAAAAAGGGGAGGAAAAATATTCATGGAATATTTTATTCATTTATTTCTATAAAAAACAGACAGGAAAATAACTTTTGTATTTAATTGGAATGCCTAGAAATTAAATATTTTTCATAGTGTAGACCAAAGAGGCAAAAGGAATACCTGAGAAATTACATAGAATTATTCGTGCTGGCAATTTGACTTGCTGCAGATTTATAAACAATACTAAAGCAATTTTAATTAAAAGACCAAAAAAGCGTTAAAAGGCTGCTTGCCCACTCGACAAAAGTATATTGTGCTTAATTCTTAATAATTACATTCCACAAATTAGCAAAATTCTGGAAAATTTGTGGAACGAAGCTTGGAGGAGGCATTTATTTGTATTTGCTAAGAAGTAAGTGAGATATTCAGTACTACTATTTCAACGATCATAAGGCTGCTCTCTTAGTCAAGGTGTTGCTTCAAGATAAAGGAGTTTAATTGGATTTGGTTCGAACTTTTGTTTATTCAAAATTTAAGTTAAGGTTTGAGGTGAACTCAACTGTTCTAAGTCTATGGTAATTTTGACTTTAAGTTGCTCTAAGCAATCTGAAAATATTTAAAACAAGAGTTGAATCTTTAAGCATTATTTTTGGAGTAATCCAGAATTAGCTCTCTCTGATTTCAGGTTTGGCTTTATTTTGGAAACCTCAGACTACAAACTGTATTAATTTAGAGAATTAATCGAATATTCTGTTTTGATCCAATTCAATTTAAATGTCTTAATAAATAAACAATATTTACAAAAATAATAAACGAAATCAAACAATCGAAAAGTTGCCTAGAACATTTCCCTGTTTTTACTCTCTTATGCAATCATTTTCCAGCCAAAGCTTAGATTTCCATAACGAGTCCTTTGCGTTTTCCGAACAACCGCGCACTTCATTATGCACAGATTTTCAACATATCATTATGTACACAAAAGATCACTGCAAGCTCAACAACAACCAAAAAACAAAAACAAAAAAAAAGTGTAGCATACAATTGAGCGCAGAGGAATGGCAAATTAGTTGGGCAAACCAAAATTCAACAGCCAAAAACAGGAAAAAAAATCATGAAATCAAAAACTCAGAGTGTGAGATACGCCCCAGTGAATCACATCGTCATGGCTTTGATTCAGATTTTTGAGGGGGAGCAGTTGGGAAGGGTTGGGAGGGGTTGGGAAATCGTAACCAAAAACTGCTAAAATGCGCGCACAACTGAAGAGTTTTCCAATAGAATTTTGCACATTTTCATGCCCAGTGCGTGCATAAAACTGCGCTAAATTATTAGATGCAAGGGCCTAATGCAATGGGCGTGCCACAACAGACTCTCTCTCTCTGTGTTTTCCTGGTAATTACAGGGCTTGTGGCACAAACTCTCGCGTTGCATGCATAAATTTCGCACAGATGCCAGCTTAAAAACAAGAAAATTGTGTTTGCATAATTTGCGTTTGGACTCACCTCTTCATTATTCACCGTCCATGTGAGATTCGCAGCCGGACGAGAGCGTCGGGATGTGCAATTACCCCGCAATATGTCCCCCACCCGATATCGCGGCCGGATTCCGGTTATGAGTGGTGGACTGTGTGGTGTCTCTGTAAATACAACGAGAAATGGGAAATGGGGAAATGAGAAATGGAAAACGGGTGACTGAGAGTTGGTTCCAATTGCTGCATCGATTGTCACTACAGTTTTGATACACTGCTCACTGCTCACTGCTCACTGCCCACTGTATACGCGCTCCACTGTACTCTACTGTACTGTACTGGCCCAGAGGCCAGCATCATATGTCTGGCATTTTGAAGGCTTCCATTTCGCGGCTATTTTTTTCCTCTCCGACATTTCGACATTTTGTGTAATGACAGTCGAGGTCTGATCTCTGCGGTCATACAGTCTATAATTGAAATGCTTTTGTAAACGTATTCGTATTCGTATTCGCATTCCCATTCATATTCGTATTCGTTTTTGGCCTATGAGAGGTGGACATTTGTTGGACAAAGGTGTGAGTTGTTTCATGACTGTTTAGTTGCGCCTTTAACGTAAACAAGTTGCAATACCCTGTAGTCAAAGTATGAGAAAGAAGGGTATACGTAGCAGCAGAAGGCGTCTCCTCGAAAACTATTAGATTTCTATACAGATTTGGCAGGCGAATATATCTAGTCCTACCCCGCTATCTGTCCGTCCGTCTATAATAAAGCTTGTAGTTTCAATCAATCTAATTTAGAAATATTTCTTTTCCAAATTATAGCTATTCTTAGGCAGCTTACGGCTTACAGAGTATTTGCTTATCGATCAATCGCTTGAATCGAAGAAAAGTCGATTTTATACTGCTCGAAAACTTCAATCTGTTTCGAAGCTCTAAAAACCAGCATCATATTTAATTGAGATCAACAGAACTTATGAATAATATTATTATTATTTATAATTTCATATTAAATACTCGTAAAGCATAAAAGTTTTGCTTCCCAACTCAGAACTCAGAACTAAGACCTCAATGCAGACAGCACACAGAAAGTATGAGTAAGTATTTTCCATTTTCAGTTCAAACCGAGCAGAAACTTGCAGCCAAGTCAAATAGAAATAGAAATGGAAATAGAAATCCGAAGACCAGCAGTCTAATTCTCTTGTCCTGTGCTGACATATAAGCGAGGACATGGAAGCCACCGGGTTCAATTGGGCAGGCCAAAGAGACTCCAGCTGAGACTCGAGCCGATGTCAAGAGTCAGAGGTTAGGGACCAAGCGAGTGTCGGACAGACAGACAGACAGATAGACAGATACAAATGTGGGCGGTGTATGGGCGTGACTCAAAAATAAACTGCAAGTTCGTATACTATGTTATTCAAGCAGACAAAATACAAACAAATTTGCTGGCTCCAGATCAAGATGAAGATATTTAAGCGCAGCCAAACAAAATAAAAACTCTGCTAAAGCGCTTCAGTTGGTCAATAAACTTTCTGCTACGGGTCTGAGTATGAGTATCTATGTTTGAATGTATGAATGAGTGAGTGTGTGTGTGTGTGTGTGTGTGATTGTATATACTCGCAGCATCTACGCTTTACGGTCTTTGGCAAATTGGGCAAACTCAAATTGGCTGTACGCTCGCCTGTTTCTCTGACCGTCTGTCTGTCCCTACAAACTTTGGTCGTGTCTATTTGATGTTGATATAACCATCTTTGAGCGATTCCGATATGTTTGTGTGCATTTCCAATTGAGGTTTGGACCAGAAGACCACAGGCACGCATAGAAGTCCAATATTATCGCCATTCTATTAGAGCCAAAGCTAGAGATAAACATTTGTGGTCTGCATTATAGTGGGGGCATATGAAACACATCAAAATATATCTCTATTCATAATAAATTCTTAAATATTTGTGTAATTCCTAATCAGTTGTTGACAATTCCCTCCTTCGCACCTGAGAAGGAATTTAAATATGATAAATCTCTTTCTTACGCTCAGCTCTCTCCTCAGAGGTTTCATTTACAGCTTACCAAAGTAATTGAATATATGTAAGTGTATGACCCATTATCTGGTTATATATATAGCTATATATATTGTTGGTTAATTTTAATTCAATTTTACCACTTAAGCCATGTTAAATACACAGATTTTCCTGTATATTCAATCTTAAACTGGCGTATTTTTACTTACCAATAACTTCCAATTCGGCGGCCGCTATTAATGTATGAAATGAGGGCGCATCCGCAGATACTTCGCAACTGTATTTACCGGATGTTGGCATTGTTACCGCATCGAGTACCACTTGACTCTCGTTGGAGTCTGGGCGCTGCAAGAGAGGCGATAAGAGAGAAGAGATGAGTCGAGCGGTGCTGAGTGGAGCGGAGGGCAGAGACAAGGCCGAGTATGAGTATGGGAAGTGGCTGACATAAAAGCGAAATAAATTTGTTTAAAAATACATACTGTACACAAATACATACCCATAACTATATATATATATATATATCTATACATACACAGATACATATTTATCTGTAGCTGAAACTGAAAAAACTGCACAACAAATGTATCTCGTAGATTGTTGGCGGATTCGTGTTGAGCTTCCTCAATAATTGAGAGAGCTCAAAAAGAGCAACAAAAAAAAAATATATATTGTTGAGGTTGGTCAATTTTATGTGCTTTTTCTTTATTTTATATAAACCATAAGCCGGACTACTGTTTGTATATATTTATGCTTTATACTATATTTGTAGGCTAAAAGCTGTCTCTGTGTGGGTGTGTGTGCGGGTGTGTGTGTGTTGGGGGCATATGGAAAATGTGTGTCCGAAATCATCATCGAGTTAAATAATAAAATTGCCCGTGTGTCATGTTTGTCAAATGGTTTTTTAATTCATTTTTTTGTGGGTCAGTGGAAAAAAAATTCACATCATGGCGTATGAGTAATATGCCGAAAGGTGTCGGCAAAATGTTAAATGAAACATTGAATATTTTAACCATTTTTTATATACCCTTGCAGAGGGTATTAAAACATTTCCACAAAGGGAGAGACCAATATAAAGTATATATTTTATTGATCTAAAGGATAAATATTGTTGATCAGGGCGAGGAGTAGGCAAAGCCACGTCAGTGCGTCCGTTTTTCAATCTACTCGCCTATCCTTCTGGCTATAAGGATAAAAGTCTCTCTGCTTTTGAGAAAGATGAATGAGACCTGCTATGTTGCAGGCAGCAATTATGTTCGAAATATAAACAAAGATTATATATAGAAAGAATACCAGAAAAGAGCTCAAGCTCAACAGTTCTATAAGAAGAAATAGCTACAGCCACAGTTTGCAAGGGTATGTAAAATTCGGCTGACTAAGAATAGCCTTTCTCTAATAGTTTTTTAGTTAAAAACTTTTTACAATAAAAATTTAAGTATTTTATGGCAGTATGGAAATCCCAGCGCAGGATTTTATTGACTACCTCTTTGGCAGGTGGATCTACAAAGAATTTTGTATTAATATTGTAAATATTTAAGCCCTGCATTGACGGCAATGCCAACAGGTTCTTCTGGCCACAGATAACCCAGAAAAAAGCATTTAACAATCATAGAAAATAGCAGAGCAAAATTTATATTCACTATAAAAAGGAAGCATTGCCCACACTCACAGTCCATAAAACTCTCACAATTCGCACAAATGTAAAGTTGTTTTTGAAAATATTATTCTAAATATTGGCATTGTATTTCTTTTGCAATTTGAAAACAAACAAATTCTAAATCATTTTTTTTTGTTTGTTAACTGCGAGGCTTTTGTTTTTATTTTCGCATGAAATAGAAATGTAAATGAAAATAAATAAAATGCCATATATGCTTGAATAATTTTCGAAAATTTGAATTGTGAAACAAGTTAAAAATGGCAATATTTATTGAAAAATATTGCCTGGTCGCGGGACCAGCCAATCCAGCAAAAATCCCGCACCCAAACTAGAAATAAAAACAAAAGAGATATATTTTTAATATGAAAAGTCTACGAAATACGATGTGTGTTTTTTCCGGCTCTCGGCTGGTAACTGCCATCAAGCGGAAGTTAAAAACCGTGTTTTGATTTGATTGTGCATTGAAATGTTGTGTGTGTCTATTGAACTGTGCCCTTTTTTCCTTGCCCCTTGCCCCTTGCCCTTAACCCGTTGCTCTGGCTAGCAATCCTTTAGTCGACTGAAGCTTTTCAATGGTTTGCTGAGCGCCTAAAATGCAAATATTTTACATTGTTCAGTCCCGCATTGCGTTTAGTTTAATTTATTTCGATTTTTAGATTTTTTATTGGCTTTCATAAGCCCTAAAAAACGCATCGGAAATGGCAAAACTATACACAAAAATTTAAATTTTTGTCTCAGCATTTGTTTGTTTTGGTTTTTCGGATTTTTGCATATATTTATTTACTTTTTACTCGTCTACTCAATTCGACTCTTTCAATAGTTTATTAAACGTTTGCTTTCGATATTCAATTTTACCGAGTTCTCTCATGTGAATGAGCTATGGCCTTTTTTAAAGCACACTATTCACTCTTTGAAGGACACTCAGCCAGCTGAATAGCCACATTTTTCAAGTATCAAATATAACAAATATTTTTTCATCCATTTTTGCGGTGCAAAATAAATAATCTGACTGAAATTAACAAGCATCTCATGGCCAAAAATAGCTTAAAAAAATGCTAAAAAATAATGGAAAATATTATGAGAATGTTGCTGCCTGTGCGTCACAGCAGCTGAAAGTATTTTTTCATAAAATCAGCTAAAAATAAAAAAAAAGTTTGTCACATGTCCAAAATTTCCTTATTTTTTTTGGACTAAATTCTGGGATTTTGACCACGTTATTGTAATGAAATATTCAGTTATGGCTATTAATTTACCAGTTTTTCATTAAAAAAAACTTTACACAATTCTAATGAGTCTGAACGAACAAAAGCGAAGCCTTTTTTTAATTAAATAGAAATAAAACTAGGAAGGAAAAGCTGTGCTCAGTGTACCGAAGATTGCATACTCTTTAGATTTTTAACAGGTAAGTTTCAGAGATATATTAAAAGACAGAATTGCTTTTTAATCCATCATTTTTTCAGAACTTTCTTGCTTTCAATGACAGTTATGTGATATAGTTGACGATCCTTCCATTTCCAACAAAAAGAAGACTCCAGACTGAGTTTCACTCATCGAGGTCAGAAACTGAGGCAGTAGTCTGCATAGGAGCAGATATACTGACGTGCAGACGGACAGAAAAACAAACACTTCATCTCAAAGTACTCAAGAATAGTACAGATACTTTATAAGATGAGAGATATGCATCCTTCAGCTCATTACATATGCCATGGCATAGTTATAATAACCTCTGTAAGGGTATACAATTTTAGCTCCAGAGAAAAATGGCAAACATTTTCGCTGGAAGCTGTAAAAATGTTTGTATTTTTCTCCATAATTCAGGTTTTTTAATGATGTGTTTGTAATAAAATATTCTGCCTTAGCTATTTGTCATAGAAATTATTTCGCTTTTATAAAATGAACATTATTGAATAAAGGAAAAGCTTTAAAGTTCTTTCTTACCCTAACTTTAACGCCCGGAAAATGAAAGACCTTCATCGGTGGTGTCTCCTTGGGTGTATATCTATAGAACTCTCTTCTACCCTTATACCATTTGACGGAATACAAACTATCATCCTCGATATCATAGGAGCATTTGAGTATCGCCATCTCGCCACGTCGCACAGCATGGGGCACACGCACCCGGACATCCCTCAGGGCACTGGAGAGTTCTGAAAAGGGAGAAAAATCATATAAATATTATATGAATATTAACATAAATTGTTTATTATTTAAATCTATTTGCTGTCAGCATATAAAATTGACCTAAGCGTACAAATCCTTCGGGCGTGCGAGGCATTAAAAAAAAGGAAAGCGTTTCTCTCATATTGTATTTAATTTACAATTTACATTTTATTATCAATTTTGATTTTTTACTGCTTTGCGAATTATTTATCATAGGCATTTTATGATTTATTTTTTTGCACTTTATTAAATAAATCCCAACGAAGCATTGCCAATTCCCAGAACGCATTTGCCTGTTGGCCGGAATACGTTTTATGCCCTTTCAGAAAATTGGCATGTCGATTTTGTGGAAGCAACGGGTCAAAACAAAAGAAACCGAGTAACGAAAGAGAGCAAGCCGACCATAAAATACCCTTGCAGATGGGAATAACCTTTGCTAGCCAGTTATAGTAAGGCTATGGCAGCTATAAGATAAAGTAGTCCGATCTTGATCATTTTTAGCAAGCATTTAGATTACGTATCCTTGCATCTGATCTGTAATTTTTATTAAGATAAATACATATTATTATAGAGCGATTGTTCCTTTTTAGGGCAACTATAGGATACAGAACTCTAATCTTAAGAATAAAGATCTAAAATTGAGAGACTGGCTTGAAAGCTGGACAGACAGGCAGTCTGAGATGTCTAGTCTCATTATCCTGATAAATTTTATGTAAAGTTTCTGGCTTGGTTTATGACTCAAATCTGTAAAATATTTCCAGTAATATTATTCTCATTAAATGGTTGTAATATATAGAATATGTTCAATAAACTAAACATAAGTTCAGCCTGTGAAAGCGTATTTAAATCTGCGATAATCTGGCAGCTTCTGTTTGCTTAGTCCACGCACGTTTTCCCCATATTTAGCCATAGGCGCTGTAATACTGTTATATTATATATATATATATATATATATTCCCGTATTGTATATATATTTTGATGTGCTTAATACGTATGTCTAATGTCTGTCGCTGACATTGTACACTTGTCGCGGCTTGTTTATTGTCAGCGCATTTTTAGGCCATCAATTTTACGGCCTGTCGTCGTGCATTATAAATCAGCATATAACAATTTCCCTCCGGTTTCCCCTTTTCCCTTCCCCCCTTCCTTGCCACTTCACCTGCTCCTTGTTTACTGCCTGTGCGAAATAAAATATGTTTATAGAAACAAAAAATAATAATAATATATGATTTGTGCCTGATTAAATGCGATGAGATTTAAAAATATTACACGCCTCCAGTGAATGTCATAAAAAAAGAGAAGTCTATAAAATATACGCATAAAAACGATTGTCAAATCGGCTGAGTGTGAATTATAATTTTATTTGGTAAAACAAACAATTCATTAAAATATATATATGAATATCCTTTTTTTATTAAATTTATTTTTTTGCCCTTTGTATCCACCCACAGGCCTTTTGGTCCTTTGTGATGCCTGATGGGATGGAGGCAACAGGAGAGGAGGTTACTGAGTCAAGAGATGCTGCCAGATTCCCCCAAATGGTAGATTTATCAGGCTGCCCTGGATACTCTCATTCTATATCCTTATCCAGGTGACAGAAGCTATGACGAGGTAGGCGTATCCATTGGACCACCCGAATCCTGTTCTTGCTAATGTTTAACAGCTCAAATATCCATTTGGAGTTGTAAAATGGTATATAAAATACTATGAAGGACTATAAAATTTAAGTTGCCTGATTTTTCTCTATATTTTCCATTTTCAAATCGGTATTCCCTTATATTTATTGCATTCACTAATTAAATTAAAATTGAATTACTCGTATTATTATCAGGCAATCAGTGTTGTAGCCATTTATTTGCCAGACATCTTCAGTTCAACAGCCGTAGAAAAGTTCTTTATCCTTTTTCGTAATTCCTTTCATTTAACAACACTTTTCGCTTGCTTGTTGCCTCCCATTGATATCGTGCCTGGATCGCACTGAATCGTCAAGGCTGTAAAATTGCGGCAGCAAATGAATGTCCAAACAGGCAACACCCGCATCGTATACCCTTCTCCCTTTCTCTCTGTGTGTGTGGGTGTGTGGGTGTGTGTGTGTGTTTGGGGTGGAACCCTTACAAATCCCATCAAATAACTGTAATTGCAAAGTTTTTGCTGCTAGACACGAGCACACGCCTACAACAACAGCAGCAACAATGCACATGCAACCCGTCCATTTGCCCACAACTCCCAATTGCCAGGGCCTGCCTGCATCGAAAGGGGACTCTCATAGAGGCGTCGTCCTGGCACTGGCAACGTGTGCAATAAATATGAATAACGAGCACAACGTGAGTGGCACACAAAGTAAAGAGGAGCCTTCCATATACACCTACAGCCTACACCGCGAGAAATTACACAAAATTCTATATACTCTTGAGTAAAAGCACATCTTTTCCAATGATGGGATTTCCCAGGTGATTTTCAAGTATAAATTCTTTATGCCATCTATTTCTATCGAATTAGAATTTGGAACCTCACCGTTTTTTCTTTGAGTGTACACCTACAAACATAGAAATCTCTGTCTGAGGCTGGCAGTGAAATGGTCCCTCAGCTTGTGTCCTTGTCGGCGAAACACAGCGGCAAATATTTGCCTTGTGTACCAATTGAGAGGTAGAGGACTCAAAAAGGGATATACGTTTGTATATGCTGCCCGTACATAGAAGCTGTGACTTCTTTTGTTTAATCCTTGTTGATGCAACATGTATGGCATATATTAAGCAGCGCCCAGTGACAGAGAGAGAGAGAGAGAAACAAAATGTCCTGTCCAAGAACTGTGATTTACACTCTCACCCAGCATGTGTCCAAGAGATGTTGCACTTAGTAGATTGACGCTTCAAACTCCAACTGAAACTGTCCACAAAACCTATGTACTTTCCATGGCTAGCTGCATAAATCAACTGGGCAACAAGTTGAGAAAGTAATCCGAACAGGACACTGAGTCATTTAAATAAAGAAAATTCTCTGGCAAATATTTTATTAGCTACAAATACGCAGGATGCAATTCAATAGGGGAAAATCGGAATATTCAATTCTGTAATAAACCATTTTAAGGACATTTTTGAAAACTTTTTTTCTGTTTAATTGAAAAGTGAATAAGTTTTGTTTATAAGCAAAAATTGCCGCATTTGCAAGGAACTTTCTTCTGAACTTTTTGGCTGTAAAATTATGACACATGCTCCTTATGATTTTTAGAGTCAACTTCTTGGAGTTCCCAGAGCTAATTGAAACTTTAAATACCAAAGAAACTTAACCCTAAAAGGGAAGAAACTTGAGGCAAGTCGAAAATCTTCTACCTCTTCTTACTGCCAACTTACTGTGCATCTAAGCCTGGCCACAACAGCCACATAATTTCGTTCCAAATGAACTCTTTGGAAGCAGAAATTTGCCTCACTGACCACACACAGTTTACACGACCAAGAAATGGAAAAATGGAGAAAAAGTATAAAAGTATAATAGAAAAAGAAAAGATTGAAGCAACTATAAGTTTTCGAAGTGAGGAGGCTCTGTACCCAAAACTTTCGACGGACAAGTTTATGAACTTGGCTTAGAATGTTGCGCAACATCAAGTTTCACTTGGGCAACAGTTGCTGCCAGGACATGGCATTTAAATTTTCTATTAGCAGCCAGCCAGCCAGCCTCTCGACTGGAACTGCAACAGGGCAGGTGCAACACAGGGCACACCCAGCAAAACTGTTGCTGGCAGAAAGGAGAACAAAGGGGGGACAAATGAAAAGCGGTTGTGCAGGTGTTTTCTCTGTGGACTCGCCGCCTGCCTGCCTGCCTGGCTGCCCGCATCGGCAGCTGACATTTTACACTTTTTTCGAGGGGGCTGATTGAGGGTTGCGGGGTGCGGATTATGGTGGAGTGTCTGTCGCCATTGGCGCCAAATACATCATAATTTGTCGTGACATTGGAGCTATTAAAAATGTAAAATCGCATCAAAGTGTAACTTGATGCGGGTGCAGAAGATTACAGCAGTCAAAAGGCTCCCCTCAAAAGGACAAAGCAACCCCCAAAAATCTGACGAGGATTCTCCAACACTATTAGTGTCAGACCGGCTGCCGCATACTTTGTTCACTCATTATTCAATCAGATTCGACTGTTGTCTGACGCCGAAAGAGCAGTGTAATCCCTAGAAGGGAGCACATGTCGCGTGTCACGCACGACATCGCATGGCTCTCTGGAAGTTTCCTTTCTCATCACTTTCTATATTATTATATTTTTAAATATAATGCCCCCTCTATAAAAAACCCAACTTTAAAAATACATAAGCCAAATTTTAATCCTTATTTTAAGGATAAAAAAATTGATTTGATGTTCCCAACTTGTTCGTTTTTGTTGATTATATTTGAAGCCATTCAGGTAGTAACTTTTTATGGTCTTTATGATTTTACCCAAAATATATTTGGGGCCAACAATAACAATTATAAAAAGCTTTTAGCTCTCAATAGATAGCAGGATATTTTTTGATTCGCCCCATCTCTAGCTGCCATCAGCACCACCACCACCACCACTAGCCAAAGCTGCTGCTGACTCACTGACTTTGTCAGGGGCTCTCTCAGCAGCAGCAGCAGCAGTGCAATCCCCTTGCCCAGACGACTGTTTATTCAGGCAGACTTGACGCCGTCTCGTCGGGGGATGCTGCTGTCCGAGGGTGAGTGGATGAGGAAGAGGATAGCGGCGGAGGAGGAGGGGCGAGGGTGACTGAAAAATTGTTGACAATTTTTGCTTAATGCATTTGGATGTCAGTTTTTTCGGTGACTGCAGCTTCGTTTCATGCGCTTTCTCCACAGTTGTTTGCGCCTCACAAACACATACAGTGAGAGTCATATGTATGCGCACTTTCCATTCATTTCATGCATTTTTAGCGATGCCAACTCGAAATTGCGACCAAGTTGACGAGTCTCCCTCTCTGTCTGCCTCTCCTGTCTTTGCCGCCTCGTTGGAGCCATTGAAAGTGAGGCAGCCGCAGCAATAGGGAACTGACGGTGAAGTTGGAGCTATAGCTGGAGCAGCAGGACATTGATGTCCTGACTCATTGCTTTGTGTTGGATTATGAAATTTAAGCATAAAAACCTTCTGCCTTTTGTATGGCTCTTTAAGAGCGCACAGCTCTTCTGATTCAGCTTGGAGTGTTTTGTTCGTGTTTTCCCGTTTGTTGCTTGGTGTTTGCCATTTAATGGCACATTTTCCGGTTGTCCTCAATGGCGGGCAGACAGACGGTCAGACAAAGTCACATTGTCAACTGTTGTGGGTTTCTCATTAAATTTAATGCATTTTCTTTTAATTACAAACAGATTTCAGACAGCAACTGCTAATGGTTGAATTACTGGGCTGTGAGGATGTTTAGATTAGTTCAGCGTGGAGCTGGGGAAACAGCTAGAATTCTTTGGAAAATTTTAGAATTTTCGTCGAGAAAAGTTTGTCTTAAAGACGGGTTTTATTATATATTAAATATTATTGTTATCAACAACAACTGGCAGAACAGCCCAGCCAAAATACTACCATTTTATTACTATAACTTAATTTTCAATCATTATTTTTGGGTGAATCTACTACCATTGTTCAATTGCATTTTCCCTCATAAAGCGATTGAAATGTATCTTTGTTTTTATGTTAAATTAAATAAATTTTTCAGAAAATAATAATGAAAAATTCCACTAAAAATGGCAAAAATTTCTCTTTATACAAACATAGATTAAATATCGAATACTTTAGATCAAGCTAGTGAAGAAATAAGTTTTTTTGATGGGTAGAATGAATACCTTTGTTTGAGACTATGTACTATATGATTCATTTATAATAAGAAATCTATTATCGAATACTCTAAAGGAATATTTACAACACTGATTAATATACTCAGCACTCAATGATTCTACTTGGCTCCGTTTTATTATATTCCCTTTCAGCTGTTCGAGGACTTTGCTGCACTTTACTGAAAAGAGTATGGCAAATATAGTATAATATTTCGACTCCAATAGGTGTATATGCCACTGATAGATACACAGATATATTTAGCACTTAACAATTCATTAACAGTATCTGCGCTGTTATATTCTATATCCTTTCCTTCTCTTCGAGGACTTCGCTTCACTTTCATTTGCACGCTCATTTACACCGAAATAAAGAAGAGCACAGAGCAGAAGAGAGGGAAACGTATCTACAAGATACTCGTCGCGAGTCGACTCGGGGGCCAACCTTGGCCATTTATTTAAAACTAAATAAGACAAGCATCGCTAAATCGCCAACTAAGCTCATAAAACCCCACGAACAAGTGCCAGCAAGTGTAAAGCAACGCTGGAAATGTTAAGGCAAAGTGAAAAAGTAAAAAAGTAAAAAAGCTGAAGGGAACAAAAAATAAAAAAAATATAAAAAAATAAAAAAAAATAAAGTAGGACCAAGGCGAAATGCTATGAAAAAGTGCAAGGGATCAAACAACTGAAACCAAGAGACACTAAGCATGAACCAAAAAAAAAAAAAAAACGGGAAAAAAGAGAATAGAAGAGGAAAAATTGTAGAAAAAATACTATATGGAGGAAGAGTTAGGGAAAAGCTGTAAAAAGTGAACATCGTTTCGTATTGCAGTTCCCGCATTCTGCCGTGTCTCCCGCCCCCCGCCGCCCACCTCTTGCAAAGCGTTTCTAATCTAACACTGAAAATTGCGCAAGAATTTGTTGCAATGAGCTTTTTATTATCCATTTTCAACCCACACAACCCGTACACACACACACACACAGACACACACACACACAGAAGCAGAGCGCCTTTGTGTATGCAATGCTTTTTGGATTTTACACTCTTTTGCATTCCTTTCGACGAAAATTGCAATGGCAGCGTGTTTTCGGCTAGCCAGCCGTGTGCACAGGTGAAAATTTATACCCTTTACTCCAATGCATTGTTGGCACAAGCCCCCTCCCCTGCTTTGCTGCCACGCCTACTCTTTGTAGTGGGCCCACGTTCAAATTATTTGCGGATTTGTTAAATTTGCGCAGTTTCTTTCCTTTTTTCCCCTATATATAAAAAAACTACACAATTTGCCAAAAACCGAACACGATTTCTGTGTGTTAAACGGTTGCTCAGGCTGTAAAGGTTGTAAAAAAAAAACCCTGTTGACTTTTGTGATTCTGCTGAGCATCCGATTCTTCTGAAGAATTGAAATATTTTGCAATTATTTAAAACTAATTTTCACTGCTTTAGACCTGCATAAGCCTTAAATCAGGTCAAAAAGTTGTATATTCCTGATTACAGATTTTGTATTATTTAGTTAAACTAAGAGAGTTTATATGTCCTGAAAGGATATGCCACAAATGGCAACAATAACAAAATGTAGTCCTACAAAAGACTAAGTTAAATTTATAGGCATTGAGCCAGGAATTGCAACTTCCGGCAGTGACAACATATCCTCCAAATACTCCCACAAACACACACATATATTTATATATATATATATGTATATGTATGTGTAAGTATAGCCTCTGGCATTCGGAATACTCGTATCCAGACATGGGAAACTTACAGTTACATTCTCTGGCAACTTCATTTGAGAACGCAGCGGAACTTTAGAGAAGTTCTCCAGCAACGAAGACGACGACAAGATAAAATATAAATAGCCTGAATTGTTGGTGTGTAGCTGGGGAGCAGGGAGGGGAGGGGAAACTGTTGCGGAAGTGCCACTGATAGCCGTCACATGCTGAAGATTTACTTATTAATGCCAGCCTGAATGGCATCCTGGTAAAAGGACACACAGCCAGACAGACAAGCAGACAGACAGACAGTAAGAGAGATAGAAGCGAGAGAAGAGTCTTACCACCCGCTGTGTTACTTTGTTTTGTTTTGAAGTTTCTTTGGTTTTGTGAGGGCGGATTTTTGGGTCTCTTAGCCATCTTCTGGTTGGATTCCCCATTGACTTTCGACACCCTTCTGTGTTTTCTGACATAATTTGTGCCCAGGCACCACTCCCGGACAGGCTGTTGCTTCTGTTGCTTTTAGAGACTGTGACAGTTTTATACGATTTATGTCATGGTAAATTAAAAATTACGCGTGCTCCCTGCCACTCACTGACTACAGAACAGGCAAGAAGGGAGAGCTTAAAGCCAGATAATACAGAAAATTGGGTAATAGAATGCCCAAAAAGGGGCTGCTACGCTCTAATATAACAGCCACTGCTGCAAGTGCCCCCTGTCTAGGCTGTGTGCTAGTTTTTATCTGCATAAATTTATGTTCCTTTTGATAAATATGAGAGAAATGCTTTCACTATATCGGCAATTTGAGCATTTTATATTTTTTCCTGGTAAGATATTCATTTATATATTTTCCACGCTTTCGGCTAGTATAACATACTTAAAAAAATTAATAATAATATTAGAAATTGACTACACGAATTTATTTCTGATATATAAATAGATCTTTATTTAAAAAAAAAATTATAAGATCTTATATATTATATTATGATTGAGCCTACCAGAATTTCTATCTCTTGGCTTCTCAATATTCCGGCTTTCTTTCTTATCTGTAATTTGTTCTTATTTCTTTCTATTTTTCCTCCTATTTTTCCTTCCATTATTCCTTTTCTTTTCTTCAATTCATTTTACTCTTGGTCTCTATGGCGGCTCTTTTCTGTTTATTCCTATCAAGAAAGCTGATCCATATGAATTCTTCATTTTTTTAAGCTTGAGTGTTTTAAATTTAATTTTTTTAGTATTACATTATTTATACCATTAATAAATTAAATAAAATCCACTAAAAACCTCATTAAAAGTTGAAATCAAAGTGTTTGTTTTTAATTGAGCGAACCGCCCAAAAGTAGGCTTCGTTTTTTTTCTGATAATTTAACTCTTGAATAAAAACTGTCTCAAAAAGCTCGTCCTTTTTATTCATTGCCTTAACTTAATTAAATGCTCTAAGAGCCACAACCAAAGACAAGCCGAAAACTAGTTAAAGCCTTTAGTATTTAGTCCTTTGATTTGAGACAATAAAACTTATTTGAGTGCATGTCGGGCATTAATATATTAAATGAGGCAAATTTTGCAGACACCCACCGCAGTGGAATCGATGCCATCTATTAAGGAATATAAACTCAAACTCTACTTTTGCCATATCGCGTGCCAGAGACAAATATTTGACTGCTCCGTTTGGCTGTTTTCTGGCAATCAAAAAACGCATTGGCAATGAATTGATTTATACAAAATCGGTGCTTATGTTTGATTCGCAAATGGCTCTTGTCATTGGGATATTATAATGTCGGGCAGTGTGGCCAGAGACAGATACATATATGTATATATAACAACAACAAAAAATAAATGCTTAATTTTAGTTAAACAATTCTTAATTTTAGTTCATTTCAAGTGATGTTTGAGCAGGATTAAGTATGCAAATTAATCCATATTCATTCTATATTCAAGCATCAATCGGCTGACTGTAAGTTGACTTGGGATTAAATCAAGTACAGGAATTCATATATTAATTTTATTTTAATTCATCTAATTTATTAAAAAGATTGAGTGAAGAACAAATCAAAGCCAAAGCCGGAACCAGTTCAAGCTGAGTTGGACTAGAATCAAGATTAAATCTAGATTTCCGAGATTGTAGTAAATCGATTGATTACAGTACAGGTTCCTGATTTTATTCATATCTTTCAGTGTATCCTACTTTACTCCTTTCTGCCCTTACATTTACCTGCAAATTAAATCTTTAAGCTACAGTTAAAGTTGTAAAATTGCATTCATTTATTTACTACTATTTTTGTATTTAATTTATATTTTGGAATCTTTTGTTCTAGTTTAATTTTTGATGTTTCTCCAATACTCTTGACAACTGTGAAATGAACTAAATTAAGAACTTAAATAACTGGGAAACATTCTATGTAAAATCAGCAGCTGCAATCGCAGCTAGTCGACTAAGAGTTGCCCTACTATTTCTGGAATAAGTACTTCATATATCCTTCTATTTAGGCGCCATTATCTGCCTAGAATTAAGAGAACTATAAAGTAGAGTAAAGAGCATAAAAACAACTATTTTTGGTCAATAAAGGACTTAAAGAATTTGCAGTAAATTACTCGAGAGTTCCACTCGAGTAGCAAAATATTTTTCTAGCAAAATAAAGAGAGAAATAAAATAATAAAATGCAACAAATTGATATTTTTCAAAGCCAATTTGTGTTAGTCTCTTCTAAGGCAAATGAAAATCATATTGCGGCCATTTTCAGCTCAATATTGAGCACATCAAAGATTTTTCGATTATAATAGCCAAAAGGAATAAAATATACGCAAGCAAAAATAAAATCATCATAAATGCATTTTGCATCAAACGAAAAAATATCAGAAAATATTAAAATAGTAACAAAAAAAAAAGAAAGCTGAAAAAAATATGTAGAGATTTATAGGGATAAGCAGCAACTCCTGCGTTCCCCACAAAAATATTACATAAGCACACAAAGGACCTTCGTCCCCCCTCCAACCACGCCCCTGTCTAGCCTGTTGTGTGTGTGTGTGCGGGTGTATGCTTAAAACAACCATATGAGCTGCTTATCAGTTTACTGTGCTTGCTTTATTGTTTTAATAAAATTACTTTTCTCTTATGCTGGCGAGTAGAGAGAGAGAGAGAGGGGAGAGACGGGAGAGACGGGACAAAGGGGAACGTAGAATTGGAGCCGTACTGGGATAACTTTTATGGTTGATGCTCCAAGGGCTTACATAATTCTTGGCAAATAAGTTGCATAATACTCGTAGCTGAAATAGAATTGAGCTTTGCAAATTCAGGAATAATATATGAATTTATGCTTTTTGGCTTTTAATACACTGCAAATGCCACTGTAAATATTAGAAGTGGACTTTTTTGATCATATTTATGAGGATTTGGTTATTGGCCATTTATAAAAGCCTTCCTTTTGGAAGTTAAATAAAAGTAATAAAATTTCCTTCTCAAACCAGAATGTTGTGACTTATGATTTTATACTACAACAGTTGCTTTAGGAGCAAAGGATGTTTTAGTAACCAATAAACTTATTTATCACAATTTAAACTCAAAAAAAGTTTAAATAAAACAAACTAGTTGCTGACTTACAAATTTCTTCTACAAAAATATATGTAGCTTACTTTTTGGGGCAAAATTCCTTGGCTCATTTGCTCTATCAATTAATTCTTATATGCAAACCCCTAAAAGTAGACTGCACTTATTTTACTTGAGCTAATTTAATTTCAAGGGGGGTTTCAAAACTATTTTGAAGCCTTTTCATTTTGATTTTATTTGGATATATTTTACAATAGCTTCAGCCAAACTCCCAAACTAAACATGATATATATCTATATGTATTATATACCAGAAGTAGATACAAAGCGCTGCTCTAACCGCAGGTGAATGCTTTCCTGTTGCTTTCACAGTGTTATAGTTTTCACATGTGATATTTTAGTTGGGTAGTTAATAAACCGCCCCCTTCCCACTGCGCCCCTGCACTCCGGCATAGACCAAACACGAGTCTGTATTAGGAGCTGTGGTATTTTATGTTATAACCTCGCATGCTCACAATATTACGAGTACAATCTAAAGCCACATCGTCACGGGAAGCCGAATGTTTCTAATGCAATTTTCACCTGCCCCAAGCCGAACCTTGCCTCAATTTTCATGCTTTCCAGTGCTCCTCAGCTCTCCTCTGCCTCTCCGCTTGTTATGTGCTTGACGTAATTACTAAATACTTTTGGCGCTTACGCTGTCCAGACTCGGTTCTTTCGGAATGGTTTTAGTTCAGTTATTTCTTTTGTCTTTAGGTGTGTTTCTTTCTCTCTTAAACTATTCTCCCTTCTCTATTTTTCTCCTACTACTCCTACTCTATTTTTGCTTGTGCTACTTATTTTCTTATCGTCTCGGATTTGTGGCCGCAAACTGTTCGTGCGCTTTTGTTGGAATTTGGCTCGACTTTCTTTTATTTTCCCTGTTTGTCTGCCTGGCTTCGGTTTTTCTTTCTTTCTTTCATTTTATTTGGCTTGTTGTTTTCTTTTTCTTTCTTTTTTGTTCCGCTCTTTTTTGCCACAGGTCTATTTTGGTTGGCATTCCTAAAGTACAAGCGTGTGCCATGTTTATTTTTAATTAATTTTCCTTAAGCAGTCTAAGCCTCGCAGCCAGCCAACAGCCAACAGAAAGAAAAAAAAAAAACCGAAGAGACCTTTCCAGCAATACAACTGGAATTTTGTGCATTTTCTTTATTTTTCCTTTGGCTTTTTTTGGCTGCTGTTAATTTTTGCAATTTTCTACTTAATTTCCTCGACGCTTGTTTGGCTCGGTCTAGTCTTTTTTTTTTATTTTTTGAGGTCGACACCATAAATGTTAATAGCGGCAATTGTGTGAGAGACAGAGAACAAAAGCTCAGCTCGGCTCAGTTCAGCTCAGCTCGGATTGTTATTGTGTCTGCTCGGTTAGATAAGCCGGAAAGTCTGCAGTTGCAGAAAGCAATCGAAATTATTGAGCTAAAACTAAACCAAATGCAATTAACAAAGGCAGCTAATAAAAGAAAAACGGATTGAGTCAGAGATAATACTCACATCCTGCGATAGATGAGTGAAACACAGTGAAAAAAGGACGATAATTAACACAAACATTTTGCGAGCTTCTTTGAACTCAACAAAAGAAATCCATAGAAATATATTAAACAATCTTCAATTTTTCAAATAAATTAATTATCTTTTATTTTTTGGACAATTTTCAAATGGTTTTTCTAGTCTGCAAGGCGGATGGATAGTAACTTTTTCTTAGAAGTTTCAAGATAGTTTTAAGTAAATTTGAATGAATCAATGAATAAAAAATATAAATTAATTAAGAAAGTGTTTAGTAAACTTTAGTTGAAATCTAGCTCTAAACTTTGTAAGTTAATTTTTAAAATTATTTATATTTTGAACTATCAAACTTGGCCTAATTAATAAGCCAAATAGGGGGAAAATGGCAGTGAAAGCTACTCTTAACTCTGTCACTTAATAGCAAATTTTAATTATAAGAAACAAACAAATCTTTCAATATTTCCACAACATTTGTTAACTTATTAAAGCAATTGAAAAACTTTTCTTTTGGCCCTTGGAGAATTCCTTTTCCTTGACAATGGAAATAAATAGAAATTTCTATTATTATTTCTGTTATTGTTAAGCGAATTATTGTGAAAATAGGCGGAAATCAAAGCAATGCGATTCAAAAGAAATTCGCAATGCTCAACTTTAGACTTTGGGGAATTTGAGTATATTTAATTTGCTTGATGGAAACTGAATGAAAATCCCAGAAAAGATGACAATAAAAAGGAAAAAAAAGGAAATGCTGCTGTGACCAGGTGTCACTTGGGAGGCGTCACGCGGGCAATTAGCTTAATTCTATCAGCCAATAAAAGCCGGGTTAATTAAGTGACTTCTACCTGTCTGACAGGGCCAGACTTACCTGTTCTGCCTATATCAATTTTCCAAAATCAAATTAATCATTTATACGCTCATTATACTTTAAACGTTGCTAATTTCAACTTAATTTGGCTCGCATTTCGCTTAGTCCTTGCCCAGTTTCCATTTCTCTCTCTCTCTCTCTCCCTTCTGCTTCCACAAAATGGGGCGTGAAAAATGCCGCCGACTGTCGTCTAGTCTATCTGGCTGGCATCCGGAATGGGTGAAGGTGTCAGGTTTTTCTCTGCGGCTTGACTCGGCCTCTCTCTCTCGCTCTCGCTTCCCTTCTGCTGTCAAGGATGCCAGACAGGCAGTCAGGCCAGCGCGTTTCGGACATTTAAACTGGCTTCAATTGTGCTTGAAATTTGCCCCATTAGCGGCACGCAGCTAACTGAAACAGAGCTAAGGCTAGGCGGGGCAGGATCTGTCAAGGAGCGAGTTAAAAGGGCAGATGGCTAAACAGACACTGCACAGTGACACTAAAAGCTAAAAATGCTAAATGTGAAAATAAAAGATGCCTTATAACATAATAAAGCCTTCAGCCTAGTATCAAAAATTAAGCTCAAAAGTAGAAAAAAGATTTTAATTGAATTGGAATTAATTGGAAATTTATAAAGAAAGCAAAAGGAAATTGATAAAGAAAAGAAAGGAAGAAATATTACACTTTAATTTACTCACTGAGAGCCCAATAAAAACTTGCTGACTGATTCAATTCAACAAAATTAAAATAAAAACCTTCAAAGACAAAGTTAAAAACAATTATTAGCTTATATTATAATAAAATTGAACTGTACTGATTGAAATCAATTATTTTCAGTTGAGCAAATTGGCAGAACAACCAAAATATATTAGCCATTAAAGCTACAGAAAATGCTTTTAATATTTCTCTCATTTTTATAGCATAAAATCATGAAATTGTAATTAATAAAAATCAATGATATGCAGCTTGAAAACTGCTAGAATTGGCCATTTAAGCTTCAATTTAAATTGGCTAATAGTCCGACTCCAAAATAATTAGCTTTCTCTCTAACAAAAATGATGTGAATAATATTTTTGAATGAAAGTAGAGTGCCCAGTGCCGGTCTGAAAGCAACTTCCCATCAATCAGCAGACAACAAGCCTGTTAATTGAAGGCATACAAAGAGTCGTATAACAAACCACCGACTCACCCATACCCTCTCAATATACAATATACAATATATATAGAGACCACAACTACAGGGCTGAAAATCCACGTGAAACACTCAACGAAATCAGTTTAAATGGAATTAATATGCCAGAAATGTGCACTTGTGAGGGTTGAAACGTCGACGAACCCTCCAATAAAAAAGTTGGCAGCCAAAAAAAGAGAAAAATATGCTGCATAATTTTTGGCGTAAATTCAATTTAGACTTTTTCAACAAGTGATAAAAAAGTCGTCGAGTTGCAAACGCGTGTGCGCATATTAATTTCTGCCTGTCCACGCCCCCTTTTCCCTTTTTTTTCGTATATATATAAATAATACGGTAGAGCAAAAGTGCAATGGGCATAAAATATTGGGCCAAAAAAAAAAGAGGGCTAATATTAAAACGGAAATGGCATCGCGCGAACTTCCGGTGAAATGCGTCTTGTCTGTTTTATTGGCAGGCAGCTAGTAGTGCTTACGCATAAATAATGAATATGGCCTGTAGTAAATGTAAAACTAACATAAATTCAAAGGCACAGCTGTGCGACACCCCCTTGCCTTTCCCCCAAAATCCCTTTCCTAGCGCTGCCACTGCTCATGACATTTAACACTTTGGGCAAACAGGCAGAGAGCAGATTCAAATGCACTTGAAATTCCTGAAGCAACAGCTGCGACCTGCTAAATGGGCTGAGTGTGTGGCTTGGGGGGTGGAGGCGTGGCAACCGCGTGAAAAGCACCAAAGCCAAATTAAATAAGATTTGTTTGGCTGCCGTTCAAATTCCAGCTGTGTGTCGGTGTGTGTGGGTGGAACAGGTTCCAATTCAGGTTCCAGTTGAGGCTCCAAGTTTTGCTGATGCCAAACCAACAGGACTTAACGCCTCGCATTTTAATGAGCCAACTGCTGGAGAGTCTTCAACATGGGCAGGGGGGCGTGTGGGCGTGCCTTTCGTTTGTTTGCCAACAAACATGCGTTCAGCTCAACGTCAGCAACAACAAAAGAAAAAGTTTTTATCATGACGTCTTGGCCTTAATTTCGGTCTCGAGCACTTGCCACATTGTCGCCTCATCTGAAGCCAAACGGAGAGAAAGGTTATCTAACGCACGTCGAATATTTAAATACTCTGATAATTACTCGTTATACTGATTATACTCGAACCTAAGCTCCTCTGAACCGGTTCGGCCTTAAACTGGAGCTTGAATCAAAGATTGAAATACTCTGATAATTATTCGTAATATTAATCAAACTATATAAATCTAAGCTCTAACCTAAGCTCCACTGAACCGGTTCGGCCATCGACCATGGCTTGAATCGAAGAGTTAAATACACTTATAATTAATTCTGATTAAACTCGAATCTATACTCCTCTGAACCGGTTCTGTTTGGGAATAAGTTCTTTAAACTAAACCTTGCCACGTTACACATTTCATGGGAAAACTATAATACCCCATAGAAGGATATAAAAATGTTATTGTAGCTTCGCCAATCGCTTTTCCTCTCCTTGTTGTTGCTGTTGCTAGAAAAATGTGTTTAGAATGCGGAAAAGTTGTTGAAAATTGAGTTTTGTGTGCACTTCAATTCATTGATTTGTTTGCTTGACTTCTCCTGGTAGAAGACTATTAGCAAAGACTGTGAATGGCTCTTTAAAGCATCTGAAGACTTCAGTGATTGCCTAGTAAAAATTAAGAGTAGCCTATGAATAATTGAGAAATAATCTCGTTTTAATCGCTGAACTTAATTCAATTGAACTTAAGTTCAAAAATCCTTTTTTTATATTATCTAAAAATTGCAAAATTTTCCATCTGAAAATATTAATTTTTTTTTTTTGTCAAAAAAGGATCTTAATACTTTAAATATTATATCAAAAAATGGTTTATTTCGACTTTCCTTTCTTGCTGTCCAATTAAGTTTTATCAAAAGTTTAGCGGTTATCGATAAGTGTTATCGACATGCTGGCTATCCTCATTTCAGCACTTATATCTTTTATCTTTTATATCTTCATCTCTATTTATGTGGCAATCCGTTTTACTCCTTTTTCTTTACCACCTGAACACACAGCCAATGCCAATACAAATACCTGAGAAAACCCTGAGAAACCACAGAAAAGTGTCGGTTTGAGCCATTAGGGCAATTCGATACATTCGATATGTACGTGTTTATTGGCAACTTTCGATACTCATTCCTCATTTGAGGTCAAATCCGCAAAAGTGAATGCGAATTGTGCTCTATTTTCTGTTTGGCAGTAACTTTTTAAGGGGGGGCCGAAAGGGGCCGAAAGGGGCCGAAAGGGGCCGAAAGGGGCCGAAAGGGGCGAAACGTCAAAGTTCCATTAAGGCGCCTTCGAGCGAAATGTAATCAATAACTTTGATTACTATCGAGAAATGAAATGTTCAAAGTTAAAGAGAAACCAAAATAGAAATAAAAGGCGAAATGCCAAAACAAGTTTATTAATTCCCAAACACCTTTTCCTTTATATATCTTTTTTTTGAAACTTCTTATTGTATTTCCATTTGTTTCTGTTGCACTTTTCATTTGCATTTTCCACTGTCTCATAAATTTGTAATTGCGAAATTTACATGTCGTTATGTTTTTATTGCTGCGACGCGTCTGCAAATGTCAGCAATTCATATGTGATAACCCTGATATTGTTATTTAATATGCAGGAACCAGGTATGCAACGAAAAAATACCGAAAAATACCTGTGCAGGTGTATCAAATCGCTGCTCTTTCTATGCCACTTTCTATACCCTCGCAAAGGGCACTTCAACTTTGTCGCGGAATGTGTAAAGGGGGAAGGCATCGCGGACCCCATAGAGTATATATAATATTCAGCAGGACGATGAGTCGAGTAGATATAACCATGTCGGTCCGTCCGTCTGTCTAGCTGTCTGTCCATTGGTTAGTTTTCAAGCGAACTAAGCTCTTATTTCTTTGCGAAAAAAAGGATCCTTATGAGCAATCAATTAAAATATATATGCGTTTAAGGACAATCTTCCAGTGCTCAGTCTATCTGCAAGGATATTCCCTCTTCGGTGTACTGAAAACATTTTCCAACTAGTTATGAATTGCTATGCATTTTATAGTGGCAGCTGGGTGGAAGCAAAGCACACCAAGGAATTTTCCCCGACTGCAAACTGCTTGAAGTGACTGTATGGCAGGAGGCAAGCAACCTAATTGAAAGCTAGAATAGGACTCTACAAAAAGGTTTCGCTCAATCGAAAATGCAGAGGAAAAAAAAAGGGAAGGGAAAGAGAAATTAATATTTCAGAATGTTGTCGTGTCTTCAATAATTAAATTCTTAAGCATAACAAATTCGTAACATTTTTTCAATGCCACTCTACGATTTCTTTTGCCTTTAAAAAAATTGAAAAAAATAATACCCTTACTTCAAAATTGAATTAAACGGACTTTGCATTGATTTAATTTGAATACCCTAACATTTTTTTAATGTTATTCTTCCTGGGTAAATGCATATGCCGCCTTTGCAGGAGACAAGGCACATTTATATTGATTAATTCGAATGTAACTGAAAGTAAACTTTTGAAATTGAGCTCATCAATAAATTATTATTTTATAAATGAATGCATTACTTATTGATAATTATTGAAAAAAGAATATTTAAGTATATTTTAATTGTAATTTGTTTGCACAATTTTGCATTTATTTCGATTATAAAACTCCTTTACAATATTGCCAGAAATATTTGCAGGCCATACAAAGACAGGATAAACACGAATACACTTGCACACTCTCTCATACACACACACACACACACACACACACATACACACTCAAATACATAATAGCATAAATAAAAGCATTTAAAATTAAATGAAAATTCGTTTTTCGCGTGTGAAAATCATTTTGTATACTATCCCATCGAATGAAAGCCAGACTTTTTGGAATTTGAATATATATTTTTGCTTACCAGCTGCGTTTCAATGCAGTTTAATTTAAATTTTTCTCTTTTTTTTTTTTGTTTTGTCAATAATTAAAATGTGTGTCAGTTGCTGCAATCTCAATTAACATGAATTTATCAAACAAAAAAAAAAAGGAGAAATTTTAATTTCAAATTAATGTTTCGGAAACTGCATATGACAAGTGCAAGCAATTTTAGTTCCACGGATATTTCAAATATTTTGCTTAGTATATCGAAAAAAAAACTACTAATGCAAAGCTACACAGCGAGAAATAATCAGGAATTCAGGTCTTAAAACAATCTTTAAGCAGTGTGAAAAGTGTTTGATTCAAGGCAAAATTTATTATTTCAAGAATGGTATTTTGAGAGCCTTGTTTCAAGGCCTAAATTAGCTTTTTGAGACCCCAAATTCTTGATTCAATTAAGATTTTAGCTTGAAAGAAGACTTGGTGGGTATTAAACTAAGGACAGTTGCGATCTTTGGCATTTCAACTTCCTTTCAAGCCATGAATAATCTGATTTAAGAAGTGAATACTTATTCTTTGACTGTTTTCAACTTAATCCAAATTCAAGAATGAATTCCTCCTAATTTATAACTCTTATTCCGATTCGAGCTCATTTTTAGACCCCAATTTTTCTCTCCGTGTACTTCATAGACTCGCAGTTGCCTCTTTCAATGCCTTAAACACTTTGCCATAAATTTATAAAACCCTCGAATCTCAATGCATTAATTTCGAAATATAATAATTTATTTATACAAAGTTCACTTTCCGTTCAATTAAAATTCCCAATGCCATAACAAACAAAACATAATCAATTTATTTAAATTAAAATAGTTAATCAATATAAATATGTGCTTTAGCATATTCATTTTGCAGGCTGAAAACTCTTATATTGCCTAGTCATGGATTCAGTTTTACACCTGCTTCAGGTGTAACAACATTCGAGCCGTAATTGTTGTTGTCTGCTGCCTGTTTCTACATGTTTGTTTGCTGTGTGTGTGTGTGAGTTTGCGTGTGGGCCACGTTTTGTTATTATGCGGCAGACGTTTGCCACGTAAATTGTTAATAATGATTATTAACTATTTGCCCCACAACCTGTTCAGGCAACAACTGCAACAACAGCAGCAATAGAAGCAACTATAGACAATGGCTTACATGGTGTTTAAATACTCATGTTATAAACTTTGAACAAACAACCAGATATTCTCGCAGTGTAGAGCGGTGTAAAGGAAGGGATGGTGAGGGGAATTGGTAAGCGGAAAGTTAAGGATTTAAGCTTATGGCTGCAGGGGCGTAGTCAGCATTTCCCAAAGAGGGAAACTATATATTTCCTAAAATATATTGATATCCATTAAGTGAAAGTTTTCTTACAAGTGAAGAAGAAATATCCCTCTTCCAATATTAATTTCCCTGCACGGAGAGAAAAAAACCCGGCCTAAAAAGAAGCTTGGTAGATAGCTTAAATACAAAGCAAAGTCTTAAATATTTTGAGCCCAAATTATTTAATATCCCTTGGAGTTAATGAAGCTCTAATCCACGAAAGAACAAGCCAAATGAAATGCTTTGCTTTAGTTTCAGTTATCCTGAATTGGATTGACTTATTATGCAGCTCGGCGAGAAAGAAGTCACTTATGGTTCCCAATTGGCAGCTTTGATTATGCATCTTTCTACGACTTTTTTCCCTATTAAACCAATTTAATCAATATATTCCTGCACTCAACCAATTCATCAGGTATTCAACCAGCCTCTGAGGTTCAGAGAGGGAAACTGAAAGCCAATGACCCCGTGCAGTGAAAGGGGTCACACCAATCGTCACTTAAGTGACGTTATCCCTTATCATTTCTCCACTTATTTCTTATGTCAGTTGCTTTCTCTCATATTTCCCTCCGCCTTTAGCTTTAATTAAATCTCAGTCTCAGCGCTCAGCGCTCGCAGCAGGTAAAATAGAGAAGTAGAAAAAAAATCAATCGCTGTATTTATTATTGAACCAATTACAGAGCATTCCAAAGCGTATAAACCCGAACCGAATTCCGCAAACAGTGACGCACTCGAGACATGCCAGAGCGCATTTCATACTGCCATTTCCTCTCGGAGGAGGCTATTGCACCCCCTATATATACCCCGATTCCCCCCTAGATTTCCCCTCTAAATATAGCTACCTGCGGTTCTTGACTTGGCTTGGCATTCGCTTGGCATACTTAAAACTAACGGGCGAATCAATGGCAAACAGAGAGAAATATGAATAAACTGGTGGTGTGTGGTTTGGTTGGACGATGTGTGGGGAAAGAGTTGTGGAGGGGATTTGAATGTCGATTCGACAGGTGCACTCGGAGAAAGACTAGAGAATTTTGTGCTTGAATCAAGTGAAAATATTGCCAAAAGCTGCCAGGGCTGATGTATCAGAAAGTCGCATCCCGAAAGGATTTTTGAAGACCTTTCTGAATTGTATTCTGATTTCTAGTATGATTAATATTATTAAGAAGTAAAAGACCTGGAGGTAATACCCTAGCCTCTAAGACTCTTCAATACTTTTGCCAATTCGAACTGATGTTTCACAAGTCTTTTTATAAGCCAGAAATCGAAAGTGTTCCGAGTAATTCAAGAAGCTTCGAATGTGATTTTAATAAGCTGCAAATTTGTTAATTTTATTTAAGTTAATTTTCAGGCAAGCAACAACTTAAATCAGCATATTTTTCTGAGTGTAAAATTGGGTAAAAATCATAACAGCCACGAAGCAGCGAACAACTATTATTGAATTTGCAATTCGATGCAGTTTTTCAACGTGTGACACCCCAAGGACTCGCTCGGCATTGGGCTTGGTCTACGGGATCATCGTTAGTGTGTGTGTGTGTGTTTGGTGGTAAGAAGAGTGGAAAGAAGTAGTGGGGAGGGGAGGGGAGGGGGCTTCGAGATCGTTACATAAAATTCATGAAAATCTCGCACAGAGCTAAAAGCCAAAAACGAAAACAAATTGAAGCTTTAGAGCTGCCGCCTGGCTGACAAACTGCAGCTGTAACAGCCGGAAGTTTTGGGGCCATTTTTCCATTTATCAAGTAGATGGGGGGAAAGCTTAACAATTTTTTTTTCTGTGTTTTTTTTATATGCGGGTTAAGGCTGAGTGCAGACGGCAAAAAAGAGTGCTCGGCTTTTGGCCAGTACGGTTAAGCGGCTTAATTGCTGGTAAGGTCAATTCTGGATGCTTGTCGTCGCGCACAAAAATTGTTTTCATTTTTCGTTGCATACTTGCTGGCGCCTCCTGTATCGAAAAAGGACGTAGCAGCTGCTCGCAGGAAAAGAAAAAAAAAACAGCTGTGAAATTTACATAATAACAGGAAACAATTTCTATGCACATTTGTTGCTGTGTTTGTGCTTTGAGTGCGTGATGAACGCATCGAAATGGATGCAAGCAAAGCCCCTGCCTCGATTGGCGCCTAAAAGCATGCACCGGAAAATGATGTGTTAGTTTGACAAAATGCGACATGAACTCAAAAATGTCCACATCTTTTTTTTTGGATGGAAAATTTCCATTTTAAGGAAAAATATTCGAAAAATCTTCTTTGTTTCGATTAGTTCCATAACATTTCTTCAGTGTGAAAATAAATGTTTTGTGTCCTTTCCTTGAATTAATTTTAAGTAGATTTAGGACGTAAAACAACTTATACTTGGGATTCCTTTGACTCGCTGAACCTTCGATTAGAAATTCCCTCATAGAAATGAATCTACACATCAAACAGGCATTTAATTATCTAGATTTATATCTTCATTTAGTTGAGTTTTAAGTTTTTATATATATTAAATCACCCACTTCATAGATAGACTCGAATTCAATTCAATTCTTTCAAGTAAGAGAAAATGAATAAAAATATAAATTGATTAATTCCTTATAAACTTGAAATTTTTGAATCATTCACTTAATAACAAAATTGAATGGAAAATATGTTCTATTTCGAAAATTTTCGTTAAGAAGAGTACATAAAAATTTATTTTTAAATAGATCTAGAGCTTATTCGGAAAGCCAAAACTATTTTGAAGCAAGCTCAACTGTTTTTGGAATTTTTCAAAAAGCAATTATCTAAAATTGCTGCCCTAACAACTGTCCCATTGCGAGTGCTTTGAATTAAGTCAATTTGGGAGGCATTACATTAAAAATTATGCATTAGTAGTGCGCCCATTAAGTACCGGCACGTGTATATCCAATTGGCGCCTGAAAGTATGCTACAAAATATTTAACTCAGTTAAAAGGCTGCCTTAGTCACATATTTTCAAATGTGGGTGTGCAGGTGTGCGTGTGTGTGTGTGTGTGTGTGTGTCTGAAAATGTCGCTTCATAACGTTTATTAACCTGCCATTATCGGGCCAGAACCCATTGCAGCCACAGAGTGAAGGCAACCGTCTGGGTAGCTATACAATTTACACGGCCCGATAAAAATCTTCAGCACGCACCACAACAAAACGTAATTTGTATTTGCAGTGGACTCCCCTCACACCGCCCACACACCTTTTCACCACACCACCTGAAGTGAACACCTGTGTGTCGTATGGTAAATATTGCGCCGATTTCCACAACAAAACAAAATCCCTAATTAGTCTGACTCTGGGGGCCTGACCGTGGCTTTGAGTCTGGCAATGTGTCGAAAATCGGTCGCTGTACTTGATTTTATTTTAATAAGCAACCTTGACGCGCTCGCAAATTTGCCGCCAGAGACTTGGCCAAGTCTCCGCCTTTGCCTGCCGCTTTCCCTCTCTCTCCCTCTCTCTTTGGCTTTTCTCTCTTACCTCAATTGTTATTAAACAAAACGATTTCTATGGCTGCCTTTGATACGTTCGATACGATTGTATTCCATTGTTAATGTCTTAATGCGTTTTGTTTTCCTTTTTTTTCTGCTTTTTTTCCCCTATTTTTTCGTCCTGGAAATTGACATTTAATTACAATTTACTTGAGTCGACCGAAATTAGTGGCTATCACATGCATAAATAATACTTCATACGATTCGAGGAGTCTATAGTGTGGCGATAAGTGCCTTGATTTCTATTACCTCTAAATGTGTATTAAATTGCAAGAGAGAGTCATAGATTATTCATTGATTTTCCCCCCCCGAACTACCCCGAACTACACTTATAGATTACCTCCAATAAACTTTCCATTAAGGACATACGACTCTTTGATTTTCCTGCTCAAAGGTGTAAAAGTTTACATTTAGCAGTGGCAATTGTCGAGGTGAGTAAATTGCCTCAGGGGAATAGGGGAAACTATTGGTAATATTGCGTTTATTGCCTGCAGGGAATATCTACTATAAATTGTTCTTCTAATATTAATGTGATAAATTGTGAAAATTTGAGGAATTCTTCAATATTTCGATAAAAATGTTAATAAAATTCATAGCAAAAATGAGGGAGGTAAAATAGGGTATATTAATCTACTAAAATCTGTGAAAAATATTGAATAAAAGTTGATGAGTTAACCAAAAATACGATGTCTAATCTGATCTCAAGCTCTGATTGTTATATATGTAAAATACGTATCTATGGCATTCTTTTTCAATTGAAATCCCTTACTCCTTTTCTTTATTTTAGCGCACAATTATTAAGTCGACTTGAACCTCTTCGGCATTCCACTTTACAATAAATTCTAAAGAAAAATACATAGCATACTTTTTGGGGGCAGCTTAATATTTGGCTGTTGGCTTAGTTTTTCTGTTGAAATTTATATAAAAAGTGTAGCTGGTAACATTTCTGAGTATTTTTTCAGCTTTTAAATAATACAAAAAATTCTACGAATATTTCCAGGATATGCACTATTATTTGGCTTCTTCTGTCGAAATATATTTGAATATTAAATATGACTTAATTCTGAATACATCTGCAGGTATTCATTTGATGGCTTGCAGGATATGTCGTATAAATTTCAAAATGAAAACCTTAAGTCATTTTACGGCTTTGCTCTGCATAAAATTCTTTTAATAGCTTTCAGCTTGTCTTAAAGTTTTCAGTGCTAAAAATAAGCTAAGAGCACTTGTCACAGCCTACGAATAAAGCTCCGAAAAGTATGCAGCATTAAATAAAACCAAACAAAAAAACGAAAAAAAAAAACAGAAAAGAAAAAATGGAAGAAAGAAAACAAATGCCAGGCACGTTGCAAACATTTATCAAACCTCGTGTGAAGCCTACACACACACAGACACACAAACAGCGAGACTTAAATGCCATGTGCTAACAAGAACAACAGCAACATTCGGCACACCTTTACACCCACACACACACACACACACACACACACGGGAGCACACACACATGCATACAGAGAGATAGACATAGAATGGCATAGATGAGCCTGTCGCAAGTGACAAAGAGTCGAAAATTTCAGTCACGCGAAAGGATTGAAAGTCATTTGATGTATTCGCTGTCATTTAAGTTAGTGTTGATAGAGTGACTGATACACTCAGAAAAAATAATACTAAATGTGTTTGCGAAAATGTAGCTAAAAGTGGCCCAAAGCAGAGAATGAATTGTTCTTTGGAAGAATAAGAGTTTTAAATGTCTTAAATCAATTAATCTAACTAGCTCGGAGCAATGAACCGAAATCAGACAGAACTTGAGACTATCAAAAACCGGTACAGCTGCCCACGACTTCTACCTTAAGCCTAGAGCTGAAAAAAATGATTGAGAAATCGATGTATTCAGAGCAAAAGGATTCCCTGGCTTCTATACCAGATACTTAGCCATTTTCAAGTCAAATTTAGCCATTTCGAATCGCTCTCAAATGGAGCTATATTTTAGCAGAAGTTTCACAAAGTTTGTCTATTTTTTATTTCATGTAAAGCTAACACCCTTTTTTGCAAGTGTATGTAAAAAACGTACCCCTTTTGCTGAGTGTATCTAAAAGAATATACAAGATATATAAAGTATATAGTCCTGCAAACGAATTCATATTGAATTCAATCGATGGGGCATGGCCCTGCCAATAACTACAAACAGCGAAAAGCTTTCAGGTTTCTATATAAATATGAGAGAGCAGATAAAGCGAAGGACCTGCAAGTTAAATTGCAGTTAAATGACATATTATACGAGACACAGGACGAGAGAGAACTACTCTGTACACATATATTGACATGTGTCCTGGACAGGCAGGAGCAATGGAATTTCAATGAAAGTCGAAGTCAAAAGTCGATTATAGATGTGTGAGTAAGATGCAGATAAAATTTAAATCTCCCTTTCTCTCTTTGTGCCGGCTTTTACTCAGCAGGTGAGACAGCACAACCTGTGATTTATTGAATAAATCAGTGGGGTGTTATGCTTTCCAAGATTCTCAAATATTTATCTCTGCTTCTCCCCCTCTCCCCCATCTTTCTCTCCTTCTCTGTGTGTGTGGTGCGTGTGGTTTTAAAATTTATGTGCGCTGGTAAATAAAATGGGCCTCCGATGGCTGTTGAAAGCCACAAGACGAGTGAAGGCAATAAAAAAACTTGCGAAGTGTGTGTAAAACATTCAAGATAAATTTGTAAACACAATTTTTATATATTTGTATGTATATTTTTTTTTATATATGTTTATATTGAACGCGGTGTCAGTCAGGATTAAAATACGCTTTAAATTCGACGGAGTTCTAGCTGGTTTTATTATTAATCCTTTATAGTTGTTAACAATTTATTATTCTTTTGATTTTGAGCATCATTTAAAATGTTATTTAATTAATGATTAATTAAATTCATGTATTTGCCTTTTTCAGTATTCAGTTTAAGTCTTTGTATTATTTATTAATTTCAGTTTGATGCCCTTGCTTAGGGTATTATAATTTAGTTATGAAATGTGCAATTGAAGAGGGCATACCCCACCTCATAAGGGGCATATAGTATTAAACAGGACAATGAGAAGAATCGCTATGGAGATATCTGTCTGTCTGTCTGTCTGCCAGCCCATCTGTCTGTTGCTAAGTAAACTTGGCTCTCAGTTTTTGTTATAGATTTTTCTTTCTCTTTTCAGTTCTCCCATGCTGCAAGAGTATTTCATCTTCGGCGCTTCAATGAAAACCTTTGCTAGTTTAATTTTCAACTGGGTTTGCATTAAAAATTCCTTTTAAATTCATCAAAATTTTATTAGTTAATTTCTAGATTAATTTATTTTGCATTGTTGGCCAATTAATTTTTCACAATTTTCCCATTGAATTTGAATTGAATTGAAAAACAACAAAAGCAAATTTTTAATAAGCATCATTAAAAATGTCATTCGATTTAATAATTATTCACATTATGACTTTTTATAGCCTTTGTATTTATTTATTCATTTTTTTATTATTTATTCTCCCACTCTTTTTTTTTTTTTTTTTTTTTTTTTTGGAAGGGGTATTTGCTTTTGCTAAATTAAATAAATTTTTATCGCGCCGCATTTCTATGACATTAAATTTAATTAGCGCTAATTAGCATGCACGGCCTGAACAAAAACAAAAACAACAACAACAACAAGGACAATAATGAAAAAACAGTCGATTTAAATCAATGCTCATAAATATTGTTTTTTATGCTTAATCATAATCGTATTTTATTGTATTTCCATTTCAGTTTTAATACCCTTGCAGAGAGAGAGGGTCTTATAGCTTTGACAGGAAGTGTGTGTTGCAGCGAAGAGATGTCCTCTTTGGATCATCATTGAGCAGAATGATGAGATGAGCGAGTTTATATAGCCATGTCCGACTGTTCGCTTATCTGTCTGTTCTTCCTTCTGTATGTCCTTCCTTCTGTATGTTCTTCTAGCTATCCCTCAGTCTGCCTGTCTGTCTGTCTGTCTGTCCTTCCTTCTGTATGTCCTTCTACCTATCCCTCAGTCTATCTATCTGTCTGCCTATCTGTATCTTCCGCCTGAATGTCCTTCATCGTATCCCTCAGTCTGTCTGACCGTCTGCTTATATGCAAGCTAGTTTCTCTCTTTTTGGGCTAGGTGACTGAAATTAGGTATGGAACTATAGAACCGAGCGGATCGAACTGCTATATAATATATATATATCTCCTATAGGAATAATCAGTCCCAAAGGAGAAAGTACTAATACCTTTTTTATTTCTCTAGATACGATACGATAGACAGAAGACCTAGAAAATAAATGTATGATCGAGCTACTATATCATAGAGGAGCAATCAGAATAAATCGTGGAATACACAAGTGCATATTCCTTACTGCAAGGGTATTTAAAGTTCGGTGACTTTCCTCCATTTTTTCTTTTTAATTCGAGTCTTTGATAAATTTATTGATTGCATTAATTCAGAGATTTAGTTTAACATAACATTTCATTACTCATTTGATTATGAAGCAATTGCTTTTATTTATCTCTACGAATTTGCAGTACTCTTTGACTATGGGTAGACCAGCAGGATTCTTAGTTAGTTTGTTGATATTTGCTTGGTAATTCGATTAAAGTGAACCGCTTTCCAGCCATTTGATTTATCATCAAATTCCACTTGATGTGTCACACCTGTTGACCTAAATATTTTCTAATCCACTGCACAGTGGCAAACAAATTACAGTGGTGCATCAGTTTTGTCAATTTCTCAAATAAATGTCTACTAATTGAACTAAATTGGTGATATGTGACAGGTGTCAGGGCGGGCATACTCCTTTCTCCATTCTCCATTGTCCTTTCCCTTTCCCCTTTCTCCTCACATACTGTTACCACTACAATTTCACTTTAATCATTAGTTTATTTGCCTTCTTCTGATTGAGCTTAATTAACATTTATAGACAAATAAACTAAAAATAAAACAGTCAAGCGATTGCTGCACACAGACTGACCTCCATACAAAAGCGATTCGCTCTGGTCAAGTATTATTCTATTTTTTGTATCCTTCGCTATAAGTTGTTGTCGTTATATAAATATTTTAATTGCTTTAAATGTCCATAAAAAGCCCTCTACATTTTTTATATATTGGCCAAAGGAAGAAGGCCCCAAAAATAGGGAAAATAAGTGTAAACCTGCAGAGAGTATCCAAATGGAGGAAATTCACTTTTTATGGTGAAAGTAGGATCAAAATTATTCGAAATTCAAGCGGAATATAAAGGAAAATCTCTGGTGAGACAAGACTAATCGAGGCCTAAGCTAAAATTTATTTTGTTTATCTTCCGCTCACGCAAACAGGTCAAAATGTGGAGAGAGAATTTATTCTTTTGTCGCACCCATTTTATTTTCACATATTCACCGGGCAATGCCGGATAAAACAGGCTAGTAATTATATATTTTGATGCTCATATTTATATTTATTTCACTTATTTTTCATCTATGTACCACTTACCTGCTGATAGAGTCAAAAGCAAAGCTATTTTCCAGCAAATATGTAAAAACCGCATGTTTATCAATTTCTCAATGGAATGCTGCAAGCATAAAAAAAAGAAAATCAATTTAATAATAATAATAATCATTTTTATATATTAAATTCTCTAAATAAAATAATTGTGATATAATAAATTTTCTATATAAGACAATTTTTATATATTAAATTCCCTATATAATATAATTCTGATATATTAAATTCTCTATGTGCTTTCAGTTGAGTCTTATATTATTCACTTAATTACTTTCCCCTACACTGCTTTCACTTATTTATTTATTGTCTATGCTTTCTCTTTCTTTCTTCTTTATTTTATTTTATTTACCAACTTTTAATTAATTTTTTAGGTCACTTTCCTTTTGGTTTTATTCGCATTTTCTTCGAGCTGCAAGCAGCCATAGTTCGATTTGATAAAATTTGATTATCCTCAGAGTATTTTAGTTTAATTTAATTTATATTTCTTGCTTATATTTTGTAATTTAATAAATAAATATTCCGTAAATACATAAATATAAATTAAGCTAGAAAATATTTATGCTTTTTGGCTGGGAGAGTGTTGAATTCAGGCTTAGATTATGTTAAATTTATGCAGCTTAACGGAATTATTATAAGCATATTATGTTAATTTATGATATTGCCAGCTATTGTTAACAGCAGCAGAGAGGGAGAGAGAGAGAGGAAGAGGGGAGAGAGAGAGAGCCAAAAAACAAATATGCTGCAGCCCTTACAACTGTAAACTTTATATAAAGACCAATAAAAAGGCAACAACAAGAATAGAAGAAGAACAACAGCAACAAAATGAGTTGCTTAATGCGTTAAACTTTTGCTGCAACACGTAACTCAAGTTAGGCTGCAGTTCGAACCGGAGCCGGAGCTGAACCCGGAGCCGGAGCCAGAGCCAGGAGCCAGGAGCTGGAATTACCTGGCCAGCTCGCAGGTGTGCCAAAAATGTGAGTTTGTTGCTGTACTCCGAAGCACCTTTTGGCGCAAAATACATATTGAAAGCAATTTTGTAATCAAAAAGAAAAGGAGCAACAAGAAGAATGCTTTATAAAGTAATAACTATAAAGAAAACTGCAGCGATTTTCCACACTCACACACACACACACAGAAAGAAAGTTTTCGCCTGATAGTTGTAGGGAAAACCACAAAATGTTGCCAAAAATTTCACAACATAAAAATGGAAATAGAAGTGGAAGTGGAAGTGGAAACGGAAGTGGAAGTGCAAATTCGCATCAAATGTGCTCATATGCGAAAGGTTTCATTTAAAGTTGAAAATCAGATTATAATAATCCGCTTGGACCAGTCTACTACACACAGAAAAAAAAAAAGAAAAAGGAGAAGGAGAAGAGAACCCGCTCAGACAAGTTGTAATCTTTTATGGCAGCAAATCGTATTAAGGTACACTGAGAAAAAATATTAAAAAAATCTTCTTTCCTTGGAATTTATTCAGCAAATATAAAAGAAGAGATTTTTTTAAATTTGTGAATCTAATTCCTCATTTCTTCCTTCCAAAAATACTCATCCAAAAAATAATTTTATTCATTATTTGATTATTAAATATTATTTAAAAATTCTACCTACAATTATTAAAATTATTAATATTTCAAAGATATAATAAATATACTAAAAAATTAAATTTTTAAATAATAGTTTTACTTCCAAGCTTTAGAAAATATTTCGAAGAAAGAAATAAATCCTTTTTCAAAATAATATTTTTACCTATAAAAAGTAGAACATATTTTTCCTATATATAAAAAAGTCTTGCAAGTCTTTATCCTTTTTTAAAGGATAATTGTCGGAAGAAGATAATTGTGATAACAATCAGGAGATTTTTCTGAGTGCAGAATATGCAAGGACTCATACGCTGCCAAAAAAGAATTCTTAATTTAATTTTTTTTTTAGCTCCGACCTAGAATTTGAAGCCCATTAAACTTGTTTTGGCTTCTTTTTTAATTGCTTTAGCTTCATTAACAGCAGCCGAACAGTAAGAAAAAACAAGAACAACTTTTTAATTTATGCATTGACAAACTTGAATGCCCCACACTCTCGTCCCCCTTTCCCACCCCAAGCCTCTTCCCGCCTATTGAAAACTAAGTGTTCGATGGGGTTGGGCAACAAGAAGGACAACAAAAGGAACGCCTGGATGGAGTGCGATAAGCCGCAAACTGCAATCCAGACACAAGAAAGTCGCACAAGCAGACAAGTCAGCTGAAGAGCTGCGAGGCGAAGTGAGAAGCGAGAAGCGAGAAGCGAGAAGAGTTGAAGCAATTCCAGGACGAAAAGCGAACAAAAATTGCACACAGAGGCCAAAAGCGCAGCATCCTTTTAATTGGTTTTCGGTCAAACACTGTAAAAGAAAAACAAAAACAACACAAAAAACACAAAAAACGAAATTCAGTTTAAAGCGTTTCTTTGAGTTGAAGACCCGGCTAAAATGAAACTAGGCTGTTTCAAGCTGCTGCACAACTTTTCTGCTGCCTTTCTTCTCTCTCCCCTTCGCTGAAAAGAAAATCTTCGCAGACTCTTCGCAATTTTAAATGAGATATTTAAGAGCGAGAAGTAAACCAACTTGAGGAAACTTGGGACTGGAAAACTGCAATCAGCCTTCGAAAAAATTGGCAAGAAAATGTATATGGTATATACATTAATTTATTAAGAATTGTTTAATGTTTATTTGTAGAGAATATACATAAATCTATTAAGAAATCTTTATGAAATTTCGTATTTATTTTCCTTACTTATTTTATTAAAGTATCTTTTGTATTTCATGGAATATTAAGCTAATGAAAGCCTATTTTTTATCTATTAAAAAATCTGTTATATTCTCTAGAGTTTTAACCTAATGAAAGCCCTTTTTCATCTGATCTGGCTATGGTTATTTTTATCCACGGAGCAGAGGAGACCAGTCTAAAGCTTTCTCAATTGCGAGAGACTCCACTTGGAAGAAGCTTCAACGGTCGAACAGACTGAAAGATCTTCGTAGTTTGACCTGCTCAAAGAAAATGTCTTCAGCTACTCGATTTTCGATGATAAAAAGACATATTTCCATTTCTGAATGATCAATCTTAAGCTATAAAAACATTATAATTGAATAAGAAAAAAAGTCCAGTCAAAAATGTACTTATTTAAAAGCAATAAATAACTCATAGCTTCATATTTATATCAACAAAAACTAAGAAAAAAATGCAGCTCCCCTTGCAATAAACCATTAAATCTTCCAGCCCGGCTGCAGCTCTGCTGTTTACCCCAATTTATCACATTTTCCGAAAGAAAAACAAAAAAATACTCCAGTAAACTTCAATGGCAGGCAGGCTTAGCAACTTATTTTTATCTGTGAAACATATATTGAAAATGGCATGGAAAAACTTTAAAAATTTTCCAGCGCAAATGGTGGGAATAGAAATAAAACAACAACAACAACAGAGGAGGGAAAAAAATTGGGAACAAAATGCAGAAGTTTTGCGATGCCACAAAACTTTAGGCGAGAGCTCGCTCGCTCTCTCTCGAAACTCTACACAGACTGAAATCCACATATCAAAAGTTCTCAGAGCAAATAGAACAACAGGAAAACCTTTGGGCGATTGAAAAATATTTTCATATGTAAATTTACCAAACGTTTTGTTGCTGTTTTCGCTTCTGTTTGTGTGTCCAGCAGCCACAAATACAAACACACCCGGAAAGAGTCTGTGTATCGATATGTGTTGCCTACTTGCAGGCGCTGGCGCATCTCAAGTGCAACAACAATAAATTTGCCAGGCATCGTTGAGTGGCAAAATGCAGAGTATTCTACCTAAAAGTTGGTATACCCTTCGCAAGAGTATCGCCATTTTCTAGGCAAATGTGTCCTCAAGCCCATAAAGTACTTAAACCTCTCCCAGCGCTTTCTATAGCTAAATGATCTGATCAAAAGTTAACTATTATATATATAAGATATCTGCAATATCTGAAAGGGTATTTGAGTCTTCGTCTAGCCGAGCAGAAGTTTTTTTTATGCTGTTGGATTGTTGGCTGCGGTTGGGCAACGGCGTCGCCTGCGAAATTTTGTGGCATGTGGAAATTTATTTCATAATCTCTACAACAACTGCAGGCCGGGAAAAAAGAACTTTTTGCATATATGAGAACCACGAGTAGCTAAGCATGTAATTTATATCCTTGAACGCTACGCTACGCTCTCTCTCTCTCTCTCGCTCTCTTCAGGTCTCTGCTTTCTCTCTCTTCATCTGTAACTTGCTTGCATTTATTGTATTGCATACTTGCAGGAGCCGGAATCGGTTACTGTGCTGCCTTTGGAGCAGCCATAAATTTGCTTCTGTTGCGGCGGCTGCTCCTTCTGCTCCGTATCCTTGTTTTTTTTTTTTTTCATTCTGCTGCAATTTTATTTGACCACATAAATTGTTTACCAATTTTCACAAGTTTGCCTGCCTCTCTCAGTGTGTGTGTGTGTGTGTGTGTGTGTGTGTGTGTGTGTGTGCTAAGTCCTTGTTTGTTCTCAATGCTAAAAGCGGTTTAATAGCACTCGAGCAACCTTTTGATTTAGCGCTCTGTATCCTGAAAACTGTCTGCAAAATCTGTGGTATGCTTTACATATGCTTTTTCTTGGTCCATATCTTTTTGTAATTGGAACATTTTTGAAATGCCACAAAATCAACAGCAAATGTTGTCCTGCAATTTTCAAATTAAGAGAGAGAAAACGGGCAGCAGAGAGGAAGGTCCTTAAAATGTCACAGCTCAACTGCTGTAAATTTTGCTCAGTCAAAATCTCTGTAAATCGAACGAAATCTAAAGTCAATTGCACTCCATTTTCCTGGGAAATTTGTGATTCTGTTCGGAAAAGTTTTTATACATTTATCAGCATTTTTATAACATATTTAAATCTCAATTTGAAATAAAAGTATATTTATTCTGCTGTCCAGAATTCAGAGGATATTCCTAATATTTATTTAAAGTAATAAATTTAAAATAAAACCAAGATCAATGACAATTTGCCAGGATGCTTTTCGACACATAAATTTAAGTGGAATTTTTAAAATTTCTAAGCGTAACGCTAAGACAATAATTTCATTAGGAAAACTCGAAACCAATTTCAAACTTGATTCAAAGAATTTTGTGGAAAACAAAGCTATAAATAATTAAATTTCTGTTCAGGAAAAACTTCTCAGAATTCTAAAATTTTGCCTGACAAACCACAGCCAAAAAAAAAGACTTTTTCTTCCACATTTTCCGACTTGCGTTGCTCTATCAGCATTAAATTTCAGAATAATTAAATGTAAATTAATTACATAACCTTATCAGGTCAAGTAAAGAAACGGGAAAAAAGAGCAAAAATTATGGCAATAATTCTGTAAAAATTTTCACCTTAAGCTAATTAACGCGGCTGCCGGCAAGTTCTCTGTGTGTGTGGGGAAAATTTTTGAAAAATCCTGCACATAAACCACAGCGAAGCGAAGTAACGTTAACCCTACAAAAGGTGGCAGACAACAGCAGCCAGAAAAATGCCTTCAGCTGAAGCTGAAGCTGAAGCTGTAGCTGAACGAAGAAGAAGAATGCCGTGTCCTGGCAGGTGGCAGTAAAAAATTGTTAAAATTCCTTTTGCCTGGCACAGAGGACTGGACGTAACAGCTCGAGCAGCGCACAGCTCATTAAACGCTTGTCACCAGTTGCCCATTTTTATTGTTGTTGCTAGCCAGGATAATCCGGCAACAACTTAATACGCCCCTTGGCCATACTAAATAGCATTCATTATTTAAAAAAAAAAAAGCAGAAGGAATTTCGCCAGAAACTGCAGCGTAAAGCAACAAACAGATAAAACACAGCGCAGCAAAAGAAATAAATGTTTTTCTTTTTGTACTGCAAATTTTTTAGACCTTATTTTTTTCTTTCGAAACTTAAAGCAGCTGCAGGTCCTTGGCCTTTGGTTGGCAATAATAAATCAAGACACATATCAATCAGTCAATCAAACATGTCCCAGAAACTTGTCCACATATTGATTGTACACAGCAGCAACAGCAGCAACAACTAGAGGAAAATTATGCCTGACTCAGCAGTTTGCCCAAAAAACTATGCTATGCATTTGACATTTTCCGTCAATGATACAAGCGGCAGAAAAAACAACAAAACTACAACAGAGAAATACGAAAATATAGTACAAAATGTGAAAGGACACATGACAAAGCCAAAAGCACAAAAAACACAAAAAAAACAACAAAACAACAAAACTCAAGACATTGTTGCATAGTCCTTGCCTGCCTCAGCTTTGGCTTCATCAGAGCAAACTTTTGTGCAGTTGACAACTTTTGTTTGCGTCAATTTTCTGCCTTTCAGCCTCCTTCCCTTCCTTTCCTTTCCATTCCATGCCTTTGCCACGCCCACATTGATATTCTGATTGAAAGCTATTTAGCGATAAGCGCAACTCTGAGGCAACTATTCATTTTAAATATTAGCTATGAATTAACTCTGCGGAGGAGTCCTTATAAATAGCACAAAGGAAAAGGATCACTGATTTCTGTTTGATCTTTCTTTGTGGATTTAAGGATTAAGATTTGGAAAGCTTTTGAGATATTGTTCTAATATTTCTTTTATTAAAATTTGAATCAAAATAGATCTAAGATATTAATATTCTATCCCATTTATGGGACAATATCTGTTCTCAAATTTGTCCTTTCTTTCTTTCTTTTTATTGAAAATTGAAACTAATAACGAATTAGATATTTTGAGCGCTTCTTTATCCTGCTTGTAAAATCTTAATATTGTTAAGAATCCATTAAAAAATAATGAAAAAAAACTACCAAAATTTATTGTTAAAAATCCATTAAAAAATAATCCAAAAAATATTATAAAAAAATATTGTTTAAAATCCATTGAAAAATAGTACAAAAAACACTGAAAAATATTGCCAAAAATCCACTGAAAAATATTGCAAAAAAAAAAAACACCAAAAAAATATTGAAATATTTAATTAATTAATTTAAAAATAGATTTAAACAAAATAAATTATTTATGCTCTTTGAGTTTTCAAAAATACGTCCACCATTTTAAGCAATTATTTCCAAGAAAAGATTTATTTTTGTCTATTTTTTTTTTCAACATATTTTTAATTGATTTTAAAAATTGAATTGAATTAATTGAATTCAAAAATTAAATTTAATAAATTTAAAGTTAGAGTCACTAATAATATTTAAATTATAAATAAAACCTCAATTTAGTGAACAAAAAACAATGTTTAAAAATAAAATAAATTTTGAGGTGGTTACAAAATAGTTAAGAGATCTAAAAACTAAAATATTCATTCCTGAGAAGCAAAGAAAAGTTATATTTTTCTTTCCATGGGAAATCTCCGGAGAAAATGGAGAATACTTAAACAATTTAGATACATTTTTAATTGAAAAATAAAATAAATAACTACAATTCTTTAAGGCTAAATTTATACAAATTTCAACAACATTTTTAACTACAAAAAAGTATTTCAAAAACTGTCAAAATTGGTCTTTATCTTTAATTTATATCATTTTATAGATGCAATCAGTGAGAAGAAAATAAAAAAAATAAATTTAACAACAATTTGCCCATGCTTATGCCACTGTGCAATATCTTGTAAGTGTATCTGTGGCAGCTATAAATAGATACAATAAGAAAAAGTGCTTCTCCCACTCTGCCAGGATAATATAGCCTCTCCGCCCTAGTTTCAATTAAGAAATACTTAAGCCCTCCTAATTAATTTAAATATAAATTAAAATTATAAATTAATAAATTATTGCCATGCTTGGAGCTTACCTTCGTAAAAGTTCAAGGAAATGCAATTTTTTTGCAATAAGTTTTGAGTTTTTTAGTTTAATTTTTAGACTGGAATTTCGCCAATGTTTAGACACATTTTCACCACGGAATCTTTAGTTAATATTAATAAAATTAGTTAAATATTTTATTTATTATTATTTTTATCTTTTCTGTTTTATTTTTTAGTTTGATTCTTTGAGCTGCACACACAAAAAAGGCAGACGAACGGGCTGGGTTCGTGTTGCCCCTTTTTGCGGCTTTTGTTTTGACGAGCTTTTTGTTGTTGTTGTTGTTGTTTTGTTCTCTGTTTTCCTTTTGGTTTGTCGCTGCTTTTGTACGTTGTTTCTTATCTCATTTCGCGTATCACGGAACTCGTTAAAATCACCTTAAAACACGTGACTGCACGTCATTCGCCTGGCACAGTGAAGCAACAGCGCCGCAGAGCGAACGGGCGGAGGGGAGGAGGGGAGGAGAAGGGGAGGAAGGATGGATAAATTATGGCAGCAAAAACAAAATGTGCCGTTAGGTTGATCGCCGGCTCCTTTCGTTCCTCTTTTGAGTTTTTGCTCTCAGGTGCAATGTCAAAAGCACACAAAAAACGCAGCGCACAACTCGCAGAAGGAAATTGCAAAATATGCACACACACACACACAGAGGCACGCACACACTCTCAACACACACACACGCACAGTGGTTCAATAGTCGCAGTAATTGTTGCTGCAGTTTCCTTCTGTAGCTTCTTCTTTTGCTCGACGCTCGCCGCTCGACGCTCGACGCACGACGACGGAAAAAAAGGGCAGCAGCAAAATCGCAAAGCAATCCTCACGCAAAGGCAACGCAATGAAAACTGAGCTAAGGCAACGCGAACAGTTTGCCGAGTGGAGTCGCTGCCGAATCCTTTGCACTGATTTTCCCCCTAACGAAAGCGCCCAGCCGAACAGCCACCCAGCGTTCGGCTCTCCAACACGAACAGCGCGAGGCACAACACGAGCGTTGCATTCGTTTTTGTTGCCAAACGAACGCAGCCAACGAGCAGTGGGCAGAGCGTGGGGTAAAGAGAGCGCAACAGCACACATGAAGAAAGAGAGAGAGAGGTGAGGTGAGCTGCGGCTGGCTAAGTGTGTCAACCTGTTGGCGGGGAGCGCAAGTGGTGAGTTGACAATGCTCAACAGTGCAACAAAAGTGGTGAGAAGCAGCAACAGAAAGTCAGACTCTAAATTCTTAAATTAATTAAATTAAATTATATTTTTTATTAATAAAAATGCGTTAAGATGCAATAATAATAATATTTTAAGCGTAATAAAAATCAATATAAAAAACATATTTTTACTTTACTTCTGAACATTAAATTAAAATAATTTAATTGAAGTAAATTTTTGTAATTTACATTTAAAAAAAGTATTATTTTTTATTGATATGAAAACAAATATTAATAATAAATAGAAAATAAAAAAATTGTTAAAACAAATAAAATAATTACATTAATTTAATTCAAGTTTTTCTGCTTTTAATTTTATTTGTTGTTTTTTCAATGTTCTGCTTTTAAAAATGAATAAAAGAACAATATATAAAATTTAAATTATTAATTTGTTTTTATTTATTTTCTTTTAAAAATAATTCTGAAAATCTGATTTTGTTTTCAGGCTTGTCCTTTTCTAATAAGAGCAAAAACCTACCACATCCACTGCTTAACTGCCTTACTCCTCCAAACACTGCTTGCTTTGGTGAATTACTCCTTCTCATAGCACTGCTTTATAACTCACCACATTTCCCTTTCGCTAAACCCACCATGCTACACCTGCTTGCTGAACGCACTGCTTAGCGACCGCACTGCTTGCTGCACTACTTTGATAAAAGGTAATTTAATTTAATTTAATTTGAGCAGCTGTTAAATAATAATAAAAATCTCCGATTTTATTTAATAAAATTAGTTTTTTTTCATAAATAATATTCATTTATTCACATGAATTTTTCACAGTGTAGCAGCTTAAAACGGATGAGTGCTCCAAGCAATACCAAAAAAAAAAAAAAAATGCACCGTTGAAAGTCGCCGTCGCCGCTCGCTTATCAGCGAATGGGAGGCGAAAAGAGAATGCGAAAAAGGAAATTGTTTTTGTGAATTTTTTCTTAAGAGTCGCTGAGCTGCGCCTTAAAGGGCCCCACTCACAGCATTCGTGTTCAAATTTAATCACTTTTTTATCTATATTTAAAATTAAATAAATTATATTAATTAATATTAATATTTTGAAGACATTTTTGTATTTTTATCATATTATTTTCATTTCAATTTAATTTATTTTTATTTATAAATTTAATTTTTATTTCAATTTCACTTATTTTTTTGCCCTTTTTAATATAAATTTTTGGTAAAGATCTCTAAATATCGAAAATATTTAAGATTTTTAGATTTATTTCTACTTATTTAGAATACATTTTTCCATATATTTTTTATATTATTAATTTATTATTTTTACTTTTATTATTTTTATTTTTATTTTTCTTTTAACTGCTTCTTCGTTTTGTTTTTTGTCTCTTTCGCAAGGCACACACAGAACAAAGGGAGACTTTTACAAGTTAAAAGAAATTCGAAAATAAATGGAAATATTTCTTTTATCTCTCTTGAATAGACGAATATTTTTATTCTATTTTTTATATAGAGGATTATATATTATATTATATTATTATAAATAATTTTATATTTGATTAAAAAAGAAGACAAACAGAACTCAACTCCCGCACCAGAGCAATAAGTAAAACCCAAGTGAATCCAGCTTTTTTATACCAGTTTCTAATCTGACCAAGCGATCATAGAAAGAGACAGCGGGAGAGAAAGATGGAAGGAGAGAGAGAGAGAGAGAGAGAGAGAGAGAAAGAGGGAGAGAGGGTGAGATAGAGAGAGAAATTGAGCATGCGCAAAAAAAAAAAAAAAAACAAAATTGAAAATTCTGAGCAAAACAAAAACAATATTCAAAAAATCTTCCAAGCCCCAAAAGAAAAAAAGTTTAGTTAAAATTAAACCACAAAGCTTTATTCGCAATTTTTATTAGTAAAAATCCCAAACGCAAATAATTAAAATTTTTTTTTAGTATTTTAAATTAAATTTATTTATTAATTTAAATTTTTCCTTTACTAATTTCTTATCTAAGAAAAAGAAAAACAGACACAGGGCGAGAGTCAAAAGGAAAAAAGCAGAAAATTTATAAGAAAAAATAAAACTGCCACTAGAAAAATTGAAGCATGTTATTTTGTATCAATAAGTGTATATACCCTTTCAAAGGGTATGGCATAACTGCACTCTACAGAGATAACTGTACTCTACAGATAATACTAGAAAAACAAGAAAAAATCAGAGTAAGGTAAAGCTCTGTAGTTAAGAGTAATCGACTAGCAGATACTCCGTACGAGTCTTTAATTTTTAATGTAAAAAAAATAATACGAATTTTAGAATATTGTCCCAAACCTTTTTTGAAAAGCCTTTCTTTTATTATTTTCAGAATAAAACTCAAAAACTCAAAAAACAAAGTCTGTTAAAATTAAATTATAGCAAAAATATTGCTTTAAATTAGAACTGAGTTTTTCAATGAGAAAGACTTCTTAAATATAGGGCATTATTTTACAGGGTATACAGCTGCTGTTTCTTAACTTTTCTCTTTATTTTGTTTTCTTTCTCCTTTCAATTTTTATTTACTATTCGAGAGAGACGAATTGATGTAGCTATGTCTGTGCGAAAATTATAAATACATTTGAAAGGTATTGAAATATTGATAACCTTAGTAGGCTCTGGCTCAGTTTCAAATTCTCGTTGCTCTTTAATAGAATCTTAAAAGTATTGAAATTTTGGTCTGGAAAGTGTTTCAAACTTTCACAATAATCCAAGTAGGCTGTGGCTCCATTTCGTTTCTCTTCAGTCTTAAAATTTCGTAAAGCATTCAGTTCACCAAAATCCTTCGTACACACAACACATAAAAAACAAAAAGTGAAAAAAAAAATCAAAATTAAAAAAAAATTTAAAATTTAAGACAAACAATTTTCCGCTTCTGAACTGAATCCATACAAAAACAAAAATAAAAAAAAAATTTAAAAATTTAAAACAAAAAAAAGTTTTTGTTATTACGGCTAAACATTCGTTCGCGCAAGATAAAAAAAAAAAAAACCCACATTTTCCCAACACACACACACATTTTCCCTAATTTAAGGTAAAAAGTGAATATATTTTTTATACTTCCCTAAAGGAGGGTCGAAAATACACAAACATTTGGATACCCTTACCGATTTGAACCCACCTGGCTATGTAAACTCAGACTGTAAGCAAAGGATATTTCCGCCATGAAATGAAGCTCAGAATATTCTTTTCTTTCTCAGTGACAACTGGACATCCTGTCCTCATATCCTATGAGGTGTACAGGATAAGAATTGGACTCTTATCAGGATGACGATTCGGGTTCACGGCTTATTATTTATTCCTTTTCATGGAGAAGATTTAGAGAAGATGATTCGTCGTTTACTCTTCTGGGGGCGTCTCAATATATAGGATTTGCTTGAAGAGCTTCACTTCAGAAAAATTCTTCGTATTATGATATTTTGGCTCTTTACTATTTGAAAAATTTATGTATACTTTAAATAAATTTGGAAGACAAAAAAAAGAGAATTATTATGAAAGGATTTGGGTTCAACACGCAGATTACCTCCGGGTGATCCTGAGCCTTGGATTTGGGTTTGATTCTTCGTTTTGCTTGAATTATTAATTTAGCTATTGGAGGGGAAAATTAATTTTCGTCTTCGGGAAGATGTCCTTTTGGCCACCAGATTCACCGTATCCTGTTAGGATCAGAATTCATAACAAGGTTTAATATCTGTGGCAATGCTCTTGCGAATTCTGAAGAATCCTCTCTCAAACAGCAAGTATTTATTTTAGAAAGGGCTATCGACCAGCCAAAGTACATGTTTTCGTCCTTGAAGTTTTCTGCAATTTTCCGAGTCAATGATCCTTAGGTGACCCCCTGTATCCTTGAACGCCAATCGATAGATATGGTTCTTTCAATTCTACTTTTTCATAAAGGTAGCATAGGAAAATTGTCAGAAAATAGATCGCCAGTAACTCGACCGTTTTAAAGTTTATCGGAATGTCCTTTAGCCACGTCATTATTCTGTCGGATCAGATTATGTAACAAAAAGGAGGAAAATCCCCCTGCACACCTAAAATGTCCCTAACCGGAGGACATTCTCATCAATTATATTGACGCGACTGCGATACTCAATGGGTGTAGATGATATTCTAGTTCTTGTTCGTCAAATCCACAGGACAAAAGATTGAATCAAAATAAAAACAAATTCAAGTTTATAAAAATATACTTTTTATTTCTATTTTGATATAATAAAAAGACTCCAATTGACGTGATAACATTTCTAATTTTGTTTTATAACGAAATTTCAAATCTCTTTGGTAAGGATATAATTACTTCATCCAATTGCGTAACACCAAAATTTTGAATTTCTATCATATCGTTTTTTATTCAAAGGACCAGGTTGATATTTCCCTGATGTCTGAATTGATCTGGCCTATAATGAAAATATTTACCAACTCCTTAGATATTATTATTATTATTACTTACGGGATCCATGATATATGCATTTCCAGACTTCCGAGACCTTATCTCCTTCCTCGCAGGCCAAGGACAAATATAGCCCCCATTGTTGGCGTTTGTTGATGTTAAAATGGTGGATGACTTTGGATGTTTCCACAGTGTAAAATGTGGGAAGACATGGGAAGTTTCCACAGTGTAAAATTTGGGAAGACATGGGAGTGTTTCTACAGTGTAATCGCTTGATCCTGACTGTTTTATGATTTTCATTAGAAAGAGTCCATTAGAGTGTGATTATTGCCTGTGTATTTGTTTATAATTATTATAGATTTATTTTATTCTAATTTTTATTGACTTACTTTGCTGCCTTTCTAATGGTACCGGAAGGATGCGTTGCGTTCGCATCTCAGACTAAAATACTGCTTTGCTGCTTGTGTATTTATTTATAAGTATTAAATATTTAATTTATTTTAATTTTTATTCACTTGTTTTATCCTTTTTTTTTTTTGATTTTCGATACAAAAAATTACTTTAATTTGTGTAAAAATTTTTTAAAAAGGATCTACTTTTTCACTTAAAAATATTTTTTGCTTAAATTTAGAAAATTAAAAAAAAAAAAAAATAAAGCTGAATTTAGAATTTAGATTTGTTGCTCTCTCTCCGATGAACTGCCGAAATAAACTGAATATCTAAAGGAAAGTCGAGAGGTTGTTGGGATTGGGAAAGGCTCGAAATATTCATGGCCAACTGTGTGGAAAATAAACTTATGATAATTCTCGACTAGCAGATACTCTACGTTTAAAATAGTTTACCTTTCCCTTTTATATTATACTATTTTTTATATTATCCTAGACTGATTTAGGTGCAGGTCGATAGAGTTGATCCTTACGAATAAAAAAAAAAATCTGTAAGGATTTAAGGAAATTTTGCCGCTTTAAAAATCTTATTTAGAATGTGAACAAAAGTAGCAATATTCAATTTTTATAGCATATTTTCAGGGTGGTCCAAAAAAATATAAATTTTAATCTCGTCCATAGGTTAAAATTTCCTGAAGGCATCAGCCAAACACAGTTCGCAGCAAGCGGATATATTTTTGCTTTCTTTTGTGCTGCCTACTTTTAGGGTGGGTCGAAAAATCATCAGCTTGCTGCTTGGTTTCTGTTCGCCTGGTACTCCTCTCTATTTTCGGATGCTCCAGGCAGAATCACCTGACGATCAACATTTTGCTGCAAGGTGAGTAATGTTATTTAACAGTGTGAATGTTAAGTACCAATGTTAGTTAACAGTCGCACTGTTAAATAACATTTTTTCACATCCTGCTGATTCTGTTAACCTGGTACTTCGCCTGGTTATTTTGCCAATTTCTGGCTGCCAACTGGTGTCCTGCTGCAGGACACAAATGTATCTGAAGAATGTGCTGCTAAATTATCTTTGAGATACAGAAGTATCTTTCAGGTACAAAAGTATCTTTGATATACAAAAAGTATTTTCATTATTTTATTCATTATAAGCAAATTATTTATAAGTTTGAAGCGGCAGCTGAGCTGCATAAAATATGACATTATTAAAATTTTAATATTTCTTATTCATTTTATTTTAATTAAAAATTATATCCGGTCGGTAAATTATATTATATAGCTCCCATCGGCCCGATAGAATGGAATGGAAAAGAATAATTTTTGAATTGAAAAACTTGAAACTATTGAGCCATATTTTCTTGAATTAAATTAATTTTTTTAATACTTTCCTTCCTTCCTTAATAAAAAAAAAATTCTTAAAAATTATCTTTTATTTTTAAGCCATTTTTAATTTATTTTAAAAACTTTCTTATTTATAACTAAGAATTATTGATTCATTTTGCAATGTTTGTAAGCTTACGAAAATGCTGTTTATTAAAGCCAAAAACTATTTATTAAATTAACATTGATTTTTATGCAATCAAATTAATTAAATTATTTATTTATTTTAAAATATTCTGCAACTTTGCGGCGTGAGCTGAGCTGAGCTGCTTCTGTTTCATGGAGGAGCTATTAATCTTAGTAGCCAGATGAATTGCGAGTTGTTCCACTTTGAAAGTTGTAAACTGCAGAGAAGAAGAGTCGCTGAACTGGCTCCATTATCCTTGTTGTTATCCTTATAATACATACATTGTTATCCTAGTTATCCTAGTTAACTGCTGGGTGAGTTATCCTAGTTGGCCGATGATGCTAATGACTTTATCGTCTCCAGTTGTCTGCATAAATTTGTATTATTTTTAGAGCAGACTTTCGACGCTTGCCAACAAACTACTTACACACATATACAGATATATATATATATATATATATATATAGCTGTGGGCGTGGCAGAGGCTAATGAACTGGAAACTGCGTTGTGCCACATTGCCCGTTCCAGCCTCAGCTCTGTTGCTGCTGCCACATCATCAGCATAATTGCAATTTTTATTATTATGACAGTTCAGGCGCTTCAAGTGTTTTGCCACTAATTTTCTCTCAGTGTTGTTGGCCATTTACATGGAAGTTGTTCCATTTCGTGTTTAGCTGCAGCTTCTGCCTCTTTCTATCCTCAATTTTCTTCCATTTGATTTACAATTTTGCAGCTGAAGCATTTCCACAGACAGACAGACGCCTCGCAGCGCATTTGGCAGTGAATCAAGGCATATTAAAGAATGTCCTTAAGTGGCATACTTATGCTGTGATCTATGATATATGGCCTGCTTTAGCCGGCATCACCCGGGGTGTGCTAGAGTTCAGGAATCTTTGAATATCAGTCAACTATTATTGCGAATGGAATATTCGATATCTTTTGCCTGCAGCTCTTGAAAATGTATGAAAAAGCAGCATGGAAAAAAGTTGAAATTCTGGATTTCTATACTCAGTTTGTTGAATTTCCCTCACAATTCTTTAATAATTATTTGTAAATAGCTAATAATATTTAAGTTGATAATAATAATATAAGTTGAAGACTATTTCAGACAGTTTTCCGACCTTGGAGGCTGATTTTTCAAATAATGTGAAAGAGTTTAAAGTTAATCTGGTTTAAATCAGATTCTGCAGTTACTTTTAAGTACCCTATTAAAGTGTATATACAAATTTGTATACCCTTTATAATTATAATTATATACTTGCAAAGAGTATTATAACTCTGTTAGGAAATTCGTAATGAATTTAAGGAGGCATCTACGACTTCATAAGGCATATATATATTATTGATCAGCTGTAAGGGACGAATTGATATAGCCAAGTCCGACTGTTCGTCTCTCCGTCAGTCTGTCTGTCCGCCTGTCTGTTTCTATGCAAGCCAGTCTCTCAGTGTTTAAGCTTGGTGAATGAAATCGGGAGTACAGCCTTCTAACCGGACGGATCGGGCAACTATATCATACAGCTGCCAGCGCAAAGAGCAATCAGCAATTGAAGAGTTATTCTATGAACTTCTCAAAGTATCCTTATCAAATTTACAAGTTAGAAGCATAAGTCTTTTCTTTAATGCCACAGAAAAGATTGTTAAGATCGGGCTACTATATCGCATAGCTGCCATAGGAACAATCGCTTCAAAATCTTTTTTTTGAGAATTGTTCTCTTTCTCCACGCATATTTATGAAATTAGATGATAGAGTATTATTGGAGTATATAGATTATATATATATATATAGAGTATACTTAATGCAGAATTAAAATGATCAAGATCCGTCTACTATATCATATAGCTGCCGTAGGAAGAAGCCAGTTTCAGCATGCCGAAGATACCCTTTCCTCACTATTTTTTTCATATTAAATTCAGTTGTTAACTTTGATAATTATTTAAATATTGCAAAGATGGAGAACATAATCACTTTCTCTGCTTAAATTTGCCATATGTTGCTTCAGGTAGCTTGGGTAGGTTGCTAATTAACGGAATTTCCCAAAAAAAAATAACCCAAATATGGCCGAAACGCTAATAAAGTAGGGCTAAGATAATTATACGCAGAAAAGGTAGGTAGGTCCTTGCCTGAGCCTGCCTTCCGTAAGGGTATACGCTGTGGTGCTTACCCAATTTCAGGTAGGTGACAAAATACTGAGTTCTGCGCTATAAAAAGGGTCGCTCAGCTAAGGACTGTAGTTCATTTCAATCCAAGCCTCGCCGCGATGTGACGTGTTGTGATATTCCTTCCGTGTTCTCCGTGAATTTAGTTTCAGTCAAAGAAAAAATATTTCATTTGTGTAAATTTATTTAAAGTTCAACAATTTGTTTTTAGTATTTCCCTTATAAATATAAATTCAGTTCCACTGTCCGCAGAAGTGTTTTAAAAATGATTTTCCGCATATATCCTTTCATTTCGGCTTGCCGAAAAAGTTACTCTACCCTTGGAATGAGCTCCAATAGTTTCCAGTTAAATTTTGACTTTGATTCAGGATAAGCGGATCTTAAGTGTTTCCTTGTTTATTTTGAAGAAAAGAAATTCTCTCAGTGCTCGTTATACTTTCTTTCCGATCTTAACAATATTTCCTAATATTGTTGTGCCAAAAGTCATATTTGTAAATTATGTGAAGTATTTATTTGTTTCAAATCAGTTCGTTCCGATAGTCCTTGATTCGTGTTCAAGTGCCAAATATTAAGTGATCATCCTTTCCGTTCATCACCCTCAGGTGCCAGCGAAACGTCCTTTCCACATTCACAATTGATCAAGTGCCGTGTAATTAAAATCTATATAATTTTTGTATTTTATTCGAATAAAATACAAAACTAAAAAAAAAGTAATAAGAAACAATAAAAAACAAAAGGATATAAACATCAAAATTGCATCCTGAGCAAACCAATTGTAAGTATCAAATTAATTTGATATAAAAAACTCCAACATTAAAAAAAAGAAAGAAAAAAAAGAAAAAAAGAAAAGAAAAAAAAAAAGAAAAGAAAAGAAAAGAAGAAAAAAAAAAGAAAATAAATGAAAAAAAAAGAAAATAGATGAAAAAAATGAAACAAAAAGAAAATAAATGAAAAAAATGAAAAAAAAGGAAAAAAGAACAAAAGAAAAAAAAAAAAAAAAGGAAAAAAGAACAAAAGAAAAAAAGATTAAAAGAAAAAAAAAAAATGAAAAAATATTAAAAAATAACAAAAAATATTTTAAAAACATTACAAAAAATGGAAAAAAATTTTAAGAAAATATACAAAAAATCTAAAATAAAATTTTGATCAATATCTGAAAGGCTATTCGATCTATTACGATCTGTTTTCAAGATGGCTGAAAAGCCGAGTTGAAATAAGGTAAGACCATACACCTCGTTTATAAATGTACTTCATATTTTATTTTTACAAAATACAAAACTAAAAAAAAAATAAAAATGAAAATAAAAAAAAAAAAGAAACAAAAACAAAAAAAAAGAAAATGCAATAAAAATACATTGTATATTTTCATAAAAAGAAAGTAAAGAAAAGAAAAAAAATAAAAAATAAAATAAAGAAAAGAAAAAGAAAAAAAGAAAAGAAAAAGAAAAAATAAGAAAAAAAGAAAAAATAAAAAAAAAAAAAGAAAAAAGAAGAAAAAAAGAAAAAAGAAGAAAAAAGAATAAAAAAAGAAGAAAAGAAAACAAAAAATACAAAAAAATAATAATATAAAAAAAGAAAATAAGAAAAAAAATACAAAAAAATAATAAAACAAAAAATTCACATATAAAAAAATTAAAAAAAAAGTTAATATATAAAAATAAAATAGACATACACATCTAATTGCTTTCTCCTGTTTCGAGAATTGACTATTCTTGTGCCTAAAGTCAAATTTGTCGGTTCTCATATAAAAGTTAAATTTAAAATTTGTGAAGTTTTCACTTGTTTCAAATTAGTTCTTGATATCCGTTCAAGTGTCAAATATTAAGTGATCATCCTTTCTGTTCGTCACCCTCAGTGAAACGTCTTTTCGTGATTCACAATTGATCAAGTGCTAAAAAATATCAGTGACATTTCTGTATTTTATTCGAAAAAAATACAAAACTAAAAAACAAATTAATAAGAAATAATTCAAGAGGATATAAACATCAAAATTACATTCTGGGCAAACCAATTGTAAGTACCAAATCCAATTTTATATAAAAAAATATTCAACATTAAATAAAATTGTTTACAATTTTCTCCCTTTCCCAATTAATTTTTCTCGCATTTTACTAATAATCCGACATAACTTCCCAACTAAAACTTAAAAAAATATACATATTTGAAAAAAGGAAAAAAGGATACAAAAAAATATAAAAAAATCCACAAAAAAATTAAAAATCCACAAAAAAAAAATTTAAAAAAATCCACAAAAAAAAAGAATAAAAAAATATATATTTGGCAATTTTCATAAAAAAAGATTAAAAAAAGACTAAAAGAAAAACAAAAAAATCAAACCAAAAAAAAACGAAAAAAAACGCACAAAAAAAAAACAAAAACAAAATAGAAAAATTCAACATTCAAATTATTCACAATTTTCTCCCTTTTCCAATACTTTCACTTTGCATTTTACTAATCAACCAGCATCAAAATATTAACTTCCCAACTAAAACTAAAAAAAAATTATTTGAAAAAAGGAACAAAAAAAAATCCACAAAAGAAAAAATAAAAAAATCTAAAAAAAATTAAAAAATCCAAAAAAAAAAGAAATAAATAATATATATTTGGCAATTTTCATTAAAAAAAATTAAAAAAGACCAAAAAGAAAACCAAAAAAAACCCAAAAAAAAAAACAAAAAAAAACCAAAAAAAACAAAAACAAATTAAAAAAAATATATAAAAACAAAAAAGAAAAAAGAATAAGAAATAATTTAAAAGTATATAAACATCAAAACTACATCCTGAGCAAACCAATTGTAAGTACCAAATCAAATTTTATATAAAAAAAAGATCCAATATTAAAAGTATTTACAATTTCCTCCCTTTTCCAATACAATTTTCTCGCAATTTACTAATAATCCAACATAACTTCCCAACTAAAACTTAAAAAAATGTATTATTTGAAAAAAGGAACAAAGAAAAAAGGATACAAAAAAAATTTCAAAAAATCCACAAAAAAAATTTAAAAAAACCAAAAAAAAAGAAATAAAAAAATATATATTTGGCAATTTTAAAAAAAAAAATTGAAAAAAGACCGAAAAGAAAACAAAAACAAAAAAAGCATATCCACAAAAAAAAAAAAAAAAAAAATATATAAAAAATATATAAAAAAAATATAAAAAGAAAAAAAAATTGAATATATATATTTAAAAACAAATTTCATTCTTCTGTTTCAAGAACTAACTATTTCTGTGTCTAAAGTGACAAATTTGTCGGTTCTTATATAAAAGTTATATTTAAAATTTTGTGAATTATTTATTCGTTTCAAATAATTTCGTTCCGATATTTCTTGATTCGCGTTCAAGTTGAAGACTGTGTGATCATCCCTTCGGTTCGTGACTCTCAGACTGCCCATAATATCATCAGAAATATCAGAAATACATTCTGAGCAAACCACAGTAAGTACCTCATCAAAAATATATCCAACAGTAAAATTTTTGCAAATTTTCTCCCTTTTCCTGTACAATTTACTAATATACCAATTTCAATATATTAACTTCACAAAAAAAAAAAAAATTAAAAAAAATATTTAAAAAAAAATTTAAAAAAATTAAAAATAATGTAAGAAAAGCTTAAAAAAATATAAAAAAATTATTTAAAAAAATTTCAAAAAAATATTTTGAAAAAAAATACACTGACAATTGTAAAAAAACAAGAAAAAAAAAGAAAATATAAAAGAAAAAAAAACAAGAAAAAATAGAAAAAAGAAGAAAAAAAGAAAAAGAGGAAAAAAAAAAAAAAAAAAAAAGAAGAAAAGAAGAAGAAAAAAAGAAGAAGAAAAAGAAAAAGAAACTAAAAAAAAATACACTTATCAATTGTCAAAAAAAAAATAAAAAAAATATTAAAATATTAAAAAAAAATTTACAAAGATATATAAATTTAACCAACAAACCTGAGTAAGTACCTCAACAAATTCTATACAAAAAAACAGATTCAACCTTAGAAGTTTTTCAATATTTTGTCCAATTTCCTATACTTTTACTGCACATTTTATTAATATACCAATTTCCATATACTAACTTCACAGAAAAAAGAAAAAATATTTAAAAAAAATGAAAGAAAAGAAGAAAAAAATGAAGAGAAAGAAAAAAAAGAGAGGCAAAAAAGAAAGAAAAAAAAGAAAAAAAGAGAAAAAAGAAGAAGAAAATGAAAAGAAAGAAAAAAAAGAGAGGAAAGAAAATAAAGAAAAAAAGAAAATAAAAAAAAAAAATGAAAAAAATGAAAAAAAAACGAAAAAAAGAAAAAATGAAAACAAAGAAAAAAGAACAAAAAGAAAAGAAAGAAAAAAAGAAAATAAAAATAATAAGAAAAAAAAAAAAAAAAAAAAATTAAAAAACTTTATATATGAAAACATATACATACATACCTAATTTCTTCCTTCTGATCATCCTTTCTATTCATTACCCTCAGTGAAACGTCTTTTCCTCATTCACAATTGATCAAGTGCTGTGTAATAAAAATCTATATTATTTCTGTATTTTATTCTAATAAGAATATTCTAAAAAGAATAAGAAATAATTCAAGAGGATATAAACATCAAAATTACATTCTGGGCAAACCAATTGTAAGTACCAAATCCAATTTTATATAAAAAAATATCCAACATTAAAATTGTTTAAAATTTTCTCCCTTTTCCAATTAATTTTTCTCGCATTTTACTAATAATCCGACATAACTTCCCAACTAAAACTTAAAAAAAATATTATTTGAAAAAAGGAACAAAAAAATCCACAATAGAAAAAATAAAAAAAATCGAAAAAAAATATTTAAAATCCACAAAAAAAAGAAATAAAAAAAAGAAAACAAAAAAAAAAAAACAAAAGTAAAAAAAAAAATAAAAAAATATGAAAAATTAAAAAATCAAAAGTATATAAATATCCATCAAAACTACATTCTGGACAAACCAATTGTAAGTACCAAATTAAATTTTACTTTAAATAGATTCAACATTCAAATTATTCACAATTTTCTCCCTTTTCCAATACTTTCACTTTTCCTAATCAACCAACATCAAAATATTAACTTCCCAGCTAAAACTAAAAAAAAAAATATTATTTGAAAAAAGGAACAAAAAAAAGGATATAAAAAATTTAAAAAAATCCACAAAAAAAAATTAAAAAAACCACAAAAAAATAATAAAAAAATATCCATTTGGCAATTTTCATAAAAAAGATTAAAAAAGACCAAAAAGAAAACAAAAAAGAAGAAAACAAAAAAAAAGAAAACAAAAAAATAAAAAAAAGAATAAAAAGAAAAAATAAGAAAAAAAAACAAAAACAAAAAAAAAACAAAAAAAAAAAAATTAAAAAACTATATATGAAAATATATACCTAATTTCTTCCTTCTGTTTCAAGAACTAACTATTTCTGTGCCTAAAGTGCAAAATTTTTCGATTCTTATACAAAAGTTAAATTTAAAATATGTGAATTATTTGTTCATTTCAAATTATTTCGTTCCGATAGTTCTTGATTCGCGTTCAAGTCGAAGATTGAGTGATCCTTTCTGTTCGTCCCCCTCAGGTGACAGTGAAACGTCTTTTCGTGATTCACATTTGATCAAGTGCTGTGTAATAAAGATTTATATAATTTCTGTATTTTATTCGAATAAAATACAAAACTAAAGAAAAAAAGGAATAGGAAATAATTCAAAAGGATATAAACATCAAAAATGCATTCTGGGCAAACCAATTGTAAGTACCAAAAAATATATAACTTTAGAGAAACAATATCACATCAAATTCTGCAAAAGAATAGCCAGCCACAAACCTTTTTTAATATTATATTTTTCACTATCCTTTTTCTCCTTTTTTCTAATTAATCAGAAAAAGAAAATCCTGAAAACATAAAAGAAATAAATACTAATAATAGTAATAATAGAAATATACAGATTCATCAGTAATAGATGCAGAGCAAAGAGCAAGAAAAAGATAGATTTTCGTTTTATTCAGATAAGTTTTGTTTATTTAATTTATTCAGTTCGATTAGAAGGAGCGACGAGTAGTTCTCTTTATCTAATAATGTATTTCTTTCTTCAAATAAATTCATTTCTTTACAATATACATACATAAATACGTAGTTATTTTGTTCATAAATAATTCACAATAGTAATATTCTTTTCGAGTACAAATGGTGAGAGTATTAAGTATTAAGTCAAGAGCCAAACTGTGAATAGTAAATTTTGATAGTGTTCGTTTCTCGTGTTTCGTGTTTCGTGTTTCTGTTTTCGTGTTTCTGTTTTCTGTTTTCCTTTGTTCTTCGTTGCTCTGTGTGTTGTGTTCCTTTGTTTCTTTGTTTGTTTGTTTGTTTTGAATACGCAAAATCTACATACTACAGTCTCTCAATTTATATATATATCTGAAGCGAGCTTAGAATTACGTTGAATAAATAAATGAGTGTAGGGGATTACATATTATTATTAGTTTTTTATGGTTTTTATGTTTTTTTTTGGGATTTTCTTTGTTTTTGGTTTTTTTTCGGGTTTTTTTCCTTTTTAATTATTGTTATTCTGCTCCTATATACGGCATGGATTGATACCACCCATCGACACAGTTTTTCACCACTGATTCGAGGGGCGACGCTCGGCTCCGGGCGCAGCGCTGCCGGAGAATCGCGGCGAGGAGCTCTGCGAGGAGCTGCTGCTGGGCATACTACTGCAGGCGGCTTCGTTAGCCAGAAGCGTATGAATGGCCGCCAGCAGCTTCTTGCGAGCTCCAAACGCGGTGATGCCCAGCTCCATGAGATTCTCCTCTGTCAGTGTTGTAAACATTTCCAAATCGATTTCGTTCAGCACGAATATTTCTGAAAGAAACACATAAAAAATAACATTTTAGTTAACAGATTTATACAAATTTAAAAGGACTAAAAGCCAAAAATTCTATAATCAAAAAATTATTATCCATCTACCCTTCTGTTTCACGAAGAAAACAACAACCTTTTCCAATTCTGCATGACCTTTATAGCCCCCAAAAAACCTGAACTTTTTCAATTTCTTCATAACTTTTAAAAACACAAACAACTTTTCTACAAAAATAGTAAGTAAATATTCAAAAAAAAAGTAATAATTATTAAAAAAAAAAAATATTCAAAAAGATGAAAATATTAAAAAAAAAATAATAAGAAGAAAATATTAAAAAAAACAAGATGAAAATATTTAAAAAAAATAAGATAAAAATACTAAAAAAAGAAAATATTAAAAAAAAAGATGAAAATATTAAAACAAAAAAAAATATATATATTAAAAAGCAAAATATTTAAGACATAAAAAAAAAACATACTAAGAAAACAAGAAAAATTACAAAAATTATAAAATCTCAAAAAATAATACTAAAAAATATTTGAAACAATATTAAAAATACTCAGATAATTCCAAAAAGATAATAAATATTAAACAAATCACAACAAAAAAAACTAAAATAATATTAAAATAAAGTAAGAAAGTAAAAATAATCAAAATAGACATACATATAATCAAAAAAAAAAAAAAATGAGTAAAAAATTAAGAAAATCTCTTCAAAAAATTAGCAGGGTGACAAAAAATTTAAACCTCTTAAAACCCCAGAAAACTTAAAAAAAATATATTCAAAAAAAGTAAAACGTTAAAAAAAAATTTTAAATATTGATAAAATGAAAAAACTAACAAAAAAATTAATGAAGTAAAAATAAAAAATTTCCCCTTTACAAAATATTGCGAGAAAAAAAAACAATCTAAAATATTAGAATACAAAAAATACAAAATTTAGAAAAAAAACAAATTGCAAAAAATATTTAAAAAAATCTACATAACTTTTAAAAGCAAAAAAAAAAAACAAATCGTTTAATAGGCAGTATCTTATATCAATTAAATATTAAAAAATTGTCCTACTTCTTGGATACATTTAATATTTCTTAGCCAAAAAATTAATATATTAGTCAAAATTTTCAAAAACTTTTAAAACTACACAAAATATTAAAAACAAAAAAAAAACAAAAATAAAAGCAAAGGTAGCAAAGGGCTAGTAGTAGGAATATTATTTAAAAAAAAAAGAGTCAAAGTTCTACAAAATTTAAAAAAAATGCAATATAAAACATTTATAAGTCCTTATAAAAATATGAATTAATTTTGCATAAATTAATAGCGTATTAATACCTAAAAAAATGCATTTGAGATAGTTGCATTAAAAATATTTAAAATTAATTTAATACCCTGTAGCTAATATCCCTGTATATAATAGCAATGCATGAAATGTAGATTTAGATGCATTTAAATCATATTTTTAGTTAAAGTATCTTGTAGATATAGCAAATATACATTGGATACAACAAATGTTCCATACAACAATATTCGAACCGATTGCCCTATGGCAGCTATACGATATAGTTGTCCGATCCGGCCGGTTCTGACATTTGCATGCCACAAGTTGAAGCCTATCTATATACCAAATTTCATTCATTTAGATTCTACCAGCATCTCATGGATCTTGCCGAATCATCATTATTAGATTCAAAATATAAATACAAAAACTTATCCCCAAAATCTTCAGTCAAAATAGCAAAAAAAAAAAAGAAAAACTATTAAAAACTAAAGAGATGAAAAAAAAGTACCCATAGATCATCTTGTATATAATATGTAAATATATAAATAAATATATATATCAAAATGGTATTATTTTAATATATATTTTAAGTTAAATTTTTAAATAAAATACTTATAAAATGAAAACAAAATTAATCTGAACTGTCTTTTTTTTTGGGTTCGGAAATCTCTGTAAATTGTGGAATAATATTTCAAGGGTTTCGGAAGGATCGAGCTGATATCAAAAATTAAAATTGATATAATAGATGAGAATAAAAAAATGACCGAAGTATAGAAAGTAAAATAACAAAAATAGAAAATTGAATAAGAAAATATTAAGATATTCTAATTATTCTAAATATTCTAATCCTAACCCTGAACCAATGATTGTTGTTTTTACTTAGAGTGGATCAGCCTGAACTGAAGTTCTTTATCCGAAAAGAGATTCGGTTCGAAGGATATTTTTTAGGTTTGGCTAATAGCGCTTCAAACCGAAGCGGTTGAGAGCGGTTCGGTTACGAACCGGTATGCAGCTAAGATACAGACATATACATCTATATACCTAAGCTTCAGCTTACAGCACCGGGTAAGTTGTCAATAAATTACAGGGTATGCGTGGGGTTTAATGCTCTATAATGAGGCTGTGTACTCACTTATGTAGTGCTCGAGACCGACGCTTGTCAATAGGGTATGTATATCCTTGTGTTGTGAGAGCTGCATGCGTCGACTCACGGGCGTTGCGTCCAGCAGACCCGTTGTGGCGCTCAATCCGTAGGGCGAGTTCAGGCCTGGCGGAGGCGGGGGCATGCGCCAGTTGTTGGCAGCTGCACCGGTGTTACCAGTGCCTCCATCATCCACCGTTTCGATGGGTGCGGGTGAGGTGCGACTTAAACCTAATCCCAGCCAGGCTGGTGTGGGTGTGCGCAGCTCTCCGGCAATTGGAGTGCGTTCCATGGCCTTAAAACCGAGTGCACGTTTCATATCGAAATCGAAGGCACGTTGAGCTGCCTGCTGCTGTTGCTGTTGCTGGTGCTGCTTGCCCGCTGCTGCGGCGAGATCATAGTGAAGATTGCGATAGCTCTCGGCGCTGCCAGGCAACAGATGGGCGCCACCTGTGGCATTGCCCAGTCCCAGAAGAACGCCATCGCTGAGACGACGACCCAGCCGGGCGGCGGCTCCTGGTATGGTGCCAGCATCGCTGCTGTAGGTGGAATCTGGTGAATAATGCGCACGATTGCCACAGCCGCCGGATGACGACGACGTAGACGAGACAGTTGGCTGCAGTTGAGCATATGGTGGATATGATTGCTCCAATGATGTGGTGCTGCTACTGAAACTCTGATAGCCGCTTGTATTCTGGCTGCAGCTGTTCCTCGGCGACAGATTCACGCCCACTGTGGGCGGATGTGGTGGCTTCAATAAGCCCGTGCCCGGCACCTGCAGATAGTTGTTGTTGTTGGTGTTCGTGTTATTATTGTTATTGTTGTTGTTGTTGTTGTTATTATTATTATTTGCCAGTGTTGGCACCTGTCGCGGCTGATAGCCACTATTGTGCAGCTGCATATACTTCTGCGTGGGCGCACATATGCCAGTGGGTGTGGCCAGGCCAACACTGAGCAAATGATTCTTATTATTATTGCCATAAGGCGTCAATTGGCTACCGCCGCCCATCGTTGGTGGCAACAGTGACGGCGTCTTCGGACTATCCGGATAACCAGCCAGCAGAGCCGCCAACTGTGTTCGATACGCCAAGCTGACATCCTTATCCTTGGGCATATAATAATGATCGGGTATCTCCGGCTGAATAGCGGGCGTGGATAGGCGCAAGATCTCCTGGCGAGCCTCATAGATTTTATCTGCGAAAAAGACGAAATATATTCAAAATGTATTCCAAATTTTAAACAATCTTTCTGCCAATTAATTAGACTGCAAAACAAAGCAGAGAAAATGCCTAAAACTCATTTGGCGTTGCTTAAAGATACAAAGCTTTGATCAACAGATACTTTGTATCTTCCAAAGCATCGATAGATACTTTGTATCTTTCTCTAACTCTGAAAGGAGTCAATGCTCAACTTCAGTTATATTTAATTTATAATTTCACTACTTTTTTTTAGCAGACTTTTTTCTAGATCCTTAAAGGTATCCTGTGATAACTTTTTACTGAATGGAGAGGTTTTCATTTATATTCAAGCCTCTGTGGACGTTTCCCTAAGCCCTAATTCCTTAGAAACTTTTATAGCCAACTCACTGAAGGTTAATTAAATTTAAAAGGACTTTTCTTTAGGAACCTAGCCCTATATATATTTCCCGAGTTGTGCTAGACTCACCTATGAATTTCTCAATGCCCTTGATCACAATGGCCAAGGTGCTTTGTCGCTGCTTCTGACGGAGAGTTATATAGACGCCATATTTAGTATTAAGGCCCATTATTTCAGATGCATCGGTTTGATTATCCGGAAAGTCAAATATCAATGCTACGGGCAAATTGCCAAGCAATTGTTGTCGCGCCCTGTAAACATCTTCGATGCGTCCACTAATCGTCACCTGAGACTTCTTCAATGGCTTCACATTCATATCGGTCAGATCAGGAAAAATGATTTTGGTCTGTGTGCGGTCCATAATGCTCAAAAGATTCACATTATTCTTGCCCTTAACAATCTCGTGATGTTGGGGCGATATCTCCATTTGCACATTCACCAGAATCTGACTCTATATATAGGAAAAGAAATGGGGAAGTTTTTACCTATTCACTCTATATTCCATAGTTTAGAGACTCACCGCAATGCTTTCGAAAGCAAAGTTAATCAATAGCTGGGTGGCATCTCTCACCTGGGCAGACTCCTTTTCGGAGCCCTTTACCAATACCAGGGAGGTGTGCAGCTTGGGACGCGATGAAAATATGACCTGAAATGGGAAGTGAATAATGTTTTACGCTAGAAGAAGTAAGCAAAAGGAACTGGGTACTTTTAGCCATTTTAAGCTAAAGTTATCGATACTATCGATAGACTCAAACTGATTCTTTAACTTGTATTATGACTTATATTATTAATTTCCAAGGAACAAGATATATTATTTTATGAAAGCAATTTAAAAATAATTGAAATTTAAGCTAATTCATTTAACTAATTGATCGATTACTATTTATCGACTAATATTCGACTAATATTCTAATAAATTTAAATTTTCTTTTGAGACATTCCAAAATTTTAACATTATCGATAATAAATTGGAAAAGTAGCGAAAAATATGCCTCAGAACTTAAGTGAATTCGATAGCAGAAATAAATCGTTACTATCGATAGGCAGCGATCGATACTCTGTCTATATATTTACCTGCACATTGAACTTGTTTTCAATCATTTTGATATATGGTGTATCATGATCTGGCTGCGGCTTTCCCGGTCCCACCACAGGCATCTCAAAAGAGATGAGCAGGGGTGTAGAGAGGCGTACCAGGGCCCTGGCACGTTCCACTCCCTCGAGGCTACCGCAGAGCGACACCTGATTCGATTTCTCCGTAGGATTCGAGCGATTCGAATCCGGGAAATGTATATGAGTGTGTGTGTCGTCCATGATGCGTTTGATATTATTACCACCGCGTCCAATGATGTACGAGTGATCCGTATAACTGACATCCATTTTCATAATCACACGAGTGCCCTGCAAAAGGGAAAGAAAATCCAATTGTATCTTCATCTATCGAGGAGTAGGACTAGTACATACCCTGGAATCAAGGCTACTTAGAATATGCTCCTTGGCGCGCTGCACCTGATCCACTTTGCCCACAATTCGCACATGAGGATCTAGGATGACGAGAAGAAGGAGTCATAATTAATGATAATAGAGAAGAAATCCTTTTGAGTTGGACTCACCTTTCTTGCTCTTGGCACCGATCTTTAGTCTGCAAGGCCAGCTCACATAAGTATCTGTGGTGTTCATGATCTAAAAGATAATCAGTTCATATGCATATATATATATGAGTACATATATATATACATATATATATATGCGTCTTTATATAATACACTTGAATTTGGTTTCGTTAATTAGAATCAGTTAAATCTATATGGTTTTTTCACTAAAATTTGAAAGTGTTGGCTAAAATTTTAAATGTGAATTTTGTAGTATCATTTAAGCAATTTCTAGCTCTCAAATGAGATTTGGATATCAAATAAGTCCAATGCTTGCTAAGAGCCTACAAATATCCAAAATCAACTCAAATTTATTTCTATTTATTGTACCCTTTCGGAGGATATTACAATTTTGTCACGAGATGCGTCGTACTCAGAAGGAGGCAACTGCGATTCATCCACCAAAGGATTAGGACACTGAGACACGTTTATATATCGCACATATATGCCTAAACGGATCGGATGGGACAACTATATCATATGGCTTCTATAGGAACAATTGGTCCAAACGTTGCAGTAGGGAAACTCTCTTATTTCTCAAAGTATCTTCATGAAATTCATGTTGTAAGAGTATCAGTTCTAAAAGCCAACTAGATATATGATAAAAATCAGCTTTCTTTATCATCAAGTTCCCTTAGGAACAATAAAAAATAAATCAAAATTTCTAAATTAAACAATATTTAAAAATTTAACCCTTATTCCCGGAAACTACAAAGAGAATGGAGAAGAATTTTGACTTACATCGTTAAAGAAATATTCCGCACCGTTCATGCCCTCAATGGCGCTGTCCGCTATGAAAGATCGATAGGCGGTCGATAAGTGAAATCGATTATGGAGTTATCGCATTGGACTTACCCTTTATTAACTGTTCCAGTTTCTGTCGATCAACCTTGAAGCGTTCCGTATGCAGATCGTCCGGATTTTGTACGCCCAATTTCAATGCAATGGCACGTATGTCACTCCAATCGCTGTCCACGGAGGAGATTTCGCTCTGCGTCTCACTGGGTGCTCCACTGCCGCCGCCCGCAATGCCAGCTATGCCCGCTGGCAGCGGCAGAGCGCCGAGACCGACGGCAGTGGCTTTACCATTGGCCATATCGGATACATCCGTATCCGTGGGATAAATCAGTTTATTGTATGGCATACAGGAGAGCATGTCGAAATAATCGTATGTCAATCGGCTTAGTCAATCGAATTTCAATCGATTCAAAATTTCTATTATCGAATAGTCGTTTAGTTTTTAAAACCAAAACAAAATGTCGGTTCGTACGATGAATTTCCTTCTTGAAAATTAATTTGGTCAGAGACTAGAGGTGTGTGTGTGTGTGTGTGTGTGTGTGCGTATGTATGTATATAAGTTGTATGTGTGTGTGTGTGTTAGCAGGTATTGGATGGTAGATGAGCTGCGTGCAGGGATGGAGGGAAAAAATGTCAAAAATGTTATTAAAAAAATTGAAAACTAAAGAAGTAGAGGGGAGAAAAAACGGAAGAAAATAATTCTGGAATAACCAAAGGATTGTGCTGACTTCTCTATAGAAAACTTTTAAAAAAAAAATTGGGTTCTATTTTTAATAACATTTTATATAATTTCTTATCTCTATGTATAAAGATATAAACAAAAATAAAAAGAATAATAAAACAGGAATTGTTTAAACTATTTTTTTTTTTTAGAAAAATGGAATAACCAAAGTTTATATTTTTATATATATGACTTATGGTAGGACTTCTCATTTTTTTTCATAAAATAAATTTAGATATAATAAAATAATAGTGGATTAATCTAAGTATATATCCTGATATTTCCAGATAAAATTTTAATAGAAAGAATTTGCTGCTATTTTTCATAATTTTTTTCAATCCTTTTCTTTGCTGATATTACTAAGTCAAAACTTGGTTGTAATGTTTCATTCCTACAATTAAGGCTCGAAATAAAAATGATAGAAAAATAAAGAGGAAAATACTAGAATAATAGGTATTTAGGCATAAGATTTCTACTATATAAAATTTGTATTGTAAATATTACTCTTCAAAATTATGTTAGAAGAAAAGAGGAATAACTAAAGTACTAAATTCTCAGATATATTACACGATCTATGATCAGAAAGTATAATAGAGTCAGAAAGTGTATATAAAAGAAAGCTCAATAATGACTAAAGAAGAGAGAGAGAGAGAGAGAGAGAGAAAGAATAGACTAATGAAGATAAAACAGGAATAAGCAAATGTTACCATTGGCAAGAAATAAAAGTTTAGGCAAAGGGAAAAAAGTGTATAATTTTTACCTAAGAATGCCACATAGATCTTTTTTCTATAACTGGGAATTCATCGTGTTCTTTATATATAAAAAAAACAGCAGTAAATTCTTATGAAATTATATCGAATAATTCCCCTTAAAATTAAAGCAATATTCTCTTTTAACTCCTTTAGTTCTTACGCAGAAAATGATTTATGAATATAAATAAAATAATAATAATATTCAGTTCATTAAGAGATTTTCTATTAAAAAAGATTTCTGTTTAATTTATTGTATTACTTTTATGTTATTAAAGATATTACATAACCTCTCTCTAAGAATTCTGCTGGGCTGCCATGAGGTTTTCCTGTTTTAGTGGCCTGTTTCTGAGCGGAAATGCAAGGAATACGGAGAGAAAGCATAATAAAAACTGACATAAGAATTACAGTTAAGAACTGTAATCTATTTGTCTTACTTTCTCTGCATACCCTTTCTTCTTTCGGTAGATGGGTATATACACTTACCCAATCGTTTTGGCCACGCTGCTTATTTCAGATTGAATAAGCCTTTAAAGTCCAAACAAATGGCATGCGTTAGGTCCTGGACAAATTGGATGGCCTCGACGAGACAAACGTTCATAACAAAATTACGAATCTGTACGAATCTTTCGACGAAAGGCATTTATATTGTGATCTACGCAATGGACTTGTCTATATAGAGTATATATATGTATATATAGACGCGGTTATTGTCTGTTGTTTTTTTCTATGTGTGTGTGTTTTTTTTTTTTTTTTATTTTTTTTATTTATATTTCAATTTCGAAATAATTTTGGGTATATATTAGATCGGGATATATATAAATTTGATTTGATTTGATTTTTCTCTAGTCTTTCAGCTAGAAACGTTTGCTAGGAGCTACCACTTGTATGTAAGACTCGAGGGCAATTGAACGTGCTCAAGGAATTTCTGTTCAGAATCGGGGTATAAAATTTGGGTAGGCTGCAAAAGCTGCCAAAGGAACGGTAAATTTAGCGATTAGCCAATAGGATAAATGTGGCCTGGCGCCAGGAGAAATGCTCAAAAGAGGCTGCCTGGGTCAACGAACCGCTCGCAGAGAGTCGAGTCGTTGTCGTCGTTGTACCACAGCCAAGACAAACAAACACTCTAAAGAGAGTGCACAGATCGCTCTCTTAAGCGTCTGTCGTTTGACAGCTGCAAGGCATTAAATGCTCTCTTTACAACTGCAAAGAGTTTTCTGGTGAGCTTTTTGGCCTGTGTTAGAAGTGTTGCTAAGGCTTGCTTAATATTCATTTGTTTTTGCACTGAAATAAATTGTTTATTTTAAATAATTTTCAACTCTTTTCATTTTCTCTAAGCACCTTCCTCTTTCTATACACCACAAAATTAATTACTCGATTATTATTAGATTATCCAGTTGTGCTCTTAAATCATGCAGAAAGTTGCTTTTGAAATGTTGCTAAGCTTTTATGTTGCAAACCCCAGGCTAAGTTTCCATTGTTTGCTTTCTCTTTTAAGCAGCAAAAAATTTTTAAAATTTTAAAATATTTTTTTAAGGAAACTATTTTTAATTTTCTCTTTACACACCACAGGAATTTTAAATGTTTTGTATAAATTCAAATTAAGTTGCTCTGCAGTAATGTTGCCAAGCTTTAACAGCGCACTGTTATGCTACTTAGGAACTCTCTTTGAAATGCTAAAAGTCGCTTCAAATTTCTTTATTTAAACAGCAAAAATCTTTCAATAAAATTTAAATTTTTTTTATATATTATTCTCATTTCTCCATTCTTTTATTTTTTGTTAATAACACCACAAAATTATCTACACAATTAAAAGTTCAAGTTGAGCTTTTGAATCTTTTAACATGTTGCAGAAATGTTGCCAAGCTTCAACAGCGCGCTGCTATGTTGCAAGGCTCTGGCGCCAATAGGAAAAAAGATAAAATATATAGAATATTTTTCCCGCCAAAACAAAGCGAAAACTTACCGCAAAAATTTCGAGTACTTGGCACAAAGACACAGAATTTCTTTTAATTAAATTTTTGTTTTTTATTTTTTAACACAATTGATTATAAATAAATTAAGTGGGAAGCGACGAAGAAGAAGACGTGTTTTGTTTTACATAAAAAAATTGTTTTTTTTTTTTTTAATTTGAAGCGCAATTAATTGATGCCGTCAATTGGTTAAATTTAAGAGTTTTTTTCGCGAGGGGGGCTGGGGGGCGGGGCAGGGCAGGGCAGGGTACGAGACACGTGTGTGAAGAAAAAACGCAATGAAAAATATGATGAAAAAAAAAATTTATAGCGAAATTTGATTTGTTGTCCGAAGTTCGAGTCAAGGTCAAGTGGTGTTTTTTTTTTCCTATTTTTTAATTTATGTTTTTAATACTAAATTTAATTGAGCAACGCGTCGTAGTAAATGTTAATGGACTCGGCGGGCTCGGGCTCGGGCAATGACTGGCGTTCAAGCCGACCGCCGACAGCCGACCGTGGCTGGATCTTGTCCCGTCTGACCTTCAGCCAGAGCTTTGGCCGACTGACTGAAGAGTGCATTCTGTTGGCAGAGGGGGTGGAGTAAGAGCCAAAGCTCTCTGCTTTGTAGTGGATCAACACGTGTGCATTGAACGAAAAAAAAATAAAAACAACAATGCAGAAACGAAACGGAACAACTGCAGCGGCAGCTGTCGAAAGCTTCGCTAACGGAGTTTCGCTTAAAGCTTATGCAAAAGCTTTAGTCGAGTCGCCAGATGGCGCGTTGCTTACAGTTGGGTCCATCAAAATAGACACAGCAAATAATTAAACGAGTGCGAAAAGTTTAGAAAGCTTTGCAAAATGGTTCGATTATTATTTTAAATATATCTGTAATGCAAAAGGAATTAAAATAAAAAAAAAAATCAGTTTCTTATTTTCATTATTAATAATTTATTGTTGTTTATTCATATATTTAATTTTGCTTATTTATATATAACCAATAGCCATTAATACTAAGTTTTACCAGTTTTTTTTTTGTTTTTTTTGTTTAATTTTTCTTTGTTTAATTTACTTTTTACATTAATCCTTTCATTCAGGTTTAATATTATGTCTATATATGTACCGATTTAATTATATTCTTCTGCTTTTTACATGTATTTATTTTTTATTTATTCGATTATTTATTGGGTTCTTTTTTATAGCATTATTCGTTTGTTTAGATATGAATATTTTATTTATATTCAATTTAAGCAGTATTTTTTTCACTTTATTTTTCTGTTTATTTTTTATTTATATTATTCATATAAATCTAAGACTAATTCGAGCTTAGCTGCTAAACAACATTTATTTTGTATACCGTTTAATTTTTTTACTTGACACTGAAAGAAATTATATTCCATTATGTGGGCTTCTATGTACACTAACTTTTCACTTTTCTTTTCTTTTTTTTCAAGTGTATCTACTCTTTTATAAAGCTTAGCAAAATTGAAACCATAGAAATAAAAAGTCGATCTAAACGGATTATTACTATTAATATTAATATTTGAACACTGAGCAAACGTAAATAAGGGAAGACAACTTTCACAACACGTTTTGATCAAAGAGTATTTATTTACCTAGAGGGAATCTGTCGCTCTTTGTGAGAGAGAAGTTCGCTTCTTGAATAAATAAAATAAACACAAATGAGATAAGACCAAAATAGTTCGATCTCAGATATTGCAATTTTTTCTTTTTTTTTAATTTAGTCGAACCAGGAACTGAACCAGAAATCAAAAATATAGCCGAAATCCGAATCAGGAACAGAACCACTACCTCTGTCTCGGTTCTACACTGATATTTAAGGGTTCATATTTTCATTTTGATATTTTAAACTTATTTAGAACAGATCTATTTCATATATATTTTATTTATATTCTAAGAATCAATATATTCATAGCTGTAGATTTAGTTTAGATGGGTTTATCCAAAGTTAACCAATTTATTGAGAAAAAAGAATAAAATTTTAAAAATTTGAATGAACCAATTAGAATCAAACTTCTTCAGAACTAGAGCTTAGACTGAGGTCGAACCCTCTCCAAAATACTTTATTTAGTTGACGGCAATTAAGGCGTCTTTCTTTTTTTCCACTCTATTTCGAAAGAGCGGAAGATCCTCTCTAGGCAGATAAAAGCTCTTTGGTTTGATTAGACAAATCTTAGCGCATGCATTTACATTATACGTTTTTAATAAGTTATATAGCTTATAATATATATATATATATATATTTGTATTATTACTTTTATTATAATATATATAGTATATAACATTTATACATACAACTTTTTACTAACCATAGATTTCACAATTGATTTGTGCTGCTTAAAATAGGTTTCTATATACAATTCTCAATATTTTGTTTTTGTTTCGGTTATAATATTATTATTATATGATAGTTTCGTTTATTTCCTTTACTTTTGTTTATATAAATATTTATTTTTCTTTAGCAAATTTCGAAACAATTCGCTTGTTTTTGAAATTTTTTTTTTATTCGAAAGTTTTTCATTCAATTTACACGTATTTCCCAATTACAGTTACATCGATTTATTTATAAGGCAAAGGAACTATTTACCGTTGGATTTTTGTTTGCCAAAAATTTTAAATAATTTTTTTCTTTTGATTTGTGGAAATAATATGGATTTTATTTTTTCTTTTTTAAGATTTTTTTTGCGATTAACTTTTGCGTCTACAAAGAAAAAGTAAACTTTCAGTAATTAATTTTGCATGCTTCCAAAACCGTAAAAAGTTCCTTTCTATATTTCTATTAAGCTTTATTATAGATACATTTTTTTTTGTATTTTTTATATCTTTATTTTTGCTTAATTTAAGTTTATTTTTATTTACATACATATTGACGGGGCTAACTGTTTTTTCTTTGGTTTTTTTTTTTTAACATAGATATAGAGAACTGCGAGAATATGTAAAACATATGTAAGAAAAGCTTTTTTTTCAACTCATTTTCTTTGCTCTTTAACACGCACTACTAACGGTACAAAAGCTAAGCTCAAGTGCAGTTAAAAGCTCAGCTTTACATCTACTTTTCAAAAGCTCCACACAGTTCTCTCGTCAAATATAAACAAGTGATATTTTTTTTTTGTATATGAGAGAGTCTTACATCTGATCTTCTCTTAATTTGAGTTCTTAATTAAGTATTAAAAACTCTATTTATTTAAATAATATAAAAAATGAACACTAAATAAATTGCAGTGCATTTCAAGTTGAGCTGCTCTGATCAAAAGAATAAAAACAAAACATAGAGAGGGAGAGGCAGAGAGCAATCACTCAAATGCTTTGCTTTAAGCTTAGCTCTCTTTGTGTAAGCAAAGTTTTAATGCGACTGTTGCAATTGCAATAGTCACTCTCAAACTTCAGCAACATAGTTTAAATGAAAACTAAGTAAATAAAAACCAAATTAAATGACTATTTTTTACTATGCATTTTATACATATTAAGTCAAAATATTATAAATTATTGATTTACTTTTCAGAGAGCTGTTTAAGTAATAGAAAACAAACAAAAATATAAAGAGCGAGCTTTGCCTTAAGCTTAGCTCTGCTTGGTTGAGTACAGTTTGAATACAACTGCTGTCATAGCTCAGTAATGACTCTCAAACTGCAGCGCACAGTGTAATTTACTTGAAGAAAAAAGTAAATAAATAACGAGAAATTAAAATTGTTTAAAACTTTACTAAGTTCTATGCATTTTATACATATAATTTGTATATATATTTTATTCAATTATTATTTTATGTTAATCAATGAGCTTCACCTGTTATTTGTTGTTTATATATATATTGTATATAATATTATAATTAATTAATTATATTTTATTGATTTTTATTTTGCATTTACATACAATTAATGCTCTTACTGTATATTTAAGCTTCTCTGGCTTTTACTTTCCTTCTTCTTCACCTTCTTCTTCTTATTTTATGCTACTTCTTTCTCTCTCTCTCTCTTTTCTTGTTGGCTGAACCGAAAATTGGCTTCTTAAGAGTAACGGGAATGTAATTAATATTTTATTTCTGCTTGTTATGTTTGGTATTAATTATTGCAAACGCTTCTCACGTGGAAAACCAAACGAAAAAGAGAAACAAAAGGAGGAGTATAAGGAAAGAGCGAGCGAGAGAGAGAGGGAGAGAGAGCGAACAGTGTGGCAGTGCAGTGCAGCAACAACAACACCTTAAGCTACTTTTTGAGCTGCATTTCATCATCAATTCGGCATCAGCAGACGACGGCGGCGCTGCTGCTGCTGCTGCTGCTACGTTTTGCTGGCGCTACCAACTGCTCCAGGTCCTCCTCCTCCTCCTGCTCCTCCTCCTTCTCCTGTTGCAGCAAAGTCATCAATAATCGTTGATTCAGTTGCAGTGTCGCTGACAGCTGTTGATGTCGTCGTACAGTTAAATCATCGCCAGCATTTCCATTCCCATTCCCATTCCCAGTACCAATCCCTTCTCCGTTCCGTTTCCCTTTTGCATCATCATCCTTATGCTCATCATCATCATCATCTTGTTGAACGCTGTCCTGATCCAGATTCGAGTTGCCAACCGATTGGCAGGCCGTAAGTGTTGCCAATGCCGTTTGACAATTATAAAAGCATTTGTCGCCTCTGCTCGTCGCTGACGTTAACGTTGACGTTGACGTCGACGTCGACTTTGACGCTGCCTTTGACATTGTCGCGACGTTCACATCGCAGTCGTCGCTGCAGGCGTCGCCCACACCAACGCCTGTCAATTGTTGTTGTTGTTGTTGTTGCTGCTGCTGCGCTGCCTTCTTGTTGCTGCCGCTGCTGCTGCTGCCATATTGACAGTAGTTGATAATTTGATGGGCTCCCCACAGCCAAAGGGGCATAGCGACTGCACTCATAACGGGCGCCATCCCAGCCCCTACGCCCAGAGCAACGTAGCTAAGCCATGCATCAAGGTGCCACGCCCACTGTAAGAGCTGCCTGTTGATGTGTCGGCAGAGCTTTGTTGTCTGCTCCAATGGCAGCGCATCCAGAAGCTTTAATAGCCAAACTCGCCAGAAGATTTGATGTGCCGCTTTTGTAGCGCACGATGCGCCGTCATCCGCTGTAAAGAGAGAGCGAGAGAGTGAGACAGAGCGTGAGCGTAAGTGTGGGAAGAGAGGCGCCAAACAGTTGTAATAAGTAAACAGAGAGAGAGAGCGAGCTGCAGTTAGATCAGCACGCAAATAAAAAGCTTTGAACATTGCGGAATTCAAAGCAAAAGCAAACGGATAATTACACTAAAAAAAACTCTTATTAAATTGGAAATTTAGTTCTTAGTGCTGTCCGCCTAATTTTTATTCTTTAAGAAGAGTTAAATTTTCTAAGGTAAATTTGAAATAGAAATAAATAATAATAATAAAATTTATAGATAAAAAAAATATAGATGACTCAATACAATAATTCCTCATTTATTATTTATTATTTAGCAAAATATAAATTTTTTACTTAGTATTTAGCAAAATATTCAATTAAGATAATATACAAAAATTTAAGAGAACTCTCAGAGATAAAATATATCACTTATATTAAACAAATAAATAAATAAAATAGTATTTTTCCCCTCTATGTGAGCTATAAGACAGCCAGGTAGGAATGGCTATATCCACTCCCCTCACTGCCCCTCTCAAAAATTTATACTCTATGAGCTCAGAGATGCCTCTATCAGTGCATTACAAAATTATAATACCCTGTGGAAGGGCATAAGAATCGCATTCATTAAAATAAACCAAAACTTTGAGCTTAACTCTTGTCTCCAGGTTTTAGTTACGATATTTTTTAGCTACAGCCAAAAAGTTTAGCCAGGAATAAACTGAGTAAATTCTGAACAGGGATAAAAATAACATGCAAATAAATTGAGATTTCCATGGAAGATGTCTGCAACAATGTTTTATTTGTAACTCTTTTAGTTCATTGAATTCTGACTGAGAACTGAAAAATATCTGATAAGTCTGCTAAAAAAGCAAATGCAAAGAAACCGGAGAATTGTACGAGTGTGTGCCTGTATGTGTGTGTGTGTGTGTGTGTGTGTGTGTGTGTTATGAATGTCAACAATGCATTTGCATAAAGTTCACAAAAATCGAGAAGAGAAATTTCCAGCCGGAATCGGAACCACCCGAATTTTCCGCCCAAAGAAAAAGAAGAGGAAGAGTGTGGCATACCTTGAATTACGGGTATTTTTGCAGGCAATTTTAAAAACAATTTTTAGCTACTTGTCGGTGTTAGCTGTAAATATATATATATATATATGCACCGCAAATATAACTGGCAGAAAGGACGAAAGTGTATAAAGCGCAGAGCCTGTGAAATTGCCTTCGGGCTGCAGCTCCAAGTGGAACTGTGGAACTGGCAACGTCTGCATCGATTCCGCGACAATCTTTCATGTCTAAACTAAGTTTATACCAATTTGATTTGCCCCGGCATTTGATTCGATAAGCGTGCCGGTTATCCTGCTGCCACAGCTGCTGCTCAACACACCCCAACTCCCGGTGACTCCTTTCGCCTGCCTTGCGACTCCTTTCTGCCACTTGTGAGAGGCAGCTGCTGCTCTCCATTCAGTGCTCTGTGCTCAGCGAATGTTTATGCTCGCAAATGTTATTTGCATAATTTACGTTGTATGTTCAAGCGGCAAACGCAGGACAGCCAGGATAACCAGAATATACTGAAAGGACACCCAGCAGTCCAGACCAAGTGGCTGGGCAAGTATTGGAAGTTGACACAGCTCACAAAAATTTTCACTCAGCAATATGCAGTTTGTGGATGCAAACACTTCTTACAACTTGCTTTTTTTTTGTTAAACTTTAAGCTTAAGGATATGCAAAAGGTCCTGTATTGTACTAGAAGCTCTTTTGATCTAAGGAGTAGCTCATCAATCAAATTTCTCAATTACAATTTCCATAATTCTCCTATAGAAAAGGATCCTTTTGAGGACTGAAATCTTGAAGTTTGATTTACTTATTTTAATTCTGTTCTCACTTGATTTGAAATGGGCTAAATTTGAGAATTGTTAGACTTAAACTAAGCATGAAAATTCGGTTTAGAATTCTAATTTTGAGGATCGACGTCCTTTAAATACTTACGCGAATGGTAGGTCAAATATGATTCATTATGGTCCTCATAGCCACGTTCCCTTTCTCCATTCTCCGGGGGATATTGGTTGATTTCGTGGGATCTGCCAGATGCCATAATCATGGGACGAATTTCATCGATAACTGTCTCAATTTCCTGATTTAATATGTCATATATGGTCGCTTTACACTTGATCTAAAGAAACCATAAAAGAAAAGCTCCGTTAAGAGAGAGAGTTTTTCTCCGTTTTACGAGTAGAAAATCTTACCTTCATTTGACCGTTGACAAAATGCTGTGGAGTAAGCATAATGCTAAGGGCACTTGTAACCTTTACCAAAGTGCTATTCTCTTGTTTCTCAATCTCTTTGGGTTTGATGTGATGCTGCGGTACCTGTGGAAAATACATGAAAAAAAAAAGAAAGAAGAAATATTGAATTGGAGTATGTCAAGTGGAATTTTAGTGGAACAGAGCTCAAAGGCAAAGCCCAAGGCTTGAAAATCAATTTATAAATATTTATCAAAGAGGCTGCATCTTTCAGATAGGATTCGTTGCATTTGTAGCGATATCTATTCGCACCACACACAATGCACAATGCACAAGTGGTGACTGTTAAGTGGATTCTCAGCGACAGAGAGAGAGAGAGGGAGTGGTGGGAGGAATGTCCTGGCCTGTCGTGGCATGTCCTGGCCACTTCTTACGCCATCATTGCGCCCAAAAACATACCACAGCAGGCAAATTTATAACTTATGAATGATGAATAGATTTACGCTTGAGTGATTAAGTGGAGCACCCGGGCGAAGGCAGCCCGAGCACCGTGCCAGGACAGAACAGAACAGAACAGAACAGGACGAGGCCACTTTGTTTGCGGTGAGTTTAGTTTGAAGTGCCTGCAGATACCGTTGCCTGCCGCCTGACAGGCCTCCTCCTTTCCTACTCCTCCGCCGCCCACCTTACACTTCCCCAACATATCCACACAGCCATGCCCCCGCCACTATCTTAGCCTATCCTGGCTGACTGTCAGCAGTCAGCATACACTAGAGATGGTAGCGTGAGTTTGTTCCAAAAATAATGCAAGTGAAATGCGGGATTAATGTGGTTCGTAAATCGTGAAATGATGCTCCGAATGCAATGCAAACCGGTTTGGCTCAATACTTTTGGCTACTTCGAACCGGTCCATGAACAAGGCATTCCAAGGTGAACAAGGCAGACTTTCTTCAAAGGGGATTCCCTTTTTGGTAATAAAGATTCAGTTTAAAGTAATAAAGAATTATTATCAAATTGTTGATCCTTAGTAAAAACAAAGAAAAATTGTATTAAAAATATGCTTTGCCTTCCAATCTTTTCTTTATTTCCAAAAAGGTTTTCTAAGATCTCTTTAATAATACTCCAAATAAATGGGAAAAAAGTAAACCAAGACTCGAACCCGAGTCCTGGATTCAGGGGGGAGTCTCCTGTGCCTCCTCAAAGCTTAATAAAAATTAGAAAAATGGCTTTTTATATTACAATGCGTGAGTGACAGAGAAATTCACACACTGATTGTGCGTGTCGTGAGCGACAAGTAAGTCACGCGCCCATCTCTAGCAGAAACAGACACACATGAGAGTGTGGAGGCAGTTGCTGTTGAAAAGCGCTCGTTAGCTAAAAGATCAAGTGGCGAACCATTCTGCCAACACACACCCCTCACACACACACACACACACACACACACACACACACACACACACACACACACACACACACACACACAGCACAGACCACACTTAAGTGTTGTTTGTGTTAGTTTTTGCTGAATTGCTTGTTTGATAATGATAAAAATGATGCCCGCTCTGCCCTGCGCCTCACTTCTCTACTCTCTCTCTGCTCATCCAGCTCCACTTGCTCCTCTCTTTAAGTTACTGCAACTTTCTCGGCTATTCCCTTGTTTCTTCTCACTTGATTCTACCAAGGTTCCAATAAAAAGTTTGCCCACAAATACCAAGAAATTTGTATTTATTTCATTTCATAAAATTCAAAATAAATAAATAAAAAAAAATTGGTTTTAATTTAAATTTATGCAACATGAAAAAATTCCTTTGATTGTTGCATTTATTGATTTCAATTCTATTTACCATTTTTATATGGAATTTAGCTTAATTGAGGCTCTGCTAGTTTCCTTTAGCAATTTCAATCAAACAGCTATCAAAATGACTATTCCTGGCTGAATAATATTAAATGCATTTATCAGTGGATAAATTTGAAATTTTGTTTGTAATTTATCAATTTCGTTAATAGTTGGCAGCATAAAAAAATTAAAAAAATTATTTAAAATAATATTAATAAATAGTCAATATTTATGACTTTATTTTTTATGTAAAAGACAATAAATATATATTTAAAAATAGTTCAAAAATACTACTAATATTTGCATGATTCTATGTAATTAATCAGCTAATTAATCATGGAGTTCCCTAAATTTTTACATCAATTAAAAATGAATTGATTGAAGAATTATTGTACTTAATTTTAGGGACATTAAAGAAAGGACTAAGACAATAACAAAAGCACTTCCCCTGGCTGAATTTCAAGCCAAATACTCAGCTTTAATTTGAATGTTTAAGCCAGAAACACACTCAAGTTGATATCGTTTGCCTGGGCAATTCCCAATGGGACGAGTAGTTTCTCGCCTCTCACCTGTGGTACAACAATCAGAGCACCTTAACTGAACTTACAAGTTGTAGCCACATAAAAAGCCAGACAATATGAAATATGGCTTTAACCGAGCTGACATTGACAACGCCTCTACACGCCCCTTTTTCCCCTATCCTTCGTACGCTTTATTCACCTTAATTTACAGCAACAATAGACAGATATTTTGGGAGGCGGTAGCTACTACTACTAACACACAGAAAAAAAAAAACTAGCTGAAAACCTAAACGCTTCTTAAAACAAATGCCTGAAAAATGCCGGGCCATGTCACTTACATACTCTTCCCTTCACCTTTCCCTTTTCCTTTCCCTTTTCCTTTTCCACTGCCATTTTCAGTGTGGAATCATGCGGAACTATGACAGAATCTCCCAGTCGGGTGAACTACCACCTGGAGCGTTATGTTGAAAATGCCTGCTGTGGTTGCGGCTATAAAACAGCCAAAACAGCCAAAATAGCAGCAAAAAAGGCATAAAAAGTGACTGCCTATCAAAATATATGGCCGAACCCAGGCTGAATCCTACACAAAGCAGGTGCCAAAAAGTATGCAACACGCCGGAGAAATGAAAAATCACACACTAAACGCTAAAAGATTACCATTCCAACAAAAAGTTTCAGAGCCAAGCGGAATAGAAGTAGGATAAAGAAAGAATGAAAGAGAAAGAAAGAGAAAGAAAAACTAGCAAAAATGCATTTTAAATAAAAGAAACATAGCCTTTTAATCAACTTTAAATAACTAAAATAATACTAAGTTAAAGCTGCCAAAGCAATAAGCAAGCCTGGTTCAATTTGGGTTTTGGACCTTCTCTTAATTTTTAATTAAGTTATTACAAATACACTCAGATAATAACAATAAATTAAGAAGCAAATTTGTTACTTCCCTATATTCCATTAAATATAAAAAGTCCTCTTTTCAATTATACTTTATAAATTATTCTGCAGAGTTATCATTAAAATAGTTTTTGGCTGTTAAAAAATACTTTTTCAACATTAAAACCATTGCCTACTTTTAAGCGATAAATTAAATATAATGCAGGAATTAGTAAATACATTTTTCTTAGAATTTTATTGCAATTGAATTATTGGAAAATTCTAAAAAAAATCAAAAAATTAAAACTCATTTCAACCATATAAAAAGCTTCTCTAGAGCTTACGATTCTCCTTGGGTTTGAATTTTCGAACATGATTCTAAATTTTGATGCTGTGTAACCTTGCTTCAAATCGTTGGAAAATATATTAATTGTTGATAAATTAATTAAAAATAAATCTATACAAATGTATTTAAATATTAAAACAAAGAAAATAAATGCATTTATTAAAGCCAGCAACAAAAAGCAGGGCAAAGTCAAGTTCCACTTCCGAATCGTTTAATTAAAGTGAAGCATACTTTTGGGCTTGTTCAGTAGAAACAGGTGATTTTTAATACTACTCGGTTCCAAAAAGGATATGTGGAATTCATTGTGTAGATTTGATTTTTAATACTAATCTGCCTCTGTAGCATTAAAATTAAAGTAGAATAATTGTAAAACTCTAAGAACTATTTGTTCCAAAAAGCATTTCAATGGAATAAAATTCGCTCATAAATTAGCCAAAACTTTTTGGACTTTTATCTGAAAAATGCAGTTAAAAACAATACAAAACGATTCGCTTAGCTGCTCCTCAGAAATAAGCCAAGAATTTCGTTCAGCTAGCTGAAAAGTAAACTAAGATACAATATTTTCTGTAGAAGATGCAGCTAAATATAGAGGAGCTAAGGAGGAGTTATACATGTGAAAATGCAGTCGAACAATTGTCGAATTCAAGTGGAAAACCAAGTGGCGAGAGGGGAAAAGTTTTAGCTAGGTTTTGGTACTAATTGAAAAATTGGCAGGCCATCAATTGAAATTGGCTCGAAGCGCACTCTAATTGAATGGCGGCTCGAAATGGATGCCATCCTCGTCGTCGTCGTCGGCGTCGTCATCGACGTCGTCGTCGGTCGTTGAGCAACCGAAACCAAAACTTACCACAATACCATTAATAGTCCATGTCAAATTAGCAGCCGGTTTCGAGTATTTAATTGAGCAATTGCCGTCTACCAAATCGCCAACGCGATACCGTGGATGAAGCCCGGTAGCCACTATGTTCTCTTTCGGTAATTCTGTGTGGAGCAGCGGTTGGCAAGCAGGAGAAAGGACAAAGAGAGAAATACGTTGTGAGAAATGGAATTGTAAAATTAGCTGAAAAGGTTGCGCGCACATTTGTCTAATTAATTCTCCGTTTGCCCGGCCGCCTTTTTGCAAATTTCATTTTCGGCCACCCCCCCTTCCTTTTTTTTATTGCAGGTGATGATAGTATTTTTATTACGTGTTGAATACCCTTGCAATGGGTATATTCATTCGGACACACAATGAGTAGGGCATTGGAAGAGGGTGCTTCGAGCCCATAAGGTATTTATATTATTGAACAGAAGGATGAGACGAGCGGACTAAGCAATGATCGTTTGTCTGTCTGTCCAGCTTCCTGTCCGTCTATCTCCTTCTGCCTACGTCTATGAAAACTAGCCTCCCAATTTTTAGAGCTAACTTATTTGAACTTTATCTATTTATCTATCTATTTAAGGATATCTTCCATGATATCTTCTATTAAAGAACTCCTAGTTCTTTATATAATTAAACTTCACTTCAAAAGCAAACCAATAATAGTATCTACAATACCTGCTTAATGCACAACCTTTTCGATATATGCGGCATGCCGAATATACCCTTTCTTTTTGTGTCTTTACTTACCGACCACCTCCATTTCGCCGGAGACCATCGCCGTTTGAAATGTGGGCGCCTCCACGGATATTTCGCATGTAAATTTGCCCGAAATATTCAGCGGCACCGACTGCAGCACGACATGACTCTGATTCGAGAGGGTTCTCTACAAAAAGAAAGAAAGAGAACAAAAAAAGAAAAATCGAGAGAAAGAAAGAGAAAGAGCGTAATACAAATTAGTTGAAAAATTGGTCGGATGCTCTGCATAGAAATTGAATATAAGCCAAATGGCAAAGTAAAAAATCTCTAGTTATGGATGAAAACTCTATTCTCGGGAACGGACTCTGCTGAAAGGTGGCTTTCCACCACAAATGAACGTGGCGGTTGCATTTTAAGTGGAATTCCCTCCCCCCCTTTTGATTGGCACTGCTTTGAGTCAAAGCAATTCTGCTTTCGGCTTTTGCGATATTAAAAATTTTATGAGCTGCGCATAAATCAGGTGATAAGAAATTTTCTTTTCTTTTTTTTTCGCTTTGAGAGCCAGCTTTTGACTGGCTGCCAATCACCGTAAAAAGCTTTTAAAGCTTAGGGAAATAGTTGTTATAACAAAAATATTGGCGCTCAACGTGAGCCAATGGAACTTGAAGTGGGGATTAGAAGATTGATTTCTTTAGTTATGTTACTATAACCATTATTTGGCTGGCTATCCCGAAAGTAGGCTGTACTTTTTGTATGTGGAATTTGGAGTAGGCCTATATTAAAGCACTTCTTGGAATACATTCCACAGTCAGCTTCTAATAATAGAGAAATAGTTGTTCATTGAATTGAGTCGATGTTGGCTTCAATTGAAATAAATTCCACAAAATTCCAGCATATTATTTAGCCTTCTTTATGAAGTAGAACAACATAAAAGAACCGAAAGAATTTGAATTAAATATTCAGATAATTCCAATTGTAATCTTTGCCTGATACAATTTATACAAAATATTAGCTGCTCATTTTTTTTTGTATAGGCCACAAATGCGTTCGCACTTTGGAGTGGTGTCCACTCGAAAAATACACTCGAAATATTCGAAATTACGAGTATTTACGCGACATTTAATCCATGATATAGCTGGGGCGTGACCTCATGCAGAAATCCACTTAATAAAAATGAAATTTAATAAATTGCATTTAAAGATCGGCTTTAAATATGGGAAAAAAAATATGACACTTGGTAGTGTCTGGGTGGATTGGTTTGCCGGCCGTTTAACCCAATTTGGCCCGGTCACCTAATTGGCCCGCATGCATTTCAACGTTATAATTAAAGCTGAAAACTCGTCTCGTCCAATTTTATGGAGTATTTTTTTTTTTTTTTTCTGCAATCTGCATATATTGTTTTTTAATGAGCCGCAAGTCAATCGCAAGCCGACTAATTGGGCAAAAAGCAACGACAACGGCAACGGCAACAGGACAACGAGTACTGACTGGGTGGATTCTGGCATAATTACAACATTCAGAGATTGTTGTGAAACACTGGAAAATGCTGACACGAATGAGATTTTCCAGTGTGTCTGGGAACTGGCTTAATGCAATCAGCCATTATGGCCATAATTTACAGTGCGTTTGTTATTTTATGACACGCAACAGCAGCATGTGCTTTTAATGTCTACCCCATCATACCCCATTAATATACCCTATCTTAACCCCCCCTACACTCTCTTACAGATACAAACACACTTATACTCACCTCAACATTAAGGCCACTTGTCATGGGAAAGACCTTCATAGCCGGATTCTCTTTGGGCGTATAGCGATAAAACTCACGCTTCCCTTTGTACCATTTCACCGAATATAGCGTATCATTTTCCATATCATAATTACAGGTGAACAACGCATTGCTGCCCTGTTTTACCGCCTGTGGAATTATTACCGAAACATCCTTCAGCGCCACAATGAATTCTGCAAAGGACAATAAGAGACAAACCGAATTAATGCCAGAAGAAAATATTAATATTTGTATTCTTGTTAAGCCAAATAAAAGTCAGTATTTAAGGCAAGAAGAGAAACTGTCTTCAGCATAGTTTGGAGTAGAGTTTTTGGATTGTCTGTGTGTAATTAAATATATTTCAAATATATATAATCGTATTCAAAAATCTTATATTATAGTTCATTCATTGAGACCTGCTTTCAATTGCAGCTCAGAAATAGTTTCACAGCAATAATTATAGCATACTTTTTGGGGCATTATAAGTATTTAACTCCTTCTTTTAAAGACAAGTCTGCAAACCGGTTATAGGTCGAACCGGTTAAAGCCTGGATATGAAAAATAATACAAGATATTCTTCTTCTCTTATAATGGAATTATAAGTAATTTATTTATATATTTATAGCAGCTGCAGAGCATTTGCTATTTGCTCTTCGTTCATTGAAATTGCATGCCTAAAATTTAAAGTTCTAATGGCTTTTATTTTCTGTTGTGGTAAATTCTTAGATACTACAGAAAAATATATTCAAGGTTTTTTTTTGTGTTTTTTGTTTTTTATTTGTTGTTACTCTGCCTAACATTTATTTTAGTTGTTCAATTTTACAATAGCTCAACAATTCCTTTTTCGTAGAACATTTCAATTAGTTCGGCAATCATTTGAAAACTCATACAATAACAATTTTGACCTTCTAACAAACTGAAAATAGAAAATGGAAAATGGAAAACAGAGAACTGAAAACTGAAAACAGAGGAGGAAAACTCTAAACAATGTGCATTGCATATGTACAAAATTACAAGCAAGAATGGTCGGAAAAGTCGAAACTGTGAATGTAACCCAAACCCGCAGCCTGCTCGGTCCTATTGAACACCCTGCAATTTCACCTACCATGGAGAAGAGCTATTGATAAGCGAGTTGTTAGTTTCTGACCTGACCACAGTCCCATTTCATCTTGTTCATGTTCGTTTTTCCGTAGTGCGTTTCATCTGACAACAAAATGTGGCACTAAATAGCAGTACACATTCGAGGAGCCACCTTTCTCAGTGCCCTCCGCCCCGCCCCACACCACCCACGTCGTTGTTTCATCTGGCATTTTTTATCATTTAACTTGGATGCATTTATACCCTTGCCGAAGGTATTTTAGTTTTAAGACCAAAAATTCTATTCATCAATTATTTCAGCTGTTTTTTCATTGAAATTATCAGCTATTTGGGTATTACTTTAAATTTATAAGCAATTCCAAAAGTAAGTTACATTTCATACATTCATTCCAAGAACTCCACAGAAAGTTGATTGAAATGAATAAGGAAAGGAAAAAACAATGGCCTACTTTTTGGAGCAGAATAAAAATTGAATAGAAAGCTTTGTGTTCTTTGAGCTATATTTAAATTGATAGGCAATCCTTCAGGTAGGCCTCACTTTATTAAGTGGAATTCATTGGAGAGTGTTGTCATTTCGCGGCTTTCCATGGAAATTCCAAAACTTTTCAAAGACTAAGCAGTATTTTAAGATAAAAATCAATCTTAATTTTCTTTTTAATATGCTATGGTTAGAGTATTTTATATTCGGCTTTACAAATTCCTTTTACTGGCCCATTTTCTATGTGTTTTTTTTATATTTTTCCAAAGCTTTTTGTTTCATATTGACCCATATAACGAGCGTGCTCTTTGTTTTTGCTTTGGTGGTATACGAATATATCGCACTATATTCCACATAGTCCACAGTTCTGTTGCTGCTCCTCCTTCTGCTCCTTTTGGATATTGTTGTGGCTATCTATGGACTAGGCGGAGGGGTTGCCCCAGCGAATGCAATTGTCCTTCAGCAGAGGTTGCATTTGTTGTGGTTGCAGCCACCGCGCAACCCACCCCACCGCCACCGCCGCCATATACAACAACTTTTCCATGACATTTTATTTTGTTATAAAAAACTTTTACAATCTACGTTTGTTAAGTATTTTAACGGCTTTCTCTAGCCGAGTGTGTGTACAGTGAATGGATGCAGGTAATACACAAACCAATGAAAACTACTGCAAGGGCAACTCATTGTTCAATCCACCTCCGCTCTGCTCTTTCCCTGCCTCTGGAAAAGTTGGGTGTTTATCTGTCAGTTTATGTTTACAAATGTCCACTTTTAATGGTTCTCCATTTAGCAGCAGCAGCGGGAGGGAAAGGCGGGCTGGGAAAGTGAAGCTGAACCCAGTTTTATCATACTCGCATGCTGTAAAATTCTATGGTAAGTTTGGTTTTCCGTTTTTCATTCTGTCCGTCTGTCTGTCTGTCTGTCTGTCTATCAGTTTCCCCATTTCCCTATTTCTACGGTTCTTTATTTGTTTTCTTTTTCTTTTTTCAACCCGCTTTTGTTCATTTCTTTTTGCATTTTTCAGTTTTTTATATGCTACAGAAATGTCAGGACTTTTCTAAGTCATTTGTAATGCTTGGAAATTAAAAGTTGCTTTTATTGTGTAAATATATAAAAAATATAAATGTTTTATTTAATTTTCTATTTTAAATATGATTTACATATTTTATTTTATTTTATTTTATTAAATTCTTTCACAGTCACAGTATTCTTCGGCTTAAGCTACTAAGTAATATGCAATCTCTGGGACTCTTCCTGTTCGTTTTTCCCTACTTCTGTAGGAAAATTATAGAGAGATCATTTATAATCTTATCTTTTTTTTCACCTGATGAAGAGTCTATTGAATATTTAGATACTCCTTTTTATTTAAATAATTATACATTCGATTTTTGATATTTTTAATAGAGTTTATTTAACGAAAAGATACTTTTTATTATATGAATTAATTTCATTAACTTAATATATAAATTCTTGTATTTTTCTCTAACTAAAAGATACTTTTTGTTTTACCAATAAATTTTACTTATTTGGTATAAAAATTGTTATTTCATTGAGAGCCTACCAATCAAATAGATACTCCTTTTCATACACATTAATTTTACTAATTTTATATATATAAATTGGAGTATTTTTTATAGATTTTACTGAATGAAAAAGTCCGTTTTTCATATGCGAATTTATTTTATTTATTTGGAATAAAGTTGTGTTATCTTAACTAGAGTCTATTGAACGAATAGATACTCCTTTTTAGACGAATCAATTTTACTAATTTGCTATTCAAAACTCACTTATTTTGAATACATTTTATTAATGTGTTTTCCAAACAAATTCTGGCTGGAATTTTGGTTTTTCTTTTTGTGAATTGATACGCTTCGTTTAGTGATTAGTTTTCTATGCTCGGTAATTGAGTTTAATAAGTCAGCTCGTTTAGAAACTTTGCAGACAGAACGCATTCGACTTTGACATTAAAATCTGATCAAAAGTTAAGCAGCCAAACAAACTGCGAGACAAAAACACCTCAAAGTGTTGTTCAGAACTCAGACAAAACAAACAAACAGACAGAGAAGATGGTGGAGGAGGAGCAGGAGGAGTAGGAGGAGGAGCGGAGGGAAATGCTGGCCAAAGTGTTTCCAAAACGAGGGTGCCACTAAGTTGGCTTGTAAGTGGTGCACAGAAGCCAGAAGAAGCCACGCACAGTTGTGACAGAACCAGTTCCAGTTCCAGCTCCGGTCCACCAACAAACGCGACCACAAAAACCTGGCCAAAAGGACGCAAAAAAAAAAAAGAAGTGAAATGCGAGTGAACCAACCGAACTGATGAGTGGAGAACGATGTCGACTGTCGACTGTCAACACTGTTGCCACCAAACCAACCACTCAACCCACCCAAAGCACCCAAACCAGGCAAACCACCCAAAAGCAACCCACTCAGTGCTGTTTCTGGCTGTCTTGCAGCCATTTCAACTTTGGAATTTCAATAAGGTCCTCACAGTCCACAGGATGAGGAGCACTGAAAATGCCGCAGGTGGTAGGCATACAAAGGAAGCGGCTAGTGGCAGAAAAGAAAAGCAAATAAACCAGAAAGTAAATACATAAATTAAAAAGTGTTAAGGCGCGAAATGTTTAATGCCAGCATTAAATGAAATTGTGTGCTCAACAGTTGAATATAATACGACTGTATACATATATACAGACTGATATTCCCAATATTCCCCAGTTGAAATTCCTCTGGGGGACAGCCTCTGGATTCAAACAGTTTTGCATTGAATATTTTGATATTTTTGCTTTGGATATTCTAGGGGAAAGTACGGTGTGTGGAAATACAATTTTAAAAACTGCTGTTTAAAATGTTTGGGTTGGAAATCTATAAAATAATCTACTTCTATTAAAAATATATTAAATATCTATTTGATCTGCTTTTTCACTGTGGTTTTTCCAACCTGCTCAACCTTTTTTTCTAGAGGAAATTGATTAAAAAAGCTCGAAGCCAATCACATTTGAAGAGCTAGCCTTTAAATTTTGGGCCCTATTTCCCGCCAGTGATCAAAAAGCCTTTTGGGAGAAAGCTTGAAAACGGAAGAAGGTCGATTATTTCCATACAGCTTTCTCGCTCGGTTTTTTCAGTATCTGTGGTGGGATATTAACATATTATATAAAGTTCTTAGCCAATAATTATTTGAGAACAGCTCTGACTATAAGGTTTTTGGCCAAAGCATGAACAAAATATGATATAGTTCTCCAATCCGTCTGGTTTCATATATAGGCTCCGACAGATAGACCATCAGAGAGATAGATATACAGGCAGATGGACAGACTGACAGAAAGACTTGGCTATAACAATAATATGTATCCAATATAGAGTCGGAAATGCCTCCTTCATTGTAAAAATTAAACTGGCCAGCTTCGACACTGGCTCCGCCAGGTAGACAGACGACGAAAGGAAAGACTTATCGACCTGTCGTGATGTCCTGATCAATGATATATATTCTTAATTTAATAGTAGATGACTCCTTCAATTAATATAAAAAAATATCTAGTTACTTGGATTATATTTTACTAACTTCACGCTCGTATTTCCTGTGCTGTATAAATATTTTTCCACTTAATTTATTCTATTTACATAGCATCATATTGCATATTTTTCCATTAAATAATTACGAATCGGTAATTTCCGCGTGTTTATAAATAATTTTCCATTTTATTTCAAACATTTTTTTGCGAAAGAATCCCTCAAATATTTGTATACGATATTTTTTCTGGCCACCAACGAAACAGAGTTTCTTTTTACTTCCATTTTTTTCGTCGTGCAGATTTTCTGCTTTATTTTTCCAAACAATTTTTTATCATCAGCTGTCAATAGTTCATGCAGCTGGCCAAAAGAAATACCAAAAAATACCGAAAAATACGAGAAAAAAAGAAAAAAACACTGAAAATCATTACATAAAAAGTGTTTTATGTTTTGCTATTGCAACTTTGACCAGGCGGCATATGAGACACACTCACACACACACTCACAAATACATATAAACTGTTGTTGTGTAAGGCTCTATCGGGTTGGAAGTAGTCCAAACTTTCAAAAAAAAAAGGCAACAAAATTTCGGTGTTTTGGCTCCTTTTTTGTATTTGCCATAAAACTTATAAAACAACATAAAAAAACAAATAGAAAATCGAAATAAACGCATTTTTATATAGATATATATATATATATATATCTGTATTTATGAACCCCATAAATATGTCAAATAAATTACAAAACAGTCAAAATATTGTGGCATCTGTGTGTTACTCTCCCGCTCTCTCTCTCTCTGTCTCTGTCTCTGTCTCCCTTTCCCTCTGTCTTTCTGTCTGTGTGTGAAGTCATTTATGACGATAAGGCAATATATTTTTTTTTTTTAGATTTTGTTTGCCTTTTGCGAATACTCTACGTGAAATGTAGTGTGTCTGTCGGCGTCTACTGAACTCGAAATTTATTTAAAAGTTGCCAATTTTCATTTTTTTCACTGAATTGCTTGGCTAAAACAACAATTTTATTCACTTTTTTTTTTGCTACTTTCGTTGCAGCAAACAAGTTTTTAAAAGCTGCTTTCAGCGTGGAAATTTAAAAGGTTTTTCTTTGCAATTTTCCCAGCATTTGTTGAGTTAATAATTACTTCATAAATATTTCAAAAAATATATTGTTTTTCATAAATTATTCGTAATTTAATATCTATGTAAGTATAATAAATATTTATATAAATCAGTGGAGCAACAAGCATCGAATTTCTAATGATTTTTCAACTCTACTGCTAGCCAAGAAGTATTCCACCCCAGTTTAAACTCTCGTTTTGGTTCAGAAATACGGAGCTCATATAGTTTTGGTTCAAATCTTGGTTCATCCTGAAAATTGGTATACTAATTTGTTCAGAAATAGTCTATCTGCATTTAAAGTCATTTATATTCAATCTACGGTCAAGAAAATATTTATTTTTAGGCCAAATAAGCTTTCTTTAAGCCATTTTTAAGTATCTAGAAAAGCATTGGAATCATTCAATATTTTAACAGAAATATTAGTGTCAATAAGGTTCAGGCTAGGCTATATTTTTTTAACCTCAATTCGATTCAATTTAGAAAACTTATAGAATATCCAGGCTTAAATCAGTTTGAATAAAAACCGGTTTCAACTCTTGATATTAAAATTTTTGGAAGGGTGAGCTGATAATTCCATGTAAAGAAGCAAAGGGTTTTGGTCCAAAGTTCTGGTCTTTATTTTAATATATTTGTTTATTTCTTTAATTTATATGCTTTATTTAATGTTTTTTCGTATTCAATTACTAAAAAATAGCTTAAAATATTCACAAAGCTAACGAAAAGATTTTATTCATAAATACTCGTATCAAAACCAAAGCTATTTCTGGGGATTTTCGAGGGCATTTAACGTTATTTCCTCCTGTTTATAAACAAGTAGTTTATCCGAATATGCCGAAATACATATTCATTTGAATAAATCCAATGTATTCGTATTTAGAAAACCCCTATTAAAAAAATAAACACATATCGGGAAATGAGCCTTTGATAATTTGGCCATTGAAAGAGCTGGGCGAGCTGGGCAGGAAAAAAAAAAACCGCGTAGTGCCCGCTAAATTTTGGGGTGTCATAAAATCTGTGGCAAACTTTGCATTTGCCGCAATGGGGGTGAAAGAGCCCACAAAACAGAAAACAAAGTGCAGAGGCGGAGTGCTGCAGGGGGGGTGGCCAGGATCATCAGACAGAAGCGCTGCCCGCAGACAATTTCATTAGAGCATAAAGTAAAAATTCACACACACACACACACATGTAGAATAATGAGCATTGTGTGGTGAGTGGCAGAGGGGGGTAAGGGGAGGGGAGGGGAGGGGGGGGGGTTGCAGGGTAAGGTAAGTAACCAAAAATACCAAAAATACCGAAAAACTGAAAACAAATACAAAACGAAACGCAGTTTGTGCAGTTGGCGCATTTACAAAATGTTTGTCACACTGCACCGGAAATGCACACAGAAAATATCCTTTTGTGGTATTTTTTTTCCACCCAGTTGGCAGGGGTTGCAGGGGGAGGGGTAGCTTTGCCCGCTCGTCCTCGTGTGCTGGACTATTAAATAAACATGCAAATTATTGCGCAATTTTTGATTACGCTTTTTCAGCAGGCAGCAGGCAGGCAGCAGCAGCAGCCTGCATATTTGTGTATGTAAATCGCTGCCGAAAAACCCCCTCTGCCCTGCATCGTTTTACCCCCGCCCCTGCCACGCCCCGCTACAACAATTCACTGCATGCATTTAACACTCAACGCCTATTTTGCATACAAATTTTATTATTATTGTACATATTTGTATTGAATCGCAGGCAATGCCGACGCGACAATGCCCAACGAACAGCCGACCAAACAACAACAGCAACAGCATTTTTCTTGTTCTTTTTGACTTTTATTTTTAGTATTTTTTCCACATTTTTTTTTGGTATTTATTTTGTTGGCATTATGCAAAATTTAAATCTGCAATTTCTCGCATGACACTTGTTTGTTGTCATGTTTTCTACGTGCTGACAATTACCTAAAAATAGCCTGACAATTCCTGCTGGGTCCTTTTGACATTATTAATAGCTCTAAAAAGTAGAAGAAATTGCTGCGTTTTCTCAGTATTTATTTTGGAATAATTGTTATTCATTATTCATTTAATATGATTAGCAGTCAGGATGGTCAAGGCAAGGCACAAAGCCAATTTAAGTGGGAAGAAGTGTTTTTTGACTCCTGGAAATCCTCTTGAGTTCTGTCAAAAGATGCTCTAATAAAATTGGGAAAATTATGATTTTAAAATTCTAAGGGAGCAACGTATTTTTGAGAGTTTTTCAAACTAAGCAAGAAACATTCACTGATTTCTATGACAAGTCGGCATATTTTGTTCTATTCTTTTTGCTCTGTTTATATAAAAATAATTAAATTAAAGAGATCTTAAAGTATCAATTAAATAGTCTAGAAATCAAAAAAAAGGAAACTATTGAAGCTCCTTTAATATTACTTTTCAGATGAAGCAGATGTATTGGTTTTTCAAACTCGTTTCGGTTCAAGATTCGATTCAATTTAGAAAAATAGTCAGATATGCCTGTGTGAACCTTTCCGTTTTGTAGACTTGGTTTTGAATTAAAGCTCGTTAAACTAATTTTTGAGTAATTATTTTAAATTATTTGATAAGAATTTAAATTAAATTCTTTTATGATAACACAGATTATTGCACAAAAATTATACACCATTTCTTAAATATGATTCCTGCCTATTAATCCCTTAAGAAAAATTTGAGAGATTTCCTTTTCTTAAGGGATTTTTAGGTAGGAATTATACTTAAAAAATTATATATAACTTTTGTGCAATAATTTGTGGGGCAGTGTGGACACTACTAAAAAAACCTGCTAATTTTCTCAATAAATTTTAGCCTTTTTTAATTCTAGCTAGTTTTCGATTTCCTGGCAGTTTCTGCAAGCGGAATCAAGTGCATAAACCCAGCATTAGTTCAATCGAGCTGAAAGCTCAGAAGCATAAAAAAACGTAAAAATTTGAGCTGAGGATTTTCAAAAAAATTTGCATGAAATATGCAATTTTAATTTATGCAACAATCGATTTGCAGCAATCGCCGTACACAAATCGATCCATCAAATGCAGCTCTGTGTATAAAATAAAAAAGACAAATAAAATATTGTACTTCATGCATTTTGCATGCGAGCTTTCAGCAACTGTTGTGAGTCAGTTGCTCTCACACAGGATACACAGGACACTCCGCAAAAAAACATAAATATTTCTAATTTCTTGGGAACATTTTTGTTTGTTAGAAGTATAGTTTAGACTTGGAAATACGCTGTAAAAGTCTTTAAAAAAATTAGCCCAAGTTAAAACTTAAAAATTACTCAATTATTGATGACTGGACTATGATTTTAGCTTTTTTTTCAGACATTATAAAGCTAAAAAAAGCTTAAAATAAACAACAACAACAGAAAATTGAATAACCATCAGAAGCGAATGACCCGCGCATTTCTCAATCCAATGTTCATTGCATATCAATGGAAATGAGTTTTTATAGAAAGTTTTTCAGACTTGGGCGGTTCGGGTGGTTTGGTGGGTGCATTGGGTATTCGGTTGGATTGCCATGCGTTGATGATGCTTCTGGCGACGCTTTGGCGACCGTCGACAAACACTCACATACACTCATGAATGCCCTGCAATGAATTACCCACTCTCTATTCACTTCTGCCACCTCCATTCTACTCTAAGTCTGCTCTTTTGTATTACTCCTCCTGCTCCTCCTCCTCCTCCTGCTCCTCCTCCTCCTCCTGCTCCTCCTCCTGCTCCTGCTCCTACTCCTGCTCGTCCTCGTGTTCTCAATGGAGATGACATGTCAAATACATGAACAAATGGTCGTTGGCTTTCTTCGCCTTTTTTTCTCCCAGTTTGTCTGATGGTTTTTCAATGAATTTTTCGTATATTTTTCACTCGTATATCAAACAATTTTCTATCTATTTTTGCAGACTATTAAGCATAGACGCCAGCCGTCTAGAAGATTATTTTTATTACTCAAAACAAAATTTAATTTTCACTTGAATTTTGGCATTTTGTAAGCCTAATAAATGTCTATAAATAAATGATAAGAGAAGTCAATTAGCTCAGACTTTGTCTGGAATAAAATTTAGCTTTGAAAAGTAAAATAAATAAAAATTATTTTAGGCTTCTAAGAATAATAAAATTTTATATCGAATTGCATCGATTTATCAGATTGCTCCTATAGAAAGGAACTATTGGTGGGGGATTGAGATTCCCAAGGACTCTGTTCAAAATTAAAAGTAAGATTGAAGAATAAACACACCAAAGGACACCAGAAATTAACCAGAACAGTTCTCTATATATTCTAGTTACCATAGGAATCAATCAATTTTGAAGTGGGTTTTTTTAGTCTGGAAAGGTTTTAATCTTTGGTTAGCCTTTTCTTGGCTATAGTCAAATAGTTGCAGATCTTCTTTTTTCTGAGTGTAGCATAGTTAAGAACTTTTTCTTTTACAGACCTTAATTCTGCTCAGAAAACGTTAGACAAGGCTACATCAAAGGAGCATTCAGTGTTTCTGTCAAAACAATCAACTGAGGCAATCAATATGCGAATAGTCCCAGGCCGAAACCCTGCCCCCTGCCGCCCCTCGCATGGCTAAGACACCCCCTCAATGCACATTACAATGCCATTTGAGTGCCATAAAAAAAATACAATAATATAAAATGTTGTGCATGTCTATCGAGAGAGCGAGAGAAGGCAGACGCCTCTCTCTTCCCTCTCTCTTCCCCCTCTCTTTTTGTATCTTTATCTCTGCCAATGCACAATTCACATTTAGATTAAAGTGCTGGGCTACTAAAGAGTGCTATAGCACGTCAGGACCCCAACAACCAAAAACAGGAGGAAAAACCAGAAGAAAAGTGACAGCTGCTCCAAGGTGCAGAGCTGTAAGGCTCTGTGGCCAACATTGTTTAGTAATTTATTTTATTTTAGACAGTTTCTCCCATATCTACCAAAAGTGATGCTGCTACAGCTGATGCTCCTTCTTTTTTTGTTATTTTTATGTATTTATTGTTGCTACTTATGCATCGTCATTGCAGCAGCTACTCGATCTCAACTCAAGGCTGAAAAATTGCCCAGCTACGTGTTGGAAGGAGATCCTAGACGAAGCAGCAGCAGCAGCAGCAGGATGAGGCAGCAGGATGAGGCAGAAATTTCATCTAGAATTTCGCATGCAAACCATGAACAATTCTGAGCTGCAGTTAAATTTCGCTGGGAGTTGAAGATAAATTGATATATATATACAGAGAGTATTTTGGAAAGTGCAACGAGTATTTACTTTTTGGCCAATGCGCAAATTGTAAACTGTCCATAGGTATTTTAACCAACAGAGAAAGACAAGGGAGAGTGGCAAGCCGAACTCTTAAATACCCTAAGGAAACACTGGGGTATATCGTTTATAATGGTTTTCCACCAATCGTCATCGATGGAGTCTGACTGGCATAACTTCCTTGTCAGAATGAAGATATTATTATGCAATTCCTCAGCTCCTAATCATGTCCTTCTGCCGTATGATATAAGAGTCATATTTCGATCTAGATCTTAGTCAAGTTTATTTACTAAGCAAGAAAATATATATGAGGAGGGTAAATATATTTTCTTAGCCATTTTGTGAGCAATTTGAATACCCTGTAATAGAGTATATATAAGGAAATCATAAAAGCTTAAATAAAGCCAAAGATATCAAGTAAGATTGCTGAAGTCAAGAGATTGCACGACTAGCAAACACTCAGTAATCTTTGCTGCTGATTTTCTACGGAAAACACTTACTAAATTTGGTATGAATTTTTGAGGATTTAGAGGAAGAATCCCACTGAGCCGGCTTGATTTGGGCTGATTGCTTTAAGTCAGAACTGGAACCGAAACCATTTATAGATAAAAAATCTTCGATTTGACTTAGCCCTGTATTATACCGGTTTGCGAAGCTGGCCTAAAGCTTTCCTTCTGGCTGCAGAGCCACACTGCTACTACTGTTCTCTTAAAGTCTTTTTAGACTTTATCGAATCGCTGTTTGATTCTGAACAAGAATTTATATAGGCCTTTGGCTGCCGGAGTTGCATCTAATTGTCTGCTGCAATATACTCAATTTTTTTCACCCATTTTCAAAGGGTATAAAAATCAAAAAAAAAAAAAATAAGGAAAGAAAAACCTGAAATCCTTTTATTGTTCATTGTCAGCATGCCTTAATTAAGAACGCTCCGACTTTTGCAGACAGTTCAGTAAACTGTGTACAGCTGGCGAACCATTCCAAGTGCTTTTCTCTCACTCCCTGTCTTTCTCCCTGACTGTCTCCCTGACTGTCTGTCTATCTGTCTGTCTGTCCCTGTGTTTACTACCTTGTCTGGGGCCATGGCTGAAAAATGCAAACCGACAATTTGCAGTTTACAGTTAACAGCAGGAAAACTGTATAACTGTATATATGGACGTGTGGAACGTTATTGCAAAAATACCGAAAATTGGTTTGTTTGATGGAACAATGTCCAATGCCGAATGCCCAACGCTCAATGCCCAAATTTCGATACACAGAAGCAATACGATGTATACTGGAAAAAATAACACTGCAATTCTCTGATAGCCAAAAGAAATTACAAATTTATATAGCATCAATTTGTTTGTTTTCCCTTACTTCTCGCCACGCATTGTTAATAACTTTCGGGGGAGGCGATCGACAAACTGGCTAACTGTCAATTGGAATCAGCCACATTTCAGTCAACAATATTCCAATTAAAACTCCAATTAGCAGTGCCATATACTAGATATTTGATCTTATAAAATATAGAAAAAAGTAAAATATACTTTTGAAAATACCCTGCAACAGCACCCAATCCATTTCACAGCAAGAATTGAAGGAGAAAGTTGGGAAATTGTTTTCTAAGTGAATCAGAATAATTCTCTAATTGAAGGACAAGGCAAGCTAAGGGTTTTAATAGCAAGTTTTTATATCCTTCTGCAGGGTATTATAACTTTGTCAGGATAAATTTATGCATTGAAGGAGGTAGGTCTGACCCCATAGCCTGCCATAGATATCTGTCTATGCGTCTGTCAGCTTCTATGCAAAATAGTTTCTCAGTGTTCAAGCTAAGGTAAGGACATTCTATTCCCTTCAACCAGGACATATGACAGAACTAGACAACCATATCATATAGCTGCCTTAGAAATGAACAATTGGTAAAAAACTTACTGCTTGGAATACTCCTTTGTTACTCAGGATAACCTGATGGAAATTGCAAGCTAAATAAAGGACATGGTTTGCTTTAGAGTTAATATCAAATTGTGAAATTGTTTAGCTCAAAACCGATTTGCTTTGACACTAGTTAGGGAGGGCGTGCGAGAAGGGGCGAGGGGAAAGGCAGCATTGCTATACTCAAACATAAGTAGGGGGATAAGTCTCTGGTCTCGGCTTGGCTTTGTCTGCTAATCAGATTTACGCAAATATGCCTAATGCAGTAATCAAGACCAAAAGCTGCAGACTTTGGACTGCCACGGGGCTCAAGCTGAGAGACACACAGTGAAGGATCTGTGCCCACGCGCGCCCAGTCAAGAAAACCGATGCTGGAAGAAACACTTAAAGAGCCCCTTATCAAATACAAATTACAAATCCGAACCGAACCGAAAAAAAAAACAAAACAATGTCCCTGGGGATAAGAGGAAGGCAGTGTGGCCACAATAGAAAAGCATGATTGAAGGCCAAGTCTTTTATCAAATGAATGTGCTATAATAAATGAAAAAAAAAAAGTAAATAAAGGAGAAATGATAGAAGGATGGATTGGATGGCGAGTGGAATAGGAAGCAAATCGCACAAAGCATTGGGAAGCCTTCTGCTTGACTTTAAGACAGATACAAGTCACGCACAACAACAACAAGTAGAACAAGGATAACACACATATGAATGAAAGTAGAGTCCTTCCTTGTGGTCTATACTCAAATCTTAAGTCAGTCACTTCAACATAATCACACGACAAGCCGAAAAACAAAGCTAACGAACTAATAGATGGACATACAATGTTTCGCTTGTTGTTTTTGCTATCGTTATCGTTGTTGTTGTTGCTGCTGCTGTTGTTTTAGTTGTTGTGTGCTATCGATAAGCATCGAATTCATTAATTTATATGTTCTATGAGTATCAGTAGAGTAGAATCATGGCCTGAGAGCAGCCAAAAGGAGTTGCTCGCCTGCCACGTTTTGTCAGGATAGCTTTGTAATGTGAAACTAAGTGATTTGCTGCGTGTATGTGTGTGTCTCTCTTTCCCTTTTTGTGTGTGTGTGTGTATATGTGCACGTATGTGTAGCAGTGGCATAGGAAGGATAACTTCTTGAAGGGGCTTACTTTGGTAACTTTGCATCATTTAATTCGAACTTTGATATTTTAATACCTCCATAAATTCCATAGAATTCCTGCTAAATATTGCAGTAAGTTTTATAAAATATTTAGTAATATGAAAGAGTATTTATGATAAATGAGAATTAAAGCCAATTTTTAGATCCAACCGTTCCTCAAACCGGTTCACACAACTTGCCCAAAGCTTTTAGGAGAAAAGTCCCAATCCAAATTCAGTTCAACCTTGTTCAACTCCCCGTTTGGACTACGCCTATGAAATGAATATATCTTCATTACAAATCCTAGCTGGATTTGAAATGAAATGACCGCCCAAACACACACACACACACATACACACACAGACACACATACAGCCATATAGACAAAGACGTTCTGTCTTTATGGCCAACAACTGGTTGGCTGTGTTTTTGGTGGCGGCTTTAAGCAGTAAATTCAATCAATTTGGTCAGACAAAGAATGAAAGCAGGAGAAATGAATTGTCCAGAGCTGGATCTTTGTATCTGACAGCGTACAATAAAATCTCAACTTAAATAGTATGTCACAGCAATTAATACAAAGGGAATCAGGGACTGGGGCAGAGACAACGACAACGACAAAGACAAAGACAGAGACAGGGGGCCAGAAAACGTTGTCAAAGGTCGAAAAGAAAGTGAATTTAGCTCTGAGCAGATGACAATATCAAACGTATCCTTTGGCCAAGCAGTTGGAGCAGTGTCACAGTGCGAGACAACGAGTCGTATGCGTAATGAAAGTCCTTTTAAGCAGAAACACCCTGGAAAGGTAAACTTGCAGCAGCTCTTGCGTTTGACAGCTCATTTTGGATTTTTTCTTGCTCGACAGCAATGGAGCGGTAAAAGGAAAACTTAAAGTTAAAGCTCAAAGCAAAGTGTCAAGAGTTTCGGTAAATCAAATCCTTTGGTTTTCCTTGAATATGTAAATGTGATATATGACCAATCGATGATCCAAGCCAGCCAACCAAACATTTACACAATTAGAAAACATCTACGACTGGCCAATAAATCAACAATATTTACAAGCATGAATATCCACAATATATATATACGAATATTTATATACACTTACATACATGTTATAAATCAAATTGAAGCCAATGTGTAATTAAAATGCCTACAAAGACAAGCAAGTTGCGGTTGAATGTGCAATATTTGCATAGGTAAAGGCAAGGGAGTTTAATATATACCCGAAATTTATATATATTTGTATATGAGACATTCATTGGATAGTTCAGTGTATGAATTCATATTACATGTTAATTAATTAGGCTTATGTCTTATATCTCCTGCAACTATGCTGTACTCAGTAGCCTCTCAAAATGATTAAAAGTTAATTACTCTGGAAATAATTATCCCATTTCACCTAATAGAAAATGTTTTAAATATTGAAGTGAATCAAATTTCTATTCAGATTTGACAGCTGAATAAGTATTGGTATCAATTATATATTTAAATTCATTTATTATATTTCCTTTTCTTATTATAAATTGAAAGACAAACGTTGAGTTTCATTGAACAAATAATTCAAAAATATGAATAAGTGGCCAATTATATAAGAAAATATTATACATTTTTGAACTCATTTATAAAATAAATTAAAAGCGAGTTTAATATTTCTTTTAGTACTCAAAAACCTCTAATATATTTGCCTTAAATTGGCTTTTAATCCCTTCAAAAGCGTCAAATCGAACTCTACTCAAATTACACGAAATTGATTAGCCTCCCCTTGGTATTACTTGAGACACATGCTTAAAATAGTCAGCAATTAGGCATCAATTAAAAATAAATGCGTCTGTCTTAATTAGCAATTATGTAAAGTATATTATAGCCAAATTATTGATTAATAATTCAGTTTAAATGTAATCAAGCCTATTGCAATTAATTAGCTTAGAAATCGCAATGAAACCGAAATTAGCCAAGAATAGTTTAGACAAAAGTCAATGCTCAAATGTCCATGTTCAATCAAATATGAAATAATGACCATTGAATGGGGGGGCCAAAATGTAATCATATTATTCATACACACAATTTCATTGAGTCGACATTGCAGGACTCTGCTTCCTGCCTGCTTGGAAGGAAGGAATCAAGCTAATAAACGATTGCCAAACGGTGCCTGAAGGCTGGCCAAAATCATGGCTCATTCATAGCAATTAAAAAATGCAATGCAGTTATGCATGATTTTGACGCAATGCTTGGCATAATCGAACGAATTGAACCGGTTCACTCGGTTCACTGGAAATATGCTGGAACAATACCAGAGACAGGGAGAGAGGGAGGGGAAGGCGGAGAGTGTTTGTTGGGAATGCAACAGGATTGTAATTGCAGTTTGCAGCCGGTTGAAAGGACCAATAAACCAAGTACCAGAATTTTCGGCCAGCTCAAAGAAAACGAACTTTCATCAAAATGCACTTATTGCATTGCCCATCCTTTTGTGTTACCAAGGCTAGAGCCAGCAAAAGAGACAGGGACAGTGGCAGTAAAGTCGGGGGGGAGGCCAATAAACTGCAGCTTCGTTCTGGCCATAAATCGTAATATTAATTTTGAATGCAGTTTGCAGGTGTAGACGCAAGTAAACTCAAAGGAGATGTGCTACCAATATCAAAGGTTGAATTTCATAATATTTGGTTGAGTTATTTTTATCGTTTTATGTTTAATATTTAGGAAAAGGAAAATGTGGACAAAGTGCAAATATTATAGGCAATATTTATCTCAATTTTTGATTAGAAAAAAATTTAAAACCGGTCTGAATTTGGCTATAAATATTTGAGTGCTTTACTGAGCCAAGACTCCAACCAAACTGTTTTATAAAATGATAATAAAAAAACCATCAATATGATTTTTTTTATAATTATATATTTTTTACCTGGCAGCCAAAACTAATTTCTTTTTTTTGGCACTGCCAGAGAAAAATTCTCCTATCATTGCAAATAGCTGCAGGTGCCAAATTGATTTTCTCTTTATTTGTTTGTGTGAGTGTTAAACGATTTTTAAAATTAACATTAAAATAAATTGCAACCCATTCGCGTGTGCATAAAAATTGCATTGCATACTTTCAGGCGCTGGCGTAAAAATTCTTCCCTCCAACAACAAAAAGGAGAAGAAGGTGTCGCAATGCCAACTGAAAACTGCTGTTAAATGGAAATTCCTTGCCTTTCCATTTGTCCATACAGGCTGCTAATTTTCCAAAGACATCAATTCGTACTGAGCTCAAAGTACGTGTGACAATGTTCACCCCCCTTTCCTTTCTCTTCCTTTCCTTGCCTTTCCTTTCCTGTGCTTACTCCATTTACTGCCATGCCTCTTCGACAGTTGTCGATACTCATATTCTTTGTGCCTTCCAAAGTTTACACTGATTTTGGCACGCACACATTTTGCATACTGATCAGCAATCAGCACTGAACACAGAGCTTTGAGGGTTGCTTCATTCCCTCCCTTCGTTTCATCGTTCCTTAGATTCACCCACCCAGCCGCCCTTCCTGTCTGTGGGGCGGGGCTGCAAATTAAAATTCCAGTTTGGCGTTTGGGGAATTCAATTATTTTTCGCTTGCTTCATGGTCATGCGAGTTGACATTGACAGTTGATGTTTCTTGTGCTTCTTGTTGTTGTGGTCAATAACTAGAACTTTTGCTTCAATTCGATTTGCTTACAAAAAAGAAATCATGGATAAAAATGCTGGCGCATCTATGCAACAACATTTTTTGAATACCCTGTAACCTTAAAAAGAGGCAAAAGAGAGTATTCGGTTTCGTGCCTAGGGTCGAATATAAGTTTTTGTCTATATAAAAATGATATTTCCTGACTGACTGACTGATTTATCATGATGCAAATGAATTTTGGTCACAAGATTATTAAAATGTTGATAATTTCCAGTAAAAAGGGATTTTGGAAAACTCGTCCCGTTAATTGGCTAAAATTGGGAAAAGCCTTTATACAAAAGTCTTTGTATTTTATCTGTTCAAGTTCAACTTAATTTTCAGAGCTCAATTTTACACTGAGAGCTTTGTATTTTTTTTGAAAATCCGCCCTTGCCAAAAACTAACCCAATTATAATTCTCACATATTAGCCCATTATCTAGGGCTAAGTTTAACTAAACTAATAAAAAAATAGTGTCAACTTTCACGGCTTTTAATGATATGCATTTTTATTTCAAAGAAAAAGGTTTCCAGGGTATTTGCCCAATCGATCAGTGTTAAATAAAATATTCTAACTTGATTCTATTTTTTTTTCCTTTTTGTGCAGATTTATTGCCTCGAGTGGCATCTGCCAATTGTCGCCCCAATGCAATCAGCGTGTTTATTGATTTGGAAAATTAAATATTTTTCTTTTGGTGCGTGCCAAAAGTCGCGGCCCATAAATTAACAGTGTGATTTGTTGCTGCCTTTTTCTATAGGTATATTTTTGCCTATTTCCGGTTTGAAGCGACATTTTAATTAGCCATTGAAAGGGCCAGAATAAGTGTGAAAAGCTTTGCTTTTGCATTGTTACTGCGTGCTTCTGCCTGCTGCTGTCTGCTGCTGCTGCCTGCTGGCGGCACTAAAAGCAAAAACTTGTCTTGCCAGAACAAAATGTCCTGAAAGGATGTGTGAAAAAATTATTTCGCTTGCTTAACGGAAATGTATAAATTGCATTTTGTGGCAAGGCAAACGCAAAATTGAGGCAGCGGCATGAGAGAGATAAAGCTGTTGTACCTTAATGCAACACGGCTAACAGGAATGAGTACTAAGAAGACAGAGTAGAAGAATATGAGCCAAATGGCAGCAACTGCAGCTTCAGGATGTTGTGCTAAATTTCACATAAGTACACATACAAACTCACATAGAGCACTACGCCCACAGAGCTACCTCAACAGAGCTGCACACGCAGAAGCCGGCAAAGTACAGGCGACAAAATTGTCTCAAACTAATGCTTCAAAATCGGTTTTAAATATATAATTTGACAGTTTTTTTTCCACCCTTTGTAGAACGGCTGAAAACTGAGTTCATAGAGCAATAAACCTATTCTAAATTTTTATATTCTGATTGTAGCTCTCCTTCTCGATTCCAGATCAAAGTATTCGGTTTTAAAAGTAATCTAAATTTATGCCATAAATATTCCTAAGAAAATTGATATGTTCCAAAAACCAATAAAATAAATAATAAAAAAAATTTCATATAAATAGTCTCAGTAATTTCAAACTAATTAAAATTTTTAAAAAACTAAATCATTCGATTCGAACTCAACTCAAAGAATATTCCATAGCTTCCTATTTGAAATATATTTCTAAACCAATTTCGAAGCGAAACTTCAACGATTCTCAAATGAAATAGTTCATTTAATTAATTTCTTCAGTTAATTACAAGAATTAGTTTTTATTTCTGAAAACTTCTTTTAATGTAGGGTGTTAATCTAAAGAAACAAAAAAAAAAAGAAGAGAAATGAAAGTGTTGAGAGCATTTTTGCACTCGTGCCGCACATTTTTCACCGTCATCCTTTTAGATATTTTGGCGAAAAAAGCACTTTACACTAATGCACCTTAAAATTTAAAGATGTCATAACATAAACATTTATCCAGTCGCCGATGGCAGCGAGAGAAGAGGAGCAGGACGAATGGATGACAACGAGGACAGGTGTAAAATATCGTCGTTGAGGTTGGTCAGGACTTTGTGTTGGATTTGCGAGATGTTGGAGCTAAGAGCATTATGTCAGTGCAAAAAGTGAATTCAAGTCGATGAGGTCTCTAATCTGCTTCAGATATATTTATTTAATTCTTTTACTTTTTAGAATTTCGCCATTTTTCTGCCCTACGAACTATCTATACTATTTTCAAGCTTGAATTAATATTTTTCCTTCAATTATGGCTAACTAAAATAGCTTTTTTTCTTTGAGTTTCCTGTATAAAATTATGTGTGAAATCTTTGTTTATTCTTCTCGTGTCCATAATTTTAGCCAATGCCCCAAGGACTTTGGGGATTTGCAGACAAATCCCTCAAATATTATGCAAGCGATACTCATAATTTGATACCAAAAAAATGTTCCGGCATTTAATTAGCTACTTACAGTAGCCGCCATCAAAATATGCCCACTCCAAGTTAATATAATAAGTGTTTTCACTCTGCGCTAATTGATTTTCTATGCCAATAATAAACACTTGTCTTCCTTCTCTGCTGCAGCTGCTAGGCAAAAATAATAAAAGAAAGAAACAACAAGCAGGAAAAGCACCCCAGAAGCGTGTACATAAATTCCAATATAAAAAACAAAAATGAAAATGAAAATAAAAATAAAAACAATCCCAATGCCTGCAAATAGCCTAAGTACTACCCCAGATTTCGGATTTCCACAGAGCCCTCTGGAGTGGGAGAAATTATTTAATTTATTTCAATTTCACTTTTAATTTAGGCACTAATCTAGGCAATTTGTACGCTTACACGCCATTAAGCGGCACTGCCACCAAGTTTTCCTCTGGAAAAACAAGCAATATAAGCGACATCTCGTCACTCCGACGCTGTGATGCTCTTCCAAAGAAACTAGCTATGATTTTTTCATAAATTATGATATAAAATTTATCAGATAATCTCTGGAAAGATACTCATCTTATTTATACATTATAATAATTTGTATATTTTTAATTTTAATTTTATATTTTAATTTAGCTCGGATTGAAATAAATAAATATTAAATTACTTTTAATGTCCAATGAAAAATCACGCTTATCTAGCAGCAACTTTTGATTAATTTCTGCGACAAAGTAGGCTTTTTTAAATAAAATTCTTATCTAGAATGTTGAATTATATGAAAATTTATATCAAGATTTCAATACTATTCTACCATTTAATTTGATTAAAAAAAAGGCCTACCTCAAAGTTTTTTCATTCGTATCTATGCCAAAAAATAGGCTTTACTTTTTTACAAGAAATTCGTATATAAAAACTAGTTGTAAAAACATATTTATGCATCTTAAATCTATCTTAATTTATTTATTTAGTATCTTTAATTTTATCTAATTTAATACAATGAAAGCTAATCTTAATTTTAATTTGAAATATCAGTAAAAAATTCGTTTGTTCTAACAATTACTTTTCTTTTATTTCTATGCCAAAAAGTATGCTTTATTTTTTTAAAATTCTGAAACCCAGACTTAACATATTTATATACAGAAGTAAAATAAAATATTATTTATTTTATTAAATAAAATCCTCCCTTTGCTAATATGCTTCACTTGTGGCATTATTTTCTCATACAAAAATATTCTCTTTCAAGTGGTAAACGGCAACGCTTCGCTTCGTCACCCCAAAATTCGGTTACCACTGCGGATGTGTAGGAAACAAAACAAAAAAAAAAACAACAAACCGAAAAAAAGCTGAGGGAATATTTATTTGTTTTCATTTATTTTCAATAATTTCAAATTTCCATTACATTAGTTTCGTTTTTTCGCTGCCATCATTTGGCTTCCATTCTCTTCCCTTCCCTTCACATCGCCTGGCCTGATGATGTTTTTTATGCCTGCGCACGGAAAGCAAACAAATTCGATGAGTTTAGAGCCCCGTCGAATATACGTAAGGGAACGCTTGCTTCCTTTGATTACTAAACTAAATTTTTGGTCCCCCGAGCAGCTACAAATATAAAATAAGCGCCATCACTCACCACCGCCCCTCCGCCTCAACCCACAAGTTTTCCTCTTTCGTTTGGCCGAAAAAACTTTTCTCATTTCTACTTCAACAAGCATCAATACAAACAGCGACCGCTGGCAACTTGAAACATATTCCACTTTTCTCTTCATCTTCATCTACATCTTTTTATTTTTTTTCAATTTTTTTGGGGTGGAGATTTCTAACCCAAGTGACATTTGGCACTTCCCCTGAACCAAGCAAACACGACCAAATTTACACATCTTTTGAGTTGTATATTATTATTTCTTTTTTTTTTTTTTTGTTTTTTTCTTCCACTTTCTCTAGCTTTTGTCATACAACTTCCATTTCCTGTTCATTTGTTCACATTCCGCATGTCAGCTGGGAAGTTGTTGGTTTATTTTCCTATTCTATTTTTAATAAAACTGTCAACATTTGATGTAGATTAAGAAATTATGGTCGTCCAAAAGTTTGTTTTTAGATATAAACAGGCAGGCTGGATTACTAACCAATCATTCAATGAAATATAAGAGAAATTATGAGCTTAATATTCAAGAATGAACCCGAAGTGGATTACTTTTAAAACAACAAGAAACTTGGCGGCAAACTGGGAAAATTCACATTAAAATTTAAAGTAAAAAAATATACTCTGAAAGATGAGGGGATTTCTTTAAAAAATATGAAAATTCATTCAGATCGAGACATAGTTCGAAGGCCTTGGTTCAGCGGTTTCAGAAATGAACCTCTCCCCACATATCAGAGTACTGCAGCTGTGATAACAAGTTTAATCGGGTAATAGGAAAGGTTTCTTGATTCTTAATCCTGTTTCCGGCTTTCGTTTCCAACTGATCTTCAATAAAAAAACCGTTGCCTACTTTTAGGAATCGTCAAAGATCTACCAATAAAACGTACAGATTCAGCTAAAACTAACTATTATATTCCGAACTTTTAATAGATTATTTATGTATTAACTATAAATTAACTAAAAAAGAAATTTAAAAGCATCCCACACAACTTGTAAGCCTTCAATTTGCTTATTGATTTCGTGTTATATAATATTTTCACAACATCAAATTTATTTCGAGCTGAAAAGCATTTGATTGCTTAACTCAGTACGCAGGGGAGTTTTCCACTTCTTCTTCCTTTTTTTTGGGTGAGGGGCAGATGTAATGTTTGTGTATCTGTGTGCGATGGCTTTTATAAACGCATACATATGCATGAGATCATAAAGTTTGTGTGTGTGCGGGGGTGCTGTATGAAGTGCATTTGTCATAAATGTAAAAATGCAAAGAGAAATAACCAAAACTGAGTCAGAGAGCCGAACGCACACACACACAGAGATACACGTACACACATACAGCTGCATAATGGCAAACATGTGTATGCATGCATAGCTTCCTCTTGCCATCACTCTCCGCTTTTCGCTAGTCTTTCCCCAACTCTTCCAACTCTTTCGGGGCACAAACACACCGCACTCAGTCGTCAACGGTAATGAATGAATCCGGCATGCATTGAAAACTTGACTCATATATCATAACCAAAATAAAAAAAGAAACAACAAAAATTGCATAACAACAACAACAACTGGGAGTACGTTGACCATCTTGTTGGTGTTTGCAATTATTGTTGTTGTTTAAAAAAAAATAAAATAAAAAGACATCTCTACAGGAGAGAGAGAGAGAGTGTTCTGAACCAGCTGATGCTCTGTAATCGAGTAGTATATACAAAAAGCTTGCATACTTTTGGGCTTCTTTGGAATAACTTCTATATATATTATAGGATTCTTATAGAATCTGCTGTATATATTATTGATTATAACATAATTTTCGATCTTAAGTAATTCAACAAATAGTTTTTCTCTATTTTCGGAGAGGCGGCAGTACAGAGCGACCCGCATATCAAATTTATATCACTAGCTTCTGAAGAATCCTATCGCTCATATAGACAGATAACCTCACAGAAGAGGATAGGATTAATTCGATTATTCACTCTTAAATCAACTCGCTATGTGTATTTACTGAAGAGTATTACCCGTTTTTAATGGCTGCAGGGTATAAAAGCAAAAAACTATACAGGGTGTCCGAGAGTGAGATATGCGATTTTAAGCCAGTTTTTCAGCTGTTTTTGTTCGTTTGCTTACATGTTGCTATTTCATTATATTTCATAAGCTCTCCCAGTCAAAAGTTTTCACAACACCCATAAATACACCCAATCCCCAGTATTTTATGCATTTTTATTTCTTTTTTTTTAATTCTGCTTAAGTTTTTTCAATTGTGCAAATTAAATGCAAATTTACCAACCATTTTTTCCCACTATTAAAATATCATTTTAAGTGCAGCTCAGCGTAAGCTGACATCGGGAGACCTTTAAGCATTGATACAGGCACATTATGAGATTACGAGTGTATAAAATATCCTTTAAATTGAGCAATATTTATTATTAACTGAAAGATAAATTGCTCAAATTATTTGGCTATTTTTTTTTTGGGGAGAGCACAAAATATGCATAATAAATTAAACAATTGCTGTGTAAATTGAGAGTGGTTAACAAAAGAGAAAAACTAGTAAGAACAGTCGAATTTTGAATACCCTTTCCAGATTGGAAAAACCATTTTAAAATAGTTATTTAATCCATAAGCTTTGCGCTTTTGTTTCTATGGCAAGAAAAAGTTATAATGCCCTCTACAAAGGTATTTTTTTAAATGAAGAATATATTATGTTTATTTCGAATATATATCGATTTACTATACAATAAAATATCTTCAACTTATCGGGAAGTTCATTTATATATTTCATTATATACTTTCAAATAATTTGTCATAATTTATTAAAGAAGAAAAGATTCAACCACTTTTTGCAAGAGCTTCGAGCTGAATACCTTTAGCAGCTTGATGACTCTTGGAACACATCCGTTGAAAGGCAGGTCGGTCCATTGGTTGAGCAGCTAGACAGACTCTGACATGGACCACACACTTGGCCACAATGGTTAAAGACGATGACAAAAGGGTTGTCAGTCGGTTGCCCGACAGCTTCACCAAGTTGGAATGTCAGAACAGTAAACGGCAATGGCAAATGTCTGCTAGAAAAGAGCTCACCCAACTCCCAATCCTTCCTCAATTTGAACCGAAAAGATAAGGAAAAAAGTGCCAGCTGCAAAGTGCAAGTTCGTGTGATATGCAAACTAAGGGAAACAGGCGAAGGGAAAGCGAATGGAGACTCTTAGGTGCTTGGTAAACAAAGCACTGCTGCACAGTGCGTATGCGTGATATGTAGTTACTGTGAGATAGACCGGTTGAATTTACCCACACAGCCATTGAATTTCTATGCTGAAGCCAATTCTAATGCCCTACAGTGGCTGAGTAGAGTACACTAGCTTTGTGTAAGCATCTAATAGATAGAACTTCACCCGGATAGAGTATATATTCACGATCAAAAGAGGAGATTTGATCTCCCAATGTTGTGGTCTGTTTGGCAGTATCTTCATCTAATGAAAGTCTGCATAGAAGCTTCCTGTAATGAATTTGATATTCAGCTTTCCACAAAGCAGAACTGCAGTTGTCTAAAGCATTTCTTTAGGAAAATTGCAGAGTATTTGCTAGTCGTGCATGGTATACGTGACCATTGTTACGTGTAAAGCATTCTTGACTGGTTGGTGCATAAAAACATGTTGCATTAAAACCGAAATTTAACTTGAAATGTTTTGTTTTTGAGCATAAATTAGAATCTATCGATTGCCAGACCGAAATCAATATGTACAAAGTGCTCTTTTTTCCGCACAAATGCACTGAAACTGTCTCGGAGAAGAGAAAGGAGAGAGAAAACATGTACAAAACAAAAGGAAAAATAAAGGAGAAAATGAAAATGAAAAAAGTTCTGCTCTGGTTTGTTGGGTAATTGCAAGAAAATCTCATTTAATCCCAACAAATGCGACTTTATCACGCAAAAAATTATGAAATACTCTCTAGGCAGCAATTGCTTTCATCGCTTCTACATTTGTTGTTATTGTTGTTGTTGTGTTTGCTCCTTGTTTACACTTCTTCTTCTGTGTCTGTCTTTATTTTCCGCGTGCCTTTTGGCATTTTCATGGCGGTTCACAAAAACAAAAATGCAAAAAATACAATAATAAATACAACAGCAACAACAAGAAAAGCAAAATATGAATGGCAGTCTTTGGATGGATATTAAGTATCATAGTTCCTTTTGCAACATCATCATTTTGGGTTTTTCGAGTGCTATAAGCGAAGCAATGAGCTGCTGCTTTAGTTATAATAAGCGAGGGTTTCCCCAATAGTTATGCGACTATATTTGTGTCCTTAGATCCCTGGCAATTCTAGCAAATTGAAGGCAGAAGTGGAACCAAATTTGAACAGATTAATGCTTACAGCTGCAAGAGCTGATGGGAATTTAAGTATCTTATAGTATATATTATTATTGAGTATATTATTATCTCTGAAGCAACCCTCGCTGCATGCCTCTGGCTTCTTTTCGCTGCCTGCCACCGCTGCTCCCTTCCAAACTACCCCTGCAACATTTTATGCAGATGAATGCGCGCATTTATGAAAAATGTTGTTGTCATCGTTGTATTCAATTGTTGTTGTTGTTGTTGTTGTGCCGCTGTTTTCCCAGCTACTGATGAGAAATAATGTTTGCGGAAAAATAAGATTTGTTTATTTTACGAACGATTGATTTTGACCCCCCTCCCCCTTCTGAACACCCCACCACTCCGCCTCTGCCCTGGCTGCCAGCGCTGTGTCGCTGTATCTTCTGGCAGTGGTCCGCGCTTCATTTTGTGCAGCTTAAAAATTAATTATCGTCGGGTCTTCGGGGCTGTCAGTTCTGTGTCATTTGTTTTTGGGCTTTACAACTTTTGTAAATATTTCGTCAAAGTTTTTTGCTGTCGTCTCTGTGCCATTAAATCTCCCGGATTTCGCGCACAAATCTTCTCCAAAATTAGCTTCGATTTTGGGTTGTGTTTTCTGTTTTTTTCTCTGTTTTTTTATATTTATTTTGATATACTTAGATTTTTTAGACTTTTCACTTACCCGGCACGAACATCAGCAGCACAAGCAATGCTATACAGGCAACGCCGCCTGCCGTCTGGCCACGCCCACGCTGCCCACAGGACGGTGACATTTTGCTGCTTGCCGTCGTCCTGCTCAACATTTGCATGCGACTGTGTGCTGTGGCCTCAGTTTGAAGCCAGTTTTTATGCAGGAATGACGACATGTAGTATATATGGCTGAATATACTCGTCTAAACCTATTTTCTATTATATCTTTTTAGCTGTTTTTTTTCTCTCCTTTTTGTCTGCCTTTCTTCTGGCCGTCTGGCGAGTCTGTGAGTCAGCCACTTCCGATGGGCGGACGCCTTATAAATATATATTGGCCAATAAATGTCAATTGTATTCGGACGCGACGTCTGCTGTAGTTTTCTCTTTGAACAGCAAATCAGCTGAAATTATAAGAAACATTAAATTTATTATGAGTACACCTAATTGTTATTATACCCTAGAAATGGTTAAAAGGGGGCATATGGAGTATCTATAGACTCTACTCAAATGATAGTTAATGTATGCTGAAAATTTGTCATAATAAACCAAAAAGGGGCTTGGAGAAGTAAAGGCAATATTAGACATGAGTACAGAGTATGCTCTAGTCGCGTATGCTCTTTTCACATGATTTGATACTAAACACAAGAGAAAATAATATCTATAGGCCAACGCAGAAGTTCTGCAGCTCCTTTGGAAGCTTCATGGCAATCTTAGACGTGAATAAAGAGTATTTCCTAGGCGTATACGCTCTGCTTGTTTGCTTTTACTTACTGCCTAGCAAAATAGATCGAACCGTTTTTAATTACCATAATTAAACCGCATCAGTAAGGTTTTTGCAGACCTCAAAGACTCATACTTGATGGCTGGCTAAAAATTCTAAAAATTGCCTGAAAGTATCTCAATATAAAACTCCTTCAGACTTTAATCTGAGGCTTACAGGTACATTTAGAAAATTCTCAAACTGCTTCTTAATGGCTTTTAATTCACTTTATATTTGAGATTTGCCGAGAAGATTTGCCTTACATTCTGTTTAGCTGATGCACTGCTGATGCACTGTGCTAATTTGATTTATTCTGTTCAGATCCATTTCTTAATTGATTCCATTTTTTTATCCAGATTTAAGTACACCAACAGTTTTTTTTTTCTCTTTTTTTTCTATCCCCCTCCTTTCACAACACTTTCTGAGCCCGTGCAAACATTGAGATTAATGCAATTAACGTTGCAGTTTAATTAAAAAATCACTCCAAAGGCAAATGCATACATACCATGCCCCCCCGGCACTCCCGGTCCACCGCCCACCTATTGACCGTACCCAATTCGATTCCATTTCAAGACTAATCCGCGTGTGTTGAGAGCAAATGAAAAAATAATACTATTAACAGCCAACAGTAGAGAAATAACAAAAGCTGAAAATGGCAGTTTCTCGATTGGGGGGAGAATTCTCTCTCTCTCCCTCTCTCTCTCTCGTTTTGGGTGCTGCTATTTAATTGAAATTACGCATATCTCGTGACACCCACATAGAGATATCCCTTAAAGGACCATTTCCTAATTGTCTTTCCGCAGCGCCAAAAAACTTCAATCCACACACTTTAATTATTTTGCCAGTTTTTTTTTTGGGCTTGTTTTTGTCGTTAAAAGTTTTTCGAAACGCTTTTGGCAATATCATTTTCATTCCCCAATTCCAATTTTCTCTTCGCTTTTCCTACTTTAGCGCTCACTTACAACAAAAGTAATACACACACACACAAACTCACATGCACACACACACACACAGCTACACACATGTCAACTCATTTTCTCTTCATTTTTGTTGTTCTTTTGCATTTTCCTTTTATGCATTTAAATGTTGCCTCCGCGTTTTTTTTTCGTTTTTACAGTGCCTGCAAAATTTCCCAAAAAAATGCTGCCAAGTTTCGCATTAAAATAGCTGCCAATGCCAAAAAGAGACAGCATCTGTTTTGGCCATCTCACTCTCAATTTAAGGTAATGAGCACATACAAAGTGCAATTAAAAGCTTGTTGCCAAAAAATGCATTTTTGTAAATATATCTTTACTCTTCTCCAAAAGGGTATTATGAACTAGGCATAGGCCGGGTTATGACAGTCCTGTCTGTAGTTCAACACACTAAAAAATGTCGGCAAAATTATTTGTAGCATACTTTTTGGGGAGGCAGAGGGAAAAGTCAAGCCAATAGCGGAATACAGATTTTTAAGTCGAATTAACTTAAATTTGGATTCGAACTATAAAAATATTTGCTTAAAATATTAAATAGTTTTTTTAGCTTTACTCGAAACTGGTCCGTGTTCCACAGCATAAATTATAGCATAATTTTGAGATGATGTGGATCATTAATATAGATAATTAACAACTTCTGAACCAACAATCTTCGGGATAGAAAGGGAAGCAAAGGGTAACCATACTTTGACAGTCGTCTTAACCTCACCAAGGGTATTTAATATTCGGCTTGAAAACATACAAATCCCTTTTTTTTCTCTTTCTTTTTCGTATTTCGCAAATGTATAATTATTTTTACGGTGTTTGTTTCACGCTCTTTTCTCGCCCCTTCCCGCCGTTGCAGTTAAAAAAGTATGCGAAAGGCATTAATGCGCTTTATGGCCAAAGTCGGCGGCGCATGCATTTAATGAGCCTGCAACTTGAACTATGGGAGAAGGAAAAATGGAAAAACTATATAAAACAAGGTTGAAACACAGCAGAAAAGGTTGAAAAATAATTAGAAAAGAACAGTTGAAGCGACCAACAGAGCCCAAGTTCATTCAATAACTGATTTTTGCGCCCAAATATTTAGTTTTTGTGTTCTAATATAAAGGATTAAAAGCAAAGAGTTACGCAATGCACTGGAAATAGTAGCAGCTGGAACAACATGGCAAACAACAATAACATTTTTTGTCATTCTTCCGTTGCTGTGCAACACTGCGTATGCGTAATCTTTGTTAAACTTGAATGCTTTGCGCTCCTTTCGTTTGCTACTCGTGCATTTCCGCTGGCATCCGAAACTGCAAACTAGGCAAAGAACAAATACACATATAAATACATATGTGTATATATATATACAATATATTCTTTATTTGTATATATAAATAACAAAATAACAGCTCTACATCGAATATAGCAGTGCACTCAGCGACGTCATCAAAGTCACAGTGCTGCACAAAAAGCTCAAAAAGATACTTTTTGTATCTTTGTATCTGCTGCAGTTCATTGACTCGCCTCTTTGTTGTTCTTGTTGTTGTTGTTTCATATGTTTCAAGTATGAGTATATGTTTTCATTCTCTTTCTCTCTCTCTATTTATATATAGATATATATATAGAGGGGTATATTTTATCTTTAGCCCGGTTTCCCAGTGCCTTGTGGTCTATCAATTGTGTGCATATTTTATTTAAACGATTTCTCTCAGCACTTGAGTATGACATGCGTTTCTTTTTCTATATTATTTCTTTTTTTTTCTACTTTTCTATCTGCTTTCTGTGCTGATTTGCTTGCCTGGCTTTGTGGGTCAAGCAGTGGGTTCAGCTCTAACAACAACAACTCCCAACTGACATCTTTTTGATGTCGTACTCTGTGTCGTTCTGTATCTTTATGTTATCCTATCTGCAGCTTGGAGTAGTAACCGGTGGGATAACTCCACACACACACACTCACACACAGAAGGCAAACCGATAACAGCAATTACGTATGTGTTTAGAGTGGAATACAGTAGATTTATCAGACAAGCTGACTTTGTATTTGAAAGACTCTATAATTCTTGCTTCTGCATAGAATACTCTTCTTTTGTGGCGTGTACCTTCTTTTCTTTGTTCTGAACATTTCCTTTTCTAAGTTCCAAGGAGGTTAAAGATTAATATTAACGTATAGTTGATGGAAATTAGGTCCTTTCAGAACGAGTTCCAAAAAGTAAAGCCCATTCTTGGGATGGATAAAAAAGAAAACAAATATGTGACTTGTATAAAAAATTACCCTAAAAAGTATGCTATATTTTTTGGATTGTCTTTATATGAGTCACGGGTCTAAAAATATTTATTTCTGCTATTAAATTTAGAACTTAATATGGAGCTCAGTTAATTATAACTTAATGGGGATAAGAGAACTGATCTAGTTAATTCTAATCTGATTTTATGGCTCCGATTACCTACAGCAAAGAGTTCCATATTATTCTATCTATCCGAACAGATATTTGTTTAAAAGATTAGGCAACTTGGATGGATTTATTCGCAAATTGAATATTGCTTTTTCAAATTAAAATAAAACTTATCTAAAGAGAAAGGTGGACATTTGCCAGTGAATGGATAAAAAAATAATAAGAAAAAAATACATTATATTAAATAGGTAATATATTCAATTCTTTTATATATCTACAGAACTTTTGGGGAAACTTAAAAGTACTCCAAAATTCTTCTTAATGTTGATTACAAGTATTAAGTGTATTGCACTTTTCCCACAAATTATTTGCAATTCAAATAGTTTTTCTTGTTGTTTTTTTTTTGTTTTGTGTTCTTTCGGATTTGCCATCAATTAATTGGTATACACTGAAAAATACCTTTCAGGGGCAATTTTACATACAAAAGGATTCAATGTGTGTGTGTGTGAGTGTGTGTTTGTGTGTGTAAGAGTTCCTGTTGTTATCCTGTCGTAGCTGCCAACCTTTCTTAGACCACAGAAACTCATTACGGGGCTGCTCTCTCTCGGTGTCTCTGGCTCTGTCTCTGCCTCTGCCTCTGTTTCTGTCTCTGCGTTTTTGCTATTTTGCAATTAAAACTTTCATTAAAGTAATTAAAATTGCAACAAAATAAACAAAAATACAATCAAAATACAATCAAAATCTACTTTAGGGTATGCTGGAGTGGGTAGTGAATAGCTGGTTCCATAGTGGTTAGAGAGGTTCAGGGCCTTAACAAATACACAAAAATGCAGTTAAATATATACATGTATCTGTAGAGGGGAGTGGAGGGGCGGGAGAGGGGGAGGACAAAGGACAAAAGTGTGACAAGTATAAACAGGAGTGTAAATAAAATGGCAAAATGTAAATGTGCAGCAGAAGAGCAGAAGAGAAGGATCGAGAAGGGATAATAAAATGTGGTAATTGTAAATAAGTGGAAAATGACTGCGAATACAGTGGTATAGTGTGGTACGTACAGTGGGGCTAAACAATATTGTGGAAGTAACATTTTAAATTCAAATTAAACGACTGACAAAGCCACAAAGGATTGACATAAAGTTAGTGCTGCGAACAGTACTAGCATAAGGTAACCACAGCTGGCAGATGCTTTTTCGTACTCACTGTTGCAGTTGTTTCTGTTTCTGTTTCTGTTGCTTTTACTGCTGCTTTTCGCATGTGTTGCAGCTGACAGTTGTAGCGTATTTTAGCATTTTCTGTTCTGAAATTGTTTGCATTTGAGTTTGACATTTGCATGGCATACAGACACAAACAAATAAATATTGAAAGAGCAAAAGAAACACACACACAGAAACAGAGACACAGACAGAGAGAAAAAACTCTTGTTAATTGCGTAATTTTCAATTAATTTGTAAATAATTTACACACACACACACACACAGCAAAAGCCAAATTGCAATATACAGAAAATGACATTTCAAAAGTTACGAATTTTAGCCCAGAATTCACTTATTGTTGTTATTATTTTATTTTGTTCGAATTATTTGTATTTTAAGTCCTAAGGGAACAATTGCCAAATTAGCCAGCCACATTTTGGCCTTGGCAACATCATAATTGCTATTTAATAATTATAATAATAATACCAACAAATGGCCTGTCAAACGTTCAATATTTAAAATATTGATGCGTTTATTTTCGTTATAGAAAATATTGCAGGAATGCCATACTAAAATAGCTCTAAACGACAATTTCATTTATGAATAATTTCAATAAAAATTCAACAAAATTTGCATACGTTTACTTAATTGAAAGCATCCAATAATTTCTATATTATTTTCTACAAACTACGAGTCCTTTTAGCTTATTCCGGAGGCTATTTTAGCCAATAAATAGAGCTTTTGGCTTAGAGATTATGGCAGTCTGATCTTCAAAAAATATGGGATGCAGTTTCTTACAAAAACTCGTAAGTTTCATTTAGATATCTTAAGAGAGGAAAAAGTATTCCATATAAGTTTCCTTTAATTTCTTTACAATCCTCTGGAAAAGCCATAAGTTTTCCATATAAAAAGTTTTCAACTGATCTGAGGATCTGAGAAGGTAGCAGAACTATAAAAAAAAATGAGGGGACACCCGGATTTGAACCAGGGACCTCTCGATCTGCAGTCGAATGCTCTACCCCTGAGCTATATCCCCAGCTGAATTAAGCATTTATATACTCCTAGTTTAATGAAAGAATTTGATTTAATTTGTTGTTGCCTTTTAAGAAAAGTTATATATTTATTTATTTAAACTACTTTACTGCTAACTCTCTGGCAGCTTAATTATGTTGAGCATCCTTTTTCCCCCCACACACTTTTATTAATACAATTCTGTCATTCAATTTGCATATCACAAAATATCATTATCAATATAAGTCCTTAATTAATTGCAGAGTATATTTTGATATAGGAATGTTTATGACAACCGAATTAAATATTCTAGCAAACGTAGCTTGAAATTTTGTGCCAAAAAACATAAAACAAAGGTTCGAATTGCATTTCCACAATATATTTCTATGTATTTATTTGGATTTAGAGACTTATGCTAAATATGTGATTCAGCTATCGATACGTAATGTGTTGGAAAAGAAAGTCGCCCCTGTGAAAATATTATTTGCACACCACTTGAATGGGGGCCCATATGGAAATCTCTGATGTTTTTCGCTGTTGTTTACGTTGAAGTACGAGTGCTCCGGCTCGTAGTCTTATTTTGAATTCATATTTACATGAAAGTAAAAGCAAAAGAAAAACCAAAACTCAAACAGAAAGAAAAGATGTGTCGTATGTCTTTGAAACGGAAATAAAAGATTTTACAAAACATTGCACAGTCAATGCGCCAAATGGCGGCTAGAAGAAGCGCAGAGCAAACAACTTACCCACGCCTACAGTTAAAGGCAACTTGACACGCCAGACAAATAAAAATAAGAATACACCCTGTAAAGAAATACTCTACCAAACGAAGAGGGAAACTTCTTAAAGCCGAGCCAAAAGCTGTAAAAAATGATAAACGCTTCAACTGATGACACATTCAGTTTCACACACGAACGACTTTCAATTTACATTTGATGTTTTATGTTTGCCAGCATTTACGAAGCGCAAACGCAAGAAATACACACACACACACACACACACACACACACAGAGTGAGCAAAAAGAAAAAAAATCACTCATACGCACCCACGCACCAGGGCATCGCAGGGCAGGGAAGGGAACCCCAAAAAACCAAAAGGAACTGAGCCGAACTAACCAAGCAGAGGCATAAATAGAGAAACCAGCTGCCAGCTGCAAAAGGGGGGATGAAGCAGCAGACGACGCCGGTGCCAAGTAGATGACAACAACAACAACAACAACAACACCAACAACAAAATAAACATCAAACAATCAAGAGTAGTTAAGTATACGACTAGAAAATGCCCTGTGACCAGGTTGTGAGTTATGCTGGCTATGTAGCTGCTAGGCTACAGCTTTCTTCATAAGAAAATTAGCATGGATGGAAGCTGGTTTGATCCTGAATCCCTCCTTGAAATAGACTATTAACCAAGCCAATGAAATAACACACATCTCAAACCTGAACACCTCGGTTCGGTATCTGTATATACTTTGAACTTTCTCAAGGAATTTCTAGCTTTTCTAGTATAAAATATCATGAATTCATGAAAAGGACAGACAGATTGTCCAATAGGCAGACAGATATAACTAGATCGAACTGGCTGGTGAAAAATATATACACCTTATGGTAATCTCTGGCCCTTTGTATACCTATCACATTTGTAGCGCTCAAAATGAATGTACTTTTTTTAGCTAAGAATTGCAGGGTATACAAAAAGACGCTGAGACGAGAAGACTGTGCAAATAAACGAATAATATTTTTTGTACTTCAAATAGCAGAAAAAAGCAAAAAAAAAAAAAAGAAGTTGAGAAAGTAGATGAAAAAGCCGTAGCAGCCAGAGATTGAACGTTTTTTCAGTACGCATAATTTTTAACAAAATGCCACATCCTGCTGCCTGCCAAATCAGGAATCTCTCAACCCAACTCAATAATTCGCTTGAGTGAATGCGACCAGGATTTACTTAGCTTAAGCAAAGGATTGCGGCTAGACAAGTTATTTTTTTATAGAATAAAATGGAAGGAGTTTGTTAAAAGCAACAGAATGACAGCTCCAAACAGGAAGGAGAAAGGGTATACTTAGTGCATAGACATATTGCAACTGGAAGACGACATTGAGCTATCTGCCAGGATAATAGGTAAAAGATGAAATACTATATCCTGTGGGTAATAGCGAAGAAAACCACATTGAAAGTAGTAAATAAAATAGAAAGGCACCGAAGATTAGATACCCTTGCATGCAGGATGAAGCATTTGACAGATTTTTTATTGATTTTTATTGAGAGATTGCTTCTAGGGCAGCTGGAAGATGTTAGTTGTGGGATATTTATTCTTTTAGGAATATATTTAGAAAATATGCCTCTTCGTCTAATCTGTAATGTGATTACATTTAAGAAACAATAAAGTTCTTTATACCCTAACTATAACAGCTGTTCAACAGATACTTTGATAGGCAAAGATTCCTCCTGTTATTCCTGATACAATTTATATACCATCTATCAGGCATCTATCAGCTTTCTATATATCTACTTACACTACATATGTTTTTGTATACCCGAACTGAATATATACTCTTTTTACTCTTTTCAGTTGGATACCCACAGAGAGAGAGATACATGCAACAGGCCATTCAGAGTTTCGTCCTTGCCAGATATTATTAATAGCTCGGAGTATGTTGGAGATACTCAAAGTTCAGTTAATAAAACTGGCACGTGTTTACCCTTGTATATTAAACAAATATATATATAAATGTATATATATATATATATATATTTGGGCAATTTTGGATGTGTAAACTTTTTGCGAGTATTGAAGTCTTGAGTGTCTCATTTTCAATGGGGCACTTGTCAACGTTTCAGTTCTCAGCAATAATTTGCTTGACCTCAGTACAGGACCTCAAAAGGCACTTCTAGAAAGGACATGCTACAACAAGCTGTACACCCACACACACACACAGAAAGACAGAATACACAGCATGCGGTCAGAAAACAAAAGCCAAACTCTCAAAGCAGTTGCCAAAAATTGCCCATAACGAGCACTTGAAGACAAATGTGACAAGCCAAAAGTTCGAAAGGAGCCCAAGAAGAATACCTTTACAATATCTGTATATATATATAGATATATATATATATCTATATAGATTTAAAGTGCACTTAAAGCCGGAGTAGAGCGCCGAGTGTCCGGCATTTGTCTCAATGAAGGCCATGTCACATAAGTTACGATTTTTACCTAATTTATACAGTTCTGTCTACGGATTTTTTGGGGGTTTCGGGTCGGAGACCGCCACTTGAAGCCATATAATTGCGCTTATCTCTTGGCGCACACTCAAGTGGCCCCGGCTCAATATGTTTCTGGAGTGAAATGAAGTGCCCAATGCCGCTGCTGTGGCCACTTGTAAAGGACACACAGAGCGACGACCAAAAGCGGAATATACAAGGAGCAAGGCAAAAAAAAAACAAAAAATCAAGAAGAAGCGGGCTAACATTTTTGTACGACTATTTGATTTAAAAGGAAATACCTTTTTTTAGTTGTATTTTCTTTTTTCTTGTATCTTTTTTTTGTTTGTTTGCTGTGGTGACATTTTTATATGGTGTGTGTGTGTGTGTGTGTGTGTGTGTGGTATTCGTCCTCCAAACTTTTTGGCATGCCACCAATGAGATTATCTTAAGTGGGCTGCCATTTTTCTGAAGGACCCTCACTTGCAGTCTGATTCGGTTTCCCGTTTGCTTCGGTTCCGCTTTTTTCTCTACCTCCCTCTCTCTCTCACTCTTTCTCTCTTTCTACAATTTATAAATAACTTTTCAAATAGTTTTTAATGCGCACAAACTTGATTTTTCCAATGGGAAAACAGTTGGCTTTAGACATTGATAAAAAGTAGACGTTGTATTGCAATGTCCTGAAAAATTCCTTGTTTACTTTTTACGCTTGCAAAAGAGCACGAGAGTATCAAGGAAGAAGCAGGATTTAAGAATTGTTTATACGTTTATTTTGAACGATTCTGCCTATGGCAGCTACTTCCTATACTTTTTAACCGCGTATTCCTTTCAAAGGCAGCTATAGTACTTCGATTCGATTGCTGTCTGCAATAAGAAGATAGAGTGCAGTAGGACACACAGACAGACTGACCAAAGGACTTGTCTATACCGACTCGACTCTTTGATGTATTACATATTTCGTGACAAAAATATAATAGTACTCCCTCCTCTGGAAGGGCATAGAACTAGTAAGGAAAGACCTATTTCATCAGAAAACATAAAAAAATGAGGGGACACCCGGATTTGAACCAGGGACCTCTCGATCTGCAGTCGAATGCTCTACCCCTGAGCTATATCCCCAACTGAAATAACTCTAATTTAAGTGTAATATAAGGATTGGAATTCCAGTGAAAATATTTCAGTAAGAAAAATGATTTAAATAAATAAAATGAATTTATTTTAATCCTTAAGCAGCATCCTAGCTTATCCAGTATTAAAGAGAAGAAAGAAAGAACAAAAAATGAATTTTTATTTTCTCACTCAAGGACTTAAAACAAGCTTCAGTTTTAATCCCTGTCTACCCCGCTACGCCTCTGCCTTATCGCATTCTACACATATTGTTTGTTGGTATTGAAAAATTGCATTCTAGATTTTGTGCTTTATTAGAAAAATATCCTTAGTCTGCACAAGTTGCTCGCCTCACCTAGCAGAGTATACTGTACCAGGAGCAGACTGAAAGCTTCAAGTGTGAACACACATTATAATAAACGCCTCAATTGTTGTGCAGTCATCTGTGTAATTTATGTTTAGCTAATGTTCAGGCATCGATGAGCTTGTCAGCTTTTGTGAATCGCACACACACACACACACACACACACGTGTCCTGTCGAGTCGTGTCGAGTCTTGTGATGTCTCACACACAGACACACATATATAGATGCTCATACATTAACCCCCATCGAGCTGAAGGAAGGATACCAAATGACGTTAAGGTTGCTTCGTTGAGTCTAATAGACTTTCCTGGCTGCTGCTGCTGTTGCTCTGTCTGTGGGTTGACTTCGACTTTGCCCCAGTTTCAACTTTAGTATCAAGCTCTGAAGTCCTGTTGTCCTGTAGTCCTGGAGTCCTGGAGTCCTGTAGTCCTAAGCTACGGTAAGCGAAATCCTTTGCCATCCACTTTGCTAAACGAAAAATGTCAGTTCTCTGGAACTTTCCTTTCTCATCCTGTTTGTTTGTTGCTTTCTTTTTGCTGTTGCTGTTGTTGTTGTTCTTATTTTTCAGGACATGTTTCAATGATTTCTTATTTTTGCTGTGGGGCAAAACTGTTGCGCTATTTTGTCGTTAGAGATTTCAATTTTTTTATTTGTCACTCTCATCGTGTTAAATCATTCAGCTGTGAAATTTGTGCAAAAAAAAAAAAAATAAATAAAAGAACTCGCACTCGACATAAGATCGATACATATATATATTTTTTTTTTGGGCTGTTTTAAGTAGAAATCAAGTTGGCATTGAAGTTTTTTGGGTTTTTTAATTTTATCTACAGCAGCTCTGAACAAATAAATCACTTTTATTTCGTCTTTCGCTCCGTCAACAGCCTCAACAAATTTTCGAAAACTACAAAATTCTTCGCTCGAATTCCTTAAGCAAGTTTCAAAACAGAAAAATAGTTCAGATTTTGTAACTGTACCGAGGTAAGTTCCTTTTTAAATCCTTTTATTTTCTACTAAATTTCGAATCCTGAATCGAAGCCTTTATTACAAATATAAGTCCTATCTCGGGGCTGAATTCTACTTCTGAAATTTGGGAACGTTTTATTTGTATCCTTGCTGTTTTTTCCAACCTATTCCTTTCCTTCCAGTGTTAATAAACTTTCCAATAAAAATGTGTTGTGGACAAGCCCCCTGCGGCACCGTTTCATATGCCCTCGCCTATGGTCCTGTTGGACCCGCTCTACCTGCAATGAATTACAGCAATTGCTGCTGCGGTCCTTGCCCGCCCTGTGGACCCTGGACCTGCCCGCCAAATAGATGCTGTTGCTGCAGCGAACGTGGTTGTTTTGGACCATTCTACTGAAACCAAACGGAGAAATAATGAGACACCCAACAAGCATCGAAATATCCCTTTAATTATATCAGAATTGGCGTAAATGATTTTGACTGCTTGCCTAGGAAAGACGGCGAAGGATTTTTTGTGCTTTTTGTTAATTGTAACCGCAATAAATTGTTAATAAGTGTATTTTAATGGATTATATATATATTTATAATCTATTAAAGTGCACGAGTAATGCGCCGAAAATCTGCAGTTTTATCAATTTTAGTAATTTTGTTTACCTTGGTTTATCCTGCGGCTTTGGGCATATTAGTTCAAGGAATCTGGCAAGGATAATACATCTGAAGTCCTTTCAATTGAATTCGAAATCGTCTGGATTGGAGTTTACAATATTTTGCATAGGATGCTCTATGGAACTCTGCTCTTATGGGGACTCTGCTCTATTTCCTGGTCCCGACTGTCCTGACTATGCCGAGAAAAGTGCTTAGGAAGAAGGTAAAATTTCCTAGAAAAAGGCTAGGTAAGGATAATATTGCTGAAGTCCTTTCAATCGATTTGGCTGGATTACCAGAGATTGCAGGAAACACCTGAGCGTATACTTGATGGGACTCGGCTCAACCTATTTCCTATTGTTCCTTTCGGCTGTGAATTTTCTTTTTTACTCTTTCAAATTTCTCCCAATTTTTAGATTGAATTTATACACCGAGTTCTATTAAATTGGTATCATTTATGGATTTTATTGCCCGATTTTTTTGTTTGAATACCGTGAACTATTTTAAAATTTTTTTTCTTTTAGTCCATATTAATTTTTTTTACAAATTAAAATTTATTTTTTAGGATCTGCAGGATTGCAGCCATTCTTGACTTTCTCATAGGCATTCTTCCAATGCTCCTTAGCAAAAGCCGCAGTCTCCGTCTCGTCGGTTTGGATGCGTTGGGCAATTTCAGGACATGGATTCATTTTGATGATATTTGCTAGCGGCACCTGGCAGTTGCCTCGGCTACGACTCGTATCCTTCACAAAACATTTGTCACGGGGTCCACACGGAGTAGGTATAAATTCTCGGCCAGTGAAACGCAAAGTGGACAATGGAGGATTACAACAGGCCAGTTGGTATGAGGCACAAGCCCAGCCGCCGCACATCTTAGCTATGGACTAGCTACAGTTCGAACAGGATATTATACACATATAACTAATATTTTTTTTTATTTTTCACTAAGGACTTACTCTGAGAACGGAAAGAATTTTGATGTGAACTGTTTGTTGGTTTGGACTAGACTGGATTAGAATTTTGATTTGTTTCCCCTTTATACTTTTTCCTATTGTCAATGATTTCAAAGCCAACTGAGACTGAAATTTAAATTAAAAACTTGGCTAGAAATCTAGCTAAGTTTTTGGCAGAATCTCACTCAGTTGGTCAACAGCGATTAACAGCAACCACCACAGCAACCACCACAGCCATAGGCGCTACAGTTGTCGCAGGGTCCACAGGGAGTCGGTGCGAAACAACGTCCTGTGAAGCGCATCGGAGAGAGACGATGATGATTGCAAGCAATGCCGTAGGATGCACAGGCCCAGCCACCGCACATTTTGGAATATAGAAGTTTTACTTTTTTTTTTCGAAGGACTTAAAAACGTAAAGGGGAAACTCGAAACTGAGGTGTTGCCGGCGCGGAAAACCGAATGCGAATGAAATCTATTTTATAGACACTCGTCCTAGCCTTTGTAGCCCTGACAGCTGTGTTGACAAGCCCAGCACCGCCGCCCTATACAATTGAAATCTCTCACTGGCCAGGCAACTGGGGAAACCAGAGAACCAGAGAACCAGGAAAGCCGGGGTGACCCGTGGCAACCATTTCGTAAATCTTGCCAAGCCGTGTTGAAATCCACGAAAATCTCAGCTTGAAAAAATATGCTAGAAATGGCGGCAGCTAAAGTGAAATTAATCCAGCAGCAGGTACAGTGGTTGCGTTTTTATGGAAAACTTGAAAAGTGGGATTATCCGTGGAATGTAATTGCCAGGATCCAAATCTGAATTTGGCGAGAAATTGGCTATAAGAACTGACCATTCTTCACAGCTAAAATGCGCTAGAAATTAGCCAATGCGTGAGGGCTAAGACCACACGCTTTATATATTTTTGTGACAAAAGCTGAGTATCTCAACCACTGTGCTTGGCACGCAGTTGGTATGCAAAAATGGCACACACAGAAAGAAGGACCGCTAGCCAATCTCTCCTGTTCCTTTCTTTTTTTTTCGCACTTTCGCAGTGGAGCACTTCAGGTCTTGTTCAGCCAGGCCCAGACAATCAATTACATTAGCCCCACTGACCCCCCCGCCCGACCACACAGTGGCATGCAGCCCAAAAAAGCCGAGTCGGCCGAGTGAGTGCGGGTCGCCAGACTCGTGTGGTTTAGCTACTAAAATGTAGCAGCTGAAACGTTGGTGGGGGAGGAAGGTTCGATGGGGTTTGTGTCTTGGAAAAGCCAAATAGGCGACCGCAGGGCAAATACAATTTAAAATCAAATTTAATAGTTTGCCTGCAACTGCAGTTTGAGGTTAGAGTAAGAGGCACTGTGACAGCTATTAGGGATTGAATATGGTTTTGGTTTTGGTTTTGGTTTTGGTACTGGTTTTTGGGGTTTTGGGGTTTTGGTTTTCGGTTTTTGGGTATTCTGTGGCTTGCCACATCGGAAATGATGTCATATTTGAGTAAATATGCATTTAGTGTCATATATTTAGGCCTTAAAATTCGAAAGAATCAGGTGGGAAAAATTCAAAAGTTTTTTTGCCAATCTATGCCAAAAAGGTGCTAAATAAGCCATAGCCTGCTATATTTAGCACATTTTTGTGCGGAATATTTGCAAATTACAAAGAGAATAAAACGATCAAAGAGCGCAACAGGTGAAAATCGAGAGAGAAAAACAAAAAAACGCTTGAATGGGCTGTGCGCCGAAATGTGCTGCTCCCAGGAAATGCTCAGGGGGCGGCTGTTGTCCTCCTTGTGGGCTTGCCTGCAATGGGGCCTGCTGTGGCCCCTGCTGTGGACCCTGCTGCGGATCCTGCTGTGGACCCTGCTGTGGACCCTGCTGTGGACCTTGCTGTGGACCTCGTTGTGGAACCCGCCGTGGACCATCCTGTGGACCCTGTGGTAAGCCCTCCTGTGGACCCTGTTGTAAGCCTGCCCGTGGACCATCCTGTGGACCCTGTGGTAAGCCATACTGTGGACCATCCTGTGCACCCTGTTGTAAGCCCTGCTGTGGACCCTCTTGTGGACCCTGCTGTGGACCCTGCTGTAGACCCATCTGTGGACCCTGTTGTGGAACTAGCTCCTGCTGTCAAGCGCCCTGCGGCACGATCTCCTATCAACTCACTAGCGGACCCGTTGGACCGGTTGTGCCCTGCTTGGAGTCTTCCGGCTGTTGCCAGAGCAGTCCGAGCTTTTATTATGTTCCAAATAGATGCGCCTGCTGCTGGGAATGGGGTTGTTTTGGCCCCTACTATTAGGGTTAATTGGAGCTTTTGTCGCGTTTGCGTTCGGTCGAAAACTTTGATCAAACTTTTCATATTTTCGAACTCAATAAATTTTGTATGTCGTGCACTTTTTTTTTGTACACTCAGAGAAAAAGATAGATCTAAAATATGGATTTCCAAAAAGTTTGGCTTACAATCGAATAAGCCTTGAGGAAAGACGGAAATTAACTGCATTGAAGGAGTCACTTTCAGTGAATCGTAGATGAAGGTTACCTATTCAGCTGACCGGCAGTGTAGACTATCAAAACAGAATTTAGAGCGTCAAGTTTTTTTTCACAGTGTAAATATTCTGACAAGCTAACAAATGGCTGTGTGGCAACCCTGGACAAAGCTGCTCAACAATGTTGCTAAAGTTGCACAATGAAAATCATTTAACGTTCAGTTCGAACGTTGTTTTTTAACCAAAAAAAAAAAAAAAGAGAAAAAACTAGGAACAGAAAGGATATTCATGGCATAAAAAATAAAAACAACAATGAAAAATGCGTTGAGACTGAAATTGCTTGTTTTGGGTTAACCCCATATAAAAACAACGAATGGAAAAACAAAAGGTAATAGAAAAACATGCCGGTAACATGTAAAAACAAAGAGTGCGTATTCAAACAATGTGAGAGTTTTCCTGTTCTTTTTTTTTCTTTTTTTGTATTTCTGTTTTATGGGCCTCAAAAAATGTGGATTTAAGTAGGTCAGGGGCTTCAATAGAAGTCGTTTTTTATATGCATATTTATATTTTTGTATATATTTCATTATTGTTTTTTATGGCACATTTGAAAGCGACCGCTTAATTGAAAACTGCATAGCTGAGGCCGGGGTAAATTTGAGTAGACCCATTGTAATATTCAAATGTAATCTATAAAAATTGAAAAACAATATTCGCTCAATATTCCAAAATTAATTGCAAACAATTCGCACTTATTTACATTCTACATACGAAGTGCTCTTAGATTATTTTACATTTTTCGGGAAAACTAATTTCGTTTTGTAGGGTTTTCTTTTGGTAGGAAAAATCTATTCATAATCTATGAAAATTTAATAAGCCATTTTCATTCAAGTGTTAGAAAATTCGAATTTTTTCATGATTTTTATTCAATTCTTTGAACTATAAATATAAAAGTAACAAAACATTTAATAACAATATAAATAGCTGGAAATTTCAATGAATTTTAGATTGCAGAACTTTTAATTTATAGAATATTATAAATTTCAATGTATGGAAAAATAATCTAGAATTCTTTGTGCTTCAAAAAAATCTAAATTTTTTTTATTTATTATAAGAAAAATTGAATTTGTAAGCTAAAAAAGTGGAATATTTCAGTTCAGCTAAACATGTATAAAAGTCGATTGAACTATCTAAATTACCTCTATAAATAATTCTAAGGAATTCCAAGCTATTTAATTCTAATTATATTCAAAATTAATTGCTGCAGGCTGCATAGGCAGAAAGACGAACAGATAGAAGGTTTGACTGACATGGTCAGTATCAGCCCGTCTTCATAGACGGAGACAAATCTTCAACGCATTCTAAACTTAATGGAAAAATTACTATACCTTCCAGAAGGGTATTAAAATATAATTTCCAACAATTAGACACACTTTTGCACAGTTTAAATTTATGGCAAAGCATATCACATAAATCAAGCGTTGCATTTTAAATTAAAATTTATTTTATTTGGCCCAGAACCCATTTTAAAACTTAAAAATGTTGTTTATATTACTAATGTTTTGTGCTTTGGCCACAGGTAAATAATAAGAGTATATAATAAACAATAATGTTGAAAATTTTCTTAGTTTCTTAACAGTTTTCCAAATATTTCAGCTCATAGCCTAAATGTCTGCAACGAGTGTTTTTGCTATGGAAAACTGCAGAGGTCTGGGCCAAGTAATTGCCATAGCTATGATGAAAAGGTAGAACAATTTTACTATGGAAATGAAGTCTGCAGGGCTTTACAACCTGGCGATAATTGTTTGCCGAAAATATTTCCAACCAAAGCAGCCTGCGAAGAGGCCTGTAAGCGTTTTTTTGCTATGGCCAAGAAATGGAAGAGTTTTCGAACCATTGATTGAAAATTGCGATCGACATAGTTTAACTGAATTCTATAAATATTTTAAATTGCTTAAATGAAAAGAAAAATATCCCGAAATCAAAATGAAGTTTAATTTATTTTTAGTTAATGTTTCTCTTCTTCAGACAAATTTTTGTGTTCACAAATTTCACTTTTGAGCCTATCACAGAATCAATTAAATATTGTCGATTTTAGTTTCGAAATATCATTTCGCAATTGATTTGCTTTTTACTCTCATATAAGTTTCTTGAATATTTCTTGTTTATATTATGTTAATATTTTATCAGCATTCGGTAGGAAATGAATTCCTTGCACATTACTCATACGACAAGTTGGCTTTATTGATGCTCACAAATTAATGCATGTAGATTAATTATGCATGTATCAAGTTGCTTGATTTATAACTCATGTAGAAGACACTGTTCAACACACAATTAATTTATAGAATTTTCTATAAATCTCCAGTAAATTTCAAGCAAATATTTAAATTGAATCTCAGCCAGCAATTGCTTTGGGGCTAGGAGAATAATGTTCAGAATAAACTTAAATGTTCAACAGAAAAAAAAAAATACAATTTTAATCACAATTAATTGACGTTAATTTGGTTAGTTAAATTTTTAGTTCATTCAATTAAATATAGGAAAATAATTGATATTAAATAGGAGAAATTATCATATAAGTCTCTTCATATTAGTGTTCAGCCGAAAGCAATTTTATTTACTGCAGAATTGGGCTCTTAAAATTTATGAATATCTTTTTAGGTTAAATTACTTTAATAAAAGAACATCATATAGAAATTCTGGAGAAATATATATTTTTTTGATCTGAGAACAGCTGAATCACTATAGAAAACTTCTTTTACTTGGCGGTAAAATAATTTGTAAGACTTTGTTTTGCATATTTTCATAAGTACAATCAAAAATTTTAGCCAAATATCTAACGATAAATGCCTTTGGTTCCTCACAGCTTCTATAAGGCAAAGGCAAAGGTAAAGGGCTAAAATCTCTGGAGATTTCTAAGACACACAACACACAGATTGTTATACGCTTCTTTTTCCCCGTCTACTGAATACTTAGAATGGGATTACAAAAAGTAAAAAGGAAAACTTAATGCCGATTGCTGCTCACCTTTGGGGGCCACAACAAATATCAAATTTAATGTTGCAAGTTGTTTTGTTTCTTCCGTTACTCCCGTTTTTTTTGTGATTTTCGTTTTTTGTAGTCTCTGGCTATAAATTAGGAAATTTAGCACTTTACAGCGTTACACAACACTGGCTCACATGCAGTTTTATGTGTGTGTGTAAAAAAACACGGCACACAACAAAATACGGCAAGGGACTTCAACACTGGAGAACTGGGGAATGCCGAGCGAGATGAGAAGGGAAGTAGTGAAACCGGACCGAGACCGAGACCGGACCGTAGTACCGTAGCATCTACGTGAGTGGCCAAAATTTGATGTTTTTTTCGTTATTTTTGTTGCACATTTTGCACATATTTTTTATAATTTAACGCGTGGAAAAAAAGGGCCCAAAAAGCGTAAAATGTTGTACGTAAAAGTTTGCCCTGTTCTTGTTTATTTGGTTGTTGGTTTGTTGTTTGTTGTTGTTCGTTTGTTTGTTTGTTGTCAAATCTCTAGTGAAATATTAATTCTCACAATTTCTGACACTTTGCCACGAGCGGCTGCTATACGTTTTGTATGGCTGATGGTTTTTTTTATTTTTATTTATTTCTCTGTTTTTTTTTATTTTATTTTATTTTTTGTTGTCGAATTGTTTGTATTAATTTGTTGTCTAATTTACTTATTTATGCCCCAGGCGCGCCCCATGAAGCGTTGCACGTTGTTGTTGATGTTTTTGTTGTTGTTGTCGTTGTCCGAATTGTTGTCGTAAGCAGCAGCAGCGACAGCGGCAGCAGAAGCAGCAACCGTAGCAGCAGCAGTTTCACTAGCAGCGGCAGCAGCACAGCGAACCAAACGTTTTGACATTATCAACGTAACTGAAGCAGCAGTCGCAGCAGCAGCAGCAGCAGCAGCAGGAAGCTGTCGTCGACGCCGTCGTCATCGTCGTCGTCGCCGTCATCGTCGTCCTCAGCCTGTCGCTAGAGTCGCCGGCATCAGAGCAATTGCCTAAGCATGGCTCTTCGTCTTTCGCTCTCTCTCGTGCAGTTTCGTTAACTTAACGAAAGCAGCCGAACGTCAGCGTCGTTTCGTATGTAACGGCATTTCGTCTGCGAGAGACGAACAGCTGTTTGCAAGCAGAGCGTCGGCATTGCTCTGCCAGCTAATGATGTAATTGGTCGAAAGCTTTTTATTTCGAATTTATGTTAAGAACAGAGGAAATTTTAGAGTTAACAGAGAGCTGTTAACTTAACAGAATATTAGCTATATGCATTAGTTGACTCTAACTAGAAGAGTTATTTATGAGTAAATAAAAGGAAAACAAGTTCGATGGAAATTGAAATTTTCTTTAATAGAGGCTCTACTATCTAGTCTAATTTTTCAAATAAGAAAAGAGCTGAGGCTTGAAATGAAATGATTTTCGAAAAACTCTGCTAAACGTGATGAAAGTAATTCTTAATTGGAAGTGACTACTTTATTAGTAATTCTAAAATTCCCAAATATTTAAGGCTATTTAAGGATATATTTTTTAAACAATTTTCCAAATTCTTTTCTGCCTATTTAAAACAATTTCCACTTTATTTCTAGAGCAAAGTTTAATGATTTAAACAAAAAAAAAATGGAAGCTGCAAAAGTGCAAGCTATAAAAGCAATAATGAAAGCATCTTAAGGAATGAAGGATCAAGTGAGAGCAGAGTTATGGAAACCATATTGAAAACTTTGTTGGAATAGAAGTAGAAGTAGAAGCGAGGGAGAGCGGGGTAAGTAAAATATAAAGCAATAAACAAGAAAATACAAAATGCACACGACAAACATGGGACAAGAGAAAGGAAACATGTGTACAGTAAAATACACAGAAATAGGATAGAAATGGAAGAGAGACGGTAGAGAAAGAGAGATGGGGCACAGACAGGAGAGGATATAGAGGATACGCAGGATACGCAGGATGGCAGACAATAGCTGCAAAATGTAAATATTAATATTGTCATAATGGACAACATGTAAGCAGCAAATTTGCTTTGGACAACTTTAAATGCAGCTCGAAGCGTTGTTGAATACCGAAAAGTGTCGTGTCGTTAAACCAATGCCAGGATAACAGCAACAAGAGCAACAACAACTATAGAAACAACAACTGAAATATCAACAGAGAAAAGTAGAGAGAAAAGCCATCTACTGCAAGCCGAAGCATTGAATACTCTCGAGGATTGTTAGAAATATTTCCGATTGAAATTAAATATGATCAACGGAGAAGCAACTTTGAAAACGATCGCTTCTATATGTGATATTATTATATAGGCTGATTCCGATCCTTACGATTCCTACAGTGTATTTCCAGGATAAACGGACGGACTATATAGATGTAGATGGACTATATCAACTCAACTCTTATCATCCTAAAAAGGATAGGAATACTGTAAGAAATCGAATGCTCTTCCTTCAATTCATTCTATATTAAGTGACAAAGTGATTATACCCTAAACAAGTGTATAACAGGAGCAACAACCATAGACAGGCAAAATGTCAGCTCATTTCCGGTTGCTTAATTTGAAATCGTAGCGCAAAAATTACAAATGAGCTGACAATGCGAACACAACCAAGAACCCAAACAACCGAAAAATAACAGGCCAACGTTTTTGAAGAGCACCAAGGATATAAGGGTCAGGGGTCAGCATTGAGCACACTGCTGAAGAGAAGTAGGGAAAAGGGGAGAGAGTGGGTGGGCGGGCAGACCGGGTAGACTGGGAAACTGGCGTAGCTACCGGGAAACAATAAGCACAAAATAGCAGCGTCTAATACGCAAAATAAACGAGAACTGGCCACAGCATGACAGCATCGGGCATAACACTGCCAGCCAGCCAGCTAGCCAGCCAGCTGGGCTAAATCCAATGCCACACTCTTGCTAATACACTCAGAGAAAAGGCACAGTGAGAATTATATACTACCTGAACAGGTATTTATTACAATTAATCTTGAAACAAAATAGAATAGATGAATAGTTAGAATGAGAGTAAAAAGATTTAAGTAAAGAAATTATTTGGAGTGAAATAAATCCCAAAAGTAGACAAAATTATAAGCAATAACTGATTAAAATGTAGGAAAATCAAGTAAAAACGTTATCAAATAAGTTGCCTAATAACAAAAAGTATAAATATAAATAAAAAAATAATAATAATTTAAGTTAAATTGAAAAGTTTTCAGTGTAGAGCTGAAGCAAGTTAGAAACAATTTAAATAAAATTAATTACCCCCAGCAAAATCAATTTTAATTTATTTATTTTTAATACTTTCAATAGTCTTTATTCACTTTCATAATAATATTCAATTGATTTTTAATCAATAAATTACTCTTACTTAATTAAAAAAAGAATTTAAGATACTTAAAATATTGATTAAGTTTTTGGTAAGCTTTTGGCTTTCATTAACTGAAGCAGAATTAAATTTAAATAAATTATTTTACCTTCAATAGATTTAAATTTAATTAGTGCAAATTGAGCAACTCTTTTTTTTTCTGAGTGTACTTGCCTGATACCCTGTAGCCAAACCATCCAAAGCCCCAGCGCTTTCTGTTGTTTTACAATTTAACGCACATCCTGACAAGCAAAACGCAGTCGACGGCGACGATGGCAACGCCCAACAGTTTAATTTTTTTGTCTGTGTGTGTGTGCGAGTGTGTGTGTGTGTGTGTGTGTGTGTGTTGCACTCTAATCTAATGATGACAAGCGTCGTCTGGCAAACGTATGGGCGTGGCTCGTACTACTAGAGCGGTTAGCCATTGCACTCATCCATAGCCGGAACATTGCGTATACGCCACGTTGCACATGTGTCCAAATTGTTGTGCGTTCACCTTAATTTTTTCATTCTTTCCTTTTCATTCTTTCTTTTTTTATACCTTTGCGTATAAAGGGTATAACAGGGTATGCTAATTTTGTCATAAAATATGCAACGACTTGAAAGAGAGATCTTGGAATGAAAAGAACTATAGAAGAAAGAGTCGAATCGATATAGCCAGGCTCCATATATTAGATATAAATATCTATTTAGCCGTCCACTTGTCCGTATGACCATCCCTACTTTTATACGTCTGTCTTTCTGTCTGTAGATCGATGATTATGATATAAATTATGCTGATCAAAATCTACTTCTAATATATTCCCACAAAGTAACAAGGAAGAGTATGGAAGTCTTCGGTCTTGTTTGTTTTGAGTCTGACGACAAAAAGCGCTGCGTGCAGTTGAATTCTTGTTGGATTCCAGTTGGATAACTTAACAAGTCTCTCATCTCCAGGTGAGTCAGGCGTAGCTCACCTGCCGTCTGTTCTCTCAAAATGCAGACAGATGATAGACAGAAGGCAGAGAGAAGCTAAAGCAACTAGTTCAAAGGCTTTCGCTTGTTATAGGGTATTGTGGCTATGAATGCAAAGAAAGTTGGGATATTAGCTTTAAAAAATGTTGAATAATTTATAATTTAAGCTGGTTAATTTTCTTCTGAATTTGTTTAGCAAATTAGCTCATAAAAATGATTATAGCAAAGTTGATAAGAATTGGTTTACATATTTTTTACTGAGGCTTTTGATAAGAAACTTCAAATTTTATCACCTGAATGCTGACTGCTGGCTGCTGGTTGCTGGCTTAAACAACTTAATCCCAAGCAACTGCAAGTTGAGAAATTTTCAACTTGTTTTCAATTCTAGAACTTCGAAGAACGTGTATAACTTTTGAGGGCTGTTACCTCTATTCCTATTTGAATTTCGCTGCTGTGAATTTTCTGGCTAACTTCATTTATGCTTCTCAACTAATTGGCTAATTTATGCACATCAAATAAATGTCATGTCAACATATAATTAGTTGGCTAAAATCCCGACGCCGCGCTGCGACTTAAATGGCTATGAAAATGTTGTGGAGGGAATATTGTGTAGAAATGGCTTAATAATTTATGCACAATTTAAATATTGATGTAGCTAATTAAAGGTGAAAACTAGTAAGAAGGGTTTAGCGAAGGGGGCCAACTGATTCTGCAGTATATCGAGAATAATACCCTTTACAAGAGTATAGAAAAATTAAAGACTATCTCCGGCAAGTAGAAGAATAGTATAGCCTTAAGACTAGATATTATTACTGCAGTAAACACAGAATGTTATAGTCATCAGAGGCTTCAAATTCTCTCAGAATATAATTCAGAATAATTCCCTCTACAGGGGCATTAAAAGATGGAAGCATAAATACGTGTAATATTAAAAATGTAATTAAAAAAAAATAAAAAGAGGAGAAATTCTCTTTTGAGGTCAACTGCAGCTGAAGTGAAGCTGTCAGCTTGTCAGTTGCTTCCAGCATAATTTTGTTATTGTTTTGCATTGCATTACAGGGCCCAGAGAGAAGCAAACAGGCAACAGAATCAGGCAACAGGCAACAGGCAACTTGAAGCTAGTTGCTGCTGCTGCTGCTGCTGCTGCTGCTGTTGCTGTTGCTGTTGCTGCTGCGTCTTAATCTATTGGATTAGCGTAAATGCAATTAGGCGCAGGCAAACGTTGCCTTAGTCGGTTGCCTGACAGCTTTTGGCCAGGACTAAGACAGTGTTAGCGTGAGCGAGTGCAAGAGTGAGATAGAGTGAGAGTCCTGATACCCAACTCAATTAAACTGTGTGGACTTTGCGCATTATCAAATTGCCCAGCGACCATTGGAAACGGCAGAAGCTGAATTCAGCTTTAAAGTCGCGTGTTTTAAGTCCAATGTTCACTACTTTCATAAATTACCTGGCTAAGACCCAGGAAGATCAGGTAAGAGCAGGTCTTTTTGGTCTAAACCTTAATGTATTCCTGAGAGTAGATTTATTAGAGAAGACGTTGCTTAAAGGTAACCTACTTCTTAGCTTAATTTAAGCCAAGTCTTAAGCCAATTCCAGAACCAAAGGCAGAGTTTTGACTTGGCTTGAACAGCCGAGACGCAGCTCTACAATACTTGCAGCCTTTTTTGATACATAACTTTTAGAAAACATGATGAATGTTGCTCTTCTTTATTTGTATTCTCTGTTTGCTTTCATTGGTCAGCTCTAACTGACCTCATAACAGTGCTTATCAAGGCCTTAACAGACCCGATGGCTTTTCCATTGCAGTGAGAGCGTTTTACAGCAAAAGGAAGCGAGAAAGAATCCTTCTTACAGCCAATTCCTTTCTATGAAGTGAACATACGTCTGGCTTTAATTGTAAATATTCCATATGCATTTCAGAGCAATTACTTTTCTAACATTTGCTCCCGGACGTATCTGATAAAAAAGAGAAGAAAAGGAAGTAGAGACGAGTTCCATGCTCATCAAATATTTGTGGGGCGGCTAACAAAATAGCTCGCACTAAATCCACGTCAAAATGCTGCCGAAAATAAATAAACGTTGTTCGTTGGAAAACAGTTCGAGACCCATTTCCAAAACCCAATTCAGACGACGTCAGTTTGGCGCATAAAAAATTGTTTGCAAATTTCACCAAGTGCAAACAACGTTGTAAAACAAATATTTACAACACTTTGAACTATATACATATATATATATATATATATAAAGTACATGTGTATGTGTGTGCGGAGACACGCCCCGCGTTTACGCCCCTGTCCAACTCATTCGGCCAGAAGCTGGCAATAAAACCACAACGAAAAATCTATCAGTAAATGATTGAAAAAATGTATTTCGAGTCTCTCATAGACAAAAAGAAACACGCATACGAACCGTATTGCAAAAAAGACGAAAAATGACAGCGCCAGGATATTACTAAAAATACAAACATCGAGCGTTTAGTTGCCAAAGGATTTAGGATAATAAAAAAAAAGAATAGAAATAGACTAAAAAAGGACAACAACATGCAGAATATATTTATATATAACTCGTGACATAAATTGCTGCTTCTAGAGAATTATTTTTGGCTGATTTTATTTGGAAAATTTAAATGCTTAACAGTGAAATAGATATGCAATATACAATTTATCGAAGAAGATATTTAAATGGCATATTCGAAATTGCATTCTACACTTTTTGTTTTTTAATTTGCTTTGCCCATAAATAAAATTAAATATTCACAGATTTACTGTTTGTTTCATTCATCAGGATAAAAATATTTATTTGTAATTACCAATAATATTTTTAATAATATTCTTTCATATCAAAATACTCATATTTATTGTCAAAATATTGGTTCGGCTTAATATTTCTACTACATTCTTTTATAAATAATAATTTCAAATATTTAAATAATTTAAAACTAGTTTCAATTTGAACAGACGAACAGATGGTCAAACGGTCGGATGGTCGAACGGACATGCCTATATAAACCCGACTTGTCGTCCTGATCAATAATATATATACTTTATGGGATCAAAGATGCCTCCCCCAATACATTTCACATTTCATGACAAACTTATAATACCCTCTTTAAAGGTATAACAAGTCCACAAAAACCCAATCCCAAATCCAAGGTTCAGGATCACTCGGAGCAAAGTCATAGCATAATAATTAATATATCAACCCGCAAAAACTAAATGCGTTTTTTTGCCTCCAAAGATATAAATTTATTTTAGGTCGACTAAAATTTTTCGAGCACCAGAAAAGAGCCAAACATCATCATAGGAAGAATGTAAGTTTTAAGCTTAGCACACTGTACAAATATCCTTTAAGTTCAATTATTTTGCAGAGCTTATATTAAGTTACGTCTGCCAACGTCTGCCAGCGTCTCTAGCTGCACCTAAATCTGTCTACAAAAGTTGTATAGAATAATATAAAAAGGAAATTAGAATATTTCGACAGAGGTCCTTCATATATTCATATATATTTATATAAATTTATATATTTCTACTAAGAATTCTATAAGCATTCTCAAACGTAGAGTATCTGCTAGTCGATATTTCTCATAAGTGTATTTTACTCACAGTTGGCCATGAATATTTCAACCCTTTCCCAATCCCAACAACCTCTCGACTTTCCTTTAGATATTCAGTTTATTTCGGCAGTTCATCGGAGAAAGAGCAATAAATCTAAATTCTAAATTCAGTTTTTTTTTTTTTTTTTTTAATATTCAAAATTTGAAAAAAAAAATATTAGTTTTAAGTGAAAAGTTGAAACTTTTTATAAAATTTTTAAACCTTTTTTTATAAAATTTATAAACACTTTTTATAAAAACTTTTATATAAAAATTAAAAATAAAAAAAATTGTAAAAGGGCAAAAATCAGAAAAAAAACTATAACCTATAACTATAACTATAACTATAACTATAATTATAACTATAACTATAAAAGAAAAATATTTGGAGAAATGTAAAACTGCTGTAAGTGAATAAAAATTAGAATAAAATAAATTAATAATAATTATAAATAAATTCACCGACAGCAACTGGTATCAACGGATCGTCAAGGAACTAATGGAATTCATCGGAAAAAACTAAATCACACAAACACAACCAGGATCAACTCGGAATTACACTGAAGAAACACTCGCAACTAACAGATATAATACTAATACACTAAGTCGTCCTAACACTATACTCTCAACTATTATACTGGTGGCTCTATCTCCTATTATCCCTCGAAGCGGAGGGAAATGAAGGAAGCTTTGGGTCTCTCGATACTCTCTGATTTTGTTGGTAATAATAGTAATAATAATAATAATAATATCTTTACTTACGAGTTAATAAATATTCTTATTTTAGGCAAAAGATCAACTGAATCAAGTCCTTCTCGGGTGGCCTTTTGATGTTGTCTATTCTCGAAAAAAACCGAAAAAGAAGATTTTCAATGTTGCGGTGACGCTCAGCGAAGAATTCTCTCGTCCAGGGAATGCTATGTTATATATTTTTATAAATTTTGATATATTTTGATAATGAACTTATATTTTTATATAAAACTTGAAATTGTTTTTATTTTTCTTGATTAATGGCAACCCGCCTCCTTTAATGCATTGCACACTGCATGACAAAATTATAATACACTTTTCAGGTGTAAGTAATAAATTACAATTTTTTGATTTTATTTATTTCCATTTAAATATCAAGTGATTTCTATAAATTTTCGTTTTCCACTATTTGATGAGAATGCGAGAATGTCCTGCGGTTAGAGACAATTTGGTAGTGTGGGGGGATTTTCATCCTTTTTGTTACAGAGAATTCTTCAGAATTTGCAAGGACATCGCGAAAGATATTCATCCTTGTTACAAACTCTGATCCTAACAGGAGAATACGGAGAATCAGTTGGCCAAAGGACCCACTCCTAGTCTGTAAATTGCCGAGTTACAGCCTACTTAGGTTATTGGGAAAGTGTGAAACACTTTCTATACCCAAATTTCAATACTTTTAAGATTTTCCTAAAGAGCAACGAGAATTTGAAATTGAACCACAGCCTACTAAGTTTATGGTACCAAATATGGTAAAATGTTTATACTCTCCCAATTACTCAGGGGCTGAATTTTCCGCTCAAAAACCGAAATATGAAAGCAAATTATAAAAAAAAACTAAACCCCAATTTAATCAACCAAACCGAAGGCTCAGGATCGTCCAGAGGCGATCTCCGTGTTGTACCCAAATCCTTAATAATTAAAAAAATAAAGTGATAAATTCTTTTTTTTTCTTCCGAAGTTCCAAATTTATTTAAGTTTACTAAAATTTTTCAAATAGTTAAAGAGCTAAAACATCATAATACGAAGAATTTTTTTGAGACACGAATCGGGAGCAATATTTTTGTCCTATATGGGAAACTTTCCTTTGTGTCACATCAACCGAATATATTTAGATGTGCGCCTCTATTATGAATAATGAATCTTCTCCAATCTTCTTATTATTTATGCCAGGATGTGAACTCGCATCGTCATCCTGATTAGAGTCTAGTTTTTATCCTGTACACTTTATATCCTGTCCAGTTGTCACTGAGAAAGAAAAGCAAATTTTAAGCTTTATTTCATGGCGTTAATATCCTTTGCTTACAGTCCGAGTTTACATAGCCAGGTGGGTTCAAACCGGTAAGGGTATCCAAATGTTTGTGTATGTTCGACCCTCCTTCAGGAAAATAAAAAAATATATTCACTTTTTGCCTTATATTAGGGAAAATGTGTGGATCTTTTTTTTTTTTTTTTAATCTTGCGCGAACGAATGTTTAGCCGTAATAACAAACACTTTTTTTTGTTTTAAATTTAAAATTTTTTTTTTTAATTTTGTTTTTTTATGAAAAGGAATTCAGTTCAGAAGCGGAAATTTGTTTGTTCTAAATTTAAAATTTTTTTTTTTAATTTTGATTTTTTTCACTTTTTGTTTTTTATGTGTTGTGTGTACGAAGGATTTTGATGAACTGAATGCTCTACAGAATTGTTAGATTCAAGGGAAACGAAATGGAGCCACAGCTTACTTTGATTATTCCAAACCAAAATTTCAATACTTTTACGAGGTTCTTAAAGAGCAACGAGAATTTGAAATTGGGCCTCAGCCTACTAAGGTTATGGTACCAATATTTCAATGCCTATAAAATATAATAATAATTTCAACTGGTAATGAAAGGCTTTCTTCAGCGCGCCGAAGATTATATCCACTTGCAATATGGATTGTTTCTGTAGGGGCTATATGATATAGTTGTCTGATCCAGATGGTTCCGATATATATTCTGCCTGCAGCAACAAGAAGACTCCTTAAAAAATTTAATTTTCCTAGCCCAAAAACACAAAAACAAACTCAAATACGGACATGGCTATATCAACTCGTCTTTTATATTTGATGGGGTCAAAACACATTTCGTAACAAAGTTGTAATACCCTCTGCAAGGGTATAAAAAGTTACATATTTTGTATCCTTGAAAATAAAATACATAATTAACATTTTTAATATAATCTGTGGGTTTCAAGGAAATTACTAACATAAGTTTGAAAATTAAATAAATTAAGTGTAATTTATTTATCAAAAGCATTTTTTTATGAATTCAGCAATATACAAAATTCCATAATTTTATAAAAATGCCATTTTTTAATAAGTAACAAAAAGTTATCATTGTAGTGCCGAACATAACATACCCTTCCAGAGTGGAATAAACATATGAAAATTGTTGTTAAATCTATTTATTTTGATTGAGTTTCCCTATGAGAACTCTAATATTTTAGTACTTCAATCTTTGTCATTTTTCCTAAGCGTTTAAGCCATAAGATATAGTTGTCCGATCCAACAGTTTTCGCATTTGACTAGCTCAGATGCCGCGAGACAGACAGACTTAGGGATAAGGCTTATCGACTCGTCTTATCCTACCGATCAATTATATTTTATCAATTATACTTTATGGGTACCAAAATGCATTCATAATAAAGTTATAATACCCCTTTTTAAGGGTATTAAACTGAGTTTTTTATTGAAGAACTTGTATTATCAACAACTAAGTACGCTTATCTACTCATACAAATTAATAGTCAATAAATTTTGTTGGCCACAATTTTAAGTTGATTTTTTTCCAAAGCAAATGCCGTTTAATTAAGCTTTGAGTCTGTCTAAAAATCGAAAAATTGGATGATTAAAATTACACATGGCCTGTCAGAGCTTAATACAATTGACAGCCCTATTATATTAATATGGAAAAAGCAACCACACGGCGGCCCTCACAGCAAAATATGTAAATAAAAACAAATGGAAAAAAATGTACTTGAAATTTAGCAATTAACATATTCAAACAGATTATGCAATCAAATGGACATTATTTATGCACAGCCTGAAAAAAAATGCAGAGAAAAATCTGAAATCTGTTTATATGATTCACATAATTAATAGAGCATAAGCAATGACACACAATATATAACACATCGATTAAAGATACATTCAACTAGACTGGATAGTATCTCTATCAAAATATTGTCTATAAAAACTAGTAAGAAAATTATGCATTCGGCAAACCGAAGATTAAATACTCTTAAAGACAGAAAACCACATTTGAATCTTGTTGTGTTGAACAATCTTCCCATCAAGTATACGACAAGTTGTCTACTTAGTTTAAATTTTTGTATAATTATATTTATAATTACCAAATTTTCCATACCAAAATAGAAAAAAAATGCATAATAATCTATACTTTAAGATAGAAATATATTATTTAAAATTATGCTGCTCATATTCCAGCATAATAAAAAATAATCTATATATTCAGCCTGTCAGCAAAGTGACAAATTTGTATCTGCACGTAGTGTTTACAGCTATAGAAAATTGACAAATTGACAAATTGATGGCCAGCAATGACAAAAGTAACAATACAACAGCAACAAAAAAAAAAAAAGAATTTCTGATATAGAAATAAAAAATTGATGATGTTCAAATTTCTTGAGAAATTGCGTATCATCAGCATTGACAACGTCATCGTTGAGATCAAAGGCGACTAGTTTACGCCCACTTGGCCATGCCCACCCATAGTCCACATACTGAGCAATATTGTTGCAATGACAATACATTCAATATATTTATATATATAGAGAAATTGTTATTATGATGCGGGGGGGGGAGGCAAAAACTTTTCTTTTACATTTTATTCTCTTGATTATTTTTCATTTTGTACGCCCTGGCGAAACATTCAATTTATCTTGTGGATCATTCATATTCACCTCTGAGTGTTGCTGTGAATACCGTCAGGTGTGTGTGGATGGTTTTTTTTGCTCTCTTCTTCTACCCAATTCATATTCAATTTGGCCAAGTGGAACCAATTGCAAACCTACTCACTGCATTGCTGACAATTGGTAATCAAATTGATGAACTCAAAGCACTTGATTATTCCCTGGTCATACGAATATCTGAATTTTTGATTGGAATATATTGAAAAAGAAATTGCTTATGTAAATGGGGTAAATGGAGTTATTTTCAATTCAACAACTGTGCAAATTTGTCTCATCTTAGATATCTTTATTTGATTCTCTACTATTTCGAGTATATTTAGTTCAAGTTGGGTTAAGCGAGTGCCATTGAGATGAACTTTGTTTTACCCTTGCAGAGGCAGAGGATTATGAGCACTGTTGTCCTTTTGTTCCTTTGTTTGTCTGTTTTTAAGCCAACTAATCTCTCTGTTTTTGTAGATGGCTGACTAAAATTTTGAATGTAACTTTCGGAATTGGCCGAATCGGACCAATATAGCTCATAGAAAAGAGAATCTGCTTTAAAAGTTATTGTAAAGAAAACTAATTTTTTTCCTGATATTAAAATATAAACGATTTTCCTGCTATTCTTATAGAGGGAGAGGACATTTATAATTTCAAACCATTTCAATATAATCTTTAAAATTTGGCACGTAATTTTCAGTTTATTAAAAAATGGCCCAGAATCCTGGCGAAACTTCAATACTTAAATCAAGTCAACTCTAAGCATAACATTTTATATTTCTATTTGATGAATACTTAGAATTATTATCCTATTTATTTTTCATATAAAGAACTTTTATAATTATGATTAGATATTTTTTAATATATATTTAATTTCCTTTTTGTAAGCCGCTTTTTTTATAGCTTACAAGGCGTGTTTCATAAGCCTGTTGGAGAAACTCATAAACTTTACCCGATTCCGTTGGGTTTCTAACCGAAACGATTCTTAATGGTTAACAATAAATAGTCGGCTTCAATCCAAAGTTTCAATTAGACCATAAAGTTAACTAATTTTTTTTTTCATTATAAAAATTATTTATTAAATTAATCCTTCTTTGTTGATACTTATGAGCTGCAAAACCTTACAGAAGCAGCAGTGGCAGAAGGGAGACGTCAGCAGCAGTTGAGTTGCCACGCCCACACAACTTAAAGTTGGCTAAAAAGTTGCAGCACGCATAAAAGTATGCAACATGTTTGCAGTTTGTTGCAAAGGCAGCGACGCCAGCGACTGCAGCGGCGTCGTGAGTTGCGTGAAAGAGTGAAGAAGTTTGCCAGTTTTAAGTTTCACTTTCGGGCCCAAGTGAATTTATGCGAATGTGTGTATGCTTGAGTGTGTGCGCCAATGTGTGTGTGTGTGTGTGTGTTGCCTTAAGGTGCACATAACAGTTAAGTAATGGTTAAAAAGTTTGTCGGGAACGAGGCAACCGCCGTCGAGCCATCCAAGCCACCAGGTAGACTTAATTTGGCACGCATATAACAAGCTCTCCATAGAAGAAACTTCCAACACTCAGCACAAAACATATGCTAAATTTTTCGAAAATTCTCTTCAGAATTTGTTATAATTTAGAAAGTAAATTTTTAGATTTAATTTTGAGGCAGGCCTAAAAGTCTTAAAGTAAAAACAAATATTGAAAAGTTGCAAATTGTTCAAAATATATTTTAATTTCGAAATTTCAGACTAAAATTTGAAAAGTTCTTAATAGAAACAGTTGGAATTTAGCAAGCTCAAAAACAAAATTGTTGAAAACATTAAAATTGAGGTTGCTTTAGTTAAAAAAAGTCTATATATAATATATAATATATTCAATTTAAATGGAAAAACTAGTATTTTATATCTATTATCCTTCAAGAGTAGCTCTTGAATCAGAGGACGATTTATTTCTGAGTGTATAAGGCTTTTATACACACAAACACACCCTTTGTGGGCATGGCCTAAGCTGCTCTACGCCCAACTTTATAAGTTGGCCACCTTTTGGCTTTGCTTAAAGCCCTGCGAATGAATATTACAGAGTTTCTTTAATTAGGAAACCCTACTTGCTTTTCCTTTTTTGTTTTTGTTTTTGAACTACGAATAAAATCAATTTTGTGCAATTTAAATATTTCATGCTGCACGTTGCGAACTTTTTCCAGTTTTTCATCTACTCGAAATTAGCCAAAAAAAACTAAGCACTTAATTCTCTGGTCTTTGCTCGACTGCAGAAAAGTTGGAGAAAAAATGTGAACACAGAAACAACAGTCAAAATTTAATGAATGCAATTTGTAATAAAACGATGTAAAAATTTAAAGAAAACCAAAAGTCAAGTCAAAAAGTTTTTTGGTTCATTAATGAGCAGACGAGCAGCAACAAAGCAGTGCCAAAACATTCATAGTCCAATTCCAATGAGCAGCTAATAAAATTTATGCTTTTTAAAGCAATAAATGCCTTAAAATTAAAGAGTTGATGTGGAATATATTCCTTATTATATATATTAATTTAGGGCGTTTCCCCAGCTGTATATGAATAACTCTAATTTTTGGAATAGATATTCAAATAGTTTTAATGTGAAAGCCAAGCAGCAATCGATTTAGATTCAGATTTATATGCGATATTTGCTATAAACTGTCGAAGTAGGTTAATAGATTGAAATCCTGGAAAAACTATCTTATCTAAAGCATTTGTGTTGCTGATCATCTTGCTACCAAATCCTTTCTCTTTTAGTCAACTGCAAACCAACGAAAAGCAGACAAAAAAGAATCAAAAACAAGCTGGGTCAACTGAATAGAAGGCTTAGTCTTCATACGAGCCGAAAGAGGAGACTGGCTAGTTGGCCCTTACTATGTCTCTTAGCCCCATCCAATAATTTTTGGCCTGACAATTTCAGGTTGAGGAAGGAAATGAAAGTATAAAGTAATTCTTCAATAATTAGACAGCATTTTCTGGCTTGCATCAGCATCCGATCTAGTAAAAGTCAGGAAAACCATCTAGTATGAAGGCTTTGAGCTGAGAGCTTTTTTCGTTAAAACTCCTAAAAAGAGAGAAGAATCCATAATGTATCTCAGTGGCCCACACCAGTCTTAATCATTTGGTAGTATAACCAAGCCTACCCTAAGCTACTCCACCTTAACTGGCACTGAGAACAGGATAGAAATTTACATTGATGTCTCTCTTCGAAATCTTTTGAAGTCATCCTTCAGTAGATGTTCTCAGCTAGGTACTGAGAAGAATACAACCTTTATATAAATTACAAAGCTTTGATCAAAGTAAATCAAGGAAAAACATATTAAGTATACGCCTTTATCCTATGTAGACATAAATATATAGAACTAAGCTGAAAATAATAGTATTCAATACCTGTTAATTTCTATGCAGACTTTATAAACAGGCTTTATTTTTTGAGAATTATTAATGAGAAATGTAACTCAGAACGCGTATCCTTTTTTCTCTTAGAGCACTAACTTTACATACTTAAGCATAAAATAGAACTCCTAAAGAGAATGCCTGTAAGAAGGCTCTAGAGAAAAGTTCTAAAATAACTCCCAAATAGATGGAGCAGATACAAGTGTAAAAATAAAAAGAACAAAATGTTCGAAATGCGAATTTTGAACTACTTCTCTTTGTTCTGTGAAATGAAAAGAAAGTTACAAAGGAAACAACTTTTGTTATAAAGCGTGTCCTGTGGCGAATTCTTTTTTCGCCCTGACCCACACACACACACACACACACACACACACACACACACACACAGCGAGAGAGACATATAAACGGTGCGTTCTTCTTCTTGTGCTTTTGCATGGCTTCATCTTGGTATTTTTTTTATTCTTCTGCTTTCTTTTTTCCTCTGTTGCTGTTTCTTTCCGCTTTCAACGAATTAAATGGCATGAAATTAAAAGTTACTACGAGAATTTTTGTGCTGCATTTGCAGGAAAACGTGAGAAATTATAAGCACAAAAGCGCGTGGGGAAAAAGGACGAAAAAAAAAAAACACCAGAAAAGGAAGCGCCAACATGCGAAAAAATGATAAAATATGAAAGGGAATAAAAGAGAAATACAGATAGAAGGGGGCGAGTTGGGCAAGGATGAGATTGGCGAGCAGGGCCAAAGAAGAGAAGACATCAGGCAAATCTGCTTAAATGTCCAGGCGAATGGTAAGCCTTTCCTTTTCTTTTCCCTCCCTCTCTCTCTCTCTCTCTCTCTCTTCGCTTCTTTTTATAAGTTGCTTTGTTTGTTTCTTAACTGCCCCTTTTATATATTACGAAGAGTATTTTCGCAACCTTGTGAAAAAAAAATCATAAGACAGCAAAATATATTTATGACTTATTATTGTGAAATAATGGGCGAGCGAAGGACTAAATAACTAAAAATTGGAATGGGATTTGACGAGTCCTCAAGCTAAACAAAAAACAGTTCTTAAACTCAAAAGTGTTGAAAGCAGAAGGACTTGCACTGAAATTTATTAAGAATCAATTACTTAATCCAAATTTTAGATTAATTCAAATAAATAATTAAATAGCATTAACTTTTGCTTAAATATTAATAACTTATAAAAAAAAGAATTTATATATTTTAAACAACTGCATAGCTCGATTTTCTAAAAATAACTTTTATGTTTTAGCGAAAGCGCTAGACGAAGACTTTATAACATTACTGTGTATAAATAATTAATCTAAGGTGTGTTTCATTCATTAAACGCTTCATTTAATGCTATTATTTCTTTTATATCAACTGTTTTCTTCGAAAGTTATTTTAAATATAAATGATCATTTATTTCCTCATGGCAATCCTCAACTACATCACATAGCTCTCATAGGAACAATCCACTTTGCAAGTGGCGCGCTGAAGAAAGCCTTTCATTACCAGTTGAAATTATTATTATATTTTAGAGGCATTGAAGTATTGGTACCATAACCTTAGTAGGCTGTGGTTCAATTTCAAATTTTCGTTTCTCTTTAGGAAAATCTTAAAAGTATTGAAATTTGGGTATAGAAAGTGTTTCACACTTTCCCAATAACCCAAGTAGGCTTTAACTCGGCAATTTACAGACTAGGAATATGTCCTTTGGCCAACAGATTCTCCGTATCCTGTTAGGATCAGAATTCGTAACAAGAAGGATGAATATCTTTCGCGATGTCCTTGCAAATCTGAAGAATTCTCTGTAACAAAAAGGATGAAAATCCCCCAACACTACCAAATTGTCTCTAACCGCAGGACATTCTCGCATTCTCATCAAATAGTGGAAAACAAAAATTTATAGAAATCACTTGATATTTAAATGGAAATAAATAAAATTACAAAATTTTAATTTATTTCTGTACACCTGAAAAGTGTATTATAATTTTGTCATGCAGTGTGCACTGCATTTAAGGAGGCGGGTTGCCATTAATCAAGAAAAATAAAAACAAATTCAAGTTTTATATAAAAATATAAGTTTTCATTATCAAAATATATTCAAATTTATAAAAATATATAAAGCATCCCCTGGACGAGAGAATTCTTCGCTGAGCGTCACCGCAACATTGAAAATCTTCTTTTTCGGATTTTTTCGAGAATAGACAACATCAAAAGGCCACCCGAGAAGGACTTGATTCAATTGATCTTTTGCCTAAAATAGGAATATTTATTAACTCGTAAGTAAAGATATTATTATTATTATTATTACTATTATTACCAACAAAATCAGAGAGTATCGAGAGACCCAAAGCTTCCTTCATTTTCCTCCGCTTCGAGGGATAATAGGAGATAGAGCCACCAGTGTAATAGTTGAGAGTATAGTGTTAGGACGACTTAGTGTATTAGTATTATATCTGTTAGTTGCGAGTGTTTCTTCAGTGTAATTCCGAGTTGATCCTGGTTGTGTTTGTGTGATTTAGTTTTTTCCGATGAATTCCATTAGTTCCTTGACGATCCGTTGATACCAGTTGCTGTCGGTGAATTTATTTATAATTATTATTAATTTATTTTATTCTAATTTTTATTCACTTACAGCAGTTTTACATTTCTCCAAATATTTTACTTTTATAGTTATAGTTATAGTTATATAGTAATAGTTATAGTTATAGTTATAGGTTATAGTTTTTTTTTCTGATTTTTGCACTTTTACTATTTTTTTTATTTTTAATTTTTATATAAAAGTTTTTATAAAAAGTGTTTAAAAATTTTATCAAAAAGGTTTAAAAATTTTATAAAAAAGTTTCAACTTTTCACTTAAAACTAATATTTTTTTTTTCAAATTTTGATTAAAAAAAAAAAAAAAAACTGAATTTAGAATTTAGATTTATTGCTCTTTCTCCGATGAACTGCCGAAATAAACTGAATATCTAAAGGAAAGTCTAGAGGTTGTTGGGATTGGGAAAGGGTCGAAATATTCATGGCCAACTGTGTGTAAAATACACTTATAAGAAATATCGACTAGCAGATACTCTACGTTTGAGTATGCTTATAGAATTCTTAGTAGAAATATATAAATTTATATAAATATATATGAATATATGAAGGACCTCCGTCGAAATATTCTAATTTCCCTTTTATATTATCCTACATAAATTTTGTAGACAGATTTAGGTGCAGGTAGAGGTGAATATAGACACCGCAAGTAAATTGATTTTTGAAGCTGGCAGACGTTGGCAGATGTAACTTAATATGAGCTCTGCAAAATAATTGAACTTAAAGGATATTTGTATAGTCTGCTATGCTTAAAAATTGGCTCTTGTCTTCTGTTAATATGCAAGTATTTCTCGGTTAATTGATTGAAAATAAATGGAAGCTAAGCATTTTTGAACAATCAGATAAAAATTAAATTTTTTTCCAACGCATTTTGATCAAATTTTAGAAGCTGGATTTTACTAGACTTATATAAGACTCCCAGATAATCAACATTATATATAAATAGAAAGGTGCTTATTATTAATAGAAGACAACTTTAGGGTCTGTATCAAAGTTTATGTCTAAAGGATTTAACTGAGAAAAGTAAATTCTACTATCAGGATGGCCATCAATATAAGTACTTAACTAAGGACTCTTCTTTTGTATTGCTTTATACAGATAGATACATCTGGGAAAGTATAAAGGCGAACAGTTCCTTTTTTCTAGGCTCTGTATTAAGTTGAGCAAATATATTTCTTTTTTTTGTTATTTCTGTTATCTTAACTTAAAACACAGCGTACAATGGGCATATCTGCTTAAGAATTGTATAAACACAAATTTAAATAATCAACATAAAGTTGATAAAGTTGAACATCCTTTTGTAAGAATAAAATGCAGCATAAACTGCACTTCCGGTGCCTTAAAGTATGCAACAGAAGATGGCAAACAGGCAACGACTACATCCATATATACACACATAGATATATATATATATATATAGTAAATCAAAAAGTTTTCTAGTGCCAAATAGGGGCGTGCCTCTGCTACAAGTTCCACTTGTAGATATTTCAACTGCGTTTTGCTAGCCTTCGACTATGTGGCATGCCCCACCAACCCACCAAACGATGCAACCCCCCCACCCTTTCCGCTGCTCGCTGCTCGCTGCTGGCTGCTGGCTGCAGTCGGCCACTTCTCCACGTATTTGACATGAAATCATAAACAAGTTGTGCAAACTTCGCTCTCTGCACATAGGACTGCATTTTGCAACAGGAAGTCGCACAGCTAAAAATGTATAAATTAAAATTTCGCTGGCAGTGGCAGCAACCAAAGACGCAGACAGCGACGAATCTCGCATATATTACACATTTCTCTGGCCCTAAAACTAGAATAGAAAACGGGTTAGTTTCGTTAAGGAAACCGCAAAGAAAAATGTCTAAAAATTTATGAGAAAAGGGCTAGAAAAATTTTCATAGAAATCATTAATAAAACTAATAGTTTTCCCAGTTAACTAAGTAAATTTAAGAATCCAGAGGAGAGTTCATAGGAAATATTAAATAAATGTTTTACAACTTACTTTCTTAAGCGTAAAATCGATATATGAATAAATAAAATGAATAAAAATAAAATTAAATTTTAAAGAGAATTTACCGAATCTACAAGAAAAAATCTCAAGCTATTATCAAAAATAATTTAATCTAAAAATTTCATATAATACCAAGAATTTTTACTGTCTCAGCAATTTCTAAACCGTTTGCTAACACTCTCTATTTAGTTTATAGTTTACAGGGTAGTTCACAGTCCATCAGCTGCTGTGCTCATTATCCAACTCATTTTCACTGTGCATTTATTTACTTTCTTTTTTTAAGCTTGAAGTTGTATTTCTTGTTGTTGTTGTTTTGCCTGCACATAAACAGTTTTTCGTATTTAAATATTAAATATTTTTTCCACAGAATTTCCATCATCTTAGGCAGCTCTTTTCTCTTTGAATACACTTCTTTTGGGACCCTTCTTCCTTTTTCTTTTTTGGCAACATTTAGTGCTGCATCACAATAAACTTCCGCTTTAAGTTTGCGCCCAAGAATAGAGATTGGCACACATGGCGTATGTTTAATTTCCGGCATTGCGTATACGCACTGAAGTTTTTGGGCGAAAGCATTCAAGTCTTTTACAATAATTAATGCTCTCTGATTAATTTTGTGTTTCAAAGAGCCGAAACCAAATATCATTTATTGTTCTACACAGCACTCTGACAGTATGCTGATAAATTTCTATCTGCTTAAGTCGATCGAGCTGACATTCCTGGCATCAATTTCATTTCCAACCAGGCTCAGGATAAAGGAGTATGTATGTATGTATGTTTGTATGTGTTGTGCCAACCACAAAGTAAATACAGCTGCAAAACGCCAGACAAGCATCATCAGCAGCAGAAGCAGCAGCAGCAGCTACTTGAAAACTCAAGAAGTTCTTATTCAGTTCTCGGCTCTGGGTTTTCGGCTAGGCACACAAATCTCTAGTAATAACAATCTTTTGGACTATCAAATTCAATTATGTATATACCCAGGCCAGCACACACACACACACACACACACACATCTGTTCACATCTTTGTTTACTCGTTTGCCTTGCGGCTCGCCTTTGTGATTAGTGGCAAGTTGCTTGTCTTGGCCAAGCGAATCCAGTCTAAAAGTCCTAAATATCCTGCTCTTGATTTCCTTAGACATTCACTTAAGTAGTTTTCTTAGTCAGCTAAGACTCTGCTGCATTGTGCAGACCATAACTCTTATCTTAGGCATAGCATAACATATTTATGTTGAGAAACTTATTCACTGTTGTAGCACCAAAAAGGCTTACAGAACCTAAAAGTTTCTAGCCATATTTTTAGATTACAGCTGAGATCATTTCGGTCACAGGGAGAGCTTTTCTTGAGAGTCTTCCTTGCTCAATTGAAACCCAATCAGATCACCTTTAGGAAACAATATGAAAAATATATTGCTAAAAACAATATCCCAAGTGATTTACTTCAAAAATTAACAGAAAACTAGTAAATAAATAAATAAATACGCTTTGTTTTTTCTTCCTAACTTCCAAATTTATTTTAACTTTGAAAATTTTTTGAAACTAAGGTCGAGCCAAACATAACAATACGAAGAATTTAAATAGGCATATTTTAAACATAAATTTTCAAGTCTAGGAAAACGAATCCATCTTCCTTCGACATCCAACGGTTCCGATATATTTCGATATCTTCGTTTCCACAACGAAAAAGCACTGATTATATTCGTCGTCCAACAAATATTCGAGGATTCAAGAAGAAGAAACTGAATAAATAATGGGCTGTAAGCTCGCAGTCATCCTGGCTAGAGTCCAGTTTATGTCCTGTCCAGCTAACAGCATAGATGTCCCTGAGGAAGATCGAAATCCTTGAGCTTTATTTCATAAGGAAATATCCTTTACTTACAATCCGGTAATTTAGAGAGTGTAAGTAGTTCCGTCCGAAGAAAAAAAGGAATTAAGGGGATCCATTGTATGTGTAACTATTGCCCTCACACGTGAAAATATCAAAAGTATAAAAAGTATAAAAAATATAAAAAACACTTTACGCTTAAATTTAATTTTCTTTGTTTTTCTTTTTGGACTAGAATTTGAAGTTTTTTTTTTGGTTCTGCTAGAACAAAAGGATAAAATAAATAAATTTTTTTTTTTTGTGATTTCTTGTTTTTGGTTTTTAAATTTTTTTTTTTGTGTTTTTTTTTTGATGTTGTGTGTACGAAGAATTTTGGTGAACTGAATGCTCTACAGAATTGTAAGATTCAAGGGAAACGAAATGGAGCCACAGTCTACTTGGATTATTGTGAAAGTTTGAAACACTTTCCTGACAAAAATTTCAATATTTTTAAGATTTTCTTAAAGAGTAACCAGAACTTTTAATCCAGCCACAGCCTACTAAGTTTATATTACTGAAATTTCAATACCTTTCAAATGTATTTCAGGGTCGCAGGTGCCTTTTTCAATGCATTACACATTTTGTGACAAAGTTGAATAAAAATAGTTAATCAGAGTTGGAAGTATAGTCCAAGTTGAAGATTGAGATTCTTGGTGTTTTATATAAATGAAAATCTTCACAGTTCCCTCAGATACTTTCCATTCTTTTGTTATTCTTTATGCAGCTTGGTGAAAGTTATCCGCTTTGAGAATTATTTTTGAATCTCTTTTCTTCCACGTTGCATCATTCGGTAAACGCTTAACAAATTATTATTATTTTTTGCCTTCCCTTTTTATTTTTTGATTGTATTTTATTACGCGCTTTGTCATCTGGTCAGTTCGCCTTGAACATCTTCGTGTTGCGTGCTCCTTGTTGCTTCTGTTCTGTTCTGTTTCTTTGGTGGGCGTCCTTTTTGGTCCTTTTTTCGCTTCGTTGATGTGTAAATTAATGTCATTTTGGGGCGGCTCGTTGAGAGTTTTTGGGTCAGATCTTTCTGTCATTTTGCTTTTGTGGCCTGATTGAATTTTTATTATGTTTCGCTCTTGCTTTACGCGTTTGTTTTCCAAATTGTTTAGCATACTTTTTGGGGGAGATGTAAACCATAATTAAGGTGATTTTATGCATACTTTTTCATTATTATCGTTATTTCGACTTCCGGTTCTTGCCTTAATTGATTTTAATTAATTTTTTATGCGCCCTTTTTTTCAATTCTTCTGTGGCTTCTGCCTCTGCTGCTTCTGCTGCTGTTCGCTGTGGTAATTCCCTAAAAGTAGGCATCACTTTTTGCATTTTTCTGGATTTTCTGTTTTTTTCTGTGTATTTCTGTGTGTTTATATATTTTCATGTTAATTGCGAAAACTTTGCCCATTCGAGAGCAACGATGGCAAAAACTATTCAAGTACAATGAACAGTGCGAATGCCACGCCCACACAGCTGCGTTCGTTTATTATGCCCTAAACCCTTACAGTGTAAAGAAAGAGTATACCAAGTTTGTGCGAATTTAAGTTCACGTTTGTAACAGATAAATTAGGGCAGCTCCGATCTCATTAAGAGTATATATTCTAGCTGAAATTCCCTCGCTGTTTTGAACTACGAGTATTTTGCATACACAGCTGTATGTAGAGTATTTCCTAGTCGCATATGCTAGACTTAAGCAGGCTTTCCTGTTGTTGTTGCGATTGTTGTTTTAGTTGTTGTTGCTTGCGTTTGGAAGCTGTGAGAGCACTCGAAAAACAATGAAATGAAATTTGTATACTCAAGTTTTACTGTGCAGACAAACGAGCCAAAAATATTCGTACATAGCAGAAACTCATTTAGTTAGCATAACAAAGGGGGCGGTAGAGGATAAGGGCGGGGCAGAGAGTGCTGGGTTTGGGGGTTTTATTTTGGAAGTGGTGTGAGAACTCAGGAGAACTTAATAACCCACTAACAAACACACTAATTTGCACTTGAGCCTAATAATGAGTGCGCTGACGAGTGTGCCTCGAATGAGTTGCAGATAGAAGCATATCCTGGCAGAGAGAGAGAGCGAGAGAGACAGAGACGGAGAGGTAAAGAGGTTAAGTGAGGGGAGCTGAGAAAATGGGAAATGGGAATGGGAGTTAAAGCTGGGGGAAGCTCGGAGACCTCAAGTGGCTGTTCTGGATGAGTTTAGTCTGAATGGTTCTTGAATCTGGACGCAGCAGTGGTTGTCTGTCTGTCTGCCAGTCTGTGTGTCTATCTTGGCTAATTTCTAATTTGAATGCTGATTTATGCAGTTTGAATAGCATTGCTAATGTGGTTTGACTGGGCAGCAGTTTATGAATTTGGCCAGGCAACAAGTGGCTTATACACGACTATATATTCCACTCAACTCTTTTATAATTAAACTCACAACGATGCCTAAGCCTGCAATCTATAAATTTCGTTTAGCCGCTCCCTTTGACCTTTTCTGTAAACAAGAAATAAAAAAAGCAAACTGGAATCTCAGGCAAAATGGCAGTTCAACCTTGAGTGAATGCCATTCAAACTATATATTCGTACCTTTTGAGTTGCTTTTGGGGTTTTTCGTTCTTTGGTTTGGGGGCAGATTGCTTGGATTTTGAGCTTACCACAAAATTAAATGATATACAGCTGAGCGACGTTGAAGGTTAATCTCTGACTCTGGCACGGGTTCTGGTTCTGGTTCTGCTGCTGGTTCTGGTTCTGGTTCTATGCCAGTTGAAAATGAAAAATATATAAAAATTATAACAAAAGCAAGCGAAAGGCTGCTCCAAGAATAGAGAATGCCGCCCTCAAACCCTGGCCGTAATAACCATAAGCTCCGTCAGGAATTAGTTGCATTTTCATCATTTTCATTTTTAATTTTTTTTTCGTCTCGTTTTACTTGTTGTTTTTTTTTTTTGCTCTCTTTTTGCTCTTACAGATTTTTGATATGAAATGAAAGCGAAATGTATTTTGTGGTTGGTTGAAAATGAAAAGGATACGGCGCAGGTTCCTTTTTGTGTTGCCACAAGATTTTCATGGATAAATGAGTTGGTTTTTGTGGTCAAAACGCTGTAGGCGAATCTGACACTGAGACAAGGGACCAAGCGAAATAAACCATGAAACTGGCAGCTATTATTTAACATATTTGATTCTTTTTTATACTTACACCAAATCCGAATAAATGTTAATAAAAGTGTAGAAATAACTTATTTAATCTTTAATTTTAATATTACTTTGGCATAGATTCACTCAGAAAGTATAGCATACATTTTTAGCATAATAAAAGCGTTGTTTATTTGTCTCTGTTGTGTAATCTTTTTTTCTTGCGTATACTTAATTTTTTCACACAAACTTTGAAGAAATGTTGGCAGGAATTAGCTTACTTAAGACTGTCAATTTGATAAATTTCTAAGCATTCTTTTTAGAGCATAGCTACGAGCATTATCTTTTTGAAGTCTATTATTTTCATGTTCATAAACCATAGAATTTATTTGAGAAAGAGCTGAAGCATCATTAGCTAAACATCTAGTAAATCTTTAGTGCTAATATCACACTGGAATAAATGAAAAATAAAAAACGTAGCATACTTTTTGTGTCATTAGTCAAGTAACAGATATTTCTTCGTCCCTCTACTCCTTTTCTTGTAGAATCATAGGAAAGCGGTACTTGAAAACCGCCCAAAAATGTATCGAAAACAATTTAAACTTTTGTAGATAATACAAACATAAAACCAAAGCATAAATTCGAATTTAAAATCCATATTTAGTATTGCATTTAACCACCAAACCGCAAAGCGATCCCCTTTTTCGTACATAAACTTTAACTGCCACAATCGAGAAGCGTTATGCTTTTAAATTCAGTAAAAATGTTATATAAATATTTCGTGCTATCATTGGGAATACCTCTTATATGAAAATTAGTCAGGGGCCTTTTTTCGGGTATACTCATCGTATTCGCTGCCTGTGCGTATAAATATTTACATATGTGTGAATGCTTTTGTACTTCTCGCTGCAATTTAACAAATCGATTTGTTTTCCATCGCCGTCCGACCGCTGTCGTTCGATTTTTATGGCTTTGAAAAAGCCAAACAGAGCAAATGGCCCCGTTACGCTTCCGTTCTGTGTCCTGTGTCCTTCGGTATGCAATGCAATAAAATGCGCATAGTGCAGAGTTCAGGACATAAAAAAATCGCTAAACGGCAATAATAAAGCCGAGCTAAGGCAATAAAAAAATGCCATGAGAAATGTACATTTCTATTGTGCATTGATGAAACTCAAAATACGCTCAAATAAAAAAAGATACAACCTTTTTTTTCGTTGTTCTTCAGGTGTAATCACTAAATATATGGAATGATTACTACTTTTATAGGGTATTCTAGTTGTTTTGCCTATTTTTTATGGCTAGTTTTTTGATTTTCTTTACAGCATACTTTTCTTTTATATTTCTTAACTAAATGTTAAGAAAGTGCACAGAATGGAAGGTGATTTTCATTTCCATAATTTTCAAAAAATTTGTCACAGGATTTTCCTAAATATGTTAAATTTTTGAACTTTCTCTGGGATAAAAAAATATATTCTATAGTACATAAAAAAAGTGGGTCTCCTTTTAAGGCCTGCTCTTTCTTGTTAATATTCTGATTTATTCAAGAGGGAAGAGGGGATAAACTTTTCTTTGAATTAATCATTATAATTACTAAAAAAAGAAAGTTTTCTGATATGAAATTTTAAGAGGATAGTTTAAAAAATATATAGCTTTTTCTACATCTCATTAAGATTTAAGTACTCTTCTCACTCCTTCAATTTTCTTACCAAACTAAAAAGTAATTCAATTTTTTCGAACTCAAAGTGCATCACAATTTGCATATTCCCTTGCTGTAGGGTATTCGCTCTGTTTACATGCGGTATCTTTTTCACGGCTTTGGTGGATAAAATTCACTTGTTGGTTCTGCAGTGTTCAATTGAAACTTGTTGGGCCCGGCGCGAAAGAGAGACAGAGATAAAGTGAAAAAGAGAAATAAACAAAGTGAGAAAGAGAGAGAGAAAGAGACGTCAGTTGAAGAGACCCAAAAACCGTTAAGCGACTGTATGCGTATGTGTGTGTGTGCCTCAAATGAAAGCATTGCATACTTTTTGGTGTCGCCAGACACGTACATTTGGCTGAAAAGTTTGCTAGCTCTTTTATTTTTTTGTTTTCTGGTGCAGATCAAAAGGCATTAATGCGCGCGAGTTACCTGAGGTGTGGCTCCAAGGGGGGGTGTCAAGAGGAGTTTGGGGGGGGGGGAGGTTGTCAAGGGTTTGGGGCTGTTTGCACATTAGCGTCAGCCATTTTAAGCTAATTTCGCATGTGAAACAGGTAGAAACAGTTCCAGTTTTGTAGCCAACGACACGCGCAATTATTGCCCGGCCATTTTCGTGATTGCAGCCGTGTCAGTGTGTGTGCGTGTGTGTGTGTGTGTGGAGAGCATCTATATGTGTGTATAATATGTATATGTATGTGTCAGTTTCGAACGTGGCTAGCATTTAGTTCGTTTGATCTAAACGCCGCGGCAATCAAACAAATTGAATTGAAATCGATTTTCGTGGTTAAGTCTAAGTTGTGGAATTGCAAAATCATGTATGCTGGGCTGGGAGAGAGGGGGGGGGGGGGGAGGGAAGCGTTTGGTTTGAATTTACCTTTATTTGAAAATAGTTCAAATAGAGCTTGAGAAACGGCTGATTAGATGCTATTGAGCTATTCAGTTTTGGAGTTTTCGCACAGCTTTAGTAGCTCAACTAGGAGAAATAAATAAAATTAAATCGAATGTTTAAAAAAACATTTCATTTTAAATTGCCTAATTAATTAGAATTGAAAAAAAGCCATGGACTTTATTTAATAAATAAACAATAGACTAATAACATAGAAAGCTTATAAGAAATCTTGGGAATTTCTATTTCAATTTTCCGTGAATAAATATCCCATTTAAATCTCGCCAGAGCATTGTCAGGGGAAAACTGAGCATTACTGCGAGAACTTTGTTCTACTTACTTGTGCCCAAGTCAATTTCATAATTATGTCACTTGAACTTTCATCAGGCTTGGCCTTCTTAGTAGCATCCCCATGGACATGTTCTTGTTCTTGTTAATGGCAGGCCAAAAAAATGGGAGAAGAAGAAAAACTATAAGGATATTCCACATGGCTGACAGGACAGAACTATTCTCGCTTGGCATACTTATTAATCAGTAGCTAAAACGAAACGAAGCCAAGCAAATTAGTTTGAAAGCAAATGCAAATGCTGAACATGGAGCATGGAGCGTGGAGCGTGGAGCGTGGAGCGTGGAGTGTGTGGCACAGTGGCACAGTTCACAGCTGACAAACTGACAGCTGACTTGCCTAATTAGAAAGCAAGTGTAAAAAAAATATTACACATACGCCATGTATGTTTCACTTTTTAATTTACCAGCAGCGGACCAAACTCTGCTGCCTGCCTGCCTGATTCTGTTGCATTTGAATTGACAAACTGCAAACTGCTAGATGTAAAACATGTTATACTCTATACTTAAGCTGTGGATAAAAGGGGTATGCCGGTTTTAAGCAAATCGTATGTTAAATGCAGCAGGAAACTGGTTTAACCGTATAAATTATATATGTTCTGGCTAGGAAGTAGTTGATTTGAGTTTGAAATGCAGCCAACTTTCGTATAAATGCGTCTATCTGAAAGATTGATAGATCTATCAATTCAAAATTTAGTGTCTAGGTCCCTTTAAGCCATATATATCTCCCCTGCCAAGCAGCCAACACCCAGGCACCCTTTCTATTTATGATTAGAGCCGCAAACTATTTGTGAATGGAACCGTTTCGGCTCTGAGCCGAATCGAAGCGATATTCAACAATTTGTTCTACATAAAAAGAATCATGTGGAAAGCCATTAAACTGAAGCTGAACCTAAACCAAGTCAAAATTTGTGATGCAGAGACTCAAAGAATTTTTAATATACTTGGAAACTGTTAAGATTTTGGAGTACATTCTTTAAATATTTATTATTTATGTTTTTAGGGTCAATAAATAGATCCTCTTACAACTTATCATAATCCTCGGAGCTTGAAATGATGAGGAAGAAAATGAAGTTCAATTATTGTTGCAGGGTATTTTCTAGTCAGTCTACACTCGCGTTAAAGCCTTGTTGCTAGTTGCAGTTTTTGTAATGCGCATTTGAAATGAGCACACGCATCTATGGGAAGAATTGAGGGCACATTAATGCATACACCCTGGTCGCGAACGAATGTTAATTTAGACAAACCGACCGACCGCCCGGCCCGCCCGCATCACCCGTACCGACCACCCCCCCGTCCGGCCCGCCCGGCCCGCATCCATCCCTGGGTGCATTGAAATTCAGATTCAAATGTGCATGCAACTGAGGTCTGGTAACAAACCGCAATGCCAACGCTTGGCAGGATACCACAAAAGTCCTGATGCCGGGCGGGCTCTGCTCTGAGCATAAAAGCGAAAGCTTCTGCCTAACTAATGTAGAAGACTTCAGCGAGAGCCTCGCCCAATGCCTCGTCCTGTGCCTGGGCCTCGTCCTGGGCCTGGCTCTGGGCCTGGGCCTGGTCCTCATCAACGCTGTGGAACTGCGCTGTAACTCTTTTCAAATAATAATTAACAATTTATTCCCCAAACAGTATACACACAGCCCTCCCCCTCCCCAACCCTTTCCCCTCACACCCGCAAACAGGCAATCTGAATGTGAATGACGCGCTGTCAGCGTTAGTCATATCATTAGAGGCAACGTGTTGCTGACTTTTTGGGTTTTAGACAGCCAACTGGGGAATCAAATGATGCACAGCCCAAAAAATTAAAATCAAATTAATTGAATTATTCAGTATAGTTCAGATCTACATATTTATTTTGTTATTATTTTTATATTACACATTTTATTCACATTATTTCAGTGGTTTTATTTTAACTCATGAAACCCTGCTGAATAGCCAAAATTCGAGTATATTTTCTTATAAGTTTTGAACGTTTTCTTTCCAGTGTAGTTTTGGGAAAATATTAGCAGAAGCCGCTGCCTGCCTGGTTGCCTAGCGCTCATCTCATTTTTTCGCTCGGCTCTGCAGCCATTTGTGTGTAGGCGCTCAAAAGTATGCAACTATATTTGTGTTTTTGTGGTTTGCTTTTATATTTGTGCAGCGCATATACGCACCCACACAGACACACAGACACACATGCACGCACACATACGCACTCATATGCATTAAGGAGAGTCAAATGAATGTGGAAAACATTCCACAACATGTCAAGCGGAAGTGAGTGTCTTTCATTTTTGTTTGGTTCTGTCCCCAGTTGCCGCATTTCTCTGCTCTTGTATATCTTACGTGCCTTCGCCCTTACTGTCTCCTTCTCCTTCTCTCTCTCTCTCTCTATCTACTCTCATTCATCCGTCTTGCTTCGCATTGCTGGGCGCTTACTGTTAATTAAAAATGGGCGCCAAAGAACAGCAGCCGGCAGGCAATGGCAAATAAGCAGCTGAGGCAGGGGCAACAGGGAGGAGCGTATCGTATGAGTATTTTAATTAGTTTGCATAATTATGTGCGCCTCCTTCTCCGCTCTCTTTGACATCTTCACACAAAAAAATGAATGAAAACATAAACAATATTTACAATAATTTCTTTAAGCTTTAACAACCTTCTTCAGATACCAGAACGATTCCAAGGACAACATCTTTCTGAAGGCCTTGCATTTTATTGTTCAGTTTATTGATGTTTGTCATATCCTTTCTCTCTCTCTCTCATTCTTGCGCTCTGCAGTTTATTTTATAGCAGCTTTATATGCTCTGCTCTCTGCCCTTTTACCCCTCGCCATACCCATACATATCCTGAGTCCTTTCCCCCCTCACTGCATGCGTGCTCAATGGGGCATATGCATAAACTCGCTGCTTCGATACTTTCTTACAATTTTAGTGTTTTTTCATCCATTTTTTTCTCCTTTTTAGTGTCCTGCATATGCAATCCACAGCAGCGAAATCCAACAAATTGAATTTGAATAACGCGCCATAAAAAAACGCTTTGAAGCGCAGACTGATGCGATTTGCAGCAACTAAAAGCGCAGTTTTTTTTTTTTTTTTGTTTTGTTTTGTTTGGAGCATAGTTCTGGTCTGAATAAACAAAGTTGTACTAAATATAATAAAAACAACTAAAGGAAGGATATCTTCGGAGCACCAAAGATTATATACCGGACAGTCTCTACGGCAGCTATATAATATATTGTAGTAAAATCTAGCTTGTAAATTTAATCAATATACGTTGAAAATAAAAGAAGGATCCATACCGAGCTCAATAATACAGTCAATAGTTAATAGTTTGCATATAAGCAGACGGACAGATAAAAAAATCATTTTTTTATTTTCTTTCATATATATTTATTTAATTTTATATAATTTTACTAAGAATTCTATAAGCATACTCGAACGTAGAGTATCTGCTAGTCGATATGTCTCATAAGTGTATTTTACACTCAGTTGGCCATGAATATTTCGAGCCTTTCCCAATCCCAACAACCTCTCGACTTTCCTTTAGATATTCAGTTTATTTCGGCAGTTCATCGGAGAGAGAGCAACAAATCTAAATTCTAAATTCAGTTTTTTTTTTTTATCAAAATTTGAAAAAAAAATATTAGTTTTAAGTGAAAAGTTGAAACCTTTTTATAAAATTTGTTAACCTTTTTGATAAAATTTTTAAACACTTTTTGTAAAAACTTTTATATAAAAATTAAAAATAAAAAAAATAGTAAAAGTGCAAAAATCAGAAAAAAAAACTATAAAATATTTGGAGAAATGTAAAACTGCTGTAAGTGAATAAAAATTGGAATAAAATAAATTAATAATAATTATAAATAAATACACCGACAGCAACTGGTATCAACGGATCGTCAAGGAACTAATGGAATTCATCTTGGAAAAAACTAAATCACACAAACACAACCAGGATCAACTCGGAATTACACTGAAGAAACACTCGCAACTAACAGATATAATACTAATACACTAAGTCGTCCTAACACTATACTCTCAACTATGACACTGGTCTCTATCTCCTTTTATCCCTCGAAGCGGAGGGAAATGAAGGAAGCTTTGGGTCTCTCGAAACTCTCTGATTTTGTTGGTAATAATAGTAATAATAATAATAATATCTTTATTTACCAGTTAACTATTCTTATTTTAGGCAAAATCAAGTCCTTCTCGGGTGGCATTTTGATGTTGTCTATTCTCTAGAAATAAAGATTTTTAGAAGATTGCTTTGATGCTCAACGGAAGTATACCCTCGTCCTGGGGTTGCTATGTTATATATTTTTATAAATTTGAATATATTTTGATAATGAAAACTTATATTTTTATATAAAACTTGAATTTGTTTTTATTTTTCTTGATTCAGCCTTTCGAGCTGTGGCTTTGATTTGTCATTGAAAATTGGAGTCGCGTCAATATAATTGATGAGAATGCGAGAATGTCCTGCGATTATTGACAATTTGGTAGTGTGGGGGGATTTTCGTCCTTTTTATTACAGAGAATTCTTCAGAATTTGCAAGGACATGGCCAAAGATATTAATCCTTCTTGTTACGAATTCTGATCCTAACAGGATACGGAGAATCTGTTGGCCAAAGGACATATTCCTAGTTGTCAAATTGCCGAGTTACAGCCTACTTGGGTTATTGTGAAAGTATGAAACACTTTCCTGACCAAAAATTTCAACAACTTTCAGAGCGAGAATTTGAAATTGAGCCACAGCCTACTAAAGTTATGGACCAACATTTCAATACCTTCAAGTTGTATTTATAATTTAAATTTGTGTGGTAAAGTTGCGTGGATTTCAACTGGAAATATAAAGAAATATGAAATGAATTTAAAGAGTTGTTGTGCCTCTTTTTAACAGTAACAGAGTCAAGAACACACACAAACGCACACACACACACCACCCACACATAGAGACAACTCTGTGGCAGGCAGCTGCATTAAATCTGGCCCAAACCTTTGCCTTTGCAGCCCTCCAACTCGCAGCACCTGCAACCCACGCCAAAAGCAATCCAAATACTTTACATGTGAGTATACTCTATATATAAATGCATTTAAAATATATATGTAAAAAAAGCGTGAGTGAAAAAAAAAAATGAATAAAATAAAATATAAAAATGTTGGAAAAAAAAAATGAAGAGAAATCTTTTATGCGCCTGAAAGCACGCTTCAGTATAATTTGCGGTCATGTTCATTGATCTCCTGGGAAGCATTAAAATTTAATGATTTATATTATGAAACCATTTGGGGGCAAGAAGCGAGGGGGGTGTGTGTGTCTCCGGGCTGGCCAAATGAATTTATGTTATGTCTCTGCTGTTGCTTTACGCTTAAAGGGGTTAACATTGTGAAATTAACAACAATTTGACTTATGCGCGGCCATTTCCTCACACACACACACGCACACACACACACATAGACACATAAAATATCTGGGCCCAAAAGTATGCTAAACAGTCCAAAAGAAGGCAGCAAAAGTCATAACTCGCTGGCAAGGGAAGGCAGAGAATTCTGGGACTTGGCGAAAGGTAGCGAGAAATGTGAGTTCCGTCTGCCTGCAACTATTAATCAGGCTTTAATTGTTTTGCATGTGTGTGTGTGTTGGTTTTATTTGGCTAACAGAGAGCATAAGAGCGAGAGGGACACACACGCGCTCAGTTGAGGCCCATGCATCATGCGGCCGAAATCTTTTTGTAATCTCTAGCATTTGTCTGGATTTTTCGCAAAGTCTTTGGAATAGATTTATGCTTCTTTGACAGGCACAAGATGTGTGCTCGTGTCTGTAGCTTGGGCTTAAAGTATCTTAAAGATACGCCGCTGCCAACAATTTGAACAGAATTCCCAAAAACTTTTTGATTTCTCATATCACAAAGTACCAAAAAAAGGTGTCGGGTTAACGGCCATAGAACAAAACTAAGATACTCTATAAACTTGGCGAGAAATTTCAACTATTTTGGCACTTTAATTGAGCTAAATATTGTCCTTTTTATGAAATTAATTACAATTATTTTATTTATTAATTTATTTAATAAAACTTATTTATTTAGCAGTGTTTTTTAATACAATTTTTAAGAAAACTTTTTGTTAGGAAAGAATTTAAATACAAATAAGTTTAATTAAATAAAAACAATATTAACAATTAAAAAACTAAATATTTGTAATCAAAATTTAATAAAAATTTATAAATTTAAAGGACTTAAAATTTATTTGTGAATTTTTATACTTAATTTAAAAGGAAAGGAATTTTAAAGGGGATTTTAAGAGATTTATTGAGGCAATAGCTTAAGTAAATTCTGTTTTTTTTTTATTAAAATAGTTTAGCACTTTAGCTTTTTAATCGATAAAAAATTTTGTGCGATTGCTAGCACCATTAATAATCGATAATTCTGTGCGCTTCCTTTGGCAGTTGCATTATAGGCAAGCAAAAATATTATTGCACAAATCTAAATGCCAAATGCCAAAATGTTTGTAAAAGCTTATAAAAAATGTACGTTACAAGTTTTAGTGCCTGCTGCTCTCTTCTCTGCTTCTTCTTGTTGTAGTTGTTGCAGTTGTTGTTGCTGTTGCAGTTGTTGTTGTTGTTGTTGGCAACTCTTTCTGGTCGTGACAACAGCAAACCCCACTACACATACAACACTTGCATAGAGTATACCCAGTGCAAGTTGAAGTGGTTTTTGCGCTGTGGTTGCGCAATCGTCTGTGTTTGTGTTCAGTTCGGTTCTTCTGCTGGTTCGTTCTGTTTTTATGTTTTTTTATATATTTTTTTCTTCTACCCATTAAAAGTGTATAAAGAGGGTATACCAAGTATATATGAAAAGAGTGTGTGCAAAAGTCTGTATATACCTGACTATGATCAAAAGCCGATTGGACCTAATCTGTCCAGTTATCCGTTTGTCTGGTTGTCCATTCTTTCATCCTTCTGCTTGTTAATCTGTCAGTCCGTCCTTCTGGTCGTCCATCCGTCAGTCCCTCTGTTCGTCCATCTGTCTGTCCTTCTGGTCATCCATCCGCCCGTTCATCTGTTCGCACATCCGTCCGTTCATCAGTAGATCCGTCTATCTATACGACTCTAAGCCGTCAGTATATTCTTTACCAATATAAAAACCAAATTGGTTCTAGCCCTATCGAGCTGCCCGTCCGTCTTTCCGTTTTTGTGTCCACCCGTCCGACCTTATATCGCATTAGAAGAAACTTCATTCTATAAGTCGGCTGAAACAGCCAATAGAAGCATATTTCAGCTTACATTTTAGAGTTACACCCGGCCACAGGGTATTTCTTAGTCGAGTTTGCTCAACTTTACCATTCTCACTTGTTATTTTATTTTTTTTCTGTGTGTTATTTGCCCATGTCTGCACATGCTGCGGTCAAGGGTTGTGTTGGTGTTGCCAAAGTGTTGCCATATATTCTAAATATGTTGGTTGCTTGTTCGGTGCGCCGTTGACCAGTTGGTAGAAATAGCCATAGCTATGCCCCCAGTTGGATGGGGCAGGAGCAAGAGGAGGGGCAATCCACATACAAAAGTGGCCGAAACGACAGTTAAACGCAAAAGCGGCTATAACCGGCTCTAAAAACCACTTGGCAACTAAACGCGTGATTTATACCTCAACTATGATAAGAGCAGGCAAAATCCCGGACTTCAGTTTCCAACTGGATGAGAATCAGGTAGAGCTAGGAGGTAACAGAAAAAAGTCATAGAAAAAAAAGGGATTTTGAATCTTCTTCAGGACGAAAAGCAGTTGTTGAATGACTCCTTTAGCTTGAAAACAGTTTTAAAAATATCGAAATGAAGATTTTTTTAGTTATTTATTGATTAATTTTTGCAGCTATTCAGATAGGAGCAAGAATAATTGGTATAAAAATAAATATAATATAAACAGCTTAAGTCATCTACCAAAGATTAGACAGCTTTAAGCCTCTTAGTTCTAAGAGAGAGAGAGAAGACTTGATTTGCAGAGAAGCATTTAAAAATTGCCTGGATTTCAAATATTTAGTCAGATATTAGGTGGCATTAAGGTATTTTGCTTTGCTTAAATTTCTAAATTAATTAAATGAAAAACACGCATCAGAAATGTGTGAAACAGAATAAATATTTAACTCAACCAAAAGCATTCCTTTTCACAGTTTGCAGCAGATTTAATTAAAATACTAAGTCGAATCTTTAATTTTCCATTTAATTGCTGACTCTGACATTTGCATTATTATCAATATATTTGCAGCTTACTGCCAATCAAAAAGCTATTTAATATATATTTGAAACTCTAAAGGACGCACCGAATATTGCATATCCTGGCAGAGTGGAATAACAATTTGCTTGGAGAGATTCCCTCAGCTATTTGATAGAGATAGGAAAAGATTTGTAGTTTTTATTAAGATATTTTGTGAACTATATGATATAGGGGTTCGATCCAGCCGATTCCGAACTATGATCTGACTGCAGAGAAGATAAGAGTATATAAACAAGTTTCAGACTTATTTGCATGGAAGCAGGCAGACGGACAAATAATCAGATAAATATCCAGATAGACAGATAATCAGATCGATAGACAGACAGGCAGATAATCAGATATATAGAGAGACAGACAGATAGATAGACAGACAGATAGATAGACAGACAGATAGATAGACAGACAGATAGATAGACAGACAGATAGATAGACAGACAGATAGTCAGGCAAACAGACAGATAATCAGATCGATTGACAGATAATCAGTAAGACATATAGACACTCGGACCTAGCTATATCCTTTCAACTCTTCATGCCTATCCAAATGTATGGCATACTCCGCGACAAAGTTATATTACCCTCTGCGAGGGTATTTAGATATTAAATTTTCCTTTTTGACCAACTATGCTTCAATAAATATTAATATTTGCCAAAGAAAAACAGCAGCAGCAACAACAACATTAAAGCGTCTGAATTTGCAGTTAAATCGAAAGGCATAAAGAAATTATTAAACTTTTGTGTCTGGCTTTCGCCAACGGTTTTTGATATTTTGTTTTTCTATAAATTCTGCTGCTGTTTTTATGTTGGTTTTTCTCTTTTTGTTTCTTCTAATGTTTTTATCTCGTATATTTTGCTCGGTTTGTTTGCCAAGTTGTCTGCCCTTTCCCCCTTGCCTCTTAGCCACGTCTGTGTTCTTGTGATTATTTATGCGCGCAAAACAAATAAAATGCTATTCTATTGCCAATAGGCAGTCGGATGGAGAGTCTGAATCAATGGAGCCTGCGTCTTTATGAAGCTGCCTTCAATTGTTTTCACTTCATGACTGTTTATTGCCATGCGAAGTATTGGAATATTTTTATTTTTCTTACCAAAATTTAAGCCGAAACCGATATATAAAAATATATAAAGTTGACTCTTCGCTGAACTACTGTGAACCGGTTTTTTGTGCGCTTTTTTTGACTCTTTCGAAGCTAAATGTATTTTTAGTTCAATATTTTGGACATGCCTCTCAGAAAGCGGCTGAAATAATTTATTTTTATTTAAAGTACAAAGCCAAACAAAAGAATCCTTCAATAAGATTAAAAAAGACTAGTAAATAGATATTTTTCTTATACAAAAATCGGACTCTTCTGCGTATCAATCCAATTATATATGAGAAAAATTCGAGGAGTTGACTCTGCAGAATATTCCATTAAAGATTTGTTTAAAATTGATTCCTATCTGACCTGCATACTCTTCTATTGTAAACAAATAGCTAAAGGGAGCTGGCTAGAATTTTCCAATAAACAAGCATATATATATTTTTTTTTTGAATCACATTGGGGGTAACATGCCACGCCCTCTTTGTGTATGCAAAAATCTGGGCTCATTACTTTACAGCAGGTTAAAAATATGCAAACAATGCTAGACAAAAACTGGATCTGGGCTTGTCTTGTACAAAGTCTGGCGAATGGATGGAGCAGGATGAGCTGAGGATTGGGGATTGAAGATGAGAAGGGTAAAAGGGCATATTGGCGCAACAACAGGAGAACCGAAAACAAAGGCGAAAACCTTTCACCTAGAACCCTGCCGTAAGAATTGGAGTCGGAAGGGGGAGTGGGCCACTAAACAATGGCGCTCATCAGCAGAAACGCAATGAAAATTGGAAAATTCTCTCATTGCTGATGTTGAGCAATGCAAAAGAAATGGGATAGAAAAGCAAATATTCTACACACAGGGCAGAAATCAATGCCTTTTACAGGAACCAGGAGAAGAGTCCTTGATAACTAACCTGGTACTTTGCTGTATTCGTGTTCGTGTTGTATGCTGCTATGGGGGAGGGCGTGGCAGAGGCAATGACAAGGTGTACCACAATAAAAGATTTGTGGCTGCATCTTTTATTTCCTTGAACCAGAGAAACAAATACAAAACAAGAACTTATTCAGAGCTGGCTGTTAACGTATGAGTGGCTCGCCATCCAGCTTCTTGAGATTCGGTAGACGACGTATAGCCTCAGCCTGAAAGGCAACCGGATCCATATTCTCATTCAGGGGATTTCCCGTAAATGTTATTTCACTGAGATTTGGCGGCACCCCAATACGCATAAACTCTGCCCAATCTTTGATAACATTATTTGATATATAAAATACCTTTAAGTTCTTCATCGCCTCAATTGGTTTGATTTTCTCAATATTATTGTAGCTAACCCATAATTCTTCTAAATTTTCAGCCAAAGTTTCAATGCCATTCAGTGTCTTCAGGTAATTGCGGGCCAGTGAGAGTACACGCAAGTTCTTCATGCCCGATATTCCAGTTATCTTCTCAATCATATTGGACGATAGGCTCAACTTTTGGCACTCCACCAGAGTGCTCAGGGTAGCATCCATTTTCTCAATGGGCGGATACTGAAATTGCAATCCGATTTCTTGGGCCGAAATCGCCTCCTGCTTATTGCGCTCCTCCCAGCGTGCCAGTGCATCCTTAATGGTTGTGGGCTTGGCCATGTTCTGTTTAAGTATTTAATTGGTCACCACCTGGAATTTCTGTTCAATACTGTGAGTAATAGATTTAAATTATTGGAAAATCAGGAATCACAGAGCTAGCTTGAATTTCATTTAATAGGAGAACTTCTGGTGTAAAATTTGGGCTGGAATGAAAAACCTTAGCAGTTTTTATCTATAGATTTCTAAAGAGTTAGCAGAGAAGCAGTGGAGCTCCGCAACAAACTGCAGCACCACGCGGACATTGAGGCCTTGTCTTAACTCCAACACTTTTACTTTAAAAAGAACAGGATTAGCGAGATGATACGAGGCTTAAGGGAGGAATGCCAGACATGGCTCAAGGTATGCCAATTTTCCATGACGATCTCTGATGTAGCTGCCTGCACAAGGAAGAAAAAGAGAGTAGTACAAAATCTCTAGTGAGACTTGCTTTCACAAGAAGACTATCTTGAGACTAGAAAACTAGCTTGACACTAGAAGACTAAGTTTCTTGGGAAACCCTTCTCAGCCAGTTCTAAACCCAACCATATAAACCCTCTCCCAATCCTTCCTCTTTCGCCCAGCCTATCAGGCATCAGCAGGGGTCTATGAAGGCCAATGAGGTTGGGATTAGCCTGGAAAACCTTATTAAGCCTATTTAAAGCTGCATTTTCAGATGATCCTATATATGAATCTATCTAAGGAATAAGTACATATATTAATATAAAAATTAATTTACAAATAAACGAAAATTTCATGAGATGAGCAAATGGGTGATACTATTTATCTTTTCACAAGCGGAACTATCAACTAAAAATTGCAGAAACTCAAAAATAAAAAGATTTAAAAACCTTTTCCAACATTCCTTGATTTTCTAGGACTCTCAGCTAAAAGGCTGGTAAAAAATGTTAATTTGCTTTGATCAAAATGCGATTGAAATATAGAAAACCCACTTGGTTTTATTCATTGCTACTTTCCAATAGGTCTGAATATTTATTTTAAATTTTGTTGTATACTTTTTAAAAGGAACAAAATTATGAAAATGGCAATTCAATCATCAATAAATAGACTTTTATTTCTTCTTAATTTATTAGTATTTGTTTTGGAATTTAATGTGGAGGTGCCAACATTTTTATATATTTTTTTAAGTAGATATTCTGGCTAAGCTCTGGAAAAAAGGAAGCAAAAAAATGTAAAATGAAATGCTAATTTAATCATCAATAAACACATTTTTATATCTCAATGATTTGGTAGAACATTTATCTGAGAATTGGCCGTGCATTTCTATTGAATTTGAATTATAGCGAACGAACATTTTGATACACTGCTTTTTTTTTTTTTTGTTTTTTAACTAGGTTCTTATCAATGTCCTAGTTAAGCACTAGGGAGTCTGGGGCTTCCCCTTTCTTTGCCATCTAAATGTAATTTATTTATTTGTCTCTCTCTCTTTCACTGTGTTTACTCTGCTTTTGGCTGCTCCCCAAGCTCTGTCTGGCACACGCTGATAACTTCATTGGCATTGGCTTTTGTTTGAGTCTGGTGGGGACTGGTTATGGGTTGGGGTTGGGTCCTGGGTTTTGAATACGGGCAGCTCCCCAGCTGCCGACTGCCATATGCCATATACTCACCAGTCTGCGTTTTTTAATGTTTTCTGTGTGTGTTTTTTGTGTGCCTTTCGTGTGTGTGTGTGAATGCGTTGTGCTTTATGTCAGGACCCCTCGGGAGTTTATTACACATATTTGAGGTGATAATACAGTTTGCCTTGTCATTCGGTGGGGGGCGGGATGGAAAGGGGCTTGGCTGCCGTCTGGCATCGTTTGTCAAACTTTTTTCCAGCCACCAATTGCTTCATTTATTTTTATGTTTTTAAAGCATTTTATTTTTAAATACGAACATTTGTTAGCAGCTGTTATCGCAGAAATTGCCACAAATTTTCGCTCATAAATTATTGAATTTATTTGATGTAAATAATACCAAAAAAAAAGACAGAAAGACATAGAAATGTTTCCTACATATGGTGCACGTTTTTGATAATCGTCCAGAAATTTGCCAAAACATATTTGATTTTTTGTATAACCCAAAAAGAGAAAATATATTTTTTTTTGCCTCGGTTCAATGTGAAATTTGTGGTGCCATAAATTGGGTGCTCAATGCGGCAGAACTGACAAACTGAGAGCAAAAGATATGGAAAGAGGATGAGGCACTGCCTCAAAGTCTAATTTATGAATTTCATGGTTCAGCTGGAACGATTGGCAGAACTTCCGCCACATGAAAGATGTCGCGGAAAGATGGCTTGGCACTGGAAACTACCTTTAAGAAATTGAAGACCGAGAAATAGGTATTAAAATCATGGTTCCATACCCAAAAGTACTCCCAGAGACACGAGAGAATCTTTTGACTATAAGTTTGGTTTGTTAATTTAATTTTTCTTCTAGCTGAACCTTGGTTTTGATTTTTTTACCTTAAGAAAGTAAAGAAAGGCTATCTTCTTCGCATCAAAGATTATAATAATATATATTTTGTATGGAGTAAGAGAAGCCTCCTTCAATCCATTACACAATTCCAGACAAAGTTATAATATCCTCTGCAAGAAAAAAGCTAAACACTATGCAGTTAGCTGCAGTTGATCTTTTGGCAACTGTTGCCTAGAGGCTAAGGCATCCTCCTACCAACGTCTTCTTCTGGGCATCATCAGTTCGAGTCCCGACAGCCCTAGTTTCATTCACGGACAGTTTAAGCTAAAATCAATTTACTGATGAGAATGTTGGGCAACATTTATGAAATATACTATCTAAACAGTCAGATTATATAAAAAAAATCATTTATTCATTTTCTTTCATATATTCATACACATTTATTCAATTTTATTTATTTTTACCAAGAATTCTATAAGTATACTTAAACGTAGAGTATCTGCTAGTCGATATTTCTCATAAGTTTATTTTACACACAGTTGGCCATGAATATTTTGACCCTTTCCCAATGCCAACAACCTCTCGACTTTCCTTTAGATATTCAGTTTATTTCGGCAGTTCATCGGAGAGAGAGCAACAAATCTAAATTCTAAATTCAGTTTTTTTTTTTTTTTATTATTTGAAGAATTTGAAAAAAAATATTAGTTTTAAGTGAAAAGTTGAAACTTTTTTATAAAATTTGTAAACCTTTTTGATAAAATTTTTAAACACTTTTTATAAAAACTTTTATATAAAAATTAAAAATAAAAAAAATAGTAAAAGTGCAAAAATCAGAAAAAAAAACTATAACCTATAACTATAACTATATAACTATAACTAGAACTATAAAAGTAAAATATTTGGAGAAATGTAAAACTGCTGTAAGTGAATAAAAATTGGAATAAAATAAATTTATAATAATTGTAAATAAATACAACGACAGCAACTGGTATCAACGGATCGTCAAGGAACTAATGGAATTCATTTTGGAAAAACACTAAATCACACAAACACAACCAGGATCAACTCGGAATTACACTGAAGAAACACTCGCAACTAACAGATATAATACTAATACACTAAGTCGTCCTAACACTATACTCTCAACTATGACACTGGTCTCTATCTCCTTTTATCCCTCGAAGCGGAGGAAAATGAAGGAAGCTTTGGGTCTCTCGAAACTCTCTGATTTTGTTGGTAATAATAGTAATAATAATAATAATAATATCTTTATTTACGAGTTAATAATTATTATTTTAGGCAAAATCAAGTCCTTCTCGGGTGGCATTTTGATGTTGTCTATTCTCTAGAAATAAAGATTTTTAGAAGATTGCTTTGATGCTCAACGGAAGTATACCCTCGTCCTGGGGTTGCTATGTTATATATTTTTATAAATGTGAATATATTTTGATAATGAAAACTTATATTTTTATATAAAACTTGAATTTGTTTTTATTTTTCTTGATTAATGGCAACCCATCTCGTATATGTGGAAATGCCTCCTTTAATGCATTGCGCACTGCATGACAAAATTATAATACACTTTTCAGGTGTACAGCAATAAATTACAATTTTTTGATTTTTTTTATTTCCATTTAAATATCAAGTGATTTCTATAAATTTTTGTTGTCCACTATTTGATGAGAATGCGAGAATGTCCTGCGGTTAGAGACAATTTGGTAGTATTGGGGGATTTTCATCCTTTTTGTTACAGAGAATTCTACAGAATTTGCAAGGACATGGCCAAAGATATTCATCCTTCTTGTTACAAATTCTGATCCTAAAAGGATACGGAGAATGTGTTCGCCAAAGGACATATTCCTAGTCTTCAAATTGCCGAGTTACAGTCTACTTGGGTTATTGTGAAAGTGTGAAACACTTTCCAGAACAAAATTTCAGTACTTTTATACACTTGGAAATCGGGTGATCCTGAGATTTATATTTTAGATCGGTCTTGGTGGACTGTATATAAACCAGCTCCAGTTTTCGGAAGATAGAAAAGAGTTTACTTATCAGACATCCGAAAAGACGGACAGAATGTTTAGAAAAATATTGCAATTCCCATTTTTAACTGGCAACATCTAATTTGTGAGAGAAATATATACTGAAAATATGGTTTTGGCTAAGATCTCTTTAGTATTACGCACATTGAATTACTATTATTATTTTGGGGTTATCAGCCCTTGGCAAAGACAATTTCAATTTGCTTGATTGAAAAGCCGCAAATTGTATTCACCTTCTGTGACTACACTTGACCCCCTTTTGAAGAACTGTTCTGAAATTTCAGAGCTGTTCCAGAGTTGCCGCTAGGCTAATTTAATGGCCCCCTGACTACAACTAGCAACTCAACAGTACCCAAACATATTCAAATGCATTTCAACAATTAAGCAGCGCTGTCAAGAGTGTAGGAGAGCAGCGATGGCAGCTAGAGATGGGCGCGTGAGTGGATTGAAGGCTCAGCAAAAAGTCGTGAGTGTGAAGCAAAAGATGTGGTCAGGAATGAGATGAAGTCATTAAGTCTCTATATATTAACACAATTCTAGCAAGTCCAAAAATGTGTACCATAAAGATCGTAGAGTTACAATACTAAAAGAATTTTAAAATTGAATTAAAATTCAAAATATATCAATCTGATAAAATAAACAATAATTTAGCCAGTTGCAAAATTGAAGAAGAAATTTTCGTGCTTAGGGTAAGGAAAATTTCAGATCTTGTGGGGGAAAAAAGAATTCACTCACGCGCTCATCTCTAACGGCAACCAACGAACCCGGCAAGGAACCTCCCATATGAACACATGCATTATCACTCACATGGAACAAACATAGAAAGCCAAGCAAGCTACTCTCTTCTCCTCTCTCTCTGTCTCTCTCTCTCCTTGTATGTGTGTGTGCGTGGTGTGTGTGTGTGTGTGTGGTAGCCCGAGAAGCCACAACATGTCCTGTCATGCAGCACAGGACGTTGCACAGCGGTAACATGCGGTAAACGTTACAGTTGTTGACAGCCGTGTTTGTACTGTTTAGTTTCAGTTAACAAGCGAGAGACGACATAGCCAGAAAAATAGTGTGGAAAACGTTGGCAGGATGGGAGGGGGGTGCAGCTGTGGGGGTGGTCTGAATGCAGAGAGGTGGGTGAAGAGTGCAGAGGGTTTGTCATCTTTTGGGTGAGCAATTTGTTAAATGAATAGCCATTAAATTACAGAGCTTTTCCACTGTTGCAAAATATTTACACCAATTAAGAACAGAAATTTCTTGAATAGATTATTTTATATATTACTTAATAGATTATTTTCTTATCAATTAACAAATCAAATAATCAAAAAGGATAAAATGAGATTTAATAAAGAAAAAGTCAAATGAAAGAAGAGCAGTTGTGCGAGCCGTCAATTGCCGGCAAATACTTGAGGATATTTCTGTGTAGATGTTAATTTTTTGGGAATTTTCCTGCATTTTTTTTAAGGATACACAAATATTATCAGTAGAATTTCATTGGCAGTTCACAGAGCTCACTTAGTGCACTTCATTTTTGCACCTTTCCTTTAAGGAACCTCCGCTGATGGGTCACAAAATGCTTCCACGTCCACTTTGTTGCGTTCTTGTTGTTGTCGTAAAACTTTTATGTATGAAAATATTTTTCTCCATAAACTACGTGGCCCTAGAAAAACAAAAAAAAAAAAAAGAAGGAGGAATTGTGAAAGAGTGAAAGGTGAATGGAGAAAACGTTGCATATTGAAAAGTTTTCATTAAGTAAACAACCCGAGAAAGGACCTGATAACGGCAGAGCAACATAGTTATTTGTGAAGATTACAGCTGGCAGTGGCAAGTTAGTTTCTAGGGCATAAAAAGGCTTAGAAAAAATATGTTTTCATTAAGGATTTCTATCAGTTTTTTTTATTCTATTTATTCCTATTTAAAGGCAGAAAATTTAAGCAAATTTCCCTAGTTTTTAGCGCTCACTTGAGTGTAAATTATTTTAGATACAAAACGTTGAATATAATTAATGAATCTCTGTACTGAACTTGTGAAGGCTGACTTATTTATGCAAACCTAACGCTTGTCTTTGGCATTTCAATAATTAGGAATCTTTTGTAGATGCTTACAGCGTATTCTTAGATACACTGCACTTACACTAGTAAACAAGATGTAGTCCCAATTAAAGCTATAAATGTGCATTGCATAATATCGTTGTGGGCGGAGGCAGTCGGGGAATCTGATAGCTCACGTTTCCTAAATCAATAATATTATAACAGAGTATTTTAGTGGGCTAAACGAAGTAAGGAAGCGGGGATAACACAGTTTCCCAATTGCTCTATGTGTGTGTGTGTGTGTGTGAGTCAGCACACACACAAATCGAGTTTGAGTTGCATAACCGCAAATAGACAGTAGCAGCAGCAGCAGCAGCAGCAGCAGCAGCAGCAACCGGTTGAGTCATCAAGATTCAAATCGTCTCGAAAATGGGTTGCAGAAATCAGCAGCAGGCACAGTAACACCAGTAACAGGACTCAAAGGAGCCGAAGGATTCGAAGGAATTCGCAAACTCTCTGACGTTTATGATTGCTGCAAACAAAAGCTACGATGACTGCACTCGAAATTGATAATTACGATGCACAATATTTGACTATTGTCCTTACACACACACACACACGCACTCAGATATCCATCCTACCCAAGCCACACACCAAACAAACACACACACACCAAATACACTCTACCAAGCAGACAGACTTTTGATTAAGTTTTCCATGGCATAGTCGTATTCTGCCAACGATTGCTCATTAAATGTGGATCATGCAGAGAATTAAATTGTTCGATGATTAAACGTTTTTTAATATTTTAAATAAAACTTCCATTTTTTCAGAAAAATGTAAGCAGTAAATGGATAACAGTAAGAAAAATGGTGCCTTTTATAAGCGAATACTTGAAATAATTTGATTTATCTCTGAAACAAGTACAAAATATATTCGAAATTGTCTTTATCGTAATACTCTGAGCCTTTTCAAGCACAGTGGAGTCCATTTGAAATGTTTTCTGGGGTTGAATGTCCTGTTGAGTGTATCTGCAATATGTGACCCAGATGTCCTTTCGACTAATTTCATTATGACAGAAGTGAAGAAAAGCTGATGCGTTGCAAACACTCTTCGCTCTCTGTGCCGCAATGCATTTTGGGGACAAGGAAATGCCATCGGCATTGACCATGTCCTGTGCCAGGACGACAACTTTGTGAAATTGTGAAATTTGTGGCCTGAGCAAACATTTTATAATTTGGTGCACGGCGCATCACATAAGTCAGCAGCAACAGCAATCGCAGCTGCGTGGGGCAGGAGAGGAGAAGAGAAAAATCACTTGGAGCCTGCCATGTAAGTGAGTCCTGCAACATGACAAGGACTAAGGACAACAGCCAGCCGAAGCTGTCACTCCACTGTATCTTTCTCTGCCTCTCGCTCTCTCTCTCTACCCCCACTCCCTGCGAATATCTGTGACTCTCGGACAGACCACAAATGATTTTGCAGTTGACAGTTGTCTGTTGCCATTTGGGGAATTTAGTGTTAATTATGGTTGTAATAAGTTATACAACACAGTTCACACACACACACACACAAACACATACACACAGTCAGACAACATAGACTAAATGATAGGCAATTTTGAATGCGGCATAAACTTCAATTTGGAAAACTGTTGTCGCATTCAAATGAAATACTCTGACAAATTACTTGTAATGCAACCCCATAAATTACTCTTGCTGTATTATCAGTTCTTCAAACAAATAATTTAAATTGTTTATAGCTCTAATACCCTATGTTTATGCTTACAACTTCAGAGCTTCCCGGTTGATAGTGATTTTCGCTATAAAAACTATGGTCTACTTTTCAAGCAATATTCTAGTTGATTCAAGCTGAGCGGTTTCTACTGAAGAATTATTTGTCAAAGAAATGTCAAAGCCAAAGAAATCGGGCTATATAAACTAACAAAAAGCTACTATTAATAATATTACGAACCTGAGCAGCCATATTAGTTTCAAGTGGTGGCTGGTGGGAATAGCAGTCTCTTTCATGGCCCTTTAGGAACAGGGTTTCAAACAGACTGGCATAAAAACAAGACAAGATCGACTCAGCTGATGCTGTTGATCAATAATATATATAAAGGGCTGTTTAAAAGAAAATTCTTTTATATATTTGCACTCTCTAAGCTGCGCTCCTAAAAGTAAATGGAATCTGGAACAGAACTTTTATACTCCATTTACTAATTTTTAACAACCGTTTAGAAATAAGTATAAAATGCCCTAAACATTTTTCGTATTATATTTAAATAGAAAAAAAAACGAAGTAATTCTCACAATTATTATGTGCATTATGCAAGCAAGTTGCTAATTTCCACTTCATAGTTAAATTTACATGTTTAATTAATGTAGAGAGCCACGCCCCCCGACGCTGTCCCTGCCGCCCTCGCCAGAGAGATTCGAGAGTTGAGAGCACTTAATTCGCTGCGCAAATCGCTTGATAATTACTTAAAATAATCTACAGCCACACGACGCATTGGTGGGCGCACTGCCACGCCCAGAAAGTGAGAGAGAGAGAGAGAGAGAGAGGGAAGCTGGCATGCAAACGTGGTAAAAGAAACGAGGCCAAAAGCAACCAAAGGCAAATCCCAAACACTCTTTAAATGTCCCAAGCACGCGTAGAACGTAGAACGTTCTGCCAAGTGCAATTTCTCAACTGGCAACAAAAAACAGCAAGGGGAATACCAAAGAGGGGGGCGGCAAGGGAACGAGGAAGATGAGAACTATCAAGTACCCAGGCCAACATATTCGCTTAATGTATTTTTTTGTGTTTGTTTTTTTTTTGTTTTTTTCTTGTGTAAAAAGTATAAATTTTTCTTCTTTTGGTTGCTGCAGAACTCGAAAAACAATTAAGCGACAAGTGTCTCAATTTCAACGTCACTTACAAACATTTTATGTACCGCTTGGAGACAATCAGGAGGAGCCAGGAAGGAGAAGGCGGCGCAGCGCTGCGCAGCGCATAAAATGCAAAAGTTTTTACCATTGTAAAGTTACGTGCCCCACACACACACACACATACACACACACACACAGTGGGACAAAAAGTTAGAGAAAAAACTTAATTATTTGTGTGCGCTCTGGTCTGTCAGTGTCTGCTCTGCCCTGCCCTGCCCCGCCCTGCTCCTCTTTTCCCAGGCACTGCAAATATGTGTGAATCGTATGCGCTGCAAAGTATGCAACGCATTTTAATCGAAAAGGTCTGCATAAAAAGTGCGTTCTTTTTGCTGAGATTTACACACTAAAATGCTGAGTATTATAATTACTTACATAAGTACGATTTATAGGCTAAGAGGCGCTACAATTTGCTGAGAATAATACTCCATAAGCAAAGTAATTCCGAGCTCCACTCGGCAAGAAAAGTCTGAGCAATTGCACAAAATGGTCAAGTCAAATTCCAACTCCACAAAGCAAATCAAATGTGGATTTGAATTGAAAAACTAATAAAGAAAGAAAGGCTATTTTCTTCGATCCGAAGATTATATACAATAGCAAAGGGGATTATTTCTGTGACAGCTATATGATGGTATAGAAAAATGCAACTTGCAAAATTGATCAATATACGTAGAAAATTAAAAAAACACTTTTGAACCTATTGTTCCAATGAGAGTTTTATAATTTGGTTGTCCGATCCGGCCGTTTCCGACATATGTTCACTAGGAAAATATAACATATATAATCCGAAGATTTAGACAGGGCTCCTTCAGATATTCATATGTATTTATTTAATTTTATATATTTCTACTAAGAATTCTATTAGCATACTCATATCTCATACTCTTATCATACTCATAGAGTATCTCCTAGTCGAGAATTCTCATAAGTTTATTTTTCACACAGTTGGCCATGGATATTTCGAGCCTTTCCCAATGCTTTCTACCTCTCGACTTTCCTTTAGATATTCAGTTTATTTCGGCAGTTCATCGGAGAAAGAGCAAAAAACCTAAATTCTAAATTCAGTTTTTTTTTTTTTATTATTTGAAAAATTTGAAGAAAAAAATATTAGTTTTAAGTGAAAAGTTGAAACTTTTTTATAAAATTTTTAAACACTTTTTTTATAAAATTTTTAAACACTTTTTATAAAAACTTTAATATAAAAATTAAAAATAAAAAAAATAGTAAAAGTGCAAAAATCGGAAAAAAATACTATAAAATATTTGGAGAAATGTAAAACTTCTGTAAGTGAATAAAAATTGGAATTAAATAAATTTATAATAATTGTAAATAAATACACCGACAGCAACTGGTATCAACAAATCGTCAAGGAACTAATGGAATTCATTTTGGAAAAACACTAAATCACACAAACACAACCAGGATCAACTCGGAATTACACTGAAGAAACACTCGCAACTAACAGATATAATACTAATACACTAAGTCGTCCTAACACTATACTCTCAACTGTTACACTGGTCTCTATCTCCTTTTATCCCTCGGAGCGGAGGTAAATGAAGGAAGCTTTGGGTCTCTCGAAACTCTCTGATTTTGTTGGTAATAATAATAATAATAATATCTTTACTTACGAGTTAATAATTATTCTTATTTTAGGCAAAAAATCAACTGAATCAAGTCCTTCTCGGGTGGCCTTTTGATGTTGTCTATTCTCTAGAAAAAAAGATTTTCAGAAGATTTTCAATGTTTCTGTGATCCTCAATGAAGTATACCCTCGTCCTGGGGTGGCTGTTATATATTTTTATAAATTTGAATATATTTTGATATAGATAAAAACTTATATTTTATATGAAACTTGAATTTGTTTTTATTTTTCTTGATTAATGGCAACCCGCCTCCTTTAATGCATAGCACACTCCATGACAATTTTAATACATTTTTCAGGTGTTTAGCTATAAATTAAAAACAGTTTGATCTTAAATTTAAACGTAAATGTCTTAAATTAATTTCATTTAAATATCATAATTAAATGATGATTTCTATAATTTTTTGTATTCGACTATTTCCGTCACTCCCCGAACACAAATTACAGAGTAGATTTTGAGTTAAGGGATATGTGAGTCCTTTGCCACTAAGGCAAATCCAAAAGGATTACAATATTTTGGTATTATAATCCCCGGCAGTAGACGGAGACCTGGTGATAGCGTTCGACTGTAACACACCACAAACACACACACACACTGAAACCCAAGCACCACGCCCACAAGTTACATCAAGAGCATGAAACGCCCACAGGTGTGGTTCAGCACTGGTCAGGAACTGCCTTCATCTGTTCTAGGGACATGAACACACACACATGCACACTTACACACACACACACACGCATGGAGAGCCAATCGTTTCCCATTTCGTGTTAAATTACACATTGAATCGGATTGCGGAGGCCATAACATGTGGCCCACTGTAACAGCAACCCTTCGCCCCCCACTTTGGCCCACTGTACGGCTGTGTTTGTGGTCAACGCATTGGGCCCTCGATAGGTTTTTGCGGTTTTTTAATCAAGTTATTTGCGCAAAGCATCTTGATGGGGTTTGGTGGCTTTGCTTAATGGCTTAAGTAGCCCCGTCGCATAAATAAATACGAATAAATATATATATATATGTGTAGGGTATATATTTTTGTGGCAATTTGTTAAATGTTCGCTCAAATAAATCACAAATGTGTTTCGCAATCAAAGTTTCTCTGTTTGCCCAACGTTTATTTTCTCTATTTTCTCGCATTTTCCTCGCCGTTTTCTTTATTCAGTTTGGCAAATCTTTGGCATCAAATTTATTGCGTTAATTCGCATGTAAAATATTTCCTACATTGTCTAAGCATTTATCAAGCGTTTTATTATTGACAGAGGTCAGCGGTCAATGGTCGAGGGCGGGGCGGGGTCGAGGGCGTGCCATATTAAATGTCAAAAGTTTAGGCTTCAAATAAAAATAGCAAATTTTCTATATATATATTTATTTATTTATGTTTGGTTGCGGTCAGCAATAAATTTTGGTCAAGTTTCATTGGCTAATAAGTAAAATATTTTTGGCACATTGTAATTGAGTTTCGATATGGTTGAGAGAGAAAACGGCAATAAGGATATGGCCTAATTAATGATAGCAAAGCGTTGATAATAAATAAAAGAGAGAGACACAACTTTGCTCATATTATAAACAAATATTGAAAGAGATTGGGCTTGGGCGAGCAGAAGCATTGGGTTCGATTGGCCAACCTGTTCGATGAAGCGATAGAAATAAAATGGGATCATATCAAGAATTCTCGCATCCTTTTCCAGCTATGCCAACGAACTAAAAAAAGGATTAAGACAATTTAAAAAAATTTAAAAATAACCAATATCAACTCTCATATGCAATTCTCTTGCCATATAATATCTAAATATTATGATAAACTTCAAAAATATTTTACAAAAATTTATTATGTTCTGAGTGCGTATAATAAAAAATATAATTCTCTGCCAGACAGAACTTCTTTCTCCATACACACCACACACACACTTACACCCATACACAGTCACTATAAAGCTGCTTCTCTTCGGAGGAGCGTCCAAAAATTTCTGAACAAATTGAAAATTCCAAAAATCGCTGAAGCATGCGAGTAGAAAATGATAGAATCCACAATGAAATGCACAAAGCGAAAAGCACAAAAAAAAACATGAAGTAGAAGACAGCCAGAAAGAGTGAGAGCAGTGGACACTCACACACACACACACACACACACTCACACATATGTGACGTGACTGCTGACATCGACGACACATTGCCGCAGAATGCAATTGCATAAAGGTCATAAGGCAACATGACAAAAGTGGGCGTTACGGGCGGTTGGCAGGGCTTGGAGGCGTGGCAGTGTCGTACATGTGCTGTGTGCGGCTTTAGCATCAAAGTCAAAAGCAACTTTTTGGCAGCTTGCAGAAGGTGACGAAAGCGGGAGCGAGCCGAACAATGTCGCCTGGGAAAATATTTTGTCATGTCATCAGCGCCCCGGCAACTGTTGCAGTGGCCGTCGCCGTCGTCGTCGTCGCCGACATGTTGATGATACTCCATCTATTCGTCCGTCCAACCGTCCGTCTGTCTGTCTTTGCATCCATCTGTCCGTCCATTCGTACTTCTTGCCCTGCGTCGTTGTCGTCACCGTCAATGGGACTGACGCCAGCAAATGTGGTTACAATAATTTATGCACTTGTAATGACAGACAACAAAGCGTTAAAGAACAGAAACCCATTGCCGAACCCGTACCGAACCCGTACCGAACCCAAACCTGAACCCAAACGCAAACCCGAACCCGAATCAGCCACATTTTGCTGTCAGTTGTGCGACTGACGCGCAATAAAATGCGTGTCATGTGTGAGTTCGTCTGTTTGTTTGTTGCTGTTGTCATCACTGACGGAACTGATTAGAGTTGGTTGCGTGTCGTGACACGAGTGTCGTGAATTGTATGTCCAATACTATTCACAAAAATTTGAAAACTCTTTCAGCTTTTGTACTGCTTTCATAAAGGTAAACTATAGACTTTCCCCAAACCTTATTTATTTTAATGACTCGATTCGAATTGAGAATTTCCAATAGACCGACTAGCAATATACGTTTTTTACTTCATAAAGAAATGCATTATTCTTTAACCTTTTTGTACCAAGTACTCCGAGTTGACAGTTTTTATATAAAGTACTCCGATACTTAAGCCTTTCCCTTTCGTTTATTTCTTTCCTTTAATTAACCAAGGATTGATGCAGAAAAATGTACATTTGCCAGTGGAAGCACTGAAAAACTATAATAAAAAATGATAGTTTCCTTATTAATGTAAATTAATTAAAAAAACAACTTTTAAGTAGATAAAATTGAGACTTTGGTTAGTTTTTTATCACGTGCCCATCACTGTTTGCACCGTTCTGAGCTTTGCCCTTCGCACCCCGAAATATCTCGCATGAGCCGCCGTCAGGGAAAGGTTGATATGCAGCCTTCTCGGCTGACTTTGGTCTCCACTTCAAAATTAATTTAAAATTTATAGTTGGCGCTATTGCGTTAAATGATGCTGCGGGCCCCGACCTTTGCTCTCCTGTCTTCTGTCTCCTGTTGCCTGTTGCCTGTCGCCTGTCGTCTGTCTTCTACCTCAGTCTGTCCTCATCCCAGAGCTGCGACAGACAACGCCGAGCCGAGGGAAGTTCAGTGGGGAGGCCATCTATCATGCCGTTGAGTGATTTGCGAGTGTCAAAGGGAAGTCTTCGTCAGAGTCTTCGTCGCCACTTCATCGGTGTCCTTTGCGTCACATTCGATTTATGTTAATATGCGCGTGCCACGCGGCAACCACAAAAGCGATGCGGTTGCACTACTTAACCCACTGTAGTGCCCACTGCACGCACAGTGGATAAAATGCGTCATTTTCTGGCAAGATTATAAAACTCCCGACTGTAAAAACGACTCAAATAATTCCCTTCAAAACGTTTTTGGGGATTTCATAATTTCCAAAAAGATATTTTAAAATCATTTCTTTAAACCTTTAAAAGTTTAGAAATGGTTCGGTTCAGGAGTTTGAACGGGATGGTAAGCTTTGGTCTTGGTTTGCGAACCATTTCAAGGACACCCCATCCCTTTTGACTATATTTTAGGCTTCGGCTAATATACCGCTTCAAGGATATTAGTTTACGTATACTTAATTTTTTACAGGTTTGTGAGATTTTCCAACACTCTTGAACATTTATTATTTGACTCATAATGCTTACATTTTAATGCAACTTTTTTGTTTCTTGGCCATTGTGCTGATTTGTGGGCATCCTTAAGACGTTCAGCTTGAGCACAGTGTGACTACAGCACCGAGAGAGAACAAGCCTCCCGAATAACATAACCCGCTCCTTTCCCCGTTCAGCCCATCATCAGTTGCCTCGTCGAGACTCTAAGTGGGGTAATTTTCAATGTAAACGCAACGCCTACGGCAGCTGCTGCAACAAGCCCTGCGTCTCCTTTGTCAGTTCCTTGCCCCTTCCACCGCCGCTTCCAGTGCAGTTTAACAACTTGAGGATAACTTTTGGGGCGTAAGCGTAGGCCTTTGGGGCGTGGCCCATTCATTTGCATTGTACGCGAAGGCCGCTCGCGTACGGCAATTGCATTTTAAATGCAGCTGCCACGCCTTGCGGCACGTCCCACCGCCGACTATTAAGTAGACAGCGCTGTGTGTGTCGCTTGTAAAACTGAGCAACGTTTTTATAGAGTGCAACAAACACACATTTCTCTTACTCTCTTTAGCGCGCCGATTTCCCGTTTTCCCATTCTCCCTTTGTCTCTCTGTCTCTAAGCTAGAGAAGAGACTGTATCCGTTTCAGAAAACCATAAAAAATCTCATACTCCAAATTGAAATTTTTTATTAAATTTAATTGTAATTCAATAAAAATTTATGGAATTTTTTAAAATAAACTTTTCAAAAATGTAAAAAAATATATTAATATTTAATTTTTTAAATTGTTTCATAAAGAAACTTCTTAAGATACGAGTATATGCTTTCAATCCTCTCTTTCTTTCTCTTAAAAATGCTCTTTCATAGTAGACGAATTCAAAATAAAAAGAAACAATGATCAGTTTTCTATATAATATATTTTTTAATCCAGAATTTAATTTTTTAAATAAATTTTCTACTTATTTTAATACTCAGTTCCATCGCCATAATTTTATTTCTGACGAAAGTCAAGAATATTTCAAATAATTTTTGTTCCACATTTTGTAATGAATACTCTATCGTGTCACGTCGAAAATCACGAGGCACGCTCAACTCTATGCTCGTCAGCTAATATGCAAAATTCACTTGGCCCACAGTCACCTCGTTTCAAATAAATTTTTTTTGTTTTTTTGCCTTGTTTCATTTTTTTTTATATATTTTTGTTGTTTTTGTATTTTGTGTGCCCTCAAACTTCAAACTAAGCATAAAGTGTTGCCTAATGGGTTTTGAGTGTTTTCGACGACAACGACGACAACAACAACAACAACAACAACAACAACAACTACAACAAGTGGAAGAGCAACTGCAACAACTACTGAAACAACAACTGCAACAGAAGAGAACAGAACAGAACTGAACAGAACACAGCCCTGAAATGTATGCTACGAAATTTTTTGCTGTTGCTTCGGCCAAAGTTGGTCATTAGCGTTGTTTTCTGCTGCCGTTGTTGTTGCTGCTGCCTGCAGGGATTTCTGTTTGCAAAAACAACACCAAGTAAATAACAATTAAAAATTGTTATGCAGCGCAAAAATCTCCTAATGACTTCGGTTCAGCTCAGTTCGGTTCGGTTCTGAGGTCAAGGATAAATTGCTTTTGTTGCCGAGTTTTGCCTTTGATTACGACATTTGTTGCATATTTCGAATATTGGCAAAACATATTTACCCTCCTTTATTAATTAAAAGAACGTTAGCATATTGTATCCAACTATTTTCAGATACAGCCATCCAATTAGTAAAGCGATTAGGAAAAGTTCGATCGGGTTCCTTCACTCGGAGACTTGAAATGAAATCAATTTGTAGTGAATACTTTATAAGCCAATGAAAGTTATATTTATGCATTTATTAAATATATATTAAGACTATAAGTCCTAAATATAGAACTCTCAATCGAAAAACCGTCCAGGAGCAGCCCTTAATCAACGGAACACATAAATACTTAGGGCCATTACTATTCTACTCCCCGTCAAAGCTGCAGTTTATTTAAAAAATGAACTGTCGTAGCCAAAAGTTAAATTTTTCGCTACCCTCTCAATAATCTGGAAAGCTCTTAAATCAACTTAAATTTATTTGCAGTCAACCTCAAGATGGCAAAATATGCATAAATACATTCACCTTTTGCATCAGATACGCATATAAATCTACTATTATCATTGTGACACCAACAAATTATGATTGAAAGTGTCCCCGAACCCCAAATGACCCTCCCTTTACCCCACCCCCACCCCAAGGGAGTTGCGAAATGGGCCAAAAGGAAAAGAAATGAGGCAAAAGGCAAATGTTTTTTGCTTTTAGCCCCTTTCTCTGCTACCCATAAAAATGACAAGCGGCGATCCGTGATATGAAAATCAAGGAGAATAAATCATTTAAATGATTACAGCTTAACTTTTGGCGCTTTTAAGCGAAATTAAATGAAGGCCTGAATGCCGCCAAGGAAGGCATATTCTATCATAAAAAAAAATTATTTATTTGCAGCGCTGTGGCAAGGACTTGAAGGACGACTAGAATAAAACGAAATGTAACCCAAATCTATGTAAGTGAATCAAGAGAAATCACTTAAGTATATTTTTATGCTGGACATGCTGCCAGGAATTACAAATACAAGGCGGCACGCACGCACGCACTGACCAAGAGGACGAAAAAGGACACGCAGGATAGACTAGGCGGATAGACAGTCGGACGAACGGTCGGAGAGACAGAAAGTTCAGCGGTCGAGGGTCGCTTGGCGGTTTGTGGCAGTTGCCAGTCATTTGCCCTGGAGGCATTTCGTATGGGCTCGATTCGGTTTTGGCCTGCAAGTTGTGCAAAAGAAGTGCCATCAAAAGGACATCAACACGTAGCAAATAAAGGACATGCCACAAGGATATGCGACATCGAGGCTGCTGCTGCTGCTGCTGCCGCTGCTGCTGCTCCTTTTGCCATTGCTACATTGCAAAATTATTATGATTTATATAGCCTTTGGGAATGCGCAGAACTCTGAGAGACTCTGAGGCGCAGACAAACACAAAGGACATGGGCCAGGATACCAGAAGGCAACAATGTGTGACTGTATATGTATGTGTGCTTGTGAGACTGTACACACAGCAAGAAAAGGTCGCAAATAATATTCTAAAAATTCGAGAGGCCTAAGCTTTTTTTTTAATTTCCAAATCAAAGAATAATCTTAGGATAATTTAGAAATTTTCTTTACTACATTTTCTTTAGAAAAAGCAGGTATTAAAGTATAAAGAATAAATTTTTTTTCCGAGTGTATTTGTTACAATCGTCGTCGCATTGGCCGCAAAACTTTTGCCGCTGCCGCTGCGACAAAATAGAAAACTTTCTTGGCATAATTCTTTCTATTTTCCTGCATCCTGCGTCCTGTCGTCATCCTCATCCTCGTCCTCGTCCACATCCACAACGTTGTTGCCGTCGCCGAAGTTTGTTGCCTGGCTCGGCTCTCGACTACTCGAAATTAGGTTAACACTGACGAATTAAGGACATTAGCGTCATAAAGAAATAAGTAATGAAAGGAGCAGCGCAACTTGAGCATTTTTGCTGAGTGCGTAAAGCGACAGCAACAAATACAACAACAACAGAAACAACAACAGCAACAAATCAGAGGAAAATATATTTTTCTCATATATATAAATACATTTTTTTACTCTATGCGTTTGCTGCAGGCGCCGTATTTGAAAGGCGTTTAAAAGGCACTGCACGCAGTTACATCTCGGGCAAGGATATGAATCTCCTTGCTAAGCAACAGGGAGAAAGGACTGCGAGTGAATTTTTTCCTGTTGACCCAATCTCTTTCTTGTATTTATCTCTGACTCTCAGCTGTAGTTGAACACGCGTTTCCTTTTCCCTTTTGATCCTCATAAAGAAGCAAAGATTATAGAAAGGAAAGGAAGAAGCTAATACAGATTTGTTGTTTAACTGGAATGAATTAATATTTAAAATCATATTGAAAAGTACACAATTTCATATTATTCTAGGAGCTATATGATTTAGGAGTATGATCAAAATAATTAGTTGGATACTTTCGTATCTCAACTTTCCCCTCAACAGCAAATTAAAAAAAAAAAATCTAAAAACCAATTAATTCAATTAAAATGCAGACCCAATCCCAAAACCAAGGCTCAGGGTCACCCGGAGGCGATCTGCGTGATGTACCCAAAATCCTTGCATAATAATTAATATGCCAACCCCCAAGGAGTGATAAATGCGCTTTGTTTTTCTTTCTAACTTCCAAATTTATTTTAACTTTGAAAATTTTTTGAACCTAAGGTCGAGCCAAACATAACCACACAAAGAATTTAAATAGGCATATTTTAAACAGTAATTTTCAAGTCTAGGAAAATGAATCCATCTTCCTTCGACATCCAACGGTTCCGATATATTTCGATATCTTCGTTTCCACAACGAAAAAGCACTGATTATATTCGTCGTCCAACAAATATTCGAGGATTCAAGAAGAAGAAACTGAATAAATAATGGGCTGTGAGCTCGCAGTCATCCTGGCTAGAGTCCAGTTGATATCCTGTCCAGCTAACAGCATAGATGTCCCTGAGGAAGATCAAAATCCTTGAGCTTTATTTCATAAGGAAATATCCTTTACTTACAATCCGGTAATTTAGAGAGTGTAAGTAGTTCCGTCCGGAGGAAAAAAGGAATTAAGGGGATCCATTGTATGTGTAACTATTGCCCTCACACGTGAAAATATAAAAAGTATAAAAAGTACAAAAAATATAAAAAATATAAAAAACACTTTTCGCTTAAATTTAAAGTTCTTTGTTTTTCTTTTTGGACTAGGAATTTGAAGTTTTTTTTTTGGTTCTGCTAGAACAAAAGGATAAAATAAATTAATTTTTTTTTTTTTGTGATTTCTTATTTTAGGTTTTTAAATTTTTTTGTTTTTTTTTTTTTTGATGTTGTGTGTACGAAGAATTTTGATGAACTGAATGCTCTACAGAATTGTAAGATTCAAGGGAAACGAAGCGGAGCCACAGCATACTTTGATTATTGTGAAAGTTTGAAACACTTTCCTGACCAACATTTCAATACCTTTGAAGAGCAACAATAATTTAAAATTGAGCCACAGCCTACTAAGTTTATAGTACCAACATTTCATCCTTTAAAATATAATTAAGATTTCAAAAATTATTAAGAGAAATAAATCTTGTCTTATTCCTTTCTCTGGCTTATTCATTCTTAAGTTAAGTAAAATTTCAGATTTCTCGCCCTTTTCAATAACTCTATTCGCACAGTTGCAACGATAATTTATAAGAAGATGAAATTCGAATTCAAGATTTATTTCTCGTATACTTTATATGGTCGAAGATGTCTCTTTCTATGCTTTACAAATTTTGTAACAAAATTATAAAACATTTTGCAAGTATATAACTAGTAAAGATACCCTTCAATCTTGAAATTTCTATCAAATAAAGCAAACAAACAGATTTTTCCTTTAATAAATATTGTATTTTTTTGTAAGTTTCCATAGTCAATATTTATTTTCTAACCAATTGAATTTATATGAGGAATTCTTCCATTTGGTCTTTAAATTCTTAAAAATATATATTTCTATCACTCATAATTAGAATATTTTAAATTTATTATATAAATTCCACACAAATCAAAATAAATAAACATTTTATCAGCTGCTAATTAAGACTTCTTTGACGTTCCGTCAATAATACACATAAAAGTTGAATACAATATTTTTGTTTGGCATTTCATTACGCTGAGGATGATGAGGATGATGATAATGATGAAGATGAAGATGATGATGACGAGGATGCGGAGGCGGATGCCTTGGAAGCATCTTCGTTGTGGCTGCTATTTGCCTGCCAATATCTTGCAAATTTGGGAGCAGGCTGCAGCAGCTCATACGCAAAGCTACCCAATCCTCTCCCTAAATAAAAATCCTTCTCCCTTGGTAGCTTTGGTAAGTGCTTTTTAAAATCCCGCCCGGGGCGCATTGTTTGTCTGCAGCAGCGGCAGCTGTTGGATAGCATTGAACCAGGATACGGCGCAGGATACGGGGGAAAGGATGAGAGGGACTTGCTAGTGGTAATAACAGTTGAGGAGGAGACTTGGCTGTATATTGGGCTTAAGTAACCGCACAACTTTAAAATTGTTTGCCGCCTGCTTTTGCTGGGACGTAGGGATAGATAGGGGTGCTGTAGGGGGAAAGCTGTCTTTGTTTCACTCAATAAAGCATCTTTGACGTATGTTCTTCGCCCCGGACACGCCCTTATTTAACCCTATCCCCCAAGGCTGTACAGCGAACCCGATAAAAATATGAAGGACCAACAAAAGCTGGCACTGGCCGGAAGCTTTATGGCTGGCCTCAAGTCCGCTGTCTCTTGTCCCATGTCCTGTGTCCCATGTCCCAAGTCCTATGTCCTGCGAGTCCTTTTCGCTAGCTCTGGTGACTGTCTTTTACACTGTTTATTGATGCCTTTGTTGTAGTTGTTGCTGCTGCTGTTTCTGTTGCTGTTGCTGTTGCTGAGGAGCTGTTGTAGACATTGCTGACGTCTTTTGTGCCTTTTTATAGAAATTTTCTTGGTTTTCCGGCAACGAGACGAAGGCCAAAAATTCTACTGTTCTTAGTTTTCAACATTATCCTGTGGTTTGTAGCATGTAAAATGGTTTTATGCTCAAATTTCGCCACAATTTTTGGATGGGCCAAAACTTTTCGCCAGCCTTTTTGGCTCAAAAAAGATGGAACAAAAATTAAACAACTCATTTATTTTTGTTGGTAGTATTAGCTGCTGCTGGGACAAGAAAAAAAAACCCCCCATTAATAACAGTGCACTGAGCAGTCAGCAGTACCTGAGACATCCGTTTGGACAGGACACACTCGGATACTCGGACACATTTCCTGCTGCCCTGCTGCTCTGCTGCAGTGCAAATGCCGTGCCATAAAAACCCACGGAAAATAATATCAAATAAGGAATAAGAAAAATAAGAAAAACAAGAAAATAGGAAGCCAAAACGAGCGCATAAAAATTGCATTAAAATTGCTGCGCGGACATCCGCAATGGACTCTCAGATTCTCTTTCCTAGACCAATTCAGCTTTTTGGTTTTCTTGTTTTCGGTTCAGTTTCGTAGCGGAAATGCAAAAGTAGACGGAAGTGCAAGTTGTGCAAGAAACTCCATTTGCTGGCTTACCTATTCCCCCCTTTCGGCTACCCTTTCCCCATTTAAGGTTTTGTGCTCCGAATCGAGGCGCAAAATTAAATGTTTCCGCATACGAAAATTCAAACAATTTTCTTGTCATTTACCGTGCGGCATTTTGACATTTTATTGCATACTTTTTGGCACATCGTCCAGTTTCAGTATCCTGCTGCCATATCCTGTCTAATTTGGCACATCATTTAGTCAGTCCGCACCGTCTGCTCCTCTCTCCTCCTCGCTCCTTCTGCTGATGATTACCCAGCTAGGAATCCCTGTTTGACTTTTAGGCCACTTGTCACCTTCCCTGACGTTGACATCCATTAATCAATCAAGTGGCGCATTCCCCTCCCTCTGAGAGGTGCAACTCCTAGAGAGGAGGGGGGCATTAAACGGCATATTTCTTTGGCTCGAACATATAGCAAGACAATTAGCGTTAAGTTGTCTTGGGTGTTCGGCCTTCAAGTGTTTTCCTATTAATAAGTTGAACGCCAAAAGTTTTTTTGTTTCCTTATTTTTTCGTCTTTTTGCTTAGGTTTGTCATTTATTTTTTTAGCCAAAAGCTTCGGCCATAGATGAAATATGTATACAGAGGCGTCACTTTGAATTTTATGAGGGATATTTATTACAATAAATATGGCTTAAAACTAAAAAATTCTAAAATCTTGAAATTTATCCAAAAGTTTAAGTTTATTTCCCATTTTTCTTAGCCAAACCTCATGAGTAGTTGATAGCCGCCTGTCCCCCCTTTGAGCCACACGCCACTGAGCTGCTTCCAGGCTGCTGTAGCATCATCAACGACGCTTCATTAGCTGCGCTCACTGCAAAGGCCAATGCCAGAAGGTGTAAAACAAAAAGAAAATAAGAGGAAAAGTAAAGAAAAGCGAGCAAAAAGTAGTTAGAGGAAGATGCTGTTACTTCTTCAGCTAGTAGACAATACAAAAACAAAAGCAGACGCTTGTCCAACTTACACAAAGGAAGAAAAAGTTGCAAAAAGTAGTAATAACAGAAGCAGCAGCAGCATCAAATACAACAACAAGAGAAACAGCAACAGCAACAGCGACAGGAGCAAAAGGAGCAGTAAGGATAACCAGATAGGAAGGCAGAGTCAAGCTGCTTCTGCCTGTGGCTGATTGATCTCGTGGGAAATTTTGCACAGTTGCTGCAACAGCCAACAGAAACAGCAACAGCAACAGAAACAGCAACAACTTTGCTCTCCAACACCAACAAATAAGTAAAATAAAACTCAAGTTCTGTTTTTTGTTTTTTTTCTTCCTTTTCCCCCTCTCGCTGCCCCTTTCCCCAGCACAGTGATTATTTTCCAGCTGTATCTTCTTTGAGAGCTCGTCCTCGCACGAAAATTAACTTAATGTCACTTACACTTTAGTGCTTTGGGTTAATTTGGTTAGATTATTGTTAATATCCTTTGGGGTGCTCTCTCCTTCGCTCCCTTACCAACTGTCTGTGTGTGTGTGTGCCTGTGTGTGTGTGTGTGTGTATTATATATATTTATGTGTCCTTCTGTCCCTCTTTAATAGCCCGAAAAGCAGTTCTAAAGTTTTGGGCATAAAAATGATGCATTGCTTTTCTTATTACTTGGAAATTGTTTCTTGGGCCCCATCTGAGATAAAATGGCAAATATCTCAAACAATTCGCATTGTGGTATTAATTTAAACTAGTAAACAAAATAAAAACTTGTTAATATTAGATTTTTTTTATAGCAGGCCTTACTATTTCCATTAGAGATCTCAACTAATTAAAAAATAAAACTAGTAAAGGAAAGTTCTTTGTAAATTTAGTTCCCATGGGCGCCACTTGATATAGTAGTCCGATCTGTATAATTTTAAATTAAATTTTTTAAAAATCTAAAAACCAATTAATTCAATTAAAATGCAGACCCAATCCCAAAACCAAGGCTCAGGGTCACCCGGAGGCGATCTGCGTGATGTACCCAAAATCCTTGCATAATAATTAATATGCCAACCCCCAAAGAGTGATAAATGCGCTTTGTTTTTCTTCCTGACTTCCAAATTTATTTTAACTTTGAAAATTTTTTGAACCTAAGGTCGAGCCAAACATAACCACACAAAGAATTTAAATAGGCATATTTTAAACAGTAATTTTCAAGTCTAGGAAAATGAATCCATCTTCCTTCGACATCCAACGGTTCCGATATATTTCGATATCTTCGTTTCCACAACGAAAAAGCACTGATTATATTCGTCGTCCAACAAATATTCGAGGATTCAAGAAGAAGAAACTGAATAAATAATGGGCTGTGAGCTCGCAGTCATCCTGGCTAGAGTCCAGTTGATATCCTGTACAGCTAACAGCATAGATGTCCCTGAGGAAGATCGAAATCCTTGAGCTTTATTTCATAAGGAAATATCCTTTACTTACAATCCGGTAATTTAGAGTGTAAGTAGTTCCGTCCGAAGAAAAAAAGGAATTAAGGGGATCCATTGTATGTGTAACTATTGCCCTCACACGTGAAAATATAAAAAGTAGAAAAAGTACAAAAAATATAAAAAATATAAAAAACACTTTTCGCTTAAATTTAAAGTTCTTTGTTTTTCTTTTTGGACTAGGAATTTGAAGTTTTTTTTCTTGATTCTGCTAGAACAAAAGGATAAAATAAATTAATTTTTTTTTTTTTTGTGATTTCTTGTTTTAGGTTTTTAAAATTTTTTTTTGTTTTTTTTTTTTGATGTTGTGTGTACGAAGAATTTTGATGAACTGAATGCTCTACAGAATTGTAAGATTCAAGGGAAACGAAATGGAGCCACAGCCTACTTGGATTATTGTGAAAGTTTGAAACACTTTCCAGACCAACATTTCAATACCTTTAAGATTCCTATTAAAGAACAACGAAAATTTGAAATTGATCCTCAGCCTGCTAAGGTTATGGTACCAACATTTCAATACCTTCAAAATTTAAATATTATTTCAAAAATTATATAGAGAACGTACCAGAACCGAAAATTGTATTCGATACAGAGCCCGTTCTGTTTGGAAAGAAGAACAAGAACAAACGAACAAGATTCGATAGAAATAAAATTTATTTTTTTTACCTATACCCAGACAAGAGTCATTAAGAGACTTCCTCTATTAAAAACGGAACAATTAATTGACATTAATTAAAAATTATGCACTTATCCCATCCGAGTGGAGAGGGTTACGAGTATTACTAATTACGAGTCATTGAGTTACATTATGGGTGTGGTGGGTCCTCGGCCCTCTGCAGCTCGTTAAAAATAGGAATTTTTTTTCTTTTTAATACGCCTTTAGTCGGCTTTAAGCTTTAATATGTTTAATATAATTATGTGGGAGTACAGGAGAAGGGGGAGAGAGAGGGAGTATCTTTAGTCTCCTTCGTCGGCTTGTCTGCATACAAATTAAAGCATAATTTATAAGTGGGCGTGGCATATGTGAGAGAGATTTTGGGAGTGTATATTACCTGACGAATGTCGTAAAAATACGTTTTTATTGCCGGCGAGGCGCCTAAGCCCCGAAATGAAATATGCATTTAGAATTGGCTGTGTTTCGACGCTGTAAGGACACGTTGAGCTCGCAGGACTCTTTAAAATTAGTTTAATGGCAAAATTTAGACTTCTTTTTTATGTTGACGGCTTTTAGGCTTTGCTTTTATTAAGTTCTTTCCCCACCAATATGAAAACTTAAGTTGAAACTTGTTAAGTTGACAGCGAGCAGATGGAATATGGAAAATTTCTCCCATGCGACTCATTCTCCACAAGTCAATTGAAATTTATTACACACAACACATGCACCCCCCTCAAAGCTTGTTTATCTGCAAAAATATTTGTATATTGTGTCTATTATGCTGACTTTACACACCCTCCCCTAATACCCTACAGCGAGGGGGGAGCTTGTTGTTGCCCTATAATAATTTACAAAGCATTTTACGCTTCGCTTCGCCTGCCATCTGCATTAGCCGCAAAGTCAGTTTTTAAAGAGTCCTGGCGGGGGGTGTGTTTTGGTTAGGGGCTGTGGGGCAAGTAATGTCTGCATTATGTAAATATGGCAAAAAAAAAATATTAAATAAGCGTCCTTGATCTATGACCCATGGTGCCTGAATATTCAGAATTCAGGTAGGATTTGAGCATGATTTTTTTTTTTTGTTCTTTGTTTGTTTTTTATTCATTTGACTAATAGCCAATTCTGACGAACAACATTTTTGGTATTCTTCTTAAATCTGCTGTCAGATTTCTGGCAAAATAAGTTATTTATTTGCATCCTTCCAATTGAAAGTGTAACAGAAAACTATTCATTAAAAATAGCTTAAAAATAAATCCAGTAATAGCCTTTCTTACTAGTTTGATTTATAGAAAAGAGAAAGAAATCTGATATTTTACTTAATTTAAGAATGAATGAGCCAGAGCAATATACACTAAAATTAAACTAAGTCTTGGAATAAGACAAGATTAATTTCTTTTTATAATCTTAGAAATGAAAACTACATTTTAATGGATGAAATGTTGGTAATATAACCTTAGTAGGCTGTGACTCAATTTGAAATTCTCGTTACTCTTTAAGAGAATCGTAAGTGTATCGAAATGTTGGTCTGGAAAGTGTTTCAAACTTTCACATTAATCCAAGTAGACAGTGGCTGCATCTCGTGTTTCTTCAGTCTTGCAATACTTTGAGGCATTCAGTTCAACAAATTCATTCGCACACACAACATCAAAAGAAACAAAATTCAAAAAAAAATTTAAAACCTAAAACAAAAAAAAACAAGTTTTCGCTTCATAAATATTTCGATAATACACAAAAAAAAAAAAATCTAACCTAATTTTGTTTACTTAATCTGATCTAAAACACAACTAAAAACTCGCATTTAAGCATAAAGTGTTTTTTTTTTTAATATTTTTTTTTTTTATTATTTCCCGCGAATAAGAACAATACACATACAATGGATACCCTTATTTATTTACCCGGATGGATCTACTATAAAGCTAATAGCTTTCAAAATTTGGATAGTAAGTAAAGGATATTTCCCTATGGAATAAAGCTAAAGGATTTCGCTTTTCCTCAGCGACAACTATGATGAGCTGGACAGGATAATAACTGGACTTTAAACAGGAAAGGAACTGGAGTCTGGATAGGATAAGAACTGGACTTTAAACAGGATAAGAACTGGATAGGATAGGAACTGGACTCTGGACAAGATAAAACTGGAGAGGATAGGATCTGGACTCTGGAGAGGATAAGAACTGAACTCTGGAAAGGATAAGAACTACACTCTGGATAGGATGAATGGGAGTTTACAGCTTATTATTTATTCAGCTTCTTGATACTTGGAATATTTGTTGAGATGATTGTTATATTCAGTGGTTCTTCGTTGTGGATGCGAAGATATCGAAATATATCGGAATTGTTGGATGTCGAAGGAAGATGGATCTATTTTCGGAGCCATTTTCAGTTGGGGTGATTACTGTTTCAGTTCTGTAATGAAAATATGTCTATTTAAATTTTTCGTATGGTTATGTTTGGCTCTTGCTGCTTAACTTAAATTTTAGTTAAAATAAATTTCGAACTTAGAAGAAAATAATGTGTATTAATCACTCTTTGGGGGTTGGGATAGTAATTATTATGCAACGATTTGGATCGCCTCCGGGTGACCCTGAGCCTTGGATATTTAAAACTAAATAATAAATAAAGTAATAAATTGCCTTAAAAGAAAATAATTTATTCATCATAAGACCGTTGACATTTCAAAGTAAATTCCTTTGCAATCTTTTCAACAAATTTCCCAGTATAATTTTTGGGACAATTGCTAGGAGTAACAGCAAACCACAGCGCATTCAATACTACATATTTTAGATATTTTGAAAATATTTGATACATTTTTATAAGAAAATTTTACAATAGTTTGAAAAATTATCAAAAATGTAGTCTTATAGCTAAAGATACTGAATTATATTCTAAAAATACGAATAGAGAAAGCTGTTGGCATTCAAACTTTCACTGTTAAAATATCCCTTGGTATTACTCTCTCTCTTGGCCATACTTTCTCTCTCGGAGTAAGTTTCGTTAAGTTGAGTCGCCCGCCCAAAACGACGACAAAACACGTCGTGGAGCCGAAGGGCCGAGAGAGAGTCGTGTGTGACGAAATGAGGCGTTAAAAAAGTCCTTTCTGGGGCGATGCTAGCGACGATGACGAGAAAAATCAGCAGTTCCATTGATAACGCGCTACGAATTGGATCTAAACCAAGCGAGCCAGTCAAACAAACACACGAAGCCGTCGCGGCGTCTCGTCAACAACGAGAAAATAACAACAAAAACTGTGCGAATTATATCAGAACTGAAAGCCTGACAGCATATGAGGCGTATGAGTGATATGCCATTCCAGCTGCTGCATTTTTCATAAATTTCGCCGTTCGTTAAGCGTTGCCATTTGTCGCGTGTGTTTAATTATTGCCGTTTATTTAACTGTTTCTCTCTGTTTTTGTGTGTGTATGAGTGTGAGTGTGTGTGCGAGTGTGTGTGTGTGTGTGTGTAGGGAAGAAGCAGCAGGGGAAGCAACAAGAAACAGACAACAAAAACCAGCCACAAGAACTACAAATTAAATTAAATGTTTGTTTGCTGCTTTGAGCCATAAACTCTCGCTGCAGTTGGCTTGCGTGCTGAAAACAATTTGTTTGTGCCTGACCAATTAGCTGATGAACTAAGTGTGAGATTTTAAGAGTTATTGCAGCAAGGACGACTGCTTAAAGCATAAAATACTACAACTCGTTGCACAGAAAAGTAAGTTAAAGCATTAATAATAAGCAAGAATATTACCTCTGAGCTCTGAAAAAAATGCAGTTTATCATACAAATTATTTAATTTATTACATATTTGGGGTAAATAAAATATATTTAATTTATTCTAAGAATAAATTTCTATTTTTCTACTACTTTCTGTTTTACTACAAATTCACTTCTTCATTTTAAATGTAGGATTTAAAAAAGAAAAACAGGAATCCGTCTGCTGAACAAAAAGTTATGCTAGATCCTTACGCTGATGTTAGTCTTAATAAATTAATTTAAAATTTAATTAATTAATAAATTATAATTATAAATTTAATAGATTTAAATATGTTTTTTTTTTTATATAATAAACCTTAATAATAATGGAATTATAACTAAAGAACATTCTATCTATAAATTTATCGAAATAAGAGTAAAACATCGACACAACAAAGATATATTATCAAATGTTGAACAACAAATGAAGAGCGTAGTAAACTGTACTTAAATATTACATAAACTGAATCTGATTTTTAGCTTATTTTTATACTTAAATTGAAGTGGAAAACTTCTAATTAATTTTTTAAATGCCCCAAGAACCACTCAGCACTTTAGCCTTAAGCAATCTCAATCAAAAAGAAACGCTCTTAAACTATAATTCATCGATTGCGTCATAATTAATATGAATTATTATTATTAAATTCATTTGGCCAGCACAAAATAATTTAAGGCTCGTCCTGTATTTCAATTAAAGTCCTATTAAAATTTCATTAAACAGCAACGCCCACAAAATGGTCACTAATTAGTTTGGCCACACCCACCCAACTCTCATCCCTCCTCGCCTCCCCCCCATCAAAACCTGACCTTCAACCTGAGCCCGAACAAGGCCAACAGCATTAACCAAAAATTTTAAAACATTTCTTATATAGGCCACAGCAAGCAGACGGCCTAATTAAACTTTAGGCGAAGGATGCGGAGAGTTTTTTTTTTTATTCTTATAAAATATACAAAAAAGAAAAGCAAAAAACAAATAAAAAAAATTCTGGTATTTTCATTAAATGTGTCGACATTTTCATTTAACCTTTTTTTTTTTTGTTGTTGTTTTGTTGCCTGCTTCAAGCCGGCAGTCGACAAGAATTTTTTTGTAATTCTCTGGCTCTCACCCAGTTTGACCTCTGGCTCTAGCTCTGGCGCCCAGGCACTGATATTTTTATTTTTGCTAATTTACGTATTCTTTGAGCTGGAGCCCTCATAATTTACATGGGGGCAAATGTTTTATTTTTATATTTGTTTTCGCACACAAAGCAGCTCCACTCTGAGCAGCTTCTGTCTATCTGCCAGCTCTCCTCTCTCGGAGAGGGTGTGTGCTGTCGTCCAGTTGGCGTCGCATAAATTTCTATATATACAAGTATTTGCCGTTAGTAGTAGTAGTAGTAGTAGTAGGCAATACTCCTTCCAACCCCCCCATTTCACTCGGCTTTCTCTTTCGAATTGGCTCTGACAGTGACTTAATGAGCTGCGGAAGTTAATGTGCAACTTTTGCTTGGACTTGTTTTTTGTACGCTTCTCGCTGGCAAAATTTATTTGCATATTTGGCTTAATTCTGTTTCTATTTTATACCCTTATGCTCCCTGTATGACTGGCAAGTTATTTTCATCTATTTTTTTACTATTTTTGCTCTGTGGGCCTTGTCCTACTTGGCTTAATTAACTTGCTCGACCATTTGTCATGCTCTGACTGGCCTGAAAAGCTGCGGATTCTCTTTAAAGCTGCTGAGACAATCTGTAGAAAAAGAGATAAATTAAATGCTGCTTAAAATAGATAGAAGAGTCTAAATTTCGACCTGAAAACTCTCTAAGATAGTTTTCCATTTCAACGTATTTCTTATTTGATAGAGAAATGAAACTCAGATGAATGATAAACTAAATTGCAGTGGATCGAAGTGGATCCTAGTAGCTGGAGCAGTCTGTGCGTACAAATATATATTTTATATGAAATCGGGAATTGCAATGCATTTCACAAACGTTTTGGCTGAAAATTTGAACTGCTGTAAAACCAAAAATAAACATTTTTCAGCTAGCTCTAAACATCTCATGATATAATACCTAGACGAAGGACATACTTGAACAATGAAATTCCAGACTGTCGACAAGTAGCTAACTCGTAGAAACTGAACCACTGCAAATAACTGCCAAGGCAAGGAAAAAGGACGAAAAAAAAATCAAAAGAGAGCTATTGACTTTTGTGTGCCCACAATGGGGAGCCCAAACGTGCTCCTTTTGCAACATCGCAGCATATGTGTAAATACCAGCACACATACAGACTCAGACTTGGACTCAGCCTCAGCCTTAGACTCCGACTCCGACTCCGACTCCGATGTCGATTCTGACTCTAGACTCAGATACATAGCAATCACACAATCAATAGGAAAAATTCTTTGTGTAAACAAGTTTCCTTGGCCAAGTATTTTCCTGCGAAATATTTTTCTTGTGAGCAAAATACATGAGAGAAATCAGTAAGTGAGCACAAAAAAGCCAAAAAAAATTTGCTGTGGAAAACTCTTTAATCAAAGCAATCGAATCGACTACGCTGAGCTGTTGCCATTGCCTGAATCTATTGGGAAAATTATTTCGACTTGACTTTTTTGGAATCGAATCGGTGTGTTGCCTACTTATTTGTATGCTCGACTTCATTAGCGTCAGTTGGTAAATATTTACCAGTGTTAGCAATTTTGGTCCTCTTTTTGCCCCCATTTTCTGCAAACATCGTTAAATTTAATTTGTTGCCAATATTGATTGAACTCATTAATGTGTGTTTATGTTGATTAGGCAAGAAGCCAAAGAGCGCCTACTCCTTTTTACTTTATTAAGAAACAAATACATTAAAATATATTCTGTATATCAAGGTCAGAGGACTTTCAAGTCGTGTATCACGGCGGCAACTGCAGTGCAAACAAGTTTTAAATACGAAAATAATTTTCAGTCTAATAGCAAATAATAAAATATGAAAACCAATATAATAACTCAAACAAGACCCTATCTCAAATCCAAGTCTCAGGGTCATTCGTAGGCGATCCAACTCCTTGAATAAAAATTACTATCCCAACCCCCAAAGAGTGATTAATACACATTATTTTCTTCTAAGTTCGAAATTTATTTTAACTAAAATTTAAGTCAAGCAGCAAAGAGCCAAACATAACCATACGAAAAATTTAAATAGACATATTTTCATTACAGAACTGAAACAGTAATCACCCCAACTGAAAATGGCTCCGAAAATAGATCCATCTTCCTTCGACATCCAACAATTCCGACATATTTCGATATCTTCGCATCCACAACGAAGAACCACTGAATATAACAATCGTCTCAACAAATATTCCAAGTACCAAGAAGAAGCTGAATAAAAAATAAGCTGTAAACTCCCATTCATCCTGTCCAAAGTGCAGTTCTTATCCTATCCAGAATCCAGTTCTTATCCTGTCTAGAGTCCAGTTCCTATCCTATCCAGTTTTATCTTGTCCAGAGTCCAGTTCCTATCCTATCCAGTTTTATCTTGTCCATAGTCCAGTTCCTATCCTATCCAGTTTTATCTTGTCCAGAGTCCAGTTCCTATCCTATCCAGTTTTATCTTATCCAGAGTCCAGTTCTTATCCTATCCAGACTCCAGTTCCTATCCTATCCAGTTCTTATCCTGTTTAAAGTCCAGTTATTATCCTGTCCAGCTCATCATAGTTGTCACTGAGGAAAAGCGAAATCTTTTAGCTTTATTCCATAGGGAAATATCCTTTACTTACTATCCGAGTTTTGAAAGCTATTAGCTATATAGTAGATCCATCAGGGTAAATAAATAAGTAAGTTCCTATCCTATCCAGTTCATATCCTGTTTAAAGTCCAGTTCTTATCCTATCCAGACTCCAGTTCCTATCCTATCCAGTTCTTATCCTGTTTAAAGTCCAGTTCTTATCCTATCCAGACTCCAGTTCCTATCCTGTCTAGAGTCCAGTTCCTATCCTATCCAGTTCTGTTCGTGTTTAAAGTCCAGTTATTATCCTGTCCAGCTCATCATAGTTGTCGCCGAGGCAAAGCGAAATCTTTTAGCTTTATTCCATAGGGAAATATCCTTTACTTACTATCCGAGTTTTGAAAGCTATTAGCTATATAGTAGATCCATCAGGGTAAATAAATAAGTAAGTTCCTATCCTATCCAGTTCTTATCCTGTTTAAAGTCCAGTTCTTATCCTATCCAGACTCCAGTTCCTATCCTCTTTAGAGTCCAGTTCCTATCCTATCCAGTTCTTATCCTGTTTAAAGTCCAGTTCTTATCCTATCCAGACTCCAGTTCCTATCCTGTTTAGAGTCCAGTTCTTATCCTATCCAGACTCCAGTTCCTATCCTCTTTAGAGTCCAGTTCCTATCCTATCCAGTTCTTATCCTGTTTAAAGTCCAGTTCTTATCCTATCCAGACTCCAGTTCCTATCCTGTTTAGAGTCCAGTTCCTATCCTATCCAGTTCTTATCCTGTTTAAAGTCCAGTTCTTATCCTATCCAGACTCCAGTTCCTATCCTCTTTAGAGTCCAGTTCCTATCCTATCCAGTTCTTATCCTGTTTAAAGTCCAGTTCTTATCCTATCCAGTTTAGAGTCCAGTTCCTATCCTATCCAGTTCTTATCCTGTTTAAAGTCCAGTTCTTATCCTATCCAGACTCCAGTTCCTATCCTATCCAGTTCTTATCCTGTTTAAAGTCCAGTTCTTATCCTATCCAGACTCCAGTTCCTATCCTATCCAGTTCTTATTCTGTTTAAAGTCCAGTTCTTATCATATCCAGACTCCAGTTCCTATCCTATCCAGTTCTTATCCTGTTTAAAGTCCAGTTCATATCCTATCCAGACTCCAGTTCCTATCCTGTTTAGAGTCCAGTTCCTATCCTATCCAGTTCCTATCCTATCCAGTTCTTATCCTGTTTAAAGTCCAGTTCTTATCCTATCCAGACTCCAGTTCCTATCCTGTTTAGAGTCCAGTTCTTATCCTATCCAGACTCCAGTTCCTATCCTCTTTAGAGTCCAGTTCCTATCCTATCCAGTTCTTATCCTGTTTAAAGTCCAGTTCTTATCCTATCCAGACTCCAGTTCCTATCCTGTTTAGAGTCCAGTTCCTATCCTATCCAGTTCTTATCCTGTTTAAAGTCCAGTTCTTATCCTATCCAGACTCCAGTTCCTATCCTCTTTAGAGTCCAGTTCCTATCCTATCCAGTTCTTATCCTGTTTAAAGTCCAGTTCTTATCCTATCCAGTTTAGAGTCCAGTTCCTATCCTATCCAGTTCTTATCCTGTTTAAAGTCCAGTTATTATCCTGTCCAGCTCATCATAGTTGTCACTGAGGAAAAGCGAAATCTTTTAGCTTTATTCCATAGGGAAATATCCTTTACTTACTATCCGAGTTTTGAAAGCTATTAGCTATATAGTAGATCCATCAGGGTAAATAAATAAGTAAGTTCCTATCCTATCCAGTTCATATCCTGTTTAAAGTCCAGTTCTTATCCTATCCTGACTCCAGTTCCTATCCTATCCAGTTCTTATCCTGTTTAAAGTCCAGTTCTTATCCTATCCAGACTCCAGTTCCTATCCTGTTTAGAGTCCACTTCCTATCCCATCCAGTTCTTATCCTGTTTAAAGTCCAGTTATTATCCTGTCCAGCTCATCATAGTTGTCGCTGAGGCAAAGCGAAATCCTTTAGCTTTATTCCATGGGGAAATATCCTTTACTTACTATCCGAGTTTTGAAAGCTATTAGCTATATAGTAGATCCATCCGGGTAAATAAATAAGGGTATCCATTGTATGTGTATTGTTCGTATTCGCGGAAAAATATAAAAAAAAAAAAATAAAAAAAAAAAACACTTTATGCTTAAATGCGAGTTTTTAGTTGTGTTTTAGATCAGATCAAGTAAAAAAAATTAGATTAGATTTTTTTTTTTTTTTTTGTGTATTATCGAAAAAATTATGAAGCGAAAACTTGTTTTTTTTTGTTTTAGGTTTTAAAATTTTTTTTGAATTTTGTTTCTTTTGATGTTGTGTGTACGAAGGAATTTGTTGAACTGAATGTTTTACAGAATTGTAGGATTCAAGAGAAACGAAATGGAGCCACAGCATACTTTGATTATTGTGAAAGTTTGAAACACTTTCCAGACCAACATTTCAATACCTTTAAGATATTAAAGAGCAACGAGAACTTGGAATTGAGCCATAGCCTACTAAGGTTATATTACCAACATTTCATCCATTAAAATACAATTATAATTTCAAAAATTAATAAGAGAAATTAATCTTGTATTAATCCTTGATTGGAAAACTATATTGTATAGCTTCCATAGGAACAATCGGTTCAAAGGTTGTTTTATAGAAAACTTTTTTGTTTCTCAAGGTATTTTGGCCTTCAAGTTTCTTCTGGCCTTCAATGTTCATGGAATGGGCGTAAAACTCTCTGCTCAATCTGAATTTTATTAAAGAAAATGTTGCCAGATATTTGAAATTTCGACCTGATCGAAAAATTTGGGTAGATATTCTTTTAATTTATTAAAATAATCCGCTGAAAAATTTACCTTTAATGTTAAACTTCCCCGGGCAAAAACGGTTAAAACTGAAATAATTATTGTAATAATTGCACGTACAAAGATATATATATATCTGGGAGTATGTATTTCCCAGCGAGCAGTAAATACTTAAGGCCATTTGGGAAGTTGTCGTTCAGCGGTGTAAATTGAATTGTGAGCTGTCTGGAAAATCTTCAACGATATCTGAGTCAGTTCAGTTCCTTGGAGAGACAGAGCAGAGGAACTGAGTGGGACTCTGGGACTGGAAGAGGGGACTGGGACTCAAACTGGGGCTTGGAAAAGAAAAGGGACTTTTACCGAGCATCGCAAGTTTAATTCATTTTTAATGCCAGCACTGGGCGTCGTCTTGGAGCTGTACTCGAGGATTGGGTCGCAACTTTTGCACTTGACAGGCAGCAGCGTTTGCTGCATTTACCATGCAGTTGACCATGGACTCAATCGCGGGGTAAGGTAAGGTGTTGTTGGCCAGTAGAAAATACTCTGCATACCCAAAACGGGGGCGGAAATCAAAAGTTAAAATAAACTACGTTGTCGTCGTCGTCGTTGTCGTTGTCGGCGTCGTCGGTGGTGTCTGTTCTCCTTTGTGGCGCTACTGGTGCCTGCTTATAAAGTTTCCGGATATCCGGTTGTTGTCTTCGCTCATTTTTCGCCATCTTTGCCTGGCGGACGCGTCCTTATGCACGCGCCACTCACCCCACACTCCACAGTGCCGCAGTGTGTCCATTGTCCATTGTCCTTGCTGCTCGAGAAGCAACTTGTGCAACTTGCAGTTTTGTTTAATGTTTCATTTATTTATATTTTCGAAAGGACACTCTCATTTTCCCTTGCTTTTCCATTGTGCCCGCCAGTCGGTTGCTCTTGTGTTTTTACTATTTGACGCTTGTTTACTCATTTCCGGTTGCAACTTGCATTGCGTCCTGCGACCAAGCCGAGTCCTGTAATGTCCTAGAGGAAGCTGCTGAAATATTTTAATGGCTGCCGCCACTTGAAAATGCTTTAAGATTACGTTGTAGTATTTAATAGAATTGTTTAAGAAGAATGGAAAACTTTTAAATTAATCCTTTAGATATTTTTGTATTAATTTATCAATTATTGGTACTTCTGCTTGGAAGAATTTTTTAACTGGTTAGCTGATTACTTACATTTAATTAAAGTACTTTACTACCAGCCTTATATACCTAATTAGACTGGCTGAAACATATTTGCCTCCTGTAATAGAAGAGAACCAAACAAAAGGTCCACACGCCAATTATTTGCGAATGAATAGTCGCAAATTTGGCTAAAAACTGTAGGGTAAATTGGTTATACACAGTTTGCGTGTTGGCCAAAACTGATGCTTCTCCAATAACAACAATTCACATGCAAATTTTCGTTGCGTGTGAAATAAACTTTGTTTTATTAATTAGAAAACGAAGAGGAATATAAAATAATATAAAGTGTTTCAGAAGCTTGATTGATTTTAAGATATTTATAGGAAAAAAAGTGGTTAAAGTCTCCTGAGTTGTTCTTCATATAAACCTATACTAAACATAATCATTAGAAAGGAATAAAAACCAATCAATTAAACACAAAAATAAAATTGTTAAACTAAAATTTAGCAAGGCATTTTTGTTGTCTGTGTATTAAAATTGATTGAAAGAGCCAAATATTTCTATAAGAAAATATATAAACCAAGTTAGTTGGGCGAGGCAGCTGAAAGTAAACACAGATACTCACACACACACACTCACGCATTGCACACCAAGAGACTGGCAAATTTGGAGTGTAGCTGCAGCGTCCTTTAAAAGTGAGAGAGAGAGAGAAAGAAAAAAATCAGGTTAACGAAGTAGAATCGCAGGCAGCCATTGAAACGCGCATCAAGATGAAATCAGGCAGCATGAAATGTAGGTTATACACATACATATACCCACTTCTATACGTTTGGGTGTGCGTGCTCTGCTGCTGCAGCTTAAAAGTATGCAACAATTTGAGCAGCAACGCGAATCAAATCAAAATCTCACAATTAGTGCGATGTCTGAGAAAGGAAGCTGCGTGCAGCACCTTGGTAACTTTTGCAGTTGTTAAATTGACTTTTTTCTATTGTTGTTGTTGTGGTTGTTGTTGTTGCTGCTGCTGTTATGTAGGCACTTCAAAACTGTTGCAAGTTCGTTAGTTTTGGCTGTTTCGGCCTGATCCTCCACCCCAATTCAGTCTTCACGCCTCCAGCTGCTTTGTCGGCGACTTCTTCTCAAAGTTCGCATCGTCGCCAAGTTTTGTGACTCAAACAAATTGTTTGAGGGGGGCAACTTGAAAGAGCTGGAGAATGGGCTGCATTCAAATTAAATAGCATTTTGATGAATATTGATTGATTGCTTCTGCCTTGAAGCAAATTAAAAGCAATTGACGCACTGACAGATCGAAAAACTTTACCTTACCTCATAACTTTAGCCTTGTAATTGAGAAATTCAATATAGACTTGAAGAATTTCCAGAAAATAATCAGAATTTGAAGAATTTACGAATTAACAGCTGTTTCTATGTTTTATTAGCGGCATTTTGGGAAATAAGCCTAGTAAAATTTTACCTTGAGTCATTTAATAAATCTCCATAGACAAAACTCAGCGGGTAATGAAAAATCTATAAGGGAAAGTGTTGTTTTCCCATTTCCCGACTTGTCATTAATTAAAATTAAATCTTCTATAAAAGCAAATGTTATTTTAATCACGGGAAGTATTTGAAATAGCTCCACAGTCGGATAAATCTAATCCAACATATCAAAAAATACGTTTCACATCCAGTTTTTATTCAAACAGCTGTTATAATTCACCCCAAGCAAATCAATTATCAGAAAATATACCAAATCTAAAATAAAGAAATTATATTTTACTATAAAATTTAATCCAAACTAAGCAAACAGAGAGAAAAGAATTGGGTTATATATTTATAGCTGGCATATAAATAAATACTCTTAGAAGAGTTTTAAGCTATGGGCAAGTATATAATTCATATATTTCTAAGCTTCTTTTATTCTTGGATAATAATCTCAATTATCTAAAGCTGTATCGTCTGTGCTTCTTAAATTTCACTCTTATATTCTTATTTATAAGCAGCTTAGCCTCTGACAGGCAACTGAAGAGGTGCTCGTCGCTAAAAGAAGAGAAGAAAAAACAACAAAAAACTAAATTTAAGATTTTTTACTTATATTTTTTTGGCCTCAGAAACTTCTAGCAATTGCTTTTAATATTATTTTTCAGCCAGTCAGCCAGACTAATATAAATTTTATGCGCCAAGCAGACACCTTAAATGCAAAATAAAATGCTGATGGTGGGGGCCAATAGAGGGGGAGGGTTTGAGGTTTTCGGGAGGGGGAGAGGAAAGAAAAACAAAATATTTTAAAGACCACAAAAAGCATGTCCTTGTGTGGCAGGCTAAAGCCACTTAATGCATGCCAAAAGCAGTTGATGTGGCTGGCAATGAGAGACTGTATGGCTCATAAATACGTATACACATAGACACATACACTTACACACACAGACACACACACACACACAGCATGTACTGGGACACATGTTTTGGTTTGCTGAGCCTGCTCGCAGGCATCTTTTCTGTTATCCTGGCCCATGTAGTCGTGTTAATAATGCTTTTGATGTGTGCTAAAGACAGCTACAAACTATACACTACATACACTACACTGCTGGCATATGGGTTTGCCTCTGCTCTTGGCTAGGGAGCTCTGAATGGAGCGGGTTTTTTTTTTTTGGGGTTTGCAGTAAAACAAGCAAAGCTCAGCCTGAAGCTGAAGTCTCTCTCCCACTCTTCTGACTTTCTGCAGCAAATGCAAATGAAAAACTGAAAATTTTGACATAAGCAAATTGCACAGAAAATTGAGTGGAAAATGGATACGAGTATTTTGAAAATATTTGTGGACATTGCAGAGTTAAATATATATTGTAGGAATTTTATTAAAGCAAAGAAAGTAAGGCTTAGCACTGAAAATATGTAGCCTTTTATTAGGATTATTCACATTCAATTAAACTGTATAAAATATAGATAAGGTATTTGCCTTGATCCGATTTTGTTGCCTTTCAGACTTGAACTAAAAAACTTAGCTAGTCTCCAACCTAATTTGAAAGCGATCTTTATATAAAGCTTTACTTTTTTCAGTGAAATTTTTAAATTCAAAGCCTGAATATGACTGTACATAAATAAATTGAATTCCTTTAGTTTCTTCAGCTTTTTAGCTCAATTTAAATTTCTATGGGTGCTGAATTCAATAGAGAAACTTTGGCTTGTGGCTTGCAGAGGCTTTCGACTCGTCGCACATTACGTATACGCAGCGTTGTTCACTTTTTATGGCCGACACTTTCACCTGAGTCTCGCACGCAGCTGAGCAATTACAGCAACAGCAGCAACAACAATGAGGAAAACGTCTTAATGGCGCCACAACAACAGCAACAAAGAAAAAGAAAAATGTATAGAGTAAAACAGGAAAAGTAAGTCTATTAACGGCAATGACAAAGCACGCGAAAAGCTAATAGAATGACAGACCTGTAAAGTGCTTCGGCAAGTTTGAGTGGAGAGTTGTGCGCTTGAGAGTAGGCCAAGTAGTTTACCAAGTCTATAAAAATATATTAACTGCCGGGTAGGTGGCCAAAATAAAGTCATAAACACCAGAGACAGTGGCAGAGAGACAGAGGCAGCGACAGAGGCAGAGCTCAAGCCTAGATGGTGCGTAAATATGATAATCATTGTGTGAACACCTCCACAAAAAAAGGCAGAATAGAAAAAATGGAGGCGTGTGTAGTGTGCTTGCTTTCTGAGAAATGATGCGTACTACACAGCAAGAAATAATGGGTTATAGCCGAAATTTTATATTTCAATATTGAATGCGTTTTTCAAGCTCATTTTGGGCCAATTTTAAAAGATTAAGCTTAAGCTGATCCTTAATTTTTAGATGAAGAAATAGAAACGAAAGATAAATTGTTGGTCTCTGACTTCTGAGAACTCTTTACTTTTTAAGCAAATTAAGGTCTGATTCTTAATTGGATCAGAGTAAATACGATTGTTTTAATATATTTTCAGTTAATTAAGTAGAGTTAAATTTAAATCACACCACAAATTTTAAGCTTAGATATAATCAATAAACGCTTTGTTTTTTCTCCGTGTATTTTCTCTTGTACTGAGATCTTCTTCAGGCCACAGCAAATCCATTAAACCCTTATGATGCATGAGCGCAAATAAAGTGAGTGAGTGAGTGAAAGCCGTCAGACAATAGCGGGCTGCTGCAGTAGTAGGGAAATAGGAAAAGAAAATCCAAAAAAAAAATATACAAGCCGACAGCAAACACAAAAAGAAAAAAGGGAAAACATATGCCAAAGAGGACTGAGCCCGACGAAAAGCAAAAAAAAAAAGGACATGGTAAAGAGGCGCAGGCCAAAACGGTAACTAAGCAGAGAAGGGATAGTCAGATAGGCGCAAGATGAGTGAGAAAAGGAGAGGGGATGAAGGGAAGGGCGAAAGAGTGAGAGGTTGTGGCCCGCAAAGTGAGCAAACACTTGAGCCAAGTGCCTTGGCTGGTTAAAAGAGATGAGTGTGAATGTGAGTGTAAGTGTGAGTGTTTAGGATTCAGAGTGTGAGTGTAAGTGTGAGTGTATATGTATTTTGTGAGTGTAGCTGAATGAATGGGCAAGCAGCACAATCACTTAACAATTAATGTAAAGTAGATAGATAAATTAGATAGAAAATGTACATAATCGGATTATCAAACATATCTTTCAGGAGAGGGCTAAAAGGCTGCTGATAGGAAGAGATTAAAGCGCGTCTGCTAATGGGGCCTCTTTACTAAATGTAATGGAAAAAGAGTGTCGGGCTATTGACCATTTAAACTCTTTTATAAATAGTTTCCAACTTTTTTAAAAGCCTTTCATACAAGCCTTTCTGGCAGGGCTATAAGATATGATAAATAAGTCTATTTTTATTATAAAAGTAATTTAAGTAATAAATTTATCGACATTAAATCGATCAAACATCCAAAAATAAAAAGATAAGAGCCTTTTACCTGCTAGAAATATTCTGAAGCTACATTTCATTCAACATTTCACAAAATTATCTGAATTAATTTCAATTTTTTCCTTAAAAAATGTATCTTGATTTTAAATTTATAAAGAAATTCCCAACATTTCTCCATTAAAGAGTTATAGCCAAAAGAAATGTCCTTTCAATTCAAATGGCTTTTGTCAAGATGCCATTTCTCGCTTTGCCACTTCTATAGACAAGTTGTTTTCTTTTATACTCTCATTTTTATCTTGCAGCCTTTGTAGTTTTCCATGACACAAATTGTTCCTCTCAATCCCTCAATTGTTGTGCACATCACATTGTATATTTTCACTTTCAATTGCATATATACAGACACATATATATATATATATATATATATTTATATATGCAGGAGAATGCGATGCTGATACGGGAATATTACATAAAGCATGCTCTTATCTTGTCTCTGCCCAGAACCAAGCCGAAGCCCACCAAACCAAACCAAACCCAAAACCAAAACCGAATCGTCCGGCACAGTTGCATAAATAAACAAGAAGCACACACACACACACAACACACTGTAGACACACTCACACACACGAAGATTTCAATACCTGAGTGCATTTTTAGCATTTCCTGGTGCCATCGCAATCCCCCAACCAATGCTACAAGCGTATATATATATATATACTATATATGATACTCGTGTGTAAAGGAAAAACATTTCTGCATGCTCCAGAAAGAAAAGCTCCCAGACCAGCCCAGACTGGGCCCCTCCAGAGTCAACCCACCAAGCATATTCCTTCCAATACCCAGAGATTCACAGACCGCACTGCTGCCTGCAACAACAATAACAATTGTGTAAAAAGCATAACGTATACGCGACGTGGCACCAACCAAGGAGACCAGCGCTTCGGGTGCACAGCAAAAGAAACTCCAGAAATTGCTGATGTGGAAAACGCCACGCACCGACTTATTTATGCTTTATAAAATTATATGGAAATTTTAGTGACTTTGTACTGTATTTAAGAAAAGATTTTTATTAAATATAAGCGAAATAAAAATTGGAATGCCTGAAAGATTATAACTTAAAAGAGAGGCCTAAGTGAAAGCAACTTCTGAAAACTCTCTTAAACGAAATTTATTCAATTCTAGACCAAAAAATTAGTTCAAATTAAGCTAGTAGGCAAAAATATTGAGATTTTCTTTTAAACACCACTCAAAAATCTATGCTCCACCTTTTTTATTTAATTTATGCTACATTTAAAGATAAATTTAAATTTTTTTAGATTGGAACAATGAATCATAGAGGAAAATATTGAATTTTTAATAAGCTAACAATGCAGCTTGTTACAAACTGCTTGAGAATTGAGCTATGCCCGACAAAGATAGGTTAAAAAAGAGAAAAGAAGGCAGCCAACTAACAAAAGCAAGGCTCAACTTTTGGTGGTACTTGCACAGCACAGAAAGGAAGAAGGTTTAAATCAACTTGTGGGAATTTAGACAATTTTATAAACATGTAAAGTGAGAAAAAAATACATATATATGTGTAGGGCCTGTGGGGGGCTGGCGGGTGAGACATGTATAAATGCATATAATACAAATTTAAAAGTAAACCAAGTCGCGTTGCGCTATCTGCGGATGCTTTTCGTGGGCTTTTCCCCCCTCTTCGTGATATTGTTGTTATTTTTTTTTTTTATTTTGTTGGTTGTTATATTTGTTGTAGTTGGTGTTTATGCAAATTCCCGTTCTGCGTCGTGTGTGTTGGGCCCCAGCCAAAGAAGATACGAATACGTGCTTTATATATATTCATGAATGTATGAATATCTCGCCTGTATAAACAGCGCGTAACTGAATAATAATAACAAGAACTGAAGCAGCAGCAGCAGCAACAGCAGCCGCCATCGCCTTAAGAACCAGGCTCAAAATGGAAAGCGGAAAGGACGGAAGTGAAAAAAAATGAAACAGAAACTGTCTCCCGTTTAAATGGTTAAAAGTTTTTCCTCCTCAGGTAAAAATCCATTTGCGGCTTTCTCTTTAAAAACTTTTCAATGAGAACCGTGTGGTCGTAATATGTTTACCTTATGCGGCTTCTCTTTGGGTAATTGAAGGGGTAGGGAAAAGTCTGCAGAAAGCAAACATATGTCTTATATTTTATGATTTTACTTCTGAAAGTCTGGCAAACTAATTGCTGTAGCTCCACCAAGTAGGAACTCTTATAAATTATAAGTTAAAAATTGCTTTATCAACAAAAGACGAGCTATTAATTTCCTAATAACTGTTTCAGTTCAATCCTTATGAATGATTTTTTGTTTATAAATAGAGAGTTTCATATTATTTCTGTGCATTATTTCTGTATTTACATCTGCAGATTAGTCCCATTCTTCGAGAGAAATGAAACAATTTTAGTTCTCCCTTTAGCAACTTAACTGGAACTGTTTCACTTACTTTTCTCATACTCTTTCCTTGCTGTTTTTTATCAGGTGACCCCTGTGTCCATCAATGTCAAGCTCTTTCCACTTTCAACTCGACGCCAGCTAAAATAGAAATAGCAACAAACAAAACAGAAAAAAAAAGGAAAAAATTGAAATGAAAAAAGAGGAGAAAAAAAAGAAGTGGAAAAACAAATCCCAAACATATTGTGCTTTTCATTTTCCTGTAGTTCATTCTTGCCCCACAGCCGCAGCTCAGTCAACCATTTTCATTTGCTGTTGACGCTTGGCCCCCCCAGAAACAACTGTTCCCTGTGCACCTCCATTCTCTCCCCCCCTCTCAGGCTACCCTTAAGCTGTCACTCTGTTGCACATTGAAGCGTGAAACTTGGATGCTTGTCACAAAAATGGTTCCTGTCAGATTTCGTTCGTTGCGGTTGCTCCACAACAAGTATCCTGCCGAGAAGGATATCATCGACACGCTCACATATAAATTACAAAATAGTGCAAAAGCAACAAGCCACAGAATCGAGTTACTTGACCATCCAATTGAACCCATTCCTTGTACCCCGTTGCATTAGCATTTGCCAATGTTGCCCCACTGTGGCAGCTGGAAAGTGCACCAGCTGCGTGCCTCAAGTGCAGAGCAAAGTCAAGGAGTGACTTTTCTCCTATTGCTCTATCTTTCCACTTCTGTTTTTACAATTAATTAAACTGCACAGTGGCTACAGTAACAGATAGCTGAGATGAACTCGGCATTCTTGAGCAAAAATACTACTAGAAAATGAAAAGTTTCTCTTTGATTGATTGAAAAGATTTGAAAAGCTCAAACAAAATGTGTAAAATTTTAATCAAGTTATTTTTAAATTAGTTTCCCAGTCTCTAACAGCTTTTTACTTATGATCTTTGGAACAGGCTTAAATTAAAATATTCACCTTTAATTTTTTCAAATCTCTTTAAGAGATAGAAGATCTCTTATTTATTTTCTGAAGACTGCCTAAATTTTTAGTTAATAGTTGATTCTATCTATTTTAACAGAGAGGAGACTTCTATCATCTGAAGGATTACAAATTTATTTATAATTATTTTATATTATTTTTGCCTTGAAAACTTTTGTTTTCTCTTAGCAATTTTATATTTTTTCAATATATTTTCCAACGTTTCTCAGTCTTTTCTTTAGTTCTCTCTCTCTGCCCGGCTTTTGTTTTACTTTGGCATCTGCTGTTTTCATAGTTTATTAGCGCACTTTGCTTTGCTCTTTGTTCTTACTCCTTCTTTGTTGTGCCTTCCACAGGATTTGAGCTCCTTCTGGCACTCACACCTTACCAGCAGCTGCCACCAGACATTAGAAAAATATTTGCAATTTTCTCAACTTCTTTTATTTTGTTTTTTATTCCTTTTTATTTTTTCCAATTTCTTCTTTCTGCTGCAGCCAAATAAAGTGAACTTGCTCAACTCTGACATTGGCTTCACTTCGAGTTCCTTTTGAAGTCTGCGCTTCCTGCTGCTCAGCCAGCAGCTGTTTAAAGATCTGCTGCAACAGAAGCAACTAATGACTTTAAATGTATAAAGATAAGTAGCGTTACGGCAGCTAAAACGACAGCGACAGCGACAGCAACAGGGATAGCAGCAGCAAGGAGTTCAAGGAGCAACAGTGGCTGCCAGGCATATGCACACAACAGCCAGAAAAAGGTGTAAGGAGTGCTCAGGAGCAGCCTCGGCAACAAGAGAAATTTGTTGTGCACAAGGACTTTGAGTTTTTCATACCCTCCTCCTGCTTGTTCCCAGTTTTCCTTCATTGCTTGTGTAAAATAAACGACAGCTAATAATGCGCACAACAAGGCAGCAACGCACAAAAGTAGACTATACTAAGTAGCTGTAGTAGCAGCAGCAGCAACAGCAGGCAGACAACTCGAATTTCAATACTCTTTTTGTTTGCCTGTACTGCACTATCTTTTTCCAACTTTATTTTGGGCAGATCCAATTGAGAATTTCAATTTTTCTCTATCAATAAAAGGCTTGGGAAATTCAGTGAATATCAATGAAATTTCGAGAATTTAAAGTGATAAAAACACGATACATTTGGATAACTTTTTCTATTGTTCTCTAGATAATTTTCTCTGTAATACATATTTCAATGAGAAAAAAAGATGTATATTTCCTCCCACAATTAGAGTTAACCAATAATTTACCTAAGCCGAAAGTTTTTAATTAAATTAAGCTCCAAAAAGTATGCTATAAATGGGAGTTTACAGCAGTCAGCTTACATATTTATATGAAAACATAGAGCATTGCCTCGTCGAGTAGTTTTGCGCTACGCCTTTTATTGTCGCTTGGTGTTTTGGAGGCGTGGCACGAGTTTAATTGGCACACATGAAACAAACGCGTGCGTGACACAGTTGCCACTACTAAAAAGGATGGGAGGCAGGGCAGCAGGGAACAGAAGGAGTTAGTCCTGGGCTTGGCTGCGCTGGGCTGGGCTGGGCACAAAGTTTCGCTCATATGCATAGACACATTTGCCAAAGCAAAGCCGCGCCAAGGGGCGGGTGTTGGGGACTTATGCCATGGTATAGAATGGCTCCCAAGTTGATCTTTCGGCGTGTAGGCGTGGCACGGCCCTTTGCAACGCCCGCAACGCCTTATGCAAATGACTTGATGTGTGCGCGGGCACGCGGCTTAACATTGGGGGCAACAACAGCTACAACATGGGCCAACAGGAGGAGGCTGGGAACAACATTGGGGCGACAAAGGCAATGCCAAAAGCTCAAGTGTTAAGGGTCGCAGCTTAAGTTTAATTAGACGCGGAGCATGTGATTTATTTGATTGCCACTCGCTATTCAGCTTACAATGCGCAGCTGAATAGTTTTTTGTGGGTCAAAGTTTCGGTCCTCAAACCATTCACAAGACACTCTCAGCCAGTGCAATTCGAAAAAGCTGACAAACTTAAAGTGAATTTTTTCTTTGAAATATATTAAAGCTTACTTTAAAGTTACTTTAAGGACTTTACAAACTAGTCTTGAACTACTCAGAAATTCTAAGGATAATAGATTTCTTGGAGTAAGTTTATTAATAGAAGTGCCATGCGGATTTGAGTTCTTTATTCATTTCTGCCCAAAGAAGTATGCTTCAAAAATGTGTGTGAAAATGAGTCGAAAGTATAACCTAAAATTATGGTCTGAAAATAAGAATTATTGACTCATTGATCACACAGCCAAAATCATCTAAAAATGCTAATTTAAATAATTATATATTAAACTTTCTTTCTAATTCTTTAAAATATGTTTTTTAAGTAAGATTAGAAATAATATTTGGGTCATATTGGATATAATATACCTTTTTTATTTATGATAAATTTTTGAGTACTTTTTTAAGGCAAAGAAAATGTGAGAATAAGTAATAAATATTCTAGTTCAAAACAATAAATTGATATATTATATAAAGTATTTTTAAATATAAATTAAATTTCATTAATATTATTTGAATTGAAAATAAGAACAAGCAAGTTGTGTGTAGTCCAAATTTTTTATAGTTTGTTTCAAAAAGAAGGGTATTTTTTATAAAAGTTGTTCCAAATTGAGACCACATTTTTTATACTATTTTTCAAAAAGTATTTTTTGTGGATTATTTGTATTCAATTATTTGTTCTTAATTAATTAAAAACAAACCAGCAATAAATGATTTTTTGAAAATATATATATATTTTAATGAGAAGCAACTAACTTTTTTTATATTATGTTATTTATTTCATCTATTAATTTACTATAAAGTTTTCAGCGCTGCTTTAACTACAGCTACTCAACCAACATGGGGTATACCAGAAAACCTAGTTTACTTCACAAAGTTTTGCCTTTTGCCCAGGTAGCACTCGCATGAGTAATGAGCGTTTCCATTTCGCTATTCTGCACTTAAAAACTCATCCAGCCGTGCAACACAGAAGGGAAGAGGGGGTCTGAAGTGGGGGAGGCGGAGTAGCGACCCAGAGAGCCGCATAAATAATAATATCTGTCAGCTAAGTTGAAGCTAGTTTTCTTTGTCTGCTTTACGCCTGATTCGCTACGCAACTTTGGCTAGGTAATTTTTTAGTGGCAAGTGGAAAATGCGAAGGGGGCGAGCAGGGGACGGAAAAATGAGGTGCAGGCAGTCACTCAGAAGCAGTCGAGTGCACAAAAGTATGCAACAGTCTGTGGCAGCGGCATGCACAATATGCTGCTACTCCTTGTAAGCAAAGTTGCAAGAGAAAGGTTGCGGCGAATGGCAGGAGGTAGCTACTAAAGAGCTAAATAAAATGGCACAACCAGCACACACACACACGCACACGCACATAGACACACACAATAGGGGTTGACCTCCATTGCCGTCAAGACGTTTCCGGTGCTCTCAGAGTTCCTACACAGAAAAAAAGGAGAAAAAATGGTTTTGCATTCCGATGTATTTTTTATAATATGTTGTAAGCCTTGTTAATCCTTGTAGTTTTCGCTTAATTGAAGCCATTGGCGGAATTAAAGCTTAGTAGATTAAAGCTATCTTACCTAAGCCTGCCCCAAGAAATTATGAAGTCAGAGCCTTTTTTGAGCAATATTTCTTTCCGTGTATTCCTGAGTCCTGTCGCTGCTCTTGTCCCGACTTGTCACTTGCACTCGGCACTGACAGTTGGCCAGCAGCTTTCATTTCTTTAGCTGCTTTCGAGCTATATTTTTTTTTTTCCTTCTTCTATTCTTTTCTTACCACTGCCACTGACAGTTGCATTTATTTATGCCGCTGCTCCCTTTGACCTCCAGCAGCTGCTGCAGTATGCCAGCAACACTTTAAATCTCTTTCGAAATTTTAAGGTCTGAGTTTAGATTTTAATAACGCAAATATTTTTCATTAATAAAACCAAAGCCAAACAACAACAATTTGCTGTATCAAAATTATTTTTGGCCCAAAATCTCTCCATAAAAGTTTTTCCAGCTTGTGTGTGTGCTGTGTGTGTGTGTGTGTGGGAGTAGTAAAATATGTAATTATCCATAAATTATGTTCGCTCTTCAAATTAGGTTAGCTCGCCAAAGCACCAATTCCTTCCGCCTCCGCCTCCGCCTCGCCGTGTGGTGGCGGCTAACAAGTTTGTACATTTTTGGTTTTAGAAATTTACGTTGCTAATAATTATTTTTCGGTTTTTCTGTTTACAATAGTTTGTGGGTTGGTTCCAAGTAAGCGAAATTAGAAGGGGAAACTGGAGGTAGCTTCCACTGGGTGCGTATTTTGTTTGCATAATTTGTTGGTTAAGCGAATTTGTTGAGCTTCTGAAGAGTTTTTTGCCAGCAGCATTTAATCCAAAGTGGTTATTACAATTAAATAGGGATGTGATTTTTGGAAATAAATAATTAATGTTTGCTTTCCTTTCATATCCCCAAATTTCAATTGAATTTAATTTATGTAATGGGTAAGAATTCTTAGGAAATCTGCATAAGAAGTCAAGAGTAAAAACCTCAGCAGAGAAATTATTAAACCTCTCAAAGAGCTATAGAAATCTGAAGATTGTTTTTGTTTTCATTTATTGAAGAAAAATAGTACTTTACTAAGACAATCGTATATTTAATTAAAGCCAAACCTCATGTAATCCTCACGAGGATTTAGGGGGGTCAGGTAGTGGGGAGACCTCAGGGTTGGCAAGGCCTGCTGCTTCAAAGTGGCAATTAGAGTTGTACATACCCTCAGCATAATCCCCAGAGGACGCAAATAAGAGCCTTCGGGGGAAACTTCATATAGTCATCATCAAGGCTGAGTAGTTCCTCTATATACAAAGAGTTGGCCAGCGGCTGAAGTACGCTGCTCTGCTAGACGCCAGAGCCCCCTACATTCCCGTCCTGCCAGGAGACTATTTTGAGAATCCTCTTCAAGCAAACATAAATGGAATTCGAATTGTTGCCAATAAATTTCAGAGACACTTGTAGCCTATATTAAAGCATAAGCAGAGCTGAGGCTATGGTTTATTTACAATGATTGCCACTTTGCAAACAATTTCCATTGGCTTGGAAAATGGAATAAGAAAAATAAAAGAAAAATCTTTCGATTACAATAGAAATTATAAATAACGATTTATCATTGCAGTTGCAGCTGCAATTGCAGTTCGAAGCGACACACCTGAATGCACTAGGTCCTGGCAACCAAATCCTTGCAAAAGCACTTGAGCCGTAGGAAGAGAAGCCCTGGCAACATACTAAAGCGAAATAAATTGCCAATGGCAATTGCAGTTGCACTTCCAGTTTGAGTTTCCTGTCTGTAACTGAGACAATTTTTGCTGCCAGACATCAGTGAATGTTGCTCTATTTAGTTGTAAATACTCTGCCAATAATATAAGCAAGGAATTTGTGTTTTTCCTTTGGTCAAACGGCGGAAGTCTCGGAAGTTTTTGCTTCAGTCAATGTTTGACTGCAATACGAACAAGCGTATAACTGAATTTACAGCATTTTACTGGCCCCAGCTCTAGTAGAGCCACTGGTGTGAATATTATTTAAATTACGCATACGCCGCATTGGCCGCGTGCGCTTACAAATACTCTGTAGCTGAAGCCCGAAAAACTCGAAATAAACTCGGCACATTTACCGCTAATCGCTTCCCCACAGACGCATTAACAATTTATCTTGTTTTATTTTATGCGAAAAGTTTCGCCAAGCCGCCTCCCCCGCTCTCCATTCCAGCAGCCTATGGAGCCAAACATTTGAATTGAAAATCGTGCAAAACTGAACAAAAAATATGTATCAACGATATGCGAGAGCCTTCGATTCAGCTGGGAAATTCAAAATAAAAAAAAAATGGAGCCTGCGAAGGATGCTGCAGGAATGCTCCCTGTGTGTGAGTGTGTGAAAAAGGACTGGCAAATATTGGAGCATTGATATATGCAACAGCTGAGCGAAATGTTGTTTGTAATTATTTAGAGAAAGTTTTTTAAGTGAAACTCTTTTTTCGTATAAAGAATAACTTATTTTTTATATGTTTAATATTATTTAATAATACTGGATAATCCTTATTTAAAGGGACTAAAAGTTCATATGAAACTACTCTACTTTGCTTCTTGAAGCTTTAATCCTTTGAGAGCAATTTCAACGTTAAATGTGCTATAATAGTTTAACGGCTGGCTGGCCCATTAATTAATTAATATTAATCAGCAAGAAAAAATTGATTATAATCATTCAATATTAAAGGAAACAGTGTAACCTTTTGAGGCAAGAACTTTCATTTAATGTTGGGACAAAACTAGTTAATTTGCAGCAATTTAAAATCCTTTTGAAAACTGTAAGAAAACTTAAGGTTGTTGTCCCTTGTTGACCCAACACACAATCCACAATCCATTCCAATTAAGCTCGAGCTCATAAACTAACCCAGACCAGACCAGAACAGACCGGAATAGTCCAGAATAGAGCTGAACATAATCTTTATTGTGCCCAAAAGGCCATGTGCGAAAATTACGAAATTAACCCGCACATTTTATAGAAAACTGACCAGAAGAAAAGGACTTTGAAGGGATGAAGAAAGGCAAATACAATAGAAAGGGGCTGGCAACATTTTAATGCTGGGGTCAACAAAATGAGTGCAGAGAACGCAGAGAACTCAACTCAATGCAAATTTCAAAGTTAATCATGGTGAAATTATATGACATAAAACGAAGAAGGCGGCAGAGAAGTGGGGAAAGAGGGGAAGGCGAGAAGAAAACCCTTTTAGTTTGTTCATTTGTCAAACTCAAAGAGCTTCGAACTGGGAACAACAGCTGTTGCAGGCAAAAATATATAGTTGGGTTGCCTTTTGCGAAGGAGACTGTCAAATGAGATTAAAATAAGCTTGTTCGTTCGTCAATCGAGTTGGTTATCCCCTCCCCCTCTCCACACAGTCCCTCACACATGACAATGGAAGCCCTCTAAAAAAAAAAACCCCCAACCCAAGCCAACCCTTAGCCATATAATGGTCGCTGCAAATTTATAGCAATTGTGCACTAAAAGGGTTTTATCCACGCACAACAGCTTGACCAATAAAGCAACTAAGCGCATTTGTGCTCCACTCCAATGGAGCTGCCTGGAGAATTGGTAGGGATTTGCGGTAGGGAGGGGAGGGAGGGCGGTAACGAGAATCATACAGAGGGAATATGGTATGGCTGAGAGCAGTTTATTGCCAAATTGAGTTCTGAGCGAGCGAGTGAAAAAGAGGGGCACAAAGCTTTGTTAGCTGACGACAAAATGTTGTCAACAACAGCTGCACAATTGAGATAAACTTCAATTTTCGTAAATTGTTTAGTTTATTGAAAAATGCGACAACTTGAAGGCTGCTGTCACTATATACTCTATACTATATATACCCTCTCTCTCTCTCTGTTTCCCTCTCTGTGTCTCTCTGTCTGTGTCTCTTTACATTAAGCGCTTTGAATTTTAATTCAATTTCACTTTAGTTTAGTTTTTAGTATGTGAACGAGAGCATCCACTGAATTTATTGGCACATTTTATTTTACGAATTTATTGGACTTGATTTGATGGGAATTACAATGGAAATTGGCTACAACTGTGCGATGTGTGCCTGATGGCCAGTTAAAAGCTTTGTTTATCTGTCTGTCTTCTGCTCTTCTTCCTTATTTCTCTCCAACAGAACTTCTCCCATCTCTTTACTTTGATTATATTGGCAACAGCTTCAAATAAGTTTCAAATTTATTGTAAATTTCCATTTAAAAACTCAACTTTAGTTAATTTCGAGTGGATAAACTTGTTTTGTTTTTCTTGTGGAAAAAGCGTCTACAATTGGCTGTGACTATTGGCCAAGTTTGCTACTCGAAAAACTTCACAGTAAATCAAATAATAAAAAACCATTCAAATATTTAATAGAAATGAAAAACAAATATTCTTAATTTAAGATTGAAGAATTAAGTATGATTCAAGTATGAAGTGGATTAAATAAGGACCAATAAATCTTGTTGGAATCATGTTAGAGAATACTGATCAATCTTATTATTATTATTAAAATTTATTTCATGATTGAAAGAATTACAAATCAGGTTTACCTTCGTGCTAGCAGAGTTGGGTTAGAAACAGAATAAAAAAAAGAAATGGGAGCTTGAACCAAGAATATCGTCTTGGCTCTAGGATATCCGGAATCGATTAAAGCTGGAAAATGAATAAATGTTTCAATAAATGAAAAGGCATTGCTCTCCATTAATATTAACTGACGATAAATTCATTGGGTGCGAATATAAAGTGTATTAAGCTTTTGCTTAGCACCAAATATTCAGCCATTAGCCAAAAGAAGCCTTCAACTTCAGACAGGCCAGAAAAAAAGTTGGCCATATCAGAAATAGCCCTGCAATTCTGGCTGTTGAAATAAGGCCCAAACGCCAGCTGAATTTGTCTTGCATACAAAGTTGCATGCGGGATTCTCACATGCAGCATTTGCCATTACTTTCACGGTGTGTGTGTGTGTGGTGTGTCTGTCTGGCTGTATGTGTGACTGGTTGGAAAACTGTTTAAGCAGTCGGCTGGTTCAGCTGCCTAATAGCCAAGGCAGCTTAATTGCATACGTGTGTGTGTGTGTGGGCCAACAAAAATGGCTAAAAAGGCAAATAAACAAGCGAAACGTGTGAGCGAATAGTACACTCAGAGAAAATGCTGAGAATCTTGGTTTTCTATTTTTATTTTTAACAAACTGAAAATATTGATTTTCTTGCAGTTTTTGGCTTTAGGGCTCTGTTCAAAGTGCACAATTTCTTGGTCAACCAGCTTCAAATTGGCTTACAGCTTTTGAGGTTTTTTTTTGCTTTCTTTTTGGTTTTTTTCAGTGTAGCCTAAAGGAGGTAAATTCATTATGTATTTTGCGCCTTCGAGCAGCTGCAGAACTGAAACCATTAATGGGAGTGGCAGGCAGCAGGCATCAGGCAGTAGGCACTTGTTATGTAAGTAAGACCAACACTCTGCACTCTCTGGAAATGGTGAAGATGCCAATAGGAGTAGTCGTACCTCAATGATCTGCTGCCTGCCTGCTGTCCCTTCGGCTGTCCTAGACCACTCTTCTACCGCAATTTCTATGCTGCTCTTCCGTTTTGGTGCTTGTTAATTTTCCAGTGGAAATTGCTTTGGTATTTACAGTGCACTCGGGCAAAGGCGCATTACAGACACGCAGTGCCCTCTCTTTCCTTCACTCTCTCACGCTCTCTCTTTCTCTCTGTATCTCCGTCTTTTTCACTCTCTCTTTGAGTTTATTTTGTGCTATTTGCAGTGCATTTTCCATCGACAGCTGTTAAACATTTTCACGCAAACTCTGCCGCTTGCCGCTTGCCGCTTGATTGTGTTTACTCGCTGAGTCGCTGTCAAAATCGTCCTGCCTTTCCCAGCGCCAAGTCGGAATTTTCCTTTGCTTTTCCTGTTCCCCCTCTTTGGGGCTAATCAAGGCAGCCACTTTGTTTGATAGCCCCAAAAAGTATGCTTTGGCATATTTTGTAACCTGCTTATCTTTAAACTAATTTGTTTCGCTGCAATCTTCCTTCCCTATCCCCCCATTCGCCTCCTGGAAATGGTCTTTTACAATTCCATTCGCATTTTGTGGTCGTCTTTTTATCAACTTTGCGGTGCGTTTCATTACCCAGACAACGATAGAAACAACAACAGCCACGAAGGACTATAAAACATTGCAGCATAAAAAGTAGAATTCCTTTCCCATTCCCGAGTCCTTCCATCCCATCGCAACATCGTAACAAGCAAAAGTACTCTACGAAAATAAAACAAAGTAACTATAATAAATGTTTGCAAATAAATTTGAGCTGCAGTATTGTATTTTTTTCTGCTTTTTTTTTCGATCTTTTTGTCGGTTTTGTTGCCTTGGCATAAAAAAAGTTTAAGCACTTTGCTCGCTTCTTGTGTTCGGCTTCTTCTCAGCGTATAACAAAATATGTTTTATGTTGCGGAATTTGTACGAATTTTGTGACTGATGAGTACGAGATGTTGCAGGGCATTACGTAAAGACCAGTTAGTCGAGAAAAAAGCAACAACAAAAACAAAAACAAAAACATTGCAGAGACCAGAGTACATAGAAGTATATGTCAGTTCTTAGTGACATTTAACAAATTTGCCAGACCGCATAGAAATAATAATACATCAAGTTGGGTTCTCTTCTCAGCTGGCAAGTCAAGCGATCTGATCCTTTTCAGCGTACTTCTCCTTGTAGATTAATTGCTAATAATTGTCTTTATATAACATCAAATCCACACCGACAGCAATACCCTTCCTTTAGAACTGGTGGCCTGCAATTGAGGCGTGTTAGCAGCACCAGAAAATGTCGTAAAATAACTCAAACTGGTGTTTTGGTATATATTAAATCTTATCAGTCAGAGATAAAAATAAAATGAGATAAAAACAAAAAACTGAAGAAAATAAAGAAGAATTCCCACAGCGTTGCATGTCACCACGTGCTGTCTTTAAGTCTGTTCACAGAATCCTTCGCAGTCACTTTTCACTTCTCCCAATCAGAGACACCCGCCTACCCACACACACACAGTGAGTTACTATCTCTCTGTGTGTGTGAAGCGCATTTTCGGCTTAAAGGATTTACACTGAATACTGAATGTTTATACTGCATATGAGTTTAGTTTTCGGTTCAGTTCGATTCGCATTGATTCGATTCGGTCGCGAACTGTCGCCGCCTGGCAACGCAGCTCGCAGTGAGGAATCTCCTATTTCCATAAGTGAATTTCAGGCCAAGCAGCAATACACTCAAAAAAAATATCTTTCCATTACTAAAAACTATTAATTTTATGTTTAAAAAAGCTCCTCTAATTTAGAAAATGATCAGTCTTTAATATAAAATATTTATGCGAACAGAAGAGTCATTGTTTTTTAGGCTAATTTTTCTTAGCAAATTTCTCTGAGTGTACTCACACACACGCAGACGCATGCTAAGCAGGCAAACGTAGCATACTTCAGGGCGTCATATATATGCGAAAAGCCGATGCCGATGCCGATGCCGACGCCGACGCCAGCGGAGACGCCGCCATATCATTGCCAAATGGTGTCATGTACGATATGCGAGAATCGTGTTGTACACAATTTCATGGCTTGGATTTTGCCAATTTTCAATGTAAAGTCTGTCAGGGAGTATGCGAAAATCGTGTGGAAAGCGGCTGCCTTAAGACCCGGCTCCTGATTGGGAATACTGAAGTCGGAGTTGGAGTAGCACTAGAAGTAACAGTCGCAGGAGCAGCTTTCGTTTTGTGCGTATTTGGTTTGCTAATGGGAAACATTTGGCTTCTGAAATCAGTCGGAAAATGCACTGAGAGTTCTTATATCTTTCCTTTTTTTTTCGTCTTTTATCTTTTCGTCCTTTGTTTGCCCTGCCACGTAAAGCCTGTGCAGCTTAAGGACTATACCAATGATTTAAGAGTTGATTTCAGTTCGTTCTCGGAAAACAGAAAATTCTGTGACTTGTTTGATGACTGAATTTGCGGGTTGCAACAGCAAAAAAAAGGAGTTCTTGAATCAGAAAAGTGGAGAAAGGAGTCTTTGAACTCAAATAAAATTAAAGCATAAAAAGTATCATTTTTATTATATAAATTATAAGAAAATATTATAGAATATTTCTATGAAAATTTTACACAAAATACAGGAATTAATACGTATTATGAAATCCTTAATTAACCAAATCATCAACCATAAATTATGCTCGTAAAAATACACAAAGTGAATAATTTGCGTTTTATTCATATCCTTTCAGCTAGAAAAGAGAAAGAGAGGGAGACGGAAACTCACAATCATTAAAGCAAATGGCAATGGAGAAAAGTGAAAACATATAGAGAAAGAGAGAAAAGAAATGGAAAAACCCCATCTAACAAGTTGCTAGTGCAAACAGGAAATGAATATGCAAAAATGGACAAAAAGGATATGAAAAATGCAAATAACCAAATCGAGTTCAATGCAGAATTGTGCTAACCCAACGTATTTACACAATTCGTTTCTGCCAATTCTTTGCATGTCGAATGGCAACGACAACTGGGAAACCTAATACGAATACGAATACGAATATGACTCACTGTGCTGCCAACTGCTAATTGTGGCTGGGCAAAGGCGCAGGGAGCGAGGCTAGGGACGAAACGGAACTCGACAAAAGCAATGGCAAAAATCATATGAAAATATGCATTAAGTGTAACCACAAAATAGAAAACCAGCAAAAAAACAAAAAAAGAAAAAAAACCCAGAAGAGTTACAATAAAAAAAGGGAAATTGCAGTTGCAAAAAACAAACACGAGACTGCAAATGTAAAAATTGATTTCTGCGGTTTCAGTTAAGGACAAAAATCGGTAGTGCGGATAACGGATAACGGATAGAAAAAAGCCCCACTCTAATTCAGTTAATAAATAAATAAATAACGTTCAATAATTGCATTAAATACGCGTATACAAAATGAAGCCACCGAGTGAAAATCTATGCAGTATTTTCATCATCTGCCTAACCTGCCTAACAACTTTACCAGGTGAGTGTGAACAGACTCTTTTGTGCAGCTCAAATCTAGTGTGACCAGACTTCCATTCAACAACAATTCTTCTCTGGCTCTCTTTGTTTGTTTTGTGGTCCAAAAAGCCTCTATACAAAAGGGGGGAAAATCGGGTAACCACAGAAAATGCAGTAAACAACGTCAAACTGCAATTTTCAGTGCTGGCAAATGTTGACGTGAATTATTGAAAGCCACAAATAAATAAGTGTAGCAAAATGGCCATTTAAAGTGGCTCTAAAATGTTACTTTTGCTTTATTTAAACTGTCTCTAAATTGAGTTCCCCTTTTCAATATCCATGCTAGATCCTTATTAATTTTATAATACTTGTAATGCTCAGGTAATTTTCTCTTCTTCACCATTTGCTCGCATTAGTCATGTCCTTTTTCTATAATATTCTTAATGTTTTATTTCTTTGAGAACACTTGGAACCTATAACTCCTTTGTCCAGCTGCTGCATGGACTCACTTCTCCCCATCTTCTTTTTTTTTTGTGCTATTCATACAAATTTTTCATTATTTTATTCAGCATTTTTATTACGCTCTATACCCTTTAAAATATATAACAAGGGTATATTAAAGCATCCAGAAATCAGTTGAAATTTTGATTACTCTCTAAATATTCCCTTCAAAACGAGTACTGAAAATCTGAAAGTATCCCATACAGAGGCAGAGCCTTCCTCTCACATTTTGTACAGAGCATCTCCTAGTCTAGCACTCTTTAGTTCAGATAATTTTTTCACATTGTAATTTAATGCCACGCCTCTTCTCCCATTCAACTTACTGGCATTTGGTATATGAGAATTATTCCATTTCAGTTCCAGCATTCAGTTTTCATCGTCTTCGTCGCCGTCTGACACTTTGGGCAAAATGGCTGCAAGGACTTGTCGCTTTGTCTGCATTTCCGGTAGCTTAAATAACGCTTTTTATTTCCCGTTCCCATCCATTTCTCTGACAAAGAGACAGACACTGCCAAGAATTATTCTACAGCTCAGGCGGCCCTCATAAAACCGTGTTCCCTTTGGCGGTTTTTATTAAAAAAAAAAAAAAAGATAGAAAAGTCATTGCATACGTTGAACTTGAATGTCCTTCATTAATGCTCTGCAGTGCTGCAATATTTACTCTGGCAGAGTATGCGGGTATGCGGCTTGGATTGGGCAATTCATCAAAGCGACTTCCATTTCCGGTCTAGGCCAAAGCTACACAACAGCTGGCTTGATTTTGACTGTTGACTTCTGGCTGACATGCGGCCAAGTGACGTGCCGGAAAGTAAGTCATATTTTAGGGCGAATACACTCAGAAAAAATTACAATAAATTCAAATTAATAACTCTTGAATAATATACTGTGCTCTTGCATAAATCTTAAGTAATTATTTAGTTGAAAGTTTCAGTTTTGAAAGCTGGAAAATTTGTATTTAAAAAGAATTCTATTATATATTATTATTTTTCTGAGTGTAGTCCACAGCGGAACAATGAAACTTTGACGGCTGTTCGAAATTTCAATCACGTCGCACGTATCCTTCACTAGACACGCATTTCAATGGCCAACAAAAAGCAGGCTTAAAAAATTTGTAGGGTATTAGCCAGAGTGTGTGCGTGTACATGTGACGCGTGTGTGACTGATATACACACACACACACATAAGCACACTCAGCCACAGTTCAGTCAAAATACGCGAATTTGAGTACAATAAAAAAGAATACAATTATTTTTCAGACGTGCAGCAAATAATACACTATTGTTGGCTAAAATATGTAAAATTTAAATCAATAACTTCTGTCTAGGCCTTACAATTGTGTAACCTTTATTTAGTTACTGGCAACAAAGCTTTGGCAAAGCCTGTAAAAAGAGCAAAAGCTGCCTCAAATATTATTGGCAAAGGCTTAAAACAAAGAGCCCAAAAAAAGTAGAATATATACAAAATTTACGAAACTAATTGGCAAGCTAGGATACCCAATAAAATAAATATTATTTATGACCAAGAGTCCTCAAAGTTCACAAAAAATTCAGTTATATTTCTGTTGAAGAAAAGCTCAATTTTTCAATTATATTTTCATAGTTACCTAACAATTTTGGTCTTAAAAGGAGCCTTTAAGATTTATAAGGATAATTTGGATTTGAAGCCTCTCTCTCTCTCTTGCGATCGCTAGCGCCTATCAACGCCTTGCTGAGCTTTTAGCTTGCAGTTGAAATACACAGACACAACGACATACATATATATATACCAATACCAACACACACACGCAGAGAGAGAGCCGCGTATTTGTGGCACGCACGCAACGATGGCGGCGGCTGCCGGAAATGCCAAGCTGAACGTCCCAAAAGCAGCAACAAAATGGAGAACAACACGAATCAACTGTTGGCATGTTGACGATTCTCTTCCCTTCTCCCGCTTCCTTCTCTACTCCAGTTTCCTTCTTTATTTTATTTTTCTTTTTTTTCCTGTTTTGGCTGGTTGGTTGGAATTTTTGCCAGCGTAATCACGATTAAACTGTCAACGGCATACTAATTAGATTTTTATTTTTATTGCGCTATGACAGCGCCGCGTGACGGCGTCACCAGACGTCCTACGTCCCACGTCCTGCGTCCTGTGTCCTGTGTCCTCTTAGAATAAGGATACAGACGTTGGGGGCTGCTTAGCAAGCGTGCCCCTGGCACTCTCTATACCCTCAGCCGCTTCATTCCCAGGCGCGCGCGTGCTTCGCATGGAAAAGTAGCCACAATCCCGGCTACTGCAGCCAGGACCCGAACCAGGAGTCCTGCCAGGCACTTTGTGGCGCCTGCTACTTTGTGATTTATGTCTTATCATATTTATGAAAATTATTGTTATTGATGGTATTCAATATTATGGATGGAGCTAAAAAAAAGTGCTCTTTTGATTGATTGAAAGATTGAGAGTTGAAAAACTTTGGCTGCGTAATTGATTTAAAATACAGCTGCCTTAAAAGCAATACTCATAATTAAGTGTCAGTTGACTTAGTCAGCTGTTAAATATATATATCGGGCTTGGGGGCATCTTTAGTGGAACCTAAATAATACAGAGAACTGCTGGGTTCTCTACTGTTTTTCAATGCCCATTGAAAGTGATTCAAAGGAGTATAAAGCAGTTGAAAGTTGTATTCTTGATCAGCTGAGTCGGTTTAGGCCTAACATCTTGTGTAGATTTTCTTCTAATATTTGGGCACATTTATCCAAAAGAATACATAAGAAATACATACTAAGATAGCCTTAGCAGAATCCAAGATAAAAGCTCAAAATTCCATAGCGCAGATCAAACGCAGCGCCAAAAAGTATGCAGCATTTTTTGTTTTTCTGTTTTTTATTAAAGAAAGTATATTTAACTTGACTGCAGAGTATCAGCTAGTTGAAACCACTCTCGCCCAGAGCACTCTTACTTACTTTTCCAGTATTTTTTCTTATGGTTTTCTTTAAATTGCTGACTGTGTTGGGGCTGTGTGTGTTTTTTGTTAGGGTCTATTACTTCCAAGCTGTTGAATGCGTCACCGTCACCACAGCCACACGAATTCCCAGGAATTGAGAAGGTCCCCCCCCCCCATTTCTCTCTCTCTCTGTTTCTCGCTTTCTCCCTTTCACCACTTCCACTTCCAGCCCAAACAATTCCTTGCCGCCCTGCTATTGTTAATGTTTTTTTCTATACATATTTTTTCTGTATTTTTTTCTTCTCTTTTTTTTTTTTTTTTCATTAAGTTCTCACCGGCACAGGAAGTGAAATGTTTTGTTGTGCTCGAGCCTTTTGTTGTTGCTGCCGCTGCTGCTGCTGCTGCTGTTGGCTCGCTCGTTGGTCCAAGTGCTAATGCGGCCAGACAATGGCAATGGTGGCAAAGGAGGGCGTGAGTTTTTTATATGTTTTTTCAGTAAATCGTAGCATACTTTTCAGCGTGGAGCTAAACAATTTAATGAATATGTGTTGTTGTTTGTTTACTTAGTGCTGGGCGCTGCCAATTACAAATGTGCAAATATTTTTGCATGCAATTTAAAATAATTATTATACACTCTCATGCAACTTTTGGTTGTTGTTTTAGTTGTGGTCTGATGCCGACTCCTAGAGTCCTGCAGCTTTACAAGACCAACTTCTTGTTGGTTTTCTCTTTAATTTGTACTCATAACTCCCCTGCTTATGTGTAGGGTTTTATTCCTGTTATTCCTGTTGTTGTTTTGCGGCTAGGCAGACAAAAGCTTGAGAAAAATAATCCGGCACATAAAAAGGACCTCAAAAGGCTAAGTTTTTTTTATTATTTTTAAGATTAATTTTAGGATCAGCTCTGCGTGTAAAAGAAAATTGTTTAGCTAGCTAGAATAACACCCTAAAATACAGAAAACAGTACTCAGAACATTTCAACGAAATTTCATTAAATGAATTAAATAAACAAACAAATTAATAACACATCGCTGTAATCCAAGTGATTTTGTTGTGTGCTTTTTGGCTTCAATTATTCAACAATAACTTTTGACCTTTGTAGCTTGATTGAATTCGATTTTTTGCATTTACATTTAATTCTTTAAATTACCACGACAAATAAACCAATATAAAATGTTCACTAAACTGAATTTCTCCATTAAATCTGTCAGGAAATTAAATTAAAATCGTTGGAGGCTATAAAAATTGACGCATAAAATTTTTGTAACATTTTTATCTGACCGCTGATGAAAAGTTTTTAAGTAGTTAAACGCATTTCTCATATCGAAAATAGTTATTATTAGTAAGAAAAAGCTATCTTAAACAGGCGAAAATTATATACCCTTTATTGTTATTGTTTTGTCGTTCCGATCTTAATTTTTTTCGATATGCCTTTAAGCCACATAATTTGCTTCTCAGGCGAAAAAGAACAAATGGATCCTGTGGAAGATATATGATATAGTAATCTAATTCGGTCCGTTCATCTAGCCTAAAACCTTACAAGCTAGTTGGCTTAGAAACAGACAGACGGATAGAACATGGCTATATCAACTAGTCTGATCGTCCTGATGAATAGCATGAATACTCTGTAGTATCAGCTAAGTCTCCACAAAATCTTAATACCCTTTAAAAGGATATAAAAGAATATCAGGGTATGGAATACCTATATGACCACTTGAGCATAATATAATGCGTCATCGAACCGCAGCAATCAGCAATCCCCCAAACAAAAATCCATAAAAATTGTATTAAAATATTAAATAAAAACAAACAAACAACAAACACGAACCAGATATGAATGAAAGCGAAAGGAGGGAGTAATTTTTTGATGAATATGCTGAAAATATGCTGAAAATTATTTCATGCGCATGTGTGGGCGTGGCATTAAAAAGAAAGCACCAAAAAAAAAAAACACGAGAAAACGAGAAAACTTTTGACGGTGAAGTAAACGTACCCAATGGAGTTGGCGTCAGTTTTTTTGGACTCATTCGTCTGCAACAGATTTACATCATCATCATCGTCATCGCAGGAGCCGCAGTGGCGGCATCGTCGTCTCTGTAGATACAACATTATCATCATATTCTCATCATAATCGTCATCAACAGGCCAAGGACGTGACGCATGGAAATTAATATACAATATTTCTATAAATGTATATATAGAAATAAATGTGAGTGTATGTGTAAATTGATGGATGACGATGTCTGCGCCGGCTGTGGATATTCGTGGCTTTCCCCTTTGTATTGACTCTGGCAAAACTTGTGAATATTTCCAAGCAGCTGACATTAGGTATTCATAGCTCTCTGAACAAGGCTAATAGATATATTAATTTGGGTCTAAAATTGTATTGGCCAAGCTGAAACGATTTCAAGTTCAGGCATACAATTAAATCATAGGAAAAAGGAACCTGACTTAAAGAGTTTTTCTCACTTTTTTTTCTATGCAAAACTTTCTCAATAACTCAGACTTGAAATGCAGAAGAAAAGCTTTGCGGCATTAAAATCACTTTAAAAAGAAGAAATCGACGCAACTTTTGCCCGACATCAGGCAGAAAGAATCCATTATAAAACATACTTCAGTACCTCATTTCTTTACTTGTGTGGCTCTGACTTTTTGGGCTCGAGACGGGTGCGGGGCGGGTGAGGGACGGGCTCGGGCTTTGGGTTCAGTATTTTTTGCTTGCCTTCTTCTTTCTTTGCCTCACTTTCTTTTTATTATTTCGCACAATGAACGCACTTGGCGCACATTAAATAAACCCCCAAGAAGCATTTATCAAATTTCTCTTCTCTTTATAAATATTGCCCAGCCCCACAACTGAATATGACTACTTCTCAGTGTGTGTGTGAGTGTGTTTTTTTTTTTCCTGTTTTTTTGTTTATTTGTGTGTATTTTTGAAACATTTATAAAACGTCAGGTGCTGCTGAAACAGGTGAAAGAGGGTGGCAGAGGGCTGGGCTGGGGCATAATGCGCGCTTAATGACAGCAATGAAGATGCCAAAATGATAAACAGCAAAAGCGGCCCAAAGGCGCCAACCGCAAAACGTTGCAAAATGGCCACAAAACAAACTGAAAAATAAACAAACTTGAAAAAAAAATGTGTGTTGGCCATTTTCCATTTTGTGGTTAGAAAAGAAGGCGTGTGTTTGCTATGGGCGTGGCTCTCTGTCTTATACTATAAAGCCAATAATAATCGAAAAATCACGTAGCTAAATTTTAATCAATAGCACAGTTTGAAGAGCTTGTTTTAAATAAATTAAGATTTAATTTAAATGAATATTTATTCATTTATTGAAAAGCTTTTAAGACAGTTTGTGCTTTAAATTGCTAGTTTTCTACTACGGCTTCAGCTAATTAACTGCAATTAGTTAACAATTTACAAGCCTTTATATTATATTATTTAAATCTCTATAAAAAAAACTAGTTAAACTAAACTTTAATTAACTTTTGTTGATTGAATTCGCTTACCTTTCACAGCTGTCTGTTAGCCACAAATGTATGCAATTAATTAAAAAATTTGCAGCCTTTTGAAATCCATTTTAATTGTGTGTTTATTTTAGCTTGAAAACTTTACAGCCACATTCAAGATTTGGCTTTAACATTGCTCTAGCTATTCTTCTATTATTAAACTCTGATGTTGCTGAGAGACAACAAGCTTTCACCATCATCATCATCTTTCATCATCATCATCAAGTTGTCGGCTGTTGCCTAATGAGTTGACTTTTTTATGCCCATAGAATGCTCCCTGGCTGTGTTTTTCTCTTGGCTTTCACCATGGCTTATTGATAACAATAAAAGAACGGCAACAAAACATTCCATTCAAATGGCTCAACTCTATTGTGGATCTGTCCTGGCATTGTTTGCGCCCTGACGAAACGAGACTCGTCATCGGCCGAAGGAAAAGGAAGCGATTACATATATATATACATACATATCTGTATACTATATCTTCTGTTGCTCCCTGGGCGCACTTTAAATGTCAATTAGTTGTCAAATGCTTTATGCACTTGTCAATGGACAGGAACAAAAAATAAAAAAAAAAAATAGACAGAGAGAGAAAAATGTTTTCAGCGTGCTTTACGAGTATTTCTGCAGAAAAAGTACAATGTCGAAATAATAATAATTTATAACTATCAATGTCATAAGTTCAGGACAAGCTCATCAATCAATGCATTAGACAGCTTAACACAGGCTATGGTGGGTGTGGCAGACAGCTCCTCGCCCCTCTGGCAGAGCAATTTAGATGAAAGTCTGTCCAACAGTTTCTACTTTTGTTGTTATACAGCGAAAAGTTTTTTTCGCCTTCGGCATTGCTCATAATTTTATGTTGCATACTTTGCTGCGCACAGGAATTTCCACGCTACAATTGACAGCAATTTCGTTTCCTTTCCTTCGGTTATTTGGCCAAACTTATCGAACTGCTGCTAACCCGAAAACTTATTGGCAACATGAAAAGTTCAGCTGGATTATTTTCGGGGGTTGCTCAGGATTCTCCTTTGATTGAGTTTCATTTTAATTCGATTTCTTTCTCTTGGCCTGCAAACAATTTAAGTAGTCATTGTGTGAGAGAGCGAGGAATTCTAGGCAGAAAGGAAAGTAATAATATGAATGAAATATTGCAATTATTAATGGAACTAATTTGGGGAACTATGCGAGTTCCAGGCCAGGGAAGAACTATGATTTTAGGCACATTTATTAGAGAGCAGGGAAGCAAGGGAAAGCGCAAACCATATTGATTAAAGCATAGTGTGAAAATAGGCATGGAATTGGTAAGAAATTTATATTCTCTGGAAAAGATAGATGACCTTCTGAAGCTCCGTTTTTTTTCCAATTTCAAACTGCCAAAATCTGTTCCCTTTTTTTGTCGGTTCTTTGTAACTCTCAGGTGTTGTTGCAGTACATTTATTTTTCACTTTAACTCAACTTGCATTTCCCTCTTGCTTCATTTTGCCTTTAATGCTTTTATTTCTTATTTTGCTTTCATTGTTATTATGTTTTCCTTTTTGTTTTGTTGTTTTTCAACGTCTTCTCTCTCCCTGCAGCAGGACGTGTTCCTTATCCTGCTCACGCCCAGGGCTTATTCAAATTGACTCAATTTTTGTTAAATTTCCGTTGGCCTGCAGTTCGTCCATATATTTATGCCCGGAATGAATCTGCACTCGGTTCTCTTTGCTTTCGCTGGAAGGTTTACGTGCTGGCCCCAAGGCAAGCGATGCCGTTGCCTGCTCTGGCCCGGCCTTAATCCTGGCCAGCGGAATGTGTCGGCGCAAAAGCCAATTTAAAAATGCCAACAATGATTTATGTTATATACATATATATCGCTTCGCTCTGCTTTCTGCTGCTGTTGCTGTTGTTGCTTTGCTTCTTGTTGTTGTGTTGCACGTAACTGTAGTAATTTAAATGCCGTAGAACATCGCGCTTTAATTTAAACAATTAACCCTAATGATTAACCCTAACAAGGCCCCACACAGGGTGCCAGCGAGTGAGGCATCGAGCCAGCGAGCGCTATGTAGCCAATAAAACTTAATGACTTAATGCCCCGGCCCAGGTTCCGTTCGAGCTTGCGTGTTGTTGTTCGACCAAGTGGCAAAAGTCGCATAATTAAAACAACAACAACAGCAACACCAGCACCAACTACAACAACTACAACAACAACAACAATAGCCGTCATGTTGGGCCACTAAAACTAGTGCTAACAGCTCTATTTATATAAACGGCTCGGCAGCAAAGCGACAAAGTCATTGACTTCCTGCTCCTATCGCGAAGCACTGTTAGAAAAGGGGCCTGAAAAAAAAAGGTGAAAGGAAAACCGGAAAAGGGGAAAAAAGGGGGGGAAGAAGGAAAAGCATGTGTGTGCTTACAACACAGCAGTAAAGGCACAATTAAAGTACATGAGACAGGACAATAAAAAACAACTACACAATTGACTATACAAAAGAATATTGTCAGCTTAAAACGACTTTTGTATACTCTACAAGTGCTGGGCAAGAAAAAGTAGGAAAATTACTTAAAGTATAATAACTTAGTGTCTACTTGAACTCGTATTTAACTAAAGGAGAGACTTTTACTGAATAAAGTTAAGGCTACGTCTAAGATCGTCCACAAACTACTGAGGAATAATCTAATTTTATTTTGAATTGAAATTATACTCTGAAAAGTAGGCTTTATTATTTTCTGTGGACTTTGCTTAGGTTTCCTGCTCCGAAAAGGTTTCTAAGGCTCTAAAAACTATTATATTATGAAATTTTAAATTGGAAAGTTAACTGGGAATTCTTTGTTTTTACTTTGTTATTATTAGCTTTAAATTTTTATGCTATTTTCAATATTTTACAGGATATGCCAGTCTCTATCTGAAAGTGAGGTAACTTTGAATGTCCTTTCACGTTGTTGTTGTTGTGCAAAGTAATAGCAAAACCCAACACCACATGGATGACAATGGTTCACTGGGCCTTCCTCATCCTGGCTTCTGTGATTGTCCCTTATCCTGCTGGGTGCTCTCATATCGCTCTCGGCATAGTTGGTGGCAGTTATAAAAAGCCATTATAAACATATGTGCAACTGGGTGCCGAGGAGCCCTTTCTTTCCACTACCCTCTCTCTCTACGGTGCCCTCACCTGCTTCTTGCAGCAGTTCAAGTGTTTCCGCATCTAAGCTTATCTGAGAGAAAGAGGCTATATATATATTTATATTATATAAATTCATTTCAGCTTATTCAGTTGAGCAAATGGGCTCATTTCTTTGCGAAACTGAAACAAGATCGCAAAATTTTAATATAGCGACACCTTATCGCATATCCTGGAAAACTCTTCTAGAAATGTTTCAGAAATGTTCTTCAATTTTTCTCCAGAGATTACAAAAAACCCTCAACTTTTCTCTTCTCATCTTTTTTGTTTTACCCAAAAAAAATGATATTTTTCTTAGTTCGGAAACTGAAATTTATTTTAAGCTTAAATAATTCGATGAAAATTTAATCAAGGACATCAGTCTATCAGTCTGATATTGTCGTTCGTTATCAGTGAATTCTGTTTTTGTTTTGTTAACATTTTTGAGCGTTTGTTTGTTGGCCCAAAATGAAATAGCCCCACAGACTGTGGGCAAACAAGGGGAAGAAATAGAAAGAGAGACGGAAGAGAGAGAGAGAAAAATGCGACAAAATTGGTTGTTGGTTGACCGAAAAAGACGACCCCAAAAACCCCGAAAAATGGTCGCTGGTTGTTTGTTTATTTAGGTGGCAACGGGATGATTAAAAATAATTTGCTCAGAATGTTCCATTCTGTTGCCGCTGGTTGTTTTTGTTTTTGTTTTGTTTTGCCAGCCTGTCCCTCTACACAATGAATGTAAACACATAAACATGGAGCCAACTACAGTACATATACTCGGAATTTTAATTGAAATCTGTCGCAATTTTGATACTCGTACCTCCCTCTCTCCCCTCTTTTCCCACTCTCTCTGCAAAGAACAATAGTGAGAGTGCTTTACCGTGGCACAAAAGACAAAAAAGCCAAACATTTCACTCAATGCGTAGCACTGTGCCGACGCCTAATCCATGTTACCAGCAAATTTAATTGTCCATAATTAATAAATTTAAGCACTAGTACTTAAGTTTGTCAGACAGAATCGCAAAGGCTTGGCGCTCATTAATCACTTCAGTTGAAAAGCCAACATCAAAATCCATCAAATTTATAATTAAAATTTCGCCATTAAACACATAATTTACACACTGTGCATTAACGGAATTGAGAAGCTTTAAAAATCCTTCGTATCCTTTTTAAAGCCGCAGGAATGGCAAACACTTGCAACACTCATAAATCTCGGTCTGCATTTGATGCTTTCACCATGGGAGCTGCCACCTTAACCAATTATAATCCACAGCAAGAAACGTGATAAATCAATAAAGTGTCCTTTGCAGCGACTCAGGATTCTTAAATTTCACAGCATAAACTGATCAAAATATGCATCAAAAATGCATGAAAAAAATAGTTGAAATCTGCTTTCAAAAGTAGTCTCAATATTCGGTTAGATTATTTATCAATTGATATTAAAAAATGAAAAAAAAATCTACCAAAAATTCTCTAAAGTTTTAGTTTTAAGGCTTAATGAAATTGAAATATTTCTTCAATATTTAAGCCAACTTTTGACCCTATAAAGCATAAATATCTATTAAATTTTGGCAAAGATAAAAAAGTTTGAAATTTAGAAGAAGATTTCGGGAAACTTACAAGTCCAAATTTTCCAATTTTAAGGAGTAAATCTGAGCATTTTAACTCTGATGCAGTCCTTAAATAGTTTTGTATTTATTTTCTATTACTTTTCGATATTTTCAGTTATACAACTTGATTCATAGCGGGGCGTATTGGGGGGAGTACTGGGGGGAGTATTGGTTAAATACTTCAAAAATATTCAATATAATTTTATGCTCCCTCGACTTAAGACAAGTGTATTTGTTTACTCTAAGAAATATTTTATTTTAATCATATTTTTGGCTAGAACTAATCCAATTTCTATTTTCACCCTCTTTGTTTCTTTTCATTTTAGGTAATTGATGGCGAAATGAAATTAATTTATGTGTCTGTGTCGGGTTCTCTCTGAAGTCGCTTGAGTAAGTATCGGGCCATATATCACGCATTTGAGACGACGTCGACGACGACGACGACTACGAAAAACAACTACTAAATAATTGTTAATGTATTACGAATAATTTATGGCACTATTTCATAAAAAGCAATAATTTTTCAATATCAAACCAGGCGGCAAACTGGGGCAGAGCCTGGGCCAGGGAGGCGAGGGCAGCTCCAAAAGTATTGGCTCGCTGGCTGCTGACTGCTGACTGCCGGCTGGCGGCTGCCGGCACAGTTGCAGTTGAAGGCTGCTCCTTTTGCCACTTTTGCTCCTGCTGCTTTCATAATAAGCTTGATAAATAATAAAAGAGCGCTAGTAAAGTGAAGGAACTGAAGGGATTGGACTACGGTTGGGTTCTACTGGGGCTTGGGCTGGGTTACACTGTCGCTACAAAGTGAAATTTATCATTTTTCATAGCTGCAAGCTGCACTTTCTGAAACATTTCACTCAGCGGCGGCCAGTGGCAACTGGAGCGAAGGGATGAAGCACAGGCAGCAACAGAATCCTACATCCTTCCCCCCTCCCCACCCAAATTGTGGAGTCTCATATTTTTGACTGCTTAGACCTTCCCCCCAGCTTCGGCGTCGTCTTCTTCCATGTTTGTTATTGCTGCTTCTACTGCTGTTGCCATTCCTGGAACTGGCAAATGTTTACGGAAAGAGATTAATTGATTCCACTTGGCTGCATACAGAGTGTCCCTGCAGAGTCTCTCGAGTGCTGCCCTCGCCTAGCACCGACCTCCTCTTGGTTTTTGAGGTAGGAAATGCTGCTGAATTGTTTGTTGTTTCTTGGTAACGAAGAGTAACATCAAGATTTCTGAACTTGACTTAAAAAAAAACTTGTCTTTAAGAGTTGATTTGAACCCAACTGAGTGCCACTAATTCTATATTTATTTCAATTTATTTGCCATACAACTTTGCAGCACTTTTGCGGCAAGAACTAATTGATTAAATAAATTAACTCGACGTGTAAACAATGTTGATTGTGCAATTAAAGCTTCAGTTAACCACAATCATTTGGCGTATTTTAATAATGTAATTCATTATTATTTTTTATCTTTCTATCAAAATTATATTTGTTAAAGGAGCTATTGATTCAATGCTATGGAGAAAAAAGGACATTGGGGTAGAATAATTGGAACAATTAATATTGAATTGAAAAGAACTCCACGTGAAGTCTATTATACCCTTCTTAAGGCAGGGAAAAAGAGACTTTAAATTTTTGATGACAGCCCCCAAAAGTATGCAAAGCAAAATGTTGCATAGCAACTGCTACTACATCCCACGATGCAGGCCAAGGCTGTGGGTGGAATTTAAGTTTGTGATGCTCTACAAAGTGGCAGCATAACTTATATACTAATATACATACTCTTACCAATATGTATGCACATAAATATGTACATATTTAACTATTGGTATGCTTTACATGATTAAAACTTTATAAATGGCAAGCACAAAGGATTCGGCAAGCGTTGCTGGCGTTGCAGGCGCCAGCGTACAGTTAACAAGTCCTCAAAAACAGTTGCAACGCTTTTTTGTAGTTTGGCAGACTTTTGAAAAGTTTCCTCAAAAGTTGTCACAAGCGCCAGTTGAGGTTGAGAAAGGTTGCGAGAAGGTTCTCCCTGCATTTAATAAGCGGCGAGCTGCCTCTGCAAAGTCTTTGCCAAAGAAGCCAAGCCAAACATTTGCGACATGCCGCACAGTTTAATGTTTGACAAGCAAAACATGCAGCGAGCCTACACGGAGAGAAAAATCGTGCCACTTATTGGACTTAATTTAAGCTCACTTGGGCTTAGAAACAGTTTGAGCAGAGAAATACGTTCAGGTTTCATTGCAATGGATAGAAGCTTCGATAAGTTCGATAAACATTTTCAACGTTTTAAGAAACAGTCAACATAAATTTCCATTTTTCTTAATTTAAGTATAAATTTAACTTACTTTTCTGATAATTTTTCTTATTTTAAGTTTATTATTTTCTACTTAAACGAAGATTATCCAGAAATGGTTTTCCATTCAATTATTGTTAGACAAATTGCACTCAATACTTTCCTTCAAGAGGACTTCATCTTACTTTGATGAACGTCTTCTTTTCTCTCTGTGTATCAGCTCTCCCCCTCCGCCAACACTTCCCCTCTCCAGCCCAGTTCTGCTGCCAAGTGCAGCTGCAATTGTTGCCACGCCCCCGTTGCGGTTTTTGATAACTTTAGCTTGTCAGCTATTTCCAAGTGACAAATATATTTAATTGCTTGCAGAAGTTTGCTGCCAAAAACTTTTTAACCCAATCTCTCGACTATTTTTTTCCATTTATTTATTTTATTCTCTTTCTTTCTTCTTTTTCCTTTTTGATTTTGGCATGTGTGAAATAGACGTTTTTATAATTGCTTGTAATTACGTTTTCATTTGTGGCCTTAATAAGAATTGCACTGACAAAAAAATATGATTTTTTAATACGAAAAGAAATAAAAAACTGTTGCAAATGATTTTGATCCATTCAAAAATATCAAATAAATATTTCAAGCATGTAAAAAAATAGTTTTTTTAATGAAAGACATTTATTGCGCCCTTTTAGTGCAATTAATTACAAATATTTAATTATTTTCCTATAAAAAGCCTTTATGTTTTACCAGAAAAAAACTTTATTACAGGCAAAAACTTATAATAATATCCAATAGATATGAAATATTTGATACGAGTGAAATATCAAATTGATTTGTGAACAATTTTTTGCAGTGTACAGATTTATATATATCCTTTCAGCTGAATTAACATTTAATTATTAACCAGAAAAAAATGATTTGAATTTTATTTAATGCTATTTTCACTAGTAAAAAGTCTACGAAGCAGATGGCAAATGCTTCGAGCAGTTGTCAAACAATTCTGCTACACTAAAAAAAAAATGGAATAAAGTATAGAATTAATTTTACAGGAAACATTAAACAAAACTGAATTTCCTAAAATGAAATTATCGAAATTATTGATTCAAGTTGGAAATTTATGTTTTAATTTGAGAACTCTTAATTTTATTGTGTTTCTCTTCCGAGACGGCTTATATGTATAAATGTTTTATTCTTCATTTAATAAATAAATAACAAATGAATAATAAACAAATAAAATAAAAATTAATGAGATTAAGCTCAGAACTTTCGTGCTTGATTTAATCTCTTCCAAATTTATCGCTTCATAGTAAGCAAGCTTGTTATTGAACCTAGGGCGAATGGGTATTTACTTTCTAATTTAAACTTAATTTACGTACGACTTGAACTAAAATTTAAAAGTTTTTAAGCAGATAATTTTCTTTTTTTACTGTGTAGCTTAAGGACTTGACTTTTGGCCTTCCCACAAATTGCCATTGAGCTGCAATTGTTGTTCGATTTCAAGTCGAAAATATAGTTATTTGGCTCTGAGTAGAAACTTATTTTAAGAACATAAAAAAGGTGATAAATTCTAAAATAAATTTAAAAATGTTGAGTACTTAAATGCAGCTTTAATTCTCTCTGCATTTTTGGAAAGTCAGTTGAGTAGAAGAGTTTAAAGCATTGCCAAATTAACATACTCTTTTCTAGGCTTAAGCAATTTATATGCCAAATTAAAGCGCAATTATGTAAATTGGTAATTACATTAAATTTGTATATTATTTTACTTTGAGCTTATAAATTATATTGATTTAAGTATGTTCTCGTTTAATGGCATAAAAGCTCAATTTTATATAAATCGCTGAAAGTTTTTTCATGTCGGGTGCCGCCTTTTTTTTTTGTTAATGGCAAAAAAATTATTGCAGAAATTCAACGCTTGATGCATAAATCGAGAATTATTACTTCACACAACATTAACGATGGGAGAAAGGCAAAAACAAAAAAAAAAAAACAGAGAAAAATAATAATAAAATAAGAGAAAAAACAAAAACATAAATTCGCGTTTAATGCATTTTTTATGCAAAATAATAATGCTCTGAAATTTGAATAGAATTTAATTCAATTCCAATGCCATCAAAGAAGTGTTATATACTGTTTTTTATTGAAGCCAATTGTCAATTGCTGCGGGCAGGGAGAGAAAATTAAAAAACAAAAGGAATAAAGCCTAATACCCTTTGAAGTTTACTGTTGGATATAAGCAAGGACTTAGCATTAATATGAATTGACTGGCCAAACAAAAAGGAGCCCGCACAGGTTAGCCCTCGCTCCTCCTTCCTAGGTGTTTATTGGATTACCCAACTGTCGCCAGGCTGTATATCCTGAGTTGGGCTTGAAGTCCCAGTAGAACTTCTGAAAGTTGCATATTTTTTAGCCAGAAATAGTTGAAAATAAAGCCTGAATTGTACATGCCAAAATTCAGTGGAAAAGCATGTTGTATTGGCAGTATATCGACTATATAATAAAACTCTTCTTTACCAGCCAAGCTAAGTACACTTAAATCATGCCTTTGGGAGGAGAGTTCAGCAAAAGTCCTACTGGGTGTTGCTTTGGGCCTGTTTGTCAATACTAATCTGCTGCTCACACACACGCAGAACTCAAATGGCTAAACTACAAGAGGCTCCTGTCAGAAAACGTAAAAAGTAGACGGACGATTGGGGTAAAGACTGAGGAGAGAGTGAGATTGCTCTGAGGACGTCATGTTGCGACAGCGACAACACAATCAATGTTAGAAATCGAAAGCAGCGGGAAACTCTGGGAAGGCCGAGCTCTCAGTCGTTGGAGAGTATTTGAACCGGAAATCAAAATAAACAACAGCAAATCAGTCAAACAAACAAACAACAAACAACGGCCGGGTCCTGGCTAAAAGCAATAAGGTCAAAATGTGCTCCCTCTCCTTCCCCTCTCTGCTAACATGGCCAATTTTTGTGACAAAGCTACTCGAGACCATATACCGAACATCTGCCCCCAATAAAAGCTAATGGCAGCATTCCACTCACAGGAACCACTTTCAGGTCTACCAGAATATCCTGCTGCTTGCAGTTTGGGGTCTATAGACTTGAGTGGAGCAGCGGCTCTTGCAATTAGCTGGAAATTAATGACAACAGTGGGTTTTTTGGTAAAAAGAAAGAAAGGGGAAGTAGTTAGTAATGCTATGCATTCCACTTGCAGGATTTTTCTACAATTTTAAGATGGTTCCCTTTCCTTTTTAGCACCAAGTAGTCGCGAATTATGTGAATCTTAGGGGATAATTTTATAAATTATATATTTACTAGGACAAAAGATCCATAGATAAATTTTGTAAATAAAACAAGGCTATAATTCCTTAAAGACAGACGGATTAGCTATCTAATCCTATTTTATTTATATATTTTTTAGTAATTACGCGCACAAAGAAAGGATTACATTAATTTCAAAATCTTCCCTTTAAACCTTAAACTTTATTGAATATAAAGCTTTAAATTTATCCGTCTATCAATCCCATTCGATTTGGATACCCTTCTTTTAAGTGACCTCCAAGAACCCATAAAAAAGGTCTGGAGATTCGATGACCTGCTGCTGAAATTATCGAAGGTAAAACAATTTTATTATTATTCAATTTACAAGCGACTTCAAAAGGCAGTCGCAAATACCTCAACTGCCGGCTACGTGTAATAGTACCATTTACAGCCAGCCTGAAGACGGAGTTGCCCGAAACTCCTTCTTTTTTTATGAAAATTACATTTTTACATAATTTAACAAGATGTGGATGCGAAAAGGAAACCAACGGAGGGCGGGCGGTCTTTCGGGCAGGGGAATTCAGCTCGTCATTCTGTCAGTCAGCCATTTTTTATGGCGCTACTTGAGTATTTTTCTGTTCTTGTTGTTGCTGTTGCATTGACCACTAAAGTTACCATAAAGCGGCATAAAATTTGTGTACTATGGAAGAAGGGCCTCGAGTTGAATCTACCATAAAAGAGTAGCACTTGAGTGGCCGCACTTTGAATGGGTTTTAAGGTGCCTTCATCTACTGCTCCATCAGGCAGAGCTGCACAGTAAAAAATAATTTTAAAATGCTATTCTTGTTGACATACAAAAAATAATATTGAAAAGATTAGTCGTATTTATTTTCACGCATTTTTTTAATATTAACAATAACAACGTCTGCCTTCCCTTAAGGCTTTACCAACTAAAAATATTGCATACTTTTAGGAGCAAAATTTAAGTGAAACCTATAGAAATTTTTCAGCTTCGCTTTATACTTAGTCAATGCAAATAGATGTGGAAATTGGAAAAAAATAATGCCATTAATCTTTGATCTTCTTAAGGAATATAAAATCCTAACCAATACCATCACATTAATAAGCATTACTACATTGATACATAATTTCTTTCTGTGTATTATTTTTCCTTGATTCTCTACCAATTTTCGCCCATTTCCAGCGCAATATTTAAGCGCAAATGATGTTGTAAATACAATTTTTTAGCAAGAAAAATGTCTTCATCGTCAAGTGGCTGCTGCCTCTTTGCCCCTCTTCACCCCAATGCAAAATGGCGTAAAAAGCTTCAAAGCTGCATGTTGTTGTAGCCCAAAAGGTTTGCTAAGTGGAAATGGGTACTTTGTGTCAAAAGGGGGGAAGGTTAGTGGGGCTGGCGGGGCTGGGGGAGGTGTGGCTAAGATAGGGAAAAACTGTGTTAAAATCTTGTTTATGCGAGGGTTGCCTGAGAATGGGAGAAACTTTGGCCAGAACTGTGATAGAGTTAACAGGGATTTGGTAGCTTAATTTTTAAAAAACTATAAAATTAAATTGCTTTTCACAAAGAAACTAAAGTTTGTCTTAAAGTTAGAATTAAGTCGACTAATTTTCAATAAGAAATAAATGGCTTAGCATTTTGTTTATTTGCGAAATATATTGAAAATTCCGGAACTCTCTTCTGTATTCCACTAGAAAATAATTTAGAGACAATCCTAAATAAGTATTTTGAATACGATATAAATATTTTGGTCTTTTACTACAGTTTAAGAGATAAGGGAATATGAAATTCTGGAATATAATTAAGTATACGCATAGTGAGAAAATTCCGAACACAAAAAACAAATTAAAACTGAATTGAGTACAAAGCTTTATCTATTTTTGTCCTTAATTTTATTTAATTCACTTCTTTTCTTTTACCTATTTTCACTTAAAAAAGAATATTAAGGTCAGCTTTTAAGATCCAACCTTTACTATTTTATTCCCTGAATTTATTTGAATGGCATCTCAATAGAATGCTCACTTTTTCGTGGAACTTTCCTTCAATCTTTTAATGGAGACAAGTTGATTAAGCAAACTTTAAATGACTCGTAGGATAATTGTGCAATAACTGAAATTGAAGCCGCTGTGAATAGGATTTCGCCAATTTCGGCAAAATCCCTGCAAAAATCCGCACGGCTGTATTCAAACTTCAATGCCGCATAATAAGCTGCAAGGACTTAAAGACAGCCACTCGCATTGAAACAGGCGAATGGGCAACGCTTCGCTGGCTTTCAAGCTGAGAGCTGAGATGGCCAAAATCAAAAGGAACAAAAAAAAAAGTAAAAAGAAATCATTACCAGAAATGTCCTGCAGCGTCAATTTGTAAGAGCCGTTGGCATTGTGCCCTTTGCGAGAGAAAAGAGGAGTAAGGACCAGGACAGACCAGACCAGACCAGACCAGCAGCCAGACACTTAAGTCTAATGGTTTTGTCAGCCACGCCCCTTGCGCTCTAATGTTGCACGCATACAAATTGACAATTTTATTAGCCACATAAATTAGTAAAAATAATCAATATGCTGACGATGACCAAATAAATTCAATTTATTAGCCACAGTTATGCAGCAATTGGCATTAAGCAGCGAGCGGGGTTGTGTGTCAATTAGACGCATTACGACTGCCCCTCAAAATGGTTTTTTTCCCCGAAAACTCCCCCTGCACTTTTTCCACTCCTTCACTTCTTCACTCTTCCAGCTAACTTGGCTAATTGCTTAATTTGCATGCATTCGCGTATTGCTCCACACTGAGGTAGCTTCAACTCTGGCTCCGACTGTGGGCGCTTCATCCATGTAGTTTGCAACTATTTTGCTGCGCATCAACAAAGTTTTTCGCTGCTGTTGTTGATCCTTGCAATTGCAGCGCTAATTAACTCGATTTTTGAAAAACAGTTTGCTAATTTGCTAGTTTTTTTTTTGCTCCCAACCCCCTTCAAAAGTTATCAGACATTTGATGTGCCTTTTCGAGCTGTCTATCAAAAAAATATATATATATATTTTCCTTGAGTATTCAGTTTCAAGCCAGTTAATGTTACTGAACTCATCTTTTTCTGCAGTCAAAAAATGCAAATTTCTTTCCTGGCTTTTGGCCAATTCAAAAAAAAAAAAAAATAATATAAATAGTTCTACACTTAAATGCCGGAAATGAAATACAAGTCGAGCGACAAAATGGAAGGCAGGGCATATCCGATGCAGGGTTTAAGGCCAAAAGGGGAGCTCACACAAATTGCTGTCAACCTAAACAGAAATTAGAACGTGATTAGATTTCATTTAAGCATTAAGCACAACTGACAGCCAGCATGACAGCTTGACTGAGACTCGAAAATGATATTTTGGGCACGCAAATTTATTGACAATAGCTGGCGAAAGAGAAACAGAAAGAGAAAGAGAAAGGGAAAGAGTAGCAGGATGAACGGATGAACGGTTGGAGTAGATGAGTAGATAGAGATGAGTAGCATATCCTTGAGCTGGACACATTAATTATAACGTGCATAATTAACAAATCTGGCAATCAGCTCTACTTAACTTGACTCCAATTCATGAACGAAACACACACACCAGTTTAATCGAAAATCATGGGGAAACATGGAAAGGAGCGAAAGGAGAAAGGGATGGAGGTGACGTGTGCAGTCAGGCGAATTAATTAAAGCTCTGCCAAGGATTGAGACATTGTCCACGCAAGTAGAAGTTATTAGTTGAGCTGTGAATATAACGAGCTCTCTGGCTAATTTACGGTATTAATGAGCACCATGAAAATGGTCTTATAATTGGCTCAGCCAGCAGTGTAGCTGCAATGGAGATTAAATAGACAAAAACACAACCGGAAAAATGGGTTTCAGATAGAGACAGATCCACAGCACCTGTATAAAATTCCAGGAAAGACAACAAAAAAAGAACGGATGACACTACGCAACACAGGACAATGTTGAGTTAATCGTTGCAAAGTTAAACAAACACAAATAGATAAGTTCAAAGTTCGTTCGATGCCAAAAGTCAAACTGTGTCAACTGCTCTGCTCTGGGGTTCGGCAGGAAAAAGGAAAAAAACAAAGAGGGAAACAAGGCTAGTCGGAAAACTGTCTGAAATCGCAGGATGTGTGGGCGTTAAAGGAACCAACAGCATGCGACAAGCAAAACAAATTGCCTTTGAGCCAAACGATTGACGATTGCTTTCTATGTTTTTTTCTCCTTCTTCCTCTCAGTGTGCTCAGTCAGGCAGCCTGGGAATGGCGCCCAAACAGGGACTGAATTATGTTAAAGTGTGTAGCGCTGTTGAGCTTCTATATTCGATATTCGATTTGCGATTAGTTATGACTGAGCTGAAGTAACTGCAAAGGTTACTAAAGCAATCTTATTACGTTATCGGGAACTGGGAATGGCCTGAGCGCCTGAGCAGGGACTTCTATTTCGATTGGCTATAATTGAATCGCAGCTATTGCCAAGGTGCACTAAAGCTATTGCAGGTTATATAATAAATATATATACTATATATAATGCACTACTGACTTCCCTGACAACGCATTTAAAACGCTTAAATGAAACCAACCGCATTGTCATCACCATCATTCCTTCACGTCTCCTGGCTCTCCTCCTGCCCTTTACTTTGCATAAATGCGATGCGAACATTCGACTAGGACAACCTAATTAGCTTACAGACATCGCAACATTTCATTAAACAAATGGTCACTGGTGTATAATTTTAATACGCAATTACAGCCAACTCAACGCTACTCAATTGCCTGATAGTAAGCCTCCTACCCCCAATCCCCACCACTCTCCATCCTGATACTTGGCCAAGAGACTTGTATTTGAGCCATAAGCCAAGGCAATAAATTTCATTTGATGCTCTCTCATTGCGTTGGTTACCTACGCAATCGTCTCATTGCTTGGCAAAAAGTCCGGGCTTTAAAATTATTTGATAATTTATGCGAAAATTATGTGACAATTGAGCGAAAAAGTGGAAGAATCAGGCTCAAGTTGCCAAGGCAACAAACCAAAGGCAGAAATCTTTGAGGTAGGAAAAATCGTCTTTATTGGAATATTCCGCCAGCAGCCGCATCATCAATCAATTAGTTGCCATGCCATCACAACCATTCATCGCTCCAGATTTCCCGCTCTAACTCTGACTGTGGCTCCATTTCTGTCAAGTCATGGAAGATGGTCATCGGGCAAACAAATTTGAAGAACTCGTAGAGCACAAAGAAGACGGATTCCAGCATGTTGGGCACAGAATATAACAAGAGTGCGAATAGTAACCGATATAATGTGGATGAAAGCTGCTCACCAGGGACAGTTGTTGGGCCGGACAGACTGGAGGTGTGCCCAGATAGAAAAATGACTTTACCAATCCTGCAAGCAAAGGAAGTTAGGGAAAGTTTTACTTGATTATCCCACTTACCAGCAGCAATGTATTGGACAATGCGTTTAATTAATTTGATCGTCTTGTGTTTTCTTTGATACTTAAATTTCATGTTACGTTCAGGAATAGAATTTCAAAACTGACTTCGTCTTCCAACGATTGACTAGTTGTAATGGATCTGAAAATAACACTCAAAGTTCATAGCCTACGCTAATTTATTCAGCTTGAAGCTGCTTTCAGTTGAACACTTTCATCCCAAATTAGCTTCCTCCTTACTCGTACTGGCATGCTAGAGATGGGCGCGTGAGTGACTTCAAGCACTCCGTCTTGAAGAAGTAAAATCAAATTGTCCTTTGAAATACCCCAGTATTGAGCATCTTTGAACTCCCTTCTTTTCCTCTACTCACGCTTCTTCTCAAAGCACTCACGCTCACGCGCTCATCTCTAGTTTACGCATTGTTACTCCTAATTAACGCCACACACAAAACCCACAAAATTTCAACCACAGCGTCTCAATTACACCTCATTTTCTTGGCGAGATTCCAGTTTGAGGATATTGCAGGTTTTCTATTGTGTTTGCTGAATTATTAAAATGCTTTAATTTGTGTTTAATTATTAGATTATCGCCTGTGCATAGCTAATGAATATTGTTATTGCCGTGCAGCAGCAAAATCTCAGCATTTTCTTTGTCTGATTAAATTATTTTATTTCGCCAAAAGTGCTGAGTGCTTAGCTTCGGTTACGCATAATCATAATAAAGACACTTTACTTCGATCTCTTTTTTCCGCTCTCTGAGTAGAAATTGAATTAAATATTTATACCCCAAAAGCTCTCACCTCTCAAATATTAATTAAGGGATCTGAACACCTGTGCAAACAAGCTTAATGCAGCGCTTTTTCTTTGCAAAAATTCAGCTTTTAAAGCGACAGATAATAAAAAATGTTGCATACTTTTGGGCTGCTGCTGTTTAATATTTATCAGCCAGCGACAACAGCAAATATATTTAATATGCAATCAATCAGACTGGTTTGAGGGGGGGGCGTGGCCAAATAAAAAGCCGCAAAAGCGCAAAATTTAAATTAATTATTTTGCATGTATGAATACATTTATATGCTAATAAACATACTGAAAACGCGGGAGTATATATGAATTTTATATATGTATATTTTTTTATTTTTATTTCATATATTACGAGCCGTATTTGCATCCGTGTATTCAGTATTTTAATAAACTTTTTATTAGCGGAATTCGCTCTGTTTCTGGACCATTCATGATTTAATTGAATATTAATTTCCTCCCCAGCAAAAAACGAAAACTCAGAAAGCAGTTAAAATGCATTCAACGCGATGCTTCAAAGGCTTCAATGTCCACATCGATGTCGCTGCCTGCGGCACAAATTTGTTGCCTGATTAATTGCAAAAATTATTAACAAAAAAATGGGGAAAAAAAAAGTAGAACTTAAAAACCTTTACAAAACGACTACAAAATGCAAATTTTGCCTCTGGATTGAAATTTAATTAAGGTGGCATTTAATATGCCAACTTTTTGTTGATTTTATTCTCAGCTTTCACTGTTTATTCGCCTGTATAGATTTAATGAGCAAATTATGTGGATTCCGCAATTAAGGACAGGTGTTTGGGGGCAGGCTAAGATAAGGGAACTGATTAAGGATTATTTTTCAGGTGAGAACTTTACTTGCCTTTGGTGTGAGTCTATATATATATGAGGCATTTAATGGGCTTTAAATGCTATTAAAAATATTGTAAAAAGGAGAATTACGCTAATTACGCTGGGTAGGGCAATTTCCAAATCAAATATTTGCTTCATTTCTAATAGTATGCATAAGCTTGTTCAGAAGAACTGATTCTGAATGATCCATGAGATTATTTTACCCATTTGAAGGACTTCCTTGGACTACAGAGCCCAACTCCAATGTTGTCTCATTACCGAAACCAATTTCTCAAGCAAAATAAATTGAATATTATTGTAAATGCACTGATAGTGTCATAATTTGGGAGAATTCCATTAGCTGATGAGCAAGTTGAAAGTAAAGAAATTAACGAAAGCCTTTGAGCTGTCCTTTCTCAAAGGATACTTATAAGTTACGTTGTTGTTTTTCTTTTTTTCTGCGCTGAACTGAAAGTCAGATCTGTGTGCGGCTGAGCCATCACTTCATCATTCGCATCGTTCGCAGACCGCACACTTTAACAATTATTGCCAACCACATGGACAGAGACAGGGACATGGACATGTACATGGACAAGGACATGGACACGGACACGGTACACGGGACAAGGAACAAGGACATTTGGTGCTGCATGTAACGTGCTCAATTTTTCGCATTTTGCACAGCCGACGGGTGGAACGAAGGCGAACGGTTGCAATGGTTTTTGCGACTCCAGCCACCTGCCACCTGCCACCAGGCTTCCTGCCACATGCTACCTGCAAGCTGCCAGCCATAATAATATTAAACAATACATATAAATCACTCAGCTGTCTGACAACGAGCCAAGCCGAGCCGGCAAACTGGCAAACTGGAAAACTGGCAAACTGGCAAAGTGGCAACTGGCAAACTGGCAACCTGGGGAAATGGCCCTGACAGGCGAAGGATTCATAAAAATTTACCGCCATAATGCTTATTTTAAAGTCAATATGTTCGCTGCCTGTTATTTTAACACCCATCGTGTCCAGGTGCCACCGCTCAACATCCTTTTCCTACTCCAGCTCGCTGCTCTCTGCGCCGTTGCTCATATCCGTTGCACACTGTACGTAGACAGGCAACAGGAACAACAACAACAACAACAACAACAAACAACAACATAGCACAAAGTGAAAAGCTGAACAGGAAAAAAAAAAAAGTAAACAAGGACCAAAAGGAAACAAGACCAATGCCCCGCAGCCATCTAAAGTTAAGCGACATATGTCACCTGGCCAGTACAGGATGATGGAGGAGGGTTTCCTTCGGCTTGCCGCTGTTTCTTCTGCTGCTTCATATCCTGCCAGTGTCGTCCGATTTATATGACATGATTATGTGCAAAAGTGCAACAGGCAGCCAGACATCTGACCAGTTAACATAATGGAAAAAGAAATCTCCTCCAACATTCATCCGACTCCCAGTTCTGCCATAGTTCACCCTTGTTGACATCCTGCCAGCCAGCTCTGAGTACATTTAAGACTTTTAGAGTATTGCCAGTTAACCATAATGCTTATAAATAAACTTAAATAGTTTTGTTAGGAATTTTTGTACTTATTTGAGAGCGGGAATAATGCGAAAAGAGAGTTTCAAGGTCGAGTTTCTCGTAAGAGTCTCCATAGAGATTTGGTTCAGGGTTACAGCTTTATATCTATTGTAAATCCCTGACGAATATTCCGCTTTGTTGAAAAGTGAAAATGAAATAAATTAAATTAGAAATATATTTAAAAATACAACTCCAGACTCAGCTTATCATCATTAGGAATCTATATAATTTTTTTAATTGAATATTAAGCAATACTTATAAAGAAATAAATATTCCTTACTTCTATAAATAGTTTTACTCGTAGTACAGTCACACCCTGTGGGTAAGTCCAAGTTTATTAATAAGAACACTTTTCAGTATGAATTTTCAAGTGAACATATAAACTTCTCATTAAAATAAACGAAAACTGTGAAGAGTAATTCCGACATTCTCTGAATATGCTTAGAATAAATACTCTTTCCTTGGGCATACTCCTTGCCACATACTACTGGGTCTTAGGAGAATCCAATTCGAATCTCGATTTGGACATTGACTTAAGCGATGAATCAGATGTTGAAAGTGATTCCACTGCTGCAACGATTGACATTAATCAGTTCGAGGAACCAAATGCTACGAATATTGAATCAAATCAAGTTCCTGATCCCAATTTGTCTAACGATACATATTCAATTTTTGATGATTTTAATGTGGATCAAAAGTTAAATGAGGTTTGAGTAAAAGAAATTTTAAGATTCTACAATTATTGCTAAGAATAATTTCACAGAAGGAGCTTGGCTGCGGCGTTGTTAATCCCGTTGATATAGAGAAGGGATTCAATGGAGCGGAGGATGGTCTCGAAACACATGCGGCTGAATTCCCATGGATAGTGGCCATCACCACAGCAATTGAGGGTAAATTTATTGGTGGCGGTTCTCTGATTGCTCCTGGCATTGTACTAACTGCCGCTAGTTTATTCAAATCGCGCACGGAAGAAGAACTACGGATTGTGGCCGGTGAATGGGATGTAAACAACGAAACTGAAATCTTACCCCATCAGAATCGTTCTGTGGCCTTAATCATTCGTCACGAACAATTCGATGGCTTTTTAAATGATATTGCACTTGTTGTACTACGCATAGAATTCAGCCTGCAGCCCAATATTAAAACCATTTGTCTGCCAAGTCCGGCCTTTGTTTTTGACCATGTTCCCTGCACATCTACTGCCTGGTACTATCTAAAGACGGGAATATTACAAAAATATCATTTCCAAATTCAAACTCAAGATGTGTGCAGCAAACGTCTACCTAGTGCATATATCAATGATGATCATACTATGGATCCAAGCCTGCTCTGTGCCGAGGATCTAAATGAATCTAATTCAACCAATCTCAACAGCGGCGCGGCTCTCTTCTGTCCGATGAGAGGCAATCCCAATCGATATACTAACTACGGCATTGTTATCGTCAATATAAACCGCAATGGGATTAAAACTGGACTCTTTGTTAATGTGACTCATTACATGCCTTGGATATTTCGAAAACTTGGACCTCGTCAGACGGATTTGAAATACTATTTACCATAGAAAGAACATGGGTCAGTCCATAGATTATTTTAGCTGCGTGTGAGAAGTTTTAGAAGAATTCCAAGAATAAACTTGGAAATATTGGATATGTCATAATTTTTATTACACTCACTTCTGACTGTTCTGGAAAGAAAAAAATCATAATATATTATTTAAATATGGTGTCGGTATATTATTAGTATATATATAATATTATATATATAATAGTATATTTTTATTTAAGTAAAAAAGATCGAGTCCCTCTTTATATCATATAGCTGTGATTGGATTGGATTATCCCAAGATTTCTAAAATTCAAAAGAATATTTCAAATATCCTCCTAGAAACGACTTTCTAAATCCTCTTAGAAATGTCTTTCTAATAACAAAATCAAATGGAATTAAAAAGTTCTGAGATTTCTTTAACTGATGTTAAATAACATATTTAATTCCATAATTTAAGAAACATTACAGAAATATATATATATATTTTTTTTAGACTATTTTCTGGTGAATTTTATTATTCATATATTTGTATATTCTATTTTATCTATTATATTTTATCTTTTATATTTTTTATATTATATTTTATCTACTACATTTTATATCTATATAAGAGTATTCATGTAAAATTGCTGTATTTTAGCTTGTGGGATACTCCCATCACTAATACGCTCAGTGCTCCCCTCTCTTCATTCGCTTTTGACCCACTTTTCGATTGGTTCCGTGAGACATAAAACGCTTCAATCGCCGCTGCGGGCGCTGCTTATCAGCAACTTTTACCGAAAAAAAAAAACAGACAAAAAAAATAAGAGAAAACGAAAAAAAATATATATAAAAATAACCGAATCTGTTGGGCGATGACGTGTGGCTTGTCTGCGTCTCCGTCTGCGACTGCTGATCGCCTGTTCAATTAGCAAACTATTTAAAATGTTTTAAACTTTTTTAAGCTCGCCGCTGTTAAATTTTATAAACAAAATAAAAATATTTATAAAGAGAGCAAGAAAAATACAAACAAAAAAAACAGCTGTTTATTTGTTGAGATCTTTGGCAAAACGAATATAAAAACGAATAGGAATACGACGAATACGAGTACTCGTTTTAGCTGCGTCTTCTTGTTTTCCATAATCCATTGCCCGGGCCACAGAAATGCGAAAATGTGAAACGGAATCGAGCGACTTTTCGATATCATCTTTCGCTCAGTCTTTCATTATCTCTCCCCCTCTCTCTCTCTCTCTCTCTCTCAGTCGCTTTATCTGTCTCTTTTTGGTTGCCCTCAGCATAGCGTTGTGTCTATGCTGCTACGGCGTAACGGTAAATCCGTAAAACTCTAGGAAATACGGTATTATTTTGTACTAATTCGAATAGGCGTACTGCTTTGAGGAGCACCACAACTCACTCAAAGCGACAAAGTACCACAGCGCCTCACTTGCTACAAGACTGAATACATATGCAGATAGCCACATATATACAGATACTTATACATATACATATATAGATGTGTGAACACACACATATGTGGCGCTTTGCCTTGTACACACACACGCACACACACAAGCAAATGTATCTTTTGTTGTGCTGGGTTAATTTGTTTATTCGTTGATTTCAAATGCCGCGCTGAGCTTTGGACTCATTTGTTTAAATAATTCCGAATACACTGCAAGAAACTCTGTGCTCTTTTTGCTGTTAATCTATTATATAAATTAAATATGTTCATACATATATATAATAATACTTCCAGATCTAAATTAAAGCTTTGCATATTTTATTTATTTATTTATTTTGGTATCTTATATCCCAGTGCTACCAGGTAAGCCCTATAATATGAGTTGTTTAAAGTCGAAAATAATATTTTAGAATTTGTTTAACTAAGGCCGAATACACTCTAAGAAAAATCACAATTTTCTACATAAAGAAGAAATTCTAGTATGAATTTTAAACTGAAAGTTAAACTTACTTTTAAAGACCAAAGTTTTTAATATAAATCCTTTAAATATAAAGTTTTAATTCAAAGTTACTCGGAGTTTTCTTGCAGTGTACATAAGTAAATAAGATTGTGTGCATTCCCTCATAGAAATCACGTTTTATCCAAAACTTGACAACAGACCCGGAACAGCGACAGATATAAACACTTCCACTTTAAAACTGGTCGCCTGTGATTTTGGATAAATGCTGCCCCATGGAAATCGACCAATGAAATCGAAAGTGTTGCCTTTAATATCAAGTATACGCACCTTCTTCACCTAAGATCATGCAAATGGCAAATGTTGGCGCTGCTTTTAAATATTCTGTTGATAGACAATGTAAAGTGCTTTCAGCTTTTTCTCAATTCAATGCATTATTCTTTTTGTACAAAAACTCACATTACTTTCCACAGAATAAGAAGTGCTCGCCCCATAGAAAACCTATATATGCATTTCATATCACTTGGGTGTATAGTAGCCCCCACCGCCTACCTTGGTTATCAGACAACCTCGAGTGGGCTTTGTGGGCTGCCGCCGCCGACCGCCCTCCTCCCTCCCGCCATGTGGAACACTTGAAACTGTTGGAACTCAACTGTTGTGTGGCCACTTTCCAGCGCTTGCTGGGCGCTTGTTACAAAAAGTTTATGATTTCGTATTAAACAAAAAAATAAATGTTTTATAGCGGACAAAAAAGAAAAAATATACTAAGCTGGATGGTTACTAAGCGGTCGGTCGCCTCTATAGGGTTGGCCGCACAGCGATTGTTAAATTAACCCCACAAAGCCACGAATTTTGACCATATGTTAGACAATTTCTATTACTGTTCGTATGTGTTATGAAAGTACAGTGGGAATACTAAGTAAATAGAAGCACACCATTCCCAAAGTTGTATAGTTATTTATTTATATTTGTTTAATTTTTTGTTTATCGTTAAATAAAAATATTAAAATTATTTATTTAACAAAGTTGAATACTTAAAAATTTAGTTATATTTTACAAACTAATTCTGACAAAGCCTCAAATTAAATAATATGATTAATATTATATTATTATTATATTACATTGATATTATTATTATATTATTATTATTATTATATTATATTGTTAATTATGGTTAAAGTTTTCTTTTGGAATATTATCTTAAACTATTATGATTTCTCTTCTAGCTACTCCCGTAATATCAATTAGTAAGCAAAATATAATCTGCCTCATATTAATCTAAACGTAGATATTTAAAATGTTGATTCTAGCTTTACCGAATTCTTGTTATAGTTTCAAATAGAAAATAAGATTTTCTTATTATCATAAACTCAACAATCTATCTTTTATTTGATTTTAATTCTGATATATATTATATACTCTACAATTTATCTCTTATTTTTTTTTTAATTCTGATAAACACCTACATTGCGATATACGAAAATATATTTCTTATTTTCCTTGTTATCATTTCTTGTTTTGTGCGGTTACTGCCATATTAGTATATAAAATATTGTGAATCTTTCTATTTGTGACTAATATTAATTATTTTATAGTATTATTTTATTATATTATAAATATTAAAAGAACATAGCAAAAAGAAAATTTAAAAAGAAAATTAGTTGCTTCACATTTTCAGCAGCAGTTTTCTTCGAGCGAAATCGGTTTTCAAAAGGCCCTTTTCTCATGTCATCAAATTAACCCAAACGGCTTTCTAGCGTTAAAACATCAGCCAATCGCTCTCCTTCCACCTTCCTCACACGCTTTCACATGTTTTCTCTTTCTTAGTCTTTGTTGCTCGCTCATTGGTTAACGCGCCGCACACGTTTACCCACTGCTGACGTCAGCATTCTGATATCAATTTGCTTCGCTCGCTCGCGCTCTCTCTCTCTCTCTCTCTCTCTCGCTGTCTTTCTCGTTTCGTTACGCTCTGCTGTGCGGTCAACGATCTTCAAAAATTTCAAGTGAGCACGTGGGGTTCACTGAACCCCCGAAAAAAGCAACTGTAAAATGTTTGTGCCGCTTCGCTTTGGTGCGTTGTCCGCTGTTGAAATTTCCTGGTCGCCTGCTGCACGCAACAGGCGTCTGATTTTTCTTTCAATCGTCGCTGCGATCACTTGCGCTGGGTCAGGGGCGGTCCCTGAACGTGACATCGTTGGGGGGCGTTAACCTCTTTTTTTTTGGCTATACAGCTGTACCGCTGTACGGTGCTGCACCATGAAGGCACATTGAACCTTGTGTGGGGGTCATTGTAAGCAGTTGCCCTCGCCCAGAAAGTGGGTTAAACAGCGGGCCAGGGCTTTGGCCGCAACCCAGTTGCACCAGGGCCGTGTCCATCACTTTCGTTTTTTATGTAGAAATCGATAGCTTGATTTGTTTACGGACCAGGCGAGCAGCAGACTGGAGGAGCAGCAGCAGCAGACAACGCAGCAGCGACAGCAGCAGCAGCAGTCACATGCAAAAACTTGAAGCTTTATTAACAACAACAACAAAAACAAAAACAACAATTACAGAATTGAGGGCCAGTCGTGCGTACAATTATCATTCACATTCTAGAGATATGCGCGTGACGTGAGCGTGACTAAGCGTGCCGTGAAATTTTAAAATTATTTTACGTGAACAAGAAAAAAACCGGTTAATGTTCGTGATGGAAAAGATGTTTTCAAACTCAAAATTAACTTTTAACGATACTCACGAATTTATTTTATTTATTTTCTTTAATATTAAAAAACATATTGGAAGTTGTATCATTCAGTAATTAAAATAAAAATCAAATAACAGTTCTTCATTCAGATCGTGCTAGCTCGTGTCACTCACGCGCCCATCACTAACACATTTTTTATTCGGTTGCCATGCCGCTGCGCTGGCCCTTGTCTCTCCGCATTGCCCTAGCAACCACTCTCACTCGACTTATGGAACTACCCGCAACGCTGCTGGGTTACGTCGCGTCGTCTTCACTTTCGCTTTTAAAACATGATCGATAATATACAGGCACAAAGTAACAGGCGAACAGGGTTAACCAGACGAGAGCAGCGCAGTGGCAGCGACAGTGGCAGAGGCAGAGACAGAGACAGAGCAGAAGCAGACCGACATTCGACTCCACAATTTGTTTATTGTGCGTCTCTGGCTGACCTCGTTTACTGCTGTTGTTGTTGCTGTTTTTGTTGTTGCTTTTCAGTTTTGGGTCTGCGTTGAAAACTTGAACAATCCAAGGGAAGAGTAGCAGCATAAGGCAGACATACACACACACACACACACATACACTTATATACCCTCACATCGGTAGCTATGTAGGTGTGTTTGTGTATACAACAAGCTTGCATTTTACGTGGGTTCGCTAAATATTTGGCTGGCTGCTGGTCAATTTAATAGATCGATTTTAAGGGGTATTTTTTGAGGGTATTTTCGCTCTTTGCTTACACTAATCAACCAGGCATTGATTTTCGGAATAGCTAATTAAATATAATATATACATAAATATATATATAAAAATATAAAGAATAAATTATTGCCAAGAGAAGGTTTAAATGTAATATTTAATTTATTTACTTTCATGATTTTTAATTTACTTCGTAAGGTAATAATTTTAAATTATTGTAATTTTTGTATCGTCTGCAATTAGTCGTTTTAATAAATAAATAATTAGAACTGAATGTATATACTCTATCCACCCTCTATACTTTCATAGTGGGTACTGCGGAAACTATAGAAAAAAACCATAAATTCTAGTTAAACGTTGAATATTTTCGTAATTTGTAAAATTAAATAAATTACATTAAAGATAAAATAAAAAAAAATGAGAATGTACTAATCAAAAGTTTTAAAAATTCTCATTAAAATATTTATATAAAGAGCCTTGAGGAGGGTTTTATAGCTTTGTCCCGAATTGTGTAGTGTATTTTCGTATTTATTTCGAAATTTTTTTATAAATATTGTATTCATTTTTGTTGAAGCATAATAGCTAGAATTAATAGGGTAATATCTTTTATATTATACATTTATATAGGGTATTTTTTAATATAGATAATATTATTCATATTATACATACATATATATATAAGGATGATGAAAAGAATAACGATTCTCCCATATCAAGAAAAAATAGCACTAAGTTAGTTAGAAATAAATGTTTACTTAAGTATTACCTATAGTATTGGGGTTAATTCTACAGACAGCGATTTCTGCATCCTCAATAATTTTGATAATAATGATGATGATTATATAATAATTAATTATAAATTATTATTAAAATTATTCCCTAATTCTAAACCTATAATTTTCCTAGTTAATGTGGAGGAAGGTTCTTTATTTCGGTGATGGAAATATTCAGATAAGAACCACTATTCAAATTGCTCTTCTCAGTATTAGTTTGCCTATCTGATATACTCATAGATACATAAGTATCTTTCCTATGAAGTTCACAATGAATTTAGCTAGTCTAAAAAGTTCTATAGTGATTCTTGTTAAGTCTGTTATATTAATTTATCTGCGCCACTTGTGAATTTCGACTCTCCGTACAGACAGGTATACAAATGTATATGTATATGTGAGTATGTTTTTTTTTTGTGATGAGTGCGACGATTATTGTTGTTCGCTTTTGGTTTTCCAAGGTTTTCCAGTTGGATCGGTGTGCGATTCAAGGTTTCCTTTTAACTAAAAAAAAAAAAAAATAAAGAAATAAACTGCAAAAGTGGCAACAGTTCGAGCACTTCGAGCACTTGGTAAACCTTCTGTTGGCCTGGCCAAAATAGAACAGCAACGGTTTCTAAATAGCTGAGCCGCTCTGTTGTCGCTCTAGCCACTAAGTATCTATAAATTGATTCGGTTTTCGCCGGCAAATACGTTCGTTATACCACGTTTTTCGGCAAAACAAATAGTTTTGTTTACGCAAATTTGTATGGGCCCCAATGAGTGTAGCGACCGGCTAGACTGGGCCCGGCGTACACCATGGCGTATGTGATTAGTTTTTTCGTACTATTTGGAACCGGCGCTCAGCAGCATCGAACCAGCACCTTCTGTCTGTCTCTCTGTGTCGCTCTCTCTCTCTCTCTCTCTCACTCTCTGGGGGCAGCATGAAATTTTTATGTTGATATGAATCGTACAAACAAGCGACTCTCGTACACTGTGTGCTGTGTACAGAGCCATAAAAATCAACGTGAAACAACAATTAGCATTCAAGGTTAACCAGAAACAGAGCTGACAAAGCCACAGACACAGCTCCCCACTTGGGGACAATCCAACAGCCGTTGCCAAGCAATTGTTTTAACACTAACGACAACAGCAACAATAACCGGTTCCTCTGCTACCGGTTAAGACATACTATAATGCCGACTATATAGTAATATATTTATTTAAACTTAATCTTCATTCGCGTTGCTCATTAAATATGTTGTCTCTGCTCTCCCAAAGTGTCTGCCAAATATTGTATGCATCATTTAAGGTATATATATATATATATATATATATATATATATATATATATATATATATGTTGATTGGATATATATTGGATATATATATATATATGTTGATTGGATTTGATCATTAAAAGTTTAAAAAATAGAAATATATATATATATATAACTGTCAACATATTGTTTACCTCTTCATATATTTCATTTAATACTCGCTAAGTTTATGTAAAACATATTTTAGTATCTGCCTTTTGGCTTACAGCATTCTGTGGGTAAAGCATTTTCTGCTTATAAGTAGAATACCCTGTAATCTGCAAATTGCTCTCAGAAATATAAATTAAGATTTCTTTTTTTATAATTTAAATAAATATTTATTAAGAATTCGCTGGAAGCATTCAACTAGCATTTAACCAGCGGTGTTAAAGGTTAAAAGATATAAGCATACAGTTGCCTTTAAAGTCGATTGTAGATAGGATTAATGTCTATATAATAGGTTATTAATATTTCTAAAATATATTCTAATTTATCTAAAAAAGAAGGGAAATTTAGAACTCATAGCAGAGCTGGAGCCTTTAGTAATAAATGTGCTGAAAACACATTCTTACTTTTATTATACTCCCAGAATCATCTCTTATGGTATCTGCCAGTCGAACACACTCGCCTAGGGCGCGGCCTCTTCTACCTTTCGGTTTTCTTTGCCGTACTAGTACAATGAACCAACCGGCCTATACTAATCGGGCGATTACATAAGCAGCATTAGGTAGTTGGCCCAGATTGCTGCAGCCCTGATAAGCAGCAGCAGCGCAATTTCCTATACAGTTTGGGGTACTTTATGATTTATGACAAGCTCCCGCAAGAGCCAAACAAAATTCACTTTCGATTTTTAATTTTACTAGGAAGCTTTTTATAAATTCAGCCAGGCGCACAGGGCCATAAGGGCAGCAAACGTCGGGGCCCAAACGATCATCGCACTACAACGGGCTAAATTTATGTGGCATTTTATCAGCTCTGTTGCCTTCTCGCTTGCACCTACACCCTGTGTACAAATGTGCGTGTATATATGTGTATATACATGTATATAAATGTATATATGTATATAAGTATGTATATATATATATAGGCTTATAAGTTTATATGGAAGTCTGTTGTGGTTGCTCGTTTCGTTCTTTTTTTTTTAGCTTTTTTCATTGTCGCGTCGATCTGTGACCCACTTTTTCTTTTGGTTCGAAGTGCTTTCGTTCTGGAGGTATATAAAACAGCTGAGCAAAGCTAAAGTGAGTTTAAAAGAAATTTTAGATAATAATTTTTATTTTTTGTTATGTTAGTTATTAATAGTTTTTTTTCCTTCCATTTTTGGGTTTAGAGTTGAAAGAAAGAAATAAAAAGGATATAGGTTAAACAAGGAAAATAATTAATTATTATTAATAATATTAAATTAATAAAGTAGCTTCTGTATAATAAGATATTTAATACAGCAAAATGCGGATGTTTCAGATACGTTTAAAAGGGTTTTCTATCGGGGTTTACATAGCAAACTCGATCAAAGATATATAGAAATCCAGGCATTAGGACCCCAACTATTAATCAATCTTTGCTTGATTCAATTTATTAATTTATTAATACTATATTATACAGATATCTTAAGTTTAGTTACTATAACATATTGAATACAAGATATTGCTGGACAGATGGACATATCCATTAAGATTCGTAGTGCTGATCCACATAATATGACTCCCCAGGTCTCTTTAAGGCAGCGTATATTTCATGACAAACTTATAATACCCACAGCAAGTGTATAATGAATATAAGCGCGGAATCGCATGCTCTGTTATTAACTTAAATGGAGATTAACTATCATAAGTCTATACCCAGCCAATGGTTGGAGGGTTGATGAAAAGAAGAAGAAGCAGCCAAACGCTGTACAAAAATCCAATGTAAGCCGTCTGGTATCATAATTAAGCTACAATAACTTGTCATATTTAAGCCCTTGTGACAATGCTTACGGGTTGCTTAACATAACTATACAGCCCTCTCTCTTACCTTGTGTCTCTTTCTCACTTTATATCATTGTCTCTCTCTCTCTCTGTCTCTGTCTCTGTGTCTGTAGAGCTGGCTGTTGGGCTGCGCGATGTTAACGTTCGCATTCCGTCGGCTGTTAAAAGCGGCGATAATGCGCTCTTAATCTGCAATTATGACATCGAGAACGCTACGCTATATACGGTGAAATGGTACCGAGGCCGTAGGGAATTCTATCGTTATACGCCCAAGGAGAATCCTGCCTGGAAGATATTTACGAAAGCCAACGAAATTGATGTCGAGGTGAGTCCTGATGATGATTAAGATGGCGGGATAATGCTTAAAACTGTACCAAACTGAGCTGAGCTGAACTCAACTCAACTGAGCTGAGCTGCCAATATTAAAAGTGTTGTAAATAATTGTACAAAGTTGTTGCTGCTGTTGCTGGGATTGCCTGTATTAACGACAGCAACAACAGCAACAACAGCAGCAACAGCAACAACCACAGCGAGCGAGAGCAACGTGTACTGTAAACAGTTTGGCTGTGCTTCAGTTCCATTCCACTCTGTTTGTTTTATGCATGTTAAAAAGTTTTAATTAACATTTTTGACTTTTCACTTGCTGTTGTTGATGCACACACACACACACACACACACACACACACGCACACACACACGCACACAGGCGCATGTCCTGGCAGGCATTTTCACATTTTCCCTGTGCATTTTATTGTTGACTTTCGGCTGACATTGCGAAAAATAAAAAGTTAACCACCGCAAAATTGTGTTCAAGCTGTGTTGCAACAACAACAACAACAGCAGCAGCAGCAGCAATCCTGAAGGCCAGAGAATATCTTAAATAAATACCCACACACATGCATCAATAATAATTATAATAGTTTTAAGGGGCGCAGCGCCAATTAATGCATATCAAGTATTTATAATTTATTTTGCATAATTACTGCACTCGAATTATTGCGTATTTTTAGTAGCCAAACAAACAAACAGCCTAAAACTATGCTTTAATATTGCTCAAGCCTTAATATTGCTCGCCAGAAAATTATTGTTGCCTACTTTCAGGCTGAACGTGAATAAAATGCTGCAGCATACATTTAGTGGCACTTGAATTGTTCATTAAATTAGTAAGAGAAGATATAAAATATTAATTTAATATTCATAATAATTCTTAATTTTGTATTACTCAGTAATATTATTAATCGATTTTAGAGGTTTTAAGGCTATTTCAGTTATGGTTTGTCCCTCAGTTTGATCTGAAATTAAATTAATTGTAATTTGTTATATTTAATTAGTTAAAAGTCTCGTCTTGTTTGATATTTTATTAAACTTATATACTAATAAAACTGAGATCCACTTTATAATAACTGCAATAAATGAACTAACTCTAAAGAAATACTGGCTTAAATACTATAAAATGCAAAAGATAAATACGAGAATGCCCGCATTTAATTGAAAAGAAATAAACTTAAAGTTTAATTAAACAATCCCTTTACAGACCACCAAGTCGAATGCCAGTCATGTCCTTTTGCGTAATGTATCCACTTCGATATCGGGTAAATTCGCCTGTGAAGTTTCCGCAGATGCGCCCACGTTCGAAACATCCATTGTGGCCGGCGATATGGAAGTTGTGAGTAAGTAAAAGGAAGCTGCCATAAGCTGGAAAATAATATTGAAACCAAAATAAAAAATACAGAAAGTTCTGACCACTTTTTCATGCATATATTATATATATATATATAAATATCTAGAAGTGCCTAGTGGAAGACCTATTATAACCGGTATTCATACACGGTATCGTCTGGGCGACATTATCAATGGCAACTGTTCATCCGATTACGCAAAGCCTGCTGCGAATCTCACCTGGTGGATCAATGGTATACAGGTAAATATTTATTTATGCTGATTATATTTCTACTCTATAAGGAAAGAAATTAATGTACTAAAGGATGCCTAAAAATTAAGTTGTATAATTAATAAATTTAATAATTAATTTTCATAGGTGCCGCCAAATTATTTACGTACTTTTGATATACAACGACATCTGCCTGATCCACAGGAGTCATCTGCGCTGGAGTCATCTGTGCTGGAGTTAAATTTCGTTGTAATAACTCATCATTTTATGAAAGGATCCCTCAAGGTGACCATGCGTAAATCCTGAAAGTTTAAGCCAGAAAAAACTTACAATTTCCTATTTTCTTTCACAGCTGAAGTGCTCGGCCCGTATCCATGATATCTATTTAGAGGCGGAGGAAAAAACTATTTATGAGGATAGTCCGCGTTTTTTGGCCTCAGGACGCTCACCGGATATGAATATGTACCCATTCGATCATCCAGGAGATGGTGAAGAGCATAAGGATTTATACTTGACACACAAAAGTGAGTAATACCAATGACTGCCTGGATATGGACGTATTTGGGGTCCTGCTTTCCTCGCTCTGTGGGCATCAAAAGACAGATTTAATACAATTTAAGCTGCTTTAAAACATCCATTTAATCTCTGGTATCCTTAAACCTTTAACACTGTCCGAAAATCTGACCTTTTTCCTTGTTTCGATGTGTGTGTAATCAATATCTTATTTGATTAAAGGCCGCACATTAGTCAGGCGTAACACTGCAAAAGTGCTGAACGTTTGTTTAAAAATTAAGCAAAAGCCTTGGCTAAGATAATCAATGGCCACATTCTAATGATACACAAAATCACACACACACACACACACCTAGCACACAACAAAATGTTTTCCTAGGTGTTAGCGATGGGATTTCAAGGCATTCTTTCAACAGCTTTCAGGATACTTTTTTTTGGCTGTGTAGCGTTCGTAGCACTCGCCCATCTCTAGCAGATATACAAATCTTAGCCTGATTGTTTTGCAACTAAAACAAATGCGAAGGAGACCATTGGGGATTGGGATACATTACACGCACGCCATTAGAATGATAAACGGTGGAGCATTAAATCAAAGTTAGTGAAAAAAGGACGCTAGACTCAGGATGCAGGACGCAGGACGCAGGAGGCAGGAAGCAGGACGCACCTTATTAGCCATTGTTTTTGCTGTTGTTTGCTTTTGTTGGCGCACCACGATTTATTAATGCTCTGCGCTAAGCTACAAGCAATTAATTCAAAGATTAATTTCACCAGCGGGTGCCACAGAACCACTGAAACCACCTCAACCAGCTCAGCCATTCTCAACCAGCTTTTAATATGGTTTATTCTCTGTTTCTTTGTACAGATGCTGCCTGCTCACAGTCTAAACTCAATTGGCAAAACCAACTGATTTTGTTGCTGTTAATGGCCCTACTGCAATTGGGATTACACAGCAGGACGAACAGGACTATGTTTAATGCCCACCAACAGAAGAGATGGAGCGGCCTGGCAGCAGCACGGTGATGAGCTGGAAAAGGTCAGATAGAGAGTTGGACTTGAACGATGATACGAAGGATACCTAGGATACCCTTAGGTCGCTCAGTGCTCGGCTCACATTATAAAAAAAAATCATATATAAATAAATAGTAAATCGACTAGTCACAATTGTCAGTAACTCAGTAAAATTTAGCGAATGTTTGTTGTGCGTCATAGACAGAGAGCTGCCTCCTCCCTACCCCCCTAGAGACACCCCCCCATTAAATCTAGTAAATATATAAAAAACATAAAACCACTAAAAAAAATATATGCTGTATAAAATATAATTCGATATTTCGAACATTTTCAAAATGTTGTGTACTCGTGTGTCTACAGGAATCAACAGATTCGTCATTTAACCCTAAGTCGAGTGTAAATAAATCATAAATTTCAATGAAACAAAACGATCTAAAATTTAAGCTAACTAAACCAAATAAATAGTGAAATGTTTTTCCTTTTTTTTATGTTATTTACTCTTTGAACGTTGTGGTTTTTCCTCTGTTAAATGTTTTACTAGCCATCTATTTATATCAGTGAATTGTTGATTTATTTTTACTGTAAAATCTAACTAAGTATTAAGCCATTGTTTAGTTAAAAATTGTGAAATAAATGGCAGCCAAATAAAACCTGTATTTTATTTCAATCAACGAGTTCTTTATTAAAATTGTGCATAAAAACAGCTGTAATTATCGTAGTTATTTACAGCACTGGTTAAACATTTATCGCCACTTTGCTCATCATTTGGAAATTACTATTGTCAACCAATTTGGCTTGCTTTTCTTTTCTTTTCTATTTTTTTTTTTTTGTCTCCTTGTCTCCTGTCTTGCCCAAGTTTGCGGTTCACCAGGTCGTTTCTCGGGAAAGTGTAAAATATAATGGCGTCAACTGGAAAAGCCACGAATGAAAAACTTGTAATTTAGGTGACAAAAACACAACGACAAGCACTGCGATGCCAGGATGGAGCGGAGGGGCTTGCAAGAACGTTGAATGACACAAAAAACAGCATCAAATGGGTTGGCAGCACTGGCAGAAAACCCACTAAAAACCATTTGGCAGCACCCCATTCACTCAGTGCGCCCGTAACTCTAAACACTCCGCGTAAGCTAAATAGGAACGTCGCTAAATTTGCATTATAATTGCATAGAAAAATATTTATTTTATTTGTTGTATCTAATTTTAGATATAAAATGAATTCGCTATAAATAATATTAATAAATTTGGGATTTCAGCAGCGTAAAAAAATTTATACGTTTAATAAAAAATTAAAATATATAAAAATATTATTTTTGGAAGCCTTTATTTCTTCAATTTATACTGCAAGGGTAAGTATTATATTGAAATAAATAAATTAATTAAGTATTTAAGGAAAAAATAATTTATACATTTTTACATTTAAAAAAGGACATTTATTCTGTTTAAATGTTTATAAATTATAAATTATCAATATATATATACAAATTTTATTTTATATTATTTTATTTTATACAAATTTAACCAACGCTTCCCAATATTTTGTTTCTTCTTCTTATGCTAAGAGGTAATTCTTATTTTCTGCTGTTTCTATGCAAATGGCGAGTGGTGTATATTTGTGTGCCTCTGTGTGTGTGGGTGCGTGTGCTTGTGTGGGTGAGTTCGAGACCTCGCCGTTGCATACTTTTCAGCGTGTCGCTTTGTTGTTGCCGTTTGCAATTTCGCACTCGACTGCATCTCTGCAGATCTGAATGTGAATCCGAATCTCTGTTCTCTGTACTGTCTGTGAGTGTGTGTGTGTGTGTGTGTGGGCTCGTCTTGCTAAGCATCTGTATGGTGGGCGTGGTCGTTTGCCCGTTGCACTGTTGCAAATTTATTGTGCATGTGAATGATCTCCCCGCTCTCTTTCAACCGATTGTTACCCTGTCTCTGTCTGCTGGCCCCCTTCAGATGTGGGATTCGCTTTGGCAGCCAGCGAACCAAGCCAATTGCTCGAAAATGACTTTTGGCACGAGGCAGCAACAAAAAGCAACAAAAAGCGGAGCAGCAGAAGAAGGGGTTCAAGTCATGATACTCAGCAGCTGAGCAGAAGCTGTAACTGGAGCTGGAACGGGAGCTTGGAGCTTGCAGCTTGGATGCTGCTAATGGACAATCGAAAACGCATTCAACTGGCAATTCCGGTTTTGCCTCTTGGCGCCATCGTCAGCTGTGTTGGCAAATTGATTCCCGTTGCGGTTGCTTGGCACTGGCCACGTCAACAGGCGTCGCCGCCAGGTGGCGCCCTCATTAAAACCCAACCATTGCCAAACTCTCATCTCGCGGCTCCAAAAATGTCAAAAACATTCAAATGCGTTCACGAAAGGAGGGGGGGAAACCAGAGAAATTTCCTTTCTTTCTTCCTTTTTTTTACTTGCATGAAAAGCATTTGTTAATTACTTTTCGGCTGCAGCAAACAACTCTAGAAAAATGCTGTAAAAAATTTGTATTTACTTGAGGAGGATTGCTCCGCCTCCGCCCCCCGCAGACTATTGTCAAAATAAAGCAATTTGGTCTGAACAAAACGATTAAAAGCTTCAAAGGCCAACAGCACTCAGTTTTTCTTTTTATTAAGAACAAGTCTTTCTCTTAAATGCCTAAAAGTATGCAAAGAATTTTGCGCCTATAACAAAGATATTTAAAAATACACATTTTTCAAATTTAAATAACAATTTTTTAAGCAGATTTATGTATACTTATTTAATATATTAATCAATAAATTAGTTTTACAGACAATTGTTATCAGCTCCAAAAATTTATCATAATTTTTATTGTAATAGGTGAACTGTTTTTAGTTAAATTATTGACGTATTTTAAAATGCTCAAAGAAAAGATTAGTCAATAAATTGACCTTAATTTAAAAATAATCAGATAATTTTTATATGATAATTATTGCCAAGGATTATAATTTAATTATAAAGCAATATAATTTCCTCTGCCCTTTTTCGCCACACTTCTGCCATAAATCTTCAGGAATCACAAAGAAAATAATTGCTAAGAATATTCTGCTATAAGTGGGATAAACAAAAGTTTTTTAAATATTTTTTTTATTTTTCCTTTTTAATTTCTAACTGCATTTATATCATGAGATCATTGACCCAGTTAAATGCGAGTACAGTGGAACAGACATGCGAAATATGTGAGAAAAAAATGTATACAGTAAACAAAGTGACAGTAATAAATATTTACTTCTAGCTGCATAAGATGTGTGTTTATAGGAAAGCACTAAAAAGTCTGGCTGTCTGTCTGTCTGTCTGTCTGCTACTAACAATTCCAGCGAAATAGAAATGAAAAATTTTGAGAATTTTCCTGGGCAGCAAGCAACTTTTTCCAAAGTTCATCGATTGTTTATTTGATCGAAAACAAAATTTTTATAAATAGCAATTGAAAAAGTTGCGGCTACAATTCAGTGCGCATTTGTCTGTAGAACAGTACAGTCTCTCGGGAATACTATAATTTAGGGCGCGTGGGCGTGGCAATGCAACTAAAACCACTGCTACTCCTGCTGCATGCCTTGGCTTGGGTGCAAGGTAGGCAAAAATAAATATAAAGCCTCAATTCGGATTTTATTTTAGTTTTTTACGAGCTCTAAATTATTCTGGTTTGCTGCTGTGTTCAGTGAAAAAAAGAGCTATTTATTAGCGGAATATCTATGTATAACAGCAGTCTAAAAGAAGTTTATTGTTATATGGATTTTCAAGCAGGTTTCCTGTCATTAAATAGTATCAGAGAGTAGAACCAGATCCAATCCAGCTTCGATATTATTTCATCCATTCCCAATTAATGATAAATTAATCACTTAAATCTGTCTGAAATGTGATTAGATCACAGTATAAAGCGTTGAAGAAATATATTTACTGGTCCACCCTTAAAATAACAGAGGATAGGGAAAGCTTCTTGTAAGGATAGTTAGAGTGGAACCAAAAGGATATTATCAATTCCTAGAAATATTATTTGAAGTGCTGGTCTCATTATAATTGGCAGCGCGTCGGGGCTTTGGAGCTGGCGAACAGGATTGGGGCTATGTGGAAGTGCGAGATGGCGCCCATCTTTTCTACTGGCTGCACTACACCACAGCAATCAATATCAGTGCGCATACAGAGCGACCCCTCGTCATCTGGTTACAGGGTGGACCTGGTGTCGCCTCCACTGGCTGCGGCTGCTTTGAACAACTCGGACCCGTGGATATTGAGGGAAGGCCACGAGCCAGTAACTGGGTGCAGCATATGAATGTGCTCTTCATAGACAGCCCGGTGGGCACGGGTTATAGCTATGTGGAGCCCCACGGACGCTATGCGAAAACTAATAATCGTATCGCTCGAGATCTGGTCACATTGATGGTTGCCTTTTTGCGGCTGCATGCAGAATTCCAGGCGGTGCCGTTGCACATCTTCTCGGAGAGCTATGGCGGTAAAATGGCTCCAGAATTTGCCCTGGAACTGTATCTGGCCAAGCAGCGTGGAGAGTTGGAATGCCAGCTGCAATCAGTTGTGGTTGGCAATCCATGGACTTCACCATTGGACAGCACGTTGTCCTATGCACCCTTTCTGCTGCAGCTGGGAATTGTGGATCATGTGGGTTATAGCAACATTTCCAGGGTAGCAGCAGAGATAGCTCGACTGGTCTATGCTGATAAGTGGCTGCAGGCATTGGAGCAGGATATTCAGGAGGTCATCAAGTGGCACACTGGTGGCATCTTTCTATATAACACACAGCGACGCGTTCACATCGATGATGACTATCGATATGGCGAGGATCCTAAGTTGCGGGATTTCATGATCAATAATGTTACCCAAGTCCTGAATCTTACCCACATGTCCGAGTGGATGATTCAGAATGCAACGGTGTTCTTTAAACTGGGTCGGGATATCTTTAAGCCTGCGGTGCACATAGGTAAGCGGAGGAGTAATCTACACTTGGAGAAAATTCTACAAATAATTCTTGAATAACTCGAATTCTAGTGACCCGACTGCTAACCGAGACACCGCTTCGTGTGGGCGTCTATTCGGGCATATTGGATATGCTGTGTGCCACGCCCGGAACTGTCAACTGGATCAATCGGATGCAATGGGAGCGTAAGGAACAGTATGTGAATGCTCCTCGTCGTCCCTTTCGCATTAATGGTGTGCTGGAAGGATATCAGAAGCAGGGTGGTGGCTTCAGCATGTTTTGGGTCTTTAGAGCGGGTCACACGGTTCAGCAGGAGAATCCTGCGGCCATGTCATATATCCTGCGTGAGTTCACAAACTTTGGCTAATAGAGAAATAAAGTACGAGTACACAGAAGAAAAAGCTTTTTCATGAAATATTCTCCCTCGTCTTCTGGACAGAAAAAAATGGAGAATCAAAAGAGCCCATTGACTATCTCCAAACTCTATTAGGAGCTTAGTAAGAAGAATAATCCCCAATATTTGGGACTGTATCGCCGAACAAACTACTTGGATTGGATGAAAACTGATTTATTTCAGGGTAAATAGTTACTGACGTCCTTTCAGAGCCAGGGAAATTTCGGAAAATCAATCCATTATTGACAACGTTTACTCCTGAATTAATGCAGAATACTCTTGATTTTCACTTTTGTCTATTTAAGTAGTTATCAAACCGAACATGCCTCTTTCTAGAGAAAGTTGAATTCGGTTTTCCACATTGAAAATTACAGACCATGAATCCTGCCTGCCTGATGGGGAGTCCTGTCAAGGCCACGCACAGCAACAATCTTCTAACAATTTACTCGAAATTAACTCAAATTCATTTTGCCAACCGCCTGGTTACAATGCGGTTCACCTCTGCCCACAAACAGACGCAACGAGCCACCTTTGCCTCCTACTGCTCTATGCTCCCTGCTCCCTGCTCTCTTCACTTATTACTGGAGCGTTTTACAGGTGCACCACATCAATTTATTTTCCACACAAAAGCCTATTAAAACTCTCACACTTGGGCATTGATGCTGGGGTTGTGGAGCTGACTAAATGTTTGCCAAATGGAACCACTTAACCTTTTTTTCTCTTTTTTCTTTTAGCCTTTTTTTCCAGCTGTGGTTGAAAGAAAAATGAGCAGAACTGTAGCTTAGGTTTGGAGCTGCGTTCCGTCTCGAACCGCAGCAAAACAAATTAATTAAAAACTTAAAAAGTTTGTCTGCAAACGGTCCGCAAAGATGGGTGTAAATTTACCCAGAGAGCTTGTCCCAAGATAGAGAAAAGAGAAATCCTTTGAGTCATAATTATGTGAGAGGGTTCGTCAAGTGGAATGTGTAATTTAAGCAATTGATTCACTCATTGATTTCTTATAAATTTAGCTGGTTTTAATTTGAATGAAAACTAGCCAGTTTTGGCTATCTTTAGCTGGAGTGGATTATAGATTTTGATGTAGAGTTTAATTCAGAGTTTATCGGGTAAGAAGTGGACTTTTCCTCATACAATCTTGAACCCACCTCAGAAATATATTAAGTATACAACAGAGCTGTAGCAGTTTTAATAGACATAAATAACTCATACGCCAATGTGTACCCACATTGATCAGCAATCATTGCTGGAGGAGATCACGGATTACCTTTATTGTGGCAAACATGAATCAGATATAATATCAAACTGATTAATTTTATTTATCTGCTGTAGATGTGAGCTAGTGAGTGCTATTTATGGCGCCTCTCCATCATCAACAACTAATTAGGAAATACTTAAATGAAATTCGTAATCGAATAACAATTGCCAAAGAGGGAAAGGTTCAGTTTTTGGCTTTGGCTTTCGTTAAAAGATGCTTTTTCTTACGTCACGTCAACGCACAAGTAATTTTCACACAACTTAACGCCACATATCGTGCATATTAATTATGGTGGATGGCTGATAGGGGAGAGGGGAAGAGAAGAGAAGGCGGGCGGAATTAATCTAATTTGGTAAGACGACCTAAGCAGTAGTCACGTAGCTTGACAGAGGAGACTGCTCACATGCTAAATGTCAGGGCCGGGTTATGAGAGGAGCTTCGAACTGGAGGCATGCGAGCAATGCGCCTGCACGTATGCTATACAAGGTTCCAGTTTTGGGTTTACTTGGGTTTCAGTCTGCCTTTCTATACCGCTTACCCAAGGGGTAAAAAGAGCATACCAAGCTTGTGCCCTTGGTATGTAACAGGCAACAGGAATCACAATATACATATATCCTAGCTAAATCAGTCTAAAATCAAAGAATCATTAGAAGTAAAAACAAATTTGATATGTAGTTTTGAATATATCGAACGTAGATCTGATTTATTTAAATTTTCTGAGACCTCCAACTTCAATTCCTTAAAGAGTATGAAATCTTTAGTTTCCAGTCTGCGGCATATTCTGCATTCTTTTACAGAGTATTTCCTTGTCGAGCAGTCTCTCGTAGTGCAGCCTTATACCCATTTCAATACTCTTCTTTCTGTTGCCACGTATCCAGACTGCAGCTATTATAGCCATGTCAAATATTTATAGGTAGCATGCCGGGATTTAGTACGCCGAGGCCAAAATTCGGCTCAAAAATTACTCATGTGCGAGACGTTGTGTTCCTTGGGTTACTTGGCCAAAGCAAAAATAAATTAAATGCCTTTCGCTTTTCCCCAAAACAAAGGAAAATTCTTCAGAAGAAAAATATGCTCTTATTCGGCTGGGAGACAGGTGCTGCCAGAGAACAAAGAAAGGCAAATTAATGAGCGTTAATTAGTAATCAGTCAAATACACATGTTGCCAGGCTCTGCTCAGCTCATTTGAATTTTGCATCCACTATATTTTGGATAGAGTATCTATTCGGGACATCCAAGCTTATGATGAACAGCTAAGCGGCAATAGCAAGTTGTATTAGTCAATTTATCTAATATTGTTGCGGCCTCTTTCAGAAAACTGTGCAGATTTTCGGGACTTATCCGATTGGAAACTACCAAATTATCCTCATCCCAAATCTTCCATTTTTGCATGCTGGCTATAACGTCGCCACAAAAGTCAGTTTTATGCTTCTCTTTCATAGCCAACACATCCTCTATATGTTTGCGTAGCTTACCTAAAGAGAAAGAGATTGATTAGATATCGATTGGAACCGGATATAGAAGAGAAAGAAAAGTATACAGAGGTATCGGAGAGAATGGGCTTAAAGGAATGGTATAGAGTCTTACAGAAAAAGTAAGGGGATATAAGTGAAAACTTTAACTTTCTTCTAAGAATGGATAGGTATATATATAGGAAAGGATATTTATAGGAAAATCTTCTTCATCAGACCAATCATTACTTACGTTGCGCCAAGTTATCCTTAAACTTATTCAGATGCTGGTTGGCCTGGTTCCGTTCATACTCTTCAATGATCTTGTACATGCGAGTTTCCATGTCCTTGAAGCCAACTAAATGCTCATCACATTGCGGCTTGCAAACGGTATTATAATTGGGTCCAGCGAAGGGCACTTCTGTCTTGTATTTATTTTGGTGGAACTGCTCGATTCTGGCATGTTTGAATGAGGCCATTCTCAAGCGTTGATAACGCACACGATCATTGTGAAAGCGAAAGGTCATACTGTTCAGTAATTTCTCCACAGCGGACAGGCACCTAAGCATAAGGATAATAAATGAAATAGCTCTTGCCTTTCTACAATCATACTTTCATTGCATTGAAGGAGGCATATCCGGTCTCAGAGAGGGAGTCGTGGAGATGCCTGCTTCCTTTTTGGGAAAGATACTCACTGTGTATTCCGAAGAGAATAGACTCCTGGTATATGTTGAGTACGCAGCAGATGATGCAATTTATAAGCGACACAGGAGAGCAGCTCCTCGGCGGCACCGATATGACTGCGCTGCAGACTGTAGACATCGTGCACCGACTGGCGAATATGCCAACCCCGGAACTGGGCCTGAATTCTAACGGAATTACCATCATAATGATCAAGCAGAGCCTGCTGTAGCCGTGACTCGATGCTATCCTTGAGGTGATTCCTCACCATAAAACCGCGCCACCAGCGCTGTATATTTACGGCTGCTTTCAGGCACCGATTCCTAACCATGCGGTATCTATAACCCCGCCACAAAGCTTGAATTCGTCTGGCGGCACGGAATTGCTTATAATCGAGTAAAAGCAAGGATGGTCTAAGGAGGGATGAGAAAATTAGTGGACATCTATGCGTATTATTTCAGTACTAAATCCTACCGCGAAAAATCCTCATACGACGAGTGCATTGAATAAGCATGGGCCTCCGTCTCACCCTCTTCACCCTCCTCACTGTCAAGAATTCTATCAGTTAGGGTATTATCAGGAGTATAAGGATACTTACTCAACCATTGAATAATGCGAATTTATCCTATTGGGGACGTAGTAATGAATCATTTTTTTTTCTTTTCTATTTGATTAATTAAAAGAGTAATTTGATTTCTCGTGTTTTTTGTGTGTGTGTATGTGTGTGTGTGTATTACTTGTGTGTGTAATATGAGTATATTGACCTCAGTAAAGATAACTACATATTTCAATGCTTTTTTTTTTTTTAAATTTACAATAAAATCGCCTACTACTAAAAGGTTTAATCCTGGAAAATAAAATAAGAATAGAAAAAATTATGTATTTTCGTTTTATTCATACACTAACCGGCGTTGCTCGGGGAAACTCAATATTGCTGAAGTTTTCCAAACAAAATATACCAATAATTTCTTTATGGAATAATTTTCATGTGAAAATTTACAGGGTATAGAGATAAAATACCCTTAGGAGTAATGGGAAAAATGTATTTATTGAAAATGTTGCTAGATATTTGCAGAGGGCCAACCCACAATTTTACACACTGTTCACCTATGCAACAGTGTACGTTAAAAGTATGTAAACAGCTCTGTGGGAAAAAATATATATTAAATGGTATGTCAACAGAGAGAAACGGAAGGAAAACAATAAAAATTCTAGCGACAGCGACAGCGTTTGGGGCCAAATTGTTTAAAGGTGAAAAATTGTCTGATCAAAATTCAGGCCAATGGGGGTCCTGAGACCTGAGAGGAGCTGTAGAGGTAACGCAAGATGCCTTGCCGTATGACAAGCGTTAACTTTTCAATGTTGACATCCCCCTAGAAATGCTGCTAGTACTTTGGGCTAGCACAATTCTTGCTCCTGTTCCGCGTCCTTCTGCCCGCCTGCCCGCCTGCCCGCCTGCCTGTCGTGTGTGCCTTCTGTGCTCTGTTTCGTGCGCTCAATCAATTTTGTCAATTTTCTTTCTCGTTTCTTACTTTTTATTTTGTATTTTGTATGTTTTTTTTTATTTAGGTACAGCGCACGTTTAGTTTATTTATTCCTGCTGCCTGTCGCAGTTGAAGCTGTCTTCATAGCCATTACCCCCCGACCGACCATCCTTCACCCATCACCCTGTCAGCCCACTCACTCGCTTGATGTCCTTCCCGATGATGCTGCACGTCTCGCAATGCTCTGATGTGTGTTGATATTTGACACTTTATTATGTGCACATCATCAATTTTGAAATTATTGTCAATGTACCGAAAGAGCACAACAATATTGGAAAGGAATGGAGCGAACCTTGGAGCCTTGGAGCCCGGGTTCAGAAAAGACGGAACGTCAGTCACTAGATTCTGATCGAAACTCTATAATGGTTATTTGACAGTTATACACTTGACACACACACTTGTCCCTCACAAATTACGATTTATGAACCACATTTCGATTTTGGTTTATAGTAAATTCTTTGGAATTTCTTATGGGTTGGATGATAAAGCAATATCTAATTTTGGATTAAAGAAATATTCCAGGAAGTTCTGCAATGGATGGCAGTAAATTAATCTTCATTCATCTAAGCAGAAATTAATTTTAAAAATTATTATTAACTATATTTAATCGTCTTAGATCAGCTCAAGAAATAATTACAAAGCATTAATTAAAAAATTAAATGGTTTATTAAATATAAAAGGCTTTCTGCCTTCAGGGCTAGACTATATTAAATATCATTGATTACAGGACTCTGCTGACTGTACCAACACACACACACACCCCGCCAACAGCTGCCAATACGAGACACACACACACACTCACTCACACACATTTGGCGCACCGCAAAGTATGCAATCAATTTTTATAGCCCACATGCAGTGCCAGTGGGTGGCTCACAAGGCAATGCAATGTTTTACTAATAATTTTCAATATAATCAGCACCTGTGACGACAAGGACGAAGCTGAAGATGGAAAAAATGTGGCAAGGCGAGGCATTTACACAAATGTTGCTAATGTATAAACATTTGAGGCTGCTGCTGGCACAGTTAAAGGGAATAAAAATTGAAATACTTTGGCGCCCAGCACGGCATTCACCCAATGGGGGGCAGGTTGCCTCAGTCCAAGCTCCAGCTCCAGCTCCAGCTGCAGACACTTGCCACATTATATAGCAGCCGCTTTAACTTCAGTTGAGTAGCAGACCGGAAGGCGAAAAATAATGCGATTCTTTTTACCACATGCGGTTGACGTTGATAAAAAGAACAGGTAATGGCCCCGACTTATAAATACTGCAAGACGGCTAATGGAATGTGCCCAACAATCTCTAATGTCTAGTTCCTTTTTAAATTTCGTGCTTGGATTGTGTAAGAATTGGGTTCGGAACGAACACCATGGATCCCCGATTGAACTTAACTAAAAATCAGACGACTATATTCTTTAGCTGCCATAGGTTCCTTGTGATCTTGTCAAGATGTCTGAAATAATAATAATAATATAAAAAATGGAAACTGAAGTAGATGAACTAAGCAGCAATTCCCAAATAGATAAGGCATTCAGCAAGGGTATTCAATATTCGGCGGGCAGCAACAGAAAAAAAAATTTAGTACACTCAAAAGAAGAATTTTACGGGAACCTTAATAAATAAAAAAATAAGAATTAATAAAGAATGTATTAATTGTTAAGAACTTCAACTAAAGTATAGAATAAATTGATTTATTGTTATTGAAAATACATTTTTAAGTAGGACCCCCTAGAAGGTATCTTAGTACATTTATACTTGCTACTTTATGTTGGTTTATATATCTGAATTTGTGCCTTAATCCAGTCCATATGTTTCCTAATATCGGTGAACTTTGCATCACTTTTAGTTCCATGGCTCCAGGTACCAATTATATAATATTTCTTGCTCGTGCCATGAGCTTTGGGACAGACCAGGGCAGCCCCGATAGAATATCTCAGATGTGATTTAGAGCCCCTAACCTTAACGCACAGAAGAGATTCATGAACTTTACGGGAGCACGGAACTATATTCAATGCCATGCTGGTCATAATATGACGGCTCTTTGCGTGTGAGTCCCAGCCAGTAGCAATACATCCGCTATAGTCAAGGGTTTCGTCAACTGGCAAGCAAATGGGTCGGATATGCATCGAGGGAATTAATTCCTTTTCCAGGACAAGTAAGGCAATATCATTTTTAGATTTTGTAAAAGAATAGTGTGGAGAAAGTAGTTTTTTGATGGCCAAGCGTTCTTGATATGGCAGAATATGATTCTCAGATTTTATATCCCAACATCCAGCTCTAACTTTAAATTGTTTATCATTGCGCAAAAAGGATGCAGTGCTCAGCACCATGTTGGTTGCGATTAGAGATCCTCCGGCCTGATTTTTGTTGTCATTGGTGAATATAGCGACCATCCACGGATATTCCGCAAAATTTGTCTCACTTCGCTCGCTATTTACAACCGTCATAAGGACACCATCCTTATTGCAATATCCACAGTCAGTATCATCTTCTTCCAATGGAAAGATTCTATGTTGCTTTGAAAAGAAAGCAGGGCTTAAATAAAATTCCGATTTCAGAAAGACAGAATTCCACTCACCTTGTCGGACGGACTGCAACACATCTCCAAATAATGGCACTCATTTTGCTCCTGCAAATCAATTAATAACTTTCCGTTTCTCTCTTCCGCAGTCCTGCAGTTCCAGCGCTCTACACACTCATCTCTCAAATCAAATCCGCATCTTCGATATCTTTTAATTGGTGTTGTTGTTGTTGTTGTTGTTGTTGTTGTTGTTGTTGTTGCTGCTGCTGCCATTGTTGTTGTTCTTCGCCATTTTGTTGTTTTTAGTGCTTTTGTTTCCGGTACTCGTTTTGCTGGAGCAGCATCTTCAATGCTACTCACAATCCTTTTAATGATTTTGAAATTCTCATCAATTAATTTATGCAAATCTTTCCTTACACTCGCAGCGCATTTCATTGCTATTAATCTATCAATTTGCTGCATTAAATTTTGTTGAAGTGATCTCAACTCATTTTGAGTTGATGGAATATAACCATAATTATTTAATTCAGAGTAATCATCTAAAGTTCCGATAATTTGAAACATGGAAGCCACCAGGACGCAACAAAGTATCCTTGAAATTAGCATTTTTGTCAACTAAAAAAGTGTTGGAACATTAAATAATTAAATACCACTGATTAAATGACTGACTCACTCTTTAATTTCTGCCGGAATAAGCTGAGGCAAACCGACAGAATTATCGGTTCTGTAACCGGATATAAGAGAGTTTCACACTTTCAACACTTAATATAATATATTATATATATATATATATATACTTAATATATATATATATTTATTTAGATATATTTCTTTATGTATTAAACCTAGCAAGCGCCTAAGTAGTCGCTGTGGCATAAGCCTAAAGCATACTGAACTTAGCATCGCTCAAAAACACCAACTAAGTGGTTTAAATTGTACACTGGAAAAAACTATAGATATATTGAAATTAATTAAAAAATAAAAAAATATTTTAATTAAATTTTGTTACTCTGAAAATATTATATTTTAGACTACTGTGAATATTAAATTCATTAGCCTTTTCACAAGATATTTTTCATTGATTGATTTAGAAACTAGTAAAGAAAGTTATATACAGTTGTGTGGATTGTAGATTGTGGACTGTGGATTCTATGGCAGCTATATCCACTCATCTGATCATCCTGATCAATAATAAATATTTATATTATATTTATTTATAAATAAATATATTATGTGGTCGGAGCTGCCTCCTTCAATGCTTTCTACATTTTGTGGCTACATTTTAATACACTTTTCAAGTGTATAAAAAACGTTGAAGATTAAAGTTTCATAAATTTGTATTTTTAGATATATATTATATGTATTTTTAATCAGCTACATAAGCGCTTACCCTAAAAAAACCTGTTTGTCCAAGCAATTATATCAAATATAATTATAATTCATGTAGCATATCGGATTTGGTGAATTTATTTTATACAAAATACAATTATATTGAAAAGAAGGAGTTATTGTTTTTAGTTACAATCATTACAAAAATTATAAAGGATTTTCTTGAACCAAAGCTGGTTAGACAGTGTAGAACTTTCTATCGATGTCCAGTTCGTTAAGTTTTTGGATAACCCAAGGAGTAAGATGGGCTACATTGGAATAGGCCGCTGGTACATCCTCTTGGCCGCAGCCGATGCCCCAGGCAACAATGCCAGCCTGATAGAACCTATTGGAGTTCCCTTCCATGGGACAAATAAGTGGAGCTCCACCATCTCCAACACAAGCATCTACTCCTTTTTCGCCGCCCGCACAAATGAGACTGGCGGCAAGAGTGAAGCGATTACCCAGTATTTTCCTCAGCTTGATGTTGCACTGTGCACGTGGTAGAACGGGCACCGTAATTTTCCTGAGAATTTGATTATAATCTTGAGGATTGGTGGCATCTTTGCCCCAACCGGAGACAATGCAACGTGAGAAGTCGAATATCTGAGTGGCTGGCGGCAAGCAAATGGGAGAGATATGTGGAGCAGGGCTAAATGAACTCTTTAGTAGAAGTATCGCAATATTATTCAAGTCATACTGATACTCTTCATGAATTAGGACCTTTTGCACTTCAATATCCTGGTGTTTATAGAATTCTTCTGTAGAGTTTTGATTCCATTCACCAGCTCTAGCTATCAAATGGCTTATATCTCTTTGTGCTACCTTATGGGCAGCCGTTAATACAATATTTGGAGCTAATAAAGAACCGGCTCCAATATAAGTTATCCCTATATAACCTTCCTTCGTGTATATAGCGACCACCCACGAAAATTCACCGAAACCTGCTCCATTAGCCTGTCCTCCATTTCCATTTTCGTTTCCATTCCGAAAGCCGCAAGCTGGCATCGCATCTAGTTGAATCTATGGAATATTTTTCGTTAAATTTTTGATTAGAAAATAGTCGATTGTTTTCCCACCTTAGCGGATATATGACAGCAAATCTGATTGTTCTGACACTCCTCCTCCTTTGGAAGTGCAGATCGAAAATTTATAGCGTTCGCTGTGGTTGGCTGCCTGGTAGTATTTTTGCACATCCAACTCTCAACACATTCCCTTTCAGAACCACAGGACATTACCTTTTCCTCGGCTTTATCCGTTGCTGGCTTCAAAGTTGTTGGTGGCAGCAGATCTGTCTGTATCTATGGAGGAGTTCAGATAATTTTCAAAACGATGAATACTCAATTTCTTATCTACCTTATCGGATATATGACAGCAAATCTGATTGTTCTGACACTCCTCCTCCTTTTGAAGTGCAGATCGAAAATTTATAGCGTTCGCAGTGCTTGGCTGCCTGGTACTATTTTTGCACATCCAACTCTCAACACATTCCCTTTCAGAACCACAGGACTTTACCTTTTCCTCGGCTTTATCCGTTGCTGGCTTCATCGTTGGTGGCAGCGGATCTGTCCGTATCTATGGAGGAGTTCAGATAATTTTCAAAACGAAGAATACTCAATTTCTTATCTACCTTATCGGATATATGACAGCAAATCTGATTGTTCTGACACTCGTCCTCCTTTTGAAGTGCAGATCGTAAATTTATGGCGCTCTCAGTACTATTTTTGCACATCCAACTATCAACACATTCCCATTCGGAGCCACAGGATTCTGCTACCTTTTTCTCTGTAGTATCTGTTAAGTTCTTTTGATCTGCATTATCTTTTTCAATTTTATTAAGAGCTACAATTAATTGCTCCGATTGCTGTTTTGTTGGCGAGAATATATGCTGTATCTTATTTAATATGGCAGTTTTCTTAGCCTCAAATTGTTGGCAGTCTTCAGGATTACTCGAAATATCAGTGGGTTTTGCCGGTTTTTGGGTATTATCGGTATTATCATCAGTGTCAATATATTGATAAAGCTCAGCAGACTCATCCGAAGCGAATCTTTTGTTTCTAATCTGCTGGGAATGAAAGTCATAAGCATAATCTGTTGAATAATCTGTTGAATAAGAATATGATTTATTCATGGCTTTTAGTAGAAAGTAGAAAGTAAAAAGTACAAATACCTTGAAAAGAAATGGCCGAATCTAATTGCGAGCTGATAAGCAGCAGCCGCAGCAGCAGCAGCAGCAATCCAATGCCATTTTTCCATAAGTAAATCATTTTCAAAACGAATTGTCCAACTGCAGATTATAAAATTATATATTTAATTTTGTTTTATATTAATTTGAATGCCGTTCCGCTTTACACGCTGTTTATATTTCAAATGAACGAAGAAAAAAGCTTCCAGCACTCTTGTCGATTAATTCTGAGCTCTCGGAGTGATACTGGATTTCTGTTATCTTCTATACACATTCAAACATTTATTATATACATGAATATATAATATAATTATATTTATGTTATTTCTTAATAAATTCTTTTCCTGGAATGAACACTCAGTTCTTTCATGAAATTCATAGCAAACGGTTTGTTAGCTCTGCCCTTCCAGTTGCCTTCAAACATGGAACAGTTCTCTGCTTTATTACGGCTCATCCAGTGGGTTCTTCTAGGAGCTGCGGTTCAATGTTTCACCTGTCAAGAATGGGTTAGTGGAAATTCCCAGCCCTCGACTCCTGCAACATGTGGAGAGAACATGGAATGTGTCCCTCTCTATTTGTGCAATGATAATGACACCATCAACACGGATGGCAATTCTATAATCAATTTTCGTTCAGTTTCATTTGAGAAAAATAAAAATCAAGGCTGCTTTTGGATGGAGAAATGCTGCGCTCATAAGGTATATATAAACTGAATTATTATGAAATGATTATTAATTATATAGATAAATTTGATTCCTCAGAAACCAAAGCCAGTTGAAGTCACTGTGCAACCTTTCTGTGGCGAAAGTAATCCAAATGGTGTGGGTTTTACTCTGAAAAATATTGAAAATGGTGAGTCACAGTTCGCCGAATATCCATGGTTAGTGGGCATCTGGCAGATCAGTACTTCCTGTCTCTATATTGCCCAGGGAGCGGGCAGTTTATTGGCTCCCAACGTGGTGCTGACTGCGGCTCATAAAATAATTAATATTGACCCAGCAAATCTGAAAGTTAGAGCCGGTGAGTGGGATATTCTAAGCGAAGCTGAACCCAAACCACATCAAGATCGCTATGTATTAACAAAAATTATACACGAAAATTTCGATATGCAGACGGGATTTAATGACGTTGCTATACTCATCTTGGAGTCTCCGTTTGAGCTAGCTCCACACATTAACACCATCTGCTTGCCCAATCACAGATCACATTTCGATAATAAGCGCTGTTTCGTCATGGGTTGGGGCAAAAGAGAACACGATGATCTCCACTATCCGAACATAATGAAAAAGGTCGAATTACCAATTGTGCCTAGTACTAAATGTCAGAATCTATTGCGAAATACTCGTCTGGGACACAATTTTGAGCTGCACAGTAGCTTCATTTGTGCAGGAGCCGAGAAGAACAAGGATGCCTGCCTTGGGGATGGTGGTGCACCACTGGTATGTGCCATGCCCGACGCACCCCATCGCTATCAGGTGGCTGGCATTGTGGCCTGGGGTGTGGACTGTGGTGAAGAGAACGTTCCCGGGGTCTATGCCAATGTCCTGATGCTGCAGCCCTGGATTAGTGCAAAGCTCAGCTCGCTTCATATTGAGTACAAATACTACAACGTCTAATTAGGTAAATTGTGAATAATTAAATAATCGAAAAGAAATATTTGAGTTCAAAACTCATTAAGTAAATTATAATTTAAATAAAAATCGGAATTAAAAGAATTCATTTTTTTTAATGGATTAATCAAAGGGTAAGTTAAATAACCAATACAATAAAATGGATTTTTTACAATTGTTTTTTAATTATTGATCAGATTTACTGCAGAGTACAATAATTACTACTGATATTCAGTTTGTTGAGTTCTCGGCAAATCCAGGGCATAAGATGGTGCACATTGGTATAGATCCCAGGTACATTTTCTTGGCCACAACCAATGCCAGCGCTCACAATGCCCGCTTGATAGTATCTATTGGGGTTGTCTTCATAGGGACAGACGAGCGGAGATCCACCATCTTCCAGGCAGGCATCTACTCCAGCCTCGCCGCCAGCACAAATGGAACTCATCTCCAGACGGAAAAATGGTCCAAGAATTTTTTGCAGCATTTCGTTGCATTTTCCCCGGGGCAGAACGGGTACCGTCATCATTTTTAGAACATTCTCAGTTTTAGTACTATTTTGAGAGATTTTACCCCAGCCCGTGATAATGCAAGGAGCGTAATCAATTACTTGCGTGGAACTGGGCAGGCAGATGGGAGAGATGTGGTGTTCCTGCATGACGGGAAATTCGAGGAGAAGAAGCGCAATATTATATTCCCTATTGCCTGAGTACTGATCATGGATGATCACTTGTTTCACAGCGCGATTATAATGAGGATACATTTCGTCTGTCGATTCCAGATGCCAATCTCCCATTCTGGCCACCAACTTATCGGGCTCATGGCTTCTGACAGTATAAGCTGCACTTAAAACCACATTAGGCGCCACAAGCGAAGCGCCACCAATATATTTCGGATCCCTAGTGGTACTTTTGAGCATTATAGCAACCATCCACGTGATTTCTGCTGGCATTGCCGTTTGATTTGAAGCTCTCTCCGTATCTAAGCTCATATCATTATTATCATTGCGAATACCGCAAGAATGAATAGTTATTTTAGGTGTTCTGCTCAGGTCTTGCTGAGAAGAACCTTTAACAGTTTCCTCCATAAACATTCTTAACTCTTCTGTCTGCTGCTTTGTAGGAGACAAAATAGTCGATATGATTTGCTCCACTTGCGCATACCAAGATTTCAAATTTTCCTCCTGACAGGCTTCATATGACGACACAGTAGCTCCACAGCAAATAAACAGAACAAATGCCAGACGGAAGCTAAAGTTGTGCCACATTTCAGAAAGCTGGATTCGATTAAATCAATTAAAAAAGGAAAGAAAGAACTATGCTTAGTTCTAGAGTATCGCTTAATCAAATGCATCCAGCAACAACTATAATACCCATTTTTTCCTTATAACTTTTACATATATTTCCTTAATCAAATAGACAACTGAGAAGATAATGCAAAATTCACTTTCGCTTTTTATAAAACTCAACTTTTCCAGTGCAAAATACTATATATTTTTTATTATTTATATTTTATTTTATATATATTATTTTATATTTTATTTATATTATTTTTTCACATTTAAAATGATTCTTTGGAAATACCTCAAAAGCTTTCGGCTGACCGTTGCGAATATGTTTCGAAGACTGATTTAATCTGATGAGAGTCGTCAGTAAAAATATATACATATATATGCATATATATACATATATATATATATATATATATAGATATATATATATATATATATATATTTATATATAAATGATTGGTGATAAGGCTTAGAAGCTTAATAAAAGTCTTGATAACTTTTGTTTAAATTTCGAGAGTCGTTTGGATCATATATATATATATATATATATATGTATATATATCATATATATTTGCATATATGTATTATATACTTTATCATTTATGAGCTATATAGTATTTTTTCTTTATTAAAATATAATACCCGTCTGTATAAAAACAAACTTCTGCAATCTCAAGCTCTTTTTTCTGTTACGGGAACTGGAAGCGGGTCTGGTTTGGGATTGGATCAGGTTCGGGGTCGGTGCCAAGACCCCGGCATCTGTCGTCTGATTAATGTGCACCGTCTAGCCCTGCAGAACGGGGGGGGAAGTGGTGTGCTGTCCAGTGCATTTTGAGCAGACATTTTCTAATAAACATTAAGTTGACATGAGAAACACGCCAAACAAATGAAGCAAATGCATTTCATGCTCTGGCAATGTTGGCGCCCTGGGGTAGCCACTGTCCAGGAGTGGGTGGGTGGTGGAGGGGGAGAATTGGGTGGGGGCGTGGCATCTGTTTACTAATGCTGCCCTTTTTTTTTTGGTTTCTCGTAGTCGGCTTTCAGCGGTTGCACCGCAGGATATGTTTACAAATTGAAAAATATAGCATGCGACTGCCAGAACGTGCTAAAAAAGGCGCAGCCAACAAGGGCACAGTGGGACAGAAGACATTAAAAAATGCTGCCGAAAATAAAAAAATTTTGTAATTAAAAATTAAGTTAAAAATTAATCAGCTAGTAAAATTAGCATTACAAATTTATAAGCAATAAAATATAATCTATTAAAAAATTATTTTTATACTGCAGTAAGAAAAACTAAGGTGTCGCTGGAAGCTAGGAATATTTCTGTATATATTCTCTTCAAGCAGATCCTTTTTCTCTTCGGCAGCTTTGTGATATGGTCGCTCAATCCGATTACAGTATTATATACAGGACTTTTTTTGAACCAAGGTGGGAATCAAAGAGAGTCTGCTTGATGCTTCAACTGCATTTCCTTGAGCCAAAAGCATAATTAAAAGAGATTTCGGGGCCTGTTTTTACTTTTATGAATTTCTTATATATTTTTTGTAGATTTTTAAAAACTCTTGCACCACAGTGCCGCTTATTGCTTGGCAGGGGGCGGTGTGCGGCAGTTGCACATTGGGACTGGACAGCTGGGCAGTCGACGTGCCACGCGGTTTTCCACGAACGTGGCCGGAGATACTGAAAACATGGAATATATATATACTTTATACATATATATATATATATATATATAATGGCATATATATGTATATATATAAAAAAAAGGCATACATACATATACGCTCGTATATTTGTGTACTTATAACTAGCAGTATATTTAAAAAATTTTGCAACATTGTATAGGTATGTATATATGTATATATATATATATATACATATATATGTGTGTGTGTGTAAATATATAGGAGTATTTCCTGTACAAAGTGTCTGGAGCAGCGTAAATCTGACATGAAACATTTGCGTGACAAGCAAAATGCTGGCTCTTGGTACTCGTACTCGTACTCGTCCTCGTAATCGTACTCGGATTCTGGTATTCCTGGTAGCAGTCGTAACTCAACCCAGTCGCCTGGCTACGACCTGCTTTAGAATGATTCAGGGACCGGAAGAAAAATAATTATACCGCATATCAGAGTAATACAGCTCAACAGGAATAACAGCGAACAGATAAAGCGAAGCAGAAATACTCTACACTGAAAAAAGTGACTGCATACACTATTTCTGAGTAAATTAGTAATCAGTGAGTGGTTTAGTGATTACAAAAATCTAATTATATGTGTGTAAATAATAAGAATCTTAAAATGTCCATATAAAACTGACTGACTGACTATTTCATTATTCATTCCGCATTGTTTCAAAGTAAAATCTCGATGCAAGTTTAATGTTATAAAAGAAACGGGATTTTGGCAAATTCAGCTCTGAAAATCCACTTGTTTTTGGCTTAAATTGTTTTTCTCCTTAAGAAACAAAATATATCTATTTAGATGTAGTTTGCTATTTCCTGTTCATTCCGACAACTTGAAGGAAATACTTTTGAAGCTAATTAATATGCTGATTCAAAACTGAAGGTATACTTATATAGTATTCTGCCCCACTATGCCCCTTTTATATAGGGTATAAATATGACTTAAATTACAAATGAACACAGGCTCCGCGATACAAAGGCGGGACAATGTCAGTGGCATGAAAATTAGCCTGGGGACAACATAGTGTTGCATGTCGGGAGCTCTCAGACGGGGAAGGCTCTCTCACGTGACATTGACAGACTCAAAGAACTTCAGAGAGTAAGAAGGATGATTCAGTTTTTGATACTTTCTGAACCCGTAGACATAACGTTGCCTTGACAATGGCCTTTGTCTTGACAGTGGCAGTCAAATTGTGGACAAATTACCCGGCGGTCTACCATAAACAAAATATCAAACCTGACCAGCTGATTGACAACAATTAGATCTGGCTGGGGCTCTGGCTCTGACTCTGTTGATTCCAGAGCGTCTCCTTCATTCCGCCGCTCCTTATTTCCTCTTTGGTTGTCAGCCTGTTGCGAAAATGTTGACAGCATTCAAATCAAAATGATGACAACAACAGAGAAAAGCGTCGACGGACGGAGATAGAGTCGAATGCCGTTGGCAATGAAGTCCCGGCCAAAGGAGCAAGAAGCAGGGAGCAGGGAGCAGGGAGCAAGGAGCATTGTCAGCATGTACATAAATGTCATCTTTGAGTCATTTGACAGTTGCACTGGGTTCGATTAGGGCGTGATTCGAATGGGAAATTAGCGAAAAGTCTTTCTGTCTTTTTGACAATATTTTTCATTTCGACTAATGGCCAATTTAATTACCAATATGGCAGGCATTGTCTGCTACCAAATGAGATGCAAATTGAACTAAAACAGAGTGGAAAATTTTCCCTTTAAGAATATGATTCGAAGTTGAGAAAAAGCCAGCTTATTTTGTGGAAAGTAAAAGATAAAGATAAATTACATTTTTATATGGACTCCATTCCAAAAGTAGATTGAAAACCACTTCAAATTTGCATCTTCAGCAGCTGACCTTTGAGATTAATAATAAATATTGAGTTGAAGGAATTATTTGTTCCAAACTGTTTAATTAAAATGCTTGAAAATCTAATTTTCAGAGCGCAGAGACTTGGTAACTATCATTATTTCAATATTATTCATTCCTTGAACTCTTATTAAATTCTATTCTTGGCTGGAACACTTGAAGCTAACACTGAATTGCACTTAGAATTGTGAGAGGAAAAAAAGAAAAAACAAATTGAAAGATAATCAAGTATTTTTATCATACGAATTGATATAAATTGTATGCACTGCAAACGAAATTTCAGAGTAAATTCAAGTGTCGAATGCTTTGGTTTTCATTGGCGCCGTCTCCTGCAAAGGATACTCCAGCGTCTCCCTCCAATGTCCCGGCAATGAGTACTTCCTGTTTCCGGCGTCTCGACTGTCTGCCAGTAACAACTGTAAGCAACAATAACTGTCGGCAAGTTGGCTTTATTATTTCCACACTGTTGAATATGCATACATACATATATATACATAAATGCTGGATACTGGATATAGGGTAGAAAGGACTTTGTTTTGCTTTGAGATGACTAGCACGACCTTTGGCTTGAGTCTGTTGAGTCCAGAGACACAGAGAGACAAAGAGAGAGGCGGGTGCATTATCACTTTTCAGGCAAGCAAAATATTGTGGGTGCATTAAATACTTCGACACAAAGGAAGAAAGCTCCGCAAAATGCTGCCAAAGGACCTACTATGTGGGCCTGAGAGATGAGCTCAGGCTGAGCCTTTGTCTGCATTTTATATTAAACTATTTACTCCTGCTGGTAGCTTCCCAACCACCGTTGAAATTTACCTACAGCTGAGTCTGTTCAACTCTCTTTTTTCTCCTCTTTTTTTTTTTTGCTCTTCTTGCAACAATTTATTGCAGAATTTATAAAAAAAAAAAGCAGAAAAAATTTAAAACAATTATGTGGCTGCAGCCACGGCATGCACCACAAATACGAGAAAAGGGAAGGCATAGGAGGAGACGGGTCAGCATCAAAGATTATTTAATATTGGCGCTCAAAGAACTATGCCAACTTGAGAAATATTTAAGAGCAATAAAAAAAAATAATCAGCATTTTTTATGAAATTGCTGTAGACTAATATTTATGGTACATAAGACTTGATTTATAGAAAACACAGATGGAATTTATACGATTAAAGAGAAAGATTCAGTTCATATCCTAAGTTTTACTGGGCGACTGGTTTAAGTTTTTAAATTACTTAAACAATGCTCCATTCAAATTATCTATAATTGTTTATAGTATATATGATTAGTATAGTATAGTATAGATATAGTATATGATTTTTAGTATAATATTTGTATATAGTATAATATTAATTATCATATATCAGTCTATAAACGGAGATTTAAAGCCAAGATTCCTGGGATACCTGATCGTTACATGGTCAAAATATCATTATCAATAATAAATCAATTTATCGATACCCTGTAAATAAAAAGATTTTGATAATCGATATATCGGAAATATCGATTCACACAATAATTGTGTATATTGGCAGGCAACTCAGAGGATAGCCAAATTAAAATTCTTTTGTGATACACTGTATCAATATAGAATATTATTGTGAAAAAAAACTGCATCAATGATGGATATATCTTTGCAATATATGGATTAATACAATGAATATATAATATTTCAATTTTCGATAGCTAGAGTTAACAATATATCAGTGAATATCGATACCAATTAATTGATAATTATAAATCGAATGCCATGGATGGATAACCATATCGATTACTAACAATACTAATATAATGGCATATCGAAAGTTATCGATATCAGTAATCAATCTTGTCTTAAGTAAAAAGAAAACTACTTTTGATCAACTGACAAACAAATATTTGACCAATCATTCTGAAGGAAACTTAATTAGCCTCTGCACTGAAATTAGCCAAATGAATAAATCGAATAACTAACATATTATTTTCACTTTAAATTGAAGGCTTTTTGTTGAGTTTTGGCTGCTGTTTCGAATATTCAAAAGGCTTAAATTCTCTGCCGTTTATACCCTTTTTACCCTACTTTAATTAAGCTACAGCACAGATATATTATTACTTTATTAAAAGCCAGAGTTTAACTAAAACTCCTACTATTAGCTCTCTGACAAGTGATTCTCAAAGCAATTAGGCACAGCAGTTGATTAGTTTGATTGAAATTCTTGAAATGTTTGAAAATTATTGAAGCAAATGACGCGTGGTTGTCCTTTGCCACCTTAAGGCATAGGTTTAGGCCAAAACTTAATCAGTTGCCGCTGATTAAATTAAGTGGCAAAATATTTTGATTAACTTTCAGTCCAGTTGCAAATCATGCAACATTTGGCATTTGGTTCAAATATCATAAAGAGAGCTTTAATTACTTGCTCTGACTGCTCTAAATACTCTTCGTATGTCTTGGTATATTTTTGTTGGCAAACAATATTGCAGAGCAGAGATTAGTTGCTTATTTTGACAGGAGCTGTCAGTGTTGCATTTAGCCGAGCAGCTGACTGTGTAAACAAACAAAAATATTTGCTGCTCTGCTGCTGCTGCTGTAAGGACAAGTGCTGCTTATCCTGTTGCAAGGAGAATTCGAGCCATGAGTCATGAGCCTGATGACTATGATGATTCTCATATCTCTGGCGCAACGAGAGTGCATGCTCTTCTGCTCGAGTGGTCTCTCATACCTCAAACCTCCAACTTCAGCACCTCTCAAGCATAGTTTTTCGTAATTCTTGCCTTTTCATTTCTACACTTTTCATGTGCAGCAGCAGCACAAGCAGCAGCAGCAGAAGCAGCGGCAGCAGCAGCGAGCAGCCAGCTAAGCTTTTAATTAAATGCAAGGAAAATTCAATTTTAATTAAAATTTCTGAAAAGTCTGGCCTGGATTGCATACGGATACCCATCGGGGATTTGGGTCTGCCTCTCTGGTCCATTGGTCTGCCTTGTCTACTCTCGAGTGTTTGCCAAACGTGTAAAATTGAAAATTAGGAAATCGAATTGTAACGCCAGGCTCTCTGGCTCGAGAGTATCGGAAAATACGAGTAGCAAAGCGATGTGCCTCGTCTCCGTTGGAGGAGTCATCGTATTACACCATACAAAAGCAAAATTGTAAAGTAATTGGAAATGAAAACTCATTTTGGCCAAATCATCACACACAGTTGGCCAAAGAACCAGCGCGAGAGAGAGAGAGGAGTTACCCAAATGCGTGGGCGTTTTCCTATGGATCGTACGAGTATTTGCAGAGGGCATAAAGCGTGATTTAATAGAGCCTCTGAAAGCAACGAATTAAAGTAAAGAAATCTACATATTTATATAGCAGAGTGAGAATCTTAATATGAAATTTATATAGGGTTAAAAAGGTTCAGGGAATACAGATTAAAGCCTTTTAAATTCAAGCTATAATTAGTAAGCAAAAAGTGTTTATATAGTGCTTCAAATCAGACCACAAAGCTTTACAACTTGACCGATAAATACTCCAATTGGTAGATTAATATGAAAGGGGTAATACTAATTGAGCCACAGTTCAAATGAAGCGCCTAAAAACCTAGTTAAAAAAGTTTGTAATAAGATGAAAAACATGTTTTAACTTAAAAGCTGCTATCTATTCGTAGCTTCTATATCATTCATATAAGTTCAGACGTGACACTCAAGTAATTGTGAAAACCCAATTCGAAATTCTCATATGTCTAAGACGGAGCAGAAGCTCCGTTTGTTGGCCATGTTGGTAAACTTAATGCAAAAGTTTTTAGCCCCCCGAAAAGCTGGGGCAGCTTTTGGTAGCATTTTGCACATAATTTAAACGCACACATCCTGTCAGTCATAAATTACACATATTACATGCACGTATAAATCGCAGACCAGATACGACTACTATATAAGCCAAGAGTGCGCCGGCAAACTGAGAAACTGAGAACTGAGAGCTGAGAACTGAGAGCTGAGAAAGCGAACTGAGAGCAAAGCGCTTAACATACTTTTTGGCGCTGGGCCCATAGAAAAACGTCAAGGAACCGCATACACATCGACATAGGCAAATCGGCAAATGCACGTAGCACAAAAAGTTGGACAACTTTTCCCATATATATATCTATATATATACATACATAATTCTATATATGTTCGTACACACATGATGTGAAAGTTGGAAGTAAGTCAAGACGCTGCCAAGGCGAATTGGCGACCAACTTTTACTTTTGCCCCACAGTCAAAGATTATGACGGCTTTACGTGTCCCAAAAACAAAAACAAAAAGAGAGAAAAGAAATGAAAGGATATTCTTTTCATAGCCATAACTTTTCTATATCCCTTTGCTTTATGAAGACTATCGATTGGCTTTTAAAGATTTATAGAATTTCTTCAAAAATTAGAAAATATGATGAAATTATGTGTGTAAATAAACTCTTATAGCTCTTAAATGCTTTAGAGCAAGTCTTGAAAATAAGAGAGATATATTTTAATTCTAGAAAAGTTCTCTTAAAACTAATACAGTTCCTTTTTCCTTCAGCCTTTGACCATAGTTCTTAACTCAAGTTCAATAACTATCAAAGCAGCTTCTCCTCAGTAAACTCTTTATTATCCTATCGAAATAAGCTTATAGAGATTATTATAATGAATTTTCCTATCGTAAATATACTCTTGTTGTTAAACGAATAAGAATACATTATTATAATCAAAGTCCTTAAACGGAAATCAAAAGATAACTGAGAACACTCGAGACCTCCCTTTAAAGAGAATTTAAACAGTTTTCAGACAGACCAAAGAATTGAAATTGAATGGAAATTAGGTGGAAAGAGTTTTCTATTTTCTTGTAGTAGTGTTAGAAACGCATTGAAGCCACTCGTGTCCCCTGTTGTTTGAGGTCTGCCAGCAGAATTCACCTTGGGCGACAAGGAAGAGCATCATCAGCCGCAAAATAATGGGCGAACAGTGTGTTGCGGTGCTCTCCATTTGGGGATGGAGGAAGCGGTGCGGTGCGGTGCGGTGAAGAGGTGAAATGAAACCACCATCAATGAACCGCAATTGTATTTGTTTGCAAATAACTGAACGTTATCTGAGACTATTTATCTTTATCTACAATAACGGCACAACGGCGCTCAGCAAGGACCAAACAATGCAAAAGGACAACGCCACAGCTACCGCCGCGATACACAAAGCGAGAGAGGAGACGGGTTACACGAGGCTATTTCAATGTTACAGGGTTCCCGGAGCTAGTGCCAAGGCGCCAACTGAAATAATGATGCAAGGACCATAACAATAAAAGGGAAGAAAATGGTAGCTGGGTACGTCCCTCTCTCTCTCTGTCGCTCTCGTTGTCTCGCAAGTCCATCCAAAGACAATATCAACTCTGTAGCCTTGTCCTTCGCCATCGCAGCGACGTAACTGTAGCTGACTACTTCAAAAGAAGCGCGCTTAAGTATGCTCGACCTGGAAATACCCTGAATTTAAAGCTAAATATATATTTTTCATTAATTCCCTAGCAATCTCCAAGAAGCTGTATTTTCTATCCAATATAAAATACTCCTTTTTATAAATCCCTTTCACTTCAGTATGAATAATCCCATTGATCTAACATGCTGGAGTCAAAGCTGCCTTCGCTCTATCCAGGCCTAGTTTACCCCTTTGTTACCCCTTGCATTCGTACAGGGTATCAAGACAAGGCGAGCCCTTTCACTGCTCCATTCCACTGGTGACTTCAAGTAAGCATTACCATGGCAATAAGACTGCAAAGGAAGCTGCTGAAGTACTCAGCTCCTCAACTGGTTTACCAAAAATGCATACAACTTAAAGACTGATGAGGGAAAATTCCTGTTTTCTACTGTTTCTGGTTTCTGTATTATTCAAAACGAAAGGAAAAAGAGAAATTTTATATATTACGCATAATGAAATTTAACCCAAAGCGTTTACTGTACCGGCTTGGAAATTCGGCGGAAGCTGATTGCGCCTAAAACCATGCAAATTAAATTAAATGGAAAATATATTTTTCATATTTTTTGCTCCCGTTTTCGACCCCTCCCCTCAACCCCCTTTCCCATTAGGCTTTGTTTTCCTTTTGCTGGCCTGAGGGCTGTGCAATATTTTATAAATCAAATTGGGGCTTTATCGCTGGCATTAATAAATAAATTCATGCAACAAGTGAGCGAGAGTTTGCATAAAGCAAAAATAATATGACTTGAATTGGATTTATAATAATTTCCTGCCTCGCATTAAGGAAAAACCCTCGGAAAAATTTGAAAGAAAATTTGCCTGAAATTTGCCTGAAAGAGCAAAAATTTCTGTCGATTCTCGGAAGGGTTTCATTTATATTAAAAACTTCATTTTATTTTACTCTTTTACATATTTTAATATTTAAATTAAAATAAATTTCTCTGAGAGTTTCGATTTTCAGGCTCTTGCTTTAAAAAAGGATATTAAAGAGGCTTCTTTTGCACTTTTCTCAAACATTTCACGAGTTGTTAACCATAATATTTATACTTTTTCCTATTTATAATCATCACTTAAAGAACCACATGCCAAATACATTGCTTTTCAGGAAAACAGAGAACGATAGAAAGCGATAAGGGAGGAGAGAAGAGAGAGGAGAGAGAGAGCCAGAGAATTGGGGAGTTTTTGCATGAATTATGCAAAAGAGTTTGTTGAACTGTGCGGTGCGTTGTGATCCCATAAAGGGAATACTTAAATGGGATTTGGGAAATCACAAACAGAGCGAGAGACAGAGAGAGAGACAGAGAGAGAGAGAGAGAGAACAGAGCACAGTAAAAGTTGGCAATCGGAATGGCAAAATCCGGAATTAAAAAGAAGAGATGGCAACTGGTCGTATTAAACCGCTCTTTGATGGGATATCAAATTGCATTTCGCTTAAGTAATATAATAAAGAACCTACCACAGTGCCTTTTATAAGTATTCATTCTATATATACATCCGTATTTATATATATATATATATATATATATATATGTGCGTAGATATTGCCTACGAGTGTGCCGCATAAACTTGTTAGGGCCAGGCAGCGCGTGTTCCCCAATAAATTTCCCAGGCGTTAACTGCGAAATCCCATTGCCCATTTACTTACTGCAACGTGCAACGTGCAACATGCCACGTGCAACACGCCCCACCTGAAAATTGCAACTTAACAATGCTTCAGAGTCGCCCTATGTTTGGCCACCAAGTGGATGCTGCCCCCGCCGCTGCCTCTGCCCCAGCCACTGCCAATGCCACTGCCCCTGCCCTTGCCCCATGTGGCAACGCATCCAGCGTATAAATCAATATTGGCAATTTAAAATTGGCTGGCGGTGTATGAAGCCAATATCCGGCGTTTGGTTCAAGTGTGTTACGCCCACTTGGCAAGAAAAAAATAAACTCCAAAAAAAGAAAACAGCAAAAAACAGCGGGTGCCACGGCACCCCGAAGATTTGAATACTCTTCACATAATAATCAGGGGAATATATCATAAGAATCCTTTTTTTCAGGATCTCTAAACAGCTCTTTATCATATTCAGTACTCCGCTTCAGGCAAAATATATTATTAAAAATTAATATTTAAATTGCAAATTGATTTGAAATTAATCTAAAACTTGTTATTGAAAGGGCTTGAAAGGAATATCTGGGAAAACAATAAAAAGAAGCCTGAATACAGATCCACAAAGAAAATATATATATCCATAATTAATGGGCTCGAAAATGTGTTGCACATTTCATGGAAATATTATAATGCCCGGCCAAGGAAGGGTATATAAATACACAAAACCAGGCTGGGCTGGGCAAACGTGAATCTTAGACAAACATTGTGTGTGTGGCAGTCGAAACGTTCAATGGGTGCCGGAGTTTCTATAGAGGATTGCCCATTGCACTGGCAGTGGATTGGGATAGGAATACGGACTGGGATTGGGATAGGGATAGGGATAGGAGGGATTGCCAGCTGGTTCTACAGTCTATTAAAAATGCGCGTATGTACAGCAGTGGTCCTTTACCAATGTGGCTGACGGGCAAATAACTCTAAAAAAAGGGAGAAAGAGCTAAAAAGCGGGCTATGGCTTGAAAGGGATCCTGCATAGAGCTGTAAAGCATAAATGCTGACAAGGCAACGCTTAGCTCTTAACTCTTTTCGATCGCTGCGTTTTTGATAGCTGATTAGACACTCAAATCAAGGGAAATAGTTGCAGTAGAAAAGGCTGCAAATATAGAGAAATATGCAGAGATATTATTTAGTTGGAGCTCTCTTAAAATTTCAAGGATATTTCTTAAAAGTAAACAATTATTTGCTATGCAGCAGGCTGCTCTTAGTGCATGAATTCTCATATATTAATTTTATCATTTAGTTTTCACAGCACACTCTCTCTTTCTCCCTCGGAAAACCTTCTCTTTTGAGTTATATCCGGGAAAACCCTGACCTTGGCCGGTTGTAGTACCTGCTTTTCCTTTGGGGTTCTTTTTTCCTTCACACTTTATTACGTGGTCTGCTTTCTTAAATGATTTCTTCTTTTTTCTGACTTCTACGTAATTTTTCTTCTTCTCTTCTTCACTTTCTTCTTGGCCATATTTTTCATACAAAAAGTCATTCTAATTTATTTAAATTTAATTCAATTTAATTTGGAAAAGGCCAAATTATTTTGACCTCAAAGGTGATATTTCTAAATGGAAACTTGATCTACTTACAGCCGCTTAACTTAATAATTTAAACTATTTTCTTTTGTGGGAGAAATGCAGAATATTTGTGAGGACGTCTTTAATGCAAATTGTTGGCCAAAAACGTAATTTGCAATTAAAATTGTTGGGCAAAACAAACAACAAACACGTCGTTACGCAGTTGACACCCCAATGCGAAATTGCCTAATTATGCGCCTATAAATATGCCAAAAATTTAAATAATATGCAAATTATATCCGTAGAAACGATGGAAAAGCGCGAGCGAATTTAAACGGTTTTTGTTTTGATTTGATGACATCATCGGGAAAAGCGCGTCAAAAACGAATTATCAGAGAGCAGAGCAGCCCCCAAAAAATTATGGCTCTACGAAATTTGTTTACTCAAAAAATGTGAGAGATAGAGACAGACAGACGGACAGACAGAGAGACAGACAGCCAGACATAAAACATAGAACAGTTATGGGTAAATAAATATAGAGAGAAAGAGAGAGAGAGGAGTGAGAGAAAAACAGTTTTGTGGCCATGGAAAATGTGGAGAGAAAGGAAGAAAAATTGCGTGCAAAATATAAAGAAAATGTCCTGTAGTTGTTATTGCCTCAGCTGTTGTTGTTGCTGTTGTTGTTGCTGTTGTTTATTGTTGATACAGTACAATAATAAAAATGCGAAGAAATAGGAAATGAAAAATCATTCAAGCATAAAGTATGAAAAACACAGATAAATACCAAATTGCTTTTGCCCTTAAAATTTATGAATATTATTTGTATATTTTTGGTTTGTTTGCCTGCTTGCCAGCTATTGCCGTATTGCTGCTGTATTGGCCAAGTTATAAACTATCTGGGCCAAAACTTGTAAAAATTGAATATGCTTGGACGAGCAGAGTTATCCAAACAGATAATTTCTCTGGCCATCTTTCCTATCACCTTTTCAATTATATATCATTTTTTTTTTTTTTGGTTTATATCTCTTTTTTTTGTTTTATCGTAAACCACAAATTTGGCGCACATTTTAATTCAATTTTCAGGCCTTAATTCACATTGTTCGGTCAACCGAAAAGCATTGGAAAATTAATCAACTCAGCATTTAAAATAAATACCATAAATAATGCGCATTATATTTAACATGCATGTAAAACAATAACAAATAGAACGGAAAATGAAGAATTATTATTATACCCTTACCCAGAGAGGGGGGTACTACAACTTTGTCAAGCATTCTGTAATGCATTGGGCCAACAAAGTATAGTAACTATTATGGATCAGAACGTATGAGGCAAGTTGATATAGCCACGTCCTTTCTATTCTTCTGTCTCTCTACTTTTCTGTCTGCAAAGTAGACTCTCAGTTGGACAGAAGCATCCTTGAGCCAAGAAATTATATAGAGTATTATAGATCAGAACGTAAGAGAGAACTTGATATAGCCATATCCTTTCTATCCTCCTGGCCTTCTACTTTTACGTCTGTTGGATCATTAAATTATATTTTATTGCTGCCAATTGGTCCATCATGTAAAAGATTCACCAGTTAGATCAAAGAGTATTTTCCAAATATATTTCTATAATTATTAAGATCAAACTTCTAGTTTCTCGAAAAGCTGTCAGCCTGAGAGGGTATCTAGTCTTCGGCTCGGCGTGAGTCGCCCTTCCTTACTAGTTTTTATTATTATTACTTTTATTATTATTGTGGCTGATTACTTTATGCCAGCCAATAACAAAAGTGAAAAGTTTTTAATGGAACAATTTTCAGTAAGTTCAATTTATGAATAGATTTGTATTCAATGCCTGAACCATAAAACTTTTTAGCAATTTAATGAATTATTCAATTGATATTTGGCCTTTAAAAGGCGTTTAAAAGTAACTTAATATTGCTTTATTTTTTGCTAATAAAAATTATTTTTGAACAATAATAAAACAATGTTAGCACTTTATCAGGCATCCAATTAAATAATACAATTATTGAAATACTTTTTAAGCCATGCTGTAATATAAAGCTCTTGTTAAGTAATACTATAATAAGAGCATCTTCAATAAAATACTTTTTCCCAATTAAAGGCAATCTGCTCGTTTTAACTGGTGCCGTCAAATGGCCAACTCCATTCTCCATTTTTATTCCCTGGACTGTGCCAAGTGAGCTTTACATTAATTGCCGTCTTCCACTTTAGTTCTGGCCTCTTGGCTTATGCCTCTCCCCTGCTGCCCGCTCCTCAGGCAGCTGCCTAGAGATGGCTAAATAAATGCCGGGTTAAGTACAAGTCGGAAAAAAACTGGAAAAGAGCTGATAAAAAACTTCAGGCAAAAGAAAAAGTTTTGGACCCAAAGCTACGGGAATTAGTTTCACAGAAAAAAAAACAAAAATAAAAAACAATTTTCTTGGCAAATTTTCATTTCAGTTTTAATTTGCAGAAAACATTGCACTTAAAATGTTAAAATAAGTGCAATGATTTTATTAATGTCGCTTCATTCAATTGAAATAAATGCCGAATATAAATTAAGTGTACTTTATTTTACCTTAAAATTAGTAGGAAAAGGATATCTCTGGAGCGCCGACAATTTTATACCCTTTCAGATGGGAATAAGCAGTTGAAAATTGATTTATTTTACACGATTGTTCCTATGATAGCTATAAGATATAGTAGTCCAATCATTATAGTGGTTTCCTTTAGATAACCGATTATTCTAGCTGTTTGTTCTACTCGGTCTCGAAATATATGCCAGACTCAATTTCAATAAAATTAAGAGGCAGACAGACGGCTGGACAGACGGTGAAGTGAATAAACTAAAGCTCGAACCAGCCCCAATGGCTTTGGAGCCCAAACAGAACTGAGACTGGGTTGGAACACGCGAATGAAGCTCCGCAAGAATTTTGTTTGAATGCCAACCTTACTCTTTAAATATTTTAAATATTGGTTGAGATTCCACAGTTTTAGAATTTCTGAAATATTAAAAACATAGTTTTAAAATGAATTAGCAGGAATTTATCGATTGCTTCAAACTATGTCACATTTCAGCGAGAGAGATTCGCATATACTCATTTAATATGTTACTCATTCCAGCCACACACACACACCACACCCACACACACACAAGCAGAAAGAGAGGGCGAGAGATATGCAGTCGCACATTTGCATCTGGCGCACACTGCATGCCGCCTAAAGTTGTGCTATTAATTAATTAAATTTTGACTATGGCTGCGGCAGCGTCGCAAGTTCTGGTGCACAATTAATCCTTATTAATTATATGCTGCCTGTGGATTTATGGCTTGTTTTGTGTGTTGGCATGGGCCCAAGACACACACACACACCCAACCGAAGACACACACCCCACCCAATACACACACCCGCGCCACTCACCTTGCCACTTGCACACACACACACACACATGACTGGCCAAAGTCAATTGTAAATACACTCAGAGAAACACAGAACGGGTTTCTCTACAGTAAAGAAAAAAGCTTTTATTTTGAAGACAGAAATTCTTAAAAGAAGTTTGCTTAATGCTAAAAAATTGAAATTATTTTAAAAGTCAAGAGAATAAAAAGGAAGTCAGAAATTGGCTGGGAGCCCGAGTCTACTCAGGCTATTAACGAGTTCGTCTTCTCAGTTAACAATAAAACAATTCAAAGCCCATTCTTTTTTCAGTTAAGGCTTTAAAATAGGCTTCGTTTCTTTACTGCGAAGTATTAACAAAAATATTTGTTCCAAATATAAACTATAATTTAGACAAGTTTTTTTTCACAGTGTTGTTGCTGCTGCTGCAGGGCTCTCGCAGTACATTGATAGAGCTCTGCCACTGCCGCTGTCTCTGCCTGCAATTTAAGTTTATGCCGCACAGCGGGAGAATCTCTCTATCTGCCACATTGAATGCTCGTGACAGCTGAGACAAGGACAACAACAGCTTTATATTGTGCCCAGGACCTAACCAATTGTGTGAACAAAGGCTCTTAATTGCTTACGCGTTTATGATTACAATGCTTATTTATGCAACGATCGCCCAAATGTAGGCAACATGAAATTGATAAACCGCATTAGAGTGTCCCTTCCTTGCTCTATGATATAACCACTCTGCCATTGAGTGGCAGGCACAGGCTTCTGGTATAAATTTATATTTATAAACAAGTATTTTCCGGCATTTTTGTGGAATTCCCCCTGGGTACAGTGCCTAAAAATATGCTTTGTCAAAGTTTTTGTGAGTGTCATTAAGTTAATGTGCTTTGAGGGAGATTTCGAGAAACACATTGACAACTGCATAAAACAAACAAATCTAAATAAAAACTGTCATCATCCTGCGCGAATTCTCTGCGGAATTCCGCGAATTCTCTGCCTACAAACTTTGTTAAAGTTCAATATTCTTGCTAGAGACTTTCCGACATTTTGCTTGATGTTCTTCAACCTTGTAATCAATAATCAAAGAACAGGGCAAATAGTTAAAGTGCAAATTAAATTGCAGCTAAAGCGTAATAATTAAGTGTTAATTAGCATATCAAATACAAGTGCAAACAGAGAGTATCAATTAGGGAAATTAAAAGGGCTGAAAAAATACTAGTTCAATTTTAGTTACAGCAGCAGACACCTGCTAATGCGACTGTTGACTTATTTGCTCTCTGTTTATCCTCTTCTTTTTGGCATACCCTTACAAAGGGCATTATAACTATGACGGGAACTCGGTAATGCATTGAAGGAGGCATCTATGAGAGCAGAAGGTATATATAATATTGATCGGAATGACATATATATAGGCTCATATGTGTGTCTCTGTTTCTATGAAACCTAGTCTCGCATATAGAAAAAAAGGATTTTAAATCAATAGTATTAATTATTATTGATCGAAACTAGTAATTCCTGATCTTTCAAACCTGATTCAGTCTTTATTCAATCTTATAATCAATTTGTATTATAGAAATTTCCTTACTTGATTTAATCCCAGCTCGACTTATAGCTCCATATTAAGCGGGGATCAATTTGGGTATCTTTTGAATAGCAATTGATTCACTTGATGAATAGCAATTGATTCACTGTTCATACTGGATTTCAAATAAAGAAGCAGGAATCAGACTTAATATTTTTTAAGTAAAACTAGATTTAAAATAGGATTTACAGCACTTAAATTTAGAAACCCATTTGGAACCTGCAAAATTAAACTTCAGGATGATAAAGCTGCCATAGGAGAAATCACAGAGTCCTAGCCTTATTCCCGTCTGTAAAGGTATTTACTCTTCGGCCTGTTGAAGGTGACCTTTCCTTACTAGGATGATAAAGGAGCCATAGGAGTAATCGCACAGTTATAGTCTTAAAATTTATAGAGTATTTACTCTTCGGCCTGCCGAAGAGAACCTTTCCTAACTAGTTTCTCTTTATTTTCTACCCCATTCTTTTTGACGCTTACTGTTTGACGTCAATCAGTGAAGAAAAATAGATTGTCATTATCATTGTCTGTTTACTGATTAACACTTCCCTTCTTTTTTTTTTGCGTTATTTGCATTTCATATAAAATCAATTATTTAATCAGCCAGGCGTATTTTATTTAACAGTAATTAACATAAATCAATTGAAATTCCAGTCGGTTATAGGAAAATGTTTACGCAGTGTCCTGCTCACAAATAATTAGAGCAAAGTCACAGGATTTTTGTGGAGCATTTGATTAGTTTGGACAAATAGAAAATGGCGGAATTGTTTCTGATTCCGCCATTTTCTATAGCATAATATTTATGCAAAATATTTGCAGGCATTAAAATTGCCATAAAAGAAAAATAAATTTGACAAATTGAAATGTTTCACATGTCAAAAATTGAATGCATTGTTTTCTTTTGATTCTCTGTTTTTTTTCGCTGTAAATAATTTATTTTTACAGCCTTTTTAAAATTGAATATTTTATGCAGAGGAGAAAGCGTTAAAATGCATTTTAACTATCGATAATATAAACTAATAAACACGGGGTATCTTTGGCACGCCGAAGCTTAAATGCCCTTGTAGAGTGGAGATTGTTGATCGATTTATATTGTTTGACTTATCGGTACATAAGTCGAATATCGATAAGTTTTATGGTGAATATAGAAAATATAATCTTAAATCTAAATTGTAAAGATATCTTGGACCGATTATTCCTATGGCAGCTATATGATAATGTGATCCGATTCCAACTAGTTAACAACCAGGGTGAGTTGTTTGTATATCAACAGACGGGCAGACTATATATCCTCACGTCTCAACGTCCTGATCGATTATATATATACCTAATGAAGTTGAAGCTGCCTCCTTCACAAAATCATAATACCCTCTGCAAGGGTATTATAAATATATTTATACGAGCGCTGCATACTAAGCTAAGTAGATATATTAAAAAATTATTCAATGCAATTCAATTGTTGTCATTGTTTCCGGCAGTTGTTGTTTAGTAGCTCATTTTTAAGTATTTTTAATTAATACAAAAATGTCAATTTATAATTAATAAAATACAAAATTTAAGCTAGAAAAAACACTAAAAAACACAATTAAATACCTAAAAAATGAGATGAAAAAAGCTTTAACAAAGTGTTGAAAATCAAAGCATTTAACACCTGGCAGCACCTAAAATCAGAGTAATTCTGCAACAAATGAAAACTTAAAACAATTGCATTTAAAACAATATGCGAGAAGGAAATGCTGACTAAGGAAAATCGCATTGCTTCTCCTTGGGTTGGGGCACATAAATTCCGACAAAACAACAACCACAGGCCATATATTTTTCAGGCTGCTAAGGCAGGCGGCCAAAGGACAACAAATATTTTCTCTACAGAGCAGACGAAGTGCTGCTCCTGTCTTTGTCCTGGTTTTTGTCCGAGCCACGCCTTTATGAGCCGCCACCCCTTCCTTTTTTCCTATGCGAAACGCAGAACCGAAGGCAATTTACTTTCAACAACAAATACACATACAGACGACACTCACACACACACACACACTCGCACACACATATAGACTATTAAGTGTAATTGTATTGCATTTTTGAGCGTTGCAATTGCTGGAGACAAAACTCGCATGAAAACTGCAGAGAAAAAGCAGTACGAATGGCCTAGTGAAAAGTGATCGACGCGAGAATACCCTGTACTCAGTTGTATTATATTTTAAGACACATTTCAACTCTCTTCATGCTAGAGAAATTTGGGTATTCCCAACTTTTATAGCCTCTCAGTTGGAAGAGCTGAGCTGAACAGCGCTCGATCGATTCGTCTGTTGTTCCATAATATATAAAACTTATAAGGTAAAAGACGCTGCCTGCTGCCTGTTGCATACTTTTAGCACGAACTGTGTAGACTCTTTTTACACACTTTCTCTGAGTACAGAGAGAAAAACCATTATTTTGGTAGCAACAGCAACAGCTTACAACTAACAACTAAAACAAAAGTGTGAAAATATTGAAAGCTTGCTTACAACTGGCCAAATCTAACGGCACTGCAATTGCAACAATAACAACAACAACAACAACTACAACAACACAACAACAACAACAATAACAACTTTCTGCCTGCCCGAGTACCAAAGATATTGCAGTAGAGTTCCATAGAGAGTGCCAAAGGATATTTTTGCAGCCAGGCGATGCTTTCACCATGAAATTCTTTTTGTAAATAATGTGCCATACACACATGCATATAAACATATGTATACACACACACATGCATACATACACTCACAGCTAGAAATATACGCACACATGCATCTACGCACTCTGCTGTAGCCCCGTACTAATGGCGGTGACTGTTGCTCATTCTTGCTTTCTTTTTACTCTTTTTCTTATTGCAGTTGCTGCGCTCGCGTATACCCTGTAATAATAATCAAGTGCCTAGATGCAGTTGAGTTGACTTATAGCCTCATTTTTCAATATTATTCCAAGCAGACAAGTCAATTTTTCACAGGGATGGAGGCAGAATCTGCTCTTCTTTACTTCAAGTTATCGATATTTTTTATCGAAGTTTTGATAGATGGAAAAATGGGCTTATTTATTTAGTATATTTTGTGGATGCTAAAAAAGCTGTGATGGATTATAAATATTTTGGAGCTTATATTAATTTAATTTACTTATTAAAATATAATTATTTATTTACTGCTTCCTAAATCGCAAAATACAGAGTATTCCTTCAGTTGAGCAGTGATTTTCTTTGGTACTTTAGCACTTGTTCGCCTGGTTGTTATTATTTTAGTTGCTTTCACTTTACGCCCAGCCGTATAATTTCTATATGCTAGACAAAAAAAAATAAAAATCAAGGCAAAAGAAAAAGTCCTTAAAGTGCTTCTTTTTTTTGTACAACTGCGCCATAAATTCTTTTAAAGCTTTTAAGCCACAGCAGGACACGAACTGAAGAGCAAGAAGCTACTGCTGCAGAGAGAGCCTTTAAAATTGCTTAAAATGTGCTTTTAGGGTTAAGCTGGGCATAGATAAGAGGGCGGCTGGGAACCCAACTCCAACTCCAACTCCTTTTTTGCATTCATCATGAGTGCTTTGCCACTAAGCACTGAGGTTAGCCCCTGGGACTGGTAACCCCCAAGACGTAGGCCAACTCCAATTCCATATCCGACCAGAAATCGATGCAGAGTGTTGATGGTTTTATAAGCCCCAAAAAAGTCGCCTTGAGTGCCCCTTAATTGCGGCTTGTGTGGCCAAATTGGTCAATATTTTATGGTTATGGCTAAGAGAAAGGCATCTAAGTAAATTTTGCAGACAATATTCGAAATTAATTGAATAAAAGTGAAAACAAATATCCAGAAATATAAAGCGCATCGTTTGGTCAAATATTTATTTGCATTAATTATTAAACTGTCAACAATATTTCAAATAAAATTTATCTGCTTTAATTGGTAAAATTTGAGAGAAGGCGCATCCTTTCACTCAACTCTATAGCAACTCTTTCAAATTGTCGTCTGCAGAAAGTCAAGTGCTTTGGCTAAGACTCAATTGACCCGATTCTAAGGAGATTTGGGTCGTTACTGATATCCTTTTATAGTTTACATAGAAAAGAGCTTTAGCCTGAAGTATGAAGGATGGGCACGCAGCTGAGTAGTGGACAGGTATAGAATTCAGTTTTTAAAATAAAATATATTTGTGTCCTAGCTTGCAGGACACTTTTCAATGAAAAGTATTATTTTTAAGTTCAAGGGAAAGAAAGAAGATGATATATGCAACTGGAAAGTACCCTTAGAACAAAAGAAAAGGATTAACATAATATATTCCTCGAATTCTTTTATAATTTTTACTGCTAAAGAGAGATTCCCTGAAAATATAAAAATAAATTTTTTAGTTCCATATTGTTCTTCTGTTAGATTTTCTAAAATATTGCGTATACGTAGAATGATTATTTTGTAATAAAGATTCAATATTTAAACATATATAATTTAGACCTTTTTTATTTATATTTCTCTTTTTAAAAACTTCTTTCACTTCGAAAAGAAGGTTTATTTTTTGATTTTAGATAAATTTCCATCTCAGTTTTACTTTCTTAATTAAAGGGTATAGTTTCTGGTTGTTGGGAAAGTGATTTTAAATGAAGCTATATCTATGTTTCCTGTAAACATTGGACAGTTCAGAATGTTTCAATTTTCTGTATTTATCCATTGGCCAGTAGCAAAGCTAACCCATTTTACCCTTTGACGCTAACGATCTTTGCACAAAAATCTTTGGGTAAATAAATTTGGTGTAATTAAAATCAAATATCGTGTGACTTACAAGTTTGCCTCAAAATTCAATTCACAAATGGAGAGAGGAGAAAGCTTCGAACAATGCTGGAACATAGGCAAATACGCAGGACACACACAAATACAATCGCCTGAAGGGCAGTGAGAAGAGAAACCACTGCAGCAGTGGATCCACAGTGGATGCAGTGCACTGGATGCTTGATTCTGAATGCAAGAAGGTATTGTGTTTAATTGTAAATATTTTCACACACACCTGACACCGCATACACAAACAAACACCAACAAGCAGGGGAAGAGACTCTATGGCAAGGCAGGGGAGAGGCGGGAGTCATGCATTGATTTTAGCCTCAAGGTGTTGGAATTACACAAATTGCAATTTATTTGTTTTGCAGAGACCAAAACCAAAGCTAAAATTACTACCCATACCCCACTCACCCCCCCCACACACACTCACACACTCTGATTAATATGTCTTGCGTTTTGTGTATTTGTGTTTGCATTTAAGGTCGGGCAAGGCAAAGGGACACCCTGCAATTGTACAACTGCAGGAGTCGGGTATGCATGACCTAGACAAATATTGTGCGTTTGCAAGCACTTTGTCATTGGGAGAAACTGGCAAAACTGGCACCAAAGGACACATTTGTTATTTTGAAATATTTTGTTGATTTTGGCTAGAAGATTTTCCCCGGCACTGAGGTTTTCATTTGGCTAAAAGCTACAAACATTACTCATAACTCCTCCAACTGACACACTAATTGTTAGTGCTTGTTTCTACACGCTTTCTCCTCTTTCTGTTCTCTCTTTCTGTGTGTGCTGAGAAATTGGTTTAACCTGGCGTATGAGTGATTTAATATTGAATTATGGCTTCTGATTTTTGCATTCGTTACGTTTTGCTGCAATCTGTAATAGATTTATGTATCCCAGGGATTGACAACCCAGACTAATCCAATATGCCAGACCCTTTCCAATCACCTCTTCCCCCTGGCTGCCTTTTCTCTCCATTTCTTATGCCTTGCACTGTCCAAATGTTCAGTTGAAATGTCGAAAAATTGCAAATAATACGAACTCTGTGGACTCTGTGGACTCTGCCCCCTTCACAGCGGCACTTTGCCAAGAAAAATAAAATCGTTGCCCAGTTTTTGGCGCTCTGGCGGACAAATTAGTGTTAAGCGTGAGAACCAAATGCAAATATTACACAGCTCATTAAATTTGAATTGGATTTTAACATTCCAGAAAAAACTTGGCACTGCATGCAGAGAGAGCGACAGAGCGAATGGGAGTATGAAACTTTAATTCAGTTTTATTATTTAAATAAATAAGCCGTAGTTTGCTATAATATTTCAGCACTAAATTGAATTAATATCCTCGAACACTTTGCTGTAGAATTGAATTTGTAGACGACTTTAATAGAAGGCTGAATCAATAGCTAAACGAAAGGTCTAATCATCCAATTTTTTCTAGAGTCTTCTTAATATTTTAAAGTGAAATTTAAATCGCTTTCAAGTTATTAAAGGTTTATAGAACAAATGGAAACATTTATAGATATTTTGGTTTGAAATTTAGTGTGAATTTCCATTGTAACAGCCTTAATAATTTGTCTTGCTCTATTCATAACAATATCAAGTTGAATACAGAGTTCAATTCTCTTTCCACAGTGCAAAATAATAGCCTACCATTTGGAGTAGAACTTAACCAATATCCTTTTCCCTCATACTTGAAAGCAATCCGTAAAGTAGGCTACACTTTCTGCATAAATTGAATTTAAAGCATATTCCGAAAGAAGTCTGCAAATATTTGTAGCATCCCCTTTTAGATACAATGAGTGAGTTTGCATTGAAAGAGCATTTTTAATCTGGCAAATTGTATCCAAAAATAATGCGAAATGGACTGTCAGATCAATTTGGCTAATTTTACATTCAGTTCATGGGGCTTCTTTGGGGCGTGTTATCTGGTATCCCTAATTTATAATGCCCCCAACTTCAATGTTAATTTACGTTTAATGAATTTTAATTGGTCGACTAGCAACAACAACAACAATCGCTCACGTACACCACAAAGCGACCAAAGTCAGCCGCCGCACCACCACCCCCAAAAATGACCCAAGCAAAATTGACAAATGACATTGGGTCGGGACCCCAAAAATGTTCCTATGTTAGAGTATATCCTGTGCCTGCAAAAATTTAAGCTAGCAACATTTTTTTTGGGTATTTTTGGATATTCTTTTGAGGGGTGTGTGGAACGCTTTTTCTGTTTACTAATCAAAAATTGCAAACACGTTTTATATTGGCAACACAAAAGTCATTTATTCAATTTGCAAACCAGTTTTACGTTGCGTAATCTAATCAAAAAGGTTCTCGGGAGCGACGAGTCGAGTCGCGCAGGGCTCTCTCTCTTTCTCTCTATATATATATATATATATATATATCTAGGACCTTCTATATATTCGTCTATAACTATATATAGAAAACAGTTGTATAAGATATCCTCTCTGGCTGGCTGCCAACGCACAAAGTAAACATAATTTTTAGCTTCAAAGTTAAAACTAAAAATAGTCAACGAATGACGTCAACTTTTCTGAGTGGATTGTATTGAATAATACAAAAGAATGTGGGAAAAATAAATACATTTATCTATTAAAATGATTGCAGTTAGTACAGAAAAAAAGAAGATAGAAGAAAAAGGGTCTAGGGTCAGACTGTCCTGACTCGCCTTTTCTTAGGTGTGGTAATACAACCATAATAAAAATTTAGTCTTCTATATTTTGGCTAGATTTTCCTCATCTTTTTAGTTCACAATGATTTTCCCTGAAAGAAAATAAAACCTACTAAAAGGATCGCCTGAAAATTACAATACAGAGCTAAAGAGCTGCGGTGTTTAATTGAACTGGCCCACCTACTGGGCTAGGAAGCTATGTAGATGTATGTTTATTCCACTCTTAGGTATAGACTGAAATACTTATTATATTTGAAACATATTTTTCTCAGTGTAGATTGACAGACTTAAAGCCCAGTTAGACTTTATTGTATTAGCTTAAATGGAGAACTACTTAAAGCAACTGACGACCTTTCCTGACAGAGAGTTTTCTGCCAGACAGGCAGACAGACATAGGCAGACCAGTGGAAGGGAGCAGGGAGAACCGACGTTAACGATTAGCGATTGTGAACACGGAAAACAGATATGCAAACGTGGCATGTGGCATGCGGCATTTGGCGGTGGCAGGGGGGATGTGGCATGTGGCAAGTGGCAAGTGGAATGGGCGTTACGAAAAACCCAATAAAGTGCTTAAATTTGCGCTCCTGTACATTTTAATGGGCAAATGAAACAATTTCGTTCACTGCGAAACTGAAACCAAACCTGGCAAACAGCGAAACGGGAGAAATGTGGCAATGTGGAAAAGGGGAAGTGGGAAATGGGAAACGGGCAGTGGGAACGCCCTTCCATATGCAGATTAAGCGCGCATTTAACAATTTACGCTGCATACATTTAGGCGCCGGCGAGCGGCATATAAAATGCTCAACAAAAGTTTCCTTGTTGCTGTCACTGTTGCTGCCGCTGTTGCTGTTGCTATTGTTGCTGTTGTTGCATCAATAAATTAAATGCAGATTTTCATTTTGGCGCCCAACGATTTCAATACACACGCCCCTCTGCCCCATTGCCTGCCCCCTCCCGTCTGTCACTCTCGATTGCCGGTTGGCCGAGTTGGATAGAGCTGGTCGAGCTGGTTGAGTTGCCACAGTTGCCAGTTAGGCGTGGCATGCAAATTGTTGCATGCAGTTAATTATTTTGCACAGGTTCTTCTTGCAACGGCTTCCCATTTTGGCCATTATATCAGACTGAGCTCCGTTCAGTGGCAGCAGCTTCTTTGCTCGACTAACTAATTGAAATATAACATTTTCCCTTCCCCCTCCCACAACTCTCCAACTCTCTCTCTCTCTCTCTCTCTCTCTCTCTCTCTCTGTACCCCTTCAACGTTCTTTAATTAAATGAGGTAAAAATGGCCCGCAGATGCGTCTCTGATGCGTTGCAATTTCATTGTGTTAAATTGCATGTGAAATTTTATTTTGTTTAAAGTTGAAATGAATAAAGTTGAAAGCTGCAGGCTTCAGCTTCTTCCCAGAAGGATAAACTTCATGAAAAATGTCCGTTCATATATTTAACATTAAATAGTTAGGAGTGGGCATGGCCTCAACTACTTTTGGATTAAGGTTTTACATTACACTCTGTCTGCATTTTCTATTTATTTTACAATAAAAAGTTTCATGAACTTGTAGTTTTTATTGGCAGAAAACAAAACTCCATTCGAGACAACTAATAGAAGCCAATTCCGGTTTGGAATTTTGCTTAAATGACTTAAATATCCTTTTATAAGGATTCTTAAAAACATAAACAATAGCTTGCTATAAGTTTTCTGCTACGATTGCAGCAACAGATCCAAAGAAAAGATTAGTTTAAGGTTCCAATTTCAATCTTTCGATGCCGATTACAGTTCAATTTTAAGATCTGGTTCCAGTTCCATTTCCAATCCCAATTCTGTTTTCAATTCCAAATTAATTTATAGAGTCTTCTCCTTAAATTTAAGGGAAGATACATCTAAGAGAAAGAAAATAGAATGTATCTTTATCTTCAAGAATTATTTATTTAACGCTAAGAATGGAATAGAATATAGGAACAATTTTCTGTCTAGATAAAAAAAAAAACCACCTCCAAGTGCACCCAGCTTGGAGCACTCAAATGGAATAGCCAAATTTTGCGTCATATGAAACCTCATCGAAACTTAATTCCGGAGTCAGCGAATTTTTCGGTCGATTGCGGAAGGTGCGAAATCTGTTTGGCACTTTTGAAGGCATCAACACATCTTGTGGATCGGTTTCGGATGAAACCAAAAACCAAAAGGGAACTGGTTAGAAAGGGGTACAGCTGTTGGCTAGGTGCCGGATTGCACAGAGGCTAACCAAATCCAATTGGCCGGCATTCGCATGCGATTTGAAAAACCAAAATGGGTTCAAAAGTTTTGGATTCGAATGGTGGCGGATTGGGAGTGGCTGTGGGAGAGGGAGTGGAGCGGTGCTTGTAACGTTACTCCGTTACGTGTGATAAATAAGGTTTTTGGTTGGTCGAAACTTTGCTTTGCAAAACGTTGCATACTTTGCGGCGCTTTTGTCGTTCTTGTCGTCATCCTTGTCATTTTACCATCTACCTGCCAGCCATTTTTGGCTATTGCCATGTGAGCTGCACACCGAACGATTTTCTTTTACTTTTCCTCTGTTTTCTGTGTGTTTTCTTTTTTTTTAAGATACTCTTTTCAGAGTGCGAGTATTATAATATTCTCATGAGGTGTGTAATGCCTTAAAGGAAGCATCTCCAAGCCCAGAAAGTAGAAATATTCTTAGGTCGGATGCATCTATATCAGACAACTATACTCTAAAGCTAACTTTAGAGTAATCTGCTTCAAAAATTGATTTATGAAAACCTTTTTTCATATATATTTCTCCAGATAACTCGTTAAGTATCTCCAATTGATAGCAGATAGAAACTGTTGATTAAATAGCTTAATTTTTATTGTAGATACTTAAACTAAACTTTTAAAGAACAATCTATAAGAGTATCAAGTCTTCGGCCTGTGGCAGACAGGATTTCCTTGTGGTTTTTTATTTCCCTTGCCCAACTCTTTGTGGTTTCCACTTGCAACTCGTTCGTTTTTTGCTTTTAGTAAAATTTGCATTTTGCTTGATTTACGCAAAGATTTGCGGCTATTGCAACGCAACGTTGATGTGTGTATCAATTTACCCCAAGTCTGAATCCGATCCGATCCGATTGCATTTTGGGATTGCCATTCGAAGGATGTCTTCCTGTTCCCCCACTTCCTATTCCCTATTCCTCTTCGTAGCCCAATTTCAATTCCTATTCGTAGATTGTAATGTTTGTCAGGGCAAACATTTTGCTATTGCCTGACCGCACAGATAAGTCAATTGCCATCCCACCTGATTGCAGATATTCCAGATATATCCTTCTATATGTATCTGTGTGAAAAGAGTAGCATTTTTGAATGTGCAACTTGATTTTAAAACATTTTATTTTCCACAAAGAAAGGACAAGAGATGCGTAAAGAAAAACTTGAGAGATATCTGGAGTAACAGCTAAAATTTTGAGCATTTAAGGCAGTTAAAATAAATGATAACTTTAAGTGAATTAAAATTTGAAATCCTTTTGAAATTCTGCTAAAATACAGTATATAATTTCAGATTAATTTTAATTAAAAGGGAAGAGAAAAAAGTTTAAAAGAACTGGAAGGATAATAGCTACACCAATGGAAAGCAGCATTAATTATTTAAAGTATTTGTAGAAAAGGTGGGAAAATTTTATATTTTTTTAAAGACATTTTTCAGGCAACCTTTTGTGGCTTTTACCCATTCATTTCATGGTGCCACACGCCTTGGAATTCCTCACCTTTCTTACCAAACTTATCATACTTTGTAGCTGTAATTTTCTTGAGCGCTCTCTTAACGACTTTTCACAAGAGTCATAACCTGCAAGGCACACACAAACACAGACAAACAAACAAAAAAACGAACAAACAAACAAACAAACAAGCGAACGAAAGAACGAACAAACAGAACCGAAAAGCAGACGCCAAATTCTACTTAAGTGCAAACAATTAAAAGACAAACAGCTCAATGCCAGCACACACACACACACACACACTCCCACAAATACAAATACACACACATAAATACACACACACACACATACAAACAGTTCTACATTATAAAACATTAAGGCGTGGGAATACTTTTGCGACAGCTTCAAAAGTTTTTGACAGCTCAAAAGTCATACGACATCTGAAGCGCAGTTTTCATTCTTTTCGTATACCCTGTAAAAAATTGTTCAATTTAAAGCTGCTTTGGGGTATGCTCTACTAAAAACATAGCTTAATAAAATATATTTCATTTTTTGTTTAAAGCTTATCAACTTTCTCTGAGCATCTCCACTGGCAATAGAATTTCAAGAAGATTTTAAATCAAACTTTGATTATTATATTTTTAAGCCGAACTGAGCTTTGTTTGAGCTTAAAGCAGTATCGAATCAGGCTTAAAATAAATTGCGAATATTTAAGATCATAAGTTCTTAACTTAATCCAATTTTCAGCTTGAAATGTGAGTTATTCTTACTAGAATCGCGAGCAGGCTAGTCAAGAGTTGAGAGAGCACGAGCCAATTCTCACCATTTTGTTACCTTTTTTGTATCTTAACTCTCATTTTAGCCATAAATATTCTTGCCTTAAGAATTATAAACTGATTCTAAGACCGTATTTAGCTTAATCTGAGATCGGGCCTGCATTGTTCCTCAGTTAAAAAGACCTTTTGGAGTATATTGAAATCAATTCATGAATTAATATATATATAAAGAATAGCTGCCAAATAACTAAGATCCTTTTCTTTTAAGCCAAGTAAAGTTCTAGCAGCTAAAAGCAACTTTGCTGCTTTAATAAGTCACAAATTAAATAAGGAATGGCCCTGAAAGATAATTGACAATTGGTAATCGGTTCGGAAGTAGCTTTTTCTTGGGAAAACAAAGGCGGTGCCTAGGGTAACAACACTTCCAAATAAATACAATTATTATGCAGCTGCGAGGATATGTCATCCGGCATTGCCAGCATATGTTTGGCACCTCCATATGGACGCGGGAATGTGGGCGTATGAGTACGAATATTTTGTGTGGGTGTCTCAGCATTCAACTTGATTATTTACAGGCGTGCAGAGAAGCGGCAGCTCCATTTGGTTGCCACTTGCCACATGCCACACGCAGTGACTTTTGGGCACCTTTTCACTCATTTCGGCTGCCAAACATATGCTTTGCATTTAAATGGCATTTTCCTCCTTTTTTCAGCTGTTTTTTGGCTTTTTTTTTCAACCTTTTGGGAACGCTATTTTGTGCATATTTTAAATATGTGTGTGGGCATAATAAAAGCATGTCTCTGTCTCTGGGCTGTCATCTACGCTGGCATGTCATTCAATCTCAATCATTTCTACAGCTTTTGCGTCAACATTCCAGGTAATAAAATGCCAGACAATCTCCGCGTGCTGGAATTTTGATTTTTCAAGCCTCTTCCCCAAGCTCACACAGAGCACAGAGCACAGAGCAGAGAGCAAAGGGAGCAATGATGAAGGCTTGGCTAATCTTTCGACGACCACCAGACCGCACATTAGCACAACGAGTGGGAGGAAGAGCGGCACAGGAATTGTGCATTGATGATGATAACGTGGCCACTGCCACCACCACTACCGCTGCCTCTGCCTCTGTCTCTTCTTTTACCTCTGCCTCTGCTTCTGCATCTGTTGCCGCAGGTTCCGAATCCACGTTGCATATTCACGCCGCATTAGCTGTTGACCAGGCCAACTATTCCGGAGGAGGGCCAAAACCAGAATGCGTTGCGTTGCGTTGTTTGTTGGTGGCATCGGTTGATGCTTTTGACACGAGCTGCTGATTTTCGTGCTTGTGTTCCATTTTTGCTCTGTAGACCTAAACGTATGCTAATCTGATTATACTCTGAAAGAGAGATGAGAAAACAAGGGAGTTGCTGGAGGCTGGAGGAGGCTGCTCTGAAATCGTCATACAAGTCGACAGAAGCTGCTGTGCTTCCATTCTTGGAACCACAAACCCCATTGCAAATCTCTTCCTTTTGAAATCATTTGCTTATTAATAGGAAAGTTTCCAGAAACATTATTAAAATGAGCCTTCAACAGGCTATGCCGAACTCAACTCGTAATATAATATGAAAAATTGATAACTATATTTAATGAAAACGAGAAAAACGTTTTAAAACCTGGGAATATAATCATTTTCCCTTTGAGTGCAGAACTTTTAGTTAGAGAGCATAAAACACACACTGAAAAAAAATGCAAAACAAGTTTTATGCACGTAAATGAGAAGTTCATAAAAGGAAGAGCACTTCATTTTCACCTGGCTGTCAGCTACGTGACTCTCTGTGACTTGCGTGGGAAAAACTTTGCAGGCTGGCTCGCTCTCTTGCTCTCTCTTCACAGAATAAAACTGAAAATGAGAATGAAAATGATATCTTTTATTAGCACAATGAAGTCATAAACATTTCAACAGTTAACCCAGCAAAGTCAACAAGTCAGCAACAAAGATGAAATCAACAGTCACCCCACATTATGCCTTGCCCCTAACCCACTGCTCCCAACACACACACACAGACTTCCACTCACACACACACACTGTGATAAGCGATCAAAAAACTACATTTACATGCAACGCTGCGAGTTGCTGGCAAAACGGAAGCGGAAGTGCAGCGGCAGCACTGAAATAATATCAAAAATGGCTGCCGGGGGCGTCGGCAAAAAGTTGCATCTGGTCACAAATCATCTTGGAGCAAAGGGGCAGCAGGGGGAGGGATGGCAGTGGAGGAGGGAGTGGTGTACACGTGATGCGACGACTGCGCGCCAGTGTTGTAAAATGCTAACGAGCCCAGGCGAATGACAACCTTTGTTGTCCTCTCATCGTCCTCGTTTTGGCTTTGAGTAACTTTAGTTGCTGCTGCTGATGCTGATGCTGCTGCTGCTGCTGTTCCTGCTTTGTGGCCTGCAACTAATTTAGCAGCATTTGCAAAAGGCGGCATCTTCATTTGCCTGCCGCCTTAGCTAGGAGTTCCAGAGAACATTTTCGCCTCTTAACCGACCTATTCTCAACTCTGCTTTAAAAATAATGACAGAGAATTATCTATATTTTTTGGAGTATTATAAAAAGAATAATCTGATTTGTTGAAGTAGATTCTATTGTCCTAATTGGGGTTTATAGTAGACTACACTTTAAATGGAATTCATTCATATCCCACCAGACAATTAATCGCAAGAATTCAAGTAAGACGAGGGAAAGTATTAACTTTTTCTTTAATATATCTCACTCTTCTTCCAGTTTAAAAACCCAGCATGATTCTCCACTTCTCCATCTAATCTGATAGTTTCTAAAGACCTGTTGAAATGACCTGGGAAAAGGTTCACCAGAACTTCTGATTAAGACCCAAAGCTTAGTTGGGCTTTGAAATGCTTCTTTTTATTTTTATTCTTTTTTTTTTTTTGGGCCAGTTACAAGTTGCACCTTTTGCCAGCGAGCAGAGAGAAGTTGCAACTATGAAATTCCAATTTACTCTGCATGCGCGACGACTTTCTTGGCAGCCAGACAGAAACGCCTGCCCCAAGCTGCAGGCTGTTGCCGCTGTTGCAGCCCCTTTATTTTTTTTTTGGCTGCTGTTTCTCCTTTTTGGCTGCTTTTGCTTTTTCCGTCTGCTTTTGCTCCTCTTTTTATGTAAGTATTTCTGGCGCAATTTTATGTATTTTTATGGTAGGTTGCTACCGCTGCTGCCGCTTGGCCCGGAAAACGGAAACCGAAAATTGCTACTTATTATGTTACTAACTTTGTGTTGCAGCTACGTTGCAACTCCGTTCCGACTCCCCCCCTGTCCCCCTGTCCGCTTTTAGCCGCCTTTTGCCTTGTTCAGTGGCCGTTTGGCTCGTGTGATAATGTCAGGTTTTGTTAAAATTAAATTGCATGTCTTGCTGCGTTGAAGTTAAATTATTGCCCCCAGCTCAGCTTCAGCTTCAGCTGCAGCTTCAGGTGTGTAAGTACACACACAGACACACACACACACACACACACACACACACACACACACACACACACCGGCACACACACACACACCTTTTCCATTTTTAGCTTCATTTCCAGCTGTGCGCATTGAAATAGTTTCACAGCTCCCTCAAGTAGCCCGGCGCAGCAGACTTAAAGCAACCCGTTGCCCAATCTATTAATTTATCAAACAATATGCAACAACTTTTTAAAACGCCATTTCACACACAGTCTATTTATTTTATTTATTTATATATTTTTTTTATTTTTCTTTTAGTTTGCATGGCGGGGTGTCGGCAAATATAACCATTTTTTAGCCATGCAAAAAAGTATGCAACAGATTTTTTTCTCGCACGCCGCATGGCGCCAACAACAAACAAAAAAAAGCCGGGGCCGAGGTATCCAGAAACAGCCGCCAATTTTCACAAGCGGCAGTCTCCAACAATATATGCTATATATGTATTTATATATATATGAAAATATATATATACATATTTTCTGTTTTTTTCCTGCTCTCACGCTGTGATTTTTACCGGCGTTACGAAATATTAACAACGCAAATGCGAAAAACGACACCGCATGTGGCATACATGTGGCTAGAAAAATGGTAATGGAGTTAAAAATAGAGAGAGAGGAAATTTTCCAAGAGAGAAAGAGGCGGCTTTTCAGCATTTGCGCAACCAATTGGCACCTTAAAGTTACATAATAATAAAAATACAATTTGCAGAGAAAGAAATCGAAGAGTGGACTAGCTGCATTTACTTCAAAGTGGCTCAAAGAAGAAAAGGCAGGCTTCAGCTCGCAGAAGACTGCATGTCCTTAATGAGTGACTCTTCCAGTGGCAATAAGGGTTCTAGCCATTATACAACTCACCAGTGAATAGTCCTTTTTGCGATGATTTTGCATAATACTAACAAAACTAACCAAATTTTTGCCAATTCAGCCAAATTGGACGGCTTTATCTGGCATTTTCTTAGCTCTATCAAACTTTTACCTCTTTTCATTTTGCAAAGAAAATATGGAAGAAATTCTGAAAATGTTATATCAAATCGACTAAAAATCAGCCGAGTAGATTAATGATAATTGAAAAGCAAACCGAACGACCTTAAATTTTAACCTTGTAAAAGACTCTCATTATTTTCAAAAGAATGTTACTCCTATTTTTACTACATTCTTAAATAGGAGTATCCTATCATCCTCTTTCCATTGGTATCTAGTTCATATTTGAAATGAAATTGAAACTAAAACTAAATAATTCCTATTTCTATATTATTTACACATAAATTATTATTTGCACATAAAGAAAAACTTTGGTAAAATCGAAATTATTTTAACAATTTTTTATTACAATATTTTTTCCAATCAAAAAGCTATTCTATTTTTATAGCACCACCAATTTTTATCAATTTTTTACATAAAAAACTGTTGTAATTAAAAGCGAACTGGCTTTATTTTGAAATGCACAGCCAAATTTGTATTAGAAACAATTACAAGCCTTGAAAATTTATAGAATTTTTTAATTAATTTAATTACGAAAAACTCTTTAGCAGCAGTCGATTTTATATGAATATTTTTGAAATATTTTGTTTAATTTTAGCTGCTGTTGAAATAGTTTCGCACATGTATCTAAAATAAGCAAAAAGCAGCAATATTTAGTATCGAAAAGACTTGTTAAAGCCAATAAAAGTTAGCTGCGATTATTAACAATTTATGGATCGATTTTGAAATGGTTTTTATAACGAGCTGAGATACAAATTCTTCCAATTAAATGCAATAAAACGGAATGAACTAAGTGACATTAGATGGCAATCAGACACGTTTGAAAATCCATAAAAGTGGAAATATGTTGCCAACTTCAGGACGAGCAGAGAGACACATACATGCATGGACTTATTATTATTTACCAAACACGTTCAACAGCTAGAACAACACGTACTCAATTTAGAGATACACAGGAGCAGGAGCAGGAGCAGGCACAGAACCCAGAACAGGAGCAAGCACAGAGCGGCAGGGGGCAGTTAGGATTTCAAAATGTAGTGCAACAAATATTGGGACAGTGTGTGTCTCAGTTTTAGTCTGTCTGTAAAGGCAAACAGTAACTAGAAGGACACAGCAGACGGTCTGCTCAAGGACAATAAATTTAAACGCATATAAAAAAAAAAAAAATATATAATATAAAAATAAAAATCAACAGTTTAAAATTTTGTAAAAAGTTTCACAACATTTGAGTATTGAAGTCCTTCTGAATTTTAGTATCAAATATTTGTCTTATTTTTACAAGAATTTCTCGGCCAAAAGCAAAGGTCATATGACACTGACACGTTACTCATACGCCACGTGCTGCGGCCGAAAAAGCAAAACCCAAGTCAAAACAGCCATGTCACAGATCTCCAGTCCTTTGTGTGTCCTGTTCTGTGTTTTTTTTTTTGTGTTATTCTGAAAATTTCTGTATTTTCTTTTCTCCTTTTTTTTTTTTGTTTTGGAGTTGCTTCCGCATACGTGCAGGACATTTGCCGGACAAGATTTATTATCGAGCCACGTGTTGTTTTTCAAGTTGAGAAGCTGAAGCGCATTGAGGAAGGGTTAAGATACAATTGTTAGGCAAATCTCTGCGTGAGCAAGGTCAAGAAATGTTGGTTGAATAAGAGCAACATGCTGACTTCTATTCAAGGATTTGAAATAGTTTATCAAATAGTTTATTTATGGCCTTAAAGCCAGCATCTTTATTTTACCAATAGATTATGTAATTAAATTTCAATGAGTATTTTATATAAAAAGTTGGAGCGAAAATCTCAATTCAATTTCTATTTTTATTCTACACTTAGCTAAGACATTTTAGCCATAATTGAATTAAAAAGAACGGAAAATCGTTTAGCAGTTTATCTACGCTTCCGCTAGGGTTGTATAATTATAACTTTTTGGCTTTAACACTTTAACCATAATTCGATAAAAAACAAAGGAATATCTTTTAGCAGCTTAACTATGTTTCTTCTAGTTAAAAGATTGTGGCTTGAAAATATCCATTCCTTCTCCTCTATTTAAACAATTCTCTTGTTTTATTTCTTCCTTAAGGCTTTATTTTTCACTAATATTAGTAGATTACATGTATTGTTTGAAGACATAAAATTTGAGACAATAAATTTTGAGATACTTATATATCTTTTTTATATATACACAGACAACTTTAGAAAGCGCCTGTGCCAGTCAGAGCATTGGCTGATGGATAATGCGAACGGAGCACCATGCAGCGTTCTCTGTCCACGAAAAGGGTGCGACGCTTCAGCATAATCTCGCGTTCCAGGGTACTACGGACGCCCACCAGCGACTCTTTGGTCTCCTCGGCAGCAGTCAGCTCATGGAGCATAGCAGTGACGCTGCTCTGAATGGTATGAACCTCATCGATGAGGCGCTGCTGGGCTTCGTCGCGACAACTCTCCACGTTGGGGCGATAGCTGCGATTATGCATGCGGGTCTGAGCGACTTTCATGGCCGAATCAAAGCTGCGAATGCGTCCATGGAGCTGCTCGATGCGTGTTTCTGTATCGGCGAGATCCTGCAGGACACGGTGTAAATCATTCTCGAAACGCTGCACAGCCTCCTGAGTGCAATTGATGCGTGAAGTCAGGGATTTCTCTACAATATCCGCCTGGGTGCGTATATCTCGTGCTCCATTCATGAGTATAGCGTTCAATGTGCTGCGTAGCGTAGCGGATCTCTGGCGACATTTTTCGCACTCCTCTAACGTTTCCAGGCTAAAGTGTTCCCAGTACTTTTCGGAGGACTGCTCCGGCGGTTGGCGTATGGCGCCCACATGAAACATAATGGTGCGTGAGTTATTATTCAATCCCAAATTTACAGTATCTATTTCGTAGGCCTCCTGCTTATCGCTCCAATCAAATTCCAGGCGCTGCTTGGCCGAACGATTCTCCCGCTGTTGTGCCTCAAAATCCTCTAGAGTTTTCTTGAGCTGTCGCTTTATCTCGGCTATCAAACCCAGCTCGTTGACCAGCTCCTCCTCGGTAGTATCCCGAACCAGCTCAGTGTCTGGACGTCCACAGCGTTTCTCGATGCACTCCTTCACTATGGATTCGGGAACACCCAAAACAACAAGCGCCTTCCGCAGTCTATTGCGCTCCTCATCGATCATAAAGATCTCATCTGTCATGGCTTTGATGGCATTCTCCAGGGTGCTCTTCCACTTGCAGATTACCTGCGAGCGTTTTCTCAACTTGTCAGTCGTCTCATTCTGTGTCTTATTCACAGTTGCTGTCAGACGTTGAAACTCAGTTGTGGCGCTGAAGCGATTCCTGAGAAGAGCTAGAGGATTAGCGACTGGAGAAAAGGATTCTTACTAAATGAACCACCTACTTGTCTGCCTTATCCAGCACGCTATTGACATGCTGCACCGTCTGTTGATTTCTTGTGCGCCACTCATTGGCGCTGTAGCGTGTTATCGAATATCGATCGACAATTGGTCGCGTACCCGTTAGGCCACCCATGGGACTCCAGTCCACTTTACCGGTGGCCCAGGGTCCAATTGGTCCCATGGGCGTCATTGAATCTTTGTTCGGCAAATCATCGCCAGGCTGCGGCAAGTAGCAGGGCGGATTTTGCAGATTATCCGCATCGGGATTAATGGAGCGCTGTGTATTAAGAGGAGTTCTTTAATTGATCTGTTAATATTACCATCAGATTTTATCACTTACAGCAAATTGCACCTCATCGGTTTTGATGGGCTTGTGGGCCTGCTGCTGCCGCATGTCTATCAACTGTTGCTGTTGATTATCTACGCCTGTCTTGAGATCAGCCTGCACCTGCAGGTGCTCTTGGGCCGGATCCAATACCGTCTGCTTCACATGCTCCTGCAATTCGCGCTGTATGGCCTCGGTTTGTGGCACTAGAGCCACTGGAGCAGTCTCACTCCATTTGCGACGCCTAATGGGTCCCATTTCCGGTGGTGGGGGACAGATCAATGGAGCTGGACATGCCGAAGTGGGATGTAGTTCGATTTTATCGGGCACACAGTCTCCTCCACCCGAATACAAGTCCTTCTCCTTGCAGCACGCCATCTTCTATTAAATATTAAACAAAAATAATATATTTATGAAATTTTCTTCGTCTTATTATTGTTTTTTGTATTGATAGAAACGAAACTGAGAATCAAACTGGAGATTTCATGCCAACTGTTTGAGGGTTGTAAATATTATTTTAGGTTACTTTGGTTATGGGACTCAACTAGGTTGCTAGGGAATATTTTAAAACAGCGGGGAGTAATCAGCTTTTTATTTATGACGAAATAATCTAGGAATTAATCAATTTTAACAATTTATAGACTCCTTTAGCTATCTTACAACTATGATCAAAGATACCCCACACATTAAGGCTGGGATCTTGGCCTATTCCATGTCAAATAAAAGCCATAATTATTCGATGCCAAATGAAATTTCGTTATTTATTAAACTATCCATTTTTTTCGGATTCTTTTACACATACAAATAATAACAAATTTAGAATTCAATTAAAATCTGCCGAAGGGTATCTAAAAAGTGGACAAACATTACTAATTCACTGCCATATTCTGGAAGAACATAATGGAGAACTCGAGCACATTGCTCGGCTTATAGTGCAGCACATTTAACAAATAATCCTGCATAAAATCGGCCAATTCTGAATTCGATTCCAAATATTTTATGGAATTTTCATAGTTCAAGGCCTTCAGTGTCTTAAAGTTACGGCCCAAGATGACATCCTGACGCCACATCAACTCCATTTTGGGCAGAATCCGCTCCTTCTTCTTGGGTGGTTGACAGACCGCATGTAACAGATAATTGTAGCCCCGCCAGAAGTGGAGCACAATGCGTCCCTCTGGCGTCATAAAAGTTTCGGCAACATCCTGCAGCTCATCGTTGAAGCACTGTTGGGTCACAATGTGGATGACGTTCTTGTAGGTGCGATAGAAGATGCGCACCAGTTTGCGTTCCTTGTGCACCACAAGATTGCAGCGCAGGACACGTCCAAAGAGATTCATCGTATAATACTCAAAAGTACCGGCAAAATTGTGGCAGACCAAGTGCCGCATTAGCAGCATAATTCCACCATCCAGGACGAAAATATGATCACGATCCTTGATATCAACGGTGGCCTTGAACTTCTGAGATTCCTCATTGATTTTTGTCTCGCGCAAGGCCGTCAGATAGAGATCAGCATGATTCCTAACCTCCAGTATCTTCTCGATGGCCGCATGATCAATGTGATCAAATTCCGAACGCTTCTCGCAGATCAACAGAAATTGATCATTATATTTGCCCTTCAGCTGGTGTCCACACTCCGTGATGCCTTTGCCCTTCTTCATTTTGCTGCTACTATAGACCACATAGCCATCATAAGCTTCCTCCACATTCAGGCAGAATTTTCCGATCTGTTGGAGCTCCCGCTCAAAGAACACCTTAACATTTTCACTTAATTTGCAGTTGGTATTCCGTAGTTTCGATATGAAGAGCTGCTCCTTGAATATCACAGCCTGTTTCACAGGCATAAACTTCTTAGGATCGATGCCCCAATCACATTGTTTATACTGATCTTCCGATGGTTCGATGGGTCGTATTAGGGCCGATATAATACTCGATACACTGATCTCATCCTGTGCACTCAATTTATCCAAGTCCTCATCTTTGTCGATTTTGAAACAAGATTTATTCAAATCACAGGGCACAAAGAGTGGTGGATTCAGTTTCAGTGACTCCCCATCAATTTTGTCGTCTGAAAAAAAGATTTATTAGAAGGAAACATTGGGGATCTTACTGGCCCATACCCATGTTCCAGATAGAGAATAGTAATATTGCTCAGCTAATTTACTTGCAGAGTAAATAATTTAGTTTTAAATTATAATTTTGTAGTTTAACACATTCCAGATATTTCAGCAACACTACTTAAAATTGACACAAAACGGAAGGATCAAACTATTTATTAGAAAATACAACTTGGTTAGAAAATGGTGTTGAATTTTAGGAATATTACGATAAAGATATTTATTTTTAAAATGTGGCTAATTGTTGGTCTTTAGTCCCAAAAATAATGATTAATTCATTTATGTTTAGACCAATATATGTGGTTTTCCATCAGAGGAACTTACCACTGAGGTCTCGTCAGAAATAATAATCGAACTACTTATTTCCCTATTATTAATATAACTATTCAATGTTGATATAATCATTTGATTTATCTAAAATAAATGTAGTTTTTAATCAACTTCGATTCCCTCAAAAATTATAATAAATTTACCGAATAACTAAACTTCATATCTAGTAAAACAGTTCCTCCCACTTCTAGAGTGATTTTACCACTGAACTCATTATATTCCCGGGATGCTAAGGCTTCTCTTCATATTTTTCAGGGTCTCACAAAGCTATCTTTATTTAGATTTTTTAGAGACTTTCAAGGGTTTGCACATAATTAGCTGGGACATGATTTATCATGCTCACATTTCAAGTTATTTAACAATTCTGAAGAGTTTTCACCGTGCAACTGTAGATGAAAATTGTGCAGGAGCGTAGAAATCTCACTGACAAAGGAGGATCCAACAAATGGAAATTCTGGAGAGCGACAACTAATTGCAAGGCCAATGGCTCTTCAGACAGCTTAAAGCTGCAAGGCAAGTGAAAGAGATAGATAACTGTGTGTGTGTGCGTATTTTAATAGCGGAGACTGTGTGAAAGGACAACAGAACACAGCAACAACAGCAGCAGCAACAAACTCGTAAAGAGGGTCAGTACAGAGACATAAGGATGCGAACAGTGGCAGGACACGCTCATTGTTATTGAAGCGCAAACAGGCGGACAACAGACTCATTAAAACGCATAAAACGTATGAGAAAATCAACAGTTGAGTGGCGTGGAGAGGGAAACAGAGGGATGGAAGGCACTGTAAGAACTCAACTCAAAGGGGTAAACAGAAAAAAATAAATATAAAATACAAAAGGGCCTCAGCTCGGCCTTGGCTGAACAATATTAAATTTGTTATTAAGCCTGTAATTATTTGCTCACGCGGAATTGTTGGAATTTTCCGCTATTAACTGCTGCTTCTTTTTCTTTCTTCCATTTACACACAAAAAACACAACAAAAAAAAAACAAGAAAAAAATGAAAACATTAATAAATTATGCAGACAGGACAAAGACAATGCGCTCTGCGTTTGCTCAGCTTATTTCACAGTCAAGTTAACTTTAAAAGATACCGACCAGGTCCAACAGGCCCCGACCAACGAGCCACCCACCCGTAGGCCCAAAGGCCAAACAAATTTTATATTTTTTTTCCATCTTTGCCATCTTACATTTTCCATTTTCATTTTCATTAATTTCTTATGCATTTCTCTACGCGTAAATTAACTACAATTGTTCTCTCTGTGTGCCGTCCACTTACATTTAATCTTCATCTTTGTATTCATTCACATTCATTCGCCTTCATTCACATTCATTCATCTCGGGCCTCGTTCATTTCCTTGGCATTTGTTTGCGCCCTGCTTATTGTTCGCACATTCTTCGAGCCACACGCTGAACCCAAACCGAATCCAAGCCCGCACCCGAACCCGAACCGAACCCAGACTCAGCCCCAGCCCAGACCCAGGCCCAGGCACCATTGAGTGCTAAAATAAATCAAATTGTGAAAGGAAAAAACAAACGAACTGCAAAACAAATCTTAAATGAAAATTGTAACCAATGCCACATGCAGATTCTGGCAGATCCTGCGGGGTATGCAGGATAATCTGCCTGGACACATACATACTCCATACTCCGTACTCCATATACACTCGTATATGGTAGTCCTTTCGGGTTGCTCTGTTGCGGGTTGCCAAGCTTAAGGGTCAGTAATAAATGTCATGATATGAAATTTATTTACGCGCCTCGAAAACCAATGAAAAGCAACCAAAGCAAAGGAATGCTGCAATAACAAAAACAACAGCAATAACCCTGCCACAATACAAATACCCCAAGCAAAGACAATTAAAAGAGAATAGGCAGAAAGATGAGAGAATAAAAGGCACAAAGGATACAGCAGTCGAAATGCTTGGTCAAAACAAATCTAGGCTAAAATGATAAGCATTTATAGCGAGAGAAGCGTAAAAAAAACATTAGTTACGCTGAAAAATAAATAATTAATCATCTTTGCTTTTTCTATGCCCAATCAATGCCAAAAATTCATTTATATTTTCCAACAGAGATCAGTTTTAAATGCCACTGCAGCAATAAATTTATAATTCTTGTAGCATACTTCTTGGGGCACTGCAAGAATTGATTCTACTGAACTGCACCAAAAATTCGGTTTTTTATGAAAATTATTATAGAGTTCATTAGAAAATTAGAAAAACAATTAAATATTTTCCGTTTTTATACTGCCAGGAATTAATTTTTATATAGCGGCGTGTTTCAAGCAGCAGCATTTTAGCACACAATTTTTGTAGCATACTTTTCAGAGCAGTAGCAAATTAAAGAGAAGTAAATTGATTATAATTAAATGGGTTTTAATATGCAGCTGCTGAATGGAGCTAAGCGTAAACTTAATCCATTGATTTTTCATTAGTTTATTCGTAATTTGGGCGTGGCCTTTCCGTTTTCATGTGATAGACAAATTTCATTGTTTTATTTTTATAGCAATTAATTTATGGTTCTTAACGCATGAATGCGAATATGAATAACATGAATAAATGTCACAAGTGTCCGACGCATTCATCAATCAATATTCAATTTATTTAATGAAATTATTATTATTATTTCTGTTGTTGTTACTTGTTGTTTTTCTTGTTCTCTGTCTGTCTGCCAGTCAGATTTGAACTCAATTGATTTCGCATGCAATTAAAAGGAATATGGCGCGGCAGTCAACGAGGGGCGCTGAGGCTGTGCTTTGTTTTAATTGCTTTTTACATGATTTACACGCTTTTAATTCCTTTTTTTCACACTTGTCCACTGACAAATTGCAAACACTAAACACACAACAAAGGACAATGCAAGTGACGTGCCAATTTGGCATTTGGGAGAGAAAAAACGAGGCAGGAGACGAGAGTCGAGAGACAGGCAGGAGACAGAAGACTGAAGACAGACAAGCGACGCTGAGAGACGCCACTTAAACTTGACATGAGCTCATAAACAAACACAGGTTGCATGTCCTTTCATACACACACACACTCACACATAGATACACACACGGACACACACAGATACACCTCATAAAAATGCGAGCTGACAACACTTTTGTTTGGGTTGTAAATGTGAAAGCTGCTGGCAAACCCAGACCCAAAACGGTTCTCGTTTCATGCCTGCAGCACGCAATCCTGTCATGCTTTCAGTCAACACTCACACACACTTACGCTCACTCACATAAATACACTCTCCTACACTGAGCGGAAAGAATTGGAACTTTTCTAAGAAAGAAAAGCGACTGCTCCTTTGAGAAACTACTATTTTTGAGGCCTAAAATAAAATATTACTTTATATAAAAATATTTTTATGGGACAACTGAAGCAAGCAAGATAGTGTTTTTTTTCTCAGTGTATACACTGAAGTGCGTGTGTGTGCCTTTTGACTGCTGTTTTCTTGGGGGATGTGTTAATTACAGAAAAATTGCGAGAATTTGTATTATTTACTTTGTTATCAAGATTCAGCTTAAGCTTACTCATTCTCTGCCCTCTCATTGTTGTTATTGTAGTTCCTTTTATTGTTGTTATTGTTGTTGTGCACTGTGTGTTACGTGCTCGGTCTCTAATTGCATGTGTGTGAGTGTGCGTAGAACTGGTATTTTGTTGTCAAGTGTTGCTTTTGTTGCTCCTTTGAAGGTTAACTTTCAGGCAGTTGGCAGGCATGCAAAGGATTTGCTTACATCTTTGAAAAGATAGATTTTCAAGAACTCCAGCCAATTCTAGCATTACGCTTGGAATTCTCGAGTCAATTTTTGAAAAAAAATTTATGCTTTAATCTTGTTTTGAAACCCGAACGGCGGGCAGGATATAAATTATTGTTGTACTAACAGAGCAGCTGCTCATTGGTCGAGGGTTGCCTGGAATGAAGATTTTATGGGTAACAGAGACGATTGAATATATCAAAGGATATTTTCTTGTGTATTACACTATTATCCTATTTACTGAATATATTTTGTAATTTAATTTTTCAGCCATATTATCCCTGGACTCTGATTTGTTCCGACCACATGTCGACTTATACTTTTGCCAAAAACTCTCAAATTTCTCATCCAACTTGTACTTCTCATTCGAACAAAAACAGAAAGTTTATTTTATAAAATGCAAATTGTTTTACAATTTGATTTCATTATGCAATGCCAGGCAGTATTATCAGCTGGAAATCTACTCGACTTCCAGCTCCAACTTGCTCCTTTTGAGTCCCCTCCCTTTTTTGGAAGGCTTCTTTTAATATTTTGTGTTTTGTTGTTGCTGCTGCTGCTCTGCATTGACAGGCAAACAAAACTCGGGCGACTGCAGCAAAACAAAAACAAAAACACAAACAACAACAGTTACAAAAAAACTTTATCCAAGGTGTGTTGCTGTGTGTTTGTGTGTGTTTGTTGTTGTAGTAACAGGTGCGCCAGGTGGAAAGCCAAAAAACAAGCGCAGCGCAACACAGCGAACAGTCGCTGCCAAAAGTTTATTGTTTAGCTCATGTTTTGCTGTTGCTGTTGCCGTTGCTCTTATATTTTACAATTATTTCGCCTAACATTTCTCCACAAAAATATGCATAAATTTTCATTTTCATTTTCAGTTCTAAGTCTGTTATTGATTTTGTGAGCTGGTATAAAAAAAGTTTCCATTTTTGCCGCTGATAAATCAAAATATTTTTGTTCAAAACTTTTATTTTATATATTTTAATTACCAGCTGGCATTTGTTTATGCAAAAAAAAAAACAAGCTAGATTTAGCTGGATTTGTAAGGCTTCTCGCAACGTTACTATAGCAATTGACCAAAGAAATCTGTGACCCAAATTTTTGCCTGCTCGCTTCATTAGCCAGTGACCAGCGTTAAATCAACTTGCACTACAGAAAAATGCAGAAAAAATGTAATAAAAAACTGAAAAAGAAAAAAGAAATGGGAAATACAGAAGAAGAACGAAAAAAAAAAGAAGAAAATACTGTGCTAATTAATTAGCGCCTGGAACGTAGTCTGGACGCCTTTCACTTTGTGGTAACTTCATTAGCCGCCAGCCGGCAAAAATTCACAGCGAACCAAGTCGAAACCCACGGATCGACTGGTACTCCCTTCCATTCCTCGTAACTTGGATTCTTTTCAACGCGCTTAATTGGCTGATGCCACACCAGGTGGCAGATTATTTTTAAGGTTATGGTATATCCATAGCTGGCAAAAGTACTCAGCAAAAAGGATATACAAAATGGCGCAAAAGCAAAAAAGAGAGCTAAAAGTGAAAGGATGCAACAAACTTTAAGCGACTTTAAGAATTTTACTAATTAGCAAATAGTTCAGAGCGAGCTTTAAAGTGCTTTCACAAATATCATAAAAAAGAATCACTTGAAAAGGATATTTTTTTATCTTTATATAGAAATTTAATGGAATCATCATTGGATTTCTGGAACCCAAAGAATTTGCACTAATTTTAAAAGCTGACTCTGTTTTTTAGTCATATAACCTTAGATAAAGCCCCTATGAAAATCTAAAGAAAACAAAATTATTACAAAAAAGGTTTTTAGAAGCAGAGTCGCTCGGGCAAAGTGAAGTAAACCAGTCAAAGGCGTAAATAAATACGCCGCCCGCAAAGGTAGGCTACGGTTTCTGTTTGCTCAGCCTATGTATATGTTTGTGTAGGACTCATGTGTGAGTACGTGTATGCATGTGTGTGTGTTTCTGTGTGTGTGTGTGTTAATTTGCCAACAAAGACACGTACAAACATGTAAACAGCATTCAAGATATTTGAATGGCATTCGCTCAATGTGTGAATGAGTGAGCAAGCGAAATGTGAGTGTATTCACGTGCGTTTCAAGCGTACGAGTGTTTACCTTGCCATTGCTATTAATTTGTACAGGCTGCATAATAGCTCTGTAAATATTTTACTAACATTTTCCAAAAAGTGTGACCCAAAAGTGTTGTAAACTGACGCCAAACAAAGAAAGTCAAATGGAACGGAGCGAAATGATGGCAAAAGAGATCTGACTTTCGAGCTGTGAGGCAGTGCATAATTCCTAAAACATATCTTTTTAGTCAAAGGAACTAAGCATATTCTATGCTATTCAAAATTCTACTATAGAAGGAGTCTGTTAGAAATACTTTGATACTCATTTTTAGCACTTAATTCAAGCTGAATTAGATTTCCAAGTCATTCTAAAAGTAGGCTCAACTTTTTCCAGTGAATTTAGTTGTTTAGAAGAGAATGCATGGAAGAATTTATGTTCTTTCATTAACTCCATTTTTTTTTAAACAAGTTCTAGAAACACCATTCGGTTCTTTCGAACAGGTAGCTTCATTTTGGGGCTTAGAAATTTGAATTTCGGCTTAAATGAAGTAAAAACTCGCTTCGAAAGGTGTTTGAAACACACTTTCATCTGCGTTTATTTCCAACTGCACAATTGAACTTTCCATTTTCAAGTAAAAGCCCTCAAGGATTTCGTAGTTGCCAGTTGAGTTCGATAGATCTATGAAGAGACTTTATGAAATACTCAGTTCGATGTGTGTCTGTGTGTGTGTGTGGCAAAAGTTGGAATATCCTCTGAGCAGCCGCTCAGCCCTTTCGGATGCATCAATCAGCCCTGTGAAAGAGTCCATTGTGCGTTAACAAGTGGCACGTTACCGGATTGATCTGTAGGCACAAAAACAGGGGCCAGGCCACGACTTATCTATGTATATCTCAGCCTCTCGCTCTCTCTTATCTACCGCCCGGTCTCCTTCTATAGCAGTAGCAGTAGTATGATGTCACTTGTACGTTGATGTTGCCATTTGGCGGAGCAGGCCAATGACAACGTGTACGGGCCTAAAAGACAAAAGATTGAAGAGCTGCTGCAGCAGGCACATACAAGTCATCAGCCATGTTCAGGAAGTTAGTTAGGCGGGTCCTCGATTCTGGTTTGTGGTGCCCACAACTACGGGCTCTGTCATAATGTCAGTCCAGCGACAAGTTGTTCAACCGACAAGGCGAATCTCTGCCCTCTGCCTCTGTCGCTGCCCGTGCCGCTGCCCCTGCCGCTGCCTTTGACTCTGCTGCTGTTAAAGCTAACCCACTACTGGCCTTCACCTAACTGGGGCACAATTGTTTCATATATTCCGTATACTACTTGTACCAGGTACTTCAGATATTCCCCATTCGAATATACATATTTGTTTTTTAAACAGCCTTGCTCTCATTGCCTAGCATAATACGACTCGTACAACCTTTCCTCGAGTGTTACTTTTGGGCTTGTTGAGACACAAAAGTGCACTCGTCTATTGAAATCCAACAACTGATAGTACAAACTGCATACAAAGCAGCCAAAACAGTCGCACAGACTGAGCACAAAAAAGTTTCCACAGCATAACGCAGTTTGTATACCCTACAATTTATGCCAGAGAGGCGGGCAAGCCTTCTGTATTGAAGCCACCTCAATCAGGTAGGGTCATAATGCAATAAAAAATACAAAAAACTAAACACCTCGGCATAGTGAAGCTACTCATTGTTAGAGTATTGAAAGATAGAGATTATTCAGCTGCTGAGCATAAAATAAAACAGAGAGAATAAAAATAAAAATACGAGATAGTCGGAAGGGCAACTTTGCCCGTGGGGAAAAGAGGCTGGGTATTCAGAGCTGCCTGCTTTAAAGGCAAGCTTAAAAGTTCTGATTATTTATATTCATTCATCATCATTTGGAAATTTAATTGATAAATTTTTGCCACAAAACGAACTCATTATCTTGTTTTCCCAAATGCATACAACTTTTCCCAACATTTTCCCCCATTATTTAGATTCTAATGTGAGAAGAATTTTGTGCTTTTAAATAGAGGCAAAAGTTTGCTATGCCAAAAAGTGATTACCAACTTCGAAAGCTTTTCCAAAAAAAATTAAAATTCGTTTCTCTAAACTAGTATAATTAATGGTACAAGCTATTTCTCAGAGCTTAATGATATTTAAAGAAAATATTTATATATCTATTTGGAATTCATTTATAGCTACATTTAGTAGGAATAAACAGTAACAAAATATTTAATCGGAATATATACTCTAAGAAATATTTAAGAGCTGAGTAATGCCTTTTTATGTGGGCTGAATTGATACACTTTTATGTTTTGCTCATTATCAGTGAATAGGTCAAGAAATCATATAAAATAATTGCGTCAGGAGCATAGAAACGAATGTATATAGTAAAATTAAGCTCATTCAAATAAATAGCGAATGTTATACCCTCGCAGAGGGTCTTTTAAGTTAGGCATTAAATATGCAACTATTGAAAGAGGCATCTCCAATACCCAAAAAGTATGAGACGAATGACTATTGTCCCTCTGACTGTTCGCCCGTCCATTTATTTGTCTATTTTTACCTCACATCTTTCTCCTTTGATCATTTTAATAAATTAGCAACACAAATTGATACTGTGAGAGTATAGAAAGATGGGAGATTGTTTTGCTTTTGAGCAGCCATTCAGAATAAAAATGAGAGGCACCCACTGAGGAAGATGCTCTCAATGATATTTTTCGTCAATTATTCCTGAATTTTATACCTTTTGTTTCAGTGTTTCTTCGCTTCTCAGCCAATTCGCACAAGTAGCTCGAGCAGCATTTTTATTCAAAGATCGTTGTGTGAACATCCAAAATCTGCAGCTACAGCTGCGCTTAAAAGTACAACTCATTGTTAATTAAATAAGCAAAATATAAATAGAATTATTAACGAAAACAACGAAAAAATGTGGAAAATATTGAGCCTAGCATTGCTGCTGCTTGCAGGCAGCATTTTTGGCAGTCCCACACAAAATCAAAATCCCAGTAAGAAATATATAATTAAAATATACAGGGTATACATGGTGCTTATCATTTCAGCAGTAAGTCATCCCTGTGCTCCTGGTTGCAGCTGCACTGCCAGCGAGAAGTGCAGCAATAGAACCATAAATATACATGGTACCAATATAATCAATTACCGCTCGGCAGGTGGAAGGCCTTGTGCCGAATCAACTCACGTTTGCTGCCAGAATGAATATATTGTAAATATAAATGAATTTTAAAATATTATATATATATTTAACATTATATTATTTGCAGCGTGAGGGAAAAAACCTGCCATTTCAACCAACCGTCTGCGGCTATCGCGATATTAACGATAATACTGGAACGGAAGCAAAGTTTGCCGAGATTCCTTGGGTGGTGGCCATATTTTTGAATACGAATACACAAAAATTTATTGGAGGTGGTTCAATATTGTCACCCACAGTGGTGCTAACAGCAGCTCATACCGTTTGCCCGCAAAAGATCGAAGATATTATGATTCGTGCAGGTGAATTGGATACTGAAAATGAGGTAGAACCTGATTCCTACCAGAATCGAGCTATATCGCAGAAGTATTGCCATGAAAAATTTAATTCTACACAGGGATATTATGATGTAGCTATTATGACCTTAAAAATACCCTTGGATTTTACCTATTATGTCAAACCTCTCTGTCTTCCCCGAGAATTCGAGGCAATTCAATTAGATTCCCGCTGCATTGTGGCTGGCTGGGGTAAGGATAAATTTGGTGATGAATATTCAACTAGGCATATCATGAGGAAGGTCCATTTACCCATTGTTCCGCATGAAGAATGCCAGCAGAAACTAAGAAAAACAGCTCTGGGTACAAATTTTGAACTGCACTATAGCTTTATTTGTGCCGGAGGAGAGGAGAATGTGGATTCATGCACTGGCGATGGAGAATCAGCCCTCTTCTGCCCAATGTACGATCATTCCAATCAATATTTTCAACTGGGCATTGTTTCCTGGGGCGTGGGTTGTAATCAAAAACAAGTACCAGCTGTCTATGCAAATGTCTTCAACATGCAAAGTTGGATTCGTAATGTTCTCAAAACGCTTTATATTGATCCCAATTATTATACGCCTTCCTTTACTATGGAATATTTCAACAGAGAGCAATATTATAAGAATTATTAAATGGATTTATATACTCCGAAATTTCAAAGACTTTATGATGAACTTTTGTGGAAAAACCAGGTTTTTCTTAGGGTATCCGAATGATAATTAGGTTCGAATATTAGCTAAGCTTATTTACTTTATTTATATTTTATTGAAAAGAATGTAGAGTATTCTTTATGTCATGATTAACAATACGAAAAAGTCAATTAAATTTTCTAATACTTTATGCTTGAAAGTAAACTAATCTAATCAACTGTTTCTTATATTAAATTTTAAAAATCTTCTTCAACTATGATTTTCGCTGAAAAACGCTTTAAACTAATTTAATTTTGATGAGAGATTAAAGTTCAGAGTATTTCAGCAGAAACGAATTTCTCTTGAAAAAATTCACAGCTCATTTTAAAGCATTTAAATTTGATTCTGTTTATATACATTTTTTTTTGCATTTCTAGTGAAATTCAGAAATATTTATTACAACAATTGCGTCAAGCACTTTCGATAAGCATCAGGCAACAACAGAAAAAAAAAAAAAAATGGAACGCAAAACAAAAACAAATTGCCTACAAATTTTTGACAGGCAATTTGCCTAGACATTCCCTGACTACAATTCCTGCCCTTCTCTCCGCACCGCTGCGTATCGCTCTGGTAACATTTCAAATGAGCAATTTTCACATATTTAGATGGCAACATTCCCAGAAAATACATAGACATAGACGTAGACGGGGAGGGGCGGGAGCCAAAGAGAGTGGCAACTGTAGCTACATTATGTCATAAAAATAAATAGTTGGACACATACACAGACCCAGGCAGTTATAGCCAAGACATAGCCATAGCAACGCCCCCACCAGCCCCATTCCCCACAACCTGCGTCGCCCTCTCCAATGAGCATTGGGACACAAAACGGAAATGAAATGAATGCGCACGTATGTATTTCCTTTCACCAAACACTAGAGCCAGCCAGCCCCCAATTTTCCGCCCCAAATTCATAATGATGATGACAGGGAATGTGCCACCAAAGTCCCCTCTACTGCCAGCCTCCTTTCATTTCTTGTTCAAGCATTGCTTGTACCGGCTTTTGCATATGGGGCGTATACGGAATATTATTAGAGCTGTACCCAGTTTCATGTCAAGGACACTTGTGGTACCCCACAAAAAAAAAAAGAAAAGAGTATGTGAAAATATATATAAAATAACTACATATATTTGAGAGTGCTTCTGCTTGGATTGTTTTATTTTCTGTACATCTACAGAGTATGCATTATGTGTAGTAAAAAGTAAATTAAAGAGTGTGAAAATGTATAAATTTTTATGCTACGTTTAATTGTTAAGAAAGAAAATTAATCGATAATTGTAATCCAGTCGAGTTTTCCCATTTTTTGGAAAATACTTTTCCAAGTTCGAAAAGACGAAGGAAAAAATGTTTGAAGTTAAAAATTTTTGGAAAATTCACTTCTAAATTTGCAAAATGGGATAGAAAAATCAAATCTGAACTCTACCCCTTTGATGCTTATCGGAAAATCCGCCCCTAAGGTTGTAAAAGAGGAAGAAATGCGCTTCAAAACTAAAATCTTGATTAGATAGACAATACTTTTCAGCCGTAGCTGAAAATGTGGTTTAAATGATAAAAGATTTGCATTCAATTTCTAATATACAAAGCTTAATAATAAAATGTAAATCTTGGCCAAGAAAAACAGTTTCCCAAAAATATTTTACTCCGGCAGAGAGAAGAAAAATAAAGGGAGAGTCTCAAGCAGAAGGATGCAAGTTTTGCGCTTCACTCCATCAATTTGCAGAGCAAATCAAAAAATAAATAAAATCATAGAATAAACTTTAGAGTTATTTTTAGACCAATTAAAAGTACAACAAAGTTAAGCAACAAAAATAATAATAAAAATAAAATAAGTAGAGTAAATTAAAAATAGTTTGAGCACAAAAAAAACAAAAAAAAACAAGCAACTTTATGCAACTTTGAAATAATCTCGTTAGCTGCAACATTAAGCGCCACTTGAAATGCTGCGCTGCAGACGCCAAAACGCCAAAATGCAGCTAAGACAATTAATAATGGTCTAAATGAAAATGGCTAAGAAATGTTGGCTCTGCGCTAAATTATAAAAGGACAGGACATGTCAAAGTTAGACTTATCCTCCCACTCTGCCTCGTTTTTTTTTTTTTTTTTCTTAATCCCTGGTAAACAATGCAACTGCTACGAGCTTAGAATGCTACAGCAGCAGCAGCAGCAGGAGGAGCTGGATGGAGCAGTGTCAGCAGCATAACTGGATAACTGTCGAATGAATTGATATTGTTTACTTTTAATTAAAAACAATTTGCTTCGCTGGCTTTCTTGCCAGCATAGAGCATCGACAACTCCTGACAACGGATGCAATGCCCACAATGGCCCCCGAATGATGATGCCCCCAATGGCCTCACTATACTTAATGATGACAACGTCAAGTCCTGGACTCAACTCAACTCAACTCAGCTCAGCTCTGCCGCAGTTGCAATATGAAGAAGTGTTTGTGCTCCAGCCAGCCTCTGCCCCATTTCCCCTTGCCACTTACTTGGCAAAAACAGAACAAAAAAAAAATATAACCTATCGAAGGATTGTTCTGTTTCGTCCTGCCTTTGTTGATGCAGCTCATCGACGTTCGTGTAGTTTTGGTAATGAAAATCAAACTGTCCCCGAAGTAGCCTGGTTAGCATTATCCAAGCAATCGCTAGGAGAAAGCCAGCTTAATTTTTATATCTACTTCAGCTTTATATAATATATAAATCTATCCAATATTTAAACTATAAAATAAGTCGTAAAGTTCCTAACTAAAAGAAATAAAATTGGAAGTATAAGGAATACAATTGAATTAAAATAATGTAGATATTTCATAAGGATGCTTTAGTATTTCCAAATTAAAGCGTAATCTATTATATTGTTCTCAGTCCACTCAAAACACACACAAATTGAACTGATTCGACAGAGTTTAAGCCCCTATTTGCAGCTCAAATCGAAATTAATAGTTCCCCAATTGTAGGGCAACCCATCAGAGGGATATTTTGTAGCAGATCAAATCGATTAATAGGTATCAAATTGTCCATAAACCTAGATTAGTTTTGATTATATAGTATCAATGATTCGGCTGGCCATAACACACAGTTAACAATAAGTCGCAAACGGTCAGAACACTATACATATACATGTCTATAATATATAAGCCGCTTAGCGTACTCATAATACACCCAAGCCGCCACACAAAAGGAAACCCACGTACTACAGCTGGAGCGGTTCAAGGGAAAACTAGGTGAGTGGTTTAAGTCAATGCACCACAAATGCTTCAGAGCTGTTTAGAACTTGAGGGAGAAGGTTGAACAGTAGAACACTGCTTAAGTCCGTCTGGGAAAAGTTTCATACGACAACGATAAGTTTTAAAAGCCGCCACAGACAAAGATGGTGGATATTTCTACGAAAATTTTTCATTTAATTTCAGCATTCGGTTGGCCACTACTTACAGAAAGAAGGCTTAAGATCTATGTACCTGGAATGGCCAAAAGCCGCTTTGGCCAATTATTATTGGACTCGCAATTAAATTATTGGCTTTGTGCCCTGTGCCCAATCGAATAGCAGGTAACTTTGTGACTTGTTCAAACTTCGAGACAGCATTCTAGATACGCAGGCAAATATTTAATTAATTTCGAAATGAATGCCAAACTTTCCTCTGAGTCTTATCTCGCTCTGCCTCCCCCCTTTCATTCCTGAAACTAAAATTTTAAAGGTGCCATCTCTAAGTGGCTCCTACAGTGCCTACAACTTTCAACTTACCTTGAGCCTAAAAACTTTCGCGTTCAAAGTTAAGACGCATAAATTTCCAGCATTTTCTTTTTCACAACTAAACACCTGAGTGGCTGGCACTGTAAAATCCTTTGGCCATTTAAAGGCTTTGCCAGGGATTTTAATTAAATATCTCCTGCATGCGCATAAATATGTTATGTGTGTGTAGGTAAGGCAAATGACCAAGTTACCAAGCAAAATAAAAAAGGAGTTATTATTTTTGGAGATTTAAGCCCCATTTCCGAGTCCAACTAACTAATGAGCTCTCCTGGAGAAATGAAGCCTACTAGCTCTTTAATTTTAATTCTACTCTGAAAAGTATGCTACAAATTTTTGGCATGAAACCAGCTCTCAAGTCATTGCGGAAGAGATCTATGTAATTTTATATTTATTGAATCTTTTTTAAAAGGTATAAAGGTAATTATTTTTGGAGATTTAACTGCTATTTCCGAGTCCAACTAACGAATGAGTTCTCCTGGAAAAATGCAGGCTACTAACGCTTTAATCTTAATTCTACTCTGAAAAGTATGCTACGAATTTGTCAATGAACCCAGCTCTCAAGTCTATGCAGAACAGAGCTATTTAATTTTATATTTATTGAACGGCTTTTTATTATATCTAAAGGAAATTATTCCTAGCTTTGGTCAATCCTTTTCATAGATTCAAGCCAATACGAGAGTTTATAGGATGCTTTTCAAGTTGAATTAAAATAGAATATAATCTGGTAAATATATACACGAAATAAATTATAAATAATTTTGGATGAGATGGGAAATTCAATTAAGACTGCTGTTTGAAAGTATGCATTTATTTGCTCTGTTATTATCCATAAACTGAATTTTGTAATATTAAAAGAGCCCCCGGGGAGGGGGCAGTGGATCGGAATGTTGAGCGCTAATCAAACTGCAAACTAAACAAATGCATTTCATACATTTTACATTTTGTATTGTGGAAAATATTTTGATCGATTGACTGGGTAAGCAGCAGGAGAGGAGAGGAGGGGAGAGGAGCAGCAGAAGGGAAATCAATGGTTATATGACTATATAATGAAGTGCGACCGACTAGCAAACTCTTCATGCAAATTGCAGCAAATCAAACATACTCGTACATGTAGTATACATAAGTGTGTGTAAATAGTTTGCACAGATTTTGGCAACAAAATAAATTGCAACAATTATGTTGAAATTGGTTGAGTTTAGGACTTGGCATATCCTGCGGCACAGCGCAGCACGGCACAACAACCCGCCAACCAGCAACAACTATTGAAAACAGCACAAATAAATACAATGTAATTATTGAGGTATACAATGAACTGCTCCAAATACACCCATCCACACACATCATCCCATATTGAAAATCTATTTGCAGAGCCGAGCCATGAATCACAAAATACGCGACCTATGCAAATATCAAATACTGCGAAGCTTCAGGCTATAATGGACAACAGCCAAGTGCTCCAAACTGGCCAGGATACATGTGCTATGAAGTACGCTTTGTAACAAAGAGAAGAGTAGGAGATCCGAATGCCTTTATAAAAATACATTTAAAGCATTCTTTTTATGGCAGTAAAAGAACAAATATCTAAATTAGGCGAACCTAATCACAGCAATCTAAGAACTACGATCCAGGTAGGATATATATCATAAATAGTTTGGATTGTAGTAAAGAAGAAAATACAGTCAAATATGTTATAAATCACTCACAGCTTATATTTGGGAGCCGGATTAAACAAACCAATTAAATTAGTCTAAGAGCAGACTATGAGGTCTGTTTTATTGAAAAAAATATAGCCTACTTTTAAGAGCAACATTTCGATATTTAAGCTAAGTTGCTCTCTTCCGTAATTTTTGAGTACCTTGAAAGAAGATTCTATTTGCAGGTAGAATTCCTTTTTAAACATAAAATGGAAAAGATTTCTATACTTTTTCTTAAATAAAAGAGCCTAGACAACAATACACTTGACAAAATGCCCACTGTTCAGTACGACCTGCCGTAGAAAAATACCCACAAATAAATAAAAACTTTTCAGGAAGAGTATCTGAATTTCGTTTGGAATTGCAGATGTGGCAAACTAATTGGTGTTTGTGTAAATATTTGAGCAGTTTATAAAACAAAATCGTTGCAGACTTTTGCACGTTTACTGGGGCAATTTGGCAATATTGGCGCTGGAAAAGCCTATTTAGAAATTAACCAAATATGTTGCAGATTTACACAAAATTTCGTTAATTTATTTGTTTAACGCCCCCAACTGAATGGCTGGCATATTGTTTTGTTCCGTTTTATTTTATCTGTGCACCTGAAAGTATGCAAATTCAGTTTTCCTGTAAATACATATTATTATTTCCCCATTTTTCTCCATATTTTTTATATGTTTTTGCTTTATGCGCGACAGCTGAAAGCTGTCAGCCACATGACAAAATTTATTGCCAAAAATTTTAATTAGAAAATCGCAAAAAATTTTCGAAAGGTGACCGTAAAAGGAAAACAGCAACAGCAAAATAGAAAACCGGAAAACCAGAAAATATATAGACGAGTATATTCAGCTGTTGGCCAAATTATGAAATTGCTTGTTGATTTTTGGCCAAATGTCACATCATGTCAGCACTGTTGATGGGTAGATAGCCAGATATATATATATATATATACCACATATATAATGAAAATTCCACTCAGGTGTTAAGAGTTAATACCATTTTGATTATGTTGACAAATCATCTGTCAGAGAGTATTTAGCCCGGAGCTAAAAATATTATTAAGTCAGCTGAAAAGGGCTTAATTTTAAGGTATCCTTTCCTAGATTTACACCTGTTAACAACAAGATTATTTTACTGGCTACAGTTAAGGCATAAACAACTTAATTTAGCTAATTTAGTCAAATTATCATCAGCTTATTAAATCTGTAACATCATCTTCAGTCTATTGTCTTTATACTACATAATCATTGATTAAGATTCAGAGCTCAATATTATATTTGATAAGAAAGTTTGGTATGTTATCTCTAACATCATCATCAGCTTCCCAAATAACTTCATTATAATCGCCTAATCAAAAAGAAGCTTTATTCCCTCATTGGCTTTATCATTGGATCTCTGAACAAAACTATAACATTATCATTAAAATTTCAATTGTCAACAAATTATGTAACTAAATAGTCTGATTATTTATTTATTTTTTAATATATTTAGATAAAATATTTAAATCAGCATTTTAATAAGTTCAATTTTTCCTGTCGTGTTTTCCATTTGTTTACTCATATTTATTAAATGCTGACAGCCACAAACGTTCAACTAATTAAGTTTTTAATTAGGCATAAATCGTGATTTTGCTCATTAAACAAATTAGTTGCATTTATGCTTAAACCATAACTAAATTGAGTTAATCAAAAACATCAATTTAATTGTATACAATAATTAAAACTATTCAGTTTGTCATCAGTAATACGATACGAATGCTAAGAAATTATATTTATTTTAAATAAAATTCAAATTTAATATTAAAAGATATTTCTAAGATCACACACAGATTTTAGATAGTTTAGTTAAGCTGCATTGAAAAAATAGCCTTCCTTTGCTAGTTTCTTGACGACGAATTGCTGAACCAATGCAAGCGATACACGTTCTATTGACTGTAATAAATAACAGACGACTGTTAAATTTAACAGTGGATATCGATCAACTTATGTTAATTAACAGGATGGCGTTGCCACCCTGTTGCCTTAAGCACTCTAGCTCTACTCCATTCTTATCAATTATCATATTGTAAACTCTTTCGCTTATTAACCTCATTGTAAATTGAAATTGTTGGTGTCTTCTGATAAATTAAATCCAGTTGTGCTTAAGGTGTGAACCACTTAATGTTTCGGAACAAACTGCTTAACTCACCAAGTGACACGCCCTCCTGCTGGGCCATTTGGCATTATATGTGGCCCATGGGGCGTATACTTAATGCGTATGCCAGTATCCGACTATAGGAAGCATTACTGCTGTGTTGTTGCCAAAGGCAGCACCGCAAAATTCAATCAATATAATTGCAACACTTTAGTTAAGAACTTTACCAAGGTAGAAAATACTCACACACACACACACACACACACGCACACATATGTAACTATGACAAAGTACGTAAACAAAGTAAAGCGTTTCAAATTTATACGTGAACCTCAAAAAAGTTTCCCCATGGGGTTGATACAGGAACAACGAACAGCGTCAACTGATGACGAGCTGCAGGACTACAAAAGGAGCACACGAAGCTGCACATAAATGTGTGTGTGTGTGGGTGTGTGTTAGAGATAGGCGCGTGAGTGATTTTTCAGGCACAATCACGAGCTGACGAGCTGGTTTAATGTTGTGCAAAAAGCGCAATTCTGCATTCTACAGCAATAAGTTAAATAATATTTAAAGTGGCGTGAATTGGTAAATTTTATTATTATTTATGTACAATAAAAAACAATTATTATACCTCTTTTACCGCACGCCCACTCGTGCTCACGTCACGCACCCATCTCTAATGCTTTTATTTGTATGTGCGTGAAAGAGAGAGTATGGGAACTGTATTTATGCTTAGAAGTTTATGCACTTAATTAAGCCTCTAAAAACTTACGTGTGCGTGTGCGTGTGTGTGTGAGTGTGTGCGTGTGTGTGTGGCAACAACAATAACGAAAATGTTGTTGTATACCTTTGGGCGCCTTAAGGTGCACGGCACATAGTTTGTCATTGCTTTGAGTGGGCGTGTTTTCAGGGTCTTTCAGCCTTCAGTTTCCAGTTTTCAGTTTACAGTTTTGTGCGTCACGACAATTTTGCTACTCAACTTTTTCCAGTGACATTTTCGGAGCGGCATAAAGAAGTTTTCTAGCCGCAGCTGTGACTTTGAAATACATTCAATCATTTTCCAAAACTCGTGCAAAATATGGCCATACTTGAAAGTTTCTCCAGGGACAAATGCCAAAAGTGTCCTAACAGCAGACAGAATGTTATTTAAAATGTTAAAGTTGAAAAACTGGGTCTATCAATCTTCACTCTCCGCAGCCAAATCATTGTACATAATAAATTCAATTTAACTCAAGCTCGAAAGATGATTCAAAATAAATAAACTAAGCAAGAATTTTCAAGGGAGTCTGCAATAATCTGCTGGAGTATCTAAGCTTTGGCCTTTCTTAAAAAAAACTTAAAAATTAAACCCACCATTTTTATACCCTTGTAGAGGGTATTACAACTTTGTCACGAAATGTGTAATGCATTGTAGGAGCCAATTGCCACCCCATAAAGTATATATGTTATAGATCAGGTCGACAGGGCGAATCGATATAGCCTTGCCCGTCTGTCCTTCTGTTTATATGCAAACTAGTCTCTCAGTTTATGAGCTAGGTGAATGAAATTTGGTTTGAATACTTATTTTTGCAGCAGGCGGAAGTAGCCGGATCGGACTACTATATCATTTAGGTTCCTTTGGAACAATCGCTTCAATCGGTTTGTTTATATACTTCTTTGGGTTGCAGATGCCTCCATCAATGCAAAGCACATTTTCAGTTTTCAAACGAATAATCTACACTACCCTGTAGAATTTCTGTTATATTTATATTAAAGCTAACCCAGAGTTTGGCCGCAGTTTGGTTATCCTCTCAATAATATTTCAGAAAATTCAATATCTACAAGAAATTATCGTAATAAAATCGATTTAAAATCTATTCTAACTTATTTAAAATCATGCCGAACTCTTTGCTAAACGAATAGGAACTCAAAACAGTCCTGAAAATAATATTTATTTTAGGAACGTTGAACTGTAGTTTGATAGAAAGTTTTCGACCGTTTCTTGTTGGGTTCTTGGAAAATATCTAAATGTGGTATGGCATTATTTCCCGATTATATAACATCTAATTTATCTTATTTTGACCTTTGATGCAGTTGCTCTCATTGTATTTTCGTTAGTTGAAATCCATTTGAAATGCAACTTTTGCGCTAACGCATAAATCTCCGGCAAAAATGGCAAACAGCAGCCAAGGGAGAAGAAGAATCGAGAGGAGATGTGTGGAGGAAGTGTGTGTGTAATAAGTAAGAGGGATGCCAGGAGGCAGCAAAGCGTAGCTGCGAAACGGCTGTAGCATATGTTGTGCTTTTCTATATAAGTATTGTCGCAACATCAGTCAGGATTAGTTGTAGAACTTTACCAGTGCGACTAGACCCGTTTCCATTCCCATTCCCCGTCCCGATGCCATTCGCATAGTCCCATTCCAGAGTGAGTTCTATTGCTTCAAGTCGTCGTTCTCATCTTGTTTGCCATGCTGTAACCGTCTCGCTGCGTGCTCCTAACATGGCAGCAGTTGCCCTACGATTGCTGCTGTTCCTGTGTTTCTGTGCCATCCTATCCTGTCCGTCCTGCACGTCACCCAGTACGTCGCCTCTTTTGGCCTCCTCCTTTAGAATCCTTCTGAGCTCTGAGCCTGCTGTGTCTGTTGTTAGCCTTGTCCTTGTTGTCTTGTCAGCTGAAGTTTTCTGCCATCGTTGTTGTTACTCGGTTTTCTGTTTGTGTTCCACGCCCGGCTGTGTGCATGAAAAGTTGCAGGCATTTCATTTGTTTTTGTCCTTCTTTTTTGCACTGTAAGTGTACGAGGAGTACTTCACGTATATGTTTAAGGCCATGGGAATTAGTTGTATATAAATTCCTCACTTTTAAATGGAAAACGTGAAGGAACTCGGCTACTTAGTTCAGCTAGTTGCAGCGCCGTCTCAATTAGCACTGCTTATAGCCATTTATAGTTTATTGCCACTTAAAAACGGGCTTTAAGCCAAGTCAATGGTAAAAAGAATTTACATTTCAATTAACCACGTCTTCTTTAATTTAATTTCTTCTAATACATTAACTATTCCTAAATGAACTAAACATAACTACATAATTGAACATCTGCGTTTAGGACACGGCAAAGGCTCTTTATCTTTAGGCTCTTCTTTTATATTTAAGGACCCAGTTCCTCTTTCTCCTTGGGTGCCAGTTACACCTTGAATGACAGTTCCTCTAGGCCCTCTATATCCAGATTGAGAAATTCGGCCAAATGTATCGCGAAAATCATGAACATTAGGATTATATTCTTGGATGGTATTAAGACTAGGAATATGGATCACTCGCCCGCCTGCAAATCTTTCATTTCCTACTGCCAGAGTACTATATGATAGAACTCTTGGCGAAAGACTTGGTGTGATTGGAGCTCCTGCGCTCCCATTATTGACTTCTCCAGAAGTAGCTGGTAATTGTTCTTGCTTAGGTGTTGCTTGAGTTTCAACCGGCACAATTGCTCCATTTCTTACTGCCAGAGTATTATATGATAGAACTTTTGGCGAGAGACTTGGTATGATTGGAGCTCCTGTGCTCCCCTTATTGACTTCTCCAGAAGAAGCTGGTAATTGTACTTGCTTAGGTGTTGCTTGAGTTTCAACAGGCACAATTGCTCCATTTCTTACTGCTAGAGTATTATATGGTAGAGCTCTAGGCGAAAGACTTGGTATGATTGGAGCTCCTGTGCTCCCCTTACTGACTTCTCCAGAAGAAGCTGGTAATTGTACTTGCTTAGGTGTTGCTTGAGTTTCAACCGGCACAATTGCTCCATTTCTTACTGCCAGAGTATTATATGGTAGAGCTCTAGGCGAAAGACTTGGTATGATTGGAGCTCCTGTGCTCCCCTTACTGACTTCTCCAGAAGAAGCTGGTAATTGAACATGCTTAGGAGTTGCTGGTAATTGTACTTGCTTAGGTGTTGCTTGAGTTTCAACAGGCACAATTGCTCCTGAAGTGTTGGGGGTATTATTTTCAGATTGCAGTGGAATTATATTCTCATCGGTTTTCTTCTGAGATAAAGATGTGTGAGCAGGAGCCTCCAAGCGCCTACGTTTGCTGGCTAATTCGCGACTTAGATCACAAAAGGCGCATAATGTCTCTGGAGAGATGGTTGCACAGTCAGCTCTGAGGAGCTGAAATCAGTAAAATTCTTATATATTCGATATTTATTACTTACGGCTTCCGTTTAGGGGCTTCCGTGATTGAGGTAATACTGAAACTAGCGGAAGTACTTCCACGAAGGGTTGCTCGACGAGTCCTAGATGACGAGCGCACCGGGTTTAATTTAGGAATTACTCTATAATTGAAGGATCTTTATTTATTAAACTGTTATTTTTCTTTATTATTATAGTTTACGTACAACTGTTGAATATTCTGGCCGGCAGACGTTGAAGTCGTTGGCAATTCAATAACATTTTGTGTATTTGGCATAGCAGTGGTCTTAGCTGTTTTATTTTGTCTGGAAGTGTTCGAAGTTCGCTTTCTGGGTGCTTTTGGGGTGCTATTTGATTGGCCAATTCCAGATTGTTTAGGGATTCTGGACGCACTGGCAATGCGAAAAGGACGTCCTTGAAGATTCGCAGTATAGTGACGGGTGTGCATATCGAACAGAGTCCCAGAAATCGACTTGCTTGGCTTAGCCTTGGTCCTGCGCCCGTGGTCAGACGTCAAGCTGCTTTGAGAGGTGTCCGCTGTGGAAGTGGCCATCGAATCTGTAATAGAACTGGCGGATTGTGTGTTTGATGTTGTTGGTGAATCACCAATGTTATTGGTAATGTTTACTGCTTGATCTGCCATTTCTAAAAACTTATTTTACTTTCTATTTTCGCTTAAAATATATTGAATAGAATGAATTATTGAGCCAAAAACTTTGTTCTCTGAATGAAACTAGAAAGTTAATGGAACCGCCTGCTTTATTTTATTTCCTCAGATAAATAGCTAATATTTCTTTTAAATCTTAACCTCTATGCGTTCATATAATTCCGAGTAGTTTTTAATCCTTTAATTTAGCTTTAATTATGTAGTCTGAGCATAAATATTTAAAGTTGAGTGAATTAATTGAATTACTGCAAAAAATAAACAAGCGATTTATAAATATTTTTTTATTTACGGTAGCAGTCGTCGTTCCGCACGAAAAACCCGCAAAAAAAACATATTAATTAAACTTAATGCCTGTCTAGGGCAACCGAAGACCCTCAAGATACAGCGAAGAAGGGGTCTGAAGGATGCGAAGAAGTAGCGAGGGGGTGGCGAGGAGGTGCCAGCTACGAGCCATGAAAATAACCGCTATGAAAACTTTGCCAGCCGTATTACATTACGCCTTTAATTTCATTACATGCCAACGAGCAGGGCGTTGGATGAGAGGTGGAACTCCTGTGGTAGGGTAGAGCAGTAGAGTAGGGCATGGGCTAGGTAGAAGGGTTGAGCATTTGAAGAATAGCGCGAGGGCCACACGCAGCGCCAGTAGCCCATAAAATAGAACAAAACACTTGTAAAGTCAGGGAGGCGAGACGCACAGAGGGGTAGCTCATATTCCGTGGCGCCGCAGTTGACGCCATTGCAACTCAGCGGGATGCGAATGAGATAGGAGGATTGGAGGAAAAGTAAAACAGGGAGAGCACAAAAAGAGAGGGGCGGACAGGATCAGGATGGTGTTCGTGGCAGGACGTCGCGTTAAGAGTTTATTATTTAATACTTTTAACGTCGTGCGTAGAAATTAGCAGCCATAAATCAATGAAACGACTCGCACAAGTCTACAATTAGCTGCCCTGGACGAGAGCAGACAGCTTCAAATTATAAGAACTGGTTGGGTAATTAATTTTTATGTTCTACGAGTATCCCCCATGAGATGCTTCGCACTTTTCCAGCATTAACAGTTGCCAACAGCCAAATTGCTGTGAGTGCTTTACGAGTAGTTTCTTCTATAATTGGATTTCTACATGCTGCAGAATGAAGCCAGCTTCATTTCAAACATATTCCATGCCCTAAAATTACAATTACTAATTTCAAAATTATTAATCTCTTATTTCTGTACCTAAAACTCATATTTTCCAATGAGGAATTCTGCAGCTCTCTACCATCAGTAACTTATTTTTAACATCATTTATGATTTAACTCATTTGATTAGTTTTAAAGCAACATTCAGGAGAACACACTAAGTTTATCAAGCAATATTCTGGCCTCTTCTTAATATCTTAATGATTTCTTCAGAATTCCTTCCGAAAATAACAGAGAACAATGGCAAAATGTTGCATATTGCCCAAGGAATTGCATAAGTGCTTAAATTTATATCAATGTGCCTCAATTCTCAATTGATTTCTGTGCCTTTGCTCCAGTTCCAATCATAATTCCATAGAGTTTTACAGGACTCCAGCCACACAAATTGCTGAAATTTTCAAACTACTCAACATATTCAGCATATTTATGTGTACAATTTTTAGAATACTTTTTTTGTGTGTGGAGTTTCGAAGAGGCAAAGTGGCAAGAGTTGCGGCATCGAACACTTTCGTCTTTGTCTTTTTCCAACTAACTCAAAATTGCAATTTGGCTAGCAAATTTTCCGGCCCTAAACGAAAAGTTTTCGAATTCCCCTGAGCAAAGTGCTCAGTATTTCTTCTTGTTTCTGCCTCATTGCAACATGCGTTGAGTAATTTGTTGTTTTAGTAATTATTTTTAGGTGTATGAGCCATGTAAATTGCATTTGTTCTCCGGCAGGAAAAACTTTTAAATTAGCTGCTGCATCGAAAATAAAATCTCGAAATAGTTGCTCAGAATTAAGCAGTTCAAGTTGAAAATTAAGCAACAATTTTTAGTGTTGTGGTTCGGAAAGTTTCCTTAAAACAAGGCTGTAAATCGTTTCTGAACCTCAGCGATTCGTGAGTGAAATAAGGAACTTTTTAAGCTCTTTCCAGAGCTGGAAAAAAATTGGAAATTCCCTGTTTTCAGCGCCAAATTGAGCATTGATGTTTTCTAGAGTTTTTTCGGCAAACCAAATCCTAATCTAGCTTTGAACCGCAAGCCAAACCGCTATAAAATATACTTTTGGCTGTGCAGCCATGCCTTAAGTCAGCAACAACAAATAATCGTGCTTAGTTTCCCTATTGTCTGGCAGCAACAAATAAATTCTCCAGCGAAAACCTGCCTGGAATATTGTCCTCTACTTCAGCTCTCCCTATCAACAATGATTATATAATCTGCGCAATTGCAGACAATAAACTTCTTTTGCAAAGCAACAAAAAAAAACAAAAAAAAGAAGAAAATGTTCACAAAATTTTATTATCACATTGCCACACAGCTAATTTGCAAGTGGCTGCCTCTTCATAGGGCCAAAAAGGAGCAGGAGAAAATGGTGCAAAGGAAAAACTACACTGAATTATATTTTCGCAATAACTTGGCAGCCGGCAGACGGCTCTTTTTGTATCTGGATTTCGTGTGTTGTTGTAACTGTTAGTGTGTGTGTGTGAGTGTGCGAGTGTATCTGCAGCTCTCTGTGGCAATAATAATAATAAGATGCAAACAAAATGCCGCTGCTGCTGCGCTACGTGCAGCTGCAACATGCAGGCGCTCAAAAGTACACAGAAAAAAAAGGGCAAACTATAAGAAAAAAATATCATTAAAATCTTAAATATAATTTTCATATTACTAAGTGAATATTAAATGAATACTCTGAGTCAAGCTGTCTCTCTTAAGGTAACCAATTTAAATCTAATTTCAAAATTCTCTTCAACTCATAAATTATTTCTCTGCGTGTACTATAAAAAAGTAGCAGATAGCAGTGCAGCTCCCGAACGTGGGCAAAGGAGGGGAAGACCGCTGAATGCCGTAGTTAACGGTGGGGGGATCGAGGGGTTTCTCTCATGGGCATATAAAGAAATTTACATAGATTTTTAACGCAATAAGCGAAATGTGACTGCAAAATCCAATTTGTAATGAGAAAAGTAGTGTGCGAATTGTATGCGACTTTCTTCTCTCTCTCTGCCTCTCTGTCTCTGTCTCTGTGTCCCCCTGCCTGCCTGTAGGCAGAGGCCGCAAAAATATATTGCTGCATATTTTCTAGGCGTATTTATGGCATGCACTTACATCGGAGCGTGCTAAAATTATGCAATACAATTATGGAAAAGCCCCGCTTGCCACATTCCATGAGTCTCGCTTCTGCCCCTCGGTTTGTTTGTTTGTTTGTTCGAGTGGTTAAAAACGTGACTTGTTTTCCTTCGGCTTACTGCAAGGCTTTGTCGAATTTTTCTGTTTTTTTTTTATACTCAAGGATACAAATGTTCGGCATAGTTGCAAGGATTTTGTATGCTAACTTTTTCAAAAACTTTTGTGCCAAACGTAGCTTAGGCTTGAAATTTGGCTTTAGTTTTGGAGATTAAAGTGGCATTACAATCAAAAGAAAACAAAATCTTGCCATAATACTCTATTATATTCCAAATTTCTGTTCAAATTAAGCAACGTTCTCTTTAAAGGACACTTTTTCAGCACGCGCACAAAAGTTCCTAGAGAAAGTTCTTATATTTCACACTGCCTTTGTTGTTCCTTAACTAAATATCCAATGTTCTTTTCTCTTAAGCTCTCTTTTTTACATCTCTTCTAACTCTCTCCTTTTTATGTCGTCAAAACACAAAGAAACTTGTTCTAATTTGTCTTGTACAGCCTCAAAACTCCTTTCTCAGCTCTCAAAATATTGCTATAATTTCCTAATTATATTGTAATAAAAAAGAAACTCTCTGCGCTTCAGTATATTTCGAACTTCTGTTCAAAATTGTCCGTTTTTCTAGACACGCGCCGCATTTAAAATGATATTTTCAACACGCGCTCAAAAGTATGCTATGATATTTTGTTGACAAAACCAACGCTGAGTTTCCTTGGAGTTGCACAAAAAGTTCTTAAATTTTACACTGCATTTTTTGACCTTTGCCTAAATAAACAATTGCTTTTTTTCTCTTTCTCTCTGTCTCTTTTTTACTTTTCTTCTAGCTCACTTTTTTATGGTCTCAAAACACACTAAAAACTTGTTGTTTTTTTTTTTTTTGTTGTGGTTCAGCCTCAAAACTCATTTCATCTCTATCTCTCTCCGCTTTCTCTCAGTCAGCAGCTTCGCAGTTGAATCTCTTTTGTGTAATTGCAAAACGTGATTTCTTTTTTGCTTTTTCTTTCTTTTAAAAATTTCTGCTTTGTTTTTTTCTTTTTGCTTTCTGTGTCACATTTTTACGGTTTATGTTAATTTTTGTTCACTGGCATTTGTTGTTGTTCTTGTTTTTGGTGTTCCTTTTAAATTATATAAGAACCTCTGACCAGTGGCCAAGCGACAGTTTTCAGTATTGTGTTTTTCCAGCTGCTTTCAAAGGTGTCGTAAAATGAAAATTCATAAATATTTAGCGCACGTTTTATTAGTTGCCAGGACGAAGAGGACAACGATGCTGTTGGCATTTGATAGCCCTGGGAAATGTGTTGTTTTTCTTCTGGTTTTTCCCCCCCATATTTATTTAACCTCTTGCAAATTTCGTTTGACATTCAACGTAATCTCAGCAGCTGTTAACCACTTTAAGTTCTCTCACCAGAATTCTCTTCTTTCATTGTTAGTTGAATAGCTCAGACATAAAATATAAAATTTATTGCTAGAGAAGTCCTAGCCATTGTTATTATTGAATTATGCAGCTGAGAAAGACAATTTAATCCCATATAATTCGTACCTAAATTCCCAAGTATCAGAAGATGCCTAAATAAACTTAAATGAGGTTTGTAGTAATTAAAAATAAATAATTGAAAAAAGGATATTTCATCAGGATAAATAAGGGAGAATCTCTCACAGACTTTCACACATCTTTTGTATTGATTGTGCTCCCTATGGCAGCTATTTGATATAAATGTCAGACTTCAATGATGAGATCAATCATACGCAATGTTTGCCAAGCTTGATAAGAATTTAGGACTAAGTTAGCTTCCAAGTTCTTTTGATTTTAGAAATTTTCTTGGAATTTCTAATTAACCTATCGACTAAACAATTTCAATTAATTAGCAGATCCCTTCTGCTCATTTACCTTGCCTTTTGTGAGCTTATGAGCGCCAGCTTCAAGGCAATGACGTCTAATCAAATTAATCATACGCATCGTATGCAACTCACATACACAGACTGACAATTGCAGTAGTCAGTCATCTTTGCCATATCAATGGACCTGGCTGGAAGCTTATTGAACCGCAAATGCAATGTCAAGCAATTTGATGATGCGGAAATCTTTCAAAGTTAATTTTCAACAGTCGAACACACAAAATGAACTGAAACGACGGCTTCCAGTTTGGAAGCTGCTGCTGCTTCTGCTGCTGCTGCCGATTTTCTACTGCTGGCTGGCCACTCAGCTGGGGCGACAAAATTGTACAAATTCAACAGACTTCAAAGCGTCAATAAGCACACACACAGAATCGAAATATGTAGAAGAAGGGAAGGGACGAGGGAGGCGGCCAAGCCGTTTGTAGGCGTGGCTGGCCGGATTCTGTCTGGCAAACAAGCTGACTGATAACGGAAGCAGGCAATGCACGTATTTACCTTTGGATATTTGCTGGCCATCCAGCAGGAGCCAGGTTCTGCTTTCTGCTGCCGGCTGCCTGCTGCCTGCTCCTGCTGCCTGCTCCTGCTGCCTGCCATTCATAATAATGATGATAATGATGATGATGATGATGATGATGGGAATTGCTTGCCAATGGCAATAGCAACATCAACAGCAAGGAGGAGCATTGCTGATGTCACACATTCATGGTCATTTTGCTGAGTCAATCGTTTGAAAAATTTATGTTGCCTTCAAAAGCAAAATTTGCCATAGTCCAACGCCATTCCCAACGCCATCGTCAATGCCAATGCCATGGCGATATAGTCAATAGACGCGGTTCATTTAACTTGACTAAATGTGCAGCGATTTCTGGCTCTGATCTCTGCATCATTGCACCTGCATCTCATCCTGCCGCTGTCTATTTTAGACCTCGTTCAATCCCCGCCTTGCCCACTCATATTGGGTTCATCTCTCTCAATGAAGTGTTGATCTCTGTGTCGAATTTCATTAAAATTTTATGTACTTTTAATACCCAACCAAATAGTCAGCAGTTTTTGACTTCAGTGATTAATCTGCAATTAATGAGAATTAAAAATAAATTAAATTTCTTTCGGCTTTAATTTTTTAGAATGTTAACAAAATTCAAAGACAAAGAAGAACTTTCAAAGATGGCGCATTAAATTTGCTTTATTTTGTAGCATAGTGCCGTAAGTTATAAGGCTTTTCGTTGTATAATGCCAGCATTTAAAATTCCATTTACAGACCTTTTGCTTTCAACACAGTCGCATTTAATACGCTTAAAACTGCGCCAGGACAGCGAACACCAAAAACAAGAAAGAAAGGAACGAAAAAAAAAATGGTCCACCAAAGTGTCAAAGGCAGCCGCAGGGATGTTGGAGCCGCGCCTCCTACGACGCCCCCTTGCACCTCCTTACACCACCACAGCCCCCTCGCCCATTCAGAGGACTTGCAGTCATAATAAAAACGGCAGCAAATGACAACAACAAAGGCGGCAGAGAGCGCAAAACTTAACAAGTTCACTTAGCAGAAATTAAGTTTTCAGCATTTATGTAACGAAAACTATAAAGAAAAACTTTCTTAATGAAGCGACGACAATGTGGTGAGCAATGAAGAAATTCTAGAAAGAAAAAAATATTAAAATCCCCCGCCATAGAGCACTCTCCATAGAGATGAAAACGAACCGAGAAACATGCGAATCGACAAGCTCTCGCAGGTCTATGCTCAGGCTCCAGCCATGTGGTGGAGTAATTATAAAGCAGAGCATTAGAAAATGGACTTGGTGCAAATGTAAAGAAAAACTAAACAGAATATGTTAAAAATTTGCTTGAGAAAATTTTAAAAAATGTTTAATCAGTTTTAGTTTGAATTAAAATAATTTATATGCTATTTTTATAATAGAAAAAGCAATAAAAAACAAAACTTAAGAAGCGAAATAAACAGACAGATATAAAAAAGTACTGCATACTTTTAAGGGCTCTATTAAATAATAAAGATTGCTTAAAAGTAAGTCGCACTTTTTTTAAGTTAAATCAAATTTAAAATATTAAATTAAATTACAAACCCTTTCTGTATTTTAACTGCAGCATTTAAGGCTTAAAATTCGAATACAATTTGTATAAAGTACCTAATCTTTAGAGTAGCTTACAGAAAGTTTCGTTTTAGACTTGGATTTTAAAGAAATTTTCTATTCATTCCAAGTTATTTACTGCATTTCTGTCTGGCTGACCACCTGGGGCACTTTTAGCCTTAAATCTCGCCTCCAACCATATAAAATTATATTAATTATTTGCCAAGTGTTTTTGGATGGTAGCTCATCAATCCACAGCACAGCAAATTAACCTAATTTTTTTCATGCGCAACAAACGGAGGAGGCTGATTGAGAGTAAGTGCAGACCCAGACACACACACAAACAAGCACACACGTGGCTGGCTTTGAATGCCGCGCCATTTTTTAACTCACACAGACAGACACACACACACACACACATACACACTTCTACGTTTACAGTTTGCTAGCACCCCTGAGTATTTTTGAGGCAGAGTCGAAAACTTTTAGCACGCACGAATCTCGTGCCAGAACGAAAAATGGAACCCAAAGCTAAAGCTACTCTAAGCGGAGCTGCTTTTATATTGTATACCCTACCAAAGAGTTTCATAATTTTCTCATGAAATTTGCCAAGTCAGCTCCGAATAACGTGAGGTTTCTGTCTGTCTGTCTGCTTAATACTAAGCGAATTATAAACTCATATTTTTCTGCAGGAGTCGATCGAAAGGTTATAAATTTGACTGCTATATCTTAGGGGAAAAGTTGAACTATAATATCAGACAATATCTACTTTTGGAAGAGTATTCAAATTTTCGGCTTGTTGATCTGTTTTGTTGCCTTTTTTTATTATTTTTCTGGCGCTCTTTTGAAAATTTACTTTCCTGAAGATAAATTATATGAGCATTTCCCAAAGGTTAACGTGATAAATTTCCGGCAACGTAAGCAAAATATTCAGAAACCAAAAAGGAAAAAAAATATAAAAAAATAAGAAGGAAAATGCAAGTCTGCCGCCGCCGTTGCCGACGCCGACGCCGTTCAAAACTTTGACTTCGATCTTGCGGGCAAGTTACAAAAAGGACTCCCAGTACACGTGTGTGTGTGCGTGTGAGTGTGAGTGTGGCAGATAAATTGTTTATGTGTCTGTGGGGAAGCGATTAGTGTTAATGGGTTTTTCTCTGTAAGAATGTGTGATTTCTGCCTTTGCTATTTGATATTTGATTCAACTTTTGTGCACATTTTCATTGCTTTTTATGTTTTTTTTTTTTGTTCGCCCCTTTTTCTTTCAACACTTTGGGACAACGCGACGTATGAGCAATCGATAAGTGCACACAGACATGGAGGCAGTACCCCAAGACATATATATAGACACGGAGATAGACAGTCATATGGGGAATACCTACATTGATACATAGATATCTGTCCATATATATATATATATATAGATATGGATAGACAGATATGCCGTTGTGTATGTGTATGGAGGACTATTTTCAATTTCTTTTTCAACTGCATCCATATAAAGTTTGGTCAAAATGCTTGCAATGCTGAGATTGCAGTCGTGCAGGGATTTGCTTTGCAAGGACACTGTGCGAAACTGAAGGGAAGAGCGTACAATTTTCAGACTTTCAGACATTCAGACATATAGACCAAAAGTGGCCAGGGCCAGGCCATTGTTGTTGCCTGGACTTTGCTGGAATTTCATGTTTAAATGTCAATTTCTCAACGAGCAAAAGTGACCAACATAGACAGGAATTTTTTTGTTCTTTTTTTTTCGTTTTCATTTCTTCTCGTTGCTGTTGTTGTTGCTGGGCTTGCTCCTTGCGCATTTTGCAGTCGCAGCTGTAATGTATGCTACGTATATTTTTTAACATTGCCCAACAGACACAAGCCCAGCAGAGGGGCACTTGACTGAGGGGCAGGAATTGCAGGGTATAGCGGTTACTTCCTACTGCATAGGGCAGTTATTTTTTCAATTACTTCATTGCTGAGAGTTGTCTGTGTGTGTTTGGCTCTGAAATACAACCAGATTGGTTTGTTTGCTCAACTCGATTAGGCGAGAAGGCGTTGTGATTTGTTGTCTCAGATGTTTGCCTTGGTAACCAGATATCAAATTTAATTTCAAGCTTCCAAATATTGGACCAATATTTTAGAAATATTTCAAGGATTTCCAGAGGAATTAAAGTTAAAGTGAACTAAACAGGACTATTCTAATAAATAATTTGATAATTGTATTTTTTATGGGAGCAAACTATTTTTATTTAGAATAACTTCCTCGGAAATCGAAAGTCCTTTGCGGCTCTGCTTTTACTGAAGGATACTTTTGGGCATTCAATTTGGAATGATCAGGCCTGTTTCAGTGGAACAATCTCTTAGGTATATGGAGTATAACATATATTTATTCCAGAATTGCATTATAAAATTGAATTCGAACCTCCATGGAGCTCCATGAAAAAGAGTCGAATCGTTTCCCCAAATTGTTCATTGTTGAAATTATTTCCTCTTTTCAGTTGTGCATCGAAACCAGCCTCGACATCTCAATAAATCAAATGTCTACTGATTGCAAAACTCTTTCGAAACAGAAAAAAAAGACAAAACAAAACAAAAAAATGGAAAACAGAAATTAAACCAGCCTGAAACATTTTACAGCTACGTATATAAACCCCTTGACATGACAATGCGACATAGCATGGACGGAACAGAGGTTGGGAAAGGGTATGAGATAGGCCAATTAGTGGAACCCAGCCACAATAACCCTTTCCTCAATTCAGAGTTCCTGAGTTTTCAGTGAGCTCTGAAGCTCTCTCGCACTCGCTCTGTCTCTGCTAATTTTCAATTTTCATGGCACGCTGCCTGCAATTGATAGGCCGTTGATGTTGATCCCCATGACGGCATTTAAATTGAGCTGATGTCCTCTGTACTGGCAGGAGGAAAAAAGGAGTTGCAAAAATTGTTAGGCAGCTGGTTTGTTTTTGTTTTTGTTTTGTGAGCGGGAGGATTTCTGTAAATTGTTGGAAATCATTTGGACATAAGTCGGCATTTTAATTGAAATTGGCGCAAAGCTCACGGAAATGACTATTTTGAATAAATTAAATGATGGGCCTGGGCGAAAATCTTTATTTATAACAGCTGCTGCTGTGAGAGCTGTTGATTTAAGTATCGAACCAAAACTGAACCAAGCGCGTAACAAACCTCCTCCAAAAATATTAAATGAAACGCACCAAATCCCATTGTCACCGGGCCAATGAAATTGCCAAATAATTGACAAGCTATTTGGGGCGTGTTGATTGGCAAAACTAATGCCAAGAGCAGAGCAGAGCAGAACAGAGCGGAGCACAAACAGAAATCGATATATACATTTGACTGATGGACAACAACGTGCCGGGGCCAGTTCAACAATAATGGAACAGAGAGAGGCAAAAGACAAAAAAAAAATAGAAAAAACAACAAAAAGCGCAGACAGACGTGACAAGACCGCATGAAATAAAGTGACATTAAGCCATTTCAACGCAAAGGGGATTTTCACGTTCTAGCAACTCGGCTTCGGCTCTCCCTTTTTTTTTTTTTTTTTGTTCTTCTGTTTCTCTATAAAATACAACATAGCAATACGTATAAAGTCGCATACTTCATGTAGATAAAGCAAATGGCTGACACATTGTATAAATTGACTCCGATGACCTCTCTTATCCCCCCAGCCTTTCGGCACACAAATCTATTCTGAGCCCCCGAAATGGAACCGAGTCCATGAGCTCCATTGATGCGTTTTGTCTTGTTAAAATAATTGACAGGTGACCAGCCAGCCAGCCAGTCAGCCAGCCAGTCAGAGAGAGGCAGAGGAGCCCTACGGAGAGGGGCAGATCAAAATTTGTGAACGTCTCGAGCCTGGGCATTAGTGCAATTTATGACAATGCCGGACAAATTGCGAACATTGAAATTGATTGGCAGAGCGAACTCTGTGCAGCTCCAAGTTGCGCACTCTTCGATTATTATTCATAGTTTTAGGTAAAATAATCGTAACTTAATTAATCTATTTGAATACTGAAATATTCTGAGTTGATTTTCTCATAAATTTCAATGATTTTTCTTTACTATTTTTGGTTCCACAGCTCAATTCAGTATTTCTTTAGCTGCACAAATGCATCCGATGAGAGCTGAAATTAAAAGGACTCACAGTATGCAGCTGCTAGGATAAGTTAAAATGATCTTAGCTAAATTTAAGTACTTGAAGAGATTAAATGAATAAATTGTTAATAAAAATTCACTCTCTTTTCTATCCCTGCTGCTCTAATTTTCAACTGCCCCAAAAAGCATGCTACACATTTTTCTACAAATTGTAAGAAAATCGTTGGATGAATTTTTTAACTAACAACTGATGAAAATTCAGATAACTTATCGAGCTGCAGCCAATTGGAAATAGAAAGCTAATATTTATCTAAATAAAATTAGATAGAAGATCATGTCGCCAGCATCTTAATGAAATAAAAGCTTGCAGGACATAGAAGGAGACAGGCTGCCCGGAACAACGCAGTGAAATCAAATGTTTTCATTAAATTTTATTCGAGACGTGTTCATGCAATTTTAATTAGTTGCCCGTCTATAAATTATTCAATGCCACGTTGCTCTGGGAGTAGAGCTCTGACATGGCTGGCTCATTATAATGGTTATTTTTTTGTATGCGTAAAGTTAGCAATAATGGAGGGAACATGAATTAAATTGGGATAAAGAATGATTTGTTTGGAAGCGCAGAAACCAGTCAGAAATGTACTTAGAATCGTTTTTTTATACATAATTAAAATGAGTGCTAAGATTCAAGTTTTTTAAGCCTTTCAAATTGCTAACCAGGAAGCGACGATTTCAATATATTTAAAGCAACATCATAATGTTAATCTTCCACCTGTGCTCAAAACAGGATATATTATTATTACTTACTATTTCTTGTTAGGAAAGGATCAAAAAACAAAGCTTCCACTGGGGTTTCTTACAAATTTAATGATTCGTTTTTATCCTGCTCCAAAAAGTATGCAAGAGAAAAGTTCTTCTTCTTCAAATGCGAATCTGCAACTATCTCAAAATCTTTGAGCCTTACAGCAGTCCCATATAGGATCCAGATTATGATTCTGCCAACAATCTTTAGGCAATAAATGTCTGGCATTAACATCTCTTTCAGTCTAACTTTTTAGATTTACCCAGCCCCAGCAACTGAAGTAATATCACAGGTTCAAAACAACTAACAAAAACTACATGAAAATCAAAGAACACAAAAAAATAAAAAGGGAAACTTTTAATTGACTTGCAACACGCCGCAATCCCTGTACATACGACTACCACCAGTACCCAAAGCTACCCGAACCATACCTGAAGCCCTTGGTTGCTCTACAAGGCCCAGACGACGAAAGGACGAAAGGCTTCCGGAATCCAAATAGCCAAGTCAACTTCTTATCTCGTACACAGCGGAAGTGGATCACCAAAATGTGTGTAAGACTGCTACAGAGAAATGGAGAGAGGAAGAGGGAGAACGAGCTTGTGGTTTCTCTCGGTGTATATTGTGTGTGTGTGGTGTGTGTGTGTGAGTTGTTGTGCGTGTTTTATGCTTTTGCGCCCTGCGCCAACTTAAATGCTAACTTATGTTTAGATTTTGGCCAAGCTCACAAAAAGGCAGAACCAACAACTGAGCCGCAGCCACATTGTTTGTGTGTGAGCATCATATGTGTGTTGTATGTGTGTGATAAGCACCCAGTAGGAACTTGGTTGAATGACAAATCTACAGCTAGCAGTATTCTTTGTATGATAAAAAAAGAGATTCAATTCACCTAGGAAGCACTTTTCTTTTGAAACCTTTTCGAGCTGCGTTTTCCATTTCGCTCCACATGCCATATTGCATTCCAGTTGAAGCTAAAGTTTCAGCTTTCTTCTTTCATGCCAAAAACAAGTAGAGTAAAATTTGCATTTGTTTTTTAATGTATGCTCCCAAATACAAAGCATCAGGAAACTAGAATTACGAGGATTAAACACCTTTATTTTATTTACTTCTTTTTCATTATATTACAACTTTATATACTTTTATATATATATACTCTTATAAGTAGAAAATATTTTAAAATCTGCAATGAAATTGTCGCTCTCTTGCTCTATATTAATTCAGTAAACCACAGCTGCTTTCCTTTCTAACTTGCTGAAAAAAGAACCATTTCTTTGTTCAAGCTTAGGGTTCTATGTATTTTTCATATCAGGTGCATATTTTCCCCTTTAAAATATATTGATTACTGATTCGCTACTCCCTCTAACTGTGTGTTCATCTGTCTGGCCATCTGTCTGAATATCTGTCTGTCTATCTGCCTATCCGCTTGTCTGTTGATATGCCAGCTAGTCTCTCCATTTTAGAGCTAGGTGAATAAAACTTGGCATGTTCAGCCTTCTTTTAGCTCTTTAGTCAGAATTGTTCAGATCGAACAAATATTTCAAATATCTAAAAAAATCCGAAAGTTGTTTTATGGTTAGCTTTTTAAGGCTTCCAAGTTAAATATTAGAGAGTCTTCTGGAAATACTCATTCAAAATTTTTGGGCTTAGGTCTCTGATAATGAAGATAGTTTTTCCCAACTAGTTTTTTCAATTTAATATTTGGCAAAGTTCTATTGGGTGTATAACTATATATATGTGCACATACATGTGTGTGTGTGTGTGTGTGTGTGTGTGTACACTAAGACTCGCAGAGCTTTTGGCTAGTGCAACTGCAACAACAGCAGTCAAATTGCAAAAGTTTTTTACTTTAAGCATAAAATATTTATGTCTGCATTTAGTTTAGTTTTAGCTTCGTTTTGTTACTTTCTGAGTTGAAGATTTCAACGTGTTGTTATTGTTGTTCTTCTCCATTTTCCTCTTCTTCCTCTTCTTCTTCTTGTTGCTTTCTTTGTTGTTGCTTTCGTTGCAGTTGCCTCTTAATATTGCCTTTTACTGCAAGTTTGTCTTGCCTGAAATTTTATTAAAATGGTATTTACTTAAATAAACCCAAAACGGATGTGTTGAGCAGAATGCAAAATGGAGAGTGGAAAATAGAAAATGGAAAATGGAAAATGGAAAATGTTTCGCAAGTCAAGAGCTCTTTAAAATAGATTGATTGCTGAAATTGTACAGCACTTGAATAATTATGAAAGGAAAGAAATGTGATTTTTCAATGAATTTGAAATAAATATTTCAGCTTAGTTTCGTTTAGCAAATTGATTTAAATTCAATTTTATTCGAATATATCAATTGCTTTGGCAAAGCTCTAAGAATTCATTAAAATGTTTTTCAATTGGGAAATATTTTAAAGTTTTCTGAACTGAAAATATCAAATGCTCCAGCATAAATAAAATGAAGACTATTTATTTTCTGTCTTGAAAATTAAAATACATTTTTTGCATCGAATCTGCTGAGTTTTTTTCTACCGTTTGTCCGTCTGTCTGAATACCTATATGACTGTCTGCCTATCAGCCTGTATGTCTGCTTGCCTTTCTGTTTGTCTGGCAGTTTGTCTGTCTGTATATGTCTATGTCTGTGTGTCTAATTATCTGTGTGTCTGTCTATCTGTCTGTCTATCTGTCTGTCTATCTATCTGTCTAACTAACTACCTTTCTCTTGGGAAGCCTTTCTCTCAGCTCCTGAGCTAGGTGAGTGCAACCTGGTATAGAAACTTCCTTTTATTGAATCACAAATGTTGGAAACAGCCGGATCGAACAGCTATATCTTAGAGCTGCCATAACAGATAAGAATCGCTTAAAAAGTTGTATTTTTATGGAAGCTTCTCGTCAAATATATGAGTGTTTTCTTAATCAAAATTTATCAAAGGCAGACTACTATATAACATAGCTGCCCTAGGGAGAATCAGTCTGAAATATTCCAGTCCAGTCTTCAGAAATCTCAATAAAATATACAAGTTAGTTGTAGAAGTACATAATAGACTCCTCCTCCCAAAACCACTCCTTAAAAGATCAAGATTTGATACCCTATATCTTTTCTTCTATTCATTATAATACAGTAGAAACAATCGGACATCAATCAAATACTATCACTAGTTTGCAAGGATACTATATAATAGAGCTGCTCTAGGAAGAAGCAGTCCAAGATAGTCAGTCCAGACTTCAGAGATCTCAATAAAATATACAAGTTGTATACAATATACTCCTCTTTCTCAAAGTCACTTCAAAAATTATCAAGATTTGATCCTCCATATCTATTCTTCTATTCTCTATTATATAGTAGAAACAAACAGAGATCAATCAAATACTTTCAACAGCTTGCAAGGACACTATATAATGACTGCACTGATAAAAATCAGTCCAAGATAGTTCAGTTCAGTCTCAAGACATATATTTTCCCTCTAAAAAATGATTAAGATCTGAACCATTATATCTACTGCTATAGAAACACTCGAGCATCAGGTAAATACTTACACTAGTCTGCAAGGATAAAGCATTCCTTACTAGTTTTTTTAAGCTAGTATTAAGCTAGTTGCTTGCCTTAAAAGCCAGCCTCGTATTAAATTCAAATCATTCGCATGCATTTTATTAATTAATATGTGTCTCTGGCAGCAAAGGAAATCAATAGTATTCGTTTTCATATGCGTATACGTAATATTATATAATTTGGATTAATACAAACCGTTTGCACCCAGCCCTGCAGGCTGCAGCATATTAAATACCTATTCGATATTACACGTATTGCGAATTAATTAAAACAAATGCGGTCTGTTAATTAATAACTAATGGCTGTGATATGTCAGATTCATGTTTATGCCATGGCAAAGAAAATGTTTCAAATATATGGAAAAAAAATCCCATATATTGACAGCTTGATGTAGATGCTTGCTGTCCGGCATGGAATTAGTCAGTTCTCTTCACAAATTATATAATTTTATGCATGAGCAAATCGCGTGTAATCAAATTAAATTGATATACAATAAAAAAAATAAAACACATTTGAAATTAAACATTATAAAAAATGATCGCTTTTTTATTGTCGGTTTATTGTAAACAATTGAGGGGCTTGACATGTGTCAATCGAGAGGCTTAAAGTCCGTTTTTAAAGTATTAGCTGACATGTATTATTATTGTGGTCATAAAACACACATTCTAAGGTAATTAATGAAATTTTATAATGGTTTCCATATTTATTTTTATGCCATGTAATTAAATAAATTGGGGCTAAAAAAGGGTATATTCAGTTAGAGATTTTTATGCCACATAAACCATCTATATTCTTAAGCTAGACAGCTGTTTTTTTAACTATAAATCTGCTTTGCAGCATAGCTAGTATAGCCAGGCTTTGCCCGGGCAAGCTCAGAGTACAGAGTATCTGCCAGTCGAGCTCTCTGGCACTTTAGCTTATTTCAATATTCCTTTTTTGCATACTTCCTCTAACAAAAACCGCCAAAAAAAAGATAAGCTTGTTATTTATTTTTACACTCTCCAGCCTATTTGTGTAAAACCTTTTTTTTTTGTTGTCGACTGTCGACTGTCGAGTGTCGAGTGCCGAGTGAATTTATTCATTGTATGATTCGTGTGATTCGTTGCCATTGTTCCTCAACATGGCCGTAAACAAATGATTTCCGTTTATACACTCATTTCTCAGAAACTTACCTAGCCTTAAACTTTTGTGGACAGGAAAATTTAATTAAAAGCAAAGCACAGTTGTTCCCCGAGAAGAAAGCAGAGAGAACAAAGTAGAAGAACGCCGACACCCACAACAATATTTCCAATTATAACTCAAGTTTATAATACAAAACTTACAAGAGCGTATGAGACAGCCGGGGCAAGGAGAAGTGAAAGGGGATGGCTGGATTTAAACGTTTTTGGCTTGGCTCAGAGAAAACAAACAGAATTTTCATATATATAAATTCCGGAAGAAACATACTGACATATCAAAATTTGGTAGCGAAGAGAAACAATAATAAATTGGGGCACAACATTGCAAGATATTGGAAAAATAAAAATTACTTCAATTTCAGTTAATGCGCGGGGGGTCGGTGGGCTGAGCTTTTCGACCACTGTGCGTAGGAAATGCTTCGCTTTGGCATTGTAAAATATAAATGTACTAAACAAATCAAAACTTTTCACATAACTTTCACATCAATGGGAATGGGAATGGGGTTGGAGAGGAGGAGGAGCGCAAAGTAGGAGTATATCAAAACGGAAGGGCAACAAAATGGGAATTTATTGTGGGATTTTTAATGGCGAATAGTTGCGACGCTGGGGAGGGAGGATAAAAGCAAATTTCAAGCTCAAGTTTAAGCAGCGCGTTATCCTGGCATTGTCCTGTGTGTTGTTTATCATGTGACTTGCCTCTTTGTGCCCTACAATTTTCAATAGAACAATTTCGGTAGCTTTGTCTCCTGATGACGTGTCAACTCGCTGGAGCTGCTGCAAAACTTTGCGCAAAATGAAGCGCCAAAGCGAATCCTTCACAGCAATAAAAAAAGCAAAAAAAATTGCGAAAATGCACGACAAAGTTTCTTCCTTTTTTCCCTTTTTCTTGCCTTAAATTGAATTAACTTGAGAGCAGTCCAGCGCAAAAAAAAAAAAAAAAGTAGAAAAAGCTGACCAGGCTGCAAAAGGGAAAGGGACACGGCGCGGCGTGCCCTTTGCACCGGCTGAAAACTTACGATGATTTATTTGCTTCATGTGGCAAAGTTGAGTGTCACTCTTCAGTTGAATGTTCTCTATAAAAGTGGACAAAAAAAAAAAAAGAAAAGAAATGACGAAAAAAGAATTGAAACAGCAAGAAAAGAGATCAGATATATTTTTAGTTTGACTTTTAAACAGCTGAACGAAGAGCTTATGGTCTTAAGTCAAGAGACAACTTCATTATAAATTACTGCGAGAAACGAAGCTTTTGGCCCAGTTAATATTACATAAAATTATGGGGAAATATCTAAACAAAATAGCCCTTTACCAGACCAAGTTTAAAATCTACAATATTTCTTTTCAACGGAGCCAGAAATCGTTCCTCGAACCAAGGACTCTACTCAGTTTCGCGCGCCTGGATGAATTTAATTTGAAGCCAGACAATTTTAGTATTCATTTTGTTTCGGAATTTAGCCCTGAAATGCAGTGACTGCAACATAACAGGTAACTAAATCAAGGCAACACCTCATTGAGCCTTAACCACCGTGTCCTGACAGCAACTGTGTGCAATGCTCCATGAGCCATTAAAGCGGCAATCAAGGGCTGAATGGTTGGGGTTTTGGGTGGGTTTTGGGGTGGGTTTGAGTGGTGCCAAAAAGCGGCAGCCACTTAAAATTTAATATGTAACGGACCGATTGCCTTGGCATTAAAATGAAAAGCGACATCGTTTGGCTTGAAGCTGCGCGTAGCTTGAAGACAGCAAATAAGCCAAGGCACAAGAAAGCTTAACGAGCGCACAAAGCATAAACACAGTACCAAAGGAAAGCTGCCAAAGGACCTGCAAAATTCACAGGGATATACTCGTAGTGCTGCCTGGAAAATGGCCAACAAAAAGAAAAGCGTACAAAGCATTTTACTTGCAGTTTACTTGACTTGACACAGAGAGAGAGAGAGTGAGAGGCAGAGAGAGAAAAGGAGAGAGAAAGTCAAGTTGATATCGCGTCTCGCATCGCTAAAAAGTCGCTGCTACATGAATTTATTTCTCCTCACTTATTTTTCATCACAAGATGTCATTGAAGCGACAAGGACCAAGTCACCAAAAGTCGCTGTTGCCATTCCTCAAGACTTTTTCTCCAGCACTGTCACTGGCCCATCAGGCGTATGATGAATGCTTGAGATTTTCCTCAGCGCATTTTTTCTGGCCGGAGCTCGTCTTCGACAGCAAATAAGCCAGACAACATTTTAACAAATTAGTTTTCTCTGCGAAACCAAAGAACTTGATATAAAAATATAGTTGGAACTTAATTTGATATTAAGAATATGAGAAGTGCAATATATCCTTTTGATATTGAACTAAACAAACGTCGCCTTCTATAAGAATATAATTCAGGGATGTTTTAAAGTAACAACTTGTAGTTTAAAGAGTTTTATTACTATTAAAAAAATTTGAAATATGTAAGGAAAAACCAGTTAAAAAATTGTTATTAAATAAAATTATATTGGCCAATGAATCCTATGAAAAAGGACTCCGATCTGGCTCATTTTTAATTAAGGCTTTTTGAAGAAACAAAATAGATTTCTATACCAAAACTTTTCGATCGATTGCTCCTTAGTATAGCAGCTTATATGTTGCGTGTCACTGACGGACAAACGGACTCCCGGGCAGAGAGGCGGACAGATTGTATGCTCTATGGCTCCATTGAATCATCTCCTCGTTCTGATCAATTATATATGTATACACTTTATGGGATCGGCGCTGCCTCCTTCGAAGGTTCACACATTTCATGCTAAAGAAGGGAATACTCCATAAAGATAAATAAAACAGATTTTACTTAAAGAAAGTTTTTAAAATAATGTTCATAAATAAACAGCGCTGTACAAATAAGTTTCAAGGACAACACAAGGCCATTTTGAAGCCTGCACGTGTGGTTTGTCTGCTTAAATTATTCATTGAGATGTGATTCAATTTGCTGGGAGATCTATTAAATTGTTAAATAAAATTACACATGTCACAGCAAAGTTAATCAAGACAAAAGCTTATTAAATATTAATGAATACAATAGTCAGAGAATTATTAGGAATGCAATAAAAGTTTTTCAACGCCATGCTTCAACAAATCTAAAAACAGCAGCTCAAAATTTTTAACTACTTTGACCTTCGGACCGCAGCTGGACGCAGAAAGTCCAGGGCTCCACTCGCAGCCCTCCCAGCCCGCCTTCCCCTCTCCGCCCCGCCCCGCCGCTCATCACATGGTCATAATAAATTTTTAGCTACCATGAAAAGTTTACGCTTGTCAGCGAGCTTACAAAATGTGTAGAGTTTTGCTGTGTTGGCCGTTGAAAACTCAACACGAAATACGAAAAAAAAAGAAAAAAAAAAAAGGAAAAACTCGACCAAAACTTTTCCATGCATGTGCAGACAGACAGACAGACATATCACGCTCTCTGGAAGGGAGAGAGGGTGTTTAACTTTTGTTGTAATATATTATGGTCAGTGGCAAGTGGGTGGAGGAGCTGCTGCTTCTGCTTCAGCATCTCAATCTCCTTCCACAGTGCACCACAAAAGTTTGCAAACAATGCCACATTAACACATTTGTTGAACGTATAATCAATTTGTAATTTGTAGCCGCAGCAAATTCGTGGATATATATATATATAAGGCCACTATAAAAACCAAGAGAGAAAATGAAAGAGCTGCCCCCTTCTCTCTCTCCTAAAAAAAAGCGGAAACTTTTATGTCAACAACAAGAAACTTGCAGAGAAAAGAGGGTTGAGATCCTTATGCTACATATGGAACTGGGAACTGGGAACTGGGAACTGGAACCTCAGCAAAATAACAACCAAAATGCACAACCAATGAAAAACTGAAAACTTTATGCTCACTTTTACTAAAGGGAAGGGTATAAAAGTACTTGTAAAAGGTGTTTATGTGTGTAAGTTTACCAAAAGATTGACAGAACATTTTCAAAATTAAGCAAAACAACATCTTTTCCTTTAGCTAAAGCCAAGTTTTTGCTGGCCTTAAGACTAAACTTGCCAAGTTCTTTAATACTTGCAGGGAAAACTGGTGAAAATGAGTGGAAAATGTGCTTAAGATTTACAAGAAAATTAACACTCTTTGATTGATAATTGAAGCTGAGTTTCTTTAGGTAATTTTTATAGTTAGACAGCCCAAATCGATACAGGTTTGTTTATCCTTGTCAAGGGTATTATCAGTCGATCAGACCTTTGTCTATCAATCTATCCGTTTATATGAAAGAAGCTAAGTGCATAGAATTTGCTGTGAAGCCTTCTTTATGTGTCGGAACCAGCCGGATCGAACAACTATATCATATCGCTGTCATAGGAACAATTGGTCCTAAATTTGTTATATGGAAAACTCTCCTAATTTTCAAGATATATCTTAGATTAGAAAACAATCATTTAAGCAGTTTGTTTTCTTAATACAGATGAATAAATATTTAGATCAGATTCCTATATTATAAAGCTACTATTGGAATAATCGGCCCAAAAGTTCTTGTTTTTTCTTTCACAATTTCAATGCTTAAACAATCCAACATTATTAAAGGACATAAAAATAGCTATAGATTCATATAAATGTTTATGGAAATGAATATAAAACGAGAAAATTTCAATTTTAATTTCTTTTTTTTTCATGCATAAATAAATATTTACATATGGCAGAGCAGCCCAAAGAAAGAAAACTTAAAATTTCTGTTCTGCTCTTTTTTTTTTTTTGTATTTTCGATTGTTTTCAATTTTCAATTTTCTTGTCAATATGACAAAGTATTGACAGGTTTATTGGGAAAACATGTCGACAATATGCGACCAAACTCAGATAAGAAAACTTTCATAATTTATATGATTTGCATGCAAAGTTTGTAGTAAGTATATAAATTTTCACAGCCTGCAAAAGATAATAATAACAAAACAGAGAAAGCAAAAAAAAAAACGGAAAATGAAAATGAAAAACATTTCACACTTTTGGCACACGCGCCATGCAAATTGAGTGCAGCTGTTATCAGGAAAAGAGTCGAAAAGAAAATAAAGTGAAGTGAAGAAGAGCAAACAGATAATGCTTGATAAATGTGTACAATGTGTGTGTGTGTGTAGAGAGAGCCCACAAGAGGACACAGGAGACAGGAGGCAGGAGACAGGACAACATAACAAGGGGATAAAGGCAGCAAGTAGCAAAGAGTTTACAACATAAAGCGCCTTTTAACAGCTCGCAATACCCGACTGATATATCCCCTTTTGCTCCTTTCACTCCTTTCACTCCTGGCCGCTTTTTATATGCAAATTTGTTAAGGGTTAACATTTGGCTGAAGGTCAGTTGGCATTTTGTATTGCCACAATATAAGCATATATATATATATATATATATATGTACTCCTATATTGTATATCATTTTTTTAAGCGACAAAATTGATTGACATTTTGCACCCTTGAGGCTGTTTTCAATATAACCAAACGACTACCAAACGCTTCACGATGCGAGATGATTTTCTCTGTGTGTGTGTGCTGATAAGCCCTTTAAGCCATTTTTAGTTTATTGTTATAAAAAAAATAAATAACAACAAAAAATATAAATAAATTTTCATATAAATTGAATGTGAGCACTGCATGAAATGTGATGTGTGCGACCCTCGGGCTATTTTCTACTATTGTGCGTGTTGAACTTTGACACTGGATGGAGGCTTAGTTAGAGGCAGGCTAAGGGGGGACAGGGGCTAAAAAGGGGTTAGAAGGAGCAGTAGTTGACTTTGGCTTAAAGCTTTAAACACAGATATGCTGATAGAATGATTGAAATTTAAATGACAGTGATTTATTTTTGCAGCGCTTTAAATGGAATGGAATTTTCAAGCGCACTTCCATAAATAAATTTAATTCCATTGATTTTTTCAATGTATTAAAAAAGGAGTATTTTGTTTGATAAGAATAATATTGATACTGAAAAGAGTTAAAAGAAATAAATAAATAAATGCATGCATTGATGGCTTTAATGAACCAAAATAGTAATTATAACTTTTAATCCCTTTTAAAGACAAAGCTTTCAGCCAGCAGTTTGAAAAATACAATAGAATAGGTAGAATTATGGTCTGATGCCCTGGTCGGTAACCAATTCTTTGCCTAAATTAAACCAAATCAGCAGCTTTCATAATTGAGTACTGCATGTAAAAACACTCAGTTTTCTGATACTCTATTTGCTGACGACTGGCACAATATGAATGGAGGCCATTAGATGTGCTTTAGAGGAAATAAATTCACTTCGGGGTAACTAGTATAGCGTCAACCTTTCTTTTCTGGCCTTGTATTGATTCAGCTCTAAGCTGCCAACATGAAAACCCATATAAATGCTATACAAAACATTTTTGTTTTCCGTGCTACACATGAATGGTGGGAAAACCCACAGCAGCCTCAAGAACAGGGCCACTGACCAGGCCAACGGCAGGACGAGAAAGCGATTTAAGGGATTTTCAGGTTAAGCGTTTCCTGTCAGCGTTTGGCATGCGGCTTTCAGGTGGCTCCAAGGCTTATGCGCTTAAGCAGCAAATGACTCTGGCTAAATGAATGGCGCAACTGTTTGCAATCTCTCTAACAGATATGTAACTGCATTTTATTGCATTAAGGAGCTATCCAACAACAAAAAAAAGCAGCTAGAGAAAAAGCAGACTACAACATGTCGGAAAAACATGTACGAGTGCATAGGAAAAAATGAAAGTTTCAAAGGGAAAACTTCCTCAAAAACGTGTAAAGAATTTCTGATAGACGACGAAGCAGAGAAGTTTCTTTCGAGCTAAAGAATTTAAGGCTTAAGAAAAATCTATATGGTCTTTGATCTTGGCCAAAACTAACTTTAATCAAATCTGTTCGGCAACGCTCTGAAGAATTAAATATAGCATACTTTTTGGAGGTGTCACAGCAGTCGCTATAGGTTATTGCTGAAATTATCTTTAATCAAAACTGTTTCGCAGCAGTTTAAAAAATTAAATATAGCATACTTTTTGGCGGTGAGTTTAAGAATTTTAATGGATGCTTCTGTACGAAGTTTTGTTGCTGGATGTGCTGGTAGAAGGGAAAAGAGGGTTTCAATTAAGACCTAAGCTGTAGTTCTCTCGGTTTTCAGTTACAATAGATTTCTGAAATACCCAAAAAAGGATTGATTCAATTATTATTTCCGCTTCAAGCTAATTGTGCTGACTAGAAACCCGCCAACTACACTTTTAAGTCCGTAGAACTTCCACGTAAACATTTATTGCATACTTTTTGAAGCAGGATAATTAATAAAAAATAGTTTTTAATGGTGCAAATTATTCGTAAGCCTAAACCGCTGCAGTCTAGATTATATTTAGAATTGTTCAAAGTTATTAATTTTAATCAACTAACAATTCATGAAGCAGCATTGTAAATCCCTAACTAAATACAGAAGGATTATGGTAGTTTTTGCAGGATTTATCTAGTTTAAGGATTTTCGGGGGCAGTGCTGTATACAAACGAGTATTTTTAATTACATTGCCGAAATGCATGCAATGTTGTGCCGAACATCGAAAATACAGAAAACGAAATCATCTACAAAATGCATAATTCAATTTTACGCGCCGTTGAACTTTCTAATGAATTATCGACAGTGCCGAACTTTGAATTGGGTCCTGGGTCCTGGATCCTGGGCCCAAAGCTCTGGGTTTGGGCTCTGGGGCTGGGCTCTGGCTTTTGCGTATGGATTCTGTGTTTTTATTGCATTTCCATAACATTTTGCATTGCATTGGATTTCATAGATTTTGGTTGTGTGTGCGCTGCATTGCCCTTCTCGTCGTTCAGTAAAGGCTACGTTCAATTAGTGGGTAATTCGATTGCTGGACTGCAAAAAATATTTATCAAAATTTCAGCAAACAGGCAAGAGTTTTTACCAAAACTTCCCTCTACACAAATATAATAGAATTTAATCATAACCACCATATGGCAGACATGCAATAAAGTACTGACATATTGCCTCGCTTCAGGTCGGAAAAGTTTTATTGCCAGTCAAAGAAGATTTTCCAAGATTTCCTTCCAGCGAGAAGCTGACAAACTGTAAGACAGACCTGTAATTAGTTGGCTAAGAAACACAGGTGGAAAATAGAAACTTTTTGCAAATTGTTGTAAAGTAGAAGATATATGGTTAATTCTTATTGTCTACCATTTTATTTTACTTTGGCTTACACTTTGTCTTAAAGGAGCAGCGCAGACTTTGAGACTGGTTAACTGAGAATTTTGATTCAACTGTTGAATCCGGGTTATAAGTACCTGATGTACTAAAATCAGCTTACAGAAAGAGAAATAACTGAGTAAAATACACAAATAAGTTACAGATTCAACAAATGTAAATATAATGTAATTAAAATCTATTTTTATCAATCTTTTTTAACATACTTTACATAGCCCAGCTTCTAATAATAATAGCTAAAATACAGCAGATACTTTTCTTGCTTTTCCAGTAGGATTCTTTGCATATTTTTCCTTCTAAAATAAAAAAAAAAATGATACCAATTAATAAGGCCAATTTGACTCGAGGTAAATTCTGACATTTTTGAATTAAATTTTAGGATAATATTTCAATTTAACTCTGCCTTTAAAAGTATATTTAAAACTTTTTTGGTTAGTTAAATCAAATTAGGCAAATTTTCTAACGCCCAAAAATTAAAGGGAAACGTGCTCAATGAGTAGCCCAAAAAATGCTTTAAAAACAGCTAACAAAAAAAAAAAGTAGTAAAAGGAAAATTCAGCACAAAATGATTTTCTACGCAACATTTAACAGATGCACACACACAAGTACACGCCCACATTTCCGGCCCTTGAACCCGCCCATCAACACACACACACATCCAGAAAAAAGGCCAATTGGGTAGGCCAGCAGAGCAAAAAAAAAAAAGAAATGAAACAGAAAAAAGGGTAGCAAAAAAGGCAAAAGCAGCTTTGATGTTATTGCCGCAAATTAGCTAGAAATCTTTTGGCTGTTTTTTGGCTGCATTTACCTTTACCCATTTACCTTTTGGCAGCTTATTTCTGCCCCCTCGCAGCTGGAATAAATATGTATAAATAAATTGGTGAAAAATAATTTAACTTAAATTGAGTGCGAGCGATGTGAAGAATTTCAAATAAATACGATGCAGAAAACCTAACTAGAAATGCACACTTTTTGATGCCCTTCCTGAGGGTATTATGACTTGGAAACTGCCGAATCAGACAACTTTATCTTATAGCCACCATGGAAAGAACAATCAGTCGAAACTTTGTTGGTAGTAAACACTTCTGTCTTATATACTTCTGTACTATATATCATATATCTGGTCTAGGAAGGCTCCGAAAGGGCATCCACAGTTCGGCACACCGAAGACAGCGTTTCCTTGCTAGTTTTTCTTAAATTTTTGCTCATTTTTTGCAGCATACTTTTGGGCAAGTTACCAAGTGCAAGTCCAATGTGTAAGCGGATTTTTTCCTTTCTCTATATATAAATGTATATATATAGCTTATTTTTTCTTTATTTCTTGTTGCTGGCATCAGCAACAAATTTTTGCTCCTTCAATAGCTCAAATACTATTTTATGCTTAGTTGATTATTGACTGCAAGTGGAAATTTACTTTTTCTTCATCTTCCACTTTCCATCGAGCAGCGAGCAGCGAGCATCAAGCATCTCGGATGCTTGGGGGAAACTCGGTTCTGGGCTCTGGTCTCTGGTCTCTGGGTTCTCGATTCTCAATTCTTGTTGCTTGATTCCTGATTCCTGATTCTTAACTCAACTCAACTAGCACTCGATTGCATTCAGCTCGTTGTTGGGTTAAGTCTGGCAGAACGTTAAAAATTGGCAGTCAGTTTGTTTGTTTTTCAACTTAACACGGAAATTGTATTTTTCCTATTTTTTTAGCTCGACAAAAAGAAAAAAAAACAACAACAACAACTTGTAAACAAATTGATAAAAAACTATGCACACAATTTGCAGAGTTTGCCAGTTTGGTTTCTCGTTTCTCGTCGCGTCCTTTATTTGTTTGTTTATTTGTTTATTTGCCTTCTACATAAGAAGATTCATTAAAATATCTGCAAAACTTTGCTAAGTCTTTTTTCAATATACAAAAATTTCCAAGGCAATTTAAATTAAATATTAAAGGAATATCATGAGAGCTTCTATAAGCTTTAAGCTTTCAAATACTTAAAGAAGCAAGCTTTTAATTAAATAAATCAAATGCTTTCCAAATTGAATTATGGCTTAGTCCTGCAATTACCAGACATTTTCATATACCATTTCTTTCCCATAAAATTAAAATTCCTTATTAAATAATAACTATAATAACTTGATTATAATATAATAATTAGCAACAAAAATTGCAAATAAATAATTCTTTTTTAATATACATAAATACTACAATTAAAATAAATTATTTAAACCATTTAATCACACTTAAAATTAAGTGCTAAATTCAATTTAATGCCTTTCGTTTTCCTATTTAAATAAGTGATAAAAGACTTACTTTTATTTTTATCAAGGAAATCACCGAAAATGAAATAATAAAAGATGGCCAACAATTTGCCAAATCAGCGTTAATAGCAGGCAGAAAATAAGAATGAGTGGAAATAAAACAAGTTTACAAAAAAAAAAGGTAACAAAAGTAGAGGGAAAAAAATATTTCCGGTAACCAAAAAAAAGCCAGAAAAGAAATGCCAACAACCGCAGAAACACATGCAAACAAGATGAAAGCTGTCTGACGGCCAAAGGCGAACGAGAAGAAAAATATAGAAGAAGAAAAAGGAAAATAGAAAGAAAAATGCCAAAGTGGAACAGCTGGAAAACGCACTCAGAAGGTCCTTGGGTGCTTCACTTGTTGTTTCTTATATTAAAATTGGAGTTTTGGTTTGATTTCATTTTTCGTCCTTATCTCTCTACAGCTGCTGCTGCCGCTGCTGCTGCTGCTGCGTGGGCGAAGGAGGAGGGTGGGAGGAAAAGGAAGTATTTTAGTTGGCTGTTGAAAATCAAATACTCAGTTGGACTTCAATTTTCGTCAGTGTCCTTTTTGGCCGATTGTCATTCTGCGGTGTCTGCTGCTGTCAGCTTCAGTTCCGTTTAGCTGCCAACTTTTGACTTTCCTGTCAATGGCAACATCTGCCACGATCTGTGTATATGTAAATATGTCTACCAAAAAAACGGAAAAAACGGAAAAAACCAAAATAAAACAGCAAAAAGAAAACGCAAAATCAAATGCCATTCAAATTGAATTTAAAGCATTCATTTTCTTTTTCTGACTGATTGCCTCTGTTTCCTGGGGAGTGTTCAGTATTTGCACTTTGACTTTGCACTTGGCCAAAAAAAAAATTGATTAATATTTTTTTGGCTGTATTTTCTCTCAGTGCGTCTCTAAGGTCAAAATGAGCACTATACGAATTTTTCTATATATTTCGAACAAAACGAGCTTCTAAGCAGCGCCTTCGTTAACCCAGTTTTCCATATAAACTCGTAGTAGTTTCTCATATGTAACCCACCCCTCCTTTTGGTTTCTGGTTTCTATGCGAAAAAAAAGCGCATTGAAAGCGAAAGTTTCAAGTGGCAGAATGGCAGAATGGCCGCAAACAGGGCGGCACATGTAACGGTAACTAGGGGCACAAACTATGCAAGCGCACAAAAGTGTTGCATACTTTTGTGGCATATTTGAAGCAAATGCTGCGTTTATACGTTGTTACTTATTGTGATAATCTTGAATAATGACAATCAAGACTGCACTCTGTTCCAGCAGAGAAACCAGAAGAAAACCTGTTTGTTTCGGTTATTTTGGGTTCCTCGAACCGCTCCGTAAGTCGCGCTAGAAAGCCTCCTATCTTGGACAGCCGAGACCGAACCCAGTTCAATTAAGAAATTGAAGCACATAGCTTGTTTTATATATTTTTATTAATTTTCAGAAATTTCCAAAAACAATTTAACTTGCATCGTTCAAATTTAAGCAACAAATTAAAGCATTTAAATTATGACTAAGCAAGATTCAACAAAGGAGTCTTCCAGCAACCAAACTCAGAGCTTTCTCTTCTGCTTAATTTAACATCCAGCTGCATTTTCTATGTTTTAGAATTGCCTGAAAAACTAAACCATATTCATTTCATATATCGTCTAATATGATTTCATAGTTTTTCAAGCAGCACAAAATTTTATAAAATACGAAATGAAATTCGTTGTGCATGGCACAAGCAATTACGAGCATGTCAAACTGTGCCCAAAATTTGAATACAATTTCCTTTTGCCATTGTCATCGTAGAAATCACCATAAAAATATCTGCAAAGCAATGCAAACAAATGTGAGATCCTTCAACCAGGCAAAATATATATATATTTAATGCCAGCCAAATTTAATAAAACAGGATAACTGCGAAGCGCCGAAGATTACATACCCTTCCTGACTGGTTTTTAATTTATTTACCTTCAACAATTGTTCCTATTGATTAGAAACGAGTCAACGGCCAACGACCCGATCAAAAATATATATAGACTTCCAGACATTATATATTTAGTGACGAAATTATAGTACTCTCTGCAAGGGTATCAAAAAATGAAATAAAATGCATATAATACGAGTAGTTCTCCAGTGCAATTCACACTTTTTTGCATGCAACTTTGTTGCACAATATTTTTCACAGTCAACAGAAAAGTTTTTTGGTGATTCTGTTTTATTTTTTGTTCCAACAACAAGTAATGAGTAACTGTCGGTGGGGACGCAGCCACCCCCCATGTGCGTAACCCCCCATCCCTCCACTGGCCTATGCATATTTTGTAGTAAAATAAAAATAAATATGCAACACTTTTATACCCCAAGCGACTTCATATGTTTTTACGAAGACAATCATAGCATTACAGCTTGATTCTACTGTTTTAACCGAAATCGGCGAGGAACACGATCATAATATATAACGTCATAATCAACCTTATCCCGATCACCTGATCCTTGCTCATCAGATGAGGCACAAGATCAACGTATGAGATGAAACACTTTTATACCCTGTGCTTTGGTAGATTTATTTATATATATTTCTATATTAGTCGAGCTCAAAATCTGAAGATTTAAATACCAGTTGATCTATTAAATTCTAAAATATTTGTGTTTTTAATTGTCTGAAAAGTCTGCACAAAAAATTGAAAAATTGCCGTGAAACTTTTAGGGTTAGAATCCCTTTTCTTTTTCATACTTTTGCTATCAAACTTGTTTTCATAACCGGAAATAAAACAAAAATTAAAGAAACAAAAGTTTAGATTTTAATTCTTAAATTAAATATAATTTAAGAGATATTTTTGTCATGGGCGAAAAATAGTTGAAAATCTTCTTTTTTTTAACTGCTTCACAACAAATGTAATCCATGTAATGACCTTGCCCGGGTAACGCCGGACAATACATATATTTATATACAAAACAGTTTGTTTTTTTTTTATACAAAACAAAGTTTTTAAATTGAAATTTATTTTATGGTTAAAAAAAAACCGAAAACTTTTTTTTGGTACACAAACAACAGCAAAACAGGCGACATGAAATTTATTTTCCAAATTTTGTTAAATATTTTCTTTTACTTTCTATACAATTTGTCAATGGCAGGCGTAAAACAATAATTTTGCATATATTTTATCGACCCTGGAAATTGGAATTTATGGGCAACAAATTTAACAATATTAATTCGAAAAATGTGCATTAAATAAATTAATTTAATAAAGCTCTTTGCTGCGCTTTTAAAGCTGTTTTTTATAAACTGAAAGCAGTTATCAAACTGGGTTGCCTTTATACCCTTACAAAGGGTATTTTGTGAATGAAGGAAGCGTCTGCGACTTTTCGCGGCAGACAAACGATTTATCAGGGCAATGGGAGCAGGCAATATACCCTATATAGCCGTCCGTCCTGCGTCAAATTGTTCTATATATTTTTAGAGCATTTCAATTAATACTTAAATCGATAGACAGTTTGTTTTTATTGCTTGAAATTCAATACAAATCCTTCAATATTAATTTAAAAACTATGCCATTAATAGACTCCAGTATCTAAGCCATTTGCCGTATTTATAAACCTTTTTTCAAAACGCATTTAAACGTTTTATAAAGCATTTATTTCACTCACACTGCAAATGGGATTTCAAGGTCTTTCCTTCGACATGATTAACTGCCCAATAAAATGTGAGCTCATCGTTAAGTCAGGCAACTTCCTGCCTATAGCTTCGGCTTCAGCTCCAACTCCAGCTCCAGCTCCTGCTCCAGATAGTAGTATAATGGTCTTTATATAAGCCAAGGCAGCAGAACCTTGACTCACACTCAATTAAATCAACTTATTTTTGGTCAAATAATTTTACATAATACCATCGAATGCTCGAGCTCATTAATTTAACTTAAGAGAGTTCAAGGCAAAAAAACAAGCTCAGAAGATGGACCCAAAGGAGCTGCCGCAGGATGTGCGACCAGGTAAGGATGCGAGGAGGTTACAAGAAGGTTGATACAACAAAAAGTAGCACAAAAGCGGATTTTCATTCAAGGTGAAAGCAATCAATCAATATTCATGAAATCAGATTTAATTTTAAGCGCATTTAAGTAACGCCCAACGCCGCACGCCAAAGCGCTCCACCTCCTGCTCCTTGCTTCCCAGCTCCTGCACCCTCGGGTGTAATGATTCTGGCAGAAAATTTTGGGTGACAGTGTGGGTGAGGGAGAGAGAGTGAAAGCGAGTGGGTAGAGAACAGGGCACAGAAACAGGAACAGAAACAGAAACAGGCGGCCAAAGAAAAACAACAATCATTGGGAAGGCAAAAGGACGACGCCAAAACCAAATGAAACTGTTGAGACAAGGCAAAAGTTGAAGGAACATCATTAGAAACTCGTGGGCTGGTTGAGCTGCACTGGCTGGGCGAGTGTGGAGGATGGCTAAGAGCCCTGGTAGATCTACCAGGGCCTTGCTAATTGTATGGCAACTGGGAATTTGATGAGACTGAGTATCCACCTGGTCGACGGGTCGTCGAGTCGACGAGTCTGTCGGGTGGTGCGTCGGGTCGTCGAGCCTTTCCAAGTAGCTGACGCGCATAAAACTAAGCTGCCAATTCAATTTTGTAATCAGAGTGGCATGAAAAATTAAATAAAACATGCAAATAAAATTATTACGCGTAATTTGTGTACAGGGCCGAAACGACGAGGGTGACAAGAGGACAAAAAGACAGAATTTTCAAATACAACTTGGGGGAAAAATTCTTATTTAGAAAATGCGAGAGTATTTTTAAAGTTGTGGTCAGGCTGTGTTTTTTTTTAGGTCACGTACAGTAAGGCAGACGTATATGATTAATTGGGAAATTATTTAAAATAAACTGCAGACAGAGCAGAAGGGAAGAAAAGAAAATAGGGCAAATTATTCTATGGGAAAATTAACTGCGAAGTTGCGTTTAGCTTAGCTTTGTTTAAAGATATTATGTAGGGTATAAAATATATAAATTCGGTGTTTAGGGCTGCTTCTCACTCATTTTCAATTGACTTTCATACCACAGACTAAGCAGAATGCCAAATTTCGCTAGCAATTTAACCTAATTCAGTCTTGCCCCAAAAAGTATGCTATACTTTTTTCAAACTATTTTTAAAGCTTAAGCTAGAAAATTGACTTTAATTTTTGCCCTTGTAAATGTTTGCAATTATTAAGAAAGTATTTTAAACTAACTAAATTTTTATATTTCAAAACAAATTTAATTTATACAGAGTATTTTTCAAAAGAAAAACAGATTTTCCAAGTAGCTTTACTACTTCTCCTATAATAATAAAATAATAATAATAAACATTCTTTATTTTAGAAAATCACATTAAACTTAAGTCTATTATTGAGAAGAAGAGATAATTTTTTAAGAAGCTTTACTACTTTTAGCTCAAATAAACAGCGCTCTAGAAATTAATATGCTTAAAATAATGCCCATCTCTCCCACGCGGAGGTCCAAAAATTTACGCTCTTATCTACCGCAGTTTATTAAAATCTTTGTCAGGTATTTTTTCCGTATATTTATTTATTATAATGCGCTGTTTTTTTAAAGCTTAATTAAAAGGTAATGAAATGAAAATAATTCATAATAAAATACAACAACAGTTTAAAGCGCACCAAAAATTACTGTCCGCCGGCCTGGCACTTAGCAGCTCGTGGATATACACAGAGGAAAAAAAGGTGATCTAAATTGGAGCATTAATACCTTATATAAGATAATATAGTTTCAAAGGAGAGTTCTGGTGCAAATAGGAAATTTCTTTGAAGAATAAGCAGCCAAAAGCAAAGAGAATTCTGCTAATCCATTGGCAGGAAATACTTTTATCACTTATAGTCCATTTTATTCCCAAAGAAAGTCTGTTTTCTAGAGTATTACTCTTAAAATATGCATTAAAAATTTCAGACTTTATTTGAGAACTTTACATACAAATTTTCCTAAAGCTTACACCTGAATTTTCCTCGTTTTTCTTCGAGTGTGCGAATACGAGTATGGAAATCTGTATGGTTTTCGGTAGAAAACCAACAACCAACGCCCATAACAAAAGCAAAGTTAATGAAGTCTTTAATTAAGTTTTTATCTCTGTGTTGGTTTCGCTATGGTTTACTGTTTTCCCCCGACTATCCAGCCATCCACAACTATGAAAAGCTGGCCAGCTACTACCTTCATACGACGACTATATATGATGGAAACATGGGTGCTACGAAAAAAAAAAATAAATCCCCAAACAAAAATCAGACAGTGTTTAACCCCAAACCTAACGCCGAGTTAGCCAAGGCACGGGGTTGCCCAACCGGCTAATTTAATATGTGTGGCAGCCCAATTCTCGATTGACGTAGGGCGCAAGGGCGGAGGCGATGGCGGTGGCAACAACAAACTCTGCCATATTCAAAGTGGTAGCTCATTTTTCACAAGCTGACCCTTTTTTCCCGTCGTTGACCTTTTTGTTGTGGCCCCATCAACCCGCTTTTTATACTCTATATCCATGCAACTGGAAGAGGGTGTATACTAAGGCAGGAGTAGGTATTTCTAGACCCATAAAATATATATTCTGGATACGTATTAACAGTTCAGTGGATATAGCTAGCTTTGTCTAGCTTAGTGTCTGTCTGTCCCTCAAGTTCGGAGTCTACAAGAGGTAGAGATATTAAATATATATCATAGACTAGTCAGGAAGGAAAGCCTCGAAATTTTAGAAGAGAATCAAACTCAGTGGAATAATTTCGACTTAGTGAGCGGCCTGGAGGAGTCGCAGTTTGTCTTAAGTACGAAGAGAAACCAACCTTTCCCTTAAATTCGTTTTATAGTCTGGTTCAAAGGGCCAAAGACACAGAACCGATTCGGTTTGATTAAGAACCAATCCTATTTTAGTTAGATATATATAGAAAATTTCAAATCAAGATTATGCCCTGGGAAAGATATGTTCCAGCTGCCGCTGTACAACTGCTGATTACAGGGTATTTGCCAGTCGTACAACGTTCAACGCGAACCACATTCTTACTTGCTTTTTTTGTTGTTGTTTTGGCTATCGCAACGGAGATTTGTAAATTTGTGAAGCATTTTTTAATGTGCTTAATTTTATTTCAGTTTTGTGCTTTTGTTTGTTGTGTCCTCTGCCATCGTTCAGGACATGGACATGTGTTGCTGGTAAAACTTTGTCGTTGTCCTTGTATTTCACACAAGCGGCTTTATTGGTCAGCAGGGGTTAACACAGCTAACAACGATAACAGCAACAACAGCAACAACAACGACAACAATGCGAAAAACACAGTTAGTTTGTCAGTGACCCAGCATTAAATACTCTTTCTCGCAATTTCCATTTCCCCATCTTCCTCCATTTTCCCCCCAATTTCCTCCATTTTGCCATATTGTTGGATCGTTGAGCGCGTAGCCCGCCGCGGGTTATTTGTTGGCTTGTTTTTGGCTCATGCAGCGTATTTCGACTTTGGTTTGGCTTGGGATTCGGTTTCCGACTTTTTCTCATCCTTTTTTGGTGCCGGGTCGGGGTGTTATTCCCCTTTTTTCGCTTATTTAGTGCACTAATGGGGCGTAAGTGTGATTTGGCAAGTGTTTAATGAGCATTTCACCTCACTTTTTTTTTTACCTATTTCCAGGTGAATTATGTGCAGTGTGGGTCAGCAGAGTTCGGTATATATATTCACACATATTACATGCGAGTGGCAGTTGGAAGCCTGCAACTAAAACTGAGTTCAACCGGTTCAGATAAACACTGTAAAAACCATCAGAGAAAATGCCATAAAATATTTAAGTAGTAAAATTAGTTTAAGCTCTGCTCAGTTTGCTTTATCTTTTATTTTAATATTATTTTTTGCTTACATCATTTCTGTTCTCATTTTAAATTCTTCTAAATACTAACTAAATATTTGATTCTCGACTGATTGAACTAAAACACAGCTTAATCTCAGCTTAGTTCTTCCAACTTTTTCATCATTTTCTGCTCATTTTAAATCCTTTTAAATATCAACTAAATATGTCTCTTTTTCAATCTAAATATCTGTCTAATTTCTTACTATTTTCTGCAGTTTTCTGTCTCTAAAATATTTATTTATCTGTAGTATTCAGTAAATAAATAAACACTGTTTTTCCCGTCAACCAACGTATAAGTTCATACTAAACCTTCGCTAATTAAAATCACTTTTGTAATCACATCAGTTTTGGCCAAAAGAAGAAAAATTTCTGAAATGATTTTCAAGTACATCGACAAAGCAAAAACTAATTATATTCCATCTACTAGCTGGCTTATCAGGAGAGTGCAAACAAAAGCAGGCAAAACAAAGCCGATTAGTAAAATTGATGTATAAGAAGTGACTGATGAAAAAGAAAGCCCTGAAAAGTCAAGAGCCAATCTACTACACATTTTACATACTCGATTACAATGAGTTTTACCCACTCTGAGCGACAGAGAGAGAGAAAGCTGGAATACTACAGACAAACTATTATCCATTCACCTGCCCCCAAAGTGAGTGTGGCACGAACGGAACAGCATAGAATAGAATAGAAAAAAAAAAACCCGCAACCTATCACAACATTCGCAAAGTAACTCCATGCCTGACCTGACAGTTACAAACTGTTATAGGTCAGTAGATAAAAGTCGAAGTTGAGAGAATTATGGGACATTTTTTGGGAAAAATATGAGAGCAGACGACGGCTAAACGAGAGAGTTTATATTTCTGTTGAGAGAAAAGCTTTTTCGAACTCAGTTTAGAGCTGAACTGAGCGAAATGCCCTTTGTCCCAATACAGGGAAATTTTAGCATTCGCTGTTAATGCAAGGATAATTTTAATAATCGAAGCAGTAGACTTAAGAGAGAAATTGTAGGTAAACATTAATTATATACTCAATCTTAAAGAAGATTATCTTGTTAAAAACTAGACAATTATTCAATTAACCTTTGGGTTAACTAGACTAAAATATGACCAAAATATCTGTATCCAAATCTGTATCTGTATCTATGGAACAATAATTGAGCTCTGCTTCTAAAATTAATATAAAAAAAAAATAAAACCTGGCTTACATACCGAATTCTTGTGGGCCTAAAACCCTTCTAAAAGTAATGATGAGTTGACTAAGTTATATGGAAAAAAGTATTTAAAATAAATTAAATTAAAAAAAAAAGTTTTTTTCATAATAACAATCAATACACACATAAATTTTGAAGAAAAAATTAACTGAATATTTGAATTATGAATTAAATCTTGGAGCAAAGCTCAGCTTTCTACTTGCTAATGAATTCCAGTAAAATATGGAATACTTTTTGTAACAGAATTATATTAAAATTCTTAGATATTTTTCAATATTTTAAAGTTTTTAGAATTCCTATTAAAAGGTTTTATATTTCTAGTAGAATTAATTCGAAAAATTGAAGCATACCCGATAAATAAACATTTAAAATCATGAAAAGAATGCTTATAAAAGACTGATATAAAATGGAAATTTAAGAAGGAAATTAAAAAATGAAAAAAGAAAACGAATACTGCGATAAAACACTTGAATATTTCGGTTAATTGTGAAATTTTTGAAGCGCCTTTAAGTAGGCTTCAATCGGCAAGTGGAAACCGGAGCAGAGATAAAGATACATTTAAAATCATGATAAATATACGTTTGTGAGATTGATTTAAAATGCGAATTTAATAATGAAATGAATATATATATATATATATATATATATGGAGGAAAGGAAAATGAATACTCTGATTTATTGGCATGAATTGGAGCATTCAGCTACTTATAGCTGATTGAAGTATCGTAAAAATAAATTCTCTTTATAGGGAATGGCGTCGCGTACCTTGAACTCAGGACTCACTCTTCGCAGTTCTTTATTAAATGCACTAATATTTACATTAATTTGATTAAAAGCATTTTAATGGCTCAGAGGTAAAGCTGCAGCAGTATTTCCTTTGCCATTCCCTTATCGACTGTGCTGTGCTGGGACCATGCCCACATTTTGCAAGCGGAAGTTTAGCCTGCATGTCGGAAGTGCACGTCCCAAAAAATGGACGCCCATTTAACGCATGTGTTTGCACCATGCCCCAAATTGCAGCTGTGGGCAGTAGGATGGGGGGGGGGCGAAAGGGAGGCGTGGCATGTAAAGAAGGTAAGTCTTTTCTTCGTTTTCCAGCCATTTCAGCAGAAAACTCGCAATGCGAAAAGGCGAAAAGTTCAACAGCAGCCGCTCAGCCATTTTTACCTGACTGCAAGAAAAAGTTTTTCATTTGATTTCTGGCTCTCTGGGAATGTGTGTGATTGTGTGCGTATGTGTGTGTGTGTGTGTGTGTGTGCATGTCTGTGCGTGTTTCAGTTTCTGTTTGAGTTTGAGTTTTGCTGCACAAAACATTTTTCTGGTCTTTGGTTCAGGTTTTTGGTTCTGGCTCTGCTTCTACGGCTGCTGCTGCTGCTGCAGGTCTGTTGAGTTCTTTTTGGCAGCTGCGGGCACTCGCTCTCTGCTTATCGCGCTGCCCAAACTCGAAATGTTCGAACTGCTCACGGATTACTTGCGGATTTGTCCTTGTCGCTGGCCCTCTGGCTAAGGATTTAAGCTTTCCTTTACTTTGGACTGTCCCTCCCCCCACAAAGCTGACCAACATCAGGCACCCCTCCCTCCCACTCACAGAAAGAGCATTTTTACCCAACTCGCAACGCCCACTTTATTTGTTTTTCACGCTAAGCGGCCAAGTTGGGCCATCAAGAAAACTTCAACTGCAGAACAAGTCAAATTTTGACCAGAACAGCGTCAAACTTTCCACTGACGCTTTGCACTTTTGCATATTTCACCACTGAGCAGCTGCGAAAGAAAACTGACAAAAAAGAAAACTCGATAATAGAAGAAATAAACAGCTGAATACTCTAACCAAAAGAACAGAAAATATTAAATAATAAAAATTCTTCATTTTCTTTCTAGTGGCATTGCATAAGCCACGCGATGATTCTGTTATCCGCATGTTAAATTATGCAATATTTTCTAATTTTCTGTTAAATGCAGCACTGCACATGTTAAGTTGTTAACAGCTGTTAATCAATTTATAAGTAAAATATAGTATCACTTTTTTTTACAAAAGGAAAAGCATTTTCTGTTGAAGGAAAGCAGCAAGGGAAGAATTGCTGAAGGAAACTCTACCTGTATTTATTTTTCTTTAATTTTTTGTTTCATTAGTATTTTTAGACGTAGTGGACATAGGGCTTAAATCTACACTCTCAAATCCCCTGTTACATCTTGCTTGTCACTGCATACCATGCCTTTTGGTTAGGGTATAAAAACTTTGTTGTACCTTGGCAGCTTCCAGGAACCATTACAACAACTGAGCATCGTTTATCAGAGGGTTTTCCATTGCCATTGCCCCTCGCTCGGCTGCATCTTTCTTTTAAACACTTACTTAACTAGAAATTTATGTTGTTTTTGTGCCTTGCCCTCGGCTTCTGCTCCTTTCTCCCCTTTTCTACTCTCTGCTCTTCTCTTCTGTCTTTTAGGCGGCGGTGCGGGTTTTGGGGCAGGCTATTGGTGCAAAATGTTGCGTTTGATATGTTCTAGACATTTGTTGATGCACCCATTGCAGATAGAGTAAGAAGCAGCAGAAGAGAAAGAGGGAGAGGGAGAGAGAGAGACATAGAGAAACGCATACAGACAAACAGAGAGCCAAGCAGCATATCTATGTAAAGGCGAGTTGGCAAAGTTCAAGTTTTGCTTTAACAAGATAACACGCACCAGCATGAAAAACTGTGGCCAAAAGTTTTTTGCACGGCTGAAGAAAGGCAGGAAAAATAAAAAAAAAAACATTATGAAGAAAAAAGATAGAAAATGAAAAACAGAACGAATGAAAATTGCCAGCAAATGGCAGCTGAAAGCTTAGCCAAAGCAGCGAATCTAGAAACATTTTGCCTTTGAATAGGTAAGAAATTAATTTTTTGCAGATTATAAGCCATTTATTTATTTACTTCTGCAGTTTAATATATAAATTCTTCAGTAATATATTTAAGATTGGCTTCTGGACTTATGATGAATACTAAAAAAACGAATATTTCTAAAGCCTTCTGGCACTCGGCTCTATTCAAAATATTTCCAACACTCAATTCAAAAGAAAAAAAACTGGGAATTTAGTTTACGACGGCCTCTTAACACGTAGTTTGCCACGCGCCCAAAAGTGTGCTTCAAAAATTAACAAAACTCGATCGAGTCGTTGAAAAATGCCCCAAAAATTGCTGCACCAGACTATAACTCTACAAAAGCAACAACAACAACAATAACAACTCTGGCAGACACGCTGCAAAAAAAGAATCAGAGAACTTTACACAAAAAGCACTCAAAATATTGTTGATTATGCCGGCACAGACAGACACCCACAGCACCTCGCAAAACACCAACTGAACAACTCTGAAAGGCTCTCGGCCAACTCGGCCCAAACCAATCCAAAAAAATAAAAGAAAAAACTCAATGAACGAATGTATCGCTGTCATATGGGCCCTGCAAAGCCTGTTTCATGTCTATAGAAAACTATAGAGAAGAAAAGCAAAAAAAAAAATAGAGCGCAGAAGAAGAGAAAACTGTTTTTTGGTTGCCAGTTTTTTGCCAATGTTTCGCGTTCAGCGTTTTTGTATACCCTGCACCCATTAAGTGTGCCGAAAGGGTATGCCGAAGTTGTGTAAATTTAAAGCAACCGACCAGAAGCTCAGACTGGCTGAGTTTCAATTTTTGAGACCATAATTGTCTTAGTCCAGAATAACTTTTTATAAAGCTTTTCAATATTTTTCAAATATGTTTTGAATTGGGAAATTATTGATTCAATTTCGGTAGCTTCAGAAATTTTTACTTATTATTAATTAGAAAATAGAATACTCATTCAAGTAGAATAAGATGAATTCTGCAGGGGAACCAATCCCTCAGAGCAAATGTTATGGAAACCCTCCATCAAATGAAGTACCACACATACTTGGATGCTGGCTTTCTAAGGGTGCTTTAATCTTAGTAGTTAATACAATAGATCTGTTAAATCCCCCATAATTACAGGGTATATCTGGGAAGAACTCTTTAGACTAGAGCCCTCTACTGGTTTTTTCTTTCATTCGGTGTTTAGTTTTGGGTCATTGCGCATTGTTATTGTTTTGCAGGCATACACTGCATATTTGTTTTTCAGCTACCCTGCCACGCCCCCAACCGCCTAACGCACAAACAACAACGCGTGGACTCGTTTCCAATAGCCATAGACAAAGCTCTTTGGGTCTAGTCGATTTTTGTAGTAATTGCTTAAAGCCAGCATACCATAGCTTACAGGGTATTTGCAATTCTAAAGAAAAACACGATTTTTTTTAAATGTCTTATAAATAGATTTATAGAAAATAACAAGAATTTAAATGATTTATGATTATTTATCAAGAAATATTAAAAGTTTTGTTAGTCACACTAAGTTCACTGAACAAAGTGAAGTCTGCTTTTAGGCTAAGCTTAAAATTGAACTTTGGAAGTTCTTTATTTAAATTCTACGCCAAAAAGTAGGCAATACAATTTTTTTTTAAATGAGCTCTTAAACCATGATACAGAAAGGATACTGAAATATTTAATTTAATTTATTGGGTTTTTAATTGAATAAGATTAAGTTTCGGGCATCTACTGAGTGAAAAACCATTCTCAAATTCTTGAGCTTAGTATTCAAAACATTTCACTTTATGTCTCGATTTAAAGCTTTATATACTCAGGTAGCTAATGAAAACTGAAGACTTTTGTAATTGACTGGACTTCAGGGCTTTATTTTTGGGAAGTTTAATTAAAGAAGAAGTTGAAAAGCTTTTTAGTTTTCAACAACAAACTTGCATTTTAATGACTTTGACTTTTAATTCAATTTAGCGCTCACCTGTAAGTAATCCTTAGTATTTTAGCATTTTACACTTTTCACTCACTAATTTTTTGTATACTCCTCTATATATATATATATGTATGTGTGTATATATATATATATAGTCCGATAGCTTAATTCAAAACTGCATTTACATTAAAAGCTGGAAAGTTTGAGAAAGTTTTGTGCGCAGTTAAAAATAACATTACTTAAGCTCCCTTTCCCTCTCTCCCCACTCTCCACTCGGGTCGACAGCGAGTTCAACGAATTTATCAACAACATGTCAAGCTGCCAAAAAGTATGCAATGCATTTTGCTAAAGCCGCTTGAGTGCTGCGCTTTATATAGGGAAAATCAGTTTTTGTTAATGAAAACTTTGACTAATGTTTCGAGACTCGCAATTAAATGGCGCCATTCAGTTAGGAATAAAGTTCTTTCCCCCTTTGTGGTGAGCCGGAAAATGGGTTTACTTATTTTTCAACTTTCAAGCTGACTTTCTTATGAATATTTGATGAGTTTCTTCAGATTTGTTCATAAATTTAGCATATTTTTATCAAGAAATAATACGGAATAATTTGATATTGAAAAGTTACAATTCTTATCCAATTTTCAATGAAATAATATAAATTTATTGGTTGTAATAAAGTGAAAAGTTCAGCTTCGAGTTCTAGTTTCGAATGAATTTCACAGGAAAATTTGTGGTATACTTTTTGGAGCAGAATTTAATGAAATTCCGTGTACGCTAAAATGTTTAATAATATTAATAGCAGAATTTATGTTATTTATATGCCCTTACGGTGGGTATTATAACTTTATCACAGTGTCAAAACAGTGATTGAATCTCCGACCCCAAAATTTGTATATATTATTGAGAGAGAGATTGAGAACTGGACGATAAAATAAGTGGAAAAACTATCAAAATTGGACTACCATATCATATTCTTGCAATACGAAAAAATAAAATAGATACAAATAAATTTAAATATCAAATTCAAATGCCTATTAGCTCAGTACAGAAGATAAGCTTAATGATGTTTTCATATATTTATATAAATATATTATTAATCATCTTCCCATTCCTTTTGCATGGCTCTCATAAGCGAGCCAGCTCGCAGGCTTTGTTTTTTTAATAATTTCTATTTTTAAGTTTCCCTTTCCTTCAGAGCCTGCTGTTGTCAACATCTGCATCATTTAATTAATCATCTTAATTTATTTTGCATTAAAAACCACACTTTATTTTAAAAACGTCAACTCCCAGACACACTTAAGCGAGCCAGCCAGAGAGGGGGAGAGAGAGAGCGAGAAAAAATGCTAATTAAGTAGAAATCATATTAATTAAAAGCATAAATTTTGCATACCTTTTGCTTTCGTATGCCGTCTCCCTGTCTGCTGGCCTAATTAAACGGGCAGCCATAATTTTCCACACACACACTCATACCGCATTCCACACCCAGTTAGCCAGACAGAGAGACAGACAGTCAGAGAAACCGACTGACATCTATTAATTCATACAGAACTCAGACAATAATATGCAGAGGAATCATCTTTCCCATGCCGCTCTCTCTGCCTCTGCCTTTGCCCTCTGTCGCTCAATCACTTTCGCTTAATCAGCCAGGTTGTCAGGCAGGTTACCTGTTACCAGGCAGGTGTATAAGTACAAACAATCCTCCCTCCCTGCTCCATCCAGACAGGGCAACATCCTCTGCACTCTGCACACACAACCCTTAGCCGCTAATAAAAACGCCAAAAGCAGGGCCAAAAATTTGAAACCACAGCGGTGCAGACTGGCAAACAGAAGTTGATTGCTTAATAATATTTTGTGATGATGTGAATTTACTTTTATTTCTCATTTGGGAAAATACCCCAGGCCCCTCTTTCTTCCTGCCCTGCCTCCCCCCAACAACCCCGATATACACACACATGCACACACACACTCGCAGCCAGTCATTCATTGGCTTTTTGGCAAAGTCAGCTCAGCGCAGAGACCCCAAAAGGCAGGTGACACTTTTGTATACCCTGCAGCAGTTAAATTACTCAGAGTATGTTAAATCAATTCGTCGAAATTTGGGAGTAGAATATCATAAATCATTTAGAAGCAAAAGAAAGAAATTCTATTCGAAAACGAAGTTTAAAATTCTTTAAGTGATTCCCAGTAGTTTTATTTGGTTCTAACATAAAGTGAAAAAGATATACAATAAAAAATAGATAGAAATAAACAGTATAAGAAATTTTTCATAATCCTTAAAGTAGGCTTTACTTTTTTCTGAATTCAGTTTAATTCTGTGGAATCGATGGGAAATGCAGCAGAATTTAGAGCAGCCTAAAACTTTAATATCTTTTAGTTCTCTCTATAGCTTTAAGCATTATTTCTTTATATTACAAGTACGAGGTATCTTTCAGTCGTTCTTTTTACTGTTTTTAAGCAATATTTGGTTTATATTTTTTTTTTATTCGCTCATGTTGTTTGCATTATCAAAAGGGCGCAACAGAAAAAAAAAAGCAAAAGCAAAAAAAGGAAATTTGAATTGTGCGAGACTGTGGCGCCAAAACATGTGTAAATATTCATAAGTGTGTGTGTGTGTGTGTAGGTGTGTGCGTATAGGTGAGTATGTGTGTGTATATATGTGTCGCTTTGTTTTCTTGCAACTCGCTTTGCGCGTTTGTTTGTTGTTATTCTGTTTTGGGTTTCTCGCTTTGTTTTGTTTTTTGTTCTGTTTTGTTTGGCCCTTTTGGCATTTGTTTGTCCCAGCGATAAAAATGTAAATTTATGAAGTTTTAATCAATTTGGGGAATTCGCTGTTCACAATTTCTTTTCTCTTTCTCTTTTTTTGCTGTTTGCTGCCTAAAGCCAACAGATATACAAACAAACATACATAGAAATATATTTCCTTTTTTTTTGCTTTATTTTTTGTTTACTTTCTGTGCGTTGAGTGCGAAACATTTAAAACATATTCCAAATTTTCTTCTTTTTGTACGCATTTTTCATTTCGCCTCTTTTTTTATGTGGCAGCCGTGTAAAGCGACGCCCAATAAAGACCCTAATAAAATTTTAATTTAGTGTTATTTGTCACCAGAGGGGCGCAGCGTGTAATTTAGCTATATATATATATATATAAAGGCAAACAGACTTACATGCATATGGTTATATATCTTATTTAGTTTGCTTTTTTGTTGTGTGCAAATTGCGTTTTATATTGGACTACTGAATGCCCTCTTAACTTGGCCAAAACTTTCTGACTAAATGGTTCCAGCTGGGGGCCAAAACTTGTCTATTTTGTTGCAAGCTATAAAAGTTAATATACTCATTCCTAGGGGCGTAATGGACTTGAAATAATTCTAACTAGATTTAAGTAGGGGTTGCCCCTAAATATGCCAATTTGCAGAGGTTTTTTTTTATAATATACGAAAAGTGGAGAGTTTCTCTCTGTTTTACTGGTAGAATTTTTTGGCCAAAGAAATTAGATATTTCAAAATACTCCAATCAAACTATTAACTAATTATATTAGCAATAAAAATATGTTAGATTGCTTAAATTATAATTAATTCTTTGGGCCTAATATATAAGCTTTATTTAATATTTGTTTTTATTTATTGGCTGCTCAATTCCGAACAGGTGCCTAACCCAACATAACCCCAATACTTGCATTGATTTATTCCAGTTGAAATATATTCCACAGAACTAATTGACACCTCACATTAAACACATAAAACATGTGCCCGACTTGAGGCACAATCTTTATTTATCATTTAATTAACATAAAGCAAAACAACAACAACAATATATATATATATAAATAAATACGACAGGAGTCTAACAAATTGATTGTTTATTGTGCACACATTAACACACAGTCGCACACAAAAATAAAAACAAAAAAAAATCACAGATTTATGATTGCTCAGCAGCAGCGACACATGCGGCGTATACGCAATGTAAAACACAAACACACACACACAAAGATGCCACAAAGGTTATGAAACATGACCGCAGCCCAAGGCAAATTATGGCCACACAAACTGTGACAACTGCGTACACTCAGCAAAAAAAGGGGGAACTAAATTCTAGCCTACCCTAGTTTGACTTTAAGCCTTTTCTGTCTTAAAACTTGCAGTGGAAGACTTTAATTCTTTATATATATTTTTCTCAGCTTTAAAAGTTTTCAGCACTTTCTCGTGTCTCTAGTACAAAGTGTACTACTTTTTTCTTTGAGTGTACGACTAACGGTAATTTCCCAATGTCCAGTTGAAACTGCCCGGGCAATGCGACCATTTCGAAGCGCTGCCTCTTTATATTTATGTATGTCCCCGTCCCAGCGGAGGCCATTGAGCGAGGTTTGGGGGGGCAGCTAAGTGTTTCGCCAAAGCACGGCATAAAACTACATTACTCAGAGCATAATTTTAATGTGCACCGCAGGCAGCAGGCAACTAAACAACAGGCATAAAACAACACCGAAAATGTCCTTTAGTTTACAGGCGAAACCCGAATACCCTGTCATTTTTGACAAAGGATTGAGAAGTGGGTATCTCTTTGACAGAATTCAATGTCATCATCTTTCTATATTTATTTGAAATTTAAAAAAGAAAAAGAGAAATTTTATTTTATTTACGTCTGCCTTAATTGTCTTTTGAATTAGTTGAGCTATTTTAAAATTAAACAAATTTTCAAAGTTTATTTTTGAGCCACTTAAAGCTTAATATTTCATTAATTTTATTAATATTTTTGAACAAATTATATTAATTTACTTAACTAAAAAAATACCCAAACAAAGTGGTATCAAAAAGGGACTAAAAATAGAAGGGAAACTGGAAGATGAACGTGTGAGTGCAAGAGTATTTTTGGCGGGCTTTGTTGTCACGCTTTAGTTAGGAGCTGTTAGTTAGTAGCTTTAATTTATGTTGCCATTAGCAGCATCCAAACGCACTTAGTTAAAGAGAAGGAGAGAAAAACACTGAAAGAGAGAGAGAGAGAGAGCGGGCGAGAGTGAGTCGATTTATACCAGGCTACATAAATAAAGCACAACGCCAAAAAGTATGCAACTGGTTTTCATATTCGAGAAATGAGACTCGCCATTCACCATTCGCCACTCTCATTATCAGCCATCATTTACGCTCTCAGACAACTCTCGAGTGGAGCAAAGCTCTTCAAGTTGCGGGAGCCTTGAAGCTTGTTTTATCGGCGTTTGTTTTACTTCCGACAGCGGAACCAGAAACGGAAATTTCTCATTTCACTACATTTCCGGTCGCGCGAACACACACACACACACGCAGAACAGCGAGAGGGAAACCATGCAGCTCATATGCATAACATGTGTAGGGTAGAAGGAAGGTTGAAGGACACCGCTTCGAAATGAAAAATAAACAAAGAATTCTCTGTCTGTGTGTGTGTGTGTGTGTGCGTGTCTGTGGCCCCAAATCAAAAGGCAATGGCAGTATTCATTCTAACAAATATGTGAATAATAGGGCGATAAAGCAGACAAATAGACAAACAAACGAACAAACGAACAGTTAAAGCAAGGAAATGGCTAAAAACAACAACAGCAACAACAACAACAGAAAAGGCGAACAAGAGCCAACAACTAAAAACAAGGCAAAACAGCAAAGCGACGACTGCAAATCGCACAACAAATGTTAAAAACTGCCGCAAGGCATAATTTTGCCAGCTTTTTATTCTACTAGAAATATTTCGCAGGACTACAGGACTTGAAGCAAAAGGAAAACTGAGAACAGTTGACAGCATTTTGTTTGCCTTCCTTTTTTATTGTAACCCTAAGTTGTTGTTGTTGTTGCTGTTGTTGTTCTTGCTGTTATTTTAGTCCTGTAGTATTGCTTGTTATCTATGTATTTGTGTCATTCCAACTGAGATTTCCTGTTCCAGTATTCTGTGTTTATTTTTAATGTAACAAAAACAAAAAAAAAAAACATTTGAAATTCCAAGTGGGCAAATGAGCTTTGAGGGACTAAGCAGGGTTAAGTGCCTTATTTATTTTTAAATATTTCATTTTTTTGCATAGAAATATAATACGCCGCTACTCAGTTTTCAGCGAATTGGTTAAACCTACTTATGGAATGATTCAATTATATTATACATATTTTTATTCCGCTGGCAAAAGCAGCCTCTAGATATTTCTTTAGGGCTTTAAAGAGAGTGGCTTTTAGATCTGGTTAGAAGCTGTTTTCCAGCTCTGTAATACGATCCAATGTTGGAAATCTCTTCCAGTCTAAAACCAACTCAATTTCAAATCGATTTGTGTAGAAAGCCTTTTTTTAAATGCTTCAAAAACCTTCACATTTTGTATAAATATTTCTAAATAAAACAAAAAAAAAATATAGTCTTCCAAAATTCTAAGAAACGAACGGGTTTTGAGAGGTTTAAAAAACAAGGATCAGGAGTTGCTGACTATTTAGGAAATGTTTTGTGCCCCAAAACTTATTTTAAATGATTTTCTAAATAAATTATATTATAAAAAATTATTCTGTACTTAATAATTTCTTTATACACAAAATTCTATTGTTTTAAAGAGGCTTTTTAACCAAAAACAGGTAAAAGTAAACAGAGAATTTATTAATGCCACAGAGTGTATTAATTTGGAAAAAGGTATCGCAATTCAGGTCAATCTCAAAACATTATTCACATGCTCAACTCCTTTTTTCTCCATGTTTTTTAGGCAAAATTTCCACTTGGCTGAATTTTTCAACAGAAGAAAAAAAAAATTCAATTTTCATTTTCTGACAGCTGCGAATAGAAAAAGAAAACACGAAAATTTAGAAAAAAAAAACAGAAACTCGAACAAATTTCAAAAGAAAAATGCGCCTGTCGCTAATTACGAAAATTTATTGAAATCAAAAGTGTCAACCCGGGGAAAAGGGGGGCTGTGGGCGGGGTAAAAAATCGGCTTTGCCGCTTCAGCTGCCGGCGGGTTTCGGTCTCTGGCTCTACTTATTGACACTTGACCAAAAAATGGTAATTTCTATTAAAACTTTACAGAAATTCGCTGCTAAAAAACATTTTCTATTTTTTTCTTTGCGTCTTTTTCCTTCTCTTTTTGGGCCATTTCGTTTGAACCCCGGCAAAGTAATGAAAGTTCAGCGGGGGGAAGAAAAAAGTTTTCGATTTCAATGCTTACAAATTGGCATTAATTAATTTTCAATGTTTTTTCTTCCTTTTTTTGTTAAGAGTAAAGTGAATTCTTTTAGAAGGCTTAGAGACTAACTAAGCCGCTAAGAAAAATAAAAGGCTTATGCCTTATTCTAATAAATTGTTCAGTTTTTTTCTCATCATTTTTTTGCTCCATTTATGATACAATTAACAACTAAGTAAAACTCAATTAAACCAACTTGCGGTTATATTTCTCTTGGCATAATGCCCCGAAAAACAAAGTACTCCAATATAAAGTATACGCCAGGTATATACGTATATTTATATTATACTCACCCACAGTTTGCATACTTTTCCAATTAAACCGAGCCATAATAAAAAAAAAAAGAATGTGGAAGAGTTGAAAGCTGAGCCGCCGCATACCTAAAAATTATATATATAATTCCTTTTTTATTTTTGGAGCTTTGGAGAATATAAACATTCATTTGCCAGTCGCTGGCTCGTCAGGAATGCGAACCAACCTGAGTCATATAAATAATTCCTTTTCATTAAAAAATTTTTTTTTTTTCTTTCGCGTTCTCATTCATTTTTTGTTTCTTTTTTTTTCATATTTTTGTCTTGCTTTTATTTTGTATCTTATCATATAATAAACGAAAAGGGAGCGGCCTTGTGCCTAATATGAATTTTATGCGAAGGGCTTGAGATACGCCGCGTTGGGTTTCGAATTTAAGCTCGGCCGCGGTTCAGGCCATAATACTTGCCGCCCTTTATTTTTTGGGTGTGGCATCAGAAAAAAAAAATTAATGTGGTTATGATGTGTGGGCCGAGAGGCAGAGCAGAGAGTAAAATTGAAAAAAAAAACCCGCTAAAAAATGCACTTAAATAAAAATTAAACTAGCCAGAAAAGGCTAACTTCGCAACGACTTTACACAGTGGAAAAAAAAGTGGAAACTGTTGCTAAAATTATTTATTTTGACGCACAGTTGGACAGGGTATACACATGTCGTATAGTTTAATAAAATGATGGTAAATCTCTTTTTATGCTCTATTTAATAGCACCTTCCAGAAATTGTATCTAAATTGAAGACTGCTGGGCAAAAGTTTCTTTATCAGGCCAAAGATTAACAAATTTACGAAACAAACTTTTTATACCCTGTAAAGCAACAAATGTCTAAAGGATAATTAGGCCTTAAAATTCAGAAAGTTCTAATAACATTTTAGTTTGATAGTTTATGGAATTGAAGCGAGATTTTAATGAATTTTAATAAATTAAATTCCATAAAATTTAATAAAGCTTTTTTACAGGGTATTTTCGATTCGAATAAAAGCAACTTGTTTTTTTTTTATTACTTGCACAAAACATAAAAACTTTTCAATATATTTGGAGGGGAAAAAATGTCCAGTCCGAAGTCGTGTGTAAAAAAGTTTCTGGTAGAAGCTATAAACTTGCGTTACGGAGTGGTTTTTGGTTCCTGCTTTGGTTCCTCTTTTCGATGTGGTCAAGTTTTACGCTCTAAGGAAAACAAATGTCGAAGTGGAAAAGCGCGAGAAAAGAGTTTTGCAGCGGAGCATGGAAAACTAAGACAAATGAGGCGATAATGGGAGGAGAATTATTTCTACTTAAAGTCAATGCAGAGTGAAGAGTTTTGCTTACTTCTTTTTATTATTATATACCCTAAAAGTGGGGTATACTTGTTGCGCCATCTACTATGCTGTGAGTGATATATGCTTATATATATCTTTTTTCAATGAATCATGCATCACTAGTCAGGATCAAGGAACGCCTACACATTCAGAAGTTTGGCTCATTGTAGGAAAATTGAATGGAATTGAATTCATTTCAATGGAAGCGGCAAACTGATGATAAGTAGCAATCATTTCAAGGAATGCCATTCGCAACAAAACACAACTATAAATAATAAGCGATTGTATTGTATTTCATTTGAAAGGACGACCCACTTTTTCACTTGAAGTCAGAGCCAAAAAGCAAAAGTCTTCGTCCTTTGTTTAGTGTTGCTTTCGCAGTGTGAACAAAGGATTCCAATGCTCAAAATATTTCGCCATGTTTAAGCACGTGTATTGGCCAAGTTTATTGATGAGCTCAGACATTGTCGATGACGACAATACACAGAAATGACGAACGGACGAAACGACTTCTCGACACTTGAGCTTAGCGCGAAAATAGCTATTTATAAATGATGTTTTTTTGCGTTGTTGTTGTTGTGTTCAGCAGCTTAATAAACAAGCAACATTGCTCTTCAAGTCAGGCTTTTTAAACTAAGGTATTTCTCTATGTTAGGCAGGCCTAAACAGGACGTTTCTTTAAGTTTTTCAGGTATTATTCAACTCATATATTTCTGGCCGTGAATTAACAAATACTCTGACGAATTCTGTTTCTTTTTCTCTGCAGAAACGTAAGCTCAATTTATTGGACTAAACCCTATTTACTATATATATGAAGTAGTAATTGAATTTATCTGTAATCCCGGCCATAACGCGCTCTAAAACTTACGACAGGGCCTACATATTTTATGTTTTCATTTCTTAGTATATTGCCACGCCCACGAAAAAGCCACATATTTTGTGAACATAAATTTCTAGCAGCAAAAGCTAAAAACCATTTCTACCACTTTTTTTTCGGGTATTTTTTTTCAGTTTTTCATTTTTTGTTTGTAAGAGGAACGCAGTGCAATGCAACGTTGTTTTTTATGGCATTTCATAACGGGTCCTGGGCATTATGTATTTCCAACATGCTAATGCCAAAGCCACTAAAACACACATTTCGCTGCTGCTGCAACAACAACAACAACAACAACAATGGGAACAGAGGAACAACGAATAAAAATGGCCAGCAAATTGAAAAGTGCGCTGAAGGCTGGCAAGTTTTTCATATAAATCTGAAACAGCTGCCACTAAGAATAGGGGTACAGCATCCAAAAACAAAAAAAATGCTCCAAGAAATTGAAAGTATGCGCACAAAGGTACAAAAATTGTTTGCAAAGCCGACAACTGCTACACGGCAAAAAAAGACTAGTAAGGCGAGGTCAACTGCGAAGCGACGAAGATTGCATGCCCTATAAATATATTTCCACTTTAGCAGGAATTCCACTTTAAGTTTCAATTTACAAGCTGCTCTATCAAATTTTTCAATTATTATATATCAGCTTTGAAGCTGCTGTACTCCCATATGGATATTCTTTGTACTTATCTCACACTTTTCATCTTTTAACACTCTCTGGAGCTCATCAGTTTGAAGTGGCAGGCAGGGCCCAAGGACTTTACACCTTGCTGAGCTTTCAAGCATTATTTGCCCTGGCGCCCAACACACCAAATCCCTTCAATTATGCGCACATTACAAGCTAATAATATAAACTAAAGGATTACCCCGAGGGTGCTACAGAATATGTGCAAATAATACATATGAAATAGACCCGGGCACTTGAGCCAAATGCCATCAAATTGCTGCTGCCGCCGCTGCTGCTGCTGCTGCTGCTAAGGCTAACCCGATAGAGTATTTTCAGGCTTTAAGCTAAAGCTCACTTCTCAGAACTTTTGCTTGTAATTCAATGCTTGTCGTAGGAGTCAAAGGAAGATATATATATATGAAAAAAAAGAGACGAGAAATGAATTTAAGCGCATTTCAAATACGCACACAGCGCCTAAAAGCGCGCCGCGTACGTTGTGCTTAACGCATTTATGTTGGAAACGTGATATAATAAAGAGAAGCAGCAAACAAAAAAAAAAAGAAAAGAAAGAAAGCGACAGAAAAAAGGAACTACACCAATCCCAGACGAAACGAAACGAATCCAAAAATCCTATACAGAGGCCTCCTTTTGATATCAATATCTGTACAACCCTTTGCAAAAAATATTACTCATACGCCGCATTGACCCGCCCACACACGCACGCAGCGAAATCAAGTCAAAGCGGCGCACAAAAATATGCTATAGAATTTTTTCGCACCCTTAGCACTTGCACAAGGCGGCTGTAAATTGAATTGAAATTCGATGGCACTTAGCCTGCCATGTCTGTCCGTTTGTCTGTCTGTCTGTCAGTCAGTCTCTCTGGCTGACTGTGTGTCTGCCCGTCTGTTGCTCCTTAGGTCTTTAGGGCCCGCCTTACCGTCTATATTAAGGTCTCAGCTCAGCTGCCATGCCATCATCATCATCATCCTGGCGCATTAGGCGCGCATTTTCGAGTGCCTTTCCAAGGATAAACGTAAATTTTATTAGTTTCTTTACTGTGCACCCCTCCCTACCCACTTTATCCTCGTCCGCTGCTGCCGCCTCTTTGCATTAGCGAAAATTAGTCAGGCAACAGCAGAAGCAGCAGCAGCAGCAGCAATCGAATTCAACGAATTTATTGATACATAACATAGTGTATATACATACATACAGATACAGATACATATATGTATAATTATTTGATCATATTAGTCGGGTTTTTTATGAGTTTTTCATTTAAAAGTGAAGAAACTTTGATATATTTATTGGCGGGCATTTTTTTAGCACGATTTTGTGCCTCAACGTGGCTTAAAAGCTTCAAATAAATTGAGTTAAAATTGAATAAGGATTTACTATAATATTCTTGCTGAAGAAGCAACTAAAATTATACTTTTCAGTTGATTATTTTTCCGACCTTAGAAGCGAATTTGCCAAATATAAAATGGGAAATACTTATACCACTCTGAAGTCTGTCAGTCTGGAAAAAAATCTTTTATAATAAGATATAGAGATCTGATTTTAGAGACAGTACCTAAAGACCCAAAGCAGACTTTAAATTTTTCCAACATTTTGCTTGAAATTTAAAGTAAATTCTCTATATTCAAGCTTGAAAATTCATAATTCAAACCATGCCAGTAAAAAGTTAAAATACGTAAAGAAAAATATTCTTGAAGCAAGCAGAACTATGAATATATGTAATAAAAATATTCAAATTTTAATCCAAACTCTTTAATTCTTCTTTGAAGACCATTTTCAGGTCTCTTACCCAATCCAAAGCAAACTTAAAGCAACTTTCTCATATGGTTTTCAACTGAATTGTATAAAAATTATTTTCTGAAATGAATTCTCTCATCTGCAAGAAAATTTCTCAGTTCTTAACTATTTTTTCTTTAATTTAAAAATTTGTTTTATTTCGCTTGCTGAATGCCTCTTGATTCGAATTGCCATTTGCCCATTTGGCGTATTTGCATAGCCAGCAAAAGTGTTGACAGTTAAGCGGAAAAAACGCTGAAAAGAATCTAAATTAACGTTATATAATTTGACATTTCGCCTTGTCAAATTAATGTGAAACTTTTTTCTTTATTCAATTGGAATGGGAATGGGAATGGAAATGGGATTGGAATGGAGCTTGGGGTGTGGGAGAGGGCAAATATGTTAGGGCATTTATTTACAGAATTGCAATCAAGTATTTTCTTTGCTCTCTCTAATGAATTTGCCTAGCGACAAGCGACTTTTTATGCTCGTATTATTGGGGTACTTGAGATTGGATTTCAAAATAAACGAGCTGTAGATCTGACATTTATTGGACAGGCTAAAAAGGCTCAAAGGCCTGGGCGGGGGGGTATAATGTAACAAAGGGTGCTACGAAATTGGATAGCAAATGAATGGCGTGGGTTCTTTAGGGGGATCAAATTAAAATATTATGTAAAAGAAATAAAATTAAAACAAAAAAGAAACAAACACACACTCACATCCTTGAAATAACCTTCCCATTGAGTCACCCTCAAAGAACGCAACATTTTGCACCCTATCAAGCTAAGGACATGTAAGAATGCTCAATAAGAGGGTGCAAGACTTGAAAATACCCTGTACCAGTACATCCAAGGCAATATCTCTGAAATGATGAGTCTTATGAGCTATTTTATCACTATCTTAAAGTGGTGTTTAAATATAGACAGACAGATGGATAGATGGATGGATGTGGCTCGATAGGTCCTGCCATAACCTGTTACAAACGTCTTACTCCTTTTATATCCCTCTATACGATTACAGAGTATAACAAAGCTGAGGAAACTTAGCTGTCAATTGGATACGTATTTCAACCGCAACTTACCTGCAAATGGCAAAAATTGTTGTTGAGATTAGGGATGTGTCTGGTGGTATGAGCCAAGCGTTTGGCAAATACTACAATTCTGTCCAATTCAGGAAACTTAAACTAAGCACACGCATTGAGCAAATATTACACTAACACTTGGCGGACACTTTTGCCAGATGCAATTCTACAATTTATTGCGTATACGCAGCGTGTTACCTGACCAGTTAAATGGCGTGGAAGGCGGAGAAGAAGAAGGCAAAAGCACACACACAGCATAGAGAAAAACCATTTTCAACTGTCAGTTAGGAAAATGTGAAAAACAAATAACTTGTGCATGGGATTTACTTGAGTTTATTTTGAATTGAGTGGATTCACGTACGTGTGCCCACGTCTACATACATAAGATCCCAGCTGCAACTTTGTATATACTCGTAATAATAATCAAAGTCGTATCTCATTAGTCGTATACCGCTTTTGAGTTATGTTTGCTTTAGAGTGGAGTTTGTTTTGACATTTTCAATTGAAATAAATGGCGCAAAGACCGCAGCATATGCACTGCTCTATGGCAAGCACATTGTGACTCTTTAGATCAACTTGGAAATGTGCGACACTTCATTTACTTGGTCGAATATATCAGCATTTCTAGGACTAAACTTTGGTAACTAAGATAAGGAAGCTCGAAGGCTGCTTTCAGTGCTTTAAGCTAGCTGGCTGCCTTGGTAAAAAGTAGCCTTTTTAATCCTTAAAAACTGGTAGGTATTTCGTGATGGAGACAGCATATTTAGTAGGACTATCAATATGTTAAATACAGCGCATTAAAGTCTATAAATTAAGATAGAATCCAATATTTATGGCTTAGAAAAAAACTAGATTTATAAAGACACAAATAAGACTCCAAGACCCCATAAGATAAATTAAATAAATAAGCTTAATCAATGAATTGTATACTCAGAAAAATTAATATCACTACTAAATCTATATTATTGGGGTATAATTATATTGTCAGTATATATTTAATGCACTGAAAAATCCATCTGCAACCCCAAAACTATATTTATATTAGTGAATTTGATGCCGAGATGAATTGATATAGTCAATTCCGTCTGACTGTTCTTTTGTCTGGCTGAAACAGCAGCACATATGTCTGAACCAGCCAGATCTGACAATTTTATCTTATAGTAGCCATGGAAAAGAGTAATCAACTTGGAGAGAAAACTGCTTTCCTTAGAACATCATAATAAATAATAAATAATAAATTTTACATTTTTCTTAGCTGAGTCTCAATTTAATAATAATTAATTAATTAGCTGTCTAAAAATTCGCGCTTCCTTTATATGCGCCTATTTCATTTATTTATTTATATTTTTTTCAACAAAATCATTAATGTTTGCCAGTGGCAAATAATTAAGCTGAAATTAGAGCTTACTCGCTGTGTATTTACTTCAAGTTAATTCCGCGAAATCCCTCAACAAAGGCCATAAATATCCACCCCGTGGAACATTTGGCTATTTAATAAACAGTTGAAATTATTTGCATACTCATTTAATTATGTGCATATACTTTTCCGTATATGCCCCAAAAAGGGGCTATAAAATTGTGTGTAATTTAATGAAAATATATTACGGCTCCCTCCCCCCGCACAACCAATACTCTCTCCCACTTTCTCTCTAATTTTATTGTCGGTTCGCCTTTGTGGCTGGTCAACCCCAGCGAAAAAGCGAAGAAAAGAAAAGAAATATAAATAACGAAATTATTCAGAATTATGAAGCATCTTTCGAGGCGGGCGCCGCATGTTAACCCTTGGCGCATTTAATATTTGGCCAAGTTTTTAATAAAAAAGCCCAACGATGAGCGCTGAGCCCTGGCAGCGCTGAGCCGCGCTGAACGGCTGTAAAATCTTAGAAAATGCATAAAAAAAGAGAAAAAACCGCTAAGTAAATACATATTAAAATTGTGTGTGTCAGTTCTGGGGGCAAGGAAAAAGACGTCTCAGCTTAACCCATTTTATGATTTTATTATTATTATTTTTATTATTATTATTATTATTTTCTTGGCTAAACAAAGTATGTTAATGGCTTCAGCTTCCACACCAAGCAAGGCTCCATTGTTTGCCTGTCTGTCTGCCTGTCTGCCTGCCTGGCCGTCAGCCTTTTATTTATGTGCCGCTAATGGACAGCGCTGAAAAACTGCAAACTTGCCACGCAATATTATTTATTATTATTATTTGCTACCCATTGTAATATTTATTCATTTGGTTTATTGATTTATGACCGTTCAGCATTTAAATCAAAATCAAAATGAACGCAATGTCTTTTCCTATTTTATCAATTTGATGCGCCTATTCATTATTATTTACGAGTATTTTTCTATATACGTCTGTCTCCATATATATATATATCTATTTTTTTCTTCTCCACTTGAAATTTATGTTACCACTGACCACAGCAGATTCATCTTCATTTCTAAGATGCCTGCTCCGCCTGCTCTGCTCACTGCTCCCTTCGTTCTGCGCTGCTCCCTTTCCACAACAAATGCTGCTTGATTAGTTGATGACACTTTGTGTGTGCACAATACACACACACAAACAGATATCTGAGTGAATACCACTGCCTCAGCGCAGGGACGTAGTCAAGAGGGTAAAGAAACAAGGGGTAACTTTGAGCAACTTTTACCCTCTTAAAGAAAGTCTAGATTTTAACATAGCTTAGGTTAACGGAGGAAAATATAAAACCTAAATCAAATATAACATTTCAACTATTTCCAATGCATATCCCCTTTAAACTAACTTTAAGCTACGCCGCTGCACGCGTTAACTCGATATGTAACTATATACTCTTCTCTCTGCTCTTGCTCACAGCGGGATCTTGTGGCTAATTTGATAAATATGCGCGCGTTTATTCAAATCAATCAGCGTCAGGACGAATAATGTGCCGCCTCTCCTCTGCCCTTTCCTTTTATTTGCTTATCACATATGCTTCATGTGCGCCTCTGCATCATGTGGCATATAAATTTGAGCTGATATCTTGAGGCTTGAGGCACACATAGGAGTATTGCAGCCCTCTCTTTGGAGATTTCATTAATGTGCGGTTAACTATAATGAGACTGGAAAGTCCTGGAGCAACAGCAAAAGGCTCCCACCAGGCACCATGGGGAGTACATAAGTAAATGCTCTATATTAAAATAAACCAAAGTTGAGGCGCTTAATATGCCTTGAATTAAATATTAATATAAATCACAAGTTGTCATATTGGTTCAACTCAAATTAATATACAAAATTAAATTTCCTCTAGTGCTGAGAGGGTGAAAATCTTAGCAAATTCTCTGGAATTACAAGGAAAGGTTCTCTCGAAAGACTTCATAAATAACCTTATGTTCTTGAAGGGTTCTTCCTATAAGTCAAAGTATCTCCTGCATCTATCTTGAAAGTTTTTATACCCTTGAAAATAGCCTTTCCTTACTAGTTTCTACATAATTTCGTTAGTTGAAACAACTATTTAATTATTAAATTGCGAAACAAAAATAAAATCTCGTCAAAGGGCAGAAAAATATTTCACTTACATACGAATTCGCGAAGTGGGCGAATAACTAATAAATTTGTAAGACAAAAAAAACCCTTGTGGCCATCTAAGCAAAGAAAACTTATTCAATTTATGGTTGAAAAACTTTGTTTTTTCTCCCGCATCTTTTTGTTTTTGCCATTAGCCAACACTGGATACGTCAACAGCTTTTTGCACTTCGTAGCAATAACAATAACAGGACAAATTAAATAAAATAATGGCAAAAAGGCATAATGTAAAGTTATGTGAGAGAGCGACAGAGAAACAAAAGCAAAGAGAAACTATATACGTCGCGTCGCGTCGCGTCTCTGTCTAACTGAACTGAACGGGGTCACGCGGCATATACGCAATGCCAATAAAAGCGCAAATGATTGCTACACACAGAGCAGGATAGAAAGAATGGGGCAGCAAAAAAAAAAAAAAACACAGAGAACAAAACAACCAAAAATGCCTTTTATTGAAATTTATGGCACAAGTTGCTCGCGTTCAGCCCAGTTATGAAATCAGTGAAAAAGTCAGCTCTACACCAACAACAACAATTCAACACATTTCAATTAGTTTCAATTTGCTAAAAAGCCAAAAATTCAATTGGATAGCAGCATGGATTTTGATTGTAACACACACAAAATGTGTAATATTCAATTGTTTAGGCGGTTCCTAAATATATAATAACAATCGAATATTACACATACGCCCCATGTGCTGCCGGCAATTGCAATTCATTCGAGATGGACGCGTGTCATGAATGCGATGCAAAAAAATCACATTGAGATGCGTTCCAAACAAATTGAGTATTTTTATAAAAAGTACTCGATATATTTTGAGACTTGTTTCAAAAATTGAGCATAGCAATTTAAGGCTCCATTTTTATTTCTATTTCTTAAACAATTTTCTAAAATTCACCAAAAAAAACAAGTTAAATCAACTCTATAATATTCATATGAAAAACTAAAGAGAGGAAAATTGGACATCTAAAAATTGCTGATGGAAAAATATATTTTTCAGGTATGTTAAAAACTTACGGCTATAAACCGTGACAAGTCAAACGCTCATCTCTATGATCAAACCCTTTTTCTGGCCATTGTTTATGGTGAAATAACTGGAATATGGAATAACTGAACATTGAGGCAGGCGGATAACTAGGAACTAGCAGCCAGGAGCCAGGAGTTAGGAGCTAGAAGCTACAGCTACAGCTATCTATGACTGTGGCAACATCCGTCGCCAACATTTGTCGCCAGCTGCGCTGCCCATTGAAACGGAAATGAGAACTCAACGCAGCGGAAATTTAATAACGACCAGCAATTTAGCGACGATATGAAGGGCCACAAGACTGAGAGGAGGGAGAGGAGGGTGAAGGCGACCATGAGAACGACATATTTATGCGGCCATTTGACTGACCGCACCAGCCACGCCCACGCCTCCGCCCCCGCGCCCCCTTCAATTGTTGTGTTCATTGACAAATGACCATTTCATATGTGAAATGGCAATTCAATTGATTTCTGCGACTGTGTGTGTGTGTGTGTGTGTGTGCGGGTGTGTGTGTGTGTGTGTTTGCAATTGAAATGAAAATAGTTCAAATATGTTTACCCAGGCTGTGGCCCACAGCAATAATGAGAAGTATTTCATAAAGCCAAACAACGAAAACCAAATGCACACATAAATTGACGTTCCCCTCTCTTCACGTTCTCTCTCTCTCTCTCTCTCTCTCTCTCTCTCTGTCTGTGTACTTTGTATACAAACAAACAAAAAAAAGTTTTTATATATGTATATATAAATAAAATGACAACAAATTGTCAATAACAATGGCAAAATGTTAAACGGCCATCGCACAACTGTGCGCAATTTATGGCTGGAAGCAGATCAAGCACTCTCTCTCCCGCTCTCTCCCTCTCTCTCTTATGTCATGGCCATAATAATAAATTTTATAGTTTAATTTGGCATTGCACAATTGCTACTCGTAGTCAAAGGTTCGACAATTGCATATCATAAATTTTATACCACTGATAAGGTAAGAGTGGAGCCCTAAAAATGGCCAACATTTAATCAGCAGTAGCAGCTTTTGCAGTAGTAATTTATGGTTGTATTCGCCGAAGATGTAAATACCCTCACAGATGGTAGAGAGTATCAATATTACATGCTACTTTTAAAAAGTAAGTAGTATAATCATAATATAAACCTCCATTAGTAAGGTAATAATCGAACCCTAAACCCTAGCAGTTTTTAGTACAGTAGAAGACTTAAATACCCTCACAGATTGTTCCATTGGCAGAGTGTATAAGCATTTTATAACGTTAAAAAGCCTACAATTATTAAAAGTTATTAAAAAAAGTTTGAAACTTTACTTTACCCTTTAAAAATTGTATAAGAAGGGTATATTAAATATGCGAATATATCAAATAGATAATAGAAACCAGCTCTGGCCATATAAAATATATATATATATAAACTCTTCATCAAGAACGTCTGTCTATTTGTGTCTGCCATAGAGTTTATAGACTCTAAAGTGATAATGAGACAGCAACTAAATACATCATTTATGTTTACAGGGTATAACCTAGTCGACTAAAGCTTTATTTTTCAGTTTTAAATTAAAATACTTTGCAAGCAATGTGCTCAAAAACCAAGCATTTTTATCAGCACCCATAATTGACACACACACACACATGCACACACACACACAGATGAATTTTCAACAAAAGCGTTAAAGAAATAATTTTCTATGAAATTAATTTTCCTAATCAGCGAAGGGAAAAGCCGCTCTTGACTTGACTTTTGTTTGCCTTTGCCGTCTAAAACACACACATATGCATCAAAAAAAAAAGGGAAAAGGGAAAAGGGAGAAGGAAAAAGGAAAAGCTCTCCTTGAGTCGTTTGGCACTGAAATTAAATGCCTGGCTCAATTATCTTCTTGACATTCTTTTTGAAGGCAGCTGCCCTAAAAAAAATACCCTCCGATATGTGTGGCTCAAAGGGGCGGACAGACAGAAAACAGACAGACAGAAGACAGAGGATAGAAGGAGAAGAAGCCGTCAGCAGGCTGCCAGCTGCCAGATAAGAAAGAGTTTTCGACTTGCCTGTAAGCTTGTGCATTATTTTTGCAATAGGATAAAATATAGAAAATTAAATTATGAATAACCACAGACAAATGTTATTTAATTTTGCAATTTGATTTTAATTTTTAGGTTGAAGTAATTAAATTTGACACGAACTCGTACAGAAACCTAAATCCAAACAGAAAGAGAAAGAGAGAAACTTTGGAGCAGACTCAGAGCTAAGCCAAAAAGTAATTATCCATTATTTACTTTATTTTACAGCTCACACGTACACAGAGAGAAAGACTGAAGGACTGAAGCAGTGAAGGACTGAAGGACTGCAGGACGAACTGAATGCCTGAATCTATTCATTCGGTATTCACACCATGCCAGAATTAGAAATTAGCATAACAAAAGGATGCTGCACAATCCAAACATTGCTAAGTCGATTCTTAATTTTCAATTAAAATCCAATTTGTGCACAAAAACGCCAAAGAGTTTTTCCATTCTTTCGCATTCAGAATGAATTATAACTTGCACACACCACATAAACCCCAGGCCCAGTCGTACCCCCAAAAACTCAGCAAAATATATATAAACATAGATATATATGCAGATATTTATACAGATATATATATATATTATATATACATGTACAAAAATCCATTGTCAACTGCAAAACGGACACGCAGCAAGTGAATGACTTGAGTTTGCTTTGGTTTGAAGTGCTTGGAATTGAAACTGGAACTTTGCTTATCCAAGTAAAGGATTTTCCCACAGAAATGAGAATTAAGATAAATAAAAATTCTTTTTTTCCCAATTCTTTAAGCTTTTCCTATTCAAAGTAGTATAAACTATAACTCTCTTAGTAAAATTCTATTTAATAATCAACAGGCACAAAAAGAACCTCTTTATACCCTACATTCTTCCAGTTCTTCCAGTCTGCAAGGGTATATTATCTTCGACACTAAAAAGATCTTGAAAAAAAAGACATATTCAATTGTTCAGTTGACCAATTTGCTTTGTTTATTTATAGTTAATACGGTTAATTTGATAAAAGTGAAAAACTAAAATCATTTACAACTTGATTTAAAAAGTTGGCGTCCTTTGTAAAAGCAATAAAATCCTCTTTTCTCAGCAGTTTGAAATAATAGCAGGGATCCATCCGAGTTTCTCTTGATCAACTGAAGTTTTGGAATATAATTTGCTCAAATTGTTTCGCTGACCTTTGATGTCCTGCGCTTATTCGTCTTCTTCTTGAAGCCAAAGGTATGCACTTCCCGCAAATGCTCATATCTGCTGGCATATTCACCCGTGGAGTCCAATTTTATAGCCAGGGCTACTAAATTACGTTCACCCGTGTAATGCAAACTGATCAAAAAGTTGACCAAGGCTAGCTCAAATCTCTTGTCCAAATCATTGAGAATATCGGTAGTCCTCTCGCAGGCTCTACGAAACTCGTGTCGACGATTATATTGATATGTTGGGCCGAAATTATGCAAACATTTGGCGAACAGCTGACAATTGGCTATCAATTTTTGATGCTCTGCCTCGAGTTTTATGATCATATTGAAGATCTGTCCCAAATGATACTTGGACTGGCTGCGCTTCCTGCTCCGAAAGATGCCCGCCTCAATGGTATCCAGATATTCAGCATGAAACTGTAGCATATCATCCAGAGTTTGCGTTGCCTTGCAGCTGTAGTAGAAGCCCTCAAAGGCACAGGTCAACACATCCATCTGTATATAGTTTTTAAGGCTATGCATAAATTTGCTCATCTTTCCGATGATTTCATCGAAAAGCGCCCGAACTGAACGCACCTCATTCATATGCTCCATATTAATGCGTTCCCGAAAATGAGTCTGTTGTCGCTTGATGCGCTCAGAGATCATATAGTTGGCATAATGTATTGGCCAGAAGCATTCAAAAAAGGATTCATATCTTTCAATTCTATCACCTAGTAAGGCTCTCCAATACAATGGCAGTTTCCAGCATAACAGAAAGCGACTCCAGCATTGAGTGCCCATGTTGCTGCTCTTACTCACATACAGGGCGCTGTTGTGCTTGCCCAGAATTTGCTCCAGTGTGGTATTCAGTTGATGTGCTTCATAGCAAACGGCTGGTTGCTCCAAGGCCGGCTCCAGTAGCTCAATCAGCTGTTTCGCAAATGTCCCATCGGATAGCAGCAAATATTGATGCAGTTTACCCAACAGCTCCAAGGGCTTTGGATTCAGCTGTTGTAGCTGTTGCATCAACGCCTTCGATGTCTCCTGATGCAGACTCCAAATGAGCTCGGTTAGCGGCTGTTCATCTAGCTGCTGATAGAACTGGGCACAGGCTGCACTCAGCTGCGGCTGTAAGTCCGAAGGCTTAATTGATGTGTATAATTCGATCCTGAGAAATTCCTTGCAGTACTGATGACTCCGGCCGGTGCTGAGCACCAGCTGACTGAGGTAAGTATTCAAAAAGGGCGGCAAATCCGACTCTATCAGTTCAAATTGCGTCTGCCAATACCGATCCAGATGCACTGCATCCTTGTCGTGTTCCATAATGAAAAACTCGTTGCACTGCTCCTCCGGCAATTCGCCGCTCAAGAGCCACTTGCTCAACTTAACCAGTAGCGGTTTTGTGGCACAAATAAGCCACAGCTGCAACAAAGCATCACAGGCTGCATTCCCTTGCCCCAGCTGCTGGTACAGTGATTTAAGCAAAGGAGCATCGAGGGCTTCGCATGCCTGAAGCAACCATTGATATCTCAGCTGATAGCTACGCGTACGCCGATATAAAAACATCATACGCTCCGGATGCACTTGCTGTTTCTCATAGAATTTATAGAGTACGCCCAATTCGGCCAATAGACATGGCACCAATGCCAATCCCGTCTCACCCATTTCGGCAAGTCGTTTGCGCTGCTGCTGTAAACGTCGATAATAATAACCTATCTGCCCCAGAGCCAGCAGCAGGTAGGAATCACTGATGCTCTGCTGATGATGCGGCGAGCGGAGTAGGAGGCGAGATTTCAAAGAGGAAAGACGCAGCTGTTGGCATTCATAGCCGAGCATGCCATGCAGTGCATCCCGTATACGTTCCACATCATTGAGTTGAATGTAATCTCCACGATCACAGTGATACCAAAGAAGTGTTTCATAGATCTCCTCCTCTTTGACAGTCAACACATCCTTTAGCTTTATTCTGGAGATCTTTTTCAAGCAAATCTCGGGATGTGCTGACCATGCATCTCTTAACCGTCGGACTAACAATTTAATACGAGCTTTAACAGAGTTCACATCTATTAGACACTCATTGCAGCCACTATGGGGACCCATTATCTCCAGGAATTGTGCCAACTGCTCATAGAAATTGGCCGCATTTTGCTCATTCCGTGGGCATTGATATGCAGGATTGCATTTAAATTGCTCGATAATCGCACTTGGAGCAGCTATAGTATGTCTCTGGTGCTGCCATCTGGAGTGGCTGGGTTCCTCTTCTATCGGGTGCTGCGCGGCGCTATATTGGTATTCAGTTGGCGGCCTACCCGATGCAATGTTGAGTACATTCTCATCGGGATTTTCTTCAATCAGTTCAACCGGGATCACTGTAGAGCTCACAGTGGGAGCTTCTTGAATTGAAGGATTAATCATGTCATTCTTATCGGGATATTCTTCATTAATTTCAACTGCAATCACCGTAGAGCTCACAGCTTGAACTTCTTGAATTGACGGACCCATCGATTCAATGTTGAGTTCATTCTCATCGGGATTTTCTGCATTAATTCCAGCCACGATCACTGCGGAACTCACAGTGGGAGTTGAAAGATTAATCGATTCATTCATATCGGGATTTTTCGCCATCATTTCAGCCGCAATCAATCTAGAGCTCACAGTTTGAACCGCTCGATTATGCAGCAGAGTTCGTTCAGTTTGCTGCTCCTTATCCAGTTTTTCATAGGTTATTTCATAGATCTTCGGCTCTTCTTCCTCTTCATCCAAAAGCCAGAAGCAGTCCGAGTTATTAGGCTGAACATTTGCTTCTTCATATTTATAACTCATAAACTGCATAAAGCGCTGCTGCTGCTCCTGTGTTTCTTCCGGTAAATTCCAATGGAATATATATAATGATTCAAGGGTTTCTTCCTCCTCAATACGTTCCAGCACTTCTATAGACTCGTCGACGTCTACATTGTTCGGTATTTCCATAATCTTAGCATGTTCCTGTTCCCATCTAAACCCAATTAAGTTATAGACACTTCGAGTCTCCGCGTAGCAGCATGTAAAGCCGATTATTTTGATTTTTATAGGCAAATTCCTGATATGTTTAGGCTTCATGAGCACTTTTAACACAGGACGAGCGACACTCTTAGAGCATTTGACAGGCTCTTCGTTTAGATTTATAATTCTTTGAGCCAGATCGTTGAGCCGGTCAATGAATTCTTCACGATATTTAAGAGTCTCGTCCGAGTCCATGCTTTCCGGCTTTTCATCATCGAAGAGTTTATAACAAAATTGCAAATAAATCTGACGAGTTTCGTGGTCAGGTCCATACTTCAATAATATTCTATAAAGATGTAAAAAAAGTTTATACCGCAGCAAATGCAATTGCCGAAAATGTACAACTCCGGGCGAGAGAAACTCCTTGAATCGATTCCGGAATTGATACAATTTAATCGCAGCACCCTTGCTGCCAAATGTCTCGTCCTTATATAAATGGATATAATTCTCCAAAGTAGTTTCTTGATAGCATAAAGATACACTCAATACATAAATTCGCATAGATATGTTCATCGGGACAGTTCGGGAAGAGCCCACAATCTGAGTAAACCGCTCCATGAGCTCCTTGCATCGCTTCGGTTCCTTTTGCTCGTCAGCCATGTTGAAATAGTTTAACGTCCAATTTATTGTTAAAAATATAATAAAGTCAATTACTGGAAAATAGAAGTTTAATAAAAAGTGAATTAAAAAACAATTATTAATTACTTACCGTGTAAAAGAAGGTCCTAAAAATAAGTCGCTTATTTCATTTAATTTTCTTTAGAATTTGTTAAATATTTTACTACTATCCAGGTTCAGAGCTGAAATAATAATGAGGAATATTATTTTTGTATTCTCGCATGAAAAATAAAATCAGGCAAAGCCTACCTTTTTTTAATATTTTTGTATTTTTCAAATGAAAATGAGAATCTGGCAAAGCCTACTCTTTTTTATATTTTAATGAAAAAGAAAATCAAGCAAAGCCAACTATATTTAAATGAAAAATAAAAGTCTGCTTAGCCTACTCTTTTTATGGCCCTTTTTTAAAGGCATTTACAATTTTTTAATATGTAATTTAAACAAATAAAAACAGTTTTATTGAATTTAAATCTTTTTTTGATGCAAAATAAGAGAAGATTTGAATACTTAATTTATATTAAAGCCATACAATTTATAGCGCTTTAGTAAAAAGTATTTAAACAATATTTCCCAGCTGTTTTTTAAGGACCCAAGCATTTTTAATAATATTCAGATTAGAGCTCTGGACAGGTCAGGGAAGAAGGGGCTATGTATCTATCTATCTATCTATCTATTTACCTATCTATCTATATATCTATATATCTATCTATCTATCTATCTGTCTATCTATCTATTTAACTATCTACCTATCTATCCATCTATCTATCTATCTATCTATATATCTATCTACCTACTATCTAAGTCATTAAACATTTGGTTGGATACATCCTCCATAATAAGGAGCATTATCTTGTGGAAGATCTTCTTTATTATAGATATGCTTTCATAGATCAACCTATACGACTGCAACATATTCTACATTAGACTATTCCATTACATTTTATAAAGCAAGAATCCACCTAATCTTAGGTATAAAACATAATGGATATATTCCACATATTTTAAATCCTGCAATTAAATCTAAGCTGAGATACATTTTGGTTTATCTATTCGCTGTTGTTTCTCCTAACCCAGACACACAGGTGTAATTAACTCATAAATCTGTCAAAAAGATTGTCGGCAAGTAAAAACTAAACTATTCAGCAAAAATTGCCTTGCTTTCACCTGCTTTTACACCTTTTGCTGCGTTTCATTCATTACAGAGCTCTCAACAGGGCACTCAAAATGTATGACGCTACTTTTAACCTCAGACAGTAAAAAGTTTTCCCACTGCAAAAGGAAACTATGCAAAAGATAAGTGAAAAAGATTATATATGCATTGTAGTAGAATTTACCGCCAACATCAGCGACTAAAAAGAAGAAAATAGCTAAAAAAAAAAAGTGGCTAAAACCAGTGACTGAAATGGCAACAAAATTTACGTGCGAGCAAGTCAAATGCAACGGAAACGGAAGCAGAAACAGCCATTTAAGAAACTGTCACGAAACAGACAAAGAGGCGATACAGCAAGAGGCAGAAAGAGAACAGAAATTAGCAATCTGATTTTTGGCAAGAAGCCCTCAGGCAACACCTTTGGCAGAACCGGAGAAGGGATCCAAGTAAATGAAATAAAAATTAATAAATAAAAAATACATTTTTAAGCCAAAATCAAGCTAAGTGTAGAGAGTATCTTGGGGAACTTCTTTCGAAATTTTAAAAGGGTAAAGATCTAATAACAATAAAATGCCAAGAAGACTGTTAATTCATACCACAAATTGCCGACATAAGTCTTTCAATGAAGAGTATTTAATGTCTCACAAAAAACGTAGCACAAAAGCACACAGCTAACAATAAAAGTTGTGTGCCCATTGAAAGGGAAGTTCAATACAAAAGCAGCTTCTAACTAACCGAACTCACTGCTTTACCAATCTATATATATATATAGATATATATAGATATAGACAGACACTCAAGTTGTAGTTACCGATTCATGTGAATGTTCAACAAACGAGTCAGTGAACAATGCAAATAATTGTCAAACTTAACACGGTACAAAGGATGACAAAAAAGATGTGAAACCCCAGGAATGGAAGCGTATGATTTTTATAGCGGCATTGTGCGCAAAAACGGCAAAGAAAAAGTGGGTAAAACTTTTGGTTGTTGCCTGCTGATTGTCTATGCTATTGGCTCCGGCTCCGGCTCCGACTTCAGCTCCGGCCCAGCGCCGGGCAGGCATTCAAACGTGCTAAGCGGCGCTTTAATCGCGCACAAATACACTGCAAAAAAAAAGAAGGTGCAAAGCGGGGGGGAATTTCCCCCAGTCATTGGCTTTGCACATTTGAATGAACGCGAAACTGTCGACGAATTGGTTGCGGGTTACTCCTTAGTCCTTAGATTCCTAGTGTCATTGCTGCTGCATCCCTCCCACCACCCACCCAGCATTACAATGAAAGTCAATAAATTTGATTTGACATTTGCCACGCCTTTTCATCCCTTACCCCGCACCCATCTCCTTGTGCTGATTCAGCACATTTGCTTGCCTTTTGCTTGTCGTGGAGGAGCTCCAATTGTAATTTTATTATCATGCCTGACAAAATGTCACACATTCAGTTTTTTAATGAGCAGGGTGTATCAAAGGCTCCACTTTTTTGGAAACTAAGCTAAAAGATGCGAAAAAAGTCAACCTGCAGCTTCTGTCTAGATATTTCTAAGCCAAAAAATTCAAGGCTACAAGGCTGCAAAATTTTGGAAAAGTTTCCAGTTCAAAAAAAGCTATAAGTTTGAGGTTGTAGTTTCAGAGAATTTTGGATAATTGCTTCTATGACAACTTTTTGGTATGATCTTCCGATCTTAGTCATTTTAGTAAGCATTAAAAGAAGACAGCCTTTCCTGTAGCTTGTTAATTTCATAGAGATATCTTAAGGCTTAAATGCGCCCTAAAAAGTATGCTACACTTTTTTCTTTGCAGAATTTCGGTGCAAGTTTTTCTGTAGCACAATTAAGCCCATTAAACTGATAACAGTTTTTAAAATAAAATACAAAATTAGTTAATGTGGCTAAGAAACTGTGCGTTCTGCATAGAACTTGACTCAAACTGCTGCATTACACTTAAATAATAATATTTTGCGTAGCATAATCAACATGAAAGCAATCAAGCTAATTATAGCTTGGATTGTATCGAACCGGCTGCTGCTGCTGCTGTCTATTAACTGGTCGTAGTCAACGGAAATTCCCCAAGCAAACATGTTTGGGCCAACTCAGCTACCAATTTGAAATTGACCTATGCGCTACATATAATTAATGATTGGTTCTTGACTCTGTACGGGGCTGTGTGGCATTGGCTTTGGCTTTGGCTTGGGCTTCGGCTTTGGCAACGGATGATTTTGGGGTACTGAAAATTTATGCATTGCAGCAACTTGCAGATGTAATTGGAGTGGTTCCGTCTTAGCCAGGTTTCATACGGACTTGGGTTATTAATTTACAGTTTGCAGTTTACAGTTTGCAAATAATTTTATATTACTTAAAGCCATTTTGATTATTTAGCCGTAGGCGGCAGTGTGTTAGCCACTTTAGCTAAATAGCAAAAGGCTCTGCTTAAAATCCTAAACCAATTAAAATTATACCAGCCATGATACGAGTACTTGCGGCAATTAGACAGCACTGCAAAAGGACACGGCAATTACGTGCAGCATGCGAAGCGTTATTTTATTGCACACAGTCAGACAGAGAGACAGACAGACAGACACACAGTTGAAGTGGCAACTCTCGAACCGTATATGTCATAAGCTGCTACTTAAATTAGTAGCCCGCTTGCTTGACATTGCCCCACGTCCAGTGGCAAGGAAGGAAGGTCCTTGCCTAATCCTTTTGGGCCTTAAGTACACAAATATAAAACGCTTTTTGCTCACTAATTGCATACGAAATGCAACTGCCTGTCATCTTTATAATAAACGCATTCCAGCTGGACCTGTAATTTAAATCTAAAGCTTATTTCGTTCAAAACTTAATGCGATAATACCCTACAAGAGAGGGTATATGGCATCCTGCGAAAGTCAAGGCTCAGACCTAATTGCTAATTATTAGGCAACATTTTGGTATCTTCATATTGAGCATGAAATAGTAGTAACTTTTTTACATAAATTTCGACATTTAGAAAGGGTATCTGAAAGCGAATAAGCAGTGTTTATTCGGTGTTCTCAAAAATATACGTTAAATTCGTATGCATTTGTCGCCTTGGAATGCCTATGGCAATTCCATTTGAAATTAAGCTTATTACAAGGACTAAGGATATTAGATATTACTATATATGTATATATATGTGTATAAACCTTAGTATTTATTTACTTGTATAGATTTTCGTATATTGCCTCAGCATAAATTGGCTGAATTGAAATTTATTTAAGCCAGAGCTTCAGCTATGAATTCATTAGAATGCTGAAGCTGGAATTGAAGTTTGTTTTGTTCTGTGGCTGCTTGAAATACTATTATGACATTATTTATATCTATGAGTTGTGGGGTGGGGGGAAGAGAGTGTCTGCTTGTTTGTGTGGGTTAATTTGCGTAAATTGTGTGGTTATTTGTGGCTAATTGCAATGCGTAAATCTGCAGCATTCGAAATGCTCACAATTTGTAGTGTAATTTCATTTTAATTGGCAAAAGAATGAAAGATTCATTTTCGTTTTCTTTTCTTTGCCTGACTTATAAGGTAGTTTTCCACTTTGTTCATCGTATAATAAGATATACCACAATAAAGAAGGGGGCGGCTCTTTCTCTACGCCCATTTTAGATTAAAATTCACATTCTCAGACCACTGCCAAGCAAGTGGAGAGAACTCTTGCTTTCTATCTTTCTTCTGATTCGCGCATCGTCATGCAACAAATTAAAAAATTGTGCAACAATTGGAAGCACAGAAAGAAAAAAAAAAAGGCAACAAGCAGCCAAAGGAAATTGTCAGGAAAATGCTGAAAAATAAGAAGAAATTAGAAAGAGAGGCAAACGCCAAGTAGCAACACAATAAGATGAGCAATTTCCAGAGCAGCCGCCAGTGGCAAGTTGTACTTGTAACTTACAAGTACAAGTTTCCAGCTGGGTGGTGGGGGGCGGCATTCGTCGTGGCACGTGCAACACTTGCCACAGTAATTGATAGCACGCTAGAGTGATTCGTAGTGCCATTCAGTTCGCTTCTTTCTTCCCCTTTTTTTCGCCTTCTTCTTTGCTGCACGACAATTTTCTAATAGATGCCAACGCGTTCCATTTAAATCGCAAGACTTCCTCAGTAATCCAAGAATTTCTAGATTTTTCAATCTAAAAATCGAATTGATTGCACTAGAAATATTTTCTCAAAATTCTGAATCAGAAAGTTGTTTAAATTTAATCTAAATTGATAACTTCTAGATAAGATTCCTATTGAGAAACTGGCACAATTCTTTAGAAAGTTAAGAAAAAAAAGTAGTTAGAAGAAAAGATATATTTGCAAAAAATGTAGGATTAACTTTATTAAAGTGACTATTAAATTTTCATAATTCTAAGATTTATATTCAATATTCTTATCAATGCGGCTTACAATGCTTTGAGGCACTGCATTATCCTGATTATCTGAATGATTATACACTGGGCAAGAGATCCGCTTACTTTTGCTGGATTTGATACTATTTGGGTCTGCCAATTTTGTCATAGCTTCGGTATATTTCTCAACGGTTATAAGCGATGCTGGATCCTTATCTTCCCTTTGATTTCTATCTTCTGCTTCCCTTAGAGACTTTTCTATAGCTTGGAGACTACGAGCATTGGCATCGGCCACTGCAATCAGAGCAACCGCCTCGCCATTAGCCTTATTTATATTCTCCAGCTGCTCAGCTTCAGATGCCAGAATTCTAGATTTGCATTTACCTCTGGCTATATTAATTTCAGATTCACAAGCGCCTTCCGATTCCAGAATAGCTGCTCTTTTCTTACATTCTGCAACGACCTGCATATGCATTGCTTCCAGGATTTCAGTGGGTAGACGTATATTACGAATTTCATAGCGTAAACACGAGATTCCCCATGCCTCGCCGGCATTATTAATGGTCTCCACAATGCTGAGATTTAGAAATTCTCCATCGGCCATCACTTTGTCCAAGGACATTTTTCCAATTTCATAACGCATCGTCGCTTGGGCCAGTTGAGTTGTGGCAAATTCTGGATCCTCCACACCATAGGAAGCCTTATAGGGATCAGTAATACGTAAAAATAGCATGCCCTCAATACTGAGCGTTATATTATCGGTCGTAATAACACTTTGCGGCGGCACATCTATCGCAATTTCCTTTAAGCTTTGTACGTATTTTACTGTATCGACAACCGGTACCAAAATATTTAGTCCTGGCTCAAGAATTCTATGAAATTTACCCATACGCTCCACCACCCATGCCTCTTGTTGGGGCACAAACATTAGAATTGTATTCATTGGCGTGGAGGTCCTTAATCTTGACTGTAAAGTACTCCAAGAGTTGACTAGCAAAATGTCCTTTTGCAGCAACAATCTTCGCGCGGAAAGCAATAATCTAGACATTCTTCTTTTAAATTCATAAATTCTGATATTTACACAAAAAATTTGGCCTACTAAATGGAGGTAAAATATAGTCTATATTTTAAAAAAACAGACACAACAATTAGTTAAGCCTAAAGCAAGGAACTATTTTTTAGAATTAAGAATCCTGTTTCAGATTATGCCTGACTTTTTTTACGAGTATTCTTCAAATGTGGAATTCAGAAAAGCCAGGATATATTTTGATGTTCTTATATAGAAGGGACCGATATGTTTTGATATCAGCGTTATCTCTTACAGGCTTAATATAAGACTGATTCATATTGGGCACAATTTCTCAAGCAAATACTTCAAAAAATACATTTTATAAGCAATCTCCGGTTTTGTTTCAATGCTTTTTATTTACTCCTACTTTTATTTTCTTTTAAGAAAGGTGCAACCCACATTTATCTTTGATTTAGAGTCAACATCTTGAAAAGGAAAATCAGCAGTTTCTCGCCAAAAACTTAGCTGTTTATTCTGTGATAGTAAACTGCAAGAAATAACTTCAACTTCTGCTCTATAAATACTTTCAATAATTATTTATAGCATACTTTTCAGGGCAGTATGAAAAGAAAATCTTTAGCTATTTAATTTCGAATTTGTTATCTCTCAATCATTATGTGTTTTTTATTTGCTAATCTAATTTTTTTTGTTGGACAATTAATCGCATTATTCAGCAACTAAAATAAATCATCTCAATCAAAGCAAAGCCTCTTCAGCTCCATTTCCCTAATCTACTACACACACACAGACAGGCTATAATCTTTTCAGTGTACTCTTGCCCATTGTCTTTTTCGCAATGCACAAATCTATTTTAATATTTTCTTATTTGCCACTGACATTTACGAAAAATCACATAAATTGGTGCACACAGCCATTTTATCTTGCCATTGTCATGACTTGGGGAATGGGCCCTGGAGCTCTCTGCCTTGGAGCTGAAGCTGGAGAAGAAACTGAAGCTGAAGCTGAAGGCAGTGCCTGTTCCTGCACAAATACACACAAGCATACATGACGACTACCTTACTGGCTGTACGACTGGCAAAAGAAAGTGGAAAGAGTCAGTGGGACAACACCATACAAAAGCTTTTTTCTTTTACTATTATTCCCACGTACTTAAATTTATATACCCTGCAAATAGACCTAACGTTTGGTGTTGATTTGTATGCTACAAACAAACTGAATTTCATAATTTATTTAAAATTAAAAAAAGGAAAGGAATAAATATAGTTTTTAATATTTAAACAAGCATATTTTTGAAATGGATTCCGTTTGAGTCTTAGAGATTATTTTTGATAGGTCCAATTTCTGCTTGGATAATATGTTCCATATATTCTAAACAGAAATAGTTGGCAGCATAATTTACACTAATTAAAATATGGCTAAAGACCCATTTTACAGTTTCAACTCCACTGAAATTAGAAGTCTTTGTTTATTATTCAATTGTTGATGATCCTAAAAGTAGGCTTCATTTTTTTTCTCTACTGCTTTCCTTGCTTGAGGGAAACTGGATCAGATCTTATAGGTTATTATACTTTTTTTAGGGTATTTCCTAGTCATATTTCTTATTTAAAGTGTTCAAGCGAGTCCTTATAGTTGCTGTTTTTGTTGTTGTTGTTGTTGAGCAAATTTCCACACACGAGGAACGGCAACGTTGGCAACGTTGTCGACTGAGAGATATGCAGAGATATAAAGCAATTTTCTACGTAAATACTTTGTAATGGATTTAGTAAGTAGTAAAGTATGACGCGTTTGCCATCTAGAGCATGTCTGCGCATACGAGTATACAATGTAAGAGTATGCGAGAGTATGTGCCAGTATGTGTGTGTTAGGGGCTCAATAAGAGAGAATAAAGTACTGCCTGTCTATAGCAATGTGTGTCTGTGTGTGTGTGTGTATATGCCATGTTTGATATTGTAAATCTCAGCATATATATAAGTATATAGATATATATATATATATTTTTTTGCGCATCATATAATTGATGAAAAAGTATTACAGCGATTTTCAGCGGCATTTTTTTTTCTTTCCTTTCCTTTTTTGCTGCTACTCGTTGGCCCATCGTCTCTCTGCCTTTATATAGCCTTAGTAAATGGAGCGTAGTGAGTGAATTATATTTAATGCTTTGTGTAATTTAAATATAATAAAACCTCGTATATATCTTGCCAAACACACACACACACACTCACACGAAAGACGTAGAGAATTACCTACGCAGAGTGCCAGAGAGTTGCAGACAAATATAATACGAATATTTTGTTGCTTTTGATGTCATAAATGTTCTTATGGTCCGTGCACCGAAAAGTAGGCAATAATTTTTAAGTATCATACTGAACATGGAGACAAATACCAATATAATGCCTTGGTATGGGCAATATTTTAAGAGTCATTCTAAAGAACAAATACATAAAGTATTGGAAGCAATTCAACATATTTACAATATAACAATAAATTAATTTTACATTTATTTAAAAGTAGAAAAAGTAAAATCTTCGACTTACAATCATTTAAGTATCTTTTCGTGCCTTGTTCCAGTTGTTTTACTGGCTTCTTTTTCTGCAAGCCCAAAAAAAAACATCAACAGAATTTTGTGCGCAAACAACTTGATTAAAAAACCACAAAAAGCAGCCCCCTCCTCGAACCGTAGCTAAAAAACCCATCAAATTGAATATTTGTTGACCATTCCAACCAAAAAAAAAAGGGCCCTCAATGAACATTCAATTGTGGACCGGACTGTGGTGGATACAAACTGTTTCCATATGGCGCACCGATGTGTTGTGTCAAGGAGGTCAGCCACAGGGTAATTTAAATGAAATGAACAACAAATGTACTCATACTCACACTCATACTCGTAAAAAAAAACAGAAATATTCAGTATAAACACTCAGAAGCACCCGTTGAATACTCGTAGCATGTGACATGTGCTTACCCCCCACACGCCCAGTTCAAAAATAAATAGCTAGCAAGTTGTAAATTGAAGGAGAGTAGCTGGTTGAACAGCTGATTGGTTGGGTGTGGGCGGTTCGTGTGTCAGTGGGCGTGTCCGAAAAATATATATGTCCCAATATTGGTTTTCAAATTGGTCATCGAGCATAATAAAAAGCATGCGGGTATCGAGTTTTTATGGCGTTAACAAATTGCTTTTTATAACACAATTTTGATATGTGGTCAACAGCAACACACAAAAACGACAGCAAATGGAAAAAGGATAATAATACAATAATACTTGGCTATTTGTTTTTGGCTCACCAGAGATTTATTTGTACAAATTTTGCAATCAACATTGGCATTCAGCATTCAGCATTTTGCAAGCGGATTACTTCAAGGCAAAATATTTGCACATTATTATTAGTCAAAAAAAAAAGGAGAGAGAGAATTATTCGGACTGTTTCGAAATTTACTTTTATCACAGAATTAAATAATGCCTATTTTTAGGGAAGTTCAACTCGCCATTCTGTATTTGAATCGGTCCTCAGCGATTCTGGACTTCCTAAAAACCTACTACAAAGCTGACTATATCAAGTCGTCCTACCGTTCTGATCAATAATATATATAGAAGATGAGATAATTTCCTTTGCAAAGATAATTAAGTCAGGCTTATCACGGTATTCTTAGCTCCAGACTGTTCCATAAAGTAGAATGAAACCTGTGCAGTAGAATTTATAGAGATCTGGAAACCGAAGCAGGTAGGTAGAATCATTCGAATGGTTATCACAAAAAGAGCAATCCAATTCTCATCAAAAGCTAATTGATCGATTACCATAGCGGTATTTCCTAAAATATAACTTCCCTGGAGAATCGAATTTTCTTGATTCTGGGATATTCCACAGGTCCTAAATGTTAAATCATTCCTAGCTCTGACGCCATATGACAAAGTTATAAAGATTCTAAGTGATGAACAAGTGAATAAGATTTTTGGCAAGAGAGAGAGACTTTTGATTCAGGTAGAATCATACAATTCGTTATAACTTTGGATATATATGTCAGATAATGGAACACTGGAAGGCTGAATCTTCAGAGCAATTTGATTCTCTTAACTTGTTTACTAAATGTAAACCCTTTTGTTGTAGGAAAAAAGAAGGAAAACCCGCTTATATATATATTTCAATTTAACTGAAAAAGAAAAATAAAAATATGTATTTTTATTTTCAATTGTTTAGCTGAAGTTGGCCAATGTGTATTGCTGCTGCTGGTGTATCGGAATTGTATCGTTCATCTCCATTGTTCTCTGTGGCCTTTCTATTAAAAATAACAAATCCCTAAATACTCCACTCAAAATTCAATTAAAACTCTCGACGCACGAGCGCCGACAGATTTACAAAGCCCCCATGCACACTCACACACACACACACACACACACACAGACAAATCCATGGCTGAAACGGTTGCCAACTGTGGGTATAAAATCTGTGCGGAAAGGGAGAGAATACGAGTATTTTTGGTATATATATATGTAAGTTTGGCATTCGAAAGGGCCAAAAATTGACTGCTTTCAACTGTATTTTCAAATATTTATATATCTCCGACAGCTGCAGCAGGTAAATCGACGATTATATGTATAAATGGAGCTTAGCGCCTATAATTATGCAACACAATTGGTTTTTGGCGCTTGCACTTAACATAAATATCGGTTATCGTTTTGGCGCATTCAATAGATTTACCAGCCAAAATGCCAATGGCAAATCACTACATAAAAAAAGGAGGACGACTATAATGAAAATATGCACCTACAACTTTTGCTGGGCGGGTTGCAGTACTTAAGATCTAAAAACCGGAGCCCAAAAAGTTTGGAATAGCCAAGCTGCAGCCTGTCTGCAGCGGCATACAAATGTCATTAGGGGCAGTCAGAAGTACAATCAAAACTTAATGTTGCCTACTTTTGCCAGAAACTAGTGATGAGCGCGTGAGTCGTGAGAGGTTAAGCAGTTCAAGATTATCAAAATAATATTCCTGCTTAAAATATAAAAATAAATAAACATAAGAACTAGTTAAACAAAAGAAAAAGATCGATAGTGTTCCGCTTTTTACTATCGCATCAGATTCATTTTGAAAACTGATTTAACGAAAATAAATTAAATTGGTGGAGCACAAACACGAAGTTTGCACCATCGCTTAAAAACTTATCGATACTATCGAAAATCGACTCGATGGCTTTGCATCGCTGAATGTCTCACGCGACCATCACTATAGATGTGTATGGCCGACAAGCTGCGACGTTGTTTGAGCCATTTTGAACAGCTGTTTCGCCTGCTGGTTTTTTGTGGGTCTGTTAAGTATGCAGTTTTTTTTCCGGTCTCTACTTCCCTATATACACATGTGCATATGTGTGTGTGTGTGAGGATGTGTGTTAAATGTGTGCGATTTGTCGTGGTGGCTCTATAATGGCCAGTAGATGTCGGTATAGCCGTTATGCTTATGGTTTTGCATGGCGGCACGTGTGGAGCATGCAGATGTCCTGAGGGGGAAGAGGGAGAGCAGTTGTAGTTGGACTGTCGGAGATGGAGTAGGTCGAAGCAACGCCACGCAAAACGAACCACCCAACAAAGCAAAACTGAAATTGAACAAATTCCTGACAAATTGGAATTTGGTTTAGTTTTTTCGTTCTTTTTGTTTTTTTTTTTTTTGTTTTCTGTGCCCTGTCCCTATTTCTTTTGCGCTGCCAGCGAAATTTCCTCACATTTTTCTTATTGTTGTGTTTTTTTTTTGTTTTTTTTTGTTTTGCCAGTTTTTCTGCTGTTATTTTTGCAACATTTCCACGCAAGATTTCGTCTCAAATATGCGCTGGGCCATTATGATTATTTCTACATTGCGTTTGAACCGAACCCAACCCAACCCAAACCCACCTCCAACTCTGGCCACTCCGCAGCACCCATCGACTCTCTATTGCTCTGCACTTTGAAAAATGACACTTTACAACATTTGTAATTTGTATTTGTTTTTCTTTTCTCGTCCCCCTCTTCCTCTCTCAATCTCTCAATCTTTATTCCTTCTTCCATGTTGGCCAGAATGTGTGGGCGACTACCACCCACAACTATGTGGGCATGGTCGTGCAAATTGTGGGTGTCAATGTGATTTGTTGCTAGTCCAATGATATGGGCGTGGCATGCTATCTTAGAACTATTTCAGTTCTGTTGTACAGTGTAAAACATGCTATAAACTAAGTGTAATATTTTCATTGAGAAATATCTGAAGATTTCATTTTCTCATAAAATCTAAAGCGGATTTTAATTTTGAAGCATTTTCAGTGATGGATCTGTGTAAATAAATGAAGGAATGAAATTGGCTGAACCTTTGAACCTCGGCAGAGATTAGAATGGTTTCCAAACTCGTTGAAATTCCTTAAAATATATTTTAAACTGCAGTTAAATAAGGCAAAGAATGTTAATGACTCATTTTTTTGGTAGCTTAATTACCGTTTAAAAGTGGCAATTTAATAAAAACAAACAGGGACAATGGCTGATTAGTGTCATCTAAAGTTGTCAATGGAGCCAATCCTTTTGACCACTTGACCAGATAACCACAATTTAATCATTCGAGCCAGCTGACATGACAAACAAACAAACAGGCGTAACTGCCCTGCCGAAACTAACCGCAGAAACCAATGTTTATTATTTTAGCATACAAATTAAATGTAATATTTATAGATTTTAATTTGTTGAATAATTACCACATAACACACACACGTTTGTATCGAGCCGGCAGCAGTTAGTCGATCTACTTTATTGTAGCCATTTCAATTATAAACAAAACTGCCTAAAAATCAGATACGCAGCTAACTTTGCGGTTGTTTTGCCCAACACTTTTTTTTCTCTCCACATTAGGGGGCGTGGCAGTAAAATCCCCGATGCTCTGAATTATTGAAATGCATGCAAATTAGTTTCCAGCTCAACAAATTGATACATATTTCCCGAAAAACTAATTCAATGATTTTTTTTTTTTGTTTTTTCTATATTATATTTTCTTCTCGCTTGATCATCATTTGTTATTTATGAAAATCATTTGTGTTTTTAGTGAATATTAATTAATTTATGTGAATGCATTCTGGATTTGTGTGTGTGTAATTTTAATGAGTATATTTCTAATTTTGTGTATTTTCCATTAGTTTCAGATATTCTTAGAGTATTTGTTCAAATGTGTTGAATGATTGTTGCAATCTCAGGCTCGAACTCAGAACTGCAACACATTTTCTACTTTGAACTGAGCTTATTATATATCTCTCTCTAGAAATTATTATTCTTCACTCTCCTTCCAACTTCCATGACTGACCCTGCCTGGCATAACCGATTCCTTTCATTATATAGAACGGTATATATCTCTTTTCCTTAAGATCTTCTCCTTTTAATATATATCTTCCAGAAAACCCTGACTATTGATAGTTGTTATAGCTGCTTCTCCGACAAAAATTCTTTCACTGTCGATAGATATTTTCCAAAGTTTCTTTTATTTTCGATTCACAGTTTGAAGATATTTTCCAAAGTTTCCTTTATTTTCTATTCATAGTTTGAATACAGTTTTCAGTCTTATGAACCATACTGAGACACTGATCCAAACGATGAACCAAACCGTTGACAAATAGTTTATGGTTTATAGCGCTGGATTACCAATCTTAACAAGCATCATAACCTCATTTCTATATGCTGTGAGTGTTAGACAACTAGACAGAAACCTTGAAAGTCAGCCAAGTGTGACCATCTCTCGCTGACATCGTACCAATTAAAACTGCATGGCAATAAAGATTTTCAGCAAAAAGTGTTGTCAACTTTTGTGCCTGTTGGAGCAGAGTCGTAAACTTAATGATATGAAATGGTCAATGACAGGAAAACTCAACCCAGAAGCATAGAATAAGTAGTAGAAAAAGTAGTAGCAGAAGAGGGAGGTGTGGGGAAGCAACACGTTGTGGCCGTTAGTATGGCACACAAGGGGCATTATTAAGTCACGTACCATTATGTGTAGCTGACATTTTCTTCAATTATTCTACTTATGGTTTCCTTTCGCGTTTGCGTTCTCTTTCCTCAAAGTACTCGTATTTTTGTTGCATTTCTTGTATGCCGCCCAGGCGTGTCTAGAAATATCTGTCTGAGAACTAAATGAGTTGTGGCTTTGAAGCGTGATATTTAGTTAACTTTAAGGGCTATTAACAGAACAGGCTAAATATTTGATCTCTTGGAGAATTGGCGCTAGACTAAGAATAGCTTCTAGTTAATAGTAGCAAAGGGTCATCTGATCCTTAAGGCTAATGTTAATAGACTCTGCTTAAGCATTCGAATGGTTTTGTTTTGTTATCCTTTCTCTGACGATCTCCATTAAACTTATGATTTAAAAAAAAATATAAAAATCGTACTGAGAAACTTAAAAACAAAAAAATAAACCAACTTTTACGAGTATAGCAAAGTTTCTAAGCAAATGAATTCAAATTTAACAGCTTTCTGTTAACAGAGTTTGGTTTCCTAATAGAAGTTGAGTATATAATACAACTGTACACAAAAATCTAAATTTAATTAAATTAAATTTAATTTCAGAACTTTAAATTTACCTACTAACATCAACAGCAGCTATCAAGCATCAAATTTATATTTCTAAGCCAACTTACAAAGCTTTTAAACTTAACAGCTATTGCAAATCAAGCTGCTGCTAAGCTGCTTGACCCTCTTAACAGCGACTGTTAGTTTACATCGATTAATACAGCTGCTGCTGCAATCGATAACTTTAGATACTCACTTATCGCTTCGTACTGCGCAGCTAAGAAGCAGCACAACTTGTTTACCGCCATATGAAATGTTCAAAATCAAATTCAAATATTATTTAGCAATTTATTTGGCAAATGAAAATAATTGTAGTAAGGAAATAAACGCTAATTATGTGCTGCATAAGCACGTCGCAGCGCACGTCTCCTGCGTTTGCCCACCACAGGACCCAATCCTCCAGATACTGTGCCCAGCTGCAGGAGCAGAGGATTGCTGACCAGAGCAGCTGCTAAGCCCAAGACGGCGGCACTGGCCAGTGGAATGAGAAAACTCTTGGCTAAAAGTGCTTTTTGTGATAGCTCTGGTGGACCCTTATGGGTGGCAATATCATGTCCCTCCAGATACGCGTACTCGCCCCCAGTGCCACCATAGTGTGCATGATGTGAAGCATGACCTGGACGTGCTCCGTAGACATCGAAGGGTATACCCGTTTCCGCGCTACTGCTACTGCCGTAGTAGCCACCATGACCGCCGCCGATGCCGCCGTGGATTCCGCCGCCCGCATACTCATAGGGATGTCCTTCGTAGGCGTAACTGACGTGACCGTGCGGACTTGCAGCATGTGCGCCCACTCCACCGCCTGCTCCACCGCCATAATGACCTACAGATCGGGTATTTTAATATTATTTAATATCCTTGTTGAGGGTTTCGAAAGGAAAAGAAGTCCACTTCCGTATTTGTTATGCTCTTGTAGAGAGCGCTGCTTACCCACACTGATGCGCTGTTGTAGACCAGCTCCTTGCCGCCACTTGTTGTATGCCTCGCTGAGATTCTCACCAACGCTGCCCAGTTGTGGACCTGAGCCAAGGGCGCCGCTGCCAATGGGGCCAGCGTAGCTGCTGCCACTGCCACTGCCAATGGAACCAGCGTAGTTCCTGCCACTGCCGCTGCCAATGGAGTTAGAGTAGCTGCTAGCACTGGAGCTGGAGCTGCCGCCAGAAGTTGAGCCAGGTCCTCGATAGAATTCCGGCGGTGGATCATAGCTTTTGGCGATGCCAGAGCTGGCATAATCCAAACCACTATTGCTATTCACTTCGCGTTTATTTGTATTCCCAGTGCTTGGCTCCCACACCACTGTACTGGAGGAGTTTTGAGCCATGCTCAGGCCAAGCAGGCCCAGCCAAAGGCTCAGCTTTACGAGTAGTTGACGTTTGAATCCGCACATTGTGACTGAAGTGCGCTTGCAGAGATGTCAACGACTTTATAAAATATTGCCCAGGCATTGCAACATGCTTCGAGGCAGTAGAAATAACTGGCGACAAATTGCGCTTTGGCAATTTAAGCCTGAAATTGTAAGCGCCTCCAATGGGAACACGCTTCGCTGGAGGCGCTTGCCGCTTGGAGGCGACACCCTCTGCAACCATATGAACAATTAGTGCCGCCAAATGGCAAGTTCTTTCGCCAGACAACATTTTGTGGCATACACGCAGAGAAAAGTCAAAGACTTCTGGACTTGAATGGAACTTGGAACTCTTTTTATTTAAATTAAATAACTTTGAAATTTATAGGTAATATAATCTAAAATTCTTGAGATACAATTTATTTAGTGCTCTTATTTTCCTTTCCTAAAATGAAGTACGAAATTCTTCTACTTCTAACCGGAAACCGCTTCAAAATAGCGATAATTTAAACCTGACTTCTTCGTCAACTAATGAATGAATTATTAATAATTATGAGATTAATATATAAGAAACTATCAAGAGCTGAGTACTACTGACAGTCGATAGTCAATTTAAAGATAGAGCGATAATTACTATCGACAATGCCATATCATAGTCTCTTCCATCGATAGATAACTAATCGATACTATCGCTAGATAAATAAAGAGCAGAAATGCGGTACTGATTGAAACTTTCGATACTCACAAAAATACTATCGAAACTATCAACAGCAAAACACCATTGACTGCCGATAGTCACATAGATAGATAATTCAAAAATGAAAAACATTTTCTAGTGTATAATTTATACTAAAATTTTCTCTGAGTGTACATAGCTCACGTTAGAGGTTAGTTTCACTTTTCCACAGAGGTTCCATTAACTTGGGCAGCACGCGTGTAGTTGCCAATTTGACTTCAACTGGTTAATGAAATAAAATTCAAATATTCATAAATAAATATATGTCTTGTCTGCTGAGATCCACTGGAAAGTTAGGGAACAACCCTCGCTGTTTCGCCCATAAAATGCTACTCTATTCAAGATAGTTAAGAAATTAACGCCGTTCGTCTTCGTTGCATTCAGTTCAGACAGCTGGGCGCGGGTGGGGGAACGGGAGGAAAAATGCCCAATTTGTTAGAAGTTGTTACGCAAGCTTCATGTTTTTGGCATTGCCAATTTATTTTTCTATATCTATATGTACATATATATTTTTAGCACCGCTGGAAATGCAAAATTCGTTGGCCTTGTCAATTTGGTAGCAACAAAGCACTTGGCACACGTCTGTCCCTGTAGTCTGCGGGTTGCTCCTCTTATCAACAAAAGGCATGCCAGCAAGCTACCTCGGTATCAGCTTTTTCAGAATTTATAAAGCATTTCGTAGAAACATTATCAGAAAGCGATACATGGTGAGAGTTTCAGGGAAATGAAACAATTGCCCTCCACCCTTATCACAGATGTCGTTAGATTAATTTAAAAGATGACGCGCTCTGCGCATGCGTTCCCACCAATCCACAAAAAAAAGGGGAATATTCCAGTAGCCTACGCAATATCTTCGCATAAAAAATGATCTCACATTTTCCATGCGTAATTTGTAGTTTTTTACTATAAGATATGTCAGTTATTATATGGCTTTAGCAGTGCTTTTTCACCTTGCCACAAATCAAAGTTTAAAGTGGGATTTTCTTTGTTGTTTACTTGAAGCTCTTTAATAGAAGATCTTTATTTATTTACGAAAGTAATAGATATTTTTCTTTTTTTACCAAATAAATTATCGTTTGTTTAACCTTAATTCAAATTATGTAAGTCAAGAGGTCTGTTTTCTGAAATCCTCTCAAATGATTCGAATGATTATTCCAAACCATTTTGGATATGATATTTTAGGGCCTTAAATAAATTTCGAAGCAATTTCATTTTAATGCTGAAACATAGCTTAAAGCTTTCTATATAAAATTAGATAACAAATTATCTAAAACTGAGAAAAGTATTGGTTTTTCAAACCAGACCCCCTAAATTGTATAAGAACATGAGCATATAAATATTCTGGAAAAAATAAAGTCCTAGAGAGTATTCAGTTTTAATAACCTTAAAGATCAGAATCGTACAACTAAAAATAAAAAATCAGCTAGATTTTGTGGAGCTTTATATTAATCTTTGTCTTAACGAAGATCACATATCCTGGCAGAGTGGAAGAAGCCTCACAAAATTATTCCTTTTTATGGCAGTCCAATCCGGTTCGAAATTTCATTGACCTAGTTTAAGCATAGAAATAGACGGACGTACAGACTGATTAACATGGCTATAACAGCTCAAGAATAATAAGTTTAAAGGACATTCCCATCATTAAAAGTATTTTTTTCCTTAATTTTAGTTCTATTACGCCCAAGTTAAGCCCAAGCCAAATTTTTACTATTTAAAGCATTTAATAATTCTATAAAGTAACAAAATGGTTCTGGTTCAGAGGCACTGGAACAACAATATAAATCCAATTCGAATAGTTCACATTTAAGTGTTGAAAGTAACCCGAAATTGCAGTGCCGAAAACATTGAAATGGGCTTAAAGCAAAGTCGAGTCCAATGAAGTCGACACTGCAAGTTCAGATGGCTTACTAACACAATTTTCCAGTTCTTTTTTGCCTATCCTTGCGGTAGCAGGCGACTGGGCGATAATCGTATGATTGCCAAATATAATGCCGTAAAAAGTCCGACTCCTTGGCGGGCATATAGGCGAAATAGGGAGAAGCCAGCGAGCCGCCAAAATTGGTATGGCAACGCAGTCCGAACCAGATGTTTCTGGACATGGCTAATGCCTTTTTATTGAGTCTATTGAAATAATCATCTTGCATATTTTTAACCCTACAAACGAAACTTTCTCGCTTATCATAGGGCTCAATGCATCTGTGGGGGCCAACAAATTTGTTTTTCTGCGGCAGGGGAACATGGCTATACAAATGTTGTTGCTTCGTTAGTTGCTCGCAGATTAGGCGAGTGGAACGGGCCAGATCATGCATTTGCTGAATATTATAGGTTTTACCATACCTTTCGGCCACCCAATTCAACAGAGTGGGCATCAAATGGACATTGGGCAGTGTAATCAGCACATAGTGCGGATCACGTTTCATTATATCAATGGCATCCTTAAGCAGTTGCAGCAGAGTGGGCACATCCTCTGGATCTATGCTTTTGATGTTGTGCAATTTCTGATGGGTAACGCTAAAGCAGACAGTATCCGCCTTGCAGTCTGTAGGGCTATCAATGTTGTTTCCCATGACTCTGGCACCCGTATCAATAATATCTATAGCACATTTTTCAGCAGCGTCAACCGTTGACTGGGCTGTTATGCCCAGCTGGGGCCTAGTTCGATTTGTACTCTGATCATTGGCATCATCAGCTCGATTCAATGCTGCAACGGCATAGGTTCTTATGAAAGGGACCCTATCTCCAATGAATTCATATGATCCTGTGTCAGAGACGGGTTCAAAGACCTTAAAGTAATCCCATTGTAGCAGGCCATTCTTCATGGTTCTCCGCGAGCAATACCTGAATTGGGAAGCAACGGATGAGCAGCGCTCTGGTGGACAAAATGGAATTTCGCTTGGTTGAATTCGACGTGCAATTTCCCCCTTGCTATTCAAAATTTTGATAACGCCCCCTTCGCCGGGACAACGTGCCTTATCCTCTTTTCTATTCTTGGGATTACAGTAGGCATTTATTCCCAGGGCATTTAATAGTTTTACTTCTTTATCCACAGGCACCAATTTGATTTGCTTTTGTTGGCCCAATTCGAGTACTTTTACCGGATAATCCGGGTGCATTTCATCGGGCATCGGATGACTGGCCACATTAAAATCGATATCCAGAAGGATTGAGAGATCGGCTTTCTGATCAAATAAAGGTGGTAAATTTCCTAGCTTGCCACACATCTGGCAGCCATTGCCCCTGCTGCAGTCACCTCCGATTATTTGCTGCAGCTGGACGAGCTGGCGACGTGTATACTGACGCATTTGCTCAGCAGCGCATTCCACCGCCTCCTCCAGCTTGCGTACAATCACTTCGCGTCGCTGGGCTCTATTCGTATTCTCAATATCTATGATTCTCATGCATTGCTGCAGCGTTTTAACGATCAATTCCTGTTCTTTTCGCGCCTTGGAGTGCTCCAACATGCGATGGATATTACACGTTGATTTATCCACTGGCATACGATGATCATCCAAAACTCGGTTAAGTATATCCGACACACACCTCTTGATTTCTCTCTTCAATGGATTCAGCTCATAGTTGGTAAACCAGCGGGAACTTTCATTCGGTATCTGAAACATTTTATCCTTGTAGTTTTCATAGCAGGGAAAGGTTACTTTAAGTTCCGGTGGAACTGATTTTTTCGGCGTGGGCCTATACTGCTTGGGACGCACTTGAGGCACCAAATACGGCAATACTTTCTGATTGGATACGCGTTTGCAGTTCCTTGCATTTTTATCTCGTCTCTGGCTCATCCGCTGGATAAGCTTTTTAACCTGCTCTTTGGATTGTCTTAACTTCTTTTCGTGCTCAATTTCCTGGTATTTCTTGGAATACTCTGGCGCTGGCAATATCTTGTCCAGGCCACGCATAGTTGTGGACATATCCAGATGAGCTATAGCCGATAAAATCAACTGCTCACTCATACTATACTTATATTTATGCTCCTCGCCACAAATGAGCGGCTTCCTGTAGTGGGCTTCCCATATAAACCAGAGAAATGCCAAATCATTATTTTGACTTAGACCCATTATTTTCTTTATCTGCTTGGAATTCAGCATTGGCCGCAGACCCAATATTGAGAGGCATCTCTCGACTCGATAGGTTGTCGCCTGAGCAATATCATCACGCAGTGCATGGAGCAAATTACAGACACAGCTCAATTGCTTGGCGGACATCCCACGGAGCCAGCGCACGGATCCAACCAGATCTTGAAATGAGTCAAATTGTGTTTTTGTCATTGTTTTGTTCTGATTTATTTTTTTTTTTTTTAATAAATTTCTTCAATTTTAAATTGTTTACTTCAAATTTTGATACCTACTTTGGGTAATTTCATTTTTATTCTTCATTTCTTTATTGAATTCTTATTGAGACCTTTTAAATGAGTTTTCTCTAAGTGCTAAAAAATTGCAACATTTATTTTTAATATTTGTTGCCTCCAGAAAACTGAATTTTATATTTCAAAGTTTTTATTTTTTAATTTTTAATTTTATTGTACTAAACTAACGCAACCTTTAATAAAAAAAGTATTTCTATCATGCAATAATGAGATCCTTGCAGAGAGTAATGCACTCAGAAAGCTATATTCGACCCGTTAAGAATACATTTTATAGATCAGCCGATGAGTCATTATAGCCAAGATCGTCGGTCGCTTGCTATGTGTATCTGTCCTTACAAACTTATCTCAAGGTGAATGAAACGCAGACCTCTTTTTGTTGCACGCAGCAACCCAGTACCCGTGGGATCAGACAGATATATCTTATAGCTGCCAAAGGAACAATCAATCTAAATGTTGTTGAATAGAAAGCTTTGTTGTGTCCCCAAGGAATCTTAATTATTTAATATTTTTTTCGCTGGTTTTTCTGATCCATAAATAATTTTTAATTAAAACCAAACACTTTTTGCAATATGTTTCGCTCTTTATCTATTACATTTCTTTCTCTTTTTTTTTGCACTTTTTGTATGTGCAGAATTAAGTTTTTTTTTTTTTTAATTTAAAGAAATGTTTTCGCTGTTCTGTTTTGATTTTAGATTCTGTGGATTATATTTATATATCCTTACTCTCTGCTGATAATTGCATTCTGAATTATCCCTAGTTTATCCAATTTTGCAAATCTTCACCTGACTAAGCCAAATGAAATGTGGATTTGGAAATCTTCTAATTAGTCCGACTAATGATAAATAATATGTCAAGATAGTGCAATTGATTTAAGGCCGAAGCAAGATTAATTGAAACGTTTTCATGTTCCGGCCAAAATAGCAGTTATCAATGCACGAACACCACGCTCCTACGAGTAGCAGTATAACAAACAAAAACACAACACGGCTAGATAAGTTATATTAATAAAGTACTAGTATAATTTCCACTGACGAACCAACTATGCCGAGCAGCCCTGATATCAGACACTAAGTCTCTGCCTCCTCGTGTATATAAAGTTCGGCAATTGACTGGGTAAGGCACATTCAGTAGCACTCACTTGTCTGACTCCAACCAAAATGAAACTTTGTAAGTATAAAGGATATAACTACCCAGGAAATACCTAATAAAATTCATCCTGTTGCAGCTTTCGTCCTCCTCTGCCTGGCCGTTTTCGTGGCTGCCGTCTACGCCGACTGCGATCCCGATGGCAACAACCAGCCCACTTGCACTGGCACCAGCGCCACTAAAATCCGTAACTTCTGGGATCCCACTCGCTACTGGGTGTGCTCTGGTACCACAGCTACTTCCGTCAGCTGTGAGTCAGGTGGATTCGATCCGGTCTCATCTGACTGCGTGCCATGGAGCGAGTGGCAATGGTACGAACCTTGCCCCAGCACCTAAGTTTTTTTCATTCTAAGCAAATAAATCGAAATGTTTCCTGGCTAAAACTTAATTGCAATTTTTATTTAACATATTTCAGTAATAAAAATATATAGAAAAACAATTGGAATTATAAAAATATGAAAGACCAATTTCAAGGCAAACCAAAAGTGAGCCAGTTGTAAAGAGAAGGGTTGAACCCAGCTCCAAACCTGAACCATATCTTACTCCTCAGTGAAGGGAAACTTTTTAGGCATTAGAATTCGCAAATTGTTAAAAGTTTTAGGACCTAAATCCTTATATATATCATAGTTGCAGCAATGAGATTCAAAAACTATGAGTTACCCTGTAACTTTGATTATTTTCTCCATAGTATATGATGGATGATTAATTATACCCTCTTGTTTTTACCCTGGGGGGCTCGATATAAAGACTTTGTGTACTTTGAAACATTGGAAACTATCACCTTCATAATGAAAAATACCTGATATGATTAATTATACTTATAATTATAAATTCATAATCCCTCTGTTGATACTTTTCCTCAATGTTATCAAATCGCTTTATGTTTAAGTTCTTTTGACAGAACTAGGAACATTCCTGAATTTCAAATTAGATTACTGCATCTATCAATGCTTAAAGGTCATCGTAAAGTAAAAAAAAAGTTCGAGTTTTAATTAGTATATTATATTTTAGTAGATTACCTTGTTAGATCTTAAGTACCTATTAAAAAACCTTTTGAAAAAAGCTGTTTATTTGACCTAAGAGTATACTACAAAATATTTTTTATAATAGTTAACTCAAAAATGTGCAATTACCAAAAATTTGAGCATTCTGTTTAAAGTTGTATCCTGATCAAGAACATATATAGATAACACTATTAAAAGTGACTCCTTCTACCTCTTGCATCTATCAGGGCAGACTTAATATACTCTATTTAACCATTTTGGGGTGTAAAGTGTTAAACAAGAACACAACACGGTTAGATAAATAAATATATTTATAGATATTAATAACGAACTACTATAACTTCAGCTGATGAGCCGCTACAAGACTGATATCAGTCAGATACTATATGCAACTCTTCTATATAAAGTTCGACAATTGACTGGGTAAGGCACATTCAGTAGCATTCACTTGTCTGACTCCAACCAAAATGAAACTTTGTAAGTATAAAGGATATAACTACCCAGGAACTACCTAATAAAATTCATCCTGTTGCAGCTTTCGTCCTCCTCTGCCTGGCCGTTTTCGTGGCTGCCGTCTACGCCGACTGCGATCCCGATGGCAACAACCAGCCCACTTGCACTGGCACCAGCGCCACTAAAATCCGTAACTTCTGGGATCCCACTCGCTACTGGGTGTGCTCTGGTACCACAGCTACTTCCGTCAGCTGTGAGTCAGGTGGATTCGATCCGGTCTCATCTGACTGCGTGCCATGGAGCGAGTGGCAATGGTACGAACCTTGCCCCAGCACCTAAGTTTTTTTCATTCTAAGCAAATAAATCGAAATGTTTCCTGGCTAAAACTTAATTGCAATTTTTATTTAACATATTTCAGTAATAAAAATATATAGAAAAACAATTGGAATTATAAAAATATGAAAGACCAATTTAAAGGCAAACCAAAAGTGAGTCAGTTGTAAAAGAAGAGTTGAAGCCAGCTCCAAACCTGAACCATATCTCACTCCTAAATGGTTTAAGTGAAGGGAAACTTTTTAGGCATTAGAATTCACAAATTGAAACCGTTCTTTATGAGTTTTAGGACCTAAATCCTTATATATATCAGAGTGGGCAGCAATGAGGCCTAAAGACTATGAGTTACCCTGTAACTATGACTTTTTGATCTATGGTATTATGATGGATCATTCCCTTATGTTGTTTTTATCCTTGAGGATCGATATAAACTCTTTTTGTACTTTTAAACAGTGGAAATTATCACCTTTATAATGAAAAATATCTGATATGAATCTACCTATTGAGACTTTTCCCCAATGCTATCAAATAGGTTTATTTTTGCTTAAGCTCTTTTGATAGAATTAGGAACCTTCCCGAATTTCTTAATAGATTTCTGTATCTATTAACGTTTAAAGATAATTAAAAAAATTTATGGTTTTTACTGGTATTTTATATTATAGTAGATTACCTGGATACATCTTAAATACCAATTAAAAACACTTACAAAAAAACGCCGTTTTATTCAATACTTGCTGGTATTTAACCAAGAGTGTTCTCCTGACCGACTAGGGAATACTCTGTACTTAATTTTTTTGCATTCACTTAAAACCATTTTGAAAACATAGTTTATAATACTGAGCTTTCTGATCTTTATAAAATTGACAGCAATAAAGGAATACACTGAAAAATGTGCAATTATGGAAACATTCTCTTTGACGTTGCATCCTAATCAGGAACATAGACATATATAGATAACATTATTGAAAGTGACTCCTGCCTCTTGCATCTATCTGGGCAGACTTAATATACTCTATTTAACCATTTTAAGGTGTAAAGTGTTTAACAAGAACACAACACGTTAAGATAAATAAATATATTTATAGATATTAATAACGAACTACTATAACTTCAGCTGATGAGCCGCTACAAGACTGATATCAGTCAGATACTATATGCAACTCTTCTATATAAAGTTCGACAATTGACTGGGTAAAGCACATTCAGTAGCATTCACTTGTCTGACTCCAACCAAAATGAAACTTTGTAAGTATAAAGGATATAACTACCCAGGAAATACCTAATAAAATTCATCCTGTTGCAGCTTTCGTCCTCCTCTGCCTGGCCGTTTTCGTGGCTGCCGTCTACGCCGACTGCGATCCCGATGGCAACAACCAGCCCACTTGCACTGGCACCAGCGCCACTAAAATCCGTAACTTCTGGGATCCCACTCACTACTGGGTGTGCTCTGGCACCACAGCTACTTCCGTCATCTGTGATTCAGGTGGATTCGATCCGGTCTCATCTGACTGCGTGCCATGGAGCGAGTGGAAATGGGTCACTCCCTGCCCCAGCAGCAAATAAGCTGATATTCTGAGCAAATGAATAATAAAAAAAAATGTTGCACGACTAAACCATAATTGCTATTTTTTTTATCTAGAGGAAGATATATTTTGGGTTTTTCATAGTTCGAACAACACAAATATCAAAGGTATAAAAAAAAAAAAAAAAACTGTTGAACGACCTTGTCTTGTGCCAGCCGTTCGTTTATGTGTTCCATCCTTGTCTAGGGGAGTGCTAACTTGCTCTCCTTCCAAACAACACAAACATTCTGTCAGCTTAACCCTCCTTTTATACGTAAGAGTCGCGGAATTACAACTTGGGAATTATAAGAGCTCAACGGTCATCGACTACCTAAAGCTGTGCTGTGTTTGCAATAAAATTTTACCCTTCTTTTATACTAAAGTTCTCGTTCTTTGGGAGCTGCTATAACTGCTTTATATTATATATATTCTTATTCAGCTTCGTATAAAATACTATAGCATCGATAGATATTCAAATCATCCAAAACTGCAATAAAAAAGATCGTTTAATTGCTCTTTGTTATGCAATAAAATTAGTCCATATAATATTGCATATATATAGTCCATAAATACGTATAAACTGAAGAGTTTTATTGACGTAATCAAGAAAAATGTCAGGTTAGATTAAATATATTTATTATTTGTAGATTTGTAATTCGCAAGCCGATAGTTCCATTCAATCTTATCAATTTCTTTGGAACTCGGCATATACCCTCAGTTTCTCAATGAATTAGTTCAGTTCCAAAATTGGCCTGCTATCAATTTGTATCGGGCATAGTTCAGTCGGAAAAGTTATAGGAAAAAGGAAAACAGATTTTAATAGATTTTACAAACATTAAAGTCAATTTATTATTGTCATTAGTTATTGTTTTTCAAAACGAATTGAAATTACATGAAAATGCAGAGATCGAAAAAGCAAATCTCGAGCATATATATATATATATATGTATGTATGTACTACTGTCTTTCTGTATATATTCATACTTGATACATAGGATGTGAAATATGCGCCTAACTCTCCCAGAGATTGTCAGAGAATTGGGATATTCAGTGGGCTGTGCTTTATCCGAGTATGTATGTATATTTCACAACATATGTACGAGTATGTGTGTGTACTTATGTATAATTATTTGTTGTATATAATGTATATTCGCTACATTTATATACATATTTCTGTATGTATATATACTATATAGAGTATAATAACGACATCTGAAAAAACACGTAAAACAATTAAGCTATAGTACGTCGTCTTTAACACAATTTGTTGTGCCTGTGTTGTGTTGTCTGGGGAAATCGGTCTTTGCAATTTGGAATGAGCTGCGTTGACCTTTAAAACTAACCCTATATCTTCACCGTTATGTCTAAACAATTTGTCTGTTTAGGAATACTATACGAAATCACTTTTTGGCATTGTGCGATTCTCGATTAAACACAAACTTAACTTTAACAATAAAAAAAGGTTTTTGAATTGAATTATACAGAAAATGAGGCAAAAGTAAATCCCTAAAAATGCTAATTATTGTCTGGTACTGCGGTCAACTAATTCTGCTAAAATAAATTAAGAAAAATTAACAAAATCTTTCTAACAAAATCTGAAACATAAACAATGAATTAAGCTAAATAAAATCGTAGCACTTTTGGCAGTTGAGCACCGTATGCATTAAACACAAACTAAACAAATACCCTATAAGAAAAACTTATCATAGAGTTTGTAGTAAAAACTACATAAAGCCTTCCACGTAAATTCGCACACAATCATATTATACTCGTAGTATTGGAGAATCGAAGGATCGGCATTTAGTCCACACTCGGATTCAATATTTGCGCCAAACTGGCCCAAGTGCCAAAGACAAAGCCGCAAACTCCAAAGATCAAAATGAGAAAATCCTTCCACAATTTCCACTTATAGGGACCATAGCCCACATTATAAAGTGTTATAATCTCTATAATTGGCGGCGCAATGAGTGCCAAGGCAGAGCTGCTGACGGCGCCCACCAGTGAGATAATAGAGCCCAAATTGGGTATTACAGCGGCCAGGATAACTACGAAAATAAAATACATTATAAGTAAACGAAAAATATTGTAGATTATTCGCCAAACTTACAGGTGAATGTGACCAGAACTGTGCGAAGCACCGTTGCCGACAGGTCCTTGGCACGCGTCGTATCAAAGTGGCTGCGTACAAAGGGTTCCACCATGTTGACAGGCACATAGAATTGCAGGGTATACGACAGGAATATAGCCACAGCCATGCTGATGCGTACGAGCTGTGATAGACTGTAAATAAATACGATTAGGTAGGTTTCTTTTGAATACAAAAACAATTGCTAGACTACGTAGATACTCTGTAAAAATGCTGAAAGCAGATGTCTCATAGAAATCAGGCCACCACACCAGAATTTCGAGTCTCCAGCTCCTATAGTTATACTCTGAGCAAGCTTATGCACTTTATGGACGACCTTTCCTTCTATTTATCACATATTTAAATACTCTTTTTTGGTATTTTCAACTTAAAAAACATACTTACATTTCGCCTTGGGGCAGATTGAGAGTAATACTGCCCTTTACGCTTTCGCCGTACTTGAGATAGCCAAAGAATCCAACGGATGTGTACAAGCAGGCAACAATAACCATTCCCGTGTTCAGTACGCCCGTAGTGCCGCCAAAATCCTCCGGAGTGCGCATATTATTTTCCAGGGGCAAGACAACTCCAATGCCCTCAAAAGCATAGATAGCCGTGCCGAAATAAAGGGGCAACGTGGCCCAGGTGGCCACCGGTTTCACAGTGTGTGTATCGGGTAAATCGTGTAGCATATAGGAGAAGCTAATCGCCAAACCGGCAACGGTTAATACAGCCGCAATCAAAGAGACAGGCGTCAGGTACTTTAGATTCCGCACCAGATTCAATAGGACCATTGGCATTAGCATCAACAGCAAATAGATGCGCACATCCATTTTAAAATAATGATCCATTACATCCTTTATATTCAGAGCCACGAACAGGAAATAAACGCAGCAGAAACCAATTTGTGTGATAAACAGAAATGTGGTTACAACCCGTCTGGCTAGATGTGAGTAACGCCTCAATCCCAATGGTCCCGTCTCAAAGCTACAGAATGCCACTTCTGGAAAATCCAGAGCCGGCTGCTGTAATCGCCGGCACAGTTCATGCGAGCAGTTAACCAACATATGCATACAGTGCGTACAAATAGCGCCCATTATCAATGTACCAAAGAGTCCAACATAGAGGCCGGCATTCTTGAAGGCTTCCGGCATGGCCAAAATGCCAGTTCCAATGTTTCCCTTCAGCAAATGCACCAATGTATCAAAGTTCGATGTGGGATGTTCCAGAGTGCGATGATGTGTGGGATTATAGATTGATGACTTGATGTTCTCATCGCCTGCCTGGCTGCTCTGCTCATCATCATCTCCAGCGGCTGCAGCATGCACTATGATTAATAAATTGGTCAGAATATTTCATAATGCTATAATGACATTTACTTAAAGCTACAGAAAACTAACATGAAAATATTCATAATCAAGATCCGATTTACACTGGTTCGAACTCCGAGGTTTTTATAGTTATAACCGCACTTATCATATATATATATATATATATATATTTTAAATAATATTTATAGTTTATTTAATATTTTCAATTTAGATATATATCCCCCAATTATTTTATTTGCATATTTGGATCTCTAAATTAATGTAAACAATATCGCATGATACGATTTGATTAAAATAAATCTTTTATTATAGGTTAAGCTCATCCAGAAGCTGTTGGTTATCAATAAAATTTTAATACACACTTTTAATAGAAATATTCTATAGGAAAATACCATTAAAATATGTTATTCAATACTTCAACAAGCGTTAAATTCCAATCCAAAACAAACAATCGTCTCCGATAACACAATTTATAGGAAAAATTCTATTTAATTGATGATAAATCAAGCCGGCATAAATTTCAAATAAATAAATTCTTTACAAAATGATGCAGATATACGTAGAAAACGCCAGACTTCATAAATAAAAAAATCCATCATAGAGAATAATACGTTAAATAGCTAGTTTGTTCGAAAATAATCTACATATTAATCCAAATATTAAGAAATATGTTTGATAGATAGAAAAACAACCAAAACTGAGAACTCAACACTAGTTTGATTAAATACAAATATATTAATCTTAGGCAAACGATTAATCTTTCAATGTGATAGTTTAAGTAAATGTCATCGTAGCATAATGAGGTCAAATTTTCTGCGACTTACCTGCGATGCTGTCCTCACTGTGCACATTGACCAGCGTACTGTCCGGGGGTGAGCTGCGTACAGGTGGCCTTACTAGAGCACTTCCGCTGCGACTACCTTCGTAATCGGAGGCATCGCTTTGCAGCAACAACGGTTGGCGTTCGGTCATCTTCGGCTTGCGCTTCGCGGGATCGGCGAGCTGTACAGGCGTAAATAAACAAAATAATGTGGGCTGATGAACTGCTCTGTAAGCGTGTGTGAATGCGTCTCTATATAGAAACGCAGTGGGACGTACAAGATGCGCTCGCTTCGGCAGCTGAGGACACACTGAAAAACTGAAAAATGAAAACGAAACAAAGCCGCTTTTGTGTCTGGCAATTTTCCGCTGACTCAATTACAGCGAACTAAAAGTCGGACAACAGACTTACTCGGATACGACCGCGCGATAACAGAAGTAGTGGAAAATTTTTGCATATGTCCCACTGTAACTGATTATGACCAGGCCTTGGACTTGGACTTGGATTTATTGCAGACGGCTCAGACGGCTTGTCAGCTTGCAAGTTCTACTTTGATTTCGTTCGAGTTCATTACAATTTGAATTTTGTGCGCATTATTTATGAATGATATCAAATTGTCGTTGAGTCCAGTGACTCATTTGGTATAGGGTATACTCGTAAACATATGTATGCAGCTACCAGCAGCTCAGACACAAAAACAAGCCATAAGCGATAAGACCTATGAGTATACACTATGCATATAGGCTTCAAAATCGTGCTATAATGCACTCAATACTATATATATATATATCTTAAACAGAAAACGCCCACAAAATCATAGTTATTTATCTGTCGAAATACGCGAATTATGTGATGATTCAGTCTGAATTCAATGTTCAATGAAGGAACAAAATGCACTTTCTTGATATCGGCTTTTTTTAACTATCTGCAATACAATTTGACGTAATACTATTCTAAAATAAATATATAGGCTTAATCTATAAAATAAAGAAAATTGATCAAATTGAAGTGCTTGAATGTATCTTGATAGAAATATTCTCGATTAGATTAAAATTAATCGGTGCCATCCTTATATTATAATTGTATTGTTTTACCTTCAATTTTCTATATAATCTATTAAGTACACCTCTATAAATGCTTTGTTTCAATTTAAAAATTACGTTATTATTTTTACAACTGGTTATGATAACTCAGAAACCTCTTTTGTTTTTTATTTAAAATAGTTAATTTATATATAATAATCATGGAATAACTCTTACTTTTAATTTTTATAAAAGCAAAATAATCATTTTTGTATCTTCACTTAAAAAATTAAGTACAAGAGTTACTTTATGATATGGAAAATAGTTTTCAAAATATTTACATGTAGAATCGACTGGATTCTTTTATACCCAAGCAGATAAAAATAATTAAGAACTTAATGCATGCATTTTACATGCGGTAAGCTTTATATGATAAACATAAATAAATAAATTCACTTACAACAAAGACAACAACAAAATTATTAGATAAAAAGTATCTTGTAATTGAAGAAGAATTTGGAATGCGGGCGGCAGTGATAGTTGCTTGCGTTGATAGATAAGAAAAGTAAAAATCTTTGAACTAAAACTGTAAGTAAAATAAAAGAAAATTAAATGGGCGAAAATTACGCGATAAAAAAATTGAGGTTTTCTTCTACGCATACCTGTTGAAGGTTTGTCAAGGGTGTCAAGTCTTCCATTGATTTTTTTATAGTCTGATGACACTGACAATGAAAGAGCCACAAAGCCAGCGAAGGTCACGACGTCGACGCAAACGCACAATTTTCTAGGAATAACTGTTAAACAAAGATAGAAAAACAGAAAATTTGTTAAGAATTTGTACAACGTTTGCAGTACGTAAGTGTCGATACTGGGGGTATCTATGTATCTGTATCTATACATCTGTATTTGTATCTGAAGTACAACTGTTTTATATTGCACAATTCACAAACAGCAAACAAATATTTCTTTTTTTTTAATTTTATCTTAAAACTGCTTTAGTTAGCGGTTTTACCGCTTTAATAATTGAATACTTATAATTTAATATTACACAGCTTTTATACCTGTAATTATATCTTGCACAGCAATAACGACGAGACCACAACCAAAACAAAACCAATGTATTGTGTTTCCTCTTCTTCTTCTCATATAGCCATTCTCTGAGAAGCGCGCAACAATACTAGACCAGTGTTGTCAATTGCCAAAAAGTAGTTAAATGCAATTCACTAAATTAATAGCCAATTTGTTATTGCGAATAAAGATTATATTACTTAATTTTTATCATGAATGATTAGATGAACAATTAATGTAAGACATTACAATAAACATGTGAACAGCTCAATAAGTAACTAAAATTGGCTTTTAAATAGCTAAACTGATAACACTAGCGTTCGCGCGTCGCAGCCGTTCCTAAAGTATATTGCGACGCTTTCCAACACTCTTTACCACCCATATGTATTGAAGAATTCTGTGTGACGTGTCTGCGGTACAATAAATAAATAAATAACATAAATTCACTTATTAAACCGCTATAAAATAGCTATTAAAATTGCAAAATGGTCGAAATCGGTGGCGTGGTCTCAAAATTCTACAATGATTACGTGCAGAACACTCCGAAAAAGCTAAAACTCGTCGATATCTACCTAGGCTATATTCTGCTTACCGGCATCATACAATTTGTTTACTGCTGCCTGGTTGGAACGTTTCCGTTCAATTCGTTCCTATCGGGATTCATCTGTACCGTTAGCTGCTTTGTGCTCGCCGTCTGTCTGCGCCTCCAGGCAAATCCCGCAAACAAAGCTGTCTTCGCTGGCATTTCACCGGAACGCGGATTTGCTGATTTTATATTCGCACATGTAATTCTATTTTTGGTCGTCATGAATTTCATTGGCTAAATTATTCCACTTACATTTATTTACTATGATTATATTGTATAATTAATAACAATAAAAACAGATAACAGATACTATGCCTTAAATTGCAATATTATAATTCCAAACTGGATCAAAATCTATTCGAAATTTAAGTTCCATCCATTTGAAGGCTGCAATCACAAAAACTACCGAGTTCTAGGGCCAAGTGTTTTGGTTCGAGCAAACTAGATCCGCAAGCAGGAAAATACCTGCTATTAGATGTTTTTAAGTGTCTAAAACAAAATTAGAATCTTTAAATATAATTTTTAAACAGAACCTGAAACATTGGTTCGGTTCAGGACCAGGAATGGCTGTATTTTTGAAACGTAGCTCGTTTTAGTTTACAAAAATGGTCGAATAGTATTTAAAACATATTCCCAGCTTTGTTTCATTTACATGTTTTTCTATTATTAATAAGTTAAAGCCAAACAAAGAAAAAATATTATTGTAACCCTCATGGGCACCCCTGAAACTCAAAGCCCGTTCTGCCTTAATTATTTAATTGAGATTTCTCTAAATAATTAAAAAACTAATTGTCATTACGACCATTGTAGACTCGCTTATAGGCACCCAAGAAATCAAAATCGTCATATGAAGAGTCAAATTGAACATCCGGTTCCAGCATCCTGGCTTCCAAATGCTCGATCTTCTCTACATAATCCATCAGATTGGGTTCAAGTGCACTAGCATTTGCCTTTTTGTTGGTACTAGCCTTTGGACGCTTGATATCACGCAATGAATCATTAACATTTAAAGGTGGCAGATCCTTGAATACCGAATGATGTGGTGCAAAATTCAATTTTTGGTTAATCTGCAAGAAAGAAGATATATTATTAGTTTTTTATATATGTACTAGTCTTTCTTTACACCCTTGCAGAGGGTATTATAGTTCTCTCATGCAATATGTTGAAGGAGGCATCTGCAATCGGATTGGACAACTATATTAAGTAGGTGAAATAGAAAGGAAGAACCGGTCCAAAAGCTGTTGTATGGAAGCCTTACAAAATTTAAAAGTATAACAACGATCGGACAAAGTATACAAAATTACGGAAAATATAAGAATACAAAAATAAAGTCTTCAGGGGTGTGCAAGCTTCGACGAGCCGAAGATAGTTTTTCCTTTGTTGATATACCATGGGAGCTATGACTTCCTTGGTGCGAGGAGTCAGTTCCTGATGTACAACTGGACGCATAGTCAGGACGGCCTTCACTTCATTCTGTTTCAACATTACGGTATTATACTGGGGAACAGCAAATATATTGCATGATGGGTGAGCTCCCTTTTCGGGAGATTGATCTTGAACCGTATTCTCCTGCTCCGAACCATTATTATGTTTAACGCAAACATGTGGCGCTGGTGTTGTTGTATTTACGTACTGCACGCGACGCGGTATTTGAGTTTTTGTTTTAAATTGAATGCGAGTTTTGCGACGGTGCGGCATTTTTCTTATTTTATACAATTGTTAATCAGTTTCAGGTATCAAAAGGTTTGTATTCAAAAATAATAAATATGATGCTATTGACATTTAGTCGCATAGAGCGCGCAGCTACAACTGAGTAGTCGCTGTCAGTGGGGGCCTTTTAAGTTCATGCCGTTTTGCAACACTGTAAAACAGAGAGTTGTTATTGGTCTTGTCCTTGTGCAGCTGATTTATATTCATTAATATGAATTACAAGATGCTGCTTTATCTTATTACTTTTAATAACAAATTAAGTGGCTTAGGGTATTTTAATTTTCAAATTTGTTGATGCTTTCGAAGTTTTGCAACACTGCACCGGCATCGGTGAACAGCTGTTTACGTACTCAAGTTCGTGCAGTTAATGCTAGCGGTTTTAAGGATTAATTAAAATATGGCATTATCTCGAAGCAAGCCCGACGAGGTGCCAAAGGATGCAGTTATAATAACAGAGGATCAAGCTTTACGGTATCAATGGAAAATTATAACAGCCTGGGATAAGACTTCAGACGTGTATGTAGACATTTTAGAGTGCTTATCTAACCATTATAATGCCCTGTATTTCCCTTTTAGTTGGGCGCTGCGCTATGCACCGGGTATACTCAGCGCAATGGCAGCAGCTACGGGCGCCTACGTCAATAATCACTACCGTACTCGATTAAAGCTGGGTAGTCACGGTCGAATGTCCACTTATTTGCCAATAGTTGCAGTTCCTGTGATATTCACAATGTTGAGTCATAAATTCTTTATACAGCGGCCATTGCTTCTTAATCCGTTAGCCGATTGTCCTGTGTGCACGCAAGTACGTAGTGCCGCCTTCCAGATGGCTTTTGGTGTGGTTTATCCCACGGTGCTGGCACCATTTGCTGCATTTATGTTTGCCACCCGTTGCTATACCTATCGACTACCATCGATAACGGAGAATCCACTCGAGGTGCTCAAGCTTTACCGTAAATTGACGCGTCCCATCATACCTGCCTTAACCACTGTCATTGCCATACAGGCTTTTCTCACAATGTATTTAACCGGAAAGGAGGAAAAACAAAACTTTAATTTATTGCTGCGCATGAAAGAAATTGAGCATGAACTTGAAGAGCAACATATGCCACAACGAATGGAGTTTTAAATTCAATTAAATTGTTAATTTGTTCGTAATATTTGTAAATAAAGATATGAGACCAGAGGCTTTTCATATATTGCCGGCGTTTACTAAATTCGATAGGCGATAGGTTACAGTTCAAAGACCATTGTTATATATAGTCATTCATTGTTTAAATCAGCTCAATTTCCTTATATATAATTATGCAATTTGCATTTCAATAATTATGTTAATTATTTAAAATAATTATATATATGGGCATAGCAGCTTGACATCAATACTCGATCTGCTACTAGTTGCAACATAGATATCGATATCCGATAGACTGATTGTAGCTCGATTGCCTGTCTATCTGACCAGTTCGCGAATGAACTTGCGGCATAGAAATCGGTTCGTCTTACACGTTGCTGCAGTCAGTTGACGAAATTGTTTTGTATTTGCACTTAATTCTTATAAAAACGTGAGTAATCCCACACACTAATACAAACTCAGCTTGAATAAAACTCTGTGCGCAAATAGTAAACAACATTGTGAAAGTAAACATTTCTTTGTAATTTATAATTATATCACGTTGAAAAAAAACAACAAATTTCGTGCACTTTCACAGAAGTCAACTTGCATTGAAATGGACTTAGACCAAATTTACACGATGAACAAATCTCATGAAATTAATTTCGTGAAGCTTTTATTTCCTCTTTTGTCTTAATACATACTATTTATATTTAATAATGTAAATATAACTACTTAATATTTAGGTCCAAAGGCTTTAATTTATGTTGTATTCAAGAAACAGTTCTGTTCGGTTTGATGGAAGGTCCTTTTTTAAGGCCAACAAATTTCCGAACCGAACCGGTTTAGGAAGGTTCAAGCTCGAACTAGCGTGCATTTTTGATTGTCATTACAGTATTTGTTAGTTGCATTGAATAAAAGAATGTAAATTACTTTATGAGCCAACGTCATCGTATAAACTGTGGCTAACACATACATTTATATGTAGAGAGACATGATTGTCGCGTGGCAATTGACAAAACTAACCTTTCATTCTGTTGTTCCTCTTACCCTGCAGTTAACTTAATAAAAAGAACAAGATGAAGTTCCTAACCGCCAAGGAGGTGCGTGATGCCTACCTGAATTTCTTCAAGGAGCAGAAGCATATCTATGTGCATTCCTCCAGCACCATTCCACTGGATGATCCGACACTGCTGTTCGCCAACGCGGGAATGAATCAGTTTAAGCCGATTTTCTTGGGCACAGCTGATCCCAATAGCGAAATGTCCAAATGGGTGCGTGTAGCCAATACACAGAAGTGTATACGTGCTGGCGGCAAGCATAATGACTTGGATGATGTGGGCAAGGATGTCTATCATCATACATTCTTTGAGATGCTGGGCAATTGGTCATTTGGTGATTATTTCAAGAAAGAGATTTGTTCATGGGCCTGGGAATTCCTTACACAGCGTCTCAATTTGCCCAAGGATCGGCTGTATGTGACGTATTTTGGCGGTGATGCTGCTAGTGGTTTGGAACCCGATTTGGAATGTAAGCAAATGTGGCTGGATTTGGGTCTGAAGGCGGAGCACATCTTGCCTGGTAGCATGAAGGATAATTTCTGGGAAATGGGCGAAACAGGTCCCTGTGGCCCTTGCTCTGAATTGCATTTCGATCGCATTGGCGGACGCAGTGTACCCGAACTGGTTAATCAAGATGATCCCGATGTGCTTGAAATCTGGAATTTGGTCTTCATACAATTCAATCGTGAATCCGATGGCAGCCTAAAGCAACTGCCCAAGAAACACATCGATTGCGGCATGGGCTTCGAGCGTTTAGTATCGGTCATACAAAATAAGCGCTCTAACTATGATACGGATTTATTTGTGCCACTCTTTGAGGCTATACAGGCGGGCACAGGTGCTCCGGCCTACCAAGGACGCGTCGGAGCTGATGATGTGGATGGCATTGATATGGCTTATCGCGTACTGGCCGATCATGCACGCACCATAACTATTGCTTTGGCCGATGGCGGTAACCCGGATAATACAGGTCGTGGTTATGTGCTGCGGCGTATTCTACGACGTGCTGTACGGTAAGTAGTAATACTATCCTTTCAGAATATACCTACTAATCCTTGTTATTTTTTAGTTATGCCACTGAGAAGCTAAATGCCAAGCCAGGTTTCTTTGCTACTTTGGTAAACACTGTTGTGGAACTGCTGGGAGATGCCTTTCCTGAGGTCAAAAAGGATCCACAGCATATTATGGATATCATAAATGAGGAGGAACTGCAGTTCCTAAAGACTTTAACACGTGGCCGCAATTTACTTAATCGCACAATTGAGAAACTAGGAGCAGATCAAAAAACCATACCTGGCGATGTGGCCTGGCGTCTTTATGATACATACGGTTTCCCGGTGGATCTGACTCAACTTATGGCTGAAGAAAAGTCGCTCGAGATTGATATGGCCGGCTATGATGCAGCCAAACAAAATTCCTATATACTCTCGCAAGGCAAGGGTGCTAGCAAAATTGAAGAAATCAATCTAGATGTACATGCCATATCGCAGCTGCAGGATGAGGGTGTCCCACCCACCAATGATACCTTTAAGTACCAGTACGAAGCTGTATCGGATGAGCGTGACTCGGCCTATAATTATAGCGAATGTAGCAGTAAAATTGTAGCGCTCCGCTATGAAAATCAATTCGTGCAGCAAATAAGCAGCGGCCAGAAGGCCGGCATTGTACTGGACAAGACCAACTTTTATGCGGAGAGCGGTGGGCAAATCTATGATCAGGGTGCACTGGTCAAAGTGAACGATGAAGCCAATGAATTTTTGGTTGATCGCGTCTATAACCGTGGCGGATATATACTCCATATTGGCGTAGTTGAGGGCAACTTGGCTGTGGGTGATGAAGTGCAACTGCATATCGATGCTGAGCGTCGTTGGTTGACCATGAAGAATCATTCGGCCACGCACGCACTTAACCATTGCCTTCTGCAAGTGCTGGGTAAGGATACCGAACAGAAGGGCTCACTTGTGGTGCCAGAGAAGCTGCGCTTTGACTTTAATAGCAAGGGTGCAATGACCATCGAACAGGTGGCCAAAACGGAGCAACTGACTCGCGATATGGTGTACAAGAATGTGCCCATTTATGCCAAGGAATCACAGCTTGCTTTGGCCAAGCGCATACGTGGCCTGCGTTCAGTCTTTGATGAGGTCTATCCGGATCCGGTGCGTGTCATATCTTTTGGTGTGCCTGTCGATCAACTGGAAACTCAGCCCGATGCCGAGGCCGGCGAACAAACTTCTGTGGAATTCTGTGGCGGCACGCATCTGCGTCGCTCTGGTCATATAATGGACTTTGTTATTAGCAGCGAGGAGGCCATTGCCAAGGGTATACGCCGCATTGTGGCCCTCACCGGCCCAGAGGCTTTGAAAGCCCTCAAGAAATCCGAAGCTTTTGAGCAAGAGATTGCCAAGCTGCAGGCCACCATTGAGGCGGATAAGACCGGCAAAGACTCCAAGTTGTATGTGAAACTAATTGTCGAGCTGACTGAGCAAATCTCACATGCAACCATACCCTATGTAAAGAAAGATGAGATGCGTAATTTGCTCAAGTCGTTGAAAAAGGCTCTGGACGATAAGGAACGTGCTCTACGTGCTGCCGTATCGGTAACCGTTGTGGAGCGTGCCAAGGCATTGTGTGAGGCTAATCCTAAGGCAAATGTATTGGTCCAGCAGCTGGAGGCTTATAACAATACAAAGGCGCTGGACGCTGCACTCAAACAAGTGCGTTCTCAGCTCCCTGACGCTGCTGCTATGTTCGTCTCCGTCGATGCCGACTCCAAGAAAATCTTTTGCCTCTGCTCGGTGCCCAAGAGTGCTGTGGAGAAAGGTCTAAAGGCCAACGAATGGGTGCAGCATGTTTCACCCGTCTTGGGTGGCAAAGGCGGCGGCAAACCGGAGTCTGCTCAAGCCTCGGGTAATAACTTCGAGCGTGTCGATGAGATTGTCCAGTTGGCCAACGAGTTTGCCCAAACAAAGCTGAATTAAATTGCATTAAAAAACAAAAAAAAAACACTTGCATACTCAAAAAGAATACTATCGACACACATTACGAAATATTGTGAACTGTTTTAAACGGTCAAATTGCTGCATTTCAAAAAGAATTTCTGCTTATTTATAAAATAAATTAAACATTTGTAAACCTTTTTACACTTCATACAAGTAACTATTATTTAGTAAGGTGTACAAATGGGTCTATCTCAGATCGTAGGATTGCTTGGAAAAGGGTATAAAATTTGATATAAATTCGTTATATTCTTTTTATTTTGTAAGTTTTCAAAGCTTTAATTAACCGAATCCTAGGCAGAACTAAGTGGCTTTATTTTTGCATAGAATCCAATCGACTGCTTCAGCAAAGTTCTCCACTACCATTGTAGGTGGACGAGATAATGCTGCCAGAGCATCGGGTAAATATTTTCCGGTTTTGACAAGTATCCCTTGAAGACCAACTTTCATGGCACCTCCAATATCGTCGTTGGCATCCTAAAAGTGTCTTAATTAACAATAAAATCAATTTTATTTTATACAAGAATTACATCACCAATCATAACACATTGTTCAGGTTTGAGATTAGCGGACAGAGCACTTTGAAAAAAATATGGATTTGGTTTGCCTATAAGCGTTGCCTCACAGCCTGTGGAGAACTCCAGACCCTTGACAAAGCAACCGGGACCCAAAGCTAATCCATCAGTTCGCTTGTAATATTTTCCCTGATGTATTGCTACAAGTTTATGCGTCTTTTTCTGGAGAAGAATACTGCATGAAAATTAAATATTGTTGAAAAATATTATAAAATTGTTCACTGTTCATTTAATATGCCTATCGGAGAAATAACCTTACTAATATACTCACTTGAATGCCTTATTCAGATGTTCATAGTCAAAAGCATTGGGTGCTAAGCCCACAACAACGGAGTCCAGTCCTCGACTTGTGTCCTCATCCGGGAAATCTTGGCGAGCATCGTTTGTGAGCAGATAAAAAGGATTCAATTTCTCATTAGAGACAAATGCTGCTGCTGCGCTTAAGGAACTGTAAATTTCGGGGATTTCCAATTGAAAGCCAATCTTGGTAAGCCGATTATAAAGCGTCGCCTTCGAATCCTTCGTTGTGTTTGTTACAAATTTAACGGCTACTCCACTTTCACGCAATCTGTAAATAAAATAATTTTCATATATTATATTTATTATTTGTGATTAGCTAATGGAACCACCGTTTTAGGGCAGCAACAGCGTTCGGTGTGGGTTCATCTTCTACGTGCAAAGTACCGCTAAGATCTATTAATGCGGCTTTGATGGACATTTTTGTGAATTGCTGAGCAAAACTCCGGCTACACAACATTTGATAGCTATCGATAACATAACAAACTTCTTGCGAATAATATTTATCGATATGTGCAATGAATAAATCTAAAATGCTTTTGAAAGGCGAAAGACGTTAATTCGATTCGGTGGATAAAATTTGGAGTGGAGCCTTCTTTTTGTTGCAAGCAGCTTATATGTCGAGACAGTATCGGATCGAACAAAATTGTTGTTTGAGAAAATTTTATGTTTCTCAAGGTATTTTAATAAAATTTTAAACTTAGATCAAGTAATATGTTTTTAATACGTATGCTAAAAATCATCATTACGATCGAACTACTTTATCATATAGCACGCAGAGGAACAATCGGTTCAAAAGTTATATGAAAAAAGGTATCTTGTCTAAATTTAGAAATCATTGTTCTTAGTTTTGTTTATTTTATTTAAATTGTATCTTATTGCGAATTATCTAAAAACAAAGGATCCAAGCTGCATTTGTGCGGCTCCTTCGCATAGTCGTACTCCTGACGATCGAACATTATCTGACCCATTCGACGGGCTGCAGCATCGCATTCATTGGTGTTGAGCTCGGCTAAGAGCAGTTGAAATTCTTGGGCTATAAATGCTTGACTAGCTGCATTTAATTTCTGCTGTGGCTTCCCGGCAAGTGCATTCTCCAGAAAGCCATAAACCTCAGCCATGTTTAGACCATTTACCTCTTCCGGCTGTGGGTGAGGCTCATTACGCGCTATGGCATTCATGACAGCTGCTGCCTCGTATTCGCAATGATTCGGTAGATCCGTTGAGTTTAGCAGTTCCAGCCATTCATTTATGTTCTTAAGGCTGAGTGACTCACACTCCACATTAACACGTTTCTGTGCATTCTTAGAACTGCGAATCATATAATCAATGATAGGCTGCGGATCCTGTCGACGATAGCACGCAGTTGTGACCAGAGTCTCTCTCGTGCAGCCGCTTTCTTTAAAGGCATCCAGCACTAGACGCTTTACATACCCTGTGACATTCGGATCAGATTTCTCTTCGTCTGCACTATCCTCAGCTTTAACTTTTATATCAGGTTCCATGAGTTTGATAATTGTTGCTGAAAGGCTTGTTAAGTGCTGACTTCTATTCTATAGTCTATTCATCGATTGCCGGCTACCGTCTGAATCAGTGATTGAAAAAAGATATATCGATAAATACATCTCTCAAATCGATAGTTGGGGGAACTAGAGCTAATAAAATAAAATAATATTTGAAATTTTAAATAGTATATTTATTGAACTCAACCAATAAAAACTCAATATGTGTCTATATATATTGGTTAGTTAATGACATACTGTATTTTTGACTACGGATTGGGCTTATTGAAATTAACTGAAATAAAGCGATCAAAAAAGAGAACCATTAAAATTGAACAAGTTCCATTGTACAGTTCACCGAATTCGCTGATAAACAATACAAGGCGAAAACATATGGAAAATGTCGCTCTATGCAATAACAAGCCGGTTGGGAATAACCAAATATTTAACAAAAAATCGAATAAATTATTGTCAAATAGCAACAGCGTTGCGTCCAAAAAAGGCAAAGTCAACACGAAAAGAGGTTTGAAGTTAATTAAAGATAATTACAAAATTTATATAATTAGTTAAACCATCAAACAGGAGCAATACTTTTCGGATGCCAAGAAAGTGAGAACTGTGGGTGGCAAGGGCGGTGATGGATGCGTCTCGTTTCTGCAGTTATGGTGCAATGAGCGTGCCGGACCAGATGGTGGGGATGGTGGAAATGGAGGACATGTCATCTTCCAGGCTTCAACGGATATGCACAATTTTAATCATGTTAACAGCGTGCTGCGTGCAGTTGAAGGCGGCATAGGTAGCTCTAAGGATTGTCATGGCAAGAATGCAAAGCATACAATGATTAAGGTGCCTGTGGGCACTATAATACGCAATGCGAAAGGATTGATTGTCGCGGACTTGGCCAATGCGGATTTAATGTTTGTTGCCGCACGTGGCGGTGCTGGTGGCAAGGGTAATCGCTTCTTTACCACAGATAAGGAGACCAGTCCCAAAGTCTGTGAATATGGGCCACCAGGTGAGGATTATACCTATATCCTGGAGCTGCGTAGCATGGCTGAGGTGGGCTTAATTGGTTTTCCAAATGCGGGCAAGAGCACACTATTGAATGCCTTGACGCGTGCCAAGCCAAAAGTGGCTTCTTATGCTTTCACCACGTTGCGCCCACATCTGGGCACTGTGCAATACGATGACCATGTACAGCTTACCATAGCGGATTTGCCAGGTCTCGTGCCGGATGCGCATCGCAACAAAGGACTGGGCATACAATTCTTAAAGCACGCAGAGCGTTGTACCCTTTTGTTATTTGTCCTGGATGCCAGTTCGCCGGAGCCTTGGACCCAGTATAGACAGCTGATGCATGAGCTGGAGCAATTTGGCGGCAGTCTGGCGAGTCGCCCACAGCTGGTGGTGGCCAATAAAATGGATAAGGAAACAAGTGCCGATAACTACGAGGAATTACAGAAGCAACTGCAGCAACCCAACATGTTGGGTATTAGCGCCAAAATGGGACACAATTTGGCCAAACTTCTAAGCACCATACGCACATCCTACGAGCGACACAAGGCTAAGGAGCAAGCAGAGGCGGAGGCGTAGCTAGTTTTAAAAAATTGTTATTTATACCATCGCTGAAGCTGCTATGCTTTGAAGCTAATTCTATCAGAACTTTTTTGAGATTTCACTGAAATAACTAAAACATGTTATTATGATCGTCTACTGTAATCTTAATAGCTTACTTTTATAATTAAATTTATCTGAAAAAAGGAGACTTCACATTTTTATGTGGGATTTATTCCACAGTGGAAAGAAAAAGGGCCTATATGTTTATATAGTCCAAATAACACAATACCATTTAGGTGACTTAGAACCATTTATTTATATATATAAATATATATTAAAAGCCTTTCTTGCTAGTAATTATTTTTAATATTAATTGATGTACTTAAACAAAATAAGCTTATGAACTAGAGACGACTGGTGAACTTATAAGCCGTCCTCAGAGGTCGGTAGCCAGAACGCCATGTTCGTACATGCCGAGGCAAGCATCATATATTTAGGATTAAATTGAACGCACTGCACGGGACCAGGGTGATCTCCATTTAATACAGAGACTTTATTGCCAGTGTCGGCATTCCAGATATGAACACGTCCATCGGTGCTGCCAGAGAAAATGAATTGGGAGTCCGGACTGAAACTGGCCTCAATAGCAATGCCCTTATTATTCGGATATCCTGTAAATGTTTGCAAAGGAGTGCCATGAAATGCATCCACCAGACGTATAACCGAACCATTTGTGCTTATCAAAATCGTTTTGCCGTCCCGCGAGAATTTCAAGCCCGTCCAATCGCATTCCTTTTCCTGATTCAGTTTAAATGTGACAAAAGGACCCTTATCAAACGAACGCAAATCGTATAATTTAATGCTTTCCGAATTAACTCCAGCTGCAAAGATCAAACCCTCGGGATCATAGGCGGCAATGGGTCTGCCAGAAAGATGCATCAGTCCTTGACAATTGGGTGAACGTAAATCCCAGAGACGCAACGTTTTATCTAGCGAACCCGATAGAAATGTGTCCTCCACGGGTGAAATACACAAAGAAATCACCTTCTTTGTATGTCCCGGGAAGTATCTCAAATATTTATTATCATGCAGGCTCAAATATCGTATAGTATCGTCCACCTTTGTCGAGCTGTGTATTGCCGTATTATTTGCATGTGTAAAATGTATCAAATCCACGCCGTATTTCTTAGAATTCACCGTACGCGACTGTGTTCCCTTCTCACAGTCGTAGATTACGATCTGATCGTCCTCACTGCAGGATATCAGATGCTCTCCGTTCGGTGCAAAGTCGATTGCATTGATTTTATCGGTATTCTCACGAAATATTTTGGCCACCTTAAAGCTGCGCACAACGGAATCAATAAGTTTAACTTTCATTTTTGCACGTTTTTAATAAAACGCAAATCACAATATTTTGACAAATATTGTCGTCAATGTAGAGAAGCTAATAGCGATGCGCAATATGCCGCATCATAAGTGGTTCAACACCTATCGATATTTTTGTATATCGATACACAATTAAAACTAGTTCATTGGTATAATTTAAAAAAAATTACAACAAATAAATTAGTAAAAAGAAAAATGAGTAAAATAATATAAATTTTAAAATTATATTAATTGATTGATTAATTAGTATTCCTCTTGTTGTTCTAGGATATATAAATAAATAATAATAAAATAAGTATCATTGCAATATTATTCGTTCGAAAATCATAATCTCTATTTAGACACAAGATTTAATTAAAGACGATGATTCCTTTAAGAAGGAAGTTTGGACAGACTCATTGAGGGTCAAAATTTTCAAGTGTCTAATTTGAAATTAATTCATAATTCTAATAAAAAAAAAAAAATAGTTCTATAAAATGGACAAGAAAGCTGAGAATTCCCCCTTATAAGTTAAGTTACCTTCTATTGAGAACAACCACAGTTTTTAATTATTTTTAAGAAATATAGTTTTGACTTAGCTTAGCAAAAAATTGTACAAAAAATAAATTTGTGTTTATTAAAATATCTTCAAAGTCTGATAACGGAAAGTCTGATAATCAAATAACAGTTTATTTCAACAGTTTTAATAGTACTTTTCATATAAGTATGTATCATTAATGATCTTTCACCGGTAATGTTGTATCAAAATTATTATTATTGCCTAAAAGCTCCTTGGGATCCACATAGATGGTACCTTCTTTTCCGCGTGCAAAGGGTGTTACGCCATTGGTTTGTAAGTAAAAATCGCCATGTATACTGAAAAATATAAAGGTAATATTAAAAAAATAGTCTCCTTTAAAAAAAGAAAAAACTACTTCAACTTACTTTGTGGGACAATGATGTCCCATGACTACAGGTTGAGTAGTTTCAGTAGTTTCAGAAGTTTTTTTCTGTTTAAAGTCATCCCAGCTTTTGGACGCCACCGCATCAAATCGTATGGGAAAACGATCGGAAACGCTCTCGGCCCAAAACCACCAACTTCTTCTGTGACTGGATAAATCATTATCGCTGAGCATTTTATAATTTCGCTTCGGACAACCCGGTTGAAGAGTTTTCCCACTATTTGGCCAGAAATCAGCCGTTCCAGTACTGCTAGGTGCCCCATAAAACCAGGCATCTGTATGAATAACATCCACAAATTCGGCATCATTTTTGTTCAGATGAGAAGCCAGTCCAGCGGTGAGGTAGAAGAGTGGAAAAGCCGGATCCAAGCCGGAAATTCTACAAAAAATTCGTGGAGCAATTAATTTAAATTATTGTATTATTATTTTTGACTATATTTTCCCAGCGATTATACTCAAGTTGGTTCCCCAAAATTGGTCAATTACTTATGAGAAGAGGCTTTAAGAATTAGATTCTTAAAACTCTCCATAAATTTTAATATTGGTTTAAAAAATCACCTTTTAATTTTCCGAGCACCCTTGGTGCGTTTATAGATTTCACGGCCTATAATGCCGGCCATCTGACCGCCCAGCGAGTGTCCAACTATATGAAATTTGTCAATATCCAAGCCATGATCGAACATTTCAATCAAAATTTTGGCCAGCTCTGGTCCCAATTGTTTTGCATTGACGACAGCATCGAATATATAATTACCATCCGCAAGCTCCCCCCAATCCAAAACAATCAGGTTTGTATCGCTACGTTCCAAATAGGCCTCGGCAATGACATGTATACTCTCCACATCGGGATCCTCCAAATAACCGTGCAAATAGAGCACAGTATTTTTATTCAAATCTAAATGCTCGTCTTCCAACAGACTCTTTGAGTCATGTAGATCATAGATATCGCTATCAGCTACGCTGGGTCTATCAAAAATTACATGTAAACATTTTAGAAAAAACCGAAAGAATTGGTTTTTGGAAGAATTTACTTACCCATAGTAAAGTATAAACTTGGCTGTTGTCAGATCGGCCTTAGCATTTTTGAGGCCGCACAATAACCCTGAAAATAGGTAAAAATTATGATAATACGTAATATGAGTATGTATAGAATATTAATTGTATATATGTATATCTATATACATACATATGAAATATAGGCCAGGTAAATAATTACGCACAGACCACCAGATTGTACGTTTATCTATTTCGATGATAAACCAATTGGTATAACCATTATATGCCATATTTGAATGGGTATAATAGTTATGAGAGGTTTAATCAATTTAAAAGGTTTTATTACATCGTTAGATCTTTAAGATTGTTATTCATATATAGTTTTCTTATATGATTTGTATATATCTTGATAAATTTTCATTGGTATTACTTACTGGATTTATTTTTCACAGCTTTGTGCATTTTTAAGCTGTAAAATAAACAAATAAACGGATTAATATAAACAATTCTATCAGATTACTCAAAACATTTACATTTTCCAAGTATTGGAACTGCTATACTCTATGATTTCACAATTAAAAGTTTATTTATAATATTTATTTCCGGATTCCTTAAGCGCGTACCACTCAAAAATTCGACCACTTCCAGTCGCTAGCGCTGATTAGCCAAAACTAAGCTAAAATCCATAAAAATAAATCACTCTGAATTAATTCTAATTAAAATCTGAGTTTTTCTACGGGATTGTTGATAAGATAGCTCTACCCGCATATACATATATACTCTATAGAGTATACATATATACACATATATATATAAGTCCACATGGCGATTTCTAAATCGCAGTCGACCCAAGCTACACTCGGGCATTTGTCATAATTTTTGTAACGGTATTACCTGTGCCATAAATGTGTCCGGTACCGCTATAAATAAAAGCAAGTAAAAGTCCACTTGTAATAGACTGACCGACCAGAAGATACTCTGTAACTGCAGTTTCTTTGGAATGCGTAAGTTCAGTCTTCCGGATTAAATACTATTCAAAATTTAGATTAAACTTAATCTGTTTATAGCATTCAGCCACCTAAGTACCAAATTTAATGTCTCTAGCTATCATAAACTCTCAGATGAAAACGTTTCTACAAATGATATGACCAAAATGGACTTTGGCTATTGATGCTGATCAAGAATCAGTTTAAAAGTATTTTCGAACAGCCAAAGTCCATTTTAGACTCGACCGTCGCTCGTTAATTAAAGACTCTTGACAATAAAAAATTGGATATTATTTATTGGATAGCATTGTTTGTTATTGTTTATTTTCTCAAATATGGTTTCTTATTCAAAATATTCAAATTTTGGTAATATATTTATGAAAATATATCATTTAAATATTGATTTAGTGAAAAGTAGTACCTGAAATCCGATTTCTAATAATTAAATACCGAAAATAATGTTTAAATAAAGTAATTCCATACTTTCTGAACGTTAAGATCGGGTAAATTTTGTATAATATTTGTACTAGGAATTTTGTATTATATAACACCCCTCAATATTTGATGGAAAACCAAAAAAGTGCTAGATTTACAATGTTTTCAAACTAAAATTGCTATATTTAAAAGCTTAAGGACTTTATTTTCCCTCCCTGTCAAAGCTGACGGCTTCAGCTGAATATACCCTACCTTTTTCATAGTTTTAGTGGGTATAAAAACGGAAAAACAAAAACCACTTCAATTTACATCCACATCCATGGCTATCAAGTAAATTAACCAGCTGCAAGAGACAAAAAAAAAAAAAACTAAAACAAAAAAAAAAAAAAAAGAAAAAAAATCACCCAAGCTAATCGGCGGGGACGGCGAAGTGTCTAATAAAACGCGCCACTTGAGCTCAAAGTGCGATAGCCGCCGCACAATATCCACGTAATTAATGAATGTATGGCGCTTGGTATAAATTATAATAATAATATAACTATAATATTTATATAGTAAGTACTTAATGCACTCTTGTTTGTCCTTGCATAACAGCAACAGCTCAAAACGTAACAACTAAAACAATACTCTGTAAAGTAGAGCGAACTTTTATGTTTATAGAGCTATTTGAGCTAACCAATCTCTGTAATATTTTAGACCTTTATGCATATAGGGCTTATTGGCAGCTACATACCAAATATCCTGGCCTTAGCTCTTATAGGCTCTGAGTTCGATTGAGTTGTTCAAGGCGTCGAGCATGCTCATTTCTGAACTTTATTTCACATATTTAATGGGTACAGAGGCTACACTAATTGCTCCTGCTGAATTAAAACAAAACCATACACAATCAGACATAGAATATATATATATTTTGTATATATATTTTGTACACTGTATTTGCTATTTTGTTTCGAATATATACATTTCTTTATTGGCTTTCTCTTTCATTTTATGCTCAAGCACAAGCACACTCACACACACTGAGAGAGATACACAGACACGTATGTATTTTGTGTGGACAAACTTTAGTTAACCCATCTATCAATAACACTCAATATTTGCCATGTAATTTACTATAAATATTAATAAAGCAAGCATTACGTACACTCGAGTCTACTCGTAATTTGAGGGCTTCGTAAACTTCATTAACCTGCGCTGCGCACGTCCACGTACAACGCGTCGCAACGCAATGACAACCGAAACTGATCTGCGTCAGTAATTACAATCTCTCCTTCTCTCTCTCTCTCTGTCTGTCTTTTTGTCTCTTTATTTTTCTATATCTCTCGTTATTTCTCACTGCACAAATTCGCTTTCGCTCTCGCGGCGAAATATGCCTAGACACACTCGCCTGTACATATGGAGCCTCAGGTGGTTCCGAGTATCATACAAGCATAATTTTGGCATGACCAATCGACTGTTGGGTATGAAAAGCTGCTAAGGAGAGGCTATATACCCTTACATACTGGAATATATTTCGACTGATTGTTCCTGCAGCATCTACTATATGATTTTGATAATTTCTGGTACGCTCTTAAAAAAGGGACACCATTAACTTATTTTAAAATTACACCAAGGTACCCTAGGAATAAAAAAAGTTTTTGGTTCAATAACTTCTTAAGGAGATTGTTCCTTTCACCGACACCTTTATGATATAGTTGTCCCATCCAGCCGGTTCCAATAGGAACAAAAGAAGACCTCTTGACAAATTTCACAGCTGAGAGATTAACCTTCAATGCCACAATTAAAATACCCTAAGCAAGAGTATTACTTGCATCCAGAATGGGCGTAAGTGTTAATAATTTCAAAGGCTGCAAACTTGTTTTGAATCGAACCGGTTCCGGTATGAAACATTTTTTTATGCCCATCTAGAGCGTATTATATCGTTACGCTTATGCATTAAGACCGGCATTTCTGGCCCAAAAAAGGGTTAACTGAATGAACTAATTAGGCTAACATCTAAAATATTTATACATTATTTTGAAAAATGGCAGAAATGGATATAGGCAGACGGCGAACAATATATATAAACAAAAATTGAGGTATTAAGCACAAATTCCAAACCTCTGAACAACATTATCTGAATTCAATATATTCATTTATTTATTATATTATACTAGTTTCATAGGGTCAAGTTCAAGTAAACTGATAATTATAAAAAGAAAATGTATCAATGGAATCTTTTACAATATTTTTTATTTTGCATTCAGATGCGATTAACCAATACATTTGTTTCAAAGCCTATTTATGCCTTGTTTTCTTTTGTTTTGTTTTAGTAATGAAATTATGCTTATGTGGTAAATTATGTATTTTATAAGTATGCAAATTGTATATTCTCCCATGTATCGCGTCGCGTTTTGTGGCTCTTTTCCATTGCTCTTCTCGCTTGTTTTTTATGCATTTTGAAAATGTTGAATACGTAGGAGGGGGAGGGGGTCCAGAGTGCTTCCGGTTTGTTTTGTTGCTTTCTCAATGATTTAACGGCTCCAATTCTATGTATATAAATATGAAACTGTTCCGGTTCCGGATTAACTACAAGTTTCCATTCTTAAGTGTTGCTACACAATAATTATATTTTTGTTGCCAGCGTGTGTGAAGAAATACATACATTTTAAAAATAGAATTAAAAAAAATTATGAAGTTGATTACGCTGTAAATAATAATTGTAATAATTCACAAAGATTTTACAGATGGAGACGTGTTCGCAAGACCGGGAAAGAGACAAAAGAGAAGAATTAAAACAACAATTAGTACTAGTTTACAGTTTAGGTTTTCAGCCAAGTTTTCATTTAAAAAACTTACAAAAAAAAAACTCACAAATTTTGCACATGACACTAATTTTGAGACATTTGGAAACATTTTGAAGGTATTTGCTTTCGCTTTAGATTGGATTTACTGCCACTAGGTAACTTGAACTGACGCATACAAGAGGTGTTCACATATTATTTTGGTTCGTCTACTCATCCTCTAACATTCCGTAACACTATTAGCCACTTGCTGATCCCCGCTAGACTCAACATTGAGTACAACTCCATCACCCTCAGCTGCAGCAGAATTTGGTGGCGGTTCAACTATCAACTTGGAGGCCATAGCCGCTTCATACTTCAGGCCCATACAGGGCGGCACAGATGTTCTAAACACATTCAGCTCCATTTCTATGGGAACGTGGTAAAGGCACTTAGATATATTTGTAGACTTATGGATAAATGTAATACTTGTGGACTTGGTCTGTTTTGTTGTGCTTATGCGAGTTTTTCAGTGTTTTAATTTTTATATCCCTTGCAGAAGGATTTATAATTTTAATGTGTATTCATTTTGAATCCAATTAATTAAAAGATGTATCCACTTATCTGTTCCTAAGCTAAGTATAGTGAAAAGCTTCAGACTTACTTATAACTATACCATTTACTATATAACTGTAATATATTGATATAGATACTATCGAAAGTATAGTCAATTTTGATGAAATCGGAAACGATCTGCAAGGGTATTTATGGCTTCTAATTATAAATTTAATCTTAATCCTTACCGGCGGCTATGCCCGCAATCGCCTGAGCAGCGAAATGCTTGACATCCACGTCGGGATCGGAATTCAGTTTATCTAGTGTGGGTTTCACTTGCGAATCAATGACGCTGGCTTCCAAGAATGGTGATATCTTCTGCAATGTTTTGGCGACATTAAATCGTACATTGGCAACTGGATCAGCGGCGAGCAAGAGAACAGTCGGTAACAACAGTTTTGTGGTAATATCTGTGCCGCACACCTCAGCCAATACATTGAGACAGAAAAGGCAGGTCATCCCTAAAAAAAACAATTAAAATAATACATTAACTAAAATTAAACTAGTATATAGCAGTAGAGTGTATTTACTGTGCAAATAGTTCTTGTTGCGTGACATGACTAAGATCATTGGAATAATGGCTTGTTCGGCCCAAGGTGCGCCAAACTGTTCGACCAATTTCTTCATGTTCAATGTGGCCGCCTCTCTTATGGCATAGACGTGATCATTTAGCCAGCCCATGCACAGACCGCGCAATTTCTGGTCAAAGAACTCCTGTCCAAGCTGGCCAGCCAACGCTGGCATATACTCAATGATGGCCAAACGCACACGCCATTTGGAGTCCTCAGCCAGTTCGACAATGGCGGGAAGTAAGGACTGGAAACACACAAGAAACACAAAGATTATATAAAAGTTTCACTTACAGAATGAATCACTGACCACTGACTGAATAATATAAATGATTCAGTTAGCGATTCTAATTATAAATTAAATAAAGTTTTTCAAAAACGTTTCTGAACTAACCTGTGACAACTGTTGAATACCAATTACATCGTTGACGCAATCCAAGTTGGAGATAATATTTAGCCGCACTTCTGGGCACTCATCCTTCAGCTGGATAAGGAACAGTGGAAGCAATTGTTCAACCGTCTGATACGCGCCCAGCATTGGACTCAGTCCCATAATAACAGAAGCCAGCGCTGACTTGACATGTGGATTGGGATCAGACACCAGATCCCGCACATACGGCAAAATAGAGCTCAAGATAATCTGAACCTGATTTGCTTTATCTAGGCTGGCACAGAAATCCTTTACTTTGGTGGCCACAGCAGCGCGCACTTCAGCCTCAGCATCCTTTAGCAAATATTGGAAAGCGGGAACCAAATCAACCCGTGTGATCTCTGGTCCCACAGCCTTCTGCAGATCGACAAACTTCTCGGCGACCATGTAACGGACACGCCATGACGAATCGCTGGCACACTGACGCAGTGTGGGCAAAACCAACTGCAAATAAACAGAATAATTATAATATCTCAAATAAAACAGAAATTTCTGATATTAAGCAATTACAAAGCTTTTTTCATGTTACAAAAAGTGATGGAACTTACGTGCTCAACATCATCCTGGGGCAGCAATTGGGCAATGCTGACACAAGCCTCGACGGCTAACAGCCTCACGGAATCCTGATCGTCCTGTGCCAACTGAACAAAGTTGGGAATCAAGTCTGATTTGAGATACTCCGTCTCAACCACCTTGGCAAATTCTCCCAACTTATTAGCCGCTGCTCGCCGTACCATTGGCGTTTCGTCCTGGCACAGTTTACGGAAATTGGCACGAAGCTCGGCCTTGACAGGCTGCGTGACACGAGGATAACAGACTGAGAAGAGACCGCAGGCAGAGGTACGCGAGGTGAACCAATCGCCAGAGACCAAACGCTGCAACGTTGGCACCACATGAATCTCCAAATCAAGAGCGCTATGCTCTGCGGCGACGGTGCGCAGAGATTCCACTGCCTTATCGCGCACCACAGTCTCCTCCACAGTGGCCAAACTCTCCAACGGTGGCAGCAAATACATAGCATATTCCGGACCACCTACCAGACCTACAAATAAATATATTATTGAATATCTCAAAGTTATTGAACTAATTGTTGTTCTGACTTGTAAAATTGCCCAATTGATCGGCCAGCGCCAGAAGGACCTCATCCTCATCGTATATGGTTTCAGTTAGGAACGGTATCAGCTCCGACCGCGTACGTTCCTCGCCCAAAGCAAGCGCAATAGTTGACAGCTTTTTGATTGAGTTCAAACGCAACTGCAATAAAAATTTATTGTTTATTAATTCAATTTATCAAATTTAATTGTACTAATTAGAGACGAGCGCGTGATGCGTCTTCACCCTCTTTCCGCTGATTCGGACTATTTTGTTCATTCCGAAATACACAATAAATGAAGATCATTCCTGTTACCAACATTTATATATTATTTAACAATGATGTTAATAATAACTAAGCTTTATTTATAATACAAAAAAATGTGTTTTTTGATTGATGCAAAATTCATTCACGGTTTCGTCAGCTCTGAACTTTATCTATAAAAAGATTTAGTTTTCTTCAAATTTTTACAGGACTTCAAAGGAATTTCAGACGAAATTCTCATCGTTTAAAATGTTATCCGAAACTCCGGCTAACTCTCACCGCTAACTAAATTGGAAAAGCTCTGCTCCCACCCCTAAAACTAATTAAACAACAACAAAAAATGATAGCAAACACACACGCATACAAATGCACCCACACACACCCCCACCTACACATGCGCTAAAATTGCTATTCACACAATGACGCACTTTTTGCATAGGCATACATATACAAATACACATATATATATTCATATATACACACACTCATGCGCATGTATTCTTGTGTATGTACCCAGCTTACATATTTGCACAATAATACGTATGTGTAGATAGCTATGTTTAATTATAATTAAAGTGTGTTACTAACCTGCACATCTTCATTTTTCAATTCATCAATTAATACCGCAATGGGATATAGAGAATCATCGACAGATTTGTCGCTTGCTGCCATTTTTCTTTTCTCACACACTCACGCACACTGTCGTATATGAAATCGGTATTTTTCTATTCCGTACGAAATAAAACTGGCTAATTTATTGCTGTTAAGATAAATAAAAGGAACTAAATGCTTCCGCACTGTTTTCGGCTGCTATCCTTTGAAATTGCCGCAATTAAAAATATTGTTCTCCGATTGATTTTCCAGTGAAAATGCGATGCCGTTGCTGTGCAATTTTTCTTTTTTTTTTATTCTTCCAAATGACACAACGAGACAAGAACGATACTACTCGATACTTTGAGTTAACACAATTGCTCCACCAATGAACACAGCCTGTCCATCAATATACGAATTGCTCCACACCACTTGACATATAGAAGCCGGAATGTAAAATATTTATTTTCAGTACATGATCTTTTTAATTATTTTAGTTTTCTAAAAATGATACAAATTCGGTTAGCTTAAGCAACTGATCATTGCTGGCCACCCGTGGTGCTGTTTCCTTAATTTTCGGTATTAAAATTTGTTTGTCTCCATCCAATTCACGCGTCCAGTCCAGGCTAATATTGTTCAGCTCCTCCGGCGTCAGCTGAGCCATTTCCAACAAATTCTGCTCATAAATCGAAACATAGGCGCTAGACGTCAGATTAAAAAGCTCCTCTCGTTGTTTAGCTATGCATATTTACATTAATGTTAAAATAAATGTATTAAATATTTATTATAGTATTTACCTAAAAGATCCGCCATTATGGGTTGTATAGCCTCAGACCAATCATATTTTATATTTTTGAAGAAATCCGGATAGTTATTGTGTTGCAGCGCCAGATTTAATATGTTTAATTGCATTAATTCTTTGCTATGTTCCTTTACATTATCCGCTATGCGCATCCAAAGTAATTTTGCACTAGCACTGTAAACAAATGCAAGTTTAAACATGTTTATTAAACTTAACTTATGTTCACTTACAGTTTATTTTGGTAAAGGTAAATTGCCATCAATTGCTGGTAGACTTCAGCGCCCAATGTGAGATTCTGTTAAAGCGTTAAGGTCTTAACATATGTTAATATATTTAAATCATAAAGCCTACCTCGAATTCCTCATTTTCCAGCTTATTGAGGATTTCACTATATTTATCGAGCTGCATAATTCAGAATTTATTTATGTTTGTTCTGCTGCGGTTCCGCTAGTGTAGAGATGTGCAAAGTGCAACGAGTAGAATGTCTGTTAAAGGAGTGAGCACTGCTGTAACGTGTGGAGCAATTATGTTAAGCACAAATATGTAATGCAACACTGCGCTTGTGTTCCTGTAGACTTGTCATTTGTAGAGTATTTGGCGAGAAGTCTCCACTTTCTTTTCGGTGTAAAAAACTAAGCTAGTAACATCATGGGTCGTATGCACGCTCCTGGGTAATTGATATTTCAACTGTCAATAAGCATGTATTGTGTGCAAAATGTGCCTAAACTAACCTTTAACAACGAAAACTACTTAAATTTGATATTGGTGCAGTTTTAATTGCGCTAAATTGAATATTAAATCTGGCCACCATGGCAAGCACATGTTGTAGACGAATACTCGCTCGTATGCTCTTCCTCTTCTCTCGTCATTCACTGGCTAAAGCAACGTTTCGGTTTTATTTGCAGCAAGGGTATTTCCCAATCAGCTCTACCCTACAGACGCACAGTGCCATCATGGCTGAAGCTGAACGCTGAGGATGTTAAGGATCAGATCAAGAAATTGGGCAAGAAGGGTCTGACTCCATCCAAAATCGGTATGTGTATATTGAGTTGATATTGGTTGTCACATTTTAAGGTTATGTTTACTTTTCGAACCATTCCAGGCATTATTCTCCGTGATTCTCATGGCGTTGCTCAGGTGCGTTTTGTTAACGGTAACAAAATCCTGCGCATCATGAAATCGGTCGGACTTAAGCCCGATATTCCCGAGGATCTGTATCATATGATCAAGAAGGCTGTTGCCATTCGCAAGCATTTGGAGCGCAATCGCAAGGATAAGGATGGCAAATTCCGTTTGATTCTGGTCGAGTCAAGAATCCATCGCCTCGCTCGCTACTACAAAACGAAGAGTGTTCTTCCCCCCAACTGGAAATACGAGTCGAGCACAGCTTCCGCTCTCGTTGCCTAAGTTCATTCAATTTAATTCAAAAATATGTGAGTGCATAGACCACAAAGAACCACAAAAAAGAAAAATAAAATTATTATTTTGAAAGAAGTGCAAACAATTTTATCTATTGGGGCAATAAAATGTTAATTTATCTTTATCTTTGATTAAACTGTCGGCTTCTTGGAAGACGGTTTTTGCAGCCGGTTGCCAGTAACAACCTTTTGTTTGGCATAGTTAAACAATATTTATATTTCAAGGCTGTAAGCTTTTGCTATTTTCAACGTTTGGTTTGGAAGTTACCATAAAATCCAAGGTTCTTTGGATAGACCCTTGATTCACTTGAGGATTATCGTTTCACATTAATTTATCAACATTTTTATATAATTTAAAGCTACAAATTTGCTTTTATAAATTAGGATCAACTTACGGTCAGGTTTGATTAATTCATATATTCAAATAATTAGTTTTCTGTTGTGAAAATTAAAATGTATAATTATTTGTATATATTGTGAGAATAACTCAATAAATAATCATGATTTTTAATTGAAATATAATCATTACGATATCTGATTCAAATATAAATATTTAGAAGATTCGTTTCACAGATTGACACGACAAATTGGAAAACAAAACGCCAAACAACGGGTGGGGCTCGACTCAACTTGAGTAACTTTTGAGTACTCTATGGAAAATGTGTAAAAACAGTATATTTAGTGGTGAAAATATATGTAACAGTTAGTGACAGTTAATCTCCTACGTCATAAGCTTCATATCTTTTTAGCTTGCCGGCCTTTTAGCCAGTTTTTGTGACCCGTTGCTCTTAGCAACCTGTTTCGCATAGTTAAACAATGTTTATAAATCAAATACAACCTTCGAGTTATAGATAAAAATAGAAAATTCTTTCTCTTTTAAATAAGAGAAGATCTATTGCAATTCAACTTTTCTTTATCTTAGTAGGTATTCTAAGCTTTGGTTTAGTATCTCTTTTCAGACCAGCACTAATTATGGGTATATAATGAATTTCCTCTAATGAATCATCAATTAAAATATTCTAGAAAAATATTTTTAATCAAAGGATTTCGACTGTAATAATTTACTTTTGCATTAATACTTACATATTATAGAAGCTATATTTTCTAGAGTCTATCGTCCATACAAATATTAATAACAATAGAACAATAAATGGTCTTATTAAGTAATATTCTATTGATTTCATTATCTAACATGGGATGCCCTTGTTGCATTAAAAGGGTGGAAATTTCGTATCTAGTCTATTTTTTATATACTATATATTTATGTCAGTAAGCAGTACGTCAGGGTTTTATTAGAGTAAGTACGGAGAGAAATAATAGAGAGAGAGAGAGAGAAAAATATGGAAGGAGAGTATTATTAGTTTGGTTTACGTGGATTTCTCTTAAGATGTCCTTATATATTTATTTATTAATTAATCGATTAGGATTGTAAGTATTAAATTTTGTTCGTCGGAGTAAGTATCTTCGATCCTATAGAGTTTATAAATTGCATATTATTGATCAAGGTGATAAGACGAGTCGATATATCCAAGCTATTATATAGGAACAATCTTCCAAAATATATAAATTCAAAAATAATTTCAAAAACCTAATTGGGACTGCAAGGATTTGTAATATTCGACGAGCCTTTTCTTCCAAATCTTTATTTCAATCTTTATCTTTAATCTAACGAGAGCTTTAAAATTTATACTGTGCTGCCGTTTTTTGCAATAATTTAATAAATCCAAACTTTTTCTAAAAGATAAAACTTACTGGTTTTTCCTTAAGAGTTTATCGCAGAACAAAAAATGTTTTTAATTATTGTAAACTTGTTGATTGATGAGTTTTTGTACATGTAGGCTCAACTGTATGTAAGAACGCGACTGTGTGAGTGTGTGTGTATATATGAGCACATACATGTACTGATACATATGTATGTACGTGTAGCGAATTCGAATTCGGTTGAAAAGAGGCAATTGCCGCCAGCTGTTTTTCAGTAGCATGCTGCCCTTTCAGGCAGACGGTTGGATATTTTTTTGTTGTTGTTCTTGTGAGTCCACTTTAAGTGTCGTTCGTTCGTTCATTACAAAAAATAAATAAAGAAAAAATAATGATTTTCAAGTTTGGTTAAACAAACATTTATTCAATTTAAAGATATGTTTTGTATTTACATTTAATTTATATCGCTTCCTGTGTATTTAATCATAATTGAATTACTATATATGAGTATCTCTCTCTGGTGTGGGTGTGTGTGTGTGTGTTGGTGTATCTAATTGTGCATGTGCGAATGTGTGTGTGATTAGATAATTTGGGGAAAATTGCGAATTGCGGCCTTTATTTTTTATCTTAATCAAAAATATAAAAAGTAACAAGCGTTAATCAGTGTATTAGTGAATGAACAGGAACTAGGCTTAACTGTGACAGTACCGTTAGTGCTAACTGTCAATGCGAACATGGAATCATAAAGCAACGAGCGAAATAGTTAGTTGTACATATGTAATGTGTACGTACATATGTATTTGCGAATGCCGCCCGCGTGTTCTGGTGTATGTGCGTTGCTGCGTATGTCCATATATATATGTATGTACACTTGTATATTGGCGTGCTCTTCGCAGGGCTCGGTCGAACTTATCTGCTTATATACATACATATATGTAAGTATGTTTTTGCATATGTAAATAAATAAACATGTGTGCTTTTAGATGTCTACAAATGTTTTACGACATACATATGTATATATATTGACTATTTGAGTCATACTTCTTGCTCTTTTAATTAAATGAAATACTAAATTTACATTCATTGAATTCCACCTTTATTCGAGATACGTTGACATACTTTGAGTCTGTAACTATCGCTAATTATTTACTATATTCCACTAGTATTTATTGTATTGCCGGCAATAATAATAGCGCTATGTATACACGCACACTACCATAAGTATACATGTGCTTATGCATGTGTATGCAGGCACATGCAGCGGCTGCAGGTGGTTTCGGCATTTCAAGTTCGCATGGGAAGCTGACGCTTCGTGAGATTTAAACTTTCAGCAGCAGGCGAAGCTTTGCAGACAAAAGCGCACCAATACAAGTGCAAATTTGATCCGCATGTATGTATATAATATATATGTATGTATGTAGATATGTAAGTAAACGCTTACAGAGTCTAGCACAGTGGTTTATCGACAATTAACAAGCAGCAAAAAAATTTAAAATGTCTGTGACAGTTATCTGATATAGAGGTGCGCTTCTGTTAACTTTTTTACTTGATATTTTTTACTAAAATATGTATGTATGTATACAGTGAAGCAAAAAGTTTTCCATTCAAATTTAACATAAAAACAGAGAGACGAACAATATAAATATTTTAAAATCGGAAATCCTCACTACGTACTTGGATATATATATAAACAAAAATATGCCTGGGGGGAAAATTTTAAATAAAATAAATAAACTTTTATTACCAACACACAACAACAAACCAAAGATAAACAATATAAATTTGAATGTTCTATTAGTGGAAAATATTCAAATTGGACTTCGAAGCGGCGAAGAATTTTTGAATTTTTTGCTTATCTATTTTCTGGAAAATTCTAATATGAAATTTATAATTTCCTAAAATTGTGCAATAAGAAAAAATAATTATTACAGAGTCATGCAAAAGCACATGCTACATATAACAAACATGTAGATTCATTCATACACAAAATGCTCTATAATTTCACTTTTCATTATAAATCCATCGATCAAGAAGTATAATTATCAAACAAAAAATTCAATGACGAAACAATTTTATGCTTATCTTCTGCTTTATGTCTATGGGTTTTTGATTGTTTATAGATTTTTCAGTCCATAGTACGCGATGCAGTCGGTCAAAACAGCTGACTTGCCGGAGAATCCTCGGGAAAACTGTAATTTTATATCGGCAGCATGTTTCTGGTAACTATTCTTTATAAATTTATATAAATTTTAGATTTTTATAACTAGAGTCTATTATATGTTTAGGTATACGATGCCCACGTTCATCAAGGGACGTAAGAAAATGCTCGAAACGGAAGATCTCTATAAGGCACTGAAGGAACACAAGTCAGGTGGGTTAATCTTATGCTTATCTTACGTCAATATATAAGTATATATTTTTTTTATAGGGAAACCAAGAGATTTCAATTAATACGTAGACGCACATATGTAGAATTAATTTATTTCAATTGGCGATTCCGCAAAGCAAATCAATTGAACACAATTATATTGTGTGCAGCTATATATATAATATTTAAATATATTATAGAGAATAATAAAAATCCTATCTTCTTCTGCTGAGCCCAAGTTATCAGTTTTAAAATATTGTGTAAAATCGGTCATTAACCTAGGCAGAAATTTTTATTTAAAGTATAAGAATTTTGTAATTCTACGTGTTGATAAGTCTGACCTGAATATATTTCATTTATTTATATTTACGAAATCTGCAAAAGCAGCTTCAAGTAAACAATCCAGAAATTCTGAAATTCTATATCAGTTTCAAGCAAATAGCAAACGTATACCCTTGCTAGCAGGAAAAGTATGTATATCAGAACGAGGGTATAGAATTCGTCTGTTTGTTTCTATGCAAACTGATCTCTCAGCTTTTCAGCTAAAGGAATGAAATTTAATATAGAACCTTCTGTAACTGAACGTACCACTATAATTTATAACTGTCTTAGAAATAACCTGCTTAAAAGTGGAGGTTTAAAAAACTTTTCTAGAGATATTTGAATGAAACTTACACTTTACTTGCTTTCTGGACGCTTACCATTATTAAGATAGGACTACTTTAGCATTAAAGCCTAATACCCTATGTGTATGTTAAATTTTCAGAGACCCTTGGCAACAAATTAAGTGACGCCTGGGAGCAAGAACTAAAAAAACAGCTAAAAAACTCGAAAAATAGGCCCAGTCTTCTACGAGCGCTTATGCGAGTCTTTGGCTTTCATTTTGGCTTATTGGGTTTAGTTCTCTTTATTCTGGAATTGGGTCTCCGCACGTTGCAGCCGCTGTGTCTACTTAAACTAATATCCTACTTTACGCATAGAGGAGAGTCGATAGAGGCCGCCTACTATTATGCAGCTGGAGTTGTGGCTTGCAGTGCACTGAACGTCTTCATTATGCATCCCTATATGCTGGGCACTATGCATATGGGCATGAAAATGCGGGTCGGATTGTGCAGCATTATTTATCGGAAAGCTTTGCGGTTGAGCAAAAATGCATTGGGTGATACGACAGCCGGACATATTGTTAATCTAATTTCTAATGATGTGGGACGCCTGGATTTGGCAACAATATTTGTACATTATCTGTGGGTGGGGCCGCTAGAGACGCTCTTCATCACATACCTAATGTACTTGGAGGTATTTGAATAAATTATTTATTTATTTTCTTAATTTAAATACATTTATTTTGGCTTACAGATTGGAATTGCCGCTATATTTGGTGTAGCATTCATGCTGATGTTTATACCAATGCAAGCCTGGCTGGGCAAGAAGACTTCCGTATTGAGGATGCGTACGGCGTTGCGAACGGATGAGCGTGTGAGGATGATGAATGAAATAATTGCAGGAATTCAAGTGATCAAGATGTATGCCTGGGAGCTACCCTTTGAGCAAATTGTGGCCTTTGCAAGGAAAAAGGAAATTAACGCCATTCGGCATGTCTCCTATATACGCGGTATACTGCTGTCCTTTATCATTTTCCTGACACGTGTTTCCATCTTTCTAAGCTTGGTTGGCTACGTGCTTTTGGGCACATTCCTTACCCCGGAGGTGGCCTTTGTGATCACCGCCTACTATAATATACTGCGCACCACAATGACGGTGTTCTTTCCCCAAGGAATTTCACAGATGGCAGAAGCTTTGATATCCATTAAACGTGTACAAAAGTTTATGCTGTATGAGGAGACGGATGTAACTGATAAATCTCTGGATCTACCGCTGGCTAGTCCGGGTAGCAATCAAACCACCGTACTTTCCAAGCTGGAACAGGATAATGAGGATGCCAAAGAGAAGCTGCTAATGCCCTCATCATTGCCGCATATCAATGAGAATGCCGTACTATCCGAAGCTCAGATATCTATTAACGGTCTCAAAGCCAAATGGGATCCCAACTCGCCGGATTATACCCTAAACGGGGTCAATTTGCGCGTGCAGCCAGGCACTTTGCTGGGCATTGTGGGTCGTACGGGCGCCGGCAAATCCAGTCTTATGCAGGCAATACTTGGTGAACTGCGAGCGGAATCGGGTGAAATTCGTGTGAATGGTACCTTCTCGTATGCCTCACAAGAGCCCTGGCTATTCACTGGCACAGTGCGTCAGAATATACTCTTCGGTCAAGTCATGGACAGAAAACGCTATGCCCTGGTCATTAAAAACTGTGCCCTGGAACGAGATTTCGAGCTGCTGCCATATGGCGATAAAACAATTGTGGGTGAACGAGGCGCCTCTCTATCCGGTGGCCAAAAGGCTAGAATTAGCTTGGCCCGCGCCGTGTATCGCCAAACAGCGATTTATTTACTTGATGATCCGCTCAGTGCAGTGGACACGCATGTGGCAAGGCATCTCTTTGAGAAATGCATGCGTGGTTATTTGAGGGATCGAATTGTAATCCTGGTTACGCATCAGCTGCAGTTCCTTCAGCATGCTGATCAAATTGTCATTATGGATAAGGGTCAAGTAAGTGCCGTGGGCACATACGACTCGCTGCGTGAATCGGGCTTAGATTTTGCCGCAATGTTGGGAGATTCTTCGCGGGATGAGCAAAATTCGGAAGGTTCACGATCCAGATCGGGTTCGACTACCGATAAACGGCGTAATAGCGAGCAGTCGCTGTTATCGCTAGCCGATTCATGTCTGGAAGAAACCACAGCTGCCCAAATGCATGTCCAGGAGTCACAGGAACAGGGACGTATTGGACTTGGACTTTATAACAAATATTTTAAAGCAGGCGGCGGTTTCTTTGCGTTCTTTGTCATGATGGGCTTCTGTATTCTATCGCAAATTATGGCTTCATTGGGCGATTATTTTCTATCATATTGGTAAGGCTATAAATTAGTGGTAGAAAGCGTCTATCATTACAAGATTCATATTCTATTATATACACAGGGTGGCCAAGAAGGGAAGTATGGAGAATATGAATCAAAATAATAGTAATAGTACCGTCGCTGTTGACCCAACTGATACAACCGGTTCACCTGACTCAAATGGAACAACAACCCTTGCCTCACATGTTTTGGAATCTCGTCTCTCGCTTTGGCTTAATGAATTGGGTTGGTCTGTGGACTCGGAAATGTTGGATACATATATATTTACAGCGATTACAATTGCCACTATTGCTGTGACACTGGCTCGTTCGTTCCTATTCTTCAATTTGGCCATGAAAGCCTCTACAAAGCTACATAATTCTATGTTTCGTGGCATTACGCGTGCTGCCATGTATTTCTTCAATACGAATCCTTCGGGTCGCATTCTAAATCGATTCTCTAAGGATATGGGCCAAGTGGATGAGATACTGCCCGCCGTTATGATGGATGTTATACAAATCTTTTTGTCCTTGGGCGGCATTGTCATAGTCATAGCTATTGTTAATCCACTGTTCTTAATTCCCACGGTCATACTCGGCGTGATTTTCTATCAGCTGCGCACGTTCTATCTGAAAACTTCGCGCGATGTCAAACGTTTGGAGGCTATTAGTAAGTGAATTATAGTTTAATTGCTTAGCTACAACTAATTACATCTATTGTACAGCTCGCTCGCCCATTTATTCGCACATGGCTGCCTCGCTTACGGGTCTATCGACTATACGTGCCTTTGGCGCCCAACGTGTACTCATCAGCGAATTCGATAATCACCAGAATTTGCATAGTTCGGCCTTTTATATGTTTATTAGCACTTCACGCGCCTTTGGCTATTGGTTGGATTGTTTTTGTGTCATCTACATAGGCATAATTACGCTTAGTTTCTTTTTTTTCCCGCCTGCCAATGGCGGTGAAGTGGGTCTGGCTATTACTCAGGTAAGTCTATTTAAAAATATGTATTTTAAAATTTCTATTAATCTTTTGTAATATTTTAATCAATTAATTAGGCTATGGGCATGACTGGCATGGTGCAGTGGGGCATGCGTCAGTCTGCGGAGCTGGAGAATACCATGACTGCAGTGGAACGTGTTGTTGAGTACGAGGATATTGAACCTGAGGGTGCTTTGGAAGCGACGCCCGATAAGAAACCATCTAAGAGCTGGCCCGAACATGGCAAAATAGCCTTTGAGGAGCTTAGTCTACGCTACTTCCCGGATCCTAAGTCTGACTATGTACTTAAATCTCTCAATTTTGTTATCAAGGCACGTGAAAAGGTCGGCATTGTGGGTCGTACGGGTGCAGGCAAATCCTCACTCATAAATGCCTTGTTCCGGCTCTCCTACACTGATGGCTCCATAGTGATCGATAAGCGTAACACTCAAGATATGGGTCTACATGATCTGCGTAGCAAAATTTCTATTATACCACAAGAACCGGTTCTGTTCTCTGGAACAATGCGTTACAATTTGGATCCCTTCGATGAGTACAGCGACGAAAAGTTATGGTCTTCCCTGGAGGAGGTTAAACTAAAGGAGGTTGTTGCTGACTTACCCAGTGGCTTGCAAAGTAAAATAACGGAGGGCGGCACCAATTTCAGTGTGGGTCAACGTCAATTGGTATGCCTAGCGCGTGCCATTCTTCGCGAGAATCGCATTTTGGTAATGGATGAAGCCACCGCCAATGTTGATCCACAAACTGATGGACTTATACAGACGACTATTAGAAATAAGTTTAAAGATTGCACAGTACTTACGATAGCTCATCGTCTGCACACGATTATGGACTCGGATAAGGTCCTTGTCATGGATGCCGGCACAGTGGTCGAGTTTGGTACACCATATGAACTCTTAACAAGTGCTGAAACTAAAATATTCCACGATATGGTCAAGCAGACCGGAAAGGGAACTTATGAAAATCTGCTTCTGGTTGCGAAGAAGGTGAATGTTTAATTTTCAGGTGATATGATATGTGAGCTAATCAGTTTTTTTTTTCTTTTTCAGGCATTTGAATCAACTCAACAAACTCGAAAATTATCGTCCTAAGAGCAAGAAACATTGAATCAGGGATTTTTATTAAAACTGGGTCGGTTCATTAATTGTAAATAAACTCATCCAATTCCAGTTTATCATACTACAGTAATTTTATGTGTACTTATCTTATGTGCCTATGCATTGAATTATAAATAATTATATTGTTAAAGTTTATGTAAATATTTTTATGTACTCGTAAGTGTCCAAATTGTGAGGAATACTGTGCCTTATATAATAAAAAATGGTTGGATTCCTAATAACTGAGTATTATTTTTACTATTAAGTTCGGACCGTAATAAGCTTAAATCTACCTACAATTTATAAACAAAATTTTGAAACATTTTTATTCTAAACTTAAAGCAGCGAATAAATTTCAAAAAAAATTTAAAAAAATGTGTAAGCATTCTGGAGAGGTTCGGGTAAAGGAGTTGGAGTTCTTAAATAATTTTATAAAAATAAATTTTGAACTTTTCTAAATATTTTAAAGCTTTTTAAATTTACTAAGTAAATATTTATTTACTATTTACATAAATGCTTATTTACTGGTTACAAAGTAAGCAGTTTTTCTCTACCACAATTCAAGTAATACATGAATAAAATGAAAGAAATAAAAAAGTATTTTAAATACTAATTTACACCATATTTTATTTTCGTGAATTGCGAATGGAAACGGAATTCGGAACAGCCATATAGATAATTCTAATACGTAGTATATACGTATATAGGTATAAAATTACGACGATATGGCAACACTTGAGCGTGTGCCGGCCCCCAGCTGTTGGAGCAGCTGTTAAATAATATTCCCAGAGAGTAAATAATAGTTAGTTATGTTTTGAGCGGCGAGCTGAGGACTTGTGTGGTCCACCAACAGTTTTAATTTATTGAATGGAAAGTTTTTTTTATTTACTTTGTTTTTCATTAATTTTGCACACATTTTTTGTGATAAACGTTCCGTTATGTAGAAGTATCTGTGGTATTTTTGTAATTTTGCGTTGTGATGAAATCTGTGCTGTGATGTGATGTTCTTATCTAGAGAGTGATGCAAACATCCCTCGAAACGTTTTCAAACGTTTCCATATTGTGTGGGTTTATGTGTGTTTATATGGTTTCTTTTTGGATATATATATAGGAAATTAATAAGCTCTAGTGATTAATTCAATTATATTTAACGAGCAGTTGTTTATAAATAAATTAATAAAATATTTTCAACAGACTTTCGCACAGATTACTTTTAAAAATGGCAGTTGATAAATTGGCGCCGAATCCAAGGGCGAATGCTAATTGGATCTCTTCTGTTATGTTTTGGTAAGTTTGAACATCCCTGATCATTCAGTAGGATCATGATAATGATTACGATCATAAATCATGTCATTTCGTTCATTTATTTATTGAGATAAATCTGATATGAACACTCAAGTTTTATCATGCAAACATAAATTTGTAACGAGTTTTATTACAAAAATGTAATCTTTTAAATTTCGCCCAAAGACTGACAGTAGTCAGGTACACATGTTCCATCTGTTATCACTGATAAGATAATGCATATTATTTGTTTATCACCTTTAATTACACAACTTTTGTGTGCTTCTTCGCACAATTTGAATTTGGCTACTTAAATAGGGGCGATAAAAGAAATGTTTTGAGTTTGATAAAACATTTGTAATTAAAGTCAGGATTGAATTGATTGAATTCGTAAATGGGAAACATTATTAGGGAAGGAAAGACGGAAACAATAACCTTTGGACCTATTGTTCCTATAGGATCTAAATGATATATATTAATATTCCGATTAAAATAGTTTTTTGCCAGCATTGTTCCTTTCTGTTCCCTTCAATGTGCTACATGAAGCTAAAAGAAAACTCCATAAGAAATTAAATACAATAATTTACTTATCTCAAAAAGTAAGGGTCTGGTTAGGATAGGCCAGAGTCATATTATAAATTAATATTTTATGACAAAATTATGATCGTCTTTTAAAGATTGTAATAAAATGCTTACATTACTTGGTAAACAATAAATTTTAAATCTAGCTGAAGTAGAATTTTATTGGTATTATTATTAAATATATATCTATTTATCTTTTCAGCTTTGCTTTACCTATACTGTTCAAGGGACGCAAAAAAACATTGGAACCCAATGATCTATACCAAGTGCTGGACGAGCACAAAGCCGAAATATTGGGTGAAAAATTATTCCAAACTTGGGAGACTGAGTCCAAAAAGAATGAACACAGCAAAGAAAAGAAAAACATTATGCTGAAGGTTGTTCTCAAAGTATTTGGCTGGGATTTGGCAGTATCGGGTCTTGTGCTGGCAGTGCTGGAATTGGGTCTTAGGTGAATACAAAATTTAATTTAAAAAAAAAAATGATAAAAAATATATAATTCTCTTAAAAGTTTCATTTAATTTTGAGATACGGAACATTATTGGTTGGGTTAGCATAAAATATATGAATTTACTCCGTTTCCAGGGCCACCACACCACTGATACTAGCGGGATTGATATCGGAATTCACCACACATGGAGATGGGAGCAGCCTGTATGCACAGCTCTATGGTGCGGCCTTGGTGACATGCATAATAACGAGTGTGCTGTTATTCCATCCTTTTATGATGCATATGATGCATCTGGCGATGAAGATGAGAGTAGCCGTCAGTTGTGCCATATATCGAAAGGCGTTACGCTTGAGCCGCACAGCGCTGGGTGGCACAACAACGGGTCAAGTGGTGAATCTGGTGTCCAACGACCTGGGACGCTTCGATCGTGCGCTTATCCATTTGCATTTTTTGTGGCTGGCACCTGTGGAGCTGCTGTTTACCTCATATTTTCTATACCAGCAAATTGGATTCGCTTCTTTATATGGCCTTGCCATATTGATACTCTATCTGCCGCTTCAGACATATCTGAGCAGGTTAACCTCAGCGCTGCGTTTGCGCACGGCTCTACGCACAGATAGACGTGTCCGGATGATGAACGAGATAATCGCAGGGATACAAGTGATTAAGATGTATGCCTGGGAGTTGCCTTTCGAGAATTTGGTAGCCAGCACAAGAGCCAGCGAGATGAGCGTTATACGTCAAGTAAACTTTATACGCGGCTTACTGTTATCCTTTGAGATAACCCTTGGACGCATCGCGATCTTTGCCAGCCTGTTGGGCTTTGTGCTCACTGGCGGAGAGCTAACGGCGGAGCGTGCTTTCTGTGTGACAGCCTTCTATAATATATTGCGACGCACTGTGAGTAAATTCTTTCCAAGTGGCATGTCGCAGTGTGCCGAATTGTTGGTATCCTTGCAAAGGATAACGCAGTTTATGTTGCGTGAGGAGACCGATGTGCTGATGCTAGAGGGCGAAGATGAGGAGGACAAAGCAGCGGAGCAGAAAACTCTATTGGCAAATGGTAAGGAGCAGCCGTTGCCTTCCAGTTCTGATATATCCGTTGAGATTAACGGTTTGAGAGCACGTTGGGATTCTGATCATACTGAACCAGTTTTGGACAATATAAATATGAAGCTGCACCAACAGCAACTAGTGGCTGTCATTGGAACCGTCGGCTCTGGCAAATCCAGTCTTATACAGGCTATACTGGGTGAACTTCGACCAGAAGCTGGCACCATTAAATTAAACGGACGTTGCTCCTATGCGGCGCAGGAGCCTTGGCTGTTCAGTGCTACTGTGCGTGACAATATTCTCTTTGGATTGCCGCTGGACAAACAGCGCTATAGAACTGTGGTCAAGATGTGCGCATTGGAACGCGATTTTGAGCTGTTGGATCAGGGAGATAAGACAATTGTCGGTGAACGTGGTGCGTCGCTCTCAGGTGGCCAAAAGGCACGAATCAGTTTGGCGCGTGCGGTATACCGCAAGGCGGATGTTTACCTACTCGATGATCCGCTGAGTGCTGTGGATACTCACGTGGGTCGCCATCTCTTCGAGCAATGCATGCGTGGCTTTCTACGCAAGAAGTTGGTCATACTGGTGACCCATCAGCTGCAATTCCTGGAGCATGCCGATCAAATTGTTATCATGGATAAGGGAAAGGTCACAGACATTGGCACCTATGATCATATGCTAAAGAGTGGGCAGGACTTTGCTCAGCTGCTGGCGCAACGTCCTTTGGATGATACAGAAGTTCAAGATAAAGAAAAAACGAAGGATTTGCAGGCTGCTGGTGATAATAGTGGAAAACCTGCCCCGTATTCGCGTAATAATAGTGTGGAAAGTCGTATGAGTGTCTCCTCGATGGGTTCAAGTGTCGATGATAAGTTGATGGCACAGGAAAAGCCAAAGGAAGTTCAAGAGTCGCGTTCTGCTGAAAAAATTGGTTGGGCAATGTATCAGAAATATTTTGCTGCCGGCTGCAGCTGGTTTATGTTCATCCTGGTTATGTTCCTATGCCTTGGCACTCAGGTGTCGGCTTCATGGGGCGATTACTTTCTCTCTTACTGGTAAGTATCAAAAATGAAATCTCTATAGAGTTAAAACTCTTGTCATCTGCTTGTTTGTTTTTGAAAAAGTTATTAATACGTTCATCCTTGATATTTATCTCTTTCAGGGTGAAGAGTAATTCCTCGTCGACGCTGGATATTTACTACTTTGCTGCTATAAATGTGGCACTGATCATATTTGCTCTATTGCGAACGCTTTTATTCTTTAGCGTGGCCATGCATTCCTCTACGCAGCTGCATAACTCAATGTTCCGGGGAATTATACATGCTGCGATGTATTTTTTCAATACAAATCCGTCGGGCAGAATTTTGAATCGTTTTGCCATGGATATGGGTCAAGTGGATGAGGTCTTGCCGGCTGTTATGTTGGATTGCATACAGATATTTATGACCTTATCAGGCATTATAATCGTACTATGCGTAACGAATCCTTGGTACCTGATTAATACGTTGGCTATGCTTTTGGCATTTTATTATTTACGTGATTTCTATCTGAGCACATCGCGGGATGTGAAGCGACTCGAGGCAGTTGCTCGTTCGCCCATGTATTCACATTTTGGAGCTACTTTGAATGGTCTGCCCACGATACGTGCAATGCGAGCTCAGAGAATGTTAACGGCGGAATATGATCATTATCAGGATAATCATTCCGTAGGATACTATACATTCCTTTCGACAAGCCGTGCCTTTGGCTATTATCTGGATTTATTTTGCGTGATTTATGTTTTAATTATAATTTTAAATAATTTCTTTAATGCGCCTGAAAACCCTGGACAAATTGGTTTGGCCATTACACAGGCTATGTCCATGACAGGCATGGTGCAATGGGGCATGCGGCAATCGGCTGAATTGGAAAACTCAATGACATCCGTGGAGCGAGTCATTGAGTACAAAAGTTTGCCTTCGGAAGGAGACTTTAAATCAGCTGCTGGAAAGAAACCCCCTGCAAATTGGCCGGAAGATGGCCAAATTATAGCGGATGATTTGAGTTTACGTTATGAACCAGATCCTCAAGCACCTTACGTGCTAAAATCCCTTAATTTTACTATTGAACCACGTGAGAAGGTGGGCATTGTGGGACGTACAGGAGCAGGCAAATCATCACTTATAAATGCAATATTCCGTCTATCCTACAATGATGGTTCCATACTAATTGACGAGAGAGAAACCAAGGAGATGGGCCTACACGATTTACGGAGTAAAATATCAATAATACCTCAAGAGCCGGTGCTTTTCTCCGGTACAGTACGCTATAATTTGGATCCATTTGAGCAATATTCTGACGCCAAAGTATGGCAGGCCTTAGAAGAGGTAAGTCACAGGTCTACTTCTAACTTTATTAAAAGCAACTTTAACTTATATCTTCTATATTATTCTAGGTACACCTTAAGGATGAAATTTCGGAGATGCCAATGGGACTGCTAAGTAATATATCCGAGGGTGGCTCCAATTTCAGCGTGGGTCAACGTCAATTGGTATGCCTAGCGCGTGCCATTCTTCGTGAGAATCGCATTTTGGTAATGGATGAGGCTACGGCAAATGTGGATCCACAAACAGATGCACTTATACAGACGACTATTAGAAATAAGTTTAAAGATTGTACAGTACTTACGATAGCTCATCGTCTACACACGATTATGGACTCGGATAAGGTGATGGTATTGGATGCTGGACATGTTGTTGAGTTTGGAGCACCGTTTGAACTTTTGACTGCATCCAAGGCAAATGTTTTTTATGGAATGGTTATGCAGACTGGAAAATCAACCTTCGACCATTTACTGAAAATTGCACAAAATGTAAGTAGTCAATGAGTAATTTATTATAACATATACAATTTTCTAAATATTAATTTACATTTCTTGCAGACGTATGAAAACCAGAGGGAGAAATCGGAATAAAACCTATTTTTTATAAAATGCTTAAATCTGTTATACTTACTACAGCGCGCATTTACTTAAATAATTAATACATAGATGTATATAGTTTATGAGTGTTTTATGTAAAAAGTGTTCATTTAGAAAGTACTTAATAAATATAACTTGTTTTCTCAATGTACTACTTTATTTCAAAAGTTAACTAATCGGGCGGGCTTTGGGCAAAGTGTGTAATCGATTACAAGACGCAGCGAATGTTATCGATTTGTTGGTAGCAAAGAACACATGCTATTGTTTGTTTATGTAAAATTGTAAACACGTCTATTTTTTCGGTTTACCTTTAATAAATTTACAACCTTTTTTCCAATGCATGTGTAATGAAAAGAAGTGCAATGATGGAGCCACAATTAACTTATGAAACAGCAATTAAAAAAGGTAAATATTCACCATATTTTCAGTTTAGAGTTTTAATTTATCTTTTTCAATTTAGCTCAATTGGTGGAACGAAATCCCCAATATCAAATAGATCCTCTACGTGTTTCTATGCATGATGAATCCGATATAATACATTTAGCACAACAAATACAATCTGCGGATAAACAACTCAAGAATAGCACAAGTCAAAAATTAGTAGTTATTCTAGATCAGGCAAGTATTTTCTATAACCAATTTCGGAATTCCTAGTAATTTGGTGAAATCTTAGATAAAAATGCTCCAAGCACAGGCCATGAATATACTGAAGGAATCCAATGAGAGCCGAACACTCCACAGCGCTGCTTGTAATTTCACAAAAAAACCCGGCCATATCTATCATCTATATGAAAGGTCAACGGGGCAAAACTATTTTAGCATGTTGTCACCAGAAGTAAGCTCTTTTTTTTTTTGTGTATTACGAATTCTTATCATTAAAACTATTTGTGTTTCTTTCAATAGGAATGGAATCATGCTGTAGACCAGACATACAAGGGCAGCTACAGGCTGGAGTATGATTTAAGCTGGACGCCGATTGATAAAATCAAAGAAACCGATGAAAAATTAAAATGGGTGGAACGGTGTATGGTTAGCGAAGGTGAAGGTGGTACTATGGCAGCTATCGACTTTAATATGACAAATAATTAAATAAATGGTTCTATTAATAAAATGGTTATATTTCGAATAGATTTTTATTAAGCTGTGTTTTGTTTTTTTTTTTTTGTAACTTATAGTAAGCTTTTAAAATTAGACTTCAGTTGAAAGTGAATAGTTCTAAAACAATGATCTAAAAATAACAAAACTATCTGGACTAACGCTGCTCTGAAAATAAATGCATCAGAAGAACTTATCGATAACTATCGTCTAAATAGAGGTATGCAGAGTTGCTGACGTCAGAGTGCAGCTGTTTTGTTTACGCACAGCAACAGCTGTGTTATTTTTCTGTGAAAATTTCTAATATTTCTTTTGCTTGGATTTTTACAATTATTATTTATACACAATGTCGTCGCAGAACGAAATGTATTATAGTCTGCTGGAGTGGTTTAAGACGCTCAATCTGAAGGCACCACATGCAAATGTAGAGGAGTTGGCCGATGGAGTAGCATTGGCGCAGGCATTAAATCAATTCGCACCCGAATCCTTTACAGATTCGTGGCTATCCAAGATAAAATCTAGCGCTGTTGGCGGCAATTGGCGTCTGCGTATGAGTAATCTGAAGAAGGTCGTCGAGGGTGTCTACGAATATTATAATGATGTGCTCAATTATACCCTGCAACACGATTTCGTGCGACCGGATGTGCAGGCCATAGCTGAGAAGTGTGACCTAAACGAATTGGAACGTCTGCTGCAACTGGTGCTGGGTTGTGCGGTCAACTGTGCCAAAAAGCAATCATATATTACAGAAATTATGTGCCTGGAGGAGGAACTGCAGGCCAATATTATGCGTGCCCTTCAGGAATTGGAATCGTCGACACGTCAGACCACAGAGGGTGGCGTTGTAAGCTCGCTTTCGCGAAATTCTCTCAGTGGCATGCTTGACGGGAATGCCAAGGCTGCCTTGCAGGAGGAGCGAGATGCCATGGCCCAGAAATGCTTTGAGACTGAGAAGAAAATGCTGCTCCTTATTGACGAAAAAACCAATCTACAGCAGGAGTTGCAAAAGTTGCAGCAGGAATTTTCTCGCTTGGAGCACACAACTATCGGTGATGATGGTGTATCTCTGGGTCCCATACAAGCGGGCTCTGTGCGTTACAATGAACTGAGGTATACAAAATAACATTCATATAAATAAAATATTGTTATAATATTATAATTCAGGCGACAGCTGGAGTTGGTCAAGGAGGAGCTCTTGCAGTCGGAGGGCACGCGTGAAGATCTAAAAATCAAGGCACAGCAGCAGGAGACCGATATGTTACACATGCAACAACGTATAGACGAGCTAACGGTAATAAAAACAAGATATCTTGACAAAGAATAGACCTGAATATATTCTAAATCTATACTGTATCTCTTATAGAAAAGCACCGCCGTGCTGACAACACTAAAAGATGAGGTTGATGTTTTGCGAGAATCCACTGATAAGCTAAAGGTATGTGAGGCCCAGTTGGAAACCTACAAAAAGAAGCTCGAGGAGTATAATGATCTGAAGAAACATGTGAAAATGCTTGAGGAACGCAGTGCCGACTATGTGCAACAGAATGCACAATTTGAGGAGGATGCCAAACGATATGCCAATACAAAGGGTCAAATTGAGCTCTTTAAAAAGGAGATTCATGATCTGCATGTACAATTGGATGCTGAGAGTAGTAAAAATGTCAAATTAGAGTTTGACAATAAGAATTTGGATAGTAAAATTCTGGCCTTGCAACGGGCTAAGGATAGTTTGCTGAAGGAACGTGACAATCTACGCGAGGCTTTCGATGAGCTGAAATGTGGTCAACTGTCAACCAATTCAGGCAGCTTGACGGGCACAACAATGTCTAGGGAATTACAGCCGCCGGCTATGATGGATAAAATGCAACGACTCGAGGCTGAGAACAAAGCGCTGCGCGAGGGACAAGGTGGTCAAACAGCACTGGCAGTAAGTTCATATACTTTGAACAGATTAATAAATATTTCTTATAATTTTGTTTATTATTCTAGCAACTACTGGACGATGCGAACAAACGTTGTGAGCATATGCGGGAGCAATTAAAGACCGCCAATGAACGCATTCTATCCTTATCGCATGCATCGCAAAGCGATGATCCTATACTTAAGGAGTGAGTACTTTGATTTCAATTTCAAATAAACTTTGACTAAACGTTTACTTCTTTTTATAATACAGAAATGAATTTAGCAAGCAAATTAAACAGTTGATGGAGCTTAATGATCAGAAAAGTACATGTTTTATATATAATTTATCTGCATTTAGAACTACTAATTCCTTATTATATGATCCACAGCGCTTCAAGTCGAGGAATCTGCAACAACGAACGCTTCGTTGCAATGCAAAGTTACACAATTGGAGTCAACTTTGGCTACACGAGATCAGGAGCTATTGGCATATGATGCCAAGTATCGGAAGTGCATTGAAAGGGCTAAGGATGTCATCAAAAGCATCGATCCACGCATAGTCACTGGTTAGCTACTTTTAAATTAATTAAACAATAATTAAACAATAAACTAATGTGCCACTTTTTAGCTGCAATTGAAGAGGTGCACTTGCAAAAGAGTTTGGACGTCGTTGAGGATGAATCCAAAACTAAAATGAGCACCATGGAGGAGCAGCTGATGGCCAGCGCTTTCTATAGATTGGGTGTAAATGCTCAACGCGATGCTATCGATGCAAAATTGGCCCTATTAATGGGTTCAGGACAAACATTCCTGGCGCGACAGCGTCAATCGGCGCCACGCAAAACATTGAATACAATGAAACCAAAGTAGATTTTTTTTCCGTTTTCCGTGTTTCTTGTTCTTTAAAACACAATATTCTTGTTTGTTTTCAAATTTTATATGTATGCATATTTATATATAACGCAATATTTATTCGAGTTTCTCTAAAAGGAATTCTTAATTATATATGTATTTTATTTACCCTACTTTGGATCTTTTATTATGACAATCCCAAGAAAACATAGTTTCGATGCTTTTTTTTTAACATTAATGTAGTTTTAATTCAGTATTTGATACATTTTTTACGCAAGGATTTGGACATAACTTAAAGAGTCTGGAATTATATTGGATAGTTTTTAGTTATTTTTTAATAGAGTCTTTTAATAGCATTGGCACACGTGAAAAATGCATTTTAAAATTCGCATCTCGTGCTGAAGTTTCCACTTGGATTCGTGGGTTTTATCCCGGTTTTGGGAGCCAAAATGATAAATATCATCTTCATAGTATTATTCATAACAAAGCAACAAACTTGCGCAGTCTACAGACATTTATATATATATATATATTTATATATACTAAGTACATAAAAGCTAAACCAACGAAACTGTACAAGGCCGTAGAATTCTGCAGTTCTACCAGGGCCTCCACATGCTTTCATCGGAGCCCTGCTGAATGGCAATCTGTTGTGCCCTATATTCCTCCTCTTGGCGCAGGCGCAGCGCCTGTCGTGCGGCACTGCTTGTCTGTGGACTGGAGTCCAAAGTTTCATTCTCATTGGATCCAATGCCACTCTCCGACCTGGGCGATGACTGTTGAGTTGCTGGCGCAGATTTCAGTTCCGATACACCTGAACTAATCGATGCCGCCGCCGAGGAGGATGCCACTGAGGCGGGTCGCTCTGTTAGCATAGCAGTTGCTGCCGCTGCCGCAGCAACTGTTGTATTATTTGCCACACTGTTGGCATATGCTGCAGCCGCAGCAGCAGCCACATGAGCCGCCTCCAGACTTCCCGCAAAATTGGGACTCAGTTTGCCCACAAGATGTGGCTGCAGACGCTGCAACTCAATCAGACGCTCGAAATCCGTACGCGTGGCAACTGGATCTACCAGAGGCTGAGCACTTAAGCCCAAAGCTGCTGCCAGCTGCACATAATGTTGTGGTAAGACCAGCATGCCATTGGTAGAGGCACCCTCAACCTGGCTCTGCTGTGCCTTCAGCTGTTGCTTGTACTGCTCCAGCACATTGACGCACACCACCTTATTGGTTTCATTATCATAGCTCAATTCGAGGGTTGCGCCATTGGGTGGTGTTTGCTGTGCGGCCACTTGACTTGGGATTTGGATTTGGGGCGTCTGTTGGCCTCGATTGTTATTCTCATCCTGCGGCGGTAGCGATGCCTGTGCGGCTTGCAACACACGCTGCTGTTCGCTGGCTACCAACAGCTGCGTTTCGCCCAGCTTTAGACCTTTGCTGTAGTCCAACGGATTGGAATCCTGACTACTGTAATCCAATGAATGCTCCTCGGGTTGTGACTGAGTTTTCTTTATATCAAAGCAGGTGCTGCTGCTATTGGGACTGTCCCCAAAGTTAGCAGTGGTTGTTGTTGTTGTTGAATGCGGGCATATTTCCACATCGATCTCTGCTATGCATTGATCCAGATGTCGCAACAGTCGCGCCTTGGAGCCCGGCTCCGCCAGCGTCGGCATATTACCCATAGGCGGTGGCTCTGGCGTGGCCAAGTAACGAGCCACTTCCCTAGCACAATCCGTATAACCAGCTCGATATTTATTCACAGCTGCTGGCCGAAAAGGATAATACAAGTTAAGGATAGCTCCATAAAAATATATTCCTGCCGCAACTTACTTGGATCATCTAAATTCCGATGACGCTGGAAATGACGCACTGTAAGCTCCAGTATGTCTGCTTTCTCCAGTTTCGTATGTTTCGCTTGGCCATCTCCGTTCTTGGCATTCTGATGCTTTGTGGACTCTAAAATGAGAGCCTTCAGTATGGCCAGACTTTGATTAATCCTTGCACGTCTGCGCTTCTCCATGAGTGGTTTATTGGTTCGTTTGCTAATGTCCTGCGACGAGGTTACATTTTGTGAGGAGCTCACTAGACCAATGGATTTGATGCCGCTGCCATTGGTTGAGCTGGAGGCGGAGAATCCGAGGCCTGCAAATGAATAAAAAAAATAATATAAATATTTATTGCTTTAATAATTTATAATTTGGATTGAACCAGAGTCAAATATTTTTAATTAGTTTCGTAATTATTAATTTAATTATTTTATTCAATTTATATTACTATTTTATTGTGAAATTATTTGATTATTCAAAACCTTTTTAATTTTGCCAATAAAATTAAGTTTAAGAACATATTTTTCAAAATATTCAAGAAGCAATCACTAATTTAATATTGAAATTAATGAAATTTAACACTCTGATGAAACAAATTAAATTTTTAAATTAATGAAATGCCTTATTTCAGTATCTAAAATCAAAATATACGGCTTGAAAAACGCATAGAAATGGAAGGAAACCGGTTCTTTGAGAATCTATTTTATACAGGTTTAGTTACTTATTAAAAGTCATTATTTCCACTAGATCTCTTCTATAGAATATTTTTCAAAATTATCTATTGTAGACCTAAAAATTTAAGTACTTTTTCGATAACCAAAATGTTCAGATTAACTGCCTTCATCCGAATAAATAAAGAAAACTTCGAAGTCTCTTAAACTTAATGGTCGCGGATATTATTAAGCTTTATTAAACCATATAAAATATTTAAAATAATTATTTAAAATTTGTTATAACAAAAATAATTAATAAACTATTTCCAAATTTATTAAACTCCTTTTCTAATACACTTCTTTTAAAGGGAAACGGATGAAAATACGGCAAACATTGAATTGGCAGTTTATTGAATGCTTCTTCATAATTTTTATATTATTCATTCATATTATTAATCGTAATTAATTAATTTTTGAAAACATACTTCACTTTTTTCTAGTGGCTTTTATTTAGGATTGAAAAGTGGAGCATATTTGGAAATTTTTGAAAAGATCGAGTATCAGCAATGCTCAACACTTTCATTTTAAAATTTTGAATTGTACTCCGTAAGTTAAAGGATTTTAAGCCTATAAACAGGAATCCTTAAAAATCTTAAAACTGTCACCATTTGAAAAACGCAATGATTTTTTTATAATTAATTTAAAAAACACTGAATTTACCCGCTGCTGATTTATTTTTGGTGTAATCCTTATCACGTTTTGCTGTCATTTTGTCATTTTTACAGAACTCAAATAGAATTCACACACAGGCGCCAAGTTCGAAAGATTTCAAAAATTTTGATTAACTACAAACTCGAAATTTTTGGCAGTAAACAGGAAGCGCCAAAGATGGAAAACAACTGCGACAAAAATTACGTCTTTTTTTGAAAGAGGAAAAGTCCGTTTAAAAATATTTGTGCGGCGATTCGAGAGAGAAGACGTCTGCACGGCACGAGAATGAAACGAATACTGAAACCGAAACGAACCAGAAACTAACGGTAAAGCTAGCGTAAACGTGAAAGGTACTTCGACTTTTCGTTTTTACTTGGTTTGCCGTCGCTGCTGCTGCTTATGACGCCCGCCCGTGCTGTGTGCTGTGTGCTGCTCGTACAAAATTTCCCGACTGAATGGCTTTGGCTTGGGCAGAGTCATCGTAATACCCTATAGCCATACCCATTGCTATACCCATCCAGTCATCCAGCCAGGCAGCCAGGCAGCCAGCGTCGTGTGGCGCAGCAACCAAAGCAGATTGGAGTCAACCAACAATAAAAACAAGAACAAGAACAGCAGCAGCAGCAGCAGCAGCGGCAGCGGCAGCAGTAGCAACAACAACAGCAACGCCTGGCTGACTGCCTGGCACGTTAATGGTGGTTGTGGTAATGGTTGCCACACACTCTCACACACACAAACACACACGCACACACACACAGATACACATACACTCAGTCGCTTTAACGACGGCGGCATGTTGCCAGTTGTGGGCGGGTTGGGCGTTGGCAAATGCGGCAAATGTCAGCCAGTCGACGTGCCGCCAGCGACAGTCGGACAGACGGCGTGACCATGTCTGGCTTTGGCGAGCACTGAAAGTTCGCACGTACGCGCGCCCCGCACACACACACTGACAAGCTCTCAAATACACACAGCCACACGCACACACACTGCAACATACACACAGTGGCATACAAATCAATTCGTTTAGGCACAAATAGGATATGCCAGCAAACATTTTTTATACGTATTATGTCGATTGTAAAAAGTGTTGCCTACTTTTAGGAGTAAGCTGAAAATTCCTCTAGAGGGCAGAACTGATAATTTAAATCGAATTAAAAATAGGGCTTATTTTTTATAATAAAGACTAACCAAGATAGTTGAATAAAAGTAAATTTGGCTATTTAGATATTATCTAGGCCGCTTCTTCTTTAATTAATTTAATTTAAAGTGAAATATTTAAATAAAATTAAGTACATTTTTCTGTAAAATTAAAATACTTTGAGGGTTTTTATTAGTAGCTTGTAATTGATGATCATTTAAAAGTCAACTTTGAGTTGATATTTTTTTGTCTTGAAGCCAAAAAAAATACCCTTTCTGTTATTAATTTATTAAAATATAAAACACAAAACTAAGTCTGAAAAAAATTGTTTAACAATTAAAATGTTTCTCAACGGAAATAAATAATGAATTAAGTGAATGAATAAATTGGTATATGAATGAATAATGAATGAAAAAAAAAGGAAAGGTTTACGAAGTGGTCCAGATCGTTGGTTGTAGAACTAATTGATAAAATATTATTAGAAATCTATAAATATTGTAAAGAATAAAATAATTTTGTGCCACCTCTTTGGATTTAATATAATTTTTGCATCAACATTTTTGTGCATTGGGTTGCCTGCGCAAACGCCATCAGGCAGCTCAGCGAGTTAGCTATGGCTGTGGCCTGTGGGCTGCTATGCCAGGGGGATGTGGGCGGTTGCTATGGTGTGTGTGCGTGTGTGTGTGTGTGAGGAGATGCTGACGATGACGGCTGCGATTGTGGGTTTGAGGTCGGCGGGTCGACGGGTCGAGGGGTCGTCGTGCCGTTCGGCTACCCACATTGAAATCATAACACCAACGAGGCGAAACTTTAGCGCCGCAGCAGTCGTGGCAAATAATAAGCCAGGCGACAGCAATTCCTGTAGCAGGGGCATCAACACCAGACGTAGACCATTCTGACAGCAGCAGCAGCAGCAGCGGCAGCAGGGACTATTAGATAAATACGACATCGAATTTTGGGGCAGGAGAAGGCGTTACTATTCGGATAGCTATCACAGCGATAGCGGCAACGACAGCTACAGCTACAGCGACAGCGACCGAATTGACGTTGAGGGCAACAAAAGGCGCAAATTGCAGATATGCTTTTTAAATTTTATAGATTGCGATCAATGTGATTTTCAACGATTGCTGGCATATTTTAAGCCCAGCGCCCCAATATGTGTGCTACGTTTTATAAGTTTTACCTAATTGTGCTCCCATTGTGCATGCTGCATTTTACTGTATCTAAGCATTTTATTCTTTTAATCGCAGCCCAAAAAAGGAGGTTAGTTTTTATATTTTTTTAGTTAATTATCGAACAAGCAATTCATTGTTTTAATCCCTGGCTTAATGTGTTAGACACACTTTATTTCTTACCTAATTATGCCCCAACTTACTTCTTATTCTCCATGCTGCATTTTATATTTTTCTTAATTATCGAGTATTTTTTAGCAGGTTATGCTTTTAATCCCAGCGCGTTTTATTTTTTTACTCCATTATTTTCCAAAAAGTGTACAAATTATCGAATATTTCTCAGCATATTATTATTTTTAACCCGTGCCCCAATAAGTATGCTATCTTTTTTTCTTCCCTTGATTATCGTCTACTTCTTAGCATGCAAGCAAAATGGATAATTACCGTTCATCAGTCACTGTCATATGTTTAGCTGAAAGCAACTAAAGCGGCTAACTGTCCAACTGTCCAACTGTCGAACTGCCCAACTGTCGAACTGTCAGACGTTAGCTGCATTGCACTGTTAGATATGCAATCGGAATCTGAAATACAAACATCCGCTAGAAGTTAGGCAACTAGGCAGCTTCCACAATTTCCACATTCAATTGAAGTCCACCGGAAAAAGTAAAGTCTGCAAAGGATTTGATTGAATCCTGCTTCGAATGGTAATGAATGAAAATGAAAAAGAATCTGGTACCACTTTTTCTTAGTTTTTTAGGAACGTTTTTAGAAAACTGGCAACTTATATGCCTGTTCCTTTACAGGAAAAGGTTCTTTAATATTTTTATCTTAATTCTAACACAAAATACTTAGCGCAAGTAATATGATTTTTATATTTTGAATGAGTTTCAACGCAAGACACAGTGAAACGCTTGCCTCAAGTTCTAGGAAACCTTTCGAAATTTTGAGTATTTCTCAATTGAAGAACATTTTTTTTTGTCTGTGTAGCCACTCAGCCGTCCAGTGAATCCCTTTTGCCTTCTGTGCGTTGGTAGCTGATGCCGCAGTCTGTAAAATTACTGAACCGCACTGAACGATGACTTGAATGCCGCCGTTGCCGTTGCTGATGTTTTGGTAGCTGGGTGTGGATTTGGATGTCGGGATGTTGGGATGTGTGGATGGGGGAAATCATGTGGCGCTTGGCCTTCACAAGCACACACATAAATCGTTTATAGCCACACCGAGACACAGACACTGGCACAGACACAGGGACAGAGGCCGGACCAGCAGAGTCAGAGCCCATACTAAGCTACAGCAACCAGCAACAAAGCTGTCGCTGTCGCTTGCTGTTGATGCTACCCGCGCTCTTGTTTCTGCACGACTTGACTGCTCACGCCATGCCCTCATCCTGCCCTTTCTCCTGTCCCTCTTTCAGTCTCTGCTCTTCTCCTACCTCCCTCACTTCAGTAGCATAGCATTCCTTCCGCAGCTGTGAATCGGCGGCAAGTAACATGCAACGCGTTGTATACATAATGGTGTGTGTGTGCGAGTGTGCGTGTGTGTGTGTGTGAGTGTGTGAGTGTGTGAGTGTATAACTGTGGGTAACTTGGGTATTCAGTTTTATGAGTAGCGTGTGTGTGTGTGTGCCGCCTGGACGATACTGTGTAATACCCTGCTTAGGTTCAATTTCAGTGAGTGTGAGGGACTCTTTTTTAGTAAAGAACATGAAGGATCTTCAGAGAAAGAAAGTTTAAGAGAGACTAGAAACGTTCTTTGCGGAACCGATTCGATTTTAAAAATCTGAACCTTAATCTGAATTTTAACCATTTTTTATAATTTAATTTAAATTTAAAAAAAAGGTGTGGCAATGAAGGCTCGAAGGAACCCTTAACCGATCCTGAATTTTGGCATATCTTACAGCTTAAGTAATACCATAATATGGGAATATTGACCAGGGAATATGGGAATATTTGCCTAAAAATAGCTCGATTTTGACATGATACTAGCAAGACGCAGTTATCTTCGCAGAAAAAGCTATTTTGGCAGCCACTGATCGAAGCTGATCGATAACATTTTGTCAGCAGTGAAGGCAGGAAATATCGACACATACAGCGTCGCCATTCGATTCAATTGAAAGCAAAAATGTATCTGAGAGAAAGGGAAGACTGCAGCAAAAAAGTGGCATAAATAAAAAAAAGAAATAACCAAAATATATATATAAAAAAGGAAGAATGATGCACAGCAGTCAAAAGAGCACTACCGCAACGAGGCAGCTGCAAAGTAATGCTTCATAGTAAAGCAACAAAAACAACAACGATAAACAGTGGGAAAAAGGTATTGGTAGCACAACAGAAATGGAAATCAAACAGCAGCAGCAAAAAAAAAAGAGAAGAAGAAAAAGAGGAAAATAAGCGTCCAGGACGATTGGGGCAACTTTCCACACACACCAAAAACGTCGGAAGTGCGCACACTGCCAACTGAGCGACTGGCAACTGCCAACTTGCAACTAGCGACGTGCGGTCCCAGTCAGTGGCAGAGACGGTGGCGGTGGCGGTGGCAGTGGCAGAGACGATGGCAGAGGCAGAGGCAGAGGCAACGCCACATGGCTTGTTGGTTGTCGGCTAAAGAGAGAAAAATGACTAAATCAAAGGAAGTGCGCCACACGGGGTGAGTAAAAGCACGTACAATACGTTTGTGTGTGCCACTCTGTGTGTGTGTGTGTGTGTGTGTGTGTGTTTTGGCTCGTTTCCCTCTGTCTGTATGTGTGTCTGCTTGTGTGTGTGTGTGTGTATGTGTGCGGTTGTGTCCTGGCGCGTGCTTCGAAAACAGGCAGCCTGGCGGCGTGTACAGGCGACAAATCAAAACAAATTCGTTTAGCAGTGAGAAGGGAAAGCCAACAGAAAGGAAGGAAGGAAATTCGCAGAAAAATCTATTTGGAAAATGCTTGGATTTTGTTCCTTAGCTGGAAACTAGTCTATTATTTAATAATTATTAAGATGAAGCCTTTACTAATAGAAATCTATTTCATATAAAATTCCTCATTTATGCAGTCAATATTCTTGCAATTTATATCAGGTCTATTGAATTGGCCTGCTCTAAAACTATTTTAATATTAATTCTACAGAAAATTTGACCCTTTACTCGTCTTGTTGATCCAGAAAAAAGCTTTTACTTAGACTAAAAGCTTTGAAATCTTCATAATTGTTTCTCTACCCAAAGTCTTAATCTAGATTAAAGTAATCAATCAATGATAATACTATGCTCTATTCTATGCTCTAATTGCTCCTATTTGTTAGCACTATGATTTACTTTATTTGGCTGACAAATTGATATCGTTTATGACCAATTTGTTGGATGGATACACGACCGCAATGTGGCAAAGGCAGAGGGCAAGCAAGAGCCATTGGTGTGAAAAAAATTGAAATTTGCGTGAGTGCTCCAACTGCGGCATGGTGTGGCAACGGCTGACTGCCCTTCTCTGTGTCCCACTGTAACTCAGTTTCTCTGTGTGTGTGTGTGTGTGTGTGTGCTTTGCTCTGTGTGTGTGTGTGTGTGTATGTTTATTTGTGTGTCTGTGGGTGGCGTCGTTTGCACACTTCAATGCTAATGTTGGCCTGGCAGCGGCGTCTGTCGTCGACATGCTCTGTGCTTGTGCTTCTGCTTTTGCCACTGCCACTGCTCCTCCCTCTGCCTGTGCCAGGGCGCGTGTCGCTTGTTCGTTTTGGGATTTTGGGTCGTCACTTTGGGGGGTGGCGGAAAGGCGAGGCGGCGCTGAGTGTGTTTCTGTTTGGCATCTGTGTGTGGGGGTGGCTGGGGTTGGCTTGGTTGGGTGTCGAAAGTTTTACCGTCGACTGCACCAGAGCACCAAGAGCAAAACAACAACAACAACAGCAACAATAGAAGCAGCAGGAGCAACCACAGCAACGTCGAAAAGAACAGTTACCGACGCCTAAGACTATGCAACATTCTTCATTCCATTCAATTGCTGCAGTTTTAGGTTGTCATAATATTGCCATTTATTAGTTTAGAATATAAATCTAATTTACACTCGCCCATTTACACTTTACAACAGCAAAATGTACTGTTAATTTAGCTACGATCCGCAGAGATAATGTAGGAAATCAACAGTGTTAGATGGCCAAGACTGTACTTCATTTTCATACCAGGTATTTGCCTACTGGATCGGCTAGCTATATCTTAGGAAGGCCTTTGACTAAAATAATCAGCTTAAAAACTTCGGAACCCTTTCTGGTTCATAAAGATATCTAAAGGATCTTTCCTTGCTAATTTATTTTAGTTTTGAAGCGCTGCTCTTGCTCAATTAAATAGATAAAATTTATCAACCTTCTAAAACCAAACAAATCCGTTTTTTCTGCAGTCATATAGTGAAATATAGTTTTAAGTTCTTGTAATTTAACCATGTTTTAGGCTAAATATATAAATTTCTTTGTTTGCCCACTTAAGTAGGCAACAGTTTTCGTTACATTTCAAATAAACAAAATCCACTGTGAAATTGACTAGCAGCCACACAAGTTACAGGCAGTAAACACATAGAGGAAAAGGTTTGCAGAAAAATACAAGAAAAAAAAACTAAAAGGGTTGCCTACATCATATTCCCAGGTGCCGCTGCCTGAACAAACTGCGTTGACGACAAGTGGGCAAAAAGGTTGCTTAAACTCGTATATCAACTATATATATTTATATATATATATATTTGTGCGTTTTGTGTTTGTAAATCGTTGGGTTTGATCCTCTGCCCTTAAATGCCCCAGCGTCTAACATTCAACAACAAAACCACCGACAACGCCCCACGCCGCCAAAGCACACAAATTTAACTCATAGAACTTTGCCGCATGCCAACAGCATTGAAAAATGCAAAAAAAAAAGAAGGAAATACAGAGAAAAAATAAAAATGTGGCAAAAGAAAAGCCGTAAACCCGGCCAGCTCGCACTTTTAAGCCTGTCCAAGTAGGCGCAGCGGGTGCGGCGCTTTTCTGCTTTTCTCAATAAGCGTGACCTGCCACGTTGACGCTTGAAATATTTTCCATTGCATACACAAAGGCGCACGCGGTGTACAATACATATACATATATATATATATATATATAGAAAAAACCGTGTATAAACCGAACAACAAGTGCAGATGCGACTGACCGCCGCGCGCGCGTTTTGCCATTAAACATTTTATGGTTTCGTTAGTTCTTTTTTTTTTTGCACCTTGTTTTTAGCCAAGTATTGCTGTGGCTTTCCCCACTCAGGCACTCAGTGTTGCCATAATGCTTGTGAAATACTCGTCTGTAATCAGAGAAAAACTTTATATGCTGCCCATAAAGCGTTTAAGCACGCACCTATTTTTTACGCATTCTATTTTTCTCTCCACATTGCAATATGATGCGAATAGTATTGCATTAAAGCCTGCATATCACAGCTTGGTAATAGATACAGCCTGTAGAGCACAGTGGAGTTAGCCAAAATGTGGCTCGATTGATCGGGCATACTTCGATATATGTCCACTTAAAAAGAGTTAAAAAAATGTAGATATATTAAATATTTTGACTTCTAACTCAAGTCTTAAAAGTTGCCAAGAGTTCGCCTGATTTTGCTGACTGAATGAATGCCACTCAAATAAGTTAAAACTCCATATGAATATGGCTTATATCCTTTATACTATTCAGATCCAAACTGAGCTTATACGTAGGAGATCAATCTTAAATTGACTTAATCCTTGTTGTCCCTATTCAGATTCAATATATAAATATATTTAAAAATATTTGGGCTAGATAATTGTATGGGTTTTGGATATTCTACTTTGAAAGAGCTATTCAAAAGCAGAAAAAATAATTAATCAGGTTAGTTCCAAACTCCATTTTTAAATGAATTCCACAGAAAACAGGAAGGTGAAGTAAAAGTAAGGTAAGAATAACTCTTAGGCCTAAAATTCAATACTCTTTTTCTGTGGTTTTCATTCTTAAGTGGAATTCTGATTGGTAACAACTAAAAGCATAATAAGCCTAGGCTCAATCCATCTCCATATTTGTCAGCTTCAGCAAGAATTGATAAGAATTGATAGAATCAACAATTTTTTTAAATATCTTTGAATTCCCAGTGCGATTATTAATCGGTTAATAGGCTCATTTCTAAGTGTATCCTTTTTATAATTATTAATTTACAATTTGTACCAGCAAAACAACCCACTGTTACGAAACAGCTGCCTAGCAACTAGAAGCGGCTTCCCCTTGCCGCACGAAGCCATTGTCTGGCGCTCATCTGAAATTCTGCTTAATGAAGCAACGACTACGCTTCCTGTTTCAGCCAATTTAGTGTGAGTATGTAATTCTTTAGCTATTACGAACATCCACATAAACTCGCCCCAAAGCAGAGCAGCACCTGTGACAGGCAGGCAAGCAGCAGGCAGGCAGGCAGGCGTCGGAGGCAGGGTCGGAGCTGGGGGCACGACCTGAAACGCGTGCATAAAAAGTTACGCATACATAAAAGGCCCCAGGATCTCTGCCCCGTCCGCCTTGCAGCCCGCATCCCGCAATCACAAAATATCCCCAACCATAAGCCACCTGCCCGCTGGCGACGTCCAATGCTTTCAACGTTTATCTCTGGAGCCAGTGCCAGACCCAGAGCCCGAGCCAGAGACCCAGAGCAACCGTGACGCGCAATCAGACGTAGTCATTGTGTTTGAGTGAGTCTCTGTGTGTGAGTGAGTGTGTGTGTGTGTGTGTGTACAAAATGGTGGCAACAAAATGTCCCACAATTACCACTGAGGCCACATCTAACGAAGCCGATGATGATTCCTATGACAATTTTCTATAGCTGGCAAGTGGCAATGGCCCGACGCAACGCTGGCCTCGCCTCGCCTTGCCTCGCCTGGCCTGGCCTGGCCCCTGCCCCCTGGCTTTACCCAAATCCAACTAACAATCAGACATTGCCACCGCCACTCGCCGGACAAGGACCGGGTACCGGGGACCAGACGCCATCCATTTATGCCCAACGGCAGGCAACAGCAACAGCAGCAGCAGCAGCAGTCCGTGTCCGTCCCCAGCAGTCCGTGTGTCCAATGGTTCGTGCCTCAAGCCCCACCATGTCTTCAGTTTCAAAGTTTTCTCATGTAACCAGCCAGACCAGTGGAAACGGGACGGAAGGGCGGGGCAGCCAGGGTTCCCAACGGATGAATGAGCGGACGTGCCAACCAGTCTCATACCATGCCACAAAACGTTGAACGTTGGTTGCCAACGACGCGGCATTGCGGCTAAAAAGCCATGCCAATGCTCAAAGGCTGCCAGCAGCTAAAGCACCAACGGAATGCCTATTACAACGACAACGACAGCAACAACCAAACAACAGCAACAGCAACAACAACTCAACTCAACAGCAACAACAACAGCAACAGCAACAAACCGTACAGCAGCAACGTTTCAGACGACACACGCCAACACCACACGGACATGGCGTGTTAGACAGCTACAGCGCCACACCCCTAATACAACACACATAAACATACACACACACACACTCATACAAACACACCACATCGCACCACAGCATAACGGTAGCAAACGTACCCTGCGGCCTGTGACGCGACCTTTGTGCCAACGTGTGTGCAGCCTGTAGGAAATTCTATGCTTACTCACTAATAAAACAAAGCTTTCTAAGCAAAAGCTTGAATATTTTTTAAAAGCTTTGCAATAAAAGCTCTCAGTTGGAACCACTGTGCCTTAATCTGCCTAATCAAATATAATTTATACATTAAACATTTGAAACAAAGCAAAATTTTAATTCTATTCAGTTTCAGTTTTAGAATAATTCCATTTCTTTTAAAATTTATAAATTTCCACAAAACAAATTAATTGTTAATTCTTTTAAATTTATTCAGCAATGGTAAATCAAATGAAAATCTTATTTCCTCTGCAAAGGCAAATGAATTTCAAGCCTTTATATTTAATTGTTAGATGCGCCTTTACTTTAATAAATTAAATCCACTTTCTGTAGCGAAACCTGATATTAAAAATTATCCATTTCAGTGCATTTTTCATGCTTACATTTCCAACTGGGCAATGTGTGGCTGTGTGTGGGTGAGTCTGCATAAAATCAGCCAACGCAAGCTACCGCCGCCAGTTCGTCTGGCTTCCGTTGTGTGTGTCTGTGTGTGTGTGCGTGTGTGCGATTGTGTGTGGTGGTTGTTGTTCTTGTTGTTGTTGGAGTTGCCAGCAATTATTCCGTTAGTGCTGGATCACATCCCCACCAGCAGAAAAGGCGCGTTCGCGTGGCTCGTTACTCACACCAAAAACAACGCAGCTGCTGCTGTTGCCTCCGCTGCTGCTCCTGCCCTCTCGGCTCGTGTCTCTACTGCTACCAGTGCCCATTCCTCTGCTTCTGTTGCTGCCACTGCTTCTGCTGCTGTTGCCAGCTTTTCCTTTGGGTCCACAGACCGGCTCTGTTGCCATTGCTGTTTTTTGTCGACACTTTTTCACGGTTTGTTCGCTTGGATGCTCTTTCGTGCGTTGCCGTTTGCCAGGACACAGCACAGCACAGCACAGGCAGCTCAACCACCCAAACACCCAGCCGCCCACACCCAACACCTATCCAATCCCCAAACAGCTTCACAGTGTTGCTTGTTATACTCCATACCCAGTGTAAATGGGCAAAAGTGGGTATATTAGACGTCGCCGCACCCACATAATAATCCAATTTATTCGATTTTATTCGCGTGATTTTAGAATGATTTGATACTACGAAGCAAAAATTACAAAAGTTTCTAATTTTGTTCTACGCTCAAAAGTATGCTTCACATTTTTTATAGGTGTAGCTCAGTCTTCGGAACTCTTGTAAGAAAACACAATAAGTTTTCAATCCGAATTCTTAACTGAGCTCATCTTTCTTTATGATCAAGTATATTTTTTATTATAGACTACAGGGTATTATGCTAGTCCAGCACACCCGAGTATCGCACTCTAACTTGTTTTTCTTTTGTGGGGAGGCACTGCACGCTCGTTCGTTCGTTCGTTGAGCTTTGGCTTTGGCTTTTCTCTTTTCGTCCTTTTTTGCCAGAAAATCAAAACACACGTCTCGGCGTGCGGCGCACATCTGCATGGAATTTCTAAAGTACGTGCCATGGACAAATGGACAGACTGGCGGCAGCAGCATTGGTGAGGAGGTTTTCCTTCCTTTCCTATCCTTATTTTTTTTTTTTATTTTTTTGCTTTCTTTTTGCTGTTGTTTTCCTTTTTTCCCCATTGCGGGGCTTGGCCTGCCACAGACGCAGCCGTTGCCATTGCCGTTGCCGTTGCCTCTGCCACTGCCTCTTCCTCTTTTGCTGTCGCCGCTGTTGCCGTTTGCCATTGCCGTTTGCCACAACCAGCAGCAACTTTGGCGTCTCGTCGTCGTTGTGCACATTCATGGAGTACATAGCTACTATTGCTGGCAGCCTTTGTCCGTTGTCCTGAATGTCCTGTTTGTATGTTTGGCGGCATGGCATGGCATGGCCTGTCCTGGCCTGGCATGGTACGGCATGGCATGGCTTGGCATGGCGTGAACAGGACCTTTTTCTCCGGTGCGCATAAAGTGAAAAGTTACACTGCACAAAAATTCCTAAACACTCAACAAGTATTCCATTGCTGGCAAATATTTTATTGCATATTTTTCAGCGCTTTTAATTTCAAAAAACCAAAAAAGGCTTTTCATATATTAAAAAGGAGCAAAATTTTGTAGAGAATTTCATGTACATCATTTTTTTTTTTTGGGCTTAAAAAAAGGATAAATGCTCTATGCAAACTATTCAATTTTTTTTTAAATTTTTATTTCGGAAATATATTAAAACAACTATTTTTGCAGGCCTTTAAAGACAGGGAGATAGTTTATAATAATAAGAAAGAAAGAAAAATTTATCTTTACTAAATTGTAGCATATTTCAAAGGATTTATTAAGATTCCAAGCCATAGCTAAACGAAGAAATTAAATCTTAATTTTAAATCTTTAATTTTAATACAATTAATATAAATAATGTATTACTCAAGAATGAAGTTTGATTACTTTCTTTTTTTAAATAATTTTTTTATAAAAGTAATTCGATATTTTTAAATATTTCCTCTTCTTTTCTTTTTATACTGTTTTTAAAGTATGAAAATAATTTTATATCTATTATAATAAAAACCCTATTTAGAGTACTTTTTTTCTATATTATTTGTAATATCATAATATTGCTTCTATTCCGAATCGCTGACCAAATTTTCCAGAAAACAACAAGTGTAAAGGGTAAGTTGTCATTCTTAGAATTCTTCTGGGTATTCTAGAAATTCTAGGATATCTAAGCGAATGGACGATTGTTGTTCGCATTAATTAGCAACGGTTACGGAACCGGAATAAATGTAAATATTTACTTGCCGTGTAGAGCAGGCGGGCGCGTGCGGTGTTCAAGCTTGGCATGATAATTTCTCGCTCCACAAATCAACTGGTATGTACGCGCCGTGCGCAATTCTAACACCCTTCAACAATAAACAGCATGTCACTTAGCTCAAACTTCAAAAGTACGATGCGGTGGCAAAACGACGTGGCGTGGCGTGGCTGGGCAAGGCAAGGGAAGGCACGGAGGAGTGGAGGGTGCGAGGACCAGGACTCAGGACACAGAACGACGCTGAGAAGGGCAGTCATCGACGTCGTTATGCGTCGCAAATGCCGCCAGCGCCATCGCCATCGCCATCGCCGTCGCTAGCGCCAGCATGCTTCCGTGCCGTGCCAGTTTTTTTCTTTATTCCCTTTTCTTTTTTTTATTTGTCTTCGAAGACGGCTGCTTTTGACTACCAACGAGCCAGGGGAGGCACAGTGCACAGAAAACCCCATTTTTTTATAAAAAAAAAATGAAGCATGCTTTTAGGATTGCCTAAAAGTGAAACCATTGAGAAAAATTTATATATGGCGCTGCAAAAAGTATGCTATGCTTTTTGGGTGTAATTAATTTAATGCAAAATTCGGAACAGATAATTTATTAAAGTTTTCAATTGAGAATATACGCAGTGATCTCATAAAATTCCCAATCAAAGGGGAGTCCCAGAAAACTTTTTAGGTTGATTATAAATCTTTCTAGCTGGGGAAACCAAAAATGCCAATCAAAACAATATCGAAAAATCTCCATTCAAATCAAAATTAATTCCTTCAGAGTTAAAATGCTTTTAGATGTGGTTTAAAATATATGTTTTAATTTAGTATTTCGAGTTTACATATTTCATATTGTATTAAAAGGCGTAGTTTTCTCAACTTTTTCGAAAAACAATCCGCTCTTTGTACTACTGTACCATTGACGAGGACAAAGTTCTGTTTGCGGGGGTCGTGCTGGGTGATGATAATGTGGGGCGGATGGAAGGGAGGAAGGGGCAAACTGGCGATAATAAACAGACACACATACACGTGCAGACGAAATGACAGCCTGAACTGAAGTGTGTCTGATGGGCGTCGTCAGGCTCAGGCTCAGACTCAGGCGGCTGCTTCGCTTGTTGATATTGTCGCACTTGTGTCGCCAGCACCGTGGTCGAAAAATGCTTGACAACGTGACTTTTTAAGCCATAGATATATGTGTGTTTGTCAGAGTGTTCACATAATTATGTACATATCCTGCATAGACATTAGGGCAAAGGAAAATGATTGATTTCTTTGTAAGGGAATTATCAGCTTAGAAAGGGGTACGAATTCTGAGAGATATATCTTTTAGTATTACGGAGATAGTATTCATAATAACATTAATAAAGTGAATAGAAGTGTCTGACTCAAACAGAAATAATCATTTTTATTTTAATAATCAATTTATTGAATATTTTTAATAATTAAAATTCTCTTAGCGGAAGTAATTTCCTATTATTCATACCACTATAAAAATATTCCACTGCATTCATAGAATACTTTTTACAACAGGACATGAAATGACACAGAAGAAGGCTTTAGTTTTTTACCTAAATTGTCCCTTTAAAAGTGGAATTCGGAAAACAACTGATAAAAAGATAGACACAAATGACATACACATTTATTTTTTTGCACGTTTTGCCCCACTGTACCTGTAAGCATTTTGATTGTCATGGCAATTCGAAAGCATTTGTCGGTAGCTCGCCTCCGCCTGGCGCACTCACTGGCAAACTGGCAACCGACAACTGCCAACTGACAGCTCCTTCTCCGACCCGCCTCCCCCTCTCGCCCGCATACATATACATACATACAAAGTCCTCGAGGAGGACAGGGACACAAGGGGCGCAGGCAACAGCTACTTGCCACATTTGGCTTTCTGCCAGGACCACGACTATGTTGGCGTTTGGGCGTTTGGGTGCGGTGCGGCAACTAAAAATGCGACGTGCGAGATTATCGTGTCGCTTGTTGGTCGGCGACGTTGGCAAATACATGCACACAAACTCACACATACACATGCACACTTATGTACCCAGTAGGAAATTTTAAGTGCCCCCTTTTCCATGATAAAAGTTTATAAGGTTGGTTGCTAGTACATTTTTTTTTAAAGTAATATAATTTAATGAAAGTAGTATTGATAAATTAATAAATAATACACAAATTAAATCAATAATAATAAAATAATCAAATAACTAAGAAATAATTTTCAAATTTTTCAGAAAACTTTATTTTCAACTGGCTTAAGCTCAATAAATAAAATTCTTCCATTTTCATCCAAAAGTATTCAAAATTCATGGCAGAATTTCCCTCGTCCCAATTTGTCTGAAGTAAATTACTTCCCAATAATTAAGATCATGCAAAATACTCTATCTCTGTATAAGAAATTATAGGGCATATTTTTCTAAAATTTGGCACAATTTTGACAAAAATAAACTTAAGTTAGGACTGTGATTCTACGTAATAAAATAAAGTTATATATCTTCAAAATTTCAAAATATTCTTTGCCTTAATTAAACGAAATATAATATCAATTCCTTCCTAGAGAAAAAGTTGAAAGAAGCTAATTAAAGAACTGAAAGAAACGCTGTGAGAAGGACACTTCGGAAGCACATAATTTTCTACTGGGAACTAAAGTCATTGTTGTTGTTGTTGTTGCTGTTTTTGTGACCGCACGCCCCCCACACCCCAACCAGTTCGCCTGCTATGTCAAGGCTCGCTGGCAGCACAACTTACGGTACTGATGGCGTTGATGATGGCAAAAGGGCAACAACAGCTACAGCAGCACCAGCAGCAGCAGCAGCAACAACAACAACGACAAGCACTACAACAATAACTGAAACGTCGACAACAAAAAGTGTACAGCGTGCGCATGAGGATAACGAGACGCAGAGGAAGGCAAAGAGAGACGACAACGGATGAAGTGGATGAAGGAGAATGGGTGATGTGCGATAAAAGGAGAGTGGGCTGTGTTTGTGACTGTGTCTGTGTGTGAGTGTGTGTGTGTGTGTGTGCGACTAATTGGGTGAGAGAGAATGTGGGCGCTCAAATTGGTTTCGTGCTTTCGTGTGACGCGTGCGGAGGCGTGTAAGCTCTGCTCTGCTTCGTTGTTGTTGCTGCTGCTGTTGTTGTTGTTGTTGCTGCCTGGCATGAATGCTTGATGCGTGACGGCAGCGGCCGCCAGTTGTTGCCAGCAATTGGAACGAACGCAGGACACACAGGACGGACAGACACACACACACATAGCATACAAAACAAAAAGAAAAAAGAAAACCAAAAAAACAAAAAAACAAAAAAAAAGAAATACAATTTGCGTCGTGTGGATGTGTATTTTATTTGTATGGTTTTTTTTCACAAGTTTACTTTTGTTGTTTTGTGCGCTGTGCTTGGGATTTGCACGCTCGTGCAAGGACTCGACACCTACACACATGCGTGCATACATACATACGAGTACACTGGGAAAAAACTACATTATTTATTCCTATTTGTTATTTTTTTAATAATTTTTATAAGTAGTCTTAAATTTATATTTTTGGAACCGAAAAGACTGATTGATTGATAGTTAAATATTGGTTTAAGTATACATTACTTGATAATTTATTTAATTTTTGTTTGAGTGTACGCACCTACATATAAGTTAACTCCTCTCTCTCTCTCCCTCTCCGTCTCTCCCTCTCTGCCTTTCTCTGCGCTTTTTCGTACCGTTGCCTGTTTATGTCATTTTGTTTATGCTGCCCGCACGACGCGAACTGCGCCATTTTTAAGCGACCCGTTTTAGTTTTTCCATACATTGTGTGGGTGCGACGGGGGCGGGTTGCCATTGCGGGTGCCTTGCCGTCATCATCTCTATCCCCCTGCCAGGCAACGCTTTGTCCCTGGTCGCCCCACCCCACCTCCCTCCTCCAGCCTTTGTTTTTGCTTTTGCGGCTGACTAAGTTGAATTCGACGCTGACGAGGCGACGTCAAGCGCAGTGGGTAACATCTGTGTCTAGGCATCCCCATCCCCATCCTCTGCCCACCCCTATAGAATTTTTGCATAAAATAAAAAAGGCGAATGCTCGTAGAACATTTTTTGACAAATTTCTTGCTTCCCATTGGGTCAGCACACATATGCACAGCTTAAATAATTCCATTTGATATTTGAGACTTTATAGTTTACAGCCAAAAATAGTTGGTTCACGGTTGATGGCTCACGGTTCAAGCGAGTTTGGCTCGTGTAAACTCATTAGTTTTTGGTTATTGGGAGAATATTTATTTTAAGAATTTATTTGATTCGGGCTTTGGCTCAAACATTTAGATCCTAAAAAATTCGCTTAAAGACGGGAGATATTCTTCTGAGAGTTTCTTTTAATTAACCTTAGATCCAGTGATTTTACAAAGGTTTCGAAAACTCAGGATTCAATGCGAATCGGTTAAGTTCAATACTTGCAAAAAATTCCAAGTTTTTTATATAAATTTTCGATTTGAAACTGATAATTTGTAAAGGAAACTTTCTCAAAATCATATTGTATAGTGTATAGAGTGTGTATTCAGGAATTATCGGGGATTAAACCAGATAACCCCATATTTTGCCACAGGATGACGCATTTAAGACAAATTGAGGAAGAATAGATTTCTCTATCTATCCTTAAAAATGGAAGTAAATACCTAAAGAGTATTTGGTTCATATTACACCTTTAGCTTAGAGGGATACCCTAGTCTACATAAAGTGACGGTTTCTTTTGAATCCAAAAAAGAAATTTCGAATAACCGGTTCAAGCATTTGCGATAAGTGCTCGAACCGTTACGCTTGGTTTGAAAACAGAAACAGGACATGATAGTAGTGGGTATAGTGAATAGTGTGTATGCCGGGGCTTAAATCAGAAACCCCATAATTCGCCACAGGATGTCTGTTCCACTTGAAGCAAACTTTGCTACTGTTTTGTGTGGGTGGCTGATAAGGACGACAAGTGGAAAGTCGCAAGTAGCAAGTGGCAAAGGAAGCAGGAGCAGGAGCAGGAGCAGGCAGAGGCGGGCATAAAGGAGGCAAAGCATATCGCGCTGCGCTCACTTGACGCATTTGGAGTTCCACTTGACTGTGTGCGACTGCGACTTGACTAACGGCAGAGAGCTCAGTTATCCTTGTGCGGGGTGCGGATTGTGTGTTATGCTTGCAGGAGGCACAAACATACAGACAAACATTTTCGCATGACGCCGACAGATGGACGTTATCCTTGTTGTTGTCTCACGCTTAAGTAGTACAGCCTTCCGTCCCACCCTAACAACCAAACACACACACACACATACACACACAGAGACATAGAACGGCGCCGGCAGGAGCTGGAGTTGGAGTTGGAGGCGAGGACACGTAAACAGCGTTGAATTACAGCCTGACAAACGGGGCGTTGAAGTCTCGAACTTAAAAGTTATGTATGTCTGTGCGTGGTTGGGTGGATGTCCTTTGCCCGCTTCCCGCCTTCCTTCACCCGGCTGCTTGTGCATCATTTATAAGCCATGCCAGGCCACAGATTGTCTCGACACCCAGTGCCAAACCCATTCCCATCTCAGTACCTAGTTGCGCGCACGCAACGAAGCTGATGATGAGTGCACGCCAACCCAAAAAACTTGATGACTCTGTGGGGCTTAAGGTGTCACGTGTGACGTTGTATCCTTGTTGTTGTTATTTCTGTTGTTGTTATTGTTGCTATGTGTGCACATAATTCATGTGCCGAAGTTGAAATGAAGAGCAATTTATTGAATAATACTTTCGCATGGGGTCAATATACAACTCTCTAGAAGCACAGCCAAGCACGAACGTGTCCAGAGTAGTGGAGCCAAATACCCGCTTATTGATATGCGGATGTGGCAAAGCTCTTAATTATGCGGCAACTATTAACTTTATAATTCGGGATACCAAAGGGCAGCTGAAGATACTCAAAGTTGCTTACTTTTAATATTTAAATTTAATATCCCCTATTATCTTAGTATTTTAATCTGGCTGATGCTAACTACTGAAGACAAATATCCTTGCAGAGTGGAATAACAATTCGATAATCCTAGTCAAAACTTAATCAATTTGAGAATCTTCATCTTTTATTTCAGAGATTTTTCGGTGGACTTGCTTGAAGCCTTCTAAATTATAAAGTAACATTTCAATGCTTACAATAATATTTAATACTTTGAGAAATAAGAAAGAAAATTTAAAAAAAAAAGCTTTGATTTTATAATAACGATAATAACAATGGTAAATTAATTCTAAATTTCAAATCATACGAGGTATTTCCTTTATCTTCAGGACTCAAAAGTTTTTCATTCAGATTTTCTTGGCGAATGTAGATGCCGGACAGATGTGTCTATTGAGACACTCGCCGCAATGAGGCTTAACAGGCGTACAAATAGTCTGGCCAAAGCCCACAAGCAGATGATTAACTTCTGACCAAAGATTACGAGGTAACCAATTTTCTAGCTGAATTCGCGTTTGCTCTGGTTCCTTGGTGGGTTTTTTTAACCAAAGCAAACGATTTGCAATACGATGAACATGAGTATCCACACCAATGCCAGTTATTTTATCCCAGGCAGTGGCCATGCAAATGTGTGCCATTTTCGGTCCAACTCCGGGCAATTTCAAGAGTTCCGGAATATTATCAGGTATATCCTCGTTGTACTTTTCTATTAGTATTTGTACGGTTTGTTTCAGGTACTTGGCTTTATTCTGAAATTACTAGAAGTTTTAGAACATTACTTTTCCGGAATCTTATAAAATATACAGACCTTATAGAAGGAGACGGGATGCAAAAGGCCTTCCAAGTCACTAGTCTCCATATTTTGTATAGTGATTGGTGTGAGAGTCCGGGCTTTCAGGCGTTTCATTGCCTCGAATGTGGTTTCATCTTTGGTCTGGCTAGATAACATTAAAGCCACCAATTTGTGGAATCTCTGAGTCTAGCAAATAATTAAGACAATTAGTTAATTAATTAAAGATTTGATCTTATAATTCTCACCTTTTCATCGGCATTTATATCGGCACACTGATGACAGCCCAGAGTATCCACTGGAGCTGGTTTCTCGGAGCGCATTAAACGTATATTCTCCAGCTGTTGCCACCAATTTTCGTTTGGAACTTGTTGCTCTATTTTAACTGTACCAAGATTAGGTTTTATATCGATTTGGAGCTCTGTTTCTGGTACAATTTCATTTGGAATCTCTTGCTTTATTTTAATTGTACCAACATCAGGTTTTATATCGCTTTGGAGCTCTGTTTCTGGAACAATTTCGCATTTTGTAATTGTAGCTGAACCGATTTTTATTGTTGTGGTTTTTGTATCATTTTTCTTGATGACTTGACGGGGTTTCTTGGCGGGCAAATTTGAAATGTTGTCTGTTTTCACCTGACGCTGTTTGCGCGTTTGCACCGGTGAAAAGTAACGTGACGCCGCACTATCTCCGGGTAATTCTTCAATGTCCTGTAAAGATAAATAAGTCTAATTTTAATTTGATCCTTAGAGAACTGAAGCGAACCGATGTTCAATAAGGCTTTAAGTTTTATCCATTAAAACCATCTTTAAGGATTCGTCGATTTGCAACAATAGTTTTTAGCAAATAAAATAATTGCATGGACATTGAGAGAGGCTCAATTCAGCTACATGTTCATTTGATGATCCGGTTCGAGAGATTGCGTTTCAGGACCTGTTCAGAGATTGTCTTACCCACAGTACTGGCTCCTGCTTAACTATTATAGCTTTTGGTTTGACAACTCTGGGCTGCTTGGCCAGTTTGCTTGATAAACTCGTTTTATTTGATTTATTTTGTGAATTCATGGCTCTTAAACAAATTTTGTATAATTTTTGCATATATTTAATAATATTTAACAAATGTAAACAAGTTTTTGTTTGTTTGCCGGCTGGCAATGTGACCGTGCACTCACAGTACGGCCAACAGCTGACTTTTTGCGAATTCGACAAGTGTGGAGCAGTGCGTTAAGTGTGGAGTAATAATAGTATTTTTCATGAAAAAATATCTTTTTCGCAAAATGACAACTTTAAACAGTTAGCGCGGCGCGGTCACACTGTTTTACATTCATAAAAATTAAAGTAATTTTATACTAAAAAAAAGAAGTATAATTTCGGTTAAATGTAGCTAAATTAACATGTGCTATTGATTCAAGGAACAACAGAAAACGGGGCTTGCTAAATTATAAGAAAAAATTCAAAAATTTTATTATGTACAATTCGGTGATTTTTATTGGTCATTTCTGTGTATAAAATTCAAAGTCAAATGCAAAAAAAAAGAAAAGAAATTACTTTAATTAGTAAATAAACGCGCACAACAGCAATGCGACAAGTAGTTAATTAATTAATTGTTTAAATACAAAGTGTATAAATTATAAATAAATTGCATACAGTTACTTACACACACACACACGCACACACACACAAAGGGAACTCACAGCGGAAGCGAAGAAAAAAATTGCATTGGTAAGCAATGAGTGAGCCCCTCCCCTCCCCTTTCAACATGCCCAGCCATCCACAGCCCACCCCCATCACAACAAACAAATTGTTATTTTCGTTTAAAAAAAAAAATACGTAATACCTGTGTGGTTAGTATATAAATAATACTGTACATAGTCTGTGTATGCGAGCATATATAGGGTATACATATGTACATGTGTGTGTATATGTATCCATATGTCTTATCTCATGCGTCATAGCCTGCGCTGGCTTTGCCACACTGTGCACCTCCTATCAATGCCCACTGTGCCACAGTCCCTGATAAAAGTAAAGCGCCCGCTTAGCATAAGCTGCAGCAACCTCCTGCTATAAGCGAAAACAAGCTTGTTATATTTCCCGAGAATTATGTTTTTCTTAGAAATTCTTCTTTTTTTTTACCAAGCAGCGTTTACGCGGGTTCGAACCGAAATTTATATTCGGCTTTGCTTCTATAATATGCGGTTCGTGCTCAGAGCTAATTGGTTTAGGTTCATCGAAATTTTATTTCCCAAATTTTAACATATTTGTTTAATTTAAATTAAAAGTTCAGAGAAATAGGCAAATATCCTTTTGTTTGGGTTCGAGCTCAGAGAGAATCGGTTTTCGTTCAGAGAAATTTTAATTTTGATTTTTTGATTTTGATTTAAATTTGTTAAATATTTATTTAAAACCAACTCAAGGTTCGTAAGCTGATTCGGCTTTATTTTTACCAATTGTTTCAGTTCCGTTCGAATTTCCGGTTGGGTTTATAATCGGTACTTTTTCAGAATACGATTATATCATAAAAAATGACCTAATTTCCAATTATGAACTATTTTTTGGTTTCTTTAAGATTGTTAAGATAAGATAAGAAAAAATAATAAACATAGGTAAAAGGGTACAAAATGTTTGGGCAGAAGAAACCCAAAATAGAGTTTAAATAGGAGTATTCTAGATAAACAATTGAGTAATTTGGTATGTAGATTTCTATATCTAAGGTGAATTTTGTTTTGGTCTGTGTGAAATCAGGTCACAGAGTATTTGCTCGTCGTGCACCCCCGACTAACCATCTTTATTTTGTTTACCCCATTTGACCTACGAAATTTGCCGAGATATTAAATAAAAAACCAGCTTGAATCTGTGAATATTAACTGAAACTAGTTCAAGCTTTAAAATTAATAAAAAATAGAATATTTTTGGGAGATATACCTGGTAAAGTACATATGTATATGTATTTCCCAGTTAGAGACATGCGCTGATTTTGCCGTTGACCCAATTTATTTTCAATACCTCCCCGTTTGCCAGAGCTCCGCGCATTTGACACAAATTCGAAGTGTTATATGATAATTCGATAATAATAAGAAGATAATTCATTTAATTATTTATTATATATTATATTGTTACAGGCGACTGAAACGGAACAATTAAATATTGAAATGCGTGCTTCCATACCGCCCGGCGTACGTGTTGTACGCGGTCCAAATTGGATTTGGGCGAATCAAGGTAGGACGGCTAGCAACAACACTTTGTTTATCCATTTCAGGAATTAACTAAAGCTATAACCATTTGTTTACCTATAAGTATATATGTATACACACACACATACACATATATGTTTGTATATATATGTATATCGATGTATATACATATCAAACGATCCGCACTTTGGGTGCCAGTGGAATGTAAAGAGGACGGCGCTATTTATAGCAATACTCACAGCGGAATGCTGCCCAAATGCTTCTCTGCATTTGGCGCTGCCCGCTTTAAACACATACTATACAGACATATATATATATGTATATATATACATGTATAGTATAAGGTAGGGGTAGCTGTTGAGGCAACTCTCTTACCATATTATTTTACTCCTCTGTCATAAAAGAAGAAGTCTTTCTGGTGGGGCGCGTGCCATTTGAATATATATCTTTTATTTTTAGAATATTTTTAAAATGGGGGAGCCAGCCAGGATTGCAGCTGCTGCATAGTATATGGAGGGTACAAAATAGTGCTATAAATATAAAGTAAACTGTTAATTTATAACTAATCCAAGATGGTTAAAGTAAATTTATGAAATATATAAAATTTATTGTGAGAGAGTTTTCGGAAGGCTCGATCCTTTTCCGAACCTCCAAACAACGAAACCCTTGTCCTGTTTTCTGTTGACAGTTTAACTACTGATAATAAGCCAATTTAAGCATTAGCAGCTGCAGTTTAACAGCGTCACTTTAACATTTAAGTCTCTATTAACAGTTTAGCTGACAGCAAACCCAAATCAATCGTTAACAGCAGAAGGTTTACAGCGTCACTTTAACATTTATGGACATGCCCTAACACAATGTGTACCAAAGTATGACTAAAATAAATCGAAATGCGTCTGCATATTGAGTGACAGACAGACAGAGGGTGGGGAGAGTTAGACAGATGTGTTGCCACACGCTCGTTTAAAATTAGATTTACTTTACAGCTGCAGTTTGAAATGCAACTGAATTTATTTACATACGCGACTATAACAGCCAGCGCCCCTATCCCCATCACCGGATGGAGCATAGGCAGCGTTTCCTTTGGAGTACTTCGTTTTTGGGGTGTGAAGAGTCTTTATAAAATGTGTACTCGGCCTATAAATAGCTCTCAAGCTGTCTGCATTGTCTGTTCCGAGAAGCTGAGCTAAAAACTGACAAAAAAAAAACAAAAAAAAATTCTTTAACAAAAAAATTTTCATTTCATTTTCATACCAACAGACGACGGAGAAGGTCACGTTGGAACGGTTTGCGAAATAGGTCGCTGCGGTTCAACACATTCACCAGAGAACACGGTTGTGGTCAATTGGGATTCTGGTCATCGCACCAATTATCGCGTCGGCTATCAAAATCAATACGATTTAATAATTGTGGATAATGCCCAAGTGGGTAAGTTGAGAAAATAGAATTAAATTCATTGAAAAAAAGGTTCTGTTTGGGTTCTCGAATTTCTCGATAAAAATTTGTATTCACTATGAAAATAATGCGCATATATTGTGTTTCCTTTTTTTCATTCGTTGATTCATTATCGTTTCTTGAGAATTAGAAATCTGTGCATTAAATAACTTTATTGTGAGCCGTTCAGTTCGTATATTGAGACCCAAACAGTACTAATAAAATTTGTTCTACTGGGCTCCAAAAAGCCAACAGCGATCTGGTCTAATCAACTATTTTCTCAATTTCTTCTTGGAATTTTAGGTGTGCGTCATTCAAATGTCGTGTGTGATGGCTGCTCCAAGGCGGGCATAGCTGGAATTGTATTCAAATGCGCTCAGTGTACTAACTATCATTTGTGTGCGTTTTGTTACGGTGCAAATCAGCACGATTTGCAGCATCCTTTTGTGCGTTATACCACGCCCACATCCTTGGGCGTACGTGTGCCAGCGCGAAAGGGTGCGCAGCGTTTACAGTTGCGTGGCATTTTTGTTGGATCAAAGGTTGTGCGTGGTCCGGACTGGGAGTGGAACGATCAGGACGGCGGTGAGGGTAAAATAGGGCGTGTTTCGGAAATTCGTGGCTGGGACAACGAATCTTGTCGCAGTGTAGCAAACGTATCTTGGGTAACCGGTTCAACGAACGTCTATCGTCTAGGCCATAAAGGCAACGTAGATCTAAAATATATAACATCAACGTGTGGAGGATATTACTACAAGGATCACATGCCAGTGCTGGGTCAGCCAGAGGAACAACAGCCTATTGTGGACATGGTTAAACCTAGTTTCTCTGTGGGTGATCGGGTGAAAGTGTGGCTCGAAGTGGATGCTTTGATGAAGTTACAACAGGGCCATGGTGGCTGGAATCCGCGCATGGTAGAGCATCTGGCCAAACTAGGGACAGTGCATCGCATTACGGAAAAGGGCGACATACGGTAAATATTCTTAAAAATTAAATATGTGAGTGAGAAATTAATATATATATATATATTTATAATTATCTCTCTTGTAGTGTACAGTACGAAAATTGTCCCAATCGTTGGACATTTCATCCTGCGGCACTGGTGAAAGTCGTATCTTTTCGTGTGGGTGATTTGGTGACAATCATCAACGATGCCAGCAAGGTACAACAATTGCAGAAAGGACACGGCGAATGGATTGACATTATGCGTTATGTAAGTCATCGATTATTAAAAATTAATATGAATATAATTACAATATTATTGTAAATTTATTTTAATAATTTGTATCCCATTTTAAAGGCCTTGGGGAAGCTCTGCAAGGTGGTTAAAGTGTATTCTGATGGAGATCTGCGGATACAGCAATTGGATGATGGCTTCGAGTGGACCTTAAATCCTAAATGTGTCAAATTGGAGCGTTCTCCATTAGCGACGGCAGCGGAACGTTCCAACAGCATGATGGACTTAAGTCATCGCCGTACAGACCATGTAATGACACCACTATCTGGACTCTCAGGCAGTTCGGTGGCCGATAAGCTTGTGCGTGAGGCAGCTCAGGGACATTTGGAGTTTGTGAAGTCATATCTGGACGTAAATCCTAGTCAGGTTGATGTAATGAGCGGTGGCAAGGCCTGTATTCAGGTGGCCTCACATCAGGGCTACGTAGAGCTGGTTACCTACCTCATCTCAAAAGGTGCCAATGTCAATGTGGTCGACAAGGAGGGCGACTCGGCGCTACATTATGCAGCATTTGGCAATCAACCCGATACGATGCGTGTGCTGCTCGAGCATGGCGCAGAGGTGAATTTCCTCAACTCAAGCCACTGTTCGGCCTTGCATATTTGTGCCCACAAAAAGACTCCACATTGCGTGCGTGAGCTATTGCAGCACAATGCCAATGTTAACATACAGGACTCTTATGGAGATACGGCGTTGCATGATGCTATTGGCAAGGAGAACACCGAAGTCGTTGAGCTGCTGTGCAATGCACCAAATTTAGATTTTACGGTTAAGAATAATCGTGGCTTCAATGTACTCCATCATGCGGCACTCAAAGGCAATGTTGTGGCCGCACGTCGCATTCTGCAGCTCTCGCGCCAATTGGTCAATGTGCGCAAGGATGATGGCTTTGCAGCACTACACTTGGCTGCACTCAACGGGCATGCGCAAGTTGTGGAGACGCTGGTGACTGAGGGCCAGGCTGAGCTGGATATACGCAACAATCGACGGCAGACACCGTTTCTGCTTGCTGTCTCTCAAGGACATGCTAGCGTTATAGAACGACTCGTTAAATTATCATGCGACATTAATGCCAAGGATGAGGATGGCGACAATGCTATGCATTTGTGTGTCATCAAGAAATCCAACTTGCAGCAAGCTGCTGAACCTGCCCAGGAGGAGGCACCGGAAATACAAAAGTTCTTTGTCAGCCTGGCGCAGACGAGTGTACGCAGTGAGGATCGTCTAATGTATAGCATATTGATATATCTTTCGCGACACGGTTGTCGGGTGGAACTAAACAATGCCAATGCCAGCATTTTTGAGTGGATCACAGATAGGAATATACGCCAGCTAATTTTTGGCCAACAAAGTGAAATAGAAGCGACGACAACAGCAACAACGGTTCCAACTCCTCTACAGCGTAACATGCAAGCTCTGGACATAAACACAGTGGACGATGCGCCAGCCATCGTTGTGGAAGTTGGTGAGGATGCTGCAGCAACGGCAACGTTGACAGCGGCCGCGCTTATGCTGCCACCGCCGGTGACGCAACCTAAGCCGAGCGAGGCAGCTGGCATGCAACCATCTCCTGGCAATAAGAAACTCAATTCGGATGCCGCCTCCACCAGTGTCTCGCCTCAAGTGGCGCCACGTAAAAAAGCACCAAAGCCGCCAGTGCCAACACAAACAACAATCATAGCAGCTGCTGGAGCAGTAATACCAGCAACGATACAAACAAACGCCTTGGCGCCTGCAGTTATGCCTGGTGCGGCAGCAGCTGCATTACCGAGCCTAATCTCTGGTCAGCTGGAATGTATTGTCTGTAACGAGCCATTGCAATTAGTGCGCTTCGGTAAGAAATGTCTTTCAATTGATTAAATTATTAATTTATTAACTATATACATTGTATTATTTTATAGAACCCTGTCTGCATCAGATTGCTTGCGAGGAATGCAGCATACGAATGAAGAAATGCTTACGCTGTGGCGTTGTCATTGAGCGTCGTTTGGACGCCAATGGCCGGCTGGTTGTTGGCCAGCAATTGTCGTCCACATCATCGCCCAATGATCAGGCGCGCCTTCCCTCTGGCGATCTGCTGCGTTATCTGGAAAACAAAGTGCAGGAATTCGAAGAATCGCATTTTTGTGGCATCTGCATGGAACGAAAACGTGATGTTGCCTTCCTTTGTGGTCATGGCGCCTGTTCCCACTGTGCGGAAACGTTGCGCACTTGCCACATGTGTCGCAAAACAATACAAAAGAAGATCAATCTCTACTAAAGCAGAGCATCCAACCAAAGTGGCTTGTACATACATATACACTTACATACACATACATATATTTACTATATATAGAGAGAGGAAGGTTCAAAACACTTATGTTTTTTTATAATGTGCAGGCTTACTCTGTTTACTCTCTGTCCCTCTCTATCCCAATGTATTATTTATTAAATACCAACGAATTTTTCTGTTTTTGTAACGGTTTATATGTATAAACTGAATCGAAAGATTGTTTCGCACATACACCCTACCCACGCACGCACACACACACCGCATACACATGTCTAGTTTATTAGCATCGTTTAACGACAACGAAAAAAAAAAAAAATAATGAAAACTAAATGTTTAGAATATTAATATTTTTATCATTTTAATTTCAACTTTTAGTTACTTTTTTTCCACTTATTTCAGATAAGGACCTGACTTAAAGAAATCAAAAGTATTTAGTATGGTACTTTGGGATCAAAGGAAAATTGGGAAAACTTTTCCAGGTTATATTCCCATAAGATTCTGTGCGTCTTCTAGAGCTATCGATTATCATAAGATCTTTTCGCATTGAAGATCGATACTAACGATATTCAAAAAAAACCAAAACGTTTTACGTTCGGGAGCCTAAGGACGGAAAAATAGAGGAGAATAATATTACTCGTTAAATTCACGTATTACCAATTTTTTTGTGCCTTCTTGAGCTGTCAAATCTACCGGTTTTCACTTGAGTCTATGTGTGTTGTATTAGAAATGAAACATTCATTAAAATTGTTATGTTAATTCAATTAGAAAGAATCGCTTGGAGTGGAAATTCAGGAAAGATTTTCGGAATCCAACTTAAAGCCAACTGAAAAGATACAAACAAAATATATAGTCCAAAATGTGTTCTCTCAAATGTAGTATCATATCCCAAAAGAAACCTTTTCTTATGAAGACTCAATCCGAAATATTTTTAGGCGTTTCAATCTTTGCTTTTTTTTAAAATTTCTGTTTTTATTGAAACTTAAACACTTCTCTTCAATTCAAGAACTTTTTATAAACTTAAAAATGGAAAAAAAAAATTGTGATGAACCAAGGTTCATATGCCTGCTAACTGGACATATACAGTCGATATACTGGTTCGAAAATAGAACCATAAATGTTATTAAGTGGCTTAACAGTCAATTGAAATAAAAGCGAACCACCAACCAATAAATATGAAACATATGCATGCATTTATTTCCAATAAAAATAAATTTATATCTATTTTTTTCATTTTCTTTTTGGAAATAGGTGTAGCAATGGGTATGGGTAAAAAGGCATTTGTGTAGAGTAAGCGTCGACACTTGAAGCAGCGTTCGAGTAGATTTGCTTGACTATGGAAGGTTTCTTTGCAACCCTTGCATTATTTGTTTTTAGTTTTTGGACGATGTTTAGGTATATGAAGACTAAGTTCAGCTTGTAGACTTCTCATCCATACAAATTTTCTGGAGCATTGTGGGCAATCGTGTCTATCATGATCCACATGGTCTCTGGCATGCTGTGTCAACTGAAATTCCTCGGTGCAAGTTCATCTTCTTATCCAATTTATTTTAAAATTAACGGTTATCCTCCTGGTAGACAATACTTAGTAAACAAACAAAATAACAGGTGAAGTTATCGATAATATTGAGGTTATCGGTATACAACATTAAAATCAAAAAAACCTTAACAATCGAAAGCTTAAATTTTATTACCTATTATTTGCAATAATTTATAACATAAAATAAATAAATAAATGTGTTCTTTAGCTTCAAAACAGATTATCAAACAGTATCGATAAGCAATCTTCACCAATAAAATTAAACTATCGTAAGGCATAGTCGATACACAAAATTACGAATCATCGATAAGCCGTATGAGTATCAATCGTTTTGTAATGTAGCACTACCAAAAGTACTCAAAAAAAAGCGAAAAACACACACGTCACAATAAATAAATACTTAAAAGCTGTCGCGCGTTTGTGTAATATACAGCCAACTATGTCAAAACAATTGGCTGATTTTCAGCCAACAAAGTTGCAATTCTATCAGAGAATAGCATTAGGCATATTACTCATTGGCATAGTGCTCTCCTTACCGGCATTATGCCAGAGTCAAGGTAATCCCAGTTTTAAATACTCCCGCGAAGCGAATGAAAATTTTGATGCCAAGCAAGCGCCACCGGTAGATCACGATCATGATCACCACGGACACGATCATGATCATGATCATGCTCACCACGGACACGATCATGATCATGCTCACCACGGACACGACCACGATCATGATCATGCTCACCACGATGATCATGATAACGAGCATCAGCATCACAAAGGCAAGCCAGCGCTGGGTAAGTTATCTTAACTATAAAGTTCACATAGTTATTGTAATCTTGTTTTTCTTATAGATATGAACAGCATTTGGCTGCATTCGATGGGCTCTACACTGCTTATCAGTGCCGCTCCCTTTGTGCTGCTCTATATCATACCATTGGACAACAGCGAGGCTATGAAACCACGTCTCAAAGTTTTGTTGGCTTTTGCTTCCGGCGGTTTGTTGGGTGATGCGTTCCTACACTTAATACCACATGCAACTCATCCACATAGCCATGGAGATCACGATCATGATGAAGGACATGGACATGATCATCATGCCCATGATCACAGTCACGGAGAAGGCGAGGGTCATGCACATGTACATGATATGAGCGTTGGCTTATGGGTTCTAGGCGGCATTATTGCCTTTTTATCTGTAGAGAAAATTGTACGCATACTAAAAGGTGGCAGTCGAGGTGGGCATGGACATAGTCACGGCGCACCTAAGCCCAAACCAGCTGCTGTCAAGGAAAAGGAGACAGCAGCAGGAGATAAGAAAAAGACCTCAACCAAACCAAAATCGAAGAAAAAAGATGATGATGAAGGTGAAGTGGAAATATCTGGATATTTAAATTTAGCTGCAGATTTTGCGCATAATTTCACGGATGGACTGGCCATTGGTGCATCTTATCTGGCTGGGAATAGCATTGGTATAGTCACAACAATAACAATACTTTTGCACGAAGTACCCCATGAAATTGGTGATTTTGCAATACTCATCAAATCGGGCTGCTCACGCCGCAAAGCCATGTTACTGCAGCTGGTCACGGCTTTAGGTGCTTTGGCTGGTACTGCATTGGCTCTGTTAGGCGCCGGCAGTAGCGATGGCAGCTCGGCACCCTGGGTACTACCCTTTACAGCAGGTGGTTTCATTTATATTGCCACAGTCAGCGTACTGCCAGAACTGTTGGAGGAGTCAACGAAGCTCAAGCAATCCTTAAAGGAAATCCTGGCGCTTCTAACCGGCGTAGCTCTTATGATTGTTATAGCCAAGTTTGAATAGTTTGCCTCATTATATAACTCTTAGAATTAATATGAGCTTAACGCGACCACTTCCAAAATATGTAAAAGTAACCGGCTACAAATTTGGATATGTAAAATACGTTATGAAGAAACTTAAAATTTATAAAGAACTTAAAACTTACTAAATAAATGATACACGATTTTATAAAAGTTGGGAGATTTAATGAAAAAGAATTAAAATGTGTAGTTATTATTTCTGTTATGTCAACGTTTTTAGTATCTCGCCCTATTAAACAACTCTTAGGATTCATAAAAAAAAACATATTAAATTAAACTGTGTGTGGATATACAAAATATGTGAAAAAAACTCTTATATATATAATAACAATTCTTAGAAAGTTATAACGGAAATATTCTAGGAATCCAAAATATGCAAACTAAATTAAAGAACAGGCTACAAAAGGGAATGAATTTCAAAGAAATAAATAATGTACAATTCTTTGGGGTGATTACAGTAATTTAATAACGCGATATTACAGGGCACTAATTTATTTCTACTCTGCATTTCTATTGTATAGAAATAGGGTAAAAAAACAATACATTTTTCAAATTTAGATTAACTGCTCTGATTATTCTGTTTAAGCCCGCTTACTATTGGCTTTTTAAGGTAGCTTTTATTTCATTTAGACAATACTCGGCCTGCTCCATAGCATCTGCATTCTCCTGACTTTTACCCAATTTCCAAGCTAGTTTACAAAACTTTTCAGCTTCTTTTAGTAGTCCCTCACGCAAATATACCAGTCCCAAATTGGCTTGTATAATGCTTTCCTGGGTAGCATCCTTCAGCTCCTTGGCCACTGACAGAGCATGTAAAAGGGTGTCCTTGGCTTCTGCATAATTTTCAAGCTATTTTAATGAATAATGTTATAATATTGAAATATTAAAAAGAAAGATGTTTTTCTTTTTACATACATTCACGTAGGCCACACTGATATTATTGAGAATGGTCACTGAAGCATCGGTAAGCGTACCATAGACTCCAATTAGAATCTCAAGAGCCTCTTTAAATAGATTTTTGGCCTCCATATATTTGCCCTGTTTCATTAGCAACTGACCAAACCTATAGAAGATAATATAGCTTTATAATTTCCTTATATTATATGAAAATCTGGAATGCAAACTGTTTCGAACCGGAAGCTCGATTGAAATCAATAAAGTACGTTAAGCCTTGAAACTTAACCCGAATCGGAGTTCGTTTTTCGATAGAAAAATTTCGTTTTGGTTGAGACACCGGAAATCTTTTTCATTTATTTCAAGCGAACTGGAAGCCTTTAATCGGTGTTGAGCCGCCGACTCGAATCTCTTTGCATCCTTAACTAAATTGAACGTTTTATTAGGCATGGAACAACCTTCAATACCAATTTTTTGTCAGTCCATATAGCTCCAGTACATCATTATCTTCGGGCATTTTCTCGACCAGTTTGGCCAGTCTTTGTAAAGTCCACGTGAATCCCTGATAACTCTTCTCCAATTCACCCTGCAGCTGGGACATATGCGCTATTTTTGAACTAATATGTAGAATTTTGGGACTATCTTCTGTATGGCCATCAGTCATTAAGCGTTTCATAACGTCAACAAATAGTTTTTCCGCCTTTTTAAATTGTTCCCGTTCCATGGCCAAATTAGCCATCAGATCATACACATAGGTGATACCGTTTGATGACTGTAAATCCTGGGCCATGCGTAGGGATAAATGTAACATTTGCTCGGCCTTGTCATACTGTTCGTTTTGTATGCAGAGAATTGAACGTTTAATGGTATTCACCAGTTTTGCTTCAGGTGATTCCTCTTTCTCCTTATCTTCCCCAATTCCAAAGAAACTGAAGCTAAACGCTGCGGTGAATATCAAGTGTGGTGAATAACTTGAAGACTGGCTTTTATTCTGCTCCTGATGTCGCTGCCGCTGCCTCTGCTGGGCATTACAGAATGATGTTAATGCTTTATGGTTATCATTATTCGGCACTCTGATGAAATATTCATTTTTTTGATTGGCACGCACTGCCAAACGGAGGCGTGAAAATATTTGTGTAAATTTACTAAAATTCCTGACAATCATTTTGTGGTTAATACATTGTTTTACTGTTAATACACTTAAAAATTTATAGTTTTTTTTTCTTGGTTGTGCAGCTGCTTAATTACGAAATATGCGTCGATTCAGTGTTGCAAAGTTGCTGTTAAAATAGTGCCGTGAAACACTAATTTTAACAATATTTAGAATTTGTTTATTTATATTCTATTAACATTATTGGTATTCCTCAATTATCTACGATAGTTAAAATAAATTGAACTAATTAAAAGATTTCTATTTTTTTTTTATTTGTAAAATATGTTGTAGTATATTTTGAATACAAACAAATATATTTTGAAAATCAGCTTTCTGTCAAATTAAATTGACGTACGGTAAAAATTATTGAGTCTTGTCTATTCCGAAATCTTTAACATTACTGAACTAATTAAAAGTTTGTTTTTAAAGCAACTTTTATTATTCTTTAATATATTTAAAGTAACGTATTTCTAACGCGGTTAAGTTAATGGTTTTTTATTTACTGTGTCACAGTGACAGTATTCTTAGAATAAAGTACAGTACTAACGATATTAACATTTGTTTAATTAATTAATTTTATATATACTTGTAAGCTAGCAAGATAATAATATAAAATTTTAATACCATTAACAGTTTGAATTTAATAAGTCGTATTGATATACAGTCATATAACTTGCACAATAATCGATTAATTTAGAATATTCGATAGTTTGATAGCATTGATTAACCCTCAATTGCAACCGTTCTTATTGATGGCGGATTGACGCTTTTCACTAGCAACAAAAATTTTCATTAGCTAGGGAACTGTAAAAGTTGCACGCCGAAAAATAAATAAAGAATTAACCGTGCAGTGCACAAGCATACTGCTGACATTAAAAACAAGTGTGTTTTGCATTTTAATTCAAAGTTTTTACAAGTGGCAACAGTGTGCAGAAGGCATTTTCTGTACGTATATTTTACAGCTATGCGACGTCGTAGCGAGGCAAAAAAATCATCATCGCCTGCACCATTGCCGGCACGTCGCAGTCGCCGATCACGTAAAATATCGGAAAATGAGAAAACTGAAGATGAGGCTCCGCTAGTTGAAAAGAAGTCAAAAGCGGATGATGCGAGAGCATCATCGATAGCTCCCCCCATAATAATTGAAGAAATCAATGAGGAACAACAAGACGCGGGGGACGAACAGCAACAGCGCGCCTCAAGTGAAGAACGTGCCGCATCGCCAGTGCGCAAGAGCCGCAGCTCGCGCACAATACCAAAAAAGCGGAATAGCGTTAGTAATCAACGTGATAAAAGCGAAAATGAAGGCGAAAGCGAGCGAAAGGTGGAAACCATACCGGAAGAGTTAGAAAATGGCTCAGAAGCATCAACAACGACAAACACTCTAAGTAAAACCGTCGATATCGATAAGAAGTTATCGGACGAAAAGGAAACTGTAAAAAAAAAGCCGACAGCAGTTACCGATGACGTTGAACTACAAGGCGACCCTCAAAAGCAAACAGGAAAAGAGGCTGAGATAGAGGAACCCAAGGGAAGAGAGGAAGATGAAGTAGCAGTTGCAGAGAATGCGGGGACCATGGACCAGTCCAATGTAGATGGCGTAGACGAAGAAGGGAGGAGCATGGACAAGGGCAAGACCAAGGATCTGGTTGAAGAACGGAGCATTGTGGAAGAGGTAAAAGTTGCTTCTTCTTTAAGCTTTACAGCAAATAAGGATGTGGAAAATCTAAAACCAACAAGCGATGTATTAGAAATTCAAGCAGACGACGTTGAATCTCGGAAACCAGCTGCAGCCGAACCTAAAGCCGAAGTAGAAACTGGAGAGGCACCAAAAGCAGAGCAGCCAAAGAAAGACAGCATTCAACTTGATGAACAGAAGGAGAATCACAAGGATAAGGAAGATCAAACAGCAGATCAGCAGGCCGAGAAACAGGAATCTGGTACGCAGCAGCGTTCTGTGCGCAAACGGAGATGGCTAAGCAAAAAGGTAGCTGAACGTGCTCCACCCGTGTTGGCCATATCAACGGATTCATTAAAGAATATCATAGCAGATGTGGTTAATCCTGTGCCGCTGAGCGACGTTCAATTGGAGTCATCATCGGAGGAAGAGGGTCTCGTGACCAGCGATCATGAAACGGACGATGGTTCTATGACTCCCGAGATGCGTGTCACAAAAGTTCGTGATGAAGGCAATGCAAGCGATGAGGAACAACATAAACCGCAACAGAAGCCGCAACCCAAATCAACGAATGATAGGGAAACTCCAATGATTGCAGCAACTAATAAATCAGCTGCCGAACCTGCGCCGAATGCTGTTGCTGCTTCTGCAGCTTCGGCTTCTACTTCTGTTCCACACTCTCCAAGTCCGGCCAGGAACCGCGCCAGTCACGTGCTTTACATAACCAACCTGGTGCGTCCCTTCACAGTACTCCAATTGAAGGGTCTGCTGGCGCGCACTGGTAAAATTGTTGACGACGATGGATTTTGGATAGATCGCATAAAATCTAAATGCTATGTTGCATATGCCACAGAGGAGTAAGTAAATTTTTTGTTTATAATCTTAACTTGGCCTTTCGACACTGTCTAATAATTTTGTACCTATTTTTTTTTATTGTAGCGAAGCTATCGAAACGCGTCATGCACTACATGGCGTCCGTTGGCCAGTTTCGAATCCAAAATGTTTGAATGTCGACTTTGGCAGCCGCACTGACATGGATCGTGCCATACAATCGACTAAGAACGAAGCACCCAAATACCCGCAGGACAATACCAGGGACAATCAGAACTCAAGCAACACTTGGTCACGTTTAGATGCAAGCGAGAAAAAGGTATGCATCCACAACAAGTACAAATTATTGCCTTGATTCTAGAGTTATTTCATTAGAGATTTCAACGATTCGAGGAATTAATTCCATAAAATATTTATTAAGTTCTATTGTTAGCTATATATTTAATTATTCGATCCGTCTGCTTTTGATATGCCAAATTTCATCTACTAAGCTTTAAAACTGACTCATCTTCTGCTCTTAGCTCGGATCGGACTTCTTTTATAAAAATAGTTTTCTGACAGTTTTTCAATATCAAATATGAAAGAATCTTTGAGATTTAGTTGAGAGATGTTTGTAAAACTATACTAAATAATTTTTATGATCACAGCCGGCACGCCCTGTGCGCGAATGGGATGTGGGTAAAAAGGAGCCCAATGAGCGCGACAAAACAAGCAATGACAGACGCCGCAGCAGCAAGGAGCGCGTAGATTCTCGGCTGCGCGAATCGGATCGAGGCAAAGCCAGTGATGAAGCTGAGCGAGCCGGACAGGATCGCAAAAGGTCACGAGAACGGGATCGTGGTGGTCGCGAACGCGAACGTGAACGCGATCGCACTGATCATCATGGGCATGGGCGTAGCAGAAGCGCATCACCAGGTAAATAACGATTATAAATCCATTATTAAAATAAATAATTTTCTTAAATATTTATACTTGCTACAGAGATAAAATCAAGAAAGAAAGAAAATGAACCACCCATTAGGCTATTAGATGATCTATTTCGCAAAACTAAGGGCACACCGTGTATTTATTGGCTGCCCTTAACTCCGGAAGCCGTAAGCAATCATACAAGAAATACTCTTATTTAGTTAGTAATGAACTAATATCTATAATATACATATTCGCAGATCGCAGAGAAAGAGGTTTTCCGTCAGAAACGCATCGAGGAGCACAAACAGCGTATAAAGGAACGCGAAGAGCGTTTGAAGGAGCGTGAAAAAGATCGCGATCGTCAACGAGATACTCGTCGGAATCGCTCTAATGAAAGGCGCCGTTCACGTAGTCGTGAAAGGGAGCGGGAGAGACGCCGTTACTAGGCAGTAACACAGTAAATGAACAAGCGAAACAAAACAAAAAATTAATACAAAACAAATGCAGTCATCTCGACAACCAATTTTAAAAACAAAACAACTACAGCAACAACAATAGCAAGCAAATACAGCTAATTAATTTCAAGGGGTGCTTGAATGAAATGAACCCACTATTTTTTTTTTTTTATAGCTCTTTTGAAAAGTTCTGCGTTAAAATATTCAACTTGAAGCACAGATATCAAGTGCAAATTTCATTTTGAATATTTTTACAAAGACTTACAAAAGCCTAACAATGATGAGATTTCAATTTCTTTTTTCCCCTTCTTTATATATATATATATGCTGTGCTCTTAATATCTATATATATATATTTATATATACATACATAACTTGATTTGATTTCTTTCCCCAAATGTAGCTTTTTGCAGCGCGCATCTACAAGAACAACATCAACAGAAACAACAACAGGCGTCAGTCGAGTTATTACGGCAACCGCGATGGATTTATCTCTGTCTCAGTCTCTATCCGGAGTCCTAAAACTCTTGCCGCAAGTGTTTATATATCTTTCGCCTATACATACATAACTAAGTATATATATATATATAATTAAACAGCAAATGCAAGTTAATTAACTGAATTATTATTGTAACTAATTGAAATTTTAAAGAAACGTAGAAATATAAAATAAAACCCAGAAGGCAAGTTTGTGACAATGCCAAACAACAAAAATTAACTTTTCTTTAACTTTGTATCAAAAGTATTTCTTTTCGAATCGGTTTTTCAGCAACGATTGTAGCACATTTTTAGAGGGTGCAGATTTGGTAATACTACAAGAGTCGTTTCCTCTCCAAAATGTATGCTATCAAAATCTCTGTGGAATTAAACAGTATGTTACAATTATTGTGCTTTGAATCAAGGAATTTCTTTTATTATAGCCAAAAGATACAAATTTGCAATTAAATGAATATTTTTATTTAAAATATTGAAGTTGTGCTACCTCTTAGCTAATTCAGTAAGTGTTAGTCATGGAAAATAGGTATATTTAAGGATTCTAGAATTCCCAGATATTTTATTTAGTAAATTGGAAAATTCTCATCGATTCGATGTGTCCAGGCATGCAAACCACCCTCCAGGTCTCGTATGAAATGGTCCGGAAAGCGATTTTTCATGTGCTGTGCAGCTATTTGGGAATCGTTTCCTCTGCGACAGACTAGCAAAATGGGTAAACTTTTGTCCTCAAATTGCTTGCCAAAGTGTTGTAGATAGGTATCATCCAGTATTTGGGCCAAGGGCAAGTTAATGGATCCAGGCAGCTGGCAGATCTCAAACTCTGCAGGCACACGCACATCGAACAGTAAATGTTGCTTAGATTGCAGCTGCTCATGATAGTCCAGCACATTGATACGCTCCTCCGACTCCAGTAGGTGTAGCGGTATGTCTTTATCATTGGCTGCCATGCCACAGAAGAGCTCATAGTCGATCAGTCCAGTGATAAGAGGTTTGTTAGAGCAAACATGACAATTTGGTCGTTTATTTCTTATTCTAATATTGCGGAATTGACAGGAGATGCCGTCAAAGATAAGCAGACGTCCGGCTAAGACATCGCCAAGGCCCACAATTATCTTAAGAGTTTCTAGAGCTTGCATGGAGCCAATAGTGCCGGTAACAGCACCCAACACGCCGCCATCGCCGCAATTGGTGACAGCCTCCGGTGGCGGTGGCACTGGATAAATGCAGCGATAACAAGGGCCATGTGGTCCATAATTGTATACCGTCAACTGTCCGTCTAGCTTCAGCGCGCTGCCGGAGACCAAAGGTTTGCGCAGCATGACACAAGCATCATTTAGCAAATAACGCGTGGCCACATTATCGCTGCAGTCCAGGATAATGTCATAATCGCCCAGAATAACCAAAGCATTGGTACTGTTCAGCAAGCTGATGTGGCATGTGATGCGACAATGAGGATTCAGCTCCAGCAATGAAATACGCGCCGATTCCGCTTTAGATATGCCACAACGCGCAACTGTATGCAAAGTCTGACGATGCAGATTGGTACGTTCCACCACATCATAGTCCACCAGACCCAAATGGCCGCAGCCTGCTCCAGCCAGATACTGCGCTGCCGGGCAACCCAATCCGCCCAAGCCAACGATAAGCACTGAGCTTTTCTTTATTTTGAGCTGGCCACTTATGCCAAAATCGGGTATTATCAATTGACGACTATACCGTGCTATATCATCGTTGCTAAGCTTTGTTTCTTGTTCCGTTTCTGTGGTGAGTACATCCTTCTGTAGGTCAAGCAAACTTTGTTCCTTTGCATGTAATGATGTCTTTAGTTCTGCAATCTCTCGGGCCAGCTTAATCTTTTCAGCTTCCACACCAAATTCTTCAATCATGGCCAAGTCCAAAACTTCATTCACTGCGCGTTGATAAGAAAAATACAATACGACTGACTTGTTTACACACCGGCCTGTGTATGTGCTATTGCATTAGTGTGCGTTTAAAATGAACTTGTTAGTTTTAGTTCTTCTATTGTGAACTTTTATTGCAAGAACTAGTGAATCAGCTTACCAAACGGAGTTAGCGCAGCGTTGCCAGACTGATTAAAAGCATTTGCCGTCTTACCGGCAGTAACAGTAGTTCAATCGAGCATAAACAGCTGTTCGCAGGCAGTTGTCTTTTTACATAATTAAACATTAAAAAAAAAGGGTCAACAGAGAAGATGTCTTGGCTCAGCAAAACATTTCGCAAGCTGTGTGGAAGCAGTATCCAAGTGGCAACAGCAACAGAAAAACCATTAGCGCTCAGCTGTTGCACAACAGTTCGGCATTTGTCGCACGCCGAGAAGAGGGCACGCGGGCCCACAGTGCGACGCTATGGCTACAAGGAAAAGATCTTCCAGGGTGGGTTGCTCCCCCATTTGGATAATGGGCAGAAGCTGCCAATGCCTGTGTATCGGCCGAAGAACGCTTGGTCGGAGAAGCGTGCGCTTTTTGGACAAAATGATTACATAGACATATTAGGCAGTGATCGACTGCATCCGACACGTGTACTCTATTCGGTTCCCTCGTGGCTACGTGGTGTCTCTGGCAATGAATATCAAGTACTGCTGCGTAAACGTCGCCTGATGGAGAAGACCAAATATCCGATTGCCCGACCAACCAAATGGAGGGACATGGAAAAACGCATATTATATCTGTATAGAATCCTTAATCGCAAGACAAAAACAGGCTACTCAAAGCAGTAATATTTTAACGTTTTTTATAATAAAAAGTGTTGCTCTTTATTTCTTTGTGTATGTGTACGCCTTACTCTAGCAGTATACGCGCCTCCTCGCCATCAATCATGATCTTCTGGCCATTATAAAGGCAGAAGTCACGCTTAACATACGCAAATAGTAAATCCGTAATAAGGAATATTTGACCCGTACAAAAGGCGAGTGTGGCGCCAAAGTAAAAATTAGCATTCGCTGAGCCCGCATAGATCCACAGATGCCACAGAGCTCCCATCATGGACAATGTGATCAGAAAGAAAGTAAACACCACAAATCCATGAGCCATAACTACAAAATAGGAAAAATAAAACATTTCATATTGAAGACTCTCTTTGTATTAAAATTTCTAGTCACTTACACTTCCAGCAGCGTCGCCAGAGCGGCAATAAAGCCAAATAGAAACCGACATCACCCAGGCTGGGATACGCACGAAATACTGCCATGAGCGCTATGAGCACGGTAGCCAGCAGTAGCGGCTCCTTGCGCAGTTTTATGGACAATGGCACCAGGTAGAGCACGGTGGCATTCAACTGGAATGTTATTAAAAACATGGTACGGAAATGCTCAAACATTTCCGTAAAAAAATACCAAAACAATCCAATATTGGGCTGCAGATCCCGGAAGTAGAAACTGAAAGCAATCACAAGAATATAAGAGATTAAAATAAGAAAAAAGAAGCTTTAAATCATTAATTAAAGTATGTCAAAATATTTTATGATTTAAAAGATATTTTGTCCATAACTTTTAACTATTGTTAATTTTGATGAAGATCAAGTTTTTGATATAACAGCTTGAACCTCGATCGTTTCTGAATTGAACTCATTATAAAATTATCTAATCCACAAAGGGAAACACCAGACCGACATCGACAAAAAATTTGTCTACTCTATAAAGAATGAATATGATTTTTTCCTCTGAAAAAATGTATAATATAAAATAACTTGTATTTGTTTTAAACACATACATAAAACCAAGGGTTCCATCCAAGAAATTCCAACTATTTAGCACCAAGTAGTTAGCACCAGCAACTGCCAAGCAGCAACTGACGAATAGCATGAATATAGTGATGCCCAGCCAGATGGAACGCCGTGCAAAGAGCAATAGTAGCGGAGCAATAAGTACAACTGGATACAGACTGCGTATGGTCTCAAAGGCTAGAAGGATGAGGCATGGTATTAGCTGACGCCTAATCATGGCATATAGGTACATTGCCAGCAGCAAATTGCTTAATACTGTAGAAGTCAGTCCGATACAGCTCATCACGGTGAGCGGATTAAACAGATAGGCAATTAGTACTAGCTTGGATATATCATAGTTATCATAGACACTATACTGCAACTCCTCCGTATCCTCGGCATAATCTTTGCGCTCCTTTCGCTGCTGCTGTAGTTTTTGCTCTACAAAACGATAGCTCATCGAATGCAACAGGACGGCAGTAAATAGATCAAGTAATATATACAGCAACGGTAGTAATTCCGCATAATTAATTAAAATACTGGAGAACGCTTTCAGCAAAAGTGGCGTCTCATGCACAAGATCTCCGTGATAAGGATCAATACCTTGTTGTAGCAGGAACACGCCTTCTTGCACTTGAAAAAACATTAGAAATAAAGTTAGTATTAGCTTTAATAGAAAGTAGAAAATCCAGAAATCAAAGATATTTCCAATTTCATTGCAAATCTTAAATATTTTAAAGGTTGGTTTAACTAATTGATTTCTAATTTCATGTGTTTTATTTGAACCGGAATTTTTTATAGGTTAGTTTCTACTTTTTAAGTATGGAACCGGGTTCGGTAAAAAGTAGATAAGTAGCCGGTTCGGCTTAAAGCCGGTTTGTTAAAAGGAGACAAAACGAGGGATTTGCATTCCTCCCCACCTTTTACCCCATAAACAATTACAGAGTTTACTTCATGAATTTAGAATCATAGTGCAAGACCTGGACTAAGTTACAGTATATACTTACTGCGCTTGTAGGAGTTTAAAGGAGTTGCGAATTCCACCCGATTGCCGATAAGCGACGCCAATGAAGTTCGACTGAAATAGAGACGAACGGCGCCGCCCAATAAAAGTAGCTTGTAGCACTTGGAGTCCATTCTAGCTACACAGTTTAGAGAGATTGAACGCTTAAATTGGAACTTAAGCCTTAAACATACTAATTAATATTATAAATTCCTAATAGGCTTTTGAAGACGGATTTTTTTTGTATTAAACATATGTTAGACAATCGATGACTGATTGTTACAATTTCGTGTTATCGTTTGTTATCGATAGGCCGCCGTTCAAAGAACCTGCAACTAGTTCTTTGTATACTAACTAGCTCAAAACTAGTTCATCTGGTTCTTTTAAATGCCATCGTCGGTTGTTTTATTCGTTTGAGTACCAATTTTAAATAATAATTAATGCGAAATGACTGGGAATAAAAGGCTTTCGAAAATAACAAAAAAGCCAAACACTTTTAAAGAAATTGCTGAAAACTTTCGCCAGTTGGTGCAGCAGCCAGATCGTTTTCTCAAGTTTGTTTTTATTCTCTCGCTCCCTGCGAGCCGCGCACGTGTTGATGTATATTAACAGCAACAATGTTTTTACTCTGCTTCTTTCAGGCCACAGCCGGATAGGATTGATGCCATACACAAATTAATAAAGCAAACATATGGCCTGTGCGTCATCAACGATGTGGAGAATAAAAAGGATGTGCTGCCGGAGCTTATAGTGGATGATATGGATGATGAACAGATATGGCAGCAGCTTGAAATGCGCAACAGTTTGGTGGTAGAAAAGTTTCTAGCTGAAACAGCAAAGTTGACTGCAATAAGAGAGCAGCTTTTGGGCATAGAGCTGGACGATGAGGACGATTCCATTGAGCAGGAGGAGCAGGAACAGTTGTCAGAGGAGGAAGACCAAGAAAAACACCAATCTGACCAAGAAGATTCAGAAGAAGAAGCACTTCCAAAAAAATCAAAGGAAATCAAGCCGAAAAAAAGCAAAAGAGGCAAATCTGTTGTTGATGACACATTCTTTAAACTAGATGAAATGAAGCAGTTTTTGGAACAGGAAGATGCCAAGGAGATGCGAAAATTCAAAAGCAAAAAGCCCGTAGATGATGTCAATGCTATTGATCACTTTGCAGAAGATTTTGGCCTCGCGGACGAATCGGAAGATGATGATGAAGGTGTTAATGCGAATTTTGCTGATTTCTTTGAAATGGATGACGAATTGGAGAAAGCGGCACAAAAGCTGCCAAAAGACAAGGAAAGAGACTTCTTTAATGAAAGCGACAGCGACCACGATGAAGCAGAGCTAGCAAATGCTGACAAAAATTATGATAATGAAGAAGAAGAGGAGGAGGAACAGGATGAGGACCAAGCAAGTGATGTGCCAAGTGAAATTGATGAAGCTGACTTTGTAGCCAAAAGTGGTGTTCAACCAGCTAGCGATTCAGATTCGGATTCTGAGCAGGAAGCTGATGAAAATAACGAAGATGAGGATGAGGAGGCTACTCTGGCGCCACAGTCGTCCAATGAATTGCGTGAGGCGCGACTATTCCAGCGCATTCGCGACTATGAGGATGTCGTGCTGGGTGAGAAGCCTTGGCAATTGAAGGGTGAAGTTCAGGCAGGAAATCGTCCACAAAATTCACTACTAGAGGAGATTCTTGAGTTTGATTCGACAACACGACCGTCGGCACCCATTACAGAGGAGCAAAACAACACCATCGAGGAAATAATTAAACAACGCATACGAGACAAGGCTTGGGATGATGTGGAATTCAAGGTGATACCGGTGCACACGCCACAGGAATACCGCAAGCAGCTGGTACTCGATCAAGAAAAATCCAAACAATCGCTCGCTCAAATATACGAACAGCAATATCAGCAAGAGCTGGACAAGTTAAATCCTAATCGGGATGGTGACGATAGCTTGCAGCCAACTCCGAAGGAGCATCAGGAAATCAAGCGTGCAATGCATACACTTTTCCTTAAACTTGATGCCCTTTCCAACTTCCATTTCACTCCCAAACCAGTAGCGCCGGAAATTAAAATTGTAACCAATACGCCTGCCGTCAATATGGAAGAGGTAGCCCCAGTGGCAGTAAGTGATGCCAAATTGCTAGCGCCGGAGGAAGTCTATCGCGGCCCTAAACATGATCTTCTTGGCAAGTCGGAGCGTACACGAACAGATAAAAATCGAGAACGTCGCAAGAAAAAGCAAAAGCAGCGCGCCATCAACACCGCCTTGGAAAAGCGTGATCTGGAGCGCGCTAAGCAGGGCAAAGCACCAACACAGCGCGAGGCAAACGCTAAGCTGCTCAAATCCGTCACGAAGAGTCGCAATGTGCAGAAGGTATGAAATTTATTACTTATTTGAATGTAATTTGAAGCTAATCTATATCATAATTCTATAGATTACCACCAGCAATGATCAGGGCGCATTGAAATCCTCGAAGGCATTCTTTAGTAAACTGCAGGACACGACGACCTCCACAGCAGCGAAAACGGGCAGCAAACGTCCCAAAAAGGACACATCTAAGGCAAATGCCAAAAAACTCAAATTATAACTTAGTCCTTTATAAAAATGTTAATTATATTAGCTGTCCAGCTTTAAGTCCTGTGACGCGTTGCTTCAGTCACGTGTCACTAAATGGGTCGCCTCCTCACAAGGCTTATCAAAGTTCTTAGAATTCTCTAATTTGCGGCGCCGCGGGAGGTGCCACGCGCCCAGCACCACATGTGCGGGGGTGTCCTTGTGCAAGGACTTTGGACGTGCGGCTGCTATTAAGCACGCATGATATAAAATTGGGTTATTTTTAGCATGTACATATGAACTTAAAATAAAAATTCTGGCGACTACAATAATAGCAAATAATTTATGCTATTTAAAGCATAACGGAAAGATCAAGCCAAGTTTTTTTCGTACAACATAATTTAGCAAATATAATTCGATTTTAATAAATTTGATACATTCAGCTGGTCTATGTACAACTAATTTTAATAAAAATAAACTAATACTCCTTAAATAATTGCTAGTTAAAAACTCGCGCCAAACATATCGTTTTACAACACTGCTCAAATTAATCGATACTTAATTGACCAGTGTTGGTTAAACGATAACAAATACGCGCAATGCGCTCTTTCTACTGGCACGTGTAGTAGGTTTTGTTTTATTCTACAAGTAAAAGGCAGCAAGATGGTAAAAGTACAGAAACCTCAGCCAAAATCTTTAAATAAGGGCAGCAAAATTGAAGGCGTTGCCAAGGACAAACTGAAAGTAAACAAAAACAAAAAACCGGCTAAAGCAGTCGCCGTCAAAGCTGTTGAGGAAACTAAGAAAATTATCTCCAAGAAAACCGAAAAGAAGATCACAAAAGTAGTCGCTGAAGTGAAGCCTCCGAAGGTGAAGCCCGCCAAGAAACCTTTGGTGTTGGCACCTCCAGAGTCGCCAGCTGCGCCCGCACCCAAAGCCACCAAAAAAGCAAAGGATTCTGTGGTTGTAGCTAAAAAAGCCACCAAGGATTTAGTTAAAGCAGTGAAAGGCTTGGCCGAAAAGAAGCCTAAGACTCAGGAGCAGAAAACCGAGAAAAAGCAGAAAGAAAAGCAGCCACAGGCGGCCGCTGCTCCGGCCAAAAAGAACGTCAAGAAACCGATTCAAAAAGAAGCAACTGCTGTAGTCGCTAAGACTGCTGAGAAACCAATTAAAAAAGATGTAACTGCTGCCGTATCAAAGAAAGCCAAGAAGCAGGTTCAACAGGAAGCAGTTCCTGCCCTCACCCAGAATGGGAAGAGCCCAGTTCAAAAGAAAACTGAAAAAGCAGTGAAGAAAACAGGAAAAGATGTAAAAGCTGTGAAAAAAACAGGAAAAGAGGTCAAGGCAGCCAAAAAGACAGGAAAAGAGGTGAAGCCAGCGAAGAAGACAGGAAAAGAGGTAAAACCAGTCACCAAGAAGATTGCCAAGGCAGCTAATAAAAAAGGGAAAGGCAAGGGCAAAGCTGCTGGAAAAGCGAAGAAGTCAAAGACCATTGTGGAACTAAACTATGAACTTAAACCGTTTGAGGAAGATAAATTCTTTGAAATAGTCAGCGCAAAGAATGTGCAAAAAGTGTGTGAAGCTCTGAAGACTCAGGTCAGCGAGGAGGTGAAAAAGCAGAAGAGTACATCAATTTTCAGCGATTACCGATTCATACTGCAAGTATGCAGCTATAAGATACCCAGCTGCCCAAAGCGTGTAGTTAAATTGGGTCTAAAACACTCGCTTATCGGCACCGACGATGATGTAGCCATCATTGTGACTGACTTGCAGCGTGGCGCGCGTTTCGAGTATGAGCCCACTGTGCAGCACTATGAGGATTTGTTCCGTGAGGCTGGCGTCGAGCAGCGCCTCACAGTGGTTCCATTCAACAGGCTGCGCAATGATATGGGTACCTTTGAAGCGAAGCGCAAGTTTGTCAATAGTTACGACTATTTACTTTGTGATGGACGTATTTCGGGACAGGCCAACGCTTTTCTGGGCAATGTAAGTAAAGCAACTAATCAGAATTTCAATGCTAGATAATTAAATGTTATTTATTTATCTTTAGAGTACTCAGAAGCCTCGCAATGTGCTGCACGCAGTTCGCCTGAGCAAAACAGATCAATTATCCAAGGAGATTTCGCGCGCTCTTTGCCGTACCGCCTTCAGGCAGCTACGCAAAGGCGATCTAACTGCTATTTCGGTGGGCAATCATGAGCACAGTGGTGAACAGCTGGCTGAGAATATTTTACACGTCGTCCAACAGCTGCAACAGCAGTATCCGGGCGGATTAGCCAACATACGCTCGATTTATGTAAAAATTGATATTGCTGGAACCTCTTCATTGCCCTTGTATATCAGCATGTGCTCGCCGCCCGCAGACGTGCCTTATGTGGTTGGTCCCCGGGAGCAGCGTATGCTGAAATTGAAGAAACAGGCCAATGAAGTGCTTACCAAATTCGCCTTGACTAAGGATGTGGACTTTATTAAGTTAACCAATGAACAAGTGGAGCGTAAAGCGGAGGTGCGTAAGAAGCGCCTTGCTCTGAAGGAAGCCGATGCCAAGGATTTGAGTAAGGATGAGGAGGCTTCTGTGCCAGCGAAGAAAGCCCGCAAAAATGCTCAAGAGCCCGATGACTACGAGGATGACGAAGAAATAGATGAAGATGTTGATGATGAGGATGATGATGATGAGGCAACGGAAGAAGATGAGGATGACGATTAGATGTTGACTTATTTAGATATTTTCTATCCTTTCCTTAGTCGTTACATTTAATATGCAACTACATTTAAATATGTATTGTTTATACATTTTGAAGCAGTTTTAAGTAATAAACAAACTTTTTATATAAGGAACAATAAGTTTTTTCCATCTCCCTTCCTTAGTATTCGCACACCTGGACTGAATGCAATATTCCATTATTCCCCCAATTATAATAAATAATCCATTTCCTATCGAACGCATTTATATCTTTGACCTTTTTAATTTGTTCCGCTTTATTATTATTATATGCTGCCATTGAATTGTTAATTGAATTGGGAATAGATTAAACGTTGATGATAATAATATTTGAATTAAACTCCTACTATTATTGTTCAATGAACTGAAATTTAATTGACAAAAGCAAATACATATTTGCATATAGCAGTATACGGGTATCGAAACACATTTTTTAGTTGCGCATTTAATTTCTATGCTATAGCTGCTCCAGGACATCCGATACAGGACACCACCCACACACAATATTGTGTCTCTTTGCGTGCATTTATGTATGTATCCTTGTGTATCGATATGGTGGAAATTCAAAGGGAAATGCTAACATGCCAACACGAAATGCCTTGGCTGGGGTCTTAGCTTTGACTTTTGCTTTGTAGCCATAAAATCAAAATATGCAGTTGATACTATAACGTCCATAAACTGTAAATATATGCTATATAATATATATAAAATGTATGTGTATAGAAAATATGCCAAGACTTCTCGCTACGGGCGTTCCGTGTCCTGGTAAAGTGAAATGCACTTCAATGCACAAAGCCAGAGGCAAGCATGTAGAATGATGAGAATCAAGGAGCCAATTTCCATAAGACTAAGCTTAACATATGCATATACACCTACTAAGTAAGTACTAAATCTAATACATAAATTAGCGACTGCGACGCGCTATCCCAAGAAAGATGTCTTTGAAGTTCTGCAACTTTTTGATGGATTAGCAATTCTCATGCGTTTTGCGAAAGGTCAGAAGTGGCTATTACTTAATTAGCCTTTTCGCTTGTTTGCCTCACAACTTATGCTAATAATATATTCACACATCTTTCTATACATATATATCCAGACTTATTTGAGGTCAACTGACAAGATGTAGGGCTAGGACATGCTCCAGAGATTAAAATCACGTTTCATTCATTCACAGCTGAATTTATGGACAAACATCGCTGGCCACGTCGAAAACAGAAAACATTGTAAAGCTTTTATCAGCCGCATTATCATTAGCGTGTTGCCAACTCCCTGTTGCTGCCATAAAAAATTATACATCCAATGAATGGCTAAGCTTCCTGAGTATTTCATAGAAATATATATATATATTTGGGCTTATATATATGTATTTATATATATATCTGTATGTACGTGTCGTATATCATCTGTCTTTGCATTGCCAAAAGTTGATAAATGTTACATCATTTAGCATTTAATGGGTAGGCATTTTTCTAGTGAATCTCCCCCAAAAATATGCTGATAATCCTCGTAAATCTAAAATTCATTTTTTATACTCTGTATCCATTGAAAACTTGCTGGATAAGGAGTAAATGCCGACTCTTTTTATCAATGTTTCATAAGCACTTTCCTTTTGACAGATTGTTTCTAAGGCAGTTATATGGCATGGTTTACCAGACCAGATTTCATTCAGAATTTATTCGGACAGGCAGACAGAATCATCTCATATCTCATCATCTTGATTAATAAATAAATACCTTAATTATACATTTTTTTACATTTTCTTTCCTTTGAAATATATATTTCTTTCCCCATCTGTTTAAAGTAAAAACTTATATAGAACTTGTTTTTTTCTGATATTTCCAACAAGTTGTAAAATGTTATTTACATCTAATCATACTTATTATTTTTACTCAGTATTTATATATATTTATATATTTAATTCTAGAATATATATGTAGCTACCTTGGCGTATACATTATGCGTACATAAAGACTATATATATATCGTATGCACTTACTAATCTACTCTATGAATATATAAGTATATATGCTAAGCGCTTGATTAAATCATTGCGGTTTGAATACATTCGTAAATAAAAGAAATATTATTCAAGCAATAATAAAAATTTACTTTAAAACTCTCATTTATTCCGTGCTTGAAGTTGCTATTGTGCACAGGGTTTAAGAATTTAATAATTTTCGAGTTTAAAAAATATATTTTGAATATGGAAAATATTATAATACGTTCACATGGTCGGAAAGTATTTAATACGTAAAATTTATTTATTTACTTATTCTAACTTTTGCTTTAATTTAACTTTTACTTTCCAGATTTAAGCAGTGCCTTCCAAAGGACCATTTCTTTATTTCATAAGTGATGGAAGGACTTAAAATGTTTATACAAAATGAGTTGCTATTTAATGGTGCTGTTAAATTAAATATTTAAATTAAATTCCACCAGTTTACAAATATATTTGCAGGTCAGCTGAATGATGAAATTTAGTCTATGATAAATAGTAGTTAATTTAATTATACAATTTAGTTACTCAATTAGATGTGACCTTAGCAAAGGTTTACCATAAAAAAGATAAAATAGTAAGAATATTTTGCTAGATTTCTCTTGGCGCGCCGCAGTTTAAATACCCTTGATGAGTGAAATACTCTCTTGAAAATTGTGATTAGATTTATTTATTTATAGTGCTCTTTATTTCATCACAATACTTTGAGAAACAAAAATGTTTTTTATATATTCCTTTTTGGACCGAATAAAAACAATGCTTCTTTGTGATAATGCTGTCCGATCCGGCCGGGTCTGAAATATGGCATACCTGCAGCAGGAATCGGTTTCCATATCTAGACAGACAGGCAGACAGACAGACAGACAGACAGACAGACAGACATGGCTTTGTCGAGTCGTTCCATCGTCCTGTTCAATAATGTATCAATGTTCAATAATCAATTACACACTCTCTGGCGAAATTGCAATACCCTCTACAAGGGTATGAAATACATAGAGAAAAAACTAATATTTCTATATTTATTTGGTGCACGAGTATTGGCACGTCAACAGATAAAGAGATAAAAAAGTAAACAGTTTATACGCGTAATTGGGTCTGCCCAAAAAAATATGAATGTGATCCGTCGTTATTTTATCATTAGTTTTAGTTGGCTTTGCAAAATATTAAACATATTGTATAATACCAATATGATAAGGACGATAATACAAACGGCCGAAAAGAATTAATAAGCCAAACCATTGTTGGCATCCAAAGAGAGAGCCTGGGATTTATATTAGATTTCAGCTGTTGGCTGTTGGCTGACGGCTGCCAAAGGGCAAATGTGCAACTAATTGAAAATAATCTGGTACTGATTAGATGATTAGCAGATAAGATCGCGTGACAAATGTGTGTGTGTGTGTGTGTCGTGAGTGTGGCGATAATTGTGCGTAATTGATGACTGATAAGGCCATAAAGGAGGAAACGCACTCACATTTTACCAATTGCGATTCATGGGCTTTTGCGGCCTGTTTCGGGCTAGGTCATACCACGTGTTGCATATATTGCTTATACGCCGTGTGGACGCACACCATAAAATAAGCCAAGCCGAGAACCAACCACATAACCCCAACGATGACTATGCGCATAATCAATGTCGTGGGCGTTCGTTCGTTCGTTCGTTCACTCGTTCGTTCCTTGGTTGCTTCGTGCCTTCGTTCGTTCGTGCTGTCCGTCTGTTACCTGATGGAACACTCCGTTGAAATCTTTCGAATCCTCGCCGAGCCACGAACTCATCAGACCCCCATTCGTATAAATCGAGTGCGCCTTTGGTGGCCGATTTCACTTACGTTTCAGTTCCATAGTGGTGCAGTTAGCAGCGGAAAGCAGACAGTGGAAACAGAATCAGAAACAGAAACAGTTTCAGAAGCAGAACAGCGACGGTGAATTTCCAAAAATATTTTTGATTCTTCCAAATTTCAAATATTGTTCAAAAGTGACTCTCAATCTTTGCTGTTTTCTTGTTTCATTTGTGTAAAATTGAATTTTATAAACTATTCGAAATATTCGTAGAGTTTTTCTGAAAACTCAATTCAAAATTGTTCTTGTGCATTACTCAACTAAGGGTGAGTTGTATCAAAATTTTGAACTATTCATTTCTTGTTTAATAAATTTCTAGTTTTTAATGTTTTATTTTCAATTTTTATAATAGCCATAATTGTTCTCCAAAAAAACAAAAAAGTTACTAGCTTTTAACCATTGATTTTAGATACACTTATTTATCAGTAGATCATATTCGTGATCTCAAGAAATTAGAAAAACTATTGAAAAATCTATTTCTAAGATTAGTACCAAGAAACCTCCCTAAAGTATGCAGTGAAAAAAAATAATTTAACCATTGTTAAATGGCTTAAACAAATAGCGACGGGATTATTGAGATAATCCTTACACTGATCATTCTATGAAATATTCGACCATTTATCTTTTATTTAAGAACACTGTGAGAAGTAAATGTTTTGAGTATTATCTTATAACAATTATTTGCTTTAAAAATACATGAATTTAAATAAAGTGGTGCTCCAGATTGATTTAGTAACTAAATCTTAAAAAAGAGATTATATATTTCAAAGTCCTTGCTGTATCTGAATCAATCAAATTTGAAAAAAGTCTATCTGAACATAGATAGATTTCACTGTTCATAGATCTCACTGTTCAATTATAGTTGGGATTTTCTTTTAAAATTGAGTTTTATATCTATCAAATTGATTTTTTATATATTTTTAAATATATGCTCAAAAAGAGTTCACCAAACAGAGTAATTGAAGAATAATGTAAAACTTAAAAATATATTTAATATATATGTATATTTATAGTGAAACTAAGCTAGAAACTGTCTTCTAATTCAACTAATCTGCGGCCTTACATATTGTCCTCCTGCAGGATGTGTGCTTAGACTAGGACATTTGTTGCTTCGTTGTCCTTTTTTGGAGGGGTTGTTGAAGCTTTTTGCTTGTGCGACCTTTTTTTCTTTTTAATATCAGAGAAAATCTTCACTTAATATTGCAAAATTGAGGTCGCTTTGTACCTTTATTGCCTTATTTAGGCCTGGCCCTGGCCCTGGTAAATGTACGAGTAATGCGAAAATCTTGGGGATTATCTTTCGAATTGCAAGCTTCAATAAACGACAAACTCGTAATGCGCTTATAAATTTTTAATGACTGAAGTATTATTAAAGTTCTGTGGAATATTGAGACTCTAAGAAAAGGTACTCAATTTTTTGAATATTTTCTTATAATTTATAGCTTTATTTAGCAGAGAAGTTGCCACTTATTTTTGAATATATTAATTGAAGCATAAGTCGCATTGAGTTGAATTTCTGGAGTTGTTTGTTCACCGAATCGCAAGAATGACTCGACACTAAAACTTTCAATCAACAAATGTCGCATTTCAGCCTTAAGTATCCGTTTGTTTCTTTGTTTTTGTTTTGTTTTGTTTTGTTTTGTTTTAGTAGGCTTATTTCATACTACATATTCCATTCTATAATAAATGAGTAATGACTCTTGAATAAATTCCAGCGACAAGTGAAAAGCCCAAAAGGGAAATGCCCAATTCACAGATATCCTGTAGCTGTCAGTATTCTTTAAGATTCTTTTACCTTGGAGATTGAAAACGCTGAGTCATACAACGTTTTCTACTTTCGTTTTAAATTCGTTTAAATATGCATAGCATACTTTTTGGAGCAGAATCGTATGGAAGCTGGTAGCCAAAGCTTATATTCGGCACGCCGAAGATTACATACTCTGGCCAACTGAAAAAAGCATCGAAAATTTGCTATTATTGTTTACTTATTTTGACCGATTGTTCCTATAGCTACTATATTATATAGTAGTGCGATTTTTTAGATATGCATTTAGAAAACACTTTTGCTTCAAACGAAAGGATATGACTATATTTTGTCCTGATTGGTAATACAATATTCGAGTGTCTTTCAATGTATTACACATTTCGTGACAATGTTTTAATACCCTTTGTTAGGGTATAAAACAACTCGTTTCAAACTGCTATTGCTAGTTTTTACGGTGCCAATAGAAATCTTCACTTTTTATAGTGGAATTTATTGGTCAATGGAAGCTAGAACAGTTCCGTTTATATTTCCCAATCTGTTCTTTACAATCTATACATTATTTTTAAGACCTTCTCTTTAATCCCGGAACGAAATGAAAGCTTTAATCCATATCCAAACTATTTAGCAACTTTCTGTACGCGCAGGTGCTATGTAAACCCAAAACTACTTAATATTATGCAAAGCCTGAAGTTATTTTATTGTGCTTAGAACTGCGACAAATCATTGGGTTTCCTTAGAGCCTGCGTCATTTTGTTTTCTTTAAATTTACAGAAAATAAACAACAATAAAGGAGAAGACAAGCTCTCCTGGGCGCCTCGGTTTCCGGCTTTCTGTTTCACGTCGAATTTGCTTAGCAGAGTTTTTGGGGCCTGGCATAAGGTACAGGACACTGCACATCTGCTTTTTATCGTAAACTTTTATATTTTTTCAGTCTCAATTAATTCATAAGACCCGTGCAAAGTTTTTTTTCCCATTGTGTGGGTTTTACCTGAACACCAATTAAAAAACATTTATGAAGTTTAAGTAAAAAGCTTCAGCTTCAGCACCTTTTTAGTCCATGAAATAAAAAACTAACTTAGACCCCTTGAAAGAAAATCCTTAAATTGTGGGTTTAAAAATGTTGCCCAGTTTATTGTTCATTTTGCCGCTGTCGAGCTTTGCGTTTGTTCTTCTAATTAAATTTGCATATTTTTATTAATTAAATTGTTTTGAGCAATGTTTACCCGCAAAACTTGACGCCTTTTTTGCCTTTGGGTAGCTGCAACAACTCTCTCACATGTTGCCTAATCTCCATAGAGCTAAAAACTCTAGCTCAAAAGTTGGCTTTGCTCTGGCTGCATTCATCTCAAATTAACATATCTCTAGCATTTAGCCTTCCAAAATTCCTAAAGCAAACAGAACAATGGCAATTGTAATTTTTATGCTTGCCACGCTTCCATCATTGTTCCCCCGGTGGTTCACATAAAATTCTCTGTTGTTCTTCTGCTGCTGCTCCTGCTCTTCATTAGCAAGTGGCATTTGTTATGGTATTATTATGATCCTAAACCGAAAAGTACATACTTTAACACATTAAATTCGGACTCGAATTGGTCACGAAATTCAGCCAAAATATTTTAATGTCTAATTATATGCGTTTATGTACTTAAAAACCCCATTTTAAATGGCTATTTGCGTAGCATTTCTAAAGGGCGATTCTGCGGACTATTGGCTTTAATTAGGTGTGAAGGACAAAGAATTAAGTTGTGCTGATTTCTGTTTTTTATAGAGAATAATTTAATTTTTTTTAGGTCAGTTCAGAATTCCCTTATGAAGCCTTTTGAATAAATGTAAAGTCTTTGATTAAGAGATCTTCGATGTATTCAACTTCTGCCTCAAAAAGTATGCTGCATAATTTTTTATAAAGTTCAATCTTGAGAAAGCTGCAAGCTGAATGGAATAAAATGAATGAATAGACCAATGGTTCCGGTTTTAAAAACGAATTTGATTGTCTAAATATTATTTATAAAGTAATCCAGAAATATTGGTTCGGTTGTGGCTCACGATCAATTTAAGTTTTGACATCCGCTTCGGTTCAAGTTAGACAAATTCTTGGGTAAACTTCGGAACAGTCCTGCATAATTGATTTTGATTGTATCATATCATTCAAAAGATATTTTTTTTTGTGCTCAACTGGCGAGATTAATTAATAAAAGTCGAGTATTATTAAGGGAAACCTTGCAGCGTTTAATCATCACTGTAAAATATGGTAATAATTTTTCCCATTAGCCTTATTACTCTGACTTGATTCTCCTTTCAATGCATAATATCTGTATATATATTCGCCAATGATATGTGAACAGGTTGTGAAATACGTTTCCCTCTTTTATTATTATTATTATTATATATGTATTTTTTTTTGTTTTTTTACTCGAATGAACTCACTCGCTGGGGGATGATGTAAAAAGTATTTAATTTAAATGCCGACCATAAATGTTCAAATATTTTTTTCAAGCGAATTTATTACAAAATGCAAACTTTGTCATACAAACAATTTGGAAGCCTTTAAGCAAACACGCAGAGACTCGCATAAAACCGACGCCATCAGTGAACCCTCAATGAAGGGGCCGGCCGAGACCCTGGAAGCAGCCTGAAATGAAAGGAGCTGGGGGGCAAGTGAATGCATGTCTTATCACTGGAGACTGGCATGTATTTTCCTGGTGGAAATTCATATGGCGACGGCAGAGAATTACTTATGGAAAATGCAGCATAAAATACTTTTTAAATGTGTATAAATATTTACAAGGATGAGACGTAAAGGCAGGCAAAGGAAAATGAATATCCTTGGTATGCTTTTCACTCATATCTCATACTTGTATTCCTATGTACATATTAAAAAATGAATTATACAGACTTTCAGACATAACTTCGAACTTTAATAAGCTCTATGTATAATTTCTCTGATCTTTTCAGCATAGCTTATAAATGTAAAGTGTTATAGTCAAGAATTTGATTTATATTCCTTCGAGAAATATTAGTTTTCTCCCAGACTGGCAATGGACTTGCTATACAAAATTCCAAAAACTGATTTGGTATGAACCAAAGCATAATATATAATGAACCTGGATCTGTACAGAATTATAAGAAAGTTCAGTTCAAAAAACAAAAATCTATTTCAAAATATGACACTTTGAGAATGAGAAAACTAAAGCTTCCATTCGGGCTAGAAGCTTCTAACCCAAATCTCTAAAAATAGTCAGATAAATCATGATGAAAAATGAGTCTGTTGAGATCTGATTTTACCAACGTTAAGACTTCAGTCTTGATAGGATAGCTTAATAATTTAAGGATATATTGAAACGAATACCGCCTCCTCTATAGATTATGTAAAGCACTTAAATTTGAGGCTTGCCGTTTTATTTCCCTCTGCTCTCAAAGGTAAAAAACCCAGTCGAAATCAGTTCAATCCTGCAACCTTGTGTCGAACACAAAGTTGCAATAAATAAACTATTGCACAATACGGGTGTGTATGTACACACACACACACTTACACACACATATATATATATATATGCTGGTATTCGCAGATGAAATCAGAGTGTGAGCATCGTAAAAAGTGAACTCGAAGTTCGCGTAATAGAAAAACATTTACATTTTAAACAGAAATTCAATGCAAAAAGTTGTCGACTCGTTATTCAAAGGTCTCTATTTGAGTTGGGGAAAAGTTGTGGCAACAATGCTCCATACAAATATAAACAAACAAATGTCAACTGCGATGTGGCATACAGTTCCGACTTTGACTGAGAGGCAGAGGCCTGGCAACGGTACAAGGACTGAAAGTGGTACTGGGATCTGGGAACTGGGAACTGGGACTGGAGGATAGGAACTGGAGGCTTATCAGCAACGCGACTGATGGCTGACGGCAATGCAATGAAGCGAAAGTGAAGGAGCAACGACAGCAGCAACCGCAGTCACATCGATACCTTCTATGTGGGTGGTTTGCTTCATGACAGCTCGATTTGTCAGCCGAAAGACTTACCCAACAATTACGAAAATTCTCCCCATGTGGATAGCAAAAGTTTTCACACAATTTACCCCCATTGAATATCAGTAAAAAGAATATGGCAAGTTGTACAGAAAAGATCCCATAACGATTAAAGCTGTTGATATAAAACTATTCGCATACTTTCTTGAAATTTAGTATGAATTTGATATCATTAATTAATCAATTAAAAAATGATTAGTGTCATATTTTTTTACTGTCCTAAAGTTATTCCCGAATGAGCAGTATTCCTGATCTTTTTTCTCTATGCGAATCAACTGTTTTATACCTTTATGGAGAGTATTTTAACCTTAACAAGAAATGGGCAATACATTGCAGGATGAGTCTCTGTCATGTCCTTCTGTCTGGCTGCCCGTCTACTTATAGAGCAGCAGCCTTTTTTCTGTTGCAGGCAGCACATTCGTCATAACTGGCCAAAAGGAACAAGCGGCCCAAAACTTGTTGAACTGTTTGGTTTCTCAGGATATCCTGCTAAAGGTTACAAGTTAGATGTAGCAGTCTATTATAACCTTTTAGAACTGTCTACAGGGAATCTCACAGTCAAGTACTCTCAACTATTGAACTTTTACTCTATTTTTTGTGTTCTTTGTTTTTTGTTTCACTCGCAGTTACATAATTTTTGCACCATTTACGTTCGTACACCCAAAAGCATAGTTTGCACACCATTTAAATATTTTGCCACTTTTGTTTCGCCTCGTGACGCAGCTGAGACTTTGTGGCTTACATATGTTAGCCAGGAATACGTAAATACTGGTGGTACTCATATCTCATATGGCTTGTTACCTCGTTCTGACGTGCGAACAACTTTTTCGAGCTGCATCTTTTTTGTTTTGAAAGCAAAAAGTATTTACAAGTTTTCGTTTGGAAGGGTTTTGACTACTCGCATTGAGCACTCAACTCTGCGTGTGGCTCATAAAATGTGAATCGTAAAGTTAGGAAACTTATTGTGCTCCCAAAGGTAGGCAACAAAAGTGCTAACCAAGTTAACAAAAAGAGAGAGTTTTAAACGTTTTTGTGTAAAGGACAAGATTGGAAAAGTATTGAATAGCTCAATAAAATATTAAACAAATCGTGGGAGAAGACTTCAAGGTAGACTGAGGAGGTTTCGAACAAAATGAAGGGTACCCAAGCATCGTTGTTCCTTTCTGAGATTTTTATATAGGTAATTTAAAAAGAATTTATGGAATTAATTCAAAAGAATTTGGAGCAGAATGAATTATAGATGGAGAATGGTTTACTTTTTCGCTCTATTTATTGAACTTGCAGTACTTTTCTGATTTTCTTTTAACCATTAACTTCATACAAAAATTTGTAGCCTACTTTTTTGGGCATAGGTGACTTTCGTTTTTCTGCTATCTAACTTAAGTCTTAGGCGTTGTCAATGATGGAATTTTCTTTATTTAGGTGAAATTAATTTCAAACTGAAACCCGGAACCGCACCTGATATCCTCAATTTGTTAACAGGCCGTAAAATGCTGCACAGCTCAATCAAAGATTCATTGAAAAGATTCCACAACACAAATTCAAGAATTTGAATCACCTGAGGCTAATTCACAAAATGCTCTCACTTTAAATAAATACACAAACAATTCAGTGAGCAAATTCCCATTGGATAAAAGTAAAAAAGTAGAAAGCTGGCCAAGAAACAGAAATAAAAAAAAAAAAGAAGAAAACCTGTTGGTTGCCTACAATTTCCGATTTGTTGTGCCTTTGAATACCCTTGTACAATTATTTTAATCTGTGTCGGACATTTTTCGCATAATTTTCCATCATTTTGGGGGCGTAGAAAGGTCTACTTTCTTTCTCTTTGCGCTAAAGAGGCGAATGGAAAGTTAAAGTGAAAGCAAACCGCGGCCAAAGCTAAATAAAAGTATTCCTTGGGTCGCAATGAATTTTTAAGTTAATGTAAAGAGCGCCCAGGTAGCTGCTGCTCACATTGACGGCGCCTCCTGCCACCTTACCACCCATCCCTTTACTCATCCTCCTTTATCATGTCTTTGGCTCAGCTCTAAGAAGCGACGACTCCCAAAGGATGCTTCTGCTGTGGCTCAACGCTATTTTTGGTATACCCTGTTTGCCCATGGCTGAGATGTGCATATATTTGTGCAAATATATGTTAGAAAAGATGAAATCAAATTTTAATATATGTAAAATATATTTGGCCAAAGAAAATCAACTTTTTTTGCTGAATTTTTTAACATTTTGATGGCTGTTGGGATTGCCGAACTGTACACAGTATCTGCTAGTCGTGTATTCTTCTCTGTTGCTGTTGTTGTTGTTGCTGCGTGCGATGCTTTTAGCCTCAAACGTTAAATGCTGCGTCCTGCCATCGCTTTTCTGCCTCATTGTCTTAACTTGGTTTTCTCATGTAAGCCTGGCCGGTCGGCACGTCGTCCTTATACTCGTATACCCACTCCTTGGTGGCTTGACAAACAAGTTGGATGCGGCATAACTGAGTTGGGTCAACATTTTTTTCATTGTTTTTTTGGCATTGAGCAAAAGGCAAGAGCAGCGCGTGCTTATGCGAATGATGACGTCGCTGTCTTAGTACTCGTTCTCATCTCATACTCATCTCTTCACTCAACTTACAGCCTTCCAACTGAATCTTACCAGCACTTGGTACTCGGTTCTGGTCTCTCGGTTCTGGGTACTCGTGTAGGCATGCAGAAAACTTCTATTCCCTAGGGCTAACGCAGGATTTTGGACGTACATAGCCATTAGAAGTTGTAATTACTTGACGTTGTCATTGTAACGCTTATTTAAGCCAAAAAGTGAATTCAAGTGTTGAGCAGTATATAACTATTTTCATTAGGTTTCAAAAACTATTTGGATTATCATTATATTAGTTACTATTTAACTACACTGAGAAAACTATGAGCCAGAGCAAGAATTGTCTTTAGCTTTTGTCCTTCCTGTTTTGGCTCTCAAAAACAGAATGTTGGTTCTGCAAAAACAACTTTTATTCATTTAAAAATTCTTCAATAAGAAGAAAAGATATTTACCTTCTAAAACAGATTGTTTAATAGGAATTTTGTTCCTTAAATGGCTTAAATAAAATGCAGTGAACTACAAATAAATATTAAAAGTTTCAAACAATTTGCGCAGCTGCAGGACATACAACAAAATTGCTTTAATTCTAATCTGCTGAAGATGTTTACTAAAATCCATATCTGTATTTCTGCCGCAGGGCATTAAATTATTAAATAATAAATATTAATGGATACAAATTGAAGTATTTGGCTGAGCAAGCGAGTATGCCTGAGCCTAATTACGTATTTATTAGAAACATAACAGGTATTTTCACTCAGAGCCACAGTAGAAATGATGTCAGTTTGTGGATATTTAGCTAGATTATGGCCAAGACAGCTGAGAAGACAGCTGAACCAACTGTGGCAGACAGCTGGCTCTCAATAAAAAGAAGATACTGCTAATGATGAGCCGTAATCAGTGCGGGAAAAACAGATTGATTGAGGGCAAATAAAATGTGTGTGTGCGGCTTTTGCAACTTCCGTCTGAACGTCTGTCCGAATCCAAATCAATCTTAGACGAGTTGTTTGCTTAATTTGACAAACGGAATAATTTGATGATGAATATCTCTAAATGGCAGCAAGGACTCAGCAGGCAGTCGTAGCCGTAGTCGCAGCCGCAGTTCACCCTCTCTCTCCGTTCTTTGCCACTAATTCAATAAGGATCCAATTGCAACGCGGCATGAAGCCAACTCCTTAGTTTTCTGTTAACTTCCACTTCTTCAGTTCTGGCCTGGCAACGCTGTCGTATACGCAATATTCATTTGCTCTGAAGTATATGAAAATTTAATGCCACCAAAGTGCTGTGTGTTAATAATTTTCATAATTATACGCCGCCAGCGAATTGGCCTATTTATGCCGTGTCACATAGCAAAGCATAGCAAACATTTTAGCCACAATTAAAGACCAAGCACAGTTTGCTCTCAAGCTTTAAGCAAACTAAGCAACAATCATATGGCAGAGCATCAAATCACGTGCGAATTCTGGTACTATTTTGATTTTCGACTGAGGCCAGCAATTGAATGACCCAAATTCAATTTCAGACATTTGGCTCACACCCTCAACAAGCCAACGAGCCAACGAGCCAGTAAAATCATAGTCGTAAGTACGTTTTCAGTTACCAGCACAGCAGGTGTCCCTCCCTATACACATCCACATCCACAACGATATCCCAATCCCAATCCCAATCCCAATCCCAAGCCCCATCCATTCCAGTTAACAGAATGCCGCTGGGTAAGGCGAGGTGTCGCCCCATAATCAACGCAATGCAATTCCAATGTCTGCGGCTCGTGTTTCACTTTAGTTTACTTTATTTTGCCCTGAAACCAGACCAGATTCTAGACCACATCACACCAGATTCCCAGTTCCACTACTAAATATTAAAGTCTAGTGCAATTTCTGTCGCTCTTTCTTTCTGTCAATGACTATTAAAGCAATTATTCATTTATACTATATCATTTTTACAAATTGGGAATTATTTGGTTCCACTGTGCTGGCCAGACATCAATTGATGTGTTTTGGTCTTCAGATAATGGCGGAGAATGAATTTTTTCAAATTTTGAATTTTTATAGTCCTGTCTCGGCATTCATAATGCATTGAAGGAGCTTGACAAGCAGCCATAAAGGATAGAGCAATGCCAAATATACAGCTTTTTTCCACTTGATATTTCTATAAGACTCTGGTATAAAACTACTGTAGTATATTATATAGTTACTATAGGAACACTTGGCCAAAAATTAAGCCGTTGGTGGAAGTCCTTAATCTCCAAGATAGCGTCTATCCATTCGTAAACCTAGCTTCAGTTAGCGTTGAATCTTAATTCTGTTTCCAATCTTGGTTTATCTTTTCCTCCTTTGAAAAAGTACTTAAAATATATCCTAAATTTAAGCCAGGAAATATAATTTCTCAGCGCATATAAAAGACAATTATTTTTTTATAAAAATATGTGTCTTCTTTAAAAAGATAGCTTAAAAAAAATGAGTTATTCTGAAGGCCTTTACCCGTGTGCTGTCATGCTTTGAGCTGCGTCCTGATTGACGTTACTACTCAATGGACAGTGGATAGTCCAGTCAAATGAAATAAATCACTGGCCTTTTGCGCTTTGTTAAGCTCTCTAGTGGCCTTTTGTGCCATTATCAGCTGCTTTATACAATTAATCGCCTGACACTTGGCTGACTAGCAGAAGTATAAAATTCGAGCGACTGAATCTTGGTAGCGAATCATTCGGGTCGAGTTTCACGCGTTCGCACCGGAAAATGCACTCGACACCCACATGGATAAGGCAGGATAAGGGGGACGGATGCAGGAGTTGAAGCAGAAATTGCAGCCAAGTGTGAACAAGGGAAGGTCTGTTGGCTGTGAGCTGTTTATTTAATGACAGCGCTAGGGGGGAGCAGGACAAATATTATAAAATATTTAGTTATTCGCAGATTGAGCGCATAATGAATTGTGCAGTGACCGTGGAAATTTCTGATTATACTTATTTGCCTGTTGCAAATATTATTATTTGTATATGATTTTCGGATCAATTTTTGATATTTGAATTCCAGCTAAGCCTTTAAGCCAAATGTAAATACGTATTTCTAATACATTATGATTGTGTGTGTCCAGTTCTCGGCTCGGGTTATCAGCCGCAAAAGCAAATAAATAAATAACAACAAAAAATAAATCGAAATTTATATGCTTACACTTCGCTGACTTCTAACTAGCACTGAGCACCGAGCAGCGAGCAGCGAGCAGCGAGCACCGAGCACCGTGCTGCGTGCACTGAGCACTGCGCACCGGGCAAACCAGGCGTATGCGTTATACGAGTGTTTACGTACATATTACTCATTATTGCTGCGTATATATGGCAATAAATCAAATGCGAAAATGATTGATAAACGGTTGGTCAGACAGAACTCTCGCTCTCACTCTCTCTCTCTCTTTCTCTCTCTCTCCCTCTCTGATCGAAATAGAACTGAACTGAACTGAACTGTCGCTTAAGCTGCCTAATAACTGCACACCAAAATGCCCCAAAATACTTCAGCAATCATACGCACTGTGGTACAATTGGCAATAAAAAAAACAAAAAAAAATTAGGCTGAAGTTTTAAATACCCTTACTAATTGTTCCATGGAATAAAGTGAGCTAATAGTTATAAAAATCAGATAATAAGCGCTTTGGATTTTGGGGGGATCCTTTTTATTATTAAGTCCGCTGAAATATATAGCATACTTTTTGGAGCAGAATTAATATCTTTGGATTATTATTATTTTTTCAAGAATAATAAGTGGAATTACATCTGAGACAATCTTTAATATATAGAAAAAAATAATTAAGTTTTAACAAATGAATATTTTGATAGAAGAAATTGAATTGAATTGGGAACTTCATCTTTTATTGTTTCAATGCTTTGCATATTTAATGATAAAACTAAAATATCTTCTGTAAGGGTATAAAAAGCTCCCGAAAAAAGATAGAAACAAAGATGAACGGAAATTGCGCGGCGTTGCGTAAAATCCGTTGATTACTTTATTTGTACAAAGTGCGCGACGCGTTCGCTCGGTGTGTTTCCCTTTGTATCATTCACGTCATCAGAATGGAATGGGCGCTGGATAGGAGGCGGGGGCCTAGCTGAGAGTCCTCGCTTGTTGTGCGGTCTGATAAGCGGACCACACACACACAGCTCCCGCTCCCCCACACACTCAACAACCTGTGGCTTGTCCTCTTAGCCAGAGGGAGAAAAAAAAATGAAGGCAAACGTTCTTGTAATAAAACGCAATCACACATTGATCTCATTGTGTGTGTGTGTGTGTGTGGCCTGGTCTGGTTTGGGTTTGGCTTGCTTTTGCCTTTCAAATGGAAGACCATTTTATTTGATTTTAAATCTGCTTTCAATAATGGCTTAAGAATCACAGAAGGGCTGCACGTGCTTTTATCTGCAACTGGCAAATAAACTCATACACTTATATATATATATATATATCTTTTTATGGCCCAATAATTTTTGGTATTTTTTCGAAAAGAATTCTTCGGCATTTTTCTGTAATGACAATTCCTGTGGTCAGCAGCCGTAATTGGACTTGCGTAGGTTTGCTCATTCATTTGAAGTTGAACTGCTTTAACTTTAACGTATACTTGATTTTTCGGTAATTTATCTTTGTACTAATTAAATGTCATGGAAAAGTGAAAGAAATATAGAGAAGCAAGGCTCGAATAGATCCCAAATTGGTCACTATAAACCGATACCAAAGATTTGATTTATAGAATTCTGTAGAACATAAATTAATGAATAAAAAGAAAGTAGATTGAAACATCTTCTATAGCGTTAAACTGAGAGCAGAAATATCAACTTTTATGCAAGGTTTCTCATATATAAATATATAAAAATCTGGAGATGTGAACGCTTCTTTCATATAGCCCCAGCGGCATTGGCAGCTCAAAAAGACTTACTTCATTTGGCCTTTTTGATAGGAAATCAATTTCAATTGCAATTTATAGCCAGCAGCTCCCTATTGGCATAGAGTTTTTCATCTTGATGACAAATAATGCACTTTTATCAATGAAAATGTACTTCAACTGAACACATCCTGTCAAATGGCCAAAGTGCTGCTGTCCCCAACATCAGCCAGGGGCAAGGGAGCTGGGAGACATATTCTGTTGCGAGTCAATTCATTTGTCCCGGTTATCCTAGGTGTCCGGTTACCGCTGATGTCAGTGAAATGTCACAGAGCAGCTAAACTTTCGCAACAGTAAACATAAGAGTGACAACAGCAGGACGAGCAGGACGAGCAGTCGACAGGAGCAGGGACAACTGATGACAGGAAGTGCAGGAATGCAAAAACTGAGGCGACCCGCAATGCAAATGACTTTGTGGCAATAGGAAAGAAACAGGGTAAAAGCGAGGGAGCAGTCACTGCTAACGCTTAGTTAATGAATCACTTAATGGAAAATGGTATAGCTGACTTCCGTTTGGTGTGTCCAACCAGGGGCTAAGCACTCTCCCTGTCTCCCCCTCTCCCAAGCTCTGTATTGATTTTTAATTGTAGCCGAAGGCGGCTTAGAAATCAGCTCTTTAATATAACCTTTACAAATTTTTATTTTCAGCAATTAAACGCAGCGCAATGATGACAAACAGATTCGCTCTCTGCGCCTTGGCCCTTCTAACCATCTCGCTGCTGGCCATCTCAAGGACCGATGCTGCACCCATGCCCAGGTAGTTGTATAATTGCCTCAGTAAACACAATTTCTGGCCAGGAAGAGCCACCAGCCAGCCACCAGTCAGCCAGCAGCCATAGTATATAGCCCATGTCTCTGCCTCTGCATGAACCAATTAATTTTTGGGCACTTTGGCTGCGAAATACTCTTATGCGAAATTTGTTTTAAAAATATTTGCCGAAAGCAATTACCAAAGTGTGTTCAGAGTGTGGCATTCCCTAATCGGCTTGGGCAGAGGTACACTGAGAAAAAAGCAAAGTTTTAAATGCCAGCAAAACTGGGATTAGTAAAGAAAATCGTTTAACCTGAAAAAGGACTTTTCTAGCCATATTAATATCGTTGGATAACGTTTTTATTAATGAATTAAACTGCCTTTTTTTCTCTGAGTGTAGCCACCATATGAGCACAGCAGCACAGCACAAAAAGAAGGCAAATTTTTGATAGCTCTTTATGATGCACATGTGGGCGGCACGTTTGTCTGTTTGACAGGATGGGCGGGGCGCGTATCCTTCGACAATTTCACACTTTAAGCCTGTGTAGCCGGCGGGCTGCTTCTACTTGTCTTAGCAATTTTAAAATTTACTTAAAGCTTGTTCAAAATTTCAATTAATTTAATGTAAACTCTTTGCTAAATCTGCAAAAATATTGAGCACATTTTATAGGTAAAGCAGACACTTGAATTAATTAAATTTGTGCTTAATTTAAAAATTTAAATGCTGTTATTATGCCTTAAACCCAGCAGGCTAATAATAGTAACAATAAGCGGCTGCTCAGATGGAAAATTAGAAGAGAAAGTAAAAATAAGTATTCAATTTTTATGCAAATGCCAAGCAAATTACAAATTACAAATTACAAATTAAGAGCCGAGTTAATTAGATGTCCGAGTGAGATTTTAAATTTAAAAGTTAATTATTTATAAAGGAAAAAAACTCTAATATTCCGCTTGACTGATTTCTACTACCACAGCCAAAGCTCCAACGGCGGCTATGGCGGCTACAACGAGCTGGAGGAGGTGCCCGATGACCTTTTAATGGAATTGATGACACGCTTCGGACGCACCATAATACGCGCTCGTAACGACTTGGAGAAGTAAGTGCCTGGTTTTTATATATATTTAAAAAAAGGAAGAACATTTTCTGATACCTGCTCTTCACACACACAAAATAAAAAGCTCTAAGCGCACCGTAGACTTTGGACTGGCGCGTGGCTATTCCGGCACTCAGGAGGCGAAACATCGCATGGGCTTGGCCGCTGCCAATTTTCCCGGCGGACCCGGACGAAGGCGACGCTCTGAAACCGATGCTTAAATTGGCCATGGCGATCTCCACGATAAAACGAATTGCAAAATTTATATAACATAAAGCAAAACAAAAAGAAAAAGAAGAAACCCCCAGAAGATTTTTCAACTTTTATATTTCGTTCGATTTCCAATTGATTTTTTAGTTGAACTTGTCTATGTATTGTTTGTAATTTTGTATATATGTATTTATTTATTGACATTACTTATGTATTAGTTACGCACACATAAACGTGGTATATAAAAAAAAATAATATTTAATAATATATCTCACGTTGCAGTTTTAAAGAGTTCTCAAAAACATAATGAAAAATTCCAAAATAAAAATGTTAAACTGTTGCTCCAAAGAAAAAAAAAACAAAAAACAAAAAGTGTTTAAACAATTGATAAGTACCTAGGATCATGATTCCCTCTCGCTCTCTCGCTCGTCTCAATGTTCAAAACAAAAAAAACTAAAAAAAAAATAATATATATATCTATATATTTATCGAATTATTCAAGTATTTGTATAATGTAAGAACTTTATACAAAATATTCAAGTGTAATTAAACTCGCGCAAAAAATCTTTTAATAGGTATGCCTTAGTCTTAGAACACACACCACACACACACCACACACACACACACAAGATTTCTAGTAAAGAAAGAGGTTAAAAAACACATATTTATATGCATTTCTTATACTCGCTTTTCTCTGTTTTCTACTCATTTTATTTAGTTGTTATTTTCCTTTGCAAATTCCACTGAGCTTTGTCCAGAACACCTTGAGCTGCTCTAAGCGGCTTTCAAGTATTTCTTGTAAATATATTTACTTATCCTATTACTTATATAACACTACAAACCTACGCGTCAACTCTAGCGATATATATTCCATATATATTCTATATATATCGCATAGCAAATATCTGAGCACGTACAGTTACAGCAAACATGCATACATACATATATTTACATATATTTACTATATATTTACTATATATGGTTTGATGTGTCTATTGAAAACATACCAATACATAAATGTCGTAACGGACAAAATTAAATAAATTTACATTTAGAGAAACTCTACAAAGAATGGCTGTTTTTATTGGATTGAAGGGTATGGAACTTAAGCATTATTCTCTTTGGAGCTGCTCTAAGATTTTCTAGTTATAGGAGTAGCATTTTACAGGAGGATTAACTCGCAATGAGCTTCAAAAATTAGTTAAAGACCAAATAAAAATATAGTCTAAAAAATGGATACTTTCTTAGGAATGACACGCATAAAGTGTTTAAAGCTTCGGGTTTTCAAGCCCGATAGAAAGTTGTGTTTATTGTTCGCGGACAGGTGCATAGAGTAGCTGAATCCTAGGTTTCATCTCGACTCTTGAGTCACTTTTAAACAATTAATTATTCCCGATTTTTAATTTTTACTAAAGCAAAAGGATTATAGATTCATATAGAAACGAAAGAATGATTGTATATCCTTCATTGTTTGATTGAATTTTTGTAGGCTGTATAATTTTATTCGATTCGCTTTATGATCCGATGCAACGAACCCTAGAAATTCAAGACGAACCGATTTAAATGGGTTCAGTTTAGAACAGGTTTATCTCCTTGATTTTGGTAAATTTTATCTATAAAATTAAGCAAAAGAAGGAGTCCGATAATGTTGGATAATTATACCCAGATAAAATGCTTCTAAAAGATTTAAAAGTTCGAAATTTATCAAAAGCTTTTCACTCTACTAATTCAAGAATTTCGACTGAATATTCTAGGCAACGCAAGGTGGTTGGTATATATTTTTTATAGAAAGTAGTCTGAATTATACTATATAGTTAATGATATAGTAGAGCTACAAAGCTTAACTCCTAATTAAAATAAATCAATTAATATGCAAGGACTCTTTCACGCCTCAAACGAGCTGTTGCGCCATTCTACCTAAATTAAAGTACTTGAATCGATTAGAGATATACTCCTAAGTATGTACTCGACTAGGAACGCATGTATCTAATCCGGAATAGTAACAAATTTATCTTTTGGGAGCAACAAATAAATAAATAAATGCACAGCAATTCGAGTACACATTGATACGAGCATTTACAGGAGAATTAAATGTATGCACAGGGCACTCATAGATACTTAGATACATGTGTACGGGGTATAGTCATGAATAGATATTCATGCATATTCGAGTACTCATTGGTAGACTGTTAGATAAGTGCACCAGGTGGAGCAATAAATGTTTCTGTGGCCAGTGGTGATTAAATTGCTGCACTGTGGTAATTATTGCTTCATATTGATAAGCGAAATTGCAGAGTCAATACTCATAGAGGGATTCATAATATAACTTAATATGCCGTCTATAATTAAATAAATATTTATGCATAAATTAATCCACATTATCGTAATGATATTAATAAAGGAAATAGCATTAGAAATCAGGTTGTAAAGCAATGAAATTATTATAAATTCAATTTGAAAATATGCAATTTTAGTTTCGACTAAATAGTTTTTGATTCACACACAACTTCAGGGAATAGAAACGAAATCTTGAAGAAAATTTTAATACCCTGTAAAGATTTCTTTTTAAAAGGTTCGTCTAGAAATAATAGAGAGATAATTAACTGGTGAATAGAGTATTTATAAAAAACATAACTTACTCTCTTTGAACGGTCTAAATCGGAAGAACTTATAATAAAGCTATTTATAAGTTAGCCCAGGTCAGTTTCTGAGCTGATAACCCCTATAAAAGAGTAAATATATTTATACTTTTATTTCCCTTGAATTCTTTCACTTCTTACAGTCATTATATAAATATTGAATGTTAATTGAATTTAGTATAATTCTGTTTCTCAGTTGCTCAAGTCGCACCTATTAAAATGTGCTCCTATAAAAAAATTCTTGGCGTTATAATTATAATATTGTTTACTGGCTCAACGGAAGAATTAATGGAAGGTAATATTAGCTATAAATATGGCTAAAAATATAAAATTGAGTTAATTTTTTTTAGGCTCAAATTCAGCAGCAAATATCCATGCTGGAGTCTCAGATACTTTCAATGCCGAAATACCGAGTCCTTTCGCAAAATATGCTGATAAATATTATTATATCTATCCCAAAATAACTGAAAATTGGTTTGGTGCCGTAGGGAAATGTCGTCAAATTGGTGGTCAACTAATAAATCTTCAAAACGATATTCAACTACATAATTTTGGTTTAATTTTAAACAGTTCTCTGGAATATTGGACCGATTTAAATAACCTGGTTTTAACGCAAACATTTTATTCCTTGACGACTGGCACAGAAGGCAATTTTCTGAATGATGGTAAAAGAAATAAAGCAAATATGTGTGGAATCTTGAAAGCAGATGGTTTAAAGTCGGAATTTGCAGTGGGGAAACGTAACTGCTTCGGGGGAAAAAGAAACATTATATGTGAAACCACTCAGCCAACCACCTTGTCGTTGATATTGTGGTAAAAATAAATAAATTATACACAGTCTGGTATTAAATATTAAATAAACATAGAATCTATTCTACTGCTCTTCAAATCGTTTTCTCATCCTCATGTTAACGAATTGTTTGAACTATATGGCAACTCCACATGGTTAGATTGGCAGCCCGTCAACGAAAAGTGGGCAGCACTTCAACAATTAGCTGTGATCTTTAAATAAACTTTTAGCTGATCATTTTCAATAAAAAAAAAACAATTATAATAATATATAGAAAGTACATTTAATAATTAGGATTGGCAGGGAATATCTTAAAACTATATATATTAAATGTTTATAAGTATTTAAAGAAGGTTTTGTGGCTGTGGATGAGTAACAATAAAATTGTATTTATATTTTTATATAGAACCGCATGTTTTGTATATGCTGAAAGTTCGATTTATGATTAATCAAGGCTTAATCTCGTATAGGTTATGTGTGGGTTGTTTGGGTTTATAATTACAGATCCTTAGCTTATTGGAAGAACTCACTTGATTGGCACTGGAAGCTACAACCTACGGTACAGCTGGTAAAAATTAATCAAAATAATACTACAAAGTGTCATCTTAATCATCTTAACAATACTAAAAGTTGGATTATCTCATCCAAATACTCGTCGTAAGAACTAAATAAAATATTTACAGTCTTCGAGCCGGTTGGGTGCCTTTTTTAAGCACCAAAAAATTAATTGGATTTAGCCGTAAATTGGCTAAATTAAATCTTGACCCCATTAGTACTCTGGCCAGTCGGTATGGGCGGGGTTGGAAGGGTCAGGTTGGCATTATTATTATTATTAGAGCCAACATTTTGGCTACTCAGTTCCATATACTGGAAAGGCACATGATAGCTTTGGCCTTTGTGCTCGACAATCAGGTGGCCCCTGCCACTGGAGGCACCCACCACAGTCACCGTTTCCCCTTTTTTCAGCTGTTGCAGTTCGCCTGAGACCGGAGGTGGCTGCTGGAGTGCTGCTGGTGCCGGATTAGCCAGTGCATCCTCTGGAAAATTCATTTTCATGATGCGACTTTGCGGATAGCCCAGCTTCTTTGAATTGGCGGTGATGGTGTAGGTTCGAGATGGTGGCACAGGCGGTGGGCGTTCCTGTATGCGTCAACCACACAGAGCATTATAATCCAAGCGAGCGGAGAGGTTTATATGTGGAAAAAAAAGGGAAGCGCAACAAATAAATGAAAGTAAAATTAACAGAGGCAATGGCAATAAACTCAGGGCACTGTGGAATCTCTTGGTTTTTACTACTAAAAAAAGTGAAAGAAAATTTAAGTTTATTTTCCATCTAATTGAAATTTATATTGCATTTTTTTCAGTGGAATAATTCGGAAATGGAAGGATTGAAGGAAGGATAGGGCAGGATTGAATTCTGGATGGTCACCTTTTAATATTAGCTTAGGAAATCAGCCATAAAACTATCTTCTATTCTCTTCTATGTTTCCTATTAAAATTCCCTTATTTTCTTTATAATCTCATTTGTTTAATAAATTATTATTTGCTGAGTATGAAAATAGAAGAATCTTAAAAAAAAATCATTTTTTTGTTTTAAAGATTTTCCAAATAATCCCACTGTGCCCGGCAGTGTATTTGCGGTCATTGTCAACGTCATCGTAGTACAACAAAAAGAAGGGAATAATAAGTGGGCCACTTACCAAATCTAATCCGAAAAGACTACATGTTTGTTGTATAATCTTTTGGTCGCATTTCTCGTGCGGATCCGGTGGTGGAGTGCCAGCAATAGGCTGAGGTCTTGGCCGGGTGACAGTGCCTCCTATGCCCAGAGTGGGATTTGTTGATTTTGCAGACAGACGTGGCACTATACACATAGAGAAAGAGACTCCAATTATTCGAGTGGAAATTCAAATTGTCTTTTATTTATAGCCACTCACCCGTATTGGGAGCAACTGCAGCAACAGCCGCCAGAGCTGCCATAGCTGCTGATGTAGCCTTGCCATTGGGATTATTATGAGCACTTGCCAGCTTGGCGCAGGAGCTGGCAATGGCTGGCAGAGCAGAGATCAGACCGGCATCGTTACCAATGGGACGTTTTAAGCTGTTGCCCATTTTTTTGCGCCACCACCAGCCACGCCAGGTAGCCTGCATCCGTGTGGCGCTCTTGTGGCGTATTTCTGTGCGCAAATGCTCCAGATGCTGGCGAATGCCTTCGCTAATGAAGACATGTCGCTTGCCCGGCGCCCAGGCCAACGTTACGGAGCCATCCAGCACCGGAGGCTGTTCCATGTCCATAGCATACTGTAGTATCAGCTGACAATCCTCTAGAGCTTTGTCTTCGCTGCGTCGCAACAGCCGGAATGGAGCCAGCATGCGATAGCGAGCGTTAAACTGTTTAAAGCGCATGCGATGCGGAAACCCAGAAGCCATTAGATTCACTGTCTCCAACACCTGCAGTGAACGTATCTGACGTACCACCGTCGCCCGCTCAAATCTGCCCGCCTGCTCGGATGCATTGCTCCGTATGCAGCGCACAAAATGTGGCCGAGCATGGACCAGAGTGCGCAACAGATTATCCAGTCGCGTGTGGAAGTCTTGAGTCAATGTGGAGACCGGCTCATCCCCATTGAGCAGATCCGAATGCGAAGTGGGTGAGATGCGAAAACTAAGTCCCCGCGGCGCCTGTTGCTGAGCATACAGAGCCTTCAGCTCGGAGCCAAAGAGATGTGTGGCAAAGCCAAAGTTGCAGCTGTGCTTGTAGAAGACGGCAACCAGATCATCGGGCACTACATCTCGATTTGTGTCCAGAAAATCCGTAGTATCATACTCCACACGTCCAGCAAAATGTCTGATGGCAAAATGACGAGGATCATCCGGTTCGGAGACTGCTCGTGTCTCCAGGCGCGTGGAGCAACGATGCTGCACCTTCAGCTTGGTCACATAACTCTCCGCAGTGCCACGCACCGAGCACTCCATGTCCAGAAGACTGAGCAGTCCAGTGCGCAGCGATGATATCAAATCGATGCAGGGCACATTATCCACATAATCCACTTCAGTATCGCACACAATGCCCTCATCCCGGCAAGACTCCACCGATGATTTGAATATGTGCGTATTGTAGAAATGCTGCATTGTCTCCGCACACAGATTGATGCACAAATGCTCCAGCTGTGCATGTGGCGATGGCTCCTCAAAGCCAAACATATCCAAGATTCCAATGAAGCCATCTGTTGCATGCCGCACAGCATTATTGAGAGCTGCCATTGATTTGGAACCCGCATTGCCACCGCCTATAGTCGAAGCATGCTGGGATGCTGCATCCGCTTGGTTGTGCACCGATTCATTGGAATCCGAGCTAAGCGTTCCCAGCGTTGAGCCCAGACGTTTCAAACTATTCGCTCGCCTTACAATTGTGGCCACCAGGCGGCAGTATAACGCCTTGGCCAGACAATCCCGGGTCATATTCGCATCTCCATCGCCACAGACGGATTTCACAAGCTGACCCCGCACATTGTGAGTGCGTGTGGTCAATCCACGGAATAGAGCCGCCGGCGGCACTCCCAATAAACTGGCCACAGAATTTAGTTCCGTTTCTCCTTTGACATCCACCTCGAGACCCTGGAATAGAAGATTATTGTTTTGGTTGAGCAAAGGATTGAACTGATGACTATAACTCCAAAATAAAGATAATTAACTAAAGTAAGAGATCGGTTGGGCCTTCTATTTGGTCTACATTTATTTTCCCAACAATTTTTATATAAAAAACAAACAAAATAAGTAATTTTTTTCTTGTTCAGAAAGTATCCATCGAACACGAATTATTCAGACGTAAATTACCATTTAATCCATCATCACAAGAAAAATTCTGATTAAGCTCGAGTCGAACCCGCGTACTTACGCACGTGAGAAAGAAGCTCTAGCCGAAACACCAATGCAGCATCACAATTCTCACGTCGAAAAACGAAACAAATTTAAAAGCAATATCTAAACTGAACACAAGATGGCGCTAATGTGCACTATTTCTAATATGACCATAGATGGCGCTGCGCAAACTTTAGCGACCTCTAACGTTGAATATTGCCAGATATTATTTGGTCGATGTGTAAACAGAATAATATTTTGGCAAAGAAAATCAATGTAATAATAACATATGCTAACTTAATTAATTGTTTAGATTATATAAATAAATAACTTACCCCGCCATCGATAAAGTGAACATTGCCCAGCAATAGCACCGCAGCGAGGACACGAACCACATCCAGAAATGGTATGCCCAATATGCCAAGGCAAGTCTTCCAGGCCTGAAAACGCACGGCATCCTCTTGCTCATTCTGTGATATGTCGCCGCGCAGATAACGCAAATTCGCCGGCGAATAGCCCTCCAAATGAAGTTTCTGCCGCTCGTCGCGATTAAGGCCAGCCAATAGCTGATAGAAAATGTGATAATTCTTCTCTTTGGGCAATGGCCTAATGACACGAGTTTGATCCAGAAAATAACAATGTATTTTGGTGCGATAGAGAGCACCATCCGTGACCTGAACCTCAATGAATTGGCCAATGCGACTCGACTCCGAATTGGTCGTTGTCTTTGCTGAGCCCAACGATCGCAGCACAGTAAACGCGGCTGCCAAATGCTTAAAAGCATCCGTTTCCGGTCCACCGCCAGCAATGGCAAACAGCTGACGCAGCATCAACATGGCATTCGCCGTCTTTCCAGCTCCACTTGTTCCAGATAATATAATTGCCTGGGGATAGCCCGTCTCGCTCTGCTGACGCACTGCCTCCTGCACGATCTTCTGCAGTTGCGGTGCCAGAGGTAGATCACGCGTCGAGGTCAGCGTCAGCGGATTGCCCACATCCAGATACGGATTAATCGACAGCAATATGGGTCCCACATTTGTCTGCCAGATTAGAGATAAAAAACAAACAAACAGAGATGACACATTAATAAATCTTCTGGGGGCAAACGACTGGTTACAAAACAATGAATCATTCGCCTGAAAATATTTCAAGTTTTAAGAGCAGTGAAAAGGTGCAAAATACCAAAAATTGTGCTAAAGATAACAAAGAATTCAGAAAGGTTCTTTTTGGTTTTATATATATTAAGGACTAGCAGGATTTAATCTGCGATTATAATTATAATAAATCATAAGAGGAAACTATTGATAAAAACCCAAATTCTCTCTATATATTTTTAGAGATTATCTTTGATTAAAAGGAGTTCAAAACTTACAACAAAGTTCTCTGACAATAATAAATATTCTTGAAAGGAATTTGAAACTTGTAGTAGATAATATTACCTATTTTTTCTATAATATAATATAATAATTTGCTATGAATCAAATGGATCCTTAGATGGATCTTCTTTATTATTACAAATGATTCATTTCTTATAAAATCAACCTATTTAGATAAAGTTCTCTGTGTTTTGTCCATTTAACTATCTAAACTTTTAGCTCTACAATCTTCCAATCTTCCAGTTAGTCATAGATGGATGCTCTATAATTGTCGAAATTAACAGTTAATCTGAGGCGACTACAAACGGAATTTTAATTTAATGACAAACTATTACGATAATTGCTGGAGACGCCGACAGTTGGCCTGTAATTGGAGTGATACGAGTAAAAAAAAAGTGAATCTAACAATGACAAAACGGGTTATGTTAAATGAACAGAGATTTGACCGGAATGGAATGGAATACACTCGAAAAAATGTACTTGAATGTACTTCAGTCCAAACCAATTGAAAACTTCATTTCACATCATAGTTTTTCTCTGAGTGTACTTACGAAATAGCGCTGCTCATTGAAGCGGGCCTGCAGAGTATGCATAACGGCATGCTCGTTTAGTGGACCCGCCAAATGGATTAAATCCTGCATATCCTTGGGTGGCCGACTGGTCTGATGCAGCTTAATGCCGCCGCCAGCGAATCCGAAGCCAAAGGGCAAGGTTTTTACGCTCTGGCAAGGATTTGCATGCTTGCTGGATGCAAACTGTTGGCTGAGCTGTTGCTGCGATGCCGCCAGAGCGGTGGCAGCGGAGGAGCGCATGGGCAGCGTATGGCAGCTGGCATTGGCAGGATGAGAAGCAGGTGGCAATAATCCATTCGAGCCCAAACCGGCACTGTGGCTCTTGTGCTGGCCCAGCGTTGACTTCTCACTCAGCTGATGCGGCAACGGATGTGGTATAGATGTATTTCTTGATGAAATAATAGCACCGGAACCGGAATTACTTGGCAGCGTTTGGCTGTAGTTGTAAGCATGCTGCCAGATGTAAATTAAATTAATTAATTTAATTTTAATATCTTTTTCTCTTCTATCCTCAACTCACCTTGGGCAGTGTGTGCTGCCCGCCGCTGCCGTTGACATGTTGCTGCAATGCATTGGTTGAAAGACCTGCTCCGGATCCGTTTGTAGCGCCAAGATTTAAATTCGGACTGGATACAGTTAAATCAAAATTTGTGGCCTTTGCACCAGGAGTGGAGGCTATGCCAACGCCCCCTGTTCCTCCACAACCGCCCAGACTATGATGCTGTCCATCTGTGCTCCGACCCTGAACCTGTCCCTCCACATGCAAACGATTTCGCATGACCAGCAGCTCGGTGCTCAGGCTCTTGAGCCGCTGCTGCAGATGCACCGCCTCATTGGATGATGAAGCATCTGCAATGATTAAAATATTAAATAAATATATTTATATCTATCAGAAATTTACACAATTTTCCAAATTAGCCAAGGTAGATTATGATTTCAATTGATCATAATCTTATCATAAAGATCAATTTCTTATGCACTAAAAATCCTAAAAATAATTGTCTAATATATCTTGGCTATTACAGAATTTGTTGCAGTACATCTTCTTATAGAGCTCGATGTTAACTTGGCTAAGAATATCATTCTAATTAGTATATAAGTATATTTTTCATCCCATGTTCTTTATCTTTTAAGTCATGATAAAGATAGTTATTTGGGTTGAAAGTATATAGATATATCTAGCAGATACCTTCCCTTATTTAAATAAATGTTCTATCTATTCAATGCCATGTAAGAAATAAATAAAATTCTAGCTTAAAATTAAACTAAAACTGAATAAAACTCATTCAAGTTTTCATTTGTTTTGCAACAATTTGTTTAATTATAATTAACAACTTTATTCAAGAGCTGAAACTTTATTCACACCAATTAGTTGTGTCTTTGCCCGCAGCCTGACTAAAAGTTTAGCTTAAAAGTTTAAAAGGCTTGCGACAACAATTTATAAAAAAAATAAAAAAAAAAAAGAGAAAAACACAAAACAAAACAGAAATTCAAAATTTACATAAACTTTTAATGAACTAATTTCGCAGCCTAATCGAAAGGCAGCGCAGAATGCGCAAAGATGAAACAAAAAAGCTGGCGGCAGGTGCCAAGAAAAAGCCAACAAAAAAGCCAAAAAAAAAAAGGTAAATATCAATGATGTAGGCCTGATTGTAATACTAAATAATGATTGCTTCTAGATTAAAAAAAAAACCTTTTAAAAATAGCAATATAAGAACCAAGCCAGCAAATCGTTGTGGAGCTCCGGGTTCTTAACCAGTCTAAGCTCTGATTTTGGTTCAAGAATAAGGGCTGAGCGTTCCAAGTCTGTTTTTTTAGCTGAGAGAATTAGTTTGTCTAAATTTTTCTAATTTTTTTGATTACTTTCCGATAAACTCACTTATACTAAATCAACTTTAAACGACTCTTAAGTATCTTAATAAAGATTGAAATAATCTTTAAATATAATATTTGAAAAGAGCCAGAAATATTCGTACGGTTCAGTTTGAGGTTCAACTATGTTTTTGAAACTTGTTTCGGTTCGACTTAAAGAAATAGTCGGTTGAACGAGTTCTAACCGTTTCGGCTTGAAGCCGCTTCTGAGGCTTGATAAAAACTATAAACTAGAAGCTAGGCGAGGAGTTAATTCTAGGGCATTTGTAGCTGATAGGGTCTATTATGCTGCCAGTTGCTTTAAGTAGGTCATAGATTCTGTCTAATCAAAGAAAATTATTTTCATTTCTTACATAAAAAAATAGCTCATAGAAGAGAAAATTAATCGATAAAAGTACTAAGCTAATTGGGCAACTAAAAGCTTGCCACAGAAGAGATTGCTTGAAAGGTTTATTTATCGTTTTTCGTGTTATTTTTTTTTTTTCATTTTGTAAATCAAAATAGAGTCAAACGATGCCAACAGTTTCAGAGCCAACGGGCCAACGGGCGAACATTCGAACCGAAAAACCAAAATCAAGCGATATTATCATTGATGGACGGGAAACCAGTTTTGTTTTTAAGCTGCAACACACAAGAAATGTAAGGTAGAAAACAACGTTGAACAACATCAAACAAAATGCTGTTTTCATTATTATATTCCCTTACCAATATCCCACTATGGAATTAACTTGTCTCTCTAAACGTATTTTTTTAATAATTCTGTTTAAATTATTGGAGGTTTCCATAAGCTTATCTAAAGGTTTTTTTTTTTTAAAGAGCTAGTTTTACTAGGGAATAAAGTTATCTAAAGAATTGGATATATTTGTTATTATTATTGAAATTTCTAAAAGTTGAAAAAAGGTTTTTAATAAGGTTATCTATAAGTTTTTTCTTCAAGATTTCCATACTATTAATATTAGTTATCGGAACGCTTTTGGAATTAATTTTAATTCATTTTGAAAGACGCTTTGAAAGGCTATCTTAGATAATGTTAAGATAAAACATAAATTAAATGAGAATCTTTTTAAAACTACATTGAAAATAAAACCGCATAGAATCAGTTCCGTGCTGGAGTCGTGCACCAGCTGTGCCCAGATGTTTGCGATTCTGGATTTCCTAAGATCTCGAAATGCTTAACTTTCATCAATGCAAGAATTCTATTACTAAATTTAAGCCCAACTAGATTTATCAGTCCATAGCAAGCTGGTCCCAACCTAAATCTGGTATAAATTGGAATTGAGATCAAGATTGTACAACTCAAACTAAAGTTAATAATTTCTACATTTAAATTTCGCAGTCTATTTTTTTCTGTGTTAGAATTGACTTAGAAAAAGTTATTTAACTTCTTTCTCTTTTTTAAAAATCAATCAATTAATTTAATTTTTACTTTTCTGAGTGTATAAAATGCTCGACTTTTTACAGATTTCGAGCTTTCTTTTCATATTTTGTTGTTAATCGAATTTTGTTTTGTTTTTGCATGTAGAAAAAGAGCTCAAATCGGCATCAAAAAATTTTCTTGGAAGCTGAAATCAGCGTGCAGCTTAACAGACTTTGCCACTACAAAAAGCAGACAATAATAATAAAAAACAAAAACAAAAACAAAAATAAGCAGAAAAACAGAAAAAAAACCAAAACAACAAAGCCAACTGGCCCCAGCGCCAACGAGACGACGGTCACATTTAAAGATCTCAACGGCTGTGTTGGCGGTTCAGCGCTGCGGCGTTGCCTGGAACCAAAACTGGTAACCAATAGAGGCAAAGGGGGTAGAGAGGGCGGGTTGGCGGTGCTTAAATGTTGCAAGCAGACACCTATACAGAGACGCCTTTATGCGATACAAGGGACCCATATAAGTATATATGTATTTATAGGTATGCACACTCAGTTGTTGTTTCTACTGGTTGGAAAGAAATATGAATGCGTTCGCTTGAACCTTATGAAAAAATAAGTAAAGGGAAAAGATTATGAATAAATAAAAAAAAAATATAAATAAATAATAATTGTTGATATTCAGTGAACCGAGTCTGAACTGAAGTTTGTTTCGGTTCGGGTTGAAAATTGTCGAATCCCCAATATTATTTACCACTTTTAAAATCTGCTAGATTCGATGGAAAATACTAAAAATATGCTGTAGAAATAAGGAAGTGTAATGAATACCCCATAATTTGTGATTATTTTTAAAAATTAGGAATATTTCTATAATGTTCTGTTTCTTAAACCCAAAGAAAAAACCATAGAAATTACTTCATAAAGTTACTTCATCGTGTAAATCCGTATTATTTCTATTATTTGGCTTAACCTAATAATTTTCCTTGGTAAGCTCGTAAAGAGTTCAAAGCTCTTTAATAATAAATAATAGAAAACACAGTTTCTAAAGAAGCTGCGATAGACAATAAAGCTCTCACTCTCGCGATGCTAAACAATAGGGCGCAAAACAAAAGACTTAGGCAACAAACTTGAACGTCGAGCCTGAGTAAGAACGAAGTTTGGAAGCCAGAAAGAAAGAAAGGATAACTCACCCTGCAGCTTCTTCTCAGTCTCCCAAAATTTTTGCAATTCCGTAAAATATTTATCCAGTATGAAGACTTTTGAAAGGCCCAATGTGGCCATCGTTGATGAACATTTGTGGTGGGGAGACAGCGGCAAAGAATGAAAACCAGCTAATTCGAACGCCAAAAACTAGTTTTGGTTTTCAAATGCGAGTTTGTTTTTTTTTTTGTAGATTTTTTTTTTGGCGACGGATACGTTTAAAAAGGACGAGAAACGAAGACGGAGGCGACGACGACGACGACGACGATTTTCTTATTTGAATAATTTCGTATAGAGACAGAGAGCATAAAACACGGCAAAGCGAACAGGTTTTCCGCAGAGGCGCATGCCGGGAATACAGGCACTGGCCAGGCCAGGTTATAAATGTCTCTGTATTTGTGTGTATCTGTGTCTATGGCCAGAGCCAAGCCAGGGACTGGTACTGCGGACTGGGTACTCGGTACTGGAACCGAACCCAAAGACTCTGCCTATCTTTGTATGCAGCTGCGGCAGCTACTTTTTGGGCTGAGGCAACAAGTGAAGCAACACAGCAACAGCAGCAGCAACAACAAAAAATAAATAAACAAGCAAAAAGAATGCAGAAGAAGGGCAGCAGCCAAATCACTGGCAACAGCAGCAGCGGCAGCGACAGCCTCTGTCTGTCTCTATCTGTCAGAGTTCTTTTTGCCTTTTCTTCGCGTCTCCTTATTATTATTATTATTATTATTTTTGTAGCTCTCTCGCGCGCGCGCAGACTTTTTGTATTTATTTTTTGTTTTTTCTTTTTTTTCTTTTTTTTTGAAAAACGAGTTACCAACTTCAACGCCGCGCAGACACGCGAAGTTGAAAAATCTACCCGTACTCCCGAGTGGATGCTTAGATACCTTCAAGGCACACACACAAGCTCACATACACAAAAATAAACGTAGATCTCTCTCTGAAAAGCCACAAGTATTATTGAAAATCAACTTTTTTAGCAGCTTCAGCTTCAGCTTTTCTTTATTATTTATTTTTTATTATTTAAACACTTTGTTTCACATTTTCTTTTCAATTTCTTATAGTGCACATTCACCATTTATTTGGCCAAATGTCCGAGAGAACCGAGTAGAAGCACCGAAACGACTGCAGCCAAAGCAATTCGCATACTGAACGCTGGCATTTGGTAGCTGCAGAGCCTGAGCTCTATCTCAAACGATCGTTGTTGCCTCTCTCTCTCTAATCAGTGTTGCCAATTTAGCTACAATTTTCGAGCTAAGTGTGGCTATTTTCAAGCTGCAGCAGCTGTCTTCTAATCTAATATTGAGTCCTTTTTTTTGCTTTTGAAAAATAGTTTTAAACGTTTGGCTTTTTTTTAACTGACAAAACAGAATTATTTATATTTTCATTTATTAAGAAAAACATTTTTTTTTTCCTAAGATTTATTGGAATTGAGTTGGGTTTTCATTTTTCAGCATGGTTCGGTTCAAGATTCGTTGCAAATTGGAAGCAATTTTCTGATATTCCAATTCGAAAGTTTTGGTTAAAAGCGAATTTGCAGTGATGATTATTATTTAATTATTATTCATTCATTTATTTATTATTTTTATTAAAATACGTATTTATTTTATTTTTAGCTCATTTTAGTTATTTTTTACAATCGATAGCTGTCAACACTGTCGCTAATAAGTCGATCTCTTGCGCTCTTTTCTTCTCTGTTTTTCTGTGCTTCTGTGAGGTGCTCAGTGCTCAGGTAAATTTTTACCAACAGGTAAAAGGCCTCAGGTCTCTTTCAGGTTTCTCTGTCTCTCACCTTGTCTCCCGCGCTTCATCTCCGACTCTGTCTTTGTCGCTGTTTCTGTTTCTGTGTGCAGTTGCTCAAATATGAGGTCAAGTGTTTGAACTATTCGCCCCTCAACTTTCCCCTCTCGCCCAGCTCTCTTTCTAAGCCTTTGGTGGTTGTCTCAGCTGTGTCTCGTTTACTGGTCGCGTGTTAATTAGTGTTGATTGTTTATTGTTGATTGTTTTTAATTTTTTTTTTTTTTTTTGATTGCTGCATTTCACAGTTCCCACATCATTTCCACTACTCGCATCATATTTTGCATAGTGTAATTATATGCTAATTTATCTAAATTTTTTTCGTTGCTTGAATCACGATTTTCTAACTTGAAAATTATAAAAATTAACATGCTTTTTTTCGGAAATTAAATGTGCATTTAAATAATTTTATTAACGCTTATTTGCTGCTCAGCTGTCAATCTGGGACAGCAACCCATTCGCTGCAACGAAGACACAAACCACACAGACAGCTTACAAACTGGTATGGTCACCTTAGTTTCTTTCGCTGCACCACAACCTCAAACAATTCGCTGAATTTATTTAGTTAATTAATCAGATTGAATTCCCTTGGCGAAGTAAATTGTTATTAACATTTAAATGTAGCGAAAATGAGTAATAGAAATACTTGCTGAAGAAATTACTTAGATATAAATCTAGCAGATGCTCATAAGAAATAGAATTAAAGAGAGGATCATCAAGTAAATATTGAATACTCTTTTGAATCCTGTCTTGAAATCTGCCGAAATTTTACTCTACATCCAAGATCAGCTTACATTATTTATAGTAACTGCATTCCTTTATGTTTTTTATTTTCTTTTTCTCTGATTATTTATCTACCTTTATTAGTTCTATCGGCTCTGTTTTTTTATCATACTACTTATATCAAATTAAAGTTTAGTTTCTGTGTTTTATCTGGCTCAATCCTTGCAACAATCAATTCTAAATGAATTTATTTATATAAATAAATACGTAGTAAATATATAAACATAATTATTATTATTATATTATAATCCCCATAATAATCCTTTAATAAAAGTGTAAATAAAAACTTACCAGTTATATTTCCAGTGGTTTTATTGCATGTTTTCTTGCGCTTTGCCACCGGAAGTGTATAAATAGCTGAGAACTTTGTGAAGTGTTCAACGACAGCGTTCACTTTATTGGCAGCAGATAGCAGAGATGATTCTTTTTCCTCCTTGGAAGACTTCAATTCGCCAGCGGAAGCCGCTAAGCCCACAATTGGCGAAGCTTTACTTTGCTTCGGCGAAGGTGTGGCTGAGCTGCGAAAAGAACACGAGTAATTAGGATACAGTAGAGGAACTGCTCTGGATTAAGATCAGGGAAAAAAACTCACCTGACTGCCTTGTGGTATTGACAGAAGAAGTCGGGTCGCATGCGATGCCGGCAGAGAAAGTCCTCGCACAGGCGCAGCACATCATCACAATTTTCGCTCTCGCTGGTAAATTCGCTTTGCTCCTCCACATGATCGCTTGGCGTCGTCGATTCCGGATCGGCAGCAACTGGAGCAGCAGCATCTGGAGCACCATTTGCCGGTGCCTGTGGAGTGTAGAGAAAGGTCGGCAGTGAGGCGCCCACAAAGTCAGGTATATTCTCAAAGAAGTCAGCGGTTCGATCGTAGCTGCTGGCGCTGGCGCTGGGACTGGAGCTGGTGCTCTTGGAGCGTGGCTTGGTCATGTGTCGGGCCACGTAGTCAGCGTACGTCTGATCCGGCAGCAACATACTAGCATCCTCATCTTGCGTGACCCATTAACCGAAGATATCTGCAACAAATGAGTTGGGATGTGAAATCAATCGCGACATCAATTCACATTTTAATTGCTTTTAAATCAACTGCATCAAACTGCAGCCAGCTCCTTGTCGGTGAATACACCGAAAAAAATAACTGTTTAAACTTCTGTCTTGTAAAATATAATATATGATAAATTTCATATTTTATTTAATCTTAATTCAAGTGATTTTTAATGTATTAAGATCAGCTTTTAAATAAATTAATTTAGGAAGCAAACAATAAAGAATACAAATAGTTTCTCCGACCGTTTCTATAACAGTTTTATCAATTGATTATTATTAAGTTTCAATGACTTTTTATACCCTGTAAAATTTGGAAATATGAAAAACAGTTGATCAAACATATATATTAAGAATTGTTCATATAATTAATGTACTCTGATTTATATTATTTTTATAGGGTGTAAGAAGGCAGATCTAAGCTTAAAAATTATTTCTTTTAGTTATATTTATTTATGCTTCATATATTTATTATGTTTTTATATATATAATTGCAGGTAAGTTAAGTACAGACTACCTTTAACTCGGGCACAGTCTCTCTTTAATTGGCTGTCTCTGTCTCATTTTGATAATATTTCAATTGCTAGGATTCAGTAATAAATATACTATTCTTTCAATGCAGAGCAATCTATATAATCTCAGAATATATTGAACTGATATCTTAGATATCATAGATTCATATAGATCTGAAAAGTCTTAATGACTTAGCTTTCAAAAAGCTCAATGTGCTCTTGCAGCTTTAAAGCCCAATGAAATATGAATCATTTTGGACAAGCGAATATCAAATTGATATATGTGATATTTGATATGGTTTTTTATAGCAGTGTAGGAACTGATGGTTCGGTGGTTTGGTGGCTTGGTGTCTGGTGGCTTCCGCGTCTGGAACTGCGTGTGCACGCCCATAAACCTGTCAGTTTATTGGCGCAGGCGATTACCACGATTAGCGTGACCATGACGAAGGTGACAGACACGGACGCTAATGCCTTTTACTGCAACTGACGGGGCGACGGGCTGACTGGACGGGCGATCCTCAGCTGGACGAGCAACTGCAGACTCAGCTGTTAGGCCACTGTCTCTCTTGCCTCTCTCTCTCTGTTTGTGGCAGATAGATGAGTTGCCGATCGAAATGAGACACAATATTTATGCCACACTTTGCCAATGGCACACACCCGGTGTGGTCCTCAGTCCTTAAGCGAGAAGGAAGTTTTCCTGTTCGCAATTAACTCAAATGATTGTCATAAAATGCTACAAGTGTGGATGGGATTTGGGTCTGCTTGAGATGAGCTTGTGGCCACCACGAGTCGTAGGCATTTTTCAGTGTCAACACAGCAGGCGGCATCGTTTGAGTACTCGCAGAATTCTAAGCTCTTGCTCTCTGATACTGATACTGGTATCTGAAACACTTCCTTGCCTTGCTTGAGGTTTATTATGGCGATTACCTAACATGGTCCACTTGAAATACTGACTGCCATTTCAGTGAGTTCCACAGCCTTGAGTTTCTCCTTTCATTCCTAAGCTGTTAGCCAAATATTCGAGGGTATTAAAGAGTTGAGTATATTTTGGAAAATTCCTACAGACATTGAACTAATTTTAACATATATACAGGCAGAAGGACAGGCAGATAGATTGGTCATTTTTGTGGGGTCGGAGTTGCCTCCTCCATTTATAATACCCCTTGGAAGGGTATAGAAAAACATATTTACGATATAATCAGAGTGAGAACATCCTGTATAATTAAGGGGACTATTTATATTTTGTGTTCTTTTGAATGCCTGGGTCATAATTTAATCTCATTTAAGTGCGATATCATCTCATTTGTCTCGGCAAGGATAAGTACAATGATTGGGGATTTACGGGTATTATTTAAGCCGTAAATCGGCTTAGCAAATGTGTGTGTGTGTGTGTTGCATTTATTTATTTATTCTCTGGGACACTGAGTATACAATTTGACTATCTAAACATTGGCAATCGCAGAGAGCAAGCGGCAAACCTTTCGGCTGGAATAATATATGCCGTCTAATAAACGTACACAAGGCATGGAATCAGGTAGCGACATCGCATAAACTAAAATAAATCTCATAAATATGCAGTCTACGAGGCTTTTGTGGCGCTGGCCTCGCCTCACCTCGCCCCGCCTCACCTGGAGTGGCTACCTGAGGAAATGTACGAATGTATCTCAATATGTCCGCCAGATACTCTGCTGCAGCAGCTGCCGGAGCACAGCGACTAAAGTTATTTATTCTAACTACAAAAGCGATATACAGTTCCCACTCAACGGACATCGGACAACGGACAACAGCAAACGCTGTTGTGGGTCGTCCCTCGCCACATTCGAGCAAAGGTTGGAACCTCTTGCTGTCCTCTCTCACCTTGGACTTGCTCTGCCAACTAATTTGCATTTGCAGCAACAGCAGCAACCACAAGAAATCAGCGCAGCAGCAGCGTCTTAGATGCACTCGTATATGAATTAATTAGCAGTAGACTTTGACATTCCAAAGGCATTCTGGAGAACTGCATCCTGGAATTCGCATACATTTCTGCAAACCCAAAAATATTTGCTTTCGGTTTTGCTTGGAGTCTTTGAACACTTCTCTCTTTTTCTATTTGCCAGTAAAATCTATAAGAATTTCGACCCAGTTGGCCTAAGAATTTCTGCTCTATTTCCATCTAATAATTTCTAGTTTGATTTCTGATAAGCCAAATAAAGTTGGGCTGCAAATCAATGAAATTATTGTGGAACTGCGGTTCGCGGATTCCAAACTAGTTCTGGTTTTGGGTTCAGAATATGGGTGAAAATTTTGTAGCCCCTAATTTTAGTTCAAACCTTGTTTCCTAACCTATTATTAATTTCTTCTTAATATATATAAATTTTAGAGATAAAATGGTCCATTAAGGCTTTTGGTTAGGCTTCCACTAATATCTCCTTTAACACTAGGAAAGTTTACTAAGTAAATTCCAATGTATTTCAAATCCTTCTAATAATTATTGTAACTGAACTTAAAAAGCAGCTTGAGTTCCGGATGTGAACCGGTTCGGCTCAAAATCGGTTTGCAGCCTTGCTCGCAAGCACTTTTAGTGCGGTTGGGCAAATATTTGCCATCAATTTGGAGTCCAGCGAAAACGAAAAGTTTCCCAGGAAGAAAATCAGTGATCAAAGGCTACACAAGAGGCCACGCCTCCAATGGGCAGGAGTATACGTACTCCTATTCGTACTTGTACTCTGGCTAAATCTGAGCCTGGGCATCATTATCGGAGACCAGACCTTGGGTCCAATGGGCGATGGCTATTCATTGCACTTTTGACTTGCTACATGGAAATTACATGATTTAACTTAATTTAATAAAGAGCCGAAGGGCGCAGCAGCAATTCCCTCGGACTCTCAGACATCAGCAGAGCTGTTGTTTTCTTTTGGCTTCGTGGCTGGCTTTGTGTGATTTACCGCGATTTGCTTGTAAGTCCTCCTCATAGTTTTTCTTTCATCCTTCCTTCCTATCCACAAAGAGGAACGAGGGCAACGGGCAACGGGCAACTGCAGGCCAAGCACACACATGCCTAATATGTCTAGAAGAACAACAAGAACAACTGGGCATCGATACCAATTCGTGGCATCGTTCATCAACGTGGTGGGGCTGCCGCCAACGCCACACTTGTCAAAATAATCCCTGACCCAATTAGAGCTAATACTGCACGCTGCACGCTGTGTTGCCTTGCACTCTTCACAGTTTCTTTCAGTGTAGACATTGGCGCAGATCAAGAGATTTTGATTAATAGGTGGTTGTTTCTCCTGAGCCTGAGCTCCGGCTATTTTCTTGCTTTGCTCACCTCACCTCAACTCTCGTCTCCCGCCTACCGCCTCCCTCTATCTGTGACCATGGCCTCAGGCTCCAGATAGACATTGAGAAATATTTTTGCGAATCGAGTCGACAGTCGAAGCAGTCAAACTCAATGAAATGCTGGCTGGCCCTCAACCTCGTTGTTGTTATTTATTTTTTTTTTCTCTGTTTTCTGTTTTCTTTTTTGTTATTGTTGTTTCTTTTTCTTACTTTTTTTACTGTTGTTAACGTGTTCTTTTTGCTGTTTTTGTTATTATATTCCTGGAGTCCTGGATATCTGCATAGTACGAGTATGTTGAATCTTGAACTACTGCGAGTGCATCATCTGAATGACTGATGAATAATTCAATATAAAACTATTAATCGTTGATATTTCAGATAGTCCGTTTCAGAACTTTACGGTATTCACATTATTCAAATAATTAAGAATTCCAAACTTAAGTGAATCATAGACCGAAAGCCTAACAGAATTACTATACCCACGCAGGGGGTAGTCCAGTTACCCCATTAAGTCGATTTAGATTTGTCCGTCTATCTGTCCGACTGTCTGTCTGTCCGTCTGTCTGTCTGGCTGTCTGTCTATCCGTCTGTCTGTTTGGTTCTATACAAACTAGTTTCTCAGTTTTTGAGCTGGGTGAATGAAGGATTAAACATTTGTTTGTTGCATGCAACGCATATGTCTAAGCCGACTGGATCAGGCAACTATATTATATAGCTGCTATAGGAACAATCAGTTCAAAAGTTGTTGCAAAAAAAACTTCTTCGTTTTCCAACTTATCTTAATGAAATTTAGAAGTTAAAAACATACAAAAGGAACATCAAGATCAGACTACTACTACTATATCTATATAGGAACAATCAGCTAAAATAAATGAAAGAACGCAAATATCGATAGTTTCGATTATTAGCATTCGAATGAATCGATTGCTTGATACCTCTAGCTCAAACAAGATAATTAAACCTCTTCATAATCTGCTAAAAAATTTCAGCTTTTTGCTGGTGCTCCAACCAAAGTATTTTTATGCGGATGATGTGGAAATTCGCAGCAAGTGGCCAAGCCTAATTAGAGCTCGTTCTCAGCTACCAGAAATTCGAAAATATCGTCACGTTTCTGGCTCGAAGGATAATTACTCGTGTGAAGCTCAGGCCAGACTCAAGTCAGATTCAATTAAACGAATTTCACAAGGCGAATTTCTAGAGGCACAAATGAAAAAGTCACGAATGCGAGGAGCAGATGCTTTTCTCAATCAGCATAAAACGGAAAGTGAATATATTTAACGCTCAGGGTTGGATGAACACAGGAAACGGAAACGGCACCTAAACCGAGTGCTAATTTATGTGGGAAGACGGAAACACTACTGACTGACTCTTTATAGAAGGTGTGTGAAAACTTTTAATCGGATTTTAATTACATTAACCCAACAAGGCTGACAGCTGACAGCTGAGATGCATTTGTGATCGCAGTGCCACTTACGATCCAATTCCAATTGTATCCGATCCGTATAGAGGCTGAGTTGGAGTCTGACTCCCCATCTAACTATAAGTATATCCACATTGCGTTAAATTTCTTGTCGCGTGTAGGTTATGCAATATGATGCTATGCGTAGAGATGCGTATGGGATGGGTTGATGGATCCAGCAAGCATACAGCATCCACCATCCAGCAGTCAGCATCCAGAATGCCTACACGTGCACAGCCAGAGGCCAGCTAAGGAGAGTCAAGAGTCCAGAAAAACTTGTCCTCACCATCTACGTTAACACTGAATCAGTTAGCAGTAAAAGGCATCAAACAATTAGATGCATGTCAAAACGATTGCAGGAGGAGAGCTCCTTCTCGTACTCCATCTCCCATCTCTGCACTGCATCTCTCCCTCTCTGTTTATGAATTGCCCAGCCACAGACTGCGTCAGCTCTTAGCAATCTATATATCATCAATATTCATATTCTTATTCGTATTTGTATTCATAATCCTATTCGCATTCTTATGGACACCTAACCGTGCATTATGGCCAACTATTTGATCTTAGCCCTCAAGGCAACCAGTTAACTGCCTGCCACGCATTTGTTGGTAATTGGTAAATGATTATCATGGATATTACGACATAATTGAGATTCCTGTGTCAGGTTCAGTTAAGGCTTATTAATCATAAATACATTTAGCGCTAAAGATTAATCCTAATCAACACTTGCAGGTTTTATACTCTTGCGTAAGGTATTATTATTTTGTTACAAGGTGTGAAATTCTTAGAGTATTTTGGGAGTGTTCAGAGTGGGATCTCCAAGAAAAAGTATTTAATATTTTCCGAAAAGATATTTAACTTTTCTGTGTCTGAGATCGTATCTGTCTATATTATTTATTATGAATTGTTCAGGTGTTCAGAACCCAAAGAAAAGCTTTCGGTTCGGTTCAAGAAGCATGTCATAGAATGCGGTTCTTTTTAATGAAAGTATTCTTAATTAAGTTTAGGAATGGATGACTTATTTTCTACTTATCTGCTACATATGAGTCCGTATCAAAATGCTGCCTAGGATTCATCTTTATAGAAAACATGGCTTGTCTCATTTCCGCAATTCTTTTAAATGGGAATAGCGCCGCACATACCATAGAGAGATAGAAAACAGAATCTTCGAGGCAAATGCCAAATATCGTGACAAAAGAATCCCAGCCGAAGGTTCTCAATGGAGATAGAAGGAGCCACTAGCAGAATAGATACCTAAGTGACCTGTAAGGGCAACAGGCAGAAGAACCACGCGTATCTTTTCAATGGGCCCAGCGAAATATGCTTGCAATTTGTGTAGATGCGATAACGATAATCCAATCTCCTGCACCTACGATATGGGTAAACAAGTATATATAAATATATATATATATATATATATACGTGCACCCACAATAGTTTAGCAGGAATTTGGAGGAGGCATCAATAGACGTGCGATGCCCTCGGCTCGAACATCACCTGCGCATCTTTGAGGCTGACGCTCTTTTTTGATTTCCAGCTCTTAGGTTCTTAGTTTGGCATACAAACCAAAACCTGCACTCCCTCCACTCCACTCCCCACTCCCCACCCCCATTCACATTTACATTCACGTTCACGTTCACAGTAACAGTCACAGGCGCATTCACATTCACATTCACATTCACGATCACATCCGAGCTGCAGTTGGCAGGCCAAAATTGCATGTAGGAATTTATTTCAAAGCCTTGGGAGATGCAACGTCCACTAATTTGTAGCTCGTCCTCACTGTCAGGCGGCCACAAGTTTCGCAGCTTTGCAATTCGCAATTCGCAGTTCTCAGTTCTCAGTTCGCAGTTTCGCAGATACACGGAAAAACAAAAGGAATTTTTCAATGTCGAAATCGAGATTCGACACACGACAGCTCCTGACCCGAACTGGCAGCACAATTTGAACAATTATGGAAATCTTTAACGATTGAAGGCATCGCGAATACTCACAGCCAAATTATGTACTGTAGACTAAAAGGGTTAGCGCATTACCAAGTTCGAAAAGAGATCTTTATTTAAATATATATATTCTAAATATTGTATTCCATTTGGGCTTAAAATAGACGAAGCCTGCAAACCAGTTTGAGCCCTAATATTTGACTGATTTTCTAAGGCCGCATCATAAAGCGAACCAGTCTTCAAAAATATTGCCGAACCGCGCCACAATATATGGTTCGGTACAGGAATTAGGTTTAAGGATTCACCTTTCTGCTACAACTACAATTCATTTTAATATATTCTGGCAATCAACTTAAGGATATAACTATCCAGCATCCCATATATTTACCACAATTTAGAAACTGGAAAATAATTTAATATGGTGCAGCATTAAGTGGTTCGTTTCGTAGCACAATAAATAAAAAGTTTTAGTTCAAAAGACCCATTAGTAGTACCAGCTCTTATCTTATCTTTAACAGAAACCATCATAATTCCATACTAAACTCTGTGAAGATGCGCGATATACTTAAGTGAGTAAGACGAGTAAGAGTAGGACTAGGAGTAGTTGCAGTATCTGTGGATATCCACCCACAATTGGCACCCGTTCCCATATAAATCATTAACGGCTGTTGTTCGTATAGAGAGACAGCAACAGCTAATTAACACTTCCAGCTACTTCCACGCCTACCCAACCGACTAACCGTTTGCCGACTGAATTAATGAACGGATTGGAGGTTCGCGTGACGACATGAAGTGAGTCGCCACCAAGCGACAGACGCAAAGTCACAGAGTCACATAGTCACATAGTCACAAAGTCACAGAGTCACATAGTCACCGAGTTAGCGAGTCAGCGAGTCACCGAGTCCAGTGTCAGAGTCAGACTCAGAGTCAGAGTCAGATTCAGATTCAGCGTCTTTTGAGGCACGTTGGTAGCCCAGGAACAAATGTCGTGCCAGGCAAAATACCTCAAGAAATCACAGGGAACAGGTTTGCGGAGAGGTACGCAAAAGCTACTGAAACAACAAAAAATATCATTAAGCAGGAGTGCTTAACTAGGGGATACCCTGTAAGCAGTTCTAAACGACCGCTGGAAAAAAACAGGAGTTTATCAGAGAGCTTGTATTTATTACTAGTTTTCTCGAAAATCAAAGTATTCTCTGTAAACATTTAAAAGTAATTAAATATTGGAGGTACGACTGTCAAATTGGTAGCTCTATCAATCAATCATTACTCAATTTTAGTTTTTTGTTTAATTCTCATCCCATCGATCATAGAACAAGAATCGTTGATCCGAGCTTCACATTTTAAATTAAGATTATTTATAAAGCTTATGTTATAAGCCAAATTATAATATCGATAGTATTGATGAGTTTTATCGTATATCGATAGTTGGAAGTATCTAAAATTCGTTTATAAAGAAGATCTACGAAAATGGCTAGATCGACTTCAAGAGTAGACTCCAGGATATATAGAAAATTTAAGGTTGCCAAGATAAGTAGATTCTCTTAAACGTTACAAAATAACTAATCAAGTTTAATATACTCTTTTTATCCATTCTAAAAGAGTATAGGAAAAAAAAAACTAAAACATTGGCATAAATGTTTATGATACAGTAAACGGATGACGATGAAGACAACGACGACTAACTGCGATGATGATGAAAAACCTGGGCTCCGAGCGGACTGTGGACTGTCAGCCAAGTGGAACGATATATATATATATATATATATATATATATGTATGTGTACATGTGTGTATTATCAACAAATATCTGCAGCATTGTCTGCAAATACTAATGCAAAACATTAGCCAAAAGAAATGCACTCGCAAGGAAAGAAAGTGAATTGAAATTCACGCGAAACGGATGTGAAACAAAACTGCAGCTCTTCCCATATCCCAACGCTACACCAATACGAATACAAATACGAATACGAATACAAATACATATTACATATTTATTTTCCATTTGGAGAAACTAAATAAGATATGGAAAAGATTCAACAGGCAACAACATCGCATTGTCTGCAGCCACAGAGGAAGACACCGCTGACAGCTGTAAAGTGTCGTTTGTATCAGTCCCTGACATTGACGTATTCGATCTACAAGCCACAATTACAATAAACAATGTTGCGAAAAAGCGAATGGAATCAACTGACTTTATTCAGAAAATCAGATATTTATCAGAGTTTCGCCGCGGCTAGGCAACCCCCCCTCCCCCCATACATGCTCTGAAGCCTGAAAACTCACCTATTCTTAAAGACCCAAAAAAAAAGAAGAAGAATATGTTTTGATATTTCTGTTTAATGGTTTCCGAAGACAAAATCTTTGATAATCTATTAAAATTTCCCAAAGACAAAATCTTTGATAATCAATTAAACCTTTTTTTAATTAAACAAAATAGTTTAAAGTTTTAAGGGGTTTAAAATAAAGGAAACAAATTTGGAAATTCGATAAAACAAGTCCCGCTCGTCCGGAAAAATATTTTTTTGCCAACTCCTCAACTATTTTGATGTTTCTAAATTCTGCCTAGAGTTTGTAATATATTTATAAATATTTTCTAAAAATAGTATTATTTATTATCCTTTGACTTTTGAATAACTGAATATGTGGTTCTGCTGAGCGGCATAATTTGAAATTGCTTAAAACCCTTTCAAAAACTCACTGAAAATTACGAAAAAATATAATAACTCTTATTCAAAATGTCTAAATATAAACCAGGTTAGATTAAAGATTGTCCCGGATTTTTCCTTAAATTTTTAGCCTTCAAAAATTCACTAAAATTTACTTACGAAAAAGCAAACTTATTCAAAAAATATGTTTAACATTTGGATATAGCAATATGGAATGTTTCTTTCAATTTTGAGGTATTCAATTAATTCCGCTAAGTCTCCCAATTTTCAGTAACCAAATATTACACGTTTAAAGATTTTCCCCGATTTTCCCCAGCGGCTCTTATACCACCTGTCCTCTACATGGTGTCGCTACCGCAAAAAGGATACCATAAGCTGATCAACTCTCTTTGCTTGTCATCTTTGCATTCTGAAGATCGGCAGCAAAGCCAGAGGAGAGAGATTGCATGTAAGGACATCTGTTATACTAAATTGGATTCGCAACATGTTCTCGATTGTGCATTAGGGTAGACACGACATTAGATATGGCCAAACACACTTGGGCAATCAATATTGCTGTGTCCAGTGGAGAACAGGGCGTAGAGAGGAGAGGAGCTACGCAAATGGCATAAGTCACACTTTCTGGGCGAGTAAACACTTAACAAGTTGTACATATATGTACATATATCTTTCGATGTCGGCTCCAAGTGGCACGGATCGCGTGTTTCACCTGCATTCGATTTAGCCATAAATCTGAGAATTCGTTAGAAACAGCACTTTATTTATGGCACTTGCCACGCACTCTTGGTACATATTTATTTATGGATAAATAGATATTTGAATATTTTAAAATTTTTATAGATATAGAAATATAGTAAATAAATAGCACACACTTTTTCATTTATAATTTTACTCGTAATATTTCGAGAAAAAAAGTAAACAAACTCGATCGCACGTTTTTATCTCGTGGAAGCTTCTTCTTTTTCAAAAAACTCGAGCCGCGTCGTGTCTTTTTTCACGTCTTCACTCTTCGCGCTTGCTTCGTGAACTGATCGGAGGAGGATGAACAAAATAGCCATGGAACCGGTGCAGAAACCAGAAACTCACACTCACTCAAGCAGGTGAGGTACAGCTGGAACAGCTGCTTCGCCTTCGATAATAAGGCGGCAGAAGGGGTATAACGATTAACTTGTTGGGGGTGGGGCTTTTGGAATCGCATAGTGTAGGAAACTCCCTAGCCATAGATCACCTGACGGAACTTAAGTAGCAATTGCGTTAAATTAAATGCTTTGCACATTAATTAATATATTTTATGTACTTTATACACTGCGCTACAAAAATTAGAAACTTATTTAAAAAGAAGAGTTGTGGTAGCTTCTAATAATTATTATTTTTAAACTATCTTTAAAATCCGAACTATATATATATTCCTGGTTATTCCTATATTAAATATATATGTTTAACAAATGTAAGAAACTATTAAGAAGATGTCTCGAAGAATAAAGGGTAGTTCTAATAAAAATATTGTTCCTGAGCGAATAAACAAACCTTTTTATATATATTATATCTATTAGATACTTTTTATTTCTAACTTTTATTGACTTTAAATTACATAGAATGCTACTTATATAAAATATTCTTTGCTTAATTAAGATAATTATCAGAAGTCGTTTAAATACCGTTGCGTTCCTCAGGACGTGTCTCGCTGTAGAAGCCCAGATTCATAGTAGGAATCAGGTTGCTATAGAAAGATAAGTCTGCAGCCGAAGGCCTTATATTGGACGTCTGAGTAGGCGCCTGCGTGAGAACAGGAGGAGCGACAGCTGCTGCGCTCTGTTCGGGAATGGAATGCGTGGATTGCGGCACGGCCACGACAGCAGCATTCAAAGCCTCCTGAGTGCTTTTGGCCACACTGTGGTGAAGTTCGTGTACCTTGAGATGCGCCTCCAAATCAACCTGATGCAGGAAGGAAATGCAACAAATGGAACAAGTGTAGCTAGGACCATGAACCTCCAGCTCATGACGCTGCAGTTGCTCGCGACGATTGAAACCCTGGCCACACAGCTTACAGGCAAAAAGTTGGTCCATGTGCAGAGCACGATGCCTCTGAAGATCTCGCTCCCGTTGAAAGACTCTATCGCAGACATCACAGCGAAAGTTACGTCTCGTTTTGGAGGTCTGTGGCGTCAGCTGTTGGTAAATTGCCTGCTGCCCAGCAGTCTCCGTTTCCACATAAGGATGCAACGGAAGCTGCACTTGCTCTGTCGGCGCAACCAAACCCATGCGTACACTTTGCTGGTGCTCCGCATCGCGTTTGTAGTGCACCTGCTGATGAATCAATAGCTTATCTTTGCGCGTAAATGATGCTGAACAGCGTCCACACTGATAAGGCTTCACCTCCGAATGTGAGCGTGTGTGCTTCATCAGCTCCAGCGGCGTCTGAAAGGAACGTGGACATTGCTGGCAAACAAAAGGCTTGACACTGCTGTGTATGCGCAAATGCTTCGTTAGATTCGTATTGCGGGAGAAGCTCTTGGAACACACATGACAAGAGAAGGGACGCACTCCCGTATGAACAATGGTGTGTTTCTTTAAATCCGAGCGACGCACAAAACCCTTGCTACAGTGGGTACAAACGTATGGACGCTCCGGATCGTGCAGCTCCTTGATATGCGCAATTAAAGCGGGTCGCGTGCTCAGACGCAGCTGGCAATAGTTGCAGCTAAAAGGCAGAGCAGGATCATGTGAGCTAATCTCATGATGCTGGCAATCCGGCTGCAATGTAAAGGCCAAATCACAATATTGACAAAGAAACGCGCTCTTTGGATGCGCTGAGACGCTGTTGGCAAAGGAATTTGGCGTAGGATTGGAGTTGGAGTTGGCCTGGGAACTCATACTGGTGTCGGCAGTTTGCTGTGTGTGCAATAGAGCCATTTGAGCTGCGTCCATGCCCAGCGGCATTTCAACATCTTCATCATTTTGTGCCTCCTCCTCGTCCTCATCATCCCATTCCTCATCCTCCAGTTCAGCTTCACCCTCGGAGCCCATAAACTCATCATCGCTTGTCTCGCACAGCTGATCCGGGTCGACATCCACAATGACGCAACCTTCTTCACCAGCACCAAATTCAAATACACCGGGATTGCCATTCAAACCGGGTCGATACTTGGCATCCAATGATTTGATCTTCTTTAAATCCTGCTGCAATTCGTATTCACGCTGCTGCATGCCGCACCGCTGCTTGTGGAAGTCCTTCAACATATCCAGGCAACGCTCACAGATGCGCTCCGGCAGGAATTCATGACGTTCATATTTAATGCCCCATAAGCTCTCGCACACATCGGCAATCAACAGTTTCTCCTTGGCATTATCCTGTTCACACTTTTCCTGCTCAAAATCCCACGCCGACTCATAAATATTTGGCGATTCCGCCTCCAAATTTGTATGCGAGTGGCACAGTCGGCATCTCAAGAGTACCGGCTCCTTATTCGCTGTTATTACGGGATTATTGTTCGTATCTTCATTTACAGGCGTTTGCGCTGATTCCTCCGTTGCTAAATTCAGCATTTTCCACGAGATTTTTCCACCAAAGCGGCAATAACGCGTCTAAGAACAAATGGTACCAGCTGCAAAATTTACATTTTATGTTAAGTATAACAGCGATTACTTTATTACTGTTATTAACAGTGAGCACGAATGCGGAGCTACAAAAATATTCGTTGCATTTAAAATATGTTAAGAAAATTTGTATTAGAATTAATTATATCAATGATTTTTTAATAAATTGCTCAATAATAAAGTAAAACAAATATAAGGAAATTGTTTTCACTGCGCACTGAAAAAAAAACTATCGAAAGTTAGCAGCAGCTGCTTGTGCATCTAAAACTGTAAGAATAATAATATCGAAATGTGCTGATCGTCGGTGACATTATCGATAATTTCATATATAAGATAAAATAACTGCGCTTATTTTAAAAGCAAATGTAATTTTATTCAATTTAAAATTTAATCTCTTATGGGTTTTTGCTTAAGCAAATAGATAACATATGCTGCATGTTATTAAAATATTTAGTGCTATTTAAATCTAAAATACATATTAAATTTAGGATCTCAAAAAGGAACATTTACTTCGCAATTAGAAACAGCTTCATCTTTGCTATGTATTATATGTACAGACATATATATGTATATATGTATGTATGTATGGTATGTATGTCTGTATGTATATCACTCACAAAATTTGTTGGGGTTGCCATTTTCAAGTTTACATCGCATGACTATAGTCATAGGGCTTGGTATGCTTATCTCTGCACGCGAACAGTACACCACACACACACACACATATATAAGCAACATACCTCTGAGCTAGGGATGGTAGCGTGACACGAAAGGAAACAACAATACTTGTTGCTTCGAATTTTCTATTTCTTTTATATATCATATTCTCATCTTCTTTATAGTCCTATTCTCATCTCCCTATTACTCCAATTCACGGTGATGTTCCCAATTTAAATTGTTTTAATATTCTTAAACGATAGGTTATGTCAGATCCTCGTACTGTAAATTTATCTCCTTCTTTTTTAACCCCAATCAATTTAAGGCAAGACCAAGAGCGCGATGTATAAACGGTCACAAACACCATTACAATATTCATATACAGATCGCTCTACTCGTACAATTTGTGTCGTGCGTGCTTAACCCTACTTAATTTAAGGCACGAGCACGAACACATGCATACCACTGCGCGCGCACACACACATTGAAAGGAAAGAGAAAAAACGTTGAGCATTCAATTTGTAAAAGCTCATTCAATTTCAGTAGTCGTCTACTGGCATTTGAACGTGGAGTACGGGATACACGAGTGTAGAACGACTGCTGCTGCCACTTGTAATAATTGGCTGATAGTACGATCATAAATTGTGTAGTACGGGGCGAATAATAATAAACAAATAATTTTAGTAAGGATTATTACATTTTTGTAGACAAAAATAAAGGGAAATTTGACACGGTTTTTTTTTTGTCGGTGTTTGTACATCACAGTTCGGAGTGTATGAAATAACGGCAACCGGCAAATGCCGTACAAATTGACATCAAAACAAAACTTGGAAGAGCGAAAAAAAAAATTGTCTACTTTAAGAGTAAGTAAAAATAGAAAATAACGGCGTTGTGTGTTTGTCTCAATTTAAGCTGTTGCTATGCAATTTGCTTAAAATTAAGGCACGTATTTATATATGCATGTATGAGTGTGTCTGTGTCTGTGGGATGTATATGTGTTAGTAGTCCTGGCAAGATAATTGCTTTACTGCGCATTCATTTAGCATTCCTTTTGTTGTTTTTAGGTTTTTTTATGAACTACCCTGTGCCCGTTTGTTGTCCTGCTCTTTCTCTCTCTATCTCTCTATTGCTCGCGCTCTCTTGCTCTCGTTCACCATCCTTGCTCCACAGGTTTGTGTCCTGTGCTGTTGACCTACCTAGCATTATTGTGCTTCCTCTTCCTTCCCCTTCCCCTTCTCCTTCTGCTTCTGCTGCTTCTTCTTAAGCAGAGTGACATGTGTTTCACTTCTCCTGTTAAATGTCACGCAATTTTCGTGTCATATTCCGCCTATTTTTCCTTTAGCTCGCTGCCATAATTAATTCATGTTGCCTGACGGTTGGCTTTTTCCTATTGAATTTATTTCATTGATAAAAAATTTAAATTATTTTAAGGTTTTTACTTGGAACCAAAACAGTTGTCAATAATACAGGCGCGTCCTGCAGCAAATCTATTCTTTCGTTTCGATTCAAAACAATGTTTGCCTAGTCCAAACAACTGTAAAGGATTTATTTATTTTGACAGATTTTTTACTTATAGAAAACACACTATTTATCCAACCCTTTAGACCAATTATTCCTAAGGCAGCTATTTGATATAATACTCCAATCCTAATAGTTTAATTTAACCAAATACAGGCATTAGGACATGTTAACTTTTATGCCTATTGTTCCTATGGCCGCTATATGATATAGTTCTTCGATCCGATCTATTGCGAGTACAATAAAAATGTGGAGCCTTCTTTTTATTGTACTCGCAATAGATCGGATCGAAGAACTATATCATATAGCAGCCATAGGAACAATATCATTTATCTAACTAGAAAACCAAGAGACTAATCCCCAATGCGTCTCCTGCTTCTGATCAAATGTCTACACATTTCGTTGCTGTCATTTTGTTTTAAATGTTGTCTTCAATATTCCAAATTATTCCATTTCAAAGTGATTTAAATCACGCAAACAGCTCTGGAATCTACGATTAAATTTACAGTGAATTCTCGATAGTAAGAACTTAAAAATATGTAAAACACTTTTAAAGTACTCTAAGTTTGTTCTTAGTTGCACAATGTAGAAGAATTAAATTTTCAAAAACATTCCCTATTGAACCTGCCCCAACCTTTTAAAAACAGTTTTTAAATTAGAAATTTCCGCATAATACAAAGATAACATTTAAAAAATGCACATACTAAAAGCTGAAAAAGTTTAAGCACATGCAAATACTTTATAGGTTCGAAAATACCTCCTTCTACCTGTTGCTTCCACTTGGACTTATACTCTTCTTGTGGAGAGTATTCAAATGTGTTTTCTCTACCTTTAATGCTTTGTTTCTGCATTATCGAAATGTCACTGTACTCTGACATTCATATATGTCCACTAGGTCACTTGGAATCATTCGATTTATAATTGTGCCCAATCATCATATACTTATGTAGTTTAGATGAATCAAGCCCGATTTCAGGTTTCCCATGATCAAGTCCACAGTTTATAATAAATTGCACTCGTTGACTTTGAACTTGAAACTGCTCCGTAACTACTACGACATAAAAGGTAATTTCCTACTGGTCATCTGCCATGCCCACTCAAGATCGTATACGGGTATTACGTAGCAGTTGTAATAAAATTTGTATATATTTTTTTATATGTTTTTTATTCCCGTATGTGTCTACATATGCTTGAATCATGCCATAATCTTATCAATATGATGAGCGAATACTACGTGAATGAAATTTTACGCGATCCTCGCTAAAGATAAGGAAACACGGCTAGTGTGATCGGTGTCTTTAAACTTTACATTTGTTTATTTGACAAAGAAACATTGTAAACAAAAACTATTGAATTTTACTGGAACTCTATTGTTTTGATAGTTTAGTTTTCCATATTTATTTCTTATCAATTTTGTCGATTTGTCTTATACTGCGATTAATCGCAAACGAAGTTAGCAAAAAAAAAGGTGGCCAGTAGACATTGCACCAGACATTAGTCATTTATGGTTAAATAAAAACTTAACAATAGTGCTACGAAAATTCTCAGTAACAGCAAAAATAATAAATAAATAAAGAGTGCCCGACTCCAGACGGTTCGACCGGTAGATACCCCTTGCTACACAAAACGGAAAATTACTGAAGCGAAACTCACGGTGTTTATATCAGTATTTGTATCTAGATATATTGAATTTCTTGTCCATGATAAGGCGTAGATCTTGATAAAGAGTAGCTGGAATAAATGTTACTTCAATTTGTAATAATTTTAAATTTTATAGCAAGTCTATTCTTACATACGTAATACGTACGTAGTTATCTTTGGACTTGTGACAGTAATCCAAGAATCAGCAAAGAAATTGGATTTTAAGCTTGCTATATAATATAAAAACATTTCCTTATCAAAACTCCTGCACGCTTCGATTAGGAACTGATATATGTTCCGATAGCAAGTTGAGTACGATAAGGAGCACACTCCAGATGTTCGCAAAAAGCCAGTCCATAAAAAACTAATCCGTTGAGTGTGTGTGTGTGTGTGTGTGTGTGTGTGTGTGTGACGTAATATTTTTTATGCCAAATTTCAAGGTTGTACGAGTATCTTTTAAATAAAGCTTGTAATCGGTCGATTAGAGAAGGCATACAAAGTTGATATGGATTTGGTAATCTTCGATGGGCGTGGGCCCCACAAGATTACATACACACACAAGTACACAAATATATATAATAATGGTACCTGCCTTTAGTATTATTATTTATTACATCTTTAATTTTAAACAGTATAAATCCAATCGCTACTATCAAGTATATATTTGTTTCTGGGTAAAAAGAGAAAGAAGTATATTTGTGCCATAAAATGTATCAACGTTATATCAAAGTTCACTGCCTTCGGCGAACAACTGGAAAAAATTAAACATTTTTGATAAGCCCTACGGCATTAGTAATTGTTGCAGCTTAATAGCTTAAGGCGATACCTGGAGCTCTGTGAGTTTTCAGTATTGTTTATATAGTCGACAGTGTCGGACGTACATACTTAACTAGTAGTAATAATTATTGAGTTTTCAATTGTGAGTTTTTAAGTATTTGTTCAGTTAACTGGCAATATGATTGCTTTCAAAAATAGTAGCTAATAAAACGTGTACTTAAGTGGCTAACAGCACTTAACTGCTATTTACACCAGGTGTTATAAATTGATAGAAAATCTTTTGGTCTTATATTAGGTACTCGAGAACAGTACGTGGGGTATACATATACCTATATTTAAATTATATGGACTCAAATATTTATATGTACGTTGCTACGCAGGCTCTTATCTAGTTCGGAAAATATTTCAAAATCGGTTTAACGATGTGGAGAAATTATTTCGTTTCGCTAAATTTCATTTTCAATAATATGTGGAACTATCAAGAATTTTTAAAATGTATTTAACCGAAGCGTTTAAATGTGCGATCTAAAATTTTGTGAAATATTTTTAGTTTCTCAGAGAAGAAAATCGGAATCAATCTTATATTTCCTTGACTATTGCAATAATTTCGCTCAAAAGAGATCAGTGTAAAATTTGAAGAAATCAAGTTTATCCTTCTAAAATCTTTAGCTTATCCTTTTTGGTATGCAAATTATTTTATGGCTGCCTCAAATCGGTGATATTTTTTTTGTCCACCATTTATAATTGATTTTTAACACTAATTTGATAATGCAATATTTAAATTATATTGTATTTAAATTCTAAATAAATTCTAAATAGAACATAAAGAAAAACGTTAGTCCTTAGGTGTGAATAATGATTTTATATAACATAATGATTTTATATAATGATTTTTATAAAACAATCAAATTATTTAAGCCATTATAATTGTATACTTATCAGAGGGGGTCTATTAAGATTTTAAGTCTTTCCACACAAGCACCATTTTATTATATGATAATTCAGTTTTTTATCGTTTAAAAAATATCGTAGTTGACATTTAGAAACATTTTTTTATATGCTTTTGACATGAATAATAATTTTCCGAAATTTTGTAGTATTGCCTGAAGTGCGATAAGTGAATTATGGCTTGCACCTGTGAAGTAATTGGCCTCGCCTGCGTCGTGGCGCTCATATTGAGTATATCGGCGAAGGCACCTTATCAAATGAGGATGTTCATTGTTCTGATTGGAGCAGGTGCGATTGTCATGCTGTGCATTCCCTTTATGATCCTGCGGCCCAGAGACTATCGGAATGGACTGTAAGTGAAGAAGTGCTAACGTTTTACCAAGCATAATGTACTTATTTAATTTGCACTTTTTTTGTTAGTGCTCCATCCTGGTGCTTCCGTCAGCTGTGCAGACTCATGGGAATTAGCATGGAGGTGCGCGGCGTAGAGAATGTCAAAAAAAACCATGGCAGTGTGGTACTAATGAATCATCAAAGCGCTTTGGACTTATGTGTTTTGGCGTATTTGTGGCCGGTGATTGGAAGGGCGACCGTGGTGGCTAAAAAGGAGATTCTTTATCTACCTTTCTTTGGCGTTGGAGCCTGGCTATGGGGTACCCTATACATTAATCGATCTCGCAAGTCTGACTCTATCAATTCGCTGCAAAAAGAAGCGATTGCCATTAAGGAGCAAAACTGTAAGATTTTGGTCTTCCCGGAGGGCACACGCAACTCCAAGGATACGTTGCTTCCGTTCAAGAAAGGCTCTTTTCACATCGCCCTTCAAAGCAAATGTACAGTACAACCTGTAGTAATATCAAAATACTCGTTCTTTGATGAGGAAAAGAAATCCTTCCGGCCAGGACATGCTATAATTAACATACTGCCCGAGATATCAACAGACGGCTATGATAAGGAGAGCATGAATAATCTTATTGAACATTGCCGCTCAACGATGCAAGAGGAATACAGGAGGCTGACTAACGAAGCCCAAGGTTTATCAAAGAAAACATCATAAAATCTGATAGGTTAAGCTTAAACTCAGGTTACACAAATTGTCGGTATTTTTAACAAAGCCAAAAATATGTGTATAATACATATATATTGTTTAAATCAAAGCAAATATCTGTACATATGCAACTTCAGCTTTGAATTAAGTTAAATGAACATTAATACTATTCAACTGTATTTTTGATTTATTTTTATTGTTCCTACCATTACGTAGCGGGTATATTGATTGATACACTATGCCAAAGCCGCCGATAAAAGAGAAAACGAAAAATGTACATCTGATTATCTATACAATTTAAGTTTAAAATAAAATTAACATATTTACAAACGAGGAAATAAACGAATAAAATATATGATTCACACATATTTTGTCAAAGAAATAAGAAAAATAATGCCATAAATCCTTGCAGAGGGTCACTTAATACATTGTCGGAATATGACAGATTGTATATTTATGTCCTTTAACTTGTTAAAGGATTGTCAGGTTTGTATAAGTGTTTTGCTTATATGTTGTTTTAGATTCTACAGGATTCTATTGGTAATTCAAGTTTTTAAATAATGTGAACATCTTTCGATTTTTAATTTGAGCGCCTTACAAATATCGATATTTCCTTAAATTTCGATTGGCGGTCGCCCACAATAGCGATATTTATCGGATTTTGTGCGAAATAGAAAATCGTTAAGTCGCCGTTTTGTTGATATTTTTGCATCCCTATTTTAAATACAACAAATAAAATAAGATAAATAAGCAATAAACAGCAGAAATGCTGGTTTAACAACAATAACATTAACAATATTTATTAGTTAATGAATGTGTAAACAAAGGGAAAACCATTACTAATTAAATGGTGAAGATGGAAAATGTGGAAATAAAAACTGAATTACTGGATGTTGAGACCGAACCAGAATCTGAAATTACTCTTCAAATTGGTGAAATAAAAACCGAGCTTGACGATGGCTATCAAATTGTTGTTAAAACTGAACCGGAATCGAATTTCGAACCACATGTGGAACAGCAACTCGAGAGCAGCGCCCAAAATCATCTCAAAACAGAAATTGATATTGAGCCAACGATTATTATGGAAACGGATATTAAACAGGAACCGGGTACCTTGAATATAATATATAAATCTAGTGCCAAAGTTGGGAAAAAGTCTACTAAAGCCGACTCAACGGATTGTCCGGAAAACATAAGCCAGGAAGTGGAACCCAGAAAACTGTATGATATTGAAAGACTACGTCAATTTGGCGATGTGCCTTTGGTGATAAAACGCATGGATCCGCAGGATTTTACAATTAGTTATACCAAAGCTGTTAACAGTGTGGAGATAATCTTGGAAAGACTGCGAAACAATCGGATTCCGACTGGCATTGGAATTGCATTTCGCATTGCTAATCATACACCTTCGTCATGCATTTTGCTGCTTGCGTGAGTGGAATATTTAAACAATCTTAAATGAATTAAAAAATTAAAATACTTCTGTTTACAGCATACTTAATCACAAATGTCATTTCTACAACAACGATAAAATGATCTTATCGAAGGCCCTGCACTATCAGATGTGTCGTGCGGGCATTGATTACCTGATAGTTAATAGTCATATGCCAGTTGGACCTGTTTTCTTTGAGCGCCTCGATAGCTTTCTGGTCTACAACGAGGAATATAAGCTCTTCAAGCTGAAGCCAACCCCAACTGATCCTTCAATAGAGGCCAAATCACCGTTGCCAGCCAACATGTGCTACTCGATTACGACAACGGGCACCACGGGGAAAGCGAAGCTTGTACACGTACCTTATGAATGCATTGCTCCCAATATTGTAGCACTCAGGTGAGTCTGAGCTTACAGGGAAAGTACTCTGTTCAAAGAACACCAAATATCAGTCTATCAATATATTTTTCTACATTTCGACACAGTGAAAAGCTGAATGTTTCCATGGCTGATATTATTTACCTGGGCACACCCTGTACTTTTGATCCGTCTGTTGTGGAACTGTTTTTGGCGCTACAGAATGGTGCCGCCGTGCTAATTACCCACTATTCCATGCGTGAATCGCCCAAGCGCGTGCTCAGTGCTCTGTTCCCAACAAGCGTTACCACGCCCGGCATCACCGTGTTGCAAATGACGCCCTCGCTGTTTCGGCAGTTTGGCGCGAACGCTATTCGAGAACGGATTTTAAGCAGCTCGAGCACATTGAGGTAGGTATTATAAACAACTAAGAATTACGTAAATATATGTTTAATGTGATTTTAGAGTGCTTCTTTTAGGTGGTGAACCGTTTCCATCTAATGCAGAGTTGGCCACATGGATGGAGCCGCAGGTGTTGCTCCAAAAACATATATGCAATATTTATGGCATTACAGAGATCTCCTGTTGGAACCTAATTCACGTTCTCACGTCGTTGCATTCGCGTGTTCCTCTTGGCATGCCGATTGGTGATCAGATTGCGGTTGGAATTCACTATCCACGTAAAAGCAATCTTCAAAAGGTTGGCTGTGGTGAACTTTGGCTAGGTAGTGCCACCCAATGTTGCTATATTCCTGAGATTGATGACTTTAACACTAATCAGAATACTGATATTTGTTATCGTGCCACGGGTGATTTGGTAAGACGATTCGAAGACGGATCCATTGCCTACGAAGAACGCACCAATGATGTGGTCAAGCGGGCGGGTAATCGCATCAGCTTAGGTATGCTATTCGCTGCTAGACTTTTTATAATATGCAAGAGCTTACTTAAGTAATAACTTCCCTCTTCCCTCCAGGACTCATCACGCGCAAGATTGAGAAATGTCTGCACAGCAGCGAGCTGGCCACTTGTCTTTGGCAAGAAGAACTGCAGAAGCTAATTTGCTGCATTCGCTGTCTGGAGCCGAAGACAAAAGTGCAGCAAAGAGCCCAAACCTTTGATATATTATCTAAACTGTCAATTGCAGAACAACCGGATAGGTTTATTTATCTGCAACACTTTCCGTGCAATGCACACGGAAAACTGGATAAGGAGCTATTACTTAAGGAGTGCACGCCGCTGGCTCAGCCTGCACAGGATATACTGAAAAGTTTTCTGCACGACAGGCTCGAGTGTGTGGACACGTGGAATGAACGGATGGCTAAGAAACAGCGCCTTGAACAACTCAGCAGCTCGTCAAACAATCCTAGTGGCTATGATTTGAGTTTTAGGCAGGCCGGCGGCACATCCTTTCATGCCATAACGCTGTGTCGCGAAATTGGCCTGCAGATGTGTATTGATGACGAGCAGCGACATCTTTTCGAGCAGCTGCTGGATGAAAATGTGCCGCTGCGAGAGGTGCTGCTGTTTTTGGATACAGCCAAACTTGTGGCGCGTAATACCAAACTGAAGCCCATCGAGCCGCCTTTAAGTTCGACTATAACCGAATCCCCCTGCAGCAGTGGACCCAGCGGCTTGGTAATTACGCGCTATGAGCAGCCGGCCATACACTTTCAATTCCACTGGAAGATCAACTTTAGCAAGTGTGTGGACTCTCCAGTGGCTCAATACGAGGGTCGCTTTATTTGCGTGGGCGCCCATTCAAAGCTGCTGCGTACTCTAGATGCGGTAACAGGTCAGGAGCAAAGCATGTTAAAGCTACCCGATCGCATTGAATGCAAAGTTACATTTTTAAGTGAGCAGCTGGCCATGGTGGGCTGCTACGATGGTTGCCTCTATGGTTTCAATCCGTTGACCGGGGAGCTAGCTTGGAACGTAGAAATCGGAGGCATGATAAAGGCTCAACCCTTTCTCTCATCGGATGGCGAACGCATTGTAGTCTGCAGCTATGCTGAAGATTATAATGTCATATGTTTGTCCACGGAACGGCAGCAGGTGCTTTGGTGCATGCGCATAGGTGAAAAGGCTATTTTCGCCACCCCATTAGAGCTGCCCAAGAAGCAGGCGGTAATCATCTGTACCTTAGATGGCGGCTATGCACGCGTCTCACTTTTAGACGGCTCTGTGCAGTGGGCTCAGAAATGCAAGGAGCCTTTTTTTGCCTCTCCCGTGCTGGTCGACTCTACTGCTAGCATTTTTCTCTGTGCCGAAGTGACCGGACGTGTTTTGGCTTGCGCTGCAGATAGCGGAAAGATCGTAAGAAACAAATATATTTGGATAGAAATTTTTAATTAAATTTTTAATTCATGCTTTTTAGTTGGCTTCCTATGCGGCAGAGGGCAATATATTCTCTTCACTGGTCGTCAAGGCACCGCCCACCCATATGGGCCATTCGTTTGTGCTCTTTGGATGCATAGATCATCATGTATATTGCTTGCGTTGCAAGACGACAGCCGGACCGACGGCCTCTTTTGAGCTACACTGGAAGCTGGATGTGGGTGGCGCAGTTTATGCCACGCCTACCTTACTAAAACTAGAACCAAGCGGCTATTTGGTGTTTTGTTGCGCTACCGAGGGTCGCGTCGTTTTGGCAAATCTGGGCAATGGCCAGATACAATGGTCGGATAAACTGCCGGGCGAAGTCTTTTCCACGCCGTGCTATATTGAAAGCCTAAGACGCATCTATGTGGGCTGTCGTGATAACTATTTGTATTGTCTGGGTATCTAGAATAAAAAAGGCTATAAAGAACTAATTTAAATGCAGTGGAAGCTAAGAGATCCATAAGAATTTATTGAAACTTTTATAATTTTTCGATAACTTCTTCCAGATATTCCGAGTTTATAGCATTGATTGAAAATATGAATTGAAGACCTTAAAAATTCCTCCAACTGGAAGCAATATTTAAATGTGAGAAAAATAGATAGGTTCTAATCTTTCTAGAAGAATAATCTAAATGAGGATACAAATCAGTTGTCCAAGCAAAGCCGGACGCAATACTGTAAAACATTCCCATAATAAAATTAGAAGACATTTTGAACGAACATATTTTATATTAACCAAACAGTTGCTTTTATTCAAAACGTTGAGAAATTTGGTTCCCATATGATATAATCTTATTATATGTGCTATGGAATCGGTCAAGTGCTGTAACAGTTTGACTTCCGTTCGTCTGCAAATTTCTGCAATAACTACAACAAGTGGTCAAGGATCCTGCGCCGACTAGAGTTTCAGCAATATGAAAGCAGTCATCTTCCGCTGAAATTGGCAATTCTGGTGGTTGTTCCTGTAACTGCTCGGTCTTTTGTTTAGCCTGATTTTGTGTTTCCTCTTCAATTTGACTGAGAGCTTGACGCAGGCGATGAGTGAGTCGAGGAGTTGTATATAGGGAGACAATGGATTTCATAGCTTTGCGATTCTTTCGCTTCTGCAATAATTTTTGCTTGCGTTCAATTCTTTTTTCGATTGAAAGTTTTTGTTCATGTAATTTTTGCTCAGCTTCTATATCAAACTCTGTAGGTGTCGTTTTTTGCTCGGCAAAATACGTGGCCCACAAGGAACGCTGCTTTTTAAAGAATTCATCATCAAAAACTAGCTTGGTGCTTCTCCTAAGGTAAATCATAGATCTGATTGATCTTTTGTTGTTGGCAAGATTCTCGACGCTGTACTGTGAAGTTTTTGCTGACATTTGGTGCATCATTTGACGCCGCTTGAAACGACCAATTTGCTGTAATTTATCCTCGTAATTTTGGTTTATAACATGCAAGAATTCCTCATGCATATATGGATCATTATTCGATAAAAGTAACAGAGTATTATAATGGTGCGGATCACATTGATATGCTTTCAATAGGTCCTGGTCAGCCACACTATGGGACAGGTCATGAGACATTATCACCCTGTAGAGCGCGGTTAAATTGAAATATTTTTGGCTATTTACTAGTTTTTTCAATTGTATTTTATAGAACATTCTATGCATATCGTGTAAGTTGATGGTGTCCTTCACTTTAAGCTCATACTTTGAAGATTCAGCATTACTAGATATGCGTTGAAGAATGCTGTCTTTTCGATGTCTTTTTAATACATTTCGAAGGAAAATTTGCATTTGCAATAAATAATAATACTTTAATTCCTCTTTTATATCTAGAATCGAACGTTTAGAAACCTTCAACAATTGATTATGCATTTTGATGACATCGTTCCATACATCACCCAACGATTCCATGGGTATAAAACTTTTAGTCGAGCTGGCGTCATTCCCAGTATTGGATCTCATATCCTTTAATATTTCCCGATTGTTCTTTTTTTGTGCAAATAATGCTCTAATAACCAGGGCAGCTATATCACTCATTGTTTTAGTTTTGCAAATTGCCGATGCCTGCTCTCTGGCTGGGTCTTGCTCGTTCTGAAAAACGCTGTGGGATACCAAATCTAGTTGTTCATGTAATTCATCAAGGCCTTTTAGTAAGCCTTCGCTACAGACAGGTATAAGGAATTTTCCGAACGACATTTTTTTTGTTAGCTCTTTTCCTGCACTAACCCTCAGTGAAAGAGATTGAAGATTAAGATCGTTTTCGTGGGAATATTTTCTTAATTCCAACATGTAAATAGCACACTGTATAATTCGCTTATTTTCAAACAATAAACGCTTCAAAATACGTCTTACTTTAAGTCTGTTCAAGGCTTTAAACACGGCATAATCTTTCAGGACATTCTCCAGATGGCCAACGTATCTGTTTAATTTGTAATAACCTGTTTTTAGATTAAGCGGTCTAAGTTCAAAAAATTTATGTTTCGATCTGCGTAACGCTTTCAGGCTATTGGCCAACCATTTTTTACACTGCCCCAAAGATCCCAGCATATCATCATAGCTTTTCGAATTACACGCCTTATTCTGTGTGTTTTTTAAAAGCTCACAAATTGCTTTTGACAAAATGTTTCGTATTACTCGAAGTTCCTGCAACTGTTTTAATGCCCGATTTTTATTTATATACAGCCGCTGATACTGACCTTGATGAAGCCGCTTCATTATCAAAATTAATTAGACAAATTTGTTTGTTTTTTTGGAATTTATATGGTAACGTATAATTTTTAATGTAAATTGACATTTATTTCAAATCAAATCAGCGATTTAAAGCGCAGCAAGCACAACCTCCTCAGTTCAGGTTTTTTAACCGGAACTCGATGAAATGGTCATTTGCTTCGTTTAAAATATTCTCTTTTTCGAATCTGCAAGGACATGTAATCTTCGGAGCGCTGAAGACAGCCTTTCCCTAGTAGTTTTTCTTATCAATTTTTAAGGATCATCAAATATATGGGCATAAAATTTTTCTGGAGAACTGATAAATAATTTATTTTTCTGTATTCATCAAAAAAACTTTTCAAAAAAATATAATATACTTTCAATTAAGTAAAACTAATCTATTGACTTCATATTTGGGCTATAAATTATTCATTTCATTTAGAAGAAGCTTTTGATGCCGCCTTCAGAACTGCCGCTGCTTTTGCCTTATTCTGACGCATTTGCTCCAAATCTCGTTCCCTTTGGGGTATAACTTCCTTGGTGTTGGGGATGCGGGCACATTTAGCGGGCTTAAGGGCAGCGGCAATCGAGGTGGAAGGTTTTTCTGGAGTAACTGGTATCGTTGTTTCTGCAGCTTTCCTTTTACCGCGCTTTGGACGCACATTATTCGGATTATCATCAACTGCCGCCTCTTCCAAGGCTTCCTGTTCTTCAGTAGACAACGCTGCCTTTTTACGAGTGCGACGAGGAGCACGTTTTGGTTTCTCTGGCGTCTCTTCGTTAATCTTTCCTGACATTTTATCAATGGCGTTTCGCACGCGTTTACTGACCATTGGCTCATGCACTCGCAGCGCACTCTTGGCCGTAAAGTAATTTCGTATAGATCCTTGGATTTTCTTTTCATTGATTTTCTTCATGACCGGCATGAGAATATCATCCGTTTTTGATGTTGTCCAACCAAAAGATTTACGCGTAAATTCGCGTAATGATTCCACATCAGGGGAACCCCAGCTGAATGCATCACGATTGTCATCCACTTTGGGTGTTAAATAGGCCTCCACTACGGGACCACTGGGAAAACCCTCATGAAGCTCAATATTTTTGAGCTTCTTGCGCAGAGAAAGACGCGCCGAGCTGCCCGGAGGCAAGTTGGAGTTCTTATGAGCCTGCCACCAATCTCGAAACTTGATCAATGTGGAAAGAACAGACTGCATGGAGACCGAGGAAGATTTGTCTGGAGAGCTAGCATCCAGCGTAGAGCTCGAGAAAGAAGCCAGAATTTCCAGTGCAGTTACAGCACCAATGCCGTGTATGCCTAGAAAATGTTAGAGATTACTTAATATTCTTCAATGCACAATTATATAGCTTACCCGTTGTGTAATCACTGCCCACCAGGCATGCCAACTGTATAAGCTTGCCGCGATTGCAATTAAATGTTTGCTCAATTTGTTCGGCTCGAAATTCTAGCACATGCTTGTTTTGGGCAAAGAAATTCTTATAGACAGTGCGACCGCCAAATAGCCAAATATCGCTATCGTCCGTAATGGTGCCATGGGTAAGCTCTACGGCATTGAGAAAGGCGCACTGTGCTTCCGCCTCCATTGGCGCTACAATATAGGGTATGCCAAAGAGCCGCAACAGTTCCTGACAATCGTTGCTCATGCGCTGACTAATGGATATACCCATGCGATCCTGTCGGTTACGTTCGACTTCCAACTCCCGACGTTCATTTACCAAATTACTTGCCATTGTTTGTAACTCTTCAGTGGTATTTTGTGCTTTCAAAGTCTCCGCAGCGTTCTTAATAATCTCCTGGAAAAAAACACATATTTTTAGACTTATTGAGCTTTTAAATTTGCTTATTTACCTCTCTGTTCAACGGTTTTACGGGTTCCGGTTCCGGTTCCGGTTCCTTCACTTCAAAAAGCGATTTGGCCGCTTTGCTAGATTTTTTATTTGGTGAGCTGCTATCGTCGCTGAGCTCGTCTCCAGCTCGTTTACGTCCTGATTTCGGTGTGCGCTTTACATAGAATGGTTTTATTACTTTCGGAGTTGTGGGCGGTGTTACATCTGCATCTGAGGGTTTATCAGGGGTGCGCTTTATCTTATAGCTGGTTTCAAAATAATCTGTTATTGCTTTGTTCTTACTGGGAGTATTATTGGGTGTTCTGCTCTGAGTTCTTTCGTTTTCAGTGTCAGTAAGCTCAATGATCTCTTCGGATTTGAAGGGTTTTGTAGCCTCATCATCGGATGATAACTCAACGACCGCGGTATCGCTTAGTTTAATTGATTCAAGTGTAATATTTTTTACTTCAACCGTTTGCTTTTTCAGCTCATCAAGCAGAGAGTTTATTGGCGCTTCTATTGTTGGTTCTGAGGTAGTTAATGTTATGTTTTTAACGTCTTCCTTTTGTTTTTTGAGCTCATCCAGTATAGATTCAAGTGGAACAACGGGTTTTATATTTTTTGACTTTGGTTCTGAATCTGATTCTCTATCACTCTCTGATTCCAATAGTTTTTCACTATCTGTTATCAAAACAATTTCATCAGGATTTGCTAACGTTTTCGACTCTTCTCCATCAACTTCCGCTTTTTTTGGTTCACTTTCAAAAATATCTTTAAAAAGATCATTATCTTGATTTAATGCTTCTGCAATATTAACACAAATTTCAAGACTCTTTTTGTTTGGTATTTGCTTTGTCTCAACAACCTCTTCCAAGTCGGAATCCGTATCGCTATCAATTAATTGAATTAGTTCCGATGTAGCTTGATTCTTATTTTCTTCCATTACCACAGGAAGTTCTTTGGCTTCTTTTTCTGCAATATTTTCATTTGTAATTATTTTTGCCTCAGTAACTTCTTCCAAGTCTGAATCATTATCGCTAACAATTTGTATTGGTTTCGATTTAGTTTGTTCTTCAATCAGAGTTTTCTTGCTTTCTTCAATTGCTAGGGAGAGTTGTTTGGCTTCTTCAATGGATGTGTCCGCCAGATTAGGCGCTGCCGTTTTATCATCAATCATTAAGAAGCGCTCCAAACTTTGCGTATCATTTAATTGTGTTTTTTCCATAATATTGTCCACCTCCTCATCGTTCATGCCTCCGTATTCAATCATATATGTGCGTGCAGGTCCTTTGGCCGCATGACGTAATTGTTTACTTTGTTCTCGATTGAGCCGCAAATCCTGATCCGAATCATAATCGTAGTCTTTCTCGTCATAGACTTTGCCCGATTCCTCAACGGAGAGTGCTAATGCCAAGGCTAAATCGGTATCATATTCTGCACCCAGCTCTTTCTTAGGCTCTGTTTTTTTCGAGGTGCTAGGCTTTTCATCAAGTATCTCTTTCTCTTCTTCCTCCTCAATAGGCTCACATTTTAACTTCAATTTCTTTTGGCTATCTTCTAAAGCCTTTTTTTTAAGATCACGGACCAACAAAAATCGTGTATGCTCATCGGAACTTATTTGACGTGTACTCTGCTCTATAGCTGTGGGCGTAACGATGCCCTCCTCGGAGAAAAACTCTGACAATTCCGCATAGGTGAGTGTATGGCCGCCCATTTCCTGTTCCGCTTGCTCAAGGCTCTCCTGTACAGCGCGTCGTTTGAGCAAACGTTTCATTTGGAAGGAACAAAAGTCATCACTACGCGCAGGCAGCTCATGCAGTCGACCCCAGGATGACTGTTTGCGTGTCTCCTTGATGTCTGTGAGGATTTCATGCCGTACATCAGCCGGTAGGTCTTTAAAATGTTGACTTCGGACATCTATGGCCTGCAAGCTGGCATTGTAGGAATGACGCGCTGTTGACTCATCAAATGAGCTATCCGAAGTGGTATAATCCTGATCCTCTAACTCACTATCCGCTTCACTAATTTGAGCGGCAGTCGCAGCCGGTAGTTCTGGCAATTTAAAGAGATCATCTTCATCATTCTTGCCCGATTTCCCAGCTTGACGTTTTGCAGGTGATTTAAGCAGCAGTTCCGCATTTACTCCCAGTGCTTGCTGCACCACCTTCTCCTTGGCCAACGACTCTAGCAGCAGTGCCTGTATGCGATCAGCCTCATTGCTCAGCTTGCTCCTTTGCTGCTGACGACGAGCCTGGGAATGGGATAATGATAACAAAGCTCAAACTGAGAACAACTCAAAGTGAGAACACAAAACTGACAATTGTATCGCGCTTCAATTGTGGCACGGCGCCATCAAAGATGAAAACCGGCTTTACTCGATAGTAGAGTAACTTGCAAAGTCTGTGAAACAGGCCCAGGAGATGGGCATTGTTCAGCGCAGATCCTTTGCTGTCCTGGAAGCCCTTTACCACCTGATGCAGCCATATGGATATATCTGTCAATTGTCAACATATTATTTCGCAAGTAATTGCAAGAGATGAAAATGCAATTGCTTACCAACGGCAAGTATTTTGCCCTCTAACGTTTCCACTGGAACCGGCTTTCCACAGGGCTCAATGAGCTTCCATAGGCCAGTTACTCCCATTTAACTTATATGTAAAAATTATGGTTAAAAGCATAAACAAGTTTATTTAAATGATTCTTAAACATCCATGCACAACCAGACCGCGAGTCTCGCGTCGCAACTATCGATACTTCAAAATCTGACGATTTCTATTTGAATTCATGTATCGATATCTTTCATTCATCTTACGATTTATGTCTATATAATAATTGTACCATTTTCACTTAATAATAAAAATATATAATCAATTAATTTTAAAATTATACTTGTATAGAGTGCTTTTGTTTTGTCATAAAAAGTATACAAATAAATAAATAAAAATTGGTTAAAAAGGAAAGAAGGAAGAAGAATAAATAAAGCTTCGATTCGGGTAGAAATGTACCTTTCAACAAAATGTACCCAATTGTCTTGAATTTTTGTTCTTTCTTAGCAAAAAGGATTTCAAGTCAACATCCACTGAAGGGTATAAATAAATATTGTAGTTTTCTATTCTACCGTACAAATAAACTAGCAATTTGTTACCCCTGTGCCTAGGTGTGTCTTTGTACCCAAACAAAAGTGTAAGAAATTGCGATTTTCAGCGCCTGATATGAGCAGAGAAAAGCCAAAAAATTGTTGCTCCTAAATTAATATTTTTATTTTAAGTATATATACTACAGACTATTGTTAACATAATGCAAATATATAAATTGTAAACCCGATTAAGTATGTGGATTTGACTATTCTGGAGCATCTACGTTTGCAGCGGGAGCTGCAGCAGCAGCTGTGGCTTCACTGGCATCTTTTTTACTGTTCGCTTTGCTTTCCTTTTTATCCTTGACCATCTTGCGATATACTTCTAGATCCTGGGTGAGCGGTGGCACAAAGCTTTCAAAATCCAGATCGTTGAGTGTCTGCAATATATCCTTGGCTGTGATAGTCCTGTGATTCTGTTTATGTGCTAATGCCGTCGAGGAGGAAGTCACGAATATGGCAAAAACCGATGCGGCTTTTGCGATGGCTGCACGCGCCTCTTTGCTGACGTTGGAGCCATCCGGCAAAGCTTCTTTAATTAGACGCGTAATAACAGCGGTGGGTAAATTTAAATCTTCAATGCGTTCAACCATATTGTACTATTCTTCAGTTGCAAATGCGTCTTGTTATGATTTCCCGCGTTATATCCAGCTGTTGTATGAACAGTGTTGTATAACACAAGGCGCGTGGTTTTTCTTAGAGATGTGTGCGAAACGGTATTTATCGATAAGTTTTAATAAATTCTGGTCACTCTATTAGCATCAGCATAAACATTTTGCGCGTTTATTTACCAAGTGGTTTCCAAATATTTTGGGTAATTTGCAAATAACGGCGGCATAAATGTGCAATAGACAGTCTAAAAGTGTATTTCAGTTGTTTTATTTGGAACTCAGGTGATACGAGCCTTGTGGGTGTGTACCCACTCAAACAGCGCTCACGCGCACATGGAGCATACGACGGCGACGCCGACGCCAACAACAACAACAACAACAACGCCAAAGAAACGTAGGCACAGCGAATATCATGATCCGGATTATGGCTTTGGCTACACTGACGTCACAACTGAAAGCAGTAGCAGAGAGAAACGCGTTAAGCGAGAAGAGAAGGAGGAACAGAATCAGGAGCTTGAACAAGATATTCATATTAAAAAGTTAGCAGCGGGCGCAAACGTGGCGGAAATTGTACGCGTTGAATTTCAAAAGGAGCTGACCATTAAGGAGCAACAGCTGAGCGAGATTGACACGCGTCTGCTGAAAGCACGTCAGCTGCTGGATAAGCTTCGTTATCATATTGTCAGTGAATACTATAGAAAGCAACAGGTGTCCCTATCAGCAGCGGATGTTGCTAAGGTACGTTCCAGCGACAGTTTATTCGGTGATGCAGTGGAACGTGATGGTGCGCAGCTGCCCCTGCATCCTGCTATAAAGAAGATTGTGGGCAAAAGTCCTGCTCTCATACCATTGCATCTACCGGAACGTACAGCTGCAACGCTAGCCAAGGAAACAATACGTCTGCGTAATCCGGCGAATCGACGTGCTGAGCGTCGACGACAGCAGAAAATACGTGAGCAGGGCATTGTCACTGATCACACACAGGAGCAGCAGGAAGTGCAAAAGCAGAAGCAAACAGAAGCTGATGATCAACCCTGCACGAGCAGGCAGGCCTACGCGCGTCAGCTGGAACTTGAGTCATCTATACCTGCTCTGAATTCCTCACGTTTAAATAACAAGAACAAGTTCCACTTTGTGGTGGGCAACACATCCAAATATGTGGGAGGCGTTGATAGCGACTCCACGAGCAATCAACCGTTGGCCTTTAAATGGTTAGTTTACGTTCAGGGCAAGAATCTGCCACAGCCGCCAGAGGCGTATCTGAAGAAGGTGAGTCGTAGAGCTAATATAATACTTTTGGTACCATCGATAAACTTGATAATTTTGCCTGCAATTTCGATAGTTTTTCCTCTCTCAATCGCAACCAAGTTGTTAAAATTTCCTTTTTTTTTTAGGTGCGGTTCCAGCTGCATCATTCGTATCGCCCCAACGATATTGTTGACGTCCATTCTCCGCCCTTTCAGCTGACACGGCGCGGCTGGGGTGAATTCCCCATGCGGATTCAGCTCTACTTTCAGGATCATCTGCAGCAGAAGCCCGTTCAACTTATGCACAACATTGTGCTGGACAAGACAATGTGCGGGCTGCATACAATGGGCGGTGAGACCATTGTGGAGGTTTGGCTACGTGCGGATGCTACTACCGTTACAAATACAACAACAACAACGCCGCCAAGATCCATCAAGGGAGAGCCGCAGATGGCAACAGTTCCATTTCCTGCTGAAGCTTCATTTGTCGACAGCCTGAAGCCACGCACTATTTCTATAACACAAAATAAAGAGGAACTGGATGATAATCTATTTGCCTGCATTAACAAGATTGAGATGGGTGATGATATTGAGCAAATTGAGCCCACTGTGGTGGTCTCAGAGCCCCTGAAGCTGAGTAGCCCCAAAAAAGCGTCACCCACCAAAACTGTCGAGCTTCCAGCTGCACCGCGTCTTTCTCCCTCCGTGGCTCAACCTGCTGTCAATGGAAACTCCGGAAGCATTAAACATCAATCAGTATCTGAGCAATTGCGCAATGGACACGCTAAAACTCCTGTGAAGAACAAGGTCTTCCAGAAGGCAGGCAAACTCTATATCATAGATCCGCAACAGTCTAAGCTGAAGCAGGCTGCCAAGCAACAGTCGCTACTGAAACCGCAGCTCAGTCTGCTTAAGCAGCCAACGAAGCAGTTATCCAGCCGCTGGCATATGCTGCAGTGCATCCAAAATGATCATGGCTATGCCAACATGAGCAGTCAACACGAAGTGGTGCTGACGCCAGCGCCCCAACAAAGTCAACGTCTGAGTCTTGAGCAGCTCTTTAGTGGCATACAGTTCGAGAGTATGCGTAGTGCTCTGGAGTTTTTGCTGCGTCGGTTGCCTTTGACGGGTGCCTTACAGCTAAGCCGCGAATTTGGCTTTGGTAGCCAAACACAGGTCGCATTCCAGGCGCAACCCGCGCTGCGTCAACGCTTCTTTGAGTATATGCGCGGTCGCATTTTGTCGCGCTGCATGCGGCAACATATACACTTGCAGAATCTTCATGCCAGTGGCAAGGAGCACTTTTGGAGCGTACGTGAGATTACTTCTTTTGCAAGGCTACATGGCTATACACCGCCGCTAAAAATGCTTTGTGTTAGCCGGCAAAAAGCCAGCACAGCGGATACGTCGCTAGCGCACCGTGTACAGGAGCAGCTTAAGGAGGCGCCACAAGAGCAGCTGCCGTATTGTACTCTCACTGCAAGAACCCGCCTAGATAGCTGGATAGCAGCACAGACGCAACGTTTGCAATTGCGTACACAACAAACAGAGGATGAGCAGTTCATCGATATACTAGGCATGGATGCGTTGCACTCACATAGTCGTCGATCAGCCCACTTGCTGAATAACAATCCAAAAAACCATCAGTTGCTTTATTTACCGCCGCCGGAGGAGCTCGAAACAGCTACGCAGCTGGTGCGTGATATGTGCAAAGATGTAGGTATTGTTCTCGATACGGAACAGTCTGTGCCGGGCATCTCTCAATCCTTGGCACTCACTCTATTAGCCCATGTCCTGCGCATGTTTATCGAAAGGTTGGTGCGACGCACGGTCGCTTCCAAACTGCAGCAACAGCAGCAATCACAAGCCATAGAAACGCTGCCGCCAGCGGCAGCCAACTTGGAACTAGCTCTGTTACCTTACGATATTGGACGCGTAATTGCCAAGAGCGCTGAGCTTGATTTCCTCGGTAATTGTAATCTTGGCGTGGCTCATATGGATTCTCAATCCTAGTCATTGCTTTAGTCACAATCGCAGTCGCCATTAGAAGCCATCGTGTATTGAATTTATTCGTATCCAAATTCACTAGGTTATTAGCTATTGATTAATAGGTTATTTTTAAATATATTTCTATGTTATGTAATTCATTAATAAATTATAATACATTTGAATGTAAATTGGGCGCTTTTTACTTGGGTTGTGAGCAGAACTTGAATTTTCTTGAATCTTTGAGAAGAGCCCAGCTAGAATTTCAGATATGAATTGAAATAAAAAGATGTTGCTTACCTTTTTAAACTGAAGGACTATTTTGGATTATATTAAGAATACTTTCTAAGGCTTGGCATAATCAACACCTTTCAATCGGGTCTATAGGCTGGCTTAAAACATCCAAATCCATCTCATTATTTCCTGCTGTTAATCCAATTCGCTTCATCTTTCGAATGGTTATCAGGCCTTTAGCTAGTTAACGCAAATAAAAGTATCTGTTTAAAAGGTTTGTTTTTAGTAAATATACATTTATTTCATTAAATGATCTTTTTTTCTGTTGCTTTTTAACAATGTAAATATTCAGCTAACTTTTTTTTTCGTACACTATGTTATTGCATTTATAATTGTTGTCCTTTTTTTTCTTTTAATTTTTGAAACGATCTACATACAATTTAGGGTAAATAGTTTAGTACAACTAATGGATTATAATAGGCTTGTTTTCTTTTTGTTTAAGGTTTGTTTTGAAAAAAATAAAAAAAAGTAGAAAACAAACTAAAGAGAAACTCTATTTTTAACTTGTTTTCTTTTAAATAATACTTGAATTAATGAAACTAAATTATATTAGGTGTAAATTGTTTTTTCTTATATATTAGGTATATTTCTCATGAGTGTAGAATCACAGCCTTTTCACGAACATTAAACATCGAGGTTCTGTTCTGTTTTGAATTGTCCAGTATTAAAAGTTTTTTTCTTTTTCCTTTTGGGTGATATACATATATATATATATATAAATTTATGTAAGTAAATATATATGTATTTTTTCTTCAGCTTTTTTCTTTTTTGTTTAATTAAAGTTGCTTCGCAAGTGCTCTATGAATACGCTAGTTTAGGTGGCTGTCTAGGCAAATAGTACATATATTAACTTTCTAATTTATACAAATAAATAGTCATTAATTATGACGTACAATTGTTTCTTATTAAGGCAAAAATTGTAACTAAAATTGTGTTAATAATTAGGTTTAACTAAAATAATGAATAATCAAATTCTTTTGGATAACAAATGTTATTATTACGTACATTCAATTCAAATTTTCTACTAAATAATTATATATATTTAAGCTACTTGAATTAGATTATACAGAAACTAGAGAGAGCTGGAGCTGATTAACTAAATGGCTAGGAGTAACTAATATTAATCGGTGTCGAAAGGCCACATATTTAAACAGAAAGCACATGTGAGTGTGTGTGTAAGTAGAATATAGTGTAGTATTACTCGTCTTATTAATAATCAATATGTATTTTTAGTGAGTGTTGGTGTCGGTGTTGCTGCAATTTAGCGCTGGATCAGGTAATCGTTGTTATAATCTGATTCTTAGACCCATAATCGGCGATTCTGTAATAAATGTAAATATACCTTAATTAGAACAGAGAGCTCAATAAAAGGCTTGATTAATTGCAATTGTATAAATAAAAGGTCACAAAATCATAAGAAATAAAAACTGGCTATTAAATTTGCTACATGCATAAACAAATGAAAAATCGTGCAAAACAAACTTGCAGTGAAGCTATTTTCTTTTTGTGCCTTTTACCTATAAATTGATGAGGCTGACGTCGAGCGCGACCAAGTAACTAATAAACCCTCACCTCTGCTGCGCTCACGTTTGCTGTGTAGAATGACTTTGGTGCTGTCGTCCGGGCACATCGAAGTGCGCACTGTAGTCAGCAAAAGGCTACAGAAAATGGCAATAAATGTATAAATATATTAATCAATTTACATAAATTAATTGTCAATTAATTACCGCGGCAGCACAGCAACCACTGTGGATAGCAATATGACCAGCCAGTGCACCGCAGAGGCAAAGCATGTAAAGATCACCCAGTAGGTCGAGGGTAGTCCAAAACAATTGACGCACATAGAATTGTATACAACAGAGAAGAGGTAAAAGGAGCCCAAGCTAATCACTATAGATATGACATGTAGCACCGTCTAGAAGGAAAAATGTTACATTTTTAATAAATCATTATGCATTCTTCTATGAGAATATTCCTTATTATTCCTTACCCAGGAACGTATTTCAATGGCACAGTGTACTAAATTCGCAAATAGGCAACAGGCCGTAATTGTTGTACCAAATTCCCAGATACCCACATCACTCTCCGCATAGGCGCAGAGAGCAACAAAGAATATAACAAGAGATTGGTACAGTGCATCCAAGAGTATCAGCCAAAAGTCATGAGGCCTATAAACGAGACCTAAGCGACCCTATAAAAACACAAATATAATTGAAATTAATTAAGGAATTAAAAACACTTTCAATATCAATAAAATTTAACTTACATTTTTGTAAAGATAAGGATTTTTCAGTAGCAAATCCTCTGGCACTCGATTATCATAGACACCAATGGCCAAGGGCGGCAGTGAGGTGAAGAGCAAGTTATAAAGCATTAAATACATTTGGTCCATCATTACAGAGCCGGAGAAGCCGCAGTATAATTGATACCAGAATATGAGGAAAACAAAGGCCTGAAAAGAAAATATAATAAACATTAATCATAACATTAAATTTGACTTTCTCCAGTTGTCTCTCCAACCTACCGCATTCTTATAGAAAAAGTAGAGTATCATACGGGCCAGGCGATCATAGCACCAGTAGCCGTGTGAGAGCAGTAGTCGCTCCAGGTAACGAAAGCGGGAGAGTGTAAAGTCAGCGGCCATAACCGCTTGCATGCCCTCCTGACCAGAAATGCCCACACCCACATCGGCCATTTGTATCATGGAAACATCGTTGGCACCGTCGCCAATAGCTAAAGTGCGAAGATTGAGCTCCTCTTTGACAACCTTGACCAGGTAAGCTTTTTGCAGCGGCGTCGAACGACAGCAAAGCACCGAGGCACAGGCTTTCGCCAGCTTGAGGAATGGCAGAATCAACTTAGATCTGAAATGTATAATCATTTTTATCATAGTGTCTTGTAAAACTAAGCAAAATTATTTACTTTGGATCCAGTATAAAGGTCAACGTCTTGCCATCCACAACCAAGGCGCGGGGTTTGTAGCGCGGCGTCAAACTATATCCTGTAGAGGCTGTTGCCTTCGCATTTCTGATCTCAGTCAGATAGAAATTGATCGCCGTCTCAGCAGCATCTCGAGATCGAGCGGTTAGCCTATAAAGAAAGTTAAATATATAAATGAATATAAAGAGTCTACAGGGTAAGGACTAAGGATAAAAAATAAACTATATTGATAATATTGAATTTCTCTTTCGAAAATTTATCGAAACTCACTTGATTAGTTCCATTTGTTGAGTAAACAGTTTCGCCGAGTATGCAATATTTATAGCCGTTTCCGGTTTGTCACCTGTGAGCACCCAAACGGAAATGCCTGCTGATAGCAACGATGCTATCGTCTCGGGCACACCATCCTGCAATCGATCCTCAATGCCCGTCGCTCCCAGCAGCGTCAGATTACTCTCCAATTTAGCGAAAGAATCGCGCAGTCGGCGTTCTCGATTCTCCAATGACATTTCAATATCCTGATGACGCGCCCACCAATCCGTATAGTCGGCTGCATTCAAAGTGCGCTTCGCCATGACCAGAATTCGTAGACCCTCGCGGGCATAACGATCGAGCTGCTGTTGCGTCTGTTCGCGGAGCAAGCCTTAAAAGAAGCGTAAGTAAAATTATACATCTGTAAGAATCATGGATCAATCCAAATAACTTACCTTCGGGACTATTAAGGGCACAAGGCGCCAGCACGGGCATGATAGAACTGTCAGCGCCCTTTGTGTAGAGGACAATTTCCTGGGTGCCCGTTTGTCGAACCACAATGGACATGCACTTGCGACTGGAGTCAAAGGGCAGTATCTTAAGTATCTCATACTCAACGGTGGCAGCTGCTGTGGGCATGCTCACTAGAATGTGATTCGGACTGCGATTTAGCAGGCAGCAATCGTAGCTGTAAGCGGCATTGACCAATGCCAGCTCATCGGGACTCTCAGCCTCGTACAAAGGACGTCCGTCAGCGGTTCTGTAGATAGTCTGCGTCTTCGTTGGACTGCGAAGAATTAAATTAAATTAATAAATTAAATATAAAAAATACAAGTGAAAAGAACTCACTTCATTTTGAGTCGCTTGCCTTGCGTCTTGGCATTCAAAAAGGTAGCTATGCTGGTGATCTTTGAATTAATCACAGCCTTGGCCCGTCCAGTGGGTGAAATGCTGTTGGACAGCGCCTTATTCTTCATAGGCGGCGAAGGGGATTCCGAATTGGGTGTGGATTCGGGCGAGCTGCTGATAGGCGACAGCGTGGGCTGATGGCTTGCCGCTGGCATGGCAAAAAGCAGATTTGGTGGCGGCGAGGGTGTCACTGAACGTGACTCGGCTAGCCGCGTATATCGATCAGCTGGCACAGCCATAGCAGCAGGTTGGACCACTGCTCCACCATTTAGTATAGTTGTCGTTGTTGTTGTCGTGGTTGTTGCCAGCAGTTTGCCACGCTGCCTCACATGTTTTAGCGAGGCCGGAGAGGGTCCAGCAACGGCGGCGGTGGCGGCTGCAGGAGTGCTGTTGTTCTGATGCACCTCAATGATGCCGCTGGCATTCATGAGATCCCGATGCGGCGCTGCACTAACAATAACTGTATTGCAAATGGCCAGAACCACAAGAAACTCCTGTATACGCTGAGCATTGGGCGTCAAAAAGGCTCCACCTACGCCCAGTTGCGTCATATCATCAATTAACCCCTCATTGGGCAGCAACGGTGGCGCTGGTGCTCCGGGCTTGGCATATAATTTCTCCAGCTCCGATGGCGGATGATTATAGTCGGCTCCATTGACCACGCAACGTCGAAAGATCATTTTGTTCTCAGTCAGTGTGCCTGTCTTATCTGAGAATATATGCTGTATCTGTCCCAATTCCTCGGTTATATTCATGGCACGACATTCCGTCTGTTTGTTGGTATCCGCATCATACAAATCGATGTTATTGTGTATGTGAAACACCTGCAGTATTTTGCATAGCTCAATTGTCACGTACAGCGAAAGGGGTATCATCACTTGCAGTATTATGATATACGTCCAAAAGGTTAGCATACCCTCGTACGCCGGGTCCACGGCAAAGGGTAAATAGGGCACGGGGAAATTAACAAACGAGCGCAGCCACATTGTGCAGCCGATGGCGCCAACAACGCAAAGGATCAACAATATTATCACACACCTGCAAAGTAGAGCATACCCAAACGAGTGCAATTAAGAACGAGGTATATTTTAGGGACATCTGGTTCAGAATTTCTCGAACCAAATCTCTTCGAAGACTAATTTCTTCAACCATTAAAATACCTACCATATCACATCAATATTCATTTGCTGTTCCACCTGGGAGCGTTTGTACCTTGGACCACTATTATTCAGCATGGATTTTGTCTCATGTCCAGCATAAACGACGATGCCTTCAATGTAATCCGTATTCTGAAAATATCAAAGATATACAACGATATATCCAGTTAAGGTAAGAGTATATATAATGAAGGGATTGTGCTTGGGAATTTACCTTCAGTCTGCTTTCTCTTAACAAAAGGCACTCGGTCGATATGGGCACACGTTCCCCAGATGGATGTATTAAGGCCCCATGGAATCTATATAGCTTTGTTGTTGGGGAATCCGCCTCTACGCAACTCATAAACTTGCTGGGCACAAATATATTCTGCATTTCCGTAAAGCCACGTACAACCTGTACAATTTATAAAATGCCAAATTGATAAGCCATATCAGACACACGTATTCCCAATAACAGGTAAAACACTTAACAAGTTGTCAGATACAAACATACCTCACGGCGCTTTAGATTTGTTTCCCCATCCAAGTCGCAGGTGTCTATGTAGCATACCCCATGTGGATCGCTTGTCCGCAGCAGTAATATATCAGCGGGCACCGTCTCATTATTTGATAAATGGACAATGTCGCCCACTCGCAAATCTTGCCATTTGGTTTTCTTGTAGCGCTCCGTTTCCCTGCAAAAAAAAGGAGTTGATCGACCAATTAGATTAGGGAAAAACACTATTATTATAGTATCCATACATATACTAACTAAAATCAAGCTTAAAAAATTCTGGAATCAAGATTAAATTAATCTTGAATCAAGATTAAAAAAATCTTGAATCAAGATTAAAAAAATCTTGAATCAAGATTAAAAAATCTTGAATCAAGATTTAATTAATCTTGAATCAAGATTTAATTAATCTTGAATCAAGATTAAAAAAATCTTGAATCAAGATTAAAAAAATCTTGAATCAAGATTAAATTAATCTTGAATCAAGATTAAATTAATCTTGAATCAAGATTAAAAAAAATCTTGAATCAAGATTAAAAAAATCTTGAATCAAGATTAAATTAATCTTGAATCAAGATTAAATTAATCTTGAATCAAGATTAAAAAAATCTTGAATCAAGATTAAATTAATCTTGAATCAAGATTAAAAAAATCTTGAATCCAGCTTAAATTAATCTAAATAGATTTCGATTCTTGATTTTCGGCTTGATTCAAGAAAAATGAGTACTTCCAGCCCGGATCTAATTTTAAGCTAAAATTCTGAAAATTTACTGCTTATTAAGCAGAAGATTGGCAATTGGGAAATAATAATAGCCAAAATGAAGTAACGTTGAGCCATTTATAGAATCGAAACAATTTGGAAAATATGAGATGACGTGCTGTCTGAGTGGTTCGATTATTTGAATTGGATTACCGCAATCATTATGTGAACCCCATTATATAGTGGATATACTGTGGACTTTGTACTCGAAAAACAAACATTAATAAATGTCCAATTCAGCTGTCAATTACACGCAAGACAATTTGCATGCGACTAAGTGGAAGAAAGATTGGGGCGGGGGGAAGAGGAGGTGTAAACAGTCCACGGATTTTATAGACATTTTAGTGCAAATAGAGTCAAGGTAAACCCCATTAGGGATAATGCTCATCATATGTGAAGTGCGCTTCCTACTCGTAAAATAACAAGAAAATTGCACAATAATAGCGCAACAATAACCAAAGCCAAAGCCAAAGCCAACCCAAATCCAATGCCAACGGATCGGCGGCTCCTGTCCAGGGCTAACCTTGAAGTCCTGCTTTCAAAGCCTTTCAAATACACTTGTTATGCGACGCGACTTCTACCCAGGACTCCGGGGTTCGCATTCAGATTGCACCTGCTTAGATATTTATGAAAGAAGCGTCGCTTGTCCACCAGGTCGATTTGCTTTCACTGAACTTCCACTCTGCAAATTGTGAAAATAAAATTAAAAGTGAACATGTACAGTCGCCAAGCCTGACTACAGGGATACCCAGTAATCATGTTTATGGCTTGAATTTAAGCCTTAATCGTACTAGTTTTCCACGATAAATGCTAGACGAACTTGGAATGATACCTTAAAAGTATCTAAACTATTTTGCGGGCTCAAAGAAGCCCTTTTAGAGTTTAATATAAAACTGGAATCGATTCAAGAATTTTGGCCCTGAAAAAACTGTTTATAAATCAATCCCTCGATTTAGATCTGGAAATCATTTGTTATTGAATTGGTATGAAAATTTTCGAGATTTTAAGGTGTAAATGGAACTCAGAGTCCAAACTTTGAAAGATTCGAATCGATATAGAATATAGCAAATGTTATAAATATTCGCATACAGACGGAGATCGATGGAGGTCCTTTTTTGTGGAGTATCATGCTCTTCATTTCAACCCCTTTTTAAAAGCAGGGTATAAAAATGTAATTTGAAATTTTTTTGTACGTGCTGAAAGCTTGCGTGCGCTGGGTGGTCCGATCCGATCCTGATTCTCAGTTACCTCTGCTGGCATTGTTCGTGTCCTTCGTGTCCTTGCTGTGCTTGATGTCAGAATGCTGTTCCAACATGCCACTAACCCCGTCAACAACAACAACAACAACAACAAAAGCGAAGCGGATATGCGTTGGTGGTCGGTGAAAGTCTTTGCCATCATTTTAATTGGGTCATTAGCGAGATTGCATATTCTAACACAATTTACAGGGGCACAGAGAGTGGCCAGACCCTCAACATGCTGAGCGTTATATGATATATAATTATATATATATATATTTCCGTTGCTCTCTCGGTTAGTCTATTGTTTAGTTATTAGTTGGTTGGACTTGTAACTCTGCAATTTTCTAATTGACAGTCGACATTTGAAGTGACGTCGGCGTGGCTGCATTTCCCAGTCCCCCCCCCAACAGGTTGCTACCTTTCACACTATATAATTATTATTATTATTATGAGGAGCATTTAGACTGAATTTTGATTGTTGGCTTCGGCATTATCGCTAACCGATAAGATATCGAATTGTGGTGTCTTTTGTAAAGAGTCGTACTTATTTCTGTTTCTGACGGAATCTATATAATAAAGATTAACTACACTGTGTCACGATTAACAGACATATTTATCAATATTTATAACTAATCAAGCAACTGATTAAAAGAATGCATAGCCACTGACAAATAATAATAATTCGGCCTTCAATCATTCTCAGAATTACGACCGTGACCGGTTAAGTAACATTTATAGATGTATATCAATCGAAAACTAGATTCCAAATACAGACTTCAGACTAGGGTAATGTATGTTACGATGTCTAAGGCAGTTTTGGATCATTCGACAGCCTTTATATTACATTATCTTAGAGTCATCCTACGGTCATCATTTCGATATCGATAGTAACGATAAGTTTGCTTTTATTGGCAATATCGGTTACTTCTGCACTGCTGTAATACTAAGGAACTTTTCAAACTGTTATTAACTTGAATATTAATCGAAAAGAAGAATTATTTTCTTAGTTTTTGGTCTTCTTATAGTATCGTTATATCAACGATGGCTTAGAAAACTATCGCACTGGATAGGCAATAATAAAAATGATGCAAAAATTATTCCCTCTTCCGTTGCCTTTAAATTCAACTCGAGATTCTTTGCCAATGAGTCAGGCTTAAATATACCCAGCTCGAATATAAATAATTCACTTTCACTAGAGATTTGGGTCATGTGTTTATTTCGCACATAAATCGGATGGATGAATAAACCTTGAATATGGAAACCGGGCAAATTATAAACAAGGTAACAGCTGCTCTTTCTGGAGTGGCGTGACAGACAGTTTGATAAATGTCAAGTCGATTATCAAGGCTACGATTTACCTATCAGACAGATAGGTCTAACTCCCCCCCGTCCCACACAAGTTCAAGTAATTTCATATTCTCTGAGAACTGAGAATTGTTGCAAAAGTTCTCAGCTTATTGCATGTCATCTAATTGTTCCAAAGGCGCCGGTCATAAATACATATTTATCCACCACAAACAGCTGAGGTGCCAGCAAATCTTGAATCATTGATGAGCCGCCTGGCTTATGGTGGTGGGTGGGTGTATTGCTTCAATTTATTGGGCGTTTTAGCGAAATGCAAAATTAATGGGCATTTAACCCGACCCCTAACCCGATCCCGACCACCGGTCTCAGTCTCAAGGCCCACTGATTGCTGAATTATTTGCCCAACAAACGCAAAAGTTGACTGAAAGTGAAACTCACGCGAAACACCCATTTTCAAACTGATTTCTAACCCGCCTTCCCAATAATTATATATATATTTATATTGGAAATGGGATGTGGGTCTACTACTTGCTGGTGGTTCCACTGAAAAGAAGAGCAGCACAAAGGAGCGGGTGGTAGCTAGACGTTTCTTTTTACGAGTATTATTCACAAACTATGGATGATGGATAGATTGATTGGCAGCTGTCTTCGACATGACCCTTTTCTTTTTTGTAACTGAATTCCATTTATAGCGCATATTATATTCTCTACCCGTCTAATGGGTATACAAGAGGAGGCATCTTCAACTTCATAGGGTATATATTATCTTGTCTTCTTCAATTTTAAAAAGGAGAACAGAATTGCGCTGCTTAAAGCAGCTTTCCTGTAAGCAGCACTTCTTAGGCCACATTATACCGGGTTATAGGGTATTTCGTAGTCATGCACGCTCCACCTGTGCTCTCTTACTTGTTGTTTTACTTAATTTCCTGGCAAATCGATACCAAAGAAAGCTGTTGCCAAACAAATGATCTAATAAAAAGGTGCTAACGGCATCAACAGCACTTATAGACGCTAACTTCCGGTTTTTTCTTACCAAAATCCACTTTTATTACCACTAAATTACATGAAAATTTTTGAGAATTATTTTGATTTTAGCCAAGGCCGTGATAAGCTCTTGGCCAGCGATAACAGTTTGCTTTTCTGTACGGTTATTCACACTGGATTTGTTGCAGCTGTTCAAATATTAAGTGCCCCAACGGATGTGAGTATAAAAATGATTTCTATAATTATAGAGTATTATAAATTCTTTAAAGATTAAATATAATTCAACAAAGGATTCCATCACATTTATAAATTTTATTGATTGAAATATGCGAGTAAAGGAGAGCCTTTGCTCTGAGTACTTGTCGATAGGCGATAACAAGTTCTTGATAAAAATGTTCCATTTAATCTATATACATATATAAATAATAATAATAATAATATATAATTGGCAAGCTAAGAAAATGCATATTACGACATGGAAACTGATTTAACGCACGCAGCCCTTCTCAGAGAGCAACAGAGAGTTGTTTTAGCTTTTACTCCTTGGTCGGATGTGGCTATAACGTGTACTACCAACAAATTTATGTTGGCTAAAATGGGTCATTTGGGTGGGTTGGCTCTTATTATTGCTACAAGCTCTCCTTGGACGTCATTTACTTAAAGTTCATTTGACGTGGCCAAAAGTAAGTATACAAGTAAACATGCATGCGCATGCCTCATAGCTCAGCTCAGGTCAATAAAAATACCCATAGGTAATTCAGTATACAACATAAAAGAGTTCCATCTAAAATGCCAGAGGGCTCTAACTCACTGGTAATACTTATGCTCTAGGCCCGAAGCGGCAATACGAGGCAAATACATTAAACCCGGCCTAAATTTCCTTAGTAAACAGCAGACAGTAGATACCTTCCTGAGCTGAAGACAGTGGGCCAAAAGAAACTTTTTGGCGGCAGAAGTTCTTTAGGATGTATATAAGATAATGAAGAAGATATTTTTAAGCTGATATTTATTTGGAATGCATTAGTTAAAGTAGCAGTAAAATTAATAGTATAGTTCGAATTGAACTGTTTATAATATATCTAAGATTTGGTTAAATATATAATATATATATAAATATTACTTCAAGAGAATAAAATCTTTTGATGAATCAAAAAGTGGGGAAAAATGCTCAATTGCAGCTTCTTAAGGCTTCCATGGAAAATAAAACCTAGCGAAGAGTAAAAATGACTCTTTTAAGTGGATTTTCAAATTTGCATGTTGACTTTCATTCCAATATCGACCACAGTTTGGGTAGTTCGAGTCTCACGCAATGGACAAATATTAAAGCCATTTTTTTTTTTATATAAGACTCCTGCTGAGAAAACTCAGAAGCAGACTATATCGATCTGAGGCAACCGAAGTCCCGAACCGTAGCCCTACGTAGTAGATGAAACAAACAGATACCGAGGGGCGGAAAGGTAAACAAAAGGTAGCCGAGATGGCTGATAGCGGGTCAGAGAGGCGCGTTGGGGGGTCTTTTAGGGTATTCTGTTTATAGTGAATTAGCACATATTTAATGGGAATGCTCTTTCAGCAAAGCTCTAATTGGGTTGATCAACCCGCCTATCTGTCATTTTTACCCTACACTCTACGTCAATAGATACACCATAATTGGGGCAATGTCAAACAGTTCAAATATATTGCACCGTATTCAGTTCAAGTTCAGTGGAAGAATCGTTTCAGTGGAACATTGCGAAAAGAAATATGAAAACTGCTGGATTGCAAAAAGATTGCAGAAGAAAGAATTATATAATTTAAAAAAAATATATATAATATTTACTCCCATATTTTTGAATTTAGGCTAAAACTCTTTTTTCCATCCACATAAAAAATAAAAATTTTAGTACACAAATCTAAGCTGATTTGAAGAAAAGCTCTTGTTGGTGATGATCTCTCAACAGGCTTGAAATAATTAGGGTATTTTTAGTCAAATAATAAAGTTGTTTTACTTTCTGCAAGGATATAAAAACCTTTAATATTATAAAGCGACTCCTTTCTGTTCAGGCTTAAGTCTGTGGGCTCAAAAGTGAAAAGGTAACGCTGCAATCTTAATGAGTCCTACGTTTGAACACCTGGTTTAGGACCGGTTTTTAGCCTTGAACCAAGCCACAATTCAATTTTCAATTTCAGTTGAAAGTAATAGCATTTCTTAAGTAATTCTTAGCCAAATGTTATCACGATTGCCGCACCCAATAATCCAAAAAAAAAGGAAGAAAAAAAGGTAAAATTCCTTAGCCAACTTCAGCCCAAGAATCATTAAATGTGCACGCAACTGACTTTTGTTGTAATCAATTTTTAAAGTTTGTTTGCAATCAGACACAATCAGAGGCGCAGCTGTAAAATGTATGCGATTACGGTACTTCATTAACTTGGCCAAAATCGACCGCGCATGAATCAATCATGTAAACGCCATTAAAGCCCGCATCCGTCTCTTCTCTCCTGCCAGGCAGTTGGGTGGTCTTGGGCGGTACGGTTCAGTTCACTGAAGCACAAACTGCCGTTGGACTGATATACCCCATACCCGCATATACCCCTTACTCCGCACTCCAAAAAGTCGAGCGCGTTGGAAATGAAAAGACAATTTTGCCATATAATTAGCTTCATACACGCAATGTTAGCCTAGACGCATGGACGCACGGACGGACGGACGGACGGACGGCCGGACAGACGGACGGCATTCACATATGTAGACAATTGTTGGGCCTTTCAATTCGCTCGATTGCGCACCTAAATTAATATTTAATAACGCAGTCTCCCAATGGTCAGCGCTTGATTTGTGGTTTAGTTATTGTTTTAGTTTTTTTTTGTTTTATCTGGGGGAATGTTGTCGCAGTCCAAAACAAAAAAAAGCAAAAGTGTTCTCTGTTGAAGAGCGAGAGATCTCAGCTATTCTGATACTCTATAATCCGATGTTACGCTTAGTTTATTGAATAACTTCTGGGCTTGGCACTCGATCTTTATCGAAGTTTTAGCCTACACTATCAAAGGGCGATCTATCGAGGACTTTCTTTGGATCGCTCTATAAAAACATAGCTTCTTGTTTGAAAATATCTATATTATATATCATATTATATTATATATTTATCTATATTATTATTATATTATATATTTATCTTCCAATCATTCTGACTACTCAAGCAAAAGGCTAGAAAGACGAAGAGAACGAATTGAGCTCAGTTTTCGGCCCTGTCAAAGACTATAGATTCAAAACTGCATTCTGCTGCTTGTATACAAACCGTTTGCAATAGCTTACTAAACTCTTTTTTAACCATTTTCTAAGGCTTTAGGGTATAAAAAACATATACAATTACCGCAAATACAGCAAACACAACAATGGAGTAAGTAAGCCCAATTATTGGGAAAGGCCAACATTTTTTTTATTTGTTTGTTTGTCCGTCTGTCTGTCCAACTGTAATGAGTAAATGCCCAGTGACTTATTTCTTATTATGGGTCTCTGGAGCTATGCGACCCCCTCGTAACCCCAGACCCGCACATATCCATTTGACTTTTCGAGGGCACCTGCCAAGTGCCTGCAGAATATGTGGAAATTCCCCCATTGAAATCTTTTGATTCACAATATATACACAGAAAAAAGAGGGAAACTAAGAGTTTTTCTCTCTGTGTATGAGCATATCTAATAGATACAGTATCTATAGAACATTTCTAATGGAATCTTTAGAGCTGTGCCATATGATGGATCATATCTTTTCAAATTGACATCAATTTGCACTTCAAAATGCGGCAAATTATGTCGATAAATTTTGATAGGGCCATAACCAAGTTCTTGTCTATATAACACTGACCTTTTAAAACATAACTAATATAATACAAAATAAATGGATCTTCTTCTCTTCTGAATATCTCTAAGAGTTCATATAATAAAGTATACGACTCGTATACAGTCTCTAACAAATGTTTTGGGATACAATTCCAAATTTCTATCAACCAGTAGCTTAATTGTTATTTGTCAAAGGTCAAAGAAAAAATTTCGTTTATTTATTTATGACTTCTGTACACATATTAATATCAGATGATACATATTTACATACACACAAAGAGATACATAGGAAGGGTATAGATACATACATATTTATGCTTGGAGGGAGGCGCATCTTTGGGAGCATCTAATGTAAATAGGCGCGAAGGGAACTGGGTATGGGGCAGAACAATGAAAGTCTTTGTCGAAGTAGCTTCAATTATTGGTCGAAACAAACAATTAGTGTCATTCAACTGAACTGAACAACACGGGTTTTTCTGGGAAGTAGTTAGGGAAATACAGAATATATATGCACTTAAATTAGCTTGGAAGTGTTTGATAAAGATTAGCATACAAACAGCAAACAACATATATAGATACAACATATATTACTCCTAATTTTATGTTGCTGCCACAGCTAACTGTACATTTTTCAGCATCTGCTGTAGATACCCTGCAATTGTAAATTTCCCAATTTATAAAAGTATCTATAAGATACGAATGGAAAAATGTACTTATAAGTTGGATTTAGGTGGAAAGATACTTATGTATCTTGTAGTTTATACAAGTATTTAAAAGATGTATTCCACTTGGATTTCATATATTCATCTTATGCTAATATTATCTCAGGTGTTCTGAGAGAAGTGTTGAAAGCGAGTTGATAAACCACTTAAGTTATTAGCCAGACATTTCTCGACTGTCGCAACTGCCAACACTTGAAACTATTTGCACATATGTAAATTTTAATCACGAATAAAAGTACTCCTACTCGTACTTTGACATTCATTAAAGTGCTTAATTATTAATTTAATTCAATGTGAACTTGCCAAGTTGAAACAAAAACTTGGCCAACAGTGTTAATGATCTCCGCTCTCTGTTTGTCAACATGGCCATTAAATAGCCGGCTCTAACTCAAATTCTGGGCTGTGTAAATGGAGTTAATTGAAGCTGCCGGCTGTGTTCAAGCATCTAAGGAATATCATCAAATACAGCTAAGATATCGCCCAGTTTGTCGCTGACATCACAACGAGTTGCCAAGCCAAAAGCTGATCTGTAGTTGCCCCTTAGCGATTCTTACTAGACAACGTCTGGGGGGCGGTCTGGGCGGGGGCAGCAGGTAAGCAGCAATGATTGCCGACCGGTTTGTGCAACACAGCCAGCCTTAGATCTTTTATGAAATAAGTAAAAATTATCGACTTTGCTCGACTACAAAATACTCTGCATTTTGTCTGGGATTGCTCACAGAGAACAGCGAAAAGTGAAGTACTTAAAGCTGTGACACTCGAGTTGCAGTACAATCGCTGGCGTTATCGATAGTATCGATAAACTCTCTTGATTGGGTATTTAATAATTGTTTATGTATGAATATATTTTCAGGTCTTCTAAGTGTTATGATAGTAAAATAATAGATGATAAAAATCTAAAGGACTATCGAAGGCTGACTTCATCAATAGTTTTGTTGACGGCTGCAAAATCGGTTCAGAACCAGATATTCGGGTTTTTATGGAGGCCTAAGCCAAACATTTTTTCTCTTAAGAAAGGTCTCAAAAAAATGTGAAAAAAACTTAAGAAGATGCTTTGACTTCTTTGTCCTTAAAGAAGATTGCATAAAGGATTCAAACTTCGACCGCAGATTAAAATCCTGGCAAAACTCAAAAGATTTCCAGCCTTGCACTGCAACTTATTATACCCCATTGTACTTATTCCATTTGCCAAGGGTGTATAAAACCCGTTTCTCAAGCTTTTTCAATGTCATGTGTTGGCTTTTTTTTATGTGAACTAGTATAGCCCGGTCAGAGCAGACAGGCCTTTTACCAAGCATCATTTATATAGAAGTATTAACCCAAATGCGGATCCCAAGTTTAAACTGTTTGGGGGATAGTTCTCTCATTGTGGAGAACAGCTAAGAATTATAACTATATTTTCATATTTATGGGACAATGACTATCATCAGCATTGTATCTTGTATTGTATTTAAACAAAGGCCGCATCTAATTGCCATATTTACCAGCTTTATAGCCAGTTCGCATACTTTTCAAGGTTAGCCTTTTTAATTTTGGGTTTTTCTTTCTTAATGGTGGTTTCTGTGATTCTGCTGGGGCGTGTTGCCAGACAAACTCTAACCAAGAAAAACGAAAAAAAAAAACAAAACCTTGGTTCGTCTTGTCTCTTATTCTATGGTTTAGGAGCTGTGAATACTCCCCTGCCAACAGCCGGGTGTAAGCTTAGAATATTAATGCGATTTCGGTGAAAGTATACACTTGGCTGCGACGTGTCTCTGGGACAGACGTCAGCTGCCAGCTGACGGCGACAAAGCAAACAAACGAAATGTCTCCTGAATAAGTCATACATATGTAACTCATAAATGACATATGAATGCCACATTGAAAAATTTAAGGACTTGGTTAGACAACAGCTTCAAGTTTTGAATGTCAAGGAAGTCTGATTAAAAGCTTTAGTTGTCCTGAGAAATTTACGTAGATTAAAAATTAAGTTCAAGTTCTCAACTTTAATTAAATAAACTGATAGATAGTTCTTGAGGCAAACAGGCTTGGGAAACCATTGATGAAGGCTCCTATTGTTCGATAGTATTCTAAAAAACAAAAACAGAATGTGCAATGTTATCGAAACTATTTATGAATATCGTTCGATAGTCTTCCAAAAACCAAACAGAATGTGCAATGTTATCGAAACTATTTATGAAGGTTTCTATCGTTCGATAGTCTTCCAAAAACAAAGTAGAATGTGCAATGTTATCGTTAGTTTTTCAGAGTTCAAAAACAAAATAATACTATCGATATTAGCTTGCTTTACAGAACTTTTGATGAATTTCAACAGAATACTTTGCAAAACATGGTATTGCTGTGATATTATAAAGTACTGTATAATCTATAACAAATTCCAAGGAATTGTTTGCATTTTATTGATAACATTTGTGGGACGAGTTTAAATGGAAATTTAGACGTGGCAATCGTTTGTTCTGGCGACTCTAGAGCTGATTATACTCGTTATGACTCGATCTATTGAGAGTATTACGAATTGCATTAAATAATAAACATTCGCCTCGCAACAGTTCAATTAAAAGTTGCGCCCCCCTCACATTGAGATTGTTGTCATTCACGCCATATGGGAAAAAATCCCGTTTGCCCCATACTACGAGTGGTATACTCGACTGGTTCTTCCACTTTTCAAAATTGAAGGCGTATTGCCGCTATTGCTGATTAAACAAAATTTCAAAATTTGTTTATAAGAATTTTGCACAATAATTTGTTATTATTTCTTTTATTACGATAAGAATTTGATTGATCAGAATTTGCTGAGCCTGTACAGAAAATATACGCATATCCATATAGGATTTCTTTTTGGAATTTAGAGGCAATATTTATCGGGTAAAGCCTCTTCAAAAGAATTCTTCTTAAGACCCAGTTTTGAAGTCAGCGTTTTCCGCTCTCAGCGCCAAACATTGTAATGACAAGCGAAGAGAATTCTTTTCTCTTATTGTGCTCCATAGAAGGTTCATTGTGCTGTAAAAATATTTTGAAAAATGTGTTGCTTTTCTTTGGCTTCCTGCATGACTCTTAACAATATTTCAATTCATTGTTGCCTTGGCTTATTCATTTAGCGCAACATTTTTCAAATTGTTATTAAGAAAAACGATAGAAAAAAAAGAAGAAGAGAATAAACAATAATAAATCAACTTGCCAGACATTTCACATTAGTTTTCAATTTAAAGTGTTCAATTATCACATTTAATTTCATTTGGCTTCGATATTTCGTTTAAAGTTCGCTGCAAACGTCAATTAACAACTTTTTTTATTGCTTTTTGGAGGTGTGTTCGGACTATACTAGAATTCACTTTTAAAGTCCATAGATATAAATGTACTTCTATAATTATAGCCTATCTGGCTTAAAGAGAAATTTCAGGGTATTATTAATCACACTCTTTCAATATTCTACATTTTTTGGGAAAGAGATTTTGGTTGAAAAAACCTCTCGTTTCTACAAGACTTTTTTTTCCTTCATCATTTTTTATTGCATCTACTACAAAATGTACATTTTTCTTCATAAGTCGCTGATATGTTGAAAGTTCTAATTAGTCTTAATTTATGAAACTATTGATTAAAATATCGATTACAAAAAATCTGTAAAAAATGAAGGCTGTGGAGCTCCGACTTTCGGGTACGAACCTACTTAAAGCTCTGCTTTTGGGTTTGATCTTTAAATCCATTTTGCTTTGTTTTTTTGGATTTTTTAATATAATTTTCGAACCGAACCGGCTACATTTATGAAGCTCGGTTCAATTCAATTTAAAAAGCAATCGGTTCGGCTTAAGACCGGCTTGCAGGCTTGGCCAATTGTTAGAAGAGACTTTTCCATAGAATTGAAAGAATTGTACATTCGGAGAGATGGAGTAATAGGCTCTACTGGATAGGCGCTAAAAATCTTAAAGTAATATAAATTGAACTGGTTAATTTGATCAATTTAAATTTATGCAGATAGAGGCAGAAATTAGAAAATTTAGGTAATTTCACAGACACCTCAATTGAATAAAATTCTAGCTATTCCGAGGAATTCATTCCTTATAGATCGGAATGATCGAACCATCTATTAAATGCAACTCGCAACTGTCTTGGCTATTTTCTCATTGAAAGCAATCAACTAATTGTAATTGTCCAATGTGGCTCGAGCAGAGGCCGAATACGACCTCAAGAAATTCATATTCGCAATGATTCATATGAATGAATGTATTCACCCTCATACTATTCACGCCGGTCATGAATTCAATGGCTCTGTACGTAGTAGCGTTCAGTGTTCAGGGCAAAAGCTGAAAAATTTTCAATTTAAGCGTGAGATGGTCAGGGCCGAAACACTGGACGTTATTGGTTAAGTTGAAAAGCCCCTCTCAGGTAGGCGTCAGTGTGTTTTATTTTTTAATGGGCCTGTTGCTCTTTTCTGTTTGTTGTTGCTGTTGTTGTTGTTGTTGCCACTCGAAGAGACGCCTTTTAGGCCAGGTGTGGGCATACACATGCGTCCGTCTCATTTGCATGCAACTGTTGCCTTTCCGATTGCAGCAAACAGTCGAGTCACGGAAACCCATGAAGAACAACGGTACCAGTGGGCGGATTGGTACAGTGAAATGAATTTATTTCGAGTAAACCAAAAAAAAAAGTAAATAAATTTGTAATTGGGTTTCGTTCGACTCGACGTAAGAGAAGCAGCGCCATATTAAAGTGTTGGAATTGGTAATCGGTCTACTAGTTAAAGCCCGACAGCTGCTTTCAATATAGTTTTAAATTGATTAAATGAGTAATTTTCTTTGAGTTTCCTATAGAGTTTTAATAGCATTGAATAGTTATATTTCATTTTAATAGTTTTTAAAAATATAGTTTTGATTATCGGAATCGGTTTACCCATTAGATAAATAAAGTTAACAATTTTCAAAGGCGTATTTTAGTCTCCAAGGGATTTAGTCGAAGATAACCAGGGATAGCTTTTCCCTACTAGTTTTATACTTTCAAATTCTCTTATAAAAATTTTCGGTTTCGGTGCCTTATCGGTTTCAATTCATTTTCTGTTTTCTGTTTCAATTCCATTTTTTTTTTCTGTTTCAATTCCACTTCTGTTATCAAAATTATAAATAGTATTCAAGAGAAAAAAAGAAATAATGAGCAATATAATTGCTTCTGATAGCCCTTACGATTGATATTTAATGGAAGTATGAGTCAAAATTTATTTGTCATGGCGTCTCTGATATTTCTATTTAAGCTAAATCATTAAAACTTTCAAGTAACTTTTTAAAGTATTATAATTATTTTAAAGGTTATTTTTTAACAAGCAAATTTGAAACAAAGATAAGCGTTACATATCGAAACTATCGATTTTTTTTAAACTACTGATACTCATCGATCACTAATACCTGGCATTATTTGAATGCATTTTCATCAGACATTGTAACACTGTGCCAATATAGTCATACAAACCAACTGAGGCTTATGACAATTTGTGCAGAGAGCATAAAATAACAAAATGGCAAAAATGCAAATATAATTGGCAACAACAATAACTAAGTTCATTGGTCAGTAGACTAAAAACAACAACAATAACAAAGTTTAAACAAACAGCCAGACAGGAACAACAGTTGGCTGCTTGTTGGAAACCTTACGCATAGTTCCAATCAGCGCTGATAGCTTGGAGCTCCTATTGGAGGAGGGAAAGGTAGGGAGCAGGGCTGGAAGAGCTACCGTGGTGTACTGCAACTAAGCAAATTGTCACTTGGTTGGAAAGTTGACGCGTGCAGGAAAATAAAAATAAAAATAAAATAAAATAAACAAACGGCAGTCTTGAGGCGGCTCAAATGTAGGACAAGCCAACTCGCAGACCGCAGACGAGGTAAGAAGAAAAAGCTCTGCAGCAGCGAGAGAGAAGACTGAAGATAGCAGAAGTGGAAGAAACAGAAACATAAAAAGAAAGAGACGGTAGCACCACTCGAATTGACTTTGTGGCGAAAGTTTACTAACTTTGTTTTGCTTGTTATACCCTGTGCACAGAAGCCAACTAAAATCGGGTATTCTGTATTCTATCTATTCTATCTATTTAATTTAATTCCCAGCATAATTTTAAGATTACAAATTAGGACATTTTTTATGTGGAATCAAATATAAAATTCAATTTTTTAAGCGTATATATTCAATAATAAATAAATATTTTTATTTTATTCTTGAAGAGAAGAAAATTTCAATCAAAATTTTAAGAGTTAAAAAACTTGAATTTTAGAGAAGAATTTTTTTCTTTTTTGAACGTTTTTAAGCGGAAAACTTAAAGTTAAAAAGTTATATATTACTAAATAAATATTATTATAAATATATATTATATATATTTATATTATAAATATATAATTATATTTATTTACTAATCTATGAATTACTCATAATAATTAAATTTCAGTTTTTAAGGACTATTGTGCCTCCTAATCGAGCATCCTCTCACATGTTTTGTTTTAATCTGAAGTACTTTAAAATGTTATTTTCTTACAGGGTATTTCTTAGTTGAGCACTACTAACTTTTTCTCATATTGTGAGTTGTTTTGCTTTCTGCTGTTGTCGTACTTTTCGTTTGTGGGTTTTTCGTCGGTTTATCGATTTCTAGATCGCGCTTTAAAATAATCTGTGCGAACAAATCGCAGACAAAGAATTTGCATGCGTCGCAATTAGTGGCCAAAACTTTTGTTCCAGCCAAACAGAGGCAAAAGCAAAACAAAAATAATGTAAAAAGTATGCGACTTGACCACAATTTGTCTGGCCTAAAGACTGCCACAGGGCAAAAGCCTCGTGTAACTGGCAACGTTTTTCGACTAATTTGCTACAAGACTGATAAATTGCTTGGGTCTAAAGGGAAAGTTTCTTCCGCAAATGTTGAAAAATAGAAGAACGAATGGAAGAATTGTTTTGGGAGAGAAGAAGACCATTTAGCATAGATTCTCCTGAGATTATTGGGTGGAATGAAACGGAATCATAATTATCTGAGCAATATAAATATCTTCTTTGAAAAGTTCATTCTATTTTATTCTATTTATAAATGATTTTATAGATAATTTAAAATATATTCAGCTGTTCCGAATTCTTACGAAGATTACTCGCCACCTGATGGATATCAAGTGGAATTCCCTCTAATTTAAGTTAGTTTTTCTTCACTTTAGGCCCATCTTTTTCCAGAGAATTTATAGAAAATTCGATAGACCCAACTGAATACATATTATATTTCCCTATTCTCTGTTTTTAACATATTTTAATTATGGCAATAGACTTACCCATCGTACACCCGGCAAGTGGTATTATTGATACGTTTATCTGAGGCTCTGCGACGCCGATCCTCGAACAAATCTTTGACGGCTGTAACGCCCAGAACAAATAGTACAGGAATCATGGCTACTTCTTTGCCAAAGGCATTGATGGCCGGCACCCAGTTGAGCAGGACAATAAAAATGAAATATAGATTGGCGACACGATGGAACTGTTCCAGCAGATTCTTCGGTATGAACGAGAGTAGGGTATATTTTGTTGTGCGTATTTTGTTGCCCACAAATTGGCCATTGGGATGCTCCCGTTTGGGTGTTTTCGGCGGCACCGTATGATTGGGTACGACCATGCGATAGCTGCGCTCCTCGAATTTATCATTGGTATTATAATTGCACAGGCTGAGACGCTTCCACCAGGGTGGCACCTCGGTGCGACGCAGCGTATATATCGATTCGGAGCGGGATGCCTGACGGGAATGTCCTCTCGCTCCGGTCGCCGAACTTGGCGCCGATGGACCGAACTCACGTTCTCGCACCGGTTCATCTTTGTGTCCGGGCGGGAGTATAAAATCCGTTTTGGAGCCAACTCGACTATGGCCACGTCCAGCGGGCGCTGCGCTGCCCGGCGGCGAGTCCGTTATCTGACCCTGTGAGAAGGCACGCTGGTGACCTTTCATGGCCGATTTAATGGGCCGTCCGCCGGCGCCGACAGCGACAATAGCGCCACCGCCATGGCTGACCGAACGGGCGTGTCCTCCACTTCGTGACAGACCAGCGGGATTTAATGTGGATACAATGGCCACACCCGGTATACCTGGTCCACTCGGCATGCTACCTGGTCCACCAGTTGGGCCCACTTGATGTGTCCCCGGAAAGACATAGGTACGCTCCGGTTCTCCGCTGCCACCCGCACCCAATACCATAGTCGTTGAAACTGCTGCTGCTGCTGCAGCCGCCGCTGTTCCCGGTGGGGCGTTCTCGTTGGTCAGGTTGGGGGGTGCGGAGCGTTGTTGTTGCACAACTAGAAACTTTCGCCGCAAGTCTTCGGAGTTTGCTGAAGGCATCTTCGCAAGCCAACACCATGAGGTTACAATTGGGCTCGTCTGCCTTTCAGTTGAGTTCTTGATTAATTTTTTTTTTTTTTGGTGTCTTCTACAGTTACCCGGGAAGCGGCAACGGCAACGGCAACGGTCCAATTAGCACCTCAAGCTAATGCCCTCCTTCCCGTCGTCCACGTTGACGCATCAATTACGAACGCCATGACAACACCTGTAAGCAGACCCAGAGAGATGCAGAGAGAAAAAAGAATGTGAGAAAGCGTTACAAAATACACTCCGAAAAAAAAAATGTTTTACAGTGGAATTTAAACATAAAATTCTTAAAATATTTTGTAAAGAGAAATTGAATTTTGAAATTTATTTTACAGTCCCCAAAATAACTGCATCACTTCAACATTCTACACTGAAAAAACTTATTTTTGTAATGAATTTACCTAAAATTATTGCTGAAAATAAACCTATTTTAAGAATTTCGGACTTCGGATCAACGTGTAAGAATTCGCTTGTCAGATTTATGAATATTCTCAAAAGATTTGAGATACATTTATTAGCAGACACGAAATTCTGAACTATTTTTTTATATATATTCAACATTCTCTTCCGGAATAAATGTTTTTTTTTGATTTCAGTACGGAATTGTGTGGTGTTTTTTTGAGTGCAGCAGTACTACAAAATTCCACTCAAAGGTTTGTCGAACCCACAGACGGAAAAGACACCCGCACACCCCGCCACTGGGGGGGTTTCCATCCGCAGTGGTATCCGCAGCAGCAGCAGCAGCCGTAGACGCGTGCTCCAAAGTGCGACCTTGATTTCAAGCTTCCGATAAGCTGCCACAAAGCGTAAAATATCACGAACAAAAAAATATATAAATAAATAAATAAAATAAAAAAAAGCAGAAACAAAATGCTGAAACTGGCCCGCAAGGTCAAAGAGCAAAGCGAGGCCATGCAGACCGACTGTAGGGGAGTGTAATCTATTCGAATTTTTAAGCCCGCGTTGATCGATGGTTAGCGTCAAAAGTTCAAAGTTCTTTAAAAAAAAAAAACGGAAAAACTATTTTAAGATAGATTTATTCCAGGGTATATTTAAACCAAAACATTACATCACTTTACAGCGAACCCAAAAATAAATTAGGCCTTGAAAGGGTTAAATGTTGGGGGGGAACATAAATCAATCCAAACATAAGCTCAAGTTTTATGGCAAACGGCTGGTAGACCATGAAAAATCTCATTTTATATGGAACTTATGGAACAGGAAATTCAGTAATTCCTTAAAAACAGTCCGTATTCAATTACATTATTAAATAATAACTAAATTGCCATAGAACAGGGTATAGAACTGTTTGTGTAAGCTGATACAAAAGCACGCGCGTAAATGATTCCAATTTATTCGAGTTTATAAATTGCACAACCCATCGAACAACAATAATAAATTAAGACTACAGAAATTCCACATTCTATGGAAAAAACAACAACTTTTGCCTGAATTCCACGCAATAATTCTCACAAAATTTATAGAACAATTCCTTCCTGAATTCGCCCCACAGCTCAATATTAAAAGTATTAAAATTTACGCATTTGGCAATTTGAAATTAATTTCATTAATGGATGAGCTAATTTCAGTTGTTTAACCAAAAGCCATAAACGTCTAAATTTATATATATATTTTAGACCATATGCGTATTTGGTACAAAGAGAACGAACGAACGAACCAAACCGCATGTCGACACAAAAATCTAAATTTGAATTTGGCACACGCCTGTTTCTTTTGATACCCTACCACAGGGTATTATAGCTTTGGCACGAAATTTGTCATGCCCTAAGGGAGGCCGTCTCTCCGTCCAAGTAGATATATATATCATTGATCAGGACCGATCTCCGACCAAGTAGAGTATATATATCATTGATTAGCAGGATGAGGCGAATTGACTGTCTCTCCGTCTGTTTCTAAGGAAGGGTATACAATCTTCAGCGTCCCGCTGTAGATAGACTTTCTTTACCAAATTTCTTATCTATTAATATAGATGAAAACTCTATTTAAAGCCAAACTTTTAGTTGATTCAAGCCTGCAAACTGGCTTTAAACAAAAACCGGTTCAAGCTCAAAATTGTGTCCCACGCAATGCTTCAAATAAATAGTCAAATAGGAACCTCAACAGAATTAATATTTCTCGTTTTTTGAACCAAAAACCAGAGCTCAAATTGTGCCTTAACCGACTCAAACTCCACTCCAATAACTTCCCTCCTTTAAAATTATAGAGACACTCCCAAAGGCAAAAAGAACTGCAAAACAAAAAAGTCAACTTTATGGTTATCATTTAAAAAATCGCTGCTAAAAAATCTGTTTTGTTAAAACAATCAATATGAAAAGAATAAAGGGCTTAACCCCAACAAAAGAGTGAATGACATCGCATAGCTGTAAATGTGGCTTTATATAGTTTTCCTTCGCTTTTTTTTGTTGGTAGTACAAAAGGCAAAGTCAAACAATTACTTTTATTTATTTGTTCATTTCAAGTTAATCGGCTCTTAGACTTTGTCGTGCCAAAAGACCATAAAAACAAAAATTCAAAGCCTCAACAAAGTCCATCAAGACAAGCCTAAAAAAAAAAAGAATTGAGCTATAGGAAGACTTCACTCTATATAGAAAATAATATTTCAAATATCTTAAGTAAAACAGGAAGTTTAAGAGCTACATATATATAAAAGACCTTCGAATCTTAATTTCTTATTCAAATACATATAAATATATAATAAAGGAGTTAATCAATTTATAAAGTTGTATAAATTTTGAGCAAATTTGTGCTTCCACACTGGAAAAAACTGGATGTTCTATAATTAAGAAGAAAGGATTGTAATAAATCTCATTTTTCGGTTATAGAATGCTAGGAGCTTAAAAAAGGATTAATAAATGTTTTGTTTTTTTAATTGAAGATTTTGTTTCATCGACTATTTTAAAAAGACCTTAAAGTTCATTTTTTCTTAAACATCATTTCTCAAATGGTTCAAAGAAAACGATTGTTTCTATTTTCAAAAACATTATTGTGGCTTTAAAAACAAATATTCTTCTTTAAAGAAAAAGGAAAATGAAAAGTAGAAAGCTTTCTTATGTTCTGTTAGTTTCTCAGTAGTCTAATGGTTTTTCTGCTTCAGTACAGGGTATTTCAAATTTAGCACTACTCTACTACATTTTTGCTTCTCTGCTTTAGTGCAGGGTATTTCACATCTTGCTCTACTTCCATCACATTATTGATATATGAGTAGAGAAGCTAGTATACACCTTGGTTGCTTTATGAGTATCTCTCAGGTGTAAAACCCACCTACGCTTTTAATAGAGCTTTTAAAACATTCCCAACTAGAAGCTGACTGATAAGTTCTCTGCGGTTTCTGTAGAGGCAACCGCGCAGCTAAGTAATTAGTACGAACCACTTTAATCAGCTTCAATCAGTTTATGTATTGACTTGAAAGTGTTGGCCCTATTCTGTGGCTGATTGCTGGGTGCTGGGTGGTGGGTGGTGGATTGGCGGGGGGTTGTCTCGGCACAACATTTTAGCTTTATTTTTAGCCGCAGATTGAGGCAGAGAACGCACATGCGAAATAAACTCAAAAGATAAACAATGCCCAAGCCGCACGAACAAATTGGTTATCAATAAGCCCCACCACACACGGAATGGGAAAGGCATACAAAAAAGTATAAATAAAATTGAAGCTGTTGTAAAGTTCATTGTATTTTCAATAAAACAAATATAGTAGCCCCCTGTCTGTGTATCTTATAGATACATACAGCTATATAGATACATTTATAGTGTGCATCAAGCATCTGGCTAATAAGTGAGGCATTTATAGCAATTTCCAGCATTTTATGTTCGAAACAGGTGAAATATTCTGCGGTTTTCTTTATGTCTAACTTTTTCCCCAAATATTTCTGAAATTTCTTTCAATTTTGGAGTGTTACCTACTTTTTATTGTAATTATTTTGCTATACGCTTAAATGCACACTTCAGTTCAATCAGCGATTAACCTTGTATTCAAAATACGTTTATGGACATTGTAATTATAAAATGATTTATGTATTTTATGGCAGAAATTACCAATGATTGACTAGCTAATACCCTGCACTCAAAATATAAATAAGTGCTTTTAAATTCCCTTCCCTTTCCTTAACAACTTGCTCAATTATTGTGCAGCTTTAGTGTGCATATTTACAGGGTATAATGACTGCGGCTGATGGACTAAAACATGTGATTTCAACACGAAATAATTATTGTAATTATCTTAAATATTATTAACCGATTGACCTTAAAATAAAGCGCAATTTCCAAAGGTTGCTGTAACTTCTGTGGGCCGAAGATTGAATACCCTCGCGGACTGCAATAATCTATTGAAACTTGCTGTTGAATTTATCTATCTGAATCGATTGTATCTAGGAAATAGTTGTCCGATCTTAACAACAGAATATTGCATTTAATCTGCCAGCTTCATTCAAATATCTTGAGAAACAAATACTAGTTCAATGTAAGAACATATGGACTGATTCTTCATATATGATATGATATATAGTTATCAGATCCGGACGATATATGTGTTGCGTGTAATAAAAAGAAAGACTTCATACCAAACTTCATTCAGTTAGCTCAATGGCTTTCGAGTCTGCAGCCTCAGTCCTCTATCCACTCGTCTCATCCTACTGATCAAGAATATATATATACTTTGTGAGTTATAATACCCTCTGCTAGGGTATAAGTACCGAATTTAATTGATTTTGTTTCATATTTAACTTCCCATGAAAGTTCTCCATAGTTTCGCATTTATTTTTATGGACGTTACAATTGTTTTGTTTTGGCGCTAAAACCAATAATTAAATTTAATTTGCGTCTTTACGTGGACATCTGGCCATTTTAGCCAATTAATTAGGCCCTATGGTATTGTATTACAGCATTTTTTTTTTTTTGGCTATATGCTTTGACTGAGGACATTAGGGCCATATATATTTTTCCACAATGTAACTTAATTATGGCACAAAATGTGTAAAGCTTTTGGCGGAAATTTTTACCTGAGCAGACTGGAAAAACTAGGGAAAACTACATATATAATAGAGATAAAGATATATATTACTTTTGATCAGAATCAATAGTGGAAAATTGTATAGAAGATTTGTTTACAGGCGCTCAAGAGATGCGCAAATTTTTGATTGTTTACCAATTTGCCATATTTGAAAAATTTGTTACAAAAACTGAAAGAAATTGGCATATAAACAATTTAAAGTAATATTTCGAAAATGAAATAAGTCGTAATATCTTTTGAACTCAAACAAAAGGAAGGGGATCTTCGCAGCGCCAAAGATTAAACACCTTTGCACACTGGAATTCGCCTTTGAAAATTGTTCCTTATTTATATTGACCGATTGATCCTATGGCAGCTATATATATATAGATATAGCAGTCCGATCTTCAGAATTTGTGTCATTTAGGAAACACCCTGCTATATCTAACTAGATTTTTCTTTAAGATGTCTTAAGAATAAAGTAATTTTTCAATATAAAAACTTTTGAACCGATTGTTTCTAGTGATCCGCTTCGACAGAGAATGGTTCACACCATGTTTCACTCAACTAGCTCTAAAATTGATGGAATCAAAGAGACGAGCAGACAGACATGATCATCCGGATCAAAATCTTCTCCAAAGAATTTCATATTTGAAAAAAATATTGAAAAATATACCCTGTAAAAATGAAAATTCAACAGCATAAATATTTACCAAGTTCTATTTAGCTAACTTTGACTGTAAAATTGATTACTAAAAGCAAATAAAAAAAAACAAGCTAGATAGCTCCGACTTTATTTATCAGTTTTGTTTTTTGTTTTTATAAAAATGTTGAATCACTTGAGCTTTGCCAGCTGTTAACATTTGTCGGTCAAGGGGTTAATTTATATACATGAATGAATCGATTGTATATGTAAAAGAATTCTTGCGGAAAATCCCTCAATAAATATGTACATATTTATTTATCCAAGTCTTTCCATTTTATTGTAAAGTTTTACATCATTTTGTACAGCATTTTTATATAGGAGCCAATGCATTTCGATACAGAAAACTCTGCCAACTCAGTTCAAAAATCATGTTAATTTATCGTTTGGAATAAAGTGATGTGTCACCGATTGACAAATTGAATCGAAAGCTTTGAGTTTTATTAATTTGCGATAGTGAAACAATGAATACTGGATTGCTTCTATACAAAATATATATATATATATAAGAGATTTCAGCTGCATGTGACACCCCATGGGAAAAATTCCAAAGGGGGCGCGTGGGAACCCCCACCAACAACTGCGAAAAATGTGGAAAAAATACAAAAATTTTCACGATTAATTAGTAGCTGTTGACGTGGGGTTAGAGTTGGCGATAAAGTTGGGGGTGTCATCCATTCAACTGAATTCAGAGTTCAGAGTCACCTGTTCGTGATGAGAGAACACTCTGAACGCCCAATGAATTAACATATAAATTAATTCAATTAGTACGATTTCTTCTTGGTCTGATTCACTTGAACGAATCATCTTTTTTTTTTTCAATCTTTTCAAATTTATGTAAGCTTCAAGGGAAAAATTTGTTCATTGAAGTATGCAAAAATAGGTTAGATATTTAATTATAGGAAAAATTTTGCCATAGAAAAATATAGTTTCATAATTCCCTGACCAATACAAAAGTTTATACACCTCTATGAATCTTTTTTTAAAAGTTTTCTTTTAAGATATACGTGAAGTATAGGGCGATATATCAAAGAATATATAGGGCTGCTATAGAAAGGAGAAGTTTATGCCTAGGTATGAAATCTTTGGGCTTTTGGAACGCCGATATTTGTGTGTGAATTATAGCTTGCAGTTAAAAAATTCCGACTCTCGATTTCATTATTTTTATTTGTTGCCCCTTTTTAGGTGAGTTGGCACCACTGTGCCGGGAGACACAAAGCAACGCCCGTTTTTTTTTTTTTTTTACTTTGTTTTACTTTTACTGCCCCAGTGCAATGGCAATAGAAAATATATTGGAATCTCGAGTCATTAAAGTTTATGACTGGACATGCTACATAGAAGGGGGCAAAGGGGGGACAAAGGGGGCAAAAAGAAGACCGGAACAAGCTGCAAAATGTGTGGAAATAATTTTTGTTGTTTTTTTGCATTTAAAAGCGCAAGAAACGATTAAATTGTGGCAATTAATCATGTTGGGCAAAAGAAAAAGAAAAAAAAAGCAACCGGACACTGGAGCAAAAGAAATCGAAAGAAACCAAAAAACGGATGTGAGTATTTTGCTTAACTATAAAAGAGATTTGCAAGTTTTTATTTTTGGCATTCCCAAAATTATCAGCAAAATGTGGGCGTAACCGGAAAACGTATAGCAAAACAAAAGAGCCAATAACGATATCGACTTCAGAATCTTAAAAAAGAGGCAGGAAAGAAGCTATGACAAAATTATAAACCATAAAGTATAAAAATATATCCGTCATATCCGCCTGTCAGTCTACTTCAATACAGAAATATTGGTTCGGTTCAGCTTGAACCTGGGCTTTATGTTTGAAATGTGTTTCGAGGCATGCTACGGAGAAAAATAATCAGAAGTCCACGTAGAACCGGTTTGGCCTAAAACTGGCTATAAACCCAGGTCATTCTGATGGAGCCAAATTTTAGCAAATCAGAAGGAAATTTTCAAATAGTTAGAAACTCTCAATAAAATTTTCTAGCTCCACAAATTTTGAATAGTTTTTGAAGACAATTTTTGTAAAATTTGTTTGTAATCATTAAAAAAAAAAAAATAGTTATATTATTTTTTCCAGGAACAGCAGTTAATTATTGGAACGTGTAAGTATGTGTAGCATTATCAGATGAACACCTTATTATTTTTTATAGCCTAATCACGATGTCGTTTGATAAGCACGCAACAGCCCATTGATTAACTTAGGGCAGGGCTAATGTATAGGGACGAGTGAACTGTCTGAATGACAGCGTCAAAATGATAAAAAAAAAGTGCAAATGAACCTAATATATAGATATATATATATATATGGTATATGCCTAGAGATACATACGTATGATCAGATACAGCGGAACAACGAACTGATAAGAAAATTCGCTTGAAATGCCACGTATACGTAAACCCACTTCCAAAACGGGGAGGCTTATCAAACTCCAATGAAACAGAAAAAAAAAAGAAATAAATACGAAAAACTTAGAGGTGAAAAAATTCGGTAGTTCCAAACGGAATAAGGTGATAAGCCTTATATAGAGTATTATACTAAATGAGGCCATTAAAATAGACAAATACTGAAAATAATTGCAGTCGTATAACGTATACGGAACGGCACAGAACAAAAACCAGTCTAATATATTATTAGAAAATGCCGGAAAAATGATAGGAAATAATTGACATGTGATTATTCATTATTCAATTTCTCTGTTGTCATTCCCTGCTTTATTTTCACTGGGTTTTTCCTAATTTTTATTTAATTTGAACTGAATATTATTGTATTTCTTATCTCGATTGTCAACGAGATGATATAAAAAAATTTTAGTTATTCAACAGTTTTTTTCACTGTGTACAGTCAGTTTTTGCTTCCGTTTGTTCAGCCTCCTCAGAGTCGTCTGTTTCTATTAGAGCTGAGGGGAGTATCGGAAATTGGAGTCAATTGGCTGTGCTACGTTTGTTAACGGTTGCTGGGGCTACACGAACAACAACAACAACAACAACAAAGAGAGCAAGAGTTTAAGATTGAGATGCGAGACTGGAACTGGAACTGGAACTGAGATTGTCTAAAAGATTGCATAGGCAAACAGAAGAAAAAAAACGACGACAAACGCGTAAGCAGTTAACAGTTAAAAGTGCAGACGCTACACTCAGAGAAAAATGCAAGAATCTATATAAATATAGTTAAATTTATTATTATATTTTATCTGAAATCTGCTGTAATTAGCTCTACTAGTCTTTAAGAGGGAAGCGTTTATTAGTCTATTCTATAAGGTTATATTTTGAAAAATATCTGTATTTAATTTCAGAAGTTTTAGAGCTCCTCGTTGGTAAAAACTATCTATTATCTAAACTATCTAATTTTGGATATTCTTTGATTATAACTTCAAAGAGTAAATGATGCATTGATAATCTCCAAAAATCTAAAATTTTTATATATTTAGAGCATTTCTTTTACACACTATTTGTTTCAAGATTCATTTAAGATTATATTTTAAAAAATATCTGTGTTAAATTTCTGAAGTTTTAGATCGCCTCGATGGTAAAAACTGTCTAATAATTTTGGGTCTTTTTTTATTATAACCTCGAAGAGAAATTGAAGCATTGATTATCTCATAAATTTCAATAATTTTTATATATTTAGAACATTTCTTTTACACACTATTTGTTTCAAGATTCCTTTAAGATATATTCACATTTTTTAAAATCTTTTTCCTTTCTAATACTTGTAATATCTCCGGTTTTTCTTCGAGTGTTGTTACGGATGTAATTAGCTCAATTAGAAAAAGAAGTCTCTGTGCCACACAGAGCCACAAACAGCATATGGCAACAAGTCACAAGACAAAAAAAAGAAAAAAAAAACACAACACGTTGCACCGTTGGACAAAAACAATATGGTTCAAATGTGTTTCGGGCAGTTTAGAATAGACTTTGCTTTACTTTAACTAGCCGAATTGTCATGCTGACGATTCTTCTCTTTCGGACTAAATAATATGGTTATACGATGCAGATAATGGATATAAATTTGGGCAATCGAAGGTTGCGACTAAATAATATTGTTATACGATGCAGATAATAAAATATATATTGCCTAAATCGTACGATTTTTTGGCTTATGTAACAGTACAGAATTATTGGACGATGGGATTTCCTTTTTTCGTAAATAATATAAAAAATAGGATATTTAATAACTTTAAATGCGATTTTTTGAAGACTCTGAAGAATTGTTTTTTTATTAATTTACATGAAAAACTTGGCAGTTTACTGGGTTAAGGCCCACTGTGCTGCATGGCAACAACGTAAATCTTAAACGCAAATCTCAAGAAGTTCAGCTTTAAGCCAGTAATTGTGCTTCAGCCGTGCGCAACTCGAAGATACCCTGTATAAAGCAATTAAAGGGAATGCGGGAATACGTAAACAATTTTTTACTATCAATTATATTAGATTTATGATATGTAAGGAAAACACCCTATTAAAAATCTATTGCATTTAATAGTATATAACATGTCGTTGCTCAGCTCGAAACCAGCCCGATCTTGCTTAACATTTTTACAGGGTATAAGCATAAGTCAAAGAAGTCGCGATTGTTTAGTGAATGCCGGCATAAAAAAGAGCAGAAGGGAGGGAGGCGCAGCGAAGAGGCAAACCACTTTAATGATTCAACAAGAGAGGAAGAGAGAGGAGGAGAGAGAGGAGGACTGAGAAGCTGCAACTCAGGTAAAGACTCGTCAGTACCACTGAGGAACTGAGGAACTGAGCAAATGAGAAACTGAGCAAATGAAGAACTGAACAACTGGTTCTTTGGCTTGTTTTGAACTCGTTTCTCGTACGTCCGAATACAGCTTACAATGCAATAAAAAATAATAAAATATATATATAAAAATAAAGCGAAAAATACAATAACAAAAACGTGTTTTCAAAACTTACCCAATAAACAAAAAATTAAAAAAAGAAACCAAAAGAATTTTAGAATTTTGTTGTTGCACTTGTTTTTTTTTTTTTAATTTTTCAATTGATTTTATATGATCTCTTTATGTATTTGTAAAAACACTATTTATATACTTAAATACATATTTCTATAGCTATTTTTATATAGAAAAATTGAGAATTTTTTCAGCATAGCAACAAGCGAGGTCAACAAAAATAACAAATTATAATAATAATAAGCACAAAGAAAAATTGCAAAATTTTCACGTTGAAAATTTAATTTTAATTAAATAATTAATTATTAAACCGCTCACTTTTTATTTTGTTTTTGTTTTTGCTTATGCTGCTCTCCTTCCCGTTACGTCCCGATGACCGTTTTGAACCGTTTCCGTTTTCTTTCTTATGCAGTTTCCCTTTTGTTGTTGTTGTTGTTTTTGTTAAGAATTTCAATAAAATTTTTTTGGCCTAAATTGCATTTTTACCAATTCACACATGCACACACTCACACACCGATACTATGCACGTTTATTCTTGGATTTTCCGAGTAATTATGAATTAAATTTAAATTAAATCATTTACATTGCAACGTGTTCATTCTTGTTAGCGCGCGACTATTGCAAATTATCTATATATTTGTGCTTCTGCTTCGACTTCTTCAGCAACAGAGCGGATGGGGGAAGCAAGCGAGCGAGCAACAACAACAAACGACCAAACGACGACACAAAAGCAATAACCAAAATAAATAACAAACATTCGCGTCCGTCTCGTTCAATGTTTTTTTTTTGACTGAGCGAAAATTTGTTTAGTTATCGATGATCCAGCGTTGCTGTGCTGCAAATCTATCGATATGTATATTCGAAATATCGAATATAGCTCAGCACTGGTTTCTTTTAAGTTGTTTTAGTGTTTTCTCTGGCAAAATTTAAAAGAAAAATAGAAATATAATCAACAATGTAAATGAAAATGTAATAAATATATTTTTATAGCTTGTATTAGAATCTAACGTATTTTTATAGCAATCGGCTTTATGTTGTGTTTACTTTTTAATCAATCAGCTGACAGAAATAATACATATTTCTCTAAAGGAAATATTCAAAATTATTACTTTATAGAGTATTAGTTAAAATTATTAAGTGATTCATGCGTTTTGTCCATTAAATGTTATTGCTTTTGTTACATCCACTATGCTTATGAAAGCTGTTTGCTTTTTAACTGTTTAACTCTTAGCATCGGTTGGCAGCGCATTAATAGTCCAACGAGTGCCCGCTTCTCTGTTAAGTTAACAGCTGACCTGCAGACCAGCCATTAGTTAAGCTAAGAATACACCAGAAAAGCCACAAAACTTCGCCATTTTCAAGCGAGTAGAGAAAATTGTATTGAACGTAGAGAGAAAACGTCGACGACGTCGCACAGTGAAAAACTTTAATTAAAAAAAAATACGCAGAAAAGAATTATTGAAAAAACCGAAGAATAAAGATGAATGAGGAATACGATGCGATAGTTTTGGGCACTGGCCTCAAGGAGTGCATATTGTCCGGCATGCTGTCCGTTTCTGGCAAGAAAGTGCTGCATATTGATCGAAACAAATACTACGGCGGCGAATCGGCCTCCATTACGCCGCTGGAGGAGCTATTCCAACGATATGGTTTGGAGGCGCCTGGAGAGAAATTTGGGCGTGGCCGCGACTGGAATGTCGACTTAATACCCAAGTTTTTAATGGCCAACGGACAGTTGGTTAAATTACTAATACACACGGGCGTTACCCGTTATCTGGAATTCAAGTCTATTGAGGGCAGTTACGTTTATAAGGGTGGCAAAATTGCCAAAGTGCCGGTGGATCAAAAGGAGGCCCTGGCATCTGATCTCATGGGTGAGTTTTCCAAAAAAAAAAAAAAAAAATATACCTGCCGGAAAAAATATACCAGAAAAAAAGTACTTTTTTTTTGAAAAGCTGCGAAAATTTGTATGTATATACATACATAATTCGCTCTTATCTCTATGCTCCCCTTTTCTCCATATATTTCTTTGTCTCGGCTTAGTGTTCGCTGCTTCTCACTCGTTACTTTTTTTGTTGCTTTTGCTGTTGACTGTGACACGTATGTGTAGAGGTTTGAGATGGTTGCGTGAGTCACGATGTGAATCTTATTGGGATGTCTGACTATTTATAAAACTGACAACCTCTGTGTTATTTAATTCAAATTTATTCCAAGCAATTTCATAAATATAATTTTATACGAAATTAAATTGTTAAATCAGTTTCTTGAGGAAATTAAATTGATTGCTGTGTGAAACCACTTTTTATTCTTTCGACAATAATTCTCTCCCAAAATAATTATATATTCTCCTTTTTTTTTTATTTTGTTTTTATTTTTATCTATGTTGTTTCCCACGACTTCACGCGTCCATCTCTAGTAGCGGTCCCTTCTAAGTGTATTTGTATGTGTGTCTATTTTTTGCCCCTTTCGTTCTTTCTTCATTTCTCTTTTGTGCTGCTGTACTTTAAAGCTTAGCAGGCAGCTTAATAAATATTTTATTTGTTGCCAATTGGATTTGCTAGGGTTGCCAGCTGTTTGCCGATTGTGCGCCGTATGGCAACGCTGCGCGCAGACAATTTAAGTAATTAACCGTTGCGCTGATTCATTCTGTTATTGTTGTTGTTACCTGTTTGTTTAAACAATAAAACGCAATTAGCCGCAGCACGCTTCAGTTATAATTGTTTTCGTTTTTGTTTTTCGCAATTGGCCAAGTTGCGAATTTCTCCTACATTGCAGTTTCTTCTTCTTGTTGTTGCCAATTTTGTTTAGCCATTTTTATAGCCATAGCCGCCGATAGCTGAAAACAAAGCTAAAACTGAAGCACGCAAAGCGCATTGAACCCTTTCATTTTGAGCTTCTACCGTTAGCCATGGCACACATGTGACCGCATGACGTCATTTAGTTACTGGTGGTTGTTTTTTGGCCAGAAATTAGCGGTTTTAAATTGTCCTGTTGATCAGAGCAGGGGGGGAAATATGAATCGGAAAGGGCGGGGATATGACCAGGGCTGCAAAATGTTTTCTATTCAATTTTAAGCCACGATGTAATTTTCATTACAAATCAAATATTTTTTGAGACCTCAGAAAAATAATTTTAAAATATTGTTTTGTGTTAGTAAATTTATTATAGTCCGATTTTAATAATTAATATGTCGTACATCTGATTTGTAATTTCCATTAAGTATCTTAAGAAACCTCTATTCAATTTTAAGGAACTATATCGACTTATCTCATCATCCTGATGAATAATATATTCACTTTATGGGGTCGGAAATCTCCTTTTATTCACAATCAACCAAATCCTTTTATCCAAAAAGTGAGCGTCATTTCAATTCCGAATTCAGAATACAATAAAAACTTCTAGAAATCGAAGTATCTGTAAATATAGTTTAGATTTCGTTAAAGCGTTTTAGATAGCTGATATCAGAATATCAGAAAAGCAATGGATCATATGTATATATCTAGAGTTAAAGCCGATTATTGTATTACCCATTTCTAATCGAATATTTGTGTTTTTGTATTCCAGGCATGTTTGAGAAGCGGCGCTTCCGCAACTTCCTTATCTATGTGCAGGACTTTAGAGAGGATGATCCAAAGACCTGGAAGGACTTTGATCCAACCAAAGCCAACATGCAGGGACTGTACGATAAGTTCGGTCTGGATAAGAATACCCAGGATTTCACTGGTCATGCGCTGGCGCTTTTCCGTGATGATGAATATCTAAACGAGCCGGCGGTTAATACTATTAGACGCATTAAACTTTACTCCGATTCGCTAGCGAGATATGGCAAATCGCCATATCTTTATCCCATGTACGGTCTGGGTGAGCTGCCCCAGGGCTTTGCTCGTCTCTCGGCCATCTATGGTGGCACCTATATGCTGGACAAGCCCATTGATGAGATTGTTCTCGGCGAAGGTGGCAAAGTGGTGGGTGTGCGCTCTGGCGAAGAGATTGCCAAATGCAAGCAGGTCTACTGCGATCCCAGTTACGTGCCCGAGAAGGTTAGTACATCAATCGAGCACTTCCGCCTTGCCTTATTGTTTTATTAATAAACTTTTAATCAACAGGTGCGCAAGCGCGGCAAGGTTATTCGCTGCATTTGCATCTTGGATCATCCGGTGGCAAGCACCAAGGATGGCCTATCGACTCAAATAATCATTCCACAAAAGCAAGTTGGTCGCAAATCGGACATTTATGTATCTCTGGTCAGCTCCACTCATCAGGTGGCTGCCAAGGGTTGGTTTGTGGGCATGGTCTCGACCACAGTGGAATCCGATCATCCTGAGGCAGAGATTAAGCCTGGCTTGGATCTACTGGAGCCGATCGCACAAAAGTTTGTCACCATTTCGGATTATTTGGAACCCATTGACGATGGGCTCGATTCCCAGATATTTATATCGGAATCGTATGATGCTACCACGCATTTCGAGACCACTTGCCTGGATGTTTTGAACATCTTCAAGCGCGGAACTGGCGAGACGTTTGACTTCTCTAAGATAAAGCATGAGCTCGGCGATGAGGATCAGTAAATGGATATAAAATGGATACGGTTCTCTTATTTGGTGGATGGGTGCGCGTTTATACCAGGCAACAAAAAAAACAACAACAAAAACCAAAAGCGATTTAAAATACCCCCAAAAAAAAAAGAAATATTTAAAAGAAAAACCAATGTATTACACAACAAAATGTAACATGCTTTTTTCCATCTGAAAAACAGGAACGAAATTTTTAGACATGTAATAAAATACAAAGAAAAAAAAAAGGAAGAAAATTGCTTGCTTGTCGCAATTATTGGATATGGCTAGAAGAAAATATATATGTTTATATATAAATATATATATATAATATATGCATACAATACGAGTAAAAATAAACAATTTATGTGGCATTAAATTAAACTTAATACAATGATATTGGAGCATATTATGTGTATTAGCCAAAAATTGATTGTTGTGAACAAAAAAACAAAAAGAAAGCATAAAATTTTTGATGAATAATTCCCCGATTTTCACCCAAAAACTCAGTTTAGCGCCTGCTTTTTACCACAAGTATATACCACAATTTAATACCCTCGATGTGCTTGCAATTCACTTGTAAACAATAAATATGTAAAACACCAATATATATATATATATATATATATATATATGTATATGTATATTGATCAATAGTTGCTTCTGATTCTGTTTTGTGATCGTAATCGTAACAAAAGACACGTATATAAATATACATACATATATATATTAAAAACAAAAAGGAAACGAAGAAAATGTACACGCAAAATAATGCAAAAAAAATATTTGAAAAATCTGAAAAGAAAAAAATCAAACTAAATCAGTGGAAAATGTAAACATGTGAAGAGATTATTTGCGCATCCAATTATATATGAAATGAAATGAAATGATACGAGAAATGGTCTACAGAACTATGGTATTCCGCATTTTCAGAATTTACATTTTTAATAAAAATAAAAAACAAAAAAATGAAAATATACCAAAGTTTGTGGTCTTTGTTTTTTAACTGATTTGACTACGGAATGCCATTAAGATCGAGATTTTACCTATTAGATTTACATCAATATTTCTGAGTCCAATATTTTCTTAAATATTCTGTTTTTTGTCGCTACTCGTTTTTTAGTTTTATGTTCATTTTTATTAATATTCTTTTTATTCCGCTAATCTTTTCCAGATTAGTTTTTTTTTTTATATTGTCACTATTTTAAAATCAATTTTTTTACATAATTTAAGTTGAGTTGATTGAATTTTTATAGGCTTTAGGTAAGTTCAGGTGGCTCCTGTCTTTGAGAGACTCGAGGCGCTGTAAGCACTGAGAGTGCTTTTATCTCCAACCAGGAATTAAATAGGCTAACAAAAGTGAGCTTACCATTGGAGAGTTTCCAGGAGGAATTTCCAGGGTATTTCAATCAAAGCAGCAAACAAAAAAGGTAAGTGCGGAGCAGTTCTACTTGGTTCCCCATTCATTCTCCATTCCGGTCTTGGTGCCAAAAATATGCATTTTGAGCTCCTGGCTCAACGGCTTTGGTTCGAAGCTGCGTTCTTAAAAATTCATCCATTTTTTTATTATTTTATTCATTATTAAATCAACTAATTGCAGTCCTTTGAAGAATTACAAGGAATTACATATATCAACATATTTTTTTCGTATTTCAAATTTAATTAAGAATTAGGATATATTCGGTGCAAAGAATGAACAAAATTAGAATTAGAATGACAAAAATTATTTCTATGATTTTGGAACTGAACTGGAAATATTGCCTTGGTCTAGGCCTGGTTCCTTCCTAATTCGAATCTCCAAGAATTAGTCAAATTTTATATTAATTTGAACCAAAGGTGAGACTGGGCTCTGCAAATTAGGGCCAAAATGGCACAGCTAATACTAGAAATTGGTTAGGAATTTAAGGTATAGACAGAGAATTTCCTAAAGAAAACTGGAACTTTTAAGAATTAGCTTTAAGTTAGTAATTTGATATATTGGTTTATTCAAAACATTTATTTATTTTGGCTATAGAATTACAAAATATATTTAATATTCATATTCAAATCAGTTCAGTCTGAGGAATATTCTTTCAGCCTTAAGTTGTACAATATACATATAAAAAAAAGAAACGAAGCTGACCCTAATATTTGGAGTATTGGTTAACTCTTTTTTTAGCTTTTGGCCATTTTTATGTGAAGTTGTCACTAGTTCGTGATCTTTGGCATAATGATGCCCTTTCTGCCCCCCACCGCTAGATGATTGCAGGCACAGCAGAACACGTTCCAAAAACAAAAAAAAAAGAAGAAATATCAAGTCTTTTTACCACACTCCATTTTATGCTTGATTTTTGTGTTTTCTGTGCCTTTTCCTTCCACTACAACTTTAATTTGTTGTTGCTGCTGTCGAAAAATTTGTAACTGGGCAAATTGAAGTCAAAACTTTGGCGTTGAACACTGCATGCAAGTCACATACAGAAAGCAGGGAGTAAAAATTCGACTTATTCGGCGTAGTCCTTGTCGTCGTTTTCTTTGCCGGCGCAGGGCTGCTGGGCATGACAAAAATGCTTCCTCGGACAGCCAGTGTGGCTGTGTCTACACTTAGAAAAAATGTGGGGGCTTATTTGGAGTATTTGCTTTTTAAATTATTGAAAATAAATAATATGGCTAAATGTGCTAGGAATCTGTTTTATGAAGCCAGAAAATCTGTTTTAATCTGAACCGATTCGGATATTCGAATATTTCTCTAAATTAAACCGAGCCAAGAACCGAAGCGAGCCGAATTTTAGCCTGAACTGAACCCAGGTTTCTGGTTTGGCTCTCAAATTAAATTTGTAAACCGTTGACTGGGCTTAAATCAGCGACTCTAGTTTAAATTTCAACGCTAATCCTGGAAAGGATCTCAAAAGTTGGCTGTACTTTTGTCAGTGAAATTCACTGAATTGTGCAATCATTGAATAAACAATTGATTGCTTATTTCTCTGAGTGTACGCAGCGTCCTTGTTGCTGTTGTTTTTGCTATTCGTATGTGGTCGGACGGCGAGGACGGCCAGGACTAAACGCAGACGCAAACCCAAACGCTAACGAGGAAACGAGCAACCGAGTGACGTGTGACGCAGTGGGCTACTCGTAATAACAGCTAGCCACAAAAATACAAAGCCCGGGGTCGCCGTTGGGGTCAGTTGTCGGCGACAATGATTCCAATTGCTAATCCTGCGCCGATTCACACTCGAATTGAGATTCGCCTTTTGATTCGGCTGCTGCCTGGAGCGGCTTATGCGGCGTATGAGCAATGTATGATGGCAACTGGTGGGAATGGCGGGTTGGCTGTGTCATATGCTGACGTATGCTGACAAATTGAATATCTTAGCCAGCCATTCTTAAGGCGCGTAATGTCATTAATTATATATAATTATAAAAGACATAACTCATACGACACGTTGCCAGCATCAGCGCCAGCGCCAGCACCAGCGCCCACATACCGAAAATCCCTTTTTACATTTATGCCACATGCGGCACTTGAAGCTACTCCAGCTGCAGCTTCAACTTCGACGACAAACTGCTTGAGCCTGGCTGCTGTTTTTTGCAATATACCCATTTAAAATTGCTGGGTATATTCATTCCATCATAAAGATCTTTGTTAACTTGTTTTTATATATTGGATTTGTTGGTTTCTCTTAAAAGCTTTGCGGTTTCTCTTATCAATAAATTTGATGAAAGCATATTTATACCCTTGCAGAGGGTATTATAAATTTGTCACTAAATAGAGCGGGTATCCACGTATATATATTTTAGATCAGGAGGATAAAAGGAGTTGACAGAGCCGCCAATCTGTCTGTCTATCTGGCTTTGACTATTAAAAATAATCTCTCAGCTTTTCTACCTCTGTCAGAAGCAGTCGGCTTTTTGTTCGTTGTAGAAACCGGATTAAAGGATCTAAAAATAGCAAACCGCTGCTTAGAGGTTAATTACAGAGCATCTGCTAGTCGCGCACTCTTGACTTGAGTATCCTTACTTATGTTGCTTTCTGCTGTTGCTTTTGCAGTTGTTGTTGTTTTTGTTGGTGCAGCTGTTGCTTTTGCTGCTTTTCAATTACTTGCACTTCTGCGTCGACGTTGCGTCCTTGTTGCAGTTGTTGCTCTTCCTGTTGTTGTTGCTGTTGTTGTTGTTGCTGCTGTTTGTTTTTGTTTGCCTTTTCTTTTGCCCAAGAGCTTGTCAACAACTTCATTATCGCATGTGGCGCTGTGCAACATCATCAGCTGTCTCCGGCCTCCCTTTTACCCAAAGACCATGCCCACCGCCTCACTCGCTAGCCGCCCTTTGCACCCACTAGACAAGCAAATTTAAATCAATTAAGTAATCTTATTGCTGCTGCTGCTGCCTCTGCCTCGGCCTCTGCCGCTGCTGCTGTCACCGCCGCTGCAGCTGTCTTTGCTCTGCCTTTTGCTGTTGTCTGCTTTTAGGCGCTCCCTATTTTTGCACTGAGAAGAAAGATGTCTCTTTTGAATTCTCATTTGACCTGGATTGAAGGTCTATTATATTTATTCGGCGATTCATATATATTCATTCATATATCATATATACTTCTTGAATTGTTTACCTTATAATTGAGCACTAGAATTATTATTATCAATCAATTATATTCACACTTTCTTTGGCCATGAAAGACTAAAAATCTGGAATCAAGAAGGAAGTTTCTTGGACTCAGATCAGTAACCATTCCATCAAAGAAAACCTGGAAAAGCTCTGTAGATTTTGAACCTTTTTGCTTACCAACTTAAAAGAGCCCAGCCAATTTTCTTTGAGAACTTCCTTCTCAGGTTAATTTCAATTCGACTTCATCCAACTTTTCCCAATAGAATTCTGTGCTCTTTTTTCTCTCAGTGCACACACACTTACACTTTTTGTGTCAAGCATTATCACTGTGGCAATTTGTTGGTATGTGTGTTTGTCTGCGACGCCTGGCAAACTTGCAACTTGCAATGTTGCATATTTTGTGCAGATTAATTAAATTGAAGCATAAAGCAGGCAGCGCCGCCTCGTTAACAATTTTTGGCTAAAGTTAAGCGAGACTTAATCACAAAAATGGGTTTTTCTTCTAAAATATTCAATGGGTAAACTACTCGAAATAAGCTGTTTTTCTAGCAATTAGGCTAAAGTATTAGCCGAATATTTGAGTGGCTCACGTCTTTAAGAAGCACACTCAAAAAAAGAAGAAGCAAGCTTTATAGAAAATCAAACTAAAAGCTAGATTCAATTTTTATATATAAGAAATATTTTATTGGAAAATAGAAAGCTTATCAAGTGGATTTTAATGGAGCTTCTAGAAAACAAGCTCCATTAAAATCATCTTTATAGGCTTTCTATTTTCCAAAAAAATATTCCAGGAAATTTAGAAATATGTTTATATGTTTCAGATATTGGTTTCTGAAAAAGCAGTAGAAAAATATGTCAATAAAATTAGGAATTTTAAATACTTAAAATGAATTCTTTGTGCCAAATAAAGACTGATTAAAATCCTTAAAAGTTTATGCCTTTATTTCAAAGTATTACAAATAATATTTTAAGTTTTAGAATCACAATGAATCGAATTTTTTTATTCAGCAATTTGAAGTTTAATTATTTTTTTTTCTGACACAAATACTAAAAAAAGTACTATGGAATACAACTCTGTATTTTTTTTTAATTTATTTTAAATTTGTATTAATATCATATTTTTTTTTCAATTTTTAAGAGCATGTTTCTGCTACTTGCATTATTTTAAATAGCGTAACAGAAGGCTGTTAGTCCTTGCTGTCTATTCATTCCAGCAACAGCTAAAGAGAAAAACAGAGTCCTTACATTCCCCTTCCTACGCTAACAGCTCTGTTAAAACTGTTATACTGTTAACAGCGAAGGCACAGCATCTGCAACTAACAGCGGAATGCTCTTAAATTTGAAAGAGCTGCTTGCCTGTTATCATTTTATGTTCTGTTAACAGAAGTCCTTAGAAACTGTAGATATTCTAGTAATGTAATGCAATGTAAGTTCAATGAAAGGAAATATAAAAGTAGATTAAATTAAATTAAATAAAAATGAGCTATTAACAGAGTTAACTAAGATTATATTTTTAAATTTACTTTTTATACTGGATTCTAGAGCTTCGCTAGCTAAAGGATTATTAAAGTAAGCCTGAATATTATAGTAATCGAATGAAACTCAAAAATTAATAACTAATATATTTACTAATAAATACAAATACCCCTTAGATAAATACCCTTTCAGAGGATACCTAGATTTGTCCTGAAACATGCAATACATATAATATATATTTTATTAACCAGATGGATGAGATGTGTTTTATGTTTCTATGCATATTCTAATCCAGTCTTTAAGGATATGCAATCTTCGTTGCGTCAAAGAAAGCCTTTCCATAATAGTTTTGAATAAATAATGAATAAATTTCATTTTAATATGTCGAATAAGTTGAAAGCTCTATTTAACACAGCATCGCATATAATTTCCTTAGCAGGCAACGAGCTAATTGCAGCGCTCTTTTAATTGCTGTCCAGAGTCGTCTTTTCTATAATTATGACCCACAAAATCCTTACCAAAGGCTCTATATGCCATTATTATTATTACGAGTCCTGCGAGCATGTGAAATGCAATGCGAACAGGCGCCAATTGTCTCGCCTTTGGCATTTGTTAGCAATTAAATATTTGCACTTCACGTCACATTTTACACCATTCAAGTGCCAGCTAAGCGCTTGCTTTTGACCAACAAAAAGCATAAACAAAAACAACAACAGGAAGAACACTTGGCAAACTTAAAGTATTCAGTAAAAAACATATGAGAACGTTTGGAGCCAGAGTGCTCGACTGATAATACCCTGCAATCTGGTTTAAATAATGCCCAGTCTGGTTTCGTTTCGATTTGATCTTTATTAGTTTTGATTGAATTGTGGTAGTAAGGGAAAAGAGAAAGAAACAGGTTCTGGCCATTGTATATAGGAAACCACATACCAAATTTCAACTTTCTAGGCCTTATAGTTCCTAGATAGACACTTTACATTTGAACAGCCGAAATATTGATAGATCTTGGGCTGGATAAACACGTTTATTGATCGTGGGAAAAAACACTTAATTTATTCATATATACACTTTATAGGATTTAAGATCCCTTCTCAGCAAATTTTTGCTCTTAACTTATATACTCTTCTGGAGAGTATAAAGGGTATACACACAACTACTTCCAGGTATAAAAAACAAAGCACTTTATGGACTTTTGTCAGCAAATGCCTGTTGAAAAGGTCGTGCGTGTGGCTGGATATGTGCGTTTTATAATTATAATTATTATTATTATGCTGTAAATGTCGCTTTTAATTTATTTAATTTACCAATTTAAAGACCTTACAGCAGGCTGAAAGCCGTTTTTATCCTTGACCAGAAGGTAAAAAGTTGACTAACATTAGAGTTATATTTAACTTCCAGTTGGAGCTTTTGGTTAGGTCTTTTAATGGCTAATTAAATTGATTTTATAATTTATAATACTTACCTTAATGATTGCCTATTAATAAACAATAAATTTAAATGATTCGTTTAATTTAGAATACAGTTTGTTTAAAATTCGTGTTACAGCTAGGTTAATGATAGATCTTTTCGGTGAAATTCACGGCCTCTTTAAAGGTAGTAAATGTATATAAATCTGATAAAAGCTGATAGTCAAGAGTCCTCTCAGCGTATGTCCTTATTTGAGTGTGTTGTCCTGCTGACTTGCATTTCGAGTTTTAGCACCATATAAATTTCTGGCTGTTCACCTAGTTTTTAGTGGTCCATTCTGACTTCCGCTGTCGTTGCATTTTATGCCAGCCCATAAGTATGCTGCAATATTTTTTTTGCGTTGGTTTTTCATTTAAAGCGAACACTGAACTGGCAACTGTTGCTTTGTCTCCAAATGAATTTATGGGCATAGACTTTGCGACACTCTGTAAATTATCCAGAAACTCGTCCAGGGGCCGGCTTAATTGCTGTGAATAGGCGAACGGCCAGAGCCGATGCCAGTGGCATGATAATGCCAAGAAAGATGGCCAAAAGACGCTGTTCATGTTGGTCTTAAAGCCAAACAGTAAAATTTGTCACTGCAGCCTGAAATATTGTGACGAAAATCGCCTCGCTTGGCAGGGCATACAAACAAAGCCAAGAGACAGAGTTGAGTTGAGTCGAGTCGAGTTGAGCTGAGCTGAGTTTCCATTCGGCAGCTGTGTTTACCTTTCAAATTTTGGGTTTTCAATAATATTTAGCTTGGATTTTGTTTGTATGCGCTGCTTGTCTACATGTCTTTTGCAAAAATATCAAATGCATAACTGTGGTTACACACACACACCCTGCCACGCCCACCACTCTTACATGAGTGGGCGGCGGAGCAAAGTTGTGCAGTGTTTGGGGTTATCTCTGCTACGACAGCCATATTTACCTGCCAGCCAAAAAATACTTATACTCGCACTATATACGATACGACGAGTAGCTACTTGAGTTTTGCATGCAAAAGAATCCTTTTTTCTCTCCTTCTTTTTTCTAGTTTTTCTATGCTGAAAAAGGTGTGGTGTATATATAGCCAGACGAATAGGAAATGCTCTATGCGAAGAGCTGGAAATTTTTATGCAAACTGCTTTAATTCTTTAGAATTATCTATGGCACAGGAAGCAGCATGGAAGTAAAATCAGGATTCTTTTGTTTTCTTATTTTTTCCAGCTTTTTCTAAGCTTGCTTCAGTGACAGACGAATATCAAATGCTCTATGCGAAGGGAAGGATCCTTTGTGGGCAAAGCATTCTTTTGGTATTATTTATAGCATACTTTTGGGAGTAGTATGCAAATACAATCGTTGGCTTTTTTCTCCAGTCTTTTAAATTGTTATCTTATAAATTAGATTCTGAAGTATTTTGGACGTAAAAAAGACAGATTTAATTACTTTCCTGAATAGATTAATTTTTCGTAGAACCTACAGTTTGTTCAGACGATTTCAATCGAAATTTTAATACTACCAATAAGTTAATTTTTTAGCGGTTTTTGCTGACCTAATATTGAATTAGAATTAGAATACAGCAAATTGTTTAATTAAAGTAGAGTATACAAAACTCAATACAATAAAATTATTAAAAATAGTTTAAGGAAATTTAAAACTTAGATTTACTTCTTCAGCTATATTTATTCCGTAGCTTAGACTGAAAATTTGAATTAAAAGCAGCCAGAAATCATGCTCTTTAAATCTAGCTATATTTCTGGCTATCAATTAGTGCTTAACTTGCTGCATTTCGATGGCGTTGCCCATGAATCCTGGTTGGTCCTGTTTGGTCCTGTTTGGTCCTGTCTGGTAAACTTCACGTTAGCTGACGATGCCGGCTCAGTTCTCAATTCTGGTTCCGAGTGTGGCTCAACCGTGGAGTCGTCGTCTCTCAGTGTTCAGCTGTGGATTTTTGGATGGGTTTTTGCGGGTGAACTGAATGGTACGCGTGTGCTGCAGCTATTTTTATACGATTTGCTATTTTTTCCGGATTTTTGTTTGCTATTGTTGGCCCCCCCTCCCCTTGGCCATCCTTTCGTCCTGCGATTTGCCTTTAAGCTGCACCTTTTTTTTTGTGCTCGCTGCTTGCGCATAAAACTGACGCCAAATTTCTTTGGCGTCAGCCAATGCACACCCACACACACACACACATACATAGATACACACGCATACATGCATATGTTGACTCCCACACACAGTTACAGCTGTTGTTACTGTTGCTGTTGCTATTGTTGTATTGGTTTGACTCTGCTCTTTGGCTGTATGTCATGTCTGCGACTTTTTTTTCTACTTCGATTTCTCGTGATTTTTCGTGATTTTCTTTCCCTTTTTTTTTTTGTTTTTGTGTAAAAAATATCAAAAAATAATAAATGCGTTCCTCTGGCTGAGTCTGTGTCTGTGTGTGTGTGTGTGTGTGTGTTTGTACAGTTTGTCAGTTTCGCACCGCCCACCCTTCCTCCGCCCAGCTGCACCTGAGTTGCATGCAACAAAAGTTTTGCCTTCGTGCATATTGGTAATTTATTAGCATAAAATGCCAGCAACGCGTAAATAATGCACACAAATTTGTTGCTTTCTTGCTGCCTTTCTACCTTTCCTCCCCGTTTCTCTACCCCCCTTGGCTAGCCAACAATTGTTTGTGTCTGTTCTATGAATATTTACAAATCAGTGTTATCATTTAAGCCCTTTCCGCACGCAGTTCTATCCCTTTTAGCCAGTTTTATGCCTCAATAAGGCAATATTCAAAGAGCTATGGTTCTTTTTCTTGCACAAATATCCAATTTGATTTGTTCTTCAAAAAGTCATTTAAATCTTCACCAGTTTTTCTTTAAAATTGAAACACAAACTTCTATTTCTGGTTGGCATCTGGCTTACATCAAAATATTTTTTTTTTAGCCAGAAAATAATAATAAGACTCCTTTTCCTTTTCTGGCCTTAATTCAAACCTTCTTTATGTGCTGCTATGGACAGAATAAATTATAATAATGAATTGGTGTCCATCCCAATAGCAGGTTTTTCTCTCTTTCATTTGAATTTATTAATTTATTAAGAATTTATTATTAAGTGTAAGCTAAGTTTACTACCCTTTCATTGGTGATATGCTGAAATTGAGCTAGATTTTTGTAGCATTATTTAAAGATCATAAATAGAATATATATAAAGCAATTCTAGTTAGTTTCTTCTCTTAATTTGTCCATTTTTTAAGGGGCATTCTTCACAGCACAAAAATTCATAGCATACTTTTTGGGGACAGTTAACGAAAGTACCTAATTTTCATAGCATACTTTTTGGGGCAACTTAACTTTTTTGTATATTTTCTATATTTCTGAGCAAAGTAAGAAGTTGACTTTAGCTATTTCTGTGACATTCGCAGCGTGTCTAATATTTATATATCTATTTATTTTTCTATATATTTCTTTCTTGCAGTTGCGAACTTCAGTAACAATTTTTATTAGAGCTACGCTCTTTGGCACCTCAGCATAAAATTCATTTCCGCTACATTTGAACGTCGCTCAAATGTCAGAGAGTACATGGAAGTGTTTTTTCTACGTCGCCACAACGACTCGACATTCCCTTTCCGCATCCGTAAAACCGCTTTTCATTCCCCCTCGTCCCTGCTACCTTTCTCCTCCATCACATATCGATAAAAAACAGTCACGGACTTTACTTTTTACCCCATTTCCACAGTGGAAGCTCAATATTTCCGTTAAATGTGCGACATGTTGTTCGTCCGGCGATTTCCTTCTCGCATTCGCATTTGACACCTCGTCGAACTTCGTGTTGTTTTTCTCCCCATCCTCCTCAGGCCAGGGCTTAAACCTGAGGTTAAATACCCACAAGGCAAGCGCTTTTAACCGGGAGTTAAAGTTTTCTTGTTATTTTCTTTACTGATGCTGCTAATTAGTCAAATAGCCTTTGAATTTAAGTCTAGTAGACTTTACTAAGGTTCAAAAGAGTAATGAAAAAATGTTTGTTTATTAAAGTGAATGTTAAAGTTAAATTCTACATGTTAGAAATTTTTCTCATTTCAGAAACCTGCGAAATACTTTTCTAATATTTTTTTTACTTTCATAAAATGTATTATAACATGTATAAAAATTAATTAAAATTAAATTTCGACTAGCTCTTTCCATTCTTTACGAACTTATTTAACATTGAAACGTTGCCAGACATTTACAGAAACAGTATTTAACCTCAGGTTAAATAAAGCGGTTTTATTGACATAAATTAGGCAAAATAATATATAATAAAAGGCAGCAATTTACTTGTTTTTGCGACAAATTCAAATATACATTTGCATTTATTTATTTAGCCTGAGGCAAAAAAAAATAATACTGCACAGCTTTTACCCATTGAAAATATGTAAAAAGTGCATATTAAATTTGCCAAAAGTATTTTAAATTCAGCTGAATATATTGGGTACACAGTATCTTCTAGTCGAGCATTGTTGACTAAAGCACTTTTGCTTACTATTTTCCATATTTTTCTTCTTTTTGTTTAATCCGCAATTTTTTCTCAAACCAAATAACAGGTTTGAAAGCAAAATGCTTTTAAGATTTATAGTAAATAAAACTGATTAAATATTTTGTGAATAAACCCAATTTTTTGTGGTGTATTTGCCTTTTTTAATAAGTCTTTTATTTTCAATAATAAAATGGCTAATAAAAATGGTTAAAACCTTTTATGCTTTTAAATAATATTTTTACCCTTTAAATATGTACAAAAAATAGCGTTAATAATAAATAAGTAAATAAGCTTACGAAATTTTGTCTCTAAGTAATATATAAATAATGTAAAAAATATTCAATTTTAGTATACAAAATATGATATTTAAAGAAAAAAATTCTACTATCCTTAATATAAAAAATATTATATTTAAGGAAAATATTCTAGTATAAAAATTGACTTGAAATACTGAGAAAAATTATATTTTTAAAAAATACTTTTGTAAAAACAAATTTTAATGTGGAGAGACTTTGTTAAATACTTTTAAGATTTCTTTTATTATTATTAAGTTTTATTTAAAAAAAAATAGGTAAAATTAACTATGATTATTTTTCCATAATTCTTTTTTTTCTTGAATTCAGTTGAATACTAGACTATACTTTATAGACCTATTAAATAAATAAAATATAAATATTCCATATTTATTAATTGTCAGCTGCTGAAATGCCTTTTAGGAGCACCAACAATACACATAAGAATAATAAATAATAAATATGAATATTCTAATTTAAGCTGTAATTAATTGGGCCAGAAGAACAGCCAGACAAGACAGTGTCAGGTAATTCCTAATGCAGCCGACTTACCTGTAAATATTATCTATACTTATGAGTAAAACCCCAGACTAAATAACCAAATGCGGTGGCCCAAAAACAATTCAGAAATTTTTGTAATCGGACAAATGGCTGTTGGGTGAATAAGCGAGGGGTAATGAGACTGTTCTCAATTCATTCGACTCCCCGAAATGTATCCTATAAATAATTAGCCACTGGGTGGCATGGCGCATGCCACATACTCGTGCCACACTCAATATAGTCAAAACAGGCCCATTTGCATGCACTAAAAAGCAGAGCATACAAAAAGCATTGCCTACTTAATGGCGCTCGAAGCGGCATGGCGTTAAATGATCTCTTCCTCTCTGTCTGCCTCTGCCGCCTCTGCAAGTGGAGATGCAATTGAAATTGTTTTAATTGAAATGGAAAACGCGTAAATTTAAGTGCTGTGCGTGTGTGTGTTTGTCTATCCATCCGTCCGTCTGTCTGTCTGTGTGTGTGTTTTTCTATTTGCATTCAATTTCACAGTGCAACAAAACCCAAATTTCAATGGACACTAAAACTGGCAGTGGAGAGAGGGGCGAGGGGGGAGGGAGAATAAAAGGGGCAACAACGAGCAAAGTGTTTATTAACTTTGGCTCTTTGATCCACTTTGTATTTGCTGGGTCCTTGCTATTGTTGTTCCTCTGTTCAAGGATGTTTGCCATCTGCCATGTGGCAGTTGCAGCAGCAGCAGCAGCAGCTCCACTGGCATAACAAGTAGGAGAGTAAAAGACTGCAGATCTCGGCTAGTTGATACTACATAATCAGGGATTACACATACATATGCATATATATATATATATATATATATATACATACATATGCATATATATATATATATATATATATACATAAGCAGGCTCCAACAGATGCAAACAAAAAATGTAGCATACTTTCTAGGGCGCTGCATGTAAGTCCATTGTTCAACCTAATGGAAATAGTTCCTGTTTCTTGCGATCAAATTGAAATTATTATCCCATATTAATGGCTATCTTTTGCTCTAAGTACTCTTAATTTTAGCTTTATATCCTGAAACACTCCTTCTGTATTAGGGTGAACGAAAACTTGGCTTAGCGCCTCCTGGAACCAGTTTACAGCAGCTCAATAATTTTGGAGTTTTCCTTCCTAGATTTGGCAGCTGCTTCTTTCTGTCTGGCACGAACTTAATATACTCTCTTGAGTCATTTTTAATGGGTATAAAGCATAAAAAGAGTGCCACTGAATGAATGCATGAGTCAGTAGAGAGAGAGAGAGAGTAAAGCGAGTGAAAGAGAGATAGAAAGGGGCCTGAATGCCAGATAGAAAGAGATAGAGAAGAACAACAAGCCAGAACACAGAGCGGATAATTCAAATGTAATTTACAAAAGGACTCGTTTGATTTGTTACTTGTGCATTTCATCTGCCGCTCCTTCTCCATCTGATGCTCTTTGCTGCTGCCTCTGCCTTTGCATCTGCATCTGCATCCACTGCATTCGTCTGGTAGGGAATTAGGATACGACCCTGTAAATTAGTTGCCACTGAGGGTTGTAGCAAGTGAAAAAGTCCGGCAACACTTGGAGAAAAGACGGGTATAAAACTCGGCTTAAATTAGGCAATATTTTGTTTGAAAAAGTGTTTAAAACTAATAAATAACCTGGGGTATTCCCATAAAATTTGATAGAAAATGAACACTTTTTTGGCTGGATATTTTTTTAAACCCGATAAGTATTATTTAGCTATATCAAATTATTTCTATATAGTTGAAAGAGCTTTATAATTTATCAATAAATTATTATTAATATCTTCTAACTTATAAATAGAAAGGAAAAGGCAGGAGAAAATACAGAAAAAGGAGTAGAATTAAGACCAAATTTTCTCAGTGCACTAAAAAGAGTTAAGAAAAACCCGTCGAAAAAAGCCAAAAGTAAATTAAAAAACAAAAGACAGACAAACCAGCTTCATACAATACGAATAGCTGTACAAGAAGAGAAATAATAAAAAAGGCGAATCCTTTCAACTGGGCCTGAAATTTCTACTTAATTATCCGCTAATTAGATTTGCGCAGAGGCATGAAAATCAGCCAATTAAGCGCACAAATTACAAATAATTTTGCAGCAAATGCCAAGTTATCCCATTGGCTTCAATTTAATTGCTGGCCGATTAAATTAATGCAGATTGCATTGATATTGCGTTGAGAGCAACAAAATTATTGCTGACTTTGAAACAAAACCAGAAAACTTGGCCCAAACTGAGCTCATTGCTCAATGTGACACGTACAACAAATTAAGTTAATTAATGGCATTTGTTTTGTTGTTGTTTTTCGCTTTTGCTACCAAACTGAAATCAGAGATAAGCCATTAACATATGATTCTTAAATGGGTCTAAATAAAACAACAATTCTCCCACAATCCATAATAATAATAAAATGATAAACTTGCTGTAGTTAATATAGAGCTTAAAGAGAGATTTTTGGGGTATTTTTGGTAGACTTTATGGCTTAAATAGTGGAAACTTTGCTTGAAAAGGATCTTTTATATTGAGTATAAATATCAAATGAGTATTGAATTGCTTTATTTATACTATTTAAGCCTTTTTTATATATATTTATATTATTTTATTTAATATTTATACAGAGTCACTAAATGCATTGAAAGAGGCACCTCCGAAGCTCGGAGTCCATAAAGAGCGACGAGAGGAGTTGATATTAGCCATGTCCGTCTATCTATCTGTTCGTCAGTTTGCCCGTCCGTCTGTCCGTCCAACTGTCCGTTCGGCTGTCTGTCCGTCTGACTGTCTGTCTGTGTATTTTTAAGCCAAATAGTCGCTTAGTTTCTGAGCTCAGCAAAGTTTAGATAATGCCTTGTTTTGCAGGCTTCTCACTGCCCGGATCGGAATACTATATCTTTTAGCTCTCATAGAAAGGAACAATCTGCTCAAAAAGTTGTTATAAGGAAAGGTGTCTATCAGGATATGTTAATAAAAATTACAAGTTGGATGTGGGTTAGCTTAAGCTGTCTTTTCCTCCGTAGGCTGATTAAACTAAATTTTCGTAGATTGGAGGAACTGACAAGAAAGGAATCTTTAATAGTCTTTAAGCTAAAAGCTGCGTTTTTACAGAAGATTTATTTTATTTCTTCTCCATCCTAACAACTTCTACAGAAGTCCTTTATATATGGCTTTGTTAAGCTGCAGGCAGACCAACCAGTACAAAAAAGGATGAAAAATCTACAGTTTATATTTATTTATCAGGCTGAATTTCTACAGGAATCGTTATAGGGAGCTAAGAGCCTAGCAGCCTCTGCTAGCCAGTATTCCGTCAGGAATCCTTTCTATATACAGCGAAGTTAGCTATCTGCTTTCTAACCGCAGACTAAGAATCATAAAGATCGAACTACTATATATAATAAAGCTGAATTTAGTCGCCTCTTTCCTAGTTTGTCTCTCTAGTCGACTTACAATAATTAAATACAAATTTCTAGAATTTTTTGCCTGAAGCTCTTAAAATTTTTATTGCTTTATAACAAACTTTTTATAAAATAAACAAACACAATTGAACTTATTTGGCATATTTCTTTTCACAGCCAACTTCTGTATTGATTTGGCCTACAGTGAGATATTTTTTTATAAATTGCATAATTTAAAAAAATATATTTACTTAAAAAATGAAGAAGAAACTGCTATTAATTTGGTTTGGCTTGTTAGTCCATTTTTTTGTGGAATTTATCACAATTTACATGGCAGCCTTCAATGGCAATTTGGGCCCTAATTTTATTTGCCATTTGTATGCACACACACACAAATACAAATACAAATACATATAAATACATATATGTCCTCATATATGTATATATTTTGTAGCTGTAGCCATTTTTCCAAATTTTACAATTTTTCGATTGTTGTGTCTGACAGCGACAAATGTCACAATGTCAGGGCAGTTAAAGGGACGCAGGACGCAGGACGAAGGACGAATGTTATTCACATATTTCGTGTTAGTCGTATTTGTCAATCTTTTGCATATTTGTGCAAATTCCAAAGCTTGCAGCACGCCTACAAATATGCTATAAAAAATTATTTGCCTCACGGCCCAAAAAGCAAAAGTGTCCTCGACAAACAAAAACAAGAAAAAAAATAAATAAAAAAGCAACAAGAATTGAAATATTTGTGTGCCATTTTAATCCACTTTTCAAAATTTATTATGCAGAAACGTTCAAAAATGTCCCGCCAAAAACTTTTTTGCCAGCAACAAAAAAGTCTGACCCCCGCCTTGGTTCTCTTTTTTCCCCCAGTTTTTTGAGCGTGGTCTAGAGTTGTCCACATGTTTTGGGTCATAAATCTGCAATTACCAGTCATGCTGGCAAACAGTCCCAATCCTCAGTTTTAGTCGATGTCCTTTTCACTCTCTCTCTCTCTCTCTCTCTCTCCTTCGCTCTCTCTGTGACTACTCGCTGGGTGCGATATGTCGCCAACTTGTCGGGCAAGTTGAGAAGTCCCTCAAATGGGTTGATGCATTGTTTTTTATCTGTTTTTATGATGTATACCCTTTAAAAAATGTGTATAGAGTATATCAAGATTATAGTGTATATATTCTTTAGTAACTTTTCCACTTAAATCAATAGAACTAAAGAGTTTAACTTTATTTTCAGCTCGTTCCATTTCTTAATTCAAATTTATTAGCACTTATTAGAGGCTAATACTGTGGAAATTAGTTTAAAATTAACTTTTTAATTGAATCAATTAAGATATATTTATGGAGTTTTAAAACATCGATACTATCGATATTATCGATAGACTTGATATTAGTATTTCAGTCGCTTTAAGTGCACTGCCAGATACACAGAAACAAAGGCGTGGAAATTCCTAGAATACGGACTCTAGAGTATCCAGCTTGTCGAGCATTCCTTACAATATTTGTTAGTATTATATTTTATTTTCTTTTCTTTTTTTTGTGCTTCTATTTGATGTATGCTCCCAACTGGCCGTTATGGTCATTTGATTGTCGATTCAATCTGTTGCAGCTTAAAGCCCAAAAAGTATCCTTTTGGGGCCAACGTGACACATAAATTATGCCTTGTTTGCTGCAATTTGATTGGAGGCTTCTCAAAGTTGTCTCAGTGCAGAGAGTTGCACTTGCTTCACTTACTTTTCGGCCAAGTAAATAGGCAAAACTGCTAAAAAGAACTTCAAGTTTCCCATGCTACCCTTTCGACTGGTTATTTCTCTTCATCTTGTGCTTCTTGTTCCTTTCCTTCTTGGCCAAGTTCTGGCTCGGCGCGCCTCGGCTCGGCTCGACCAGCTCCAACTTGTATGCGTTCATGCTTGGCAGCCAATTCAAGTCGTGTCATTTTGTTGAGTTTGTGTTGAGAGTTCGTTGGTTACCAACCTCAAGCCAACTCTCATCCTCATCCTCATCCTAATCCACATTCTCATCTTTATGCTCGTCCTCGTATCCTTCCCTCAGCCTTAATTCAAATGTCAGTCACTTAGTAAGTCAGTCAGTCAGTCAAAGTTCCTGCCAAGCTTCCAGCACTTGAGCTGGGAAAGAGCATACCCTACTTCCTCTATCCTTACTGCTATCCTTTTAGCTGCTTTTGGCCGCAATGAGCAGGCGGCACAATGCTTGTTACACCCCACTTTTGCCTTTTACTTCTATACAACTTCCATTCTTTTAGCTGATTTTGTTGGCGGTTTTGGTCGGAATAATGCTTATTACGTTCATGTTTCATGTGGACAGGTGTTCTCTCATTCTATGAGCCTTTACATCCTTTATTGTCTCCATTTCTTCCTTTCGTCTTTCTTTCTTATTAAAAGAGGATAACATTTTGTGCCTAGACTCGTCTAGCTGCCAAATTAATATTTTCTTTATGAATTAAATTTCAGATAAAATCAACGATTAGTTTAATAAATAGATACAAATCTAGAAATTGCTTTATTGTATTCTTATTTATTTACAGAATAATAAAATTGAGTTGCCAAACGAATTTGTATAAAATCAATTTCATTTTGACCAAGTTATGAGAGCTGTATTATTGGTAAAATCATTTGCTATTTCTTTCCTTTTATAGGTGTCAATTTTTGATTTTTTCCTGTGAATTTTTGATCAAATAAATCACCACAGAGTCTGTTTGAATAGTTTTCTCTTGATGAATTTTAACACTCCAAATCAATGTCAATATGTTGGCAAGGATATTTGATTGAAAAGTCCCAAATTGATTCTTTATTTCACTTCTATTTAAGTTTTGCTTGTCAGAACAGAGCATTTTTTAGAAAGGATGCGGAGTTGCCTGCTTCAATGCTTCTTAGATATCCTGACAAATTTAGAAGAGGCTCTGCCAGGGCATTAAAATCTATATGATTCAGTGAAGATTATAAATAATGTTTAAATAATATAACTAAGTCTACTGGAAACTTTACAGTATATAAAAATATGGCCTACAACTTGGGGGAAGCTCAGCAAAAGCCCAAATAAATAGGAGCACAAAATAAACAATTTCTATTTAGTTGGGTATAAAAAATTGTATAATTTTCATTAAAACCGGCTTAGGCAGTTGCTGCACAGCTCAAAATTCTTTTAAATTTCATTTTGGGCACATTTTCACAGCCCTTGGAGCCAATTCAAAAACATATTTACAGCTTGGAATGGAGCTTTTGAATTTGTAGGCCACCAAATGCATAATGCCAACTGGTTGCCGTTTTGTACTTATAATTTTCATGAGCAACAAACAACAAACAACGAGAAACGACGACAATATTTAGGTCATGACTCCAAGGCACACAAAGTGCCGGCTAAGTGGGTCTAAAACGGGTCCAAAACCTCAATTGCAATTGCAATTACGTGCTGGCCAGTTACCAGGTAGCATTACGGCCCGTTGATCACACTGTGTTCTATACACACATACATACATACATACATATGCCTCAACGCAATACACTGAAAAAAATAATAAACGACCTTCTTAATTCGGTCAAAATTTAAGCTGGAAAGTGACCATAGAATTTAGAGGTCCAAACATTCGAAAATGCTGTGGCCAAAGGATAGGCAGTATTGGCAGATACCGATATTTTTCCAGTACGTCGATAGTTCTGGCCGATTATCGATAATTTATTTCGATATTCTGCCAACAAATGTACCAATTTATCGATGATTGATGGCAATATCTTTCGATAATAAGAATTGATTATTTTTCTGATTAACTGTGTGGGTATTTTCCCGATACATCATTTCATTATATCGATGATTGGCATCGAATTTTCCGATTATTCTTATCAATGAATATTCCGATTATTATATTGACTTATTTTCGATAGAATCGATATCGATATTTCTTACAGAATTTAATCCAGTAAAGACTTCACTCTTTTTTCTGCCAGTGTACGGGTACGTGTGGATGGCATAAATATGGCTGGTCCTTCGAATGGGTTGAATGATAGATGGTGGTAGGATGGTTGAATGCTTGGCTGGGGCCTGTGGGTTCTGTGGTGTTTCTAGTGTTATCTATGGCTCCGCTGGGCAGCGGCAAAGTTTTTAATTAAGAATTGCAGATTGAGCAGAACGCTAATAAGTTTGGTCTTTGGTCTTATGACAATTGCCAGCGCTGTACGACTCAAACTGCCTTTAAATTCCTATCGAATTTTGTTGTTGTTCACACAGCATAAATACAAATACAAATACGAATAGAAATAAAAATACAAACACAAACACAAATGCAAATTCGAATTCAAATAGAAATCAATCTGCATATTGAAAATGGGCAAAACTGTCGAAAATATGCACATAACTTGTCCTTTCTGGCTAGTGGAAGAAGCAAATAGAAGGAGGCTCCGTCTAGAAACACACTGTTCTTGTCGTTTCTCTTGGGCGGCCAAAAAAAAACTTGGTCCAGAGCTAAAGTCCTTGCAGTTTTTTATACTCAGTAATCAGCGGAAATTTGGCTAAAAAAGAGTATATTCGGCTTGTGGAAAGGGTTGTAACAGGCAGAAGAAAAAAGCTAGTTAAATGGTTAATAAAATTGCATAGAAGTCTTTGTTAGAAATATCGATACTTACTTATCGATTTTCGATATCTATAGTTTGTAAAGTTATCGATAATTTTTACTGGGTTTTTATGTACAGCGATATTCTGCAGGCTATTTGAATTCTATTTCAAGTCGTTTCCTTTTCAGAAACCATACAGTGAAAAGTTTTGGCCGAATTTGTAGGTTTTTCTAAATAATTTATTTATTTTAAAAATCATTTTTTCATTAAAATTCAGTAAAAAAAACTAGCCAGAAAATAGCCAACTGCCTGTTGCTATAGAGTGTCCTTAGGTTGAGCACTCTCGACTGGAGCAATCTTAGTTTTTCCTCTGCGCCTGCCTGCATAAGATGGGAGATTGAAAAACTAATTTTCAACAACAATATCAAAGCAGGCGCTGCTCAAAAAATGGTTTGCATAAAAATTTCCATAATACAATTTCGATAATTTCACAAGTCACAACAGAAAAACTCAGAAAAAAAAATGCAGTGCCCCTTGCAGCTGACAGAGAAAACTTGGCTTAAAGAAGAAAAAAAAAAGAAAGAGGGAAGAAAATCCAGTCTCTGTTCCTGTTTCCCCATGACAGCCCATCAAATTCGGTTAACGTACAGTTGGCGACAAGTTGACATTTCCTTAGCACCAGTTCCAAATATTTGCTTCCTTTTTTTTTCGCCTTTTCCGCCTTCTTCCCATGTCCTGTTCGTATGGCACGAAACAACGTGTGAACAGTTACAACAACTCGGGAAAAATGTGCAACAACTACAGGGGTGAACATGTAGGAATGCTCGAATGTAGAAAAGTTTCGACTCAGAGATATCCTGTAATCTGCAGGACACGTGAGCCTTAGCTTAGAGCTGTCAAAGCCAAACAGATTGCAGCAGCTAAAGGCAGAAAAAAATGGTTGAAACTAGAAGAGTGTTGGATTAGGAAATGTCCTGTTAATTGCAGGAAACAAGAAGACATTAAGACCCTTTAATTTTCAATTAAATTATTCCCTTTCATCTTTTTTTCATACCTTAAATGTAACTTGTGCCATAATTAATAAACTCTAGAAAATATAACAAATAAATGGCTATAATTTCTACTGCTACTTCAACTGAATGTAGGTGTTTCATACTACCCACTTCTGTCTCATTTCTATGTACAGGGTATACAACAAGAATTTGGTTTGGCAAGGTTGGCATTTTTGGCAGGCTTCGCAACACGCCTGAAGTCATCAATCATCGTATAGCATTTTAGGTGCGGTGAGGTGAGGTGCGGGTGGGGACGAGCCAGGAATTTAAGGAATCTGGCGCCTTATGAAGAGAATTATGTGAACATTATAAGCAATTATCGTTGGGCTTAACTTATACTGATAGCAGTGGAATAAAAACGGATAAAGGGGGAAACTTTCAGCTGATGTCAATCATCGCGAGTTCTCGTCCAACATCAACAGAATGTCCTCAAGTGTTTATCCAGGAAAAGAAATGCAAACTGCAACCACAAACTGTTAACTTTAACTGCAACTTTAACTTGAAGTTTGACTTTAACTTTAACTTTGACTTAGCGATGCACGTTCAGATTTCACTGTCAGCAATTTTTCTATAAACTTTTGCCTTTTGCCTTTTGCCACATGACAACTTTTGCAGAACGCGCTTTGTTTTCCCTCCCAACAAATGACAAATGATGTCAGCGCTTCCTAAAGGGGGTTTCAGTCCTCAGGCGTGATATGTCACCCCAGAAACTTTATGCAATGTTTTATACATATATAAAAAATAATATATATCTATGTAAAAGATGACTGCAATGTGATCATTGATTGTTATGATTGAAAAGCATGAATCGGACTCGAATCCCTCTGAAAAGAAACCTCACCTAAGCTAGATAAGCCTCCAAATTGGGCGAGGCGAAGCAATAAATAGTTGAATGGAAAATGGGGTAAAGCAAATCAAATCAATGAATTCCACTAAAGAAATTAAGCCAAAATTTAGTATCCTCTAAGACTGTATCAATAAGAAAAAAAGGATATGAATTTTAATTCAATGCTGCACCAAAAAACATAGAAAAGAAGGCTGCAATCAAACAATAATCAAATTTCACGTTTGATTCAGAAATTTGTCTGCTCCTAAAGGCCATTTCCAATCTTGGGGACTAATTTCTTTCATTAAAAAAAAATGGTGTTAGGGTCCTTGAACAGAGGCTTACTTTGTGATTTATAAACTCTCCATTTTCTTCTCTTTCGGGCCAACATAATTTTATTTGGTCAAAATTCTCCTCAATTTGAGAAGCAGCTCTGAACTTCATTTGGCTCATTCAGCTAAGTAACCTTTGCAAAGAAATGCAGTGAAAGTGCATTGGCGTTTGAGCTGAAGCCAAGTTATGAAAGAAATGAGATATTTTCAGAGATAAATCATCATAAATAAGTAGCCAGCATCTAAGGCGTATAATATACAGCAGTATAAAGGCAGACATGCCACAGGCTTGCCTCAAAATGACTGGGGAGACGGGGAGCTGCCTCTGCTGTCTCTCCAGACAAGTTTAAGGTTGCAGTAAATAGCCGAGAAAAGCAAAAGAAATTCCTTGAAATTGTAAATAAAGTGGAAAAATTCCTCTTTTCAGTTGAGAATGAATTTCACAGAAAAATATGTAGACTACTTTTAGGTGTATAATTGAATAGAAGCCACAGTTGATTTTTTACACAGCTTCTTTCTATTGGCAATGCCAAAAGTAGGCTTTACTTTTAGTGCAGTGGAATTTAATGTAATATGTAAAAGGGTATTTAGAACTACTTAAATACCCTTTTAAAATATGTAAGCTGATTGACTGAAGGCGACACTATAATAAGCTTGATAGCATTAATAAAAAAGGATAACATGAGGAGGAACAAAAGCCAAGACCAAAGTTTCTTCGATCAGATGACAGACTCAGAGGGTGTAGGGGAGGGGCTGGTTTTAGCTTCAAGGACGAGAGTTTCATTATCAGCTGCAGCCTGGGGCCATGGAGGAGCACACCTTTAAGTTTAAACTCTGAAACGCAGGCTAATGAGCTTGCAGGCGGACAGAGGGGAGAGAGAAGAGAGGAGGGCGCAGTGAACCGGAGTAGGGTAGCTCGTTATGAAGGTACGAAGGGCCAGCTAAATGTCAATTGGCGCATGCCTTTTGGCCAAGTAATTATGTTTGATGACTTCGTGGTCGCTGCTCCCTGCTCCCCTCTCACTTATCGCCCACCTTGTCGCGCAATATAAAGCGAATAAGCCAAGTAGCGAGAAACAGAAGCTCGAGACGATAGGGGGGAAGGCGAGCAGGAGACTCATCCAAGATGTTAACTGAACTGAAACTGATAATATTCGTAATGCAAACAGTTTGCAACACTTCACTTGAGCCAAGCAGCACTTGTTGGCTACATAAATACACCCATATATATATATATAGTAACATATGTTACCCAGGAATCATATATCCTCGTACATAAGGATACGAAACAATACCTAAACAACACATAAATAATATAACACTTAAGATCCGATTTTACCTAAACACCGAGATTTAAAAACAAGTAACATATGTCACCCACATACCAGGAATCAAATATCCTCGCAGATAAGGATACGAAACCAGATCTAAGCAACACATAAATAATATAACACTTAAGACCCAATTCTACCTAAAAACCGAAATTGAATCGCCAAACATATGGTAACCAGTGCACCGCACTTGAGAATAATGTAAAACAGATCAAATTCAATTCAGCACTCATTTGGGGTGCCAAGCCAGGAAAATATATTTTTTACTTTTAGTCTTAAACTGAACTCCGGAAAATAAAGTCATACATCGAATTCGTGTCGTGTTTTTATTCTTTCACATTTCAGTGTCTGCTTGAGTCTATATAATCATAGACCGGCAGTTAGTTCGACTCGTGTAAAATAATAATTATTTTACAAAGTAAATTTATTTTACTGGCGCAGCCGGTAGGATATCATTAAATTATTGATGCGATAGCTTGACTATATAATTCTCTAATTTTTGGTATCCGCCAAAGAACTTTGCTGTAACAACCCGCGACGGTGAACATCACGTTGAGTTTAAATTTAAACCTCGACAACAACGTGAAACCGTGAAACGCTTTTGTTAAAAAAAAAAAAAAAAAACATAGACGCTCAAGAATTCGTTGGAAAAATAAATCCAAGTTGATTGGTTATTCCACAAAAAAACGAAACAGCTTGAGTGCGAAAAAAACAATAATTTTTAAATAAAATAAGTGATAAAAAAAAAAAATAACATTAAATTACATATAAAATTATAATAAAAAAAAAAAACCAAAAGAAGAAACAAACACAACAATGGAAATACCACAAATGGTTATACCAGCAGCAGCACCACTCTCCGACAATGGGATGGCACAAGTGGAACGCCAGATTCATGATGTCGAAACTTTCCGAGGTGATCCCAACGCACTATACACCTTTATAAGCCGGATCGACTTCATATTGACGCTATACCCTACCAATGACGTCCGTCAACAGTGTATAATTTTGGGCAGCATCGAACGCAATATCAGCGGAGAAGTTATGCGTACTATAGACGCATACAACTTAACAACCTGGCCGGAACTTAAACGGAGACTCGTCTTATATTTTAAGCCACAAATACCAAATCATCAACTACTGGAAGACTTTCGCAACACCCAATTCAAAGGAAACATTCGACGCTTTTTGGAAGAAGCCGAGATGAAACGTCAACTATTAACAAGTAAGTTAGCATTAGAGAACAATGCAGCAGAGTCAACTCTTTTTAATCAATTAATTAATACTAGTATCGAAGCATTAATTCAAAAATTGCCTACAAATATTTATTTAAGAATTGTTAATTGTAACATACCAGATATAAGATCACTTATAAATGTACTACAAGAAAAGGGTTTATATGAAGACCCCGATCAAAAGGGTCAACCAAGATTAGTTAATTATGATAAACAGAATAAATCCCATTTTGATAACCGAACACCATACCATAACCATACTAATACTCCATTTCAACCAAATTTCAACCCTAATAATATACAAACAAATTTTCCAGAGCCATATCGTCACCCGATACCTAACAATCTTTACCAACACTATCATCCTCATTTTAATAATATGACTCGCCCAATTCCACCAATACCATACATGCCCAGACCCAACGTACATTTTCAACGCCAAAACGCCTTTGACTCAAATCGCTTTGGTCAACACCAAACTCAACAACATAACTCAAATCCGTTTACAAATAACAATCCAACCAAACGCATGAGACCGGCTGACAGCGGACAGACAAAAATGAGTGTCGAAGAAACGCGTCATCAGGAAGAAGAAATATATTCACATTATGAGCCTTATAATTACTATTACGACCAAAATTGTTATTACTATCCGGAATATTATCCACAGCTTAATATCCAACAATATTCAAATGATCAATATCCACAATTCCCGATAGCAGAAGAAGAAAGTAAAGAAGACATAAAATTTTACGACTATGATTTCGACAATAAATACATTAAAGGTAAAGAGAATCACGTAGCTGATGCCCTATCCCGAGTAAAACTAGAACATAGTTACGTGGCTGAGCAAACGCAACACAGTGCCGATGAAGACAGCAACAGTTTAATTAGCATTACTGAAAAACCAGTTAACACATTCAATAGACAAATAATAGACAAAGGTCTACCAAGCATCAAACACGAAACTTATTTTCAAAAACAAATAACACATATTTCTTATGATGAAATGACAAAAGAAAAAGGCGAGCATTGCCGCGATAAATTTGAAATAGGCATTTACTCTTTTGAAGACAATAATTACTTGAGTTGTATAGATATTTACTCAAAATTCGCTATCCTCGAACAAATAAAAACGAAAGATTGGATAGAATGCAAAAACGCTCTTATGCGAATATTTAATGCTTTAGGGAAACCCAGACTATTGAAAGCAGACAGAGATGGAGCATTCTCGAGTCTAGCCCTCAAAAGATGGCTCTTGAGCGAAGATATTGAATTGCAACTTAATACATCAAAAACAGGTATAGCAGACGTAGAAAGGTTACACAAAACCATAAATGAAAAAATTCGAATTATAAAAAATTCTAACGATAACGAACTCAAACTAAGCAAAATAGAAACAATACTTTACATATACAACCATAAAACCAAACATGACACTACTGGACAGACTCCTGCTCACATATTTCTTTATGCCGGACAACCAACCCTAGATACGCAACAAATCAAGGAACGAAAAATCAAAAAATTAAATAATAATAGACATGACTATGAAATTGACTCGAAATACAGAAAGGGCCCGCTTCAGAGAGGTAAATTAGAAGATCCATTTAAATCAAAAAATATTGTAGAACAAATTGATCCTGGCCATTACAAAATTACTAATAGAAATAGAGAAACACACTACTATAAATCACAGTTCAAGAAAAAAAAAAAAAAGAAAATCAATCACATCAAAATAATCTAGAAACAGTTGCTCAAAATTCAATTAAAATCCACGAACTAAATGACTAATACAGTTAGTAAATGATGGATTAGAAAAAATCAAAAAATATGAAAAACAACCGCAATAGCATTGACACACTCACATACGAACTCATGCAATTCATTGAATTTATAGAAGACATAGAAATGGGTATGCAACTCTCTCGTCTCGGACTGTTTAATCCAAAACTATTAAATTATGATAAATTAGAAAACGTTAATAACCAAAATATACTACTAATCAAAAACATCCACTTGGATTAATCACAAAGATAATCAAATAATAATTATATCTCATATACCTATTGCACACGAATTAAAACAATCTATTAAAATCATCCCTTATCCTGTTCACAACGGTTACCAATTAGATTATACTGAAACTAAATCCTATTTTTAAAATGAAAATAAAATTTATAATGAAGATAATGAAGAAGTACAGGATGATTGTATTAAAGATATAATTAAGAGCAAAAAAAACTAATCTGTAATTCCATCTCAATAAATACTAAAGAAATGATTAAATATATAGAACCAAATATAATTTTAACCTGGAACTTAAGCGAAACCAATGTTATACAAAACTGTAAAAAATCGAATAATGAATTAAAAATCAATGGAAATAAAATCATAAGAATAACTTAATGTAAATTTGAAATCGGAAACATTATCTTAAGCGAAAATTACTTACAACCAGAAATAGACCTAACACCATTATATCCACCATTAGAAGTTACCAAAATCAAAATTGTAGAACACAATGACATTGTTAAATTGATATCACAAAATAATATCACACTTTATACAATTATAGCAATTATAATTATTATATCTATTATACTATTCTTGTATTCAAAATATGTAATCAAAAACCCATTTATGTTGATATATTCAAAAACGAAAAAGCAAAGAAATGTAAATCACAATCCAACACAAGCTAAATTAGAAGTAGCACAAAATCCATTACCCATATTGTACCCAATAATCTCAGCCTAAACATAGGCTTCCTTTTAAGGGGAGGGAAGTAACATATGTTACCCAGGAATCATATATCCTCGTACATAAGGATACGAAACAATACCTAAACAACACATAAATAATATAACACTTAAGATCCGATTTTACCTAAACACCGAGATTTAAAAACAAGTAACATATGTCACCCACATACCAGGAATCAAATATCCTCGCAGATAAGGATACGAAACCAGATCTAAGCAACACATAAATAATATAACACTTAAGACCCAATTCTACCTAAAAACCGAAATTGAATCGCCAAACATATGGTAACCAGTGCACCGCACTTGAGAATAATGTAAAACAGATCAAATTCAATTCAGCACTCATTTGGGGTGCCAAGCCAGGAAAATATATTTTTTACTTTTAGTCTTAAACTGAACTCCGGAAAATAAAGTCATACATCGAATTCGTGTCGTGTTTTTATTCTTTCACATTTCAGTGTCTGCTTGAGTCTATATAATCATAGACCGGCAGTTAGTTCGACTCGTGTAAAATAATAATTATTTTACAAAGTAAATTTATTTTACTATATATATATATATATATATATAAATATAAATATATATATATATATATAGCAAATATCAGCATTTATGGCAATCGTTGATACTCAATTATTTATGTCAATAAATCAAATTTTCACAGTCAGCAAAAATTCTCAGACATTTGATGATATATAATAAAAAAAAATATAAATATTCTATATTCTATTTATTGTATAGAATAATTCGTTATAAGGGTATCTCTTACGGAAATATTTAATTAAATAAGTTGTTAGCTCTAGCTTAAAAATCTCTCGTACTGCTTGGAAGAAAACAAACACTGCTCAAACGACGCCATCTAGCGTATGGTAGGAGAACCAATGTGTAAAGCAGTTCGACAGCGATGTTTTATGGCGGAAAATCATAGAAAACATAGAATGTGTGTTTCAAAGTCATGGAGAATGGAAAATAAACAGAGTAGAAATTTGACTTATACAGTCGCGAAGGGGTTTGGAATTTTTTTAGAAGATTTTAAAGTGTATCAAAAACGGAAACTATTGTGAAGCGTCTTAAAAACGTAGCAAATGATAGAATATAGAATATAGAACATAGAATATAGAAATATGGAACGTAAAAACGTAGAACATGGAATATGGAATTGTGGAACGCAGAAACATAGAACGTGGAAACATGGAACATATAAACATAGAACATAGAAACCAAGCATCTGCAAGCAAGCAGTAGAGTTGCCATTGAGCGCAAAAAATATTGAAAAGATACAAGCAGTTCCTTTTCAAAAAATAATTTGGATATTTGGAAACTTAACCGCCCATTAAAAATTTTCAGGAATATGGAATATTCTAATAAAAAATTATGTATTAATATATAAAACAATGTTATTAACTTGATAAAGAGGTGGGAAATACCACAAAATTAATTTTTTTAGCTTTTAGATGGGTTATTGTACTTTATAAACTTTTCCATTATTTGGTTTTCTACGGATAAATCCTGGAAGTCTTTCATTCACTCCGTGGCGTTGCCAGACCGTTAACGAGCTGCATATGCGGGTTGCCAGGGTAACTTTTAAAAGATGCAAACAAAAGAGGTTTTTTTTATTTTCCTGTCGCTGTGTCATGCGTTTGCCGCAGCTTTTCTTTAATTTGCAAAAGAAACTAAAGAAAATGTTTGAAAAAGGCAACGAGAACAGTTTAACAGCCATGGGAAGCATCCAGGAGATTGCCGGACGTCTGGCGGAGGAGCAACAGCGTTTGCGACAATTGGAGGCACACACATCTCCCAAGGAGCGCACCTTGTTCGTGCTGGGCAGCAAGTGTGTGGTAAGTTGGCAATTGGCCCTCAGAAAATGTCGAAGTTGCTAAGGACTCGACTTGATTTTTGAGCCCTGAAATTTCTGTTTGATATCCTAAGTCATCTTTTCATTTATTTCACATTATTCTTCACAGGGCAAATCAATGGCAATCAACAAATTCTTTGATCGGGATGAGCAGACAACGCGTCCAACCCTGGCCTTGGAGTACAGCTATGGTCGTCGCATGGGCAGCGGCAGAGCGGCGCAGGTGTTAAACGTATGGGAGCTGGGATCCCTGGACAATGCCGAGCAGCTGCTGGAGGTGCCGATGCGGACACATGGACTGCAGCAGTTGGCTGCTTTCATAATGCTGGATCTCTCCCAGCCGGAGAGAGTCTGGGCAGATCTGGAATGTGCTTACAGAGGACTGAGGGACACGGCACAGCGATTGTTGGAGCTAGCGACGCCACAGCTACGGGAGGACTTGGAAAGACGTGCGGCGGAGCGCATTAAGCACGTCAATCAGGATTCCAATCGCGATTCAATGGAACTGCTGCCCTTTCCCGTGGTAATTGTCGGGGGTAAATACGATATCTTCATGGACTATGAGCCGGCGCTGAAGAAGCACATCTGCCGCTGCCTACGCTCCATGGCGCATCTCATCGGCGGTGCTGTCTTATTTTATTCCCACAAATTGCCCAAGCTAGCCAAGGTGCTAAGGGATACCATCAGTCATCTGGGCTTTGGCAGCCCTACGAATCCATTTCGAGCTCATATTACTGACTATAATGAAGCGCTTTCCATCTGGTTTGGCACAGATAGCTGGTCCCAGATTGGGATAGGCGAAACTAGTTTCTTGAGTGTGGAACGTATTGGAGCCACGTTGAGCGTAGAGGTGCCCCAACTTCAGCAGGAAAAACACAAACAACAATTGCCTCAGGATCCAGCTAAGGATTCGGGCTTCAGAGAATCAATCATTGATGAGATGCGTTCACAGAAGGATGAGGAACTAGCCGGAATTATTCGGGATGTCTTGTTGCGTGGCAAATTTGAGAGCGTTCAGAGTTAAAAAATCGGTTTCGGTTTACTTTTAATCTGGTACAAGAATTTAATTATCATAAAAATAAAATACTTAAAATGTTAGAAGAAAACTGTAATTTATTTGAATAAAGGACTAAAGATTTTTCAATGTTCAATGTATGAAATTTTATTGAAATATATTTTTTTTTTAAAATTAAATTATTTTTTTTAAAAGAAACCTTTTTGAGAAAAAAATATTTAGGTTCAAAGGGAATTAGTTTTCTAACTAAATTTAAAAATTTCGAAATCCCAGACTATTGCTTATATTTTATGAAAAGAAATATGAATTTAGAACACTTTTAAGAACCAGAATAAAGGAGTAAACATTTTTTCCATTATTCCACTTTTCTAAGCAGTCTTTTAATATACATTTATTCATTTTTAAATACAAACAATTCAGAATCAAACTATCGTTGAAACAACATATAGTCAGTGTAATTATTTTTAGGAAATTTGGAAAACATGGCACTACACACTACACCAGCCAAAATCGTGAAGATCTTGGGTTTTGTGGGTCCTGAGGACTTTCGCATCAAGGTTCGAGTGAAGTTGTTGAAATCACCAGAGACTGAAAAGCTATATATTGTTAAAGGTAAACAGAGAGATATTTATTTTTAATAATATAAATAAATCTTCCTTTTTTTTTGGCTGGTTAAGGTCCCGTTGGTTTGGGTGACATTATTCAACTGGAAGAAACAATCATGGATATTTGGAAGACATGTGAAAACTTAAATTTGAACAAGGAGTGTAAAGAAAAAATTTATTTAAGTGTTGAAAAAGCAAATAAAGCTCTACAAGCCAAAAAATAAACATGCAGCATTGCAATAACTGCAAAAGAATTGGTCGTATTATTTTATTATTGATTTATCAGCTGATATTTGAAATAGTAGTATAATTTTAGTATTTTTTTTAGATAGAATGTATACTAAAATACTATATTTGGACCGAATATTTCTATGGCTGATATATGTTATAGTTATTTAATCCGATTCGAAATTAAGATTAAGTCCCGTCGAAACTTATATACCCCTGTTGACTGGAATAAGCATTTAAAAATAGTTAAATATATTTATTTTCATTAAATAATTCTTTAGCAGTCAAGAGATATAGCTGTCCGATCCGGCCGCTACATATTTATGTGCTTTCAGCCACAAACAGCAGCTCCATAGCAAATTCCAGACGCCTTCTGAGATGCATAGACATTTACTGAAAAAATTTAATTAATTGTCAAAGGGCATTAAAATTTCGTTTATGCTTTAAAATTAAAATCAGAATAAAATTTCAAATTTCTTAAATATTGGCGCTTCCACAACATTCGCTTAGAGTTGGCAGCGCCAGCCAAACGGAGTTGAACACAAAGGTGAGAGACTAAGCTTATTGTACCGTTAAGCATATCAGCTTTGCACGAAAAGCTTTTGCAAAAGCGACGCTCAGCTGAACGTGAACGCTTGCTATTTGGCTCTTCGGGGCCTCTGCCCCGAGCCAAAAGAAGCGTCGCGACACGAGGCGCAGGCGAAGGCGAAGGCGACGCTTTCTGTTTCGGTTTCGGTTTCTTTCTCGGTTCAATTCTGTTCAGTTGTTGGTGCGCGCTCGCGTATCGCAGTTGTTGTCGTCGCAGCGTCAACGTTGTGTGTTTGACTGTGCGTTGTGTGTGTGTGTAAGCGAACGAGTGTGCGTGTGTGTTAGTGTTTGAGCATTTGTTTTACCTTTTTGGCAAAATCTTAAAACGAAACTTCCAAAAAAATATTAAATTGAATATGTGAATGCGGGCATAAAACATAATAAGTTATTTTTTTTGTACTCCGTTTTGCGCTCAACTTCGTTTCGGCACGTTGAGCTTTTCGCTTGGCGTTGTGTAATCGTCGCCCCAAACTGAAGTTAGGAGTTGTAGTTGCTACACACATACACACACAACCAAGCGTATACATACATCTATGTGAATGTGTGTGAGTGTGTACTCAAAAGCTTTTTATAGCGTGAACTTCAACTCCAAAAGCGTAGCCCACCCCCCGCAGCAGAATAACAACAACTGAAGCTCAAGCAAAAAAACAAAAAAAAAAAAAACAGGTGAGTTGCCAACTCTTTTCAGTGCTGCTCCAATTTTGACAGCCAAAAAAAAAAAAAAACACGCTGTTTTATTGATTTTCTTGACGCTATTTAACGCTGCCCAAAATACACACACACACATCAATACACACATTCACAACTAACTGTATTTTTCAACAACTCCGCTGCTCACCTTTTTGACAGGCGTTTTTCTGCATTTACTTTCTGTCACATTGCCAAGGCAACGTCCTCTGCCTCAGCCGCAGCCGCAGCCTCTGCCCTTGCCCCTGCCCCTGCCCCTGTCCCTTTCGTGCGTGTGTGTGTGTACCATATGGTCGAGATTGTCGCTCGTAATTCCTGTTGACTGCATCCCCCGAATAAATTTTCGCTGGGATTTCCTTGTTGTTTGTTGCTGACCTTTGACACTTCAACCCAACTTAGTATACCACAGTAAAGCTGCTGTAATAGCATCCATCCATCCCACTACAACATCTTTGGCCATCAACATTATTTATGCATCCACTAAGAAATGTTTATATTTCTCCATTAATCGCTGGATATTCAAATGAAAAGTAACTTTGTTTTGATTTGTCCTTAAATGAATTTATCAATTTATTTATTGGATAAAATATAGAATAATTATAAGTATAAAAAATTTAATTTCAAAAATAGAACACTTTAGAGAATTTTGGGTATTTCGTTACCAGAAAATAATTACTTTAGAGTAAAGGTTTTCTAAATAATTGTTTGAAAAATAACTTATTATATATTATTAAATTTAACTCATTAATTTCAACTTATTTTTATATTTTTATTAAATACAAAATTGTTTTTTGACTAAGTCCAGAATAAATAAGCTTAATATCAGTTGAATCACTCCAGATAATAATACAATAATAATACCTTACATTGCTTAATTTTGCAACAATTTTTTATTTTAGAAGCTTATAAAATTCTGGTTTTAATATATGGAAAATAGAATCTTGTGAATTCTAATTTCAGAAATGGAACCCCTAAACATTTATTTTTGATTTAAGATTGTAAAACCATGGGCTGCTCTGATTCATACTAATCGCAATCTGCTTTCAGATATTTGTAACCCTAGTTGATTAGAAACCAGACCTTTTACAGTATGTGTATTACTTTTGTACTATAGTAAATAGTATCGAATCCCTATTTTTTATTACGTCAGTTGGCATTTGCGGTTGATACCGCAATGCTCTGATTACATGAGTACACAGAGAGAAAGGAAGTTCAAAATATGACCTAATAAATAAATCAAATATTAATTTGATATCTCTCAAGAATCTTAAATGCAACTACTAAATATAGTTGCCTTAGGGATAGGAAGAAAGTTCAGATGGTTGACTAAAATTTGTGATATTTTTTCTCTCAGTGCATATGCCGAGTGCTGAGCACTGAGCTTGAATGTTTTGTATTGAGCTTCAAAACTCGCTCAGATACAATGAACTTGGGTGTCGATCAAAATTATAAATAATGCATGGAAAGCGACGATTTACACACAAATGTTAATTGAAGTGCTAAGAGTATCAACAGCTGAAAAGCTGAAAGAACATAAAAAAAAAAAAACAACGAAAAATCTGCTAATTAAAGCGTTTGAAATTTAAAGGCAATAAAATAAAATGACAGATGAAGCTTGCCTCCAAATTTGGTTCATGCCAAAAAGCTCTACCAGCCAAAAAGCAATCATTTAAATATAAATTAAGCAGAACAAGCACTTAACAAAAATCCAGAACTTGAGTTTTCTTTATTACGTCAACATTTAAATACCCTGCACGGTATCTCAAAGATATATATTCGATCAATCAATTATAAATAATACTCATTCTTTAGGTTCATTTTTTATTATTTACAATACAAACAAAAAGCTTTAATAACAATAAATCTGTCATCATTACTTGAAATGCCTTGCCTGATCCCGAATAATAAAGGTATTTCCTTGTATAAAGAAACGCCTGCTCGACTCGGAGTGGAGCTAAAAGGGTATCTGGGAGGGTGTTGCCTTTCCTAGAGATTCTTCTCTGGGATCAGCTTAAACGTTTCGCATGCCAGACACAATAAATTAAGTGTCAAATAGCATTAAAATATGGTAAATTGGCGCTGGCGTCCGTCTTTATATGGGGCGACTGTGAGTAATGCTCTATAGATATGTTTGTGGGGGTTATTTGCATATAAATTTCTCTGTATTCCCTTCCAAACTGTCAGCGAAGCATCAGCCAAGTCCCGGAGGACGTGGAAAGGGAGTGAAATTAGAATACATTGCCTTCTGGCAACACTTTTCAGCGTTACCAGCCAAAAGTTTAAATGTGTCAGAGTTGTTTTTATCGATAAGCTCTCCTCATTTATCACAAACATGCGGCAAAAGTCAAATACTTTGATAAGAATAAATCACTAGGGGTATTAAAAGGGAATTTTTGGTTTGACCTTTAAATTATTATCGCAAAAACATAAATCAAATAGCTCAATTCCAGACCTAACCACTTGAATGCCCAAGGAAATGCTACTGGATGCAAAATTTATTATATTCAGCAATTCTTTTTAGGAATCTTTTAAAATTGCTTCTGTTATATACCCTTTTTTCATTCAATTAATTCTCAAAAGTTTCTAATAAAAGCGCTCCCAATCTTTCTCTACAAAATTAAAAAGCTTCCAGCCGAGCTTAGCACTTTTCCCCATTTCTTTTATCTTAATTAGGTGTACTTCAAGCATGACCAAATTAACCCTAACCATGTTATTTTTTTTCTTTGGCTTTGGGGCTGATACTGAAGTCAAAATCACAGTCAGGCGAAGGGGACTAGAAAAGTGCTGGAAAGCCGTTTGTCCGTTCACTGAAGCATCAAAAAATACAAAAACAGTGACTTCTCTGTGACTTAAAGTTAAAATGCATTCTCTGCTGTGCGTGTGGGTATGGATACTTTGAGTATCTTTGAGATACATTCACTTAGTACTTACTCTTATAGTGCTAGCTGTGTGTGCTGTATGGTCATAAATGAGTAACCAAGCACGACAACACTCCGCCAAGCCTCCACTTACCGAGAGTATATACCCTGCTTGGCAATACCCTTCCTGCTCCCCTTTCTCCTTTTTTACTTGCACTAAATGTCGTGGGGAATATTGTCCACGTTTGAATTGTGTTCATGTGTCTTGGTAGTGCATGAAGAATTGCCTGAAAAATTCACTGGTTGGGGGGGCGGCGGGGTGTGGAGTTCGTTGCCTGCAACATCATTAACAATTAATGGTGGTAATTAACTTAACCAACAAGTTGCACAATTTTCTAATGAATGACATAGTAGCTGTTGATCATTAATTTAATGATAATGTCATTAAGCCATTTTACTGTGCGGCCTTTGCCAAGGATACACTGTAATTCCCGCAAATATTTACTACTTGCGGGGAACACCGGAAGTATTGGTACAAATTAATGTGGAAATAGCTGCATGACTTTGTGGATGAACATATTTGTACCTAGAAAAATATATATACTAATAGTTTTCTCTAAAAATATCCAAGTATTTTCTAAAAAGAGTAGAGTATTAGGAGGGCTTTTCTTTCAATTAGATCATAAAATTTTCCAAATATTTGGGTTGTTTATCGGCTCATAGTGAAAGGTATTACACACATAAAAATAAATAAATAATTAATAAGCCTTTTTGAAAAAGATTTACACATCTTCTACAACTAATAAGTTATTTATCTTAATCCTTAATTTAATCATTGAGCTTTTAGTACAGTCTCAAATAGCTGACCTATCTTCACTCCTTCTTCGTTCTCTTAATTAATTCTAAAGTTCCCACGCTGACTTGGCTGGCACTTTTATAGATTCCTTTTGGAGTACCAAATGCTGGTCGTATCCTTAGACATCTACTGCTATCGCTGTCAGGAGCTCTTATCCCTTTACAAGTGCAGCCAGGCGTTAAGGTGACTCTGAGACAGAACTGTGGACACTGCTGTTTATTTAATAGGCTTAGATGAATTGGTAGATTGTTAACTTTTGCCACGAGACTGAGTATTTCGCAGCTATAATTCTGTATTTGTACAATTTTAGCTTTTGCATCGATTTGCTTATCAACTTTTCAACCCTTGAAGTCAGCGAGTCTTTGCGGTTTTCAGGGGTTGCTACTGGTTCTACACTCAGCGAAAATTGGCCTTAAAACCACAATAGAAAATTCTCCTTGTTGCTCGGAATATTTTTAAACACTTAAAATAAGAAAGTTTATTATACTTTCTCTTTTCTATAGATTTTATTGGGTATAGTTTTTTCTGAGTGTAGCCCTGTTTACATTATAAGCCATTAAAATATATCAATTTGGCTGTGAACACCAATCGAGGGGGTGGCACAGCAGGCGACCACGAACTTTTACCATGCAAAATGTGAACCAGTTCACAGAGCAATTAGGCATTTAGGACAGTGACTGGAAATATGAAAAGGAACGAGAACGGGAACGGGAACTGTCGCTCGACTAACAAGAGAAGGAAGGTTCGAAGGATTGTCTTATTTCCCATTTCTTTGAACAACTCGTGGCCGGCACGTTTTTGCATGATTTCCTGGTACAATACCCACCCAGACCCCAGCACAGTACACAGAATACCTAGCCCTGCCCAGCCACCCCCTTAGTCAGGCAGGGGCTAACAACCCCAAGACAATAAAGCGTCCGAGCAACTGTTGAGCGGAGTTGGCGTGTGGCGTATTATCCTTAAACGTCGTTGCGGCAGGCGTTTGTTTTTATGTCCAGGATACAAGTGTAACTGCCAAGAACACAGCTTTAACGCTTGGTTTCGGCAAGGAATCAACAGAGAAAGGAAGCAGGAGGCAAGCTTTGGTATAGGCGCGTGTGCCGACCCATGTTTCCCGTGGGAATTTCTAGAATTTCCCAACTCGAGCGTGCGAAAATTAGTTTCTTAGCATTCAGGGCTGTCATATGTTGAGACAATAATGAAACCACAAATCAATTAAAAGCTTATAAGATGACAATATATTTCAAAGTAATTAATGAATATTTTAAATATGAATATTTGCTATTTTATATGAGTATTCTGCACCTATTCATAGTGGTTCAAAATTGGTTTAATAAAATGAAACCACTACACTATACTTTCATATTATTCCATCAGTTTCATATATATTTTATATATAGAGATTGGAAGAAATGCTGCTACATTTCTACAATCTTTTTCCATTGAATTGATTCTCTAGAATATATTCACAGTCAGTCTGAATACCCTATAAATTATATGAATTCTTGATCTGTCCCAATAAACGTTCGATCTGCCATATACTTCCCTCTGCTGTAGCTAGGATATGGAGTATTAAACTCTCCCCTGTCCGCTCTGGAGTTATGTTAATAAAATATCCTTTTAACTATTCAACATTAAATAGATACCAAATTCCACTATAAATAAAACTAATTTCATTAGTGAAAATTGCAATTCTCATGCTCAAAACTTGGCAATCAAATAAATAATTGTAAAAGCTTACACCAACACAAGGAACACCTCGGTAAATACAACTGAAGACAATAAAAAATATCAACTTTTGCACACAATTCAATGGACTTCCGGCTTTTATTCTTATAGTGATTCCAAGGTGTGCTGAAGAAGCACCTCAAGTGCAATTGAAAAGCAACAACAATCACAATAAAACAACAGCTAGGCGTTGGCAAAGGAAATGAATGTGCTGTGGAGGAGGATGAGGAGGAGGAGGAGAAGGAGGCGGCGGCGGCAAAGGCCGTAGTGGAATAGGTAGGAGTAGTTGGTTTATTGGTTGGTTGCTTGTTGATTTCCGTTGCGGTTTCGGACTTCAAATTCACTATGAAATAGTAGGTAGGAGTCAGCCTGAAGCTGCAGTGCGAATACTCGTATTCGTCTGAGTATTGTGGGTGTTTTGGCCAGGCCAACAGGTTTTGGCACTTTTATAGCCTTCATTAATCTTGTGGCAACACACGCAAAAAAACAAAAAAAGGCCAATCAATGTTGCTGCCACACCTCGGGGCTCGTTCTGTGGCGCCTCCAGCTTATTGATTTCACGTGGGTTCTGCAACTGAAACCGCAACTGAAAGTAGAATTATTTTTCTGACTGTTGCGTAAATAAGCTGCAATTGCAATACGTTAATTAATGGCACAAACAAATTGACTGAAAAGCTCATTAATTTTATAACCAATTAATTTTTAGTATTTAATTTAAAAAAAGGGCAAATTACTTAGCTTTAAAATTTGATTCAATTATTAAAAAAAACTATTCTTATTGTGGCACATTTTCAAATTTATTTCAACTTTATCCAACTCTCAATTTTCTGAGATGAAAAAAAATGAAAGAAATAAAAACTTTTTGCGAGCCGAAAAAAGCTTTTAATAGAGTTCCAAAAATTTGTATTTATTAAAAGAAGATTCCTTATCTTTAAGGGTTGATCGGCTCTCCTATGGAACGTGATGAGAAATTATTTTTCCATATGTCCGAGTAAATATATTTTGGGATCGGAAGCTCCTGCTTTTCCAGGCAGATCAACTTTGCATAGTGTATTAAAGTCGTAAAGTGGGGAAATGTTTTGCGGAGCATTTGACATTTGCTTGGCACATTTATTGTATGGCAACCAGTTGGGGGAATTGCGAAAGAAAATAGCATTAATGCAATTTTAGCATCCAACCCACACAACGCCGCAACGTACCACGTTGGGGCACGTTCCATTTGGACGGCCGTCCTCTCAAATAGATGCGAAGGAGGTGAGTGCTGAAGTGGAGAGTGCGAGGCGAGGTGGGCAGTGCAGTGGCAGTGGCATCATTTCCAATTGCCAGCACATGACTCCGCATTCACAATCATCCGTCCAAGTGACCGAGAAGCTGCAGCCCCTTCCTCAGTCTCTGCCGCAGTCGTTGCAGTTGCTGCTGCAGCTGTTGATAGACCAAAGAAGCAGAATTTAAGTGAATGGAGGGAGGTAAATGGACAGAGAGAAATGAACAAATGTTGATGAGGACTCTGGCAGTGCAATTGATGAAGAAATGAAGAAATGCTCTGGCAACGGAATTGCATATTACGCATTTTACTTGATTTTTCTTGAGTGACATTGCCATCAAGCTAGGAAAACTCAGGAAACTGAGAATATGAAAGAAAATTGTGTGGATAAACGTTTATCATACAGATAATTGGATACATCTAAGCACCAGCTTCTTATTTGGCTATAATATTCATATTTTGTTATTCAAATAGGAACCGATTCTTTCTAATGGTCCAGCAGGAACTGTCTAATTTTAAAATTAAAACAATATATAAAAGAAATCTCCTCGTTCAGGCTTTTCCAAAGATGTGCAATAATTTAAATAGACTAAGCGAACTCAGCCTAAAGATATGCAATAAAATAGTAAGTTGCATATACAGAAAGAATCTAATAAGTTCTATAGGTATACCAAGTTCTAATCAGCTTTGCCTTCAAATTCCTGTTAGGTTACCAATTGGAATTACTGGATAATTCGCAATTTATATAATCTAAATTTCACATCACATCTTAACTAAAGTACAGTTTGCAACCTTAGCAAATTTTTGCCTTTCTTTTCCACAAAATTTTGTGATTGTTGAAAGAAAAAGCATAATTTTATTTTGTTTTTTCGAAAAAGTCATTAGTCACGTTACATAAAAAAGAGATTAAAACTATCATGTTTAAGCTCCATGTAGATATTTACACATATGTATTTGGGTTAACCTGAGGGCAGCCCATATTTAGTAGAGTTTTTCAGGATCATAAACCCATGAAATCACGCCGCCTGTTGGTTCACACGCCCCTCAATTATTCAGATAATGCCGGTTCACCGCTATCAAAATAATTTCGATTTTTTTTTAGAGCAATTTTTCGCTTATTGCCTTTAAGCTGCTAAATGGTTTTTAATTGAATTTGAGCCTTGACGCAGGCACTTCAAAATATCCCTCATCCTGTAAGTTTTTTATAGTAGTTTATAGGCGGGGTAGGGCGGGCAGAGGAGGTACTGCAACCCTAATTGCTTGTCAGGGCAATGGGCGTGAAATGTGAATTAAATGAAGTTCAAACACTTAAATAGATTTATGTGCGAGTATATAAGAAAATTTAACCCCTATAAAAAACGAACAGTGACAGTTGAAAGTAAACACTGTGGGAGATAAAGTTGGCAAAAAAATTATTTTATTTTCTGTTAACTAAACAGAAGAAATTGGAAAAACCCTGATGGGAAAGAGACTAGTCTGAAGCCGATTGAATTCAGTTTCAAAGCTTTAGAATGAAATATAACCTAAAAATGTTTCAAATTGTTTTAACTAAATGTCTGGTCCAAAATGAACTAAATCAACTAACCGTAGAGCTATCCTTGGCATTCATTTTCGAAATAAATTATCGATAATATAACGAATTATAACAAATTTTATAATCTCTATATTGTATAGTCTCCATAGAATCTATATCACTAAAATCTTCTCTTTCAACTTCAATTTATGTATATTTATTTCTTTAAAAGAATTTAATTTAGAGAGATCTGTAATAGATATTAAGCAAAATTATAAATTGACTCATTTCAGATAATTAAAAGAACTTTGCCTAAAAGCTTTAGTCACACAATTCAGTATTTATTTTGAATACTTAAATACGAGTGGGTATAATTACGACTAATATATGCATAAACATTTAAATTTGGTTAAGCTTTTACATATATTAATCGTTAGTTGACTCAAAGCACAAGTTCATTCAACCGCATTGAAAAGCCAAGCTTAAAAGCTTTAACGAGTCAACGAAAGCTTCCGTCGCTGTGCTGCTCGAAACGCCACTCAAGCTTCCATTGCTCAGACTGACGGCGTCTCAAGAAGCACTCAAGCGTCCCTCCTTCCCCCACCCTTCTTCTCATCCCTCATATGACACATGAGCAAATCTTGGGCTATATGGGGTATACGAGCATATGGCTATATAGCAGCCTAGCCCACAAATTGTGAACACGAGACCAACGATGCTTCTTCATGACCCTAATGACTGTGAGAACTTTTTTGTTGTTGCAATTGTCGGGGGGCTTTAAGTGTACCGCAATGTCGCAGACATGGCCGAGAGCAAGAAGCTCTTAAGTTCTAGTTAAGAGAATATTCCACTCGTCGCAGCATTGCCAGCTTAAAGTATAATTTTTTTTTCAAATTCTTTAACAGACTTTTTATACCAAAATTTCGAATGCCTAACTGAAATTTATGTTTCTCTTTTTGTCTTTGCAGAACTCAACGCTCAAGCTGTAAATAAACTAGGTAAGTTTGCTTTGATTTTTGAAGAGAGAGAAACAAGTGCCGACTTAAACAAATTTTGAAACTTATCAAAATTAATATAAACAAAGGTATAAATATTGAATTAAATCATCGAAAGAAATGGGAAAAGACTATAATCATTTTAAATATGACTACTGAATGACTCAGTGCTTAATCTTTAATACCACTTTTTTTATGGATTTTTAATAGACGTCGAGAGTATTTTTATAGACTGTGGTATTTTAGTTTTTACCTTTGTTTTTATTATTTTTATTGTGGTTTTTGTTATTTTTCTGATTGCTGCATTTGCGCATTTTGATTGAATTTCTGATTAGATCCACATGTGGCCTTTGTCTGGCCCCCGCAGCATTGATTTCTCAGCTTGTGGTCGTTCGACTGTTTCCCTCCCCTGCCCCTCCTTCTCATTCTGCGTTTAGTCATTTGTGTTATTGTTAGTGGAGCTTATCTATTGTCCTATCTGCTTGGGCGCCTGTGGGTGTGTCTAGGGGAGGCATTATATAGATACATATGTAGATATATGGTCTAAACGTCTGTGCAATGCAATTGTACTTTGGTTAGCACATTTGTGCTTTTTATACTCTCTACCCATAAAATGGGTTAAAAGAGTAAACTTCATTTGAGCAAAACATATGTAACAGACAAAAAGGGGGTAACTCCATAAAGAATATACCCTGTATATCGGCATCGATGTTTGAGTAGCCAAAAGCTTCTTTCCTCGTATCGGTTATAAGCTCATGATCTACGCTCCCCATATGTATTTTACTGGGGAATTTTGACCTAGTCGGTATCCGGTTTCCTCCGATTACTTTGTGTCTTGTAATTGTAAAGTATCTGCTAAGAATTGTCGATTACAAAGTATCCGGTGAAGAACCAATAAACGGTGCCTCTCTCTAACCAAGTCTTCGGTAAAAGCAGTTTTTAATATTGGCTTGATAAATTTCACACTTCCTTAAGAAGTGATAGTTTTGTATCTATTTTTATAGCAGCTTTTTAAGCATTAATACAGAGTATCTGTTAGGTCATCAGAATTGAGTGCCTGTTTTCATTTCTGTCTGGCTCAGCTCTTTGCTAGCGTCGTTGGCTTTTACGCAAATTGCAAAAAAATCGGCTTAACCGATAATTGTACGACTCAGCCCCTCCCCCCACCCATTCGACGTTTAGTGGGTGCAACTTGTGGCAATGAATAAATCGGGTTTGTCTTACAGTTGGTAGTAAGTTTTTTATGTTCTGTGGCCTTTCGCTTAGACCTGGAGTTCTCTCTAATCAACGATTTTACGATTCCCTTATGCCTTTTTCTTTTACCTGTCTCATATACTCAGCTACCTGGCCTATCGCTCCATACACACAAATACAAACTCAAATTCGTATCTGCTGCATTGCAATTTTTCGCGCGTTCCAATGAGGCGCACTCTTTTTTTTTTGCACTCTCTTCCAGATGATTTGCGACCTTTCCAACGAGTTTTATCTCACGGCTCGCTCTCTTTAGCTACGTTCATCTCTTTTGTTTTTTTCGTAAGCAACGACCTTGTCAGCACCAACAGACCAACCCGTACGATCGATCGTTCATTCTACATTGTTGTCACGAAATTTAGGTTGGGCCACTAAACAATTGGAATCGATAAGTTCAATTGTTGATTACGCTTTTTATTTTAATCAATTTCTGTTGCCACCGACATTCCATTGTATAACAATATTGATTAACTACGATCACTAATAATAGTTGATCTACGTTTCTCTTAAGTACCCCTCTCTCTCTCGCTCTCTTTCGACTTCATTGTTCGCTCTTCAATGCTTGCTAGCAATCACTTCCAGTCTGCGTCACAAACGCCGACTCACACCAATGCACGTTTAGATACGTGTACGTGTATCGGTGTAAAACTGGCAGCTGCAGAGCCAACAACTGGTTTTGAATGCCCTACCTTGATTTTATCGGGGATATAGGTACAATTTCTCAAAAATGTTCTTTATTCTAGTTAACAAAATTATAATATTATTATGGAGTCGGCAGATCCAATCTTCGGTATAGAAAAACTATAAGGAATTAGTATTTTACGTATGTTAAAAATAAAATATATATTATTAATGGTCTTCCTTATATTCAGGTACATATATATTTAGGTTAGAATATTATAACTCCCATTAACTTTCGGCTGAACCCTGTTTTTGATTCATATATTTGATAATGTTTGAAAATCTCGCTCATCTGATCCCTGATCGCTGGCAAAGGTAGCGCATTTGATGTTCTACCTGGCCGATGCAGACACTTCAAAAAAAATCTACAAGCTGCACAAAAACGCGTCGCAATTTTATCGGTGTCGTCGCCGCAGCAGCAGCGCAGCTCTCGTGGTCGAGGTAACTGCCGTTGTTTGTTGGTAGTAAATAATACAATGACACATGAGAGACAGAGAGAGAGAGAGAGAGAGAGAGAGGCAGAGCAAAACACCAACACACTGAAAGATAATCGTGCAGTGTACAAAAACAAACAGCTGTCAACAATACAAAACGCTCTTTCAATTCAATCTCTCTCTCTCTCTCTTCGCTCTCTACCCTGAATAAGTCACGCTCTCTTTTATCTCGTACGCTTTGAACCAGTCCGGATAGTCGGTTACTACTGCGCCCAGTACAGTAGAGCAATTTGAGCCGTCGATTCGAACAAACCTCTCCGGAAAACGCGTCGTCCGCTGACCGTTTAAAGAAGAAAAAAAAAACCAAAAAAAAAAAAAACACGTCCACTGGTGCTTTGTGGTCCGTCCCAATGTCCGCGTAACGTTCTATATAGAGAAATTGAGGGGGGTTACTCGTGCTGGTGCGGTGCTAGATCGGAATTTTGGTAGTGCCGTAGAAATAAATATAAGTGCTTAAGTTAATAATTATGTATAAAATAATAAATTATACATTTAAAAGACGTTAATAAAATTAATTTTAAAAAAATTATATAAGCCCCGAAGCAGTAAAAGCCGCTAAAATTAGTTGACCGTGCCAAAGTATTAAACCGTGAAACATATAAATTTATTTATTTAATAAAATGGATTTAACTGCATTTGGATAGAAAGCGAACCAGCCGAACCGAACCAATGATATTTAAACGGTATGTCTAACCAGAAATCTCTGCTACCAAAGCAACAGCAACAACAGCAACAACGACAGCAGCAACACCTCTTGAATTGTAGAGTGTCAAAGAGTCGTATATACTCGGCGTATTATTGTCGATGACTCCGAATGGAAAACGAGTTTCTGTATGTGAAATCAAAATAAAATAATTTGCATACAATTCTTGGATTCTTTAAGCCAGATTTGTTGTAGCTGTTGTCGTTTGTTGTTGACTACAGGTTTTTTTTTTTTTGTTTTTTGTTGTATTCGACATATTAATTCCTGAATTGTTGCACATAAATTTATTTTATTTTATTCAGTTTCAGCGTAAAGTTTTGACGTTATCTGATATGCATAGGATAGGTATATATAGCCCCCAATACTGAGATTTCTAGAGATTGTGTACAGCTATACAGGAAGCGGAGAAAGAAGGGAAAGAAAGAGCCAGATAAGAAGGTCTTTCTCACACTTAAGTATGTCTCTACATAGGTACATTACTACCTATGTTAACTCATATACATAGTGCTACATAGATATGGCTTCTTCTTCTTCCTATGTTCTATACAGCTGACAGCTGTCTAAACTGATAAAATTTATTGCTACCACTGACACGGTTTAGTTTTATTCTTCAAGTAAAAGAAGTATAGTTTCGATAGAAATCGGAAGTTTTGAAATATCACAATATTTGTAAGGCTCTAAAACGTTATCAAACTGAGCATGACAATTTTTCTAAATGGAACCGAATCATATACCAAACTTGGCTTAAAAAATGTAGCTTTACGTAAAGTTTCAAATTTTCTAATAGACAGTAAAAGGTTGTATATACCATAGATAGATAGATAGATAGATAGATAAGTATAGATTAAAATTGAAATTGAAAAGCTTGAAATATAAATGAACCAAGACTTCAATCGAAACCAATTGTTTTTGAAACTCGAACCCCATTTCCTTGAACCAAAAGCTGAGCTTTAACTTGATTTTTTTCTTGGGTTATAGTCTTCATCGTGGAATAATACGAAACTTTTAGAACATTTTAAGTTTTCAGCTTTTAAGATTCCTACTTGATGCATCAAACTATAATTTGAGAATTAAGTATTGACTGTCAATTGAAAATACTAATTAAATTTTGAAACCAATTTTTGTGTACTTGAAAAAAGCAATTATCGCACATTAAAAAAACAACAAAAAACCTTTGCAATTAGCGTGTTAAATAATATATATATATATACACTCATATTCGCATAGAGGTATAGAAATATCTGTCTATAGCCATCACTCTCACGTGCTATATTATAGTAATGATTCACTGAAGACTCTGTGTGTGACTAAAGCCCGCCTTTTGTTTTGTTTGGGCCTCGAATATCGTGGTCGTTGGTTTTTTTTTTTTCAAAAGTAAACAAATCACTGAAAAATTTCAGTTTAATTTTATTTTTACTCTTATTTTTATTCTCTCAGTTTGTTCAGTTTGATTTCATTTTAATTTATGCTGCTTTGGACTAAATTATTTTGTTTGCCCCATGCATAAATTATTCAGAAAACTCTTTTCAACAAAAATGCAAAGTTTCCATGCAAATGAAACTGGGGAGCTCGGGCAAATTTGCCAGTCAAATGACTAATGCATTTTGTGAGAGAATGTGAGAATAAACAACTGCCCCGGGGTGTGTATGGAAATATAATAATTATAAATAAATTAAATGAGCTTAAAAAGTAGCAAAAGTGTAAAAGTGAAATGGAGAGAAAGAGAGTTTTCCTAACAATAAGATACATTTTTGCATAATCTCACTGAAATTGGGTTCTCACCCACTCAACAAAGTTTCTATAGGGGAAACTATACGTATCTATTATAATAAAATTTCTTTGGGTTCGAAAATTGGTCAACTTTATTCAAGTCTAGAAATTTGCATAATTAAAATTCCCAAATTAGCTTTTTGTTTTCGAAAAAATACTACTCTTTTGCCTACGCAAAATTTAAATGAATTTCGAACCAATTTTTGATATATTTATATAGTTTTCCTGCTGGGAATTTGGGAGTATTTACTATATATCGATGCTCAAAAACCAAGTTAAAAGTAATTCAAATAGAGAGGTAAAAAGTTTCTTTACATTTTCAAACTTTTGATACTTGAACTTGACTCTTTCTGGCCAACAAAAAGCTACAGTCTCTCATCCGGTTCGAAGTCTTACCATACTCTATTAAATGCTATAAATTCATAGTTAGTCTCTTTCATAAATCATTTCTTGAAGGATGAGAGAGCAAAACACCCTCAACAAAATTATAAGCTGTCAGCCCAAGCCGAGGCCCAAGCCTGGCCAACTAGACCATAAATCTCGACAGGTTGCAAGTTAAAACTTAGCGAGATGAAGTAGTAAATGTTGCAGTAACCACAAAATAAAAAAAAATGGAAAAAAAAATCCCATTCGGAATTCCATAACAAAAAAGAGTACAAAAAAGGCAACGTCAAGCTGGCCAACAAAGTCGCAGTAAAACTGGTAACAAGCCATGGCAAAAAGTAAGAACAAAATGTTGCTGCCAAACAACAATAATAGCAAATGCAGTGGAATGAAGGAATTAACCAGTTTTTCTCTTGTCTTGGCCAGTCGACGCCACATTTCTCACTTGCCTTTCGATTATACGAAACACAAAAAAAAAAAAAAAAACGACTGCATTCTTGGAGTGGCTTCAGCTCCAGATGAGGCTCCTCCACTGGATCCAACAGCTCCAGCTGGCCGTTGGCTTTCGCTGAAGTTCAACAAACATCAGCACGACTCGGACTTGGTCTTGGTCTTGGGACTGAGACGAAGACTCTGACTGGGATTGAGGCTGACTCTGTTGTACACAGTGAAAAAAACAGGGAGATTAATATCTGTAGAAGAGGATGATGCTCTTTCTTATTCAGGTATATATAGTTATATATACAGGCTCGAACCTGTTCGGTTCAGGATGAGTTTGCAGCTTTGAGTCATAGAATAAAGTAAAAGGGAATATTATATTTTTTGTGGTGAAGCTCATATGACAAAGCTTAGATTTTATTTAGCGAATGAGTAATATTATAATCCTTCTTTTTTTTCAGTGTAGTTGGTATAGGCTTACATACATAAAACTTTAATTTCATGGAATTTCCTTTCTATTTTTATGCGGCGCAACAGTTGATTACAAGCAATGATGATGATGATGATGATGATGATGATGATGTGGAAGATGATGGGGCAGCTCAAGTTGTTTCTCAGAGCTGGCTGGCCCAAACGTCTAAGCCATGTTGTAATATCTTCTTACGTTGTAGAGAGTATTCTGTAGTTGTTTATTCTCTGGCAGCTTCGTTTTTATTCCTTTATGGCAAGTGTCTAAGTCTAAGACGTTAGTCAACTCATTAACTTGGCTGATATGTTAATGTCTCTGACTAGCATATACTTGTGCCTGGCCTTATAATCGTTTATGCTCTTCTAGTCTTGCCAGGAAATTAAACTTGGTTAATTGTGTATGTAAGCGTTTTAGCCATTAAGTTGACTCCTTAATATCACAGCGATTTTATAGTGATTTTTTCCTCTTTTTCCTTTTTTAGATGCATTCCGAGTGCATTTAGAGTTTAATGAACCTTGATGGAAAATTATAAGGAATTAAGAATTATTTAATAAATTAAAATAAACGATTTCTAATATGCCTCCATAATTATCATTATCTTTGTAGAAGATTATTTAATTTACTTTAATTTGATACAATTTCTTGAGTATCTGTGGAGTATTCAGCCTGCAACCCTTTCACTATAATTATTCCTTTTAATTTCCTTTATTTTTGTAGTTTCTTAATATAGTAAAGGTTAATTTCACTGCTAGTAATTCCCATTAAAATTAGACTTTTACACTCCATCAAGTCGCAATTTCTGGCTGTAACTTTTGACCTTTGACTCAGTAGCTCTTCTCCATAGTTTGAGTTGCTTTTTAGCACATTAATATTGACTTTTGGCCGAGGAGTTTGCTACAACTACCTGAAAACTTGGTGCTCATCGCTCGAATTTCAGTTCTGCGACTTCTCCTACTATTCCGACTGTCCTTGAATTTAGCTGTGGTCGGTGTAACGGTATAGCTATAGCAACTTGCTTTCAGATCGAATTTCAAAGGGCAAAGTTTAAGCACTGAAAAGTCTGGCAAAACTTTACATGCAGCAACCACAATTTCCGCTCCTCTGATATTTGATCTTGGCTGTAAGCGAAACTTTAAATATTCATCATAAATTTAACACTAAAATATTAAATATAATATAGAAAAATAATACTCACAGTATTCAAGATCACGAAAAAATATAAAAGTTTGAACGCTGATCATGAATAAAGTGAGGGAAATTTTAGATAGTTTTCTCGCAGCTTTTTGAATGTTAAGCAATTTCCGGTTTTAAATTCTATTCAAGTTAAAACAAGAATATTTTAGATATAAGTCAATTTATACCGGAAGTGCGTTTATTAATGAGTGAAAAAAAAATCACAGAATTCCTGCAATAAAGTTTTATTGCCTCAATTAAATTGTATTGATTAATGCTACTGTTATGTGAATAAAGCTATAAAAAAGGGCTTTGTGTATTGCAATTAATTAGATTGTCAGATACGTCATTAATTATGGTGGATAGTGTAGTATGCTACACCTGTCAACTGTGTCTTTCTTTGTCCCTTTATCCTCCGTTCTGCTCAGCTGAGGGGTTTCTTTCCGTGAATAGTTTTCGGTTTTGTTTACCTTTGCCGCCTTATCGATTTCTATGGCTCGTTCTGGCCTAACAACACAACTAAATTGTTTGGCATATTTTTAGGCGTTTGGGCCCTTGAGTTTAGTGGCCTTATAATGGCAACAGCTGTTGGTTGGTTGTTTGCGCCAAATAAACAAATTGTTAGCCAGGAATTACAAACAAACAAGAAGCAACGACAAAACTTCCTCTTGTCACACTCTCGCGCACAATTAAATTGATTTGGACCTAAAAGCCCGCACGTAATACCCTGTATATATATACCCTGTACCTTTTCCCTGCCCCTCGGGCTTTCCAGAGAACAATCAGAGCAGAGCTGAGCTGAGCAGAGCACCTAAAATGGATAGCAGCAGTGGCAATTGTCAAGCTTCGTTGATTGCCATTCTAAAATCTCGAATCTAATCCAGTGAATGCCACGTTCTGAAACTCTCGGGGGAAGTGTGCTCTACAAATCTCTATGATAATTTGCATAGAAGGCATAATACTTTTATCTAATTCTCTTCTCCGTTCAAATTAAACATCTTTGAAGCTGTTGCACGTGGATTATATCACTGAATTTATTTGGCTCACTGTCAGCTCGCTGACTTGTTGTTGTTTGTGTCTCAGTCTTATCTAATGAATATATATATATATATATATATATAAGTATATATTTGTTTGATGTGTCAGATAAGGTTTCTACACACGACAACATTGTTTGGCCAAGTCAGCGAAAAAGGCGGACGGATATACAAACATCCAATTTTAAAGTTCTTGAAAATTGTACAAGCTCGTTGAGGGTACAGCAAAGGCTGGAAAACGCGATGAAATCGATGTGCTAAGCTAAAAATATCGATACTATCGATAGCGGCTATTTAATTGTTACTGTATTAATAGGCTTTTTTCATGGCTCTTTAATATACAAATGATTTCTATTTATAGTTTTTATCATTTTTCTTCGAAACTTGAATGAAAATTTTATTTTATTTCAAACAATTCCTTAATAATCTTTATATTAGCCATGTTAATAGCTTCTCAGAAAAGATGTAAAGTCTGCTAGATTCGATATTTGAGCTGTTTGGAATATTAATTTGAGCTGTGTGCTCATTCCTTAGAGAAAGTTACGTAAATATTTTATCGAATTTTTGCATACCTCGGCTCTTCAGAACTCCACAAAAGGAATTTTTACCCTTCAGCTTTACAAATACTTTTGTATGCGATTACCAATCGATTCCAGAGAATTCCCAGTGCTGTTCTGCATAAGTATTGAGTGCTGTAAGGTAAATAAGTACTCATACTCGTACTCATTCCCTGTGGACTGGAATGAGTCTTGAATTTCTAATCATTTCTGATATTTGAATTTATGATTTCTTGCTTGGGCTTTAATCAAGTGCATAAATTATGATTCTTACGTGTGGAAAATACTTGTAGATTGACACATACTCAAACGAGTTGGCTGGAAACAGGTTCCTCAGAGTAATCACAGTGCTGAGGAATGCTAAACACTCAGATGATTCATGAACATGAATTTCGTCAGGTTGTTTTTGCGGCGTTGATTACAGAGACACAGCAGCTGCAGCTCAAAAACATCCTTATAGAAAAAGGATGTCGGCACCAATTCAATTCATCTACCTGAAACGTGCCAAAGGCAAATCAAATGAATCACCAGAGTCCACAGACGACATCTGGTTGTAAGTCTTCCATATAAGGCCATTCCACGTGCAGCAAACATATGTCTGTGGCGCTATTATCGGAGCGTGCCTCGCTCTGCATCAGGATCTTAAACGATGGCAGATGCTTCCAGTTTCAATGGCCGTCAAATGTTTTGTTTTTATATACCCTACAGCCAGTCCATTGGAGGAATGGGGTATATTATACACGGCTGTGGAAGTAGTAGAAATTATCAAGATAGATATTACAATATCCCTAAATGAGACTGGAATTACAGCTCGGAATATTAACGAACCGATACCGAATAAAACTCTGCTGTTCCTTGATCCTTTTTTCACCACCACTCAGCTTCTTTTGTTCGCCTGTCGTCAAGGATCGGTATGAAGCCTCATAGCTAAAAATAAAGAGAGCCATCACCGGAACTGATAGATGGTTCGATCTGATCTCCGATCTATATTCATCAATTTTAGTATTAGGATTTCCAAATTCACATTAGTTAGGAAGCAAACTTGATACATTTGAGTCCATATATTGATTTTTATAATTTACATTTGGTTCAGTTTGATATGGATCTCTTTCTTGTTACCTAGTTACAGAGTATCTGCCAGTCGACCATTGCCAACTAGAGCATTTCATACTTGTTTGGGTTTCTTTTCTTAGCATATGTCTCGGGCTGTGTGCATAGCCAGGACATTCTACTTAAGAAATTACCCAAGTGTATATACAGTCTGAGAGTATGAGAATTTTGGATGCCTTTTGTTATGTCTTCTTCTCATACTTCCGTTTGCTTTGCTCTGCTCTTCTGTTTTTTGCGTTCTTTTTCTGTGTGTTTGTTTTATCAAAGGATGTGGCAAAGGCATCCACAGCCGCTGCTTATGCGTAGCGGATATATTTATTTTGTTGTCCCGAGTCGAAAGTCAGTTCGACTGTACCTCTTCAGATTGATATGGGAATTATCTTAAAGCCATTCAGCAATAAATTTGAAGAGCTAAGCTCTGACAGATTGAGTCAGATATCTGTCTAATGATTACGCAGAAGGAAACCTAAAAGGATTGAGTAAATAACACTGAGATAAACTTGGTTGTAGCTTAGCTGAATCAGTTTTTCTTTTGGTTTGATTTGCTGGCAAATTTGTTGTGCAAAAAATTTGGCTAAATTTTGCGCTAATAATTTGAATTGTTCGGAAAAATTTATAATGTAATTTTCTTCGATTCAGCTCTTAAGATTTCTTGATTTAACGAAATGAAGGAATAAAATATATATATAAAAAAAAAGCCAAAATTCTGATCAGTTACAAACAATTAATTATTTTTTTAAATCAATTAAGTTAGGTAAATCCTTATCTTTTATTATTATTTGCTTCGCTTTATTCAAGAGCTTGTATTAAGGTAATGAAGATGTAAATATTTAGCTCAAATATTTAGCTTGGCAAATAATTTTGCGCTAATTATTAGCCAAATTTTTGGTGCTAATTATTTGCGTAATATTTTTAGTAATTTTCTTAAAATTGCCTGAGATACTTTTAATTTTCGACAGCTGAAAGTTGGCAAAATTTGTGCGCCAATTATTTGCTTGAAATTTTAAGTAAATTTCCACACAACTGAACTATCAGCTTGTTTGTGTCCTGGGATTAAATTAAATGTGTCTGTCCAGAGGCACCCCTAGTATTTATTTTTGCTTTGCTGCATGCTACACAAAGATGCAGCATGCTGAATTTTCTCACACCTCAGATGAACCCATGGCTGGACCCATTGCAGTTGCCATATATCACCAGGTAAACTCCATGCTGGCCGGATCAACGCCCAATTGACAGCTAATAATTAGGCACTTCAACAGTACAAACAGCCGCAATGAAGCCTTCTGCCCGCGGTACCCCGAATCCTCACAACATCCCAAGTTCAGCTCGAAATTAGGGCTGACTGCAACGTTGTATTGGGTGCATAGGAATGTATCTACCCTATGCACGCTACCCTATAAATGTGCCTACTACCTCACGGCTAGTTAAGGGTGCCTTTTATAGCGGCGTGTGAATTTATTTTGTTCTTGTCTAATGCTGAGTCCAAAACTGTATACCTTTGATAGGTACTTGGCTAGTAGACTCAAATCCCATGGAATTCAAAAAATTGCAGACTCTATTTACTCTTCTAGCTGAGCTCTGATAAAAAGAGAGTTGAATGCGGCAATAGTCAAGCTGATTATTATTAGCAGACTTCTGCTTATGCGTATTCTTATCGTATTTTCATAGAGCTTAGAGAGGATTTTGGCTAATAAAGTTCATTGTTTGGTGTCGTGGGAGAAGAAACTTTGCCCAAGTGACGAAAATTGCAGCTCTTTAGACCAATTTTGGTATAAATTTCAGTTGCTCAGAGCTTGGGATTGCTGAAATCGGTTCTACAATCCGTGAAGAGATCTTGGGACCTTTTGGAGCTAAATTTAATATATTCCAACCCTTGTAAAGTATACCCACTCCCTTCAATCCTTAATCAAAGAATTGGGTTGATGTGGTCCGCCCATTTTCTGCCCTATTTTTATTAATAATGTACAAATTGCTGCAATTCCTTGAGCTCTCCCGCCTTCTTTATAGTATTTTTTGATGTAGATGGCAGTTAATTGCTGTCATTTTTACTGGGGACAGACTCTTAATTACTCGGCTAAACATCCGTTAAGCTGCCAGTGTGTAAACTATAATATATTTATATGTTAAGGCATATGGATATATATGTATATATATGCCTCATTTATATGACATTCATTTTTTATGAAAATTCCCACGACCACCAACTCAAAGCAGCAAGCATAAAAAAAAAAGAAATTATAAATTCCAGCACTTCGACAAGCAGCAACCCTCCTCCTTTGACATAAAATAGTCGCCTGGTCTTCTCAGCTAAGGACCTACTGCTACAGCGAGGATATGAGGATATTTGTGTAGCTTTGGTGGTTGATAGAATTCCCATTCCCCTCGATTCCGAAGAGAGCCAGCAGACAAAATGCAGGGCGGCATAATTATAATTGCATATTAAGTACTCGCAGAAGAGCTGGCTTACAAAAAAAAAAAAAGAAGAAAGAATAAAACTGAATATAAAGGAAGCCATAAAATGTGTATCCTTTTTTTTCTGGCCAACACACACAAACCGTGTGAACTCTTGAATGCATCCAGAAAAATGCATAGGAATAGTAGTCATTGTCTTCGGGCTGACATTGTCTAGACTCTTAGGTAAAATGCTTTGCATAGTATGGCTTGAAAGCGTTGGGTTACTCTAGAGATAAGGATCCGATAAATCTCAGAGATTAGAAGCGTATGAAAATCACTGGTATCGGCGGTGGAAACTCCCAGCTTAAACTGAAACAATTGCTTGGCAGGAGTCTTAGTTAAACTCTGTTATCTTAACTAATTCTTTATCAGAAGAAAGCATTGTTTTAAATTCAAACCAAACAGCTTTAAAGGAAATGAATTTCCTTACCTGTGGTTATAATATAGGCAAGATAACACCTGCTTTTCGTAGCAAGGGTTTTGCTAAGCCAAAGGAAGTCTACAGAGAGAAAAACTGTTTATACTTTCTAACAACACTCCGAGAAAAGGGGTATGCGTTAGAAAATATGAAAATTCCAAGATTTTTCTGGTACTTCTTCAGCATCTACGTCGATTTTCCTGAGCGTAAAGTTTCCAGCTGCATTTTTGATAGGGAACTAAGATGGCTAAAATCAAGAAGACCAAAATTATTTTGAGTTTGTTTATTGTAATATATAAAATATATTGCTAATATATAGAAAAGTTGTAGCCGTAGCTTAGTTTTAGACCGAAATGTAGCTCTGATATTTAGCCAAACTCAAATTTAGCTGAATATCATCCAAGTTAAACCGATTACAGCTGGTCAGACTTAGATCTGGCCAGTAGGCGGTTCATAAATGTGCAACAAGTGTCGTTGGCCTTTTGGGGGCATGAAATTAATTACAGACTTTATTAGACAATTTGTGGGCGCCAGGCTTGATTGTAATTATACAATTAAAATTTAGTAAGAATGCTGCGATCATCTGTGATCTATATTTCCACTCACTTACTCTAAAATATGGCATAAATAGGCACTTAAAATCGATAACAGATAATGGTAATGAAAAATTCCTGCTCTTGGACACAAGGGTATAATTAATATGGCTATTCAAACAATATATATATATATATGTCTGTATCTGTATCTTATGTGTATAGCTGAGTGTCAATGACTGCGCTCCAAAGTGCTCCAGAGGGTCAATTGTTTAATGCTATCTGGAATAAAAAAAAACAAAAACAGACAAATTGCCATATTCTCTGGCACGCTAATTTGCAGTTGTTCATTATTTCATTATGTCATAGAATGGAATGAGTTACAGATCAGATCAGCGACATATGATTTATATAAGAGGCGTCATATATATATGGCAGCTGGTTAGGAGTGGTAGAATATTCTGAGTTCAAACTGGAACTGCTTCCCCCATAAATACAATAGAAACTTTATGATAAACCCCATTCAAATATCACACCTGACTATTTATTGAATATATTTCGATTTATTTGATTACCACTGTGATTGATTTATTTTGATTGGCCTGTTTACCCAACTCCATCGGGAAATATTGGAAGTTATCAATGGGAGGCAGATGTCGTTTAATTAACGTGCCGAGTAAATATATAGAAATAAAATATGAATTGCATAGGTAAACACACGTAGATACTAGACCAGATTAATCAACTGACGTCCGGCCTTTCTGTCTCTCTATCTATAGAGAAGGAAAGAGAGATATATTATTAAATAAATAGCGAGTATTGCTCGCACAATATTTGGAATTTTTAGTTGGTCGAGTGGAACCTGTTTCGTGTCTGAGTTATTGGTTGAATGAACCCTTCCGGTTGGATGGTATTCCCGGCTATGCAGTCCGGCCCATTGTTTGTCACTTATGATATCATATTTTTGGTTTAAATGCGTGACTTAATAGGCTTTTTCTCATTTTTTTTTTTTTGTTGTATCATTCCGATAGTTTCTGCATAGCTGGTAAAACGTGTTAAACAATTTCTTGGCCACAATGAATCATGCAACATGGTGGTAACATGACTTTTATAGATAGCTGTCGGTTCACAGACTGTGACAATGGTCTATGAGTTCAGTGGGAGAACTATCGCAGTTTTTGTTCGTTCCCTGATTTATAATACTATTTTTAAATCGGAAAGTCTTATAGAATTTTATGGAAAGTTGGAATACCTTTGGATAACCCTATAAAATAAGGGCTTGAAAAGAGCTTTTTATTAGCTTAAAAGTTTATCTCAAGCGTAACTTTTTGCAGATTGAAAAGGTTGGAATCGGATTTGAGATTGATTCTTGGTTAATCTCGCATTTAAAATGAATTGAGTTGAATTGAATTAATTTGAGTTTATTTCGAATTAAAGTTTGACTCAAGTATCACAATTAGAGTTGTTTATAAATTCAGTTTATAGATTGATTTGAGTTTTGTTTTGAAGCTGTTCGAGTGGAGGTCGTGACCCAATTAATGCAGTTTATGGAGTAACAAGTTCTCAAACATTTTCTGAAAATGAAATTCAATACTCGCTCGTTGTTTCATGACCCACATTCGAAAGGCAGTCGAGACAAATCGTAATCTCACGCTTTGGGCTTTCGGCTTTCGGCTTTGGGCCCACAATTTGATTAGCCAGGTGACCCTTTCTGACACGCCCTGGCACCAAGAAAAACAGTTAGCTCTCTGTCAAAAAAAAAAAAAAAAACAAAGCTGAAAATAAATAAATAAAAATGCAGTCAAACAGCATCCAATCTGGCAACAAAATGAACAAAACCAAAGAGTCAACGCCCCATTCAGGGCTGCTGTAACTCGTAATCGCGTGTAGAAAAAAAAGAAGAAAAAAAGCAAAGCTACAAATTGTCGAGTGCTGCCCTTGTACAACACTGGAACATGGCTGAGAACCACCGAACAGTGTAAACCTGTTTTGTAACGTTTCTTGGTACCAAAAAGTGACGCCGAAGAAAGCGGCTTAGACTTATTTAAACTTAAAGCTGCAGTTGCATTCCAAAATAAACTCACACTCTTCTCTTCTCTTCTCTTCGGTTTTTCTATTATTTATTTATGGCGTTGAACTCTCGGGCTTACTGCTAATTAAATAGTTGCCAGTGTTGGACAGTTCAATTAACGTAGCACAGCTAATAGGCTTTGTTGGGAGTCTTTTTAACTGCAATGTAAAGTTGGTCAATTCGTGGAATAGATTGAAGCAGTTAGTAGTAGCTGCAGTAGCAAACAAATGAACATTTACGATAACATATGTCAGATAAGAAATACTCTAACCAATAAATAAGTATAGCTCGGAAATGATATAAGAAATAGTTGTGACTTTGTAGAGTATACGACTAGTGTTACATACTTATATTTGCAGCGAAAAAGGAAGTCTATTGATAGGCGTATTGCTTTTAGCTAGGCTACAGCTTTATATTATAGTTAAATATAGTCGATAAATATATTATGTACTCTATGAATTCCGTAAAACAATAATGAAAAATCTATAAAGTTTTTTATGCAACAGCTGCGTTTTGATTAAATTTTTTTTTAAGTAAAAATCAAGTTAGGTCTAATAATCAGGGTTTCTTATAGAGCTGTTCAATTTTTTATAAATTGTTGCTTTTTCAGTTATACCCTTTAATATAATGATCCAATTTAGAGCCATTTTTTAAAAAGTAAAACACAACTTGAACTGGTTATTTTAGCGTGGGCAATAAAATAGTTTTTCTTAATTTTTTTCAGCTATAAAATATAGTTTTCTGATTCCCCTTAATCAGTTATAAAATTATGTATAGTCCTATATAGAAATGTGAGTTTATTATTGTCATATCAGTTATCAAAATGATTAATATTAATTTTATGAATATCTGTGAGTATAAAATTAGAAATCTATTTTTTGTTTCTAATCTGCAAAGCTGTTTTCTACTCATAGAATTTCTACTATGGAAACTATTATCACATGTATTTGTTAGGGTATTCAGAACTATAATATGCTCTTTTATTGTAATAAATACAAGTTTTCCTTCCGTTTTCATAACAAAAACAAAGAAAACTAACTTCAAATATTAGCCTCAGTTTTGAAGCGGTCAATATGCCATTTTTTTCCATAGTTTTTCTAGGAAATTTCAGATCAAATGAGGCGCATTATTTGCCAGTTTCTGCTCATTTCGTTTGTTGTCTTGCCCGGATGAAGGGGGGATTTTCGAGAGGGGGGGGATTTGTCTTGATTATAAATTAAAGCAAACATAGTCGTAGGTAGAGTTTACCGCAATATGAGACATGTGATAAAGTCACAAAAACGTCAGCGTATATCGCCGCAGCGCAAAGAAAACAAAAGCCCCACAAAGTATAAATAAATAAAAAAAAAAGGTAAAAAAAAAAACAAAAATAATAATAATAAATAAATTAAAAAACACAAAGCGAAAAAAAAGGGAGGAAAAAAACTAAAATTAAATATGTGTAAACAATTACGTGAGACAGGCGACAGCACGCTACGATAAGAGAAGCGATTTTCAGTTGAACGCGGGTTCCATAGCCTCGCCAGGGTTTGCAATTGGCTAGTATCTCTGGAGATTTGGCCAGAAAGGTTGAATTGAATCGCCCAGCCATATAATAATGGATGTATTCGTATAGACAGCGTGGCCCTTTGGTTATTTGGAGGCGTTACCGGGAGAGAGTTTTCATCCGATAAGAAGCCTAATGGATTTGCTGTGACTCATTATTGGGAATCGCTTCGTGTTGTGTGCATATCAGAAACGTCGAAACTTCGTTGTATTTAGAGAGATAACATATCGAAAAGCCCCCCCTTTTAACCCGTTTTCAATCGATATTCGAACACATTTTGCAGGCCACAGTGTCCATCAATTTAATTTAATCAAAATCCATAACTCAAATTCAATGAACAAATAAATTTGCGCGCTCAACAAGCCAATAAATAGATCAATGAAATAAAATATCATAAAAATATAATAGTAACTATCAACGCTCAAGACTGTTCAATTTACAAGCGAGAGAGAAGGAGAGAGAAGGAAAGAGAGAAACGCAAGAGAACTGTTTGAACATCTGGCAACGCTAACTGGCTTCAGTTTAAAACTGTAACGGTTTCTGGCAGCATTTTACTCACGCCAAAAACAGAACCAAGAACCGGATAGACACAAAAGAGACAAGCGATAAACAAAGCGAGTGCAAGAGAGAGAGAGAGGGAGAGCGAACAGTTCTGCCATGGGAAATTCATCGTCACACACGCACGAACCACTGGAGCGCGGCTTCACACGCGGAAAATTCGGCGATGTTAAAAATGGGGTAGGTTATTTATTTATTTTTTTTTGTATCGAGGGTTGCTCGTTCATCACACACAGCCGGCACTTGTTTCTCTATACCCTGTTTTCTTTTATTTCGTATACCCTGTATATTAATATGTTTAATCCGGCCCATTCCCACACAGAAATCCGCCTCATTTCGATTTAGCAAAAAATCGCCGAAAAAAATGGATCGTCTGCGGCGCTCGTTTCGTGACTCGTTTCGTCGTCGCAAGGATCGCGTTCCCGAATCCTCGAAGCCCCATCAGTGGCAAGCCGACGAAGAGGCCGTACGATCAGCCACCTGCTCCTTCTCGGTCAAGTATCTGGGCTGTGTCGAGGTATTCGAATCGCGCGGCATGCAGGTCTGCGAAGAGGCACTCAAAGTACTCAGGGTGAGTTTTAATGGCATTGAATAAGTTAATATTAAAAACCATTTAGTTAGGAAAGTGTCGAAAATTGTTGAAAAATATTAAAACTAATTTCAAAATTGTTACTTAAATCAATTTTCTGAAGAGGTTCCGTTTTGAGGAACAGGTCCTAAAAAGCTTTTGGCCCGTCGGTTCCGCTCCAAGGAACCTTTCAAAAGAAATATAAATTCGATAAGAAATTCAACTTTTTATAGCAATATATTAAAGTTCAATATCAATATTTGAAAAAATTCTCAATACTTTCGTTTCTTTTTTGATAAAAAAAAAAAAAACTGTCATAGTGTTGCTATAATTTTTTTCGGAGCTTTAATTAATATTATCTTTTTTGAATATAATTTTTCTGGAACTTACAATTTGTAATTTTGTATAAATTTAGAAATATTTTTTAATAAATAAACATAAGAATATTCGGTTCATAGGCCCAAGTGGAACCGGTTTTTTAACTTTATTTTAAAAGACTTTGAATATCTTTTAAGTATATCAAGAAAAAGTCGAAAACTTTATTATTATAATAAAAGATTAAACATAAAGTTCCATAAATTACTATCCTAACCTTAATTCACGTAAAATTGATTTTTCAATAATTAAGTTCTCAATTTCTGAATCCCCACCGAATGGTTTTTAATAGAAATAATTTCACTTTGATCAAATTATAAATATTAAATAATCCTTTGCTTTTTTTTTAGCAATCCCGGCGTCGCCCGGTACGCGGTTTGCTGCATGTGAGCGGAGACGGTCTGCGCGTTGTGGACGATGAGACGAAGGGTCTAATTGTGGATCAGACCATTGAAAAGGTGAGCTTCTGTGCGCCAGATCGGAATCATGAGCGGGGTTTCAGCTATATTTGCCGTGATGGCACCACTCGCCGTTGGATGTGTCACGGTTTTCTGGCTTGCAAGGATTCGGGTGAGCGATTGTCGCATGCTGTGGGCTGCGCTTTTGCTGTGTGCTTGGAACGGAAGCAGCGACGCGACAAGGAGTGCGGCGTCACAATGACCTTTGACACAAAGAATTCGACGTTTACGCGCACAGGCTCCTTCCGGCCGTCGACTGTAACCGAGCGACTGGCCATAGCCACTGTGGGCGGTAGCAATGAGCGTTGCGTGGATGGCCCCGCGCTGCCAGGACCACCGGCAGCGACTGTCAAACCGTTTAATCCTTTCGCCATTGAGCGGCCACATGCCACGCCCAATATGCTGGAGAGGCAGGGCTCGTTCCGGCTGAGCACCATTGGCAGCCAGTCACCATTCAAAAGGCAAATGTCGCTGCGGGTCAATGATCTTCCGTCCAATGCGGACAGGCAAAAGGCTTTCCTGGCCGCTGCCGCTGGCAATCCGCATCATCATCAATCCAATTCCCATGCGCTGCATACGCCGCTGCGCAGCGTTTCGCCCATTGCCGAGGTTTCGCCGGCCAAGTCCGGCAATGAAGCGGCTATTTTGGCCGCGGATACAGTTAGTCAGTTGTGTCAGGAGCTCAGCCAGGGCCTGTCGCTGCTCAGCCAAACGGAGGAGGATTTGAATTTCAACAATAATCGCAGCGTCAATCAGAACATTATTGCCGCCGAGAAGCAGCAGCAATCAGCAGTAATCTCATATAGCACCGGCAGTGCTAGCGGCAGTGGCAGTGGCACACCCACCGCCCAGGTGACGCCTCGGGTGGCCAGTGTGCCGCCAGCGTTGGCCTCGCCAACGATTTCCGAGCCAAGCCTGGACTCCACCATCAACAGCAGCAACGAGCAGCAGCTGCCCAATGCCGAGCAATGGTTGGGTCAAGTGGTGCGCAGCAATTCTCCACAAGCGCCCGCCAAGCGACCCAGCTATTTGGGCAACTTAGGCAGGGCACAGACCACCGCACCAGATCCTGATCCATTTGATGCCGAATGGGCGGCCAATGTGGCAGCTGCCAAGAAAATGTCACCAGATCTGCCACAAACGCTCAGCGGCAGGCACAGCACGAATCCTTTTATCTCACCACCCAAGGCGCCAGCGCAATCATTCCAGGTGCAGCTGTAAAAAGGAGGCGGCAATCGGCTGGGCGGGGCAAAAGTGTGGTTCACTTGAAAAACGTAACTTAGTGTAATGGGGCAGCCAGCACGGAGCGATAAATAGTTTAAACATAATTCATATACATATATATAAAAAGATATATATATATATATATATAATCCACTACCAGATTCCGGTTACTTAAAACAAAAAGAAAATTAAAGAGGAAAGAAGTATAAAATCGTTGAATTATATAATTATAATGCATAAACAAAGAAGTACATAGACGGCAATTACCGTTACGCTACGCATAAAGTACAGTTAACTACGCATATAAAAAGACACACACACACACACACACACCCGCACGCACGCTTAGCATTAAATCAACTAATCGTACTGCTTACATTTATCGATATCGATATTTATATATACAAATGTTAGAGCTGTCAACTAATCGATAATCTCCATACAGTCGGTTTAACAAATCGATACTATCGTTTTAGAATTAATTAATTTTATTACTTGAATGGGTACTATAAATTATATTGTTTTATCAACTGATCAAGTAAACTTTTGAATAAGAAATAGCAACAAATTGATTATAATAATTTCCCTAATTAAATTGAAATATTTTAGTTTGTTAAATTGATATTTATAAACAATTGAGTTTAATATCTGATTTGTTTTCAGTGATTTAAATATTTTGTTTATAAAATCGATTGAAAGCCTAAAAATTAAGAAAGTTCGATAATATCGATAGTGTTATCGCTGCATTGAAGTCGCTTAAATCTATAATTAATTTGCTTCTATAAAAAAGATTATATTCAATCTGTTCGGCAGATCTGCTCTGCTTTCCAAATCTCTGGATGGATCGATAGTATCGATAATGTTATCGATTCTGTGACAGCTCTAATTAATATTAAAGATACACACACTGCATGTGAATTTAAATGCAGCACGCCAAATTTGACCAAGCTACCAAGTTACCCACAAGACCACCTTCAAAAGAAATACTACTGATTAAAAAACAGAAAAGAAAAAGGATAAAGAAACACAACGAGTGCACTTCTACTTTATAGTACTTACATAAGGATATCCTTATATGGTTTATACTTATCTTATTTACATATGTACATAAATACATACATATTATTAAACTTATACTCGGATGCAGCCTTCCACAAAACTTGTTGATCAATTCCCTATACGCTGACTATACATATATATATATATATAGTATATAGTATATATATATATGTAGCTATACATATATACATTATAAATAAATGATTCTATCTATAACTAGGGCCAATATTTCGTCTGTCACCTTTTTGATTTATGCGTTTCTCTATATATGTCAATTTTATTAATTTAATTTAATTTTAAATTTGTACAAAATGTATTATACTTAAATTATAAATAATAACGAAAATAAACTTCAAGTTAATTCAATAATGATTTCTATTAAATATACAAAAATAAATTAATGAAAATCATATGCTAAATATAATAAATCATGTGAAAGATATAGTTTTTTTTCATATTTTGTTGGTTTTCAAAGGCTTTTTTCTTGAATGATTTAGTATTTTTCAGTTTTATAGCAAATTCCTAATGCACAAAATGTTCATAAAAGAAAAATTATTCTAGCTAGTATTACTAAGAGAACAAATTCATTTAAAATCATGTCCAATAAATCATATATATATCAGATATATAGTCTCTACCAAGGTCTAGAGCCTTATACACTTGCACATTGCTTCAGGCAGCAACATCGCTTACTTTTTACTACTGATTCTTGAACAACTTTTTGAATATATTTGATCGCTGTTATGATCTGAAAATTCTAAAATTAATAATATTGAAAGAAAATACAAAAAGAGAGAGAGGGTTAACGCTTACTTTCGACTTCCAAATACATTGGAAAAGAGTTCCAGTTAAGAAAAGAAAATATTCAGAGTTCTCTTCCAAAAAATATAATTTCTGAATAAATATTTCAGTTACATTGTTTTAGAATTATATTTTTGTTAAGATATTTTAAATAAATTTATTTCCACTAAATTTTTTATTTAAAAAACTTTCTAAATTTTATAAATCGCTTTCTTTTCACACACCCAAATTTTCCAAGTTGTTTTGGCTTTTTATTTATAGATAAATAGATATATTCACATATAAAATGATATATAAAATAAAGTTGCTTAGAATCAAAGCATTATTTTGGGCAGTGTATGAAAGGTTATAGCTACATATTTACATTAATCAACAAAGAAAATTGTATTCCAAATGCAATGCAAATTATTCAGTTATACACTAGAAAAAATTGACAAAAAAATTGACTACAGAAAAGAAATATACATAAATATCATATAATGAATATGCATATCGTTTCGTTTGACGTTTAGTAAAATTTATCTAGTAAATGTAATAAAAATGATGGAGAATTATTAATTTAAATATGAGCCAGCGCCGGGGGAATACCCGGAACACATTCAAAGAATTCTTTATGAAATATGTAGCATTATTTGGAGCGTTAAATAAATTAAAACTGAGCAAATATTTTTGGATTGTTTTTTTTACATGAAATGATGCAAAGAGGTAAGAACTCAATTTTAATAAAAACCATTTAAATATACACTTAATTAAGTATAATTTCTAATTTTAATTTCTGTTTATTTCGTGTTGAAACTGCAATTTTTACTCAAAAGATTTAAACTAATCAATTTGTAGATATTCGTACTGCTTTAAACTGCCAGCAGTACGCTGCCTGTACAATAAGCAGTGCACATATTAGCTAATTCCAGAACCAACCAGAAGTACGTCACACTGCTTGCAATTATAAGCAGTGCACAGTTTAGCTAATATTAGAACCGTTTGTCTGCCTAACACTTCACATTGCTTGTATTTAAATCTAAGGCATACTTTCAGGCTGCATTCATTTTGTTTGTTCTTGGAAAACTTTTTGACTGCATGTCTGTTGTATTTTAATAAAAGGCATACTTTTAGGCTGCATCTATTTTGCTTGCGCTCGGAAAAGTTTTTGGCTATAACTCGGTCGAATCCTTGCGTATTTTGATAGGACCTGTTTTGCTAGGATCCTAAGGACCAACACTATCGATCGGCATTCAAGGATATAGGGGTCATCTAAGGATCATCGACTTGAAAAATTTCAGTCGATACGCGCAAGAAATTTGGCCAAAAACAGAAAATCCAGGATAACTCAAGAACTACAAGGACGATTTGAATGTCCTTTGGTCAGCTGATAGCCCTTGTCGATACCCTTCGTTTGCGCCAGGACTTACCAGGATACGCAAGGATACAGCCGAGATATAGCAATTTTTCTGTATACACAAAAGTGCTGTTTTCTCGGCTCGCAGAAGGACTTTCGTCCTTTTTCTCTCAAATTCTGATCCGGGACGATAAGCACTACATGTTGACCAAAGGACATCCTAATAGTCCTTCAGATGACCGAGATACAGCGGATTTTCTGTTTTTAGGACATTTTTTCTATGCTACCCCCTTGGAAAAATTAGAAGTGATTTTTTTAAAGAAAAATAGCTCTAACTTTGCCAAATTCTAACGGATTTTGACAGGACCTTTTGCGTTAGGTTCGCAGAGGCCAACTCTATCGAACGGCATTCAAGGATATGGGGGTCATCTAAGGATCATCGACTTGAAATTTTGCAGTCGCGCTGCGCAAGAAAACATACCAAAAACACAAAATCCAGGATAACTCGAGAACTACAAGGACGATTTAAATGTCCTTTGGTCAGTCGATAGCCCTGATGAATACTTACCGTTGGAGACAGGACTCGTCAGGATTCGCAAGGACATGGTCGAGTTATAGCTATTTTTCTGTATACAGAAAAGGCCTCCTTATTCAGCTCCCTGAAGGACTTTCGTCCTTTTTATTATATATCCTGATATGACAGAATACGAACTATCTGGTGGCCAAAGGACATCACTGCAGTCCTTTTAATGGCCGAATTAAAGGCGATTTTCTGTTTTCAGGACATTTTTCCTATGCTACCCCCTTGGAAAAATTGCAAGTGATTTTTTGGAAGAAAAATGGCTCCAAATTGGCCAAATCCTAACGGATTTTGACAGGACCTGTTGCGTTAGGATCGCAGGGACCAACTCTATGGATTGACATTAAAGGATATAGGGGTCATCTAAGGATCATGGACTTGACAAAAGAATTGTTTTACGCAAAAAAAAAAAGCAATATAGAAATCTAAACGGTAAAGCGGCATTCAATAACTGTTTATTAAATTCTATCGGAAAATTGTTTAACTACTTTTAATATAATTTAAATATAATCAAACAATTTTTACACATCCTTTTTGGGAATGGTTTGTGCAAAGTCAGGAAGTATCGAAATCCGGAACAGGGCTTTCGGTTCAGTTCGCTTTCGAAGCTTGGTTTACTCTAATGAAAATTATTATTTTTTTAATATTCTTATTCAAATAATTTTAATCGGTTTAAGGTTCGGAAAGAACCGAATCGATTTATCGATTGGAGGGGTTCATTAAGGAATCAATTTGCATTCCTGATTTAAAAAATGTTAATAAATTAAATTTGGGACATTTTACAAATGAACAGCTATAATTTTTTTTTGGCTTGGTTTCTAGGCCAAGAAAAGTGGCAACAGGGGCGCTGCAACATGATAAACAACCTGCTGCAACATGATCGAAAAAGCAGCAGCAGCAGCAGCAGCAGCAGCAACAAAGTTAATTCGATTTGTTTATTAATGCCAGTGTTATTCTATTTAAATTGTTGGGCTATTGCTGGGGAGGATTCTTTGGATTTCCGCCCAGTTGGGCAGTTGCCACATTCATGTTGCAGTTTCTCTGCTGCTGTGGTGGATACTGTTGTTGTTGTTGTTGTTGCTGCTGCTGCTCATTCTTGTTACTGTTGTTGCCTGGGCGTTTAGCCATTATTATAGTATATTGGCCAAATGCTAGTGATTCGTTTGATCTTACGAGTGGGCTGCAGTCTTCGGTGCCTCGCAATTTATTCAGCTTGTTTTTCTCGTGGGCTGCCCCAATGTTGTTAGTGTTGTTTCGTGTTGTTGTTCCGTGTTGCTTCGCGTTGTTATTGTTGATGTTGCTGCTACCAAGACATTGATCTAATAAATGTTGCTGGCTACAGATTCGCCTCTTCTCTCCCACAGATACATATGTGCTTTTATTTTAGTTTGAGATACTGCCGATTGCTACGACTCAAATTGCCTTTTGCGTAGTCGGGGCTGATCCACTAAACCAATAAAGCCGAAATTGACCTACTTTTTGACTGCAGCTGCCAGCTTTTCTGTTATTGCTCCTCGTCTCATTTTGTTTTTCTTTCTTTCTGGTAATTATAGTCAATGCTCGTTTGTTCCACATCCAATTTGCAATCAAAATTTGTTCTTTAATTTAAATTTTAAATACATCAATCTCTTTATTCAGATGCGAGTATGTGGCTCTAGTTCTAGTTTCAGTGGTTTTTTTTTTCAAAAAAAATAGCTAAATTTATAAGCTGATTAAAAGTCTATATGTGCTTTATATAGATAGAAAGAGAGATAGAGAGAGGGAGCATAAGGTTCTAATAGTTCTCGCGTTGACAATAGTCTTTTAAGCCCTTTTGTTTTTATTTCTTAATTTAAGACCTTTTGTTCTTATTTTATATAGAACATTCCGTTTAAAGCCAAGAAGAGCGGGCTTATTTTAAGAATGGATTTACTAAAAAGGTCGTGCTGTTATTAGGAATGTTTTTGATAATTTCTTTTCAGATTTAACAAAATTCAATTCTTAATTTAAGACCATTTGTTCTTAGTTTAATAAAGAATAAAACTGAGAGGAGTGTTCTCTTTTTAAGCATTGATTTAATGAGAAAACAGTGCTGTTATAAGGAACTTCTTCATCTCTTAATTTAAGACCATTTGGCCTTAGTTTATTAGAAATATTCAGTTCAAAAATAAGAAGAGCTAACTTATTTTAAGAATTGATTTAATAGGAATGCTGAGAATGTTTTGGTCTTTCATTCTTTACTTAATTTTATTTAAGACCATTTCTTCTTATTCCAAGAAGTCTGCAGACTTTCAATATTATTTAACATACTTATTTCCAGCTAAATGATCTTGAAAATTGTCTCTAAAACATGGAGCACTGCTGGCTGTATAAATTTCTGAATATTAATAGTATATATTTATTATTATTATTTAAATTATCATTTATTATATCGATTTTCGACCTGGGAATATGCATAACTGATGCCTAATTAATTGGTTTCCGTTCACAACTCTGTTCATCCGCCGCTGTTGACATGTTGCAAGCTGTTAACAAAACTGCAATCGTTAACCTCTGTTAAAAAAAAACAAGAGAAAAACGTTCAGTTTATGGATGATCTTGATCAGATATTGTTTTTCTTCGCCTCCGATACGAGGAGTATCTCTCCCCGAACGCATTGTGTGAGCTCTGCTAAACGAGCGAAGAAAACCGCAGCAGCAAACGGGCGGCGAATTTATGACTTCACAGTTCTCTCCGCAAAGGAGAAGGTTTTGGGAACGGGAATGGGAACGTGAATGGGAACGTGAACGGGAACGGGAACGGGAACAGGATTGTGAACGGGAACAAAAATCTTTTGGGGCTGTTACGAGGAGGTATTGTGGTCGAACTACCGCAATTTACGATCAGTTCATTTAGGTGGCCCATTGTCCACACAAAGTTTATGCAATGTATTTTTGTGATTTTATATCAACAACTGGAATTTGTACCACTGTCACCAGTCCGCCTCCGCCTCCGCCTTCGCCTTCGCCTTCGCCTTGGCCTCCGCCTGGGCGTTACAGCACATGTGACTTTCCCGCCAAGAAGATTGCGATCATATCCAAATATGAACCACTGAAAGGAAAGGAAAGGAAAGAAAACAAAACCAAACGTGATGGGAACAAATTGTTATATCCTTAAAAAGCTAGAAACAAAAAACAAAGAAGATTTCATAGCTGCCAAAACTGGCTAAGATGCAAACTGAATCCTTAGCAACAAAGATTCCCAGCGGGTCCATTGGGTCATTTTCGGCTGCCTGGCGAGGTCTCCGGGGCCATTTGAAAATCAATTTGAACCCATTTATGTTTCACACGACTGCCAAAAGCAGAACCAGAAGCTCCTCTAGCAGTAGCAGTTTCAGACTCGTTCTACACTGAGAGAAAGACCAAGAGAAGAAATCTTTGATATTTACTTTATAGATTTTTCTAGGTTTTCCACAAAAGAGAAATCCACAAAATATTTATTTTATTTTAATTAGAAATATTCTAATTTTAGGCAATAATTTTTTAGTGGAATTCGCTGTTAAAGCTTTATTAAAAAAGCTTTTTTTACTCTCACTTGAAATTGTTTCTTAGCAGTTACTTTTCTTATTAAGATAGCTTTAAATTTATTTCTCTAGAAATCAGCTTTCATTTTAGGGCTCATTTTATTAGGCATTTTTCTGAGTGTATTCAGAGCCTCAGCTGATGAGACGACAAGTTTTTTTTTCACGGTGACTTTCGGTTTCCAGACTTCCCAATTCCACATCTAAGTAGATTGTAAGAGTATGTGATATTTTTGTCAATTCCTGTTTAGCTTAGAATGTGTGTTAGCGGGTCTCAGTTCGTCTGTTCGTTTGTCTGTCTGTCTGTCTGTTTGGTTGGCTATCCCAGGCCGAATCTCAATCCAAATCCCAATCGTCTTGAATGTGGCACAAACAGTAACAATTACCAATTGTTTATTTGCCTTAACAATGTGTTGTTGGCTGTTATTGCAACTGCTACTGTTACTGCTACTGCTGCGGCTACTGTTAATGTTGCTGTTAATGTTAATGCCGCTGCTACTGCTTGGTGGCCTCTGCTTGGCTTCTCTCTCTCTTTCGCTGTGAATCCATCAATTGGCAGCCTTATCTTGATCAGGAAGAGCTACAAATTCGCAACTGCGCTCTGTCTTTAATTAGCTTTCCTGCTTGGCATAAAAACTTTCCTTTAGCAACTTAACAGTTGGCCTTTTTCCAATCTATTTCTGGCTTTTCATTTCACTAATGACAATTAATGATTCAACACGTTTTTATAGAAATTGAATGGCTTAAAAGTGTAGGTGAAACCAAAAAGAAGAACCTTTAACACTGTGCACCGAAGACTTGAATACCCTAGTAATTTATTTTCATGAAATTTTGGATTAATTATAGTGAATCAATACTTCAATTTTCGCCCTATTCTACCTATATAATACAGCTAGTTTTAAGCCATCTTTTATGCTTTATTCAAATTAAAAATGATAAATACTTAAAAAGAATTTTTATGGATCTTAATTTAATAACAATTCTGTTGCTAGAAAACGAACATTTCAGTTCCAAAAACTCTGTTGATTTCAGCCAATATTATGGATCAGATCAACCAATCATATGGATATATATATAAATAAAATAATATAATAATAAAGTTTCAGAATCTTACAAGTTCCATTCCATTCAATTGTCAGATTCTTCTCCTCTAGAAAAGTTGATCGTATATATTGACTGAGCTCCCTCTAAGCTCTACAACTTTCGAGACATCATCATGCCACCCTCTGTAAGGGTATTCAAGAGTATTTTATCAAATACTCAAATAATACATTTTAGTCTACAGAAGTCGTAAATCCAATCCCAAAACATTTGTGGAAGACCAGCCCAAATACCGGCTAGAAAAAAAGTATGCCAGCTAAATTTTACAGCAGTTGGTTTTTTTTTTTTTCTTTCTGGTTGCCGTTGCTGCCGTTTTGTTGCACGTAATTGTTGTTGCTGCTGCACGTTGCACAGAAGTTGTCATCGTCAATTAGTTTAAAGGTAGTATAAATTTATGTTAACAGCTAGCAAACAAAATATATCCCCTGAGAGAGACGGAGACTGCGACTGCGACGGCGACTGAGCCACAAAACGAAGCCAAGCCAATTTTCCCTTTTCAGCGAAACAGGCAAAACTTCTCATCAGAGATGAGCGCGTGATACTAAATACCTCCGTTTTTTATTAGCTTTTTTTATAATTAAACATTTTTAGCCTGCTCTAGAATATTATCAAGGCTTTAAGGCGTCTAAAGCCTCTTAGGAGTACAGTCTATAATTTGATATTAAATTCGTTTCATAAACCTACTTTTTATGGGCTAAAAAAAATATTTTTCAAGTCAAAACTTTCAGCCAAAATAAATTACATTTAAAGCCAGTTCAGCTTTAGTTAAAAATTGTTGTAAATTTATTTTCAGCATTAGCTTTATCCTGCGTGAGCGCTCGTGAGTCGCGTGACTCTCTGGTTGCATTATCACGCGTTCATCTCTAAGCTGCGCTTCCGTTTCTACCTTCATTTGGCATTGTTTTGGCGCTTTTGATTCTCTGGCCGTTATAAAAGGCCAACGATTGGTAGACTCTTAACCTTAACATGGCCAGAAGACCAGAAGATATTAATACTCAATGAAAGCAGCCAGGGAACCGGGCCAATTTGATGAGGAGGCCTTTGCTCTAAATTGTGGCGCTTGTTAAGCTCCTAGCTCCACCAACTGATAATCAAATTTAACCTTTGATTTTGAGCCCTTTCAAACTTACGAGCAAGCCTTGAAAATCTTTTATAATAATCCTCTTATATTAATCTTCTATACCATCTATAAAATTATATTAAAATGCATTATAATACGCCTAGAAATTATAAAATTGGTAAACAAATTTCAGGGTTATTTCAATCCACATTTCTGGCATTGGAGCTTGGGAAAATCCCCCGTAAAAAAGTAACCAAAATTATTTTTAATAACTTTATTAAACTTGTCGCATTCTACCAATAAAAATAATCCGCAATTTTCAAAGTTTGAATGGTCAATAACCATCGCAACGCCCCCGCTTTGTGCCCTGTTCACCAACCTGTTTAAGGTTAAAGCCATTTGAACTCTGCCACAAATAGTTGTTTAGCCAATCATCCGAATTAAGTAATTTCAATTTAATCACGTCACACAGGCAGCAGCTCTACGAGTAAAAAGTAATCAAACAAAGTGGATTGTTAACCCTTTCCAGTTGAATGGAAAGCACTATTTACTCTTTTTTTTTGTGTGTGTTGTGTTTTGTTTTCTTGTTGTTTCTTGGCCAATTTTGTATTATGCCGATATTCGCAACATTCTGTGGTCAGGGACAGTCAGACAGTGGCAAAAATGAGCAACGAAAATTGAATTGAACTGAAAGAAAATCGAACAAACAAACAACAACAAATAAAAAGACTTCCAAAAAACAATATTATACCAATTCGATCGTTGCCGTTGCCAATGAACTGAGTCGTGAGGCTCAACTCAAACAGAGGCCTGCAATTTCACTAATTTCCACGAGTAAAACGTTTTTCATCAATACTTCGCTTCCAATTGCTTCTCAAGTAGTAAAAAGGCCACAATAAATGTGTCGCCAACAAATCGTTAAGGGTCAAAATGCAGAGATATTTCTGATTGAGAATAGATTAATATGAGAAGTAGGAGAGAATGGCTATCTTTCTCACGCCGAAGAGCTCACATACCCTTGCGGAGTAGAATAAGTTAACTGCTTGTTCCGGCAGTTACATATATGATATAGATATTCGATCTGGTTCTGACATATGAGCTGCGTGCATAAAAACAATGCTATTAACCAATCATTCATTCATTTAACTTAAAAACTGACAGACTGGATAGAAAACTATGGCTATATCAATTAGTCTCATCGCCCTGATCAATAATATATATACTTTATGGAGTCGGAGTTGGCTCCTTCAATGCATTACACATTTCGTGACAAAGTTATAATACCCTCTGCAAGAGTATAAAGACAGACGGGTAGACAGACGCAGGAACAGATCGACATGGCTAGTCTCAATGACCTGATCGGAATTATATATTTAGTAGGTCGGAGATGCCTTCTGCGTGACAAAGTTAAAATACCTTCTACGAGGGTTTAGAAATATAACCTGAAAAGTATCTATCTTTTTTTCAATTGCATTTATTTATTAAATATAATATTTTTTATATATAATATTTTTTACATTATTAAATAAAAGTGTTTTATTTATATTTTATTTATTTCCTGAAAAAAACACTTATTTTGTTTCTAATTCTGCTAAATTATTATACTTTCTTATAGTAATAGAAAGAAGGACTATCGCTTGGCAGTTCTTACAGAAAAATATTTAGTCTAAAAAAATAACTAATTAATTATTTACTCGTTAATCAACTGGAATAAGTTTATTCTACGTTTCTTACTACTCCCAAAGCAACACAATTCACAAAAAAAATTAACAATTAATTTAAAAGGCACATTTTAAAGAGTTTTTCTATTTTTTCGCTTTTGTTTTTATTGGAAAAGTTTATCTTGCCAAAGCTTTGAAGCACCTGCTCTGCTGGATATGTTCGCAATAAAAAGCTTGCTTGCCGCCGACCGCATCATCGGCTCGTTGGTCTAGGGGTATGATTTCCGCTTAGGGTGCGGGAGGTCCCGGGTTCAAATCCCGGACGAGCCCAAGTTAGTAGTTATTTTTTTTTCTAAATTTTTAAGCCATGTTTTTTATATATTTTAAAAAATGGATCAAAATAAACTCAAGTTTTTAGTTTGCGTTTATAACAATAATTTTTAGCTTCAATTTTGATTGTTATTTTTCACATTTGGTATTACCAAAATCCTTCTTTAGCCAACATTGATTTAAATATTTTAATATATAAGTTTACTACCAACATAAAGTAATATTTTGTCCAAAAATTAAATCCAAGTCTCTGTTTAGCTGCCAAAGTTTTGGCCATATTAAAATACTGGTTTTCGGTCTCTGACGAAGACAAATACGAATGTTGACGGCCACTTTTCAACTGGCTCGTTGGTCTAGGGGTATGATTTCCGCTTAGGGTGCGGGAGGTCCCGGGTTCAAATCCCGGACGAGCCCAAGTAAAAGAAATTTTTTGTTCTTTTTTTTTTTTTTTTCTTATTTTGTATGAAACTATAAACAATTGTTTTATACTTTATTAAATTTTGTTGCACAAATAACGACTTAAATGTAAATAATATTAAATGTGTGTTTGTATTTTGCCACAAGAAAATGGTATGATTAAAAATTCCATCAGAAGTAAAATGTTTGATTAATACCAATGGTTAACAAAACAAATATATTATTCAGAGTTTAATAAGTAAATATATGTATATATATGTATGTATGTATGTATATATGTATATCATCTATACATGCATGCCACAAAAACAATTTCAATATTTATCGATAAAGACATAAAGACAAAAAAACACAACAATCGAACGCCTTCCTTGCCCGTGAACAAGTATCGTGTATCGATATAAATAGTTGAGCAATTAGTTATCGGTTCTTCTTCGATTTCGATTCGATCTAAAAACTACATAAATAAATGACACATTTTATGGACATAGAAAATTGGGGGTAAATGTTACAGATATTATAATCATAATTATAATAATCGTAATAATAATAATAATAATAATAATAATAATAATGATAGAAAAGCTGATATAAATACATAAATTGCTTTTTGACAAAAATACGCGTGTTTTCTCCTTCTTCTTGTTGCTGTTGTTTTAGTATTGTTGTGGTTAGGTTTTCCCTTTGCTTTGCTCTACGTCCCTTCCAGAATTCGCTTGGAGGGGGGTGAACAGTCGTTGTTGTTGTTGTTGTTGTTGTTGTTGTTGTTAGTGTAACTCAATCTTTTTGCTCTCTTCTCAGCCGCCTGCAACATCATCACCAACATCATCGATTTTCCTTTGTTTTTCTTTGTTAACCAGTTCTGAAATTGATCTTCGCATATTTACATATTATTTCCGCTCGATTTTTGCATTTGGTTTAGTTTTCTTTATATGTTAAATATATTAATAATAATTTATTTATTATTAGCACTAATTATTCTTTGGTTGTTCCACTGGTTCTGTTGTGTTATTTTCAATTTGTTTTGTGTTTTGTTTTGTTTGCTTTGTTCATTGTGCTTTTTCTAGTTGTATTGCATTGTCAGGATTGTGCTGTTGTTGTATATTAATAACCGCATCCGTTTTATATATTCGTTTTTTGTGACTGGGTCCCTTCGAATCGGGCATATTAATTATAATGGATGTTGATGACGTCGGCGATGGTGATGGTGTTGGTGTTGGTGTTGGTGATGGTGATGATGATGCTGGTGATGTTCTTGCAGTGGATTTACGCAAATTCTTTCCAAATGTCGAGTTGACTTTTAAACCTTTAAAAAAGAAAGGGTATTATAGAGTATTATAGACTAGCATTATATATATTACACATAACTCTAGACACATTTATGTATGCTGTGTTAACGGAAGACAGCGAGTGTTATTTCTAATGCTAAACAGAAAGGTTGTGATCTTATGTTCCACACACCGAAAATACATCGTAGAGCTGCAAAAATATCTATATAGTTTGAGTCCGCATAAAAATAGATCAAAAATTAATGATATTCGTATTAAAAAATATGTAATACTTTCACGTTTCCAATTAAAAAGAATAAGTGAAAAGAACTATCGATACTATCGATTATTTTGCAGCTCTACTAAGCTTATATATAAATGTGTTGCAGTAAAAAGAGAGACAGAGAGAGAAAGACAAGTACAGTGAATAAATAGAGCAGATGGAGAGAGTGGGAGAGAGTGAGAGAGGCGAGGAGAGGAGGATTCTTGTATCGCTGTTTGAGCTGAGAGAAAAAGGAGACCAAAAGTGATACGAGTACTTAGGATTGTGAAATTGGATGTTCGTTTACCTTGGAAACATAAACGATTCTGATATATGGCAAATATATCGGAGGGCTTGTAGCAGGGCTCATATTCAAGCTCATCGCCATTATCTTTATCTTTAGCTTTATCTTTATCTTTATGTTTATCTAGAGCTTTGTCGATATTGTTGCCGTTGGAATCAGAATAGTTTTTTGCGGCAGACATTTGGCAATGATTTGGCTTATGGGAGGGAATCACAAACAGATTTTGATCCAATTTGTCGGGAGCTCTGGATGCCGCTACGAGGTCTGTGTCTGTGTCTGGGTCTATGGCTGTAGTACTGATTCTTGTTGTTGTTCTTTTATTTGTATTAACACACTGAACGGGCTTTGGTATTGTAGTTGTTGTTGTTGGTTTGTGTGTTGTTTGTTTGTGGGTTGTGGAAGACGGTAACAAAGTGTATTAGTTTTTTTTTGTTTTTGTTTTTCTTCTAAATTAGTGTTAGTCACAGGTTGTGTAATTTATTTGCATTATATTTAAGTTAATAGGAATTACTTACCTCACTATCTTGACAGGCGGCATCCTCCTTGGAGCCTGATGTCAGTCCTTGGACAAAATGCACATCGCTGCCAGGATCATCTGAGGCCAAATGCGCGCGAAATTGTTTGTTTCTATGGAAAGAATGGGTAAAAAGTATTGCTCTCTTTTCTATGCAATATCCTTATAGATTCTTACCTCAGCTCTAGCTGCTGCATTTGCTGAAAGTGTCTCAGTTTGCCATTCGCCAAGTGCAGCTTCTCCTCAAGTGCAGCATTTTCCACACATTTTATGGAGTATTTTTCAGAAAAGGACAATATTTCCATTCGCAGCTCATCGAGTTCCTCTCTGAAAAGCGGTAGAAAAAACAGAAGGATAATTTAATATATTTCAGAGGTATTCTTAACTTAGTTTTTAGAGTTAATAAAACTGAACTTACTCCTTCAGCTTGGCCCCATCGCCACGAATGTGTTCACCACGTTGCACTTGATGCAGGAACTCCGTTTTGAAGCGAGAAACCTCTCGTTGAACCTCACTCTGATGAGCCTTACGCATGGCATCCAGAGCAGCCAGTGTTGCCTAGAAAAATCAGTTTAATATAGCAACAAGTATAGATAGAAGTTAACCCGATTGCTTACCTGAGTCTCCTCGGCTAGCGCTGTTTCCTTCTCGGCTAGCAAACGCTCAATTTCAAGTTTGTGCTTCTGCTCCATATCGCAAATGAGCCGACGGTGCGATGACTCCATGGCGCTAAGACCCTTCTCACAGAGCGTCTAAAATTAAATAAAACTTTAGAGAGAGGGACAAGATAGCCGACTACTACATACCCTAAGCTGTTCGATTTCGGTTTGGTATCGCTTGCGAAAACTGAGCTCATCGGCGGCGTTAGCATGCTCATGGCGATAGACTTCCTGCAGGCATTCGAGCTGCTTGCCGTGCTCCCTTTCCAAGAGATCGAGACGCTTCTCCAGGCGCTTGCAACGCTCCTGTTGTCTGCCCAACTCATCGCTTAGTTCATTTCGCTGTTGCAGCAGTAGCTGTTGCTGCTCCTCCTGGCTGGAACACTTTTCCAATGCATTAGCCAGGTCGCTTTCACGTTGCTCCAGCAGCTGCTCACTCCGCTGCAGATCTGTCTCTGTCTGCTGTTGGAGAGCTGTTAGTTTCTCTACACGCTGTCGCAGCTCACAGCATTTATGACACGCATCCTGTAGACAAGAGAGTTCCATTTGTTCGCTGACCAGCATACAGGTCTCGGCCAGCGCACGTTCCAATTGTCTAAGTCCATCTTTTCGCTCGTTGAGGGGTGACACAGAGCGACGACTGCGCTGCCCTGCACGCAGCAACTGCAGCTGGCTAAGACTCTGTTCCAGGCGTTCCTTGCTGCTCAGCAGGACATGCTCCAGACTGTGCAGACGCTGCAGCAGATGAGCATTTAAGGGAGATGACTGACTGCTGGAATCACTGCTGGACTCGGTGTGATTACTTGCTGTGCTGCTGTCGGCGGATTTACGCTCCAGGGTTTCCTTTTGGAGCTCATTGAGCTTTAGCTCTAGTTGCTCTTTACCCTTCAGCGAGAGTGAACGTCTACGTTCCGATTTGGCTAGCTTCTGTTTTAATGCTCGTACTTGTCGTTCTGAGGTGCTATACTTGATCGTCAGATCTTGGATGCGTGCCGCCATCAATTGCAATTGAGCACCATCCTCCATTTGGCAACGTTCCAGTTTTTGTTGCAACGCTGTCTGTATTAATTCGAGAGCGTCATATTGATTCTGAGACTGTTTGAGCTCTCGTTTCATGGCTCTGATCTCATTGACAGCCTTCTCGAAGCGACTGCGCAGCTCATTGTATTCCTCGGCTAGGGAATCCCGCTGCAGACAGTAGGGATCAATATCGCTAATCGTGGTCAGATCACTCAGAGAATCCATGCGCTTCATTTTATGTCGTTGCAGATTGCTAAGACTGCTAACCTGATTATTGCCTGCCTGAAACTCTCGCAGTCGCTTGTAAAGACTCTCATTTTCCTCAATACCCTGCGCCAGACGATCCTCCAGCTGCTTGATCTTGCACTGACCCTCTGAGAGCTGCAGGCTTAAGCTATGCACCAGTTCGGCGGCACTTTGCTTGGCATTGGCCAGTTCTCCATTCAGCTGCTGCTGTTGCTCCTGAAGTCTCGCCGTCAGCTCCTGCTCCGTACGCTGTAGCGTAGTAAGCAACTCGGACATACGCGCTTCCCGGAGTTTGGCCTCAGTGCGGAGCGTTTCACATTGTTGTTTGAGCTCCCGATCCGGTCTGGACTCCTCAGGCACCGCCATCAAAGGCAATTCATCGCTGGCCACACTGTCCACTGTGCTGCGACGTGAGCTGGGCGGAGAGCTGCGACTGCGCTTGTGCAGACTAGCCAGGCTACGATTACGCAGGCAACTACGTAAGACTGGTGGAGATGGTGACAAGGGTGAACCCCAATCCAGGCTATCCCGTCGTCCACCCTCCGAAGCAGTCCTGTACTCCTCATCGGATGAAAAATGTGGTGCATTTGCCGGTGTGCCAGGTGTTACAGGACTCTGACTCTGCGATTGGGGTTGCGTTTGTAGCTGTGCCTTGATAAAGTCCTGCTCTATATCGCTGGGTTTTATCACCGTAGACGTTGTTACTGTTCCGGTCGTCGTTGCCTCGAGTTGTTGGGGTAATCCTGCTGCACTTCGTAGCACCGCCAGCCAACTGTTGCGTGAGCTGGGTGAAAGGCTGGCCAGGAATAAACGCTGTTTGTCCCAAGTGATTAGTTGGAAAGCATACTGTTTGCTGGCGCTAGGTTCTTCCACAACATTGGATAGACTATTGACATCGAGTACACCATCGAGCACACCACGTTCTTCGCACAGTGGATCTCTGTAGTAGAAGAGGGCTGCACCACTGAGCGTAAACCAGTGTTTGCTCCATTCCCCGGTGCGATTGTCCAGTTTCATTAGCCAGCCTTTTTTGGCATTCAACGACTCCACTTCCACGCTCTTGCTGGAGGGTTTATTGGATACTGAGTTCTTGCTGGCCTTGCTAACGGCTCTCAGTTCATCCGATTTGGCCATATAGTTGGCGCAGAGCTCGTCCAGATTACAGCCACCGTCGGGATCGCCACGTTCATGTTGATAGTTCTTAGCGGGTTTTAGCTGCAGCTGTAATTGCAATCTTCCGCCAGCTTTTCCTCCTTTCAGGTTTTCTCCTTGCGCCTTAGACTGTTGCTGTTGTTGGGACACCAGCACTGTGGGTATTTTCTTGACTATTGCGGACACAATTGCTGGCGTCGAATTGGCCGCTAGTGGTAATGACTTTGGTCTCAGATTTACAACCGGTTGCTCACTGCCAGCACCACTCAGGGATTTGCCAGTGGACGCCACTTGAAAATCGGTCTCATCACGCGATGTCTGGTACTGTCCGTAATGATGTTGATGTTGATGTTGATTATTTAGCGCATTGTTGACAGAAATTGTGGACCAGCGTTTGCTCTGATGTTGACTTAGGTTTGTTATCGTATTGGCAATGTCCTTGATCGATTTCTCATCGCGTCGGATATCTTCGATTAGCAGACAGCCCGTCGGTTGGGAAACTATAAAGAAATTATGGTTGAAACAAATTAGTTATAGTTGCAATTTCTTTTAGACGAAAAACTATGTCTATAAAGCTATATAAGAAAGAGATAATAAGGCGTTCAATTTCTTCTAAGCTTCTCAGAAGAACAAGAAATTGCTTCATACAAAGATCTGGATGGAAGGGCGGACTCGGATTGGACTTTCTTTTAAGTACACCAAATATCTAGGTATTCTAATGTAGATCTGATCTGAATCGTATTATTATAATATAGATTCTCTACTCATTTCAAACAAGGGAGAGAAGGCATCTTATAGTTTTCCTGCGAAATAGAAAAGGATATATAAATCTCTGGTATGCCTGGTTTTCTGCTTGCAAATTCCAGGCAGTAGTAAGAGAGGAGAAAAAAAAAACCAATGTCTAGCTTTGTTAATTGGCAAAACGATTTCATTAAGTGCATTAAAATACGAGAATGTTTATTTGCCATAAGCAAACCATATCAATGCATGAAATTGACTGAAATTAGCTTTGGCATTGGATTGGCCTATTCGCTTTTATATCCTTTAAGTTTATAGCCAGCCATATGGCTATAAAACGCTGTACAGTAAGTTATTTGTGTGCAAATATAATAAAATTATCAAAACGAGTTGAATGGTAAGAAGATCCTCTCCAAAAGATGCTCGATAAGGCGAACAAGTTCTTGCATAGTCACGGAGAAAGACTTTAAAGTGAGTGAGTGAGGTGGGTAGAGTCATAATTTTGTTAACACCCAAGCCAGTCGACGAGCCATGGGAAGAGCAGTTGTCCCATAAATATATATGATTACAAAAATATATATTTAGACGTGGCTGCCCTTGTCCTCAGTCCCCAGTCGTCAGTTCTCAATGCTCAATGCTCACTCTTCAGGCCTTGTCCTCGGTCGGACCTGTTTAGGTTTATTATGATTATGATACAAATTTCCGACTGACCATTAAAATGTTTCTGACTCTCTGAGAGATTGAGTGAGCATCAATTCGGTCAGTTGAACAGGTTGAGCCAACTTTTTCGACTTTTTGGCCAATCGAACTCCTTGCATTTATCTTGATTATTGAGCCACAGTAAGCAACCAGAAAATAAGCAGCGCCACATCGAAGTTTTGAATACACTTGCCTCACTTTTTCAGTACTAAATAATGTATTTGGATGTGTATTAAATATAGTTAATCAAATGAAAAGAAAGTCAGTTTCTATATAAATCCCAATTCCGAATATACCCCTTCTTAAATCGGAGGACGCTTTCACATTTTGTGACAATATCTTAATACTCTCTACTAGGGTATAAGCAGACCTAAAAGCTAAAGCTAAAAGTAAAGTTAAAGGTAGAGGGAAAGATAGTCTGGCTTTAGTTTTGTGAACTCCTCTTGGAGCCTCAACGTTGGATCATGTTGCCTTTGACTGAGTGACTTGACTGACTCACCAAGCAGGTTCAAGGTTACTGTGCTAAATGGTGGGCTATGCCTTTAATTGGCCGACTTGTCGGTCCCCGTCTTCGCAGTCGCTAAAGAAAGACGACTACGACGGACATCGACGGCGGCGACGTCGTCGTTGATTACACTCTCAGCCCGAAAAGCTATGAGACTCTATGAGTATCTCTGCAATGGAATTTATAATACTTATGATATTATACATACTGGCAGGCAGCATCAGGGACAGAGGACAGAGCATAGCGGACAGACACTGTGCTCTACTTTAAGCCTGAAGTCGAAGTGATGCTACTCTCTAACTTAATTATACCATTTATTTATAATGCAACTCGAAATTAAAGATTACAAAATAAACAATGTGGAATTCATGAAATAACTAAAGGTAGTTGTTATTGTTTAAGCAGCTTTTATAGTATACAAAAATGTAAATAAAGTTGAGCTAATAGGTCATATTTTAGTAAAAAAGTATTGAAATTATTCTAGAGATCATATTTGCTCAAGAAGATTTTCTTCTATATTTTCAACAAAATACCTCCCAGAGGAAAAAACTAATTTATGGAGGAACTAGATGAGAAAACATCTTGAAATTATATTCCAGTGTAAGTCCGTTTCAAAGAGTATCCAATTCATTAGCCGCTTTTGGGATTAACTCAATACTTTAATAGCTTTATTAATGTGTTATTTATTTATGTTTTTTATATTTTAAATATTACGCTTATTAATAAAAAGGAGATGAAAAATTCCTCTGATTGTTGAATGCAAAAAGCGCATGTATCATAACTTAATAAAGTTCTGCCCCCTTTTCTCAATTCGTTAATTAAGCACATTTGATTAATTATAGCAGTCATTAAACCAGTCTGAACAATCCACTTAATCATGAAGAGCTTCCTGTAACTACAAGCAAGGCAAAAATAAAAGAAAAAGACAAAAAACTGGCCCCAACTTTGCCTTGGCATAATAAATAATCAAATTGCAAGTTCATTTGCCAGTTTGCCAGTTGTGCCAGGTTGCTCGGCTGCTTCTTTTGGGGCAACGAAAGCGAAAATTGCCTTTAGACTGAATCTAAGTTTACTTCTCCTCCTCTCTCTCTCTCTCACTCTCTGTCTCTTTCTCGTTCCCTGCATCCAAACTAAGCTATACTTGTCAGCCTTGGGCACCCCTCACACGATGACTTTGAATAATTTCTAACTGACTGCAGGAACGTTGCATAAATTCAGCTTCTCGGCTTCTCGGCTTCTTGGCCAGTGAACAAAGTCCTTACACTTATGAATATTGATTGGTTATTGGTGGCCCTACTCTGACCAGTCTACAGAATCTACACAGTCTACAGAATCTACAGAGTCTACAACACTTTTCTAGACTCCCTCTTTCTCTCTCTCTCTCTCGTAAATTGTCCAACTAGCATCGTTAGCTGAATCCGCCCCTCATATTCTCGGTTTAGTAGCAAAGTTCGGCCTACGTCTGTCATTTTCCATTTGCAAAATTTGTATGAAGAGTTGAAATGCCAAACTATCGATAGACCCATTAGCGATAGTTTCAAACTCACAGTATACATCGATAGATAAAACTCTCTAATTTAAATGAATAGTAAAGTAAAACGCTTTCTTTTTCTTTTAAGAAAATTTCAGACTAGGTTCTATTACATTATTTAGATTCCATTTCTAAAGCTGATCTTTTGTAGGCCAATAATATTTTGGTTTTCATTATGAAATTGTTGGAAACCTTATCTTATTGAGAGCTTATAAACAAAAAACTATCGACACTATCGATAACAATATTCATAGTTGGCCAACCCTAATCCTAAACAGAAACGAAGTATATTTTTAAGATAGTTTAGAGTTAATCCCTCTTTTTCTAATGGTTTCTCATTAGTTTTACAACTAAAAATTTTCCCAGAACTATTTTTGGTTAAGTTCTTTTTTTGGGAGCAAGATGAGTTGGTAGCTAAATTTCTCTAACAACTATTCAAGTATGATTTTTCTAAGTAAATACTGGCCAACTCTCGGCAGGCCCAGCCCCGTCCAGCCCAGCCCAGACTATTGCTGACTGTGCACCAGGCCAAGATATATTTACACTGTAATTATTCACTTTGTGGCAATTGCCGTGAAACTCGCCCATTACAAGTTATACCACGTACTCCACACACCACGAAAACTCAGACAATATATCCGTGTCTTCAGAGGTCTATGTCCAGAGGGGTCCAGCCCTAGCAAAATAAAAAAAAAAAAACAAAAATTCACTTGAACTGAGCTACCCGACGACCAAACCCGATAACCGGAGGCTATTAGGTGTAGACAGTTTACAATCTTTGTCGTTGTGCATTTTAAGAGCTTTCCCCAGGCCTCTGGCTCCTCCATACGAAAAGTTTCTGCCAGGGTCAATAAATTGCCTCATTTGCTGCACAATTTCATTTTATGATGGAATATAATTAGTTTATGTCAGCTTCCCAGTTGTAGTAAAAAAAAATAAAAAATAGAATTCCAATTAGTATTAATCTTGGCTGGAAACTAAAAAATAGTCGAGCCTGGCTTTGATTAAACTGTTTGATTCGAAGCTGCCTTTAAGAAATTTGAGATATAATTGCAGATTTTTGTGGCTATAATTATGGAAATAAAGTAATATAATCAGTTTTTGATAATATGTTGGAATCTAGGGTTTGAACCTGTCATTTCTTAGACATTCCCTTTGGGTACAGAGTATCTTTCAGTCTAGCAGTTCTGCTTTTTTAAGAGCTAAGAACAATCTTTTCCAGATGAAATATTAAAATGCACAGATAAAACTATTTTCAGTAGGTAATCATAGGAAATTCCTTGACGGTTTTCCAGTTCCCAGTTAGTTCGAAATGAGGTTCTGCATTTTATTATTTGATGGACTTTGATTCGTATTTAAATGGTGATTTATCAACTGGAAATTGCTGTTTGATGTGTGTGCTTTAGCCACAAACAGAGAGTATATTATTTGGGAAGGAGGAGAACTTCCTATGAGTGCGTTTTGTTCTGTTTTTTTTTTTGGGCCGACAGTGTTGTAGATATACACTATAATTTAAGCGTGAATATCATTTTTCCATGAACAAGTATCCTGGAGCAATGTATGTGAGAACATTCACAGTAACTGCAATTACCAGACTAAGCCCAGGTCCAAGCAGAAAGGCCCAGACCTTCTTCTTCTTCTTCTTCTTCTAGACAAGGGACTGAGTGTGCTGGAAGTAAAGAAAATTTATGAAGCCTACCATTAAGTAGGGAGCTGGAACTGGGACTCGGACTGGGTCTGGGGCTGGGAAGAAGCTACGCTGCACGAATGAGCCCTTTGTTGTTGTTGTTGTTACTGTGTGAATTCAAGGTTAATTTCGTAGCTGTGCCTTTAACTAGCTGCACGCACTGCCCCCTAAATCCCCTATATACCCCTTGTTACACCCCTCTGAGCCCCCCAATCGTCGCCATCGCCTTCCTTATGCCACCCAGCTCAGAACTCAGAATCTGTCTGGGCTTTGGTTGATAATTTTGATTGCTGCAAGCCATAAATGATCATAAAAATTATAGCAGCCGATACAAAAGAGGGCAGAAAAAACTGCAAAAAAAAAAGCCAAATACAATATTACACTCAGAGAAAAATGCACGCTAATCAAGGCTGTTTCGATACGTTTTGAGTTCAGTCTCATTTCCGGTTTCCGGTCTCAAACCGGTTCTGTTAAAAATGGTTGAAGCTTTAGGATAGGATAGGATTTATTTTTAAGAATTTTAGTCTTAAAGTAAGTCAAAAACGGACTTTTTTCTCGAGAGAAAAGTATGAGGGAATCATTAATGGATATTCCATATTTATATAAAATAAAGTGAAAAATTGGGAGATCTATTTATTGCCTTAAGAATGGTTTCTGATTAGTTAGAGAAACTTTCCAAAATTGAAATTTTTTTCCTACTTGAAAAATGGTTCATTTCATTTTTCTGAGTGCACCAAATGGCTTAAAACGGGGCACAGAAAAAGGGGTATAAAATCACAATCATAAAGCAGATTGTGTAAATAAATGCTTTAAGGCGAAAAGTAAAAGTTACTTTATCATCTTTATAATAAATACTCTTTTGTATGTATTTAAAATCGTGATTACCGACCGACTACGTTGTTTCTGTGTCAGGCTTGAGCCTTAAATAAATTATAAACGGAATTTTGTTTTTAATTTATTAAGTAATTTTAATAAATTCGAATCGAAAGGGCAGTCCTGCAGGACTCAGGCAAAATGTGGCTTTTGTCTGTAATAAATCAATTGGCGATGGAGCTCTCAAAAATTGATGCCAAACTCCAAGAAAAGCTTTTCTGTCTTCAATTGAATTCAATCTGCCGGGCAGGACAATATATCTTTCCAGCCGAGTTTATTTTTAGGGTTATTTCTAACCATATCCCAATTTTTCTAATCATTTAAAGAATTACCTCGACTTGTGATTTCATTGCCAGCATTACGATTATTCTCATCCTGTCCGCCCAGACAGCTCGATGAAGTTGTGAGTTTTGTCTTTCTTGACGTTGATCCTTGCTGCTCCTGGTGCTGATCATCGTCTTCATCGTCCTCCTCATCCTCGCCAGTTTCGACGCCATCGTCCTCATCATCATTGGATGATGTTGCCGTTGTGACTGTTAATCCACCAGTCGTCGTAGAGCTCGGTCCATCGAGATTACTCAATAGATTCACCGCCGACTGTGAGGACGTTAAAGTGTCCTTGTGATAGGAGCTATGACGATTACCCAATTTAATTGCCATTTCAACATTAGATGACTGACGCAGGCAGCTCGTTTGACCACCCGGTAGAGTGGTACTTCGCTTGTGACGACCCTTCGATTTGGGAAATGCTGTCAGTATATTGAGCCACCACTGTGACTCCTCCGAACTGATGCCCTTCACAAAGGTCACGCGCTCCGGCGCTGTTATGGCAATAGAGTTTGTATGGCCGGTCACCTCCTCGGCGCTGCTTACTTCCACAACTTTGGTCATATCAATGCAGGCCTGTGGCACCGTCTCGGGCTGTAAAAATACAAGACAAGAATTCTTTAGTTAATATTTTGAATATATATTTTATTTTTTATTAGGAATTTTACTTGGAAGTTAAAATTAAATTTTAAACGTTGCAGGAAGAAAAAATTAACGGCTGAATCGAACTACCCCTGCAGCTTAGAGCTATGCACAGAGTATTGCCTAGTCGGGCATTCCTCATCTCTGATTCTGAAGTTCTTCTGCAGCTTAGAGCTATGTACAGAGTATTCCCTGGTTGGGCATTCCTTCTCTAGACTAGAGTAGTGTTAGCTACAGGATATTCCCTAGTCGGGCATTCCTCATCTCGACTAAAGTACGGTTACCTACAGAGTATTCTCTAGTCGAGCATTCCCACTCACGACTAGATCACTGTTTTCTATGATAATTGTAAAATAAGCAACATCTTTTCTACTACATTTTATCGCATTATTTTTCACATACTTTCACATTTGCATAATATGTGCTAATAAGCCAAGCATTTCTCGTAAACAATAAATTATTAACACATTTGTAGCAAAATTTAATTATCAACTCAATTACATTTGTTTATTATTAAAAAAATACTCTTTTTTATACACAATAATAATAATTATAATTGTTTTAAATATTTTTATATGAACTTCATTAAACAGTCAATTTTATAGCCAAAATAATAGTTTCTACATTGTAATTTAAGTAATATTTCAATTAAAAATTATAATTTTAAGAACTCTAATTAGCTTACTTTAAGTAATTACTTAACTTAATTGAAAAACACTTACATAATCATCCACTGAATAAGTCAGCTCTCCATCGTCATAGAGCACAAACCATCGTCTCTGCCAACGCTGCAAAAAAGTAAACAAATAAAAATGTTTAAAATTTTATAAATTGTTTAAATAAATAAATTATTATGCATAAAAAAGCTATATAATTTATGGCTATTTTATCAGCTTTTAAGGCTGCTAAATTTGTCAACTTAAATAATAGTTATGCATAATAATAAACCGAAGAGCTCATAAATCTTCCAAGCTTCACTCGAAAGGCAGGGGATTGTTTTCAGCGAAATGACACTCCCTTAAAGCATGAAGTGTTCAGTTTAAAGTACTTTGATAAAGATTAATAAAAAAAGGAAGAAATTAATGCTATATTTATTTCGATATATAATATACAAGGACTCATTAGCATGTCTGACATTTCCGACATTTCTTGCCTTTTGTGGCATCATTTTTTTTTTTTTTTTTGCAGTGGGATGCTAAATTATTATCATTGGCCGAGGCCATGGTCGTAACGCCCCCATAGAAATGAGAAGAAGAAGCAGAGCAGAGAAGAGCAGAAAAAAAATCATATTTCTTTCAAAAGTCATCGGCGTCGTTTCGGTTTCTGCTGTTGTCATTCCCCCTGAAAATAATCAGGCAATGGCAGTGCCTTTTGCACGCGTTCTGATTTTTATTGTTGTCGTGCGAATGAATGCAAAAAATCATAACAAATGCAATCCAGCAACAACAACAACGAGAATAATAATAATAATAATAATAATAGCGAGAGTGTAGAGGAGTCCTAGGAGGTATGCCCGGCCCGGATCCCTGGATCTGCTGATATTTATGGAGCTGGTGATATTTATGCAAATTGCAAATTGCAAAGCAAATTAAGCCAAAGCTTCAACGAAGATGACGCTGAAATGTTGCAGCGTCTTTCAAGTTTTTCCTAAATTTATTTCATTCCACATCTCAATAGTCCCCTCAAATTACTCTCAGTGTATGCTGGATTTAGTCTGTAAGAGAGGTGTGTCCTATGATTTATTTATAAGCCTAGATTCAAGCTTTAATTCAGTTTCAATTTATATGCCCAATTAAGCCCTTTTGTATGTAAATATGAACTAGGCTAAGAAATGTTTTCTTAATGTAATATTAATTTGTTTAGTCTTGTGGAGGGAGGCATCTCCGTAGAAATATATTATTGGATAATGAGGCGTGTCGTTATAGTCATCTCGGGCTGTCTCTCCGTCTGACTGTTGCTGTCTACCTAATCTCTCAGATTTTGAGCTAGCTGGTTGGTATAAAGCCATCGAAATCAAACGGATCGAACAAGTATATTATATAGCTGCCTTAAGAATAAGTACTCAATTTTTACTTTGGGAAACTTAAGATATCTTCTAGGGAAACTTAAGATATCTTCTAGGGATATCTTGATGAAACCTAAAAGCTAGATGTAAGGGTATCCTTTCGAAAGATCGAAGTATTATATCATATAGTCAAAAATAAATACTTTAAGAACAATATTGACATGCCTATTCCAGTGTGTCAGGGCATATAATCTGCGGTTCTTCCAGTAGTCTTGCTAGTTTTTCGAATAATTTCAGGCCCTGATAAGAGCTCGTATCGGCAGACACTTAAGGTGTATTTTAGGGTTACGACTTCACGCGATTTGTACCGATTTGAAGTGCTGATTAGTTTGACGACACTCACTTGATATTTCCCATGAATAATTAATATATATATATAGTATACAAATATACATATGTCCTTAATTGTCAAGAGAATGAAATACTGTGAGCTGCAATTTTTGCCAAGTCATTTGTAATATAATACATATATATATATATATATATATATACGTACTACATAGACAAGGAAAACCTGATTTTGTATTTAATGACGAATTATATAACATTTTAGTGATAAGCCGCAATCAATATTGAAATAAAGTAAACAGGAATAAATCAAGAAATAATATTCAATCGTATTAAAATATTACTAAATTTTTTACTCCGTATGCAGTTTAATAATATTAAAAGAAATTAATATTAAATGGGCAACAAATATTCGTTATATTATCGATTACAAAGTATATTTCATATTTTTACATTATAATGTCTGATTTTAATTATATATCAATTAAAACCAACACATGATCATATGCAAAGAGCTGCATTCCAGCGCAATAAATTTGCATATCAAATTTGTAATTTGTTTACATGAATGTAAATGCCAATTAACATGGAAAGTATACACTTACTTCCAGGGTATATTTAATATTTGATGCAATAATCACATCATAAAAGAAATATACTCCTTATCAGGATAATGCATATAATATGCCCAAATTAATTGGATTGCATCACAATATTAAATATGTATATAATGCATGGTATATATCATAAAAAAATTAATTAATGTTCCGTATTTTCTGTGTTTTTTGTTTTATTTTTACCAAATGGAATGGAATATTGGAGTAAGGCAATACTTTTTATATTGCGATTAAGTTTTTGCTACCTTTTTTTTATAAATTTCTATACCCTTGCAGAGGGTATTACTAACATAGTCAACAGATAAAATATATTTGAGTTATTAAATTCTTATTTTTCAGATTTAGTTGTATAAAGATTATTTCGATATTTTGTAGAACATAATTCATCGATCTTGAAATAAAAAATGCATCTAAATTCCAACATAATCCTAACACTATATAAAAAAGCTAAGTTAAGCTTGATCTTTCTTGATCTTTCCTTAATTGAAGAATTATTTATTAGAGTAGAGCCCCAAGGGTATTTAGCTTATGTCTGCTCATATTTCCGCATAGTTTTTCTCTCTCAATTTATGGTTTCGTATTACTTAGTATTACTTTGTAACGGGTAAAAAAAAAAAATGGTTTAATAAAAAGCTATAACATTAAAAATAATAGCTAAAACCGCTATTTACTATTTGTGGGCTTGGCTACTTGAGGCTTAGCTTGGGATGCATTTCGAGGGGTCCCCAAAAGCATCTGATAGTCGCGACCGTCCGTCCGTCGGTCCGTCCCGCCCCTAACGACGCCCTCTAAAAGCCGAAGTGCTGCTCGGCAGATGCAAATGAGCCGATGCTCAATTTGTGACCACAACAACAACTAAAAAAAAAAAAAATTGCCTACGTCTATTGCTTTGACATTGAGTGAAGGTCACCGTAGAATCAAGCGTGCTGCGCTCTCTGCACACTCTTCAATTCTATTCTATGGAGGCTCTATGGCTCTACTGTTCTCTTTTCTCGATTTTTCCATCTTGAAAGCGCTGCATATCTGTTTGTTTTCCACTAGAATATTGCATTATCCAACCGCTTGGATAGCGACTTGGATTTAAACCCATTTAAGGCCGCTGTTCGCCCCAGAGAATTGCGATTCTTGTCAGCATTGTGGAAGCAGTCAGATCGGTTCAGGTATTATTTATATTTTTTATTCATTTACTACTAGCGATAAACTAGTAGAAGAGGCAGCGCGTGTATATTTTGTGAGCGGGGAATTCGTTTTTTATTAAACAATTTCTACGTGGAGGTGCTACTTAAGTCATTCAAAAAAACAAAGGTTTAAAGCCAAAGTTATAATACTCTACCCGATTCAGGCACTTTATTCTGGGAATTTATTTTTTAAAGCTTTTCTTTCAATATTATATAAAAAGTGTATTTTTATCTTAGCTGAATTTAAAGCAAATATTTCTTTAAAAAACTTCCAGTATTTTTGATTAAATTATTTCCTTTGAATTATAGTGAAATTCCTAATTTTTGTTCTTACTAATTTATGTAGATTATAGTGACTCGAAGATGAATTAAATTCTCTATACAAATTTCAAAATCCCTCAGCCGAATCGGTTTCATAGGAAGGGAAAGCCTTGCAGCTTGAAAATTATTAGAATATGCTTAAAATCTAAAATCTTTACCCACTTAAAATCGACTCTCTTGACAATATCTATAGACTCTCTGGCAGGGTATAGTAATCAACATAATCTTCGCACATTTTACGTTGTATTTTTTTTTTTTTTTCGTTGACATAATTATACACCACATCATCGTGGTGTGTGTGTTTTGAGTATAGAATATAAATAAAGCCGGCAAAAATTTGACTGGAAAAAAACCATAACAAAACAAACCCAAATAAAACGCGTACAGTGCAGTAGACAACGGCGTCAACGTTGACGTCGCCGTCGCCGTCGCTGTCGCAGTCGCCGTTGCCGTCTCAGTCATCGTCGCAGTCGACGTTATTGATAAGAAGGGAACACTAGCAAATCTTAGCTATAAATAGAAGGCATCGAGTGGGGATTCTAACAGACTGCTGTTTATTCTCAGCCCAAAATCAGGTGAAGAAATTCAGAACATAATGGCGCTAGCTAATAAGAACGTAATCTTTGTCGCCGCCTTGGGTGATATTGGATTCGACACCAGCAAGGAGATCGTCAAGCGTGGACCCAAGGTGCGTACCGGGAAATATCCTTTCAAAAATATATTTTCAAAATAAAAACATTCCAATTTTCCTATTTAGAACCTGGTGATCCTTGATAGGATTGATAGTCCTACGAAAATTGCCGAGCTGAAGGCATTAAATCCCAAGGTAACCGTTACATTCTATCCTTATGACGTAACTGTTCCCCTTGCGGAAACCACAAAGCTACTGAAGACAATCTTCGCCAAGCTGAAGACTGTAGATTTGCTCATCAATGGCGCAGGCATTCTCAATGATTACGAGATTGAACGCACAATTGCAGTCAATTTTACGGGTCTGGTAAATACGACCACTGCCATTATGGAATTCTGGGATAAACGCAAGGGCGGACCAGGTGGCGTTATTGCCAATATTTGCTCTGTAACTGGCTTTAATGCCATCTACCAGGTGCCCGTCTATTCAGCCTCAAAGGCGGCTGTCGTTAGCTTCACCAGCTCTCTGGCGGTAAGTTTTGACTATAAAAAAAATGAATCTATTTGCTGCGGAAATTATTCCCGATTTCGAATTCAAATAGAATAATACTGAAAATTCTGGTTAAATTATAAGGAAACTGATCTAAATTCCGCATTATTTTATGCAATTTTATAGGAAAAACAATTGAGAATGAATCGATTTTATTTCTATTCGAATTTGATTGGATTCTAGAATATTATATTCGAAAAAATTGAAAACAGCCGCATATTTTTCTAAGCAACACTCTAATAATTCCCTGATTTCTTTCACAACAGAAACTGGCGCCTATTACGGGCGTTACTGCCTATTCGATCAATCCGGGCATTACGAAAACAACTCTGGTCCACAAATTCAATTCCTGGCTGGATGTGGAGCCTCGTGTGGCCGAATTACTATTGGAGCATCCCACACAGACTACACAGGCCTGTGGCCAAAATTTCGTTAAGGCCATTGAAGCCAATCAGAATGGGGCCATTTGGAAGCTCGATTTGGGCCGTTTGGATGCCGTGGAATGGACCAAACACTGGGACTCTGGCATTTAAATGGAGTTCCAGGAACGGAACAAAGCGCTTTAATTTAAGTCTCTATTTCTTTCTCTCTCACCCAACTCATTCGAAAACAAAGAAAAAAAGTTAAACTAATTCGGTTTGATTTTGATGTACGTACACACACATTCTGTTCTATTGAATACCTGGATACGATAATAATAAATATACCATGAAGAATCCATTAAATTGACACAACACAAATAACAGAGATAAGCTGCTCAACTTAATTAAATAGATAAAAAAAAACCAAAAAATTTCAATAGAAATTTATGGACGGATTTGGCTTAGCTCAGTAGTAAAACAGAACTCGAGACTTCCAGTAAAAATTGTATTAACAATGTTCGATTTTACGGGTAAAAATGTCTGCTATGTTGCGGACTGTGGAGGCATTGCCCTAGAAACATGTAAAGTTCTAATGACCAAGAATATTGCAGTGAGTAAAAGTGAAGTGTTGGAATTTCATGATGTTTTTTCGTTGTTTTTCTTAAAGTTAAAAGTTGATTTTTTTTGAGTTTTATCTTCGGGAAAGTATTTCATGAAACGAGTCTAAAAATGCGCACTTAAATACAACTAATACATTTACGAAAGTCAAAGACATATGACGAAATACTGAGGCGCAGCCAACTTAACTATGCATTGAAAATAAGTGTGGCAACGCTTCAATTTATACACAGAGAAAAATTAAGGTTTTTTTTTTGTATAAGGAAAGGAGTGTTTTGAAATTTAAAATATTAAAAACAAAAATACATGAACCTTAAAATTCAATAAATTTATTTTACGAAATTACTTCATGGTCTAAATTTCGACTGAGATATGTAACTTAAAGCTCTTTGTTCTGCAATATTTTTTGATTTTCTCCCATAGAAACTGGCCATATTGCATAGTGTAGAGAATCGGCCGGCTATTGCCCAATTGCAATCGCTGAAACCCAGCACACAAATCTTTTTCTGGACCTACGATGTGACAATGGCACGCGAGGATATGAAGCAATATTTTGATGAAGTCATGGTACAAATGGATTATATCGATGTGCTGATAAATGGGGCAACGCTGTGTGATGAGCGGAATATTGATGCAACAATCAATACAAATTTAACCGGAATGATGAACACTTGTGCCACTGTGCTGCCCTATATGGATAAACAGCAGCAGGGAAAAGGTGGTTTAATTGTGAATGTGACCTCAGTGATTGGCTTGGATCCCTCGCCCGTCTTTTGTGCCTACAGTGCATCCAAATTCGGTGTTATTGGATTTACGAGAAGTCTGGCAGTAAGTTGAAATTCTACAAAAATTAAAATCATTTTTTTAATAAATTTCGCTCAAAAGGATCCACTGTACTACAATCAAAATGGAGTTGCTGTGATGGCCGTTTGCTGTGGACCCACTAAAATGTTTGTAGATCGCGAACTTCATGCCTTCCTCAGCTACGGACAATACTTTGCGGATCGCCTGCGTACAGCTCCCTGCCAGACGACTACGATCTGTGCCAAGAATATCGTTAAGGCCATCGAATGCAGTGAGAACGGACAAATCTGGATAGCTGATAAGGGAGGACTGGAGCCGGTGAAGCTACACTGGTATTGGCATATGGCCGATCAGCTGCTTCACTATATGCAGAGTCCAAATGTCGAAAAGGAGGATGACTAAAGCTGAGTTATTCATTTGGAGGGGTCTTAAGGAAATATTATAGACAATTGATTAGGTTGGTTGAAAAGCTCTGAATTCTAAAACCTCTCAGATCTCTGAGATATAAATGCATTTATGGAGAGTTCAGGAAGCTAACCGAAGCAAAAGGTTCTACAAAATTTTCCGTAATACCCTTTTAAATGAATATAAATAATATGAATATGAATAATGTGCCTAAAGTATGCCGTGCGTTAGCTCTAATAAACAACCCGCCACCATAAACAATTATATTTAACGCACGAAAGTATGCAATATTTTTTTCAATTTCAAGCATTTTTTTTAAAATTAGAAATGTTCTATATGAACGATTTTTGGGCTATATACAATTTATATTATACAAACATATATATATAATTTTCTTTGGGGATTTTACTTTTCACACTTGGCTTCAATGAACCAGCAAACTTAATTTTGATCTTAATAGAACTTTTATTTTTGGATTGATATCAGAACAGTTTTGAATCGTGTGTCTATATTTATGTTTATACCAATACAATATACTATATATTTATATTATTTGAAGTCTAAGATAAATCATGACTTGAATAGATATGATTCCAGACCTTATAGAATTACTTTTCTATCTTTCCTTGCTTTATTTACCTGATAATATTCTAATTATTTATCATAAAATATTTTGAAATACACTTTACAGCCCGAGAGTATGCAATTAATATAAAAATATATATATATTTAATTGTTGAAAAGTTCTATATGATAATAACTCTCTGATAACCATACAAAAATATAATAAATAGCAGAATCATGTTTGAAAAAGCCAAGAAAGGATATTTGTTTAATTTTAGATACAATTTTTAATCTATTTCTTTTGTTCAAAATTAGCATATTTCATACTTATAGGTTTCTAAAATTTGCATATTCTATTTATTATAATTCTTTTCATTATATTTTACTTAATTCGTAAGCCATTTTCAAAATAAGCCAAGAAAAACGTTTAAAAAATCATAATTCTCCAAGATAAACAAGCTTCTTTATTATTGAAAATTTCTACTTTCTACAGAATTTTTCGATGCAAATCTTGTTATATATTTCACATTCCTAAAATAACTATAAATATAAAGCAATTTTCTTTATTTTTTCTTTGTTTTTCTTCTTTCTTTTGGTAAGAAAATAAACATATAATTTTTTCCAATTGGCAATGCGGTGCAATGAACTTTGGCACATTTCCAATTTGCCAGTCGCCGCAGCGTCTCCAAGGGCCTTGTTGCACCTCCCCCCACGAAAACTAAACGAAAAGCAAATAAAAATCTGCTGAGGTTGTCACTGTTTGCTGGAAGCCCAATAAGAATGGGAGGGGCTTTACGACTACAAATTGCGATCTATTCCAGCATTTTTCCGAATTCCAGCTGTTAAATAATCGATAGCCAATGGCCAGAAGAACCAGAAAAAAAACAACTAAAGAAAAACCTATGGCAAAAGGCGACTACAACTGCGAATGCCGTTGCTTTTCCTATTGGGGCCAACTAAATTCGAAAAATCGATTAGTCACTGTTTTGTGAGCCGCATTTTTGTGGCAAACAAAATTTTAGCCAGACTTTGCGCAGCAGGAAAAACAGCTGCCAAAAAAAAATGAGCAATTAATAAAGTTTGTGAAAATATGCGCAAAAGGCTAAGGAATCAAATTTGTTTTAAAGAATTTCCAGCATAAATTTATTAAACTTAAATTGAGCTATTCACAATTGAGTCTGCTGTGTGCTCAAGAAAGAAATAAAAGGCCGATAAAAGCAGGGCAAATTAGCTAGAAAACTTAGTATAATTTTATTATAAATACTCTAAATTTTATGGCCAAAATAATAGTAGTCCCCTGATATATCTATAAAAATGCAGTTCCCTTATAGAGCGTCATATATTCATTATATAATAAGAGCAGCGCATCGCTGAACTGTGGATTATTCCTAAACATGCAACCGGTTCAGCGTCAGCCACAAATAATAATAATAATAATAAAACAAAAAATGCAAAAAAAAAGAAGAAAAAATATATATAAAATGCTGCAGTAGGCAGAGATTAATCAAAATGCTGTTTAAATTGCAATACGTGCTCGGTCACCAGGTATTTTACTAATTAACCCGATGGATCCGCGACACATAAAACAAAAATAAAATGCAAAATGATTATAGCCATTATGCATGGGCATGAGGCCCGACGCCAGATAACTGAAGTTATGTATCTGCCAGATAGTAAAACGTACTCTTCGATACAAGCTATTCAAGCTGATATTATTTCTGTTCTGAAGTTGAAGTTCTTTATCTCAAAAGTAATTCCAGTAATTCGAAAATATAATGTAGACAATAGTTGGATTCAAGTTTATAGAAATCGAGCTTTGTTTTGAACCGAATCAGTAGAATCTTTCGATCTTTACTGCTCGATTTTAAATGGAAACTGTGCTCAAAAAATAGAGGAACATAAGCCCGAACCTTACTCGTAACCTAACCATATCTTGCTTTTCTTCTCCGCCGTTTTTAAAATGATTTTAAACCTAATATGCCTTAGGGCAATTTCAGGGTGAAAAAATAAAGTTAATTCCTTGAAAGTTCCTTTCGAGACATATAAAAACAAAGTCAGCTCCCAGCTACGCCCACTTCTAAAGATACTCGCAATGTCGAGAATATCGAAAGAATTGCAATACTCAAATAATGGTAGAAGTTTGAAAATTGTTGATTTGCGAAGATTGACGCTTTGATGGTATCATCTCGGCTCATCACGTGAACGACAAAGCCAAGCAAAGCCTGAGTGACTATAGCAAGAATTGCTCTTTGGTCTTGTCTCAAGGTGCTTCTTCTGCTGCTGCTGCTGGAGCTGCAGCTTCTCTTGGACCGGTCTACAGAAGAATCAGGAAGTAAATTTTATTCTAGGTATCTGTAGCATGTGTCGTCTCCATCTTGAATGTCAGAGTGGGGCAATTGATCTGGCCAGTAAGTTGAGTAAGTTGAGATCGTCGCCCAGACTGAAGATATCGATTGTGAGCTCATGCCGAGCCCGGCCAAGCCGAGGGTCCCTGAAGCAGTTGCCGCTCTTTATTCTTTATTCTTCTTCATTCCTTAGTCTTCATAGAGTATTCTCTGCTGGCAAGGGAATTGCATTTGTTGTAGTTATCTTCAGTTTCCCCTCAACCCGCTCTTCTCGCCGTTCAGTCTGCCTTGTCTATTGTGTGATAAACACTGAGGGAAAACTACAATTCTCGCAGATTGTTGATGATGTAAGACACAATCATTGGCATCAATCTTCCTCAGTTGTTCAAATTTACTGTTATTACCAGTATTTTTACGCATGTTCCGTTGTTTTCTATGCTTTTAGGGTGTGTGAAAATACGCTAATAGAATTGTTCGAAATTTCACTTTCCAAAGAATTTCACTTAAAAATTTGCAGCCTGAAAACCAATCAAAATATGAGCCGAATCAGCTGAAAAGCCCAAAAAGAATCTATACAAAATTTCAATAACTAAAAACTCAAATATATTTTATAAATATTTCAATAATTTAAATTAAATTTCGCTGTACGTAACCCACCTTGCTTGTTAAAGATTTCCTTACTTTTCTTCCTGTTTGAAGTTCGAATATTTTTGGTATTTTTATGAGGAAATTTCAAGTTATTTGTGCCAATCAAAATAATTATTTCTTTTTCTAGACAGTCAATTTAATTTTAATTATTTTAGCCGCAATTTTAATGCAATTTTTTTTTGTTGTTAGCCCGTAAGGAAAATATGGTCAAAAAGCAGTGAAGCTCAACGCCAATCAAAAGTTGCGTGTTTGCACTCGAAAAATCAAAAGGCGGTAAATGAATTGTGAAACTATTCGAAGCAGCCGCAGCCGCAGCCGCAGCAGCAGCAGCAACAGTTGCCCCAATGAAAATTGACTTGAGTACTTGGGGCACCAGAAGGCAAACTTTTCTTACTCTATAGATATATAAGATATTTAAGCACATAACCAACCACACACCCATAAACGGGTACCACAGAATGCGGCCCAAAAATAAAGTTATCGATACCAGAACGAGTACCGAGTATCGAGTATGAGAGCACGAGTATGCGGCACATGTACTTGCAACGCCTCGTGTGGAATGCTGCAACCACCTGGGAAATGGCATACCAGTTAGAGATGGCCGCGTGACTTGTCGTGAATTTGGGCGACGTGAAAGAAGCGTAGAAATAAGGCTTACAATGTGAGTGAATAAGCCGTGTCACGAAGCTGACGTAATCCCAGAATTGTGAAGGATTATTATGGTATATAGGTATTATCACACACCTGGTTAAAAAGAAGCAAGATAAACTTAAGGGAAAGCCGCATGTCCACTGCTTCCGTGAAGTTCCGGGCTGAAAAGGAGTAAATTTCATCCGGTTTCTATGCTATGTAAAACTATTTACAATCATTTTTTTTAATTAATCTTTGAAATTGTTAGCCATTTCGGACGTGGTGGACCTTGGGCTTAAACTAAAAAAAAAGATAAAACCTTTTTTTTATAATATTTTCCATATATAGACGAAAAAACAATTCTAAGAGTTGAACTGCAAAATCCAGTTGATGATGGTAAGTCACGCGCTCATCTCTAATTTGAGTACTTGTACCGCAAAATGCATCTACCGTTTGCTGGTTGGCTTTTCGCTTCTCTCTGGAAAACTCATTCAGTCATTAAATGCCGTTATCTGCTGATTACACAATAAAAGCGAACAACAACAACAACAACAGCAACAAAGCTACTGAGCGCCCAAAGCGAAGAGACCCAATTCAAGCGCATCTGTAGAAGAATTACGACAGCAGCAGAACACAGCAACAGCAACAACAAAAACAACAACGAAAAACAACATAGAACAACAACAACAACAACAGCCTGCAATAATACTATAAAGCAACATTTAGAACATCTTTGTTGTAGGCTACACACAGACACAAGGAGCAGCAAGTGAAGTGTGCAACTGCCGAAAGTTGATCGACTAGAAAATGCCCTACACTCGAGCCGAAAATTAAGGCTACAGACTGAAAAAAAAATTGATTTGGATGCAGAGCTCCAAATCGTCGAATCGAATTTATTATATTTTATTTTATAATATTTATATTAATTTTGTTAAGGTTAAAGTTCAAATGAAAAATATTCGTTTTAAGAGTAAAAAAAAGGTTTTAGTTAAATTATTAAATTTTTAAGAAACTAAATGAAAATTCTTAAGCAAAAATTTTTAATAATAATATAAAAATATTGAAATAAGTTTTCTGACACCATTTTCCCAAACCAATATATAGTTTCCTTTCGGATTTGAACTGATTTGATTCCATAAAATTGTTTTTATTTGAATTCCATTGAAACTTCTAGTCGTAATATATGAATAGCTTAGATTATTCTTTAACTCTTTCATAGATTGCACCGAAACTTATATACCGCTCTCAGCTATTTTTAATGGGTAAACAGTTGCAGGCCGCAACAGCAACAACAATTTTTTTTTTGTTGGCATCATTCTGGAGTTGGTTCAAAGAGAAAGATATGCTCAGCTTTGTTTGGGGGAAGGGTGGAGCAGGCAGCTGCTGTCAGATTTGTTACGTATGCTGTACGTTCTGTCAGTCTGTCTGTGTACTGGCTGGCTGGCTGGCTGGCTGGCCCGTCCGTCCGTCCGTTTGTCTGTCGCCTAGGCAAGGATATGTCAGAACAACTTCCCCAAACTGCCACACAACTTGAGCTGGAGCCTTTCACCACGCATTGCTGTTCTCTTGGCTGTCCATCAATTCTACGCATTTTTTTACTTCTTCTATGAGCCGAAAGAATTGTAAAAACCTGGCTAAGTTGAAACCGAGCCAAGTTTTTATTAACATTTTGTTTTTCAACATCATTTTTTAAAACTAAAAAATTTTGACTGGGGAAAAAAGACTTTAAGGTCGTTTGAAACTGGCACAGAAATAAAATTTGGATATTCTGGTTGAAGTATTCGGCAATTCGACTATTTTATAGCGTCAACTGGCCGCTGATTTTGTTGCCTTTTGCTCTTGGCCATTAGTTATTAGAGCTGGCCAATGCAACAGGTCTAAGACCGACTATTTGTGAGTGTGTGTGTGTGTGTATCGGAATTTCAACGAGTTTTTTGTGCAGCGCAAAATGTTAAAATATGATATTACCCAAGCAGGTTGCCTTTTCGGTAAAAATCCGAAAATAAAAAATAGATTTTCAAATGCCGCTGCATTTGATAGGTGAACAAACTGTTCAGCTCTTTCCTAAGCTCATAAGTATTCAAAAAAAAGGGGGACAGAGCTTTGGGTATTGACAAATATCAAATTGTCTGCAGACTGCGGATAAATTTGGTCATTTATTGGCATTATTTACTTCGAATAGTGCATTGAACTCTTCTCGAATTTGAACTGTCCAAAAATGTGGTGAATAATTTAATAAATTTGTGGTTATGGTTGAACACAGTGTTCTGTTTGAAGTTTTTAAGCCGCAATATGATGGAAAAAAATAAACTACAATATACAAGGATCGTTTCCTTTTTACCCTTTTAAATTGAAAATAAATAAATAATAATAATAATAAATAAATATAATATAGATTTGGTATAGTAAACAAAGCTGTTAGAGCTCAAGTTTTAAGAAAGAATTCCAAAAATAAATAGATAATTCCCTGAACAGAACTAATAAATAAAATATTATATTTTATTGAGTATCCCTCCTAATATAGACAGAAATTATTTAAATATCAAGAGTTTATTTTTTGGCCAATTATAATAATTTCGATATATCACCATATTGGCTTAATGTCCATGCATCATTGAAAAACAAGTAGATCGATAAAATCGATGGTGATATCGACTTTTTTCCAACTACAAACTACTCTAAAAAGGCAGAGTATTAGATCATTTTTTTAGATAAAGAATAAGTGTAGTAAGGTCTACAAGTGAGTTAAAATAAGTTGATTTTTTTGTATATTATTTCACATTTTCTATTTTAATTTATTTCTCTCAGTGTGTGCAATAAATTAACGTAAATGAACTTTTCGCTAACGAAGGTCAATTGTCTTAGTATACGAGAGTATTTATGAATTATGTATCTTATTCGATGTTGTCATAGTGCCATGCCACCACCAGGGATACTAATTACAAGCAACCTCACCCCGTTTCCTGCACCCCCCCAAAACAAAACCGATTGAGTCAGTACAAAAAAAAAAAAAACAATGTTGAAAAACATAAGAAAAAATGGCATTTAAAAAGATCACTAATTGCTTCAATTAGTGCTCGTAGCAGAGCCCAGAAAACAGGTGTGCAAAAAAACGAACCTCGAACAGGTTGTGCAATACTCGTATTTTCGTAATATTCTCTCTCTGCACCACTCGTAGTATTCGAGTGTATCTGTATCGGGTCACTCGGTTGCGAGTGTTCTCAAAAAAGTTCACGATATTTTTTAATATTTGCGGTCGCACCTTTGGGCTGTCAATTAGACTACGAACTGACCTTGGATCGTAACAAACTCTGAGTACACAGAGAGAAAAACTGAGCTTATAAGCAAATAATTATTTCATTGATTTGAAAAAAGATAAGCTGGATATTTGATAAAGCTTTATTCCAGTTTTAATCCAAATATCCTATCCAAATCTATAGTATTCCTATAAAGACAATAGAGTTCGACTGAGTCTAGCTCGAACCAAAGGCTACTTAGGAGAAGATTAAAAGGAGGAGATCTTCAAAACAAAAAGGAAGGAAAGATTTGGTTCGAGCTCAATCTTCCCTTCCGTTTTATTTTGAGAAATATATAATTGTTTTGAGTTTTCAGCCTTGATATCGGGTATCTTTTTTCACTGTGCATCTCTACTCATAGTTATTTAATTGTTGTGTATGCTGTGTGTATATGGAAGTGCAGCTTGCAACTGGAGAGGTTTTGAGTTACTCACCTGAAAAGGTAAAATGAAAAGAGCCATTAATAACTTTTATAATGCTGCAAGATGTGGGCCCAAAAGCAGAACACTTCCTCATTGCTGTTGAAGCCGCCTAATCTTACAGGCCATTAAAAACAAGCAGAGTATATCCAGACTCAAGACTGGAAACGGAGGAGACTGAAGACGCGAAGACCCGAAGAGACTTGGAATGAAGAACGCCTGTTTAGAGCGCCAGAGACCTGGATACTGTTCCCGGGCATAATGAATTGTCAATCATTATGTAATCTTCGAGTGAAAAATGATGCAGCAGGTTTCTGTTTCTCTGTTTCTCTATGCCACAATTCCTCTCTCTCTTTTCTTGCTGAGCCTCAAACAATGCGTGGGCTGCAGACATTTAGACAGAAGAAATACAAAGAGAGGAGAGGAGAGGAGCGGAGAAGACAGAAGAGAGGGGGGATACATATACTACGTTCATACGTTTTAGATCTTTTGCCGTGGCATGTGGCGCTAACTCAGGGCTCTACAGAGAAAATGTCAGTCCGACCATCATTTATAACACGAGACAGCATCAGGCATCAGTTCTAGCCCAACTGGAAGAGGTATTTTTTAGGGGCGCACTCACAGCATTCAAGATCTCGATAAACATTTTGATAATATGTCCAGAAAACATTCTTACAGCTCTCCGTTTGGCGGTTCTTAAATCAATCCCAAGTCATAAGTGGTTCGAGCCTTGAGTTCATTTATCAAAATTTAACATTTATATTCATTTTTGTTATTCACATCTTCTAAATAATTTGATTTCAAATTCTAATAGTCAGTTATTTCGATATAGGTTCGGATTTAGGTCTTTTCTGAAACTAGTTTAATGCATCTCCTTCTTTACTTCATACAAGATTGAACTAAATTTTGTAAGTTTATCTCTTGAATTCGAATCATGATCATGAAACATGTCAGTGGGCGCCTTTTGAGTCTATTTATGGCGGGTCATTGATTCGTGTTTGCATGACGATAAAAAGCATAGCGCCAGCGCCCTTTTGGCAAATCAGACAAGACACAACATGATGAATGCCATAAGTAGAGCTCATAAATCCAGATTGTTGAGCAGCTGAGCCAGCCTTAAAAAATCAGCAAAGGGCCCCCTAACAGCAATTTTGTTTGCCTTGTCAACGCATCAAACACTGATCGCTGTTTTATTAGTGGGTGTAGAAGAAATTATGAACAGTTTATGTATGGAAAAAGAACGACGAAGTGATACCCTGTAGCTAAGAATAAGATGCTGTAACCAGTGAGATTGTTTAGTGATCCTGTTGAATTAAATAAGCACATAAAGAAGATGATATAAACATAAAAAATCGAAGGCTTTCAATAGGTTCCTTTAGAGTTGAAGGGTTAACAGTTGGATGAATCTAAAATTTTTTATGTGTATAGAGCTACCGACAAAACAGGTTTTTTATCCCTAGAAACACACAGACTGCATTACGATATATTACTATTATTTTTAGCCATTCTCCAGGGGTATAGAGTATAAAAAATAAAGGTAATTAGGCTTGTGTAATAACCTCGAATAGTCAGACAATCATTTCCGTTCCAAGCCGTAAATACAATAATTTACTTTTGATGCTGTGATATTAAGTGTTATGAGCAGAAATTAGAATTTAATTATTATACAAAGTACAAACTGCATACGAGTAATTAAGAGTTGTATTCTCTAGCACGACTAACAGATATCCTGTTGTCAGTCATGCCATGAAAAAACCTTGTTTTAAATCATACACAGAGCGAGAAATAAACTGTTTTAACCACTGAAAACCCGGCTGTTTTTTATGATCAATTCACAGTAAACAAAAACCTGTAAATTAATTTACAAAACCCACTAAACTCAAAGTGTGTTAAGCAATTGGAGTGCCATTTCATGGATTGTCGATAGACCAAAGATCAATTATTGATTATGCCACTAACCGATAGTTATACATAGCTTTTTTTTTCTTTTTTTTTTTTTAAGCTAATTTGTAGTTTAATATTTGCCAGTCAAAACAACTTCCTGTGCTCTATTAACTTGTCAGTAGGCTGTTTAGCAAGAGACCCCCAATAGGGGGCCATGATGGTCGCCCAGTCTTCAATAATTTTCATTATAATTTTCTCAAACGTGTCAAATAGCCGTCAGCGGAAATCGCTCACTTTTTATTATAGCTTTGACAGCGAGCTTATTAAATATAAATAGATATAAAATATATATATATATATATATATATATATATATATATATGTATAGATAGTTGTTACGAGCGTCGCTTTTGCCGCTATTGAGATGATTGAGGCAAGAGACACTGTACACTGCATGTAGTTATCGAGACTGAGAAAAAATCGATTGCCGCGAGGTGTAATTTTGAAGTTCTTTTAATTTCCTTTGAGACAGTAAAAGGCGGAGCCCTTAAAGTATGGAAATCTCCTTCATCAGGACATTGAATCTGGCTGTATTTCTATTTATAAGCTAATCATTCAACCTTTAAGCTTGACTAGAATTCTTCTCCTTGAAGACAGAGTCGGAATTGGCTAAGTCAGATATGAGTATTACACAACCATTAATTCAAGGCAGGAAATATATCGATAAATCTTAAGAATTAGAAGTTCTAGTATATTTAAACTTAATCAAATTTCATACTAGTTGAGGCATAAAAAATGCTGCTAATCCTTGTAAGTTCTTTTCTACCCAATGTTTTGCTTTACATTTAAGCAGGAAGAGCTGCAGCTAAGATTACTAAGCTATGGTATATCCTGTAGAGTGAAAAAACACCCATAAGTTTCATTCAAGAACTAGACATATATTTTTTTTTGTTATGTACAATTTCACTTACAGTTAGTCCAACCTCGAGCGTCCCAGCTCTGTCTGTCTCTCTGTCTTTTACTCCCGTTGACAGTCCGTCAATGTAACCACATGAGCTCAGTTACCTTCCAAGTCGGTTACTCTCTTCCCCTCCCCTCCCCAACCCCATCCCGTTTGAGCTTTGTTGAGCCGCCTTGCCCCGTTGCCCAATGACAATGACGGCGTGGAAACCAAATACGTGGTTCCAAGTCAACGTCATCTCCGTTAGACGCAGAGTCTAGAGAGTCTACGAGTCTCTGCCTCTACGTCTGCCTTCCGTTTATGTAATGAAAAACGAGAGGAAAAACAAAAAAAAAAATATATACAGAAAAAAAAGCCATGTTCAAAGGCGCGACCAAGTTGAGAGCTGGATGCGTTGTTGTCATCTTGAAATATGACTATAAACAATATGGAGGTGGATTTTTTGCGTCAGACCCGGGATAGAGTTGTGTTTTCTATGAGTGACAGGCTGGACGCGAATGCTTATGCACCACTCTACCCTATAAAAATGGGTCAAAGGAGCATATTACATCCAAGCAAATCGTATAAGAGAAGACGGAACGAAGAGTCATCGATTTTATATATATTCTTGATCAGCATAAATGGATCGAGCCGCCTTGCCTATTCGTCTGTTTCTCATAGACTGTAAAAAGAATTTGACTGATAATTGACTATATATCAGACGCTTATCAATCTTTTTTGTAATTTCTGATTCTTTCTTATTCAGATCGAATTCTAATTTCGATTTCGAATTCGAACTCGATAGAAATCTGGCTCTTCAAAGAGATTAGAAGTTCAGAGCAGGCCTGTGTACAGTTTAACATTTGAGAACAATCCATCGTACAGGGTATCCATGTAGTCGTGCACTCGTGACTCTAGCACTCTTGTCTTGTTTTTTCATATTTTTTTTCTGGATTTTCAGGCAACTCGTTGGCGGTCTGCAGTTAACCGTTAGGCAACCAAAAGCAATTAATTAACACACATCCAAGAACCGCCCACGAATTGCCACTTCCCCCGCTCAGTTACCCCCCCATTTCCCCCCTGTTTCGTACCCCTGTTGACAGTTACAAATACACATGGCTCATAATGGGGTAATTGTCTGAAAGAGTTGTGTAGGCTAATTTGCAGTTGCGCCTAAATTGTGCTCAGAATTAGCATATAAATCTACAGCCATTGGATTGCCTTGCGTTTTTTTATTATTTATTTTTTATTTTGTAATTTATGAATGAAACTTGAAAAAAAAAATAAAGCAGCAGAGGAGTGTGAATAGCTACACAGCTACACCACACACAAACTCGGATCGCTCATGAATATTTTATAAAAATACCTGGGATTTAAAGGAGAGGCGTATACCGAAATTTATTTTGAAGGGGAACCAGAATCGAGAAATATAAAAGGAGTACAAAATTAAATTAAATTCTTGAATTATTTCAATATTTTCATACTGAGGCTAAGCAATTTTTGGAGTGATTCCCAGCCAGGTTCTAAGATACGTAAAGAATCTTTGAGCTCGCAAGATATTATCCGACAAGAAAAAATATCTTTCCAGATATGATTTAACTGCGAAAGAACCCCCCAACTAATGTGAGCCACTGGCAAAATTGTATATAAAAATAAATCTTATTTTCTAGCCAAGGTCGGTGTTTGCATTCGGATTCGGGTTCGGATTCTGATTCGAGTTGGTGTTCTATTCCGTTCCATTCAAACAGCAGTCGCCATTGCATTTTATGGCTAAGAGTTTAGCATGCCAAGATCTATTAGCATGTTATGCTAATTGCAATTTATTAGCAGCGGGGGCTTGAGACCGACAGATAGACAGACGGACGGATGGACGGACGGACAGTCTATCAGTCAAGCGCTGTGCGACGTGCTGACAAAGCTTTTGTATACTACGAGTACTCAGATCGAGTGTATTCTAATTGAAATTTGTGGAGCTTTGAATAAAAATGTCTGCTTTAAAAATGCAAACTTCCTTTCGACTTTGATACGTATTAATTGCATATTCTATGTTCCACACATTCCAAATTATTTCCTTTAATTCTCTCCACCCACATTCCAAAATATTTCGTTTCATTCCATGCAGTCTGTATTGTACTTGAAATTGCGTGGCTTCAAGTACAAGTAGCTCTCTTAATATTTTCATTGATTCTATTTCCTCATGTTCCACCTACATTCCAAACGATTTTGTTTCATTCCACTCGTTCCATATTCTAGGCGAAATTGTATGGCTTTAATTACGAGCAGCTATGAATTGCATTTCCTCAGTTCCACCTACATACCAAACTATTTCGTTTCGTTCCGTTCCGTTCCATTTGGTACACCCACCTAAAGTCTGAGGTCTGGCGAAATGTTAGACCTCTTGGTTGCCCCTCTCCGTCTTTGGGGCCAAGTGTTAATTGCGTCTAATGAATTTGTTTATTCGTTATTCGAATATCCAAAACGTGCCTCAGTTGTAATATTCAATTATAATATTAACGGGCTTTATGACCATTCGCTCTTCTAACCCTGTTTTCACTGTCTCTCTCTCTCTTTTTGTCTCTTTCCCTCTCTGGCTTGTAATTAGTTTTTCCAATCGGTTAACAGGAAATTACGACTACGCACTGTGGGCGTAAACATAAAAAGAAGCCAAAATTGGCCCCCAACTAAAAATCGTAAAGCTTTTTATAGTAAATTCTGCCATCAAGAAGACTATAAACCGAACCGCCTCAACGGCAACATTTTTCCTTTTTTTTTTGTTGTTTTTTTGTAATTTTCCAGCATTTTTTTCAAAGCATTTCCTTAATAAAGCCAAGGTAGCCAAGATGGAGGAGATGGCGAAGAAAGAAAGCGACGTTCCACTAATGCGTGCATAATTTTTAATAAATATTGCAAGATCTCTTGGCATGGCTGCAGGCCTATGTATCTGTAGACAGCCCATGGAGCAAAAGTTGGAGCAAACGCTTCCTGGTTTAATTAATAAGGCAGACACGGTTCAACGACCGGTCTGGCTGGACGCCTGGACTAGAGACCGCAGGCACAGGCACAGGCAGAGGCACAGGCCCGAGACTTGCAGCTTGTCAATCAACAACATTTCTGGACACTATTCAAGATGATTATGTTTATCATCAAGTCTCCTTCTGCCTTACACAGATCTGGATCCAGTGAGTAGCGCCTAGTCAAACACTTCCGTTTTGCCGGTACATTGAACTGATTCAGAGGCAAAACTTTAGTTATCCTTACTCCCTTTGCAACACAAAATACACAGAAAGAAACGGCAGAAGGTGTGAAAATATCTTCAAAATGATATATTCATTTTTGAAAGGTAATTTCTATTCCTATCAAAATATTGTTTTTAATATGAGAATTTTTTCAAAATCATTTTAAAAATTCGAATTTTTATATAAAATAAATATTCACTTTTAATATATCTTTTTTTTGCGGTGCATCTGCATGTTAGCTTATCGTTCGGTGCTCAGCCAGCGCTTAGGTTACCCACGTGTTGTGTCTCCGCTTGTTATTCGTCCGTCTGTCCGTCTCTCTGTCTTTCCGGCTGGGTCTGGCCTGCTCGGCAGGTTTTCTTTCGAATGAAAATTGTGCACTTTGTATGCAGAAAAGTTGGCGCGCCGATAAAAATCTACATAATTCTGAGCTGTACGATTATTGCCGCTTCCTAGCGCGATAAAAAAAAAATGTGGGGAAAAAAGAGGTTCGGAGTTGTAACCTGTTGCCGCCAGAGGCCACCAGAGAAAAACGAGGGAAAAAGAAAAGAGAAAGACAGAGGGAGAGCGGGAAAAAGGGTTATACAAAGGGCTGGTTTATGATGCATTCATAATTGTAATCAATATCAAGTTATATGATAAATTATCTCCACCAAATTACAGCATTTAACTTGTCAAACGAAATTTTCGAACTTATGCAGGCGAAATTCAGCTCTTAATTTATCTTATTGCGTATACGAAATTTTTACAAAATTTCAGATTAAAAACACTGAAAAATGTCCTTAAATAAATTGTCTTTTATGCAGCTAAATTTATATGTCTCAGCCTTCAATCGGAGGCTGTAAAAAAAAGAGTGCAAAAATATTTCAGCCATTTTTGGCTTAGATTCTCTGCGGTATTCAAGCAGCTGCACCTGCAGCTGTTAACTCTAAAATGGTATAATTGCTCAACAGCAATGCGGTCTTTAAAAAATATGGCTTTAAGGGAAAAACCTCAAAAGACCAACAGCAATTGCAGTAGTTAACCCAAAGCTTAGAGCAATGCTTCTTTCTTTGTACGCCAAAGAAAAGTACCTCGCCGAGGACTTTCTAAATATGTTTGCTAGGGAACAGTGGAAACAGGTAAAAGAATTACCATTTTTTACGTCATTCAAAGAATTTGTACTAGCGATGGTATAGAATCTGCATACTCTTTAGGCTGCAGAAAAAATAATTTTAGCTATTGCTAAATTTGAACATTTTTGACTTGGTTTCAAAATATTATAATAATGTTTTCTTTGGAAAATACTGGATAGTTTAATATATTAGATTATAGTTGCCAAATATTTTTTCATTAAATTTTCCATTATTCTTCTCGGAAGGATTGATCTTCCATGGAGTATTTTTGAATGAAGTACTCAACATTTTGTTGAAATTTCAAGACATTGAAAAGAGAAAAATTAACATTTTTTAGTTCAACATTTTATATATTTCCTTTTTAAATATTACGTTTTTTAATCATCAAAATAAAATGTTATATTATATTTAAATGAAATATAGTTTTTTCAAGGATTTTCTTTTCATTATATAAGAAAATACTACTTTATCTGATATATCATAATATATATTCACACATATATTTTTTTGCTACAGTTTCTACAGCTTCTTATAGCTTCTTTGGGTCGTGCTCGCTTCGTGCAATCATTTCACGCTCTCATCTCTAAGTTTCTAGCTAATTTCGCTGCTTGAAAGAAAGTATCCTATGCTCAAGTGTATAAATATATATATATACTATTGCCACGCCCCCCAAAAAGCACTTGTTTGGTAGGTTAATTTGTAGCAAGGCAGGCAAAGAGACAGAGACAGAGACAGAGAGAGAGATACACTTGTATATATATATACATACTACTCGTATGTATGTGTGTCTGTGTAGTTAGAGAGTCACACATCCGGTTAATAGTGGGGCTATGGATCTATGCAGCAAATGTTAATTAAATACCTGTCCAGCCATTAAAAACATACGTAAATTTATGTTGTTAACGAGGAAATGCGCATTGCGCATGTGCACACTTTTATTATTATCATTGCCGTTGCCGTTGACGTCGACGTCGACGCAGACGTAGACGTCGCCGTTGACTTAAAACTTCAGTTTGGACTCTTCTTGGTCATTTCTATGTTACAAAGTTTTCCCCTGTTTATTCCCCTTACTCGTTTCCCTTCCCAAGATTCCAGCAACAGGCAACTGTTTGTAGGCATTTGCATACGAGTTTGTCGCTAACTAGAGATGAGCGACATTGTGACTGTTATTCTCAAATATCAGTGACGAATATCCGTGACTGTGACCGTGATTGCTACTGTGATACTACGACTACAGCCTACAAAGTAGCAATAAATATTTTGTTCGATACTATCGATAGTAATGGTGGCTTTTACTTCAGGTAGTTTAGGCATTTATCGATTCCGTGACTGCTTACCTGTCACTCATAGTGAGCAGTCACTGAGTGATAACGTGTTTTTCAATCACAGTAGGAATTAGTCACAGTTTGTCACTGCAGTAAAAGGCTAATTACAATAGTGACGATAAGCACCGATAGATGTTTTGCAATCGATATCGGTAGGTGAATACTGTGTCTTTGTTTCTCACTCTCAATGTGCAGTCACAGTGTCAATCACAGTTACACACTGCCTGCTTTGCTCATCTCTAACGCGAATGCCTTTGGTCTTAACGATGCGATGCCTGCCGCCACGTCGCTACGTCATTCGCTAATTGGTCAAGATACGAATCGGCACGAGAGAGTGACAAGGACAGGCATAGGCGTTACCTGCAGAAGTAACAGTTTCGGGTAACAGGTAACGGGAATGGGAACGAGTACGGGCACAAGCACGGGCACTTGTAGTGGGTACGGGTACCAGTGTCAGGGCCATACCGTTGTCATTATGGCCAGTGGCACTTTCTTTACCAAAAAGTCGAAACCAACTCGGGCCTGTCAAATATTTGCTCAAATGCTGTTCGCTAGACAAGGCGACCAATTTGCTTTATGGGATTTACTTGTTCGATAGCCGATCGGCATTTTTGGAAAGTGAAGCACACAGCAATCGAATGGATTTATCTAATGCCTTGCAGGTTCCCAGTTCGATATTTAAATTAACTAGTTTATGCGATCTACAAAGATGCTGACCTCACTTCAGTAATACGATATCGATAGATATGTTTGAGCCATCCACTACAACATATTTTTGCATTCATTCGAATGGACATTTTTATACACGGGAAAGAGGCAACTCCATTCGCATTTACATTTTTATCGACTGATAATGAAAAATGGATATTGGAATTTTGAAAAACACAAACATTTAAGAATCGATAAGTTCGATAAACCATTTTTTGTTTAAGTAGAATGGTTTGAGTTATGAGCCTTTATATACAGATATTTCTTGTTTTTTCAAATCCTTAAGATTAAAATGAAGCAATAAAAGAAAAACTCACCTTTGTTCTATACAATGGATTGGAGAAGTCCCAGTCCGGCGCCACAAACAAATAGCCACATTTGGAGACTTTGCGCGATGCCTAAAGAAAGAAACCAGAAAAATTAAATAAATAATAGGAGTAGATAATATTTTAATTAGACTTTTAAATTAAACATTAATAATATATGAAATGACACAGCTATATTTAGAATAAAAACAGGCAAATGATTTTGTTTTTTAAACAAAAAATAAGCAGATAGTTTCCTATCAGATACAAAAGAAGCTACAAAAAGTTGTTTTTTTTTCTGTTGTCTAATCAAGCACTAATTAATTGACTTTTTAACAATTCTATTAAAACTCACAGAGAATTATCGAAAATGCCATCGATAGTAAAAAGTATTTATTATTTCTGTTGAAATTCCCATGTTTGTTTGAGTGTGAATTTACAGATAAATAGTAAAAAATCCAACATTATTATCTGCAGTCAATACAATAAATACTATCGATAGTATCTGGAAAACAATAGACCCAACTCAAGGCATGACTAATGCTGCCAATTTAACTATCTGTGAAATTTTGTTTAGCTATTTTTGGACAAATACAATAAATTACCTACAAGCTTTAAGTATTCCTGGACTTATAGATTAAATGGCTTTTTCGACTGGTCGGGCAGAAGGGAACCCCATTGACAGGCAATAAAAGACAATTGCTTGTTCCAAGTGGATTTTCGCAATAATCGTTTGTCGCGCCAGCCATTCAATTTATTTATATATTTTCGTAGGCTGCATTTATTTTTATGGAGAGTTTAGCATAGAGTCTACACTCTGCAACATAACTCCAAAGCGAAATATATCTAAACCTCTTTAAAGTCGAACAAATAAATCATTTATAACATCAGGTGTTAAAATAAACAAAGCAAACTATGCAGGTGAAAACGTAAAGCAAAAAAAAAAAAACAAAGTAATTTACTGTTTCTTGGAACTCTATAAGCAAATTCAAAATTTAAACCGTCTTCATTAAAAAAACATAGCTCATTTGTCTATGAATCATGCCCAAAAAAATTTGCTATAGGTTCGCTTTGGCTCGCCTCGTGATCGAGGTGCGTTACGAAACTTGGTTAATAACATTTATATTATTTATTAATTTAGCCTCAATATATTTCGCTTTTTTGCGAGAAATTAAATGCTGAAAAATATTTTTTTTTTAGAAAAATTGGCCAATAATAAAAAGGGATTTACTTAATAAAAATTTCTTAAAAATTCCCGCCTTAAAAAAATTACCCGAAAACCAGATCGATTCTAAGAAAATTGTCATACAATTGGGAATATTCATAAAACTTTTCAAAGCCCATTCGGTTCGTTTCGGGGTCTACATTATAAATAATTCTGCCCTTTTTAAGGTATCAATTCTACTAGATAATACTACAAAAACTAGCAAAAAACTTTGATCAGATATATCTATAGAATCATATCATTTTGTACTCAAAATTGAACTTATTTTTAAGTGGTTAATTTTTGGATCTATACCAGAAAATAAGTTTGTTTCCATAATATTTAAGTCCTTTAAAAGACAGAATTCTACTAGATAATACTACAAAAACTAGCAAAAATCTTTGATCAGATATATCTACAGAATCAAATAATTTGGAAAATCAAAATTTAATTTATTTTCAAGTGGTTCATTTGTGAATCTATACCAGAAAAGGAGCTTGATTTCCATATTCTGAACTCTATATTATTTAAGCCCTTAAATTACGGAACTCTACTAGATAATACTCCAATAAAAAGGAGCTAAAATCGTGTAGCAGAGCGTAATGGGTAACACGGTAGTCAGAGTAGAGCCAGATACAAACGAATAGATAAGTCGTAGCTACCCATTCAGAGGCCGAAAATAGTTTTGGTTGTTTTTGGGGCCTGTGCTGCAATTACGCTGGCTAATTTTATTTTTGTAGTGTTGCTGCTGCATTTTATTATTATTTTTTTCGCAATGTTTTGTGGGGTTCGTTTAAATGCGCTATTTACAGTGATTTATGTGAAAATTCGCACGTTTGTATTCAAATGGGCTGCCTCAGAGAGAGAGAAGTATGAGAAGTACCAGTAGTAAAAAAAGTAGTGGCCCAAACCGGTAGCCAGACTTCTCGGTTCCAGCTCCAGCTCCAGAGTTTGCCTGGGACTGAGACTGAGACTGAGGCTGAGACTATCATCAACTGCTGAATTCATTGGATTTTATTTGCCGCATTTGCCGCAGCTGCATTGAAAACTTAACACGTTTTCCATATTAATTGCCATAAAGTGCCGCTAACCTGACACTCACTGGGCGGGCGGGGCGGTCGGTTTTGGCCAAAAGGGAGTGGGCAACAGTGGGGCAAAATACAATTTACATTTTATAATTCGTACCACCTACCAAAAAGCTAAGCCTTATCGCGATCTACTCTTGTCACATTAAAACAAAACAGCGCAACGTTTTCCAACATGTGAGGCCTTTGAGGCTTAACTTGAGTATTTCTGGTGGGGGGGTTACGACTACTGCGTCATCAAGTAACCGAAGGCTAAAACGATTTAAACGATTTATAGCACTCGTAACGAAATTAGTGAAAAATCGTGACTAAAGAACAACACAATTGTCACCAGCAAATTGAAAACTTGCTCTAGAATCGAGAAGCCAAATGTTTTCTAATATTATTCAAATCGAACTGTGCTGAATCGTTGCGGTTTTTGGGATTTTAAATCTCGTAAATTAAATCTAGATCTGAAGCTAAATTAAAGAATTCTCTCCTAACCGGAACACTTTAAAAATCAACTAATATTAGATTTTGTCAAGCTGAATAACTACTTTTTTATTTAAAAATTAAAAAATAAATTGAATATAAAATTTTTTTTTTTTAAATAATGTTAAAGCTTTAGTTTTTTCTTCATTTCTTAAAAATTATAAAAACGAATAATATTATACTAAAATAGTAAAGAGAAATGAATAGAGAAATAGTTTTACTCAAAGGAACTAAGATTCGAACTGAATCAAGCTTCCAACTGAATCAAGATTCGAAATAACCCAAGGCTTGATCTAAACCAAGCTTTGAGCTGAACCTAGCTTCGAACTGAAACAAGATTCACAGTGACCACAGTGGCCTGAACTAAACCAAGGCATGAATTAATCAAGGTTCACTCTGGAATTCTTTTTCCAAGTTTTCCCTTGCCCTAAACTTCTCGTTTTCATCTCTCTCTTCCAAAAATTTAAATATAATACCCAATGACAGCTAAAAATAAATATGTGAGTGAGACCTTCTACAAGTACTCATAGTAATACTATATATACTATATACTCAATGTTGTTTCATGACATAAATTATAATCAATCGATGATTAATTAAATAAAAAATGTACTCTAAAATTTGGCTTGCAAATTTGAATTCTTTATTTTTGTAGCCTTTTATGGTGAATTTCTTGAAATACTTTGACTGGTTGACTTTGGATCGTTCATTGTGCTTGGAGGTCTGGTGGGCTGCGCGTGCAGAATTATTTAGTATGGCAAGGGCGAATGTGGGCGTGGCACGCCGACTGACTGGCTGGCAGGCTGGCAGAGAGAAATGTAGGTTGCACGCTGACTAATGCGTGCCTGAACAGACTATAAAATGGATTACGCTGAATAATTGAGGCTGATCGCCTAATACCCTAATAAAAATGACACTTTAAAAGTTATGTAAATCTAAGTGAATATAAAAAGTTTAAGAGACATTTATTTAACATTTAATTTAAGCCATTTAAAGGGTATAAAAGTTCGGTTTTATTTGGCTTTAAAAGCCTAACCAGATGTTGGAGTTGGGAATAAAAAAGCTGTTCTTAAACAAAAGATAAATAATAAGTTAGCAGGCACAATTGAAAGAACTTGATTTATATTTCATTTTCAAAAGAATATTTGGATATATATTCCTATGTAGGTCCCAATCTGAAAATAAAGGAACCTCGACACATGTTTATTTCAAGATCTACTTATATGAAAATGTTTCTTTGTTCATTTTCAATACAAAGAAAATCAAGAAAAGAAAACTTAAGAAATTCTGAAATGTGTTCTTAAAATTTACTTCAATTTTAGAGCATTGATAAATGTAGAAAAATGTTGAAATATGTAAAAAAAATGCTTAAAAGATTATTTATAATAAATGCTTAAACTTAATTTCGCAGTCTGACAATGAAAGCAAAATAAAATTAATTAAAATGAGATAAAAAGAAATGGAATATAGAAGATCTGCAGAAAGAGAGATTAAACTAAAACAAAAAGAAATTATTTAAAAATGTATAAATTTAATTAAAATAATAAATAAAAATTTAAACTAAAGTCGAGGAGAAGCTAAGAAAAATGAAAGATGAAAACAAATACAAAGGCAGATAGCCAGACGACTAAAGTAATAAAAAATGTTGCAGCAACTGAAGGCCGAGAATCGTTAAATTTAAATTAAAATAAAAATGTAATTAGTTTTCAACATTCCTGCGAAATTAGCTACAGATACAGATACAGATACAGATACATAAATACTTATTACATAGATACATACACACATACACACATACTCAATGCAGCCTCATGCAAAGGCAATTATGTATGCCAGCCTCTACAAGCAAACAACATCCATAAAACTAACAACATAAACAACAATATTTTTTTTTTAGTATTTTTTTTTCATTTAATTCTTAGAGCTGTAGTCGTACTTACAAGTTCTGTCAGACTCGCAGACTGTTGCGCAAGCGTGCAGATGCAATAAGAGAATGCATTCGATTAGTATTAGAATATATATATATATATATATACGCTATTATATATAGTTATATACGATTATCTATAGGAAGAAGAGGGTATTAGCTGTGCTGCCTGACATTTGCTTAACTGCTGAGCGATGGCATTCAAGTGGCAAGCGTGTTGCCTCCAAGATGAGCCTAAATCACAGCCAAACAAAACGCGAAAGTCGACTAGCAAATACACTTTACTTAGGTCTATTTTTTTTCTTTATAGTAAAGCTGCGTTTTGGTAAGCAGAATGGTGTCTTAGCCATGTTTCTCAGGAGGTACTCGCACTTTATGTTAAGTAAAGACTCGTGAAAGACTGAAAGACTCTTCTTTTATTAATATTCAATCAAAAATAAAGCTCACTGATGTGATGCACAAAAATGTACATTTGTTAGTGGAAGCACAAAGAAATGATAAAGAATCTGCATACCAAATTTCAATTCTCTAGCTCCGATAGCCCCAGAGATCGAGGCGTTCAATCGGACGAACAGTCGGGTAGGGATAGATGCTTTAAGGACTATTAGAGGCCTGCTTCTGCCTGTTACATAGTGATTGCAGAAACTTGGTATGCCCTTCTAACGTAGAGTATAAAAAATAAATTTCAATTGCCGCCAACTTGTTTTCGATTTAATTTGATAACGAGCCATCGTCGGTCTTATGTCTTATGACTGCAAAATGTCAAATCAAAAGTCACGTTTTCCGCTTAGCTAAGCCTTAGACATTAACTGAACACCAGCTCCATCTAGTTTTAGCTTTTTAGCTTTATTTTTCAGCTGCAGTCTGCTCATAAATCGACAAGAAAAAAAACAAAACAAAAATTTCACTTTTTCCGCAGCAGCGGCTAATACCGATTGACAAATAAACAATTTGTGGCAAACACATAAGCACAGCTATATATATATATATACGATATAGAGATGTATGCTGGGACATCAAGCGAGTGAGAGAGAGAGAGAGAGAGACTCACGCACACGTGGACGTGTCCAAGTCCAAATCAAATCCATCGCTAAACTGGCCAACAACTGTTGGAAAGTTGTTTGCATTGTTGTTGTTGTCGTTGTTGTTGTTTACGTATCTCTTGGGCTTTTAACTCAATTTGAGGCTGGTTTTGTCGTCCGTCTGTCTGTCTATCTGTTTGTTTATTTATTTACACGCATACATATAACACATATATATATATATATATTTTTCAATGCTGAGTTTCTAAGTTGTGGCCTAACAAGCAGCCAAGGCAGTAGCCAAAGCAACAACTACTCGCAGCTAATCATTTTATATTTACCACAGACGCCGCAGCATCCACATTATTTGATCACCTGTCTTCGTACAGATCGAAAATCTGATGAAAATCCACCCCATAATTACACATTTTGAATGTGAGCTTGAGTTCGATTCGGCTTTATTATCTTTCATATAATTTTACACTTATTTTCTGCATACTTCATACTTTTTCTATTGGAATTTATGCCTTGAATCTCAAATAAGTTTTTGAAACAATTTAATTTTGAATATATATATATTTTCTGCTGGAATTTGTAATCTATTAAGATTCAGGTATAATTTAGTTTTTAATGAAATTTTTCTATTCTGAATTTATCACTTTCTATCCTTGTTCTTCTGCAGAAAAAGCTTTGATAAAGAAGCAGCTAAATTGTATCTGCTCTTCTCAGCAAACGCTTCAATTTCCAGATGTTTAAGCCTTATTTAAATGATTTTATTTGTTAAATTATTACCTTAATTATAAAACTAATTTATGGGGCATTAAAATCTGTTTTTTTTTTTGGCAAATTTTGGGCGCCGATTTAAGGTTTATTGAGACCTCTGCTCGCCTTGCAGCTGGCAGTAATTAAACCATCAAATTGTAAGCTTTATACAGATGAGTCGGTCAAACAAAACAAATCACTCAAACCACAGTAAAAAAAAAAGAAAGAAACAAAATAAAAGACTTGACATTCATTTTACATGCCAATAAATGGGGCAGTTACTCAGTTTTCAAGCCGGGCAACACTCAAAGAAAAAAAGAGGCTAAAAAAAAATGCAGCGTTGAATGAAATTTCTTTAAAATGCCGTCGTTTTTTTTTTTTATTTTTGGGTTTGGCGGGATCGATGAATGCTGCACGTGTGGTCGATCGGACGATCAAAAAAGAGAAAAAAATAAAAAAAACCAGGCTTATATATTCGTAATTAATGTGTGAGAACAACTTTCCAACGATCAATGACGAGAGGCAGCCACTGTGACTCCGACTTGGACTCCGAGTCGGACTCTGCTGTGATCATCATCATCTCCGGTCCGTGGCTGGGGCTGACCATGACTTGAAATAAAAATGAAAGTGGTCGTCCGCCAGTTCAGTTCAGTTGCTGATCAAGGGCTACTCTCGGTTATTAGTCGCGATTAAACCGAATGGAGGCTAATCTTGGCTCATTCATAAATACCACACATCAACTCTCCGACATATTCCGTCTGTGATGTGATATGATTAATAAGTTTCGCACGCTTATTAACCACCTCTCCCTGGTAGGTAGAAAGTACGAGGTATCTGACAAATCTTTTCAAAAAATACAAGAAAAAAAGGAAAAAAAAAGTAAGAAACAAAGTGAACCTAGTGATAAGCAGACAGGTTGAGTGACTGCAGTCTCGAGGTCAGCAGCCATAAAAATCGAAAAAAAAAAAATATGAAAAAGAAACGGATAAAAATAACACATCGAACAGAAATTTTTTATATATATTCCGTACGTAGTTAAATAATATCTTAATAATTTAATTTTTTGCTTAAAAAGTGCAATAATACTTTGCGGAACTTCAAGTTTGTTGATCGCTTTTTTCTTTTAGGTATTTTTAAAGTTCAAAGAAATACCCTAAGAAACTGTTGCAGGAAAGGGTATTTAAGAGGAAAGGGTATTAAGTTGCAATCAAGAGGAAATGAAGAATTTTTGAATATTTATTTGGTAGAATAAATTGTTTAAGACTATATAAAAATTATTGAAATGGTTACCCTCAATTAAATGGCTAGTAAAAGGGTATTTAAAGTCAAGACTGTCTAACAAAAAAGTGTATTATTTTTATGTATAAATCATATTTTAATATGAAGTTAATGAAGGCTAAAAATTATTATTAAATTAAATACTTTGATTTAGATATTTAAGTCTCAATCTGAAACTTAAGTGCTTCAAGTTCCAAGCTAGAAGTTAGCTATTTAATATTATATTTTTTAGCTAAATAAATGCATTTTTTCTCCAGTCGCATGGACAACTTTTGCATGTTAATGCAACATTGCACATACCCTTCTGCATTTTCAAGGGTATTAAAATCGAAAGCATAAAAGAAATCGAAAGCGAATGGACCGCATTCGAAGTCACAGTCCAAGTCGACGTCGAAGTCGAAGTCGAATATCAAGTGCAACAAACTAATGAACCCATGAGGAGCGAGCGCGCGGCACAAGTGCATGCCAGATGGAACGTCCACAGAAGGGGAAAAGGGAGGTGAAGTGCGGTGCGGCGCGGTGCGGTGTCGAATGAAGTGGCAAGGGAACTGCACGACTACGACTGAAATGAAAGCGAATGTCGTCGTCGCCGTCGTCGTCTCAATGGTCGTCGCCCCGCGGTGCGATTCAGTTCAAGCTCCATTTAAAAAATTGCGAAGCACCGCAAGAGCTTTAGACCCCCGTCTGCCTCCGGTCTCTGACTGGGGACCCATTTTATCTGTCCGGTTCGATGCAAGCAAAGCGATCTACTAAACGACCGATAAATCGATTCAGCAGTTCTCTCGTGCATGCCAAGAATATTATTGTCCCTCGACAGGTCACTTTTTTTGGGGCTTGTTTTGGTATCTTGTCTTGGTTGTCTTCTCTCGTTTTGTAGTGTCTTCATCAGGCGCCCAGCCCATTGTGTAATATTCGAAGCCCAAGAAAAGAAGAAGAAGAAGACTTCAATAACTAGAAATTTTCACTTTCGTTTGAGTTACATGGGAAGATGTAAGATGACAGTGAAATAAATATGCAGCCTATGGAAAGGGTATTCAGTGTTCAGTATAAGGAAGAAGTTGTTTGAGCTCTTTATAACTTAGAGCCTTGCAGAGGGTACACTAATTTGTGTAACGTAAGACCGACCCCAGAAAGTATATAGCATATATATTCTTGATCAGGACGACATCCGTTTCGTTTATTTGTTTCTAAGTAAACTAATCTCTTAGTTTTTGAGCTAGATGAATGCAAATTGGTGTAGATCCCTCCTCCTTCCTCCTTTCAATTGGACGGATCGGACAGCTATATCATAAACCTGGTTTAAGTCACAATTGGACGGATCGGGCAGCTATATCATAAACCTGCTATAAGAACAATCGATCCAAAAGTTTATAGGTGGAAAACTATATTATTTGATAAGCAAGTTATAAGCAAGGATTTATTTTCTAAGCTGATCAAACATTATTATAAGATCCGATTATTATATCCTATATAAATCACCATCATTTGAAAAATCGCTCATAAAACATAAATTTTAAAAGCTTATTCCAGTTTATAGGTTTTTTTTAGAGGCTGCTTTTAATTTTGCTGTACCCAGTTTTATGATGAATGCCTTTGATTCTTGTTAATTGGGGCAACTTAAGACAGTACTAGCCAAATAAGAAATTAAAAAATATATATATAAATATATAGTATTCCCCCTTTAAAGCCTCGAAAAGTTTTGACCGCAAAAAACCAATTACAATACAAAATATAATGTAAATACTTAGCTTTACGAGTATTTTGGTTACAATGGAATAATGTGAATGTTGAGGCCCCCAATTCAACAAAAAGAGTAAAAAAAAAGCTAAAAAAAAATAATTGAATATTCACGTAGCCGTGAAATTAAAACGAAACAGTCATCACTGGCCACACACACAGAAAAGGGCTAGGAAAATGCTTTTGTGTGTTGGTTTTTGAAAATATTACAGAAGAAAAGATGTCAGAAATTGATTTCAAAAACTGAATTATTTCTATTTTTTTTTTGTTGAAGAGTCAGAGTGACTCTAAAGACAATGATAATAACAACAATGAACAAGAATAACACAGACAACATTTCACTTTCGATGGAAGCACAGAGACAACCAGAGAGATTCGTATAGATTGTTTATTGTAGTGTATTAGGTAGCTTCATCATCTCTCGCGCAGTTGAGGCTGATGCGTAAGGTTGTTGTTGCTGGTTGTTGTTGCTGGTTGCTGGTGTTGGTTGTTGCTGGTTGTTGTCTCTTCATTTATGCCATTTGAAAGGTGAAGTCGGCATTTGAAATCGACGTTTTGGCTGGTGGAAAATCGTGCACATAAGCTTTGGCTATAGCTATAGCTAAGTAAAAGTAAAAATCACCTCAGTCAGCTTGCTGGCTGGCTGCTTGGATTGTTTCTCTGAATTTGGGCGCCGCATGTGTTTGCATTTGATTTTTATTTTTATTTTTATTTTTAGTGCCGCACATGAGAGCTGGAATTGGTGTCTATATGGCGGCGAATCGCCAGGTTTTAGAGTTTCTCAAAGTTTTCAGTGTTTTCAGTGTTTTCAGTGTTTTCAATGTTTTCGAGTCTCAAAGTTTTGCCTCTTGGGCAATAGATAGGCATCACAGTTCGTGCCTGGCAGCGACAACGCCAACAATACTTTGCCTTTGCCAGGGCGACTCTACTCAGCTCACATATAGCCAGCCAGCCAGTCAGACAGACAGACAGACAGACAGACTGCTAGCCAGCCAAACATATTACAATTCATTTAGAAATGCATTTAAAAATACATAAAATACTTGAACGATCTCCGGAGAGTGCATAAAACGAAAGTGAACAGAATGCGAATTGCGATTGCAACTGCAACTGCGACGGCGACTGCGACGGCGACTGCGACTGCGACTGCAAAAATAAAAATGAAAGTTTTGCTGCAATCGCAGAGTGTGACCAACCTGGCTAAATGCATTTTCATTTTCATTTCAGTCAGCAAATTATTTTCATTTTTTTTTTTTCCGTTAGTCACCTTACAAATTTTCTGTTTATTGATAAGGTTTGCTTTTTTTTTCTTTTTTTGTCGCAGTGAAGCGTTAATAATGGCAAAGTGAAATGTGGTGTGACCAGTTTGAATTGCTTTTCAGATCAGGTCACACTGAACCTGCTCTACCGAAAGTTTTGGCTTCTATTTCAGGAGAATAATTTTGACAATTTTCGGGGCATGATTTTAGTTTTATTTTATTATTACAAAAATTTAAAAAATTGATTTTTTATGTTATTTGGGAAAATAATTTTCATCTTTGCAACAGATCAAATTATAAAAATATTAAAAATTAATTTTTAATTTTATTTGAGAAAATAATTTTGACAATTTTTGGGGCATGATTTTAGTATTCATCTTTGCCACAGATTAAAATACAAAAATTTTAAAAATTAATTTGAAAATTTATTCGAGAGATATTTTTGGCCATTTTTTTATAAATGTGTCAGGCAACAAATTTAATTACCCGAAAAAACAAACAATTTTTAGATATTTTTAGAATGATTTGCAGAATTTTCAGAATAATATAAGAAGTTAGCAAATAAAGCTGACAAATTTCAGTATCATCTTTGTAAAAAATAAAATTAAAATACACTGTAAAAAGTAAAATAAAACTAAGTTAATTTAAAGATTGATTAAATAAAAAAAAAAAAAAATGAATGAATAATAAATTTGTATTATTTTTGGAATAACTTTTGCGAATTTTAAATTAATTAATTCGATTCAGAAAAGCTAAAAACTCTGATAATTTAAAGCTGTCATGAATGCTCATCGTTTTTTACAATTTCATCATTTGAACAGAGATCAAATTTAAGAAAAAAAACCGAAAAATATGTAAATTTTAAGAGAATAATTTTCACAATTTTCGTAATGATTGTTGCAACAGATCAAATTCAAAAAAAAAAAAATGAAAGAAAAAGAAAAAGGGGGAAAAAAGCAACGGCATCCATCATTATTTACCGGTGTTGCACAACGTTTAGCTGTAAAAGGACCACCCGGATAAAATGTTCAACCAGCTGAAATTAATCATCTGTCCAAGTCAAGAAACAGTCAACAGACAGCGGACAGCAGCAGACAGCGACAGACAACAACAGATCACACAATCAGAGCCCGTAAATACGAGCAACAACAACAACAAAATTGCTGTCGTGCCCTTGTGTGTCAAATCCATCAATAAATGTCAACGCTTCAGGGAACTTTATGCGAAAGTCGGATGAGTTTTTTTTTTCGTTTTTTTTTATTTTCGTTTTTTGGGAAAACGGAAAAACTGGTAGGTTTATCTCTGAAAAGGTCAACAACTCGTTGCCAATTGAGTAACTTAACAAGGCGCCACGCGATTGAAACAAGCAAAAAAAACAAAAACAGAAAGCTTGAAAACTGAAGCTGAACTTAGAAATACTCTATAAAATAAAGGTAAAAAAGGTTTGAAAAAAAGTGGGAAAATTGATAAAGAAAATTATCCTGAGATATGTAACTTAATTATTTATATATTTAAATTTGTAGAATTGAATATAAAATTTGGGGGAAATTGCGGTCTGACAAGGTTTTGGGTATAAGAAATATATATATTTTTTTCTATGAAATTTTATTGTAATTCCATTATTAATCTCTTAAATGTCGTCGTATCAACAAAATGTTGATAAGAACCATAAAAATAATCTTTCTGGTTTAGTAATATTATGAAATTGAAAACAGTTGAAACAAATCCAAGCAGATTTTTAGTGAATTGATTTAAAACTTTAAATTTAAGATGTCTACATTAAAATTTTAACCATACATGTTTCATATATTTTAGCAAAGCCATTTCAAAAAGTCTGAAAATGGGAGTCCCATTAGAAAAAAATTAAAAAAATTTAAAATATAAAAATAAAAATATAAATAAATATATATATAATTATATATTCTGCGGTGAATATAACCTAAAAGTAATTTTGACCACAGGCGGACAATAGCTGAAAATCTTTTGAGTATATCCTCCTAGCCACTAGGCCATAACTGTTTTAAATATTTCTCAAAAATAAATAATTGATGAAAGTAATATATTTCAAGCATTGAATTGAAGAATTGAAGAATTATTGATTAATTTTGTAACCTAAAATGTCAAAAAAAGTTAACGGGCAACGCTGGTTATAATAGCTATAATATTTGTTTATTTTTTATATTTATGACAAATCAATCAAGTATTAAATACTCTGCCAGAGTGAGGAGAAAAAACTCGAGAAAATAAAGGTAAAAAGGTGTTTCTCAGTGTATGATAAAAAAAAGAGGGGGGGCAAAAAAAAGAAATAATAATAATTGCGCGAGTGCATAAATTTTCGCAGGACGGCGGGGCGGAATGAGTCAAAGCTACTTTCGTTTTCAATTTAAAATACAAAGAAGGAAAAGCGACAGAGCGCTGCATTTTGTACGACACAATCGAAAAATGGCAACGAACCTTTGAGATAGGCAAAGGCAAAGGCAACGGCAACGGCAAAGGCAGACTGAAGTCAACTTTTGCACATAACTTTCGCAGTGATCGATTTGGGGTCTCTTGGGGTAAGACGCAGGACGGGGCGACGGACTATCGAATCAAAAAGAAGACAGAAAGACAGGGCAAAAAAAAAGTAAATAAAGATCAATGATTTTCATCATCGTCAGCTGCAGCAGCGGCAGCACTGTGCAACTGCTGCCTTGTTGACACTAAGTGAAAGTGAACTTGATGGAACTTGACGTCATCATGACGTCGTTATCGCCATCGTCATCGTCATCGTCATCGTCATGAAGCGTCATCGATCGTCATGATCGACGTTGCATGCAACAGGCAATTTTTAAATTGTTGCTGAAAAGCCGAAGGTTTCAGCTGCTTAGCTTCAGTGCCTTTTTCATTCAACCGAAACTGTTGAACTCCATTTAAATTGCAATTTCTGCAGCAATTTTTATTTCAACTTGGGAAAATAATCTCTGTTTTTTTAATAAAAAATTTCTGTTAAATCTGCGTTAAATTTACATTAAAATTCTGTTTTTGGGCAGCTTAAAAATGTTTAAATTAAAATATATTCCTTAAGCCATTTAAAACATCAAAAAAATACCCAATATTTTCAGAAAATCTTTTCAAAATCCAGAATGAATTTCGCTTGTTAAGAAATATGGTTCGTAATATAATATTTAATTGACTGAAAATTGCACTTTTAGGGAAGAAAAAAGAAAATACTCCAAACACTAGGAAATAGTATTTGAATCTAGGCTCTATTTTTCAAGAAACAGATCTAAAATAGATCACACGAATATAACCAAAATTTTTGAAAGCAGCTTGATTTAGAAATTACTTGAAATATCAGCTGCAATATTGAATGAAACAAAAAGAGTTTTCGATATTGTATTTCCCAACAAAGTCCGTTGAAAAAATACTTTAATTTTCTCTTTACTTTAGATCCCTTATTTTCCAAAGTGTATTTGGAATACGAGCGATAGTAGCAACAGGAAAGCATTAAAAATTTTTGATTTAAATTATTTTCAGCCATAACTGCACCTGTCTCATATTGGCTTACATAATCCGCAACAGGTTTAGCCGCAATTTCAATACCTTTTCGATAAGAAATACCCGCATAACTTTAGCCAAGTTTATTGAGTTCGAATTCTTAAGTACTTCGCTTTGTGACCGAGTTAGATAAGCAGCATTATGAATGGCATTATCGCTTACCTGTAAAGAGATACAAAAATAAACAGAAATTAGGTGGGGGCTGGCACCAAGATAAATGTAAGTACAACCTGTATAGGTATATATATATATATATATATATATATATATATATAAGTAGAGGTAAGTATTTAATGTAATGTTGTTTATGGAGAGTGTGCTGACCACATTGAAAAACTGGCACAAATGTCTTTATTTGTGGCATAAAACCGAAAAAGGTTCGACTCGTTTTGACCGCCTAATGCTCTTGGTACAAACATGGCTCTGTTTATCTGGTTTTTTTTTCTATTTTTTGTTGTAATTACGAAATTGGCTGCGGCGCGTCTGCATTGAAAGTTGAGACCGAGTTTCCTCTCCCCCAAACCGACCGACTCGAACCCAAACCCACAGCTATTCTTATGATTTTTATGAATGAAACCAGAGAGACTGCAGTCTATTTATGGCCACGGCATGACTATATCGGTTAGGATAGGATTTCACATTTCATTCATTCAATAGAAAATCAGTTTGATCAATTAGTGAGAAACGAAAAAGTGGAACATCGCAACAGACGCGTGTCGACTTCCTTTTGGCTTTTCACCACACACAACTCGTCGTCTCATCGGACCCATTGCTATCTATAAAAACTTTGTAATTGCTAAATAAAAAAATAGTTTTAGAAAATTGGCTTAAATGCACTCGTAAACCTTTAAGTTGCTCTATGAACTGCCGGAGTCTTGCAAAAATTGCGCATTCGCCATGTGAAACGGCAGAAGAGAAGATTGGAGGAAAACTAGGCAGGTCGCCATGCCAGCCCTGTCTGTAATATTGTCGTATAGTTTTAATGGCCTTAATCATAGTTTTTTTATGATTCCACTATATAAAGAGGGTGCATTGAAAATGTGATGGGGTTTGCTACCTCCAAAACTTAGTTAAATATTCTAAAGTTCTTATTTTGTATTCCTAGGTTGATCTTAAAATTTCTAGACGGAAACCTAAAAAGAATTTTAAAATACTCAATTTAAGCTAAAAAAAAGCTAAATTTAATCTAAAACGGTATACACTGCAGTCTAAAATTACTTAAATTTGGGTTAAAATACAAAAATTATTTGTTTTTTAATATTTTATCCTGCTTAAACATAAAAGTCTTGAAGTAAGTTAAAAGCTAATTTGATTCAAGAAATCTGAAATCTTCAATTATTTTTTGTAGAACAAACAAAAGTGCATCAGCGTTTCGCCTTGATGAATTGTTTTAAAGAATTTTGCAGTTTGGTTTATTTTTTTGAAAACCTCAATACATATTTTTATGGGCAGTCAACTGGATACGTAGATGGATATACGCTTTAGTCTTGTGTCATTGTTCTCGTTTTAGCCGTTCTGCTCGGCTGTTATTTGGCTGTTATTCGGCTGTTATACGGCTGTTAGTGTGTCAGTGGGTCGAGTGAAAAGAAATGTAATGAAATGTAACTGCGTTCCAAGGTTTATTGCCTGCGGAGTTGGGGGTTACAGCTGGTGCAATAAACTTGCTGCTTGGTTACATAAAACTTAAAAAAAAGAAGAGTATTCGGCTCATAAAAATGCAAGCTTTGCCTAGTAATAGACGACTAATACTATAAAGATTAGAAAGAAGGAGTTTGGGGTCGTATACGTAATTATTTGAGGATGTTAACTGAAATAATTGGCAGCATATCGGGTAGAAAGGTAGGAAAAGGAAATAGTGGGTAATTTTTAAGTGTCACAAAAAGAAATCTCGAAGATTAGGAATGAAATAAAATAAGTATTCATTGATTTATTTTTTAACTATTCAACTTCAGGGACTTTTCCCACAAAGCTTTGACTAATAAATTTTATTTAAAAAATACTCTCGACTCGAAGCATCAAACGAGCTGGCAAACCTCTAAAAACTCACTTGATTTCCGTCATTTACATACATGAAATACAACATGACAGTTGACTTCTGTCAGTGGATGCAACAGAATTCCGAATTAACCAACAGGCCAAACAGATACCAGAAAAGCACTTCTCCAAAAGAACAACAAGAGGCAAGAAAAAATGGAAAAAGAAGCAACATTTTTTACGTGCAACCACGTAAAATGTGCGAGATTAACAGGATTGGAGTTTTGTCCAAGGTCCAAGGCTATCGCTAGACAACATTTCATGTTGCTCCGGGGTAACTGTTAAATGTTACTTTTATGTTATAAAACTGAAGACGATGATAATCAAGTTAATTTAATGGGCAACCGTTTGCATATTTCTATTTTATTTGCATATTTTGAATGCCTTGAAGTTTCTGTGTAAGCCAGCCTTAAATAAAATGTCTACTGACCCCCTGTTCCGATTTCCATTCTGTTTTAGTTATAACAATTTGTGGCCTGCATTTTAACGTTTTTTAATAAAAAAAATAGATTTTTTTTATAGGAAAAGAGTTATGAAATATATTAAAAAGGAGTTTACTCTTTTGGACTAGAACTGATTGAACATTTGTCTAGCTTAAAAATCTGCTTTGTGGTATTATAAAGTTCCTATATAAAAAAAATTATTTTGGCCAGTAAATTAATAGTATTCAAATAAGATTTTTCATTTCAAGCCTTGACAAAAAATCGGCTTTTCAGTCAAGAAATCATATTTTCTTTTAGACCAAATATCGCATAGCCTAAAATAAAATATAATTCTAAAAGTATTTGACTCAATATTCTTTTTAATATATTTGAAATAAATCATTCAAATAAATGTTTTTTTTGTGTTAGAAAACCTTTTTTTTTACCTTTTGGGTATTATCTATTGTCTTTGGTATTTGGGCCAAGTTAAAATTGACTTTTTGGTAGCAGAAAAACGAAAAAGCAGTGGCTAAAGCAAAAACCAACACCTGAAAGCTAACCGTTCGCAAGAAGAGGAAAACTAGAAGTCTAAATTTTAAGCAGCTAGAAAAAGAACCTGCTGGCAAGGCTTATGGCCGTATTCGATATTGCCTAATTGTTGTTGTTGTTGTTGTTGTTGTCAGGTTGGTTATTCTATTAAATGGTTTTCTTGGACTGAGTAAAAACAACTTGGCTACTTTTCAACTAGAAGTAGGAGTTGTTGACTGGAATTGCTCAATTTGTGTCTACAGAACAGCGGCTGCGGCAGCGACTGCGACTGCGACTGCGGCAGCGGCAGCGCCAACACACATCACAACAACAACAAGCACAAAAAGTTGACGAGCTGGCAGAGACGGCGACAGAGTAGGTGACGCTGACGCTGACGCCGACGCTGACTGCTATCAACTAGCTGCTGAGTGCAATCGCACACTACAACAAAAACAACAGCAGCAACAATAGCCGCTAGTAAAACAAAAAAACAAGTAAAACAACAGACAAACACCAACGTGTCGAGCGTTAAACAACAACAACAACAACAATAACAAAACAACAACTTGCAACTTGTATAGTTACTTATAAATATTTTTTTTTCTATTTTTATTATACCCTACAACTGTCGAAAGTGAGCAAAAAGAGTATATGAGGTTGGTGTACACTACCAAATGCTATAGAGTATATAAAATCATGAGCAGCATAACAACAGTCCAGCAAATGAAGGAGGTTTCTCTATGAGAAGGCCGAGCAAATGAAGGAGGTTTCCCTAGGAGAAGGCTCTATAATGTTGATATGTCATTCTTAATGAGGCATCAAACTTTTGTCAAAAATAGGGATTTAATTAATAGATAATTGAAAGCTTTCCTAAAATTATTAAATATATTTATATATTCATTTTCCTATAAAGATACTTACCAAATACCAAAATGTATTCATTTAGTGATAGATCACAGAATCAATTCTTCTATACTCCGAATTTTGAAAATTTCAAAGAATTTTTTTAAGGTAAAAGTATTGAATTAGGTACGAATTGGATTTAAAAGAGCTATATATTTTTAGATAGAATAAATCCGATATAACCAAAAATATAAGATTTCTGTAGAAGAAAAGATCCTTAAAATAGTTTTCATTTTGCAGTTGTATTCAGCGTGATAAATAGATAAAATAAAATAGTTAAAAAGCTCATTAAAATTTCTAGTTTAAAAATGAATTAAATTTTCTACATTTTAATTAAATTTTAATTATATTTTCAACAATATATTTTCTTGCAAAAATCTGGCCTAAACATCATGACGAATATTTTGCGTGGTATATGAAACAGCTGTCAGCTTTTAAAGAGTATTTAATTAGCGGATTTGGCCAATGATATTTTACATTTTCTGGCATCTGTTTTATACCAAGTCATTTTCAATTATATATTGAATAAAAAAATAGCTGATTTTTGCTGCTTCTGTGGTCGCAGCCGCAGATCGATTCAATGAATTAAAAATGCATTTAACTTGAAATTTAGGTCACAAAGTTGCCGTTGTTGTTGTCGTTGTTGTTGTTGTGTTATTGGCATTACTGTTGCTGCTGTTGTAGTTGTTGTTGTTACCGGTTGCAAGTTGCTAGTTGCTAGTGGCTGGTTGCAAGTTGCAAGTCGCTGCCTGCTGCCTGCTGCACGTTCGTCAAGTATAAAATATTCTTGCATGGCATTTGAAAAACAACTTGCAGCTCAGCTTAGAATTACTGGCTTTGGTTTGGGCTGCCGCTGACTGCCGCTTGCCGCCTGCCGACTGGTTTTTCTCTGGAAAAACTCTGATCCGAAGATTGCGTAGTGTCGGTAAAGTGCGACTGCAACTGCAACTGCAACTACACTGAACGAAAAGACGAACAAAATATTCATAGGCCATTTGTAGGCCATACAAAATGAACTGATTGAAATGCGAATGATTTTTCCAGCTCGAAAACAATTTTACTTCTCAAAGCGAATCGAAATTGAAAACTTCAATATGTTTATAATTAATTCTGTTTTTTGTCAGTGTAAAATGCCTGACGCCCACGCGTTCAAATTCGTTTAATAAATTATTTTTATCTATGAAAATAATGCCTAGAAGTGTAAAATTAAAATTATTATTTTTTACTGAATTAAACATGATAAATTCAAAATATTTTTAATTTATGCTGCTGCTTATTGAATGGCGTTTATATTTTGCTCAGTGTAGAACTGTGGAAATGCCCTACGCCCCCGCGTCCTCCTTCCAATATCAAGTGAGTGTTGCAGCTCATTCTAATTGCACTTTTAGCACAGCCTTAACTCTCCAGCTAAGAGTAGAGGAGAGGAGAGGAGAGGAGAGGAGAATAGAAGAGAAGAGACAGGAGTAAAGTAGAAGTAGAAGTCTGTGTCTATGTGTCCATTTACAGCTGGAAAACAAGTTTGGTCAGCAACTTGGCCAGATTGTGTTGGCCGCCGTAAATATTTATGAGTTAGACTCCGACTCCGACTCGGACTCGGACTCGGACTCGGATTCGGACTTGAAGTCCGACTTGGACAGGCGACTATGTCCCAGGCGTATAGCGGTAGCCGTGCAGCCATAAAAATAAATCAACTAATATTTCGCTGATTTTCAGCTATTCAACGGCAAGTGAAAATCTGTCAGTAGCTGCGGTTAATTAGACGAGTTTCATGTTCTATTTGTCTTGGCCGAAACCACGAAAAAAAAAAAAACAACTGAGAAAAAACCGCAGAGATAAAGAAAAACTGGAGTATAAAATCAAATATATCAACACTAATTAGCTGCCTGCTAGCAACTTTCACACTTTCCAGTTTCACACTCAAAAATTAATAATAAAAAGAGTGAAAAAAAATAAAAGCCCCCAACTCAAGCGAAACATTTTCAATGCATTTCAAAAACAATAACAAATATTTGTTGGAATTTCGAAGACTTTGGAGTCTGAAATGAGGCAAGCAGAAGAAGAAGAAAAAAGTAGAAAAAAACACAAACACAATGCAGCTTTGTGCCAAATGGAAAATGGAAAATCAAACAGGAAAATAAGCGCCACGAACAGCAGATACTCTATTTCAGAATTTTGAAAAATAATCCACTTTAAAGTTTGCATGTTTTTAAACTGAATTCGAAGCTTTGAAATTATGTAATACTTATCAAATTTTGATCTGAGCTGCTATTAAAATCTTTGGAGAGTTGAACAACATTTTAAGAGAAAAGTTGAGTATTCCAAAACTGAATGAAAGAGGAACTTAAAATGATTTTTCAAGACAGGAAAAGCCACATTTCCGAACAGTTTTCAATCTTAATATTGTATCGAAACACTAGACATAAGTCAAGTAGATATATCTGCACTCAGAAGATCAAAATAATTATATTAAATCATTATTTAATAGTGTTAGCATTGGCCAGAATACAAGGAAACAAAACAGAAAACTAAATAAAATATGAACTTTTACTTTTTAGCTTTAAAGTCTTAGATTTCCTCTAAAATAATGGCCAAATTTTCACTTGAGAAAGCTGACAAAATCGTCAAGAGACCTAGAGATAAGTGTAAGAAATTGTGGGTGCTTTCCCCCCTCTCTCCTCTCTACTCTCTCGTCTCTCCCAGCCAGTGCAGCTTTGAAGTTTTCTACACTTTTCTATGGAATTCTGTTTCTTTTTCGTTGAAAACAATGCTTTGAACTGTAAATGAAAATGAATGTGGCAAAGGGTTGGGGCATGGAACAAATAGGTTTTTTTTTTTTATTTTTTTGTATCAGTCTAAGTCAAATGGGTCAGACTCACTAACCAAAAATTTCCGAGAGGGAGAAGCAGAAGGCAGAGAGAGGGAGAAAGACCAGGAAGTAAAACAACTTCCCAGCATAGACAAGATCACTTTTTGAGCGCTGCATTATCAAAACAGTAAATGGCTGCTGCTGTTGCTGCTGCTGGAGTTTCGCTGCGTATTCGAACCGCACCGAACCGAACCGACTTGTCAATCAAGCGATTGACTTTTGCACAAAATCCAAAGACAATCTCGATGCAGCTCGTCCACCAAACGATGATGATATCTCTGATCTGACTGTGTCCAAGCAACCCAACAGTCCAAGCAGTCTCGCAGTCGTACAGCCTCTGTCGCAGTCGCTGTCGCAGTTGCAGTCGCAGCCGGCAGTTGCCGTCCCAATCCCATTGCAAGTACCAGTTCTCATACCCATACCAGTTTAGGCCCAATGCAACAGGCAATGGCCATGTCCATTTGAACAACAGTCGAAGTTGGCTTAGAGCCAAGACAGCAGGAGAAAAAAAAACACAAGAAACACAAAATAAATAAATAAAAAAAATATTCCTTTGCCTAATTTGGTTAAAATGGAAATTCCGCACACCATATAGTACCGAGTACTTTAAATGACAATGACTGCCGATCTCAACTCTTTCTCTGTCTCTGCCTCAGCCTCAGCCTCAGCCGCAGTCTCTGCCTCTGCCGCTGCCGCTGCCTCTGCCTAGCTAAACTATTTTTGGTATTTGTATCTAAGTTTCTCTAGAAAAGAATCACAGTCTTTCCGACTTGCGTTAGCTTCCAATCAGAGTGGTTCTTACCCAGCCAATAGACGAGTTTTTTGTTAAAACTTAGTTGGCAAAATAATCCATAAAAATTGCACTTTCAAGTGAAATTACTTATTTGTAGCTAGATACTTAATTTAAGGTCGAAAGACTTAATTTTCCATTGCTTATTGATAAGGAATGATTCCAGAAAAGTTTCCAAAGGGCAGAAACTAATTATCACAGAAAAAAAGCATTTTTAATCTAGCTTTCTGGAGAGTTTCGAATTTCCTCTGAATTCCACTGAAAAATCTGAAATATATAGAGCTCTTTAATTGACTCGATCCCTATTCTAACTAGATTCAAGTAAGAACCGACTATTTTAAATATAAGACTGAAAAAAGATTTTGGCTTCTTTATTAAATTAAATCTTTTGTTATAATAATTCTTGCAAGCCCCAAACAAAAAAAGTTTTTTTTCCCAATTTTCGTTGGCTAAAATATTTTGTGACGCAACTGAAATGATTCTTTAACCCTGGGCAAATTTGTCTTTTCATCTTTCGTTGCCTTTTCGATATGAGATGTGAATAAATTATGCAAGTCAAGTCAAATTTCAATAAAAATGTGTTTAATCCCCCATATAATTTATAACACAGAGTCAGGCGAGCCAAAGCCAAAGACAAACAAAAGTAAAAGTAATGCCAGACATCCAGAGTTCCCCAACACAGTCACATTTCCAGGTTGAGCGGCACAAAGCCTATAAATTTGTGCACCGAGTCGAACCCGGGACCTCAAGACAGATTGAGATACCTTTATAAGAAGAAAGGAAGACACAGACTCAAGACAGAAGACAGAAGACTGAAGACTGAAGACCCAAAAGACCCAGCACAACGCATGTGGCAAGGCACATTTGAACTTTAACACACGATCCACAGAAGAAAGACGAACGACCAGTCGACCACTCGACCAGTGAACCAATCGACCCAGCCAACCAAGCAACCCAACAGAGGCGGTCGGTCGCCCGGTCGACAACGATAAAGTACAATAAAAATTTCAAGTTTGCCAGACGGGGGCCAACATGGTTCAGCCCATGGCCTGTCGCCAGATCCGCTGAACCGGGGTCAACATTATAAAAACGCGCTGCGGCAGCACCACTCACAGGGACAGAAACAGCAACCAAAAAAATAATACTAAAAAACTACAAAAAAAATACCACAAAAAAAAAGGCAGCAACAATCAAATAATTTATGACCAAGTGCATGGTGTCCCAAGAGCTGTGGCTGGCACTGTAAATGCACTTAGAAAAAAATATGTGTTCTAAGCTTAAGAGTGCTCAAAACTGCAACTTTTTTTTTTTAGTATTTTGCTTGCTTTAATCTTGTCTTAATAAATAAGAATATTCAATGGGAACACTTAATTTAAGCTCAATTAAAACCCTTGGATTAATCCCAAATTATTTCAAGCCCTAAAAATTGTTATAGCCTTTGTAGTCGACCATCTGTGGAGGTTTCTTTTGTTATATTGTTTATTTTATTGTCCCAAAAACAATTTAAATTAATTGAATGCCAGCTTTTCTAGTACGAATCGTTCTTAAATTAAGTCCGCTTTTGACCCACTTAAAACTTGTCCACAATAATTGTATTTAATATACCTTTAAAGTAGCTTAAACAGGCAGTTTAAATTGTTATATTATTCTCTGCGCTTCTTTCTCGCTTTAAGTCAATTTTGACTCACTTCAAGACTAAATTATTATTAAATTAACTGCAAACCAGCTAACTTTAAGTATATAAAAAGTGAGAATTTCGTGCTCATATTTCGAAATATTGAACTATGTTAATTTTTGACAATAAGCAACTAATTAAGTAGGTTTTTTTCTTGAAATAAGTTAATTTTTCACTTACTTTAAGACTTTTATAGACTAAAAACTTGTATAATAAAATTGTACTTAAGATATTCCGAATTAAAATGAAGCTTACCTACTTTTAGCATGACTTTTGTATAGATTTATATAAAAGTTAGACAATTTTGTATGCTGATCACTCAGAATTCTAAATTTTTTCTCTCAGTGCAGTGTGGACTGTGTTCGGAACGGGGTGTTAACTGTCTGATCAGCAACTCCCGAAGTACAATTGGAATTGCAATTGGATTTGCAATTGCAATTACTGCAATGGCAATGCTCCAAACAAAACGATGACGCATCGTCTGCGTCTGCATTAAATATGCAGTTTTTCCGTTGCAGACGAACTGTCTTCGGGGCATGGCAGACAGACAGACAGACAGACAGACAGGCAGACAGTCAGTCAGTCAGTCAGCAGAGGGATGGGCAGGGGAATGGGTGGGTTAGTTTTGGCCAGGGAAGAGGGGGCTGTTTATGGACCGCAATAGTGCTGCAATGTCTGCGGCTGACTGCTTATTGTTTATTTTTTTTTTTATTTTCCATTTTTTTTAAATTTTTCTTTTCGTTTTTTTTTTGTTTTGTCCGTCGTCAAAATGGAAAACTGACAAATGCAGCTGTCTTGAGTGACTGACGCTGATCTGGGGGCCTCTATATGGGCGTGTCGCCATTGCCGACGCTTCACATTGTTGGAACAAAAATAATGCAAAAAAAAAACTGAAGACAAAAGGTAAAAATTTGTGGGAAAATTTCAAAGAAAAACTCTCAAAAAATAAACAGATTTATTCATATGAACAACTGATTATTATTATTGTTAATTTCCATTTTTTTAACAAAGAAAAATTAGAGTATTAATCAATTAGGGCGCAGAAAAAATATTTACATGCAGAAAATAAATGCAAAGCTGAATTGAAGCTGGAAAGTTCTTAATTTTAGTTTAATTTTATTAATTTGAAATCAAATATGAACGGGATTATATAATTATATGATCTTTTATTAATCTCATTATTATTGTTATAAGCCATTATAGGATGGAATGGAGAATGAATCGGGTAACGAATTTATAGCTATTTGAAAGCCTGTTTCCAGGATCGGGTGGATCGGGGATACCTCTGGGGAAAGGAATATAATAGGGAACTTACTGCATTTATTCCGATTTTCTTTTCTGTATATTAATTTAGGCAAAATGTTTTGATGACAATTTATAACTAACTTTATTGCCTCAAAAAATTACCCTGTTAAAACATCAATTTATATAAATTTTGGACTTAATTTTCTGTAATACGAAAGACTCATTAAAGTTTAGTAATTCACAAAATTATTTTACTTTATTTGAACAGAAAATCCGAAAATCTCTGGACAGCTGAAATAAATGGGTTGGTTTAAAGAGTATTTCGTAATTTTTCGGTTGAGGGGAGACTTTTAAAACAATGCTGGAAAACATAGCAAAAGTAAAAGGCAAAACATAGAAAACATAGAAAAAACAGAAAAAAATCTCATTAAAATTCACGCATGAAACGCAATGCAGTCAATGAATCAAGACGAAAACTTGGAAAATCGTTTTGTGAAAATGTGCTGCAATTACCAAAGTATTAGACGAAAAATTACGAAAAGCACAAATCACTTTTTTTCTCCGTTGTTTGCTTGCACCACTTATGAAATAAGCTTTCGCAATGGAGAGACAGAGAGAGAGAGGAGAGACAAACAATTAATGAGTTGCACATAAATATTGTGTGGAAAATGAGAGCATTTTGTGGATGCCACATTTGGGTTAATTACCCCCAAAACAAAATCCCAACGCATTTCACTTGAATCTGTGTCAACGGGATGAGCACAGAGCCCAAAAAAAAAAAAAAAAAAAACAAAAATGATGCCAAAAATAATCGAAACAATGCAAACTGACAACAGACACAGAAAGCGAAAAAAAAGAAGAAAATAAAGAAGAACTCAACTGCAGCGCTAATAAAGAAAGCAAATATTAAGAATATATTCTATGTTAACGAATAAAATATACACTTCCTAGAATAAAAAATGTGTAATAGCCATATTTCATTTGAACTTAAGAATTGCCCTTTTCCCATAAAGCTTTTGAGCCACCCCTTTTCTGTCTCAGGGCCATTAAATGAGAGCTACGTATACTTAATATTTCTAATTAGAAGCCTGAATTTAATCATTAACTGAATGAGTAAATTAATCAGAAAATTGTATGGTTGAACTTAAAAAAAAACGTATTCCCCAAAAATACCCGAACAGTTGCATCCGAATAATAAATATAAAAAAAAAAAAATATGGATAATAAAAAAGTGAATTACAATCTGACCTGTAATAAAGATAAATTCACCTTCAATATTCCGAGTTTATCTCAACAAAACTAAGACAAACTTTGTGAGAAAATCATAATACCCCTGCGCTGGGTAAGGGTATTCGAGCGGCAAGCAGGTAAGACAAATTGCAATGCGTGGATGTTAATTATTTTGACAGTTGTCTCTGTTGATGATGCTGCTGCTGTGGCTGCTGCGGCTGCTGCATAAAACGAAATGTTTATTTTTATTTGCTGCTCATAAAATGAGCACAAAGTGCATATTAAAATGTCAGCTCGTTTAGGCCAAATAATATGATGATAAGGCAGACGACAGGCCACGGCACAGGCCAAAAGAAAGGAGCCCAAAACAAAAACAAAAATCACCAAGAATAATAACCACAACAACAACAACAACAAACTCAGCTGTCAGCTTCTCATTGCTGCTGCCAAATTTTTTGGAAAATTACCAAATTTGGCAGAAAAAGCAGCAGAAGAGGGTAAAAAAAAAAGGGTAAAGATAAAAATAAAATGCAAACAAAATGCCAAAACAAATAAATAAACAAAATGCAGGTGGAGCTGCTGCAGCGTATGAAAGCAAAGCTCAGGCAATTAACCAACTTTTTGATATTAAGAAGAGAGAGAAATAAATAAAATAATATTTTACGCCTACAGCCCGGTTTAAAGCCAAAACGGTTTGGGCCCTGGTTGTACGATTATTTCAGTTAAATTAGGGTGAACCATGCACCAAAGTAGGTTTCAAAAATTCAGCCGAATCTGAACTTAAGGCTATACCAAGCAAATGCTTCAGGTTCGAACCAAAAATAATAATCTCCAGCTGTTTAAATAACTGAATTATTAATTTTATATAACTAATTTTTTATGAGAAAAGTGTAGCTAGAAAATAATTAAAAACTTCATAATATAATAATAAATTCAATTATGGAGGAAGAACGTGAAAACGTGATACAAAACCCCTTGGAGTATTTTGCACGTTAAAGCCAAATTTAAATACTACGAGTTTCTGTCTATAAGTAAAGTGGCTAAATAATTCTCTAAGCTTATCTCAATAACTGAAACTTGATTATAACGAGTGGACGATTTATGTATGACAATAATTATGGTATAAAAAGTCGAAGATCTCCGCTCACGTTGCATGCGCAAATCAATTAAATGACCAAAAGTATCTTACGGATAACTCTCTGACTCGTAACTCTTATCTGAAGAGTTTTATCTGGCCGACTACTACGACTAACACTGCGCTACAGGTTCAATTTATTTATTGGTACGTCGCAAAAAGTCGTTTACGGTAAATGTCCAAAGTTATTACCAAAAGCTGACAAATTGCGATTCAGGTTCGCCATTCGATTACGCGACTTTTGCGGAGATAGAAATCCAGATTTATGCGAACCGATAAGTTGCCAGTGAGCCAGGAGCCTGCCAAAGAGCTGGGGAGAGTTGGAGAGATGGGCGCTACCCCGTCAACGCCTAGATTTTACCCATACTTCGCAGAGCCAAGAGCCAAGCTTTAAAGTCGCCAATCAGGTCAATATCCAATCCAAGGCGTAGCGGTTCCCTGTCAATTGATGATAGCCTTTTTAAAGCCGAAGATACCAGCTCAGCTGTGGTCGACCAGCAGAAAGAAGTTACGACCTTGTGCAATTTTTTTGAACAGCTGACAGGTCTATGATCAATATATATAGGCCATTAAATAGCAAACAGTTAAAGATTCTCAGTTTGGATTAAACAGTTGTCAGTTAAATGATCAAGACTTATGGAATATTTTCATAAATATGAAATTATTATTATTATGGCCAGGCCCATAATTTAAAAGCTTTTTTCTTAGGGTATCTGAAGAAAATTGTTGGAAGATGCAGCTGGTTCGGGAAGCTGTTGAAGCAATTTTAATCTCAACTTTTTTAATTGATGTTCTTTGAATGTTAAACTTTAAATTTTTTTATATAATTTTATTCATTAATTTATTCTTATTTAAATTAATTATTTAATTGAATTAAAATGTCATTAAATTGCATTGCATATTTTTAAAATGATAAAGTTCTGGCTAATATTGAAGAATACCTGAAGAATAATTAAGTCTATAAATGAAGGTTGTACAAGAAAAATTTCTGACTTCTTGTGAATATAGAAAGATCGGTTCAAAAATTGACTTGATGCATGGGAAATTTTCAATTAATCTAATATATTTATTAGACCATAATAATAAGAAGATAATAATGGAATAATTGAGGCTGTCTTAAAGGATATAAAATTTTCATTTCTTCTTCAATTAATCCAGCTAATTTCTATCCAAAGTATCCAAATTTTTAATACTATCCCATACTAATATATAATAGTAATAATATCTTCCAAAGGAGGCTGTTTTAAAGGGCATACGGAGTGCCCTTTCTTTTTCAGTGTAGGACTCAATTTATATAGTGATCAATCGGTTATGCAATTTTCTGGGCACTTTCAACTGAAAGTTGCCACAGCGAGTGGAGTTGCCCAAAACTCATACGAATACTACGAATAGCTCGTTGTATATTTGTTTACCACATGTAGAACTACTTATCGTGTTTAGTATTAAATTAAATGAAAAGCAAAAGAAAAAAAAAAGCGCAGTTTTTTATTTGAGTTTTCGATGTGAAAAAGAGTCAAGTGAGGTCGGGTCGACAAAATGTTGTTGGGGGTCTCCAGTAACGACTACCTTCAGTCGATTGTTTTTTAGCTTTTTTTTTTTTTTGCTTGGCTCTGGTGGCTGTGATTTTAGCTTGTACTTTAAATTGTTACTGCATTTATTTTGCTGCTGTTGCTGTTGTTGTTGCTGTAGTTTTTGCAGCTTGTAATTGTTGTTATTATACAATTGCCTGCCCTGCCCTGCTCTGGCCTGGCCCCCCTCTTTGTCCATGGGCGCCGTTGTTGTTTTTAGCTGCTTCTTATTGCATTTTTGACATTTTACTTGTGCAGCACAGTTGAATTAAAAGACTCTTTTTGTGGCATCTTTTTTCAATGATATTTGTGCAATTTTTCATGGCGAAATATTTAAGATTTTGGCTGCCAGATTGGCGCACTCTAAACGACCTCTGTTTGCTGTGTTGTTTTTGTTGTTGTTTTCGAACAAAGTCTTTGTTCGAAATTGCTTTGCTGGCTGCGGCTCTGATTTATTGATTTTTCCAAGAAGATAATGTGTGATTTTTCTCATAGACTCGCCGCTTGTTCACTGCATTTGTTGTTGTTGTTTTTGTTGTTTTTCTAATGTGAGAAACTTTGTTGCTAGTATGTCAAGATCTTTTGTTCAAGTTGCTGTTGTTGCTGTTGTTGTTGCTGTTGCCATTGTTGCATAAGATTTTTTGGGGCCCCAACAACGTCAGCGCAACCTGATATATATAGGTCTATATGTAAGTAGTTAAGGCTAATATGACAACATATTTCAGCTCTGTTTTTTATGCCCGCCACTCTTCCCCATAAAGCATCAAGATATTTGCACAGCAAGAAATTATTTTTAACTTATTGCCTAATTTGCTGTGAGCTTGTTGCTGCTTTTAGCCCTAAGCAGGCTATTTCAATTAATTTAAATAGCTGGCAGAGCTCCTACTGAAAACCAGGCCAATTACAAGTCTTGGTGTTATTTTTTCGGTTGGTTAAAAGCCTCAGGTGTTTTGTCAAGAATTTCTGCATAAAAAATGTTATTTTCTGAGTTAAACACAAATTTATCGATAGGTTTGCAAGCGCATCGAAGCCTGGGTCCAATCGGAAACGGACCGGAACCATTCACCTAAGTCAATTGATTAAAATGGAGAACTGGAAAAGCTTCTTTAGATGTTTCGAAAATCGATAAAAGGAAAGCAATCCGCTGACTTAGACCATTAATTTGATTATAACGCTTCAAGGAAACTTTAGATTTCTTCAATTAAATTAATTTATTTTATTAAAATGTTGGAAAAATAATACTTGAACACCTGAAAGTGTCTGCCACGCAAATAAAAGACAACTGTTGATGGATTTATATTGGAAAATCAAATGTGTTAGCCATAAAAACAATTCCCATGTTTACTGATCGTTCCGACAGCAGCAGCTATATGCTCAATCTGAAGAGTAATCTAATCCGATTCGCTGCTGGGGCGACTGCCTTACTTTGATTATCGTTTTCTCTGTTCGCCAAGCTTTAGGCCTTTTACTCAGCCAACTAACTAACTGACGGCCATAAAAAACGAGATTTGAATAATTTCTAATTAAAATACTTTTACAGTCCTATGAAACTAAAAAAACAAAAAATAGTTACAGAGAGGCAGGGAAAGAGAGAGGGAATGGGGGAAGAGAGAGAGAGAGAGAGACCCGTCGAGTGGGTTTATCAAACTCTTTGGGCGTAGATAAAATTTCAATTTATTTAAATTTGATTTTTATAGGCATTCACCTGCAGGAAAGAAGTTATCAGCGCCTAGTCGCGCCTCATGCATTTGTAATTAATTAATTCGCCTCAAGTTTTGTTTTTTTTTTCTCCATTTTATTTTATTTTTTTCTTATACATTTATTTATTTTTTGACTGTTTTTTTTTGGCCAAAAGGGGGCAGGTTTTCTTTAGTGTCTCGTCAATTACCGCCGCAAAGTGAAGTGAAAGTTATTTCAATTTCCAATCACAACGCGCTCGACTTTGAAAAATTAAGTAATTTCGTATCAAATAATAATAAACAAATTGACGATTTTCGATTTTCGATTGTCGATTGTCGATTTTCGTGGGCTGCCATTAAAAACTTGTTACAGTTACAGTTACAGCTGCTCTCTGCAGTTAAGCCAAGTGCAGCCTACTTACAACAGCAACAGCAACAGAAACCGAAACAATAACAATATCAGATCATTATCATCATCATCATCATTTCACCTGTTTGTTGATATTCGGTTTTTTTTCCCCTCATTTTTTCCTTTCGCATTTGATGGCAATTTTTCATTATTTTGAACCTTGTATACCCTGTAGCACATACAAAAAATGGATGGGTTGCTATACACTAAGAAATTTTTTAAAGCATTTTTTCTTTTTAAAAAATTCTTTATTAAAATAATAATAAATAATTAAAATAATAAAATCTACTATTACATTTAATAATTAATAATAATTTTAAGCTTAATTTACAACATAATTTTTCTGTATTCATTTTGGCTGCATCTACTGCCAAATGAACATTTTTTTGATTGAAAATGATTCATAAAAAGACGCGTTTTTTTTTTTTTGTTAAAAAATAATTTCAGATGGCTGAAACAATATGAAAATATGTTTTAAAGAAGCGAAAAAAGTGGACAAATTTAAATAAAATTTAAACAAATAATTTAGCATAATTTGAAAGCTTTAAATTCAATTTCATACCAAGACTTTTATATTAATAATATATTATAATACGTTTGTTTATTAGATGATATTAAAGGGCAGCTACACACCTTTCAATCATTGTTTTGTTTAGCTCCAGCTCTATTAAAGGGTAACTGCAAGTCGGGCACTATTTGTGTTGTTTAACTCTGGCTTTTTGTATTTTTTTTTATATTTTCGCACTTCAATTCATTGTTTTAATCCAAGATCAAAGCTCGTCTTGGCAAGTGGATGAAGCATTCAAATAAATTTTTATTGAATTTTAAATTGAATTGTTTAAAGAGCTTAAAAAAGGCAAAGAAAAAACTAGCCAAAAAAAAGCTAGAGATAAGTACGTTCTTTAAGCGTAAAAAAAAGCCTCTTTATAATGAAAATAATAAGCCAGCAAAAAACCCAGGAAAATGATGATAATTACGTTTATTCGTAGCATTTTATGAGGCGGATAAGGTAAAAGTTGAGCACGCAAATTTCTGTCCGAGCTCTGCACAAATATGGAAATGCAATGCTCAACAATGGTGAATGCATTTTTATTTTCGCTATTATTTATTGCAACAGTAATTCAATAACTCATTGCATGTGAAAGTGCAGTGGCGAAAGGTCTCCACAGAGCTAATTAGCAATGCATTTGCTGTAAACAACAGTCACTCTAACAGTAACAGTCGCAGTAACAGCAGCAGCAACAGCAACAGTCACTGTAACAGCAACAGTAACAGAAATTGTAGAAAACATCAATGGTAACTGGCCTTATTAGACCTAATTAGTTGCAGGTACACCTCACAGCCAAATCGGGCTAAAAGTAAAAGCCCCCCTTCAACACAAAAAAAAAAAACAAGCGAGAGAGAAAAAAAAAAGATATTTCAAAAGCGCTGCAACCGCCGAAATGATCAGTGGGTGTTCCTCAAAATGGGTCAGGGCAACTTTAAAGTTAACTTTAACGTTTCCGCGGCTCTGTACAACCCAACAATTTGCCCCGCTTTAACCATAGTTTGTTGGCCAGTGTAGAAGCAAAAAAAAAATTAAAAAAAAATAAAAGAGAAGTCCAAGCACTCATCACACCCGCCCTGACACACTTTGCTCTGCTCTGCGCAGAGATCGTGACCTCGGCCTGAAAATTGGATTGGAATCGGCCCAAAGACGTTGGTATCAAAAAAGGGAATACTTACTCTACTCATACTCAGCAGTCAACTAAAAATTGTTCGACTAGCTGATACTCTGTAGACGGCTAAGTAAACTATTAATTGTGGAGCTAGAAGAACTGGGTTCAAACTCTGCTCAAGATTGAAAAGAACTAAACTCAAAATAGTAAAAGTTTCCAAAGAAATTGTAATTCTAAAATAAACTGCTTGAAACGAAAAGTTTTGAAGTAAAAACTTGTGTTTTCTGGTTCAAATTAGACCCTAGAACAAAGGTGAGGCTTAAATTTATAAGACTGGATACAAAATATAATATCTGTAGCTCTTATATTCTCGGAGAATAAGATAGTTTTTTAGATAGACAGACAGTGGGACAGGGCTGAATATACTCGATTGTTAATACCAAATAACTATATATATATATTACCTTTATAGGTAGGAATACGTCTGTACTCAACCGACTCTTCTTAGTCATTTTTAGAGGGTATAGAGTGTCTATATCTAAACTATTTATTTATGAAAAACAATCAGTCCCAATGTTATGCCTATTTTGTAATTACTAACGATAATTATCCACAAAATGTTCTTAAAATCCGTAACTTATCGTTGATCCGCCCTTTTATTGATTTTTAATTAGAAAAAAAAAAAACTGGCATAACACTTAACTTTTGTTCTCTTAGATTCTACTTATCATGCTGCTTCCTGTTCTTCTGTGTTGGCCAACATTATCTAAGCCCAAAAACTTATAACATCGTTGAATTTTCTAGTGTATAATGACTGGCCATAAAGCAAAAGTGAATGAATAAAGATTCGAAATATTCGAAAATGAAATATCATTGCTCGACTCGCCCTTCTGCTAACTCCGATTGAATGCACAATGCATTTGATTGAATAATAAAATCCAAATAATTCCAAATGCAAACAAAAATAGGAAGAAAAAAAAGTAGAAAAATAAAATAAACAAATACGAAAACGGAATACGACAAACAACACAAAATACTGAAAAATACACACAAAGTAGTTATAATTTTAAGGAAATTACATAATGGTATATGGCCTGGCTATGGGGCGCGTTGCCAGTGCAAACAGACAGTCTTCGCGCTATTTAATGAAGTATAAAATAAACATAATCACACTCTGCTACACTGACAGAAAAAGAGTGCGGATTTTTATTTCATTTATTAATAATACAGTAAAGCTAAGAGGGGAGAGAAAAAATCGATTATAATATGATTTATAGTCAGTATATTCTCCATTACAAAAGAGCCCTTTGTCCTTGTTTGGTTACAAGATTTAAGAAGGAAAAGGAGAAAAGGAGACGGAAGAAGGAATTATTAAAGGAGAAAATTAGGAAAATCCCTCTTTTTTCTTAAAGCTAGCTATAGAGCTTTCCTTTCTGCTATAGACCTAAAATTTAAGCAAAGATTAAAAGAGGAAAATTGGAAAAGCCCTCTTTTTTGGGAGCTAGCTATAGAGGTTTCCTTCCTGCTAAAGACCTCTAATTCTTTTTTATCTTTAGAAATAATTCAATATGGAAAAATACACCTTTAATATTGACTTTCCCTGGGTTAACGCAGGGTAAAACTGACTAGTTAAATATTTCCTCATTTTTCTTTTTGCAAAAAAACACTTTTCCTACTTTTATTTATTTTAATTTTAAATAGGGATCCCATTAGATTAGCTTTGCCTTTATCCAAGTCAAAGCTATAATATGTAAAAGAAGAGACTTTTTTCTGCCTTATTTCTGTCAGTGTACTCATATATAATCTTTTTTTGGAGTGTACTCAGCCTCGTCTAGTCGTATAACTTGGTACACGCAGAGAGCTTTTCCCCCATTCGTCGCGTCGCATCGTTAGCAAAGCGGAAAATGAAATTAACGAAAAGAGTTAACGACAATTTTCCAAGATTGCATAATACTCGTAGTATTTTGATGTCATTAGGGCGCAGAGTTTTCATCTTTATTTTTTTTTGCTTTTTTCTTTGTTTTTGGTCAATGCTCCCAATTATTTGGCGTTTGTCTTGGCTTAACTGTTGCTTTATTATTATTTATTTATTAGTTTTGTTGCTGTTGTTGTTGTTGTTGTTGTTCTAGACAATTGCTTTAAAAATTGGCAATATTACACTAGTTAACGCGTTTCGATCTGCTGAACCGGAAAGTTGCTACACTGCGCAACACTTTTAATTCGATAATTCGATTCGACGCCTCAGAAAGCCGAAGATAAAGCTTAACTCCGCCTACTTTTCACTTCAATTTTGGCAGCGAGCAATGATTACACTAAACAACAAAATATTTTATTTCGAAATTTTAGAAATTCTTTCAGAAAATCTCTGTCTTCATTATCTCTGTCTCATTAGTTTTCTGCATATATATATTGATGGATTATGAAACTATTGGCAGCAGTTAGGGCTCGTCTCAGCCAGCTTATGCTTCTACCAATAATTTTGGCTTTTTGGCCAAGCTCAACTCTGAACCCCCAACCTAAGCCAACTCTAATCGATACATCAAATTTACAGGTTTTTCTTTCCCATATAGAAAAAAAAGCGTGACTAAGAAACTGGCAGTTGGTCAGCCAACCAGCCAACCAGCCAAGTCGTCAGCTGTTCAGCTGGCCAATTGACACTGGAAAATTCGCTATATATTTCAACACAATCGAATAAAGCCAGCAATAATTCCCACAGTGCCACATGACAGACGGACAGACAGTCTCTTATGACATTTGCTTTTTAGCAATAAATAATTTATGCATTTTTTTCTCCATTTTTTATTAATATAAAATATTTTTATACAATGTGTTTTTTTTTTGCGCAACGCCAGGGAAATTAATAGCAATTGACGGGTGCTCGAGACATTTGATTTATTACAGGGAACATTCGGTTTTATTTTTTGACGCCCAGCAGAGAATCGAGAGAGACAGAAGGGTCAAGGGTCGGCGATGACTTATTGGCACGAACTAGAGAATATTTCGCAGTGTCTCCAGTCTCCAATCAACATGTCAGAAATAAATTAAATTAAAATAAGCATAAGAAATAATATTTGTCAATGAGTTTAGAGTGAATGATATAATTTTATTTTATATTATAAAACTAATTTCTAAAACTAATTCTGCTCTGAGAGTTGAAAGTAGTTAGCAAAGGCTACTAAAGGTTGCAGATGGTAATAAGCTTCTGATAATTGTTGTTAACTTTATTTATTTCGATCGATTGTTTCTAAAGTTATTATTATTATATAGTAGTCTGTATACCAGTAAAATATCCTTTCTTTTCGACCGATTGTTCCCATAGGAATTATATGCTATAGTTGTTCGATCAATGCTTTACACATTTCATAACAAAGTTATTATACCCTCTATAACAAATATACACTGCTATTATTCGAATAATCATTGTAAACAAATACTGATATCTTGATATAAGATCAGAGAATTCAATTAAATGGAAACCTTTTAATTATACCTCTAAGTAAGAACATTCCTTCCAGCTAAATAGCATAAGTATGTATATAGCTCCATCCCGATATTCTAATTTAATTTGTTATGTTTTGAAACTCTTTAATCTTTCATTATCTGACGAAAAGGCGGCTTCAAAAGGGAATGAAAAGGTCAAAAAAGCGTCACGTTTTTAATTGACCCCAAAAACAAAAAAAACAAAAACAAACGACGCGACTTGTTTTTGTTATGGCCATAAAAATCATTTGAGATTCCACAAAACAGTTGATAAGCCGAGGAGTAATAATACCTGGAGAGGTCAGTCGGGAGCATCTCTGGCGAAGTGATAAGACTAGCGTCGCCGTCGCCGTCGCCGTGGCCGTTTAAGGGTGCGCCACTTAATTGTCATGTTTTATTTAATTACCTTTAAGTCTATCAGTTAATTTTAATTGTGCTGAGACCCATAAAAATACGTAATTCGTTGCTTATTTTGTATTTTAGTGAGTTATTTAAGGTAATTAAAAGGCCAGCGATAGGACAACAGGTAAGGCAACAGGTGGCCAATTGGACGCTTACTTAATTAAAGACTTTGATTGCAGGTAATGCGTTGAATAAAGAGATTCATAGTGGGACGAATAAGGGATCTTATTAGACTAATAAGTACACTGATAAAAAAAGGGCAGGCTAAATTTAATTCGAACCTTTCTTAATTTAAGTTTGTGTAGGCAGAAATTCTTGCTAGCGTTTCAAGTCTCATTAGCCTAGCGCAAAAATGGACTACTTTGCGGAAGGAGGGACCTTCCGTCACTTGTCTGATCGTCCGTGCAGATCGAACCCGCTGCTAGGGTATAAAATTATCCATGCCATTATAAGCAGGATGCAAGAAATGGGGAATATGCCATTTAATGTGGACATTTGCAGGAGAAGAATATGAAACATCAATTTTGTACAAGCCAAGTCGAAAAGAAGAGTTCGTTCTCCGATCTGTGAGCTTTTATTCCGGTTCCAATATACTCGTACTGCTCGTACTACTCTCCAGTAAATTTGCATAGGAATAGAGAGAAGACTGCGTAAAAGAATAACAGTAATAAAAATGTTGTTGTTTACACACTCACACACACACACACACACACACACACAAGACTAAGAGCGACTGGAGTACATAATAATAATATAATTTTCTATAATAGAACTCAATGTACGGGGGGCTCTGTGGGATGAAGAAAGAAACGAGGGAGAGAGAGCGGGGCTAAAGCGAGGGGGGGAGGAAGCTCACACAAAACGAGCACAAAAGCCAAAGAACAGGCCAACTGATTGAGGGAACAAAATTGAAACCAAGCTGTACAGCAAGTTCAACAACCTTTTGAGAGCGGAGAAGAGAAGAGACGAAGAAACAACAACAACAACAACATTTGAGGCCAGAGCCTGAGCTCTGCTCTGTGGCTTGAGCCACAACTACCGATTACTTCACACACACACACACACGTTATATATATATATATATATATATATATACACGCATACAATGAAAAGTCGCTGTCGATGTCGATTTCGATGATCACGATGAAGACGGCGCGCGAATTGCCTGTAAAGGGCGCCAACGGTACATGAAAGATGCTTCAAGTAGTGTTCTCATTCTCATTCTCATTCCAAGTTCTCAGTTCTCAGCTCTCAATTCTCAGTTTTATTCTCATTCCCCGGCCCAAGTTTCCACAGTTTGGGTGCCAGTCTCAGACCCGGTAACTTCACAAATCGAATCAAAGTAATTTAGCAGCCTCGGAAATTGATTCCTATGTTCAAACAACGATCTGTAGTTACTTTGCAGGTTCATCATTTCCTAAGTACTTTGTTGAATTGGTACACTGTTCAAAAAATATGGGTGCTTGTTATTTGATAGTGAATGATGGAAAAAATTTAGTTGTGGAATTGCAGTACTTCCATCATCATCTTCTCTTGATGCCTTCATTATCAAATAATCTTTATTCCTTAACAGTGAAAAGTATCTTTATATTATTGTTTGGGATTTATGGAATTCTATAAAACATTTTCCAAATTCAAAATTTCAGATGTATGTAAAAAGTACTCAATTTAATCCAGGCGAAAAGCTTCATTCAATACGGCTGATAAAAATGAATTTATTCATCTGAGAAAGTCTGTTTAAATAAATTCCCTATTGAATATATGAAGTAATATGGAAAAAAAAAATGTTGTATTGGATCCAGAATTCATATTTATATATGTAATATTACTTTTTTATACTACACTTCTATATACTACTACTACTATACTTCTATATAACGAAGTACTACAAATTAGGTATAAAATATAGTTGATTTTTCGTTTAATTTAGATAGTTTTGAATTGGAAATTATAAACATAAAATTTGATTAAAAAATTATTAAAACATATTAAATTTTACTTTGATTTATATTCAGTTCTTCTTCCTATCTTCTTCTTCTTCAGTACTTGCAGCTAGTTTTAAAAAAAAACCAGTAAAAAAACAACATTTTCTTCTACTAATTTTTAGTTGTGCATTCTTTTTTTCAGTGTACCTGTAGCAACTCTATTTTCCGTGCATTTCGTGGAGCCTACTAGATAATTATTTGATTTTGGTAGCAAACATAAAGAAAAATAAAGGAAAAAAAAAAGAAAAGAAGAGTACTTTGTATTCTGCAACGGAAGTTGGTAGCTCTGTTTGTTTGTTCTTTTGCCGCACTTCAGAAGCTGGGAAAAGTCTTTTCTTTTGTTTAACCCGAAACTCTCGAGAATTGAGTACTTTCTATATTCAAAGATGTTTGGTTGAGTAATCACACGATGCGATATTCAAACTAAATGTTTTTGGGTGAATTACCATGAACTTCGCTCGGAAATCGGATAGGTGTACAAGTACGAGCACTCACATACTCTTATTCACACTCTTTATTCACTATTCACTTTATTTCACTGTGATTCCAATGACGTTGGGCGCGCGTGTGAGCACTGCAAAAGAAATCTGAATGACAGCCAATCCAAAGTAAATATAAATTCAAATTTAAATCTGTAAAGCAATCAATTGTCCAACGCTCCAGAGAGCCGTCTGTCTTTCTGTCTCTCTGTCTGTCCCAGAGGCTGCACCTAGACCTTGTCAATAGTCAAAAGCGACTTCAAATGCGACTCTAATGAACACAGAAAAACAATGAGAATTGATTTTTAAAATGTTACAATTACCAATGCATACAGCACACTTTCAATACCCTCTATAAAATTGGATATATCAATAATTTTTGGAAATGTTGGGCAATATTTAAAAATTGGAAAAAAGGGTTTTAAAAACTTTATATAAAACATTATTTGGCTGCTTTCTTCTCATTTCTAATTTACCAATTTTTACTTTCATTCAATCAAACCTACTTTAAATACAGTTTCTAAGTATCAGAATTTGAGTGAAGGTTCAAAAATCGGATACCTTTCATTATATGTAAAATATTGTTGGGTTATCAATATATGGATATATATTATACTATAATATATATATATATAATACATTTGTCGGATATATAACATTGAGAATACCCAGAAAAATCAACAAATTCGGAATTCATTTACAAAGTAAGTTAATTAAAGGGTTGATGCCAAAAGTTTTTCAATCGGATAATTCTGTTTAGAAATATTTGATTTAATTTAAGCTGAAAAAGTTGAAAAATATTCAATATTTTTCTAATTTTCCATAAGATTGACTGGATATTATTTTAGATATTAAACCATTTAATCAGTTTTTGAAGTATAAAGTTCAATTCTTTTTACTTTAACAATATTCTTCAGACCGCACATATTCAAAAATATTAGATATTATTTTAAAAGGAAAATCTTGATTTTGGCTGATGGAAATCTCACTCGAAAAGTGCATCTTCACTTCAAAGAATACTTGTGAATATTTTATCTCAGGAAAACTTTCGATGATGATGCTGGAAAGGGTATTCAATATTCTGCGGTTTCAATTTAGTTTTGGTTGACACCTAAACATAAGCAAAACGAATGGAATGGAATGAAAAATAAAGTAGGCCACATATATCACAACTAAAGTTGTGGACATGTGTGAGGTTTGTTGTTGTTGTTGTTGCTGCCACATTTGTCAACTGAAAGGAAAATGAATGAAAACATATTTCAGCTTGTTTTGAGTGTATTTTGATGAAATGCATTGAAATTGAATTCACTGTGTGCGGTGGGATTCAATTAACAATCGAATGAACACAGTGCAAATGAATTGAAATGAAATGGAATGGAATGGAATAGAATGGAATGGAATGGTGTACCATTCCATGTTACGCCCATCAATCGTTCCAATTGAATGGAAGTAGGCGGCGAGAAATTTATGTTAAATGCAAAATAATTTGATTAATTAAATGAAAATTACTTAATTCGCGTGAAAATGTGAGAGACACGATGTGAGAGATGTCTGAGAGATGTGAGAGACGACTCGGTGACTTTCACACGAAGCGACATTAGCCCAATTTGCCATCATGATTTATTATTTTTTCTAGGTTCTGTAAATTGTTTTTACAGTTTTTTTTTTCTCTGCTTTTCTTCTCGTTTTTTTTTTTCTTTTTCATTGCAAATTAATTTCTCTTCGCTTTTGGCCGGAAGTGGGTTAATAAGTGATAACGTGGCGAAAATGTAAACACGGCGAAAAGAACGTGAAGTTCGCTGCTAAATGATAAAACAGTTAAATGGCGATGGTGTTCGAAACAACAACAACAACAACAGCAAAGATACCAAATAAAAACCTGTAAAAGAGAACAAAAAGAACAAAAAAAAATACCTTATAAGCTGCCGAGCATCCAAACAATTTTGACACAGTTTTTCACAGAATTTGGCAGAAAAATGAAGAAAAAATTATATATATATATATATATATATATGATCTCTTGATGCCCGTTTATATGGTCAAGCACATCAGCAACAAGAAAAACTACCACAAAAAAAAAAAATTTATTAAAAACGTTGTAGGCGTTTTTTAATCTTCGTTTCTCAACTGTTTTTTTGTAACTAAAATTCGGCTTACTCAAAATAATTAAGAATAAATTATTATAATTATTTATGGATGATTTATTTTATTCTTAATGTAAATCATGAGTTTTAATATCATAATATAAATAATATAGTCGTCTGTATTATTAATATAAATATTATATAAATTTATATATGTGAGAAGAGAGAAAAAAAATAAATAATTAAAAATAAATAAGCCACCGAATTGCACATTAAAATTAAATAAAATCTATGAGTAAGAAAAGATAAATTTTTGTTTAAAAAAACTTTTGAAATTATTGACATTTTTGTATTACTACCTAAGGAGGCTGTGGCTCAATTTCAAATTCTCGCAGCTCTTGAATTAAATCTTAAAGGTATTGAAATTTTGGTATGGAAAAGTGTTTCAAACTTTCAGAATAATCCAAGTAGGCTGTGGCTTTATTTCGATTTTCTTTAGTCTCACAATACTGAAAAACATTCAGTTAGCAATCTGCTTTCAACTACACAACATCAAAAAACAAAAAAATAAAAAAAAAGTTAAAAAATACAAAATTAAAAAAAAATTAAAAAATACAAAATTTAAAAAAAAATTAAAGTCCTTGTTTGCTGCAACATGATTTATCCAAAAAGTGCACACATTTTTTAAATACAAAATTTAAAAAAAAAATTAACAAATACAAAATTTAAAAGCAATTAAAGTCCCTTTGTTTATTGCGTCCTGATTTATCCAAAAAGTCCACACATTTTTTTTTTAATAATTTAAGAACAAAGTGTACTTTTATATATAAATTTTGTTAAAAGTAACGGAGTAACGGAGTAACATTGGATACACTGGATACACTTTCTTGTGCCTGGATGAAATACGAACACGAACACGAACACTAACACGAACAGTTAATGGTTTTCTAACACTGTAAGTAAAGGATATTTCCCATGAAAGAAAGCTTTATATTTTCGATTTTTTCAGAAACTTGAAGTCAGCGCTTACTCTTGACACATGGAATATTTGTGAAGACGAAGAAGATATCGGAATATAACGGAACCAGGATAATGGAATACGACGAGTACCTGTTTAAATTCTTTGTATTAGTTCTGTTTCGACGCTGCTATTCAAAATTTTAGTATACTTAAAATAAATTTCGGAATTAGGAAGAAAAAAGAGGAAGTCTATTTATTACTCTTTGGGAGTTGGCATATTAATTATTAATTATGCAAGGATACCACTCGCAGTGACGCTGCTCCTTTGATTTGGGATAGTCCCTTCGTGAATTATTGACTTGGTTTTTAGATTTCTTTTTTACTATTTAAATTCAAAACCTTCTTTTGGTTTTTTTAAGCCGAAAGTTTATTTAATGAGAAATGCGATGCGTGTTTCTGTTTAACAGGCTTCTAGGTTAATGTTCCGATTTCAGGGATCCGAAATAGACGGATCTCTTGATGCCCGTTTATAGGGTCAAGCACATCAGCAAGAAGAAAAAAAAAATAAAAAACTATAATAAAAACTGAGAAACATCATCGTTCAGTGCCTATTATTATGTAGGCGTTTTTTAATCTTCGGCGCACGTTTCTCAACTGTTTTTTTGGCTTTTTTTTTTGATGGGGAATAAATATAATTAAAATTAATTTTTGTTGACAAATAGACGAAATAAATAGCTCCCACACAGTGGCTTCTTTATGAGTTCATCAAGCAAGAGTGCTCTAGTTGAGACTGCTCCTCGAGCGGTTCCCCAGAAATAAAGTGAATCTATATTTATAACTAAGGTTTTCTTTTTTCTATCTGATTATATCGAAAGCTGAAAAAAATTGAAAAAGTTTTGAAAGCTTCAAATCTTTTGAGCTTTATCTATTGTATATTTTCGATATAAGCTTGCCTCACTTCCTGTTTGGTTTCAATATACGGTTCGAAAGCCGAGGGTAGTGAACTTTGGTTCGCGATTAGGTTCATATATATTATTCCATATTTTAACATTTACATATAATGCTATTTAATTTCCAGATAAATAAATCATCACAAAAATTCTAAACCTGGTTTGGGTTGAGTTTGGGTTCGAGGCGATATAATTTAAAGTAAAAACGAACCGGCTTAAAGATCAATTCGCAGATAGATTTTATGGCAATTATAAGAAAAAATCAGAGAAAATTCCTCTTTTAACCAACTTGACAGATGTTACCTTTATTTTAATCCAAGAAGCCCTCGCATAGCATTAAAATTTAGAGTCCAAAATTTAGAATACATACCTGAAAGTAAAAAAGAAGCAGAGAGAAAAACATATTAGTAAATATTACAAATCATCGCCACGCGTTCTAAACCCAACGAAGCTGCAAGGCAAATTTAGTACAGCAATTAAAAAAACCCATCAAGAAACCTCTTTTTTTTTGCTATTATAGATGGTATATATGTTTTTTTTTTTGAAAGGGAAGCAAAGCAAATGGCACATAATTGGGCTTGAATATTTGCTTAATAACTTGGCCGAGATAAACACTTGCAAATTGGGCTGACCCGCCAATAACAAGGGTTAATTATGGCCAAGAAAAAAAAAAAGAGTCGACTGTTATTGACCCTAAACGACCCTGGAGGTTGGCAGTTTCAAATAAAAGTAGTTAAAATTGTCTAAGATAAATCAGGTTGGAACGCAACGTCGTCGCATTGCCTACATATTTCTTAGCCAAATATGGACATACAAGAAGTACGTAAGCGTTCAGGCCTCATAGAGAGATATATGCGAGTATCTTAGATATCTTTAATTAAAAATACAAACGTACAAATTATGCAAGACATGCTCGAATACGGCAAACACCTAAATATTTCATTTCGAGCTGCACATTCCACCAATGCGCTCGGGTGTGTGTGTATGATATCTTCAAATAAAGCTAGCTCAGACTACAGTCTATAGCTATAGCTATAGCTATAGCCAACGGCAGTGGCATAGTTATTTGTTTATAGCTGTTTTTTGTCGCCAGCAAACTGGCAACTGCCTTCGCTACATTTTGACTCCGACCCACGTACAAGATTCAAACAAATCGAAGACAAACTTAAACATTGTTTCTTGCCGCTGCCGCTGCTGCTTAGAAAGGAGACAGGGCGACACAGGGGGGCAACGGGGCAGAGGGGGGCGGCGGTGGCAACGGTGACGCACCACCCACCCGCTGTCAAAACATGCGGCATATAAATTCCTATTAAAAATTGCATTTTATTTTAATCTACTTAGTTATCTTCTAGCAAAAGAGGTTAGTTTATAGAGCAGACATCTATGAAATATATGATATTATTTTATTTATTTATTTATTATAGTTGGACGATATTTAAAATCATTTTTTAAAGATATATATTTATTTATATTTATATCAATTTATTGTATTTTATTTATTTGGATGGACTACCCACTAAGATGCAGCACTTAAATTCTAATTAAAATTCAGCTTATTCAATATGATTAAGAATAAATTATTATAATTATTTATGGATGATTTATTTTATTCTTAATGTAAATCATGAGTTTTAATATCATAATATAAATAATATAGTCGTCTGTATTATTAATATAAATATTATATAAATTTATATATGTGAGAATAGAGTTATATGCATAGAGATGGAGAAAACTGAAATTTTACTTAATTTAAGAATAAATAAAATCAATAATTAATTTAAAAATAAATAAGCCACCGAATTGCACATTAAAATTAAACAAAATCTATGAGTAAGAAAAGATAAATTTTTGTTTAAAAAAACTTTTGAAATTATTGAAATTTTTGTATTACTACCTAAGGAGGCTGTGGCTCAATTTCAAATTCTCGCAGCTCTTGAATTAAATCTTAAAGGTATTGAAATTTTGGTATGGAAAAGTCTTTCAAACTTTCAGAATAATCCAAGTAGGCTGTGGCTTTATTTCGTTTTTCTGTAGTCTCACAATACTGAAAAGCATTCAGTTAGCAATCTGCTTTCAACTACACAACATCAAAAAACAAAAAACTAAAAAAAAAGTTAAAAAATACAAAATTAAAAAAAAATTAAAAAATACAAAATTTAAAAAAAAATTAAAGTCCTTGTTTGCTGCAACATGATTTATCCAAAAAGTGCACACATTTTTTAAATACAAAAATTAAAAAAAAAATTAACAAATACAAAATTTAAAAGCAATTAAAGTCCCTTTGTTTATTGCGTCCTGATTTATCCAAAAAGTCCACACATTTTTTTTTTAATAATTTAAGAACAAAGTGTACTTTTATATATAAATTTTTTTTTTTAACGGAGAGGAAGTACATTGGATACACTGGATACACTTTCTTGTGCCTGGATGAAATACGAACACGAACACGAACACTAACACGAACAGTTAATGGTTTTCTAACACTGTAAGTAAAGGATATTTCCCATGAAAGAAAGCTTTATATTTTCTTTTTTTTTTTCAGAAACTTGAAGTCAGCGCTTAGTCTTGACACATGGAATATTTGTGAAGACGAAGAAGATATTGGAATATAACGGAACCAGGATAATGGAATACGACGAGTACCTGTTTAAATTCTTTGTATTAGTTCTGTTTCGACGCTGCTATTCAAAATTTTAGTATACTTAAAATAAATTTCGGAATTAGGAAGAAAAAAGCGGAAGTCTATTTATTACTCTTTGGGGGTGGGCATTATAATTATGCAAGGATTTGGGTACAACTCGCAGTGATCCTGAGCCTTGGATTTGGGCTCGGCCCTTCGTGAATTGGTTTTTAGATTTTTTACAATTTAAATTCAAAAACTTCTCCGTTCTTTTGAGCCGAAAGTTTTTTACTTAATGAGGAATGCGATGCGTGTTTCTGTTTAATAGACGTCTCTTTCTGTGCTTCTCGGTTAATGTTCCGGTTTCAAGAATCCAAAATAGACGGACACAAATGGAATCAATATCGAATTGCTTATCATCGTGATTAAACCTAAATATACTTTATGTTGTCGTAGATGCCTTCTTTAATGCATTACTCCCGCAAGCCTATAAAAAATGCCTACTTTATATAGGAATTTTATTCTATATTATAGTTGGAATACTTAAAAAGAGTGGGTAGAAAATATACCCAGATCGTTTCTTACAGAGATAGAATAATTAATCTCTATAAGAATTTTCACCCTGAGTACTTTCAACAGACTACAAAATGAGTAGTTTCTTCGATAGTTTTGTATACTCAGATACTTTCAGCAACTCTCAAGTAATTTTTAAAAGAGGTTCTATTATAATAAATGTAAATATTTTGATTTGTTACATCGGTCGTATTCCTTTTCTAGTCTTGTTATTAATTTAAAATTTGTAGCCAGTATTTTCTATATGGGAATGCAACGTCTAGACACTTATCTATATGGCTTCTAGAGCTCTTTTCTGCCTTCGTTCCTACCACTGGCTATAACCTCTATCCATTAAATTGTTTGTCTGTGCAAATTCGCAGTAATTGCAGCTTTAGCTTTAGCTTTAGCTTTTTTTTTTGGGGCAACAGACAACAAATTTATTTTATTTAAATAAAAATTCGCCTAAGGGCAACGACAGGCTGCGGCTGGGGCTGGGGCTGGGGCTGGGGCTGGGGTGTACCGATGACGTTTATGCTGTTATTTTTGGGCGCGACTTGGAAATCTGTTTTTGATTCGTCTGGTTTGCTTTGGTTCGGCTCAAAACCTTGGGGGCTCTCTCAACTCTCCGAACCTCCCCCCCCTTCGCCATTTTCCCCTACGACTTTGGCTTTGTTTACAGTGCCGGTGTCTGCGAAACGAAATTATTATGTCCACCTACATAATAATTTTTTGCATATGTGTTTTTTTTGTTGCTGCCTAAATTATTGGTTGTAAATAAAAGCATTTGGCTTCGTTGTGTCTATTTTGAGTACGTAATTGGCAAATTTGTATAGCATATACCTATGCGTCCATATAGAAGTTAAAAATTGTCGTTACTTTTCGTTTTGTTTTGCCAGATTCCTGCCCAAAGATCATAAAAAAAAACAAAGCTTCAACTGGAATGCCGTCCCACAATCTCAGTTCGGTCACGTCCCAATCAGATTAGGGAATTTAAAAGCCAAGTTTCAGTAGACCGAAGCTCAGAATACCCTAATATATTGCTCAGAGGAGTGGTCTTAACTTTTCAACTTATTTTGACTATATTAATTCCTGAAAAATGTGTACAAAAATGAATGAAGTTTTCGAATAGAAGCTCAATCTTTGTCCAATACTTTCTTTGATTATATAAATTAATTTCTTTCTAAGTTGATTAATTCCGGCTTAATATGGAAATATAGAAAATTTGTTTCGGAATGATACTTCTTCCTAAGCCAGCTATATGCCTTACAGATGGATAGAAGAACTGGGAATCCATTTGTCGTTTTTCACTTTAAGGAATCTCAGTTGCTTTCATAATTTGTAACAAAATCTTAATACCCCAATGGAAAGAGTATAATATAATTCATTCGATATGCCAAATGTCTTCTAAGAATACAGAAAACATTTTACACATTTGAAAGCAACAACAAATTCTAACCTGTCAAATAAGCGGTGTTTTTTTTAGATGATTTATCTGCCTAAGCTGTGAATACCAAGCACAAAAAACAAAACAAAATCGAGACTTCTTCCTGGAAGTGTTAAATAAAAAATGTGCAGCGCTCAGTCACCTGCCTCGGATTTCAAACAAGTTAAAAAACATAAAAATTTACATATTGTCGCATATAAAATTTTACCTGAGTTCTTTTGATAGGAGCATATAATTCAAAGCTTTTATAATCTCAATCTCTCTCTCCCTCTCTATAGAGCTAGCAAGTATTTCAAAGGTATTTCTTCTATTTTATACTAATCAAAATAGTATCACCTGGCCGGGCTCTCGATATGGTTAAACACCTTTTAATTAAACGGTCATTTAAGTTTCAATGAGTTTTCCCATTCAGCAAGATAACAGCCTGCAACCGTGACAGTATCATAATTATAAACTAATCATCCTGGCATCAAGATGCCCTTCTCAACACGTCATTATAGAGCAGCAGTAGAAGCAGTAGAGGAAGAAATACCATCCTCACAATCTCCCAGCAATCTAATGCCCCCAAGCAATCATCCAGTCAGTCCAGATGCAGGTTTTGATGATGCCATAACTCAGGCCCGGGTAGCGGCATTAGAAGAACCTGCAACTTGAATTCTTCCAGCTCAGTGTGGTTTGCCCTGAAGCAGCAAATCTTCTGAGCACCAGCAACAGCACAAGCTGACTAGAAGAATTCAATTATGCAGCAAAATGTCACAGAGCCAGCAAAAAAAAAAAAAAAAAAGTGGGGAGAAAGACAACAATAAAAGAAGGGTATGAAGAAGAAGAGCAGAAGAGCACTCTCAGGAGATTCCAGTTCTTCAGTTGCTCAAATGATGTTGATGTATGAAGTGGCAAAATCATTGCAGCAACTGCAGCAAGTGGCAATACGAGCGGATCAAATTGCCAGGAAATTGCTCAAAATTTTTCTATTTACTAGTTTAAAGTGGAAAGAAGAAGAAGAAGAAAATACTAGAGCTAAAAACCAGTAGATACTAAAAAGCCAACATTTTCAATTAATTTATAGCCAAAGTTTTCAGAATATTGTATTGAAATTTGGTATACATATTAGTCAATATATTTTCGAATTATTCCAGTAATTTCATTAGGATTGAGATGTGGAAAACATGCGAAGAGAGTAGCAAATAAATTGGCGAAAAATTTTCTTTTTCCTAGCTTAAAGTTGGAAGAATAACTAGATATAACTTTAAATCATAAATTAAAAAAATTTTTAATAATCTAACTCAAAAATTTAATAATTTATGGTCCGAAAAATCCTGTGGATTTCATATTGAAATTTGGTATACACATCAATTTATATACCATCTATTTTTCATAGGAATCTAATAGAGATTTTTTGGATTTCATATTGAAATTTGGTGTATATATCAATTAATATTATATCTATTTATCATAAGAATTTCATAGGGATTCTGTAAGAAAACAAGAGTCATAATTATGCCTACTTCTATTTATATCCCAAATTATAGAGTATCTTAAATTGTGCTCATTATGGTATTATAATAAATGATAGAAACAAGAAAATGTAGAAAATGTCGCTTGGACTTTGATGCTTAGCCACAAGTTACCGGATTTGTTTCATTAAGAAATCGAATACCTAAGCAGAAAAAAAGAGAGGCAAAGGATGAAGCTGTTGGCGTTAAGAAGTTGAGTTAACTTGGCTTTTGCATTCTTGTAGTACTACTTTGAAGAGAGTTGTTGTTGTTGTTGTTGCTGTTGTTGCTGTAGTCGCTGCGGGAATGATTGATGATTTGTTGTTTGTGTGGCGCGATAAGATTGCTTGCCTCTAGCGACTGACAAGTTGAACAAAGCTGGCAACTCTGGCCATTGTCTGGGGCAACCTTGCTCATGTTGAGTGACAGAAATGTTCGTGCTGATAATTGCTGCATGCAAAAAATACAACATCAGCAACAACAACAACAAGAAGAACAAAAATCACGAAAGTGGAGATGAAGAAAAAGCCTAAAAATCGAGTCTCTACTAATTGCAGTAAGAAAATATAAACATCAGATATAAGACAACAAAGCCTGCGATAAGCATACAACAACAACAAAAGCAACAAAGGCAACAAAAAAGCAACAAAATAAAAGTTGTATCTTATCTGGAAGACACAGCTTAGAATCCAACACGCCCGGAGAGTTGTATCAGCAAGTGTCTGCAAGTAGCTGCCGGCTGTTGGCTATCTATTTATACTCAGTGTCCATAAAAAGGTTAGTAGGGTATATTAAATGTCAGGGATAACGATAGATATACTATTATATTGATAGTATCGATAATATCTAAGCAATCAAAATGTGAATAGATAGTGAGAAAATCAAAAAGAAATGAGGAAAACGACGCAAAATTTCAATATCGATACTAAAGATTTGATAACAGATATACTAGTATATTTGAATTGAAAGTATCGATAATATCGAAGCAATTGAATTGTGAATCGATTGTACAAAAATCAAAAAGAAATGAGAGAAATAACACAAAATTTCAATATCGATAGCATAGATTTCATACTATTGAAACAGATAACGAATGTTTCGATATTATCGATACTATCGATTTTTTACTATAATAATCAACATGCATTTCCTTTCCATAGAATATGCTTTAATGTTTAATACAAATCACTTTTCGTGGTCTGTGAATAAATAGTTACATATGAGAGGCGTATACATAGGGTATTTACTAGTCGCTGCTCGAACTTGGAGCACTTTTACTTGTTTATACTTCATTTATCAGCATATCTTCTTTCTTTTGTTAGTTCGTTTTTAGTTTCACATTCAAAGTTGACTTAGTCATAGTTTATCTAACAAAATATTTGTTGACTTTAGAGCTCTTTTATGCTGTTCTAAATACTCGGCTAAAACGTGAAGAGAGACCTCTGGGATGACCTCAAAGTGCTGAAATGGCTACTCTTTAAAGTTCAATGCACCTGGCCAACTAATTAACCTAGAAAAATGCAAATATATCCGCACAAGAACAGTGCAACACGCCTACTTCAGGCTACAGCAACAGCAACAGCAACAACAACTGCAACAACAACTTCTAAGCCAAACAATCAATCAGCGCTGCAGAAACAACAACAAAGTTCACTTGAGCACGTCGCAAAGAGAGGCCAAAGCGAAACTTTAAGGCACAAACAGATATTGCAGGCAAATACTTATGTACACATGCGTACACTGAAAGAAATTGGCAGTGAATTTTGAATACCCTTGCAGCGGGTCTTATAACTTTGTCACGAAATGTGTAACGAGCCATCTCCAACCCCAGAAAGTATATAAATAATTGATCAGGACAATGAGACTAGTTGATATAGCCATGTCCGTCTGCCCTTCTGACCGTCCGTCCTTCTGATCGTCTGACCGTCTGTTTATATGTAAACTAGTTTCTCAGTTTATGAGCTAGGTGAATGAAATTTGTTATGGAGCCTGCTTCTCGCTGCAGACAGCACATATATCGGAACCGGCCGGATCGGACAACTATATCATATAGGAACAAGCGGCTCAAAAGTTGTTGTATGGAAAACTTATTTGCTCTTCATCATGACTAAATTTACAAGTTTCCATATGGAAAAGTGTGATTTCTAAACGTATGCCAACAATCATTAAGATCGAACCACTATATCATATAGCTCCCATGGGAATAATAGGTTCAAAAGTTGTTGTATAGAAAACTTCTCAAGAAAGATTCTCAAGGATTCTCCTAACTAAATTTACAAGTTATATGGAAATGTGTGATTTCTAAACGCACACCGAATATCATTAGGTTCGGATTACTATATCATATAGCTCTGCACGGGTATGTTAATTTCGGCGAGCCTTTCCTTACCAGTTTTAACTTAAATTAAGGATAGCAATTAAAAAACATAGTTGGGAGTATTGATTAAGCAATTGGCTCAAAATAAGTTTACAGTGAGTAAAAGCTTTTTTCTCCAAGTGTACTCTCCTACCAATACTCAAGCCAGGAAGGCTGCCTTGTCCCATGGAAGGTGTGTAAAGGTAATATTTATTATGTGTATATCTGACTGACAAACAACAGCAAAGAAAACAGAAGAAGAAAAACAACAACAACAACAACAAGCAGAAAAAAGAGAATAGTCAGTCCATGCGGCCCACGACTATAAAGGATAGAAGAGGAGGAGGGAGGTGATAGGAGAGAATAGCAAGGATAGAATACACGACAACTACAACAACAATTCTAGCGTGGCGTGCTGCCAATAGCTCAATAACACCCCGGGGATCAATTGAGATCTTTTTTGGGGATAGGCTCCAGCAACAGCTAAGGCCAAAGCAAAAAAAAAAAAAAAAATAGAAAAAAATGTAAACACAATGGGCAACTAATGACAAAAATAGGCGAAACAGTGGAACCACTCGAGAAATTATTAACCAGCCGACTAAATAAATTATATGATACAGCAGGGGTCAAACTTTGCTGATCTATGCGATTATCGAGAAAATTGCCAGAAAATAAAACTGATGCGCTTCAATTATCAGATTTGGGTCATAGCTAATTGTCTTTTGAGACTTTAAAATTCAGTTTTTTTTTTTCTCCTAGAAATTAAGAGTGTTAATTCCACGTTTAAATAAATTTAAGATATTTAAAGTCCAAGAATACTATATAATTATCTTGTTAGTATTTGGGGCATTTTCGTAGAGTATATTTTGTGCTAGATCCCATTAAAAGCTGTTCGACTTTTTTTGACATATTTTTAAATCATTTATTTCTATTTATATTATAGAAATACTCCAAAATCGATTCTAACATTTTCAAATCATTTTTTATCACAGTAGCTGAACCACTTATAACAAGATCTACCTCGACATATACTATAAAAAAATGCCCCAAATACTAACATTATTATTTATTTCTATTATAGAAATACTTCAAAATCAATTCTAACATTTTCAAATCATTTATTCCAACTTATTAACCACTGTGTCTGCGTCTTAGCCAGACAAATACTGGGTTAGCTTTTCGACCTGGTGGGCTCTCAGTGCCCAGTCACGATCAATAAAAAAGAGAAAAAATAAGTAGAATTCTTGTGGAAGACTCCAGTGTCAACGTGAACGGCCTTTGACCTGCTGTCAACCCGGCTTCATCATTCCGCAATTTTTGATCATCTTCTGCACAATTATTAAAGCTACGAAATATGCATTTTTTTTCATCAGATTTGTACCGAATTATTGCAGCAATATCTATCTGGGATTGTGGCAAAATCCCTTCACACTTCAACGAGCTGCAGATACCCTTTATTTTCGCACTTCAGAGAAGACCTGTGGTTTGGAGTGGAGCTGACTGTCAACTGTAGGTGGTCCACATTAGGTAACCCGAGAGTAATCTTAGGACTGCTCCGCCAGAGCCTTCAGAGTTGGAGATGCAAATGCTAAGAATGGAATACAACAATTATGCGCACATTATGCACAGAGACAGCCGCCAAGGCACAGAGCAGCAGCAGAGCTGGCAAAGAGAAGAAACAAAAGCAAAAGCAAAGTGCTTCTAAATTTAGAAGAAACGCCTAGGGGGACCGACCGGTTGCCTTCTGGGGTCGCTCGCTCTTCTAGGTGATTAACCGCACAAGGCCCCAGTTTTTACCCTGCTAAGAGACTGAAGAGACTGGCAGAGACGAGGCAGATGCGAACGCCTTCTAATTGCAACCCAGTTGCCAGCGGAAGCCATGTGACATCTATTTTTATGTATGCCGATTGCCCCGGGAGTCCATTAAAGAGTATATAATTCAGCTGATTATACCATAACTATCATATTTCATATTATATGGCTATGGATATATCATAATAGAGAAGTCAGCAGAGTGACATATTTAAAAATAATAATATTTGAAAATTCTATTATTTATTTATTATTATTTATAGAAATGTCTCATGAAATCCTATTTTGTGTTCACTTAATCGATCTATTAATCATCCTAATTTATTCTAATGTATTTTTTTGCGACTTATTTCAGCGAGAAATATTGAACCATAAGACGAACCGATTCGAACCAGCATAACCGACTGCTTTTCTAAATTGAATCAAAATAAATCCTGAAAATAAAACCGATCCTGATCCAATATTTCTTTTTCGGTTCAAAAATTATTTGTAATTATCCAAATTTTCTTTAAGATGCTTGAAAAACGTTAAGAGCAATTCCTTTTGGTAGAAAAACTCAATTCGAAAGTAACATATTTCTTAACCTAAAGTTTCAGTGATTTATTTGCATTTTTTTAATTGAAAAATACACATTTTTCAATATATATTTGGAAATAGAAAAAATTACGAACTATTAAAATTACCATTAAATTTTAATTTTTTAATTTCATTTCATTTCAAATTGTTGAGTATCTTGTTGCCTTCTTTATTTAAGTGGTGCTCTTTTTTGCCTCAGCTGTTTTGAAATATTTCTTCATTTTGTAACCAAAAAAATGTATTTTTAACAACTGACCCTAATAATTTTTTTGGTGGCTATTCTCGTTTCTGGCTAACAATTTGTGCAGTTTTCGGTTCTACTTTATTTTTGAGTATGTCAAGAGATGTTTTTAAATTTTATTGACACTTTACAAGCACCCGCCAGGTTTTTTTTTTGTTCTTATTTTTTTTTGGCTTTTGTTTATTTCTGGGCCGCAATTAATTTCGTGTCAAAAAGTTTGAAAGTTGAATACATTTTGGTTATAACTGGTCTTTTTGCGGCAATTGGCATAATTTTAATTGATGTGAATTACAGTTTTTTGTATAGCCACGAGGGAACTAATTCGGCGAGACGAAATTTTGAATAGTGGGCCAAGTGTAGAAATCAATTTTTAGCGTAGAAGAAAAAGAAAAGTATTAGGCATGCTCGACTAGAAAATACTCTGTAGGCATGCAGAATATCTGCACAGCCGAAGCTCAGCTGATCGTTTTATAATTTGTTATATTTTGAGCCAAGATTGAGAAGAACTTTAGTCAAATTTGAAAGTAATATCTCTTTAGATACTATCGATTTTCAGCTATACTGGGAAAGGTATATAAAATATGATTGAGACTCGATCTGCCTATGATATTAAGGGACCTACATACCAAATTTCAACTTGCTAGCTCAGCTAGTCTGCAAGATCAAAGCGTTTTGGCCAAGTTGAGCAAACCCTTCTTACCCATATTCTAGAGTATAAAAAGCTGTTAAGCAAATACACTTTAAACGTGTCCGTGAGTAGAAAACTTAACACTACGCACTGAGGGATGGAAGGGGAAACAGTGAGAGTATACACTATAGACAGAATAAGCAGATGACCCCCAGAAATTAGCACCAATTGTGGGCTTCTATTGAGGAAGTCATAGACCCAATGGAGGCCTCGAGGCTAACCATTTTCTTGACAGCCGTGAAACTTGGCACCACTTGCAACCTGTACCAAATAAATACGCGTAGAGTATGAATGGAGCACCACACACTCAACAAATATTCGAAAAAAAACGGAAACCTGTATTTACAAATAACCAGATATTTAGCTATATGCGTGTGGGGTAAGCACGATTCAATAGAAACTCATTTTGAATCGACAGCTGCTTTAAAGAACAACTGTATAAATAATTAACACAACAGTTGTGTAATATTGGTAGAATATATCTTTTGATACTCGCAGCTTGAAGATTGAATCAGCCACAAAATTTTCAATGAAAAATTGCTTATTTTTCTAATGATTGGGGTATTGTTCTTTAGAAACTCCAGGAACTAAGCGATCTATTGTATCAGCCTTACTAATCTCTAAGTTCCTTATCACATTTCCGAGTGTAAGCGACTCTTTTTCCTGACCAACTGACTGTCTGGCTTAATCATATGTTTTCCAACTTTGGTGTGGATTTTCCAAAACATAGTAAACATATATACTTAGAGTTTAAAGTATACTTTAGTGTAAGAGCCAATTCAAACATGATCGGAAATAAGCAAAATATCTTAAAGTATCATCCCATTGTCATATTTTGAATTGCAAATATGCCAAAATCCTAGCAAAATCCCCTGTGGAAACTTTCAATAATACATGCATCTAAAATATGAGTGATTCACATGAATGAATAGATATAGATAATGTAATTATTCTTAATGAATAAATAATAATTGAAAATTATTCTTAAAATTGAATACAATTTTTGGAATTCTATTATTGGATGACAGATCTTCGGAAGTCAGCAGATCGAATCATAAATATGTATATGATATGAGACAAATTTAACTTTCGTTCAATCAGTGTTTTTTTTTATAGACATTTTGTAAATCAAACCTACAAAACAATTTTACACTGTGCGGCATAACAAAGAAAACTCTCCCTTTCTCATTTCATTTCTTTATGTGTTTCTCGGAATCTACGCTTAGAATTAAGGGCCGGGTTCGGAATATGCCACCGAAAACTAATTAAAATAACAAAAATCCAATCAAAGCATAGAAACATAAAAACCCACAATACTTCACAGGGGAAACCGTCGAAGAGCCAAAAGAAAAAGAAATGAGTAAAAATTTCTTGGAGTTACAGAAAAAAATTTACATAGACTTTTGGAGTCTGCTTTTTTATGCTATTATACGTTTATTATTACTATTTTTTAATGTTCGAAATTTGTATTTAATAAACATAAAATCGTCATATTAAATAACATAAAATCTAAGAAAATAAAAAATGAAAAATGTTTGTATCTTACACGTGGGCAGAGGAAAATTTTCGTATCTATTTCGTTTCTTTTGAGAAAGTCACAGCTTCAGAGCGAAGAACTATGTAAATGTCAACAGAATTAAATGAGGGCATAGAGCATTGAAAAAAGTTATCTTTACTATATTTAAAAGGCTTAAAAACACCTCAAACAATGCGCTATCTTGGCTATTATTATCACAATAAACCATAGAAAAAAGGTTCTAAATTGTGTGAAAAAAAGCTAAAAGAAGCTTTAAAAAATTCAAAACAATTCTTAAGAGTCTTTTTTTTTATGATAAAAGAGTTTTCCTCCAGGTTCAGAAATTGCAGATAATTAGACATATAAATTGATAAAATTGAGAATAGAAGAGTTTTATTTTTTTATACCTTGATATTCTGCTATAAAAATATAATGATATCTGAAAGTTTTTATGATTCTTAGAGTATACGGCAGCTAAATAATATTATGTTAAGATTAAACCAATCAGTTGTTGATATATCTTTGAAAACCTATGAGTATCTAGGCTACAATTAAAAAAATCATTCTATAGAATTATCTTTAGTATACTTTTTGGAGTAAGATAGTAGATAGGCTCTTCTATTATCAGTAAGCCTCGATTAGGAATTTACACTTGATTTCAACAGATACAAAAATAATACAAAACTTTAGCGATAATTTCAAAGTTTAGACTAGAGATAAGACTTAACCTAAAAATACGACACAACGATTATAATGTTTGACTAATTCCGATTAGAATAGAATAATGTTTGCGTACCAGAAACCTATTGTCTGATCAATGCTGATGATTGCGGGCGTAGCTGCAGTTAGGGCAATCAAATGTATATACAAAAAAGAAAGATATACTTTCTATTATATACATTCTCAAAGATATATGGGTGTACATAAATTCAAGTAAATATCCATCTACATAAGAAAACATTTATGGGCCATGCTACAAGTCTATAAAAACAGTCCACAAGATATACAAACTGCATCTAACAATAAATTTATACAATTCAGAGAGGGAGAGAGTGAAAGATGCTCCTACACATAGAACCAGAGACTATTTATATACGCATGCAGTGGCGTAAGCTAGATCTTTTTTCATGGGGTTCATATCACATATTGATGAGATTCGTTTCTTCTACAACAATTTAAGTTCAGCTTCAGCACTTGGGTTATTTTAAGCATTTTGTTCTAGGCCCGTTCTCAGGTACTGAAAGATTCCTCTCCGAACTGATTGGCATTCCTCATTTCATCCCCCTTGCCCTAAGCCCCTGTCACTGTGCATTATGCAGTCCCCGAAAAATGCTTATTTCGACTAGTCGAACACATTCTGCTATGCACCTCAGTTTTCCCCACCTCCTTTTTCATCACACTTCCTCGGCCTACTCTGTGCCCCTCCCTTCCCCTCACACAAACAAGCGGTAAACTCACCCTATTGCATTCCAAGGCGGCAGCGCTGTGCTCCTCCCTCTGCCGAAAGCAGTGGCTGCATTTGCTCTTGTTGAATATATTTGGTGAGAATTTACGACAATCTGCGGTGCGTCCGCTGCTCGCAGTCGGCGTAGGCGTTGCTGCTGCTGCGACCGCTGCTGCCGCTGCTGCTGCGGCTGCAGCGGCTGTTGTGGATGCTATTGTGGATGCAGTTGTTGTTGTTGTTAACATTGAAGTTGACATTTTTTTGGTTTTTTCGTTTTTCGCACACAAATTTTAAAAAACTGTCGAAGAGCTTTTGAAAATAAACAAAAAAACAAAGCTCAGTTCAACGCAACATTGTGTGTGTTAGAACGAGACAAAAAAAGCGACAACAATTTGAATAATTTTTTGCACAATTTGCGCTTTTTTTTTTGTGTGTGCTTTTGATCAAAGTGTGCGGCGGGGTATGGGGGAGCCTCACATATTTATGCAGTTATTTTTGTTTTTGTTATTGTCTCTGCTGTTTCTTCTTCAACTGCTTCTTCTTGCTTGTTCCACAGAGACGCAGCGGCGCAGCAGCCGGCGCAGCTTTACCGTTGTTGTTGTTATTGTCGTATTCTTTGATGTTGTTCTTTTTGTGCTTCTGCTTCAAAAGAGAATCGCTGAATCAGCTCGTTTACGCATTACGCTTTCAACTTTAAATTCGCTAACTGTTTTTGTTATGCACGTTTTGCTTTGCCCTTTAGATTTTCATATCAACTTTATTTTAAATTTTTCTATATTTTTCTTTTTTTTTTCGGCAGCAATACACACACTAACACACTCGTACACTAATATTAACTAACACTCACGCATACACACACACACACACAAACGCGCGAGCGGGCGGGCGGGCGACGACGTTAAATTATTCAATTTTGCTTTGTTTTTCGGCTTCTTCTGCTTTGGAGCAAAAAAAAAGCACCAACAAAATACACACGACTGAAGTTTCGTTGAAGCTACGCGCGTTTTATTCCAATAGAAAAATGAGCTGCTCTCGGCACAACGAATCGGTTCGAATGTACACACGACACTGAACTGGCCCCAGCAAACGAACCCCCACAGAAACGAACTAGCTGTCGAGCCGCAACACTGTGCGAGTTGCAAGCGCCAAACATACAGTGGGGAACGAGAAAGAGAGAGAGAGAGAGATCGCACATGTTTGAGAGCGCCACAAAAGCAGGTAACACTTGCAGCATGTTGGCTAGCTCACTGGGGAGTGTTCTTGTATTAGATGATCTATTGATAACTTGGGGAGTTATTCTTTGGCATGAAATTTTAATACCCTATAATTTTAGCTTTGTACTAAATTAATGGCAGTTTTACAGCTTTTTTTCTGTATTTTTTAATTAAAGATTAGTTAATTAATAATTCACTTTCTACAAAAAAGAAAAAACAGTGTAAATTAATTCAAAAATAAGGCGAAAACTTCAGTTCAAATAAGTTCTGTGCCATGAGAACTGTGACATCACGCGCGTGCGCCACTCTTATACGAATGCGGAGAGCAAAGTAAGTCGCAGATCAAACAGCTGTTTTTGAGCTTTCAAACTTGGTTTGATAGCGCGTATTATTCAGCGATGGTGCTGGCTGTTTAGCGGGATATAAGCTAGAAAACGCAAGTAAATGTATTGATAAAAAGATAAACAATTCATTTTGAAACTTATTTTCTAACAATTTATTAACTAACTTTTTTTGAATACTTTAAACAGTATTTTTATCAATAATAAAACTTCTATTAAAATTTTGTTTGGAAATTTTTAAGCAGCTATTTATTCTTTGAATATCTCGTAGTATCTTTATACCATCGATAGTAGAAAAATTCTATAAAAAGAATAGATTTCAGTTTGCACTAATATTCTATTTGTTATTCTCCTTCTGTTCTTTGGCATATTATTTATAGATTAGTAATTCTCATTTATCTATCCAGAAGATAATCTTGTGCAACTGTTCTTAATGGGTTTTTTAACCTTCCCTCTCTGTGAGATGAAATGAAAAATGTTACGGAAAATCAATGTAGCCGGCAATTTGTTGTTGTTGTTGGCCTCTTCGTTTCCAACAACAATAAATAATAATAATAAATAATTAGAATAGCAGCAATTAACTGCACGCTTCATTAGGAGAGGAAACCTCAGACAACAAATTTTCAAGTGTGCAGCAACACAGCGATAAAGCAGAAGAGCCAGAGAGAGCATAGACGAAGAGAGAGAGAGAGGGAGAGATGTAAACCCAAAATGAACCCTTTTCACGCACCTTTCGGATGGGGGAATAGCGTGTAATGAGAGTAGAACAAAAATTGATTAATTGTTCGAACGAAATGGGAGGTCGAAAGGAAACCAGCATGCAACTACACAGAGAGAAATATGTTCTCTATTTTATATCATTATATTATATCAACTTATATTATCTGATCGAGAATGATATATCAACAAATTCGACTCATTACTACTAAAAATGATACCCTGAAAAACCTTTTTCATTTTCCACTTTTGTTATATCCGAAAGTGATTTTTCTCAGTGTATAACAGCGCTAGGGAAGAGCAACACTTGATCAAATATTTTGAATGAAACCTGCAGGCAAAAATATTCTTTGTCGGTTGGATCAAAGCGTATAAGTAATAATCACGATCCACTAATTATTTCATATTTTTCATACGTCCCACTGGACACTTATGCAGGCCTCTCCATTTGATAAAAAATCAATTTTTCTATATCTGGAATGGAAGTATTGAATCTAAAGAAATACCTTATAGCTGCCATAGGTTATAAGGAATTGATTGAAACACTTTTTTGCTTCTAGATTTCTCTATAGATATATGTATAAAGGATATATCATAGAAGAGTATTTATAAGGAGAGTGAATATCCAGGTAGTTTTTAAATATACATTTTATATAGGACGAACTATTAACTGATAATAACTGATATATCATAGAGAGAAGGAGAGCATATAACGGAACAGGAAACAAAATTCCCTCAAATATTTATCTAAATTCCACTTCAAAAACTGTGAATAAAGTGAACATCGAGGGAATTTTACCTGGTATAATTGTCTTCGAGCCTCTCAAACATATATAAACTTTATATAATAGATCTTCCGGATAATTTGTAAATAAGGGAAATATTATAGAGAGAAGGAGAGTATACAAGAACAGGAAATAAAATCCCAACAATTCCAAATTCAATTTCAAAAACGGTGAGTAAAGCGAATTTCCAGGTTGTTCATTCTTCTGGTGTAATTGCCTTCCAGTCACTCAGAAAGATTCAATTCCGAGGCATATTGCCTCATACGAGTATAATGGCTTCTTTTGTGGCCAGTGAATTGTTGTTGTTGTTGGGAATTGTTGGAATACCTGCAACACGGCTTTAAAATGCATTACAGCATATTGATTTTTCATCTTTTTTGTTGTTGTTGTTGTTTCTTTCTTCTTTTTTGTTGCTACTTCAATTGTTGGTGGCTGCCACTCGATTTGCACATTTTGCACTCTCATTCAAATGTCAATCGAGTCACGCGCGTCTCTCGGCTAACTGAATAAACTGAACCCACTTCCCCAGATATTTCTCTATGTTTGAAAAGGGTATTTTAATTGTGTCACGAATTATGTAAAGTCCTCCAACAGGTAACTAATACTCTCTCCTTCTCCCCCTCTCTCCCTCTCTTTCTTTTCTTATCAGTATCTGTAACTATATCCGTATCTTTACCTGTATCTTCTATCTTCTATCTTCTATCTTCTATCTTCTATCTTCTATCTTCTATCTTCTATCTTCTATCTTCTATCTTCTATCTTCTATCTTCTATCTTCTATCTTCTATCTTCTATCTTCTATCTTCTATCTTCTATCTTCTATCTTCTATCTTCTATCTTCTATCTTCTATCTTCTATCTTCTATCTTCTATCTTCTATCTTCTATCTTCTATCTTCTATCTTCTATCTTCTATCTTCTATCTTCTATCTTCTATCTTCTATCTTCTATCTTCTATCTTCTATCTTCTATCTTCTATCTTCTATCTTCTATCTTCTATCTTCTATCTTCTATCTTCTATCTTCTATCTTCTATCTTCTATCTTCTATCTTCTATCTTCTATCTTCTATCTTCTATCTTCTATCTTCTATCTTCTATCTTCTATCTTCTATCTTCTATCTTCTATCTTCTATCTTCTATCTTCTATCTTCTATCTTCTATCTTCTATCTTCTATCTTCTATCTTCTATCTTCTATCTTCTATCTTCTATCTTCTATCTTCTATCTTCTATCTTCTATCTTCTATCTTCTATCTTCTATCTTCTATCTTCTATCTTCTATCTTCTATCTTCTATCTTCTATCTTCTATCTTCTATCTTCTATCTTCTATCTTCTATCTTCTATCTTCTATCTTCTATCTTCTATCTTCTATCTTCTATCTTCTATCTTCTATCTTCTACCTTCTACCTTCTATCTTCTATCTTCTATCTTCTATCTTCTATCTTCTATCTCTAGCTCTATCTCTATTTGTATCTGCATCTACAGCTGCCCTTCAACTTGATATCAAAATCAGCCTGCAACTTTCAATTGGATATTTCAAAAAATTATCAACACTTGTAGCCTTTTTATGGCTGATTTTCGTAGATTTTCCTATGGCTTGATTTTCCAACTTGTTGTCGCATTTGTTGTTGTTGTTTTTGGAGTTGTTGCTGTTGCTACATATTAAATTCATTGCAGCTGCAAGCAACAAGCCGAATCACACTTTCACTTTTCTATGCTAATTTTGAGAAAAAAAGCGCGCAAAAAAAGGCTAAAAAAATATTAAATTTTATAAGGCGCATTTTATGTTTTCGAAACTGTCCTTTTACGGATTTTTTTTAGTCTTCTGGGTGCATTGACTTCTGGCAGATTTATGAATTACCATATAATTTTTATGGCCGGCACTTTCGAAAATCGCCCATCGTTGATGGGTTTCGTTTTCTTCCTGTTGTTGTTTCCCAATATTTTCTTTCTTGTTGTTGGTATTTTTCTGTATTCTGTATTTTTGTGTATTTTTGGGTATTTTTAGTCACGTTAGGGCCGCTTGATTAATTTATTTTTAATTTTAATGCCGCGTTCGAGAATCTAATCAAAATATTTGTTTGGCTCAAAGCGTCGGCACTTTAGGCCTTTTTTTTTCTTGTTCATTGCGAGAAGACGGAAATCTAACTGCAGAACAATGATTTATGTTTAAATTGCGACTTATGTTTATTAAACGGCAGCTAAAGAAAACCAAATTGAGGGGGCGGAACGAACAAAAAAAAAAAAGCTAACTTTTAAAAATAGCTGCGAGTCTTTTTCTGAAATTTATTGGCTTCTTTGGGCTGAGTGTTTAGCATTTTTATAAGCCCAAATTTTTATAAGTTTAGCATAATTCTGTGAACATTTTCGAGTTTGGTTTTAAGGCAAAACTCTTTTTAAAATTGGTCTTTAAAAACCAATGAAGATTGATGGCTTTAATACAAGGATTACTTAATTAAAGCGGCTAGCATCAAAGAGGTAGCAAAAGATATTAATTAATTGCTCTATTAAGCTGTATTTTTGATTTTTTTGGTTCAAGAGTTCTACTTCAAGTTGTCGCTAATCAAATAAGAAACCAAAGGCTTTGAATATCCTTCCTATCCTTTTAGCGGTTTTATATAAACTTTTTTATCTAGAACTATATGAAATTTCCATAGTAAAAGCTCTTTAAAGCCTACAAACTTCTATAACTTTTTCGAAACTGAACCGATTTTGGAATTGAATATTTTGGGAATGGTTGTACATTTATATAAATTAATTATTAATTAATTATTAAGTTATTTAATAAATATCTTTAAATTTTCAAATTAAAATTCTTGAAAACTTTTTTTTTATGAATAAAAAGTTTAAATATTGAAATTTCAAATTACCATTTAGTATCGATTTGGTCTGCTTAAATTAGTATTGAAAACTATTTTAAACTTGATTCTGAGATAGCCAATTTTTGGATAAAATTTCAAGCCAAAAATAAAGAAATATTTTAAAAAATTTAGCTTTGATAAATTTTTGTCAAGATTTTTTTAAAGAATTTTTTCATTTTTTTTCACTATTTTAAGGGATGAAAAAACATTAGTTTGTCTTAGGTAAAATGGATTAATTCCACTCAGATTAGTTCCCCTTTTAATAAAGATGCTAATTAAATAGAAAAAGGATCCTATAGAGTCTTTAATTTTGATATGATGCGGAGATACGACTATTCGTAAGCTTCCGTTTCACGACGCAGTCAATTTAAAAGAAAAGAAAAGAGAAGAGAAGCGAAGAAAAGCGAGGAAAAAAGCTTATCAAAGAAACTCATTGGCAGCAACACTTCCTCGATGAGGAAGCACTGTCCAACCAAAATGCAGACATGGGCGTTAACTCAGTCAGCGGCCATGGGCCAGTCGAGTTGGCCAAAACCAAAAACAAGCTAACAAAAACAAAAACCAAAACAAAAACAGGCTAACAACCAGAAGAAAACTCTGACCATTTGGCTGTCTGACGGCAACCACCTGTGAACAATTTCCCATACCGCCAGGCCAAAATAAAGAAAAACCTCATGAAAAACTCGTGAAAAACGCCGCAAATCGACGTCTGACAGTCTATGGCTGGTACCAATTTGCCGTCGATTCGCGACTCACGCCAAAAAACCAAACAAAACACCAATGCGACAGAGAGAGAGAGACAGAGAGAGACACAGGGAGAGAGAGAGAAACGGAGGGAAATACGCGAATCAAGAGGAAATCGGGAGGCGTCCATAGACCTTTTGTGAAAGTGAAAATTTTATTTTTTTTTTTTTCAATTTTTTTTTTCAAAAGCAAAGTGAGTGCGCAACGGCAACGGCAACATCAGCGTTTGCTACCTTGTTTCTCCTTTTTTCAAAAATATATAAAATTTTGAATACTCTTCCAGATTTTAAGGCTAATTTTGATACATATTTTCAGCGGTTTTTCTATTTTAAATAAGCGTTAAAACTTTGCCAGTTTTTTTTTAAATTTTTTCGTGTTGCCAAAAACTTTGAATTTATTTATTCAATTTTTTTAAAACAAAAAACTTTTTGCTGGAATTTTAAATTATTGTCAAAAGATTTTAGTGCTTTAATTTTTTAAATTAATATTTTTATTTAATACCGAATCTGCACTGTCTTCAAATTCAGTTATAGAGCTTTATCAAACTTTTATTTTCAGAGCTTTTATTTCCAGAGCTTTTTATATTTTGGAAGTTCCGCCTCCAAGGGAAAAATTGTTTATCAGAAATATATCAAAATACACACTTTAATATTGACTAGCCTCGGGCAAAGCCGGGTAAAACTGCCTAGTGTTCCATATAATACCAAGATTGCTTTTATTTCAAAAATAAAATCGACTGAAGATTTCAAAACTGGCAAGAGAGAATAAATTCTGTGAATTTTGGCTGAGAGGAACAACTTTAATAAAGATTATTCCCTTATCAAAAACTGAAGAAAAAAAGAGTATTGGTTTGTCGGCCTGCTCGAAAATACGCAATTGTCAAGTGGGGCTCTGATAATTGACTCCAAGCGCGTGAATAATAACAAACAACAGGCAGTTAGGAAATCGCGTTTCATTAACATGGAAAACGAAAATTTAAAATAGAAAATGGTAAATGGAAAATGGAAAATGCTGCAAGAAATTGGGGGGAGACAAAACCAGCGACTGACATGTGACGCGCAGCAGCTTTTAGCTATTTTTTTTTTTTTTTAGCTTATTTTTATTTTGGCGATTTAACAGTGCGTATACGTATTGCGAGGCTGAGCCTGAGACTGGGGCTTATCTATTTGCCAATTGACATTACCGGTTTTTTTTTTTTTGGGAAAGTGCAGCGAATCAGAAGACCAATTTTATTTTTATTTTTGTATTTTTTTTGTCAAGGCGACAACAGCATAATTTACCGCTAACTCTTCATCATATGCGCCTAGGAAATATTCAAAGCCAAGTTTTTTTTTTTTGGCACGCAAAGCGGCTAGTTTTGGCCGTTTTTTCGGCCATTTGGCGTGTCTTATGATTTATATGACATGACAGTCAAATGAACAGAGATTTATTTTTCAATGCTGCATTTTTAATGATTTTTTGGAAGGCATTTCAAATCGAATCCAACCAGCCAGACGAAGATTGAGACACACAGCCAAAGACACAGAGACACGCAATTGCCGCCCAGTCACCCAACCGCTGCTGCTGCTGCCCAGTTCCCAACAATTCATATTAATCTCGGCTACCCGATACCCGCTAGCCGCTACCCGCTCTACCCGCTAACCGCTCTACCCGCTAACCGCTACCCGCTACCCGCTAACCGATTGCATGTGTTATTTCTGCTCGTGTGTGAGAGCTCCAATTTGTGCACCTGCTGGCAAAAGCAAAGCAAAAAAAAAATAAATAAAAATAAAAATCAATTATAAATCGCTTGGGCGGTTTCAAATCAAAATCCAACTGGAAATTGTAAAGAAAAACCTATAAATAAAAATACACCGAAACTTTGTCACCCTTTCAATAAATTGTATGCAAATTTTTTAAGCATCGCTCAACGAAATTGCATCCAAAGGAATGGAATTTCTTTTGTTTGTTTACTTTTTAGAGGTTTATTTGTATTTTATATTTAAACTTAAAATAATCACAAACTATTTAAAGTTAGCCTGAAAATATTTTCTGAGCCAAAAGCCTGAAAATCTCTGCTAAGCAGAACTATTCAGCTTCAATTCTGAACAATTTCTAAATCTATAAATATAAATATTAAAAAATAAATAAATTATGAATATTATATAAATATAAAGCTAAAATAGTCACAATTTGATGAATTTTAATAGTTTTTTCAATTGTTGCAAGGGTTTTAAATAATAATTTCACTTTTGGCTGCACTTGACCCACTCTTTTTTTTTTCTTCTCTTCAAACGCAGACGCAGAGCAACAGCTGCGACTATTCCGTCTGTCCGTCCGTCTGTCCATCCGTCCGGATTCGGATTCGGACAATCTGTGCTGGCAGATAAATCATATAATAAACACAGCGGGATATTTAGCTGTAGCCAGGCAAAAGACTGACTAACTTGTCGAGACTTTGCTTCAAGTTTAGACTCGGACTCAGATTCAGATTCAGATTCTGAGACGGAGACGGAGACTGAGAATCTTGAGACTCTCTTAGACTCACTTGCTGACTCTCTGCTGAGTCACGGATAACAAAACTGAAAGCCTTCATAAAGCTGCACAGAAGGCTTAAGCAACAACAACAACAACAACAACAACAGCAACAACATAAAAACAAATTAAATTAAACAACAAGCGATGCGAAAATGCAAAGTAAAAGTCAAAGAGTCTAAAAAGAAAAAAAGTCTGCGCCTTAAAATTGCATTTCATATGCGAATTTAATTGAATTTTTACGATTCGATTTGGGTAAGCGACAACAGAATTACACTAAGAAAAAAAGAGTGCAGTTTTTAGAGGATAATTTCTAGAAAATATTAAAAGAATTTTTAGTAAGCCAATGAAATAATAAATAAATAAATAGAAAATAAACAGTATCTCAACAATTCTCAAAAACATTTTTTTGGGTTTAAAAAAATTAATTTTTTATGTTTTAATAAATAACATAATGAAATATTTTCATTAAAAATATTCAAATAATTTTTTTAGTTGTTGAAAATGTTTTTTTTCAGTGCATTTTTATGTAACAATATACCATTTTATTGGTTCTTTATAAAGTGTAGCCCCAGCCAGACTTTTGTTTTTATTTATTTTCTGTTTCTACAAGCAGGGGCATACTTTTTTAATTGACTGTATTTAAAAACTTTTTTTTTTGTTTAAAATAAATTTTTTCTGTTTGGCTAAACATTAAACTTTATAGCAGATTTTTGAGTGGTATAAAACTGAAAGGCATTTCAAAATAATGAGTATAACTTCCAACTAGAAAAACTATTCAAAAAATCTCCGCATGCTCAACTGTACAGGGTATCTGCAAGTCGTGCAGGCACTCGCTGGAAAAAGGCATTCTAAATTGTGTTTTATATAAGCAAAGTGCACACAGTGTGGCAACTGCATTTGAATACAATTAGCAGTTATGATTTTCACTTTTTGTTTCATTTTATTTTGGCTTTTTATAGCCAACAATTTCCCATTGTTGTTGCTGTTCGAACTCATGTGGCAACAGCAGCAACAACAACAACAACGAGAGAAATATTCGAACTTTTTGGGTGCAATGGCCAAGAGACACGTGTGTCTTTATCCATCTGGGATGATTGCATGGCCTGGCCTGGCCGACTGCTGGACCGTTTCGGACGGCGTGGACAGACGGCTTGGGCTGGTAATTGTTGGGCATGGTAATTTCATAAGAGCAGCGATCGGCTCAGCTCGAATCATTTTCGATTGCAAAACGACAACAACAGCAGCAGCAGCAGCCAGCAACATTGTGTTGCACATGTCGAGAAAAACAAGTAAGAGCTTGTCTAGTCGAGAACTTGCTCGACTTTAGGATACCCTGTAGGCAGCTGCTGAAGTTCTTTTAAACAGAAATGTTCCTGCTCAGAGTTCCAGCAACATATTTGCTCCATCAGCAGCAAATGTACATTTTTCTGCATTATTTGATCAAATGTTCTTCTATACTAACTTTATTTATAGTCTAGAAACAATACTGCAAACTTTTCCATCATCATTTATTCTGCATCCACTACAGAATGTCCCTTTTTCCACATCAGTCGTAGATCAATGAATGAAAAGCGTCTTTGTTTTTGAAGCTCCCTTACTTAGTTCCCCTAAGAATCATTATTTTCCCACTGCGCACTTTAATATACCCATTTCCCAGTACTTACAGGGTATTCAAAATTGTGAGCTCAGACTCAAAATGAATGACCAAATGACGGAGCTATGTGTGATGCAAGTTGCAACACCGCCAAGGGTGACCAATTGCCCAAAAAAAAAAAAAAACTACAAGTAAAAGAAATTAATTTGCTGCTCATGATACGAGCAGGCGATCTGTGATCAGTGTTCAGTGATCACTGATCAGCGATCACTGAACATTTTGTATTACATGTATCAGCTCTTAGCTCTTATCAATTTACAGTGTTGCGGCCCAAAAGTAAAAGTATTCAATCAATTTTCGATCTTTGAATGAATAAAAAGAAATACCCACATATCATTTGGCTTTTTTTTTGGACTCTGCGATTGCCGCACTCAAGCAAATTGAGGGTATTACAATTTTGCCGGGAAATGCACAGGAAAATCAGTCGTTTCCGACTCCAAAAGAGATATTTAAGAGCGGAAAATGCGATTTTATAGAATAGTTAAATAAGGTGACTCACGCGGAGAGAAAGAGTAACTGCAGTCTGAAAAAACTAAGAATGGAAAGTATTAAGATTAAGATTAAATGAAAATGGGATAGTTTTAGATTAATTGATTAATCCTTTCCATTTTGTATATTTAAAATGAATTCATATACTTAAGGAATAGACGGCCAAGCCAATCCGGCCAAAATCAAGTCCTCACTTTGGTTTCAGGGTCTTCTTAATAAGCTTCAAAAGCTTTCCAGCCACAGAGCTTTGTCCTATTGATATATTGATAATATATTGCATCAAAAAGTAAAGTACTCCATATATTATATGGTTCAGATACGCCCTCAAATCCATTATAATTCACATAGGAAAAGTGCAATCAGTTCTCAGAAGAGCAAGTCGACGGTTCAATACGTGAAAAGATGAGCTGATTGAACTTTCCTTTTTTATTGAGTTTTCCCCAAGTGCTGAGCTTGAGTATTTTCAATCAAAGCCAAATCAATTGATAAGTCGACAAAATAATTTCAAGTGATAGAAAATTATTTTATCCACTGTCTTTGCGGCCTGTCAACAGCGTCGTCAACTTGACCTAAACACCTCAGTTAAAAGCGTTTACAAATTACGGCTTAATCGCGTGCTGCTTGAACCCTACAACAACAGCAACAACAACCTTAACAACAACAACAACAACAACAAAGAGCACAAGTTGCGATGTCAGCATCAACTTCAAAGTAAACCACGGAAAAACAAACTTGGAAACTGTCTACGGCTGTCTCAAGGCATTGAAATTCTTTCAGTCTGCTCAGACTCAAGCGAGTCTCTCAGTCTTCCAGTCTTTCAGTCTGTCAGTCTCGCTGTCTGTCCGTCTTTCTGTCCTTCTGACTGGTACCTGAACAATGGCAAATGCTTTTCTTAGACTTAATTAACACGAACTTGTAAATAAGTACAGCAAAAGTTGGAGTTGTTGTTGTTGTTGTTGTGTGACGCCCAGCTTGACCTTGCTTTAATGAAGCCAATATAAAGTCTTTAGTGCCCCCCTTCTCCCCCGCCCCCCGCCCCCCGCCCCCTCCACACATATCGTTTAAAACTTAATTATTCTAATTGAACACGATCTGGCAACGCCGTATGACTGACTGACATTTGAATGTCAATCAATGTGTCAAACCAAAGAGAAAATAACAACAAAAAAAAAAAACAGCCACAACGTTTGTTATAGCCGTTAGTATTTCAGCTCAGTGCATGTTGACCAAAATCTAAAAATGTCAGGCCAATTTCACACGTCAACAACAACAACAACAACAAGAACGGCGTAGAGTACCACAGAACACATCATGAATATGAATGTATATATATATATATATGTATATATAGTCCTACTTAAACGCAGTGGCGTCGCTGGGGGCTGCTTTGGGCTGTGACACTCCCCTTGGCCCAAGCGTAAAATTGGATTTCTCTGTTGAATAATAATGATAAATTCGAGCCGGTCAAAATAAAAAGAATAAAAATTAGAAAGATCGCTAAAATTCAATATTAAATTCCAGAATTTTTACGAATATATTAAAACCAGCGGGGCATTCAGCTGGTTTTAATATATATTATAATCGAGCTGAGATTTTTGGATTCGATTCAATTCCTCATCTTGGTTTTTGGTTCTAGAATTGTGCCAAGAGCTCTATAAAAATTGGTTTCTACTTTCAAAATTTTGAAAAATTTATATAAATTTTGTAATTGAAGTTAATGAGTGGAATACAATAAGACAACATCATCTAGACTGATGCTAAATACAGGGAAATATTAATTTTAAGTTCTAAGAGATTTTTTTTAAACTATTTCAAATAAGACTTTTTCTAAAATATTTTCCAAGCTATTTAAAATTCTATTCTATTCTATAAGACTTTCTAACCTATTTCAAATAAATCTTTTCTAAAACTTTGTCTAAACTATTTCAAATAAAACTTGGAAAACTTAATATTTTTGTACGAGAATAAATAAATATATTTTTTCTGTTCACGCTGAGAATTGTTTTTATGATAATTCAGGGGAGGAAATAGCAGACATTATTAATCTTATATATAGAAACCTTATTTCAATTAAGAAATTATTTGAATAAGACCCCTTGATAATAAATTGCAGCCTCAGCCACTGGATGTGCATGCGAATATGTATGTCTATAAGTAAAATCAGAAAATGAGAAATGCGTTGCAGAACTCCTCTGGCCGCTGGGCCTTCAGTCGATAGGACGGACCGAAGACGTGCAAATTGAATGAATGACTGAATGAGGTGGCAAAAACAACCAGAGCGGATGTACAGTGTCTCAAAAGTATTCGAACTACAGTCTACAATTTTCTTCAATATATTAACAAATAAAAAGCGATCCTCATCGTGTTGGAAACCGAAAAAAACTATGCAGAAAATAATAAATTTTCCAAGTAAATTGGAAGCTGTATGATACAGTTGTCTGATCAGACCGATATATATTAGCAAATTATAGAAATGGAAATAAATAGAAAGTGTTCTATATTAAACAAATATGATTTAGCGGTTTATTTAATGGGTTCGAAACAATATTTCGCCTGCGAATTCCGCTTTTATTTTTCAAAAATGTTTTAAATAAAACTCAGAAAAAAATGGTTAAATCTAGCTTAAGATTCGACTGTTTTTCAAAGGCTAAAGTTGGCTAAATTATGCGTGAAAATTCCTGGAATTCGGACTTCTTACCGGCCTGCTTTAAGCCCTGTTTGGTTACAGCCTTTGAACCACTGTAACTGAAGCGAACATGGAAATCAAGTGAGGTAGTTGCGAATAGCAGTAGTCAGTTAGCCATGGCCATACTCATCGGCCGATACGCAAAGAAATGTTCGCCCGAAAGCGAAAATATCAGAGTATAGCACACACCTGTTATAATTGGGGTCTGGTAATCGTATAACCAAACAGAGTTTCCCCGCGTATTTGCATGCTTTGATATAGGAACATTTGGAATCGGAACGTGAGTTGTCATAACTTTGCCTAATATTTTTCTCGTTTTTTTTTTTGGTAGGTGAAAATGCAATCAAAGTTGTCCAAGACGATGACGTCTGAGAGGCCTGAGAAGTGGTTAACTGGCAAGTTGACGGCTTCTGCCTCAACTTGAGCGATCTTTAATTAACTTGAATAAAGTTTTATATATTTTTTTTCGGCATTTTTCTCATTTGCATTTTACACACATTTTACCCGATATATTTATATATATATATGTATATATCTAACGATCTGTAGACACCTGCTTTGGACACTCGACAGTGTCGTGATTCGAGAATGAATTAAGAGTCATAAATGCCACACCCAGGCCTAATTTAATTATTTATTCACAGCAATAAACGAGCAATCGGATCGAAAATAACATAAACTTTACCTAGTTTTAGGTAGGTTTATTTTACCTGATTTTTTATGAGCTATGATTTATGTTTCGAAAACATTTATCTTATCAGATATTCAAAAATTGTCACACAACATTCATTAGCATTTTTGGGCAACAGATTTTCGTAAATTAGATATGTAATTATTAAGCAGTTCTATTCGAAAATCGTGTGAAAAATATTAAAAAATATCGGGTACACTTGGGCATAGCTTAGAGCTGCTTAAAATGAATAATAAAATATATATTAAAATGAATATATAAAATTAATTGTTTATAATTAATAATATTCTCATATGGATAGAAACTATTATCAAGGCTGCAAACCAAAATAAAGCAAAGTGATTCTCTGGTTCAAGATCAGTTTAAGCTCTGCTTTTGGTTCAAGTCAAAATCGGGCTAAAATTCGTAGTCCTTTAAAAACTTGGCTTATAATAGATCTAAGCTACCAAAAATATTCAATTTTAGACCCAAAATAAACTGCTTTAAACATATCTCAAGTTTCTAAAACCAAATTTAAATATTGAAATATAATTTTGTAACCGAACCGTAAATATTGTTTGGGCTTTAATGCAGTTGCGGCTATATTTTCTTAGCCAGGTTCAGCTTCTGGCTTGCTGCAACTTAATTAAAAATAAGGTTTTCCAACCAGCTTTTATCCTGTTCACTTTAAAACCGATTTGCAGGCTTCATACGAAATATTAATTTTCCTTTTTTTAATCACAAATTTTACAGAGTATTTTCTAGTCCAGCTTTCCAGAGTAAAACAAACTTCTGTCTGTTGACTCCTATTAAAAATAGCCAGCAGCTTATAAATCGCTTTCGAAATGGAAATTATAAATAGAACTCATAACACTAAAAGGGAAAATATTCTCTCTGTGGCATATTCTAAAATGATTTGGTCCATAAGAATTGGCTGTATTAAATGATTTATTATTTAATAAATACAAAATGGCTTTATCCAATTTATCAACACGCCAAGGCGACTGCAGCTCCCGACCCTATTCTGCTATGGGTCCATTAAGAGCTATAAATATAACAAATATGCACATAAAAGTTACTCATATAAACAAATAGAAATTTCAGTCTTTCGGTTTCTTTCGGCCAGCCCAAAACAGAATTCAAGCCCAATGAGAAATGCCAATGCACGTGTCTTGATCATAAATTTAAAACATGTTTCAAATGTGGCCGAGGCGCAGCAGGGTGGTGGCAGGCGGCAGGCGGCAGGCGGCAGGCGGAAAGATCGGCGGAGTCCACAAAATAAAAACAAAAAAAAAATAAGAAAAACAACGCTGCAATAATAAACGCATGAAAATATGCCTGAGGCGTGCGCCAAACGATTTCACCTACCCAACTCTTAAGTACACTGAAAAAAAAAAGCTAAGAAAAATTTTCAGAAAATAAATCAAAGAAAATTCTAAATAGAATTTGAAAATATTTTGTAACCCTCAATACTCAATATTTCTGTTCTAGTCTTTAGAAATCCATATTTCTTCAAGTCTTAAAAAATTGTCTGTTCGCCTATTTTCGAAATTTATCTCCAAGATAGCTAAGAAAATTAATACTAAATATATTTTAATTAATATTAATTTTAATGTAAAGTGAAGAGACGTATTATGCCTAGGAAAGGGTATTCTTAATCCGTAAAATTTTGGAATATTAGAAAAACTCTATCACCTTTTGGCTAAATCAATTTCAAAGGTTTTAGAATTCTTCTTCGGTTTTGTAATTCTTTAATCGTCTTAAATCGACTTAGTCGATTGAATAATATATAAATAAAGAAATAAAAATAATTATTAATTTAAACAATTTTTTCTTAAAATTAGAAACCAATTTCTAAAAAGTAGAAATCAAGATTTAATTTAAAATAATATTTCAGAAATTTTAAATTAAGTTTTAAATTTAGTTTTATTTTGATTTTTTTCTTAAAGCTAAATGAAGAAATTAAGACTTAAAGAAAGAAGTAATTAAGGATTATTTCGAATAAAGTACAAATTACAACTAAAACCTAATTAATCTAAATTTTTTCTTTTAATCAGCGTTGATATTTTCTTTTAAGAAAGTTATTACTAACTTTAAGCCAAATAATTTAAAAAGGATTTTATTACTTTTAATAAGTTATTGTTTATCAAATGAGGACTTAATCTTAATATAAAGATATCAATTTAAGATTTTTATTTATATTTCTAGAAATTAGGAAATTAATATCGTATAACCTATTTTTTTCTCTGAGTGTAGAAGTCGTGAAATGGCTGGAGTAGCGGGAGGTGTTGTGGCACTGGAGGAGTAGATGCAAGGGGCCCGCTGTCACTTTTTGCATAAACGCACCCAATTTTCAATGTTGCCGTAGAGGTGCGTGCCCCAAACACAGCAAGAGAGAGAGAGAGAGAGAAAGAGAGGTAGAGAGAGCGAGCCAGAGAGAGAGAGAGAGAGAGGGGGTAGGGGAAAGCGGGGTCCATTGGCCACATGCCAGTGCGTATGGCCGACTGTGGAGCAGCAGGGCGGCGGGGAGAAGGAAAATGGGCTTGTGGAATTGGAAATGGAAATGGGTTCGGGCGCTTGCAGAGCCGCGCCTCAGCCGTGGGCGCAGTCCACAGTCCGCCGTCCGCAATCCGTCTATTTGCAGCCGAGAGCTCACTCAGCTCCTAACTGCAATAGAGATGAGCGCGTGTCGTGATTAGAAATTTTCCACAAGAATCTTTAGCTATTAGAAATATTTATTAGGAATTTCCGAACGCACTTAATATTGTGCCTTAGTTCGTGTCACGATTGGGCACGCGCCCATCTCTAGGCCGAACTACTTTGGGTTCGGTTTGGTGTGTTGTTAGCTCGGCTTTAATGCTTCTGTAATGGCGCACAAATTGCCAGTGTTGCTGTTGTTGTTGCTGTTGTTGTTGTGGAGGGGTCTTTGAGCTTGGCTTGTACCCATCGCCATGTAAAAAGGTTCGTGCTCTGCATTACCAATTTTTATTTATTTATTTTATTTCTTATTTTGCCGCACAGCCAAAGCTGCAGAAGACATCAGGCAACAGCGCAGTGGCAAATGTCACAGTCGACGAATAAAGTTTTTGTTAGCCAAAGTTAATGAATGACTTGGTTTACATATGAAGACATATCCCCAGCAGAGATTCTTTATGTGCCATTCAAGCTTTACGGCTTAATCCAAAATCTCTGCAGCAAATTGAAGAGTTTCACCCATTTTGAACCCATTTTCCGAATGTCATTCAAGTCATTCGATGAAGTTCGTAACCAACGATGAAAATAAAAGGTGGAACTGAAAAATAGGGGGCTTCAACTCAGGGTGGCTTAAAAAAGAAAAGCCACATATTAAAATTTTCTATAAAAATCTTTATAAATAAAATTTTATATATAAATAGTTGATTTTTGGGTTCAAGAAAACGAAATAACACTGACCTATGCGATTTTTAGGGGTTTATGTTTTGGGTTCAAGAAATCGAAAAGAAACGAACCTAAACTGTTTTTAGGGGCCTCTGACAAATGATCTGGTTTTTATTTAAGTGAAAATATTTCAATTTATTAATTGATTATTAAACTTTAATTATTATTATTCATTTTATATTCTAAGTGTAGAAAATATTAAAAAAAACTTTATTCATTTTTAAACTTTTCTGAAACTGATTTCCTGGAAAATAAGATTAACTAATATAAATATGATAATCTTATTTTACCCCTGAAAACAAAAAAGGTTTCAAAGGAAATGAGTTCTGAAAAATTTTAAAAATTAAATTTTATTTAATAGACTAATATAAATATGATAATCTTATTTTAAATCAGCTTCAGAAAAGTTTAATAAATTTAATTTTAATTAATAAACTAATTTAAATATGATAAGGAATATTATATCAAGATAATCGACTCTGAATGTTTTCCATACGCAACCGAATCGATAAAAAAAATCGCTGTAAATTGTTTTTTAATAATTTCCCCTATTTCCCCCTATATTTAATTTGCACCTGCATAGAGAATACCCATATAATACCTGTATTTCTTTTCCAGCGGCCCATTTCACTTGAATTTCACTTCTGTTACAGGCGGGAAATCAAAGGGATCTCGAGATCGGCTTTGGCATCGGCTCTGGCATCGACTTATGGGATAATTAAGGTAAACATAGCGCATTATAGAGCACGCCTTGGGGGCAATTAAGGTGACCATGTGTGCATAAAGAGATGAAGACTTTCGTGCAGCACTGTACTCCACTGCACTGTAGAGCCGCGCCCGCCTTGCTTCTAACGAGCGAAAGTGTTGTAAAATATTTGTTCACCTTTTTATTTTTTATTTTTATTTTTTTTTTTTGTAGCTGTGTTTGAGTTGTGTGTGTTGCAAGTTGCACATTTTGTGTGTGTTTTTCTGTATTTTTCTGTATTTCCAATTCGATTTTTTAATTGCATTTTTAGTTGTTGTTTTGTGGGCTTGGTTCCAGGCCCCGCTCCAATTTGTTGACAACAAAACACCAGTTAACGTTTTTCACTTCATGCGTCACAGTTGATCTGATTGAATCGAAGGGGGCAACACAAAAAAAACCATAGAGGGGTTTTCCGAGGGGGGCGGGGGGAAAAAAGCAGCTTTCGTGTTATTTATGTGATTAATTAATTTTCGTCTTTCGGTTGTGAAAATGAAGTGTAGAAATGCAATCTGCGCGCACTGTGAAAATAACTAAAAAAAATAAGGCAAACTTGTTGAAAATCGCTTGGCCATAAGCGTCTCTCAGCCTGGCCAAATTAACAACAATTACTTTCATTTTCACAAAGCGCATTTTTACTGTTACCATTGCAATAACAACCATAACTGTGATCTGTTTTTCTTTATTTTTTTTTTTTTCTTATTATTTCTTCACATTTTCCTTTGCCGTTTGGCTTGGGAAAGAAAAACAGCTGCTAATTAAAAACCTGTGCAGAAAATGTGCAGAAATAAAAGTGAGTCTCATTGACTCACAGTGAGATAAGTGCGAATCATTATAAATCTTCAGGTTTTCTGTATTTCTCCAATTTTTCCGATTGTATTCACATATTTTCCACTGAATTTTTCTTTTTATTTTCATGTCTAAGCTTTGATTTAAGCCATCAGAATTAAAACTGAAACTTTTTATGGCTGATCCTTCGCTTTACTTACGTATAATTTTTAACTATGTAATTTTTTTATAGCTAATTATTTAAAAGAAATTTATTTTCATGCTATTGTAGTGTATACTAAAAAAATTAATTTCTAATATTTTTTTTGCCTAATTTATTCAGTGCGTTTGTTTGGACGAGAGTTCCAACCATTTTTTATTTGGCTTCCCTAGAAGTTTAAAAATCCAGGTTCAAACCAATATTAAACTGTTATCTCTCTCTTTCTCTCTCTCTCTCTCTCACTCTCTTTCTCTCTCAATATATTTAAAGAGCTTAAGCTTAACTAGTCAGGGAAGGCTACCTTCGCACCGAAGATTATATACCCTTACACACTGCTGTTGAAAGTTGTTGTTCAGCATTTTTATTCCAATTGATTGTTCCTATTGGGGCAAATATACTCTCACATCTTGTAAGTCTTATCAAGCTATCTAGAGATAATAAATTTATAATACAAGAACTTCTGATCCTTTCTATAGCAGCCATGATCCAGCCTTCTCCGAAATATAACTGAATTGGTTGGCTTAAAATAATAAAAAATATATTTCTAGATAATTTGGAGTAAAGTTGGAAAGGAGAGCTCGAACCCAATTTCAGTTTTGGGTTTGCTTCAAGATTGGGATCCGATTCGATTTTGGTTCAAGTCTTCGTCATTCTTTTTCCAATATTTTTATATCCTTCTTACTGTTTTAAGCAAGTTTTTAGGCTTTGCTGTTAAACTTGAATAAAAAATCATATTTCTGGGTTCGAACCAACTCCGTATTACGGCTTACAACTTAGTTTTCAGGCCTTACATCATACCAAATAAATATATTTTCTTAGTTCCAGAGTTTTTCTTGTGCATCGCTTAACTCTTTCTACTCTTCTCTACTCCTTCTGCTGCTCCTTCTCCGTTTTCTTTTATTTCCATTTCTTTTGCAGATTGGAACCTCTAGGAAACTCAATTTCAATTTCAATTTTTCTGCTTAGCTTCCTCCCTCTGGCTCCCGTCTCCGTCCCTAGGCAATTGACAGTCGCGTCTGCAAAGATGAAGGTGGGTGTCAATTGGCAGCCATAAATCTTCATAGAACACTTGACTGGCGGCGACAGTGTAAATTTTCATTAAAATTTTATGAATTATAGAAATGCAATAAATCAAAATCTCGTTAACTGAACGCGACGTTCGATTTTTGCTTTAGATTAAAAACTGTAGACTCTAAAAAGGATTCGCTCGAATTGCAATGAATCATAATACTTTGGGCTGTAAAAAAAACTATAAATTTTGGAGAAGGTGCGGTTTATTTTTGGACTGATTAAGCTCTAAAAATTTCAATTTATTTTAATTATAAAGAATATTTTGTTTATTTATTGATCAGCTGTGAATTAATTTCTAAAAATTGTTGTAGTCCATTCAACAATTATAATTATTGTGGTATCCGGAACGACCAATCAATCCTTGAAAGATTCTAAATATTTGGAAACTATTACATTTTTTTTAAACTTTGATATCAAATTTTAATCAGTTCTGCCCAGAACTCAAACCACTCGAGAGCTTTGTAACTGAATCTGAACCTGAGTTCGATGAAATAGATGACAAAAACGAATACGGTTCAAAAATAAAATATTTACCCAACGGCTGATTAAACGAAACCCTCCCGGGCAACGCCGGTTAATACAGACTAGTTATGATATATTTGAAATGGAATGGAAAATTGTTACTATCTGAATCGGAGGTTCGAGCCTGCGCATCTTTTCCAGTTCAAGAGTTAGAGTGAAGCTCTCACGCTTCGGAGTGAACCCTCTCAACTGAAGGTTCGAACCCGAGCCCCTTTGCCAGTTCAACCCTAGAGGTAAACCCTCTGCAAGACCGTTAAAAATAGGTTCCTTTTCAGAGCTGTTTTCTAGCCCAGATCATAATTAAATACATATCAAAATTGCAATATTTTTGCCATAGTTGGGTTCGGTTTTGTTGGGAGGGAGAGAATAGAAAACTGGATGCTTCAGTAAACTTGCCGCTCTGTTTCGCAAGCAGCTTCTAACCCCTAGCGCTTTCTTCCCCTCTCTCTCTCTTTCTCGCTGTCTCTCAGTTTTTGCATCTCTCTCTCTCTCTCTCTTTGTGTGCATTTCACTATCTTTCTTTCTTTGGCAATTTCTCTGATTCTCTTTCATTTGTGCTCTGCTTACTGATTAATGCTCTCGAACAAGATAATGACAAGCAACACCCAAAACCACCCAGTGAATGGATGTGGTTGCATGTGGTTGCCCGCTCGTGTGTGTTGTTCCAGCAACAACAACAACAACTGCAACACAGTCCCGTTGGCTGGCTGGTTGCATGCAACCAATGATTAAAACGTGCAGCTCCAAACTTAATTCTAAGGCATTTTCACTGAATTGCAAAATATAATTTCCAAAGAAATTCTTCATGTTCAAGCTGCAATTATTACGTTTCTCTTCATATTTTTTTTTTTACTTTTTATTTTTTTTTTTGATACCCTGTACATATTAAATTGCCATAAAAAGGGTGTTATCAAGTAAAGCATCTCCTATAAAAAAAATTTCAAGTACTTCAAATATTGCTGAGAAATAAGGAGGCAATGTCATTCAGGGCATTTTCACATTTTTAATTCAAATTTGATTAAATTCCAAAATTATTTTCTGAATATTTTAAGTTCTAAAATTAAGCTGCAATGTTCAAAAATATTTTTAAAACAATAATTTACATAGAATAGCCAAAAATTACTTGCAAACTTAATGAAAATTATGCTCATCTTTTGATTAAAAAAAACAACGATTTTTTCAAATATTTCTAAATTTATTTGGCCATTTCTACTACTGAATCTAGTCCAAATTTTTTTAAAATTGTGAACAAATTTTTTCTAAAATTCTAAATATTTTTATTAATAGTCAAAACAATGGATTAATTAAAAAAGTGCCTGGCAAATTATAGTTTTTAAATTTCAACTTAATTTTATTTCATTTCATTATTTTGTTTATAAGTAAAAAGTATTCTACACATTTTTCTTCTGCTCTACATTGAGTGGAGCATCTCTTTGCAGGGTATCTCTTTGTCGTTTATGGCTAATTTACTGATGTTTTTTATATTTTTTTAACAACATATTTTGTTGTTGCTCTCCATGCGCGACTTCATTTAACTGTGGCTTGCATGATTATTGCTCCAGTTACCAGCGACAACATTGCCAATAACAACATAAAACACAACAACAACAACAGCAGCAACAACAACAACAACTTGAACAACTTTAAAAACGGTGGCCAAGTTTTCCATATGTTGTTGCAACAACTAAAACTATGAGAACTCCTGTTAGCAGCAGATTAACGAATTGCTTTTTCTCCATGGCGGAGCAACATATTCGTCGCTACACTCAGAAAAAAAAAAGAATTACTAAATTACAATATATAAGAATTAATATTATATATTCAATATTATTAAAAATCTCAAATCAAAAACATTTCTCAATCTTTTAAGCCATGAAGTTGAGCAAAGAAACCAAAGTCCGTAGTAAGCTTGTTCTTGATGTAAGAAAGTAGTTTTTTCTGCAGTGTAGGAATACATTATTATTTCTAAATTAATACTAAAATTATATTTTTTTGAACTCTTCAAAAATGTTCTTAAAACTGTTAAGAGCTACACTTTTACCTGTGCAACATTTAGCACTAGATTTTTCGAGCTGTGCACATAAATTTTTATTTTCATACGCCTAGAAGAACTCTTGATTATTATGTTAATATTCCAATAATTATTTGCACATTTAAATAAATGAATAAATGGCTTTAAATGCCTGTATATACTGTTATTAGTTGCTAATAAATAAATAAATAATTGCATTAATTAAATGCACTTTTCTACGGCTTCTTTTAGATGCAATCCTGCGCTTGGGTGGGTCTTGCAGCTTGTTTACCTGCTCGTTATCTGTAGTATTTATGTCATCGTTGAATTTGGCTTCTAGCTTGTTTTTCTTTTAGCTCTTTTAGCTTTAAAACTGGTGCTCTCACTCAGTCTTCTGCTTGTTAAGGCTAAGGCACAGGTGTGGCGCAAAATATTTAAACATGAAAATTATAAACTAGTCTAATCACAGAGCAAAAGTTGCTACACTTCCCCCAGATAGAATTCGCCGATCATTTACAGCAGGCTAACCACATTTAGAGTACCGTTTTAGAGTCTTAACTAATCCGATAAAAAGGCTGTTAAATAAATGACTCAAGATTACTGTTCCCACAGTACTTATTAGGACTTTAGCGTAGGAAAAGAAGTAGGAGATTTAGTTAGGAATACCTTTAAAAGTAATTATGTTATTTGAAGGGTTTGAAAATAATTTTGTTCGCTCACAAATATTCAAAATTTTTTAGAAAATATTTCTTTTTTAAATAAATAAATATATTACCTTAAATTATTCTAAAAAAAATACTCCATATAAGGTACACTGCGCCTCATATGAAGAGGTTAAGCAATTGTTCTTTACAAAAGTAATATATTCTTTATATATAAAAGATAGATAGAACTATTTTTCTGAAGAGATTTATTTTTTATGAAAACGTAAAAAGCTGAAAAGTCTCCTATTAATAGTTTTTTTATGATATTATTTTTCTTTCCTTAATTTTTAATTCAAAAATGGCTCTTCTATCTTTAAGGGAATCATTTTATCTTTTTGCTGAACCTATTCAACTGACGCGCAGTGTATAATTGGTTTTTCTTATTTATAAAGAATATTTTGCTTGTTCAGCTATAACTCTTCTTAATTAAATTAAATTACTTTACTTAAAAATCAGGCATAATTCTATTACAAATTATTCTTTATTAACTGAATATTTCTTCTTTAAATTTAATACACTTTCAAATAGTAAATTAAATATTTAAATACTTAATTATTTTACTCTCTACCTTCAACTCTGTACTCCATTTTCCAAAGCTGATGAGCGTGACCCATTAAAGAGTAAGAACATTACTAATTAAATGGGTTAAATAGGTTCCTAATAAGGTTAATACTGGCTCAAGCCCGGCTTGTAGAACCAACGGAAGATCTGTGCTAAAAATCAAAAGCTTGCAACAGGTGTAAATGATGGGGGAAGTATTAAAAAGTGGTTGCTGTTATCTACGTGTGTTCCGTTCAGCAATTTCCAGAGATTCTGGAAAACTGAAAAACTGGTTGCCTTAGTAAAAATGTACTCGTAATTTGCATGGCAGAAGAAGAAGAAAAAGAAGTACAGGCTCAAACACTTGACACATTTCCCGAGGCTTAGGCTGGAGTCAGTATGGGAAAATGATCTTTGATTGGCAACTGAAGCGAGAAGAAAAGAGAAGCTTTTCAATAGTTGACCCAATTAGCAAAGAAAAAAGAGAAAAATGAGAGAGAGAGAGAGAGAGAGAAGGGCGAACCAGAATGACATCAATCATTGCATTATCATTAAGCCGTACTTAGTATAAGATACACAGAGAGAAAAAAAATGTGGGTCAATTATAAATGACTTGGCAGGTTTGTGCTTTTTTTTGTTTTTTTAACTGCATTTCAAAGGTTTTCTTTCATAGGGGCCGCTACTGCTACTCTCGGATTCGGATGAACCCACATTTATTTTTACTCGTATATCCATCCACATAGCGGTAGCTAGTGACAATCGATTAGGGTCAGCTTCAGCTCTGCAGTGCAACGGGTGCAGAGCTCTCTGGGAAATGGGCGGCGAAAGTTGCCCAAGATTCGCCCAGAGAGTAGCAAGTGGCGCCTCCGGTCCACTCCAAATGCCAGCCAAGCATATCAGACTCTGGTCTGCAAGCTCTCACGCTTGGCCGGTCGACGGTTCAACAAGGAGTACGAGGAGTAAAAACATTCCTTAGCCAACGTCAAGCGGCGGAACGAAGCGACGATTTGCATGAACGGATCACCGGATCACTGGATCAATCGTTGGGTGCGTGTGTCGATTCCCCATCTAAGAGAAAGAACCCAAACCCAAACCAAAACCAAAACTAGATCAGTCTTCAGTCTTCAGTCTTTTTTCTATCGCCTCTCCATCTGCAGTCATGCAAACGATTTGGTTGCAACTCTTCTTGCAGTGCATATGGCCAAAAGATTTGCTGGCACACTGAACCACTTGATCATTTGACCATGGAATTTGCATATACTCGAAAGCCGCTCCTCCTACCTCCACTCCGCTCCAGCTCCAACAGAACTGCAAAAATTCCATGTAGATTTTACGCTGTTTTCGTTTCTGTTTTTGTACCCAGCTGAAATCTTATTAAAACCATCGGATTAATCTTACAATTTAAAACAATCTACTTCTAAATTAATAGGTATTTCCAGTAATTTCATTACGAGGAATTATAAATTGTTATATAACTAAGATTCTACTCCAAAAATTGGTAGTCTTCATCGGAATCTGTTTGCTACTTTTGCAGACATGCTAAAAGCCTAGCGAACACTTGAAGTCTTAGCTCCTTTTCCTGTCCCTCCTCTGGAGGAGCAGCTCCTCAGTTAAGTTTAATTTTTTTAGCCAGCAACTGGCAACTGGCAAACACTTGGCTTAATGACACTCGTCTCTGGCTGCTTCTCGGTGTTAATTTGCGGTCATTAGCCAAGTTCTTTTTCACTGTTTGCTTGAAGTCCGACTTAGAGTCGGAGATGGAGATGGAGATGGAGTCGCAGTTGGAGCTTAAAGCCAAAAGAGCCTCTCCAGGCTCAATCAATTTGCGTCTGTTATACGACACAAGCATTTTTCTTAGACTCCGTCTCGGTAAAAGCCTTTCCAAACAATAACAAAGGTAGAAATGCTAGACTAAGAAATACTCTGTAATTAGCTACGAAGATTTCAATAGATATATTTCAATTGTTATAGTATTTTCTAGACAGTTTCTTTAAAGCTGTATCTGCTATTTCTTTGATATGATTCCGGAATTTTGGAAGGTTTTACCTAAATTTTGAAATAAACCTGATCTGCTTATAGCATTCAGAAAGCTGGATACCAAAATTCAAGTCTCCAGGTCCTATCTATATCTGAGATTGACTAACGAACAGGCAGCTAAACCTGATCAATTCGACGGTGGAAAAATGCATGCGTTCCTCAAGAACAGTAGACATATAGTACACCCTTTCGAAACCACTTTTTATAGGGTATATTCAGTATGAAAAAAACATTTGCAGTCTGTTCACAATAGGCTTTTGTTAACGGTTAAATTACACTTGACGCCGCTGCCTTTTGGGCTAATGATGCGTATGCAACAAGCACAATATACCCTATAGAAGGGGTTTACTGGAGAGGAGCGGTGAAGGGAGCCTGAGTAAAAATGCTAATTCATTTGCACTTTGGCTTGCGACAACTGATTTATTTATGCAGAAATATTACCGATCTGAGCCTTACAATAAATTATAATAAAAGACCCGTTGCAGTCCACAGAGACAAAAGTGAATGTGAACAAAGCCAGAAAAATATATAAAAGAATGGGTATTTTTTGGGCGTGCCGAACGCATAAATACCCTTGATGACTGCTGCAAGGGGAGATTAATGACAGCAGAAGGCAAGCGAATGCCTTATCATACTCTCATTAGTTAGGCGATGAAAGTTTAAATACATAAAGTTAAGTAATAATAAAAGATATCGAAACTATCGATAAGGTTATCGATTGCTTTACAGCTTCACTTTGTAGAAGTCGCGTTTTCAAATGCCGAAAATATTTCGCAATAAAATTAGAATGCCATTTGTAAGCGTCTTAAGAACAGTGGTTCATAAAACAAAAATCGAAACTATCGATCAGCTTATCGATTCCTCCAAGAATATAATTACTTAATAACTTCGCTGTCGCCTTCTACAATGTTTAACACATTTAGTGAGATAATTGTAATACCCTGCGTGAGGGTATTAAGAGAAATGGGTCATAAAATGAACGCAACTTCAATTCTAAGCGATCCAATTACAGCAGACAGGTGCAGACTTATCGAAATCGTGTATTAAATAATGTTTTAAGAACCCCTGCCACGCCCCGTTCTAACCTAGTTTCCAATTGTGAAATGGAGTGCGATTCTGCGAACTTCCTCGAATGGAGCGGAAAAAAAAAAAACAACAGCCAAAACACCTGCTGAGTTGGCCAACAAATTTCACTTATTGCCAATTTGCTGGCAATGAAATAAAATACTTTTTATTCGCACTTTACCGATAGCCAACCCGATCCAAGGCCCCCAAACCAATACCAATGCCGGCAAAAGACGCTCCGATCAGCAGCAGCAGCCGCAGCAGCAGCAGCAGCCGCAGCAGCAGCAGCAGCAGCCGCAGCAGCAGCAGCAGCAGCCGCAGCAGCAGCAGCAGCAGCCAACGAGGCTGAGCAATAAATAAATTGCAAAATTTATTTGGCATCACTTATGCGTCGTTTTTATCATCGAATGCATTTTCCACAGTGATTTATTTGCATGGCCAATGGATGCCTCTCTGCCTCCGTCGCTGTCGCTGCCTCTGCCTCTGCCGCTGCCTCTAAGGGGAATTCAAATATATATCTGAAAAGCAAAAAAAAAGAAAAACATATTCTAGACTATCGAACCGCAAGAGATGAGCGGAAATTATTCAACTTTTGATATTAAATCAAGCTTTTAAATACTTCCAATATTTTTTTAGCTTTTATGCACATTTTTGTTTTATATTTCTAAAAATTATTCGGAAAAATTCCAACAAAATTCTATGTTTTTCGTAGACAAAGCAGCCTAGTTTCGGTACGTTTTTTTTTCATAATTTTTCGTCCATTTTCTGCAACTAGATAAAATATTTTGGCCATGGCATTGAGTTTTGGCCATCTCTGGCAGTGGATGCGATTTTTGTAGGCAGCTTCCAGCTGCTTTTCCGCGAATCTGTCTCTTTGAGTGCCTTGGCGCGTCGGCCTTTCGGCCAATTTCAATTGATTTTTGAATTTATCAAACAGGAAGCATCTCTTCAGGACGCAGCGAGACGCAGAACTCGTTGCGCGCTCAGCGTCTCCATTTAACGGCACTTAGCGAAGCCTCCAACAGAGCAGCAGCAGCAACTTGGCCAACAGGCAACTTGTTCCGACTGCTTTTTTTCTCTGCTGCTTTCTGGCCAATACGCAAAGTGTTTCTCGCACCTGATTGATGTGACGAGTTTTTCTTTTAGTTCCGATTAAAACTCTACAAGGACTTCCATGCTTTCGGCATGACAATTTCTCAATTAGCTAATTGAATGCCAATTCTGACTTAATAAATGTGTTTACCGTTTTGGAATCGAACCGGTTCGCACTAGATTTTTAGTTTCAACGACGACGAGTTTCTCCGCGTCGCAAAGTAAACGCAATGCATTTCCTTTTGATGTACGAACCGGTTCGCAATAGTATTATTTTTGGTCAGTTTTTTTGTTTTGTTGATTTGTTAACTTATCGAGGTTGCAAACCGTTTTATAACCGATTCAAATGATCTTTTACCGGTATGGAAGCTAAGTTCGGAACCTTAATATAATTCTCTACAATTCGTCTTGCATCGTTAACAGATATTTTTTGGCCTGATTAATTTATTCAATTTACAAACACTAAGTCATTAATATATTCTTAATTTTATTTTAAAGACATTTCTTTAAATATTTTCTATTTTCAATTTCTATTTTCAATTTCAATTTCAATTTTCCAAGCTGGATTTACAATCAGTCTAGCATAGACACCAACCTATACGAGCAACACAGTAAAGACACACATCTTGCATTGGTGTAAAATATTCTATTAAAAGCTTCAGCACAAACACGAACCTGTGCACCACATAGAGTTAAGACACAAACCTGACACTAACTCTACAACACGGGAGAATACGAATTGCGCTACGTAAGATTGCGCTTACAAAGCGTTGGTTACGTCACATTTGCAAAGCAAGTGAAGTTGGCTGCGCGCAAGATTTGGACTCGCATGAAGATGGCGGCTTTTTTGAGTACAGTGGTTCAAAATATTGTGAATTTTACAAAATTTGAATTATTTAAACTTTTAACTTTTATCAGAAGGAATTATTAAACAAATATATTATAAATTGTAAAAGTTTTAACGTCAATTGTACATTGTCTTATAAAGTAAGCTTAAGGAACAAAATTTAAAAACTATACTCAATATGGAAGAGGGAAGAATTCCATTCTTTTCAATAAAAAAAGCCGAACTACTTCTCCAAAATAAAAATCTAGTCTTAAGCCGAACCGAACCGTAACTTTTTTCAGAAAAATGATAATGTAAAAAAATATTTTAGGCAAAAATATAAAATCAAATAGTTTACCCAAAAAAAAGGCATTAAATAGCAAAAACCAGATGATATATGATACCCCACTAACATTTGTAAACAAAGCAAGAATTTATAGGAATTTTAACTTAGCAGAACTTGGACTGTATAAGGAAAAAAGTACTCCCATTCAATCACCTAATCCTAGTCGAAATCCCTTTCCACAGTGGCATGCAAATTAAAAATCATATGCCTTGAATCGTAAAGCACTTTTGTTCAGTGACTTGCTGCTGCTGGCTGCTGGCTGCTGTTGCACTCCTCATCAATCTACTGTTGGCACTCGTAGCTGCCACAGTGCCTGCCACACCCACTCGACCAGAGAGCATCGTTTCATCCAGATGGGTGGCTTTTCTTCCGCCTGTCCGCGTTCACGTCCTTTCTGACGTTGACATTGATGCGGCTGTTGCTCTGACTTGTTGCTACACAGAGCGAAAAAAAAACTGAAATTCTGGATTCTGGTTTAAACTACTCGAAACTGTACTTAAAAAACTTTTTAAAAGTACTTAGCTTTTATATAAGTGAATAATATATAGATTCATTTTGTTTTTGATTTGCCTGAATGCATTTTTTATCGTATTTTAAATTAATTTCCTATTGAAACTTTGTTTTTCTCTGTGTATGTTGTTTTTGGCATAGCAATTCACCATGCGTGATGGATTCTAGCAGCTTCGACTGTGCCCCGACTCAGGATGTTATTCTTCTTTCGTACCATTCGCCTCCTTCTCATCGCTCATCCATTTGGGCCACAAAAAGCAAGTTCCCAAAATGATTAACGACTTTTCAAGTGACTTGCAGCAAAACCCAGTCACATAACGATCTATCGCAGCAAGGATACAAATTTTGCTGCAGCTAAAATAGTGCCCAGAATGGGCTAACAAATAAGTCTTACCAAGAGCAAGGACCCTAACAGATTCTACTCAGACTCTAAACTTCCGTTTCTAGGTTCCAAATAGAGATGACGGTGTGTTCGTGTCACGACTCGATTGTCGTTGGTCGAAATTATTTTATTTTTGTAATATTTTACATCATATTTTTATTTTAATATTTAAATTAGAAAGTTTAAAATATTCTCACAAAATTTTGTCTGTCTAAAGCTTTCCGTTCTATCTAAAATTTCTAAAATTAAAAAAATCTTTCTTTCACAGCTTTTTGCGTTTTGATAATATTCCTTTGTTCTTATTTGCCTGTTGCGATAGTTATGCGTTTCTAAGCTAATTTTATGGTTAAATTTCTGAATAAGAAGCTGATTTTCGTGTCACGACACGCGCTCAGGTCTAGTGCCTAAGTATGCGTGTGTGGGCCTTGGCATTTATGATTAAAATGACTTGGAAGATGAGAGCGAAAAGCAAAAAACTTAGCTCGACGCTTGTCATGTCATTAGGCAACACTCGCTGTGCCCATTTTCACCTGCAGCTGCAGTCATTTTTCAACACTACTCACGCTAGAAAAAGAAGTGGAGAAGGATGGGAGAAGGAGGCGCGGAAGAGGGGAAGGGGAGTTAAGCACATCCGTTAATTGCAGGCAAACGTCAAAAGTCGTCGTCTGTCAGCTGCCCCCAAGCCAAAGCTTTAGCGTAGCCGTCAGTAGCTGTCAAGCTAAAGAGAGAGACAGCGGCGAAACGGAACGGAATGGAATTGAACGGAGTGGTATGGCAAGGCTGGGATGGTCATGGTCGATAGTTGTTGTTGTTCTTGTTGTTGTGGTAGCTGCCCACTTTTGGCAACAACAAAGATTGATGTGTGTTGTACAGCGGGCAGGCAAAACGGAAAATAAATGATGTTGGTGATTATTTTTCTTCATTGAGCTCTCTCCTCTTCTCTCCATTTTTCTCTCGGTTCTCTCCTCCTTCTCCCCTCCTTTGCGTTGTTTCAACAGCCATTTTGGCCATCAATCTCGAGAGCGTCAAGCAGCAGGCACATCGCCTCGTTCACTCTCATTCCTTGCTTCCCCTCCCTTCCCATCTTACCGTCTTCCTGCCTTCATTCATTCATTTATTCTTTCATTCATTCATTTATTCGCTCTCATACGAAGCAGATTTGAACAATCTATCAACCGTCGAGTCGGCTGGAGTCGAGTTGTTTTTGAATGCTTTTGGAAGAATCTCTGTGAGTGCAAATCAACTTCAACTTTCTTTCAAACAGGCAAACAGAACTCTAAAAAAAATGCACATTAATTTAATTCTGAAATAATAGCGAATTTTGATGGATTAAACTTTTTTTTATTAATTTTTATATACAATTTATTAGTTGGGGAGCTTATTTCAAAAGTTTTTTTTAGTTAAAGAACTTTCAAAAATGTATTTAAAATTAATTTTTAGTGGTTCTAATTACAAACTCTTTCTTAGATACTTGGAAAGGGTTTAGACCATTTTTGATCAGAAAATTAATATTTTTTTTTAGATGATCTCACCGGAATATTTCCCATTTCTCTTATTAAAGTACATAAATATAAAAACCAATATTAAAGTATAGAAAAATTTGGATGAACCGAGGTTTGAACCAAACTTTAATCCATCGGAGCTCGACTAGCATATTCTGGAACCAAAACCAAGTCTGGGTTCGAATCCTCAAATCAGAGCTCAAGAAGAAGAAGGATGCTTGGAGCTTATAGTCCCTGTTACAATTTAATTCAAATATCCTTTTTACCAAGAAATCTGATTTTTATAAAGTTATAATATCGCTTGGATGAATGAGTATAGTTTCGGGCTCCAGTTCAGGCATAAATTTGATTTGAGGCATTGAAAAAAACAAAGTTGAATTTATTCTAAAGCGTTCAGTTCAGAAACTTTTTGTAGACTTCATTTTGTTTTCAAATGATCCGGCTTTTCTTTTGAGCATAAATCTTAATTTGGAAAATATATAGCCTACTTTTGGGGAGCAGCATTTCATTTTATATCCGTACAGTAGAAATTTATTCTAAAGCGAAAACCGGAAAAGGACTAATAGATGTATTGGCCAATATATACTCTGTATTTGCTATTCAAACTTTTCGAATAATACGCTCGGCTTTTAGACGAGTAAATTTTTGGTTTCAGGACTTTGAACAAACTGAAAGTTGTGTGGTGTTTACGGCTGCCGGATAACAATTAAATTGACGGGATTTTCGTTTGTTTGCTGAACTGAAAGCCAACAAAATTTGGTTGTTCGTTAGTTTGCCAGAGGGTTAAGAGTTAGTTCCATTTTTGGAATAGACCAATTATTCAAACGTTCAATGCGGGAACCACAAAAACAAGGAGCACTACTTGCAACCCAATCCACGAGTTGATTGAATTTCGGGAAAAGTGCAGTATCATCAATTACTCGACAAATTTAGTGCCACTGAGGCTGAGACTGGCATTGAGAGTGGGAGCAGAATAGCAGAGAATGGAGGACAAAGTGGGCAGAAAAGACTGGAGAGAGGAGAGAGTAGAGAGTAAAGTAGCGTAGAGTGGAGAAACGAAATGTCCGGATGCAAACAATAAAATACATTTTCCGGTTACTTGTCACCCACTTTTCTAACGCTTCTTTCTCCGTTTCTCCGTTTCTCTGTCTCCGCTTGGGAGTTGGGAGTAAAAAATCCCCAGTAAAGTTGACACATGCTGTTCTCCAGCAAAGGCAGACAAGGGGCAGGACCCCAAAAGTCCTGGCAACTCCTCAGCAATTGCCAACAAAGCATTTCACTTTTGCCCAGCTGTTGTTGTTGCTCCTGTTGTTGTTGTTGTTGTCCAAAGTCATGTCGACAATGGCTTTAGCTTTGCTTTTGACACTTGGTAAATGGCGCCGCCCGTTGAGTCCCAGCCGCTGCAACAAACATTTTCCCCACTGGGCGTGGCCATGCCCCATCGAGGGCGGAGATCTGCCAGCCCCCAAACATGCACCGAGAAAAATTGCAGCTTGTTTTTTTGAATACAAATAAAAACTTTCATCGAAATGGAAGCTTCTTCCTGCCTACTCCTTTATGAGCAGCATTTAATTAATAATCTAAATAAATTAATTAATAAATTATTATTTCCAGTGCTATTTATTTAGCTAATCATTTTCTTTCTGTGTATCACTGTTCCAGTTGTTGGGCAGCAACTTGTTTACCGCTCCACTTAAGCATCCTTTCCTGCTCGCAACGCCCAAGAATCCTTGCTCTGCTCCTTGTCTACTCTTTTCGCCTTTCAAATATAAATTGTGCCACTGTGCAGAGTGCACAGAGCACAGTGCAGGGACTGCAACGAGAAAAGTCGATTGGGGCACCAGAGTTGATGGCCATTGTCCAACTTGGCCTTTCATCGCCGGCTACACACATAATAATTTATCATGTGCGTGTCAGGATGCTCTCATGTCCTTGTTGCTGTTGCTGTTGTTGTTGTTTGTGGCTTGTGTCATTTTAGAATGCCAATCGATGACAACTGATAGATGGACAGACAGACAGACAGGCAGTTTAACAATATGATTCAAGGGAGGAAAAATGCTGAAAGCTTATACCATAATTCTAGTATTTGTGTGGGTAATCAAGGATTGTCGGTTTCCACAGTTACTCCTATTATTTGCCTGTAATTTCCATAATTGTATTGATACAACTAAATTGTTGTGCATACTTTTTGGAGCGGAATTTAATTAAAATCCTTTGGAATTTTGCTGTATTGTTTAAATTTTATGCGAAACCAAAGACAGACTCAACTTTTCGAAGCCTAATTCTATATATTTTCTGGCTAAAAGTTAGATAGAGTTTTTAATAGTAATTCCTTCAATTCCACACAGAAAACTTGAGAAACCCGCTATCTAAATCCATTTTTTTTTATATAAAATTAAACTTCTTTAAGTCTTCCAAACTTGCAATAAATTTGCCCTAAAAGAAATCCCTGGAATGATTAGTAATTAATTGCAATGCCATCAAAATAGACTAAATAAACTTGTTTTTTAGTTAGTTTCTCTGGCTCAAATTAAGACTTGACGCAAAAACTTCTAAATAAGCTGCCCAAAATAAAAAACAAAAAAAAAGAAGGCAGGAAACAGGACATCTTCATGGATATTTGTTTGTGTGTTTGTTCGTGTCATAAAAGTCTAATGGCTCTGCCAGAGAGTCGCTGCATTTGCACTCTAGCTTGTCCAGGACACGATGGAAAGAGAAAGAGAGAAAAGTAGCGTAGTAGTAGAAGGAGAGAAGAAAAATGGAGAGTATAAATCTTAGAGGTAAGAAGTAAATTTTCATTTTCACACCTTTCAACACTTTTCACGCTAACACAACCAGAAAGAACATTTTGCTGTCAAAATGTGAACGAAACTCTGTGAAATGCGTAAAAAACAAGTGGGAAAACTTTTGTGGGGAGTGCGCGACCAGAAAATACTCTGGAATCAGGCCAAGTGGTTTGAAAGATATGTGTGGAGAAAGGTTGGTAGAAGCTGTACGGATCTGATCAGTCAGATGAATGTTCTGGTTATTAAGTTCTGAGGGATATCAGTGAGTTAGTGGGTGATCTACGAGTAGTTTCCAGGGACTTCCGCCCTCTGGTTTTTCTAGCTCGAGATGGAATAGTTCATATGGACAGAGAAAAAGGTCAGATGGGCAGACGTAGGGATCGCCTAGGTTACTCTCAGAGAGATGCTTTCTTTTCTGCCTGTTATATAAACGTAGTACGCTCTTTTTAGCCATTGCATTGGGTACAGAGTAAAGGAAAAAAAATGTGAACTACTCTAAAGAGTCGGACTGCTCCCTCTCTCTCCCCCTTTCTCCTACTCTGCTTCTCTGACAGACTACACAAATACTGTCATATGCAGTAAAGAGAGCGCAAAAGGACTGAAAAAGGACTGAGGAGCAAGAGAGAGGGACCTGAGTGAGAGAGAGAGAGAGAGCGAGAGCTGAAGCGAGGCAGACAAAGTGCCTCTGAGCGTAAATAAATTGGAAATGTCCTTTGGCCTGGCACTGACTGGCGTTAGCCGTGTACCCGTTGCCAGCCTCTACGAGTATCCTGCGAGTGAGGTCCTTGCATTGCAATGCGTCCGATGCTTCCATTTTAATATTAATTTTACCCCAAAGCGCAGACGGGGCTCCGAACAGGAAAGGAATGGCAGCAGGAGTAGACGGAGAAGCAGCTGAAGCGAAGGCCAGGAGAAAAGTTATTGCCTTGGCAGCCAGCAAGTAAGCAAGCTGTAATCATGGGGCAAGGTTCCTGGTAGCTGCACCAGGATATCTCCACTCCATTCTTCCACCCTCCTCTGTCGTTGTCAGTTGAAGCAATTTATGTCAGTGCATATCCGACAGCCTGGCAGTTGGAAGCCCAGCCAGCATCAGGGAGTAGGAGAAGTAGAAGACAGTCCTCCTGCTCCTTAAACCAACACCAAAGTGTCCTTGTTGGCAACAACACAACACTACACTACACTACACAACACAACACAAAACAGCCGAACAGAAGAGAACACTGCGACGACAAGAACAACAACAACAACAATGCAGCACCTATCAAGCTATCAAGCTGGCAAAAGTCGTCCTTCCTCCTGCTGCCTCAGCCATAGCTTCCGCCAGTGCAGCTCTCCCTCTGTCTGTCCGCGAGCCTTGTTGTTATCCTGGCAACGACATCGAGCAGGCCAAAAGTTTAGTGCAACCTTTGATTTATATTTCTGCTGCTTCTTCTATCAGCTACCAGCTAACAGCTTCCATAGAGATGGCCGCGTGACTTGCACGTGAATGCGTGTCGTGAAAGTGGTCCCAAAATTGTGCTCTCAAAAGTAGGCTACACATTTTTCTATAAGAGTCACGCTTAAGTTAAAACCAGAACAGTCTTGACTGAGTTCGATATCAGAAGAATTCTTTCCCACAGGCCTTTCGAAAATATTGAAAACGACGAAAATTGGAAAAGGGCATTCTAGATCTGCTTAAGTTTATTTAAAACTATTTCCGGACGCCAAAAAAATATATTATAAATGAAAATCAATTAATTTTGATGGCGGAGAATCAATCAAATTTCGATGCCGAAGAAATCTGTTTAGATTTAAAGAAAACCTCTCACAAGACTTCTACAATTTCAAAACTCTTTTAAAATCTCCAAAAATAAGTCGTGAGTGTGCGTTACTTGATAGTCACGCGCTCATCTCTAGTCTCCCATCTCCTTCCTAAAGAAATCGCTCTATTTTCGGAGCGACATTCTAGACTGCAGTTCGCTTTGGTCGCATATCCTTTTTAGCACACCGGAAGCCAAAAAATATTTATTAGTTTGTTAAATTGTGAATTGGCCAGCACGTTGTTCATTCTTCGCTTGTTCTTCTTCTACTTCTTCCGCTTCTTCTTGGTGTCTCTTCCACTTCCACTTCGACTACCACTTTTGCTTTTGTATTTGAATTTAATTTTTTAGCTTTTTGGTCCTTTGGCCTTTAACCCCTGTTCGTTTGTTGTAATGACTCTTGGCACTGCCAGCTCTCGGCTCTGTTCCTGATTTGTGGACCAAAGGGATTCCATTATTATTTTTCATTGGCATGCACTTTGACACCCAATGCTGTAAATTACTTGTCCACAAGTACTCGTGCTCGGTATCGATACTTTGCTGGCAAAAACCTACATAAAACTGAACTCTACTCAATTAATGGCTGCTGCAGATCATAGATATAGAACATATGTAAGCATAGATATTTCTTTTTAAAGCTTTTATTTTCTTTATGGAATCGGTTTAAGAAGAGAAGTGTTAAATTGTGGAGTAGAAGAGTTATACGATTAGTTTTAGCATCAAGCAGATTTAGTTCCTTTTTTTGACCTGCCAGCAGAATAAATATAAAGTATATCGATACTTTCGATATTTTTGCGTGTTTTTATCGATACTTTAGTTATTTTTTTGCGTGTTTTAAAATCATGTTATATTAATTTAAACAAAATCATTAAATATGTAAATCGTTTTTAGATCCATGTATTTTTTCTTTACAATAATTACATAGTTTTATCCTAAATTTAAATAGAAACTTCTGGAAAATAAATAAATAAATAGATAATAGACTGTGATTATTTTTATAGCTTAGTTTTAAGCACAGAACCCAGGAGACTCTAGGGCATACGAACATATTTTTAATCGCATTCTAGAATGTTTTATCTAGATGAAACATAATTAGTTAGAGATAAAATAGTATTGAGTTTCGATAGAATTATGTTAATGGAAATGGCTCATTAAGTGTCAGCCGGCTGCCTCGCCTCATTGGGGGCCCCCTCAATTTGATATATAATATTTTAATTAAAATGTAAATCGAAATGATTAAGTGTTTCCAATTTATATGTAATTTTTCATAAACATAAAGCACTGAAAATTGTCGGTAGAATACAAAAGGCACATAATTAATTACTGCGCCCCGAGCAGCACGAAACAACCGAACAACAACAGCAACAACAACACGAGGCTAATGACAAACGAACAGTCCAAGTCGAAATTCCCCTTTATTTCTCCCTTACCCGATACGAATATAAACCCAGCTGATTAATTATGGGCAAGGCTTGGCGGCCAGGGAAACAAGAAAAAAGAGAGGAGAGGAGAGAGCAGAGAGAGAGAGGAAGCGAGGAAGATGGAACTGACGAAATGAGCACAACATCATCATGATAATGAGCATTATGTGATAAATCAGAGAGGAGCCGCAGCAAACGTTGAAATTTCTGCTGCACAATAATAAATTAATATAAATGATACTTAATTTTATGATTAATGATATTGATGAGTTTCCACTGGCGGCTTCACGGCTTCAGCTTCAGCTTCGGCTACGGCCACTCACTGACCACTCGCCAAAAAAAAGAAAGGCTGCCCTCCGCCTCGCCGACTCTTAAATACCTTACTAAAATCCGTACTACAATTCCTGAGTCTGATTGCCCCTACAGCAGCTATATTATATAGAAGACAGATTCTAATGATTTTTGGTAGGCATCCGGACAGCCAGTCATTGACTCGTCTTCATCCTGATCAAGAATATATATATATATATATTATGCAGTCCGAGCCGCTTCCTTCAATGCATTACACAGCGGTTGACGCAGTCATAATACCCTCGGCAAGGGTATTATAATAAAAAGGGTCGAGAGAAAAGTTACTGAAATTTATCAACGATAAATCAGTGAAATTGTTGCCCATTCTGTTCTGTACAGTTCAGTAATCCCCCCCGAAGCACTCTCTTGGTGAATAATATACAAGAAATAAAAATAAATAATATATAATTACAACGTTTGATTATTCGACGGCGCGTCGTCTCTCTGCCCTCTCTCTCTGTCCTGTCCGTCCCTCTGTCCGCCCTCATCGAATTGATGGGTTTCACTGACGTCATTGACGCCTTCGAACCGGCGTCTGACATGAAAAGTATTAAATACCGCAATGAATTTTGGGTCTCTTTCTCTGTCTTGCCCCATTGCCCGCTGTGCTCCTGACAAATGATCTGCCCTAATTTGGGCACATGCGTCTTTTTATCTTTTGTATATTTTTCAAATTGATTGTGAAATGTGTAATTAATATTTATCTCTCTTTTATTTTCGTGAATTTGCTTAAATTAGCTGCCAACGCCCGGCATTCGTCCTTTGCATAAAACAAATCCTTGGGGTTCTAATAAACCGTACAAAGTTGATAAATGATTCGGTTTAACAAATTAGGTAAAAATGTATGAGAAATATTTTTGTAAGCCAATTTTTGGAGAAGAAAACATTTGGTTCATTCATCAAAAATTTTGAGATTATAGAACATAGAATTAATAATGAGGTATTTATTTTTGGATCATAATATATATATATTTTTGTGGTCTTACACTCTTTCTAGAACCAAAATCATTGGATTAGGAGCCTGAATCGCATATTTTTTAGACCAACCCGGAAATGGGAAAGGACTCTAAGCTCGAACCGTCTTTTAGAAATTATATCGCTCAATACAAATTTATTTATGAATATTATTTAAATCCAGAATTTTAATATTTATAATAATTTAATTAAATTAAATTCTTTTTTTTTTCAACAGAAAAGTTATTGACAGGATTTCAAAGCTTTCGATTACATATTGCTTTCAAAAATCTCTTTAATGTTGATTTAAAATGAAGTTATCGATATTATCGATATATCAGACAGGACAGAAACAAATCCCTTTTTGAGAAGACTTGAGCCTTCTTTAGTCTTATTCTTTTTTAGTTAACAACTCATTATAAATCAGGTCTATAAATCTCAAGTACTTTAGATTCTGTTGAAGTTTTTAAGCTGAAAATCAAAGATATTTAATCCATCATTTGCCAGAACAAAGTTGACAGCTGACAACTTATAAATAGACAGAGTGAGAGAGAGAAAATGCGGAAAAGCGAACTGCATATGGTAAAAGGAAAATAGGAAGAGAGAAAAAACAAACACTAATCTAGAAGATTGCGTAAGTCGAATAAGTCAAACTGTCAACGGCAGCAACAAAAGTTCTGTTCCGGGTTTGGGTTCGGGTTTGGGTTCGGGCTTGGGTTTGGGTCGAAAAAGTGAAAAGTTAAACGAAATGAAAAGGAAGGTTAGACAAATTCGAAGTCTCCGAGGAGCTGGAGAAGAGTGTTTCAGTCGCATTCGCAGTCGCTGGCTTTCCCAAGTGGAAAAATGTTTTGCTTTTGGCCATTGTTTTTGCCATTTGTTCCAACAAAAGTGCAATTTGCACCCAAAAACAAATGAAGAGAAGTGCGGAGAAGAGCAGAGAAGAGAAGAGAAGAGCAGAGAAAAGCATGTTGGTTGATAACGAGACACAAAACACGAGACAGAAGAGTGTTGACAATGGCAAGAGGAACAATAAACCAAACACAACACATGACACAAAAGAAAAGCAAAAGAAAAATCTCTTTTGTGCTGTGTAACAACAGTATAAAAAATCACGAAAAACTTTTCAGAGTATGCCAAAACTTTCGAGTGTGTGGCATATGTTGTGGCTGTACATGTGTGTGTGTGTGTATGTGGGTGTGGGTGTTTTAGCCTGAAAGATCTGCAGTGGCAGAGCTGCTGCCGCTGCTGCTGGAGACCAACGATAAAAAAGACACAGACACAGACAGACAGCCAAACAGCAAAAGAAACTAAAGAAAACTGCAAAATTGCAGCAGCAACAACAGCAACAACAATGCCAACTGACAGCAGCAGCAGCAACAAGATGCCACGCCTCCAAAAACTCAATGCACTTAGAAAAAAATAACGATAATTCAGATTGTAGCGTCCAACTGCTATAAAAATTTTCTCATTTTGATAAGCAAAAGAAAATTTTCATTGCTTCCTTGCAGGATAAAGATTTTGACCTCTTTGAACAGAGGGAGCTCTATTACAAGAAGAACTCGATGATTATCGGCATTAATTGTTAATAATGTTTTTACAAAACTATTGACAGAATTCCGAAAATTATAATTAAAAAATGATGGAGAAAAATTGAAAGATTGGATGTAAAAATTTACCTGCTTTAAATTCTATTTTATTTATATTCCAGTTGATAAGAATTGATCATTTTTTTTAACCTAACTTTTAAGGCTTAGATGATCCAAATAAAGTAGACTTAAAATTTGATATGATTTAGTTTTAGATCTATTTTTGTAAGTTATCAATCAAAATATGGCTTAAAGTTTTAGGCCTTAAATTAAACTTAATTAAAGAAACTATTTTCAGTCTCTTCTAGGAAAACCTAAATTAATTTGAACCAAAATTTCAAGTAAAGAATTCTCTGCCCTTCTTTCGCTGAGTGTAAGTTCTACCGAACATTTTGGCTGAAACAAATGCGTACGTGACACTTTGGTGGCTCAGATATAAGAACGTCACATAACTCAACATGATTAACGTTTCTTCTCCTCTCTCTCTCTCTCTCTCTCTCTCACTCTCTCTGTGTGTCTTTCTCTGTCTCTCGTTCTTGGCCAGAGTGGAGTCTTCAGCTCCAATTCCAGTTCTGTTGCCATTCTCCGACCCTGTCTCCAACCTCGACCTCGAACCCGAACCATTTCTCTTACTGTGCTCTGTGTGCGTCTGTCTGCATGCAAAAATATTGCCGGCCATAAAACAAGTGGTTCTCGCTGGATTCTCAGTGGGTTCTTCGCGGCTTTTCCAGCAGTCGCGTGGGGTTGTTTGCCATTTAGCGACATTTTCTATTATGCGATTGCGCTTCTGTCTCCGCTTCAGTTATTTATGTGTCTCGTTCTTAACGCTATTGACTAAAGCCACTGCAAAAAACATACCTATATATATATATATATACACTTACACATATAAGTGGGAGTATGTGTGTCGCTTGGTAGCAGCCAAGTTAAGTTGGCATCTCTTAAAAATGTGGCTGAAACTTACGATAAGAAACAGCAAATAATTATACAAATTATTTAACAATTTGCTGATTTATTATTGGAGTCCATTGGAAAACCAAGCATGGAAAATTATATATAAAAAAAACATGCCAAGGCCTATCTTTCCAAGCGTAGTTCTGGGGGCTTAACCCAAAAGACCAGCTTAAGGTTTGGCGCGAAATCTGACTTTAGTTGCTGTGAAGTTTCGATTCAATTTATAGAAACTTAATATTTAATATTGTATTTTTACATTAATATAATCCCCTTGTCTCAAAAAACCTTTTTTAATTAAATTAAATTAAAATGTATTTAAAGAAAAAACCCAAAAATCCAAATAAATTAAATTATATACTCTTAGACTTTTCATATTATAATATTAGAGTTTTCAACTGAATCTTATAGGAGATTCATTCAAAGTGATATAAGCCTAAACAAATCAGAGATAAAAAATTAAATAATATATTAATAATAATCCAATTATTATTAAATTAAAAAGATTGAAGACTTTTCAATTTTGATTGTTTATAGAATGAAGAAATAATACCAAAATATAACCGAGTGGAATCTGCTTATAGCTATAGGTCTTAAAAATACTAAATTATATTATAACTATTGGCTTATAAATACTAAATTATAAGTTTTTCTTTAAATTATTTTCCACCAAGAAATTGACGCTTCTTTTCCCGTTTAATTGAACCCATTGTTGAAATAACCAACCGCTAGCCAAGTAGCATTAAGCCATTATGAAAAGCCGCAGAACAAAACGGAATTAAATGGTATCACAACTGACCGCAAACAGAATAATAAATAGTATTATGAGGAGAGTATGATAAAAAAAACAGCGTACGTTGCGCATGATTGTCATATTGTGGCAACTAGAAAGCGTTAAGAGAACTTGGTAGAAACTGAAGAAAGAACTCTGTTAACTGGGAGACAGAACCCTCAACCATTCACGCGCGCTACAAATTGGATTTATTTACGCCCCGTCAGCAACTGTTTCAATAATGAAGATGATCATTGTAATGATTGTGATGATGATGATGATCGTAGTCCGCTTGATGTAGTAGTTGATGAAGATGATCATGAATGATGCATGAACGTTCATGAACTGAACTGAATGAACCAATTACCAGTCTGAAGTTGCCATTGAGCTGACCGCATTCGACATTTCTAAAGCAACTTCTACACAGCTCAAAAATATTGCGATGATATTTCATTTTAAATGGTATTTTAAATAGAATTGTTGTGCTCTGAAATGTCAACTGTTTTCTTAAGAAAAAGTATTGGAAATCTGTCAAAATTGCTAAAAAGTTGGGATGAAAAATATGAATTCTTCTATACTTTTTTGTATTCGAAAGTTGTGTATATATATTATGGAAATGTGCTAAATACTTTAAAAATTATATGTATGAACCATTTAGGAGTATTTTTTAAGAATTTTTATTTGAAAAATATATCAGAAAGCCGAAAGTCTCAGTAAGAAGCTGGCTCAGGTAGAAAACATTATATTTAAAAAGATTTGGGATACATAAAATGCCATGAATAACTATTAAATTATAGAAAAATTCAAATATGCAGGGAGTTTTTTGATACTTTTATAGAAATTTTATAGAAATATTTCAACTCTTTGTGTAATTTTGTAAAAGGAAATATAATAAATATATTTAAAAAAGTCAGTTCTAGTTAGGATATTGAAATTGCTTTGATTTGGATTACTTTTAGCGTCTGAAGTGCTTGGGCTACTTAGGCCAGTTGAATACCAGGTAAGATTAATAGCAAAATGCTGTTTCTTTGTTTTGATATTTTATTTGTAGTCTCTAAATGATGCTGGGCAGTTAATCTTTTTTTTTACGGTGCATAGAGAAGAGTTGGGGGGAGTAGGGAGAGGGAAAAGGTTGGAGGATGTCGCTTCCAGCTGCGCTTAAGTCAACTTTAATGACACTCGGCGCGATCGACAGCGCCGCATGGCTACTGAATTTCCAATATACTGAAAGACTGAAAGACTACTCAAACGAAATCCGAATACGAATACGACGAATACGAATACAAGAGTTATTCACATACATAACTCACTCTGAGTGTTCATACATTAATCATTAGAGAAGTTTTGCGGTCTCCGCAGAGAGACTCAAATCGTTTGTGTGTGTTGTTCACACATTTCAAGTTGAATTAGTCGACGGGTTTCATGAATGGAAACTCAATTCAATATGGTTATAGGGCGCTCTGCTGCTGCTGCTGCTGCTGCGGGTATTTCTTTTTTCTTTCTTTCTGGCCAGGCCAGGCGAGGGCAGGCCAGGCCAGGCCACATGCGGTTCTCGCACAATAATAAAGAAATCTGCCGACAAAAGTGCCTCTACTATATACCCTACAATACTCATAGCCTCTGGAGTCGCGTATCATTGATAAATCAACGAAATGCGCAAAAGTAATGCACAGCAATCGTCATCATTATTATTTTGTAACGTTTCACGTTGAGTTCAAGAAATTGAAATCAGCGTGGGGCCTCCAGTGAGACAGAGACAGAGACCCCAGTTTGAAGCGAACCACCATCAGATCCCAAGGAGCCAGCGGCAAATGGCTTTGTGTGTAATCGGCTATAAGCATTAACTGCGGGGGTTTTTCTTTTTTTTTTTTACTTCTCTTCTTTACTTTACTTAACTTTAGTTTTTTTTCCATCTTTTCTTTGGGAAAAATGTAATGATCTCGCTCAAACTTAGTCGATATTCAAGTGGTTTCCATTTCAATTCAAGCTTTTATTGTGGCAAGCTCTTTCTTGAAACGTTCATCGTGTGGACAAAGCAATGAACCCCCGAATAATTGTCAATTCCATTTTTCATTTATTTTGAAATTTAATTTTAATGAACAATATATTTGAATCTGTAATCTTTGAGAGTTTCCTGTGTATCAACTCTAAATGACCTAAATTGGGAATAATTTTAAAATATTATTAGCTCCTAACAGTTTTCTCATTGATTTTTTAAGTTTATAAATTTTTTTTTATATTTTCTAATTGACTTTTTAAGTTTATAAATTTTTATTATATTTTGGTACGCTTTTTTTTTAAATATCTCAAATAAAAAACCTGCTTGAACGGATTGCTTTTCCGTATGATAATATAAAAAAATATCTTGTATCTAATATATAAAAAATAAAACCCCTCACTTTTACAAGTATATTGTAAATTATATCAAGATACGTTGGAAATCAAAAAAGTTTTCCATACAAAAACTATTTTACCGATTGTTCCTATAGAAGCTATGATATAGTTGTCCGATCCGGCCGGTCCTAAAATAAGGCTCCATACTAAATTTCTTCACATAGCTCATAAACTGAGAGACTACCTTGACTACCTTATTTGGCCTTTTAAAAGATCAGAATAATTCCCTACTAAATGTTTGTTACCTTATAATAAGAATTTACAACTATGCCTAGATTATTTTTATATTAATTTATTATATATAAATATAAGAATAATAATATAATATTTAATAATATTTTCATTTTAATACTGCCTCAACTCACACAACGTTTGCGGTAAACTTCAACTTGAACTTTAACTGGTTTGGGCCACTGTCAACTGCAGTCGGTTCGGTTCGGTTTGGTTCGGTTCGGTTCGGTTGGGTTCGGTTTACTTTAGTCAGTGTCAGTGACAGTTCAAGTGATATTTTTAACCGCAAAACAATTTGTTGACTGTGGTTAGAAAAACTTGCTTATAAACCTAAGCTTTGGCCTCCCATGCAGAGGGTGGGACTGTTTCTAGCTCTGAATAAAAATATAATAATTTAACAGAAAAGAATAGAGAAGAGACTTTTTAATTTTCCTACTTATTAACAGATTTTATGATATATTTTTTTTAGAAAAAAAGCAAACTTTTAAAGAAAATGCACATAATTCATTAGGCCTTAGCCCTATTTCTTTTTTACCCCGACAAATGTTAAATATATGCCGGGAATATAATTCATTTGGTAATTTAAGTACTGGCACGTCTGGACAGCGAACTGGCAAGAGGAAGTGGAGGATGAGAATGAGAGATCGAGTGGAGTGCAGTGCAGCAGCAAGTGCTTCGGCTTCAGCTTCAGCTTCAGCCTCAGCTCCGGCAGCTGTGGCAATGTTGTGTGCTTTTAGGGAATTAAGCGTGTGAAATACGAGGGCATAAATCTATTCTGTACGCATTTAGCTCTCGGCACAGCTCTGTGGTGTAATCACGCCACCAGCAACCAGCCACCAGTCACCGGTCACCCAGTCACCCATTCACCATTCGCAATTCACAATTCGCAATTCACAGTTCCTGGGCTATTCGTTATTCACCGTTTGCTATTCGCCGAGAAATGTAATTAGGCCTGCTGCCATGTGGAACGCATAGCATAGAATCTGCTGCTGCTGGCGGTGGAATAGTAGGAAGAGGTGGAACAGCAGGAGGAACTGGGGAGGATCAGTTAACAGATGGCTTCAGCTTCGGGCTGACCGCACAGGTAGTTGGACAACTGCACTTGGGTTCCTTTACAATTTCAATGGGCAATAACGGATGCAAGTGCAATGGGTTTGAGTGCGAATACACTCAGAGAAAAATGCCCTAAAAATCAAACTAAAATTAAAAAAAAATACTAATATTGTTAATTAGTTTTCTTCTGTTCCTGTCTTTGAGGTTTGACTCCTGGTTGTGGGTTGCTTTGACTTGCTTTTCGAAAAGAAAATTTTGAGTTGTATCGCTTTTAGAGTATTAGTTTTTTTTCAGTGTACCCCAAAGTACTCATAACTCGTACCCCATAATGACAATATTACGCTGAGCACCTTTAAAGTTTACTTGAATTATGTCCGAGCGTAAAATAATTGCAGTCTATTTGCCCATGAAAACAGGGGCATTATAAAAGAAGAATTGCAATTTATTAATAGCCTACAACGACTTTAAAATGCTCTATAAAGATGTAAATATTATTACCAATTAATATTAAATCTAATGCGATATCAATAATATTTTTTTAGCCTTTTTTGGAGGAGAAATAACTTCAAATTATCTTAATATCTTATTTTCCTTATTAAACGTTTTTAGCTACAAATTTGTTTCAAATTTTAACCACTTTTCGCTTCGCTTTTCTCTTCGCTTTTCGCTTCTAGCTTCGCTTCTAGCTTCGCTTATCGCTTTGCTTTGCTTTGCTTCGCTTTTCGCCACTAGCTTCGCTTCTAGCTTCGCGTATCGCTTTGCTTTTCGCTTTGCTTTTCGCTTTGCTTTTCGCTTCGCTTCTAGCTTCGCTTCTAGCTTCGCTTCTATCTTCGCTTCTTATTTCGCTTCTATCTTCGCTGCTAGCTTCGCTTATCGCTTTGCTTCGTTTTTCGCCGTATACCCTGTAAGAAATAATTGACTACCTCTTAATTTGGATTGAATTTGATGAGTTTGTTATCGCGCGTAATACCCTGTTTTAAGGACCAACTTAAAAACCACAATATGCTCGTAAATAAAGCCCAGTTAACGAGGCAAGAGTTGAAAACGAAAACTTTGAAAAATTGCAATGTAAAGTAAAACGATGCAAGTTCAACAAAAAAAATTAAAAAACAAAAAAAATAATGAAAATGAGGTAGAAAACAGGAGGGAAACGAAACGAAACGAAAAGAAACGAGTGGAGTGATAAAGAATAATGACCACTTTGCCATCTCGTGGCAAATAACCATTCATCAAATTGTCCAAATTACAGGCATTTCACAATGACGCGAGTGCAGCCTTCCCCTATCCCATCCTTTCCTGCTGCTGCCTGATGAGTTGTCCAGTTCTCTCTCTCTCTCTGTGCTCTGCCGTCAGAATGGCGACTGCAATTCGTTTACACCAATTTTATGGTAACAAGCTTCACTCTGCACCTCTTTCTCCACCAGACAGACACTCTTGGCCCTCTCCTTCTCTTTCTTCTTGACAGCTCCCCACGTAGCAGCTGCTGGCTGTGTGCTGAGTTCAGTTGAGTTGAGTTGAGTTTGCATTTAAATTCAACTCCAAATGCCTAAATTGCCGGCTGCATTTTCGACTGTGCCCCGTGTTATGGCCAAAACTGTCCACGACGACTCACGCCTAAAACTATGCAACAGCTGCTGCTGCACAGCTTGAACACTCGCAGAAAAAATGCTTTCTTTTCCTTTCAATCAATTCCAATCCTAAAATCAATCTAATGTTATGAATAATAATAGAATTATTAACTAAAATATTTAAATATTGGTATAAAATGTTCTAGGCAGGAGTGTTGTTCCCAGGCTGCCAATTTTGGGGTAAGTTCGATTCGGCCAACAGTTTTAGAAAAGCCAGAATTGAGCTGTATTTAGTTAGTTCTTTATTCTATATTTCAGTTAGCTTTCTTAGCTTTTTTATATAGAATTCAAGGCTTTAATTTAAAGCTCGTTCACTGGCTTCATTAGAGGACTTTTAGCTTTATTATGGCCAAGTTTCTGTTATTACTCCTCTTTTTTTTGAGTGAAATTCCTGTCGCTGCGGCTCTGCCGCTTTTGTACTTTGGTCAGCATTCAATTTCATGGCTCGCCGCTGCCAACAACTGCAATTTGGGGACATTAAGTTTTGACATTGAATAATCACCGTAAAAGGCGTTGACGAGGCACACACTCCTCGAGTGTATATGTATAAGTGCCACACACACACACACTCACACACACACATCTGCCACATCTTCACTCTACCCATCAAGCCAAAGTACCCTGCGTAATACTCTCTCCTTTTTTTTTATGCAGTCGCAAATCGCGTCAATTTCTGCGTCTACGAGCATAATAATAAATTCATCCCACTAATCAACGCCGCAACGCATATGAAATTTTCATAAGGGAGTTTGGGTAAATCGGCAAGGGGAGAGGAGCTTAGGTTGTCCAAAGCTGCTGGGTGGAAACTGCTTTTATTTTGATTTATTTGCCACAGACACGACAGTTAATTTGATATTTTGATTAACTGCAGAGCAACTGGGGGGAAAGGTTTCATTTTTGGTCAGGGTTAGTCAGCTGTTGCTCCCAGCTAATCAGCCTCAGCCAACATAAGGGCTATATATATGTTTATATATGTATTTAGGTATATGTTGGGGTCGTGTTTGCGGCTCGTTTCTTTCATGGATTCCATATAATTTTGTAATTTTAATTCACTTTTCCAAAATGTGAGAATAATTGCCGTGCACTTAATTTATTATGTCGCTGCCAAGCCAAGGAATTCATAGTGTGGGGCATACATCTGTATATATGTATATATTTACCCCAAGATCTGCTTAACCCTTTGTTATGTCGCGCGGAGACACAGTGCACCGTGGTACCAAAATATGTAAACCTTCTCTTTCTCTTTTACTTTATATTTATAACTACTAAGGAAAGCCGAAGATTACATACCCCTAAGGACTGGCATAGGCACTTATTTTTAACGATTTTTACTATATGCTATAGTAATTCGATCTTTCAGTAAGCAACCCGAAATCGAGTAGAACTTTATCTATTTATTATAACTCCATTCAGGAAGGCTGAAGAGCCTCTTCAATGCCAATTTGGTTGGCTAATAAAGCAAAATATGTTGTTGCATCGATTATAGGTAATTATTTTAATGCATTTAATTGCTCGATGTTCCACTGTGCCTCAACACTGGTGCTGGCAACAGTTTATTGTGAAAATTGATTTATTATCGCGATGGTCGGGTTTCTGTTTCTGTTGCTGTTGCAGTTGCTGTTGCTGTTGCTGTTGCTGTTTCTCTGCTGCCTGTCCCACAAACTGCCTGCCAGTCTGTCATACAAAATTGGAGTGGTTTGCCGTTGTTGCATGCACCACCGTAGTCGTCGATTGTTGTTGCTGTTGTTGTTGCCGTTGTTGTTGCCGCATATTTGCATCGATTAAAATAAGAATTTTACATGCGATTCGCGTTGTCGTCGCCTGGCTTTGTCTGCCACACAGCGCTATACCCTGTAGACGGCTTAATAAATTTATAAAGAAGAAAAAAGAAGAGAAGAGGAATAAATGAAGGAGGAGGAGGAGGAGGAGGAGTACTGCTAAAAAATGCATGTATGCATGAATTTTAACGAATTGCTGATGAAAATGTCGCATCATAAATTATTTCATATTTAGTGTGTGTGGCAGGGCAAGAAAGATGCCTCCTCCCTTGCGACTGACTACTGGGGGCAAAAAGCCGCGTGAGATAAATTGCATTGGCTGCCCCTCCGCTCGTTCGCTCGTCTGTCCGTCCAGTGAGTCCGTTCAGTCTCTTTTGCTGTGTGCATGCATAAATTAAATTTATATTTTACTTTCGAGTTATGCGTCTGGGTAATTATTTTATCTTTTCGGGCCCCCTGTACACAATGTGCAGCAAAGGGCCTGGCTACGTGGCCATGCATCGCATTCAAAGGTTAATTGGCATTTTCGGGCTTAATTGCCTACCGAGTGCCACATGCATCACATGCACCACCCAACCACACTTTACATTGCGATAACATCATTCGACATCCAACCCAACCACCAGGAACACTCACAGCGAAAAGAATCTCCTCTCTTTCTATGAGCCTCTGACAGTTTGTTGATTGATTGCCAGGCAAAAGTTGGTTGACTATGCCAATTTAGATGAGCCGTGCCCCCTCCCTTTGAAAATTGAAATCATTTTATCTGTAGCCTGAATAGAGAGTACACTGGTACCGGTTCAGGTGATCAAATTTAATTGACTCGCAAACGACATGAAAGAAGTTTATGTTTCTATGTCCAGTTTTTAGTTCGGTATCGGAATTGTAGACTAAAGAACCTTCTTAAAAGAAAATAAATTCATGAGGTCTTCCATACTGTATTATAATTGTATTGTCAGCTAATAAACTCTTATTTTGTTAGTTGAGCGGATGGGAAGAGTTGATAGAGCTATCTGTGGATCCATTTTTATGGGAAGAAGTCTCTCAGTTGTAGAGCTGGGTGGATGGAATTAAAAGCTTGTGGAACTCCTATTCTAGGGTTCCAAACCCGGCAAATATTGGAGCAGTTTATACTCGGATTCAGCCATAATTTTAAAATGTGCTTCGCTTTAATTTAGAAAAATATTCTGACTCAAATCTGTTCAGCCTTAGATCGGATCTACCTTATATGAGTTTCTTTCTTGACTCCTAAGAATAACTGAGCCAAGGTCCAAAGAGTACATCATTTTTTATACCCCGCTTTCAATTATATTTTCTGTATTTGTTTCTAATATTTTGGTAGAGTATTCGCTAGTCATTTATTTTCAATAAAGCCTTTTTTTAATATGCCTTACTTGTAGTGTTAAGCATATGCATTTTCAATGCTGTTTTCGGTGTTATCTGCTTGACAGATCTGCAACGCGTCTCGTACGATGTACAAGAATATTTTTTTATAGCTATAGCAGTATATATATTTATGTATATACCCATATAAATCTTTATATATATATTTTATGATATATTCTCGCAATGGCATGCAATGGAAACGTCATGCCCCTTACTCACAAGAGCCATAAAAAACTCAACTTAGCGCAAAGAGATCGGCTCGAATGCAATTCTGCTGCACGGTCGGCACAGTGGAACTAAGTTGATAAAATCCGAAGAAGATTTTGAAGATTTAAATGAAGCAAAAAAAACTTTCTTCATAGCTTTTATAATAGTTAAAATGCATTCAGAAAAAGAATAAGTCTTTCTCGATTTACCCTTAAAAATATGCCCATAGTTTGAAGCAAAGCAAATATTAAATTCAGTAGAATATTGGAGCTCTTTTCAATTTTATTTCAAAGAAAAATAATTAGTATAGAAATATAAATATATAATTTATTGTTATTATTATTAATATTCATTTATTTATTCATTTCAAAGTATTCAGCTGAACATTTGAATGATTTGAATGTTCTCAGTTTCGAATAGTTTTATAAAGCAAACTAAGAAGAATGTAAAAGCATTTCAGCTAAGCTGATTCGAAATCTATTCGAATTCGAGTCTCATACAAAAAGATTCGAAATTATTTCTTTTTAATACTCTTCAAATCAAATAGAACTTCAAATTGGATTCCCATGATTCTTGGGCTTTCAAAACTAAAGAAATTCGTGAAAAATTAAACAAAAGAAATTCCATAAAAATATTTTTATACTCAACGAACTGTGGGCAAATGAAAACATAAATAAAAAAATGTTCTAAATTAGCAATTTTGCCACAGTGTTGAAGTTCGGAATGAAATCGTTTGGGGCCTATGCGTCCGTCTGTCCGCCTGTCTCGGCAGGCGTCAACACTGGCGCGCCAGAATTGGCATTAATGAGTAGACAAAGAGCCAAGCAACAACACAAGCAACAACACAAGAAACAACACTAGCAACAGCAACAACACTAGCAACAGCAACAAAAACAACGTGCAGAGTGGCCACTTAGCAGCGGAGCGGCGCAGAAAATGCGTCGATCAAATTAACAATTTAATTTCTAAGAAAACTAATTAAAAATCACGCAACGCGCCGAGCTGTGCAACAGCAGAGTTGATGCCTTTCCCCCTCCCCTTGCTACAAGCCTATCTGCCACACCCCCTTTTGCTGTTGTTGCTGCCGCCTCTTGACTTGGATGACTTGACTGAACTGTCTAAGCGACTCGACTCGTCTTGGCCTGCCTGGCTGCCTGGCTGCTTGTTGCAAGTTGTTGTTGTTGCTGTCGCTGCAAGTTGTTGCAAGTTATTGTTGTTGCTGCTGTCCGTGTCTGAGTCGAGTGCCTGCAACATGCGTCAAGCATTCGCAATTAGCGGAGTTGCAGCCATCAGTCGCCCATTTAAAAAGCAGACAAACATGCGCACACTTGATTTTCCAATCAGAACGCCACAAGACTCCACTTAGAATAGAGCCTCACTCGGAGACGTCGACGTCGCTGTCGCTGTCGCTGTCGACGTCAGCAACATTTGTGCCGCAGTCTTGGCCCATAAAACAACAACACCAACAACAACAAGCAGTGAAATATTATACCAGTAATACTAGCCAAAATATCCAACTATCTTCAGCAGAAGTTCTTATACCCTGGAAATGGAAAGTTAAAAATATATCAGCTATATAAGATATACCCAACTGATCTCTACCTCAGCTCCACATAAAAATAATCACAGAACTAAATATTGAATAAAAAAGCCATTCATTCTTAGAGAATAAGCTCAAAAATTGCATGTCAAAGCTACTCTCAAACCGAGCGACCCCATTTGCTGGGGGCAAACAACAAGCGCAAACAAACGTGCAACGTTGCAATTGCTGAATGCCAGCGGCTGATGGATGGATTGCCTGTTTGACTGGCTGCCCTGGCAGCTTCGCCTCAACCGATTCAAACTGACTTGCGCTCCTCAACTCCCCCCTCCGGCTCAACGCCTTGTGCCTGCGATGCCACACATGCTAAACTACGAGTATTTTGCCCGCCCCCCTCTTTCCTGCCTGCCCACCTGCTCTGCCCAGCCCTGCCAATATATAATATCCACGCCCCTTGTTTGTTTGTGTGCCTTGTCAAGAGTGGCAGCCACTGGGAGCGGCATTCAGCACGATCAGCAGAAGGGGGGGAGGAAGGCAAGCTGGGCAGATCGGTCTGGCGGGTCGTCAACGTTGACTGCTAATAGACGCTCACGCTCACGACGTGCCACATATCAAACGGAGCCAGGGGAAAGAGTGGATATATATTTATGGGGAGAGGTGTACACTGCACACTGTACACTGGCAATGGCAATCGGAACGTTACTGTGGACTCGAGTTGTTGATGTTGCATATAATTAATTTATTATGTTGTTGCCGCTGCCGCTGCCGCTGCTGCTGCTGCTGCTGCTGCTGCTGAAGCCTTTGGCCATATTTTGCAACGTTGCAACGTCCTCCTCTTGTGTTTATGACGCATTTATGGCTGCATTTACAATCTTGGCCAACCGAGTCGAGTCCCCCCAGTCGAGCTGACTTGATAGAGGCGCTGCGTTATTAGTTTTGCATTTGAAACCGCACAGGAAATTGACTCTGCTACACTGAGAGAAATAAGCAGCTACAAAGTTTAAGCTTTCCAAACTTTATCCAAAAATAAAATGCCAAAATTGTTATAAGAAAAACTAAGTTTCAACTGAATTAAAAGCTAAAAGTTGTATGAAAACAAAGCCCAAGTTTTTCTCAGTGTACCGCTACTGGTCAGAGATCGACTGATGGTCGGATGATGAGTTGATTTGCAGTTGTTCCACTCGAGAAGTTAATGGACAGTTTGTACACTGTACACATTATTTAAGCACCGTTTCGCAAGTCCAACGAGCTGCTCGGGTGACAGTTTACGAGGCAGCTTTGGCAGACGACAGTGGAGAGTCAACAAGTTGACAAGTTGCAAGCTTGAAAGGTTCCCCGGCAGGTTGGGGGGGCAAGGTTCAGCAAGATGGGCTAATTATGTTTACCCAGGTGGGCGTGGTCGGTGTACAGCCGCAGCAGTCAGTTGTGCAGCAACTCTATTTGATGCGACTGATTAGACTCTGTCAAAGGTAAACGGATAACGGGTACACAATTCAATCGAAATGGATTCAATGGAAGGGCAAAAGGAAAATGTCAAAGTTAAGCCATCAAATAAAGAAAATAATCGATTTTTGTGAATCGATTTTTTTGAAGTTGTCATCGATATCCTCTGTGTATCTTTTTTAGAAGAATCAATAGCAACTCTTACCCTCATTTTCATTTTTCCATTTATCGTTTTAGTTTCGATAATTTAAATACTTTTCAAGCATTTATGGGTGAAGAAATATTAAAATAAATAAATTAATTTAAGAATTTAAAATTAAATTTAGCTATTTCCTTTCTGCTATATTCTTTAGCTAGCATTTCGATAGATTTAAATAAATTTAAAGAAAATCAATTGAATTTTATATTTGAAACTTATCGAAATAAAAGGAACTTCTCTCTTTTATTATGCGAAGTTTTCGGTTCTCGGTTCGCAGCGCTTTTGAACCCGAACCGAGATCGAGGCTTGTTTATAAAAGGCTCACCTTATGTAACATAATTTCATTTGACTTTTTCACACTTGACTATTGAACGAAAGTGCAAAGATCATTAATAATTGGGCGTTAAATTGTGTCTTTTCTCCGTTTTTAAGTGCATTTTTGCACCTGCTCCACGTGCAACAATAACAACAACAACAACTTGCCACTTGCAACAGCAACAGAAAGTTGCGGCAAGTTTGGACTGCAGGTTTCAATCAATCAAACGAAGCGCTGCCAACGGACGTGGCACTCATGACAGGCGACAGCCAACTGGCGGCAGTTGAAAGGTCAAAGGGCGTGTCAAAATGGGCGTGCTAGACACGCTGCCACACACTCTCAGCAACAACAACAGCAACAGCAACGAGCGGAAATGGTGCATGCAACGTGTTGACGTGGCACAAGGCTAAAAGTTTTGCTCGCTCGCTTTAATTGAGCCAAAATGTTGCAACCGCAAAGCATTGGTTGGTTTATTGAGCCAGAGGAATTCGTAATTCGGAAAATTCGGAAAATTTTTTTGTATTGGCTGACAGGTTTGCTGGCCAAAATGTACAGCCAATAAATCATTTTATTAAATTTTCACAAAACTATTTGCAACTGCATTTGGTTGTAACATTAATCATACGACATGTTGACAGCCTGTCAACACCGTTGCCTGTCTGCTTCTGTTCCGATTGTTCCGCATATTTCTTTTCCCATTCGTTCCATTCCTCATCGATGTGGCCATTGTTGCCATGAAACAGACTCCAGTAAATTGCTACCAGAATTGTATAGCATTTTAATCCAGTCCCGAAGGGATACAAAATTGGATTATAATCAAGAGAATTGCAGTTTTTAGTACAGGCCTTGGCTTACTTTTGTAAGAATAATTATTTTGATTGTTGCGATTTATTTGAGATTAATTATAGCTTCAATCTGTCAATAATCTAAAGAGTGATATTTCAGTCCATTTGGCCCGGCTTCAACATTTATTTTTATTTTACTCTATAGTGTCGAAATCCTTTCTGTCCTTTTCCTTTCCTTCTCACCCGTTTTTCTTCAGTACTTTTAGTAAATTTACTAATTTATTCATTATAAACATTCTGATATTGTCTGGTCTATAAAGGGAAGTGATATTTCCATATATTTTTCCCTCTGTAGTCAACCATTCATTGAACTTTCATCTGTATTTCACTTTTTTTTCCGATCCTTTCTTTCCTTTTCCTTTATGCCTCTCCCATTTTTCACTACAAAAGCATTATATATATATATTTCAATGTGCAAAATCCACCCCTCTCTCAAAGGCCTCGCTGTCACACATCAAAAATGAACAATGAAGAGTAATGAGTTTTTGGCAAAAAATAATTTTGACTTTACCCTGTAGCCAGTTGAATACCCTAACCCGTAGTAGAGTAGAGTAGTATGCTGTGTGTGTATATAATAGGCTCGTTAATCATGTGGCGGTAGAAACACTCCCACATTTCTCATCATCATTTAATTTCAGTGTTGTCAGACATCTTAAATCGAGCGGCACAGCTGTCAAGGGCGTTGAGCATAAATTTCTGGAGAAGACTGTTGAGTTACAGTGGGCAATGGCAGTTTGTTGCCAACATCATTAATTAAAAAATACTTTCAATGCGGGAAAATAATAGTGGAACCTTTATTATCTCGTATCGGAGCAGCATCATTAGTAGAACAAATTGACAAGAGTCGGAAAATACTTCCTTTCTGAGTGTGGAACAATAATCTAATAAACCTTTCCAGTCATTTCCGTTTTGCAACGGACGCGCTTCAAAAATGTTTTTACAATTTTCACATTTTTCAACAGCAGAGCGGAAAACTAGGAAGCAGAGGCTAACACTGGCACACCGACGATTAAATACCCTAAACTTATTTATTTATTTATGTTATTGTAGTTCGATCTGAATGATGTTTGTTGTGTCTTCAAGAAGGACAGAAAGAGAAAGCTTTCCATAGAACAATTTTTGGACCGATAGCTCCTCTATATGTCGGCTATATGTTGGCTATATGTCGGCTATATGTCGGCTATATAGTTGTTCGATCCGGCTGGTTCTGATTATGTCTGCATATAAACTGAGAGACAGACTGAAATCTAATCTAGTCTTTGTGATCCTTGTCGGCGATGCCTTCATCAATGCAAAGTTATAATATCCGCTCTCCGCAAGGGCAGCGAACTATTCCCTATCAACTGCTCTACGTATTCTAATCCTGGTCAGAGCTGCCTTCTCCAATGCAAAGTTATAATACCCGCCCTCTGCAAGGGTATAACAAATGAGAACATTGGCGTCTCCATTTGACTCGGCCGGAGAATTATTCCCGAAACGTCTGTCAGTCTGTCGGTCTGTCAGTCTGTCAGTGGCTCAGTGTGATGAGATTTTTTGATTGATGTCGAGTGCCACGTTTGCAGTGTACTCTTAAATTTTTATAAATTATCATTTTCCATCGACTCGCAGCTCGCAGACATATTTTTCATGTCAGGCGTCGCTTCGCGTCGCGTCGCATCGGGCACTCTCCTCGCCATTGATTGATGAAATCGCGAGGCGTGTTTGAAATACAGAAAAAAAGCAAAGAATAGATGGAAAAAATAAATAAAAATAATAATATTAATAATGATATATCTATGCAAATTACGGCCAGAAATTATTAGTTTCATGTTCGGTTCGGCCCAAAGTCTGATGAATTTTATATTAATTTGCCAATCATTTATCATTCGCTGCGTTTAGGCGTGGGCTTTCCCGACACACAAACAATTTTCTGATTTACGGGTAGGTGTCGACATGAAAATATGGAGTAGACTCCATGTGTATTATACCCATTCAATATGCATTAGATACAGGCCAGACTTCACAGTGATTCACAGCGTGTGAAGTTTGAGGCATGGCCTTAAAATATGCCAGAAAAACTTCAATTTATTATTATTCCTTCATCTTACAGTGTACAGAAATATTTGTTTTATCTAAAAGAGAATTTATAAATTTTCCTTTTATATTTCAACACAAATTTTCAATCCTTTTCTCTTCAAGAATCAAGTTGAATTCAAGCAGAAGGCATTCCTTTGAGTAAATCTGTGTGCATTTCAACAAGTTCATTTTGTGGTTTTTGCCAATGGCTGAAAATTCCAACCACTCCGAATTGTGGTGGGTCAAAAAGCAAAAACAATGAGAGAATCAGAGTTATGTCTGGTACTTAAAGTTGCACAGTCTTTTATGCTCCTTTACTCGACTCCAGACTGTACACTGTGGAGACTCTAGACTCTCGGCTTGTGGCTTAGGGGCAATAAAACTATTTACAGTTCAATTTGCTATAATATTTGCAGTTTTGCCGACCACAAACGACCAAATATGCCGGCACCAACAACCAACAACAAACAGCCAACAACAACCGCAGAGAGCTACAACTACAAATCGGGCTTGAAGCCAGACAAAAACCCTCTGAAAGTGGCAACAACTTTTTAGAATGCGTTTGGCGCGTTTCTAAAGGAATCAAAGTTTATAAACACACACACACACACTCGCACACACTCGCAGACACACACACACACACACACAGAGAGAGCAATTGCGGCATATCTAAAAATCTACAGACAATAATCCAGTGTAGCCCCAGCAGAAATGGTGGGGGAAAAGGGGTAAAGGGATATTCCGCAAAAGGCAACACTAACACACTCCACTGCTAACACTATGGACATTCGGCCCTTGACACTTTCCATATCAAAATCCCATACGACTAACAACAACTACAACAACAACAACAACAACAACAAAGCAACAACGAGGCAACAACAACAACTGACAAGTTATGCAACCAATTTACATACAAAAACAACTCAATAAACGTGCGAAATGCTAACGATTTGTAAAAGTTGAATCCTCCACAAACACATTTAGGCATACACAGAGCGAAAAACTTAAGACACGAATTTTATACACACAAAAAAATATGTTTTTTCTACACTTAAAAAAATTGTACTATAATTATATTAATTAATTTGATAAGTTTTAATGCAATGCTTAGCTAAAGCAAACATATTTTGTAGTCTATAAATATTTCTCTCTGTGTACTCATACATATATCGGTATGTAGGTGCGAGTATGTTATTGGATTGCTTTCATATAAGATAAAGGCTGGGGCGGGGCGGAACGGGGAGCGGGTGTATTGCCCAGGCAATTTAGCAAAGTATTTCCTCGTCGCCCTAAAAAGTTGGCCACTTTTTGCAACACTTACACGACGATGACGTCGTCGTCCCTGCCCCGCCTTCTGATGTTCCACCTAAAACTCGTAAACTCTGGGCTTATTTCTGTGGCCCGTGCCCGACCATGAAACGGAAATTGTGCATGAAAGCTACGCCCTTTGATCCCCTTATGATGCCCCTACCCTCCGTCCCCCCCTCCTGCCTAACACGGCAACGAGAATCTAACTCGATTATTATAATATTCAACTATATAATCCAATGAAAAAGTTTGCTAATAAGCTGCTAGTTGAGTGCACCACTTACCACTTAACGTTCACGTTTCCAGACCCAGACACGAGGATTTTCCGAGGACGTTCCTTTTTATGGTAAGAGCAGTATTGTTGGTAGTACGGGTATGAGAAAAGCACATGAAATGACTGCTGAGTTCAGCTGAATTAGCAGGAGTCTTTCAGAAAAGGTATTTCAATTCAATTCAAGGCGCTGAAGAAGGGAATAAAGCGAAATATATTTGCTGTTATTTGCTATAAGACTAAGCTAAATCTATGGCTAAAACACCCCTTAAAAATATTGTTCTTAAAGCATTTCTAATAAATAATCATCTACTCTCATGGCTGATTAATGGCACTCAAATACATTGACTATCTCCTAGTCCATCTCCAACGTCAAATGTCAAATCTCTCTCACTACAAATCCACTTTAATCATATTTATATGGCTCCAAGTGCCCGATACTGAGTCCCCAGATAAGCTGCGATTGCCTGGAGTAGTTCAGTTATTGTCGCCCACGCAGTTGGTGTTTAATTGCCGCTAATCACACTACACAACATGGCAAAGACGCAAAGAGAAAAACAGAGCAGTCGCCAAGCGATTCGAGCGACTTTCACTAAGCAACGTGGCATGAAAAATGACTCAAATGTAATGCAAAAAAAGCAAAAAAAAATATTGAGAGTGCTCTAGTCGAATAGGGATCGACTAGGATATACTACGTATCCGGTTATAGAAATAGTTTTCTAGTTGGTTCAACTAATTATGGGTTAGAATTTCCTAGAAATTTGTGAATATTTTTTTCGAAAATGTTTTCAGTTTTTCCGAATTTTTCAATATAAAGCCTATATATTGCTATAAGTTTTCTCTAAAATTTCTTTAATTTGGTACACGGAATTTTTGAGTTGAATTTGAGTTTTTGAATTGAAGTTTACTAAGAATTAAAGCAATGTCTTTGAAAAATTGATTCCAATTGGTTTGCCTTTCGGGTTCAAAATATTTTATAATTAGAATATTATTCTGATTCTGCGTTTTTGAGTTCAAAACCAGTTTTAACTTCGATTTTGAAATCTAGAAAAAGCGGTTCGAATTCATAGGCTAGTTTAATCAACGTTTGATCATCAAAATTTTGTCTTAATTTTCATATTTTTATAAACTTTTGTTCAAGTTCCTCAACTTGGACACATTCATTATCGGAAAAATATCGTTTTGAGATCGAAAATGTTTTTTCTAATAACGTAAAAAATAAGTTTAATCCTTAATTAACAGCTCTGATTCACGGCTCGATTGAATTTGGAGAGTAAGCGGGTTCGAATCGGATTGCAGACTTTCCTTAGAGAGACCTCGTTTCGGATGCTAATCCTGATCTGTTGGTATACCCTACTTATCAATTTTTAATGGGTATATGAACAGCAACAACAACAACAACCGGGACTACGACGCCAACGCCAACGCCAATGTCAGTCAGCCGCTGCTAACGGTATTTAATGACACATAAAGTCGTCAATCACTCAGAGAATCTCGACGTGTCGCCATTGCCTGCCTGCCTGCCTGCCAGTTTCTTTCTTGCAGTCACCGTCGCCATCGCCGTCGCCGTCGCAGTCAACGTCTCAGTCGGCGTCTCAATATGCCCACATCTGAACCGGGAACCGAACTCGAATTCGAACTGGCGCGTAGCCGATACCGAAACTGAAACACTCCCGGTAGCAACAATTTGACAGCTGCCCGACAGTTAAAATTAATTGATTTATATATATATAAATAAATACAGGCGAAATGTGGACAGAGACGGAGAGGGAGCAGAGACAGAGAGGAGTGGCGCTATTCCAGCTATGCCATCTCCCACGCCTTTTATTCCCTCTCCCCCTTTCCCCTACGCCCTACAACTTCCCAGGAGGCAGTTTCATAAAGCTGTTCCAATACTTTCAATTAGGCAAGTCGCATAATCACTGTTTACCATCTTGTCAAACGCCGTTCAAGTGTATAATACGACATCAGCTGGGATATAAATGGAATATGATGGCCTAGAGGGGGGTATTCGGTATTCGGTATTCGGTTTTCGGTATTCGGTATTTGGTGTACGGTTAAGTACCTGACCCGCTGTGTGGGTTTATCGAGCGCCAAAGTGCCGTTTTATGGACAGTGTAATAACTTTGCCGATATGTTTAATTATATGATGGATTGCGGCCACACTGAGAGAAACAACTTACAAAAAAATATTTATTTGAATTTCAGCAGAGCTGCGGTAATTGTGGTAGAAGAGATTTCTTTTCGGTCTTCCTCTATTCAATATATGAAAGATATTTTCAATTAGAAAAATAAATACTTTTAAAATTTCACCTGATAGAGAATAGATTTTTGTATAATTTTGTTTATGGTATTATATTCATTGATTTAAATAAAATTTCTTATTTTCAATTGGAAAATTTAATTTTTCGAAATATAACTCTCTTTTTTAATTGACTTTATATACAAGATACCAATAGAAGTCATTATTAGATACAAATTTTTCAACAACCTTCAATCATACTAGTAAAACTGCTCATACTAGTAATATCGAAACGCTATAATATATTTTTGCATACTTTTTCATCTAGATAGCATTTAATAGTATCTAAATGGAGTTACTTTCCATTAAAAAGCCAACGACTAAAGTAGAAAAATGAACATTTTCATTAGAAGAACTTAAAAGTTATGATTGTCATATATAAAAACGGTCATCAAATTTCAACTATCGATACTATCGATAGCTAATTTTGTTGCCCATCTTTACCTACAGCATATATAATATTTATAAATTTTAGAATGACTTATATGATAATTTAAAATGATCATTTTAGATATTTTTTAATAATATTTTTTTCTTTTCAAACTTATCGATATCCTTTTCTTTAGTAACAAGAACCTATAACAATTTAAACCTATGTTTTCAGTGTCTTCCGTGAGTGGGTAAACTCAATGATTATCTTTATTAAGAGAGGGTCTCTCAATCTCTCGCTCATTCTCGCTCTCCCCCTGTGACTGTGTCGTGTTTACACTACGTAAACCTTTCAATGTGGCTACATAAATCAAAACAGCTGCCAGAGTCAGTTGACCTGGCCATGGACGCTGTCGCGCCATTTGACTGATGATGTCTTTAGCCTGCCAGATCGAATCGACGATCGATCTAAAAAGTGGGATTCGTATTCGGCGCTGGCAAACTGGCGCTGCATTTCTTTAGTTTTTCGACTGGCTACCTCTAATAATGCGTCAAAACTAATAAGATTGATGGCATGATGGGTATCGATTGATCGGTCTGATCGTAGCCCAGCTCATCGATTGCCTCGTGCTGGCATGGCTCCACTTGACCAATGCGTTAGACGTCCCCATTAGAGTATTCTATCGAATCTATCGAGTATTCAAAACCGATTCTAATGGATTTTTATGGCGACTTTATTTTGACTTTGATATGCCGCCAGTTGCCTACTTTTTTATGTTTGACAGCTCAGATTGATTGACCGACGGTTTGTTCACACTTCTACTGCCTGACCATGTGAACTTGCCAAGGTTTTTAGTACAATATTTATTGAAAATTAAAAACAAAAAATAGTAAATAAAAATACAAGAATAAGTTGATTTTTTTGTTGCTTCCGATAACCTTTAAAAACATGCAAAAAATTGCATTTGTGCTCTGCGAAAATTGTTATCAATTTTCTGGCTTAAAGCAAAGTACAAAAAAAATTTTAATTGGTTATTAATATTTTAATAAATTTACTGATGAAAAAGCCAAATTTATTATAGTCCTTATTTTTCCTATAATATTAGATATACCTAGCTTTTTTCCCCTTATTTGCTCAGAGATATTATTTAGTTCATGTATCTCAATAATATTTAATAACTTCAGGGGTTGCAGTTGAGGGTTTATTTACGTAATACTTTAACAACTTTGCTGAGATTCGACGTATATTGATTTTTAAATACAAATAAACATTTTTTAAACAGCTTCTTTTCATTTTTTTTTGTTGGGTTGAACTGCAACATCTTCATTACAGTAATCATTATAATCCCAGCCGAGGGATTATGGCTGGCACCCCTGGCAACAACTCTTTTAATAAATCGCCTTCCAACCCCGCTCAAACATAAGTTGAAGTAAATAAGTAAGAGTATCCTTCAGCCAGGGTTTTCCATCGTCATCGTCATCCTCATCGTTGTCGTTGTCGTCGTTGACAGCGCCTTGTTAATCCCACTCGTAAGCATTTTGTCACATTTCAAAATCATTTATCATAAGCTTTCACAACAGCCAGCAACCCTCACGCCCAGCAGAGCTCAGCATTTTCTCCCCTCCCCCTTCGCCAGTTTCCTCATATTTTCCATTTTCCATTTTCAATCTCATTCCTTTAAGAACTCTGTCATTGCAATGACAGTTGGGCACATTAATTTTTCAGCACAGACTTTAGAAAATTTGTTCGAGCAACAAGAGAAAAATACACAAAGTAACGATACTCTTTCTTTCTCTTTCTCTTTCTCTATCTCATTTTTATTGAGTAACAAGTAATTTTTCATATCATAAATTTTCGAGTCAGTTAATCCCACACGCGGCGTTCATTTGTCTCTGCTCTCTCTCTCTCTCTGTCTCTTTGCCGCTTCGCTCTGCTGTGCTGTGTTGTATCTTATTTATGCCTTCCGCTTGTTTCGCCTCTCTATCTTAATCTCCGTCTCTGTCTTCGCCAGCTGTGACATTTTGACATCTCAGTGATAATTCATACTTTTGCATGTCATACTTAATTATGCTGACAGACAGTGTGTGGGTCTTTTATCATATTTAATTTCACTCTTCTCTCGCAACTCTCTTGTCTGCCTCACAAATTGTTGCACATCATTATGGGTAGAAGAGCTCCGTTTTTTTTCTCTCCACTCTCAGCTCCAGCTCAGAGCTCAACTAATTACCCAAAACCTTTAAAGGAACAATTTTCCCCCTTCGTCGAACTTCATTTATCACGAGTCAAAAAAAAAAAAAAAATATACCTCGCTCCATAATGATTAATATTTTGCCAAACTCAAATGACATTTCTACATAAAATATGTTTCGAAAGCCCCGCAGAAAAGGGTTTTATTTTTTTTCTCCTTGGTTCATGCATCAAGCGCATCAATCATCGTTGGAAAAAAATGGAGGAAAAAAAAAAAACAAATTTGCAGCCAAAGGGGGGAAAAAAAGTGCTTAGAGAACTCGAAATTAGTGACATGTCAACAGGCGAAGAGGCGACCAGGCGAACAGGCAAACCACAGCAGAATCTGCAATAGTGTTCAATTTGTTTTGCCAGTTTCAACATTTTTCTCTATAAAGAGGGTATCAATGTTATATTACAGGGTATTATTTGGTATATAATTTTAAATATTACTTTTTTCTATATTATTTTTGAACTTTTTTTAACTTGAACCGGTGCACAAAATATTGCTTCGGTTTCGATTCTTATAAAGAAGTAAGGGTCCTTTTCATTTAAAAAAGTTTTGGAATTAAAAGAGTAGTGGTTCAATATTTTGGTCTAATTCAGCCTTCTTGGTTCCAAAAATATTGGTCTCCGATCAAGCTTGGTTCCAAGCTTTCATCGAATTGTTTTCTTTGCCGTTTCCTGTCTGATTCCGAATCAATTTAAAATACTGAAAAAACTCTTTGTAGAGTTTTCAAAAATAGTCCTTAAATGATAGGTTTGGTATCGAATTGAAGAAAAAGTTATTATTAATAGTTCTTCAAAGATATTTTTATTCGAAATGTATTGTACTAATTTCTAATCAAATAATCTATATTTCAACTATGAAGTATCATTAAGTATTTTGCTGAAAACTAGTTGTTAAAATAAACTACACCACCAACGGCAGAAGTGTAGGGTATCTAGGCTGTCAGTGTAAACAACTTGATTATAGTTTCTGTTTCTGGTTTGTTTTTGTTGTATTTTTCTGTGTTTTTCGCCGTACCCTGTTGACTGATGTGTGGTCATCAATCTAAACTCTTCATTTTGAAGGCGCGCTGTCAGCCATAATGACCGGAGCAGAGCAAAAAGCGCCATACGAAATACAGAAAAATACAGAAAAATATCGGGGAATGAACAGCGGAGAGCATATGGAAACAGAGGGGGGCGGGGCGGAGGGGAGGTGGGGCATCCACTACTTATTACGGGTCACACAATTCAGCGGCGAGTCGTCAATCATAATTTATAAATTGTTATACAGAGGAGAGCTGCAAACGTGCCTTATTAAGCCGCACACAAACAAATACGTAATGTATATGTGTTGGTGTATGTTTATATGTGCATAGAGAAGAGTCTATTTGAGTCATTTGACTTGCACACACACACTCACACATAGATAAATATATCCTAACTAATTATTCAACGTCTCATTAAACAAATAAATGTGTCAAGAAAACATTTGTTTGTCATACATCACAGCACAAGATAATTTCATTGAGCCAAAAGCAGCGGCCGGAAGGCCACAAGAGAGAGAGAGAGAGAGAGAGAGAGAGAAAAAAGAAAAGAAATCACATCATGTGAAAAAGACAAATCAAATGAGATTAACACATAATTTTTGTTTTAAAAACAAACAGACAACTGAAGCGGAAAATATTCTACGAAAAATCTACGAAACGTTGCCCGAAAATCTTCACTTTCAAAACATTTCTCTATGCATTAATCACTTGAAATCACCTGACAGCTCGGCATTTGAGGCATGAAATTAGAAATTATAAACAAAATGTTTTATATTCGGCCGACAGAACCACAGAGAACTATCAAGAATTTAGTGCTCAACAATTTATTTTTTTTCAGTTTTTGTCATTTCAGCGGAAGGCATTTTTGTGCTACCAAAAATTATTAATTCGTTTATAATATGTATTTACGGGCAGGTATTAATCAGTCGAGATTTTTGTAAATTTTGTCTATTATTTCTTGAATAAATATTAATTAATTTCAATCAACAAATTAAGCCTGCCCTAAAGGAGAGTGCAAAACTACTAGAGAAAAAGCAGCTGACAAAAAGCTGGCTGCTGCAAAAAGCTGACTGCTACATTAGCGGTGGGTTGGCCTTGAATTGATTTGCAGTTTGGTATAAAGCCAATTTTTAGATATGTAGCAAGGAAATATAATTATATTTAATTTTTTATGAAATATTAATAATTCTTCTTATTTTTATATGTATTATCAAATGTATTCAGAATATTTAATATTAGAATTTGAAGTGAAAACTAGAAAAGAAAAAAATAATAATAAACTTTTTCTTGGCTTAAACGCACCACCATAAATTTGTTTTTTTATACCCGTTCTTAGAAAATTTGGTTCAGTTTTAATTATGTTCATGACTGACAAAAAGCTAGCTGCTCTACAAACAGTGACCGATAATAATCTGACTGCAGAACGTGGAGTGATTGACCGATCTGGATATGCTGGATTTTATTCACTTTTAGCTATGTTCGTATAATTATCTAATTGTGCCGAAAGCTGTACCGTTCTCGGCTGTCACCTTTCTTATCGTATTGCGTTTTGCTCTACTGTGATTCTCTGACAGCCACAACAACAATAACAAAGAGAGGCAGACAAACAATAACAACAACAACAGCAACAACAACGAGAGAAAAACAACATCAACAACACTCACAATGCGCTCGTCGTGCAATTTATTGAGCCCATCAATCAAGTGGCCATTCCATGGATACATTTTGTGTGGTGTTGTGATTCTCCGCAAATAATTGTTGCCATCGCTGCACATTTTACATGTCCGTCTCTATGTCAGACAGTCCATTCAACAGTGCTGACAACTTGGCCTTTTTTTCAGAGACAACTGCTAAGCAGACTGAGTAGTCCAGGAAAACTTTTACCTGCCTGGAAGGTAATTACTCTCTCAACTAATGCGAATAAATCCGAAAAGATGATTATCAAAATAGAGATAAAAAAATGAATTTTATATATTTTTAGATCCTCATTATATATAAATATATATAAAACCTTGTTTCTAAAACTCTGTAAAGCCTTTCTATATTTTCTAACCTCCACTAACCCTTGTTCCTACTACTTTTGATAAGCTTCTTTGTTTAATTTTGAATGCCTGTTTTTTATCATTTTTCCATATACTAATTACTACCTCTTTTAGCTTGAATTCGTGCAATTTTTTTGGTATTCGAGAGAGTTGTCAGCTCTGTGGAGTGTCGATTGCTGGACTGTTCGACTGCTGCACTGTCTGGGCCTGTCAATGGGTGTGGTCACAGTTGCCTGCACATAGTTTATGGTGCCGGGGTTCGTTGCTCAGCAATCGTCACTCAACGTCTGCGTCTGCCACAAAAAAGGCCAATCATCGATCATGGTCATCATCATCATCATCTTGTCCACGTTCACGTTCCACGTCCATATATACATATATATAAATATATATTCATACCCCGCCAGGCGTCCTGCTCGTCCTTGTCTTGATTATTGATGAGCTATAGCGAAAAGTACTCGTCAGTCTTCAGTCAGCTGCCTGCAGTCGACGTGCCCCCCTTGCCAATTCATTTCATTCCATTCCATTCCATGCCACAACGTTGCAAGATAATATCTTTTGCAACAAATTTTTGACAGCTTCGATGCGGCCTGCATCGTTATGGAACCCGTTGTGGACGCTCGTTTCGTCTCCTCTCATCTCACTTGGAATTGCAGTTGGAGTTGGAGTTGGAGTGGACTCAACTCTACTCAACTCAACTCAACTCAACTCAGCTCAGCTCCGGTCGATTCGAGGCGATTCTCTGGCTGCCTGTTGGGCCCTGTCACATTTATCACAAATTCAATGAATAATAATTTTTGCACGCTGTGTGATGTGACGTGCTAATGTTATCTGATTGAAATCGCTGGTGAAGCAACAGGAGAGAGCGATTGCGATTTTGATTGAGAATGAATATGAAGTACACTCAGAGAAAAAGGCAGGTGTAACTGGCAGTCTACACCCTTAATTAAAAGTCGAATCCATGGAATCTCTAGTCGAATTTCATATAATTCTTATGTTTAATGTAGTCCTCGAGTCTCCAAGCCCGAACCGAAAGATTATGGAGTCATATAGAAGGTATTACACAGACGACCCTATACTCTAACATATCCCTTAGTCGAATTTTATATAATTTTCATGTTTGATGTACTCTAGGAGCCTATATTCTTACATATCCCTTAGGTGGCCAATCATCTCCGGCCTACGAGTCCACAGAGTCTCATTGATTTCGTCTCCAGGGTCCCATGGAATATCTCCAAAAACTGTGGAGTATTCCATCATGTCCTCAACAGAATTTTCAGCTTTTTCTCTCACTGTAGCAGTATAAGAATGAGTATTTTATGAATGTGCTGGGGCTCCTCTGGAGAAGCTCTTAAATATTAATTATGTTGCCCAATGGCTCGGCTCGGCTTTCGTCTGCCATTTTGTATTATAAATTGCATTCGCGATAAGCGGCGAGTTATTGCCATCGGGATCATAAATTTAAAAGCCTCGATCATTTCCGGCTTTATTCATGATCAACATCTCACTCTCATATATCTCTCTCTATCTCTCCCTGTCGTATATCACTCGCTCGACTACTGCAAACATACAGGTCATATAAATATGCTTTATCCCATGTATCTCATAGAATCAATATAAATAGGGAAAACATACTCGAGTTATAGATATAAGTCCGTAATGCTTGTTTTTCCTATTTATATTTGTGCTGGCGCCTACTGGTTTTACACCCTGGCATTTTTATGATGGGCTTATCGATAATACTCGTTCCTAAACTCAAAATATTGGAGCTAAAATCAAGATTTATGAAGGTATAACAAATAAATTGTAGGGAAAGTAATTGAGTCGAATCTTTACTATATATTAGCTCTAAAGAAAATGCTTTTATTATAAAATGAATGGGTCAACAAATATCAAAATAAAATATTTAGAAAATAGGAAAAAATATTAGCTATAAAAATAAAATTATAATTCATTTTTTAAGATTGTTTTAAGGTATTTTAACCAAAGAAACTTGAGCAAATATCAGCTCAAATGCGCTCATTTAATTTCATATACAAAAATCTAATTGCTTGGGTGAAACAGATGGAAAGTTCTGTATATTTTGCACTAAAATTTGAAAACAAATATTGATTTTTAAACTTGACTTTTGCCATAAGGCTGAAGGCCTCTAAAAATTATAGAAATATATAAATAAAAAGTAACAAGTCGAGGCTCTAAACAAGACCTATTTTCACAGAGAACGAAACTCAAATTCCTAGACCAAAGTTAGAGGAGAGATTGAACTGGGTTCAAGCCCATGTATTTCAAATTTTAATCCAATATATTTTACTATTTATTATGTTCTGTGGTGCGAAAAACATGCAAAAGATAAAATAGAGTACTTAAATACTTGCACTTAGGTGTGATGTAGATGATCTGTGCCATTTGGTGATCAATCAATTGAGGCAACACAAAAACCACTTTATAGCTGTTTGTTTTCTTATCGCTGAACTCGAGTGATCCTCATTCTTTGTTCCCCTCAGTCCCCTCCTTACCCGACACCTCCCCTCACTTAATTCCTTCTCTCAGTTGGCACTTGGCACTCTTCACAAAATTTTCAAATTGAATTCGACATGCAATGTCAGCCAGCTAACCCCCAGGCTAATCAATAACAAAGAGATGCCAACTTGTCAGAGAGCCAAACAGGCAGACAGACAGGCAGGCAGACAGACAGACAGACAGACAGGGAACGCTTTAACAAATGGGGAATCTGAAGAACGAGAAGCTAGCGCCAAATTACTTTCAGCACAGTAAATCAACTGACTGCTGAGAATTTGCAAAACAATTTCAAATATGTTGTGTGTACAAAAGACTGTTGACAGTTCTTAATTGCAAAGGATTTTCGCTTGCAAATCTTCTGGCTGGGCCAATGGAACTTGAAAATACTTAAGTCCAAGGGTAAACAGAGCAATATATCTCGAGTAGGTTTTCACAAAAAATCATGCAATTCTCAAGTTTGTAAGGTAAAAAGATTGGAGGTAAAAATAAAATCTTAAAAGAAATATTATCTGTGCATAAAGAAAGAAAGTCTAAGAGAATTTGCATGCGTTTTTCAACACTTATTTTAATCTTTTAGACTCCAGTCAATACTAATATTTCCCTTCATAATTTGACGTGGTTTTCAAATGAATAAAAGTATTATAGAGATCTATTCTTAATTTCTATTCCTAACAATATTGTGGAATTTTTTGCAGATAGAATTTCGAGAAAAAAGATTATACCTTTTAAAAATATTGATTGTCTAAAAACGAATAATATTAAAATCTTCAACATATTTGAAGGTTATTTAAATATTAATTAGTACAGTTTATCCCAAACGCTGGGAAATCTGAACTGATAGTGAAAACGATCAATTTCGAGCCACTTTTGAATAATTTTATATGAAAAACTGTCAGTTAAACGATTCGAAAACGCCTCGATTTCAATTTTCGAAACGAATTGAAATTAAGTTTTATAATTTTGTGAAAGTTGCACAAAACGAACGCAATATTTGCTGGACTCTGCACGAAATTGCGTGCAAGAAATTGCATTGTGTAAGCAGCGCTGTGCTTAAGTGAAATTGAATGTTTTTCTTTAGACATTTTCGCAATTCCATTGACCTTTAGTGAGTACCCGAACGAATGTTGTGAGAAAAGCTGAATTTATTGAAATTTTATCGCACTTCCTTGAGTAAAGCTCCCCTGTCAGTGTGTGTGTGTGTGTGCGGGTGTGTGTGTGTGTGTGGAGGGCTTTTGAGCCAAGGTGATTTGCATATGACGCATGATAACTGTCAATATTTTGGCAGAGCTCAACTGACAGCTGTCACGCGCGACGTCACTTGAGCCGGAAACAAATTTGTAAAGCGCTGAGAGCGAAAAAACATCAGCAAAAGCATAAAAATTCTCTTTGTACGTTGGAAAATGAAAATTGAAATGAATGGGGATGTGCATGGGGGGGATATGAATGCAGATGTGGATGTGGATGTGAATGTGTCGTGCGGTTCGTTGGCAACGCGCCTCGCAACAAATGCACAGAGAAAAAAGAGGGTTCAAAAGTGCATTAAAAAACAGAGATGCTTATTTTGAATGTTGCGCCTAAAAAAAATTATTGGTTCGAGACTTGTTTTATTAAAAAAATAATCAAAGAAAGCTTCTTAAAGTCTTGAAGAGGATTGGTTCGAGAATAATTTCTTCGAACCTAAATTCTTGAGACAGCTTTGATATTCATATATATTTCTGTATCATATAAGTTGCCTCTAAAATCAGGAAAAATTAATCCTTACAAGGAGAGAAGAACCGCATGCCTCTCTAAAATTGGGTGCAGGACTCTCTTATAATATTAAATTCATAGTTTGAATTAAACTTTCTAGAAGAACATCCTTGAGTCCTGGCTAAGTGTGAGAATGGTCGAATTTCTGGGTTCCAATCGAACACTTTAGAATCTCTCATATTCTTCGCTTATCAAAAAACTTGCTTTAAAGACTTTAATCTATTAAACTGCATTCTTTATTTCAACAAGATAGATTTTAATGTAATGCTAAAAACCAATTTTTCGCAGTGTATAAGAATTCGTATTAAAAACGTTACCGCAGGCCTACAACAAAGAAAAGCGCTGCAGTTTGAGTGCTCCGTACTCTTACTCTTACTCTTGCTCTTCCCATAAGTAATATGATAGGGGTTCTTCTAAAGGGTGTTTGGTGTATAGGGGTTAGGGGTATGCGTTGGAGGGCAGGGGTGGTGGCAGGGGGGGAGGCATTCGTATTCGTACTCGTTGCCGTTGTCGTACGTGAGAGACTCGCATGTGTCGCCGCCTGTCAAAGTGTCAACATACGCAAATAACGGTAAAGGATTTGTCACTGCCAACGCCAACTGAAATATCAGCCAAAAAATAAAATAAAGAAAAAAAATAAAAAAAATAATCACACTCAGCAGAAAACGGAAAGCCAAAAAGTGAAATCTGTCACAGTGTTGACTAAATGAAAAAAAAAACAGAAGTAAACCAAATAAATAACAAGAAAGAGGCGCTATCTTTAAGGTAGAGGATTAAATACTCTTCTAGACTTATGACCCATATTAAGTACCATATTATTTATAATGAATTCCAACATTTATTTTATTAAGCAACACAAAAAATTTCCCTTTTTTAATTCGTTTTTAAATGCTTGAAACTATTTTAAATTTTCAATCATTTATCCTTACTAATATTAAAAACTTATTTTGTTTCTACATTAATAAATACTAAATAAATTTTTTTTTAAGATTTTTATCAAAAGTTTATAAAAAAGATCAATAAGTATATTTAAATCGTAAAATAATTATACTTACCTATCAAAATTTTGGTACCAGTCTTTATTGGGGCAGGCTATTTTAGTTATATAAATTAGGTGGGTTTTTTTATTGAAGTAGAAAAGTTATCAAATAAAAGTGAAAAATATTTAAAAATTAGATTAATTAAAATTAAATTATTTTTAGTCAGTCCGAGCGAGAATATGCAAAATGTTTTCTAATATAAGCAATTTTTCCAGCTAAGAACCGAAAAAGGTCCAAAATTTAGTTAAACCTAAGTCTTAACTGAAAAAATAATTCTGGTTCTGTTCAAAAATGATATTTCAAGGTATTCAATTTTTATTAATGCCTTAAAAATTCTGTAGAGGCCATATTGTGTTTTATATATATATACTGACCATAGATTTAGAATAGACGAGTTTAAATGGAAGTAGCTCATTTCTTCATTAAAATATTGTTAAAATATTAATATTTGTATGAAAATTGGATGAAATTTCTTCTTTTTCTTGAACCAAAACCACAGTTTAGACTGGGTTCGAACCCAAGAGTCGAAGGTCCTTAATAGTGTTTTCTAATTTGCCCCGTTGAAAGTTGAAGCTCCTTTGCAATGTTTTTTGTTTTGCAGCCTTGAAATTGGATTGTTTATTTATTGAAGGAAGAATAATAATATTTAGAAAAAAACCCAACAAAATTATTAATTAATTAATTATCAATTCATTTTAATTAGGCCTCCAAAAATGGATAATTTTGAATGCTTTTGGGTTTTTTGCAAATTGTAAAGAGTCCAATGAAATTCCATTAGGTACTCGTAAGTACTCGTTGCGCAGTCTTTGTTCTATTTGTAAGTGGAAATGTCTGTCATCGTGTCGATTTGATTGATTGATTGACTGAGGCTGGCTGAGTTATTGAGTGATTGAGTGAGCGAATGAGTATTTCAAGTGATTGCGTTGCGTTGCGTTGCGTTGCGCTGCGTTGAAGGCGAATGATTCAAATGATTCGAATGAGGAACGGCGCATGACTCACTTGAGTCACGTAAAAGTAACACACACACAGCGTTTACTGCTTATCAATCTTATCAGAAAAGTAATGACATTTAACATGCCGCATCTAAAGAGTCCCCAGGCCAAAGCACAACACTCTTTCTCTCCTTCTCCCTGACGTGTTTTGTGATGAAATTGATTTTCCAATTGCTGCCGTTTGACATGTTTGGCTGGCTACTGGCACGCAAGGCATTTTGTTTTTCCATTCTATCTCAGTTTGGTATCTCCGAAACGGTTCGTTCGCTCGTTCGTTCATTGGGTTTCCATATGCTGTTCATACTCTTCCAAAGGGTATACTGATTTTGTTATCAAATGTGTAACGACTTGAAGCAGCCCTCGCCGAAGAGGTAAGAGGAGACGAGTCGATTGGCTTAGTTAAGTCAGCCAGTCTATTCCTCCGTCCGTCTAGGTATCCTTTAGTCCGTCGGTCAGTGGCTCTGTCCATCTGTCTGTATATCAGGCGTCAGTTCGACTGTCAGTCTTTCTGTTTATGCGTCCGTCTGGCTATCATTCTACCTGCTTGATACGCCTTAATCTCTCTATTACTGGGCAAGCTGATTGAAACTCTGGAATAGATCCTTCTTTTTTCATCACGGAGTAGACAGGATCGTATAACTATAGCACATAGCTGCCATAGGTTCGAATCTCGAGTTTTCTTGCTATTAATTTTTATGTTAATATGTTATTTATTTGATACCCTGTAAGTCTGCATATCATAGAGGAAATTAGGTAACTTCCTACTTAAAAAGTTGTCTAGAATTTTGGATCTGCTGTTGCATCGATCGGTTAGAGTATTCAAATGGTCGTTGTGCCCGAAATAAACAATTCTGTTCTTTCTTGTCTTTCTTGTTGTTGTGTTGTAATTTATGCGCCAGCTCGTTCATTTGACATGTCAAAAGTTGTGTCGCTTGATTGATGACTGCTGTCAACACATATTTTCTAATTTTTTTTTTTTTCCGAACTTCCAGATACCTAAAATATATAGTTGTATGCCGTGTGTGTCTCTGTGTGTGTGTGTGTGAGTGAGAGAGTGTGTGTGGTTAGGCCGCAAAGGGTTCGTGTTTGGGTTCTAATTTTATTTGTTTGCTGTTTTCCATGGGTTTATCGATACTCGCCTTTTTGCCGCAATGTGAACACATTGCATATTTTGTTTAGCCCCAACACGAGATTGATGAGCTCTGCCCGCTGCCTGTCACATGCTTCAATAGATTGTCTATGGGTGTCTACACTCAGAGAAAATACAGGTATCATCACAAAAATGTCTTAAAATTATAGAATATTTTTCTTTGGAAATGTATCATATGAAAACGACTAGAAAGTATTTGTGAAGAGTCAAAAATTCATTTTTAAATTGTGAAACAACTTTAGAAAACATGCAGAAAATGTTTTCTAAAATCTTCAACTTTCTCCAAAGTTAGAAAGTAGTTTTTTGAAGAATGATAAAACTATTTTTGAGTAGTTTCTAAATAGAAGAAAATATTCTCTGCATAGATCAAAGATTCTTTCTAATAGCGGGAGACGACTTTCTAAAATCCGTTTTTAAGCCAGAGATGCAGTTTTTGAAATGAGGAAACAGAAATTAATTAGAAGAAAATTTCTTGAATTTTCTAAAATTCAGAAATTACTTTTTTTTTTCAGTGTATACCACACACTCGTTTAGTGTAGAGAGGAAGAAGGGTATTTCGGTGGTACGACGCCTTCACATCTTGACAGCAGCGCAAACAAATTGTGGCGACAGGAAGTGTGCACAAATACAAGAGACTACTAGAAAAGGTAGAGAATTATATGGGTATAGGGCTGTAGGTCTGTCCGTATGTCTTTCTGTCGGCCGGTAGAGTTACGAGGATTACATTTCTGGTGTCTGAATTGATTGATAGCTATGGCAATGTTGCCTGACATGCAACTAGCTGAGCTGAGCCCAATATTCAATTCTTTTTCACCAAGACACCCAAACAGGAGTACAACAAAAAATGTATTGCAAAAAAAGAACCCATCAAATTCTGTTTGGAAGTTGTCCCTCGCTATTAATTTTCATATTAATATATGTTATTTATTTGAGCTTACGTCATTTATTTTATACCCTGTAAGTCTGCTTATCATAGGGGAAATTAGGTAACTTCCTGCTGAAAAAGCTGTCTAGAATTTTGGATCAGAGGAAAGCAAAGTTTTTTGAGCTCGAAACTAAGTATCTTTCAAGGGGGAAATAGTTTTTGGCAATTTGGAAATTCTTGAAATTATTCTTCTTCAATTCCAAATTGATTCAAGTTTTTCCTAAAATTATTCTACTACAGGGAAAATTCTTGGAACTCCGCCAATCTTTAAGATATTCTCTCTATCTTAGCCTTCTATTTGATGGAAAGTTCGACTTTTCAGCTATGGAAATATTTGTATAATGGAAATAGATATTAGAGGTTTGTTATATTCAAAAAATAAGTACAAAATTTTTCATTAAATTGAGCCAAGATGTGCAACAGATTTCTGCCTTAATCTGGCCTTAAAACCGTTCCGCGGAGCTCATCAAAACTGGCTCATCTAAGCCAAATTTATCTGTGTTAAAATTTATGAAGAAATAAATTATTATTTATTGTTCAGAGCTTGAGGAGCAGCCTGAATGAATTATGTACTCTACGCTGATCATTCAATAAACAGAAGAGGCCAGCCAATAATTAAATATAGAAATAAACTAAGCTGATGTTGTATTAAAAAGCGCAATTAACCAATACAAATTTAGATGGGGCCTGCCACACCCCACAAATTGTAGAGTTCGCCTGGCAACTGGCAATCAATTTCGCGCGCTGTAAATTAACCATCTGAGTGGGGAGAAACTGGCAGAAAGGCAGCTGCTAACTGCTTGGCCAAAATACAGGGTATAGAGGGTGTCTGATCTCCCCCAGCCCCCCTGTATACCCCGGCGCGGTACACGAGTCCCTGGGCCCGCAATCAACGTACATTAATATGCACGAAAACAATAAACAATGCAGAGAAGTTTGTAGAAGATGAAGCTGTGGAACAAAGGGTAGGGTATACGAGTGTCTGTCTGTATGGTGTGAGAGGCGTTACAGCGGCAATCATACAAAAAGCAGCCGCCAAAGCAGCACCCTCTCTTTCTCTCTCTGTTTATGTATAGGCATCTCTATCGCACGCCGGTTGAACCCAACTGACAATATTTATTGCAAATGCAGCAATAAATTTCAAAACACCATTCGCTAAGCACCACATGGGGTCTCGAAAATTGAAGATAAATTTTAAGGCGGCAATTTATGATTTGTGAGCATAAGCGTGAGTCTCGTTTCAGCCTCACTTTTCCCCCCCTTTACACCCACGCACCGTAGCCGTAGCTCCTCAGTCCACAAACCAACAACAACAACAACAACAGCCGGTCTCAGCCTCGACCTCGTTGCCGGTACCTGCCCGGAATTGGCTATACACTGCCAAATAAAATAGAAAGAATTAAATAAAGCCACTAAAAATGAATTAAATATTTGTCAATTTATTTGCTTTGATTGCTTACGAAGATATTAAATTATGAAACTGAATTAAAAGCCAATAAAAACCTGTTTAAATCGCCCAGTAAAAAAATTCTATCTTCCGCCAGTTGAAGATTAGATATTCTTGCAGGCTTAGGAACAATTAACGATCGTTCAATTTGCTTATTTTGACCGACTGTTCACATGGCAGCTATATGATAAAGTAGTCCGATCCTGATAGTTTACATTTCTTACAACTGATTTGTAATTTGAATGAAGATATTTTCTTAAACAAAAAAGTTGTCCATATAAGAACTTTCTGATCGATTGTTGATTTCTCTAGCAGCTCTAAGATATAGTTCTCTGATCAGGCTCAGGTACAGGCATGTTATAAGGCAGCATCTGCAAAAAAAGAAGAGTGAATGCTGAAGGGACTAGGATGCATATAAGCAGGCCGATATGGCTATATTAACACTTATTATCGACCTGATCAAAAATTTATATATTTAATGGGATCGCAGATGTCTCCTATACATTTCATGTGATAGTTATAAGACCCTCTGCATGATTATAATAACTCAAAAATGCTCTTGAAATCTTTATAGTGCTTTTAATTATTTAATTATTTACTTATTTTATAATTAGTTAATTTATATTCTTTAGATATGCATACAAATTTCCAGTGGGAAAAGTATTCTTGTTTGATTTAAGTGCTGAAAACTATTCCATCGAAAAGATATCAAATTATAGCCTAGTTTTTTATTTGGTAACTTTTATAGAGTTTCATATTGAAATTGTATATAGGAAATATTTTATTTATATTTTTTTTTTTCAGTGCATATGCTGGCTGCTTTGGCGTCTGCATTTGCCACAGCGAGGAGCTCTTTGGCTCTTTGGCTCTTGGTTAGCCTGGCAGACAATCAGCAGAGCCGCTGTTGACAAGTGTGGAGTGTTTGCCGCACTCCTTCACTCTTGACTTTGTAGAGCTCCTTTTTCTGCCGATTTTGTATTGCCCGGTTTTTATTTTTTTCAATTGTATTTGCCGCGATTTTACTGCCTGCTGCGCCTTTGACAGCCGCGCCGAAAGCGCACCCGAAAACTTGGCCCTTCCTCTTCTACTTCTTTATTTTTTTCTCTGACTGGGGAAAGGGCATTTTTGAATTGGTTTTGCAGCTGTACAAAGGAAGCTTCAATATTTTTGGATAAATTACTTTTACTAGCATTTAAGGGCTTTCGAAAATACTTTCGAAATTTTGCAACTTCGCTGAAGCTCAGAATATTTGATTGAGCTTTAAGCCAAGTTTATTCAAACCTGCAATTTGAAATTTCTTCTACACTAAACTGAAAGAATATTGTGAGTTTGGAGAGGGTATAAAATACACTCAAAAAAGAAAATATTTCTAAATTTATTCTAATGCCAAGATTTGTTAGAGAAAGCAGATTTTCCAGCCATGAGAATAAGATTTTCCGGCAATTAATTTCTGATACCCGTAAGCCTAATTAGTTCATTATGCAAAGTAGGATGAAAGAAACTTGTGAAGCATACAAAAAGGGTCAGGTCTAAGAGAGAAGATAAAGAGAAACACATTAACTTTAAATTGTTATTTAAGGAAATTCAGCTATTCGTTTTACTTCGACAGCTGTCAGTGATAACTCTCTTCCATAACAACATTCACAGTCGGAGTCGGAGTTGGAGTCGGAGTCGCCGTCACAGTGGGATTGGCCCAAAGGGAAGGCTATAATTGAAGCGACTCCACTGTGCCGCAAATTCTGCTTACAACACCCTGTTGCAATTATTCATTCACTTGTGGCAACGAGGCACCAGGTTCCACGTCCCGGCGAGGGAATGGAGTGGATGCAACTGGACCCAAGCAGCTTACAATCTTCTTCAGCGGACAGACAATCCGCTTCGAGTCTACAGCACTGGGAAAATATGAAAAATAAGAAAAAGGTTTATGAATGCCCACATGAAAAATGGAGCATCGTTAAGAGCAATTCATAATAAAATACGCGCCGAGTTGCAGAGATCTACGGAAGAGCTGGAGGAATCGGAGGAGCTGAAAGAACCCAAGCAGATTCCAAGCTTGCTGCAATAATCTGTGTGCAGGCGGTCGGTTACTTTGGTATCTTTAATACCCTGCAAAAAGGTATTACAACATTCTCATGAATTATAAAACAAATCGTTTTAATTTAAACCATTTTTAAGGACTCTTCGATTCGTTTTCTTTTTTTGTATTGTTTTAAAAATATTTTGTATTATCAATAATAAATCTGTGATTATATTTTTACAGGGTATTTAGTCTTCTTTATGCTAAAGTTAGCTGTTGTTCTGAGCTTTTTTTTATAGTACAGCAAGCAGCATACAAATTATGAGTGCTAGCAGGATATTGGGTTAAAGTTTTCGTTGTTTGAACATTAAGTTAACTTCTACGAATATTTGTGGCCAATTCGGATTGTGGCCAATCGGTGAATCGGTTAACCTGGCTGGCTCTAAATGAAGCTGTTGGAGGCAACGCCATTTCAATCAGCAAAAAAAGAGACCCAGAATAACCAACTGGGCTTATCAATAATTTCATTTTCATATGAGTTCCAAACAGGCTGGGGCCGAAATGGCTAGGGAAATTTATAGAGTCTGTTGCTGGCCCTGTCAGATGAAATAAATAATAAATTCGTTATATCGCCGGACAGCGGCGGCGACGGCGGCGGCATCGGCTATCAACAGTCAGAAACAGCAACAGAAACAGCAAAAGCAACAGAAACAGTCTGTAGAGTTGTTGCAACAACTCGAGGCAGCGGCAGAAAGGGGCGTATGATGAAGGCACGCCCACATTGCAGTTGTTCCTTTACAGCTGCGAGTTGCGCGGCTTTGTTGCATGCCCCACGGCCAACAAATTTGAATTCAATGAAAGATGAAATCATTAAGTTTCAAGCAATTGCGGAGAGTCTCCGGGGAAGAGAGTCTTCTCAGCGCAGGGGCGCAGGGACGCAGGCCGAAGACTGCAACTTTGACCGGCGAGTTGTTCAATCGTGCAGCAGAAAAAACCAAAAGAAAGAAATAATATCAAAATGGATGACAGGAGGGAGTGCAGATGAGTTTGGGAGGCGTTGTTATGACATTAGCATTCATGCAACCGAACATTGTTGCAATATAATTAAATGGAAGTTACTCCAAACCCGAGCTGTGAGCTGCCTTTCCGCTATTAAATAACAATGATAATATTTTCCTTATCAGGAGGAAGTTATTCCAAGTTCTGAGTCCTTCTACTATTAAAGGGAATAATTTAATTTATAAATTAGGAGAATAATTATAATAATTAGAAGCTATCTTCTCTCTCAAAATGAGTCCAAGGTCTGCCCTAAGTCCTTCTCTAAAATATTATTTTTAAAATCATTTAGCTTAAGCAATTGTTCGATTGTATTATATATTATTATTATATTATATATATTATATATTACTATAGATTATTATTATACAAAAGAATAAAGCAGTTCCATAATCGACACTCTATAAAGCTTACCAGCTCTATAAAATGTAAATAGCCTTTGCTTCTCAGACAAGAAAACGGTGGCTAAAAACAGGCAAAACAAAAAGCAGCAAAGAAAAGAAAAGAAAAAACAACTTCCCATATTGCAAAATATTGATGGTATATTATGGCCTGGCTAATAAATATCAGCAGTACGCGGTACTCACAAATTTGGCCCGAAGAGCCGAGGCTGAGGCTGCGGCTGAGGCTGTGGCTGTGGCTGGTCGGACAAGCAAAGCGCACATAAATCAACGATCAAGACAATTGCCCTGTAATAATTTTAACTTCTTTAAGTCGGAGGCCTGCCCACACCTCTCCGGCAGACAGACAGACGGACAGACAGACGGGCAGACAGACGGACAGATCTGGCGGCACATAAAAATAACAGCTTATCGGTAAAGAGAATCGTGTCGTAGCACGCCTACCAACTCAAAAAGGCATTAAAATATGAAACAACAATTGCAAAGAAAAACCGAACCGAACTGAGCCGAACCGCACCGCACCAAAGGAGGCAAAGACTCACCTCAGGTGAAATCAACAGCAGCAGCAGCAGCAGCAGCGGCAGTGGTCGGACTTTTGGGGACGGGCTATATGGAATTCCCGTCACTTCTCTCTCTTGATCTCTCCCTCTCCCACTATATATATACCTATATAGAGGTGTATTATACACTGTGCTGCGTGGTAGGCGGCAGCCATCAGCAGCCGCACGATTTCTTGGCAACAGCTTCGTGAAATTCCAAACTTCTCCACCCACCTACCACAGAGCTAAGAGCTATATACCCTTTCCTATCCAACAATATGAAAAATATAGTAGGTGAGGGTATAAGTGTGTTTCTATAAGGCGCCGCTTAAAAATCCCCATTGTTCGCTTACAACTTACTCCGCAGAGATATCTCAATTTGGTGGCTCATAAAAGCCAATGGGATATCAGCTGGCTCCACGAATCGCTCAATAAATACTCTATAAAAAATGATTTCCTTTGGCTTTTGTTAACAATGCGGAAGGTTTTTTCTTAAGAAATTTTTATAGATTCTTAGAATAATTAATACTCTTTTAGAGCGTATTCAAATATTGGGAGTTATTATTTTTGAATTTTTATTAACATTGATTAGTTCCCAGGCTGCAAGCCACTTTTAAACCAAACAAGTTCGAGCACAAAAATCCAACTATTTTTTTAAATTGAACTAAACCTCGAACCAAATCAGACTCTTAAAATATCTCCTGAACCTAAACCGAACCACAATTTCTGATTCGGTTTATAGAGTGGACTTAAACTGGATTCAAACCTGCGAATACTCCAGTCTTGAACCATACTAAAAAAAATATGGGTTTTGAAATGTGTTTTTTCTTATGATTATTTTTTTATGGAATTTTAATTCTCGATATTTTAATTATTTATAGATTTTATTAGAATTAATTCAAATTGATATTAAGCAGGAAATAATTTTAGGTGGTTTTATTTTCTATAAGGAATTCCAACACAGTTTACTTGGTGACTTAAGTCAAGTAAAACTTTAATTTTTTACTAACCAAAATTGGAAAACAATTTACTAACACGAAAGTATTATGTTTTTTTAATGTTTCTATATAAATATTTGTGAAAAATTAATGTGGTGGGCGCGTCATGGCCTCCAAGCAGCCAACATGCCAGCAATTGGCGTACCTGGATGAGCTGAAGCAGCGCCTGCAGGAGCTGCGGATGCGCCAGGAGACATTTATGGAGGAGACGGCTCAGATGTTGCGAAAGATCGGCTCAGATCGTTTGATACCAAAAATAGCAGAAGCCTCAATTAGCTCGTTGAGAGTACCTTCAATACAAAGTGTTGAAGATCGTGAGGCCGGCATGGGAAATATCAAACAACTTATTAAACGCTTCGAGGATCTGAGGCAGACATCGCAGCATTTTAGTGATCAGACCATGCCCGAGGAGCTAATGGGTGTCGATGTGAGAAAGCTGCTGCAAGGCTATGAGAATCTGATTGTAGAAGGCAAAATACTGCAGAAGAATTGGATGATGTTGAAGAAAACTACGGAAAATTGTGCGCTTCAGACAAATAGTAATAAAAAAAAGTTAAATATGACAAGCTGAAAAACTTCTTTTTCTTGCAGAGGAATCGTCTCAAAGTCTGCCGAAATCAAGAAAATCTTTTAGGTTCTGTATCGAAACTCAATCGTTTAAGGATCAGGATGAGAGCAGCCAACGGGATTTCGGTAAGTATTGAATTTCAAAGGATTGAAAAGGGGTTTACAAAGCGAAAATTTATCTTAAACGAAAAACTGAATACTGCATTGAACTATAAAATTATGGAATTGATATTTTTAGAATTTTTTTCGAATCCCTAGAGAAATCAGCCAATAAACCGCGCAAAGTATTCTCCAAAGTCACCAAATCCTACAGCTCAAAACACATTAGTTTCTGTATTGACTCTATGACCCAAAAATATGATCTGAAATCAAAGAAGGGAAAACTTGATTCTGGTGAGTTGTAATTAAATTAATTATTTTTTATTATATTTTAAACTTTATTTTAAAGGTAAGTTTTAGAATGAGAGAAACATTGGCATCATTCATTGAAATTTTTTATTTAAACTGATTTTTTAAAACACTGCAGCAAACTGAACATAAAAAAAAAATGTTAAAACAATTTTTGAATTCATTTTTTTAAGTCTAAATTTTATAATAAAGTTTTAGTAAATTCTAAAAGGGTATTAAAACAAGATATACCTTTAGTATGGTAAAAAAGTGGTATAAAAAAAGCAAAATAAATAAACTTTTGAAAGGGTATAAAACAACATTTACCTTTTAGTGGATTAAAAACAATTGAAACTAAAAACAAAGCTAAAAAAAAAAAACAATATTTGAATTTTCAGCTATTTTTTAAAATAAATTCAATATTTCTATTACCAAAAAATACTAAAAGCCCTTCAACTTTCCAGGCAAACCCAACCGTCAACGCTTTGGAGCATTGGTTCAGTTGGCGCTACGCATCAATCCCTTCAACAAATGCGCTCCGAAGAAATAAACCAATTCAAGCGGCGGGAAAAGAGGAGAAATATTTGAGGGTTATACAGAAATTCACAAATTAGCTAATTCAATATTTAGTTTATGAAATATTCATTATAATTGTCTGCACAAAATTCCAAATTTGTTATATGCAAAACACAACCAAAAACAATCTGAAAATAATCGATTAAATTGAAAGCACGGCAAATGCATAAATCAATAGCCACACCACACATCAATGTGTCAATATTTTGCCTAATTAATGTGGGTTGGGCTCGACGCAGAGGCGCATCAATTTCGGGTGTCAAGTGCAATGAGAGGGAACTCAGACTCCCCATCCAAGTGGGGGTCTTCTACAAAGAGAGAGAGAAGGAGAACCAGACCGCTCCCCCTCTGCCGCTCTAGACAGGGACTAGAGATGACAGCGTGACGTGCTGTAGATTTGGTTAAAAAAAGGCAATCCTAGAATCGCTAGAGACTGGATTTTTAATACCTTAATTAATTTATTTTTCAAAATAAAATTAAACCAATTTATTTAAAAAAGAGAAGACAGTTTTTGATTTCTTAGGGAAATATACCTCGAAAAGGTTGTGCGTGTCACGAAATAAATCGAAATCGAATATCGGTCAGCTTGGCCATCTCTAGAGTGGACCACCATCAGACGCTAATGTAGCTGTCGCTATATAAAAAGGAGGGAACATTGGGTCGACGGATGGCAGCAACTGCTGCGCTGACAGCGCATTTTAGTCGCCCATGGAATACCGAAAATAAATCTTGGCATGCCGTGACAGCGCCCAGAGCAGCGGCCAGAAGAGTGCAGGGAATCTGTAGACCCGGAGAGAGGGAGAGAGAGACAGATTCTCTTAGTGAGTGGTTCGGGGGGAAAGGCTGAAAAACGCAACGAAGACAAAATACTTTGCCCCACACGCAAAGCGAGAAGTAAACATTTAAATTTAAATTAAGTGGCTTGTTTGGCGTCATCGAATGCAGCAGCTAATGAGACCCTCAGTCAGTTTCTATATATTTCTTGGGGGGCTGAGGAGAAGCTGCAGCTGATGAAGGAGGAGGTAGAGGCTATTGGAGTTGGAGTTGGCATCATGCAAGAAGGATGATCTCAGCAGGAAGCTTTCTCGTTAGGTTGCCACATTGAAATTGATATACGATGGGACTTTAGTTTATTTGCTTATAGAAAAGATCTTCGAAGGATAATTAGTCAATGCTTTTAAAGAGCCTGAAATATATTATTCAAAAAATTTCAAAGCAGAACTTAAAAGAAATAGTTATTAAGGGATCATTGTCATGCGATGGGCAATCGAGTAGAGGCCCTCAATTTTTATTTCTTTTTTAAGACTTTAAAATTTAATATTTTGATTAACTTTTAAAAGTGAGAACTTTTTTCAAGGCTTAGGGTCCTTAATCCTGCCTTTACCACCTCATCCTTTATTATACATAATTTTTTTTAATGATAGGTAGGATAGAAGGATATAGTTAAAGATTAAGTTAAGAATATAAAGTTCAAAAATATATTAAAAATATATTTAAATTAAAGTTTTTATTTACCTGAAAGTTGAGTAAATTATTTCAGTGAAATGATAAATTTCATTTCAATAGAAAATTTTTAACATATTCCAATCAATTATAAGAATTATACCTTATATTTTTGCATAGGTCGATTGCTCTTAAATAAATAAATAAAAAAATCGATAAATAAAAATATATTTTATTAGACGATTACCGATGAAATTACAAGTGGGATTTTCGCCATTAATTAAATAAAATTTATATTTTTATTATTATTATTTTTTATTTATGTATTTTTTGCCATTAATTAAATAAAATTTATAGCTGTCTTTTAAAATATAAATGCAACAAAAAATACACAGAAAAACAAATTTATTTAATGTTTGTTTAGTGAAATCAAAGCTGATTTGCAAGCCAATTAAATAAGTATTAAATAAATTGGGAAATAAGTGAAAAATATTTATTGCTGTGTAGAATTTAAAGCGTTAACTAAGCTTTCAAATAAAACAGGAACCACACCTTGCCACGCATTTGAAACCGCTTAATAAAAAGCATGTTTGGCAATGATTTGTGGCATCGGCATCTGCATCGGCATCGGCATCGGCATCGCAACTCGAGTTAAGATCTGAGACACCAGACATGAGACCTGAGACCTGAGACTTGAGACTTGAGACTCGAGAATTGGGAACTGAGCTCTGAGCTCTGAGAGCTGCGAGCTGCGAGCTTATCGCACTGTGACACGAGCGATGATGGCGATGGCGATGCTAATCAGCGACAAGAGACGCCGCATGCGGCACGACGACGACGACGACGACGACGGCGACGGCGTCGACAACATGTATCTTGCGAGACGATGACTTCGACAGCAACATGTGTTGCTTTGGCTGTTGCAGTTGCAGTTGCAGTTGTTGCCACAACACCAACAATAATAGCAACAATTTCAGCACTGCAACACTGGAATATACCCTGTAAATTATTGTATACATTTTGCTGAGAAGCTAACAGAAATATTGCCAATTCCTAACAAATGCTTCCAGAAGACTTCAGCTTAGGGCACAGCTGGGTTAGGTTCAGTATCAGCTTGCAGCCTTGATACCCATTGAAAATGTTTAAAAAAATATATTAAATTGATCAGAATAGGGTCTTTTAATTTTAGAGATTGGCATTTGATGTTTAATTTAGGATTAATCAAACTAAAAACTTTATTTAAAATAAGATTTAATCTTCCTGAAAATTGGGTAAGGAACTTAATGTATAAATGATTGAGAGTTACTTCTTAGTCAATCACTTTTATTTACTTATTTTTTACTAAAATTGAATACCCATTGCGCATAAAATTACAGGGTATAGAAACAGCTGTCGGCATTGCCATTTACTGTCACATCGTTTGTCTCCATCTCCTCCGCTGTCGACGTCGACGTCAACGTCGGCGTTGTTTGCGTTCAATCGCTGAAAACCCACAAATTTTTTATAATATGCCACGCTGCATGCCACTCGGCACTGCGGCAGCCACAGAGGTGTAGAAGGGAAGGCGGGGGAGGGTGGACAGCTGGGCAGGTGAGCAGGTGGAAACCCACCAAAGATGGAAATGCGGCAACATCGGAAACGTTATTGCAACATGCAACAAGCATTTTATTTACATGGCATGCAGCGCTGACCTATTGGCAGCTCTGCCTTATAAATAAAACATCTGTTTGCGTTTAACCATACAATTTATGTTTTCAGTGTATTTTAGATTTATAATTTAATTGGAAATTGCAAATAAAATTGATGATTGTAATAAACTACTAGAATTGATTTCTAACAAGATAAATTGATTAATTTAATATCCAAATATAAATAGTGAAAATTAACATAAAAAATTAATCAATAAAATACAAAATTATTGATAATAAAATTGTCCATAATAATGTTTATTTTAAATATTTGTGATTAATTTATAACAGGGCTTACAGGTTTTAAAAAAACAAGGAAAAACTAATAAAATAAAAAAATGTAAAGTTAAAAAACTAAAGGATAATAATAATAATAATAAAGATTAAAATAATTGCATATTTTATGGTAATGTAATTAAATTAAATTTATTAAATTAAATGTTAAATAAAAATACCAAGCTTTTCTGTTCATACAATAAGCAATCAGTGCTACTACACTGCAGTTAGTAGAGGGATGACCTTCGATCAAGAGTAGCCCAGAAACTAAGACAACCTTGGTTTGTGTGGGGGATCCATGAGTTCGAGTCCCGACAAGCGTTCGTGGGACGTTTGGACTTTTTCGCATAATTATTTATTTATTTATTATATCTTATTCTTTCGATTAATGATGTTGAGCTTGGATCAACTCCTTTAATCTGTAAAAAATTAAATTGAAAATACTTTGCTTCCTTTCAAAATGGTAGCTTTAAGCTGAATTATTATTAAAAAAAATATAATATAATTTAAGTAACATAAACTTCTATAAAAATTAATAAAAAAAAAACAGTGTATAATAAAATGATTAACCAACCATAATACTGATGACTTTCATTGTAGATAAACAAAACAACCATATTGCGCTTTCAATCATGTTTGAATTAATTTTAATTAAATAAAAGACTAAACTCATTTGTAACAAACACTAAATATAAATTGTATACCCTGTACACATATATATATATAAGGGGTAGGTATGTATATGTATTATAGTCTATATTATTCGCTTTCTTCATTTAAAATTCGCACAACATGTCCAGGTCATTAATCATTTTTGCCTGCAGCAGCAGAGGCAGCAGCAGTGGCAGAGGCAGTAGCGGCGGCAGAGGCAGCGGCGCGAAACTTGATTCATTTTTGGGGGCCCCGAAAACAAAATGAATATTTTCTTTACTTCTTACGCAACACTGGTCACAAGATTGATGTGACATTTGTGTTGGCTCTCGAGAAATATGGCAGAAAAATGGCAGCGCCTGGCAGCTCTGGCAGCTATGGCAGCTCTCTACCAGTCTCTCTGGCAGCCTCTGACAGCGTCCCTGGCGACCGGCACCCGGCACCCGGCGACTCTACCCAGAAATTGGCATTGGAAAATTCTAGCACCAAACCGAAACGACATTTCAATTTGAAAGTGCTGGATGTACTCTGTTTATTCTCTCTTTCTTTCTTTCTATTTTCTGTTTTTTTACCATACTCTACTATACTTTCTCTCTATCTCTCTGTCTCTCTGTCTTGCTCTAGTCACTTACAGTGTGTGTGTGGACAGCAGCGGCGCGATGACAGTGAGTGCGAGAAATATATCGCCCGCAGCATATTTTAGGTTTTGGGTTAACTTTGCTTCGCCTTCGCTTGGCTTGGCGTGGCTTGGCTTGGCTGCCAGGCCAGGGCAGACATTCTGGCACGCCATCTATCATTTGAGCTTCCAACTCCAGCTCCAGCTCCAGCTCCAGCTCTAGTTCCAGTTCCTAGCTGCCAGCTCCTCCTGCTCCGCCGACTCCCAGGGTTGTTGATGCTCTCCATAAATTATTTTTGCACGCGCAGCGTTCCCTTTTCTAGCAGCATTTTGGCGCAGTGTAAACGTCATTGGAGCAACGAGTGCTGTAAAAATAAGTACGAATTTATTGCAGTGTAAGTGAGAGGGCTCGAACCACAGATATCCAGTATATTCAGGTGTGAAAGGGAATATTATTACTAACAACAATAAATAACTAGAATAAATGGTTATTTCACAATATTCATAGAAGGAGGCAGCTTCTGATTACATAAATAAGGACGAAAAGGAAACAACTTAATCTCTTCTTTCCTAATTAATCTAATTATGATCTCTTTTACTGGCTTATTTTAAAAATATTCCACTTAATTTAAAAAAAAAACCTTAGCCAATTTAATAGCCATTTATTCACTTTGATGAATTCGTAAGCCGAGCAACAAAAAGATTTTCCTCGTAAACCAAAAAATGTTGCAATTAAATGGCAACCTCAGCAAGGACACACAACATTACCGCTTGTGTGTGGCATCCACAGAACACAAGTTATCAAGTTATCAAGTGGGTTTTACCTCCAATCCGCCCACCGTTAATACCCTCGACAAACCGAACAGTGGGTGGGGATTGCTCGACTGCTCGACTCGAGTGTTGAGTGTCGAGTATAACCTGTACACACACACAGGAGTATTCGTCCTGGTAGTCGTACTCCTCGTAAAATGGCCGCAAAGTCATTTGGACTGCTTAAAAGTTGATTCGAAAAGTTTTATACCACAGTGCGGGTCGGGGGAATGTAACGAGTCCTGGTTCTTGTGGAGACCGCCAACGTCGACGTTGACGTTGACGTCGACGCCTCTGACATACACACAATTAAGCATAATCACCTACACACACAATTAAACCGACTTTTCCACATACACACATATACACCTATACATATAAAGCCTGCCATCGTCGTCGCCATACAATTTCCGCAAGTCGTAAAAGTCGGTAATTTATACCTTTTGCCCCATATGCTATGGCATGGTAATTTGTTAAGTAGAGTTAAAATAATTGCTCGTATTTATAATTTACACATTTTGGCCTGGAAATTTATCGTTGCGCTGAAAGTGCGCTAGATACTCCTCGTATCACACACACAGACGCAGAGACGCCCTCCCCCTTGGGTAACTACCCGGTAACCAGTCCATCCCCATACCCATTCTCAACACTAAAGAGGCTGCTGCTGCTGCTGCGGCGGCAGAGCTTGTCTTGCATTTTTCGGTTATTTTGCGTTGCGCTCCGCAAAATAAATTTATGGCCCCAACTTGTGCCTGTAAAGGAAACGCCGGCCTCTAAATACAAGTCAAGGTATGGAGAATATGGCTATAAAACTGGAGCTGCCTTGTGCCTCGACTGAAAGTTTTAGTCGCTATTAATTTGCCCACAGCCTCTGCCTCTGCCTCTGCCTCAGCCTCTCTCGACGGCCAAAAACTTTCCCTTTTCGCTCGAAATATGAATTGCAATTCAAGATTTTCTAGACACAAACTCGCAGACGTCGAGCTCTGCTTTCCGAAAGTAAAATTTATTTATCCATCCTCAATTTGTTGCTATTGACCCTGAATGTGTTAAACTAGTTAGCAGATTTTCTAAACTGAAGCATTTAATGATAAAGCTTTAAAACGAATACTCAACCTGAATCATTGGCGCCAAAATGAATGAATAATATTCTAATTATGGTCACATTTCTTGGAGAGAATTTGAGGCGTTAAGTATTGAAAAATATCAAATTCTAATAAAAAAAAAGGGTATATTTTATTCAACTAATCTTTGAAAGTCTAACTAGTCCTAAGAGAAGGCTTTCTTCCCCAAGATAAGCTTTAGCCATTTTAATTTATAAATCAATAAGTTGGCAGCACTGTATCAATGAATTGGCAAGTCTTTAAATAAATAAAGTAAACGCCAGTTTCACCTAAAATATTTAACAGGTAGATGATAAACTTTGATAGACACTTAAACTATTTTACAAAACGTTAAAAATAAGTAGAAGATGTTAAAATTTCTAATTTCCTCATAACAAAACAATAAGTTGGCAGCACGGCATCAATGAATTGGCAGGTCTGCAAGTGAATAAAGTAAGTTATATCTAAAATATTTAACAGGTAGATAATAACCTATATCTGCAAGTGAATAAAGTAAACGTTAGTTACATCTAGAATAGTTAACAGGTAGATGATAAACTTTGACAGGCACTTAAACAATTTGACAAAATGTTAAAACTAAATTGAAGAGGTTAAAATTGTTCGTTCTATTTTTATTGCCTACTCTCGTTATTCGAGCTCGTAACTTGTGCAACTAGAAAGATAATAAGTTTCCACTGACTTTGCTGATTTTTCAGCAAATTACCAAGTAAGTTGCCAGCCAGAGAATTTCAGAAAACCATAAAACATTGTGAACAATAAATTTCATTTTAATGGCTCAAGAAGTGCTGCAAATTTTGCTACTTACTTTCTCGCTCTGTATGTGTGTGTGTGTGTGTGTGTGGGTGTGTGTGTGTGTGTGTTTGTTGCAAACATTTTATAAAACATTTATTTGCTTGATTCCTAGCCTCATTTCCGCGTGTTGCGCCCCCATTTTACACCCTTTCAAAAAATAAATTGTCTGCGTGGGCTACACAGAGAGAAATAGTCTACTAATTTGTTTTGAATAACTTGAATTTTGAGCTTGTAGATATAACTTATTTTAAGTTTCTTTACTTAGCTCAGAACTGCTTAAATCTACTTTTACAATAATACGAAATTCTCGAAATAAAAATGAAAAATATTGAAGTCAATAAATGAACTTGATTTAAGAATGAAATGTTTAAAGATATATAGAACATTATATATAAAAGATACTGAAAAATTTAAAATAAATAATAAATTAATCAGCGGAAATTAGGATGTAATCTAGTCTAATCTAAGATCAGTTAGAAAATATAATGCCATCCCTAGTGTAAATCAGATATAAATCTCTATGTTAGTTAATTATTTTTCACTTTCAATTTTAATCAAATCAGAATATTAAATGTGGTGGAAATCAAGGATAAAGGTCTATCTTAGTTAATTAATTTTCTTTCTCAATTCTAACTAAATCAGCATATTAAATGTTTTTCGAAATTCTACATCTTCTTTTAGATTTTTTGAGCACATTCTTAGATAAATCTCTACTCAATTGAAGTAAACTTTTACTTATTTCTTATGCCTAAGTTTTTCTCTCTGTGCACTCTGCGCCAGCTACTCCCTGGCTATAATGACGCCATAAAAAGGGTTAAATAAAATGTGTAGCAATTGCTTTATATATATATATATATGAATGCTTCTATAGGGCCAAACTCCCCCAAGAAAATGGCAGGAAAAAAAGAAAAGACTGGACCACTGACAGCGAAAATTTGCACGCTTTTATGTAGCCGATTTTCGCGCCGTTGCTTAAGAATTATCGACGTCTTTTAGGCGGCGGCCCAAGGCTAAGGAGGGGCGGGCTGTAGGGGAGGGGGAGTGGCACCGCATAGAATTACAGCTTGTAGCTACAAATTGCTTCCGTTGCAGGCACTTGAAGGTTTTCCAGGGAATTACGGGGTATAACAGACGCAGTTGCCTCCCCAAACGAAAATAGACACATCAATGAAATTTATTAGTTTGCATGTGCAACTGCAGCTGTGCCGCTGTATGGGTGTGTCTATCTGCATATACATATACAACTGTGTATCTGTGTGTATATGTGTATGTGTGTGGGTGAGTTGCGACTTCCAATTGCCGGACTTGGGAAAGATTTTAGTTGCAAACTTGACGCCCCCAAAGCGGATGTTACTGACTGCTAATTTGGCGGGCGTAGCGAAAATTAATGATAGCCAGAATTGAGTTTTGCCTTTGCTTACTTTAGTTTTTTTCTTATTTTATTTTTCTTATTTTTTTTAAATCACGAGGTTCTACGTCAATTGAAATTCAAGCTTTAAAATATTACAAATTTTGGGAATTTTTTAAAATTTTCTTTCCATTTAATTTGTTAAATATTTAATACATTTTCTTCTTACCATTTAATTTGTCAATTATTTTTTAAACTTTCTTTTTACCATTTAATTTGTCAATGAATAGTCTCAGAAGGAAGAAAAGAAAATTAAAGTAATTAAGAGAAATATTTACTAAAAAAATATTACAATATAAAAATAAAATTAGTTTCTTAAGTTTTTATTGTAATATTTTTATAGTAAATATTTCTCTTTATATTTTATATTTTATATTTTTATAGTAAATATTTCTCTTATCTTTTTACAATCTCTTATCTTATTACAATAAAAACTTTATATTTTTATAGTCAATATTTCTCTTATCTTTTTACAATCTCTTATCTTATTACAATAAAAACTTTATATTTTTATAGTAAATATTTCTCTTAACTAATTTAATTTCTTTTCTTCGATTGTTTTATTATCAATAGATCTGAATTATCAAATACTTTGACCTCTCAAGAAAGGTTAAGAAACAATTCTTATATAGGAAACTATAGAGAAAACATATTTTCAGATAAATTTTCAATTTACTTTTCGTTAAATATTTCATAAATATCCCATACATTTTTTTCAGTTTTAAAAATAAAAAACGAAATATTAATTGTAATTATAAATTGCCTAAAACCTGATTATATTTAATTTTCATAGAATTGAGAATATTCTACCGAGTCAGCCATATTTATGTGGTGAAACTTTTGAAATATATTTATATCCAGCTAAGACAAATTTGTTCTAATAAAAACCTAGAGAGAAATAACTACTAACTAAAACACTTAATTTTTTATGGATTTTTCCTATAAATAAAAAAAATAAAATATTTAACTGGAATTTTTGTAGCTCAACACACATTTTTCATCTCTTTGAGGCGTATTTTAGCCAGCAATAATGCGTCTCAGTGCACAGTGTGCACAGTGGAACGCACAAGCAACTAACTAATCAGCATTTTTAGGCCTCGTGCTGAATTTTAGGGGAATGAGAAATTGGGGTCTTTGATCTCGCCGATCTTTTTACACTTTTATGATTTTATGAGGCCCAACCATAAAAAAGAGAGAAGGAAACTGAGACGAAGACTTTGACTGCATTTCATTTACATTGCAGTTTGCTGCGTTTATTTCGATTATTTATTTATTTATTTCGCCTATTTTCAGTTTTTATGGACTAAGTAGACACATTTCGCTGCGTCTTATTTGTGTTTTCTTAGCCACACACAAAGTTCTGGAATCGGGCTCTACGAGTACGAGTACTTCCCTCCCGCTCTTCCTTCGTTCCCTGTTTTTTTATGATGCCTCAAATAGTGTGATAATTAGGTGAACAGACGGTTGGTCGTTTGTCGGCTCAACTTCAAAGGGAAACTGAATAATCACACGCCCACGCAATGCAAACGCCTCTCTTTCGTCTCTCTATCTCTCTGTACTGGGTCTGGGCCCTGTTAATTATGACGAATTCCTAGGAATATATTCTCCGACAGTTTACAATAGTTAAACAACAGGTCATTGTTTACATGAAATGCAGCTCACTTTCTATATATATATATATTTATTGTGGCCTAGACATCGCTGGTAAATACTGATTACAGAGGTAGCTTTCTGGAATACTATTTATAAGAGAGGAAAAATCTAAGAATCTTTAAGATCTAAGAGGATACTAAAGGGTCTAGAGTATATATTTCAATCGATTTCATATGATTATTTAATTCAATTTGAAACCACATTTTTAGAAATATACATTTTTATATATATATTCCAGAATTGAACTGTTTAAATCCCAAGATTCAGTCTGTATATTAATATTCTTTTCTAGAGATTTCCAAGTTGGAATACTTTTATTTCTATCAGTTTTTAACTCATAAATTGAATTGATTTTCAGGGGAATGCAGTTCTCTATATATATTAAACACTCTCTGCTTATCGTAAGTAGTATCAAACGATTTAACCCTCTATAAATAAACATCTATCAAATGGCATTAAGCAATGCCAAGCAAAGTCAAAGGCAAAAAGACAGAGCCAAGTCAAAGGCTCATTATCATGTCTGGCATTAATCAGCTGAACACCAAGTCAAGTCAACAACTGCCTAAGCGACCCTCGCTTCCCCTCGCTACCCTGTAAACTGCTCAACCATTGGCTGTTGCCTGTTGGCTGTTGGCTGTTGCGGTCAACAAAGTCCATGACTTTATTAATTGCTGCTCATTAGCGCTCTGGGCTCATCAATCAAACTGACCGCAGAGCGAACGTCGCCGTGTTTCATTATCGAAAATGCTTATGCATAAGCTGAATGCACTGAAAAAAATACTATTGTATTAATATAATATTTTAGAAAAGAAAAAAATTGATTGCCCATCTTAGAATACGTCAAAATAGCATTTGAATCAAGACTTTAAATTGAATAATCAAACCTTATTCCAACTAAGTCTGAATCGGGCTTAAAGGGAATAAATCAAACCTGAAGGTGAATCAAATAATTGTCCTTAAACTGAATATTCAAACCTTATTCCTACTAGGGCTGAATCGGGCTTAAAAAGGAATACATCGTGGCTCAATCGAACCTATATTTTTGGTTATGTAAAGAAAGAGTATTCAGCTTACTAGATATAGAAACTCTCAGCTCAAGCCAACTTTTCAACCAACAATTTTTATAGCCCCACATTTTCTTTCGGTGTACGCGCATTATGTAGATGGAACCCAAAGGCGAGCCTGAACTCAAACTCGAACCGAGTCGAGTCGAGTCGCGTCCAGACTCGAGTCCAGCTATATTGGATGGATACTCGAATACTCGTATGACCCACAGATGCAGATAAAACATAATTTAGTGGGCAGCCAAGTGCAGATAAGCCTTCTGGCTTTGCCGACGCATTGACAAACTGCAGGGAGAATTTGTGGATGGAGAGACGGTAGGGAAGGGTATACGGAACGGTAGGCGCCCCGAAAACTTTGTCGCCATTGGACATTATCGCAATTTCTAATCGACGCAGCTACAAAATGATTGAAATTCAAGTCCCGCCAACAGCAGCAGCAGCAACAACGCAGTAGAAATAATAAATGACCTGCAGCCACAGCGGGGTAGCCAACCCAACTGAGTCCCAGACGACACTTGTAACCGAATGCGAGTGTACCCTTTCCCCTTCCCCCTTCCTCTCTATCGCTCTCTCTCTCCGTGCACCACTTGCTGGCCACAGAGCCGCAGGGGAGCATGTGTAAACTTTCCAAAAGAGAGGACACACTAATTAGCGCCCATTGATCATTTTGGGCTTGGCGCCTGGGTGCGACAACGACGATGACGACAACAACAATAAAAGAATACAATCTCTTAGTAACGCATAGTTGACTCCCCCACGCCGAGCTCTAGATACCCTTTCCCAGGACAGGGAAAGTCAAGGAAAGTTATACAAAATATTCAAAGGAAGCTGCCCAGCAGAGTCGACATGGCAGTTGCAGTTTGCTACTTATTCTATTATTTATTTGAATTTTTTAGAGGTTTTCAAATATTTCAATAAATAATTACTAAATTTTTACATATATCAGCTTTTTTATATTAAAATTAGGCCATAAACTCTATGCCTTCAATACATTTGAAGTTGGGAAATGCAGCTTAGAAAAATGTTTAAGAAAATTTGGCTTCAATAGAATCCAGGCCAAAAGCAGCCCAATTAGCGAAGTACACCTCTCGGTGAGTGTATTCAAAATTCAATTGAGCAGTTCAGAATACCATGAAATGAGAAATGAGCATTTGAATAATGCGAGTATACGAGTATAATCATTATATATTCGACTCTACGAACATAATCGTCTTGCTGGGGGTTGATTTCCCAGTACTCATATTCATAATAGAGATGTCTGGCACAGCGGGTGTTCCAGGGGCGGCCCTGGAGCAGATCCTGGAAGGAGATAAATGAGAATTTTAAGTTTTAATTGGTTCGACCGATGCTACTTTCTGTGGAGCAAAAGGCGAACCTAATTAACATGTAGTACACAAACATTTAATGACCGCAACTCATAAACATAATTCACAAGCGTAAATTGAATTGGGCAAAGCTTAAATAGGCGATTTCTGCTCGAACTCTTGGCCTCAACTGTAGCAGCCATAAATTAATTAAACCCATTTAACATGCGTCATAAATTTATAAACAATACACCCGAACCTAATTAGACGACACGAAAATTGCTAGCCAGGCCAAACAGCCAAAGAGCCAAAGAGTCTCAGTGTTTACGGCATCGTATTGCATACTTCAAGGCGCCCAGTCACGGTAGACGACAATGGGATCATTTTCATGTAGTGCAGTTAAAAGGAAATACATTTAAAGCTAAATATATATATAAATTATATTCTGGATTTATCTTTAGTTACTCAAATCTGATAGATCTTTTTCTCCATTATATAAAGAAACACTTTCTTTGGATTAAGGTAATATATCCTCTACCAAACTCATATAAGACTGGAAATATTTATTTTTGATACAAAATTTATAACTCTGCACATTTTTAGATAAAACCCTCATCAAGTTTTCAATACCTACAAGCGTTTCATCCCAAAGGGAAGATGGGGATCATAAATTTATGATCTTTCATTTGGAACATAGGTTTGGTCGGGAGAAAAGGCCAAAGCTTCCAATTTAAAACGCTTAAACATAAGTTGTCATAATTGCAGGGTATTCTTTGAAGAGCTAATTTTATTTACGCTTCTTTTTAATCTATTTTCATATTTATTATTTAATAATTTTCTGGATTTTAATCGTTATATATCACCCTAATAACCCATGGTATTTCATATCCCACACACAAGGCTTAAGCGCTTTTTTTTTCGTGTGTAAAAGAAATTTTCGAATTTCTATGGCTAAGTCTGAGAACGGCCACAGTTGGCTGTTTGCTTGTTTTTGGCTTGTTTTGGCTGTTTGCTTGGCCGCTTGGCTGACTTGCTTCATAAATAAAATGAATTCGTACTCAACCCGACAGCCATAAATAATAAAGTGCAAGCTCCCCCGACGGGGAATGGATTTGGAATTGGAATTGGGAATGGGAATGGGATTGGGTCTTTGGACTGGAACTGGTAGACCATTCTGTTCGCAGTAGACACCCACTACAAGGAAATACTAGCTAAAAGGGTAGCACGAGGCAGCTTGGGGGACCCCGGCAAGTCAATTGCCACAAAGGCAACAGTTTCTGGTCCGTGAATTTTAAGATTTACGCTGACATTTGGCAAGAGACCCCAGAGAGGGCCAAGAGGAAGCGTCTCAGCTGTTTTTGGTGAATTATATGGTGTTAGTTTTGGACTTATTGTTTTTGCTTGCTTCTTTTCAAGCTACTTCTTGGCTACCAATAATGAGAATAATAGTCGTCTAGTAAACGTAATTTCCACAGCTTATAAACAGCAACAGCTGCTGAAGAAATGCATTCCGAGGGCTGCAGAGACACATTAAAACAGGCTAAAATATATAAATATATATATGTGAAAACATTGGTCCATTTTGTGGGCGCAGACAGTGCCATTAACATAACTCAACGAAATCGTCGAGTCAGCCCTTTTTAACCTCCCCCCTTCCGACCCGGGGCAACCCACTCAGTCTCTCCATCCCTCGCGCCGAGTGCGCACTGTCAGGTCATAAACATTGTTTTCTTTGGTTTTTAATTGGATTTTATTATGCCAGCCAAAAGTTAGCTGTCTGATATATTTATGATTATTATGTTGGCGTGTTTTTTGGCTCTTTTCGTCAGGGCTGCCGCAACCGAAACGACAACCATAAGCAGTGCGGCACTATCAAAATTTATGATTTTGCGACAATTTTAACATCAAAGATTTATTCAAGGCGTTTTTAAACACATTCAAGAAAATTCCCTATAAAATGAAGTATTAAATAAAGAAATGAAGAAAATTATCTATAAAATGAAGTATTTTTAAATTCATGTTTAAACAAGAAGCAAGCAAATCAGAGCAAAGAGGCTGAGCAATTGAAAGCGTTCGTCATCTTTCTTGCCCCAATGGACTCAAATAAAAAAGGAAGGTTTCTAGAACTATTTTTTATTATTTTAGTATAAACGAAATTTAATTAATATTTTGTTAAATCTAAATTTAATAACTTTAATCAATTTTCATTGAATTTACTTAAAAATCTTTCTTGAGAAGCTGGAAGAAACTTTTAAAAAAATATTTGAAAATTAGCCTTTTTTTAGAATATTCTGATTCAAGTGTTCGAGAACTTCAAGCACTGATTGAAGGACATTAATTATAGATAATTTTAAACAAAGTTGTTGCCTATTTTGAGAAGGAAACTACACTAGATTTTCGCTGAGTGTAGATCACATTACGAATGAAATTATTCGCTGTGCAGCCCTGAGATCTTGAAGTCGCTTTGAGTCGCTTTAGTTTGGCGCTGTGGGCGCATTTGGTTAATTGCTTGGATGAACAACTAATTTGATGGCAGTTCAAAAGAGCAGCGGCAAACAGATAAAATTTATATGCATGCGATGCGATGCATGTGTAACGGCACTTAGACCACTTTCCCCCTGTACTCCGCCCGACGTGCCACGACCTCTTCCTGAGTATTTTCAAAGTGACAGAAGGGCCGCCAAAAAGATAAAACGCAACGTGGCGCTCACCATATAATACACTGTGAGAAAAATTACATCTCTAGGCTTAATTATTCATATTCTAAGATCAAGTTGAATAAGTTGTGATTATAAAAAACTCTTGCTTTAAACTTGGCTTATACTGCTTCTGTTTCTGTAAGACAATCAGCTCAATTCTGAATCATCAATCAAGTATTTCGCACTAAGAAAATTCTCTTTCTCAAACGTTTTAATCCCAATACATCCCATTTTTTATACAGGACTCAAATATATTCGAATTTCAGAAATAAAATACTGCAGTTTTTCTTGCTGTGTAAGAAATACAGAATTCTATGGATACACTGAGCAGAAACGAGATGGAATATGTACATATATTCAAATTTATGCGGTGGGGACGTCTGTCGGAGTTGACTTTCAATGTGTGTGGTTGTGCGTGTGTGCGTGTGTGTGTGTGTGTGGCTGTGTGTGTTTGATGTGGGCTGCCTTTTGTGCAGTCAACGATTTTCATGCTTGAGCGATTGCCACAACAAACATCGGCCCAAGGGGAAAAGGAACAAAGATGTCGGTAGGAGGGGACAAAGGGACAGGAGCTGGCGCAACTGAAGCAGGCGGCATAATTAGTTTGAAACGGAAGCTAATTTATGTTTTGGCAGTTATGTTTAAATTAATGTTACAAAAATTAAATGCTCATAAATAAAACAAAATTTATGGTCGCTGCTGTTGCTTAAACTAACCCCGCCGAGCCCCGACAGCAGCAGCAGCAGCAGCGGCTACAGGAGATTCTTCCTGTCGTGGGCGCTGCCTTTCGGATGGCTGGATGGAATGGAAGGAGAAAGGAGAAGAAAGTCAACGCAAATGGGAAATTTTTCTGTTTTTTTTTTTTTTTTGTTTTTTTCTTAATGTGTGTGAAGCAATTTGTTCTTATGGTTCTTATGGCTCGTCTCGCTGTCTCTCTCTGCATTCAGACCGAAAAATTCCAACAACGTGTTTAGGGTCCATTAAGGCGGCTCTTGCCAAAGGCACTTAAATGCCGCTGACATTGTCTGGCAGTGTTCAGGTATTTATGACTTTCCTACTGGATTTTCTGACCCAACAAATATTTTAATGCGTTACATACATTCCACCCATTAAAGCTTTATGTATATATATTTTTATTTATATGTTTTAGGTATACTAAAAAACATACAAAGGCGGAGCAGGGGGCATTTATATATGAAGGTCTCCCAAGTCTCAGAAATGCTGTAAATCTTTTTAATTTCTATGTTTTTTAAACCAATATTGATTCTATTCTGCTGGGTATCAATGCTAAATCGATTGGGATTTTCTAATTCAGATAAAGGAAACTTTCAAATGGTTCCTGTATTCAACAAGGAAAGAAATATGCAAAAAATATTAGACTTACCTCAGTTATAAGCTGAAGAAATTGAGTATTTTTCAGTTAAAAAATATGGTAAAAAAATTTAAAAAAAAATACTGCATTATATTAAATTCTTTTTTATTATTTTATAATTTAAATATATTTAATAACTTTATATCTACGGTGATCTCTAGGTAGACTCCTAAATCCTCTGAGCTCTGCCTCAAATGGCAAATTTAAAATATTTAAGCTCTTGAAATCACTCACAAAATGTAAATTTTATTAAAACAAACTCAAAATAAAATCGTTTTTCTGTTTTTTTTGCCTGAATATGAATTCAGTCAGTTGAAAATTGGATATTTTTAACAATTTTCATGGCAATAATGGGCATGAAAAACCTTTCAAATTTGCAACGCAATATGTCACTTAGTTTCAACAAGGCTGCCAACTGTGTCCAGCTCAGAGCACAGTGCGGCTCACACAAATAGAGCAAACAGAAATGAATGAAAAATGATTTTAATTGCCCTATGTTGAGTGTCAACATTTTTTGAAATGGGTTCTCGTATTCGTTTCATACGAATATCTCCGACAAAGGAGTTTGGACAGTTGGACAAACAGAAAAACACAAAAAAAAAAACAACAGAAAAAAAGGCAACATTTTGGCAACATTTTTATGACAGCAACAGCAGTAAAACTTTGACCTCTGTCTGTTCGATACACTGGAGGAAAGAGTAGACGGACGGGCGGACGGACGGACGAATGGGTGAATTCCTCTTTGACCCACATCATGTCCCAAATCATGCATACGCATGTCGAAAACTTTGGCCCCATCCGACTGGGTATCGAACTACACTCAGCGAAAAAATAGGCAACAAATACTTAAAGCAAATCGGAGTGGAATTTAAAAGTTTTGAATTATTTTATACCAATTTTTTAGCATCAAATTAAGGTTAGATTCTAGATGTCTTTGTGGAAAACTTGAAATCATTTTCAATTTATTTTTCGGACTAGAACTGAATTTTTTCTGAGTGTAGTTCGCTTACATACAGATTTGTTGGGTTATTCGCAATATTTGTCGGGTCGGTGGGCATCAAAGCGAATTTTCTGTCAGTCGACAAATCTCTTTTCTCTCTTACAGTTTGCGAAATTTGGTCTTGGACTCTGCTCTGCCCATCTCTCTGGCAGTCAGTCTGTCCGCCTCTGACTCTGTCTGTCTCTGGCAGCAACCGCAAAGAGCAACATAATGAAAAGTGTTTGGTCATTTATTGTTTAAATGTCTGACAGCATGTTGACAGCCAAATGCCAAAGTAAGTTGTCAGACAAAAACAGAAACAGGCATATAAGTATGACCATGACGATGGCGTCTGGCACTGGCAGGCCAGACCAACTGAATACTTGGGAGTCGATTCGAGTTCTCTGCTCGTTTCTGTTGCTCTTTCTCTTGCTGTATCTGTATCTGTATCTGTATCTGTTTCTGGGCTCTGCTCTGCTGCTCTTTCATGCATTCATTTCATTTCAGCTCAGTTCAGTTCTGTTCTGTTCTGCCTGGCACTGCCCACCACTTTCGAGGACCTGGCGACAGTTTCTTTGATGTTGTAATTTGATTTTGATTCGGTTTTTGGGTGCTCTACCCAGTTACAGCCAGTTCCAGAAAGGTCAGTCAATTAACTGGGACTTATTAGGAACTCTGTAGTTCCAATTCGACATGCAGAAATTGACAAAATCGTTAGACCAATGTGGATTCTAGTCAGATGAAAGCTTAGGGCAGAAAAGAAAACTTTCTTTTTTTTTTGCTGAATTTTTAAAGGTGCTACGAAAAGTTTAAAACTTTCTGTAAAAGATATTATAGCATGAGTAATTTATATGTATTAATATGAAGTAAATAATATTGTTATATTCAAATTAAATGTTTAAATAAATTCTTTAATGATAAATAGTATTTTAATACTACAGGTTGGCCGGCTTAGCAGAGAATTCCCGGTTCGAATTGTTTGGTTTTTTTAGCTGCAGTTCTTTAAGATTTTTTAAAACTAAATTGAAAGTTTATTAAATAAAAAAAAGAGAATAAGAAAATAAAGAATATAAAATATAAAAAAAATTATATTCAAAAATTTATACTACTTATACAGTTCGGCTATATTAAAAATTATTAAAGTACTTCAAGTAGTTCTGTATACCCTTGCAGACAATATTATAATTTCTTTTACGAACTGAGCCTAGTAAGAAAAGGGGAATCCTAAAACTCTCTCTAAGGGTATAATAACAAATACTGCTTATTCTATACCCATAGAAAAAGCAAATATATTATTATTAACTTCCTGATTTGCCTGAGTAATACTATCTATAATTTATGCCTAATAATAATAATACATATTAAGGCTAGTTCCAGTCTGAAACTCCCTTAGAATATGTCCAGTTTAGAGGGTATTTACTAGTTGATTTAGCTCGCATAAGCCAAGTACCATTATGCAGTGTAATAAATCTATCATAACTACCCTACATTTTTTTCCACTTGCCAATAAAAGCGACAGAAAAACAGCAGAATAGCTGCAATAATAATGAGGGAGAAAAAGAGAAGAGAGGGAGAAGAGAAGGAGAAGAGAAGGAGAAAAAACGACAAGCAATTCTCGAATGACAATTGTAAATTGTTTAAATAAAATTTATGAGTGCCCAAATGTGTCGCCATATAATTTCATGCACTTTAACATAAAATTTATCACAATTTGTGTGCGCATATTTCTTTGGCTTTTGCCTTCTACGCCCCGCCACTTAAATAGTTTATGTGCCAGCCTGGCCGAGCACGACTATCTATATACCCTGTACGCAAAAGTTTGCTCTGCAAAATGGGTATTATAATAAGAGAACTAGGTAAAAATTTAAGTATTTTTGGCAAGTGAAGAAGACATATTTTTGAGTGAATAAACGAATGTGCTTTGAGACGTTGTCTGAATAGAACTTCTTCCCGATCTTCTTTCAAATTTCTAGCTCAAGTTTTTTATGCAAGTTTTTTACTGAAATTGTGTTAAAAACTTCTTAAATTTCAAAGAAATGTTATGTTTTTTTTTAATCTTTTCACCCGTAGCTCCTTAAAGCTCCACATTCATTCAAAAGGTTTTCCTAGGGTATCCTTTAGTGGAGTACTTTTTGTATATAAATATGTATTCATGTATATGGATGAGTTTACACACACACACACACACACATATATACAGACATTCATGTTGTCATTCTTCGTGTGTGTCGGCGAAATAACAGTAATTGAAATTTATTGCACAATTTATCGTTGAGACAGAGAGTCAGGCACGGACAGACAGAAGGACAGACAGACGGACAGACGGACAGACAGACAGAAGAGATCGCAGCTCGACGAATGTTTCAATGTTTCATTCCGTTCGCTCCTTACATTCGTTTGGTTTCATTCGCTTCGTTCACTCCACTCGTTCAATTTCCCTCCATTCGCTCGTTCAGTTCGCATGACGCTGCATTTTCGAGCATTCAAGTTGCTTTTTTGAATTGTTTGGGTATTGTTCGGTCGTTCACAGTGCGACATATTGAAATTTATGTCAATTTAAAAAGCAAAGTTGTCGTGTCAATCATAAAACTCAATTATCGCTTTGCGTTTGGTATTGGGTTGGTTGGACGGGGGGGAAGGGTGCTTAACAACTCAATTGAAAAGCCATTTGAAAGCGTTTTTACGCGTGTCTGTCCAATTGTCCCCCTGCCCCCTGCACACACCCCCTTTTTTTTTGTATACCCAAATACTACATTTGATTGCCGGCAATCAGACGAGCTTGATGATCATCATCAAAACATGCCACTCGTGTTTTGTGCGCTAATCGCCTCTCAATCGACTTGACTGCACACACACACAAACACACACCACACACACAACAAATACACACCACACACACACACACACACACACACCATACACCCACTGTACGGACCCACGCTCAGCACTTAAGTGCTTCGGAACTTTTGAGTGGCAGCAATGTTGTTGCTTTAGTTTGTTGTTCGGCTATTTAAGTAATTTGTATACCCTGTAGTTGCCCTTGAGGGGGGGGTGGACAGTGTATCAACTGAAGGAATGAGAAGTGTCGAGAGGTGCACTTGAAGATCAAAGCGGTGGCAAAGAGAGAGAGACGATGATGTACTTAAACTCGCATGGGAGTAGTCTAGTTAGACTCTTTTATTATGCAGATTGAAACAAATTGAAATGGATACTCGTAATTTCAATTATACGTATAAGATTATTCCATTTGTAGGAATATCTCTGCAGAATTTAGACATTGGTTAGTATTCAAGTCCATAGATGATCCTTTGGAGCTTTAGAACTTCCAGAGAAGTCGAGAATTTCCTAGCAAAATAACTGAGGTCTTCTATGATATCGGTGGAAAGAGATTTAGAGGATAGTTTGATCAATCATTTTTTAGAAGATTTCTGAGATTTCTCTGGGATGCTGGAAGGGCTTGTAGCACAGAAAGACATTGGTATTTATAAACTTCAAATTTCTCAAAGTATTCCCTAAAAGAATTTCACATTACTGTGATTAAAGTAGAAAAAAATAAAATACCTTCCAAGCTGGAATCATCAAAAGATGCTAAAAATGTTTCTTAGACTCAAAATGTAATATCGAAAAATGGAAAAGTTTGCCAGCAACTTTAGAAATCTTTTGAAATTCGATTAGATACATTTCAGAATGCAGCTTCTTCTTGAACAAATGTTTCGAGACTAATTTGCTGGCTTATAGGAAAGTCTTTAAATCCATACAAATATTTTATGGCTCTAACTATTTCAGACAAAAGTGGAAAGGGTATTACGGTAGCTGTGAGTGACAAGGGGAGCCAAATAAATGTATAAGCCGCACATTTATGTGAATAGCGCATTCTGGAAACAAATCTCAATTAAAACTGTCACAGTCACTCAAAACAAACTGTCAACTTTATTATTAATTAAATGTCAGATTATAGTCGGTACACAGTATTTTCGAGCAGTCGAGTAGCAGTCGAAAGGGGGCAGACGGCAGGGAATGGGTATATAAGGCGCACACTTCTTTGAATCAAACGCCAACTCATAAGAGCACATACAGCTGTGGCCACAGATACAAATGCAGAGTTACAGATACAGATACAGATACAGATACAGAAACCGAATTTGACAGACACTTCAAACAACTTTTTCCACCTCATAGAGAGAGAGAGAGGGAGACTGAAAGTCACAATCTCCAGTTCAGTGAGCTGGAAATGCTATTGGATTAAAGAGATTCAAGATTAGAGATTAAAAAGATAATCGCAATGAATTTTGAGTTTGAAAGATGATTAGCCAATCATTAAATTGAAGTCCAATGCACGTAATCTTTAATACTCGTATTAAACATTTTGATAGCACAAAAAAATAGCATTGACACTTAATTTGGCATTTACTTGCGGCTTTTCGGACACACATCAAAAACATTTCCAATTCGCCTCTTTTTCCTCTTCCCTCTTATCTCCCCTTTCGAATCATGAATACCACAAATCAGAAAAATAAACAACTTTAGCTGAGCACCGATTAAAGATATTTTAACACTTGTCTAAAGCTCTTGAGGTGATAATTATTTTTGGCTTTTATTAACGTATTTTATTTGATTCGATTGATCTCAAGTTGTTTGGCTTATGCACGCTACACTTGGAGAAATAGTTTCATAAGATTTTAGGAAAGGATTGAAGAAAATTCATACTAGGTTAAGTCTGAAAGATTCTAATGATTTATATAAATATTAATTAGTATAATATTAATAATATTCAAGCCTTTCTGGTTGTAATATTCTAATGAATAATAAATATATATTATTAAATATTTAATTCATTTAAGATCAGCATTTATTAGAATGTAATTTTATTCTAAAACGTATTTTTATTAAAATTACACTTCCCTCTATCCAATAAAGCTAGAGATATCTATAAATTATAGCGAAAATAAATGTGAATAAACGAGTTTTCGCATGCAATCGATCAATTTATGAACAGCGAGCAACACCTTAAAGCCGCACGCTTTGTGCGACATTCATTTCAGCGAGTTCAGAGCAATTCCCTGCACATTTGAACGAGTATGAATACGAGTACTCATACGAGTAGTAGTGAGTAGTAGTATGAATAAAACGAATGGCGCTGGCAGGCTACAAATCAATTTCAGGTTGACAACTTAACAGTCTAATCGAAGCGAACAAAATTGCTGCCGAGAGAGCGAGAGACTCGGGTGGAAATCTGAATCTGACTTGAAGTCGGAGTTGGAGTCGGAGCTCGAGTTGGAGTTGGAGCTGGAGTCAAGACAACGCCAACTCAATTGACCAGCAGCTGTCCACATAAAGTCCAAATACAGTCGCCAGTGGAGCGAGTACCCAGTTAACTCGAATGCACTCAGAAAAAAAAACAGAATACAGATACAAATAATTGAAGATCTGTTCTCCTCTTAGATATATCAGCTATTAAACACGATCAGCTAAAAATATTATTTACTATATTAAGCTGAGTATTCTTAGGCTTCTTTTCTGTGAATTGGTCTCTGATTAAGTCAAGAATCTTTGTACTTAATTTAAGATTTGTTGCCAAACTTCTGCAAGCTGAAAAGAAGATCGAATGAAGATGGTTTTGCCCCAAATTCAAGCTGAAACTTCTTTGACGAAGAGGTTATAAATTTCAATACTTTAATCCAAGCTAAAATCTAGAATTTTTTCTGAGTGTACTCGTTCATTCGCTTACAGCTCTCAAATTGTCATATTGCAAGCGCACGCAGGCGCAGCGTAAATGTTAAAAATTATAGTTAAACTCATAAATAACCAGCACAGTGAGCCGTTGAAATACCCTCTGACTCCTCGGAGTCTCCGCTGTCTGTGTTTGGGGGCCCTGACAGCTCCAGCTCTTTAGTCTTTTAGACAATTTAAAGGCGGTTCGTACTCAATAAACCAAATTCCGCACATAATTAATCGATGCCAATGCCGATGCCGTGGCCCGAGAGTCCAGTCCAACTCGAAATCCTCACGCTGCACAGTGTGTCGAGTGCGGGCAAAAGGTCCCTACAATAATAGTTAATTAAAAATTTCAACTATTTTTTAATCGGCAAATTTATATATCAATTATTCTCGCCTAGCTTTGTCCATAACTTTATCAATTCTGTTTTCAATTAAATGACAGTTTTTGCATGTTGTCAGCCCACTGTGCAGCGTGTTTGTGCTTTTTACAATATTTTGTTTTGACTGTAAATGTGGGCTTGAGTGAGTTGGTTCAGTTCGGTTCGGTTCTGTTCAGCTCTGCTCTGTTCAGAGAGGTGTACGAGAGGCAAAACTTTTTAATAGTCGCGCCATAATCGTAAATCTTTTGTGTGCGACGCAGTGCAACAACATGCCAGCTGCCGGGGCTAGTCGGGGCAGCTGGGGCAGCTGGGACAGTTGGGGCAGCTGGGGCAGCGGCTCTTATAAAGAATTGGATTCAGAGACTTCACCTCTCTACAAATCGAGCCAATGTTCACAACTTTATTTATCGCTCCAGAACATTGCATGCCAAAAGGGAACGACTCCGACTCCGACTCCGACTCTGGCTCCGATGAGTATAAAACGGATGCTGCGGCATAACTGATTCTACTCCATGGAACTCTCTAGCTGACTGCCGCCTTTTCGGTCAGTCAGTGCTTAAAGCTTTGATTATGATACTGACAGCGCATTGCCTATAAAAATAATGAATATCCTGAAAATTAAATACTCAAATAACAATTGATTAAAATTCTTGATTTATTAATTGAAATATCAACTAAAAATTAACAATCTGCATTCAGATCTATACGATATTTTCTATTATATATTCATAGAAAGTTCTTAGGCATGGATTACTTTATAATAGTAAAAACTTGAATAAAATAATGGATAATATTTGGAACCATTTAACTGAAGGTAAGGACGAATTTTTATTGAAAATTTGCAGTCTAGAATTGTGTTTTATGTTTTAAATTTCTCAAGCATAAAATGAGAACAATGACTCTTAAAAATCAGGTAAGAAAACTGTTCCCTTCAGCCCATTATCGGCCATAAACTTCAATACTTTTCAAATGATTTTCGTATTGTTTCTCTGAGTGTACTGTGCCTCACAAAAGTTAATCAACTTGTTAAACATTTATTTAATGCTCAGCAAATGATTTGCTGTTTTGCCTTGCCAGTGTCCATAACAACAATTCCTTGACAACAGAGTTAGTTGCAGCCTTGGATTGTTTGCAGTGCGTGCATTATTATCAAATGCCCATCTAAGTATCTCTGCCTTAAGCCGTAGCTGTATCTGTAGCTGTATCTGTGGATGTATCTGCAGCTGTATCTGTATCTGTAAATGTATCTGTAGCTGTTGCTGTACAAAAAGCGCATGCCACAATGGCAAAAGTAGCAAGCCTGCAAAAGCAGAAAACCAAGACATAAGTGGAAAGAGAGACAGCGACAACAACAGCAACAACAAGAGCAACAACAGCGACATTGTGGAGAACTGCCAGTTGAAGCTGACATACAAACTGACAGCTTGAAATTGAGGTTTTCTCCACGCTGACAGCGTAACACGTCAACTTAAGGAGGCATAAGGCCGAGTGCCTGTCTAGATACAAATAGACAGCCCAGGCCGAGCAGAGACTCGACTCAACTCGGCTCGAATAGAGCAGAGAGAGGCGCAGAGAAAAGCAGAGTAGAGTAGAGTGGAGTAGAGTGGAGTGGAGTGAAGTGGAGCTCGAGCTGGAGCTGGAGCTTCAGATGGAGCTGGAGTATGGCTAAGTCGGCCAACGTAAAATGATAGTTGAATGCTGTGGAGAGTTGAGTGTGGAGATGTACGATAAATGTAACTGTTACTTTAATATATATCTAATATCTGTGAATGTGACTGTGATTGTGATGAATAAAAAACTGAAACTATAAGATATAAAATTTCAAATTTATTTTTAAAATTGCCTTTTGCTTTTACCATGTTTTAGGGATTTGAATTGGTTTCAAAAAAGTATATAAAGACTTTCCATTATCTCTATTGTAAATATATATCGGAATACCTATTTCCGAAGTCTTATAAAGTATGAAAATTTAAATAAAATATAGAAATAAAATGAAGATTTTCTTCGAAAGTCTTTTTTCTATTTAAATAATTATTTATTTCTATTTAATAATTAATAAATATTATATTATCGACTGAAAAGGAAAAACTATCATCTAGAGGGATCGATTTATCCACAGACAATATATATATGTGAAGTGACAGAGACCTTTAATATCAAAACAGTGACTCTTTATATTAAACTCACAGTTACCGTATTTCTGAGAGTGATTTTTAATATCAAAATAGTGACTTTCTATATTTCAATCACAGCTACGATATTTCTGAGTGATTTTTGAAATCAAAACAGTGACTTCTTATATTAAGATCACAGTTACGATATTTCTGAGCCGCAGTTTGTCATCTCTAGCATAGAAAAACTAGGAGAAACAGGAGACCTTAGTAAGCAGCCGCAGACAGCAGGCAATTTGACAGCTTAAACACACGAGCATGTCAAAATGATATGATCGCTAAGTGAGCTCAACTATGAATACGTATGTGAATGCGAATGCGAATGAGTTTGAGTGTGAGTGTATTATGAATATTCACGGGTACTCGTACTCGCATTATACCATAATCAAAGGCAAACGCCAAGTGTTGCATCTTCTTCTTTTGAGTAGCAGCCAGCAAACAGCAAACACTTCAAGCCAAGTCCAAGTTTCCCTCCTCCTGATCCACAGATTTAACAACAACAACAACAGCAACAACAACAACAACAAGAACGACAATAACAACGTTGCCTGTCAGCGGTCCCAAGCATCGTTGAGGACCGGATTCGTTCTGGGTCTGTCCGTCCGTCTGTCTGTCTGGGTGTCTGGGTGTCTCTCTGGGGCCCGGCCTCGAATTTATCTCGGCTTTGCAGTTGGTTCAGTTCAGTTGTTCAGTTGTTCAGCATGCGTGTTGCTTTTCATGTTTACATTAATAAAAGTCAAAGGTTCTTGAGACTGACATATTGTAATTTATGTCTAGTGACAGCTTTATATCGGCGAAAACGAATTTTAATCACTTGTTAGTTTGCATAAATGAGTTGCTTCTCGAATGACTTGCGCCTGTCTCACTTCACATGAAAGAAACACACCGAGGAAACACCGAGGCAACATCGAGGACAAACCGAGAGCAGAGCTTGGATCTTAAGTTGATTGCATCTCCAATTCGATGAGCATGGCATATAAATGATAATCCAAATTGTATGACTAGCGAATGCCCTTCCTTTTGGGCTAGGAACAATGGATAGATATACTTTTATATAGACTTTATAGATATATTTCCCTATATAGATACTCTTCGCTTTTGGAGGGTAACAATAGATAGATAGAAAGATAAAATATTATAATAAATATTCCGAAATATGTGTGTATTCAATTGAAGGATTACTTATTCAATATTATTCTAAAATTTAAATTATTATGTCCTTCAATATACCTGCATATTTCCTAAGAAACGTTTATTCAAATGATAAAATTTACTACGCGACTAAATATAGGCATCATTTCTGTTTATTTTGATTTTAATATTGATTTAATGAATTAAATATGTTTTAGATAAAAATACCTATATATATATATATATATAAATAAATAAATATTAAATATTACTTTTAATAAAATTAGTGAATCCTGCGGCTCATACCAAATACCAGAGTCAGACAGATATAGATTAATTTCAGGATTAATTTGAATAAAAATTTCTGAATGTTTTCAATGTTTTTTATAGAAATCATTTGTTTTTTACAGCTCTAAAAACCGGTTTTATGCCGAACAGGATTGAAGACGGATATTCGACTTTTTTTACCAACTGCGTTCAACCTAAGCTCGAACCGCACCAATATTTCTGTTTGGGCTCAAACATGATATTTAAAGAATGAAGGTTTCTTTCTAATCCATTTTCTTTATATACAAATAGTTATATATATATATCTTCTTCCTATTTAGTTAAGACTATAGAGCAGTTTTTTCGATTTGATAGCCCTCTTTGATGAATGCCTTTCGGGAAAGTAAATAAAAAACAGTTCGAATATATTCATATTTGTAATCAAAATCAATCAGTATTAGAAGCCTTCATATTCATATTTATAAATATATATTTAAATGCTTATAATTGCTTTAAAGGTCAGTCAAAATGATGTCGTTGTGTGTTGTACAATAAATTGAAAATGCATTTCAAGCTGCCACTTAGAATGGGGGCCTCTTGTCAGTGTTATGTCAAAATAAATGAAGCTAAATGACAGTTTAATCAAGGCGTCAGCTTTGTCAGAACAGTCGCCTGCCTGCTGCCTGCCGCCTGCTGCCTGCTGCCTGGCACAAGCCCCCAACAACAACAACAACAACACTAAAACTAACAACAACAAATAACATTGCATGCAACAATAGCAACAACAACAGCAACAAAGTCGTGTAATATCTGGCGAACAATGCGAATTTGCTCATCGCACATATTTCTCTCTGTTCGCCTGTCATTGTCAGAGAAACTGCGAGTTGTGCGTTCGTTGCAAGCGTCAAGTTGCAAGCTTTCAATGCGTTTATGCCACAGAATTCATGTAGTTCTGCACTCAAAAATCGGGTGGAAGCCATACAAACTATAGCTGAATTAAGTTGAGAAAATTTTGATTAACTTTTACATTGGAAAAATTTGAGAAAAGCAATGAGGAAGACGAAGAAAAACCAGATGAAAACAAAAAAGTTAAAAAGTTAAGGAAGCCTATGAAAAGATAAAAACCTGAAGAAAATCAATTTCATTAATAAGCTGAAGAAGAGGAAGAAAAGTAAAGACGCTGAGGAAGAACAAGAAATATGAAAGAAAACGAAGAAAAATTAATAATCTGAAAAAGACGTAGAAAAGTAGAAAATCTGAGGAAAAGCAGGAAATATGAAAACTCAGAGGAACGCAGCGAAATGTAAATCAGAGGAAGATAATGCAACATTAAATACCAGAAGAAAACAAGTAAAAGTTTATATAACATTTAATTTAATACTAAAAATAATTTCTTCAATATCATTTTTTTAATACTAAGCAATTTTTCTTAATAATAATTTTCCTATTCATTAGAATAAAACCTTTTGAAAAATTCATTTCATTAAATACTTTTCTTTCCTATTTTTAGCAGAGCATATTCATTTCTTAATTTATTTTTAAAAAAATGTATGAAGTATAAATGGTCTAAGTATAAATAATAATACTAAATAATAATATCTCAAAACCAAATGAATTTCTAATAATATTTTCGCAAAAGTTCATCGTGTAAACGGCGTCAGTCGCCGAGTCGCTGGGTCGTTTTGTAAGTGCATTTGCATTTTTTTGACACTTGACAGGCGATGCACTGACAGCTATAAAAAGGGAATGAAGGGAGAGAAACTACAACTAAAACTAGAAATAGAGATAGAGATAGAGAAATACTAGTATTCGCAGTTGTATTCGTATTTGTATTCGTATTTGTATTCATTTTATTCGTTGCTATTTGTCACACGCAATGAGGTGGTAATGAGATAAAGCGGGCTCTTTTGTTGTGGCTTAAAATATAAATAGAAATAGAAGTGGAATGAAATAAATCTGAGAGAAGGGGTCTCTCTCATTGGGTCTTATGCATCATCTTCATCTTTGTTGATCTTCAGAACTTGTTTACAAATGAATTTAATTGATCAATCAAAGCGAGTGAAGATCAAAAAAGAAAAACAAGATCAAAGCAACACGAGCAAACATGCAGAGTAATCAGTGGCAGCAGCGAGGGACGAGCATTAGACATGTTCTTTGCTCATTTACTCATTCACTCACACACTCAGTCACTCATTCACTCAGTCACTCAGTCAGTCATTCAGTCAGTGAATCATTTCCACTTGAACTGCTTGATTCATTGCATTCATTCGTTCAGCATTCGTTTCACTTGTTATTGTTGTCTTTGGCTGTTGCCTTGTTTTGATTGCTATCACTCAATGAACTTTGATTGTTGTAAATGTAATTAATCAATAACATAAACATTTACACAACTCACTCGACTGCCCCTGCAACAAATTCAACTTCTTATTTTTTTTTTTTTCTGTTTCTTTCTTTGAAAAAAAAGGTCCAGCAACTCAATCAATTCTCAGCTCTGCAACGCTGCTGATTGAAGTGCAAATATTGCATTATAAGCTGCTTAATTTAATCGCAAAAAATTGAATTTAATTTAATTTAATCTTAATCATAATAACTGAATAAAAATTATTGATAAAGTAGCACTCTTTCCATATGAATATAAAGATAAATTACACTGTAATATAATTTTAGAAGCATAAATATTCCTGCGTTCCGGATGAGGTTTATCTATACCCTTGAAACGTGTTTCGGTTCAGGGTTCGGTAAAGAAAGTTCTCACATATTTTGGCTCGAAGCGGTTCCATTTAATATCAGTCTTCAGGCTATTTTATTTTCTCTTAAATTCAAATCCTAAATTTAGTTTTTTATGGCTATTTTCGTATCTAAAACAGTTTCCCAACTGCGTGGTAAACATCCTGTTTTGCAAAATGATAAAAATACCGAATATAGAATTGATAATAATGCCGGGATTGGGAGTTGTTCGCTTAAATCGCAGCTCCTCTGCACTGGCTGCATCCGCTTGTAAATCATATTAAAATATTTATGGAGCTTTTTCTCCCTACAAAACTCCCAAAAAGCGATAAATTCAGAACAAATGTCTGGTTATGGGGTTTATGGTATCTGAATCTGTATCTGTATCTGTAGCTGTACGTGTGTGTGTGTGTGTGTGTGCGGCTAAAATAGTGCATTTAGATAAAGCGGGAAAAATGTCAACTGTGTCTGTTTTTTTGGTTGCAGCTGCAACTGCTGCAATTATCGTGCAACAAATCATGAAAACATTTTTATACCCTGCCAGAGGGCACTATAACTTTGTGAGGAAATGTGCGACACATTGAAGTATGCATCTACAGGTGCCACAAAGTTTATTCGGAATTGATTAACACTACGAAAGGAGTCGTTATAGCTATGTAAGGCTGCCCGTCTGTCTGCCCGTCTGATCCTTCTGTTTATATGCAGGATAGACCCTCAGCCTGAGAGCTAGGTGCATAAAATTTGATACAGAGCAAGGTTTTTGTTCAGGAAGTATGTCGGCACCGCCCAAATCGGACTACTATATCATATAGCTGTCATAGGAACAATCGATCAAAAAGTTATCATAAGGAATTATCTTTTGTGTCTAAAGATTTCCTAATGAAACTTTCAAGTTAGTTGTAGGAGAAAGTTTTCTAAGCGCTCTTCGAAAAGCATTAAGATCAGCGTACTATATCTCTTAGCTGCCAAAGGAACAATCGATAGAACAGTTTTTATAGGGAATAATCTATCTTAAGATTTCCCAATGAAACTCTCAAGTTAGTTGTAAGAGAAAGCTTCGAAAAGCATTAAGATCGAGCTACTATATCTCATAGCTTTCATAGGAACAATCGGCTGACAGTAAGAACAATTTTCGCTTGCATATTTTCAGTCAGGCTTTAAGGGTATTTAATCTTCGGTGTGCCGAACTTAGCCTCTGCTGACTAGCTCTTTTTTTGTTGTTGTTGCATAGTGTTTGGCATTAGTTGTGTTAATTTATGTGCCATTTATGAAATATTTACAAATTTATAAGTTATTATTGGTGTTGCTGTTGTTGCTGTTGTTGCTGCTGTTATTGTTATTATTGTTATGAAACACAGAGATTTTCCCCACTTGTTTTTATCGCCACCAACAGTATATATATATATAGAGATATATATATATATCTACTCGTATTTATTTCGGTTTGTGGGATTGTAAATTTTTGGCTTTTCAGTTGTTTTTCGCCTGCAGCGTGTCAGCTGCCTTTTATTTATGAGCTTTTTGAATTTTTGTGACCTCCGCCGGATGTTTAGTTGCCATTGTTTGTTGCTCTGCAGCTTTACAGTTAACTTTGTCAGTAAATAATTTTACGAAGAATTTCTGAAAAAAAAGAGGAAAAATAATAAAATTATAATTACGCAAGCGATTTGGCATTTAATTTATGTAATGATGCTTAAATAATACAAATGAGTTTCTAGTCAATGGAATTAGATACTTAATAGACAAAGTAAATACCAAAAATTCTAATGGAAAAAAAAAAAATAAAAAAACCAAAATAAGTAGACTAAGTTTTTCAGATCGTAATAATTTAAAGAAGGGGAAAAACATTTAAATATTCATAGTTTTCGAAAAAAAATATGAGAAGATTCTCTCTGGAATATTCTTGGGGTATTAGATAAATATATTCTTTTTATTTTGAGGTATAAAATATACTGATTCTTAAGATAGGAAAACAAAATACTAGATAAAATACCAAAGAAACAGATTATTTTTTATTCAGTTTCAAAATTAATTATTACTCTCCCTAAAAAAATGAGGGGCAACAGCAATCTTCCACTTAAGAATGCTTCACAGTTCACACTGAAAGCACCCAAGAGCTAAATCAATTGACCATTTGCTGCTAATATATCTACAACAACTGGCCTAATACCCTGTAAATTTTGATGTCTACTTTTTCATTTTGCAATTTATTTGGTTGACTTAGTATTTTGTGCATTTTTAGTATGCATCGGAAGCTGTAAGTTCTTCACATTTAATATCCACACACGCCCCGAGCATTAACCCATTTAATCTTGGCTGCAACATCATCAAACAGGGCACTTAATTCTCAGCCATGCGTTTTGCGTGCAACAATGTTGCAATGCAATTTCGAATATGTTGCAGCTTGCAACTTGCAACTTGCCTGAGCAGCCACTAAAAGTAGGCAAATGCCTGAGGCATGTGCCAAATTCAACGAGTCATAAACCAAAGACACAATAAAATAAACGCGCGATTAGCAGCACAGAGGAAGGCATTTAAACTGCTGCGATAGAAGGGGTAAACACCTTGCTATGCATATTAAATATACCCTGTAGACGGAATAATTAGCTGGCCTGGTTGACATTAGCTAATACCCTATGCCATTTATGTGAAATGCAGGCCAAAGCTTGTGAATAATATTTTGAGAGAGACAAGATTTTGATTTGGAAAAGCTGAATACCGAAAACATTTTTGATAACTAAAAAAAACTTTATTTATATAGAATTTTTATATATATTTTTTATTACATATTTAATAATAATATATATATTTATTTTAATAGTTTCGTAACGATCCAAAAGTGAATTCAGTAGAAGAGTTCGTGCTTGAGTCTGTTGTTTTTGGTTAGCTGCATTTGGACCCTGCCAAAAGCAATTTATAATTGTTAATAATGATATTAGGATATAAATTTATACATAAATAGCGAGCAGACTAATTGGCTCATAAATTAGCCAGCATTGGGGCAATAATCCCCCACTATTTCTCTCAGTGTGTGTGAGTCTCTCTCCTGGGGGCCTTCGGCCGCGTCGGTAAGAGTTTCCTGGGAATTTAGACAAATTCACCCGCATGTCTGTGACAGTTGCACATCAAAAGTGGAGGGAAATACGTGAAGGGAACTGCGACTGACAGACGGGCAGACAGACAGACGAACGGACAGACGGACGGACAGTGACACAAAGTGCATTTGACAAATGACATTTCACAGACTGCCAGACACATTTTCTGGGCAAAAACATTTTCGAGACTGGGCCAACTAAAGTGTTTTTAAGTGAATTAGTTGTTGTTCCTGCGTTTTTATTTTATTCTTTTTGTAGAAAAATATATATATATATATATATATATAAACAGGAATATGCTACAACTGCGAGAGGGTATTTCTCAGTTTTATTAAGTTTTTCGCCTTTCGTTGCGCACTCAAAGAAGATCTCAATTTCCACTTCAATTTGTCTGCTGTCACTGGTAATTGAGTTCAATTTACAATAATATGCTCTGACGTCTGTGCGGCTGAACGCCAGCTGAGGCAGCAGCAGCAGCAGCCAGCACAGTGGGGCAAAATGCAGGAGGGGGCAAAAGGAAGACGGGCATCGGGCATCGGGAATCGTGGGGCAAGTGTATAAATGTCTTGCGCTTGCAATTTGTGTCGCTCTGTAGACAGAATCCCTGCCTTACATTTCCCGCTCCTCGCTTCTCTTTACCATCCATCAAATGAAGTCTATATAACCCAATGGACTCGCTGTCCCTGTCCCTGTCCCTGTCGCTGTCGCTGTCTCTTTCGCTGTCGCTGTCGATGTCGGTGTCGGGGTCAGCAACTGTATATATATACATATAGATTTACCACAGGGTTCAAAGATTCGATTGCGGGGGCGTGTACTTGTCGAAGGGCGACACACACACCCAGTGTGATAGATTGAGAGGGCTGATAGATCACGACGAGTGCTGCTAAATAGTAAATGCAATGGGGAATATTTTTTTACCTTTTCCCTTTTTTCTCTTTATGTTTGATTCGTAATTGGTTGGCTACTTAACAAATCTGTTCTCGACTTGTTCTTCAATCAAAATACATTTATTTTCGATGGCAAATTTATTTAATTATAAACAATAAAATGGAGCTAAAAACTAGGCAACAAAACTTGGGAATTTGTATAGAATGATTTACTCAGCGGAGAGGGGTATTCATATCGAAATTTTAGCGGTTCCGTTTCCGCTGCTGTTGCCTAGTTTCATATTCAGTTCCGGTCTGCTGTTCCGATTCCGATTTCGGCACAAGAGTTGCATTTCAATTCTATTTTGTTTCATTTAAACTTTCTCATTTTATTTAGAAAATTTCAGCTTAATTTAAGAATTTAAATGGATGTTTTTTCGGGACTTTTGAGTGGAACCGACTGGGTACAAATTGTTTGGTATTCCAAACATTATATTCTAGGCTTTCATTCTATTAACTAATAGCTGCTCTTCTGAACACTTCGGAGAATAATGTTCAAATCTATTAAGTCTATTATTAATTCTTGGCAGGTGAAGACCTTGCTTACCGCACTTAGAAAAACTGTATCTTGTCTAGGAAGCTAAGGAGATTCGCTTTTTATTAATATATAATAAATTCTTTTTAAAACTGGACTCTCTTTTCCTTCGAATATTCTTTCTGGCTAACAAAAAACTTACTATAAGTACTTGTATAATTGCCTAGAAATCCTGTGGAAAGCCTGAAGGGCGAATCAAATGAATTGCCTGACAATTCATGGCGCCAGCCAATATGCCGTCAAAAGAAAAATTATAAAATACTCGGTAAGTATAATCCATTACAGAGCCGTATCCTTGAGAGGAGGAGAAGAGTGGAGTGGTGGGAACGAGGGGATAGAGTGAAAAAAAAAAAACAATAAACCTTTTGTTTGTGCCAGACTAAAAAGAGACAGGCACTGAGTTACTTGGCTCCTCAAACTAAGAAGAATATTTGCAGGAAACTTTTCAAATAAAGTTCAACCACAGTTGAAAGTCTTTTGGAGAGTTGCCTTTGAGAGGCGAGCGCGTATAATAAATCTTTTTAACGAAAACAATAAATCGTATTTCACGCATACTTTGCGCAAAGTCGGGGCCAAAATACTGGTAATAAATAGAGAGAGAGAGAGAGAGAGCGGGAGAGAGAGGACTGGCGAAAAAGGAGGGCAAAAGGAACCCCTTAAATGCCAACCAAGCAAGACAATTTATGCATAGGTCGAGTTTCAGTTTCACAGCCAGAAAGAGCAGAGAAGAGACAATAATAACAACAACAACAACAACAAGAACCAAAGTAATTTCTCAGCTCAGGGAACAGTCAACGAGTCTACGAGGTTTTCCCTTGAAAAACACTTAGTGCAATTTTTTAAACTCACATGAATGGCTGTCTGTGTGTGTGCCCTGTGTGTGTGCTCTGTGTGTGTGTGTGTGTATGAGAGTGTGATTACACCTACTTGAAGTCATATATCTTTCACTTTGCGCTTTCAACAGTTTGTGACGTCGTCGTCGACGACGCTACACATTTATCCTCAACCGTCGTCGTTGGATGGCGGAGGCAGCGGTGCGGGCGCAGGCGAAGGCGAAGGCGTTGGGCGTTCAAGCGCTTTGATATACCGCCTGAAGTCGACGCTGCGGCACTCTACACTGGCAAAAAAAAGTTGGAAAAGGAAATTTAAATATTTCTAATTTATTCAATAACAAAAAACAAATGTTGCATCTAAAAAAGAAGCCAAATTTCAAGGAGAGACAAATAAAATCAAGAATAAATTTGGCTGCAATTTTTAATATAGAATTTCGAGATTTTTTAATCATTCCAAGTGCTTTAAAAAAAAAGTTGTAGTACTTATTTTCAGTGCAGACATGCCAGCAACACTATGAAGACTACCAACACTTTAGGCCCTCAACGCGTTCCGCCCGCAACCTCCGGCCCGTACGCCCCGCTGCTGTCTGCCAAAAGCACAGAAGTGGGCATGTCAGCGAAAATCACCGTAAATTTTCCGCATTGTTTAAAATTTATTACACTTTCTGATTTCCATGGCACTGCCGCTTCTACACAGATATACCCGTATACATACATATAAAGGGTAGCAGTGGCAGCTGGAACGGGAGCGGGAGCGGTCGCTGGTAGCGGAGAGCTGGTGCCGCATAGAACGCCTTTTGCCGGCATTTCAGCTATCTCTGACACGTTGCTGTCTAATAAGTGTAGCCAGTAATTTTCTTATCACTTAGCGGTCGTGTTATAACTTGGCTAACAGGAATATATTTCGGCTCAGCAATTTGATGGAGCGCAATAAATATTGCGCAAAATTAAGTGAAGAGGTCAAATACTTAAGAAGTCTTAGCGTCTGGTTACATGCGACAGGCCATTTAATTTATTTGTCTGCGATAATTTTGATGGAGAATTAAAAGAGAATATTTATAGAAAACTAGAGATATTTTGATAATAAGTTAAGAACAAAAGAAGGCCGAAAACTATGGCCAGAAACTTGTAGTTTCTTTTTAAATGTCTAATGTGTTTTTATAGCCAGGTCCACCTTTGAATCCTGTTATAGCCTGTTATCTGTTGTCTATTTAAATGCAAACTAGGTTCATAATTTTTGAGAGAATATATATGTCGGATCTGGCCAGATTAGACCATTATATCATAAAGCTTTTATGGGAACAATCGATTAAAAGTTGTTATCCTAAAACACAAAAGATATTATTATTTTTCAATCCATGTTTTAAGCTCTGGTTTTCCTGGGCCTAAGATAAAATATTAAATAATTAAATATAATTAAATAACATACAAAAAAGCCAAATAAAAAAGAAAAAACTTAAGTAAATTTTAATAATTGTTTATAAATTAAATTAAAGCCAACTTTGATTCCAGAAACGGAACATCGCACTTGGCAGATTTACAGCCTTGATTATAAATGTTATAAAGCGTTGCACACTCGGAACCCATTCAGTTTTTTGGCCATATAACATATAACACACACGCCTGCACAACAACAACAACAACTGCAACAACAGCTGCAACAACAACAACAACAATAGAAACAACAACAAATCGAAGCAATTTACGAAAATGTAGAAAATGTCATTGGGCTGTCAGAATGCATCGTTGCTGTTGACATGTGCCGTGCTCCCTTTCTACCGAGCTGTTGCAATATGGCAAAAATGTATATAAAAATATACAACAACAACGAGAACAACAACAAAGCGAGCAACAACAACATTGCGACACATAACAAATTGCACAGCAACAACAGCTTCTCCTGCCCCTCCCCTTTGGCCCTGCTCGTCTCTGTCGCTGTCTCTGCCTCTGCCTCTGACTCTGACTCTGTCTCTGACAGTGAAAGCATTGTTGGCTGACAGCGCAAGAGTGGCAACTGGAGAGAGGAGAGAGGAGAGAAGCGAGAAGCGAAGAGGCCAGAGAGAGGGGAGGGCGCTGCAACAACGCTGACAGCGGCAGAAGCTTGCAACAAGCAACGTAACGCAACTCAACGTAAGGCCAACTCATGGGTGTTGCCTTCAGTTGCTGTTGCAGTTGCTGTTTCTGTTTTTGTTGGCCAAAAATTAATGGCTAGTGGCAGTGGCAGCTGAGCAGAAATACAGGCAACAAATATATGGCAATTCGAGTAGTACACATAAAACAAACATAAATATAACAAATATATAAAACAAATGTGTTTTTTTTTTTGTTATTTCCCCCTTGGAAATCTTCTACAATTTCTATACAGAAACTGGTTCAGTTTTTAAACGAAGAGAAATGAATTTAATAAAATTTTAAGATTTAATTATATTCTATTTCAACAAGCAGCAGGCAGTAAAATAATTTTTTTAAGTATTAAAAACTGGGCTTAAATTAATGAAATTAATTAATTAAGTAAATATTAGAACGCTTGGACTGAATCTAGAGTGCAAATATTTATTTTAAATTCAGCTTTTGATATATTTAATAACAATTTTTAATTAAAATTCCAATATACCTAAGATCTTCCCTGTTAGCCTTAGAAATTATTATACTAGGCACAAGGAAACATTGTTTTTAACCTTTTTTTTAAATATTTATTATAAATTTATTTGTTTGCCTTAATTTCGTATCTTTTCAGTGGGCAAAAATTGCGCTTAATAACATAAATAAATATTTATAAGGCACAAAGATCATATAACTATATCATCATTCAGCTGCCCTCAGAAGAGTCCTTATAAAATTATAAAGATAAGCAGATAAGTAATAAGACTTTAGGCCTTAGAAATCGATCGCATAAACAAATTATTATGAAAAGCTGTCATATTGTATAGAAAATAATCAATTACGTGGCTTATTAGAATTTTAAAATTTGTTTTGATAAAGTTTTGATAACAATAAAGTAATTACGCCTCGTTGAATAAAATACGCATTTATTATATTAATTTTGGAATTATTGATTGATTTGTCTTTGTCTTTGTTTGTGCAAAAGATATAAATAATTTCCAGTGTAGAGGTAGTTTCTAAGAGTCATCGACAAGCCGACTAGTCATAGTATGAGTCACCTTTCGAGCCATCTAATTAATACGTTTATTCGCTCTGAGAACCCTTTGGAAATTGGATAGCTTGGAGTATTGAAAAATAAACAAAGTGGCATCAAGAATCATAATTAAGGTTACCTGAGCTAATAACAATATTCACGCAGCGCTTGACAACAATTGTTCTACGGTCGGTCATCCTGTTGAAAGCCTGGCAACCCTTCAACCCCAAAAAAATAACAGAAAAAAATAAAATATTGAATTTCATGCACTTTAATTGTGAAGAGGCTGAGAAATTCAAGCCGAACGGGGTGAACCGGCGGGAGCAGAAACGAGGACGGAACGGAGGCTTTGAGTGACAGCAACGCGGCAACACCTAATTCAATTTAACAATTCATTTATCATAATCAGCCATCAAGGCGTTGTCACTCACAATTACGATCAAGCCGGGTAACAGACCGGGAAAGAGACTCAAACACAAAAAAAAAAAAGAAATAAATAAACCTTACAAAAGGCTGCGATTGCCGAGAAACTTTTGTTCCTCTTCATCATCATCATCATCATCCTGCTGCTCCTCATGCTCCGTCTCCTGCTCGTCTTACGCATTGTCCGTGTCGTCTGGCACTTCCTGCCAGTCCAAGGATCTGTCTATCTGTCACTTGGCTGCCAGAGAGCAGAGCACTGCACAACACAACACAACACAGCAGAGCGGAATCGCACAGCAGGCAATGACAACTCGGCTCTGATGCTCTGGGGAACTCGCCAGTTAAAAATCATTCAAATTTTAAATGTGACAAGAAGAAGATTAAAAAGTAATTTGAAGAGCTTCGGCTTTAGTTTGCAGTAGTTGCACATACCGATATTTATCGATGGTTATGAACATGTATCGATAAATTAGCTAGCAATTAATCAATCTTGCAGGTTTAAAGTATGTATAATAGGGCAGAACTTTTTTAAAACAATCTGAACTCAAAGTTTTGATTTGAATTGTGGCTTACTTTAAGAAAAACTCATATTTTCTTTTATTAAATTTATTTTAATACTATTTTAACTCATAAACAATAAAAAATATTATAATGAGCTCTTTATAATTATTTATATAAAATAAATCGATTAAATCAGAAGTGATTTTTTGTAGTGTTTTAAAAATTCTTCTGTTGGGAATTCTCTATCGAAGATTATCCTATGAAGCAAATTCATTCACCCAACTATTTCTACTCATAATCCTTTTGCAGATTTTAATTAACTGAAATTTTAACAGAATTTTGTTTCAAAATAATTTCAATATTTTTAAAAATGGATTTTAAAAGAAACCTATCATTATTTTATCATCAAAATTTCCACTTCATTTTATTAGGCTAAGCTGATATTATTATTAAGCAGACTTTAATATACCAAAGGCTTTCAAATTTCCAAATTTCTAACTCGAAATTATACTTAAAAAATTAATTAAAATTTATTTTGAACCTCATATGTTTTTAAAATATTAAATAGTTTAATAAAAGTTTGATTAATAGTTTAGTTTACACTTGATTGAAAGAAACAACTACTTTGTAAGCGTTTAATGACATGTAGACCCATTTTCAATTTAATTTCATTAATTTTAATTTTAATATTACTTAGACAAATTTTTATATACTTATTTTTAGTGGTTTATTCTACAAGAGAAAAATCTCTAAATTAATTTTTACCACATAATTTCTTAGATTTTTATGATTAATGTTTTCACTCTCGCTGGCCGCAATTAGCACACACTTCTTGGAGATATATTCGTAGTCAGCCGTATCCGGTGGGTTGGGGGGATATTTTACTGACTTGTTGACAGTAGCTGACCAACTCAGCAGCTCTCCGGCTCCCACTGTCATTAGGGGTACTCAGTCATCATTCCAGTGTGCCCGTCAGTCATCAGTCATCAGTCAGTGTGTAGTCGGGGCGTGATATATCACATGGATTACGTTCCAAGGAATGCGTAGGAAGTTCAGTACAGTGGAGAAAAAGTACTCAAAACCGAAACTTGTTGAAAATCACACCTAGCTGAAAAAAAAAAAGGAAAAAAAACAAATGTGTCACAGCAACAACAGCAACAACAACGAGCTGTGAGTGGAAACGGGGCCACATTGTTGTCACATGTCACTGGAGGAGGAGCTGGAAAGCAGAGCGAGATTGAGAGGGTGAGAAATGAAATACGAGTCCTTTGGCATGCAGCAGCAGCAGCATAAAATGGAAAATGGAATAAAATGAAATGGGCAAAAAATGATGAATGACAAAATTATACAGCAAATGCGACCCTGTCTGACATGTGACCACTAATGAGGATCAACTTTTTCCTTTTATTCCTTTTTTCCTTTATTGTTGCCTTGACATTGTTGTTGTTGTTTGTGTTGTTGTTCTTTTTCAGCCACTTGAAAGAGCCAAATTATGGCATTGAATTTCCTACAGCCTGCCCTTTTAATACGCTATACCCACTACAAATAAATAAGAAGAGCATACTAAGCTTGAGCAAGTCATATGTAACAGGCGGCAGAAGGCAGCTTCTATCTCAAAAAAATATATATTCTTGTTCAGGCTCTATAAATAATACTTGATTCCTTCCCCAACCTGACTACAGGGTATTTCCTAGTCAATCATTGGACATTCTCTCATTGCTGTTTTTTTTTAACAATTGTCGGAGTATTAAATTTCCATTTGCATTCCAGTCGCACTGACTGTGGCTTCAAAATCTTTGAAGAATTTTTGAAATTACTTGAAAGCTGATACCAGACTCGAAAATTTTTCCCATTGACAATAAGGAAGTATAAATTGGTATTCAGCATGTTATCAGAATTTGATTCCTGCTAAGTTTTTATCTAAACGATGTTAAAAGCGCTTGCAAATGGCTAGGAAGTTGGCCATAACCATTCACGTACTTGGCCCGAACGACACCCTAAACTGTGGCGGATGAACCCAGCCAGACAGCCATAAAATAATACAATTTTAAGTCAGCAGCAGGAAATAAGTATGCAAAAAGAAAAGTCTAAAATTTCCATAAAAAAAAGTGGTGGAAAATCTCTGAGCATTGGGGTTGTCTGAGAGAGGCTAATTTAATTTCAATTCGCTGAACTGAACTAAACATATTAAAAATATGCTGGGTAAAGAAAGTTTTTTAAATGTAATTAGAAAAATCGAATTATCTACGGGAAAAGTGGGAAAATTTGCATATTAAAGAGCAGAAATATTGAAATATTTTCATGGCTGAATAGTAATAATGTTTTTGAAATTATCAATACTGTTTTATAAAGAAAAATGTTTTGAAAAGGTGTTTTTATGTTTGAAAATGAAGATATCAAATTAATAATTTATTTGAAAACCAATTTGATATTTGATCTTTTGTAGTTTTCAGTGTAGAAATCGCCAGACAATATTATGTCGTGTTCACACCAGAGGTCTGATCGGACCATAAAAAATGTGGAAAAATTGATTAAAAATAAAACGAATGAATAGATTTCGGTTTATTGCTCAAGTTTTGTGGGATGCTGGTAATAAATAAAAATGCCACTGGTGACAAGGCAATTGGAGTTGCAACTGTCTTGCGACACTTTCAATGCGTACAACACAAAACAAGCTTTGCTGCCCCATTGTAGACACGCCCCTCCGCTCCGTCTCCTCCCATCTATATGCGGTGCATGGTAATAAACTTGAGCCGTTAAATGAGTCCCACTGTGCGAGGCACGGCGCCGACATCAGATGTCGCGATTGACGATCCAAAAAAAAAAAAATATACAAAAATACTAAAAAAAATGTTGCTGCTGTGCGTCGATTCGTGTGTGTGTGTGTGTGCGAGTGTGCGAGTGTGTGAGTGTGGCTAAGTAGTAGTTGTCATTTGAGTGACTTTAATGGTCTGTTGAGACATAATCGCTGCCATTTTAAATGGAATTTTATTGCCACTTCACGAAATTTTTATTGCTCAGGCACCGAAGTTGGACGCAAAAACTGCACGAGTCCGCAGCGGAGACGGAAGACGGACGGCAGCCGGGCGGACGGGCGAACGGGCGGACGTGGAGAGAGGAGACTGCGACAGAGGAGACCAACCCAAATACGTTGACTTCATGCGGTGACGATGACGCGAACTGCATGCTGTACACTCAGCGAAAAAACGGAGAGAGCAGCGTTCTCAGTACCCAAAAGAAAATAGTGAGAATTATGCTTAAAAAAAGAGAAGACAGATGGTCACTAAAATATAGAAAATATATTTAATATATACAAAAAGGAAGCTCAAATTTTCCATTTAGTGTGAACGACTTTTTCTGCGAGTGTAGAGTGGTCTGCAAGGAGAGGGTGAAGAGCAACTGCAACTGTGGAGCCGCCGCAATGGAAACCAAATTGTTGCATTTAAAAGCAAATTGATGGCCGCAAAACTAAAGGAGGCCACCACCAAGCCAGCCAGCCACCGAACCACCAAACTGGCAAAGTGGGGAACCAGCGAGCCAGCAAACCACCGAGTGGCTAAATTCAAGTTCTACCCGTCCACGCATAAAGCAAAAGCCTAATAAGCCACAGAGGCATTTTGTGTGGTGCGTGGAGACGGGAGGGGGGAAAAGGCCTAAACAACGATGTGTTGGTATAATTTTGTAGACTAGTTTATTGGACACATTAAATATGGCCCGATAATTAAGTCATAAATTAGATTGGAGCCCGCAACGTTGTCGACGAGTGTCACCATATCAGGTTACGTGGCATCCGCAGCAGGCGGCCTGGCAACTCTGACAGCAGCACTTCGCAGCATATTGGCAGCACTGGCAGCACCAGCGGCAGCGGCAGCAGCAGCACCCAGGGAAATGCGTCTCATTTAAAATGGATGCCTAATCGAATTTCTTTATCGCGTGTGTGTATGTCTTCTGTACCCCGACACGGCGACTGTAGACGGCAGACAGCGGACAGCGGACAGCAGACAGACTACTGCAGTCTGCAGACTGTAGGATCGACTTGGGGCCTCTTTAAATTTATGTATTTGCATATTGCGACACTAAATGTTTAAAGGTCTTCTTCTTGACCGAGTTCTCCTCCTTCTCTCCCTGTGTGGATCGGATCGTGTCAGGAAGCTAATGTTTAATGAATTCAATTTCTTTATGTGCTTCATGAGAAATCTTTATTTGCTTTTGAACTGAGTGATTTTATATTGAGCTAGCTAAGAGCTCTACAATCTACGGGAACAGAGCTTGCTTCCGTTGGCATCCAGGTGGAAAGGAAAATATCGGAAAACAGAACGTGAATAATTTCTAAAATTATAGTCATTTTTATTAGCCTTAGACTTACGGAGTGTTCAAAAAGTTAGTTTTAGAATGTCCAATAAAATTCTCCTAATTTCTAAGTGCAATCTTTACTTGAATTCTTCTGAATAAAGTGCAATCGAATAAATAATCGATACTATCGATAGATCAATCGTAAGCTTAAAGGTCATTAAAATTATATTATTCAGTTTATCAGTGTATACAACAAAGAGCTCTTTAACAATCTTCACCGCAATCTTCACTAGCAATTGTAATTTTTAACGAACGAAGACTTTATCCCTGTTATCCTTGTCATTATTTAACCACATATTCCTTACAGCACTCGCAGCTTGGGAATGAAGCTTCTGCGGTTAGCACAGCTGTCATAAATCTCTATATAAGTATATATATATTTGATCTGCAATCTGGCAATCACTTTTATGTGGAGAGACACCGGCTGTTGGTTTTCTGTGGTCAGTAAATAATCAGCAGGAGAACCTTCAGATTTTGTAATTGAATATAAATTCAGACCAATATCGTATTGTTTTGTAGGGGGAGAGGAGCGAGAGGTGAATTTGAATTCGCATGTAAATTCGAAAGGCAAACAACGAATCCTTGCCCTTCAATCACTCACATAGACGACGCTCGACAGGCGACAGACGTCAGTCGTCAGACGACTGACGACTGACGACTGACGACTGACGATGATGTGTATGGAGAATGAGAATGAGAATGAGGATGAGGATATGGATGAGAATGGAGCTTGCCTGTGATGGATGACAATCAATCTCAAGTGTCAGGCAAATATCAGTTTGTTTTCATTGAAGCGTAGCACGATTCAACGTGCAGCGTGCAACGAGCAACGTTCAATGTGGAGCCTGCCACATGCAACTTGACTCTGAGTGAGTGACAACAGTCGCAATGAGTGAATGATTGAATGCCTGATACTTTGACTGACTGACTGACTAGCTGATGGAAAAGAGACGCTATATGGACACACCTAAAAATATATAATCGTATCATATTGTGGAGTTACACAAAATCCCTTGTAAAGAATCTTAAATCTTTTATATAAAAAACTTTATAAAGGAGCCAGGAATAGAATCAAATATGGGATTGGATTTGATTAATTATCTTTTCAGCATCATCAATGAGTGAAATGATATCTTAATGAGTACGAAATCTTACCAATTTTCAGTGCTGTGTACTTAATTAATGAGCTTTGTAAGGAGTTCCGGGAATGAGTAAACTCGACCATCGTCAAGTAGGGAATTGCTTTTTGGAAATTGGATAAACAAAGAGAAGCCACATCTTCAGTATTCCAACCAGGTTGATGCCACTGCTACTGCTGCTGCTGCTGTTGATGATGATGCCCGGATGACAAGTCACGCCGAGAGCGTTGGTCTTCGGAGTAACAGCTGCCACTTGTGTTGTGCTGCTGCTGCTTCTTCTCCAGCTCCAGCTCCGTCCCTGACCCTGCCTGCCTGCGGGCCTGCCTGCCTGTCTGTCTGTCTGTCTGTGCAGGTCCAAGTGGCATCCCCAACCAGCTTGGCTTGGGCTGTCATTCAGCTCCATTGTCGCTGTCACTTTCATCATTGTCAGCTCAGTTGATTTTGTCATTGTCATTGTCATTTTCATTGTGATTGTCGGGGGGTTTTTTTGATGCCGCGTCGCATCGCATCACATCGCACCGCATCGCATCGCGTTGGTAGCAGCAGCAGCCGCAGCAGCAGTAACAGCATTTGATCAACATCAATTTATTAGTTTTATTTTCCGCACAGTATTCAATATGTACACTCAAAAAAAAGGAGTTTAGAGTTGAATACTTTATGAGAAAAAATAGTATTTTTAGTTCGATAAATTTCCAAAGATTCTACTCGAAAACTCTAATAAAAATCTTTTGAAAACAACTCAAAGAAAACTCAAAAATTCAAATTTTATTTTTAATTAACATTTTTTGATCAGTGTATAATAATTTTGTATATTTTTTTTATGTCTTATTATATCTTATGCTGCCAGAGATGGGATTTTTGTCGTGTCACTTCCGTTGGCTACCCGAGACATTTGTCGTCAGCACGAGCGACAGAGCGACAGGTTTCACCACAGCAATGGTTGCTGATGGGCTCCCAGTTGAAATGTGGAAAGGTGGAAATATGGTGGAAGACTACCTGCTGTGGTCCCTGTGCTAATGACGATCCCCCGTGTCCCGATGTCTGATGAGTCTATTATCAACCCGGCCGTGTCAGCAGTTATGCCTGATGCTTCAATAATAGCGCATTACTGGGGTAAAATACAAAAAAAAGAGAGGAAAAGAAAACCTAAATAGCAATTAGGCCGTAATTCGAGTTTCCCAACGGAAGTAGTCATGATAATTGGAATTATTTTATGGGCTCATCTAATATCGTATGGGGTAATAATTGAAAGTGACAGGAAACAGCTAAACTCACAACAAATGAGCTGAGTAATCGACCGATGCTCCAGGCAAGAGTAAGAGCTTCCTCTGGCAGAAAAAAAGAATAGTTGGCCGAATAAGTTCTCAGAAATTCCAGTTATAACATTTTTTTCTGAGTGTATTTTCTCTGTGAAAGAACCTCAATTAAAAATTACCTTATTGTAATGCTGTTACCAAGCGAGGAGCTCGCTTGATATCTAACACACCCAGCTGCAGTCAGCACGTCCATCAGTCCATCAGTCGTTGTGTCTCAGGACCGCCCATCAGTCAGGCCATCAGTCACTCACTCAGTCAGTCAGTCAGTCAGTCAGACATTTAGTCATTCAGTTGGTTTGCCAGCAGTTTGCGAGCTTGTCAAGCCACACAGTCGTTGCTCTTGCCGTTGCTGCTGCTGCTGCTGCTGCTGTTGTTGGTGTTGCTGCTGTGTAGACTGTCAACGCGTTGCTAGCTGTGTGTGAAAGCTTTGAATTTATATGGCAGTGTCAGTTGTCAATCACATTTGCAAACTGTCACACATGCTGGAGGTGGAGCCGTGGCTGTGTGGAACAGGCACAGGCACAGGACCAGGAACAGGCGCTGGGTGCGGGAACAGGAGCAGGAACAAACAAAGTGAGCACAAAGTGTGGCCAGGAAACGGCACAGCGGCAACATATTAATCTTTGCCAACAAGAAGGATACGCGGGACAAGGCGTTGCTGCGGAAACAGGAAAAGGAACGGCACGGAAAGGAAAGGACAGGCAGGAAAGGCAGTCAAAGCAGACGTTGACAGGCATAAGTAATGTAAAAAAATTACTTTATAATGGAGTGCGAAAATGAAAATTGCAAAAAAAAAATGAGAAAAAGAAAAAGCAGCGACTCAACGTCACATTTGGTGGATTGCTACAAGCAATTTAGGTAAGATAATCACTACGGGAGTGTGCTGGCAACATGTTGCTGCTGCTGCTGCTGCTGCTGCTGTCGTTGCTGTCGCTGCTGGCTGCCTTGTCATGTTGCTGGCGTGTCGCCATTGTTGCTCTTGTTGTTGCTGTTGCTGTTGCTGGCGTTCAACTGACTGACTGTTGGCTGTCAACTGTTTTGTGTGTGAGCATTTCAAATGCGATGCGCTGACACCTCAAAACACTCACGCACAGCAGCAACAGCAACAGCAGCAGCAACAACAACAGGCTGCAACACGCCCCTTTGCCGCCAACATAGCTGACAGCCCTCTGACAGTTTTTGTTGTTCACGCAAGTAATTCATTTTATGTTGCTGCTGTTGGTGCTGTTGCTGCCGTTGGTGCTGCAACAGCAACAACAGTTACAGCAGCAACTCCCCTTGGCTGTCACCTCGTTGCTTCATTTCACATCACAAAAATGCCAAGCAAAGCGACGCGCGTTGACATGTGAGAGACGACGACGAGGACGTCGGCATCGCCAACGCTGTCAGGACATGCCTCCTGCCTCCTGCCTCCTGCCTCCTGCCGCCTGCCTCCTGGATGCCTCTTGCCTCCTCTTTCTCTGCCTGCCTGCCTGCCTGCTGCCTTGGGGCCCCCACGAAACCTTCCTGTGACAAGTGACAGTGAAGTTTCTGCAATTCTTATTGTTGTTGTTGCTGCATACTGAAAAAAAAAGAGCTTCCCTTTTTTACTATAAACTAATTTTAATGTAAATTTTAATAAAAATATTCTTTAAAACACTCTGCAAACTGAAACCCAGTTTTCAGTTCAATGATGATATTTTTTCAGTGAAAGTTTTTACTAAAGAACTTGCCTTTTTCTCTCAGTGTGCTGCTGTTGCTGCTGCGCCAACGCCAAGCAATGTATATAATTCATTTTGCATGTGCGTGCAAAATTTTCAAGCGTATTTATTACGTAAATTAACAACAGGAACAGCAACAACAGCAGCAGCAACAGCAGCAGCAACAGCAGCAGCAACAGCACACATCAGCGACGACAGGACGACAGGATGTTCATGACGCAGCGGAAATAAATTTTGCGTGAACAATACAACGCATTACACTGCAGGTTAGGTTAGTTTTTGAGCTCGAGGCGAGGCGAGGCTCCGTCCCTGGCAAAATTAATGGCAGAACAGCTGACAGCCCCAGAGAGCAGTGCAGAGGGGGGAAATACTCACCCAGATAAAGACAGAGAGAGAGAGAGAGAGAGAGAGAAAGAGAGAGACAGCACCCAGCACACATGCTAATGAGCCGTCAGAGCAGTGAGACGAGTGGCGCGACTCGTAGATGGGCGGACAGGCGGGTAAACAGGGAATTAGAGAATCAGTGGCGTCTGCAGCAGGGTAATTAAGAGACGAGATAAAATGGACTCAAATTTGAATTCAAAAATTTACCTAAAATTTCTATAACTCCCAAAAGTTTGCCCACTTTTTCTAGCACTGAAAAATCTCTGTCATTCTAGCTGGAATTTTTATTATCATAGGAAGAAGACTTACTTCAATCGAAATATTTCAAAATATTACAAAATTTAATATGTTAATTAAAAATATATTCAAGCCAAAACCCTAGACTCAATCCCCATTAACTTCACTTTTAATCAACCCTTCAAGATTCTTCATAAAAATTGAGGATTTTATCTTCAAACTGGATTTAAAAGCTTTCACAGAAATACATTTTTTTCGAATAAATATTTCAGTTTCTTCTACCCACATAAGCAAATGTCCCAAGTACGCCACTGAGTGGAAGCACTAGCAAAAAACATCGTCCTGGCAAACGAATGAAAAGCCCTGGCAGGAAGCGCCTGTCAGCTGAAAGGCAGGAGAACAGGACAGCTGAGGGGAAATGAAGAGGTTTAGCAAGTTGCATGCCGAATGAGGGAACATGAGCAGCGAAGCTGTAATAAAAAAAAAATAGAATAACAGTGGGAAACAGAGAAAAAGAGATAACAAAGAGATAAAGAGAATAATACAGATGTAAAGGATATAAAAATTAAAATCAGATTATTACTTAGTAAAAGCCAGTTTGTCAAAGCATCCGAGTTTTTATTGTAAAATGATATGCTAAGAGGGTGCGGCAGGATATTAATTTATATATTAATTATACCCTGTAACAATTGAAAATAAATATTAAATTGGGTATCATATTTTCTAAGGCGTCTTTTTTCAAAAGAGACTGAAAATTATTCCATTTTCTGTGGATATTCGATTAAAGATACTTTATTAAAATAAAGAACAGTTGCTTTAAAACTGAAAAAGGAGATATATAAATTATTAATAGCCTATAATAAATTATTAAAAATTTCAAAAATTGTTGTACTTTCAATTGTTTAATTTTTTCAAAAATTATTTGTAGTTTTTTAATAATAAAAAACGTAAAAATTAAAGTGTAAAGTTTATTTAAAATCTTTTAAAAATATACATTTTGTGGACTTGCAAGGAATAGAATCCTCTCTTAAAAATATTCGAAAATTATTTAAAAACTTTGAAAACTTATTTTCAGCTCGCAGCAAAAGGTTTGTTTTTAAAACCTTCAACCAGTCCAATTTTATGCTGCTTAACCCAATCCAGTTTTGTATTCATATGAATATATTAAAGACTCCACCCCGAAAATTTTCAAGCTCAACAAGCTAAAAAATCTAGCCAATAAAAAGCCAATAATATAATGAAAATAAATGCTAACAGCAGCCGCCAGATGTAACAGAAAATGTATCAATTTACATGAAGCAACACTTAATTTGAAAAATAAATATGCAGAAGGAAGTGCAATAAATTCATGGACATGACACGAAACAGTAGGCAGAAGGGGGGAAAGGGGGGAACAATCAATAGTCGGCGCTCTTTGGCGCAAAACTTGAAAACCGGTTAGTGCGAACCGAACCGGGCAGGTTGGCAATTTTGGTGCTTAGCAAATGTTTCTATCAATTTGAAAAGCAGCTCGTAAAATTTGAGAAATGTTGGCCATAACCATGGCGACCCGTTTAAAGTTACACAAATTTATGTGATTTCCACACAAGTTAATTGATTATAAGCCAGCTTTCAGCTTCCAGCTAACAGCTCCCCATAAGGCCATAAGACTATGCGATGTATGCAACTGGCCTAATCTTAATGCATTTTTATGTCGGAGGAAACATCCATTTGGCCAGTTGGCAGCTGTGCTTTGGCAGAGGAAGCAGCTTGTAAATTTTAATGCCAGCCAATCACTGGAAAGTGCGCAAAAATAGGGTATTTAAAAGTTGTTCAAAAACAGAAGCTGTTGTCAAGTGGCAATTTTATAAAATAATAATTAATTCTAAATTAATTAATGCATAAAACAATTAGTGATTAGTCGATAGCAAACAAAGTAATAATACCCTCTGCAGGGGTATTAAAACTTGGCTCAAAGCTTTTGTTCTTTTAGCCTATATACAAAACCATTTTTTTAATGATATTTTTAAGCTAATTATTTGAACCTTCATTCATTATTATTTTATTAAAGAAATATTGCTTATACCTGTCAGTTTTATTAGTTTTTCCTTGCCTTTTTTAACAACGCTTTTGGCATCTAAAATTTTGGTATAATACATAAAAATTCTTCAAGTATTCTTAAGTTATTTCCTAAATTTTATATCTTATTCAGCTATAACATATTCTTACTTATTATATTAACATTTTACACACTCTTTATAGGGCTGGCTTCACATGGAAATTACATGAGATACATTACGATTATATGTAGGATTATACAACATTTTGATACCCTATTCAAGGTTAATGAGCGCAGTAGCTAAGTACTGAGTGCGAGCCTGTGTAGAGGGTATTTTTTCGTCTATCCCAGTAAGCTACAGCATTCTTACTTATTATATTAACATTTCAAGCAGGCGTTATATAAAGGGCTGGCATTACATGGCAATTATATAAGATACTGTACACAATTTATACATACGATTTGACAACATTTTGATACCCTATTCAAGGTTTTTAATGTGCAGTAACTAAGTACTGAATACAGGGTATTTTCCCAGTAAGCTACACCATTCTTACTTATTTTATTAACATTTTGTGCAGACCGATAAAGGGCTGGCTTTACATGGAAATTATATGAGATACTCTACACGATTTATGCATAAGATTTTACAACATTTTGATACCTAACTAAGTACTGAATACAGGGTATTTTCTAGTCTATCCCACTGAGCACACACAGCACTCTTACTTATTATATGAACATTTTATATAATCGCCCAGCGCTGGCCTTCCCTGGAAGTTATATGATATAATTATACGATTATGGACACATACGATTATACGAGTACCGACTGTTATGATACCCTTTTCAACGTTTTTAATGAGCGCAGAAACAGAGTATGTACTCAGACTGCGAGTATAATAAAAAAATAATTTAAAAATCATCAATCCTCAAGTTAATGACTTAATCGCAGGGCAGCTGCTCGGCTGCTCGACTGCACGGGTAAAAGCCATGTTAAATACATATTTTCTGTCTGGCCTTAGATTTAATTCTGCCAATACACCGCAAAGACATAAACACAACGCAGGGAATTGGGATGCAGAGTCGTACCATTCGTCTACCCATTTATGTAGGCCTCTGCAGAGAGGAAGACAGGGAAATTTGACAGCGGACACGCAGGAGGTCTTCACCCGAAAGCGACCACCAGCAGTTAAGCAACAAGCAGGAGGAGAAGCAGCCGCAGCAGCAGCAGCAGCGGATCAGGATCTGGATCCGGGTCGAGCTGCTGTCAGTTGCCCAAGCTTTTAACCCATGCTTGCAATTGAATTTCTCTCTGGCTTCCGCTCTCTCTCTGTCTGTCTCTCCCTGGGGTCGAGACAGGACTTTCAGCTAACTGACACTGGCAGGCGGTCCACGACGGGGAATCCAACAGCAGCCACCTTGACTTGACAATGATAGCCACCAGGACACTGTAGGACACATTCCCCTTCCCATTCCCATTCCCAAGTCAGCTAGGCAAGCAAACTTATAGTCGCGCTTTGAATTGACTTTGTTAACTCGACTAGCAATGTTCAAGTGGAACATGCGACTATTTACGTGTATTTCCAGTGCTTTTAGCCATGCTGTGAAATCTGCAAATTGCCATGTCATTATTTGTTAGCCTCAAACCGAGGCCGACAGAGCAGGGACTTCTCTGTCGCTGTCGCTGTCGCAGTCTCTGTCGACGCCTCCCCCTCAAAGTGCACTCAGCGAAAAGAACATTTTTAAAAGAAAGAATTAAATAAATTGAGATATAAAATTTTCTAATTTATGTAAATAAATATTAATAAGCTTATAAATTGCATCTTTAGTTAGTTTTTTTTGTTCTCTAAACTTTGGAAAGCTATGATTTATATTCCTAAATAATGTTTAATTAAATACCAAATAAAATTAGTCATAAATTTAAATCTAATCTCAATTTAAAAAGTCTTTTTTTTTTTTTCCTCAGTGTACACACGTCGCCTGGCGTCAAAAGTGTAATTGGCAGCCCGCCCATCCCTGATTTCGATGCCGATGCCGATTCAGATTCAGATTCAGATTCCCATTTCGATTCCCATTCCTATTCCAATTTCGATTGCGATAGCGATTGTAGCCGAGGGGTGTAACCCGATGTCGACTTACACACTCAAGTCAAGCGCTCGTCCATCCGTCCGTCCGACCGCCCGTCCGCCGACCGCCCGTCCGCCGCCTGTCCGCCCGTCAGACAGAGAGACAGTCAAACAGTTGGTAACTGTCAGTGGGCATGTTCGACTTGACAGCATAATATTACAAATCCCTGCCGAAAGCAGACACTAACGATGACATGAGGCCGACAGACAGGCGGACAGACAGACAGACAGACAGACGGGCGGACGGACGGGTCGATTGGGCAAAACAGCAAAAAAGGACAACCGCAATGTGAGCGAACAGGGAAAACAGGGTAAAAAGGGGAAAAGGCTTCTACGCAAATTCTATAAAAACGAATATTTTACGCCCCTCAATGCAGGTAATCCCATACACAAAATGAATTTATATATACAGAAGGCAGCTGCTCTGCTCTCTGAGGTCGAAAAAGTCAAGAACTGGGCGTGGCAGTGTTTTTTTCTTTTTGTGTTTGAGGTTAACCAAAACGATGCCATAGATTATATATTTAACTTATGCAAGGACATCAGAAAAATCTTTGCCTTGTTTTTTTCTCAGCCAAAATTCGAGTTGTAAATATATTTGCATAGTTTTTTATTATTTTTGTTATTATATATTTATTTATCAAGTGGAAAATATATATTATTTTCTTATATTCAGTTTTTATCTATTTATTCTATTTTGAATATCCTTGCGGGGGGTAATACCCTTATTTTGTCACAGAAAAGAAATGGCCTAGAAACCTATTTTGTTCCTCAAGATTTCATGATTTCTGGATAAAGATCGGAAAACTATAAAGAAACAATCAGTCAAAACTAAGAAATTTATCTACAATATTCGGCTTTTTATTGAAGAGTATCTCATCTTTCGGCATGCCTTCTTTTACTAGATTATTATACATAATCTAAAAGTCAAGTCTCTGCAGAGCTGATAAAAAGGGAGTGTATTTATTAAGCTCGTTATTTAATTTGATATGCAATTTTATTAAATACTCAATAATAAGTACTATAAACCTAATGATGTGTATCATTGTGAATAAATAAATATTCATTAATCCGATTAATTTAATTGAACAAGTTAAATCATTTACAAAAAGGTATTTTTTTGATAAAGAAAATATTTTAAATCATTTTCAACCTGGAAATAAAAAGCTTTGAATAGTAAATGGAAAAGGTATTTATTTATTATATAAAATTAGCTTTTTAAAGAAGATATTAAATAAAGCTCAATCATATTTTTAAATGAAAATTTATATATTTTGATTCAACCTAAAAAGTTCTGCTCTCAGTAGAAAATGCTTTTGAATACTCCAGATAAACTAGATATAATTAAGAAATAAATTCAGCATTTAATGTTTGCTATAAATGTATATATTTTTATTAGTGAAAAATGAATGATAAGAAATAATGCCAAGTGTTGATATTTGTGATTAAGTCATTTACATAGATATTTGCCAGGAGAATGCCAGTCATAAAATATATAAACTGAGGCAAGTGGCAGCAGCAGAGGCAGAGAATCAGATGATAAATGAAGATGCAGCTGCTGCGGCTACATCAATGCTAATTGCTCTTTGCATCTTACACAGATACAGAGACAGATACAGACGCAAATAAAGATACAGATACATGCACATCCGATGAGATACTGGCGCTGAATGCATCCGAAAGATACTCGCCGCGCTTACTACAAGTCATAATTCATTTTTCTCTTCATACGCAAAGTCTGATGTGAGTGTGACAAAACCACGTCGCGTCGCAGCGTCTGAGTGTATTCATAAATACTCATGAGTATCAGTGTGAGTGTGTGAGTGTATTTATTTTTATATTTATTTAATCTGGTGGAGCGACGGCGACAGCAGAAATGTCAAAATGCATTAACATTTAATTGAGGCTAATTTAAGGCGAAATATTTCGCTTGGCATATATGAGAATTTATGCGTCTCATTTCGGCACAGCTCTTCACGTTTTCATTTTGATTTTCATTTTCATTTTTCATTTTCACATATTCTTTTTATGTTTACTACTGTGTGTGTGTGTGTGTGTGTGTATTCTTTTCGTCTCTGTTTTCCTTTCCTTTCAGCCGGATATGTTGAGAAATGAGCGCATTTTGTAAAAATGTCACATTACATTTAATTTATGCGATGCCAACCCACACACAGAGACACACTCGCTCCATAAATTTGTATCTGTGGCCTCTACACTCAGAGAAAAATGTGCACAATATTTTTCAAAAATATTCCTAGCATTATTTTTATAGTTTTTCCAGAATTTACGAATCCCAAAAGCCTCGATGAACACTTAAAAAAAGACTGAAATTTTTCAGAACAGTTTTCTGTTTACTATGGTAAAAAAAGGATTTAAAAAGTGTATTAAAATTATAATTTAGAAATCTTTAATTATTTTAATACTTAAATATAATAATTTTCTATTACTTTTACTAGCTACTTCCCAGCTGAAAGAACCTCTTAAAAAAATCTCTTCAGATCTAAAGGAAGTCTTTACTTCAGGTAGCTTTAGAGAAGAGTAGGGTATATTTTTTGCTGAGTGTATGCATCTCCCTTATTGTATCTGTATCTGTGTCTGTGTATATGGGCGAGTATCTTTTCAAGTGTAGCGTAAAATTGTTTTGATGATGTTCCATGTCGCGCCGCATAAAAATAATTCAGCTGTCATTATCAACGCCAATTTAACCTCACCCTCTGCACGCTTTTGTGTTAACTATTTGTCAGTGATTCTATCTAATATATATATAATGGATTCTATGGGTACTCGTATCTGACCACAGTTCACACTCACACTCACACTCACACCCAGATTCACATTCACATTCACGCCTTGAACCCTGAATAAAAACCGCCTTTGATTGACAGCCATGCGAAAGCGTTTTGTGGATTGCCCTCGTGTTGATTAACACAATTTGTTTTGCTTTACCAAAGTCACGTCGGATGTTTCAAGTCTATTCGTTTCCCCTCTACGGGTACTCATACTTAATACTCACACATACACTCACACATGTATTCATATGTCAAAATAATTTTCCTTTCAATTTTGAAATGACCATCTCAAGTGGGAAGAGGCAATGTTTGCATGAATGCTTCGCTGCTTGTTTGAGTGCTTTAATGAATTTTCGCGTCTGCCTGTTAATTAGCTGAGTAAATTATTATTATTCATACAAATTAAGATCACTGCTTGAATATTTTAGATACATTTTTTTCTCTTCCTTTTTTTCGAGTTGGTAAAAGCCAAAGAATACCTTTCAATTTATTTAACGAGCATACCTCAAGTCTAACACAACAAATAAAACACTCAAAAAAAAAGGTTTATTTTGAAAATTTTCAGATAATTTTGAGTATTATTATCTATTTAATAATCGTGGCTTTATCTAAGACACTTCTTTTTAGATACTTTTTGTACCTAGATACTTTCTGCTTGAATTGCAAATATTAACTCAAAATAAACAGCTGTAAAATACTCTGAATATTTTTTGAATAAATTATTGGCTGTTGATTTTAACGAGTAAAACTTTAAGACAACTTTGAAAGAAATTGGCAAATAAAACGTTCAGATGAAACACAAAGTAAACAAACCTATTTGTAGCCACAATTTTGATGGGTTTGTACTCGTGTTTAGCGTAGAATCTCGTACCCATCGCTGCCATAAAAATAAGCCTTGTGTTGGCTTATTATTTTGTCATTTTTCCATCAAAATATTTACTCAAAAAATGCTCAGTTTCGCAGACAAAAAGAGAGAAGACTTAGACTCAAATCAGACGACAGAAGACAGACGACACTTGACGCAAGCTGCAAAGTTTGCACACGTGCAACAAGGTTAAATTTTTTGTGGAATGAAATGGAATGGAAAAAAAAAACTAGAAGATATATTTAACATTTTTTTTTTGTTGATTGAATGTCAGATGATAACATTTTGGTCTTCCGTGCTGCTTAGTATAAGCAAATAGAGCAGGAATTATGAACAAAAATACTTAAAAATAGATTAAAAGACTAGAAATACGAATTAAGGAAAGCTTTCTTTCTAGCTAGAAGAATTAGAACCATTTGAGAATTCTTCTGACTTGGAGATTATAATAATGCTGTAAATAGAAATAGCTGAAGAATAGAAAATTCAATTCCAAAAAGAAGTCTTCTTTTCACAACTATTTTTTAAACCAATTTTGAAACGGGTAGACAAAGGGACAGACGAATATAGCTATTTCCATTCCTCTCATCCTTCTGAAATTATGAATATCCTCCAAGTTTAATTATCCTGTGCAAGGTTATAAAAAGGCTTTCTATACAAATGAAGACCTAAATCAATTAACAAAGAAAATTCGAAAGTGGTTCCTGCATTTGAAAGAGTATTTTCTCGTACTTTTTAGCTACTTTTCCTTGTGATGATTAATTAGATTAGATTAATATTTTCTCTGGTCTTTCATAAATATTATGAAAAACTTTATGCCTAGATACTACAGAACTGTAGAGATACTTTTTATATGCCGATCCTAGCTGATATCTTTTGTTTCTTAATGTGATTTATTAAAGCTAGAATAATAAAAAAAAATTTGCCGATCCTAACTGCGATCTTTGATTTATTAGAGGTAGAATAAAAAAGAAAATTCGAAAGTGCTTCCTGCATTTCATAGAGTATTCTCTCATATTTTTTTAGCTGTTTTTTCCATGTGTTGATTTAACCTGCCAATGTGAAGCTTTTGTAAACAAACTCATTAAAGTCAGTCACAGACAGATGGTCGTACAGCAGACCAGTATATAGCTATAGGTATTGGGCCATAAGTATCAAAGTATCAGTATAAGTAGAAGCATGCATCTATAAATCTGAAGTTTAAGAGCAGACCATAAATTATCGTCGCAATTATAGCTGGCATTTTGCACAGCAGCGTGAGAGAGACAGAGGGGGAGACAGGGGAAGAGAGGAGGGTAAAGCCAAGAGGTTATCAAAATGCAATAAATCAGTTTGTTTAATATATATTTTATAGCGCGACACCCAAGCGAAGCGACCACTGAGAAATTCTGTGCCTGAACTTACTTATAAACAGACATTAAGTCTGTTAAACACGAGAAAAATGCGCATTATATGGTGTAAATCAACGCGCGATGTCGCGACGCGAAGCGACGCGTCGCTTCAAGTCGCTGCGAGTCGCCAGACCAAATAGATTTATTTCCATTTATTTGCACAAGAAGTATCACGGGGTTATCGGAACGGGGGGGATTCGCCATTTACCATTTACCAGTGCGCAAAAACGGTGGAAAAAACTATAGAAAAAAAAAGTATAAAAAACTAAAAAGTGAAAACTTGATATTACCGTAACCAGTTATAAATCTCTTTGCCCCAACTGAAATCGTACTGAGAGTTTTATAGCAATGTGTTTCCCCAACTCAAATAGAGACTGCTCTGCGCATTGTGGAGAGTCAGAGAAGCAATCAACCTTTGAGTGTTGGAAAGTAAATAAAATGCGTGTTACACTTGACAAACACTGCAGATAGCAAACTACACTCAAAAAAATCTCTTGTATAATACCAAAATCATTTGAAAATCAAATTTGTTGCTGAAAGTCTGCCTACACTTTGATCTCTACTTCCACATTCAATTGGAAAACTTCTCTTTATCTTATCAACTTTTTAAGAGCAGCCTTTTTTTAGTAACAAATTTTAGAACCTTCTTTTCGCTCAGTGTATCTACAAGAACTTTGAATGTATGGCAAATATTTGCACAGTTGCTTTGTAAAAAGTACATAAAAAAAGGGGCTTTTGAAAGGGGTTGAGTACCTTGTTTGCTCTCCCAGTAGCATTTGTAGGCAACATACTCCTAATCCCTGGTATTTACACCTCTTTACGAGTTGTAAATCTGCTGACTGACGGAATGTGAGCTCTATTTTATCATCCCCAGACTCTCTCTCTCCTCTCTACGCTCTAGTCTCTAGTCTAACTACCTTTTTTAGATCATATATCATAGTAAATTCTGCTCTGAAGTTGGCAAACAATGTTAAGTTTCTACTGCATACAGCTTTGAGTGCTTACAGCGGCTAAAATAGAGCTTTTAATATGACTAAATTAAGTCTATTAGGTAAAAAATATTTAACCACTTGCCTAAGAATCGGTTAGTTTAGAAATGTAGAATTTCTTAATTAATCAAAAATATATTTCAAAGTGACTCTCTTTTGAATTAAGGAATATTGGAAACCAAATAATACAACACCGAAGCGAAAATTAATTCAAGGCGGAAGTAGAGTGATCTTAGAGATGGCACACTCAGAGCATTAGAGATGTGCAGACTTACAGAATATCGATAAACGAACTGGAAAAAATTGAACTGGCATTCTTCAATAGGAATTAGATGAATAACGCGTTGAATTTCGATTGCTATTTTCAACTTTTTATACAAAAATAGTTCAATTTATGAAGATTTCACGATTTTCATATAAGTATCTAGATAATTTTAAATATTTTTCAACGAAAATTAAAAGATAACATTGATTTTTTTCCCTTAATAAATTAATGATGCAATTTTTATCTAAATTCTTCAGCATTTTCCTAGCCTGGAGACAATTCCAAAGACAATTTAAATGAACGTTTTTTTTCAATTAATTTATTTACTTAGTATTAATATTAGTCACTAGTTATTTAATTGAATATTTCTTTATATATATTTATAATAATAATATAATAATATAATAAAATAATATTTTGTAGTATTATAAGCTATAACCATCATAAGTTATAGTATAAGTTATTAATTTATATGCAAGTAAATAAAAAAACCAAAAGTAGAGTAAAATCATAGAATTTACTGTGAACACAGTATTAATTCACAATTGTTTTGAGTTGAACAAAAACATTTTGAAAAGCTTGTCAAGTCGATTTGTTGTTTTCGTTTGCTTTCGAGTGATGATAGCTCGCGTCGTCGTCAATTGAAAATCAATTGAAAATACTCTAACTTTCGGCACTCAACTTATCATTCGAAATGGAGCTTTTATCGTTCATTTATTCATTTATTGCGGCCTTTTTTTCCTTTTTTCCTCTTTTCTCTTCTCTTTCCCCATTCGTAATTTTGATTGATGACTGACTTAATGTCATTTTTCGATGCCGTCGCCTGCTGCTGCTGCTGCCGCTGCTGCTGCTGCTGCTGCTGTTGTCCAATGATAAATTAATAAAAACAGGCGACTTTGTTTATTCGCTAGCCCCGCATTTTTTTCCTCTTCTTTTTTTTGGCGGGTTTGTTGTGTAACTTTTAGCTCCCTTTCATACACATTTTGTATATATATATATCTTTGTATATATATATATTTAATTTGCTGTCATAAATCGTGCGGAACGTCGTCAGAGAATCGACCATCTTATATTGTTTATTGTTTGCTTAACAATTTTTCAATGTATTTTCGTGCCCACACAATTTGCTTGCGTGCCTCCAACGATCCCCCGGGCCATAAATCAAATTCTGACAGCGCTTTGTCATTTAATCAATAATTTATAAACAATTTCGCGTTGCACGTCGCAGTACAACAAATAAGGGGAAAAAAATATAAAAATAAAAATAAAAAAATTTTATAAAAAATTTGTGCGTGCATTTTTCCTTATTGCCATCAAAATAAATGGCCAGCCTTAGCGCATATAATGAAAAGTGATTGAAATTTATCGAATGATCAAATGTTTAATTAGCCAATAAAATTACCAAAAGAGAAATTTCTAAATAAAGCTGTCAGATGTTCATGCTTATTTTCTTGGGGTGGATTTTCCAAAAAGTTTGATGAAGAGCTAGAAAATTGCATTTGAAGTGAAACGGGTAAGAACTACAGTTTTCCCAATTTTATTTTACCAATATTTAAGCTACCCTTTTCGACTTTTGGGGGCGGATTTTCCAAAAAGTTTAAGGCAAAGCTCAAAAACTGCATTTGAACAGAAGAGCTACACTTCCCCTTACAACATTTAAGCACAGGTTTTGCAAATTTGGAACCTTGGAGGCGGATTTAGCAAAAATTTGAATGAACAGCTCGAAAACTTTGAAGTGAATCGGGTAAGAACTACACTTTTTTCTCCCTACAACATTTAAAGTCGCACTTCCTCACTTTAAAATGGGTTTTTCTAAATACTCCCAGAGTTTGTATATAATAAACAAATAAAGTAAATATTGCCAAAAATTTCTGATTAAATCTCAAGCTTTGGAAACATGTTAACAGTCACATATTTAATGCATATAAATTATACATTTTTGAATGGTTAATTTAAAAATTGGCAGCTCATGGGTTAAAGTGTCAGCTGTTATCATTTTTAAGGTTCTTTGCTCAGAGCTTGCTGCCCAAAGCCTAGGGCTTTAAATGGGCTGAAATATACGTGCCAAAATGACCAAAAGAACTCGAAAAAAGAAAAATAAAAAATAAAATTAAATGTCAAAATCCCTGAAGCTTGCAAGAGCTTGTCAGCTTGTACAAAACAGTTAACTGTGGAATGGGATCTGGAATGGGGAATGGGACTGCAAACTGTGACTGGCTCTGGAAAGTACTACTTACTGGGTAGCAGAGAACGCAAAAGGGAGCAGGGAACGGGAACGGGAAAGGGGAAGGGAACAGCGAACACCCCTCGCACTCCGCCCATCCAGAACATTGGAGGTGCTGAGGGCGACCTCGGCGGCACTTTTTGATTTTACTTTGCCGCTGACCAAAGCGCAAAATCACTTTTGACGTTTTTATTCTTGTGTCGGTTGAGGTTTTTTCTATACCCTTGCAAAGGGTATTATCAGTTACAACCAAGTCTTGGCCTGAACCATAAACAGCTTTTTAAGAATTTGACCGTTTTTATATTAATTTAATTGGCTTCAATAGTCCTATATTGTTCCGCCTAGAAACATATTTAAATTGTAGTCCAAAAAAAATCGAAAATTTATATCGAAATTAAAAAGAAATGAAATAAAAGCTTTCCAGAAATTGAAGCCAATTTTAAGCCATTATTTTTGTTTCAAAGGCTTATAAAATAGGTTTCTGAATTGTACTCTACAAATAAAATATCAGAGGAAAATTGATCGAAATTGATACTTTTTACATGTGATTATCGGCAACGTCAATGCAGATATTTTGTACATTTTTGAAGGGTATTTAAAAGTTCGGCTTGTTGTTCGAGTCGTTCTTTTTTGGTATTTTTTCTGTCTTTGGGTATTTCTTCTGTATTTTTTTTGTTGCTTTTTTCTGTATGGAGCGCGCGCCTCGTTTCGTTTTCATTATCCGAAGCGCGTCCGAATTCATTTCAAGTTTTGCCGCCGAGTTGGCCGATGTCGAGTTGAGGCGTCTTCAACTCTCCAACTGTCCGACTGTCTGTCCGTCCGTCCGACTGTCCAACTGTTGGCTTTTGCTCACCAGCCGCGTTAAGTCCAACATAAGTCGGCCTAAGCGTTTAAAAGCCTAAACGAATGCAAAGACACATGAGTATCTGTCTCTATATCTGTGTCTGTATCTGTGTCTGATTACTATTGTGTGTGTGTGTGTGTGTGTGTGTGTGTGTGCGTCATTGGTTAGTAAGCCAAAGAAAGAGCAAAAATACAAAATACAAATACAAAATACGTAATAATCATCAACATCATTAGAGAGTGAGAGAGTGAGAGAGACGGAGGAGAGGTAAGTCTTGACCAGAGTCAGAGACCGTTCAGCTGTCAGGTCGGCTTTTGTATTTTGTATTTTGCGCTCAAAACTTAGACCAACTTGACAGTTGGAAGACAGTAGTGTTTATAACGTCGCTGCTGTTGTCTCCCCTCATCAAGCTTCAGGCTCTTCAAGTCTCCAAGTCTCCCCCTGTCGCCTCTGGCGCAACAAAAATGAGACAAGACTGACAGCGGCTCAGCGAAAGAGTTAATACTGTGATTAAATGACCAGCAGAGGGCCACTGTCAGTTAGACTGCCAGACAGTCAGATGAACAGACTGTCAGACTGCCAGACAGCCAGACAGTGGGACAGTTGGCTGGATGGTGGGCGGCTTAAATGTTTGACAGCTTGATGCCAACTTCGTTGGCGTCGACAACGACAACAACTCCAAACTGAAGGCGGTTCTTTGACGGCAGCACAGAAGAAAAAAAAAAAACAATATATTGAGAAAAAAAACTAAAATAAAATATATATTTTGCAATTTTTGAGCGCTTGTTATGCCTACGCAGACGATTCTAGGGTATTGATTGCCTTACTCAATAAATTTCTATTACAAGTCATCAATTAAGTTTACACAGCATTCCATTGCTCTTGCTGCTGCTTTAACAAGCAAGAGTATAGATAAAATTTATTTTAAACATATATATAATTAATCGATTAATTTAAGCTACAAATTTCAAAACGATTGCTTAATAATTGAAGTATTTTTTCAAGAAACTAATTTTGTTTTGTCAGAACTGCAGTACAGGGTATCTTCTAGTCTAAAACTCGCAGCTAGACAGCGTTTTGTAGTTTTTTAATGAACAAAAATATTGCCCAAGAGTATTTAGGATTATGGTTTCTAATATATAAATGAAAATATATTATAAATATTATAAAAAAAATTTCAAAATCGAGACTTGAAAATTTAATTTTTTCTCAGAAACTTTTCATAAATATTTCTATAGTTTAAGTAAATATTTATTTCTAAGCTGGAGTGGTCAAAATTTTTGATATTCCTGGCACAAATTTATCAACCAAGAATCGGTTTTAAGTACTGTTTTTATACCCTTTACGTAGGGCATTATAGCTTTATCATGAAGAGAGGCATGCTCCTTTTTAGGTCTATATTTTGCCAGTTTATGGTGAGAATTTAGATAAAATTCTATATATTTTAATATAAGAGAAAACAAAGTACCCAAATACACTTGTTTTAAGAACTCTGGCACTTATTTTATTCCGGCTTATAAACAGAAATTATTATGCGAGTAAATCACAAGGGCTTAGCGCAGAATCATAAAATCCCAATAAAAACCTATGATAAACTGCTGAGATTTTTATAAGAATATTTTAGTATATAATAAAAATAATAATAAATATAAATAATATTTTACGCTGCTGAACAGATTAAATAGAATGCTGCAGTGATAATCGTGTGCCAGCTGACAATCAACGTCCAGAACTGAAATCAAGCAACAAGAAACAAACAAACAGAGATCTCTCCTCTTGGCGAATCTCTTGCAAAGATCACAATCTGAGATCTGCTGAGTTATCTACGGAAAGCAAACAAACCAAATGTGCTATACGGCCAGCTACTAATTTTAGACATCTTCATCTTCAACTCTACAGCTCTCTCTCCGGTCTCTCCGGTCTCCGGTCCACAGCTGTCAAGGCAGCACGTTCACGAGACTCGAGTCGAGAGATCTGGAGATCTGGGCACCTGGGGAACTGGGGATCTGCTCGAGACTTTACGGCAGTGTTATTCTCTACAAATTCCATGCAGATGAAAAGTCTGTTTATTATCTTTTTGTGACTCGAATAAGTAGCCAAATGTTTTTAAGCTAGTTGTATTTTAGTTTAAATTTACTATGGCTCTTGTCAGCAGTCTTTAAAGGAAAACACACAAAGAAACTGCCTCCAGTTGACACTTGTCACGGGGCATTTTGCAATGCGTCGACGTCTTCTGTTTATCTCTCAGTTAATATTTAACTGGAAGATTGCCCTCTACTTTAAGCCAGTATAGAAAAAAAAAAATAAAAATATTTATATGATATTTTATAAGTTAAATCGACAGTCAAACAAATTTTTAATTGCCTTCCATACAAAAGAAAATTATCACTTGAATCTTACGGAACCATAAAGCTATTTAAAATATGTTTTTTTTAGGGTCGCTTTCCCCCGCGGGGCCTCGGCCCCTCTTGAACTGGCAGTGGAGCACATTAAGGCCATAAATTTCAATTTTAATTGCTTTGTATTTAGATTAAAAACTGTTAAATGGTCTTAGCTTAGATTGTGTTGCCTCATTATAAAAATACAACCTATTTTTTATTTTTTTTTTCTATATTCTATTCTATTTCAAAACTCTGCTCCCACATCAGAAAAATACAAAATTATTTCCTTTGGTGTCTATTTTACGGTGGCGTGACAAAGTGTCAAGTGCCCAAAAGGGCAGAGCTTCAGCAAAACGAATTATGAATGCTCTATCCTTAATTTAATTGAAGAGTATGAAAATAATGCCTGATACCTGACTAAGATCAGAAGCCTTAAATTGGGCAAAGATTGCCTGAATATTTTATTATGAAATAATAAGTTTAGTTAGGTTTAATTCGAGTCAGATACTTATGAAATTAATATAATTATAATTCTTAGATTTATAGGATTAATTGAAGAATTCGTCAAGGTTTAATTCAGGCTATTTTCAAGCCAACTCGGGCTTGAAGCAACAATTTCGAACTTGGTTTTAGTAAATCTGAGATCCATTCTTTTAAATCCTTCTGAGAGCCTACTCAAAAAGGTAATTCTACACTTTATTCCTTTTTTAATTCGGTATACAACTCATTTTTTATAGACCCAAATATCGATGCGCAGTCGAAACATAGATCGATTACACTTATCGATAGATTGTGGATTTTCATATTTTTCTTCACTCTCCCGTAAAAGCTTTGCGACTGCGTCGAGTTGAGAGTGTATTACAAATCTTGAGACACAGAAAAAATTGTGTCGAAGTGTTTAATAAATAACAAATCACCCATGAGACCCCAGACACAAATAATCGCACCAGAAAAGCAACAAAAGCAACAGCACAGTGGTACAAGTATTCCAGTAATAAACAAAGGCATGGAATGCCCCCTCGAAAATTTATGTCTCTTGATCTGTTTTGAAGTGGGGCTCTGGCATGAAAATGCTGAATAGCTGAAGTGCCGAACTGGGACAGTGGGACAGCGGGACAGGGGGACAGTGGGACGTGTTATCAGTTATCAGTGCGTATTCCGGTACAGATTTACAATTAATTGCAATCAATTGTGTAGAGGCAATCTTGAGGCTGCCAAAGCCATAAAATACGAGCCACAATTGTTGATTTTCCTTCTATTTTTTTATTTTTATTTCTGTTCATAAATAATGAAATATCTTTGTTGCTTTTGTGCAAATCATTGGCTGGGCGGCGGCGGGAGGAGAGGAGAGGGTTGGGGTGACTACTGCCAGCTTCATTAGCGGCTCGTAAATAATGTCAGAAGCGGCAGCCACCAGTTCACCATGTGGTGAATAATTTAAAAAATTTAGAGAAAAACAACAACAACAACAACAAAAACATAAATAAATAAATAAAAAGAAAGTCGAGCACAAAGCGAAATTAAAAATCCAGCACTGAAACAATAGAATTTTAACAAGAAATATAATTTATAGCCACTTAAGTCATAAATTTATTTTTAATTTCGGCCAATTCACATTTACAACGAACACGGCAAACATTCATCGCTCAAGTTCTCTTACCCCGTTTACGAATGCTCTACGATAAGGGTATATTAGCTTTAGCAGTGCACTTTGTTTCGCCCATAAAACATGGAAGTAATCTCATCATTATCATAATCATCAGACAAAGTTATATTAAAACGGAACGTCATTATAATCAGTCATTTCTGGCTGATAAAAATGCTTTTCTTTTCTCGAGATTTATTCTAATTATAAAAAGGAAATCAATATATATAAGTTTAATTCTCGATTTTGATTGTAAACATTTTTAGATAATGATATTTATATAATTTATTTTCATTCAATTTTGGTTTTTTTAAAGTCTGATTTTATTTTCTCAAGATTTATTCTAATTATAAACAGAAAAATCTAAATATTTAAGGTTTATTCTAGATTTTGAATATAAACATTTTTGGGTTATGATTTCATAATTTATTTTGAATAAATTTTTGTTTTTTTAAAGTCTGATTTTATTTTCCAAGATTTATCCTAGTTATAAAAAGGAAATCAAGTTATATAAGATTAATTCTAAATTTTGATTATAAACATTTTTACTTAATGATATTTTTATAATTTATTTTGATCCTATTTTTGTTTCTTAAAGTCTGTTTTGAGCTCTAAAAACTACTTAATATTTTACGTTTTTTTTTTGAAGCTGCTCATTTTTGTTAGTGTAACTAGAATTCGTCTTTGAAAGCGAGAAAACCTTTTGCTGCTTTTTTGTGGGCTTGAGATAGTTTACGTTGTTTGGTGCTGGGGCCCACAAAAGAAATGAAATACTGAAAGACTAAAATTTACGTCTCTTTGGCTGTTTATTTTTCTTTGCCGCTTTCATGAATCTTCAAGTTTATTATTGTTGTCTGCTGCTGCTGCTGTTGCTGCTGTTGCTGCTGCTGCTGCTGTTGCGGCTTCTGGTAGCAACAAATTTAACACTCAGACAGTAGTAAATAAGCGGGTTATAAAAGAGCCAACTAATTACAAGTTGCAGCCGCTAACACACACACACACACACACACACACACACGCACACATATGCTAAAAGGAAATTTAAATATATGAATATTAACCCTTATTCTCTTGATATTTAGACAGAAATTTATCTACATTTTTTTTTTTTGGCTTTTTATGTTTTTGTGGAGGGGAAACCTTTCGCTTTATTGTCTTAATGAACAAAAGGAGGAGACAAATGTATCTCGTTTGAGCGCAAAACACAAATGTTTAAAACAATAATAAATTATCATTGTTGCTGCTGCTGCTGCTGTTGCTGTTGCTGTTGTTGCTGTTGCTGTGGTCTCTTGCCTTTTATCGCTTGATAATCGCTGGTCATTAGTCATTTTGGCCTCAACCTCAAGTATTGTATGTTTTGTTTTCTATATAGCAATGTATCTGTATCTTTTGCTCTTGCTCTCGCTGTTGCTGTTGCTGTTGCTGTTGCTGCCACGCCAAAAAGAGTAATGTGAGCAACAATGGTGGCAGCTGCTGCTGCTGCTGCCTCTTCATTTGGTCCGCAGCAACAACAGCAACAGCAGCAGCAGCAGTCAGCGCTTCGTTTAATAAATCGTGTACTGTCGCCTTTTATTGTTGCGTCGATGTTTCAAATTTTATTTATTTATCTGCTGCTGCTGAATTGGCTTAATAATGTGGCCAACAACAGGCAATGGACAGCGGCAACAACAGCAACAGCAGCAGCAGCAGCAGGTCAAGCCCATATTTAGCAACTTTCAGAGCGATATCACACTTAACAGGCGGCTTTAGCTATCAAGCTATCTTGACAGTGCATGAATTATTTATGCTCTTTAGATTATTTGGTATATGTACATATATAATTTACATCACTTTTGCTGCTAAGCACATTTCAAAATATCATTTTTGATTTACTATTTAAGAGGAGAGAGCATTGCCGCTTCGTTGAGTTCTCCACCACAATTTAAATTTGACGTTTGACATTGTTAATTAAAAATTATAAGGCCATAAAGAAATCGCATATATATCCATATACAAAAAAAAAGAAAAGAAATTTATGACTTGGCCAAATCTGATTTCCGACGATGAAACCGTTGACAGTTTGCGCAGTGGCCTGATTTTTTTTTCTTTCCATGCAAAAATCTAAACCCCAACAGGAAATATATTAAATCGCCGGCGTTATTTATGATAGCCAAAAACACTAAAAAAAAAAGTATCTAAGCAGGGGAACAAAACAAAATAAATTTACCACTGACCAGCGCTACATTTATACATTTATCACTATCTATCTATCTATCTATCTATCCATCTATCAATAATATATTAGAGCTAACGAAACGCGCTCCCAAAAGTCGGCGGTCGCTTTGAAGTGTCAACAAGAGCCGTCAAATGAGCCAAACGACTTGGCCAAGGTATTTGCTTGCCTCTCAAGCTTTTCCACACTGAGCATATATATATATATATATATATGTATATACATATCTCTATAGGTGGAGTAGGTGCTATAATAATCATAGCAACTGAAGTATTTATGTCGTTGCCACAACTGAAGGCCTTGCAGGGTCATAAATTCTCAAATGCGGCAAACCTATTATGTTTTTTTTTCCTGATTTTAACTCACATAACTACATAAATTTATATGGCATATTATCTATATTATACCTTTATTCCTGCCCCATGATTTACATAAAATATGTGTCAATTTAGGTCTGCAAACGCTATCGATAGCGCACCCATTCGATAGTATTTATGGTCCTAATGAATAGTCACATAATCAAATAGAAGGGTACTTTCCTTTTGTATAATGGAGCTGCAAGCTGTCTTAAAGTATTCCCATTTATCGATAGTTTTGCGATAACGCAGCTGTCTTATTTTATTTAGCAATAACTTCAGTACTGAACCCCTAATGAAATGTATGAACATTTGTAGTATATTTTTTATAGAATTCCGAGTAATCGAAATGATTTCGCAATAGTAACAAGAAAAACGATACGTCTAGAATAAGACAACCGATACTATCGATAGTAAGTAAGGTAAGTAAGGTAAATTAGTTAAGGTAAGGTAAGGTAAGGTAGGTAAGGTAAGCTTTGTTATAAATACATATAATAAAAATCTAAAAATATCGATACTATCGATAGTAGGCAACATTTTGAGAGGAATTCTTATTCTCTATGTTTTCACTTGTTCTGTAGCCTCGACAGCATTATTTTTTCTGAATTATATTCTAGTATAATTACCACCCAGACTTTCTGAATCATCCATTGGGAAGAGGAAAATAAAATGTCTATCAAGTGCCTGTTGACAGAGTCTGCGTTGTGCCGCTGTCGCTGTCGTCGTGTGTCAGCTACAAATGTCATTTAAAAAGAAGAAAATTAATAATAATAAAAGCAACATGGAATATAATGTAAGATAATATAGGGAGCCAAAAAGGGAAAGTGTCAAACGCAACATTATGAAAATGACACGAGGAAGCCATAAATATTAAAGCAAAACTGGCAGCCAGCAACAGGAACAATGTCACAACATCTTTTAGGGATGACAAGGAAAAACACAGCGGGGGCGACAAAAATTTCACAGAAAAAATTATCAAGGAGTTGACAGCGGGCAGGCAGGCAAGCACTTGAGCAACTAAAAGATACAAATGTATCTTGTACTCTGCGACTCGAATCGCTTAGCAAACGCCCCTAAATGTCACATCTCTGTCAGTTAACGCATGATTGACGCTCCAAATGTTGCCTCCTCCAGGAGGCCTACGATATATTTTCGAATATATATATATATATATATATCTACTTCTAGAAAACACGAAAAATTATAATGACTTTGCTGTAATTTATAACAAAACTGTTAATTAGCTGCGACGACTACGCTGACATCAGTCAGCTGCTGTATAATTTATGGTGGCAACGTCTCTGTGGGATCGTCCCAAGAGCCAGCTGCTTTCGGGGTGGGAACACTGATCGCAAGACACGTTGGGAAATCGAGAAATACTTGCAATGCCACAAGTTTAACCCTAGAATTATTTCAATATCGTAAGTATACAATTCATAGTCCGAAGATTTGTATATTGCATGAAGTGTTAAGTTAGATTGGGCTGCTTTCTCCAGAGTCCTGGGAAAGCATTCGGAATCCTAGAAAACAATCAGGATGAGTCAGAAAAGATCTAGATTCCCCAAGGACAAGCTACCTAGTTCATCGAGGAAGGCTCTCTAGTGAAAACTGGTTCTTCCTCTCCAAAGTGCAGAGCAGTTCTTCATAGGAGAGTTTGGATACTCTCTCTTCCTCGCTTTAAATCTAAAAAACTCAGTTGAATAAAATCGATTATTTGACAGCTCCGCTTAAGCACAATTACGCAAGTCGATTAATAATAAATATTATTAAAAATTACTTTTGTCTGTTCGCGAATGTATTTGAAATTGTTGTGATTATTGGAGCAGGGCGAGCTTATCATTTTTATATAAGAGAAAAATGTTAACCCGAAGAGTCATTCGCTAATCTAAAACGACACCTCATAAATCAAAAGGCAGTCCGCAAATAAATCATCAGATCTTAAATGTCAAGTTGTCATCGTGACGCTATATCAATTGAATTGGAACAGAAAATCTCAGAACCGAATTGTCAACAATCCAGTTTTTTTTTTATACAATCGCCTCTGACGATTTATACGATCATAATAGACCGCCGAATCGGATCGCAGTCAGATTACGAGCACTATATGGCTGGGTATACTCTTCTATATAGTTGTGAATAAATACTAGAAATCGAGAGTAAATTATATTATGAAGGTACAGTTTTAAAGCCCTTACAGGGTATTCAAAATTCAGTCAGGCATTTCTAGGCATTACTTTATTGTTTGGATTATAAATTATGGTCAGCTCTTCCCGTTGTTTAATCGTACCATCTATAAGCGAGCTAGTCATTAAAATGATTTTTATGACCTTATATATATGTACGTATATATATATAAATATCGGGGCATATGGTATGTATGACTTGTCATTGCTGAGGTGCCATAAATAATGCGCCTAATGCCCAGACATAAAGTTTCGAAAATCTTTTTAAATCACAACCATTGATTAAAGTTAATTTCATGGAGCTCATAAAGCACACACGCCTTCCGATACTCTTCAGATATGGTCGAATCACAAGACTTCATTGCTAAAATCGTTCATAAATTTTGTCATATATATATTCTTTAAAGTGATTTTCTTTTTATAAGTGTTGAGTCAGAACTTTCCGGGAATAAGTGGGCTTTTTATTTTTACAGCTTTGCCAATTAATCTATGATTTTTTTCCTCCCAAAAGTAAATATAATAAAATAGAAACAAATTGAATCATTTTCCTAAAAAACACTTCAAAGAACATCGCTCGAAAAGTACTGTAAGTAGCGCAGCTGTAAAACTTGGGTCTGAACCGGAATTCCACAGAATTCGATTTTAAAAAACAAAATTTAAATTTTACAAACAGTTTTTTATTATTATATAGTATAACTAAATTTTACTTGAAGTTAGAGAATTGTGAATATTAATGTATGTATTAACTATATATATTATAAATTGATTATAAATTATTCACAACTTCGAAATTTTAATGAAAAATTGGGGAAATATGATAATACCTGTTTAAAAAAGATAACCTAGAGTATTTTTAAGATATCGTCAAGAATTCACTCAGCGAACCTATAAATAAAACTTACAAAAAAAAAACAACAAAACTTTAAATATTTTTATTTTTATTCTTTTTTTAAATTCTAGAATTTTAAACATAACAGATAAATTGGGAAATATAATTCGTATAAATTATATTTTATACAATTATTTTATTAATACTAATTAAAGACCTGAGTACTACCCAACTAACTAACTAATACTATTCATTTATAAATAAGCGAAATTATAGTATTTTTTATAAACAAATTCAAGTTTTACGAAATAAACTTTTGGAAAAAAAGTGCTTTTCCTTGGGCTCGTCCGGGATTTGAACCCGGGACCTCCCGCACCCTAAGCGGAAATCATACCCCTAGACCAACGAGCCAGTTAATCAGTGCAGGCCAAGCAAAGCACTTGAGCAGCGTGCAGCAGCAGAAAGATCAGCCGAAGACATGCAGCGAGCCCCAAAGACGAAAGTTAAACCAAAGCGTAGACAAAAGAGAAGTGCAAGAGAGAGAGAGAGAGCGGAGTAAAAGAGTTGGAACAAGCAAAGAGTGCAGCAGCTGGCTCTCTTCGCTGCTGCTGGCTCCCCCCTCCCCATCCCCCCCAACACATAGATAAAGCTCTATCAAAGTTACCAAAGCAAAGCGAGTCTATTTATAACAACAACAACAACAAAAACTTGCTGTTGCTCTCTTTGTTGTTGTTGTTGTTGCTGTTTCTCGTGAGTGTTGACAACAAAACAAATTGTTTAACATGGACAACATAACAGGAACAACAATACAAAAGAGAAGGAAAAAAAGAAGAAATATGATGCATGTAAATAAATTCAATTTGGAACAAAAGAAACAGAAACAGAAACAGAAAATAATAAAAAGTAAATAGAAGACAAGCGCCACACAACAAAATAGAAATAAATAAATAAAATACGATCATAGATTTTTCAAACGGAATTTCAATTTGACAATAAACATTTTTTATTAATATTAATGGAAAACAGCAGAAAAACACAGAACCAAACATCGCAGAGAAATAGTTTTATATAGCCGAATATTTTGTGCTCTTAAAAACAGATTTCTAGCAGCTCTTTAGTAAAAGCAGCTCTTTAGTAGTAGCAGAATTATATCATATAGCTCATATAGGAACAATCAGCTTATAAATTGCTGTGTGAAAAGTCTCAAAGTATCTGCAAGAAATTTACAAGTTGGATCTTATATCTGCATTATATAGCTGATATAGGAATAATCCCGTTGGGCAAGCCGCAGAGAGTCTTTCTTTACTTTCTTCTACGCTTTCTTAAGCTAAAAATTTAATATTTTATGGCATTATTATATACTGAACATTAGAAAATAGTAATACCATTAAAGAGCATAAGAAAACTGAGCGTCTTCCATTTATTTTCCAACTTTGCTGATTGCTTTTCCATTGTAAATTCATCCAATTCTTTGATTCTTACACATCTATGGGGGGTTCACCCTGGGCGCTCTTCATCTTATCGATAGAAAATCAGATGAAAAAAACCAACAACAAAAAAAAAAAATTGAAAACAATTGAAAAATCCATTGTCGTTGAACGTTTGACAGTTGAATGCGATAATTTAAAATCAAATCAATTGAATATTGTCACAATTAATTTACTTAAAAGATATGTCCACTCGATTGACCGAGTCGATTCGCTGAGTTTCACACTTTAATTGTATGGGAATTACGAGTATGTGAGATTCTCTCTCTCTATTTTTCTCTTCTCCTGCTGTTGTTGTTGTTTTGCTCTGCTCAATTGAATAGCAATTGATTCTGTTCTTTTTTTATGGATTTTTAATTTCAGGCCGAGTGTTCTGTACGATTATATTCGTATTCCATACCCCTTCTCAATCCGCTCCTGAAATCCACAATTTTATAGGCCTCACTCGAATTATGCATGCCGCATACGAAATATGTGTATAGAAATCCAGCATCGAATTCTCATTTTGAATTTGACTTTGAAATGAAAATCAAAAACATTCTCAAATCGACGAATTACGAGAATCATTCGAGAATTTAGAATCGAGAATAATACCTACAAAATAAAGCAAAAGTTGCGGCGTAATTCATTTAAATATTTAGCTTAAATAGTCTTAAAGTAATATAAAAAAGATTTAAAAAAATATTTTTTATATATTTGGTATTCTACTTATTTCAATATTGATTTATATTGTAATCAAAAAGTGTTTAAATTGCCAATTTATTCGCAACAACAGCCAATTTCTCCATAAATGGTCGACCTCTTTTCATTTATTGGTCTTCAAAATAGTTCAGTTAAATTTCAATATAAAAAAAAAATGAATATTCCGATTCGAAACGGTTTCAGTTTTCAGCAGAAAAAATATTTTTTTTTTTGGCCTTTTATTGCCAAGATATATAAAAGTTCTGATTTACCGACTTTATAATAAATTTGCTCTTAACTCAACTCAACTAGAAACCTGAAACCATTTTAAAACAAATATATAATTTATAATAATTGGAATATAAATCGTTTTAGCGCTAGAACCGCATATATTATACCCTACAAAAATCTTCTAAAAAAATGTCTCAAAAAACTGTTTCACTTTTCATTTTTGAGCTGTCAACGCAAAACAGAAAAGTGTAATTTTAGCCATGACATTTTTATAAGCAATTATTACTTAGTTGAGTCAGCTGCAAATTTTTACCTGATAATTTAAGCCCTCTTGGGGCTTATTTCGTAATACTTTAGGCCTGATAAGCTTTGCACTGAGAATATTTTATTTGCTTTTGTATTACTCGGAATTGCATACAACACGATAAGGTACGAAGTATTTGCAATTCTTGCTGATTTCCTTATGTAAATATGAATCAAATATCACTGCGAACGATATCAAAAAAAAATCCAAAGGGAATGGAGGAATTTTTGAAAGGCCAAAGATTAGAAATCTTTATTTTAATGCACAGTTCTGAAACTGCATTTGAAGATTGGATGGGAACTAGACTTTGCTAGTTTTCCGATCTTTAAGTCGGATTTTCAAAAAGGAAAAGAGGTAAAGAAAGCAATCAGATAAGAATTATACTAGCGTCAATACAGCCTTTCCATGTCGATCTGACTTGAATATAGCCCGACTTTAATCCTGTTTCTTTCTTCACTCAATCTTATAATGAATTTATTTCATTAGGCTTTCTTTGACCTGTGTTAAGGGAATTTCCCAAATTCCCATGCATCTTTATCTCAAATCTTGTTTGCCAATTCGAATCACTATTTACTCAGTAGAAAGATAAGTACAGGATACTGGATAGAGTTTAACTAAATACTGGATAACTTTGAATATATATACCCGATTTTGTTTTGATCTGAAAGTAAACATAAAGCAATTATCTAGACACTTTTCCGGTTGTAAAAGTCAACTTAATCCAGTCATTAAACCAAATTTATAGACAATAATTTAATGGCTGGCGGTTGTCAACCTTTCAGTCAAGCCTCAGAATCTCTTGAATAAAAAGACAAATTTATTTCATATTTTTAAAAATTGTTTTCTTTGTATATTTTTGTCCATATGACATGTTTTTTTTGTATTTTTTTTTTGTTTTTCTTGCGTGTAATTATTTATTTACTGCGCAATTTTTTTGATACATTGTTGCCTTTGTTTTCGGTATTTTTTTTTTTTGTATTTATTCTGCTTGCATACATCGAAGATTAATCGCAAATATCTAATTAATATTCATTGAATTTATACACTGTAAATAATTATTTGAAATGTTTTTTTTTTTTTTTGTATTTTGTTTAATGTATTTTTTTTTTTTTTTTATTTTTTTGTTATTTCTGTTTTTTATTATACGCATTACTTTACATATAAGCGACTTAAAACATTATTGAATCTTTATAGCATAGTATTATCCATATATTTAATGATTAAAACTAGTTTAGATCTAGGCAAATTATAATTACAAAATATAACGCTTTAACATCATACAGAGCGCCCAACAAATACAGCATATATATATATATCTATATATATCGGCCGATATTTGTTGGGCGACCGAACTGGAAGTCATTGAAAATTACTTAAAAAACTTTTTGGTTGAACTTTGAGAACAAGCGCGGCTTACAAATTAATTGTGTGTTTTTATATATAATATTTAAATGGAACAGAAAATAATATTTTTAAAATGAAAATAAAACAGAAAATTGGTTTATTTTTTTAGTTTTTTTTTAAGTGTTGTTTCAAAACCCTGCAACATATTCGGCCACAAAGCCTGAAATTTCGACCAGCATTGAGTTTTACTGATGGAAAATTGAATGGAAAAATATGTTGCAGTGGAAGGCGGTTAAAAATGTTGCTTGAAAATTGTTTTCTCGATTTGAATTGAAACTTAAACGTAACTAGCGCTCGACAAATCTACAGTTTAGTATCACAGAACAGCGAACGCCGTGGAAAGCGTTACCTAATCATAATTAATTTTTTAGCTGATTTTTTTCTTTTTTTTCCAAAAATTAAAACACAAATAAACAACACTGAATTGTGCAACATTGACTTGACATTTTCGACCATTATGCAACACTGGCTACTTATTTGGTATCCAACACTAGCCTAATCCCTGCTGCTGCCCCCTGTTTACTGATGCGCTGCACCCATGCGCTGGCCATACATGGCGTATGGTGAATAGTAGGGACCCAGGGCAGCGGCCGCTGCAGCTGCAGCGGGATTGAAGGCGCCGCCAGCGCCAAAGGGTGAGGGAGCTGCTGCCATGGCGCCTGGTGGTTTGCCATAGGGATGATATCTGGCCGCTGCCGCAGCAGCAGACATGGGACTCAACGGCGGCGTTGGGTAGCCGCCACGCAGCGCCGATGGTGGAAAGAGTGTGCCCAGCAGCGATTGTGCTTGGGATTGAGCCAGGGCGGCTGCAGCAGCCGCTGGATCAGATAGATTCCCTGTGTGTGTGCGCAGATGTGTGAAGAGCTCATCGGAGGTCTGGAAACGTTTGCCACAATAGGCATCGCCTACCACCCAGCTGCAGACGTAGGGCGCAGAGCGAGCGGCGGCAGCATTTGCGGCTGCAGCAGCCGCTGCCTGGGAATAGGGATGAGCTGGGGGCAGGCCAGCGCTGGCCATGGCCATGCCATATTTCTGATGTTCGCACTGGGTACAGCCGGCGGGACAGGGAGCGCCCATTAGCATTTGTTGTGTATGGGCGGAATAGGGGCAGCCGGGGCAATAGGGATCCTTGCAGACAGGCACAATGGCTTCGCCGCCAGCTGGTGTCTTTATGCGCTGATAGCTGATATACGGATTGGGCTGTCCGGCACCCGATGCACCCGGATAACCACCATTGGCGGCCGCAGCGGCCAGCATAGCCGCATGATGATGCGAAAAGCCGCCGGCGAAAGGTGGTCGAAAAGCAGGATTCGCATGCTGTTCCATGCCGGGCGGGCAGCAAAGAGCTGATAGCGGATTAAGTCCATATGGACCAGCTGCCTGCTTATATGCGGCTGCTGCAGCTGCTGCTGCTGCTGCCATGCTGCTCATCTCCTTGGGATGCTGTGCGGTGCCATTGGCATTATTCAAGACTTCCATGCCGGAACGGACAATGGGACTGGCGCCACGTTGCGAGGAGCCCGCTGGTGAAACTGTTTTTCTGCTCAACTCATCCGCCTTCATATGCCCTCCATCTGTGGGCGTGGCATTGGATTTACTGCGTGACGGTACACGCTCTTGACTGGAGCTATTCTTAGAGCTGGGACGCACTGGCTCCTCCAGGCGTTCCAAGCTGGCGCTGCTCTTGAAGCTATTCTGATTCTGTTGGCTCAGCACATTTGTCTCATATGGCTTAAAGGCCAGCTTCACCTCGCTATTTATTGTTGTTATTCCACCTGTTGTTGTTGTGCCCGAAGTTGTTGTTGTCATTCCACTGCTGAGCGGTGTACTCGACTTGGGGGATTTGGCTTGACTGGGCGACTTTGCCGCAGAGATCTCAGCGCTGCTCGAGGAGCTCGAAGATGTCGATGAGGAGGAGCATGTTCCCGATTTCTTATTCTTATCCATGCCTAATAGCGGCTTGACGGCCGACGAATCAGCTCCAATTTGTGAGCAAGTCTGGGCTAAGAGCGCCAATGGACTCTTCTTGGCGTCCATCTGGAAATATTCAAAGGAAATAAATTTTACGTTTAGTTTATATTTTTTAAATTTTTCTAAAAAATAGTAGAGATTTTTGGTTTTAGAATTTTTAGTTTTTAGAATTTTAATTTAATTTGAATTGGTTTACTTAAGTTTCAAGCTAAAAAATCATTATATTTCTTTGGGTTTTTAATTTTTTTATATTTTCAAATTATTCAATATCTTAAAACCTTTTTAGGATGTTCAAAAATGTATTATAGTATTAGTATAGCCCTTAAATATGCAATTTTTCAAAATTCCTTCTAACTTTGACTAGATTACTCAAAATTTTTATAACTATATATCTTGATTTGATTTATTTTTTTATGTTAAATTTAAACTATTAAATATTAACTAACAGTTAAGATATTAGAACATTAATTTTATTTAATATTTTCAAAAATTTAATAAATCTAATTTTTTAGAATGTTAAAACATTTTATTATATCTTTGTATTCAATTATTTAAATAAATTCAAAGTTTTTAATTGTAAATCAATTTTTTTTAATACTTTGATTTTTCTATTCAAACTTATAAATTTTTTAATAGGCTTTAGCTTTTGTTTGCAATATTTTCTTTAATTCTTTGTGTATTTGAATATTTAATTTCACTTCGTTTTTTTAAGATTAAAGAGTTTAGTTTTTCTATTAATGTTTTTGTAAATTCTCAGTGGACATTTCATTTTCTATATATTTTTTATTTTCATGTTCAAAAGTATAGATTTTAATGTGTTTTTCAGTTCAGAATAATTTGCTTTCTAAAACCTTTTGTTTTTCTATTTTCTGATCAAGAATTTGATATTTCTTTTTATTTATTTTCTCAAGGGTTTAATACTAACCGTGGTAGGCAATGGAGCCAAATAATCGGGCTGTAAATATTGGTTATTGCCGATAGTAACAACACCGCCGCCTCCTTCCAAAACAACCATTTTGAGGATGGTTAAGTTTTAGAATTTAGTTTCGTTTTCAAGTTGATAATCCACAAAAAATGCGATTTTACAATACAAAAATATGAAAGTTTTTGTATTGTAAAGAGTAATCCAAGTAGAATGCGACGGTAAATTTCTGTAACTTTTTCAGAAATTTTTCACTTTAGTTTTGAATTTCAGAAATTCTTTTCTGTTCACTTTAATTTTTCACTTTTATTATAATTTTTGTTGCGGCTTATTTCAAGCACTTTACACAAGACGTACGATCTGACAGTTGAGAGTACATATATATTTATATGTAGGTATGATTCTTTTTTTTTTTATATGGCAGAGTTTACTTTTTTGCTTTCCGTTTCAGTTTTCTTTTCCGAACACGTCTGAACGCATCGAAGGCTAAACTCGAACTGAATTCTAGAAAAACGCAAAGCCAGCGACTTGCCGCAGCGTGAAGCGCTCAGCTGTCGGGAGAGCGGCTCTCTCTCTCTTGGGCTAACGCTCTCGTGTTTTGCTACGCTCTCGAACGCGCTCTAACGCTCAAAACCGGTCAGCATGTTGGCTGTGGGTGTGGAAAGAGAGCGGCATGCTGTGTGCAAGCGAGCTGCATTATCTGCCATTTTCAAATATGGCGTACTTTTTGTCCAATCAAATCGCATGCGCCATGCAATGGAAGCCATAAACTGACTTGGCAGGTTTTTTTTTATTCATTCTTTTACATTTCACTCTCTTTGCAACACGGCAACACTCGTGGCGAGAGCAACAGTTGTAGATGAGAGCAGTGCTCAGCGCTCTGCTCTGCCTGCTGCCTGCTGCCCCATTAATTTTATCTTCACACATATGTCACACGCTCTCTCCCTCCCACTCTCGTTCGTTCGTTCGTTCGTTGGTTCGTGGTTCGTGGTTCGTTCGTTCGCTCAATGAGCTGTCAACACCAGACGATTCTACGCTCAGTCGCATTGTCTTCGCTGAGATTTGTTTCTCAGTCAGTCAACACTTCTTCACACTGTGCTTCTTCTCTCCGCTCCGCTCCGCTTCGCTCTGCACTGCACTGCTCTGCTCGTTTTAATGTCATATAAAAATTAATTTGTGTGCCGCTCTTCAACGCTCTTTGCCCACTGTGCACCGCGTTCCCGTTCCCCTTTCCATTTGGCAGCAGCTTTTCCTTTGTTTAGCGTTTTTCGATTAACTTCTGGGTTCTGTTCTGCGGTTTGTTTTTCCACAAGAGCTTCTGTTTTGTTGTTTTCTTGTTTGTTGTTTTGTCTTGTTGTTCCGTTGTTATTTAAGTGGAAATCGTTGTTTTGTCGTCGTGTCAAAGTTCTCGACGAGTATCAAACAATTTTTCACATGTTTTGTCGTCTAGTGTAATCGCACGATATGTGTGTGTTAGTTGCTCTGTGTGCGGCTTAATTAATCTCCGCCATAAAACAACAGATGGGTAGCACTCTTGTCACAGCCACGGCGTTGCCATATGATGCACTTTTTGACACTTTTTATAATAGTTTAATGGTTTCCTCGTTCTCTGCATTTTTAATAGTGCAACTTTTATTCGTATTTAAACGCTGTTTAACCATAGAAATTCCCGATATTTTGTGCCTTATTTAGTATAAAGCCTTATTTTATATATATAAATACATAGAATAATATCCATGGAATTCGTCATTCAAAGCATCAGTGTTTTTATTAGTAGGAAATCATTAAGATATTTTGATATAATAGGAAAATAATTGAAACCAATAGTCTGGAAGAGATTAGACACAAGACCTATAACAATTATCAATTCATTCAATTGAAAAACATCAATGTTATATTCATAGAAACTATTCAAAAAAATGTTTTTTTTTTAACATTATATTTTGAGTGTTTTAGGATCAATTTGAGGTTTTCAAAATGCCAAATTAAGCTACATAATTTGAACATTTCTGACGACAGAAAATAAAGATATTTTTCATATTTTTTTCAGGACTTCTAAGCCATTTCCAGGAACTCAAACTATACAAACCTCATTATAGCTGCGGGCTCAAATTTAATAGTGTTATTTGTATGAAATAATGAACATTAGTTCCGAATCCTCCAAAACACGTTGAATAGTCTTGCATTGTCCTTAATAGAATTTGGAAGGACTTAGAATATAATTATTAGGATTCTCTTAATTCTTAATTCTCTTAAGTCCAACAGTTGCGGTCCTTGCAGCACTTCAAGCAAATTGAAATCTGTGTAAATATGCTGCTTAGAGCCCGATTATAGGGTATTAAGACGGGAAAAACCAAAGGGAAAAAGGTAGAAAAACAGGTAGACTCAAGGGCAAAACTTCGCAGAAAATGATGGATTTATTGGCTAAGAAATAGGTGTTACTTCTACAAAAACAGCTTAGGCATAATTTGCGGTTTTAGCGTGAGCCAACAATCGGTTAGTTTTGGCCGTAAATACAAAAAAAAGAAGAATTACTGGTAATAAAAAAAAATATGCATTACTATGCCATATACGGCAGGGCAGATAAGTAAGTACGTTGTCTATAGGAAATACGAGTAAAAAAAAAGAAAGAGAAAAAAAGTAGGAGTAGAGCTGAGGGTAAGTAATATACATTTTTACGGCTACTTTGTCAGCGTCATAAATTCTTTTCGTGCATGTGAATTATTTACTAGCAAGAAAGATTGTTCCAGAGATGCTTTCGGAGCGGTTCCGGTCGCAGGGAGCGGGGGGCGGGGGCGGCATATATAACACAAAATATTATAAATTACACGCAGGGATGTAAAAAACAAAAAAAAAGCAAAAAAAAAAAGTATGTAAAGAGAAAATGCTGAGCAGAAGCGAAGCAAAAATTTGTTGCCGCGAAAACATTTATGTATATGAAGAATATAAAAAGGAGGCAGCACATAAAATTAACCACATATTTCTTCATTTTTATGGCATTTATTATCACAGAAATGTTTGTGTGATAAAAGCGAAGCAGCAGCGCAAAAGGCGAATGGCAAACGACGACAAGGGAAATTCGCCGAGGGGCGGCCAGGGGGAATGGCGCAGAAGGCAGTCATAAAAATGCAGCCATTTACCTTTTGATTTATGCACAACAACAACAGCAACAATAACAACATAAATAACCAACAAGAAAGAAAAGCTCAGCTATAATCTGACGAACTGCTAATACCCTAGAATTGAGCAGCACCCCCACATTATACTCTATACTCGAGTGAAGTGAATTAAAACTTAACTAGAGAACTCATAAATTCCATTAAGTAATTTCTTAGTTTCTTTAAAAATTAATATACCCTCTGCTCAGACTGCATAAAATCACAGGGTATCACTTGCGACCCGCATGTTACCAAAGCCATAAAGAATAACAAGTGCAAAGCAAAATAATGCAATAAATTTGACATTATCTGCGGCAATATGAGGTATATGAGGGTATATGGAGTATATCCGACTATATGACTCGACACTTTCCAAATGGCTGCTGATTGCTTTTGGGTCCAGTTTAGTCCTTAAGGAACCACTAAAAGCCGTAGTATATTTAACAGAAATAAGCTGATTTAATGTAGACAGAATTATCGAAACTATCGAGATTTTTTGCATAAGAACTTCGCATCTTCTTCTGGGTTGGAATTATTTAAGAAACTATTAAATATCTATTGTAGTTTCTAGTTTTAGGAAGTATTTCTGGAGCTTAGGTAGCACTTATTTATTTTTATTTATGGAAATTCCGTGAGGTTTCGCTCCACAGAAAGTATTCATATTTAAACTGCAACCTTCGATAAACTTAGAGAACAAATTGTGTTAGATTTAAACCCCTTACAATCGATCGGATTAAATATATAACCCTATCTAATCGTGATGCCATATTTAGCACAATTTACCCTCATCTTTTTCAAGACTAATTTTTCTGATTATATCATATTCATAGTACAATTATTGGACTCGATTGATGCCGACTGCGATACCAATAATTCACTTTGAGAGAACCCAGAAAATCCCGGCCATTTAAAAAATTGAAAAACAGACTGCAATAAATTGAGTAAAGCGCATGAAACACACACTAACAAATAACCCAAAAGAAAAAAAAACCAGAAAAAAATAACCCCCATAAAACAAAACAACAAAACCAACAAAAATGAGAAAAAAAAAAGGAAAAAGGGATACACATCCGGTATGCCCCCTGGGCGGCTCTCAGCTACTACCGCTATGATAAATGGAGGGAGGGAGGCGACGCAGAGCCACAGGGAGACCGACTGTCGATAATTTATCGACAGCAATTTATCTCGAAATAGTAACGACCAGAAAAATATATATATTCGTACACAAACAACAAGAGAAATTGCCCCCTGCCTATTTTTGGTTTTTTTTCTTTTTTGTGACATTGAAATTTTTGCAGTACTACGAAAATGTACCGTTTCAGGGATTCTCTTTAGAATAAATGTTTTTTTTTTTTATGGAACTGCAAATCTCCGGGTGGATTAATAAAGCAAATTAATGGTTGCATTGTTGCTGACGTGGAACCAAAAAAAAAAAACAACAAGGAAAAAACAATCCAATATTTAGGGTAAAAAATGTGACACGTGCAGGAATCAATATGATAAATTACCAATTGTATTGGTTATTAATTGCTTACAAAATTATAGAGTATTCGCCTGGGGTGGGTATACAGGGTGCCACGTTATTCACAGTGAAAAATTGTGTAAGAAATCGCATTATTCAATGCTATTGTTCGACTCGTATCAAATCATTATTTATTGCCCAACATACAGCCAATTATTCAAATGTTTTCACTATATATGTTTCTATGATTCCTATAGCGATCAGCATTTTATAGTAAATTTAATACAGCTCTTAATTCTGTTTATTATTTTTCAACAGGATATTTTCCTCTCAGTATTCCCAGTAAAAATTGTTCGAAGAAGAAGGCGAATGCCTCTGAAAGGCTTTTAAAATATGATTTATTATTCCATAAGAATTTTTATGACTTTCTATCAAATTAATTATTAAAATTAATTCAGTTTCTTAAGCAGATATAAAGGTTTTATAAAGACAAACTCAGCCTTTCTTTACAAGTAAATTTTCTCTAGAAAATTGAAACGTTTTCCAAGGATTTTTTGAAAGTCAAATTGACTCTATAAGTATTCCTCGTCTATTCTATAAACTTCAATAAAAAATGCTGTTGTTCTTATGCGTGAAATATTAAGATGTTTAATCATCTAGTGTGCAGAGTGGAATTTCAAAAATCACATAAAAATCTGTAGAAAGGAAACACAATGATGTAGAAACAATTGCATATCCTTTTTGTGTATTTTTTTTTGTTGTTTTCTTTATAGAAGAAACGAATTCAGCTGCGCTCAAATATTTATGGGCGAACATAAAAATATTTACGACCTTCACAATTTAACAGCCAAAGCAGGTCCCAAGTTCCAAAGTTCTCCCGGACAACTGGCGCTAGCCGGAGCGGAGCGCAGCAGAGGAGTCGGGGCGCAAACAGGATATATAGAGACATCCATATGGAATACTTCTCGTATCTCTCTCACACTCTCTCCTGTTGCTCCTTGCCTGTGCCTGCGTCTGTGTCGTGTTGATAAAGAGCACATAAATTATGGTCTATATATCATGGAAATCTATCGATGCTGAGTATCGCCGTGTGCTGTTTTTATGGCCAAGAGTAGAAATTTTATGAGCCAGCGAGTCGCATGTTTATTGATTTGCTTGACGGCGTTGCTAATTTTTGCCACAAAGGAAAAGACTGTCTGCCTGTCGCTGTCGGGCTGTTTGTCCGTCCGTTGGGAGTATAACAGCCAGCAAGTGCGGTCAATCAAGGACAACGAGGATAGGCCTTGATTTATGATACTCATTAATTTTGCTGCCACCAAAGTTGACACTTCTGCGTATGTCAGTTGCCAGTTCCCAGCTCTCAGTTCACTCCCCTCTGTTGTCCTTGTTGGCCGTGTCCTGACATTTTGACAAATAATTTTATTGAAGGTCTGTCTCGGTCTGTGCGTGTGTCTCTACGCCTGTGTTTGCTTTTTAATTGTCCTGCAAGTCCTGTTCAGCTGGCCAACGCCGCACGTGATAATTGCTCATTTTATGACGCATTTATCAAAGTGTTTCGAGCTTGTTCCTCCTCTTTTGTCTTGTCCTTTTCGCTATTGTCCTTATTGCAACACACGCTGAGCCCGGCTGTAGCTCTTCGGCCTAGCCCTCACAGCTCAACGTCATCCTCTTCTTCGTCCTCGTCCTCGTCCTGTCTAACAGTCACGCATCATTTATTTGCCCGTTTGGCTCTGACAGTTGCTGATTGCAAATTTCCCGGAACGATTTCTTCCTTTCGGGGTTTATCAAATATGTTTAGGAAATATTCTCAGCTCGAGACAAACAAGGTTATAATAAATAATGAAACATGTTTTTCAGTCTCTTGCTCTGATTGGCGATTTTCCTGCATTCAAAGATAAAGCATTTATAGTCAGCTGATTCTGATTAAGCTAAATGCTTTATGGAGTGCAGAATGAATAAGTTTTGGAAAGAAAATCAAACATTTGCTCCACTGTTAGCCTCACCAGGACTCGATCCTCAAACATGACGAAGTGAAAAAGAAACTGGAGAAGCCTTTAGTCCACTTGGAACCATAATTTTCAGCCTGCATTTTTGAAGGATAACAGAAAACATAAGTTTATCTACTTTGCAGATCTTTTACTTCTATATACTTATGTCTGCTTTCGTGTATAACACATGTCGAGACACAACTATAATACCCGCAGTAAGGGTATTATTAAAAAAATACAACAAAATATATTTGTAGAAGGAAAGCAAAGGAAAACAAAAACAAAAAACAGACCGAAACCGACACGGCGGCACTTCGTTTGGCGGCCTCTGTTCCTTCTGCTCTGCTGAAATGACAGGCTGACAGCAGAATTCACACTTCATTTGAGGAGACGACACCACACGCTTCGCATCCCGATTCCAAGCCCGAAAATGAACCCGTTGCCGATTCCACAACCATCACAGAGCCAGACCCAGACCCATCCCCAGACCCGAATCAGGCGAGTGCTAATGTTGCGCATAATAATTTTGTACTACATTAAATAGTGCGTGGGTCGCTCTGCACCGAGATCTCTGTGTCTGTGTGCACTGAGAGAAAAAGGAGACAAAGAATTCTGTAATTGAAAGCTCAACAAATATTTCTATAAACACTTCTGGAACTAGGAAATACTCATTCATTTTTGGTTTGATTCTTGTACACTGATCTGGAAGAAGTACTTTTAGAAAATGTTTCCCAAAATCCAAGGCGATTTTTCTAATTTTCCGAAATTATGTTATATTATATGTTAAATTATATAGAAATATGGAAAATAAGTTCACTTAAAAATATGAAAAAATAACGAGCTTGTTAGAAAAGAAATAAAAATTCACCCCACGCCAAAAAAAAAATTTTTTTGAGCTTCAGAGGTTTTTTAACTACTTTTTTTTAATAATTAATAAAAACCAAATACAGTTCAAGGATTTTTCATTCAAATATAGCTAAGATAGGGAGTAAAATAGAAATTTCTCTATTTGAGTTAGCCGAAACCAAAAGACTCAGTTAAGAAAAAAATGCAGTGTTTTCTTTTCAGAAATTGATTCAATTGATTTACTGCTGTATTATTAAGGGATAATTTCAAAAGGCCCAAATAAATATATATATTATTTTAGAATAATATTACCCAATTTTCAAGTAGAATTTACCCTTTCCCCTGTTTTTTTAAGTGTACTCCTTCCTGAACAACATGTTGCTTGCCTTCTGCCTCGATTTGTTTTTCATGCATGCCGCCACTGCTGCCGCCGTCGCCATCGCCATCGCCACTTGAACGTGAAAGGATATAATTTGGTTTTTATAGCACTTTTATAAAGGTTTTTGCTGGCTGCCTTGTAGAGGAGCACAAGTATTTACAGTAGACATACGGAATTCGTAGAGGATTCATTAGTTATGCATGCCATGTTTGTTTGCTGTTAAAGGGTCCTTTACGACTCTCCGCATTTATCTACTCTTCTCACTACTTTTTTTTTTTCATACTGTATTACTCTTTTTCGCCTTTATATTTATTGATGTCTCTCGCTTATCGTCTCTAGCCCGGCTCTCTTTGATGTTACATAAATCACAGTTGGGTTTTTTTAGTATACTGTCCCTGTCCGTTCTCTTTTTTATGACCAACTAATTAAATCGGTTTCAGTGCAGGAACCCTCCTTTCAGGCCCAATCGTTAAATGTTTACTAATAGAGGAGCAGAATACACTGCACTTTGCCTGCATACATTTCAATTAAATTAGGCGTATAAATTGAAAGACTTTTTGATGTGGCTCCCTCAAAGATATATTTATTATTTATTTATTTAGTACATATTTTAGGATATGCATCCCATTTTATTTACCTTAAATTATGTGTATAAATTTCTCGTTTATTCTCTATAGTTTCAGGCAGGGGATCTAAATTTGCACAACTTCCCAGCAGAGAATTTTAAAAGGGGAGCTGTCTTCTCCAGGCACAGTGAAGCAAAGAGGTTGAGAAATGCTTCTGAATCGTCTTCTTAAATTCCTTCAAATTGAATCGGAAATATCTTAAAATCTGCAAGATTTCATTTTGCCCAAAAGAAGCTCACAAAACTAAAAAACTGGAATTATTCAAACTCAAACATTAAAAATTCTAAGAAATAATTCATTTCCGGAAACTATTCAAAGAGAGAAACGAAGTAGATGACTGACTGCCTGGCTATACGAATAATTGGCTCAAGTGGATAATTTATGTAGCCTCCGACATGTGGTACAATATTACGATATTAAGTGTCAAAGGAAGCCCAGGAACAGGGTCTAAACTCATTGTTAGAATTCGAGGAACTAATTCAGTGAATCGGCGATTTACTATCAAAAAGTACAAAAAGAAGATAAAGCAGACGCCGAAACTGAAGCCGGTCGAAGTCTTCGTCGACCCTTGAGAACTTGCCTGACTTTTGACTACCTAGAACTCAATTTAGTTTTCAACGGAGTAGAGGAGCAGCGAAGCAGCGGAGGAACGACGGCTGGAACAACACTTGAAAGCACTTGAATGCAGCTCCAATTATGGAAAAAGTGCCAGCAGCTCGTTCGGTTCAGCTCAGTTCAGCGATTCATAATGAAAACATTTAACCTGTCGTCAGCAACATCAGCAGCAGCACGAAAATCATCCTCATCATCGTCATCTCCATCCTCATCATCATCAATGCTGTTGTCATCCTCCCAACGTGGGGCGGCACTCATAATCAACTTTAAATGTCAGCCAACGTCGAGAGCAATTTTGTGGTACCTTCTTCTCCTTTTCAATTATATTGCAACGCTATGATCCTTCGAGGAAGTGGTTAGAGTTTCAGCCACACTTTAGTGATGCCAATAATTGACCAAAAACTATAACCGCCGAAAATAGCAGAAAATTGTATTGAAAAGAGTATAAATCTGATGCTTTTTGTAGAGGTTATTTTTAAGGATAATTCATCATATTTCGTATAAGAATCCATATATAAATATTATAGTCAATTTTCCTTTTAAATCTGCGCTAACAAAAAGAGACCAAAGGCTGGGAAATTGGATAAAATCGTGTTGAAAATAAATTGAAAAATTTATGAAAATTGGCGGAATTGAATTGAGATTTATTAATTGAAAATAATTTTGAATATTTCCCTTTAATTCTCTGTTAAAAAGGGTAAAAAAGTAACAATTTTTTTTTGTATTTCACTTAACAAAAAAATCTACAGCACAATTAAAACAACAATCAAGTAAACCATAAAAAGGGGTTGAAATTCCGGTCAGAGGCTCAAATACCTTTCCCGCTAACTGCCTAAAAAAAAAGGCTAAGCTGACAGCACTGTTAGCAGCAAACCAAATAACCGGTAACCACTTGAGCAAAACAATTCAACACAACAGCAGAAAAAAAAGAAGAAACTTGAATTGACAGCTCCACAGGCTGAGCTCGAATTGAGTGTATAATACACCTTTCCTTTTACGATGCGGGCCTGGATCTCTGCTGGACCTGGACTCGGTTTCGGTCTCGGTCTCGGGCTCTGTCTACGTCGCGGAGCTCCTTGTTGTCATTAATGAGACGTCTTCTTCAGGCCGCCGCGCAGTCATTTCCACTTCAAGTTGTCAAGCCAAACAGCCCCTCATCATTTTTTTTTTTTTTTTTTTGTAGTATTTTTTAAATTTGTGGCAGCTTGTGTTTTTGACATTTCGGGCATTATGTCGCGCCTACTTTTCACCATTCTCTATCCCTCCCTCCCTCCCTGCGTCTCGCCGTGTCTTTGATCTTACGCTTCGCCTCTAATTTGATTATAAACGCACACACCTCACACTCTAAAAAATCATCTTCTTACTGCGCTTCTCTAAGCGTCTTCATTTTCAGCTTCAATGGTTGAGAGCACTCTACATCTTCTCTACTTCTCTACCCCCTCCTCTGCCTCTGCCTGTGCCACTGCCACTCTTCCCCTTTATTTGACTTCCCGGGCCACTGTATACCCTTCCCTAGATTCCCATTCTACGGGCTGATGACTACGCGCCGCGGCGCACTCAATGACGCGTTGAAAGTGCCATAAAAAAGGACATGAAGACATTGAGAAAAGCAGCGAGAAAGAGTGCGAGCGAGACAGAGAAGCATGAGAAGAGATACCTAGGGTTACGTGCTGACAGCATTTTAAATGAAATGAAAACGATGCTTTCACGACCCTCACCAAATGGCGGAGCGGAATGGGACATCGTTTTGCTAAACTAAGCAGAAGTAATGTCACTGAACTACAAGAGGCAAGGTTTAAGGGCAGCCTGCTCCTGTTCCCGTTCCTCCTCCTGCTTCTCCTTCCTCTTTCCTTGTGGTGGACCCATAATGCGATAACTTCCTTATGAGAGTATTGATTTTATCAATCATCTTCTTTTTTTTTTTGAGTAGACTCTGCTTAAATGCCTTTACTTCTGAGCTGCTTATAATAAAGTAGAGATTGTCTATGAGTAGCGTAGTAAAATCAGCAGACTATAAAAAGTACCCTGAATTAATTAAGTATAATTATAATAAATTGAGAATGGGAAGGGCTAATGAATAAATTTAAGTACTCTAGACGTACTGAACCCAATTTGCTCAAATGAATTTAGTAGAATATTGTGGATTTCGTTAGGAATTTCTCGTATCATTTACTATTTTTCATGCTATTGTTCCTATATCAGATAGGAAAGATATAGTAGTCCATATAATTCTATATTCATTGCAACTTTTGAGATCTATAAAGATATTAGTATAAGAAGATTAACTGGATTTCCAGGAGTATTGATTCCTATGACAGATATAGTAATTCGATCAGGCCAATCAGTTCCGACATATGTTCCAGCTACTCTGAAGAGAAACCAATTTTTCTTGATCCCGAAAGCAGTATTGAAATTTAAAGCAGGAATCTATCTTTAACTTTTATTAGACATTAGTTTTAATGATCGTGTTTCTATATACATCTTATAGTCTATAAGAAATTATTCCCTTCAAACTTTAATTTTAAAATTTTGAGCTATTCCTCTACTAATGGGTTCTATCACACTTTATAAAGGGTATTCAGTGTATTTTCAAAATAAATTTTCGAGTATTATATTTGAATTCACGATCAAAATCCCGTCTTGAATGCCCGTGATCAGGTTTTACCCAAAATTTTTGACCAATTTCACGCATAATTTCATATTTTTTCTGGCATCTCAAAGCGTGTGACAGCAGCCCTTAATATTATATAGAAAAAAAGGAAATTCAGAAAAAAAATCCTTATAAAGAACTACAATCCGAGCATAATGATTATTTATTTTTTAGAGTTGACATGAAAAACGATCTGAGTTAATTAGGAATGCCATTCGCAGTAACAAATGTAGCACATTTCACAGAAATTAGAGGCCTTCTGTCATATTTCCCGGGAGTCTAAGGGTAGCTACTGGTTAGAGCGGACGGAGACAGACGTAAGAAACTTATTAACGTCTCAAATTACGTACAAATAAAGTCGGAAACTCGGTTATTTTGTGGGTAATCAGTCAATTTCAGACAAACAAAAGCCAAAATGACACAAACCCCGAAAGGGTTTACCCTTTCCCTGCCCTGCTTTTTCGACTAGTCTCTGGAAAAATATACAGAATGTTCCCTATGTTTAGATTTACGAGCTTCGGTTACGCTGTTTTGTCTACAAGGAAGTTTGTTTAACGCACGGTTGCTCTTAGTAACAAGTAACCCGAACTTGCTGAAACTAAAGGGTGTTTTCTCATATTTCAAATGGGAAATGACAGTGGAGATAGTTGAGTAACCCAGCACATAATCCCTGTACTACGCTTAGTCTTGACTTAATGCTGAACTAATGTTGCCATAAATCAAATTTCAAATAAACTGGGTTTTTTATATGGGAAGTAAAACTGAAGTATGTAGGAATAGTTATAGGATTATAGTGTATACAGTCCGATAAAGGGTTTTTCCCTTTTTATTTAGTTATTTGTACTAAAAGAACAGCTAAAAATTAAACTAAAAAGTCAGAGAGCTGCCTAGATCTATAGTATTTATTTCTCTTTAAAGTATAAGATTTATTTGGGGTATTTTTTTATACTTATTTCCATGTCCAGATTTCCCTCTTAGTTGATAACGCTTAAATAATGTTATAGACTAGCTCTGATAACTGGGCTCTCTCTCTCTCTCTCTGTCTCTGCCTCGTCTATCTATAATTTTGTGTGGAAATTTACTGTGTCTGTTTAGCTGCTGGCCAATAAATTTGCTTTTAACCAGTTAGAGGAAAATATCATAAAATACAAAATGAAGTACGCTCGAAATGTCTCGGACGCTGTGAAATTTATGTGACAATTTTGTACAGAATAAATGGCCACACACACGGAGCAGCCCGCTGGAACTGGAGCTGTAGCTGGTGCCCAGGCGAAGAAGGATGTCGTATCTATATTTTTTTTTCTCCCTTTTTTGTGTGCTAAAAATTAGTTGGGTTAAAAGGCACGCACAGGGTATATAACAGTGTCCACTAAAAACTAACGAACTGAGAGCGGTGTGCTGGACGGAGGACGGATGCTTTGGGGGCAACTTCAGCACTTGGTCCTTGTCGGTCGGTCGGTCATGTTGCATAAATCTCATTTGGGCTTTATTTACTCTCCAAAAATGTTCCACGTTCAGATTGCTTTTGTTGTTGGCGCTGTTGTTGTTGGTTGTTGGTTGTGTGTGGGGGCTGCTCTGCTGCAAATAAATTCATTTAGTGGCATTTAGTGCCCCCAGTTTCACCTTATTGTTCGGGGTCGCCTCTGGCCAGGATTCAGCCTGCTCCTGCTCCTCCTCTGTCGTCCTGCTGCTGCGCTGTGTGCATTTTATGGCAGTTTCTGCGTTTTTGTGGCCAAACATGAAGTGAAAATTACACACAAACACACACACACCCACCGCACACCCACACATGTTGGGCAATTGTTTTTGGCCAGGCCAAAGGGGGGGGGGGGTTTGTTGTGGGCGTGGCGTGCGGTGTGTGGCACATACTCCTCGCCTCATATGTGGCGGGATTTGGCTTTAGTCGGCAGTTAATTTTCATATTTTCTAGCCGCGTTGCCCCGCCCAGACCGCCCCCCACTCAGACAAGAGGAGTCAATGGCTGTGCGCACACATTTTGTTATAAATAAATATAACAATTTATTTAGATTGCAATGACAGGCAGATGCTATTAAAAGCGCAATTTATGTGTCCTTCCAAGAGGGGAGTGATGCCTTCCAAACAAACTACAGGGATGAACTTTATGATGCTGCAAAACAAATGCATTTCGCTCCACTGTAACTTATTTCCCAGCTCTGCTGGGGATTATCTCTGGGAGCCAGGCAACAAATTATACCAAAGTACATCTAAATAAGACTTTTGAAAATTATGCTTTATTTATATTAAATACTTTTGTTGGGGTCATAAAATTAACACAAAATTAAAGCAGCTTTGATTGAACGAAGCTTTTTTGTTTTATGTTCTTTTCATTCTGAGAAAATAACTTCATTGAGAGCTGCAATCTAAATTGGTTTTTAAATAATAATAATAAAATAATTGAACTATTTTTGAATTCTTTTCTCTTTTCTTAAAGGGAAAACTTTTTAAGCGAGGCTGCTAGACTGCAAGATACTCTGTAAAAGTGGATTAATATAGACAGTAATAACAAATGAACTCTGCAGTTTCTTTATTTATTACGAGGCTTATTAGGAATACCAGGGTATATTTAAAATAGCAATCTCTACTACCCTGCCTTAGATGGCTCTTTCTTCTTGTCTACCGCATATTCAGCATACCCCACTATTAAGCAATCAATGGGTATTGGCTGTAGAAAAAATGAAGTTCATATAATAATAGAAAGCTGCTTGTTCAAACTATGTACTGAAAATTTATGATAGGAAATACTTTTTATGCATGAAAACAACAAAACCAGAGAGAGAGAAACAAAAACCAATAGAGAAAACAATCAAAGGAATGAGGGGCAGTCTAGGTGGGGCGGGGGCTGGAGGGGGCGTGGAACAAAGAAAGCTGGCTAAAAATTTGTTTCATCATGATTTTTACGATTATTACATTTATTTTTGGCAGAGAAAATGCGAAATTTACGAGCGCTCAAGTAAATTTTAATGCGCTGTAAACGGCAAAGATCCACAAAATGAAGAAATATGTGCGATAAAACATGAAAAGAAATATTTTCATACTCGTACTCGCAGTCGTATACGCAATATTTTCGCTTTTGCCTTTATACCATGGCATATCCACACCCAAAACAGAGCAAACAAACACCAAAATACTCTCGTACACAATATAAATCAACTGTGAACATAAAGTAAAAATTGTTACTTACCCGCAAAACTGAACGAAACGTAACGAAACGAAACGAAACGAGACAAGACTTAACCCAAATGGTCAAAAGCTGCCCCGAAATTTGTAGAAAATATGTCAAAAATATGCAAATTCTGCTCCGATGTTTGCGGCTGGCCAGAGACCCAGCGGCGCACGGTTAAATGTGGGCTGAACTCAACATTTTATAGGGTATTTGAGAGGCAATTGTTGTAGAGAAATGTAAGACGGAATTTAGCATTTTTGTGGAATGGGAAGAACTACACATAAAATCTAGAAATCTGTCGAGCGATATTCTAAAACCAAGTAGGAAATTCTTTACTGAATTTCTTCAATCTTGGAGTTCTTGATTTTATGCTGTTTCCATCTTAAGTTGGCTTAAAGATATTCTCAATTTAATCCTGATTCCTTCTTTTTTTAATCCTATATTGAATTGTTAAGATAAATATAAGATTCTACTCGATTTAATCCCAGCTAGCCTTAAGAGTGCATAGTGTGAATAGGGATTGATTCACTTATTTAATCATGTTCAAATTTGATTTAAAATGAATATTTTTGAGTACTATTTTTGAGTAACTAAAATAAACCACTCTATTAACTTTTCTGCGGCTTTCATTTGGATTATATTCTCAAAAACAATTATTAAAATAACAAAGTAATTTCTAATTAATTTCTCAGATGCCTTGAAGATATTCTAACAGGCTGAAGCAGCTTTCAAAAACTTCCAGTTTTATTTCAGAATATTTAAACTAAATATATTATATTTTCTACGACTCTTTAGAGATTGCTATGTATAAAAGTAGGCACCTAGTCTACAATCTTGCTTACAATTATTCAAATTGATATATATTTATATGCAGGTTATCTACAGCAGTATATTCAATAGCAGTCCAAGTCCAAGGTAGAGAGTCATTCTTCCTAAGAAGCTCCTGCTTCCTTAGTAGGTCCTCCTCTCCACTCAGTAGGGGAGACTTTACCCGCTGGGTGGTGTGTTTTCAGTCTAGAAAATTGTTGTTTTAGTTGTTTTTTTTTTTTTGTTTCGAGAAGAAATCTGTAAAGGTCCGGGAATTTCTTGTCTAACCATTTAAATGCAAATTAATGGTCAGTTAAAATTTGAAGCGCTTGTGTTGAGAATGTTCAACATTTTGGTGGTGATTCACATGGAAAAGGAGAAGGAAAAGGAAGAGGAAAAACGGCAGCCAGCAGATTTGTGGTGTTAATTTTCTGTGAAATCTGGCAGCAGCTGTAATTAATCGCCTGTGTTTAATTTGGGTTAATTTTATTTATGGCCAGCTCGTAATTTTTGTTATTATCAACCGAAATGAAACAAAAACTTCACACGGTCAGCTGGAATCGTCATCCACAGCATCAACTCAACATCAACAGTAGTAAAACGCACAAATGCAATCATAAAATGTCTTGTTTCAGGTTCGGCTACTCAGTCTCTCCAGCTCCTGCTCCTGTTCCGGTTCCTGTTGCTCCTTGCCCCCTGCTCGCTGTCTAAAACTGGCGAAACGACATTTACTACGACTCTTTTGTGGCAGTTGCATGTGACGCAGCAACTGACAGGACACTTTTGACAGCAGAGACAGCAAGGACTAAGCTTCTGCTAATGTCAACAGCAAACAGTGAAAAATCTGAAAAGAACAAAATGAAAATTGAATTTGCCAAGCAATTACAGAAGTTCAGATACTCTATAAAAGAACTAATATACTCTATGAAACAAGAAAGATATAGAAAAACATATATGCTGAATTATTCTACAGTATTTGACAAAAAGAATTGAAAATAAAGTCCTTTGACATATATAAAAATAACAGACACAGTGAGCTATATAAAAAACTATCAGGGATTAGCTTTATATTAATGAATTTAAATTTCATTTTAATGCCTTAAGTCTTAGCTTTAATATTGATTATAAATTATTATTTAAATATTAAAAATTATAAATTTAAATTTGAATTTTTGATGCTTGAATTAGGAACTCTCAGTCAAAAGGGAAACCTATTTAGACCCTGAAATCTCTTCATTAACTCATCATAAAGGCCAATAAATTATTACCTTTTTTAATATATATTTTACAATAATTAATCTCATATAAATACTCTAAATTATTGGCACACAAAGCGCGCAGAATATGCAGTGGACTCTGCGTTTTGGCAGTGTATAGTGGGGCATGCGAGGGAAAAGTAGAGACAAAAGACAGCAAGAAGCAACAGTGACAGTGGCACTGGCAGCTCTCTGACACTGACAGTTGTCAACTGCTGTTGTTTCTTGGTTTTATTCTTTTTATATTTTTCTCTTTCTTTCTTTCTCTTTTTGTTGTTTTATTCCTTCTGCTATTCTGTTGTTAGTTGTTGTTGTTGTTAGATTTTTTTCTTTCCTGCTGCTGCTGTTTTTGACGTATTTTTTCTTCTTTTCTTTTTTGTCATATTTTTAAAAAATTGCTATCTTGATTTTTCATTAATGTTCGCATTGTTTTCCTTGCCATTTTTCTAATCACTGACAATTGAATATTTTACAGCATTTCTCTGCTGATTACTTCAAATTTATCGATAAATATTTAATGTTCTTTTGAATTCTAGATAAACTATGAGTAAAACTAATGTGATAAGCTTTATCAAGTTCAAAATTTGGGAGTTCAATATTAAAAAATGATAATAAAAGTAATTTAGGCCAATAAAAAAATGTTCTGGCTCAAATCGGTTCGGCTTAAAGCCCAATTGCAGGGTTGATTTTAATATATATTTTCAAGACTTCAAGAGTTCAATATACTAGGAACTCTAGGATTCAAAAGTTGAGCTCAAGAACAATTGGTTTTCCTCCAATAAAATGGTTCTAAATTAATGAATTGATATTCAAGGAGCGAGTTCAATATTTTTGAAATATTATGGAAAGTATTTGAGTTCAGAAACTTTTACTATGCTTCCATTAAAGTAGTTAAAAAAAATGATTTCATCACAGTTTTAATTGCAGTAGTTCAATATTTCGGAATTAATTTAATTATAACAAGAAGTTCTGCTGGCTCATAAAAATTCTACGTTAATTTTGTAGCACACAAAACACTTTGTTATGGCCATCTACACTAATGATAAGAATCTACCAGTATAAAATGATACTCAGTCTTTAGTGGACGGAATGGAAGAGTCCACAGAACGGAGGAACTAAAGTCTTTTGCATAATGAATAAGGAAACCTAATGGGTTTACATCTGGAGACATGGCCACCATAATACTTTGTATGTAAATTTCGCCAATAAAGCAATTTCTTTTAATGAGCCACGGGCATTTAGTAGAGTATAGAGCAGAGTCTGCTCTCTGGTACCCTAACTATCCCATAAAGTAGGAGAATGAATTAGGCTACGACATGAGATGATGGGGCCCCTATCAGCGACGATTTCCAGTGGAAGCGCGGAAGTAATTGAGTTCAAAATGCGCAAGATGACAGCATTAATTATGCGAGCTGAGGGAAACTGAAAGGAAACTGAATAAAAGAGGAAAAGATGAAAAGAGTAAAGAGAAAAAGAGTTAAATGTGGTTTTTTCCTACTTCTGTTCAGTTCTGTTTTGTTTTGTTGTGGCAAAGCATATGCTGAAAATGCAACAGAAAAATAACAGATATGAAAAGAACCCAGACAGTCGCCTATCGAAGTCAAAGAAATGCCACTTATCATGAGAACCCTGGGAACTGGCCCGTACTTATGGCAAATATTACCCTCTTCCTTGGCCTTCTTTCCTATAGAAGGGAGGGGGGTTGGGCACTCGAGAACTATGCATAACAAATTTGATAATGTTCTATGAAATTTGTGTACTGAACGGCGAAAAGTAACTACCCCTTTTTTTTTTTTTTTGCGATCTGCATCTGCCAAGACTCGGAATTTATTTGCTGTCATAAATATTAAAATAACAATTATTGCCATTTAGCTAAGAAATCACCCTTTCCCGGAACTATTTTGCATACCCAACGCATCATAATTCACTTCTTTTTTTTTTTCATTTCCTACTGTCATAAATTGCAATCATGAAGGCTGTTTTTTAATGGATCATCTAAATCTTAAGAAGGGAGTAGAATATATTATGATATATCACTTTAAAAAACAGATGGAAAAAAATAGATGATGGATTGTATGAGCAGAAAAATTATGTGTGCTTATTATTCCAATATTTTTCAGTTAAAGTAAGAAACCTTTTTTTGATTAAAAAGTGTTTGGAATTTCGAAAAAAATACTTTTTTTTTGTAGGGATATAACAGTCAAATTTATGCATTTTAAGTGCTAAATAAAAGAGTCCTTTGATTAGAAAGTACCTCATTTAAATATTAGTATTTGTATGGGTTCATTATTAAAATATCTCGAAATTTGATTAAGAATATTATATTCAGATTTCTTTGTTTAAATATTAGACAAGTTTAGATAAATTATCTATACAAAATTATTTTTTTTTAAGATATAATATTTAAGCTATTTTTTCAAAAATTATTTCTTCAGAATTCAATATATTAGAATATATATCAATATTATTACAAATATTTGAAATATTATTCAATATATATCTTGTATATATTATGATGCTTGAAGGTTGTAAAATTAGTTATAATAATATGAAGATTATATATATCAATTTTAGAAGAAATTATAACGCCACTTTATCCGACATAATCCCAAACATATTTTAAGTTAAAAAATCTGTAAATCTATAAAAAATGTGTTTCAAAATAATGAATTTAAAGAGACGTCATTTATAAAATGTCTACTATAAATATATGAAAGAGAGAAATACAGAGAGTGAGAGAGAGAGAGAGAGAGAGAGAGAGAGACAGAGAGAGAGAGAGAGAGGGAAAAAAATGTTGTTTTGAAATTCTGTGAATCCATTTGAGAGACCGCACTTGAATTAAAACTTTCACATCGATGTCTTAGACAATTTATCACTATAAACGCGGCAATTTATTTGATTTAAGCAATTTGTAAAATTTTAATGTGCTTCAGAATAATATAAATCTTTGACTGTGAATTGAGTGGAGCAGAGGCAAAACGGGGGCACGTCCAGAGAAATAAATTAGGCACAGCTGTGCCACACAGCGGCAAATGGCAGCAGGCTGGGACGGACGGGCGGGAGTAGGCAGGGAGTAGGTGGCCCATGCCCCAAATGGACGTGTGCCTAATTTAGCAACCGGAATGGAAATGGAAGTGGAAGTGGAGCCACATAAACATAAATAAATAAGACAAATAAAGTGTCTTGAACCGTGCACAGCTCCAGCAGCTCTAGCCATGAATTGCTACGGCAATCCAAAGTTCAATTGCGGATTGTGACCCCCCCAATAACAAGAAAAGAGGGGCCAAAAGCGCCCCGTCCGCCTCTGCACTTGTCGCCTGTCAATTGCCATTTATTTGTTGTGATTTGCGAGGGAGAGAGAGGGAGAAGGAGGGGGCAGGAGGGGCCTAGAGGCATATCAAATACAAATTGACAGCTGACACGTTACCTGCCAGCCTGCCTGCCTCTCACGCTGTCCCCTCTCTCCTCAGCTGACGTCATCAAGTTTGAAGCAGGTGTTGAGTGCGTTTCCGACCTGCATTGCCTGTGCCCTGCCATGATTTTTAACCTATTCGTAAACCCATTTCGTTTATATACTCCTTTACTCCAAAGTATTCCCTGTCGTCGTCGAACAACGTTGCCCGCAAGTATTTCCTTCCGTTTGCATGAGTTGTATTCTTGCTCCCAGCTGTTGTTGTTGTTGTTGCTGTTGCTGTTGCTGTTGCTGTTGCTGTTGCCCCCCTTCAGACACGCCCCATTGAATGGCAGCGAAACCAATTAATTTGTATGAATTGTGAGAGCTCTACAATATTCTGAGCTGATTAGTTATGCAGCACGGCCGTAAAGTCCTACGATATTCGTTTTCGTATTCGTATTCGTATTCGTATTCGTTTTCGTATTCGTATTCAAATATGCGCGAAATAATATGAAAGGCAATGCCGACACCGCCACGCCACAACGCAACGCTAAATAAATAAGAACAAAACTACGGCCAGAACCAAATTCAAGACGACCTTTTAATGCTCTTCTTGAAGAACAATAAATAGAGATAAAAAAATAATTTTTTTTAATTTAACTAAAGAAATTAAATGAAAACTTCTCTAAAATTAATTTTGAATATTGAAAATTTCTACAAAATAAATCAAACTATTTACTTAGATACAAAAACTCTATCATAAGTTTCCATATAAGATATAAATATTTCAAAAATTTATTAAAGTAAATTTAAGCAACATAAATAAAGCCACCAAAATTTTCTCAAATTTTCTGTAGAATTATTAAACATTATTTTATCTAAATAAAATATATTCTACGCTTTGAATTATTTATTACATACCTAAAAACACATTTTTTTCAAATAACATGGAAAAAGTTTAGTTCAAGTTTGGGAGAAATGTTCCATTTGAAAGACACTGGGAAATCACATAACTATTCACTTAAAATTCACTTCAAAATTCATTTAACATTAACCAACATTTTATGCACTTTCTTTAGTACAAAGCTTGTGAATAGTCGTGCATACCCCAATCCTTAAAGGGCATATAAAATGACAGGCGCAGAAAAATTATGACTGTCGAGCAGTTTTTTTTTCCATTTTTTTTTTTTTTGCATATGACTGTGTATAATTTCACAATTAATTATGAAATATGCCATACAAAAAAAAAGGAAAAAACAAGAAGTAAAACCCATAGAAAGAGAGTGGAAAAAAACGAAAAGAGTTGGGAGGGGAGTGGAGTGGAGTGGAGGAACAGGAACCGAAACCAAAACCAAAACCGAAACCGGAGCAAGAGCTCTCTGTGTATGACTATGACTAAACAAAACGATATGAAATGACACGCTGTCAAGTTGCTGGCTAAATTGCTGAGTTGCTGAGTTGTTTGAGTGGAAGTTGGTAGTTGGCAGTCGCCAAATTACAATAATAATAACAATAATAATAGTCATAATAATAATAATAATAATAGTAATAATGAAAAACAGTAGCAGCAGCCGTACGACAATGCGACAAAGTGGCAGTCTTAGTTCCAGTTCCAGTTCCAGTCTCTCAGGCCTCGCTTCGACCTGGCTGAAAGCGTGTGCTTCGAGCTGGAGTTTCGAGCCGGAGTTTGAGTTCGAATTATGCCATTGTTGTGCTGCCTACAGTAAAACGAGTCAAACGACGATTAACGCTTGGCTGATTGCTGGAGGGGTTCGGGCAGCGAGCAGCGAGCAACGGTGATCGGGGTTCGGAGCACTGAAAAGTGCTGGTCATAAATTACACAATGAAATGAAAAATGTCTGCCAAAAAGGAGGTTTTTGCCTTGGGTCACTGCCTGGAGGTCGGCGCTTTTGGTTCAGGTTCGAGTTCGGGGTTCGCGTTTGGGTTCGGGTTCGGGTTTGCATTTGGCTGTCTGTCGTTAACTTGTTTAGCAATTTGTGACGCCTAAGCTTATAATTTTACTGTTATGTATTCCCTTTCTGTGTGGTCAACTGCAGTGCAGTTTTTCACAGTGACCAGCTCCAGTTTACACGGTGAAATAAGTTCATGATGTGAGAAGAACTTCATGAAAGTTTTCTTCTGTTGAAGGAAACTACGAGATATTTTTGTATAATTTGCTGAAATATAATATAAAGCAACAAATACAAATAAAATACTAATATGGAAAGGAAAGGGTTTAATTCGCAGAGTCGAAGGCGTGATCTAAACTTAGTTATGCTTAAAACTTGGCTTAATTCATTGCTAATAATTATTGAACATCAAATTTTACATTAATTTATGTCCAGAATCCTCTGAGCTGAATACTTTATATAATAAAATTCTTAAACATTATTATATAAGAATTCTCGAAGTTATTTCATCGTGTAAATGCGGTGTTAGGCGACGCCTCCAATTCCGACTGCATGTCATGGAATATGGCTTCTTTGAAGGTGGCCACTTAGAGTTAGTTGTAGAGTTAGTTGTGCTTTTTGACTGGTACTAGTATTATTAACTAGTTAGCAACATGCAAGGCCAAAATGGTTGCGCTTTGGCCAAACTAGTTGGCCGTTGAGTTGAGGCTCACTCGTTGGCAGAGCTCATACATCATCATCATCATCATCATCAACGGCGAAGTTGCGGCGGCGTTAGCAGCGGCAGCAGAAAGGAAGGAAGGGGTGAAAAGGTAGTCAGAAAGGGGGTTGACGGGTAGTCAGTTGCCTTCATATGTCGCCCCATTGCATGTCGCCAGGCATTTATGATTAAGTGCGCTACATATATATTCCGATATTCCGACATCACCTGGGCTTTCAGTGGGCTTTTCTGCAGACAGTTTGTATGCTAATTTGTGAGTACCCGTACCCATACCCGTATTCACATTCACATTCACACTCATACCTATACACACACACATTGAATGTGCTTTATTTTACTGTTATTTTAATTTATGGCAATTTTATGCGAGTGCGCAGCAATGTTGAAGTTCCTCTACTCGACTCGACTCTACTCTGAAAATCCGACCACATAATAATAATAATAAAAGCGGAAACTATTGTATTAAGTGTTTGATTTATGTTTTAGTCAATTGAGCTGCTTCTACACACACAAACACACTCACACACTCACACACACACACACACACATTGAGCCCATTGTTCCAACTGTTCCTTTGTGTGTTTTCAGTTTAGTTCCAACTCAACTCTGAACTTTTGCTCTCTGGGATCTGGGGTCTTCTGGGGTCGCCTCAGAAACAATTCAACTTTATTTTCTATTCGCAATTTGTTCGCTTTACAAGTTTCCAATTTAACAAAATGGAATTTCTTAGGAATTTCTTCATAATTTTGTTGAAGCATTCTGCACATTTCCGTTTCGAATCAAGAGCTGTTTTTTTTTTTTTTGCCCTGTGTAATTGAGCTATTCGACTTGTTTGAACTTGTTAATTTGTATACTCAAATACCGCTATGTTTATAATAAAGCTCGTTTCTCTGATAAGCAAAATTCAGTTGAGGAAATACGTTTTCTCTAGCGAGAAATAAATAAAGGTTTCTTCTCTGAAATCTGGGTAGAAGCTTGTTATTTATATCAAATATTCGCTTCAGTTGAAGTTTACTTTGCACAATTAGAAATATAAAACCAAAGCAATGTTTATTTAAAGTTTATTTTGATTTGGGGTAATAAACAAAAGTATTTTTCATTGAAATCTCATGAAATAATACTTATTTTTCTTTCTTACTCTTATAGTCTGGTCGACTGTTCCTCAAGCTGACTGAAGAAATGTAAAGAGGAAATTATTATACCCTTTCCAGAGAGTATTAATATAACTCTAAGGAAATGGAGGTTTCCTTAGAGGAGTTTTATGGAAAACTTTAATATCCTGATGGAACCTTTAAAATAGATGAGACAGGATATTTTCTTAATGGATACCTGAAGTTATTGGAATCAGACATCTATATAATAATCAGCTATAGAAAAAATCGGCCGAGGCATTGCTGTATAAGAAACTTTTCTGCGTTTTAAGATACTTTGATGAAACTTTCGATATAATTCCTAAATCGAGGCGAAATATCTATAAAGATCCAACTATAGTATAGGTCTGAATAAAACCAGTAAAAATAAGTTTAATAATAATTTCAAATGCTAATTCCAGTCTGCAAGACTTTAAAATCTTCTCTACTCTAGTTCCGATTTTCTTTCTAATCAATAAATTATTATCAAAAATATTTTAGTTTGAATTTGGAAAGGAAGCTGAAGTTGAAGTGAGTTGGAAAATAGCTCAGATCATTAACAGGCTGTTAATCAAATCCTGAATATATCCCTGGAGACATAAATGACATAGTGAATATCCTTAGAGAAAAGTTATATAGAAAAACAAGTGATATGGGAAATTCAATACATAGTAGGGGAATTTCTTTTAATTGCTATTCCTCCCTAGAAGGTGTTCAAAAGAAATCCACCACACCACACTGATTATTACTGCTTTTATCTGCTTTTTTTTTTAGTCATCATCATTCATCATTCAGAGCAAACCCAGGCAATTTTCTCATACTTTAAATTGACACATCACAGCGGGAAAATGAGCCCAAAAAACATTTCTGATAAATTAGATCCTGATGACTTGACATACTCTTACTCTCGTATTCGTACTTGTTTGTTGGCTTTTTTCTAGCTAGTATATCAAAATAATGGCTAAAGTCGACTTGCAGAACTGCAACTGGAGATGGACTTCCACATAGAAATGGAAATGGAAATGGAAATTGGAATCAATCGCTCATTGTCAAGGCGAGCGGAGCGGAGCGGTTCGGAGCGGAGTGGAGCTGCACGCACGCACATTTCATCAATTAATTATACAAGTTGAACAGAAATATTCGTATAAAGGAACATATAAACCAAAAGGAACCAATGAGACTGCACAAATTATGAGAATATATGGCAAAAATTCTGAATATGAGTGCGAGTGCACTTAGAGAAAAGGGGGTCTAGTTTTCTAAATGAATTTTACTTTCATTTTTAAATGGTTTTTGTACGAATAAAGCTTGAATTATTTATGTAATAATACGGAAAGACTAGTCAAAATATTTAATTGATTTCGAAGTTTCTTAAATTAATTACAGATCTTCTTCAACCTAAAATTATTATCTATAAATTTTTGGACATAGTTCGAAACAGGACACAATATAATTTTGAAACTTTCGGTCTTAAAACCTTGTTCCTTGCTTCTTTTAGATACAGAATTCTCTCAGTTATGGAATAATATGGGAAATATGTTGTACTGGAGTGTAATTATTATATACAGAATTCTCTCCGTTATGAAGAGAAATTCAAGTATAAATTTCTCTGAGTGTATTTTATTTGTTTGTTTATTTGTACTGATGTGGCAACGTCATCAAAGTAATCAGCCTGAGACTCTGACGAGCGACTGTCAGTTAAAGTGATAGAGCAGCAAAGACGAGTCCAAATGATTGCCTCCATGACGTAGCAGCTCTACCTTCCCTCTCCCTCTCTCTCTCTCTCTCTCTCTCTCCTGTGCCTCTCTCTTTCCCACTCGCTGCATACTCCTACCAAACATCAACGACATCATTTATCATCAACCTGCCTGTCAGTCAAGTCACTGGGTACAAAAAATTACCGCCCCGTCAAAGCAAGGACTGAGAACTGAAGGAGAACTGAGGAGGACGCTGATGACTCTGTCTCTGTGTGTGTGGTGTACGAGTGTGTCTGTGTGTGTGTGTGTGTGTGTGTGTTATCCTTGGGTGTGCTGTCAAAAAATTATTATGCCTATTAATTTTAGCCATGCGGGCGTCGCCCCTTACTCCTGGTGGTAAAAATTATGTTTGCTTTTTACCAAACGCCAAGTGGGCGTGCCATGCGCCCCTTTATCCTCCCTCCCTCTCACTATCCTTATATATGCGTGTGTCGCTTAAGACTTATTTTGCCTCATTCATTTGGCAGTAATTTATCCTGTCATGCTGTCATTATGACAAACAAAAAATACCAAAAAAAAAAAGAGGAAAAGAATAAGCGCTTAAAGCTGGGGAAAAAATTATTTATTGAAAATGATTATGCACAGGGACTTTGGTGGTGCGGTCGGATAGGTGGGTGGGTTTTTTCTGGTATTTTCGGGGTTTTTTTTTTTCTTTTTTTCATTTTTTCCTTTATTGTTAATGATTCGTTGACGCCTTGGACTTGACACATCGATCAAAAATCATTATGACTTATTTGGGTTATGTGGATAAGGAATTGCGCAGACCGATTACACTCTTCAAAAATGCTCAGTGCATTGTGAAATTAGAGATATTATTGAGGCTTATATATTTTTTTATCATTTTTTAAATTTTTTCTAATTATAATTAAAGCCATTCAAAGTGTAAGGCCTATTTGAGATGGCCGTTCAGACCATAGCAAATTTCACTTGAAAAAAGAAAGGCAATTTCAATCTTGGTAAGTCCTTGCCATGCCTTTTCCTCATTAATTTTAATATGTGGCTGAATAAATTATTAATATGATTAAATTGAATTTTAAAAACAATAAAATTTATAAGTATTATACTTAGGAACTGTAGGAAAGAGAGTAGAAAAATCCTTCTGACATTTTAGTTTCTGGGTTTCAGCTTTTAACTAGCTCCAATTTCTGAAGGAGCCAAAAGTTCTCATATTATTTTCAGTAATACTCCAATTGAAGGGTATCTGCACTAGTCAGCATGGAATCGTTAGAAAATTCATATTTGAGCTGCCTTGGACATGGAAGAGGAATCGTTTCAATGTTTTCAATAACTAATCAATCTTAAGTTTGACTTGATGTCTGCGCTGCACGCGATGACTTATTTCGGTTAGTGTTTTTCGCAGCCAAAAACAGCCAGAAAAAGCCAAAGTTTCATTTTTTTTTTTTTCTTACTTATTTTTGGAACTGGCTGTGTAATCGACAACAGCAAAGCAAGTGCCAACTTTTTTGCTGGCGCACATCAATCAGCCTCGGGGTGGAAACGTAAGCTCACGTCACTCAGCCAGACAGTCCTTCAGTCAAGGAGGAATATAGCGGCAAAAAAGGAGGAGAAAGGCAGTAGAGAAACGAGCTGGAGAAGGAGAAAAAAGATAGAGTTGGGTAGTGGGTTTTTGAACTTATGGCGTTGACAGCCGGAATACAAAATGCGGGCGAAATATGTCGATACGAATCAAGCGAAAGTTTGACTTTTTTCGTTTTCACTTTGCACGCTACATAAACGGAATGGAACAGCAATGGAATGGAATGAAAAGGCAATGGAATGCTGGAAAATATGAAAAATATCTTTGTCAGCTCCAGAGAGTGCTCCATCCCAAGGCAAACACTGAGAATTGAGAGAACTGAGCACTGAGCTGAACTATAAATGCCAGACAATAAATAACCGCAACTTAAGCATATTGCGGTTAGAAGCACAGAGACCTTCTAACCCTCTGACACTCTCCTATTCATTCGCCCCCCCTTTCCCCTTTGCACTTCTCTCGTTTCCCCTTTGAACTCTCCTGCCATGTAACGGCAGCCACTCTCCGTCTGCCATATTTCATTTTCATGCTCGCAATTGTTTTGCTTTTGACAAATGAGTGCAGCTAGACATACGGAGACAGAAAGAGAAAGATGCACAGAGAAAGCGAGAAGGAGATAAAAAAGGAGTGCGACTTATGGAGCCCATACACTATACTGCAAAATCAAGCTCAAGTTCAAGCTGGTCGCTTGGAAAATTCGTTGAAAATGTAGATCTATTTGTGGATCGTTCAGAAAGGTTTATTCCGAGATCTATTCCGAAAAATTCAAGCATAGAAAATCATGTGGAGTTCCAGGATTAAATATAATTATTTTAATATTGTTTTGCAAAATTTACAGGGTATTGTTTTTTGTATGATTGCAAAGTCTTTATTATTTATAAATAATTCTCGATTACAGCGATTTACTAAGAAGACTCCTTGGAATATTTAGACTTTTCAGTAGCTCCAGAGATTCCAGGAATGCTTTTAAGCTTGAAAGATATTCACCAGATTTCTAGTTAATATTTTTATATTGATTAAATTCTGCACAGAGAAGAAAAGAGCTTTCTCTACAAGTCGTTGCCGTTGGCAAATTGTATTTATAATGATCAGGACTTGTTGGATAGTGTATGGGCCCCACATAACAGAAAGAAGACAGAGTGCTCTCTGCAGCTTGGTGTAGAACTGAGCGAGTGTGTACAAGGCAAGTCATCAAAATAACAAATAACGACGACTAGCAAAATTGATTGCATGACATTAATTTTCATTTCAAATTACGCTGCCACTATGTCTTGGTCTGGAGGTCTTGGTCTTGGTCTTGGTCTTGGTCGGAGTTCCTCTTAGTCTTTTTCTTGTTCTTGATTTCAGCCTGAAGCTGTATTTGTCAGTCAGTCATTCAGTCATTCAGTCATTCAGTCAGTCAGTCAGTCTGTCAAGCAGCCAATGGGTCAAAGTCAAAGTCGTGCCAAAGTCAGGCCACGGGCCAAATGGGTGTAGCAAACTGCCATCGCCTTTTTAACTTGTTTTTCCCTAGTTTTGTAGCAGAGTGTACCTTAAGCAGTTCACTTATATTGAAATGCATATTCTGTTCACAAATTATACACGTAATTTTCTAATTAAGCCTACCAGATTTGTGGTTAATGCGGTCAACTGCAGAGTCTCTATTTATCTCCTCAAACAAGCTGCCCCAATTTAAAAGTTGGTAGGGTATATCTAGGTTAGTTCACAGTTTGTAACTGCAAAAAATTTTAAAATAATTAATATAATTATCGGTTCCTTAAAGTTTTATATCAGTAAATATTTTATAAATTTAAAGAAACACTCTGAATTCTCCGTACGCCAGTGTAAATTGAGCCCTAATAGGACAAATGGTCGAGAAATTTTAGCCTACTTCGGGTTAGATTATTGATTTCAATTCTTTAAAATTATATTTTTTAATTTTCATTTAATTAATTAACATTTAATATAGTCATTTGGGTTTATTCTTCACTATAAAGAGAGCTTTAGAACTACTTTGAAATTAGTTTCAAAAAGGTTTTACAGGGTATCCCGCTCGTGTGAACCATTTTAAGTGACTGGCTGTTGGTCAATTCAATCAGAAATATCAGTGAAATGCATTAAGATAAATTTAAGATACCCTGTAAAACCATTTTAAAGTCTGCTCTTAGTGATGGGCTTTTGGCAATTAGAACCAAACCAAAAACTTGGCTTATTCCTTACAACAATAATTAAAAATTCGCATTACAGGATATTCCAAAGTCGACTATTGCTGGAAGTGCATTTTAAGTGAGTGGCTCTTGGCAATTGAAATTGGGAATACCGACAACTTGGCTGGCCGATTTGTAAATTATGAGCAAAGACGTCAACTGCCAACTGCATTCGCAACAAACTGCAACAAACTCAACTGACAACAGGCCAAAACTAGCAGCTGCAGATGGATGAATGTGGAAGGGGTTTGTGAATGTGTGTGTGGATATTCGTGAATATATATATATGTGAAAATGTATGTGGATTGTAGGCAAAGATGCACGGCTGCTCAGTGCTGCAGCCAAAAGCCCGACTCAGAGCCAGAGCCAGAGCCAGAGCCAGGCCAGGGCTGGAGCAGAGCCAGAGAAAAGTCAGAGAACAGCAGCTAACTGACATTTGACTGTCAGATGCTGTTGGCTCTCATTCGTTAATGTCAGAAGCAAGAGTTAATCTCGCGTGCATTTCAAAACATCGGAGAGACAGGAGAGCGACAGAAGACTGGCGGGACAGACAGACAAACAGACAGACAGACAGCAGAGGGAGAAAGAGAGTGTAAGAGAGTTGCTAGAGTCCGCCTAGGTAGACGAGGACTACGAGTGTACGCAGTACGCACTGGCCGGCAGCAGGATTGTAAATTGTAATCAAGGCTTTGTTGCTTTTGTTTTTGGCCAGGCCAAGAGAAAGAGCAACTGCAACTGCAGCAGCAGCAACTGGCTGACTGACTGACTGACTGACATACTGGTAACCAGCAGCAGAAGCAGCAAATTGTACACTCAGAGAAATGCTTAAAAAGGGCTTACAAAATATTAATTTAAATTAAAAGCCATTTTTTAATTACTGAGGATATATTTTCAATTGCAAACCCAACTTCAAAATAATTTATATTATAAAGTATTTAGCCCTTTTATTTTTTCCGAGTGTAGCAACTGATGGATGCCTGAAAGCCAGCCCTGCAAAATGAATGAATGACATGGCAACCATGTGGACCGGGTGGCTGTGACTCTGACTCAGAAATGGAGTTGGAGCCGGAGTTGGTGTCGGACTGGGATTGAAAGAGCGGGACAGAGAGAGAAAGAGAGAGGAGAAGGAGGAAGAGACTCCACGCACGCAATGTGCTCAATGATGACCAAACAGAAAACTGTAGAGTGGAGACCAACCGCGTGATAAGTTGCCTGTCCACTGACCAGCAGCCTCCAAAAGGGAAGCGGTATAAAGAATAAAGGATGAGGATAAGGATGAGGATGAGAATGATGTCCAAAAGGGCAGGGAAAACTGTGGGTAGAGCTGTCTGTCAGCTGCATTTGCATATGGCTCGCATTTTGTGGGGAGCCTGCATGCAAAATTGCTTTATGAATTATAAACAATGGTCGGACCGAGGCTCGTTAGTTGCTTGTCTACTTCATTGCTCCACAACGAGAGTACGAGTTACGAGTGCGAGTCCGAGTCCCAGTACGAATACGAGTATATTTGTATGAGTACACTCAGAAAAAAAGAGAACGCTTTGAATACTAATTGAAATGAAAGGAAGAATTTTAGTATGATGTCTTTCTTTATGCCTGATCTAAAATAAGTGCAAACCTTTTTTAATTTGGATATTTAAATTATAATAATATAAAAATTAATCTAAAAAAAACATAAATTAAGCTCCAAGTTACTTGGATTAATCACAGACTATTCTAAGGCCTAAAAAAGGGGAAGCTTGCTTTGATTGCTTCAACTATTTGCTTTTCATTTTTTAAATTAAAAAAGTCTAATGGAAATTCTTATTTTAATTATTTAATAATGCCTAACAGTACTTAAAATTTAAATAATTAATTTATTTCAAATATTTCATGCCTATTTGATACTCAAAACTTTATTTCCTGATTTAAAAAAGCCCATTTTAACTTTTCACAAAGTTTCTTTTTGATTTAAAGCAGCAAAGTTCACTCTTTATTTTTTCTTCAAGTGTATTTTCAGACAATCTCTTTGCCCATACCCCTTACCCTACCCTCTCCCTCTCTCTCTCTCTCTCTCTCTCAGTGCATGTTGGTATATCTCACTGGGCTGACAGTGATTATGTCGCCAAGTGACATCCATCAGCAGCTGTGTAATTTATTGGCCTGCGACTGGGCAAGATTGCACCCAGTTTATGTACATGGCAAACGTGTCTGCTTTTTGCATCTGTCCACATCTCACGCAGCGCTTCCATTGGATGGGATGGGATTGGATTCGATTGGATGGCATTGGGTGTGGTTAATTACAGGTGCCACATACACATTGCAGGCGGGCGGGAAGGCAGGGGAAAGCTCTGTATTTTATTTAGTAGTATATTCCACTCCCCTCCTTTCCACTCTCTTCTCTCTTGCCTTTCAGCAGAAGGTTAATGTGCTTATCAAAAGCGCTTAATTAACTGATTAATTAACGCTAAATACACACGCACACACACACACCTACAGATCTATAGTAAGTGTTGGCTTTGGGATAAAAAAAGTGTTCAACAAATATTTGCTTTTATTTTTAAATTGCCATTAAAAAATATACGAAAAGAGTTTATGAAATGTTTTAAGGAAATTAATTAATTTAATTTAATTTTAATGGATTTTACAGGCACATTTTATGAAGACTGTTGACTTCAGTCAAGATGCAAACAACTGAAGAATAAAAGTAACATTTTCCTCTTTATTTAGCTATTTTATTTCGATACTTTTAATAGAGTACATCTCTAGAGTCTCCCCATAATATGTCCCTTTTCTCTATGAGTATCAAAGAAAGTTAAAAGAAAGTGTGAGGCTGCATATAGAAGTGAGTAGAAAGTGATTGATTCTTCGCACAAGATTCCATATAAAGTGATTTTGGCCAACTTCAAATGTTGCAGCAATTTTGAGGCATTTTCCTTACCTAATCGAGAAATGATGAAAGATCTAAGGACACTCAAAAAACGCAATTGAGGAAAATTGAAACGCATTTTTGCTTTCAAGCAATTTCCGCATACTTCAGGGTACTCGAAAAAGTCCTTAAAATAGGATTTCTTACCGAACGATAACAATAAACGAGTCGCAGCTCTTGAGTTAATGATATACACTCGCTTTTCAGCATTATCAGGCACATTGGAAAGGTCCTTAAAAGGGGGTTTTATTTTTATTCTTTTTTTTAAACATACTTGACAACAAAAGCCTTGTTTTCCCCCTATGACTGAACCTCTTGCGAGGTAACATTGTGTCAAGTTTGCAACGCTTTAAAGAAGAAACCAAAGGTACAGGAAAACCCATTGAAATCCTTCCCAAAAAGAAAAAAAAAACCCCTTTTTAACGAGTAAATGCATGCTTGAAAGCAAATCAAAAGCATTCCCATGATAAGGGTTACATGCAACAACAACACAAAAAAGATTCGAATACAAATAAATAAGAGTGCTGCCACTTAAAAGCGGTTTTTTCAAGTGACTGACAGCCTTCCCTGTGAGTATCCTTCGAAATTTTTGGAGAAATCCGAATTGCAACTGTGAAAACAATTAAACTCTAGACACAAAATATTTGGCTAGCGCATTAATTCGCATTTTACTACAATGTTAGGATGTCATAAATCCCTGAACAAAGCCTTAATGGTTCGGTTCAGTTCACTGCCTGCCCCGAAGGTTTATCTCTCTTTTGATATCCTTTCAAGTGTCGCATTATCAGCAACCCTGTTAAGCAGGAGACGTAGCAGCAGCAGCAGATGTACTGCAATACTTTTCAAATTAGGCATCTATATGGCTATAGCTTTCACCCTTCTGTCTAATCTTTGAGCCATTTGATTTGTATTAAAAACCTGCCCTTTTGGCATTTTCTATCACCACCAACTGGTGGCCACCCGCTCTACTTCATACAGATTCCCACGCCCCAGAAACAACTTCCGATTCGGAAAGCTTCCTAGAATCCCAGTCATATTGGAAACAATAGTTAAGAGCGGACCTTGAGCTCTCAACATTGTCAACGAGCTCTGAAAGAAAAAGGCACAGACACACACGTCTTTCCATCGAACTAAGGATCTCAACTTCAAAGACTCGAACCGCCTAACCTGAACCTAAGAACCAAAAAAACAGAGAAAAAAACAACCAACTGTCAAACTGACTGTGCAAATATTTTTGTTTCAGAAATTTCACCATAATTTTTGCGGCTCTTTTTCTCTGATTCTCTGGCGACAGGAATTAGTAGCAGATCCTTGCGTTTTGTTTACTCGCCCCTAACAAGGGATAATGACCAGGCAGGTTGTCAAATAATAGATTTATATGGCCAACTGATATTTATATTGTGCTGCTCTTGTTGTTTTCTCATCTACATGGTAAATGCTGCATTTTCTTTCAGCAGAGTTTCCTTTTCGGAACTATCAGATTATAATTTGCCAGAAAAAAGAACAGAAACCCAAGACATAAGCCCGGTTGTAGGGGGTCTAAGCCATTGTTTATACACTACAACAAAAATTTTGTAATTTTCTTTGATGGGCATAAATTAATTTAATTTAAGAATGTTTATTCTAATATTTATTTTTAATTTTGGATTTTTTTTTAAGGCTCATTAGCTTGAAACAAAGTCTTAGCCACCTTTTTTTGACAGTGTTTTCCTTTGCTCATTTAAATGCAATTAAATGTTTTATTGCCATACAAATTCGGGCTTAATTCAAGACTTGAAATATGTCTTTAAATCAACTCCAACTACTTTTTTTATATACTCAAACTGTGGGCTTAATACTCGTCTTTGGAGACAGAATCAACAACTGCCAAAAAATAATGTTGCTCCTTGGAAAAGTTGTGACGTGAAACTGTTGTGATTGACGTAACATTAGATGACAGTCAGACAGTCTGACACATCTGACACACAATTTTATATGACAAGCTGCCAGACATTTGGACAACAGCAACAACAACATGCGATTTTCTTGATGATTCGATCGTCTAATAAATGCCAAAAACAACAAAAAAAAAAGCTAAACAACAAATCAAACTTGAATGGAAATCGAATTTAAGGCTGAAAAGATTTTCTCGAGGGAAAACTTTTGATGCGCTTTTGCGGTCATAGTTACCTCAAGGCAGTTGACCAATTTAATCAAAGCTTTTTCATTTTAATATAAAATAAATATTACATATTTTTAATGTTATTATATCTAATATTATTTTAATATTTATGTATCTTCTCCACATCTCAAAGAATAAGTAGATACTTATTAAGACTGCCAAAAAATTGGGGTCATATGTAGACTTATCGCCCATTGTATATTAATTATATCTTCGGAAAATCTTAATAAAAGAAAATATAAGAAAACATATTAAAATGATTTAATTATTAAATTAATTATTAAAATTAAAAATATATATATCTATTTTGTATTCTAAGCTAGTTTGCATATAAAGAAACGAACAGACAGATGGACGGGTAGACGGGCAGAGGAACAGGCGGACAGACAAGCAGAGGTACAGACGGACAGAGAGACATGGCTATATCAACTCGTCTCGTCGTCCTGATCCATAATATATATACTTTATTGGGTCGGAGATGGCTGCTTCAATGCATTACACATTTCATGACAAAGTTATAATACCCTCTGCAAGGGTATACAAAATATTGTAAAATACCTTATAAAATATAATATGCCCCAACGTTAAATCTAGATATTTCATGGATTCCAATTTATAGTTTATTTATAACCAACAAAATTATATACATTAATTCATAAGAAGCTGATCCAGCTCAGATATAAGTTTCAGACGAAAAATTAGTAAAATATCATTTTACAGACTGGAAAATTAACATAAACTTAACCCAGATTTATATAAAAACATAAATCTTTTATGAAAACAATTAAAAATATAATTTAATGTGTGTCTTCAGGCATTTTTACTTGAGATTTGCTCTCAGAATTTGACATTTGTTGAGCATTCATTATACTCGTGGCTCAGGCAGGTAGTTAAGAGTCTAGTCTAATTGATAGGGTATATGAGTAGCCGGAGGGGGAAGGAAGGGAAGGTGAACGAGTCTCGGTAGCGTTGAATTCACAGGTGATAAATTCAATGATTATCAACACGTTGCCCCGCAAACACTAATTAAAAATGCATAATACTCGTTGAGGGTAGCGGAAAAGTTCAAAGAGCATTTTCAGTAATCGCAGACAGGTATACGAATAGGTAAGTCTACGTATGAGCGATAAATACAATAAGGTATACGAGTCTTCGGTGCAATAATCATAAACTATTCCATCGAACTATGAAAATGTTGGAGTCTTTATGGGCCGATCCGCTCTATGCATAGAAATGAATGAATTTCGTTTGGGAAACGTGCCCCCTTTTTATGGTTCTTTGATATATGAAAATTATCAGACTCTGAGACAACCAAGCAGACAGACAGACGGACGGACGGAGAGACAGACATATTCCACTTTGTCGGCATATTTTGCTTGTTGCTTTCCTTTTTGTTTTGTTTCTTTTTTGGTTCGTTTGGGCTGTTAAGTTTGATGGGGCTCGGTTCGGAGTCGGATTTGGTTTTGGTTTCGGTTTCGGTTCGTTTAAATGTCTGTTTATATTTTGCATATAAATGTAAATGTATAAATAATATGGATATGGCTCTTTGGTTTATACGCGTTGAAAATGATTAACCATAATTTTGTTTTAATATTTTGTAATTGTATAATTTTATGGGCATTTGCATTTTGCCGCATTTGGCTCATTTTTTATTAGTATACCCTGTAAGGCATCTAAAAAGGGGTAGACTCCGCTTCATTTGCTGCGTCTGCCTCTCTTTTACTAGTAAGAAAAATGAGTATAGCTGAGTCTAAGAGTCATCCCCAAGTCAAGTCTTTATCTTTAATAATATGATCATTTTTTAGAAACCTTTTTGAATATCCAAATATATATATTATAATCCACATTATTACTGAGCACAGCAAAGAAAGTGCAGTTGAAAAAAGGGTATTTTTGTGTCGCATATTCTCACTTTTGCTTACCTTCAAAACGCATGCATTATTCATGTGGCGTATGAGTGATATTTGATTGCCACTTGGGTGTGCCTATTTCAGGTGTGTGTGAGTGCGTGCAGAACATTTTTTATTCAAATGAATCGATTGTTAAATAATTCTCGCATTTAGTAATTTTATGGCTTTCAATTAACTATTTTCAGAGATGATTTTAAGACTTAATTTTCCGCCAAAAAAAGAGTAGAGAAAGTGCTGCACCCGGAAATGAGTATAAATCAATTTTTGGTAGAGCAAACTATGAATGATTCAGAGAGCCGGCATTATTCTAGTATTTTATGCAGAGACATATGATTTTCTTCTGCTTCTTCTTGTTAGATTCTTAGAAATTGGCATTGTTAGCGAACCTTCGAACCTTTGTCTTTTGTCTATTGTTTTTTGGGCTGAAAACAAGCTGAGCCAAACACAAAACTCTCAGTCAATTTATTCTGGTTATTTTGGCATTTTGACTTCAAATAAGTAAACCGCACGACTGCCAATATATCCTTTGAAGTAGCGCCGAATCGGGTTGCTAAGACTGAGAGGAATGTGTGTCACACACATACAGAGAATACTCTCATACTCACGCATTATTGAATTCAATTGGTGAAAATAACCAAAAAGGAAATGACGGCCTACCAAAAACTGCTGACTGAATGTGACTGGCTAACTAGCCGACTCTCTGACTGACTGACTGACGGACTGACTGACTGACGGTTCGACTGGGTGAGATTTAAGCCGGCTTCCGAACCTGAAGAAGCTGCGTTGACATGACAAAAGCAAAGAAGACGAACGAATGATGGGCACGTCGTCGACGTCAGCGGACTTCAAAGTCGGCCTGAATACACTGGGCGAAAAGTCTCTTTAAAAACACTTTTTTAATCAGATTATTCAATATATTTTAATTATGTTTTGTATTGATTCATTCTGGAGAGCAACTTTGATCCCAAGTCAGCATTCCTCATTCAACTTTTGTTGGGCTTTACTAGAATTGGGCACTGCTTGGGTAACTCTCTCTGCTTTTCTCTGAGTGCATGGGATGCGCTCCCTCTCTCTCTGGCTCTCTGTCTGCCTGAAAATCACTTGACTCACTCCACAGTAGCTGTCAAAGATATTTGTATTTCATTTTGATGATGGCATGCGGCTGACTGACTGTCGCCGAGGTTGAAACTGAGGCTTCAGCTTCAGCGTCAGCTGAGCCGATTCAAACGAATTGAAAGCCAAAAACAAACAGTAGCTGCCTAAATAAACGCACAGCAATCAAGTTGCAATAGACCGGGCTGAGAGTAGGGATTGCGGTAGGGGTAGGGGCAGGGGTAGGGGTAGGGGTAGGGGTAGGGGTATTCCTTTTTTTTCCATTTTTTTTGGGATGCCACTTCTTATAAAATACACGCAGCGTTGTCGGTGATTTAAAATAAATATTGCTGGCTGTCACATTGACAGCAAACAAAATGTGATTGTTCGTTGATTGTTGACATTTTGTGCTACTGTTCGGTGGCTCCGGGTTCTTCGGTTCGTTTGCACAGTGGTTCGTGGGCTAAAAGGGATTTTCGAAGATATTAAATTGTCTGGCGTTGTCGCATTAATAAGCAGTCTGCTTTTATTTCTTGGATCTTTCGCTGCGTCCGCTTTCAATTGCCAAAAACAAAAATAAACAAAAACCAGAAGACAGCAGAAAAAAGCGGAGCAGCAAAAAAACCGCCAACAGTGAAAAATTTCAAGCTGTTTTTAAATGTTTTATTGGCTTTTTAATAATGTTTGCACATCAAAGGGGGCCGCACATGCGCGCCAAGAGACTTCAACAAAAGGCCGCCGCTGCCGCTGCCGCCGCCGTCGTCGGATGAGTCCCTCGTTTCTACCAAAGTTCTACCAAGTTACGCGTTCCACGAGAGAGATCCATAAGAAAAGAAAAGAAAGGAAGAAATAAATCCTTAACTGACATGAGTCAAGCTCTTTGTGTGCCTCTCCTTTTGGCTGCTGCTTGAGTTAGGCGACTTAGTTCGGGCTCTCCCTCCACTGCTCCTGGCCTCTTCCAAAAGCGGGGCCCACAAGGTAATGGATTATGCCTGCCTTGATTTATGTGATAAAACAGTTATAAATTATTTTAAATTAGTTAACAAAATTATGAGCGAGCGCCAGGCGGCTCAGTAGTTGCTCCTCAATTGTATTGTTCAATAGCTGCTTTATGGGTAGAAATTTATATGGAAAGCTTAAAGAGATATTTCAATTTAAAATAAAACTATTTAAAATAAATTTTATATTTTTTAATATAAAAATTGAAAGGATTCGAAAAATTTTTAAGAACTGTTGACAAAAGTCTTGAACATAATAGAAAATAACTTAAAATTTTGCCAAAGTCGAAAAACAAAAGATGAAATTCATAAAGATTTCAAGCTGTAAATAGGATAGTAAAACGCAATACCAAAATAAATTTTAAAAATTTATGAAATTCTATATAAGTTCACAATATGTTTCTCTTATATTTTTCTATCCTAAAGAGAAATAATTTAATTTATTTGGCTGTAAAAACTTTTCCATATGTGACTAGACGGAGAGCTCTTAAAGTTTTGGGAACTTGGACACATAGATAAGTACAAATCGTTGCCAAGCATTTTATATTACATTTATGGCGCTGCGTGCTGTGAGTGCCAAGTACAATAGAAATAGTTATTAAAAGCCTCCAGGAAGAGGAGGAACAGGAGGAGTGCGACTCAGTCGACGACAGCTGGCGACTATCGCAGTCGCAGTCACAGTCACAGTTTATGGCATTACGAAGTCACTATATTAGATATAGATATGTAAGGAATGCGCATAAACGAGTATTTATGTCCTGGCAAAGGACGAGACAGGATAAAGCACACACTCGCATGATCCATGAAATGTCATAAAAGTGCAATTGTGGCCAAAATTATCGAACATTTAGCAAAAGCGCTGGGGCTTATCAATGGGTGGTTACGCTTCTTATCTCAATAATCCCCCCAGACACAGAGAAAGAAAAACAGGACACAGGACACAGGACCTTTTGTTTTTTACGACCGCACATCATCAGGAGTCAAGCAAGGAGCAATTCACACGTACGACATTAGAGGCACTGATATACATATACTTTTAATAGAGCGTAACCGAAGAAAGCGAGTTCCTCCTGGGGTGTCCGCAGGGTGCAGCAACCCCTCAGAGACAAGAGACAAAGCACGTTCCGGCTATGCTCGTAAATTGTAGCAGCTTCTCCTGGGCCACTCTTGGTTTATTATTGCCGAAAAGTGGCTCAGTGGCTCTCATAAGATGTTTGCCGCAGAAACAGGCAGCAGGAACCGGAAACAGGAAGAGGGAAACATACGCAGCATATGGCAGACATTAAATGACCACAAAACGGAGCGATAAGGAATGTCCATAAACCATTTAGGAAAATCGAAACAATAATAGAAAATGCACTTATTTTCACTCAATTGACTGCAAACCAAACAAATCATTCACACCACTGTGAATGACAATTAACATGCAGCACCCTAAACGATCATTTAAGTTGTGAAGTTGTGAAGAAATTAACAAATTTTAGTCCCGATTTTCCCCGATTCGAGCTATTTTTAGCAAACTGAATTGCCACATTTTTTTGACTAAGAAATTGCCTAAAATCTAGAAAAGAATTCTAAAAATGTGAGGGATCTGAAATTGCGAGAATTATAAAATAAAGAGTCTGAAATGATTCCGATTCTTTTTTTTAATTTTTTATAAAACTTTCTAGTTTAAATTATTAAAAATCTTAAGGATCTGAAATTGCGAGATTAATTAAATAAAAATTCTAAAAGGATTCCGATTCTTTTTTTTAATATTTTTAATTTTTTACTTACTTCTGTATATAGAAAACTTTTCGCTATAGCTAGAGATACATCCAAAAGTCTGAGTGAAAAGTCCTTTCGGATCGATGGAAAAATATGGAAAAAAAGTGAATGAAAATTACATATTAGAGCCACCTTTGCGTGCACCGGGAAATGTTTTATTCTGTTTGACGAACGACTGAGCAGAGTCAAAAATGTCTTTTCTAATAAAAACCCTGAATTAACTCCCTGATAAAATAATATACTCTTTCGGTGGGGGGTAATACGAGTGTGTTTTGTGCTTTGTTGTTGTTTTTAAGAATGTTCATTCTTGGCCAGAAGGGCAAAACTCATTTAAATCAATGCCATTTGCCATTACCTCAGTTGACCAAAATGTCATTGATAAACGACGTATATCAAATGGGCGTCAAGTCCTTTGCTCTCTCTGATGGGCGGGGCATTTACAAAGTGTTTTGTGGGTTTGTTGCGTGTTAGACGAAACCTGTCAAAAATGTCATGGAAAATGTTCAAACGCGACGATGACGATAACGATGATGATCATTATGATGATGATGAAGCAGATGATGAGGTGACTTCTAACTAGCTGTGAAGCTCCTGTTAACGAGCTGCCCTACATGCCTTACCCCCCTTTCACTCCATTGCCCCGCGAGAACATGAAGCAGTCATGTGTGAAAAGTTACTTGCAACTAGAGATGGACGCGTGAGGGTTGTGTTTCTAACACGACACGAACACGAACATAAGTTACTACCTGGGATATTCAAAAATTCCTTTTTTTAATACTGTTAACCAACAAAAAAATTGTTTTTAATGTTTTCTAAATCCTTACAAAATGAACCTTTAAAAGGAATAAAATTTGAATTCTAGAGACCTAAAATAAAATATATTCTTTAACAAAATTATAAACTGAAAAATTCAATGTGGTTTCATAGTTCATTCATAATTAAAAGCCCCTTAAGACTAATCCTTCAATCAACGCAGGTATTTTCCCTTGACTCGTGAGTACTCGTGTCACGCACTCAGCTCTGATGGGGTCAAGGGGAACCTTTCGACCGGTTGGTGTAGCCTGACTAGGTTCACTTTGTTGTTTGTTAGTTGTTGTTGTTGTTGCTGTTGTTGTTGGCGCCTCACATTGAAATTAATTTAGCTAGCTTTCAATTATGTGCCACAAACATTCATGCATGAAACTAAGACACGTTTAGCATTAGGGCATGCCCCGACCGGCCGAAGGGGCAACGGAATGGGAACGGGAACGGGAACTGGAGACGGAGATGGGGATGGGTATGGGGAACTGGCAAGCGCCAGTGTGACATGACAGGCCTGACAACCCCAACAACATATTGACATTTTTGCTATACATTCCGCACGGCAGGGTGCCCCGGCACCCGACACTCGCCACAGACAGAGAAACGGAGACAAAGGCGGTGGCCGTTGGAAACGTTGACGGACAGCGAGACGAAGACGGAGACGAAAAACGAAGACGTAGACGTATCCCAAACATGTGTGAGTGTTTATGTCGGCGTGTCAATTTTCGTTGTTGACGTGTTGCTTGGCCCCGCGTCCCCTGCCGAAACACCCACACCCCCCTCCGACATGCCCAGACAGAAACCTATGTTTGTCCGATCCGCCCATCCGTCGCTGTCGCCGTCGCTGTCGCTATACGAGTATTGCGTATTATTATTAAATTTTACTTTCGCCACTCAATATGGGAAATGTCATCTGTTTATGATGGCTTTTTGACATCTCTCGTTATTGAATATGTTCGCTTGTTGTTCGCCTGTTGTTCGTCTGTTGTTCGTCCTACGAATATATATATATACCCTGTACGAATATAGAAAATTCGAGTATTTCTTTTCTTTTATGATTTCTCAGTTATCGGCTCTGTTTGTTGTTGTTGTTGCTGCTGTTGTTATTTGGTTCAGACAACTTTGATGTATTTTCAATTTTGCGGTTTTTTCTCCTGGAATTTCTATATACCTCGTGGAAATTGAAAATGCACGAATAGAGTATATTAGTTTTAAATGAAGCTTGAAGCAGGCAACTGAGAGACTTTCAGAGCTAGAGTCCCTAAATTTGGTATATAACTTCCAGGAAATCTCTGAACAGGTCAACTTCATTTCAAATTTTGAATGAAATTCAAAAAAAGTAATTCAATCTAAAAGTAACTTACTTGAATCCTAATGTTTTTTATTCCAAAGTTTGAATGAAATTCGAAAAAAGTAGTTAGATCTAATAGTGTCTTCTCTAAATCCAGATGTTTTCAGTACAGAACTTACTTTAAGTATTTTCTTTACAACTGCCTACAGAGTATCTACCAGTCGAGCATTGCTCACTTCTTCCACTGCTACTTCTGCTTCGCCCTCATCAACTTTTTGCATTGCTCAAAAGTTGACTTGAAGAGACTCCTGTGCAGAAGCTAACTCACCTCAACTTCTCGACTTCTCGACTTCTGTTCTGTCTGCCATGTTGAGGTTTTAGTATTACGAGTATTATTATTATTTTTTCCTCCTCTTTTTTTTTTGTATATTTCTTCTTCATTTCGTTGTGCTGTTTGACGTTTTTGACATGCCCCATCACATTTATATTGATTTGGCTTTTGTGCTCTCGCAAATGCCGGAAATCAGCTGCTGAAATTGTATATTTTATTTCGTTTCAACGCCGCTAGGCATTTTTGGCTGAATTATTATTCCGACAACGCGAATAATCTCTTTTATTTTTTAATTTAATTTTTAAATTATTTTATTGAAATTCAAAAGTTCCTTTCGGTTTTTTTATTAAACTTAATTAAATGTTTAAAAAATTGCTAAGGCAGCACCTCAACTGAAGTCATATTTTCGGTTTACTTTAAGAACATTTTTGGGATTCAAAAAATATTTAAAAAAGTCTATTTGAAAACTTAGAGATTTGTTTATTTAAGTAAAAATCTTTTTACATTGAATAAAATTAAATTTATTTTAAATATTTTAAGCTATCTGCTTCAGAAGTCTTGGCACTATTAATAGTAGCTGATATTTAAATATAAAAGTAATTAAAAAATTACCGCCCCCTTTAATCTTCTACTCATTTTTTAATGAGAAATTTTTGAATAAATAATAATTTTTAAAGTAATTTTCAAACATATTTTGCTGTTCATAAAGCTGCATAAAGCCAAATGACAATCAATGGCTGCGAGCAATCGCAACCGCAATTTGATTGAAGCAATATCAAAGGAGAGTCTGATTCGAACCGCTGAACCGAATACCCGCAAATAATTTATTTGATTTCCAGCCTTGATTCTTTTTATACCCTCGCACAGGGTATTATATAAGTGAGGTATTTCCGACCTACATATTACTGAACAGGATATAAAAAGAGACATTGAGAGAGTCTGGCCGTCGGAACTAGATGATTGAAGCTTAGCATTGAGCCATGTCCGAGCTGGCCGGATCAGAGAACTTTATCATATATAGCTGCTATAGGAACAATCGCTCAAATTAAGTAAATTTAATAACAGACTGCAAGGGGAGTCTCCAATCTTCAGAGACAGTCCTACTATTCTTTGTATTCAAAAGTATTTCAATTATTTAAATAGACGTTTCGAATTAATAATAAAGAGCTGTCAGCTATTCAATCAATGTTATGTGTCTGTCCCCATTAGACCGCAAATAAAACATGATGTTAAGTGGCCGCTTAACCAGATATGCATATATCTACCCATACATATACAAATTTGTATATATATAGGTTTATACGATGAATGAATGGGTATAAAAAGGTCAAACCGAGCTGGCAGCAGAAGCCGCAGCAGCAGCAGCGCAGAAGCAGCGCAGCAGCTACTTACTGTCAAGACGTGTCATAAACACATCAAGTTTACTGTCGAAACAAATAAAAATATAAACTTTGACACACACACACACTCACACACACACATAAGTGAGAGAAGCAGCAGACAGAGATGGATAGAAAGATACAGAGAGAAGAGGGTAATAAACGATATAAAATCAAAGCAAAAGCAGATAAAAGCTAACATGGCCATAATAGACAACACAAATGAAAGGCAATCGTAAATAAAAAATAATACAAAAAACGGAGAAAAAACGGAGGAAAAGACGGAGAAAAAACGGAGAAAAATGCTGGCAGGTCGAGACCGTTTTCAGGTTCTCTTTCCCAGGGGTGCAGAAGACTCTTGAAAAGAGTCATAAAAAATACATTTTATTTTCGAAAATTGCATTAAAATTGTCATAAAAGAAACGGGGACCCAAATCAAATATGGGAAGCTGACAAAATGTGACAATTACGGGGTAGACAGGCTCATAAAAAGCCAGGGTATAACAGTTAGACAAGTGCCAGCAGCTGTCAGAACTTTAAATAGTTCCACACATAGAGGGGTCTCCACTAATGACTCATTAGTTGAGCTGCTTTTGGGTAGCTCATTTCGAAATACCATAAATAAAATTCGACTTGAAACGGTGTCCCATTTCAACACAACACAACACAATTATGTTCTACACTGTATTAGTGGCATCTAATTCAATTTTAATATCATTAATCTACTAAATTAGGCAGTCCCCCAGGGGCTATTTTGACTGGCTGTGGGTGTGTTTCGAACCTGTTTCGACGGGGTTTCGATTTTCATTTCAAAAATTAACAATTAATTATTGTGAGTATATGGAACAGCTGAGCAGAAGCATATCTATTTCAAATTATACTTTTTAACATAATAAATAAAGCTAAAAATTCTAAAAATATTATTCTTTTTCTAAGACAAAAACAGCTGTGAGTGCAATATTCAATTTTACGACTTGTGTGCAGCATAATCATCTTAACGTTGGACATACCCTCTTTCCTTAAGTTACAGGGCATCATACCCTGTCGACCCTTGTCAAAAAGAAATAAAAAAAGAATACGCCAAATGACATAAATGTCAAATTCGTAATTGTTCATATGCAAAGGCGCGTAAAAGAAACAAATTTCTTTACAACAATCAGGAAAAATCATAAAAAAATGAAATCTTTACAAACATATGTGCAGCTTTTCTTTCTTCTCTTCCACACCGAAGACTAAATACTCTTGCAGGCTAAGAAATTTTAATATATATTTAATAATATTTCATATACTTCAACAATAACTTCGAAACAGTCGAACTTATTCTAAGTAAAACCGAGTTTTGGAAACTTTCATTTGGTTCGAAAGTTTCTTTAACATATTTTTTTTTTCTATTCCCAAAACAATTCCAATTTCTTTTCTTTTGAGTTTCCAATTGAAAACCTATTTCTTTGGTCGAAGTTCTGGAAACAAAGAGGAAAGTATAGAACATTTTTAAAACTTTTCCTGAACCGAATCTTAAGCTCAACTTTGCGGGGTTAAATGAATCGAAAGAGGCTAAAAATATTACAGTGCCCGCCTCAAATTTCAGCTGTAAGTTCGACCCAAAGTTAGGGTATACGCGAACCCAGAATAACTCTTACATTTGTACTCAGGAAAATGACAAACGCCAACTTCAATTATGGTTAAAAGAAAATTCACTCTCAATGCTGTTGCAGAGTATTCCAACCCAGCCACAGAGCCGGGTATACAACTCGAAAGAGTGCAAAAGGAGACCAGAGATCAGAGACCCGACCACAGAAAAAAAGAAAACGCTCCCTGGACGCGGGTTCGAAGCTTGGTCCACTCCACACACAAGAGAGCCCAGTGACACATGTAAATGCGTGCTGACAGCACTACGGGAAATAAGTACCAAAAAAAAAAAGAGCGAAAGAAAAAAATACGAAAAGCAAAAAAATAAAAGAAAACTGTCAACAAAATTAATGTCATGCGTGTGCAATGCTATGAAAAATTATGGGCCGGCTTTATGTCAATAACAAGAAGCAGCAGCAGCAGCAGCAGCGGCGGCGGCGGCGGCAGCGGCAGCGGCAGCGGCTGGCAAAGAAAACCGAAGCCGGCAGAACCAGAGACAATGATTGATTTGACAGGACAACGCGGCAGAGCGCAGTTCGATACGACACGACACGACACGACACGACACGATATGATGAATAACGACGCGACTGTGGTTGGGTGGTTTGGTTTCGTTTCATTTCATTTCGTTTCGTTTCATTTTGTTTGGTTATGTTTATGCCCAAAGTAAAAAATACAGAATGCCTGAGAGATCGACTAGCAAATACTACGTACAATGCAGCTAAATGCTGCAAAAATATAGCTAAAAAGACTATGATAAAATGCACTCAGACACTTTTTAGGGACGGACAGACAGCTTATGCAGACGGACGAACGTGGATAGTTTGAACCGCCTGTCAAGTTGCTGATACCTCTATCTGCTTGTCATATAAACTAAGTATATCATTTTTAACGATTACAGGGTATACAAAGATAAAACTGATATTGTCTGGGTTATAATTAAGTATCAATATAAACTGAATAAAATAGGAAGAAATATAGACACCTTTAAAAACCGAAACGTTGTCTCAGCAATCCTCAGCAGTCGAACCTGTTCAAACCCGCCTATCCGACTGATTTTTCTGAATCGAATCGGAATCACAACTGGCTTCCAAAATACGCCCGAGCCTGAACCTAAGCCGAAGTAATAATTGTGGTTCGGTTCCAAAAAGCTATCTAAAGATTCAAATGCTTTTTGAGATACTTAAAAATTGTTCAAAAATTTGAATGAAGCAACCTTGGAACCCTAGCGAAAGTCTTCTCATTTTTAATCCCATTTTCTAGAGTCAAAACCAGAGCCTATGCTGAGTTCGAAGCTGCAACTCAAAGCCCAGTACTAGTAACTCTTTTCTCTCAGTGTCTGGTTGGGTTATGCAAAAATCGAATAAGCCACAAACTTGGGAACCGTAAAAAAAACAAGCATAAATGCTGTCAGTTAGCACGAGCTGTGTGCAAATTTGAAGGCGCCTCAGGTTACCCCACGGCACTAATGAAGGCAAATAATATTAATTTTCTAGTCGTCGCAGCTCTTCGTCTGCTCAAATATTATTTTCGAAGCATTTGTCAACATTTGTCAAATTTGACAGCAGACGCCCGCTGGCTGGAAGGCTGACTCTCTGGCTGCATGGCTGGCTGGTTGGTGCTTTGCCTCTGGCAATGTTTTCACTCCATCACTCTAACCATTTCGTCCATTTACCCATTGAAGCATTCAACCAACCAGCCATCCATTCGTATATACCCTAGTGACATTGACAGCTCTCGCCCACTTTCCCCTTAACCGTTTCCCTTTTCGCCTTTACGCCAAATTAATAACATGTACAAACAACAACTGAGCCAAAGAACTTATTCTCGACTCTAGAGAAAGGGCACAAGCCCCGAACATAGAGAGCAGCTATGGGGTTGCCAAGGACCTCACACATTTCCATTTTTATTCCAGGGTGTGACCTCAGGCGTTTTCGCATATGTTGTAAGTGTTTTTATACCCTTGCTGAGGGTATTACAACTTAGACTGGAAACTAGTATCTCATTTCTTATAGGTGAAACAAGTTGGATCTGGGAACTATATCTTATAGCTTGGATATTATTGTATATTACAAGACTTTGGCTTAATGAAAATCTTTCTGGATTTACTATATGTAAATTCTGATTAAAATAAATCATCAATAAAACTCTTTCTATAATTTACCAAATCACTTTAAAAGAACAATTTATTCTACTTTATTCAAAATCAAATACCAGGAATCTTTACTACTCAAATAGGAAAGAGTATTACAAAGTTCGGCAGACCAAAAATAACTCAATTTTTTTTTTAAGAAAGTTTTGACTTTTTCCTTTGGTTTTCAAGTAGGGAAAATTATTCAAGTTTTGCTGTAAAAGAAAATCTGAAAATATTATTTTCTGTTTTAGTAACTTAAGATAAATTTTTAATATATTTATTTTTCAAGAAGCATCGAAACAAGTGATTTCTGAATATAATGCTCAAGTTCACTTGAATTTTAATACTTTTAGAAATTTGATTCGAGTAATTTGTGTGGTTTGCTCAAAGCGGAAAGAAATATATTTGAAGAGTCTTTGAAGAGAACACTTTGAAACGGGAAACCCCACAAAAGAGGCTGAGCCACAGTGCTACCAAACCTATAATAAAGGTAACCAGCTCGAACCCAAAAAAAGAAAAAAAAAAAAGCCCATATATAATACATACTTTATGGGGCAAAGGGAACGGGGCAGGCATATCAAATTTCAAACAGATTTCAATTTGATTTTATGGGCCTTCAGTGACGACAAGAAGCAGGGAGATGAACCCCACAGCCCAGCGTGTTATGGGCATTATGCTGTCAGCCCATATTTCTCAGTCAGAGGATCAGGAACAACAGCAGAAAAAAGGGGTGTGTGCCCAGCCCCTAATATGTTCAGCCCATTCGAACCGGGGGGTGTTTTTGTGGCTGCTGCGGAATGACTGCTGTGAATAAAGCGATTTGTCTTCTTTGTTGTTTACGTTTGGTGTTATAAATTTTGCGTCAGGCTTTTGGCCCAAAACGTTGAGACCTATCTAAAAATTGCCCAAAAAATTATTTGTGCATAACAAAGATAATCATAAATCTGGCTAATTGCACTTTATTGGGGTCTTTCAGTTGCACCCTCTTCCTCGTCTAGTCTCATCCCGCCTCTTGTCTCAACTCGTCTCATCTCATCAACGTTCGGGCTGGTGGTGAGACGGGTCCGTCGTAGTATCAGTCCTAGGGATAAAATTGAATTTGACATGCCGCTCAGAGGCATTAAATCTAGCATTTTTATAGTCTGACAAATGGGCTATACTCTGGCACTCGTATACCATAAATTTGGAATGGTTTTACGATGCTCTCCTTTGATATCGCTAATGGTGTTAGTTTTTAGATTCTATCCATTAAATATGAGACAAAAGAGTGTATTAACTTTGTGGAAGCATGTGTGATTGATAGCTGGTGGAATTCTGGACAGATATCAGCTGCTCCGATCTTTCAGAGAATCAAAATGACCGGTGCCGAATCCTATATAGCATTTATACAGATCAAGAGATCAATATCTCAGTCGAACATCAATATTTCAGGTGTCAAGGTGATCTCCTAAAGGTTACAGGCATATTTTCCCCTCTGTTGAGAGATGATAAAGATACTCTCTACTTTTTAGTCATATATTACGTGGGTATTTCTAGTCAAAATAAATTCTCCCAGATGAAAAATGCATTACACTTTGGGCCCCAAGATGTTGGCACATAATTAGCTGAGGATGTGAGACAAGAGAAGAGAAATTGAAATGAATATTCAGAATATTTGAGAATGCAAATGGAGAGGCATTTGCCTCTCTGAGAACAGTGGCTGTTGAAAGGCAACAGTCGGGTTCCAGATTTTTATTCAAATGAATGCGATAGAGGGAGAGAGAGAGAGAGAGAGAGAGAGAGAGGGAGGGAGACAGCTGAATGTGAGGAGAGGTACACGGCTTTTGATCTTTGTTGCATTTGTTTGTATACAATTTGATGGCTCGTGTTGATGGATCGTAAACGTGAAATGATGTTGCTCCCGCCCTGAACCGCTCCATCTTCCTCTGCATCTCCGTCGCCCTCGTTGATGACGATGATGATCAACACAACACACAACGATGACGGCACAAAGTGTCTTTGATCATTTGCCGCGCCAGTTGGCAGTCAAAATGTTAATTTATACGATGTTCCCCACCTACACACACAGGAGGACAGACAGACAGACAGACAGACAGATGGACAGAGAGAGAGCCACACCAAATCGGGCGAACAGCAGCACTAACAACTTTACAAACATGTTTGAGATTTTTATTGCGGTGTGAAAATGCCTCGTTTCTTCCGAGTAAAATAAAATAAAAACGAGAAAACGTGAAAAAAACACAAGAAAAAAAAAGGATCAAACAAGTTTATGGGTGGGCAGATACGATACGATACTATACGATACTTCTAGCGATACCTACGCCCGATATATATATATCTGGCGATACTTAGCTGGCCCCATAGATCGAGTGATTGATGCGCCGTGCGCACACCAAAACACAGTGAAAAAATAGAAATAGAAATAGAAATAAAAATAAAATTCGATTTTGATTTTGATTTTGATTTCGATTTTCATTATGAACAAGTTGTCGGTGAATTTTTATTGTTGGAAATCGATCAAACCACTTGACGCTTGATCAAAGCCACAGGAACTTTCGATCTGCGTATTTTATGCGATTTCATTAATCTATGGTGTAATTCTCTTTCATTTTCCTTTTCATTTTTCAAATATTTTCGCAGCTTTTAAAATTGAAACGTTTCTTTTTTTTCTGAACTGATTTGTTTACATATTTATTTTTTTGCGTATTCTTAATATAGTTTTTGGTATTTCATTGGATTTTCGAAAAAAAAAACGAACATATTTCTATTTGTATTGAATAAAAAATGTTGGAAAAATCCTCAATAAATATTAATAAAACTGTTTCATAAATTCATTAAAATAAAATGCAATAAAATAAATTTAATTTCCGTCTTAAATATATGGAAGGTATAAAAATTGTTTTGAATTTTATGGCTTTAAAGTGGAATAATTTATTTCGTTTTATTTTTGGTAGTATTCTCAATATTTTGTAGTACTTTTTTAACAACATTTTTAAATATTAAAGAAAGGGGAATAAAAAAGGAAATATTTCTTTTTAAATTAAAATATTTAAAGTTAATAAAGTTAATCAAGTTTGTAATATTTTTAGAAGCAGAATTTAGCAGAATCTCTTTTGATTTAGTTTCTATTTATTGATAAAAATTCAAGCGAATATACAAGAAATAAAATTTTGAAAAAAATTGAAACAAAAACTTGGAAAATTCAGAAACAAAAGAAAATAATTATAAATTCTTTCTAGTACGAAAATTCTTTTCCAAAGCTTTCTCAGTTTTTATGGACGTCATTTTTTATAGATCATTTTATATGCTGGTGAAATTTCACTTGAGTCCAATGATTTATTCAATTATTATTTTTATAGATGATAAAGTAAAAATACCGATAGCAAAAATAATGATAGCCATAATAAATATTTGTAAAACTGTCTCGTACAATCGATAAATCTGCCCCGTTTATCGAGCATACCGTAATAAAGCAAAGTTTTCTCGGATTATGCGCGCTCATAATGTCAGGAGGCTAGCATCAAATACTCAAGATAAATACTCTGAAATGGGAATGGGAACTGGAGTGGCAGCTGGACGGGGAACTGGACGAGGGAACTGGAAGTCGTACAGCTTCTCTCTCACACATGTATGGACATGGTTAGGTAGGACAATAACAAGCTGTGCGGATGTCTGGTTGTTTGGTTGTTTGGTTGTCTGATTGGCCTGCCACAAGAGTCCACGCAGCGGCAAAGAGAGAAACATTTGTCTCGCTTAATTTAAACAGATTTGCGAGATTATTGTCATGCCAACGTTAAAGCAACAATTTCAATTTTGCCGCAACAGCAAAAGAGACAGCAGTGCCGAGAGACAGCAGCGAATTAACAACCTCAATCTCAGACCTCAAGTCTCATCGAGGGGGCCTTGAAAGACCAACCAACCAACCAACCAAGCAACCAACAAAAAAAAAAAAAGAAGAGTATAAAATGAAAGAAAGTTGCAAAGTCGACAAGGAGAACGATGCAAACGCATGCGAAACTTGACAGCCGGCAACTTTTAATGTTGCCCCCAGAAAGAAACCAGGAACAAAAACAAAATCACAGGCCGAACAAGTGACTGAGGACAGTGCTCGACTAGCAGATGCTCTGTAAACAAAACTGAAATGATTTAACGCGGATTTAATCATACTTCAAAGTAGATAAAGAGCACTAAGCCACCCCTCCCAGCTGAACCAATCCCCTAGCCTCTCTTAGCTAAACAAGATTCAATTGAAGAGATTAAGGAATATTCAGAAATTTTGAAACTTTTATAAAAGAAAAGAACCCCTACATTTACGTATTGAAGTATTGAATATTCTGATTCCTTTTTACCACAACTTTTACCAAATTTTTTATGTGCTGCCTTCTGCTGCCTGTTGCATATCTCTTTTACCGCCTCAGTATACCCTCTTCCTTCGCTTTCAGTGGGTATCCAAAGAGGCAGAAGCCCAATGCACAGTGTAGATAATAAAAGATGCAACACTATAGCAACATCAGCAGAGACAGCAGTCAACTCATTCAATTCCGAGTGGGTTGTTTGATGCCAGAACAAATTTGCAATGTCGCTGTGATTTTGCGCCACTGTGACAGACAATTTGCGCTGTGCTCTGCCACTGCCACTGAGCTGAAAGCCTTGTGGAATGCGCACAAGCCATATTTAAAATGCTTTGAAGTTGCACCGACTCCAATTCCAACTCCAATTCCAATTCCCATTCCCATTCCAATTCCATTTCCAAGTCTACTGCCATTTTCAAGGCGTTGAAGAAACTTATGCTTGAATGGTTGCCCACTTGACACGATCAGAGCAGAGCAGAGTCGAGACGAGACGAGATCTGAGAGTTGGATCTGAGAGTTGTGGAGTCCAGTTTTAATTGCTGCCTTCAATGAATGAATGAATGAATGAGCTAACGGACACTTAACAGTCGACTGCCGCTTGACAAACTGACAAACTGACAATTTGACAAGCTGACTGCCCGACTAGCTGTTTTAGCTGTTTAACTAACTGCCAGCCAGCTACTCATTTCCGGAAGTTTAAAAAGAAACCCGTAGTTTATCTTTATCGCAGCTGTGTTGCGCTTTGCTCGAAAGTCATTAGACTCTGTCAGTCTGTCACTCTGTCAGTCTGTCAGTTTGTCAGTCTGTCACTCTGCCAGACAACTCTCTGGCTTGCTGTAAACGCAGACATTTGATCTCGGCTGTCAGCTAGACTCATGTCAAACTGTTTGGACAAGCTGCTCGAGTACATAATATCAAACAGATGCGATACAATTGCAACAATTAGTTAGCAATATGCAACACAATAGCTAATTGCTATAAAACTCGCATAATACTATAGACTGCTGTATAATTTTCCATATCAATTCATCCGTTCGCATAGACATTTTCTTACATAAGCCTGCCCAGACTTCTTTCTATAAATTTTAGTCTCAGATATGCCTCTAACCATAGAGATACTATAAGCAGAAGGTATTTTCTTATATATAATCCCCTTGGAATCCGTTTTTCAGAATATAGCTTCGTTTTGGAAGGACAATTAGATAAAGTAATCACTTACTCACCGTCTTATAGTGTAAAGCTGATCATTACATATTGGTTTCATATTTTCTATCGATCAGCTATCGATCAGATATCGATCGCACATTCTAATAAATGCAGAAAATAATCGATAACCTGATTGATTTGAATTTAGTTTCAAAAACCCAAAAAGAAAATAAATTATGGAAATCGTCAGTTAAGTTCGAAATAAACGAAGGTGGATCAAAGTAAGCTTTACGTAATTTTATATCAGATTAAAGCAATATATTTAGAAAAGTTGGCAGTTATTCTAAGCCACCAGAATTTAGTCCAAATGCGCAACTGACTGTCTTTTGGTAAGTGCCCACACTTTAAGACAAAATTATACGAAATAACCAAATAATTTTCTAGCCTCAAAATGCTTCCCTTGGCCCGTTTTGTGGGTCGCCAAAAATGGTATTACAATATTTCAGGGCGGGATTATGGTATTGTAGTCGTGAAAGATCAGCCTCAGCCAAGCGAGGAGAATAATGTGAAAGAGGAGCAGAAGGTAACCAACGTGGAAGAAGGGAAAGTGGCGTCCAGTTCCAAGCCCAGTGAACGTTATTTAAAATTCAAGGAGAAGCTACGATCCGAGGCGCCACTGCTATGCCTGCCCAAAGGCTTTCAGCATCCGGCACACGAGAAGGAGCCACTGCAGCCCTGGCCAAATAATACTAATCCACATACAGGAGAAATTGGTGGACCCAAAGGACCAGAGCCCACACGTTACGGAGACTGGGAGATCAAGGGACGAGTCACAGATTTCTAACAACAACGAAAGGAAATACGATTATATCTTCTACTCAGCTATTCAAAATTATGGAACTTCAGTTTTCGTAGATATTTCTTTTTATTTGTGGACCGGTAGCCAGAGAATCATTCAGCCTTTATCATTGCTGTTGTCTGTGCTTCTGCGAACGCATTACATAAATTTTCATTGTGTGGTTTTCCAGAATTTATGTTGCATCAACAATAAAATAAAAATTGATAGCCTTTTTTAAGCTGTACTCTTTCTTGTGTCTCTCCTCTCTCTCTCCAAAAAGAAAAAGGGTTCTCAGAATAGAGCTCCAGCTCCCATTATTTATGATTCAGGGGCAGAGAATCTTGCCTAAGTCGAAATATTTTGGAGTGTGTGCAGTAGTCGTCGATTCATTTGAAATTGAGGCGACAGTTTACGTGATTTTTATTTGAAAAATTCCCTTCTCTATTTTCTAATTTTGTAGCCAGGCCGCGTAGTTTTTGTGTAGAATTCGAAAGGGGTTTTAAAATCCCATAAATTCTCCATTTAGACACTCTAGAGAAATTGTCTGGTAGCCAAAAGAAATTTGGGAAATTTGCAGCTGTCTTATATGCTCAATTCTTGTCGACATTTTTGTGGTCTTCAGACTGTTAAGTTGGCTACATAAAAGGGGTTTCCACCACAATCCAAATAAATATAGCCATAGAGCAATTTAGTATAATATAAGCAGCTATCAAAGTGGAGATTTATGATCAGGCATAAGAAAATTGAGATAAATTGGTTTTTAAGTAGCCCGCTGCATACCAAAATCCCAAAAACAGAGCATTTCCAATTATAATTTGCTCAGAGTTGTATTAGAAAGGGGTGTAGAAATATGTTAAAAATATATATCTTTTAATTAGGACTCTTTTATATATATAATTCATTCAATCAACAAATCGAAAAAGAAGTAATATATATGAATTTGCTGATTTTAGAGGAGAGTGGGAGAGCAGAGAGAAATCTCTATATAAATCTTATAAAGATGGCATACTTTGCTGGCACGTCAAAGATGAAACATTGTTGTTTAATAAGGTGCCAGAATATCCTGTCAACAGATCTACAAATCTAAGAAGGAATCTTCAACAAGTTGGAATTCTTTTTAAGTAGGCGCGAAATTGCTCGTAAAATTGGAACGAGTGCCTCAACTATTTGTAGATCTAGATACAAAACGAATCCGAGAGAGAGAGAGAGTACCGAAAGACCCGAAAGAGATAATGTCTGAGACCTGAGACCTAAGGCCTAAGGCCTGAGGCCCCTGGGGCCTGTGGGGCGCTCCAGAACGAAGCGGGCGGGCAGGCAGCAGTAAACCGGAAAAAATCAAAGGCAAAACAATGATCAAAGCTGTCATTACATATCTCGGGGCGGTCTTTGATCTTGCACCGCACTTTTGGCAGAGCCCAAAGGCCGTGCATTATTTAATGTTTTGTTTTTTATTTGATTTTCACTTTGTTCTATCAATCAACGCCTACTACTTTGCGACGCGCCCCAGCAGGAGCCTGTCAGAGAGAGAGAGGCCAGAGATACATTCGGGATTCGGTTCGGATTTTGTTCTCGAGGCCCCATAAAATCGTTCTCTGTTTTTTCTGGCCTTTTTACACGCAATAAAGCCACATTAGCAACAACTACAACAACAACAGGTCGAGGAATAACAATTTAATTTCGTTTAAAAATAAAATAAACGAAATAATTGTTCTACTCGTCGAAAATCGCATTTGACGGATGAATTGTGTTGGGTCTGGGGCATTTAGAAGGAAGTCGAATAAGTTGTCCGAGAGAATTGTGTTGCCTTATTTCACCTCCCATTTATTGTCGGCTCATTTTTTTGGTATATATAAAGCGTATTGTGGTTTCTTGGAATTTATGAGGAATTTTCCTAGTTAAATTCTCCTTTTGATTGTGATTGATCTTTGATTTGGCTTTGCGAACGATCCAACTTTAAATAGATTTTCATCTTGTGCTTTTTTTTTCGTTGTTTTTGTTTTTGTTTTTGTGTACTGCAGGAATGTTTGTTATGCATTGCCTGAGGAAATATTTCTTTTCTTATGTTTTTCAAATTCCAATAATGATTGACTAGAGAATGCTGTGTATTAATTTAACTATAAAAGTCACTATCGATAACTCCGATTGTTTTTTATCGATGCTTTCTTTGACCGATAGGAGGCTAAATATCTGTAAAGTCGACTGTAAAATGCATTGCTTGAGAAAACACTTATTTTCTAATGTTTTTCAAATTCCAAAAATGATTGACTAGAAGATGCTACATATTAATTTAGCTATGAAAAATTAATTGCATATAAAAAGTTACTATCGATAACTTGGATTGTACTTCATCTTTTAGGAAGTATAAATAGGTATAAATATATATATAAATAGCATAAATAGGTAAAAATCTCTGTATAATCGGCTGTAAAACCTGATCTAGGTTATTATATACCTTATAGGCTCGAAGATCTGACTATTCAATACTAAATATACCCTTCTCCCTTACAATTTTCTATAGATAGTTTATTAAGTTATGCTGGAATATGTTTGTTTTGTGTTGTTTGGATTGTTGTAGGATATTCCCCTGGTTGAACATGATAATAAAGGATTTCCGTAACACCCTTAGTTTTAGACCGCATGCCGCTTTATCCTGGTTTCTTAATGGGCTTAACACAAAATATGCCCACAGTGTTAACCGTGTCTGAAATGCTCTTCTTCCCCCCTCGACCACTCGCATTGATTTGAGACAATAAATCTTGTGAATTTTTTTTTTTTCTTTTTTTTTGGAAAGTCATGGAGCGTCCATTAACTGCACATAGAAGGACACAAAGCGTATGCACAAGCCAATTATCTATAGACGACCCGGTTCCGCTGGATATTGGATTTATTTAACAAATTTTGTGGTCATCATAGAGGCATAAAATGCACGCCAAAGATGACATATGAATTTTTCTATGGCTGTGGCTAAAACGAAAGTGATAAACGATATGGAGAGTAACTTAAACAAGGAAACCGAAATCAGAGGAGTCAGAGGAGAAAAGGGAGTTGTCTGGCTGTCTGCCTGTCCGCCTGTCTGACAGTCTGACACTTTGGATATGCGCACAAATAACACTTAACACAATAACAAACAAACTTTTCGACTAATGACAGTCCAAGTAGCAAACAATTTATCCAATGCCAGGCAGCATGTCCTTTTTATGCGCCTTCAAGCAGCTACACAGCTAGAGTTTCCACTCAGTTTCATTTCCCTCCTGCCAAGTCATTAATCTTATTTCGTTTTGGTCGTTCGGTTGGTCGAAGGACTCCAGGACTCTAGGACTTCAGGACTCCAGGACTGCCTGCTCACAGGCGCAAGCCTCCGTCATCGTCGTTATCCTTTCAAGCGTGAACACATGCGATTACGCGTGGTGTGTGTGCCAGTTTCCGCATTTTCCTGTGCCAGGCGGCTGCCATGATTAAGTGCCATTTTGAAAAGTACTAAAATCCGGTCGGTCATGGACTGACTCCCACTCTCCCACTCTCTCACTACCCATTCCCCAGCTGCTCGCCAATGTCAAAGTGTCAATGATATATGTTATACGCCTCGATAAGACTCGCTCCTCTTCTCGCTGCTGCTCCCCTTGTCCTTCTCTCTGCCAGGATATGAAAAATATTGCACGTGGACAAAGCCGAGCTGGCGAAATCAGTGCACGTTCACACAATAACATAATAGTTGGCAATATATTTTAGATTTTCCGATTTTCCGTCTGCTTATTGCCACACACAAGGTGCATTGCGTCTGCTCCTTCTCCTCCTTCTGTTCACTCCTTCTGACGCCCTGTTTTTCTTGTGCACGTAATTTTTCTTATTTTCTTCATATTTCTGTGGGATTTTACGTAGCTCCCCAACCCCGAAAAGAGTCGAGCTGTTTGGGTAGCTTAGCGTTTTGAAATATTATTTGGCAATGACACGACACAAGGCTCATTCGATTGTTTTCTTATACTCTTTGAGAGGGTATCATAGTCTTGGCATGAAATATGTCCTATTATACCCGACTTTTTAATAAGAATATATATTTTTATTGGAATTAGAAGACGGGTTATATATTTTCAGATATGTGGGTCTAAAATTGATTTATTTTGTTTGAGCTCAATGAATTTTTAAAATAATAATGTTTAACTCCAGTCCACAATATAAATTATGCTTCTGTAAGGGTATTTCAATCTTCGGCTTGTCACTTTTCTTATATTTTTATATATTTATTTTTGCCTCCTTGCACTTTGTTCGGTTATATTTGGTATTTTTTTATGAGTTATACACAATAAAAGATTTTATGGGCTTGATTTATTGTATTGGAATGTTTCGGTATCAGGCTTACATAATCCAAATAGATCTTTAGTAGAAAAAGTATATTTTTTTACTGTGTAGTTTGGGTTCTATATGCGTTTTCCACTAGCCAAAAATACTAAATTTATTGCCCCATATTTTTTATGCTGCCTAAGTTGGCCTTAAGAAACTTTCTATTAGGCTAAGAGTTTCTTCGGATTGATCTCTTTCTATATAAAATATTCTTATGTAAATCTGAAGTTTCCATAATTGTTTCTTTGCTATAAAATTAAATGAAATAATAAGCTAAATATAAAAAATAAAAGCAGCTATATTCGCCTGCTGTAACTGAGCAGATCTGATAATTTTGCATAATGCTTTGGACTTGTTTATAGCGAATCGGTGGCTGCAACAGATGTAATTAATATTAATAGCCCCAGTAAATCAATCCACTCGGAACTATTCCCAACTCGGCAAGTAAGAGCGCAAATGCAATAAATTCATTAGTGAAAAATTTCAGAGCCGAGAGAAAAGCTGGGAGAGAAAAACGAAAAGAAAACAAGAAAATGAAAATAAACCAAATGCGAAGCGAACAGGAAACGCAGACATGGCCACAATATACAACAATTTACAACCTAAATCAAATGCAGTTGAATGACCAACACAGACGCCATAAATCACTGGCCAGTTGAGCCGCAGTCGGACGCGGACGCGGATGTGGATGTGGATATGGATGTGGAGTATCAGGATACATCCAATATTTTAGTAGACGGCGAGCCAAAAGATTCAAGAGCACACGACGAGGATGAGGGCGAAGGCAGGGCAAAATGCAATATGTTATCAAATAAAAATGTTACAAGTGACGACAGCGCCGAGAAGGATACAGAAGGGACAGGGACGCGAAGCGGGGATGAGGCCAAAACTGAAGAAATGTGTTGCACAAATTTATTAGAAATCCTAACTAACGAGCAATATCCTTGATAGGGGAATAGCTACACTCAGAGAAAAATAAACAAGCCTCGAAAATTCTCTCTTGATTGAGTCACAGCGACTGAAGTTCTGAAAACAAAAGTGATTTCAACAATTCTTTGAGTAAAATTGGGAATTATTATGAATAGTTTAAGTCTTAAAGTGAATAAAAAATGAGTGCAATAATGATTCAAATTAATTACTCTTTATTGAGATTAGAATAATTCATACTCAGATAAAATTCAGCCATAAATATCAATCAAAATTCTAATTTGATAGTAGAAATTTATATTCTTCGAGTCTTTAGTTCTATTTTCTTCAATTTATCCTGAGATTTCTCACAATGAATACTCAATTTATACCAAGTTCAAGAATATATATAAATAAATCTGAAGTCAGAAAATTTCAAAATTTAGTAGCTCTTTTTTTCCGAGTGTAGCTCAAAGGAAAAAGGGCGATAGAAAGAGCGTAAAGAACTGTATCGATGTGGGTCGGAAAAATCCAAGTGATGTGTCAAATGTTAAGACATTACAAAGCACTAAAGGCAAGGACATGGCAATAGCAACAGGAAAACAAATCGAACGTGTGCCCATTGCCATCAATCTTTTGTTTTTATTGCCAAGGAGCAGAGCAGCAGCAGCAGTCGTAGAATTTCTCCAGTTTTCAGTTGCCTTCCCTGCTGAGCGTTTCTTATGAACGAAAGAGCAAAGGAAAGCAAAGGAAGGACATGTGGTGCGTTGTTGTGTGCCCGACATTAACTCGACAGGATAACAAATCTGTTAAATGTGACAAACGAGCTGTGCCGTCTCTGACAGCCTTGTGTAGACGAAGTCGGTCAGACGCGTCTTAGGAGTTAAGTTGCCTGCCAATTTCCCTACCCGCTACCCGCTTCCCGCTGTGTATATGCCATTTTTCATTGACCTTTGTCAGTCGATTTTGTTGCTGCTTTGCTGAGGGCGAGTCCTTTTTCCCTATATTGCCATATTGCATAGGCGTGTAGGTGCCTAACGATGATTTCATGGTGGTCAAAATCTAATAAATTTTTACAAGTCGCCCTTTGTTAAGCGATAGTTTAATTTATGACCATCTTTTAGGCCATGGCCTGCATTACACAGCAGTTTGACAGTTTCTTTTTCGATAGCATCGCACAGTGGCCCCTCCCCTCCCATCCCTAATGTCACACCCTCTCCTTGCCGCTGAAGATATCATTTTGTATGCGTGTCACAGGTTGTGGCACATGTTTGACCTTCCTTGTTCCAGGTTCAGTTTGAGGTCCTTGCCTGCGCCTAAATAGATTCAGCTGCTCGAGATCCTTTTGATGACAATTTATTTATAACATGTTTTTCCACTCTTCGCCCTGATTTTCTTATCTCTGCTGTGCAGCTGATAGCAATGCGTGCAACGTCTTGCTTTCTTTATACACTGAGACAAAAAACTCTATCCAAATTTAAGTGATTTCTCTTTTAAAATACGGGTAATTATTTAGAAAAGAAAATGAAGTCCTTGGAAAATATTAAAATGTTTAAAGATGGCTTAAGCAATGGTTTCTTTGCGTAAATTAATTGATGCTTCAGCTGCTAAGTTAATATGTTAACAATTTTTAATTAAACAATTATTTTATGGCCTAAATACATCAGGAATCAGTGGAATATATAATAAAAAATAATACTTAATAGTCATTAATTTAGAATTTGTTAATGAGGACTTTCTAAGCCTTTATATTCATGACTATATTTTTCACTGTGATTTTTCTCTACAGTTGTGCGCAGGGTATTCTCTAGTTGAGCACATTTTTAACAACCAAACTCTTGGCCAAAATGTAAAGCAAATTTTATTGAAAACGAAAATTAAATCTTTCATTTTTTTATTTTTATTCACTCCGTCAACCGAGTGCAGAAAATTGTGTGGCTTTCACTTTAGTTTATGAAGCAAATTTCGGAATTCATTTTGAAAAAATTCCCGTTCTTTTTGATGAAGAAAAAAATAGTACCACGTCATGAAATATATTCATATTTATACAAATATATATAGAAAAAAAAAGGAATGTGAAAAGGCGTTGGTGGGCCACAAGTCACGCCGCAAAGGCAGAAGACAGAGTTTTATGGGATTAGGCAATATGCTTTCTGGCGTCTCGGGATTTTTCTTGGCCTGCTTTTGCTCTGCGATTCTCTCCACATAAATATTCTGGCTAGTTGCTGCCAGTGGGAGATTTAATATTGTTTATGAGGCGTCGCCATAGTCAAAGCCAAATTAATTAAAATATATGCACTGTTGGCCAAAGAAACAAGAGAAGAGGAGAGGAGAGAGGAGCCACTGCAAATGCCGTTGAAATAAATTATGGCATTTAGTGTGAAAAATGATCATCTACTTAAATTAGTCGAGCAAATTTGTTTATGCAACTACAAAGTGAATATTAAGTAATCCCCCCAAACAGGATTTCAAAAGAATTGGGTCAGAATCGGGTCTCAAGGGAAAGCTTAAGATGTCCAATTAGGTTTAACTAATCTATTCTACTTTATATGTATTATTGAATCATCTCCTTTCACCTGACGGAAGATGAAATTTGAATAATACTGAAAGTTTCCAACAAGCAGGGATTTTGGAAAACTCCGTTCCAAAGGAGAGCCAAAAGAAGCTATTATTTATCTAGAAAACCTACTTTTCTTTAAGAGCTACTGCTACAATATAAAAGTTCATTCTGATCCATATAATTCTATCTTAAATCGCACAAACTGCTGCCGTTTCATAATACTTTCTCACTGGGAAAATCACTTAGTATTCGCACAAAAAGTCACTTTATCAAGTTCAATTTTTCTATTCTTGTTTGCTCTGTCGATTGCTGTCGAAAAATGTATTTGACACAACAATTTTGTTGCAATTTGCAATATGTTTTGTTCGACCCAGAAACCGAACCCAAAACCGAACCCAAATCGAGACCCAAATCCCGTTCTCGCCCGTCTTCCCCTCACCACACCTTGCCCGTCTGACTGATACATTGATTTGTCCCCTGATTGTAAATTATTGCTTTGACCATTTTGTATTGCTGCCAATATTTGAATGGGTCTCGTTTTTCATGCGTCTCTATTCTTGTTTTTTTTTTTCTTCTTTCCTCCTCTTTTTTTTCATTTTTCTTTGCTTATTCTCTTTTCTGTGTTGGCAGGACAACCATTTTTCAAACCGGAAGCTTGCATTGTGTAATTGTTTATCTAAATGCTGGCAGTTGCCGGAGCGGAAATGTGAGTTTCAGATACTCTGGATACGAGCATTGTTGACATTCAGCACTTTTCGTGCAACTCCTATCTACACTGAGAGAAAATACAAGTATGTATTGCAGGAAAGTGTAGAAAATTCAGGGTTTATGCCATGCATGAAGAAAGTACCATTCGATATAAGGCAAAATCGATATAAAATATAGGAAATATTCCTGAAATTAAAATTGTATTTATTCTTTTATATATTATAATACTTTTCAGGGTATAATTTTTCTGAGTGTAAAAGTATTTTCGTTGCAAATGGCTAATGATTTATGTGACACTTTTAATATGTCGCGAACTTGACCAATAATTGGCTTATACAAGCAGAAATACAAGTAAAAACAGGGAAAATGGAAATGGAATGGAAATTGTGAATGGGTATTAAATAAATGGGCAAATTGTGATAGGGGCGTGCAAATGTGCAATGCGAAAAGTGCAAGGAACGCACAGGAAATGCATAGAAATCTCTAAAAGTGGTCCACACACAATATGGAAATTGACTTCTATTGTCATTTTTATTGCCCTCACTAATGGTCTTTGGCTTGTCAAGCTGAATTATGGCTCTGTATATTTATGTAGGTGCCCAGGATACGGTCAGAATGTGAGGGCGGTCAAGGATAACGGCTGAGTTTGAAACAAAGCCCGAAATCGTCTCACTGCCTCGGCAGGAGACAGAAGTCAAACGAATTTATAATTTATTACCAACCATTTACTGCAGTTGACCCTAAAGAAACCGAATCCAGCCCATTTTCCCATCCAAACCGAATTATTGTTTTCATATGGTTTCCAGTTTGTCAGCAGCAGCAGGAGCACCCGTAAAAGCAGATGTAGTCCGACCGTCTCTGACCTCAGCAGTTGTCCACTAAGTAGGGGCGTTTATCCTGCTGAGTATACCAGAAAGTGCTAAATAAAATGCTTAATTTAGAAAATAAATCCATTGTCGGAATTAAAATCTATTAAGAACTAAGTTTAGTAGATAGGTATTGTCATTGGACTCTTTGTCGCGAGTTCAACAAGATATAGCATTCCATGTTCTGATATATATATCCCAAGTTATAACGATTAGATCGAGGCTAACTGGATCGAAACTCTCTCTCCCTTGCTATAAAATTCACCTCTTCATCACTTAGAATCCTTATAACTTTGTCAAAAGCTGTCAGATCTAGGAATGTTATACCATTTAGAACTCGTGGAAAATCCCAGATTCCCACCTGCAATAATTTGGATTTTAGAGGGAAGTCATTTTTGAGAAGAAAAAGTGATGGTACCCCTAGATTTTTTTTAATACTTTGTTATAGTTCTCTTTGTCGTTATTTCAACAAGGTATAACATTCCACGATCTGACATATATATCCAAAGTTATAACGATTAGAAGGAGTCTACCTGGATCGAAACTCTCTGTCTCTCCCTTGCTATAAATTTTATTCACCTGTTCATCCCTTAGAATCAATATAGGTTTGCCAAATAGCGTCAGGTCTAAGAATGGAATACCATTAAGGACTGGTGGAAAATCCCAGAATCCCACCTGCAAAAATTTGGATTTTTGAGGTAAGTAATTTTTGCAAAACAAAACGTGATGGGCAGCAAAAGATCAAAATAATTGCAATAAATTAAGTATAAAATATAACTTTATATTGTGTTATATTCCAGGGTATAACCACATGTATCAGCTGGTAATTTTATAATTAAATAAAATACAGTTGGTTAATCAGCTCTATCATTATTCCTATCGCAGGGCCTGTCTTTTTCCTGTAGCTAATCCCAAAACGCTGTAAGACTTAGACAAAGTGTCATTCTGCGCATTGTACATCGATTCTCGGTTTAAGCTGAATACTTGTAGGGTTTTACCACTAAATACTCAGATATTGTGTACGATTTCTAAGCCAAACAGCTCAGTTGAAGCGGCTTAGCGGGAATTGGAATTAGCCTTATCAAAGAAGCCCCAGAAATAGCAAGACTAACACATGTAAGCAGTGGCGGGCTCTACTACCAAATTATAGGGCACTTTTGTTAAGTTTTCATTTATCACCTCTGCCTGTGTTGCAGGGCATAGCAAAAGGCGACTAGACCCGCAATTAAAAGTCAATTAGGTTAAGGCCAGAGACACTTACTCGCCTAGCCGCAAGGATAAAAGGATGCGGGCTTAGGGCAGCTGCTGACAACCGCACACTGCTAATTGTTGGTTATACATGATGAGTGCCAAGTGAATATATATATATATATATATATACTTGTACTCATATATAATCTAGCCAACCTTCCAACCTACAACTATCCATTCAAAGGAGCTGACAGACGACACAGAAAAAAAGGTAAGCCGAACAAACCTTTTTTGCACCTTGCACATGCCAAACAAAGCAGACGTTTTACTCCGATGCAGAACGAATTTTGTATGCTCTATAGAGAAATTATAGTGAAAAAAATACTCTTGGATTTATAATTGAAACTAGTCGATTTATCAAGATTTATTTGCAAATTTATGTAAGCATTTGATAGAAATATAAAAGCATATTTGTTTAATACAGAAATATACTATAAAAATTATATATATTAATTGAATTAAGAGCAAAATTTATAGTACCATTTAAGAGTATCATGGCTAATTCATGGACAGTAAAAATAATACAAAAAAAAAGAAGAGAATAAACTGAATCAGGCCAAAGAGGCGTCGTCTTAGCTGAAAAACAATGCAAGACGACAGGAAGTGCCAGTTAATAAGTACGTTGAGTAGGTGTGACCAGGAGTCGGGACAGGACTCCTCTTAGGCTCCGCTGAGAATAGCGAGCGAAGAGCGGAGAGGACTGAGGACTGGTCCCAAGTCGGCATGTGACAAAAGTGGGTAGAGCTGTGGAAATGCCACAAGCCAAGGGCTTCTGGGGAAAGACGGTGGCGTGGAGGTAATGTCAAGGGTCTACCAACTTCTGTCTGGTGTGTTTGTCAGCTTAACAAACTGTTAAGCACTTACATATGTATGTGGGAGGCTTTCTCTGATATATATACATATATTATATATATTATACACTGGGCAAAAAAAGTAATACTTTAAAGTAATAAGCAGCTATCTAACAGCCAAAAAAAAGCTTAGATTTGCAATATGTATTTGCCTGTAAAGAGCTTATTTAAATGAAGTATTATTAAAAATAATTTCTCTCTATTTTATTATTAAATTAAATATATTTTCGTGATCTTTATTTATATGATGGAACCTGTTATTAGGCAACTGAACACGCGATTGCTGCTCTTCAATTTAGTACTTAAAATAATAACTTGGCTGGCATATTTTATTATCTAAATTAATAATAGTTTATTAAGCTAATAATATTTTAAGCACTGCACTTAAAATACCACAAAATAATATATTATTCTACGACATTGAAAGGAAGGTCTAAAATTCTACGAAATATTTTATCATTTATCTCGGCTGGAGATAAGTTCCCAAAGCACAATTCATTATATATAAATAAAGTACTCAATTACTCAATAAATAAAGCTATCATTCATTCAAAACTGATGCTGAAAAATGTACATTTAATAGTGGATACCATAAAAAACGCCAAAATATGTTGTAGTGGATGTTATCCCATTAGACAACTTCTGAAGTGGCTCTTTTTTTGCCAAGTGTTGGCATACCTAGCCTTTTTCGGGCTAGAGGCAACTGAGTACTCAGAAGTGAATAAGTACGAATACGAGAACGAGTACGAGAACGAGTGCAAGTATAGGCGGTAAAATTCAGTCAACCGCATTAAGTATTTAAGCACTCAACTCAACACGCACTGCAGACTTTGCAAGTACGAATACTCATACTCGCATTCGTATTCGCTTTCGCATTCGTATTCGTATGGCTTGGGGTTCAGTGAATATTCGCAGTCGTTTTTGTGAATATCTCACCCCGACAATTTGGCATTTGCATCGCTTGGTTAGCATTTTTCCACAACAGCGAATACACTTTGAGGTAGCTTTTCCGCTAATGAACGCATTAGGCTAGGCTCGTAATACGCTCTACCCCTCTGCTATATATATATATATATATATATATATATATATATATATATCTGTATAGTCGTATATTGCACTAAGTATTTACACCTTGTTCTCGGCTTAGTTCTCTTTTATGCACTTTGCTTCTTAATGCCGCCTAACACCGGTTTGCCTATTTTATTAAGTACTTAACATGTTGAGCTCTTCTTTCTTCTCGCTTCTGGCTGGTCGCTTTCCCTCTTTCCTCTTCTCTTTACTCTTTGCTACACCCAGTCCAAGCCATATTTGGGTTCACTGTGGATACAATTAGAGGCATGCTACAGTTTTGTTCAGGTACGCTGAATTACACAACGTTTGAGGTTAAGCGGATTTAGTAATTATCCGACTCAGAAAGGCAACCAGGCAACTGTTCTCGCTTTTGATCCTTCCCCCTTCCCCTGGCCACTCAGGGGTGGTATATATATACATTTGTTTATATATATAATTGCTACGAGAAATAGATTTCTTTTCAATTAAATATCTTTTTAATTTGCATATTAATGACAGGATTAATAAAACACATTTTCAGAGAGCTTTGGTTTCAAGTATCCTTGGAAGATAATCCCCAATTTGATACCAAGTTTTATTCGAAGGAATCTTGAATTTTTTCTTAAAATCTTTGATAAGAAACTTGGTTACAAAATTGTTATAAAATACCTAAAATGTAGTCGGTAAATTCATGGAAAGTCTCATAGAGAAAAGGTCCTAAAACAAAGTCCAATACTGCTCCTTAGCTCCAACCTACCAGCCGAAGCTTTTTCCAACATTTTTGTGGCTTTAAGCTTTGTCCATAATTATTGTTAATTACATATTTATATTACATTCCATACTCGATACTCCATTCCATACTCGATACTCCGCCCAATAGTTTTCCCAAGTAAATTCCGATCATGCTCATTTACACGTGCGCCCAACCGAGTCGGATTGACAATTTTCCGAGGGAAGGGAAGAGACTGGGCTGGCAACTAATTTGGGTAGGAGAACAGTTAATAAAATCTAATATGCTTGCCACAAAATGGTTGTTTGGGGTTTGTAATTATGCACGTTAATTTACTCCTCATTCTCCCCCCTTTGGCTTTAACACTAATTATATATGCTGCCCGAAGAGCCTTGCAGAGAGGAGGGCGGGGGAAGGCCCAAACAAACTTCAATCCCAGTAAAATCCCAAAACTTGTATGCGAGTTTACTGCAGGTTAAATTTTCCTTCCTTTCTCCTCTTTCTCCTCCCTTCCCCTCGTTCGTATCTGTCTGCTGCTTATAAAATTGTTCATTCCATTTGTGTGGCCGCATGGAAATTTTCATTTTATTGGCGCCGGGAGCGCTGTCTCGTTGATAAACCCCTCCAAAAAGTAAGTACACTGAGAGAAAGAACAGGTTCTGAAGTTCGAAGAGGACTGAGTAGTTAATTTTTTTTCTTAAAGTATGAATCAATGCCATAATTAGCTGTAAAAAATTGGACTAAGGCTGAATCTACTCCAATCCAATATTCTAAGTTCAGTTCTGAAATGATAGAAAGAAGAGAAAAATCGAAGAAAATATTAGAATATTAAAAAATAGACGTATAAATTGTTTAAAGCAGTTTATTTTGAAGCCTCAAATAATTCTTAAGGATCTTTTAAGGATCCTCCTTACATCCCTTTTTTACTGAAGCTGAACTAGAAGCAAGGCAGATATAAAAATTTTGAGTAATTCTTAAAGAAAATATTAATAATCCAAGCTCAATCGTGAATTCTTGAGAGACGAGGCTAGAATCCGTTTGTTCGAATCGGCTATTTTTTCTTGTATTGAAGGCTTTTAAAGAAAGTCCTGTTCTCATTTTAAGCTCCTTTTTTAGTACTTCAAGAACAAAAATTGTTAGCTGTGGCCTCTTCAAGAACCAACCTTTTTTTTTCAAATCTCGTTCTTATTAGTTTTTCTCGCAGTGTACAGAGTACCAGGGCATACCAAAGTCCTATAAGTAATTGTCATCGTAGTTCGGTGCCTCCTCGAATTTGTCTCTGCCCTTCTTCTCCCCCTGCAATCACCATACACCTCCCCCTCCTCACTCCATTGACATTTATATTAATTAGGCGTCGCTGGGGCTGCCTTCCTGTCGTCGTCTACGTTCTTATCTGCCCTCTGCTATCAACAAGGACGTCTTTGGCTGTGGCTTGTTTTACAAGTTGCCTGCTTAGGCTTGGATCCATCTTCTCCTCCATTGCCACCTTTCCCTCTCCCTCTCCATCTCCCTCCTGAAAGCAGACATTTTAATTGCTCAAAATTGATGATAATTAAGCCAATATACATATTTGTACTGCCTGCGGAGCAATCGGAAGCAGAGCTGAAGCTCAAGCTGAAGCTGAAGCCGAGACTCGTGTCTTTGCGATTGTTTTCATTGGAGGTTGGGGCATGTTGGCATATTGATTATGCATTTGTTTCACTGTCATACGCTTTAATGGATTCCAAAACATAATTAAGGATTAGGTATGCGATTAGTTTAGCAATATTTGCATTTTAAAAGTACCTTGGATAACGTATAGATTGCTAGCCGTTGATTTTCGCATAATTAAGCTGTAAAACTATCGATAGTATCTTGATGGCATTAGCTGAACTATCTCTTGTAGCTCGATAGTTTCGATTAGCTTTTAAGAGTTTGTTTTATTTAAATTTTACTTGGCATTTAATATATAAATTTACTAATAAATCGTAGCCTTATAATACTATCGGTAATATATCCATTCAATTTAGTTTAGATTGTTTTCTATTGCAGTATGTTCCATATTATCGATTGCACCCACTTAGGACTCAGTACCCACATTAACTGGCATATCGAAGACTGGAAAAATCTATCAATTGTGTCTCGTCTATAATAGTTTATTTATCGATTAGTATCGCTTAGCTTTGAGGTAAGTTTGTTTTTAAAATATGGTTTGGAACTTAATATACAAATTTACTAGTACAACACCTAGCATACAAAAATAATAATAAAAATAATAAACATATATAGCAAAAAATAGTCTGGTTTTATTAGATTTGTTATGGGTTATCGACACTATCGATTTGCTTTTAATAGTTGTAGACATAACAAAACTATCGAGGGGGTTTTTCATGGACTGCAGATAGAACTCCGACTTATGCTCAATAAATAAAAGTTACTGAGCTCTTAATGTAGCAAACTTAATTATAGAAATACAATTTTCACATTAATTTACTATTTTAAAAAAAAAAATCAGTTTTTATTTTTAGAAATATTTTGAAAAACGAGTGAAATCTTTCGATTTCTCCACAAGTATCTGCCGAAGAATAGACTCGGGCAGCTGGCCACTAGGAAGTTAAGTCATTAATTATGTGTCCATTAATTCATGGAAATCATTTCCAGAAATTACAGCTACTTAAGTATTGTCATAAAAAACAGCAGAGAGAGAGAGAGAGAGAGAGAGTATAAAAAATACATTAGCATTTATTAAAGCGACCAGGGAAGCGTGCCCCGAGAATTGCGCTGCGCGTGTGTGCATCCCTTTTCAGCTGGAATGCATTTTATTTTAATTATGCCACGTAGTGTTGCCCAAAGGGGCAACTTAGGGTAACGTAGGGGATTTTGTGTGTTCAGAATTTCCATGAAAATTCTACGTAATTATTATGCCTTGGTGCGGTTCAATTCGGTTCGTTTTACGGCTTGTCAACGCCGCAAAATGCTGCAAACGTGTTTGGAGCATGATTTTTGTTACCATTTATATAAAAGGCGTAGAAAAGTCTGGCGCCGGGCACTTGGTTCTACGGATGCCAGGGGCGTAGTTAGAAATTCGAAAAAAGGGGTCATTTTTAATGTTAATCCTTTGAAGCGTTCCCTAAACCGACTAGAATGGATGGGCTTAGAGAGCAAGACTCTGGTCTCTGGAACTTACCTTTCCCATGGACGTAGCTCAATTTCCAAACAGGGGAGACCCCTTTTATGTTTTGTCAATATGATTGTTATACTTTCAGTGGGATTTATTGCCATTCAGCTGGGTTGACTTTCTTGGAAACTTTGGCTCTGGCTACGCCCTTGGGTTATGCCCCAAAAACAAACCCATCCCCGAGCTGCTAGGGAGGGCGCTCCTATATATATATATATAAATATATGTATGCCAGATAAAGAGTGGCCGATAACTGCTCAAGAGATATATTAATCAGCAGATCGTGCGACACTCGCCACTCCCGAGTACGTGTGGGTTCCCATTTGACGAGTATTATTATTTTCGTTGCATGAAAATTATATTTTTATGGCTTCGTAGAAAAAAGAAAACCACACAAATTTGTATGTAATTACAATAAAAACCCATAAAAAGCATCATAAAATTTAAAGGTGAAATAGCTTAAACATTCATAATTTATTTTTCGTGTGGCAGGAAGTCTCGGGAGTTGGGAATTATCAAAAAAAAAAAAAAATTAATTTATTATTATGACACAATTTTTATGTATTGTTGTTTTGGGTGCGGAGTTTTCGAAAATTTACGAGTTGAATTTTATTGCGTCTGATTTCTGTTTGCTTTTTATTTGGGTAATTTCAGAACTATTCCCTTTGGGCGCGTGTAGCGCCAGATTTCCGTTCTAACATTCAAATATTCTCGGACATTTATTATTTATTGAGAAGGTAATTGCATGTTTCCCATATTAATTAATAAAGGTGTTGGATTCCTGTAATGGGGAAAGGGGCAGCAATTCTTGTGGCGCCAGCGGAATATGTTCTTTTCGGGGAATTTTGGCTAGCTTGCCAAATGAATAGATAATTTTCTGAAAATTTTAATAGAATTTCGAATACAAGTTTGAGTTTTATTTGAGCTCTATGCAGCTTTAAAGTTGGCCATATTTTAGTTAGTTTTTAATACTTTCTTTCCATTAAATTTCCAAAAATATTGAAAGGCTTTTGAGACTTATTTCAACTTCATAGAACTCTCAATATTTGGCTATTCTGATAGAATTTCGAACACAAGTTTGAGATTTATTTGAGCTCTATGCAGCTTTAAACTTGGCCATATTTTAGTTAGTTTTTAATACTTTCTTTCCATTAAGTTTCCAAAAATATTGAAACGCTTTTGACTCTTATTTCGACTCCATAGAACTCTCAATATTTGGTAATAATTTCTAAACCTTTCCTAATACTTTCCTTTCCTTTGTTTTATTCTAATTTAAATGATTTATATAAAATAATTTATTCTAATGGCTGTTCAAGCGAAAACATTATCTGAAATTTGAGTTAAACGAATGGATTCATTTGATGAATGACAGCTAATTGGAGAGCGCGTTGAGTGTCCTGTTATTAACTCACGGCCTTTTACTTTAATCAAGCTCTGAATGCGAGGCACAGGTCCGTTATATATAGCCCTAAATGATGGCCATAATAAACCAAAAAAGGATGCCATTAAAAACGGTTTTTTTTATGTAGTGAAAGGCGTTCGAGCCAAGTAGAAAACGTGCGCTAAATCTTTGATGACTTTGCGGCGCCAATGGGCCAATTTTCTTCTACATATCAGAAGAGATACTCCGACTCCGACTCCGACTTCGACTTCGAACTGAGAAGATCGACTGTTTTATTGTGACTTCCGTTGCGAGACATATGGCCATATATATTTCTGTCTGACTTTCGGCGTCAGACATTAATAATTCGCTTGGGCAGGCCATAAAAATATGTTTGCATAGAATTCCAGTGGCATCCTTTGATCTAGAGGATGGCTATGCAGCTCTTGGCCTGTCAGCCAATTTGGCACGTAATTTAATATTAATTTGTTAAACTCCATAAAGGCGCCTCCCACATCTGTGAAGAGAAAACAGAGAGGGAGCAGGGAGCAGGGTAGAGAAATCCATGCTGCACCATCAGAAAAGATTACAGATCCACCACTCGTTAGTCGACTTAAACGTTTTCATTGTTATGCGTTGAGGCAACGCCTCAGTGAATCCCTGGAACGATGCAGTATCCGCAGCTGAGGATGGCTCTGGCTCTGAGCCTCTATTACACTCAGAGAAAACAGTGAGACTTGATTAGAGATCAACTAAAATTTTCCACACTTGAAATCCAAACTGAATACTAAAGCTGAATAGAAAAGAAAGTGAAGTTTTAATTTGGAAATGAATTTAGTATTTTGAAGCTCATCTTTTCTCTGAGTGTATCTGTATCGGAGCTCTTGGGCGCAGCGCTTCTTTTATGTTTTGCTCGATATAATTATGAAGCAAACCCACTTGTAGCTGTCGGCCCTGTCTGAAATCATCATCATCGCCCCGTGGGATGCCACGGCATTTTCTGTGGCGTTGACTGTGGCGTCGACTGCGGTTGCTGCTGCGGCTTCGGCTGAGGCTGCAGCGTTGGCGCTGCCTGATTGTTATGTATTTTGATAGGTTTCAACGAAATCAGCGCCTTAATAGCTAGTTGCATGCGAACCGAGTTCGACCCTCGCCTTTAATTATTGAGCAGTGTTCGACAAGTGATTATACGGCATTTGTGTCGTGAGATGAGGCCGCTCCTTCACTTCTCCACGCCTTCCCTTCGTCTCCTCTCCTACCTCTTGCCCCAGGGCCTTAGCTCATCATGCATCAAGCGGAGCTCAGAGCTGGGAGAGGAATCATCTCTCAAGGGCAAAAAAGCAGTTTGCAGTGATTATGCTTTTAGCTTAGTTAAACACCGTATAGAACGATAAACAACGAACGGTTTCTGGGAATAAATTACGACTACGAAAAGAAGGATTCACCAAGCCAGGCAAATATTTATTTTGCTTTTTACAAAACCCTTCGAACTCCAAGTAATTTTACGCTTGAAGCTGAACCGGAACCAAATAAAAAAGGATAAGGAGTGAAAAGTGTTTCTTCCTATATTTCATTTAATATTTAATATATTGAGTAATATTTATGCAATATTTTGAAATCTTTCTTTTATGTATATTGAGACTATTTTAAATCTATTCCTCTTAATCTCAACCCGAAGCTGGAACACTGTTCGAACCCGTGAACCGAAACTATGTAATCATTTTCTTCAGCAGCTTATCAGATTTTGCGTTCAAAAATCGAAATTCGAAGCGCTGCTCGAGGAACTATTTACTTAAGGATCTTAAGGGTCTTAAGGATCAGCTGAAGGTTATGCAATTCCCAATAAATGCTACCTAAAGCCGCACAGGACATTTATCAGCTACCGTTTAAGACGCTGTTAAACAAAGAATGAAGAACACAGAGCCGAGGAGGGTTTATTGAATCAGTTGGCTGGAAACTGCAACAAATTGCATAAGAGTCTAACATTTTTGGCAAGGACATGCCCTACGGCCCACCCAAAATGACAACGACACCCCGGAAAGAAAAGACAGAAAGAAAAGGAAAAGCAAAAGCAAACGAACAAACAAAAGAAAGGACAATAAATTTTGGTTTTCTTCTTTTTTTCTTTTTGGGTTCTTGTTTTGCCTAAGCTGAAAATAAAATCCATTTATGGTTACGCTTATGGTTCAATTAACACTTTCAATGGCAGCAGACAGACAGGGAGAGGAGAAGGAGAGACAGACAGCAAGCACAGCCCAGATTCCAGATTCCAGACAGACAGATATACAGAGATATATATCTGCTGGGAGGGAGAATGTACGTGAGCGAGTCTTAAGGGATTCAAGAACAAGAAGAAAAACTGGAACTCTCGCTCAACAGGGTTGCTGAGACAAAGGCCAATCATTAAGACAATACGCGTGGAGAAAGAAGAGTCACAGAGGATGTCATAAATTTCAAGTGTAACACCAAATGTCGCTTTCTCCTCATTCCATTGTGTTCTCCTGGGTTTTATTAATTCCACACAAGTAAAACAAAATATAGACCAAATGGAAGAAAGTTTTGAACCAGGTGAGGATTCGAACCGATTCAAAACACTTGGAAACCTGGCAAGAAGATCAAAATAGAACAAAAATTGAAGAAAGTTTGGAACCAGGTGAGGATTCGAACCGAAGAAAAGCACTTGAAATCCTGGAAAGTAGATTAAAATAGAGAAGAAATTGAAGAAGGTTTGGAACCAAGTGAAGGTTCGAACTAATTGGAACCCTTCCTAATAGAGCAAAATATACACCAAATTGAAGAAAGTTTGGAACCAGTTAGCTCGATTTGAGGGTTCGAACCATAGAAGAAGTAGAAGGAAAAATAGTCAAAATTAAAGAAAAATTTGAATTAATTCGATTATTCTTTTATTATTGTTCGATTTGATGTTTCGAACCCAAAAAAAACCTTTGGGAAACTCGGCTTGAAGCAGTTCTGATTCGAGACTTGTTTCACTTGTATAAAAACAAATTTTTTCTTTTTAATTAAACTATAATATAAGCCTTTTGCTCATTTTTATTATAATAAGCACTGATTGTCATACGATAAACGATAAACCAAACTTAAACTTTGGCTATTTCCCAGCTGACTCGGAAACGGAAAAAGGTTGAAATTAAGAATTTCGAGCTTAAAAACAACCTTAAAATAAGAACTTAGAGGGTATTTTATTATATTATTTTTGAAACGAAATTAAAATAATTTTGAAACAATTATTTACGTTATTTTCCTAGTGAAAAGCCTTAGTTCCTACAACATTGAAGTGGTTCAACCTAAACATTCCCTTTAAACGAAAATGCGAACGTGCCCAAGATTAGGTTCCAGATTATTGATAGTAAAACAAGTAGGAATGATGTCTTTCTCTATTTTAATACAAATTTCGCCGAATCGACTACACAGAAGACAGTTTTCCGAGCAAGTACGTGCATAGAGTATTATTATAGGTATAAAAAAAAGTGAAGAAAAAAAATGTAGTGCTACACGTTTCACGACTTCTCCGAAGCAATTATCAGACAAAAAAGAAAGAGTTATAATTTAAGTTGAGCATTTATGAATGAAATTTTTGTTGTGGCCTCAGATTAGAGTTAAGAGATGAATAAAGTGTGAGTGGAATTCGTGGAAATGCGTTAGAAAAACGCATAAAAGTCCAAGACACTTGAAATATGTTGTGGCTTCTGCTGCTTCTGCTGCCTGCACTACTACAAGTAGTTAAAAACCTGTTTGAAATTTATAGCTTCCGTTTCGTCCCAAGAAATGGGATTTTTTTCTCTCTTTTTCTTGACCAAATAAACAGTGAAGAAACTAAATAAATAAAGCCACTCATGTTTGTAATCAAAATATGAATAGATACCCGGACCAGGCCAGAGAAAGACGACGAGGAGATGTGTGACAATAAGGCCACAAAATGTGCCCATATGCATGGGGAGTACTCTGGACGCTGGGACCAGCAGAAGGATCAGGATAAACACAAATAGATGGATAGTCACTGTACGCAGACCCACTTGAAAAAATAAACAATGACAAAAATTTCACAAAGTACTTAAATGCAACGACAGCAACAAAAACAACTGCAGCTTGTTTCAGGGAGGGAAAAAAAAGTAGAAAAGTACTTTTCTGTTCCGGTCCACACAGAGCAGAGAGAGCCCAGGGAGAGGGCTCTATTTTCTTAGGATGAGGCAAAGAAGAGCTGCCAGACGGCAGCCCACAGTAATGAAAACACAACAAATTCTAAATACAAAATAAATAAAAAACTCAACAAACCGAAAAATGCCACACGCTGAGCACTGAGCACTGAGGATTGAGGGCTCCGGGTTCAAGCACCACAAAATGGCCAACATCACAAAAGGTAAACGAGTTCAGGAAGATAATACTTATATAGACGAGTAGGACGGGAAGGACGAGTTGTACTGGCTTATTATGGCAGACAGCCAATTAAATCCTCATGGCGGTTCAATTTATGTGAGAGAGTCGACATGTGTGAGCCGCTTCAGGAGGCGACAATTGATTAGCAGTGACAGATGTGTTAAAAAGGTTACAGAAAAGGATATATAACAAAATTAATGCTTATAAAAATCTGGGATTTACCTATCCTTTAAAGCAGGATCAGAAAATTTGAATAAATATTAATTTAAACGAGCCAAAAAAGGTCAGTTTTCGGTCAGCATTTAGCAGGAAAAATCGGTTTACTTTATATAAAAAAAAAGAGCTGAAAACTGGATTTGGTTTTTCACATTTTCTATGATTAATGTGAATTTACATGCTGTGAAAATGGGCTATTAAATGGAAATTTCTTAAACAATTTTATTGGTATTTCCATTAAGGACTTCCACTATTTTATGGCTGAATAATACACAAAGTTCTTGCTCAATGCCGAAATATAAAATTCTATTGTTGCGATAGTTTTTATTGGCCGGATGTGTTCATGGCAGCAATTAGTAGAATATAAAAGCTTTTTATGATTGTCGTTAAATTGAAGCACATCGATTTATACTCTAGAAATGGGCTAGAAAGGGCATATTAGTCAAATTACTGAATGATTTACTGATGTAGTAAAATTTCCTGATGGGTATACAAAAATAAAGATGCCTCTAAAGGTTTCAAGACCTTAAAATGGTAGACATAAAAGATTCTCTGCTCTGAGACTCTGTACAGGGTATCTCCCAGCCGAGCACTCGCCACTGCAATACTCTGGCTTATTTGGTTAAACGAGTTTATAAAGTGATTAGCAACCAATCGAAAAATCATTTGTATGTGCTTGTCACACATTCTGAATAAATCAATTGACTCGAAATTCGAATCAGGAAAAATTAAGAATGCAAAACGCGTCTCAAAACTCACCTGGGTCATTAAAGACCAATTCTAGAATCGAGCAAAAAGTTTATTTTTTTCGAAATCAGGCAATAATATTATATAGATAATCAACTTGTTTTAGACGCTGCGAAGAGCTGTATATTTTGTTTGAAATTAAACCAAATATTTCGCATAATTTTGAGCGACAAATCAGAGAAAAATTTGTATTCAAGCGTAGGCAAATAATATCATAAAAATAAATAAAATACAAAGTCCGATTCAGATATTACGAGTATATATGGAATGCTTAAACAGTAAATTGCCTGTAATCGTGCATCTCAATAAGGTTTATTTATGGGCGGGGCCGGGGGCCGGGAGCCGGGGGCCTGGTATTATCTGATGGTGTCACAAAGTGGTAGATACTTTTATGTGGATTTTATAGGGATTTCTTTTTCTCTGCTTTTGCTGGCAAAAAAAATGATATGTGAGTTGAAAACTAAGACCCATTTTGGGTCAATTCTTATCTGATTTTTGGGGCTACGCGTTGGGTGCGCCAAGATCATACGAAAAAAAAAAACTTGGAATTTATTTATTTTCATATTTGCGTAAACATTTCAAACAAATCAAAATTCAGACGGCGCCAGCAATTTAAAAACCAATTGTGGTACAAAAAAACGAATACTGAATCCCATCTGCGTTTCGGGTGCCTTTGTCGGAGGGTTATGTAAATCGAGGCGATCAAAAGAAAACCAAGAAAAAGCAGGAGAAGCCGTCGCAAGAGATCTGAAACCGCATAGACTTATGCAAACATTGCCAGACTGCCAGACTGCCAGACTGACTGACTGACTGACATATTGACACATGATGTTGAATGCTCAACTGCTCGGCCGTTCGACCAGCTCGCCTGTTGGCCAACAAAATGAAAGTCAAGAACTGTGTCCATGTCAATACAAGCCATATATCAGTCAGCATGGCCAGAAAGCCAGCAAATCAGACAACCAATCGACTCCATCCAGCCAGTCAGTACGTCATTCAATGTCTCTTCCCATTGCTGGTTCTGTTTCTGTTTCTGTTTCAGTTTCGGTTTCTGTATCTGTTGTCTGTTGTCTGCAATGCATAATTCTGACATTTTATTGATTGAAGAGGCATTCACATCCTCATCCCCATCCTCATCCCCATCCCCAATCCTCCTGAAATGCAAATATTTAACAATGTTTTATTTTTGCATTTTAACAACATAACCAATACACAATACTATCTGCAGCTAACGAGCTGCCTTCCCTTAGCCATTCGATTCGATTTTTATTTAAATATACTCATACTGCACTGTACGCACTGCACTGAATACACTCGCATTCATTCGAATATATGATTCAATATGTATTCAGTGAGTTACATGCCTCAATGACGAATGCTTTTTCAATTCTCAGTTCTCTTTTCCTTTTTCCTTTTTTTTTTTCTACCACACACGACTTTGATTTTTCATTTGTTTTTCTTATTTGTCGTAGACATGGCCATGCATAACTAACTGAATTTGAAGTACAAATATTGGTAATAACCAGGAAATTATTCAGCACATTTATTATCCACAAATATCACTTTTAAAATGTAAAAAAAATATATATATAAAATTATTCGAATTTTGCTCAATTTATGTGAGTTTTTTTAATTGATTCTTCTTTAAGTGGATTAAATTAATTACATAAAATAGAGTATATATATTCAACTTTCTTTATAACTTCAGTTTTTTCTAAATTCATTTCAAAAACGTTCAGCTTTCCCCCGTTTTCGAGCAACGTACCCAAAGCTCTGCCTTCAAACTAACTTTCTCTGGCGCTCTCTCACATCAATCAGCTTCTGTCAGTAGCATTTGCATGCCTCAGAATCTCCTTTTGCTAATTAATGGAACTGCTTTGCACAGAATATTCAAATGACAACTGCAGACGTCTGTGATCAATTGAGCCCGAGTCCAAGTAGTAGTCCAGAGTCCAGAGAAGCCTGAATCCCGAGTCCTCTGTATTCCTCTAACATTCGCCCATCTTCTTTTACTCTATCGGCAGACTGCGGAACACTGCGAGTATCCTACTCTATTCGGTTTCTGCTGTCCAGAGTGTCAAATTACCCAGAAAGCCGTAAATTTTGGGCCTTCTGTCGGCTGTCATTTGGCCAAGCCACAAAATTGGTTCTCTGTGTTAATCCCTGTAGCAGAGATTAGCGCCCTCATATGATGATGATGATGATAATGATGGGTAAAAGGTGCCAGGATGGGGCAAAGCTTCCCTTCTTGTTCCCTTTCATAGGGTATATTTATTTTGTTATATTCTTTGTTAAGCTGCTTAAAAAGTCTGTCTTATACTATTACTAATTTCATGCCCTTTGGAGTAGGTCATCTAAAAAGTAGCTTAGTCTTTAATCAAATATAGGAGCTATATAATAAGTAAAGTTTATCTTGGTAGGATTAGGAAACCTATATTGAATATGTCGAAAGTGCCTGCTTAAACCTATTTTTTTTTTATAGATAAAGAGCAACGAATAATACTACTCTTTTCACAACGAAAATACTACTCTTTCCCTGTCCAATGGATGTCAGCTTCTCTACTCCAAAACAAAACTGTTCCGTCCCGCTCCCGAATGCTAATGTACCCTATATATATATATATATATATATATATATTTATGTATTTACGAGTAGGATTATAGAGTGGGACAAATGTGATATCCGATGCGGAGTGTGGTAAATTGATAGCCTGTCCAGTGGCCGGTAGCTAATTAGGCTGGTTCAGTGGCTCAATGAGGAGTGAACAGAGAGGAGTCCAAGTGATTTGGCAAATGTAGGAAAATCGCGTGGGTCAGGTAATCCGATATAAATAGGAACTGCTGCCTGGTGAGCCCTTCAATTTGGCTGGCTACAAAGCGAAACCGAAGCCAATGGCCAAAAAAAAAAAAAAAACATAAACAGGAAACCTCACACCATGCTACATGATTTGACTTTTTGTTTCGCTTGGAAAAATCTTATTTTTAAGTAATTAGCAAATGGACAAAGGGCAAACACATCGCATATTCTCATAAATTCGTAAGAGTAGTAAAAATATTTGCGGTTTTCTCCTCTTTTTCATTACAGAGAATGCTGAATACTGAAAGGAATATGAGTACTAATCACATGGCAGAGGCAAAGGATATAAATCCTGTTTGGAACATTGTGGATGGACAGCTGCTGCTGTTGCAGGGAATTTCTGTTAAATTGCATTCGAAATTGTTTTCTTTTGTCGACTTCTGTGTTGAAATCCTGATGGAAATAATTGTTTATGCATTAAATAAGCCGAGAGCAGAGCAGAGTAGAGCACAGCAGACAACTGACAAAATAGTCCTTTATAAAGGACAATGGGTTGCTGGTAAAACCAACAAGTGAGAAAAAGGGGCGCTTAGCATGCTGACAGCTATACAATGGCATTTACTAGAGGGTAGATTTGAAGAGCTCTGCCTCTCCCTGCCTAATACCCTGGATTCTTTTGCACATTTATGATCATATCTAATCCCCTGATGGACAGAGCATTCCCACTGTCACATGTCAGGGGATTAGCCGTAGGGACTCAACTGAGACTGACTCAACTTCTGATTGTTATCACACGCAATTCTGTAATTTGATGAAAACAAACGAATTAGGATAAACATCGCACAAATCCAGTAGTAGTTCCAAAACAATAGAAACTTCCACAGCTTTGTTCCCTCTCTCTCGCTGCCTTAATCTCTGCTCGAATCATTTCGGAAATTTGATGTTCCAACCCAATCCCTGCTACCTTTAACGTAACTCGATATGCATCGGTTTCTGGCTCTTGTTCTGAGCTGCTTCTGTATATCATTTTGCACATTCTTATAGAAAAAAAAAAAACCAGAAGAAACCAGAAAAACCATAAGAACCCAAAGAATACTTTGTTCTTTAACACTACTCAGTCACTTCTCTGAGATCTCAGCTAATTGATAAACATTTTGTCACTCTCAGGGAACAAAGGCCAGATTATTATTTAATACTTTAATACTTTAAAAGAAACATATTTTTGCAACTTTCTAATCATATATTATTCTTTATACTAGATCTGTTAAGAAATCGATAGTAGTATCGATATAATGGAACGATTAACGATGCGAAAATTGATATCGCATAGTTCAAATTATAATCATCTTTTTCACGATGTAATTTAGTTGCTTAAAATCGATAACAGTATCGATAGTATCGATGATAAAACTAAGAAAAAGGCTTATAAAACTATATATATATTTATTAGTTTAATTTTGTATACAGATGAAATAAAATAATGGATTTTATTAGATTACTCTGATGAGTATTGAAACTTACCATCTCATCTGCATATGCAGAGTATCGCATAGTCGGGCAACTCTTGGCTCTTGCCTCTTTCTTCTGATCTTATAGCCTTGCAGAGTATAATTAATCTGTGTACCCTCAATATACATATTTCGCACATTAATTGAGTAGGTTTTTTCTTTAATTTATAAACCTGTCACTAAATGTCATAAAGCTCATCGATTAAGTTGACTTTTGACAAGGCTTTTGTATTTTTCTACATTATTTCATAATAATTTAGCTTCAAAGCTTCCCCCAATGCTAATCAATAAATTTCAGCCACATTGAACCGTATGTTAATTAATTATGAAATCACATTTTTTAAAGTTTATTATACAAAATAAAAAAAAAACAGAAGGGAAGAGAGGAAAACAACATTCAGAGAAGATCGTGCGGATGATCAACAATTGTGTCTTAGTATTTATTGTAGAAGTACTTTCGTACACAGAAAAAAAATGTTTTTGATTAAAGCTGAACCCTCTTCTTCTTCTGCCCAGATATTCTATAAATTTTCTCCAAATGGAACAGCAGCTTGAACCGAACCAGGCTTAAAAAATGCAGCCGCAGCTGATTCAGATTTGTGCTGCAGCTTGAAAATGACATTTAAATAATTTATTTTGATAATTTATAATCAAAATATACTAAATTTTACTTAAAAATTTATTCGTTTTATTAAAACAAATATAAATTTGCTGTTTCCACTTTTTTTTTGCTGTGTAGCGCAAATTATGCATGCCGTCTGAAAGGGAACGAATCATTTTATAAGCAATTGCCATTAATGACATTTCGACTGGCTAATACTTAAGACATTAAAAGGGAATAAAGTAGAGAATAATAAGAGAGGGGAGAAAAAAAGGGAATTAAGTGGCATTTCCGGCCACTTGCGACTTGTTTTCCATCTGATCTTTGTCGGCAAAGGCACTAATTATATGCGCCATAAGCGCTTTGTCATCCCATTGGAGGTGAGGCCTAGAAAATGCAGATTAATGCCTGAATTTACTCTGACCGCCTGCGTCTTTTGGTTCTTTCGGCATTTTTTCGACCATTGTCATAAGCATAATTTTCTCATCGATCTTGTGATTAATCATAAATTGTGTATTGCCTCTTGGCTTTTGTATAAAACGCCGACAAAACCACCAAAAGCAGCTGTATTTCATTAAAGTAACTGGCCTTTTTTTCTGGCCTTTTTTCTCTTTTTTTTTTCATTGGCACAAAGGCACCGGCCTCCACATTGTTGGGGGGGCATTTTTTTCGATTTTTCAAAAATTAATTGAAAGGCCTCCAGGGGCTTTGAATAGCTCGTCTGATTACATCTGCCAGCTACCCGTGTTCCACATTTGATCGATCTATTACTCTACGAAATAATGTAAAATTTATCATGATATTTGGTGGCTTTTCCGAGGTGTCTTAATTACATTTACATGTTGCAAGCTATCGAACTATTATCGATTAATTTTATTTAAAAATTCGAATAGTGTTGGAATAAAAAAAATTTATCAGGATTTTTGCTGGTTTTTCCGAGCTGTCTTAATTACAAGCTTATCGATAAAAACTTATCGATTAATTTTATCTAGTGATTAGAATGAAATGGGAATTTAAAGTACGAAAAAAGTAGTTAAGTTCAGTTTCCTTGGAATTTGTCAGACCAGACTTTAATGCTAAATTTCTATAGTTTTCGATTACCTTCCAAAAAAATCCAAAACAAAACTTTTAATTTGCGATATTTAATGAATTTTTCAGGTTTTTCTACAGAATTCGCCCACATTTTCGAAGCACTAAACATTCTATAATTACAATGAACTCTTTAAAATGCCATTTTTTTTGTTTTAAGATGAAGAAGAAGAAGTAGAAGAAGAAAAGGAAACAAAAAAAAATGCAGTGGCAAATAGCGAAGAAGAAGAGGAACAATTTCTGATTGCGATAAACACGTCAAATGCCAACATGCGCTGAGTTAGCCATTAATAACTGGAAAGGCGAAACAATTCTGTAAACTATTTTCCTGTAAAGCCAAACAAAAAGTCTAATTATAACGCAAAAAGGCCGCGACAAACTCATTTGTCCATAATGAAAAATTCGCATTATACCAGACTCCGGTCAGACTCAAACTCGGAGTCGGACTCCGAATACGAGTCGAGGCGTATTGCCATTTGCGGATGCGAGATTCCGAATGCAATTCCGAATGCGAATGCGAATGCGAATGCGAATGCGAATGCGAGTGCGAATGGTGGCAAAATTGCCATGACAACAAATCAACAAATCAAGCATCATAATGTGTCAAGCAATGCGTCAATGCCAACTGAGTCGCAGTCGCAGTTGCAGCCTCTGTCGCAGTCGCCGCCGCTGTCTCAGTCGCTGCGAGACGCATTACAACGTAATTGAGGAGAATTGTCAACACTTGGCTACCGGGACACCCGTCCAGAGCCGTCCAGAGCTGTCCATACCTGAACAGCGATCCGAAGAGATCCCTGCTTGTCTCTCCGCCCTGCCCCCCTTGCAACACCTTACTCAGCGCAGCGGCTACTTACTTTATTTCTCGCAATTACTAATTACAGCTAACTTTATGGCAGACCCGTTTAAATACCCTGCAACCAACTGCAATAGGCTCAACAGTTGAGTTCAACAAAGGCAACAAAGAGCAAGATAATTTTTCTTATTAAAAAAATGCTCCTTTTAAAATTTAGCATCCAAATACTTTCAACTTTTCAAATAAAACTTAGAGAATAATTATTTATTTTTTCTAATCTTTTTACCATTAAAAAAGAGGTCTCTACTTCTAAAGCCACCCATAAATCCCATAGCATACCTTTTCAGTAAGCTTGGCTAAGATTTTCTTTTCTTTGCTTTTGCGGCAATCCCCAAAGTATACAGTACTTTTCTTTGCATTTTACTAATTACTATTTAATAGAAAACCTTAAGGTATCTGCTAGTCGAACTAGTCACTTTGGACTAAGCCTTTTTTTGCTCTGCTGTTCAATTGCAATTGCAGCAATTTCTTAGCGCATTTTTTAGCCCCGTCTCTTCTGGTGATATTTTATTGTCAGCGCAAAGAGACAATTTGGTTCAAATCTTGAAAAATGTGCAGAAAATGCTTGGACTCTGTTGAATCTGTGCAACATGCAACATGCAACATACTCCGTATATAAATGAAGTTCCCTGTAATTTATTGAATTGTCTGTTAGACACACGCCTCAGGAAGCTCAGGTGAAGTAGCCTTAATTATTTTCTCTATATTATTTAATAAATAAATTTAATTTTTATTGAGTTTTTAGCTGAAAAAACAAGCGAGAAATGATCCTTAAAAAAAAAATTATTTTTTATTCCAATAGCTTATAAATAATGAATTTATTAATTCTAAATTTAAGCAGTTTCTTACCAGTTTCGAAATAAATTGTTTTATGTTTGAAAGTTCCTAAAAATATTTTAAAAAATCCATCAAATAAATCAAAGTTTATAGATTTTGAAACAAAAACAAAGTCCTTAAAAACCCTTGAACCAAAATAATTATCTGTTCCTTTTTTTTAGCTGCAGTAGGGAAAAAATAAATTGGATTTTTAATATATTTATGAAAGCTATGCAGCTGTATAATGGATAACCCCCGGAGCCAATCTATAAGCGCATTCCGCAGGCAATGCAGTAAATTGCATTAAGGATGTCCAAAAAGATAATACAAAATAAACAGAAATCCCTCTCCAATGATAATGACGATGCCAAGGGGAAAATTGTCAGGCTGCGGCTGAGGATCAAGATGAGGGTAGTCATCAATTCGAGCCAAGTTGAATACGTGTATTCCGCATGGCTAACTTGGCCCTTGTCGGTGGCTCTCTGTAAACGTTAACGTTAACGTTAACGCAATTGATGGCAGTTGACGGTCTGTCAAACGAATATCTGTCAACGGGCCGAACATCGTTTTTAATTTCGGTTTTTCAGAACCTTCGCAAAATGTCAGCAAAGTTAAATTTATGTGACTTGAATGCGTATACTCCCCCCCCTCCCCGCAATCCCCCACCCCGCTCCAAAAGGATCCGATTAAAGTGCGGGGGCTGTCCGACTGAAATTCACGTTGTATTGCAAATTATCGTACATTGGGGCCCGTATTTCTTAACGCTCGTTATTGTACTAAATACACTCGGAGAAAAGGGAGTTTACTTATCCTTTTTGAAGTAGAAGGAAATTTCTAAGAAGAGAATTCGGCTTCGATTGACTCTACATTTTTAATTTTTTATTTTATAAAAGAAAGTTTTAGGTTAGGGTAAATACACTCAGCGAAAAGGGAGTTTATATATTCTTCTGAAGTAGATGAAATATTTCTATAATAAAAGAAAGTTTGGGTTTTTTCTTAACTAATTACAACATATTTCTCCATACTATTCCATCCGTTTTAATGGATATTTTCTGCTTGAGAAAAGAAGTAAATTTTTCTCCATCCTCCCTTTGTAGTTCCCAAAAATAGAATATTAAATATTTAAGATATCGATATTTTATTAATATTTAAATAATTTATAAAATATATGGCAATAAAATGTTATATTGATTGACAACTTTTCCAACTCTCCTTTTCAATCATCTGTCAACGTTTGATGTAGAAGAATGGACATTTGGCAGTGGAAGCAGCATGGAAAGATGAATGTCATCAATCTTTTCTTTCAGTGTACGCAGTTTATATTGTAGAAGTAGCAACAATCAAGCAGACAAGCGACCTGCCTTCCCATCAATCCCGACAACGATCCATCGCAAAGGGGAGCTCAAACATTTTTATGCGTCTGCATAATGAGTTGCTGCAGTTGTTGCAGTTGTTGCAGTCCTCGCAGTGAATGTCACTGTCCAAGTCCTGTGTCCTATGTCCTGTGTCAGTCAGTCAGTCAGTCAGTCAGTCAGTCAGGCTGCTGCTGCTGTTGTTTCTCCTACTGTTGATTATCCCTTGACAGGGCATCAAATGCGAAAACGACCGCCCAATTTACATACAATGCACATCAATCGAACAGCAGCAACAACAACAACATCGAATACTGTCACTGACAGTGCGCACCTTTGTGGCATCAGCTTTTTTCTTTTTATGCCCTATACCCTAACGAAAATGACTGCAAAAGAGGGTATATTAGTTATGTCCCAAGAAAGCCTCAGCAGGCTGAGGAAAGCAATGAAGAGTTGGCTATCACAGCAGATTAAAAAAACAAACATTTATCGATTTTTTAAAATACATTTATCGGATAATATTAAATTTCCTTAATTTCAATCGTTTCATAATATTAAAGGTTATGTTTCTTTATAGGTAAAAAATCTCTTAAAGGTAGAAAATTGTATGGTTTTTTTAAACCAAGATTTGATTTTCTATAGCCTGGAAAAGTAATGCTGAAATATTGGTTAATTACAGCCACACTTAGGCCGCTTACAGAGTATCTGCTGGTCGAGCAGTTTTGCGATTAAAGCACTTTTACTTATTGCATTTTTGCTTTTTGTTGTCTTTTATTTCCTTTCGGATCGCTTTGCCTTTTGGGCCGCACAATCAAGCATCAAGCGTACTTGTTGTCCATGTCCAACTCCAATGGCAACAACTTCAGTTTCAGCCTCAGTTCCAGCCTCAGTTCCAGCAGCAGCAGCAGCAGCAGCAGCAGCAGCATCAGCGTCCATGACACAAAGATTGACAGCATGTCGTCGCTGTTTGGAAACCTGATTGACATGAGTAATCAAGCAGCCGAAATGTGCCCACAAAACGCAGCCAGAAATGACACTGACAAGAGAGAACCAAGCTGCAAGGCAACCAACCTGGCAACCTGGCAACCAGGCAACCTATCAACCCATCAACCCATCAACCTCTCAACCAATCTGCAATCCAGGGAAACAGCAGGAACAATGGCAGCAACACAACTCAGAGTCGATGACAACAGTTAGCGTTTCATTTTAGATATAAACAGCCCGACGATAAATTCAAACCTCGAATTATAATCATATCAGATGCGACTCAATCAAATAAAAACCCTGAATCACTTGAGATACCTGCAATTATATGGTTCTTCAAGAAGAGAGTGTACTCATAATTCGGTGTGAATGATATACCAAACTAGATCTGAAAGTAAATTGAAAAAAAATCAGAAAGGAAAAGCGGAGAACGAAAATAAATGTAATTTCGTTTTGTAAATATATTACAGAATTTACATTAATTGAAATAAAATATATAAATAAAAAAAGTAATACAATCTTTAAGTTTAAAATATTAATTATAATAAAAATACTTATATTCTTTTCCCGTTTCGAATGAGACTCCTTTGTATTCTCACTCATATTTATGCTCATTATTATTATTATTATTACTCCATAATCAACGAAATCTAACGTAAGTTTACTTACACTTACATGTATATAATATACATACACTTACACATATATAATATACATATGCATCATAAGTTGAACGCTGCTTCAATAGTCAATCAGAGGTGCGAGGGAGATCAAACATTCCAATATGCATTTAATAGCTGCGAATGCGCAAAAGATAACAAAAATAAATTCCTTTAGTCAATAGGTGGGAGGGAGATAGTAAACGCATTTAGATTAGTCAGACAAGGAGAAGCATAATTTTAGTTTTGTTTTGTTTTGATTTCATATTTCTGCACTAGCTTATCTAGTTTGTGTATCCTTCTCTCAGTCTGACTAAGTGATCTCAATAAGTTTCTTCTCCCTCGCACCTAATGCATTTTCGAAGCTGCTCAAAAATATGTTAAACGGGCGAGCAGAACTCATAACAAGAGCCTCAGCGCTGCTGCGACAGTCAATGAGAGGTGGGAGGGAGAACAAATATTCGCGACTAATATGTAAGCTTACTAAGACAAAGAGCCCCTTATAAGTACAAATAACGGAACTGGCAAGGGGTGCAAATTTTTAATTGCTGCGAATGCCTAAAAGATGACAAAAATAAGTTCCTACAGTCAACGGGTGGGAGGGAGATAGTAAACTCATTTGGGTTAGTCAGACAAAGAGAAGAATAATTTTTGTTTTGTTTTGTTTTGATATTTCTTCAAAAGCTTATCTAGTTTGTGTCTCTCTTACTCAGTCTGACTAAGTGATCTCAGTATGTCTTCGCTCCCCCTCGCACCTAATGACTTTTTGGAGCAGATTAACTTGCGGAGAATATTTTTTGCGTGGAATATGCAATATTAATGCCAGCGACCAAAATCGACGCTACAGAAAGAAATTATTAAACAGTTATGAATAAATAAAAAATATATGATATAATACATATATATATATATATATATATATATATAATATATGTATAAATAGGTATAAAAGGTATAATTATACCCTTTACCCTGTGAAAAATAAATTACTTTTACTTCTTATGTATTTCGAATGTTAGCAGTAAAAAATGTATTAAAATCTTGAAAGTACTTTCGTATTATGAAGACTTTTACTTGAACATTTAACTAATAAACTAAATAGTAAATTTCTTAGACTTTAAGCAAAGAATTATTATAAAAATAAAAACAAAAAGTATCCTTGATTTTTAGGATCAAAAACTTCCCCTCGATTGTTAGCTAATTTACGCGTCAAATGCAAATTGTATAAAGGAAAACAGACAGCTCCCTCGATGTGATGAATCCTTTTGGATAACATGCCCAATTCCATCCAATTCCATTGTCAGCTCCTCGTCGAGTGGAGAGTTTCGCCTTTGATGAAGGCGGCGCATTGCATTGACAGACAGCAGTCGATTGACTTCTGACAGCCCAACCAGCCACTGAGTTGGGAATCTTCTTTCTTTAAAGAGTGTGCGGAGTTTGCGGGGAATTGAGAGGGTAGAGAGGGTTCCAGGTTTGCTGGCTTGGGTTCGGATTTAGCTGCAGAGTCCACGGTGCAATTCTGATGACTTTTTGTCAGGCTGATTGACGTGCGCCTGGCATATAGTAAATCTTGAGGCTCGTTTGTTGGGAGCCTCATCTTGGAATCAGGCTTTGCTCTCAGGGATTACGACCGAACGATAAACAATGCAATTTTAAATTGGACAATAAATTGTGCCATAAATTACAATTTGTGGATTTAATTTAAATTAATAAATGGCTTGCAAAACCACACAGTACACTCGAAGAAAAGACAGATAATCAAGTACAAAATGGCTAAAAGTAAGTAAAGATTGGCTAGAAGGAAGAGGAGAGTATACAATACACCAGTATTCCAATTTTTGTGAATAAAACTATATTTTTGTGATATTTTAAGAATGATTAAGAAATATAAAACAAAATCTAAGCTTGAGATAAGTCAGATAATGCTTAATTAAATATTAAATACTATAAAAAGGCAGTTAAAAATTGGCAAATAAATAACTCTACAACTTGCAATAATTTCCTTAAAAATCAATATTTAATATTGCCAAGTAACCTTTATAAATACACTCAGAAAAAAACCAGAATCCTGAAATTTTGAAAAATTTCCTTAAGGAAAATATTTAAAAATTAGAAAAAGAAATCTTGTGTGTTTTTGAGAAATCTATATTTTAAAAATATAATATAATATGAAAAATAATTTGGACTTTAAACCAATTTAGCCAAAAAGAGTTATAGATTTCAGCCAAATTTTCACTGCAGTTTGTATAGCATACTTTGTGGAGCAGGATTAAGGTAAAACCCTTAATTATTTAGCTTTATTTTCACATTTTCCCACAATCTCTTTTCCTGACTACACATAGATAGTACTGCCCTTTTTCGCTGAGTGTATTTGTTGTGGCGAAAGTAAACTAAGTAAGCCTAATTTACGAATTTCGAACTTGAAACGCAATGGGCGTAACTAAAACTGGCTAAATCTGAAACAAAACGGTTAAAAATTTGAAAGTGGGTTCAAAGTTGACCCAGCTCTGGCTATAAAAACGAATTGTTGAACTCCATTTCGATACAGTTCGCTTGAGTTTAGAGTTCAAACAACGCCTAGCTAAGATCAACCATTCCAGTCAGCTGCAGCACCATGGCCCAAAAGGTAAATATTTAAAAAACATCTAAAATATATTTCAAAACCATCAAAAAACTAACTAAATGTTTCTTTTACAGATTATTACAGTGTGTGCCTTGTTATCCTGTGTACTCATACAGGCAGCTCCCTTCCATGGAGGACACGGTGGACATGGTGGACACGGCGGCGGACATGGTGGAGCCACCAGTCATGCCTCAGTTCATCTAGTTTCACACGATGATCACCATGAACATCATCAGGAACATCACGATGATCATCATGATTCACATGCCGAATATAACTTTAAATACGGCGTAAAGGATCACAAGACTGGCGATGTCAAGGAGCACACTGAACATCGCGATGGCCATAAGGTGTCTGGACATTATGAGTTGATCGATGCCGATGGACACAAGCGTACTGTCCACTATACAGCTGATAAGCACAAGGGCTTCGAGGCTCAGGTGCACCGCGAGAAACTGCATCATTTCGTGCCCGAACACCATGGACACAGCGGCTATGAGGGCGGACATGTTGAATTCGAGGAACACTCGGATGCTGGACACTCGGGTCACTCCGGCTACTCTGGACACGGTCATGAGGAGTACTCGCATGGTCATGGCTCACATGGTTCCAGCTCTCACAGCTTCGCATTGAAACAGGAGCATGGACACGGACACGATCATCATGCCTATGCCGGACACGATGCTGGACACGCTGCTGGCCACGATGCTGGCCACGATGCCGGACACGAGGTGGTCTATGAGCACGCCTACGCCGGACACGAGCACAGCTATCATTAAGCTAGAATCGAACAAAGAATTTGATTAGAGACTTGTTATACCCTGCGCTCATTTTTAATGGCTCACAGGGTATAGCAAAGTCGCACCCAGGCTGACAATTCAACGAATATTTATCAATTATTAATTATTATTATTACTATTATATCCTTGCAATGGGATAATAAACACAGAAGTATTTCAAAAATCTATATTCAAAACAGTATTTTATTTGCAATCGATTATCGATTGAAAAGTCAAATTCTCTATTCAAAACAGTATTTTAATTACTATCGGTTATCGATTGAAAAGTCTAACCTCAAACTGAAACATTTATTTTCAAAGTTTAAAAAACATTTAGACTATCAAAAATTAAGCTATAAGATTCTCATTGATTCAAGGTTTTATTTAACTTTAAAGAGTCTTGTGAGATACTTTTGTCATAAGATACTCTTTTCTTTGAGTTCAATTTGAAATATTAAAAGAAAGAAATAGTCAAACATTTAATTAAATGAATTCCACTTTTTGTTCACAGTTTTAATACAGGGTATCTGCTAGCCATACCTTGCTTCCCTCGGCTTAAAATGCTAAAATCTTGTTGTAATTGGGACACAATTTAAATCTATATCTAGCTATCTATAACTGTCGCGTATTGCTTAAAAAAAATGAATTATTCAATGTTCAGATACATTTTAATCTCAACTTTTATAAAAAGAAAAATCCCCAAACAAATATAAAATGAGTCGCGCTGTAAATTTGGGGAAATAAATAAATGCAAACTGATTAGAATTTATGATGGGTATACGAGATACAGTAATCCACAATTTGTAGAATAATTTACTATCGCTCAGCTGAGAGAGCCACCCCCATTAACAATGCTGAACCACAACAAAAAACACGCAGAAAAAAGCTGAAAAAAAAGCTGGAAAAAAACCATATTTATCACTTACCACACAAATTCACGTTGTGCGACGCAAAAAAAAAAAAGGCCATAATAAATAAAATTAATAGCAACTGCAATTTTCGCACTATATTTTATGTACGTATCTATACAGTTTATATGGGATTTCTAATATGGGCTGCGTGTGTCAGAAAACAAAATTAATTTATGCCTCAGAAATTATTGCAGCTAAAAAAATTCATTTTTCTATATGGTATACCCTTTAATTTACTGAAATAAATTAGTATTTTTCAAAAGCTGTCTAGAAATAACTATAATTATTTTATGCAAAGTTGCATAGGAACAGCCGCTTTCTTTGTACATAAAATTCTGTTTTAGTGAATTAATTGTTAAGCAATTTTCTTTTAATATTAAATTATATTATTTAATAATTAATATACATTCTTTATTCTATTTTTTAAAAGGTAAACCACTTAAGATGGGTCAATCAAATTGTTTTATTAAATAATTTTTAAGCCTGCTCATTGCTTCACCTCTCATGTGAATTATGGCCACCCGGGCAAGGCCGGCCGAAACAGTTAGTATTGTATAAAATGCGTGCCACAACAATATATATATATGTATGTGTGTGTGTACACTTATACACACACGCAAATATAGCAAAACGTATAAAAATAATAAATTACTTCAATAGCTGGATAACTGTGAGGAGCTGGAAGGGAAGCAACACGGCAGGCGGGGTGTAAGGGACGAGAAGGAGCGGAGAGGAGAAGCTGCAGGACGGATGGAAAGGAGCGTTTATTATGCGCACAATAAACGCGGCGGGCGCAGTGGCGACATAAATTAAATTTATGATGCTTATAAATATTCCACAGTCATTTGTAATATAGCAACAAGGGGGGAGACCGAACGCGAAACGGGAGGAACGGTTCAACAGGATAACGCAAGGATGCAGCCTGTCTGTTCAACAAATTGTAGACCAAAAGGACGCGCCGGAGAGGGGCATAGAAATACTCGTAAAAAGATATATGCTGATTTATGAATATGGGACAAGTAGAAATAAAATATCCCTGCGCAAACTTAAAAAACAAATCATCGACAGGAAAAAAAAAACACAACAGAAGCTTGAAAGTTTTCCAAAAAAAAAAAAACAAGAAATTCCTTGCGATTATAACTGCAGCCTTAAGTAGACATATAACATCATGTACTATGGAAACTCAGCCTCAGCCTGGGCATATACATGATTTATATTCGCATATTCCATGGCTGACCCAAATTATCCCCTTGTCAAGGAGGGAATTTCACGCACATAACTTGCGGATTTAATTTGTTTAAGTGCATAAATCAGGATTTATAGCAGCATAGCCTGAATGATTAATAAGAAGAAGCGGGAAGAAAGAAATAAAAAGTGAATTTCAAAGGATTCAAATTCAATGGCATAGAAAGGCGCAAATTGTATAGAGTACTCTGCCCTTTGTGCATTACTCTAGCGATAATTTATCGATAAGCGATTGTTTAACGATTTAACAGCAAAGCTTTTTAGCTATGCAGATTTATTATTGATTTTTTTAAAAATATTCAAAACAATTTAGAGAACTTTGCGATTACAAACATTTATTTCTTTATTTATTAGTGTTTTTATAGAAAAAGAATCTTATTTTTATTTTATTTATTTTTATAAATTTTAATTATAAATTCTTAAGTATTATTACAAAAATTTTAATCAAATTCAGTTATCGATTCTTTTCAGTCAGAACAATAATTCTCTTATACAGAAAGAGGTATTTTTACGGCAATAAAATATAAAATTTATTATATTATCTGATGAAAAAGCTATTGTTATTTAATGAATCTTCTTAATGTTGTTTACCAGTTTGTAAATGATTTTGTTTTCAATTCAAGTTTTTGTTTTTTTCCCTCGAATTATTTCGTAGAATTTCGTGAATCAGGTAAATAAAGTCATTAAGTCGTAAAATAGCAGAAAAAGGCCTTTAATTCCCAAAAAATTTCATTGCTTAAGTGAATTCTGTTGAGAAATATAAATCAATTTTAATTTATTATCGATTTTATTTATATTTATGTTAAAAATACATTTGTGGCTTATATTGGGATATGAGTCAATAAATCGTGGCTGAAATCATTTTATATTAACTGAAGTGTAATTTGTGCTTGTTTTTTGAGTTATCGATTAATTCGAATATCGATCGAATTCTGTTCAATTCAAAAATTTACATGGCATTTAATGCAATTTGATCATTAATTCAATGTTTGACACTTTTCATTTAATTTATGTGCACAAATTAAGTTTAAATTATTTAATTTAAGCTGCAAAGAACGTAATTTTGTTCAGATCGTAAATTAAGTTGATTGCGATTTATTTCGGCTCCCGAAACCAACAACAACAACAACAGCAACAAAAGAATACAACGCAATGAATTTGCGTTTGATACCCTGTAGCCATAAAATGGCCGAAAGGGAGTATTTTGAGGTGCTGAAGAGGAATGTAACAGTGGGCGGAAAAAACAGACTTTGAGGTTTTGAAGAGTGTTTAAATATTGAATTTTTTATATAAAGCAATGAGTTAAAATCTAGAAAAGGAAAAAATTCAAATTCAAAAATTCTAGGAACTAAAAAAAGCTCAATTTATTCTTGAAAATTAATATATCATTTACCCCATGAATAATCCCAAATTAAACAGGAAGAGCGATTCTCTGGGCTTTACTCAAGACTGGGAGATTCCACAGTGACAGCCAGTGAGTAGACCTAGAGTATCTCGTAGTCGTGCAGTGATTTTCAGGTGCATTTTTTACCTGTTAAGTAGACAAACAGACTCTCAAATATTACGAGGCTTGAAAGCCAAACTAAGCAAACGCGTTGATCATTTGCATTGCAAATTGTTTGGTTGCCTCGCAAGCTCATAAAAATAAAGTAAATATATATTTTATGTTTCACTTGTCGTCGTTTAATGCCATAAAAATGGGTATGTGTCTTATTAACTGATGAGGCTGTCGTTTAAAATACACACACACACACAAAAAACCGGTATGGCACCAGCCAATCCAACCCAACTGAGCGAGTCCCAATTTGAGCCACTGTACAAACCAAAAAAGCCGACACTGCCAGCTAGAGATGGGCGCGTGAGAGCCTAGAAGTCGTGAGTGTGTGTGTTGGAATATGGTGGAAAAATAGGCTGTACTGCTTGAATAATATCAGGTTTATAATCCAGGAAACATGCACTGAAAATAGTAATATCACGCCACTCACGACAATCCAAAATTCAATTTAATTTATACCTAAAATAAGTTATTTTTGGGGAAGTAGAATAATCAAAAAATGTATTTAGTTGAAATCTATTTAGTGAAAATTTATGAAGGAAAAACCTTGCACTTCTTGGCATTCTGTGCTAGAAAAGTCGTGTCACGCACGCACCTCTAGCGCCCCACTGTCAGGGCGCCCCCAATCGAAGCGCCCCGTTACCTGCCCTGGTGTCATTAATTTTGGGATCGTAAAGCCCACAATATGTCAAATGAGACCACACAGCGTCGTAAAATTCAAAGTTTATGGCACACACTCGGTTTTCTTTTGGTTTTCTGGCTTGATTTTGGCTTTGGCTTTGGCTTTGGTTTTGGCTTGTTTTACGTTTTGTTTCATTCGTCGGTCTTTGAATTTTTTATCCGAATTGCTTTTTATTTTTTAATGGCTTCGCTTTAGGTGCTGCCTTGTCTAAATGTGTTGCGTGTTTCGGTTTATAAACGCTTGCCACAAAATTAAGCGTAACTTATTTGTCAAGTCTCTCCCGAGTCTCGAATCTCGCATCTCAAATTTCCATTTCGAATCCGATTCCAATTCCAATTTCGATGTCGATTTCGACAGATTCGGCGCTGGGATTCATAAAATGGTACCACAAAAACAGATCACTTATCATTCAGATCGTGCTGTCAAAACAATGTTATTTCGGTGTCTTCGCTAATTAATTTAAATAATTTATATTAAATATAGGAAATTGGCTCTTAAGAGGAGCTTAAACAGAACTTTTTGGAGCAGCTTAGTCAGGTTAGTATTTGAGCTGATTAAACTAGGAAAGGGTCTATACTTTTCTTTAACAATTTACTACAATATTTAATTTATTTTATTTTAATAATCAAATTTTAAATTATAAAAAATTCTGATTTAAAATTCGGCTTAGAATAAAGAAGTCTAAATACTTCTCGAAAGATTTATATTAAACATAAGAAATTGGCTCTTAAGAGGAGGTTAAACAGAATTTTTTGGAGTAGTTTAGTCTGATTAGTATTAGAGCTGATTAATCTATAAAACGGAGTATAATTTTCTGAAACAATTGACTACAATATTTAATTTATTTTATTTTAATAATCAAATTTCATTTTATGGATAGTTCTGACTTAAAATTCGGCTTAGAATAAAGAAGTCTGAATACTTCTCGAAGATTTATATTAGACATAAGCAGAATTTTTTGGGTTAGTATTAGAGCTCATTATTCTATAAAACGGATTATTATTTTCTGAAACAAATTTACTACAATATATAATTTATTTTATTTTAATATTCCTAATTTTATTTTATGAAAAAATCTGACTTAAAATTCGGCTTAGAATAAAGAAGTCTGAATACTCCAGGAAGATTCCAAATTGATTTTTAGGCTTCATAAAGAGAGGCAGACTTTATGCCGAAATTTGGAGTCCGAATCTGAATATTTTGCCTTTTTTAAACTAATTTTTTAATTACTTCAAAAATTATATATTAGCCACAATATTTTTCATTAAAATAATGCCAAATTTTCCCAGGAGAATTAGAAAAGAAACTGAACCCAAGCCAAACCAGCTACGAACCAAAAATCTCAGGCTAAAATGTAAAGAAAAGGCTGATAAACCTATTTGTATCTTAGCTGATTGAAATGGTAGTTATAAAAAAGGTAATTAAGTATTACGTATTATTTCCTTATAAGATAATTATTTGGTTAGATTTAGAAATACAAAAAAAAAAGAAGAAAAAAAGGTGTCATAATAGATAAAAACGGCAGCGAAAATGCCAATGGAATGGACTGAAACAGATGCCCCATGGCACCATAATAATCTTAAATGCTTTATAATAACCATAAATGTTGGAAATGTATGTGCCAAATGCCTTTGGTCTGGTCTCCACCAGAGCCGCAGCCATAGAGCCACAGCCACAGCCACACAGCATGGGGTCTGCACGTACCCCTGGTTTTTGAGGCGCCCCTCGTCCCCCTCCTGGTGGCCCGGTCTGGTCTGGTCCATAGAGCAACTTTACCAACTGACCGACTGAATGAATGTATGAAAATTGTTTATGTGCTTGGATCTGTTGTATGTTTGAATTTTAACTGATTTTTAATGTGCCTGCAGACCGTCTGATGTTGGCAATGGAAAAGTGGCCAGCCGATGGGGGAAGAGGAGGGCAGCTCGAATCCGCATGCGAGGCTTGTGGGCGGTGGTAAGTAAGATAAATAATCACAGGGGCATTTACTTTGGGGTCGCCGTTTGCATTTGCCAATTTGCGGCAGTTTATTGCCGGCTACATTTGGCATGATTGGGGGGCTACTGTTTAATAAACTCGTTGATTTATGGCTAATTAAATTAGTTGCCATATTAATTTATGCTTGTTTACGCGCTCATGCGCAATACTCCACCGAATACACTCGCCAATACACCCAATACACTCGCCATACTCACCACACTCCGAACACTACTCGGAGCAGCTACACTGGCCAGCCTCCAATGGGTCATTGCTACAGCTGGGTGAGTGGATTTCGTGATTAATGATCACTAAATTGGGTTGCTCAAATATACGCGTACTTACTTATTTACATATATATATATATATATTTATATGTGTATATATTCTGCATACATTTATATGGCTACACTGCAAACAATTGCCAGTTAATTCTATCTGCAAGAAGTATTATTCCCGCAAAGTTTGTATTAAAAAAAACCTAATTAAAATATTTCCTTTGCTTAGAGCCATATCTGATCAATAAGAGTAAAGATTTCTCTATATATATCGCCCAGAAATTGCATTCTCTTCCCTTTTCTGCATACTCGTTTCTCTCACTACACTGCACAAAATGTTAAGTCACATTTTTACTTTTACTTCTCATAAATTAAAGCTCATTTCATTTGGTACTTAAAAAGTATTTCAATAAAAATATTCATTCATTCATATTCAAAAACATTCACACTCAAATATTCATTCTTTCAATTTCAATTTTTTTTCTACTATTTTTTAAAGTGTATTTTAAATTTACAGCCAACTTTTCGATATGGTCAAATGGCTCTCAAAGCTCTTCCGCTTTTCATTTCAGAATTAAATATAAACCAGAAAAAGTTTATAGACTGAAACATAAATAATTAAGAGATTAGCATTAAATAATCTCTAGTATTTTTAGCCTGAAACATAAATAATTAATAGATTAACACCAAATAATCTGTAGTATACTTTTTGGAGCAGCACAGCCATAAAATCCTTAGCTATATAAGAGGGTATCTTCCTATCTGAAGCATTTCACTGAGAAGAGAAATTAGCAGCAAATCTACAACCTTTTTTATGGCCACTCAAAAGTGTCATGAACTTTTCTCCCTGTGTAGCTACTACCACATAACGCCTTAGTTGTCAGTTAAGCATACATCACGTCTGGCAGCTTCCATCAACTCATCGTCAATCGCTGGCCAGGCAAACATTGTAACAGACCTTTCATACTCTTCCTATGAGGAAAATCTTGCCAGGGGCTCCTCAGCTCAAGTCGTGCCGAGCCTCGAGGGGCTTGGGGGGATGGGGGGTGTTACTCACACATATAAATACCTTTGGCCTGGCTTATCCAAAATTGTAATCAACTTAATAATAGACTCCTCTTAATGCTGATTATACGTAGCTACGTTTTGCATGTTGTTTTTTTCTTCTTTTCCCTCTCTTCGCTTTTTTCTGCCGCTTTTACGCACTGTAATTATGTTGTACAGTGTAGTGTAATATCTGGTGGCAAGTAGCCAACAACAGCCAACAGCCAGCACTTAGATAATCTATAACTTTCGCTTTGCTAGCCATGTTAAAATTAAATAAAATAATAATAATAATAACAACATTTTTCCTGACAAGTTACTAAGCAATTCGCACGTACATTAAATATTATGGCTATAAAAAATAGCTATTTATATAGCCGTATATAAGCCATTAATTTAAAAGGCTTTTTTATAGACCTTTTTTTGGCTATTCCTAAATTATTGCCACAAATATTGAAGCAGTTTTAATTTGGCAATGCATTCATCATTTGTTTAGCATTAATATTATATTTAATCTTAATTTTATATGAGCTTAAAAGCTCTTTTAATTTAAGTTTTTTATGCATTTTCGATTTAAAATTATTGTCTTTAATTTATGACAATTTAAAATAAAATAAATAACAAATAAACTGTTAAGTTCGGTTCAATTTAAAAAAAAATAGTCAAGAGGCTGGAGTCTTTTTAAGTATAGGAAAAATCGCTAAAAAACACAGATCAAATTTTCATAAAAATACTAATTAAAAAATTCATATTTAAGATTCGATTTTGCTTTAAATATTTTCAAAATAATTTGACCAAATAATGCACAAAAGAATAATAAAATTGTTTGATTTAAAATATGAAATTTAAACTAATAGTTTAAGCTTAATAATATAAATACAAAATTCTGGAACTGCTTTAAGAATTATAATATATTTCGCCGGGTATTAAAATTTGAATTATTTGAATAATTTGATATTATTTCGAAAAAGTTAAAAATTACATTTAGAAATCAAGAAAACAATTCAAATTTAGTTTTTAAATGAAATTAAATATAATTTTGAGCAATAAATAAAAACAATTAAATTTAATTACTTTGAAAAATTAAATTGAATTGTTTTTATTACCCAAAAAGTAATTTCCACTAATTATATTTTATTTGTATTCAAATTGTATTTGCCTTTTTATATATTTTTAGCTACTTTTTCCATACTTAAGATAACAATTTTCAAAATTTTCCAAAATATTTCTAAATATATTTTTCCTATGTTTGTCATATAATCAAAATTAATTTCTATATAATTGATACGATTAGGTAAAACAAAAGCCTTTCAAAAAGCTTGGCGCATAATAAATCATCGAGGCAAAAACGTGCATGCGGCACAAATTAGTCTTAGAGGCCAAAAAAGAAACAAAAACAACAACAACAAAAAAGGCTAAAAAAAACGCTAAAGTCGTTTATGAGCTTGCTTATTGTTGCTGGCCAAAACGCATAAACATTTTACAGCAAACAATTAACTAAAAATAACATAAAAGAGTAGGCAGTGACCCGAAGGAGAGGGGGGGGAAAAGAAACAAAGACAGAAAGAGAGAGAAAAAATGATAAATGAACGTAACAAAAGCATTTCGGGAAAGTTACATAAATTAACACATGTCTTTGCCGTAATGAGCCAAGAGTCGTCAGCCGGGCTAGAAAACTAGTTAATACTCCTCTAATCATTGTGCTAGATTTTATTTTTATAGCTCCTCATTTTGCATATACCCTAACAAAGGGTATCACGACTTACAGGGTATGGAGCTGAGCAGACTGGGCTGCTAAAACTAGCTGTTTTTATGGCAAACTAGCCGCATAAAATGCAGTACAAAATTGGCCAAATTTAGTCTAATTTTTGATAGGAATAAAATGTATAAATCCCCCTTTAGATACTGTAGGATTGTTGCTATAGATTCCTATAAATTAAATAAAATATATATAATTTAATTGAGGAATAATTTTAATGCAATTTTGAGCTTTTTTATCAACTGAGCGTGAATAATTTAAATGGCATTATTCTGTTTAGCAGCGAATTAGTAGCTGGGCCTATTTAATAGACAGCTCATAAGCCAGGCTCGCAGCATGTCTAAACATCAAAGGACATGTTAACAACAAATACAACAAAAAGGAAGGGGAAATGGCAGCGGATGCACATGACTGATAAAAAAGGACTACAAAAACAAAAAGAGAAAAAAAAACTGGAAAACAAAAGCGCAATGTTTTAAATAAATAAATAAATATGACACATAAACACAAAGCGCCTGGCCAAAAAACAATGGGCCCAGGCAGGGGCTGGCTGTATTTTTTGAAGAAGTATGCGAAACAGGCTAACAATAATACCAGTAAAAAATAAAAGCAGAAAAAAAAAAAATTGCAAAGCAGAACAACTACAAAGCCAACCGACCGAGCGACAGGGCCGACAGTTAATTTCGCGAAAGAGGAAATTACAATTCATGCCCTTTGGCGGAACTCCATGATTATCAGATCGAATTAGTGTCTGCCCGGACCTGAGACTCTCGGCTCTCAGCTCTGGAAACTGCGAACTGGGAACTGGCACTTGGGTTTGGGTCTGCTTCACGTTTGCCAGTGTATTCGTGAGTGTATTCATTCTGGACTATCTGTGAATTATCCTGGGGCCACATGTGCACACATTTTTTATTGCCGCACTTTTCAGCTTGGCCCATTTGAATGAACTTAGCATTTGTTTTTTTTTCTCCTGCTTTTTCGCTTTGTTTTTGTTTTTGTTCCTGTTACTCTCTGCCCTTTTGTTGCTTTTCTTCTCCCTTCCCTTCCCTTCCTTTTTTTTCATTTCTCATTTGGTTTTTGCACATATTGTTGTTTGCCCCTCATAGCAAAATATACCCTCTGACTACAGCTGATGCTGTCAGCTACAGAGTTGCCCACATTTTTAATACCCTGCAACTTTTTGAACAGCTCAAATGGGGTGTAATTTGACAACGGTCAGGAAGGTCAAACTAGGCTGAAACTCGGATATGAATTAAATGCAATAAAATATTGATAAGATTTTTAAATGGAACTGGAGGGATTTTGCTAGACCCACTTAGTAAATTTTCATTAAGTAGGAAAAAAGAATCTTCATTCTTCAGAATTTCTTCATATTTTGTATACCCTTGCAGAGAGTATTATAACTTTGTCACGAAATATGTAATGCATTGGAGGAGCCATCTCCGACCCCATAAAGTATATATATTATTGATCTGGATGATGAGTCGAGTTGATATAGCCATGTCGATCTGTCTGTCTGTTTATATTCATATTAGTTTTTCTTTTAATTAATTATAAATTTCTTCCAATTTGTTGGATAAATTAGGTTTTACATAGCCAAAATAATCTATTTTAATATAAATTTTGAGTTTGTATTTTTAATGTTTCAATATTTTCAACGCTTCGAATCTTTCATAGCAAACAAGTACTTTGATTCATGCTGAGATTCTACAATGTTGAGCTAGAATTTTGGGTTATCGAAAACCCACTTATATACTTATCGATATTATCTATCAACCCATAAGACTATCTAATACCTGTATTACACATCAAGTTAAGAATTATCCTATTATCAATTCCCTTTTTATTAGCCGAAACAAATCCAACGATAAATTTATTCAAAATGTCTTCTGGCAAAGAAAATGCGAGTTGAATAACAGCTGGAAAACTCGTCAGAGGGCCATAAACAATAACAATGCTAAACGAATGAGAGAAAAATGCTCGCAAAATGCTGAAAATAGACAATTTCCAACGAAAAACAGGCAAAATGCTCGTAGAAAAGAGCAGAAAGAAGAGTGAAAATCGGCAGCATTAGAGGCATGAAAATGCTGTTGTTGTGGCAGGACGAATCGTCGGAGCAATTTTTGCACTGGGGGTAAAAATAAAATCAGCATTTTTAGTAGTTAATTTAATTTATTGCAGCATTTTTATGGTTGACTTTATTGCATAATAAAACATAATTTACGGCGCCATTGAGACTTTTGCGTTTGCGTCGATGATTCTAAAGCGCAGCCATATTCCATGGACCCCCTCCCCATTTGGGACTGCAAAAAAATATATTGGATGAGTCCATGCAGAAGGGCGGCAGGCAGCAGGGACGAAGGACGACTGCTGCTGCTGCTGCTGCTGCTGCTGCGACTTCTTGCTTAGCTTCAGAGAGATAGAACAAAGTTGGGGGCGTTGTGTTGCATGCAACATGGGCGCAGATGGAACTGTAGCATATTTATTTATCTAACTGTCTGTCGGGCTATTTGGCTGTCTGTCTGTCTGTCTGTCTGTCTGTGTTTCTCTAGATAAGTTGCACACATATTCAACTCTGATTAAGTAGCTGAAATAGGCTGTTAACAGCCTACTAAAGAATAACAAGGCTTAAAAGTATTTATCTAATGATAAAGCGAGAGCAAAGCGAAAGTGACCGACTAAGCGATACTCTGTAGGCTTTAAAAAGAATTTATTTCAAGCTCTCATCCCTCAAATAGAGCCTTGAGAAACCGTTTACCACACGTAAACAGTTGTCCAATTAAAGTCTGTTTAAGCCCTTTAGAATGATGATAATGATGATGATTCAGAATGATCTTTAATTTCTCTAAGTGTAGTCAACTAAAATGATGAGAAAAGAAGCCTCTTTAATGACAAATTAATCAATTAATCTGCTGATTAAATGAATTATTTTTAACACTCCTTTTCACTAAGCCCTTTGCCCTTCACAGGGCAATGAACCTTGGCTTTTATACTCTATATAAATTTGTGGCTTCTTTCAGCCTGCCACATAATTAAGCCACATTTGCAACATGTAGCAGAGTCATTTGATTTAAGCACCAATCGAAGCAACAACATCAGAAAAACAAGTAACAGAAGAAATCATCACAGTATTGAGAGTCCTACCGCAACATAGCCGACTTTGGCCAAATGGGGACCAACCGCTGGGCAGGACACAAAGATTCCATCAGAAAATGCCATATATATTTCATTAGAGAAGCCATCAAATGGAATTGTTTTTCGCTCGCAGTGCTATAAAAGCTGAGGGCATCCTGGCAAGGGTCAACAGTTACGAGCTGAAATCCCTCGCGATGCATCTACAGGAACTGTTGTTATTGGTAGTAGCCGTATTACTGCCCCAATGCCTGAACGCCCTGCGTTATAGCCAGGGAACTGGCGATGAGAACTGCGAGACTTTAAAGTCGGAAATCCATTTGATTAAGGAGGAATTCGATGAACTGGGACGCATGCAACGCACCTGCAATGCGGATGTTATAGTCAACAAATGCGAAGGACTCTGCAACAGTCAGGTGCAGCCCTCAGTAATTACGCCCACGGGGTTTCTGAAAGTAAGTTCCATGAAATTCTTAGCTCAGATAACGACTTAAAGATACCCTTTCCGTAGGAGTGCTACTGCTGTCGCGAAAGTTTCCTCAAGGAAAAGGTCATCACACTGACCCATTGCTATGATCCGGACGGAACTCGGCTCAGCACACCGGAAATGGCCAGCATGGATATACGCCTGCGGGAGCCCACCGAATGCAAATGCTTTAAATGCGGCGATTTTACGCGTTAATCGATTATTATCGATAGTATAGCAAAAGAAATAGAAGAATTAAAATTTCTATGCAATTTTCAAGCAAAACCACAACAAAAATAAAGCCAAAATTTTGTTATTTTTGCACGCTTTTTTTTTTTGGAGAGATCCTGCAGGATGCAGCTGTGCTTTTGACTTGTTGATTAAATTCCAGTGATTTTCGCTGCTGGCCACAAGTTTCACAGGTCAATTGTTGATGCTGTTAGTGTTGATTTACCATGTTCAATCCATTTATACAACGTTTTTTTTTGGCCATTTCGCTGCAGGCGGCAATGGTTAAAATGCTTTTTTGTGCACTGATTTTTCAGTGCAAATTGTTCGAAGTGGGCTTGTTTGGCTTTGTCATGCAGTTGGTAACTGTTGGAAGGACAAGTGGAATATAAATTGAGGCTAACAAATACAAAAGAAATTAAAATCGAAATAGGTTTACTTTATAGCAGAGAACAAGCCTAGAATGGCGATCGAGAGGTGTGCGACCTGATCGGTGGGTTGATCCAAATGGGGCCAAAGCTCTCTTCTTCTATAGCTACTCCTATATATATATATATATATCGGTATATGTTAAGTGGAAAGGTAGCCCTGGGGCTGCGCTAATGCATGTTATATATAATTTATATTGTGTCGGCACGTTGTGCTCTCTGACGTGATGCCACCCAAAAGAATACCTCGCACTCTTCGTGCTGCTGATGACGATGAGCGGACTGCCTTGAGACCTGCCTTGGCACAGCCTTTGGAGCTGAGCTGCACCGAACTGGGCTGTTGTTAATGGGCGTGTCAACTAAATTATGAGTTTCGCACACGGGGACCGAGGTGATTATATGGATAGCGGCTGAATGCTTAAGTAAATTACAGTGCGTGCAAATGTGCTTGTGAACATGAAATTATAATTTAGCCTGCAACTGCAGAAAGCGCTCCAATTTACAATTAACCGATGTTGCATGCCCCCCTCTCTCTCTCTCCTCTCTCTCTCTGCTGCACTTACTTTTTAATCAACTGGCGAACGCGAACCGGGCGGAGGGGGGGAGGAATCGGGTCGGGCGCAAACCGGGTAGAAATAGCAGCTTGCAAGCTGTTTTCAGCCTAAGTGCAGTTTATGCTTGATTATTATGCTTTCAAGACTGGGTTTCCGGGTGGGTAAACACGTAGGGAGAGATCTCACTCCTGCTCTCTTCCTCTCTCTCTCTTCCAGCTCCTGCCTGCAGCTACTCCTCTGAGCTACATTGTAGGTACGGAAAAATACTTATCGTGCCCGGCACATAATGAGTTAATTTAACAGTTAAAATCGGTTCAAACATTCAACACAACCCTCTATTTATTACAGTGTATCTTTTTTTTTCTTCTATAATTACATCCTCCGGGCAGATACAAATATTCTTAAAGCAACATTGTAACATTCTATGCACTTAGTTAAGATCTCGAAAATAATTGTAGGCAACACTTTGTAATCACATTTAGTGTGCCATGATCGACTAGCAAATACCCTGGAGCTGATGAGACTTGTGAGAGTTGTTCTCTGTAACCTTTCAAATCTTTTGTGTACTAGAAACTTAGTGAAAGGAACCCACTCGACCTATAAATACTATCGATAAGTATCGAAAATATCATTAAGAGTTCAAAAGAATTTTTAGGCATCTGTGAAACCTTTTATCTACAAGTTTACTAGGTTATTTAGTAGAATAATTGATTATGTATAGGCTAAATATTTTGACCTATAAATACTAACGATAAGTATCGAAAAAATCGTTAAGAGTTTGAACGAATTTTTAGGCTTCTTTAAAGCTTTTTATCTGGCAGTTTTCTGGGTCATTTAATATAATACTTGATTATATAAAGCCTAAACATTTCGATACATAAATACTATCGATAAATGTCACAAGAAAAACCTATCAGCTCATCGCAGAAAGAAGACACTGCTATATTATTTATATTCCTCTCTTCAAATCTGTAGAAACCAATATATATATATATATAATCTGTCTCGCATTGGGCACTAAGTAGGCTCATAAATTTCCTTATGATCTCTGGGTTCCATTGTTTCGATAGGCAACTGTTGTTATCGATTGCAGCAATCGATGCATATTCATAAGCCATAAATTAAGCCAAGCAACAAAGCAGCCGCTGTTAATTAATAACAAATTTGACAAAAAGTCGCAAAGAAAAAAAATTAAACAAATGAACATTATTAATAAGCTTTTGCAGCTACTTTAATATTGTTGCTATTGTTGTTGTTATTGTTGTTGCTATGGGAAATACGAAATTTAACAAAGATTTTGTGTTAAAACGCGTTGATATTGGCAATTAATTTCGAGCTTGATTTCTGTTCGTTTTCTTATATATATAATTTGTATGGCGATTTGCATGATTTGGCAATTAATATAAGAAGCTGTCTGTCCGTCTGTCTGTCTGTCTGTCTTTCTGTCATTTTGTCATTTGTGATATATATTTTTGTGTGTTTTTAATGAAAGCTCAAGGCGAAATGTAAACATTTAGCCAAATTTAATGATAGAAAAATGCTTTTAACAGAAACAATAGCAACAGAGACACAAAAACAACAACAATAAAGGCGCCCACATTAAAAGCGTGACATCATTTATTTATTCGAGTGTAGAGTCACAGTTTTTGAGATATTTTTTGATTGTTTCGGCTACGGGGTTGTCTCCGGAGACAGCTAAATTTATGGAGTTTGGCAACCCTTTAGATTCGCATTGATTGGAATTTATGTTGTGTTTATGTTTATGTTGCGACTAAACTTTAGACTAAGGCTATAAACTATGAGAGTTTCTTTGAAAAATTCCAATTTTTTCTGCTGTTTTTCTATGCATATTTGAATTAGCCGCTTTAAATTATGTTTATAATGGGGAGCTCTTAAGGGAACACAGAAAAACACACAACAAAAAGAGGGTATCAAAACAGAACCCAATTGGCAGATACTCTGCTTGTTTTTGGACTGAATTCAATCTTTTAATTAATTTTACATGAATTTACTTTATTAATAAAATTTAAACTATTTAAAAAACATTTTTTTAGGTACTTAAAATATTCAAGTAAAAATACCCCTTAACTGCGACAAGAGTTATCGTTTAAGCTTTCAGCTATAAAAACTACTTGAGTAATAATTAATGATGCCTTTGATAGAGTATCTGTTGCGTCGTTGGGTGGCAGGATGTGAGGCATGAATATCTATCATATTTGCAGTTAGAGCTTAGCGCTTAGAGCTCTCTCTTAGCCGAAGAGAATGGATGAGGATGGGGATGAGGAGGGGGATGCGGAGGAGGGTCACCTGTCAAGAGTAAAAGCGCAACGAAGCGCAACATTTTTGCATTTTGCATTAAATTTATGATTTTTACAGCTGACATTTGTTTGGGGCGCCGCTGTGAGACACTGAGAATGCGACTACGAATACAAATGTGAATACGAATGCGAATGCGAATACGAATAGGAGTACGAATATGAGTGTGAGTGTGAGTCATGGCCTGCAGCATGTGCGTAGAGTGACAGAGCAGAACACATAACGAACATGTGAGTGTGACAGCAACAGCAGCAACAACAACAACAACGACAGCAGCATATTTTTTACCCAGCAGCAACAGCAGCAGCAGCAGCGGCAGCAACAGCAGCAGCTGTCATAAGATAAAAATTCGCGCGCGCCTGCATTTTGCATATTCAACTGCAACTGTTCAGCCTGGCGGGGAAGTGTAGTAGGGTGAGGGGGGGAAGTACCTGCCTGCAACATATTCTAATGCGTTGCAACATGAAGTGACTGCAACGGCGACAGTTGCTGTTGCCGCGCTTGAGAGGCGGTGACAGCAATTGCAGCAAAAACGCAGCCAAGCAACGCGCATTGCGAGGGGTATAAAATGAAAAGTGAGCTGATTTTTTTCCTTCTTTCCCTCTTTCCTACACACACACACACACACACACACCCGTGTATATTTGTATTTTCTTTGCACTTTTTTCTACAGCTTTTCACATATTTTCTTGCCGCTGTCAACTGCTCTTTGGCTGCCGCATGCAAATGAACTGCAATTATGATAAACGTCAACAGTTTGCCGGATATGCGCAATTAACTAACCAGCTAAATGACTTTGAATAAAATGATCGCCATTATGTTGATGGGTATTGTCAAAGTGAACGAGTCACTGCCAGGGGAACGAGTCACGGGAACTGGACTCAAAGTGACACAGCATCAGAATTTATTGTTATTTCCCTGACAATGGGCGAGGCGATCGCTGGAGCAAAGCTTCTGCAAATAAAGAGAACTACGAGTAATACTCTATCTGAAGAAGTGAAAATATTATAAAAAGAGTATTATAAAAAGAGAGAAAGATTCACGGGTGCAAAGCCAGTTTTGATAGAAGAATTGGAGAACTTCCTGGTCACAATTTTTAGGCAGAAACTTATGGAATTTCAGTTTAAAATTTCAGTTTTTGAATAGATCAAATTCATATTTCTGTACTGGATTTTTTATGTAATATTATAGGGTTTCAAGCTCGACTAAATTAAACATAATATATGTTGAAATATTCAAATATTCTCGACAATACTGAGAAAAATATTTGTATATTTTTCACTTTAATTTTCTAAGACTCTTCCTTTTTCTACTTTTTCCCATTTTCAGACATTTTTATCCTTAAAACAAATAACTCTCAGAACAACTTTCAACAGACACTGCTTGCCTTTTCCTAATAAAATGCAGGACTTTTCGATCCCAAAGCCAAGTTTAAAGGACCCTTTGGAGCTTTAATTCTCCGTACACCACAGACTAATAAAGAGAGGAAAACCCAACTACTTTTCGACCAGAGAAAATATATGAACATATCCTTGCTTTATGGCAACCTTTTTGCCATCATCTTGGGGAGAGTATCGTGTATAAAAATATATGAAATTGATGCAAACATATGTTACCTGCTAGCCTATGGCCTTTCATATTTTTCTCCATTTTTCTTTTCATTTTTTTTCGGTTGCTCAACAAACACTCCTTGCACATTACTCATACGCCCCAGTGGGCAAATTTATGAACTCAGCAGCGCACTTGAGTCGACGACATGTGAGCTGAGAGAAGAAAAAAAATAGCTAGAATATATATTAAATATGTATATATGCTTATATATGTGTGTGTATACATACTTATACGAGGGAAATATAAGTGCGTTTGTGTGTTTATTAGGGAATATGTGGCAGGAAAGCAGCTTGTAAAATGTATTAAGGGTTAAAAAGTATGCGGCTCATATAATTCATACAACATGAAAGTGGTTAGCGCGTTGAGTGGACTGGAAAAGGCAGCTAAAAACCAGCTAACCAGCTAACAAAAAAAAAAAAAAAGGCCAAAAGTGCTTGACAGTTTAAGTGTAGGCGACTTGCCAGGAGCACGTGAAAGAAAGCTCCGGGAACAGGACACTGAGCGAAAACTGTCAAGCAAATATTTAAGAAAAATTAATGTAAATTAAATTAGTAATGAATTAAAAAAGTATATATAATATTTATATATATAATCTAAGAGAAATCGGTCTAAGTTCTAAGCCAACTCAGCGCATTATCTTGACTCAGAGTATTTATACTTTATTGAGACTGGAGCGCCTTTTTAATGGACTGCAGATAATAATTAAGCTACTCTTTGTAGTATAATTTATTAATCTATTAATTTAGTTTAAATTAATGCGTCATTAAAAAACTAAAACAAATATTTAATCCTTAATTATGACTGCAAAAATTTAACTTTCAGTGCAGAATTAAATTTCTTTTCTTCATAATTTCTATAGACGTCAAGAGGCCATATGAAATGCACTGCAAGAAATTAAAAAATTAAGAAAGTATTAAATTATTATAAATACAAAAGAAAAATGAGAGTTAATATAGAAATTAATAAGTAAATTTTAAATTTTCGCAGTGTAAAAGCCAACTTAAAAGTTATTTAATTAATTTAAATACCAAAAAAATAATTAAAATTAAAGTAATTTTCTTCTATTTAAGCAAATCTTTCGCAGTGTAGAATCCAATTTAAATATGCCATAATCCTTTACAAAATGAATTTAAATCATTTCCATAGATATCAATGGGTGAAATGGAATACACTGCAAACAATTAAACAATTCATTTGATGGGCTTAAAGTTTCACACACACACAGAGAAAGGCGGGACGAGCAAATGCACAATGGAACCACTTAGGTATAAATATGTAGAAATATGGACATTTGTGTGGCTCCTAAACTGCCTTTTCCGCTCATTTATGTGCCTTTTCATGTGTGTGGGTGGGTCTACTACGGCTGTGGGTCTATTATTATCATTATGCTTTTTTTTTGGCTTTTTTTTTGCTTTTTTTTGTCAAGCCCGCATAAATGAACTGCTAAAATGCTAACAAAATACTCTCGCACTCGTGCAACGGAAATGTTTTTCCTGACCCAGTCCCGTTCCCTGCTCCCTGCTCCACGTTCCCTGCTCCCTGCTCCAGTCCCTTATTTGTCTTTTGGGATTTGCAGTCTGGCCAAAAAGGACAGCGGAAAAACAACCTTTTTTTTGTGTTGTTGTTGGCCATGGTGTGTGGGTCTCCGCAAATTCAGTTAGCCACTTAATTTTGTGGTTAACAAACACATACATGACTATGCGTCCGTTTATAAGAGAGAATATGTGGCTCTTAATTGAATGCTCAATTGCTGGTGTATTTGTTTTATATTGTGGCTAAAGTTACTTAGCCAATCTGAAACCATTAAATAGAATATAATTTAATTAATTATAAATGCGCGACAAATTAATTTGTGCCACCAGCAGCGTTTAATATTTATCTCTGGCATTTAATCAGCGTTTACAGCCGAACACTTTAAACGCTTGAAAATCGAATTTCGAATAAAAGTAACTACTTAATTTAAGCTTTATTTAATCATTTATATTATTAATTTAAAATTTTTAATAATTTATTTTTGTTCCTTTGGGTTATAAGCCTTATTTTCATTAATTATTGAGCAAAAGTTTTATATATATTGAATATGGGGAATCAATTTAATAAACGAGAATCTATTTCATGTCAAAGCTAAAAGCAAATGAAGAGAAGAAAAAAAAGAAGAAAAACTGGAAGCAAATAGATTTATCTAAGAGAAAAAAATTATTTTTATTTATTTCTCTTCAATTTAAAATAGAATATTAATATTTGGAAAGCCAACTATCAATATCCTCGATAGTATAGTGGTTAGTATCCCCGCCTGTCACGCGGGAGACCGGGGTTCAATTCCCCGTCGGGGAGGAGTATTGGATTACTTTTTTTTTAATTTCTGTTTATAATTTAAATATTTATATGTTTTATATTTTGTAAGGAATTTAATGACGTCATTGTACACTATTAAAAATTAAAAGTTTCCAATAAAGAAAACTGCTCAGAGTTTTCGCCAAGTCATCGTTGAATTGTAAAAAAAACAACAATAAATAGACGCGAATTTTATGAGCTGTATTATATTAAAAAAAAAGTCGAACAATATTTTAAAGACTTTTATCGAAATGTAGCAATGGCTTATTGGAATTATGTAAATGGTCAGCGTTAATTCAAAGCGCCAGCCAGGTTGAATAAGGCCTTTGAATATATGTTTATACCCCCGTCTAACGCTAATGAATTTTTATGATATTCCCCTTTTTTTTTTGAATAGACGTAGGTGTTCGGTTTATGATACAGACATTAGCATTTTTATTGTGTCTTAATTTTTCGGCTGCTTTTAGCCATATTTGAGATCACAAGAGATTTAAAAATGTATTAAAGCCAACAATTTATAATACAGCGAGATTTGCTGACAAAATTATCGGTTTGTCAATCGATTATGGCATAGATATAAACATTTATTTTTTTTTTTTTTGGAAAAATCGATTTCTTTTTTGTATTTATTATTAGATTCAATAAATTTTAAATAAATTTTCAATGAATAAAATTGGAAGAAAAATGCAGAGCGTTGCGAAGCGGTTCCAGCTGGATAACGGATTTGGCAGCAATTAAAATAAGTTAATAAATAATTATTGGTAATAATGGATCAGTGGAGTGAATATATGGTATGAAACATATATAAATATATATATAAAATCTCTTAAAATATTATCATATTTAAATTAACAACTTTTTATAGAAGTTTTGAAACAAATAAATAAATAAAACTTAAGATAAAAAATACCGCGTTAAAAAAAGCTAGTTAAATCTAGCCAAATATCTAATTTTTCTATCTAACTCATAATTAATTTAGCATTTAATTTGCAGATTTTACAGCTCTGCTTTTCCATTCACCCCTTTTCAATCAGCTGTTTTCTGTTTACGCTTTTCTCTCAGTCTTAAAAGCAACTTAAACTAAACACTGTTCCATTCAACCAACAAAGTTGTCCACCCTCTCTCTCTCTCTCTCTGTTTTGCTCCCTCTCTCCCTCTCGCTCGCCCCACTAATGTTTTATTTGACCACATAACTGTAGCACTTACATATGTATACACACACACATATAATATACGTACATATATATTCACCACCGCCCACCTGCTCACCACAAGTTGTAAACAATTATGGCCGACGCCGTGGTGCTCTCCATAGCGGCATTACCCAACACAGACAAAACCGCAACTACAACAACAACAACAAGAAGAGCGAGAAAAAAATCCCAAAATGGCTACACAGAAGCGACGATCATCCAATGAGCAGCGTTTTTTTGTTCCTTTCTTTCAAGAGATGTTTTTACAGTGTGTGTAAAACTAAAAGAAAAGGAGGCACAAAAAAGTAGCAAATTCTATTTTATTTATTACTTTATATCAGCTTTTATCTAGCTAATGTTTTGAAAACTTTATTTTTATACAATAATTTCAATTAATACTAAAATTTTAGGCTGAAAAAATCATAAATTGTTAACATTTTAAGTAAACTTCTTTTTAAATCTTAATTTATTTATAATTTTTATTTTATTTAGTACGTTTTTATATTTACTATTTTGATTAGTAGAGATAACAAATTCCGAACATTTTAAGCTTGAATAATTATTTTACATTCTTAATTATTTATGGGCAGCAGTCTACAATATTTAAATAAATAATAAAAAAAATACAATATTGTATTTAATTTATAAACTCAATTTATTTTTATTTATTTATTTAACTAAATTTATTTCCTGCAACAAATCTGTCATGCAGTGTAAATAATAATCGTAAGTATTTTACACGGAAAACTACTATTTATCATCAATGTTTACAAAAGCTACTTAATTATCTACTACTAAATGCGGTTTTTACTACTTTTTTTTTTGTATGTTGCCTCTGCTGCCTCAGCAAAAAGCATGCGCGCTCCGCAAAGAGCGCCAGCTCCCACACTAAAAAAAAACTTGCTCTCTTTTACGCTCCCGCGCTCAGTGTCGCTCCCACTCTCTCACGCTCGCTCTCCCTCTCTGCGCATGGCGTTTGCAGGCTGCTCAAAGACAACAACAAAAGCACACTTGTTGAAAATGAAAACGAACGAAGCACACAAAAGAGAGCATAACGAGAGCACATGAAATATGCGTGAAAACTGAACTGGTTACCGAACGAAATACTCTCGCGAGGCAGCCAACTCGTCGTGGCACCAATACATACGCAAATGCGGAGCAAAACATGAATGAGCATGAATGTTGTTTATAGATTTTTAGTCGAATTCTGTTATTTCACGTTAAAGTACGTACGTGCGCTGTGAACGGATTGTGAACGGAGTGTGTGAAATTATTTAACGTGTGCCGCGTGTCAAGCGAAAAATACGTAACAAATTACACACAAATACAACCACATATATATCAAATACATACTTATATATTCACATATATACGTATAACCAAGTAAAGGAAGTGATCTATTCAAAAAAAAATAAATAAAATATAATAAATAAAGGTGCTTTATTCTTATAGACTGATAAATATTTTTTTGAAAAAAAAATATTTTAAAAAGTTATCAAAATAAAAAGGGGGGAAATTTTCGAATTTAAAGTTCCCAAAACCAAAAAATAAATAAAAACACAGCCAAAGAAATCACTTAAAGAAAGTACGCAAAGAGCGAAAGAAAAAAATATATATATTTAATTCTTATTTTATTTGAATTCAATTTACAATTCAATTATAACGTGCACAAATAAAAACATATAATTAATTATCATATTTAATGAATTTATTACACAATTAAGATACCAAGCAACAAATAATAATTAATATGCCTTTGGCGTGAAAGTCACATTTCGCCGTATAAAAACCCCATTGAATTGTTAATGATATAAATAAATAAAAAAAAAAATTAAATACAATCCGAAAATCAACAGCCGTTTCGGCTTAATCACGGAGAGGGGGCAGCGCTAAACGGGCAGCGCAGGCGCCGCTTTTCACACGAGTTGGCAGCACGCCATAATAAATTTGGCATTTACCAGCACACTTCTCAGCTGCGCATCGCTTGTTAAACTCAGCTTAAAAACTCACCTCCTCTCAACACAACTCACCTCACTGCTCCTCCTCCTCCTCGTCGTCGTCCTCCTCCTCGTTAACCAAAGCACCAAAGAACAGCCGTCAAAGTGGATTTAACAAATTATAATAAAATGCTGCAATCCAGCAATCATCATTATTTAAGGCCGGATTATATGACAACAGCGGCAGCCCCAACAGCGGTAAGTTTGCAGCTCTCAGTGCTGTCAACCTTTATGGCCTTTTTTCCGTCCCTACTAGCCGAAAAACGCGACAATATTTGAAATATTCAGCACTTTTTTTTAGCAGGAAAAGATAATAACCCGCCGCTTTTTATGTTATTTCCGCCGCTGCACTTCGAACAGAAAGGAAAAGTAGTATGTTATTCCGAAATCTACTACTTTTTAGCTTTCATTATTTATTAGCTCTGTTAACTGAAATATTTGGCTAATAGAAATAACTAGCCTTTATTTGTAATATTTATACTAACATCTGTTTCGAATACTCTACAAATCTGCTTAGAATATATTAAATTAATTGTAGAAAAACCAACTCTTATTGGTATCAATCTCCGTTCTATTTGAAAAACTTTTGGCCACTCAAATGTCTTGTTTTCCTCTCCTTTTCCTAGCCCAAATTCGCTTTAATTTCGAATGCGTATTCGATACTGTATTTATTATTATTTCCATCATTCATTATACTGTTTGTTTTTTTTTTTAATATTTACTTATACGACACAATTAATTTGGAATTGAGTTAAGACTTGCTGGTGTTTATCTTTTGCCTATAATATATCACAATCCAACTGATATGGGCAGCTTATATTGTCCAGGTAGGAGTCGAGTATCTGTTGGCTTTCAAGAAAAATTAGTTGCCATTATTTATTAACGTTTTCGTATTTCATAAATAATATAAATGTCGACAGAAAAGCAATTACTACACTCGCCACAACACAGTTCTCCCCGCCCTCCTCCCCGCCAGCGAATTCACCAAAAACTTGGCAAGTGGCTAGAGAAATAATAAATGTACTCGCATATATATATACTATATATATATATAAATCGCAATCGTAGCACTATAAATTTACCAAATATCTGCATATAAAGCTTTTATTTATGTTGCTCCATATTAAACTATGCAAATATATTGAACTTACGACTCTCTCGAGTCGAGTTGAATTGAGTCGAGTTGAGTTGTGCTGTGTTGAGTTCAGTTCGGTCGAGTTGAGTTGTGAATTGTGTGAATAGGAAAGTCTGGCAACTGTATTCAAATTTATAGTGTACCAAATTTGAATTTATAATGACAGAAAACAAATGCAATTTCACAGCAGCCAGCAAAGGCAGCACTTTTGATACTAAAAGCTGCAAACTATGGCAGTTAATCAGAGTCAAAGTCTTTACTGTTGCGGTTTCTGTTGCTGTTTCTGTTGCTGTTTCCCGAAAGCCTCAAGGGGCAATAAATTTTCATTTTAATTTGTGAGTAAATATTCACATTAGGAACGGAAACGTACTCGTACAATTGAATGAGTGCACTCATTAAATTGTGCATCCAGCCACTTAATGCCTTAACTTGAATATTTCGAATGATTTTTGAACTCTTCAATTAGCTCAACAAATATTTTAAGGAGCATCATTCATTCATTACTTCACTAGAATATTCATTTATTATTCAAATATGACTAGAATATTTGAATACCTAAAGTAAGTTCGAATTGTGAAGGTTTTAAAAAACAATTTTCCATATTTAATTAGAATGTTTTGAAAGCTTTGGCACTTTCACTGCATTTTCCGACAAATTGTTTCGAAAGAAACTAAAACTAGTTCAAACTGGAAATATTTTTGAAATGGCCTGTAATTGTTGGCAGTTGTTTATTAGATATGGGGAGCAAGTTTTTAAACACTTAATGCCATTTGTTATATTAATTATTCACGGTTTAAAATTTATAACGCTGTCATCTTAAGTTAATTTATTTACGTGACTCACTGTATACAGCCCTTATAGATGTGTGTGTGCGTGTGTGTGTGTGTGTGTGCGTGTGTGTGTGAGTGTAGGGTATGTAAATACGTACGAGTATAACCTGCGAATATCTATAAATTATTTAATGATTAATGATGCCAGCTCGCTATTAATTATAATAAAATCACATAAACTAAGCTTGACAGCTGTCAGAGTCATCATTTGTATAACTTTTTTTTTTTCTGTTTTGTTCGTTGTTTTGTTTATGTGGCGCCCTCTGTCGTCCAGAAAATAATGACGAAAAATTATGGCCCAAAGTTGGGCCACAAAAATTACTGTTGATAATTTGCTGTCACATATGAAAAATGATCAAGCTGCTCGGAAAGGTAATGGGAAACTAAATATGAGACGTGTTGGGTAATAAACCAAAAGCCATGTGAAAGTCAGTTCTGTTCAGTCAAAAGTCAGCTAAAATGACAGACGACCAGGCCAACAGCAGCAGCAGCAGCAGCTGTAAACTGAAAACTGAAAACTGAAAAGCAAAGCGGGCAAAAAAATAAAAGTAAATAAAGTGCAAATGTCAGCTGACCGCAAACATCATTAATATAATTAAATGTGTCAGTCAAGCAGCCATTTATGCAGTCAGACATTCATTTCAGTTAACCACACGCTGCCATCACAGTCAAAAGCCCCCCCTCCCTCCATATAAAAAACCGTTCAAAGCAGTCAAAAGTCGGCAGTTAACAGTCAGCTCAGCTCAGCAGTCAGCTTTCAACTCGGCTCAGCTCAACTCTCTGGCAACTCTGGCAGTTAAAGTGTGCGCCTGACACAGCGAGAGAGAGAGAGAGAGCGGAAGAGAGAGGAAGAGAGACACTGCTTAGTTTTCGTTTAGTTCAGCTCAATGCAGTTCCACTGTGGCTACCCCCCCTTCAGGCCACCCTTTGACTACAGTTCGACTCGTACAGTGGTTCACAGTCTGTGTGTCAGTCTTTATGTTTGCGTGTGGCTCTAATTAAAGTGTCATCAGCAGCAGAGACTAACAACAGCAACAACAACACAGCAACAACAACACAAGCAACAACACAACAACAACAACAACAATGAATTGCTCCAGCATGTTAGTGATAAATTGCCATGTCTAGAGCTGTCATGTTAATTTTTCGTGCATACAAATAATAGTTTTGGCCTAAAGTGTTAATTAATTCTCGGAATATCGCATCGTACTATACTAAATGACTCTGTGTAACAAAAAAAAAAAAGGAATAATAAAGAGAGATAACAATTTGCTTGCAAAATACTCAAGACAAGCTAGAAAGATTGACAAGTGTAACTTTCTCTGAAATTGTTCTCACAGTTTACTTCAAATTTTGCTGCTTTTTTTGCTAAGGTTAATAAATGAATAAAGACTTTTATACCCTTCCAGCGGGTATAATAACTTTGGCGCTGAATGTGTAATGCATTGAAGTAGACTTTCTTTAAATATAGCCTCGAAGAGTATATAAACTAATCTCATGATAGAATTAATTTTATTTAGATCTATATTTAAAATAAGATTTAGTTCAAAAATTCAAAGAAAAATAATCCTAATTTTATACAGATCGAACTCCACTTTGAATTATACCTATTCCAGCCTTGAAGGTATATAAACTTATCCCATGATTGAATTAATTTTAACTAGATATAACTCTACTTTGAACTGTGTTCCTTTAAACTAAGTTTGACTTCGAAAATTCGAAAAAAAATTAATCCAAATTTTATTCAGCTCAAACTCCCTTTCGATATACTTTTATAGTGTAAACTAAGCTTCGAATCAGTTTCGAAAATCTGAAGCAAAATGTTCAAAACTTTCATAATCCCTGTAAAAGTTTGAATACAAATTTTAGATTTTTTTTAGACGTTTTTAGTGGTTTGAAAAACGGTTCAAAAATGGTTCAAAAACACTTCCCACCCCCTTCAGCTAATGAGCTGGTGCAGCTGACCCTAATACGATAAGAAATCAATTAAGAGCGTTACCAAAACTAAGTGCCATATAAGCAATACATAGATGAATTTCATGGGACTCTCATTAGGCAGTACTCGAGTTGTTGTTGCTGTTGTTGTTTTTTCCTGTTTTTTATGACACTCATAATTTTTTAACGATCAATTTCGTTAATAAGCAACTATAAATAAAACGCCATGAAGCGAAAAAAAAAGGAAAAATTAAAAAAAAAAAAACAGCGACCATCTTTTATTATTATTGCCTTGTTGCTTTGCTGCTTTCCGCCCCGCCCCCCTCCGCGATCGGCGTATAAAATATATCGTAAAAGGCATTTATCAATACTAGACTATTGTTAAGGGGGGCGGGGGCGGGGGGGGGGTTGTCAATCGTGCCATTGACGCCTCAGTAAAGCCCATGCCCATGCCATTTCCATTTCCAATAGCCATTCCAATTCCATTCTAAATGCTTACGTACCTAACAAATTGAATGAGCGAAACTCAATGAATTCATTTAAATGCACGCGAGGCACTAACTATGGTAATGAATTGAAACTGCTTCTTAAATGCTAAATAATAACCCGTTTTTTAGCGTCGAGTATTGCGGCTAACACAAAACTGGCAACACTCACACACACACAGCAAAAGTTATGGCCCGCGATAATCGAACGGAGAGAACTGCCTGGGAAACGAGGTGGGGAGGGAAGGAGGGGCAGTAAAAACAACACAAACTGCAAAGCCAATAATCGTAAAATGCGGCAACAAATTAACCAATAAATTAATATAGAAATAATCATATTAATGTGCCCGCTGATAACTGTCATTTTAGCTGCGGAGCTTCAGAGGAAGAGCATTCAGTTTTTTTTCTGTCTCTTCTTTTTTTGAGCGAAAGCTAAGAATATAGCCATATGAGTATTAATTAATAGACAGTCGGATATTTGGTTGGGTTTGGGTTAGTTGGGGCCATAAATATATGATTATAATCAATAAAAGGCATTAATAAATAAGACTAACACTTGGCCATAACTCTCAGCTAGCTCGGCATACAACTGTTGGCCTTTTTATGGCTGAGAGTTGCTTTCGAAGACTGGGAAAACCGTTTACAAACTGTGCTTTCTTTCTAGGCCTAAACCCTTTTTTAGGCAATATTTTTTCAGGAATAACAGCTGTGTTTATTCCTCGAATATTAATACACTTTTTTACACCTAAAACAATCAGTTTTTTATAGTTCTTTGAAAGGAAAGAGTATCATAAGCAATGCGTTGCTTTACTCAGAAAATATGGAAAACTTTCTGGATTATTTTCAATTCCAACTTATTTCTTATCTTAAAAATTGTATTAACTAACCAACTAACTATTCAGAAATCTCAAAAAAAAACACTTTTCCCAGAGAAAGTCTGTCTAGAAATATTTTTTTAATTTCACTGCATCAACTCCTATTTGATTTATTTTTTCATTTTATAAATTAAAAGTCGAAAGTTCTTCATTCAATTTAGTTGTACAGATCGATTCAGTTCTTATTGTGATTAAATCTAAATAGTATAGTTAGTCTAAGGGATTGTATGTGCGCCGAGATACCCATTATTTTTTCGGCATAATTACAGGCCCATAAAAGCTGTTAACAATAAGTCCAAAAAATCCCAAGTAACTGAAAAGCCCCGTCGGAATGTAGAAGACATTTGACTCATATCAAGAAAATACAATTTCTAAGTATGAAATTAAAATCAATCAAGGCGATAAATAAAGCTTTCGCTTAGATTATTCATGCATTTATTTGTGGTCTTTTTGACCAGCTCCAAATGAGTTTTAAAGCCAGCTTTAATTTAGTAAATACCCTGGAACTTAAGTGGCATTTGCTGACCATTTCCGATGCGCTCTAATGTGCTGTAAGCTGCGGCAACTTAAATGATTTTCAAATGGTATCAATCATTAAGTCGCCAGGCCCACTGTGCGTACAGTGGTTCGCATGAAAGAAAATACAAAAGAAAAAAAATATTAAGCTCTGACAAAACTGGCTCTCAAAGCTCAACACAACATTTGACACTAAACACGCACAAATTGCTTTTGAAGCCCCCTCATCAAAAAGGCAGAAACTGAAAAGAAGCCTCCATAAAGCCCCGGCACATGGGCTATACGACTATTCGAAGCGAAGCGGGGCGGGGCGAGGCGAGGCGAGGCGAAGCGAAGCGGAAAGCTGTCAGTATTTATGTGTTTATGTATTTATATATTAATGTGGTAATGTGTGGGTTTCTGGGCTTTTGTCCGAACAAAAAACCGACTAATAAAAAGAAACTGAAATGTAATATTGATAAGTCAAAAGGCGGTCAACACTCACCCAGTCACAGACACACAGACAGACAGACAGACAGACACTCACGCCCAATGCCAATGGGCCTAAATGTCTGGCGCCTATATACATATAGATATTTTATTTTATTTTTCCTTTTTTTTTCTTTTGGGTTTGGCTTTCAATCAAAGCAGGCCAAAAAACAAATAAACAATCAATCTCAATCACATCAATTATGCGCTGAAACAACTTCTGAGCTGTCCGCTTGTCTTATCACACACAAATTTTATTCCTCTGTGCGTATTGTTCATTTGTTTTCTATACCCTGCAGCCATGAGATGGCTGGAAGAGGGTATATAAGCTGGATGTAGCTAGAAATACTCCTTCAAATACTCCTTCTTCACTCAGATTGCTCTAATTCTAGAGAGATTAAAGGTGCTTAAAATTAAAGATATATTTTCTGTACTGTTTTTTCAATATAAAAACTATATAATATAGTAGCATATTTATTTTTTTCTTAAATTTTAAACTTCAATTATAAATATTTTTGTTGAAAATCCATTCATTAGTGGCGTAAAAATTACTATTTTTTAGCTTAAAAACTATCAAATAAAAAATTGCCTAGAAACATAGATATCAGAATAAAAAGATCCATACTTTCAAGCTAAACTTTCGGAGTTCCAGAATCAGTCCATTTGGAACTATTTTCTATATATTTTCATAGATCTACAGAGCTATATTCTTCTGCTTGAGCAAAAAAAATATATAAAACCTAGTTCAATTATTTAATCAAAAAAAATTCATTAATTTTCCATTAAAAAAAAATACTGGAAGGAATAGAAGAACAGAGGGTATCTGCCAGTCGAATACTTCTCATTTAGGCATAGTTTTGTTTTGTAGTTTCGAGAAGGCGACACTTTTTAAATGCAACTCTACTTCGAATTCTATCGATGATAATCATTTTAATTGGCGCCATTTGAGAGCCGTTTGTAATTATGTATGTCTGTCTTTCTGTCTGTCTGTCTGTCTGTCTGTCTGTGCCTGTCTATGCGTGTCTATGCCTGTCTCTGGCTCCAGCTCCGTATCTCTGTATCCGATTGGGGGCCATTAATTTTGAAGCAGTCATTTGAAAGCGTTTCAAATTAGTTTCGTCTGTTGCAAGCCTCTCAAAGCTCAGACCAGAGAGAGAGGCGAGGAGAGGCTCCACTTCACACCATGTAAAGTGAAAGTGAGTAACGCACTTTCAAACCGAGTTCATTTCCACTTAACTCGAAAAACAATTCAAAATTTTCATCAATTTTTAGGGGAAATACATTTTGTTTAACAATTCAATGGAACTTAATTAGGGCAATATATCAAAGCTGCAAATTTTTAGGAAGCTTTTCGACTATTCAATTTAGAAAAAAATTAAAAAACGGATTTTCATTATTTTCAGAAACTAATGACTTCAAAATTTAAATAATTTTCTAATAAGTAAAATTCCAGGCCCTTTAAAAAGCTCTCAAAATGCACAATTCAGTTCGATTTTAAGAAGTTTTTTTTTCACTTTTAAACGGAAATTTTGTTAATGTGGAACTGAATTCTTTCAAGTATTTCCATGGAATTCATTCTATGGGTCTTATTTATGAGTTTTGCAAGCTATTTACACATTTACCGAGTATTTTAGGTAATTAGAAACCAATGTGCAATACATATGAAATTTTCTCTCTGTTATTCGATATATTTATTTGAGTTTTCTGCTGAGCAAAACAAATAAATAATATAGGGAAATATATCAGAAAGAGAGAGAGGAAGAGAGGAAGAACCCAGACTTGAACCCTATCCGTATTCATTACAAGAGCTGCCTGGGAAGAGTATATGAAATATGCACCATCAAAATGACAGCCAGTTCATTTAAATAGAAAATGACATGTGTCAAACTGACAGTTTTTGATTGCTTCTTTTTGCTACCAATTTCTTGCACTTCATCTTTTACCCCTCCCCCGAGTCCCCTGAGCTTTCTTTTTGCCTGTTGTCTGCTGTTGACACTATTTGAATCCAGGCAAAAAGGCAAAAGGCAAAAGCGTTGACACCTCAAGGCGAATGCGCCAAGGTTGAGAAAACACAACTAAAAAGAAAAACAAAAAGAAAAATAAAATAAATTAAATACTATGTCAGAGTTGTTATTTTGAAAATGACATGAATGTCATGTCAAATGCCAAGCTGGAAAAAATACGAGAATTTTTAGCTGCTGCTGCTGCTGCTGCAACACAATAAGCCAAAAGAGCTGCCGCTGACAGCCACATCACGTGAACTAAACTGTAGAATGCAATGCAAATGTTTGGCATAAAAATTATGGCCCAAAGATTAAATTGAAACTAACATTTCTGGGAATGAGTTGCTAGTGAATAAAGCTTCTTTTATATAACAAAAAGGGTATTCGGGGTTCGTGGTTAAACGGGCTAAATTGAGGCTGCACAAAATCATTGAGCAATTATTGATTTAAGCCAACAATTTGCTGTCAATCATATTTATTTTTGTGGTTGGAAAATATTGAAAGATGATTTTTCCTCTTTAATGAAAAAGGTTATACAAAAAGTAATTTGGCCATTTAACAGGAAGGAAAAGCAAATTTTAGGCCAACACAATTGAAATTGTCTCATGAAAACGTGGCTTGAACCTTGTGAAACTTGAAATAGAATTAAATAATATTCATTTGATATTTTTATTAATCAATTTAGTAGCTAAAATTCTAAGGCATTAAAAAGGCAATAATATTTCTAACTAAATATGCAAAAATAAGCTAAATATATGAATTAATATTGGAAAAATATGGGCTAAAACATTACCACATTTTTAGCCATAAATTTCAGCTGTTTATCCCAAAAAAACTGCTGTTGCCAATACTTTTCCCCTTCACCCTAAAATCCACGCCTAATTTAATAGAAAAAACCCTTAAAATTTTCGCCGTTAAAATATTTTTTTTTTTCTGCCGCTGAAAAACCCATTTTTCTTTGCACTCGACAGGCGACAAGCATCTCACGCCTTCACTTCGCTCCCAGAGAGAATTGCCAGCAATTTTCCCAGCTGACGCTTTTAAAAAAGTGTTGAAGATCAGGCAGCGTATAAAGAGGCTTTCCACGCTATTCTCATACCCTTCCTCTGCCTGCTGGCTTACTCGTATTTAAATTAGCTGTACCTTCTGCAATTCATTTATGCAGTTTTATTCGCGTATACAGCTGTCCGTCTGTCTGTCTGTCTGCCTGTCTTTTATCCTCGTCCGACTATTATTTTGACGTACTTTCGCGAAATTTGCTTATCGCAGTGGAAAAAATCAACCAAAGGGCGTTGAGTACACAAGAGCGAAAATACACGAAAAAAAACGAGGAATTGTAATGTGAAGAACGACTAACAGACACCCTGTAATGTAGAATAAACAAGTAAGCTTTGAGATCAGCTGTACTGAATAAAAGGTTTTTTTATAGGAACTTTCTTCTGGCATCAGAAATTTCTTTTAGAAATTATGGCATGCAAATCCATTCAGTATATTTGAAATTAATTTTGAAATATCTGGAAATGGAATATTCCAAATTGTATAAATATTTTAAAAGTTCATCTCAATTTTCAAATTCTCCACTGCAAAATATTTGATAATTGAATTGAATATTGGAAAAATCCAGCCATTAAAAAGTTTTGTCTCATAAACAAGATTAAAAGTTATTCTGACCTAACAAAGCTTTGTTTTGCTGGATTTATTGGCTTTTTACAGGGTATACAAATGCAATGTCTAAGCTCGAAGCTATCTCTCTTTATATTCTGCTATCTGCTGCATTTCCCCTCGCTGCCACCTGTCATGTTTGTGTGTGTTGTGTGCTGCATTTTACTCTATTCGCATATATTCGCATTTTATTATGCAAACTGATGGACGGAAGGCAGACAGACAGACAGACAGACAGACAAACAGACTGACAGACTGAAGGACTGACAGACCCAAAGACTGAGAGACTGAGGCCTCAGTGTAAAAGGGCGTCGGCATGTCACTCAGTCACTCGCCTTTTCTCACACTGCGTCAGCTTTTGGGAAAGGTAGCACTTTTTTCTATATTTTCGTATCTTTCTTATAAATAACGCAAAAAGATGGGCTAGACGAAGCGTTAAATACCCTATAAAAATATAATTAAAAGGGAGCTTAAATTTGGTCTTATATTGCCATTAACTAAAACACTTTTTGAGTACTCAAAATGGTGTCTTCAGGCGTTGCATGCCTTGGCAGTGTTTTATAATATCCTTTGGCAGGGTATTACAGGTAACTAGTGTCAGTTTGCCTTCCGGCCTAACCGGGAAAGTGTTGCATAATGCTAGTAAATGTCACTCTAGCTGTCAGAGCTCTATTTACAATGAGCAAATAAAATAGAGCTGCATTAAGAAAGAGAATTACAACAAGAGAAAAAGTACAGAGATACTGCAAAAGATAGGGTATAACAAGGGGTATATTAAAGCCAAGCAAGAGACAGTTTCAAAGAGCAGAGCTCTGAGTTAGAGCTGGAATAGAGCGGACTGGACGTCTATAGCCTCAAGCTAGCCGAGAAAGGTTCCAGCAGATTAATATAACTTTTTAAAGCCTCTAAATGAATGGCTTAGTTTACTATAACCTATAATAGTCCATCAGTCTGTGAGGGTATATAATATTCGGCACAGCGAAGGTAAATCTGCCAAAATAAGTGAAAATCCACAAAAAAAAGTAAACCAACTTAGACAAAGTCTGCTGTAATTGCAGGTTGCTTTTGCGGAAATTACAAAGAAATGCCGAGAAAGTTGAAAAATATGTAGGAATATTAAGCGATATAAAGCGAATAAAACATTGTAAACTTTATTCATAAGCCAAATTTATGATTGCATTTACAGGAATCTAAATGCCATGCAGTAAATCAAAAACACGCAACGCAAAGAAAACAAAGAAAACAGAAACAGAAAAGAAAAACAAGTGGAAAATAAAGTAATCAGGAAAATGAATTATGAATAAACGCAAAAGCGAAACGTGAATATCAAATGTGAAATATGAAATATTGCAGGCTGTACCAAGCTGCTATAAGGAAAATTCCCCTGAAAATGGGGGGAAAAAAAAGGAAAACCTGAGACCTGTCGCGGATTCGATGCGATTCGAGCAGTTGTTAGCATTGCTGACAACTGTTGTCAACGCATGTGTAGGGCGCATAATTATAAATAACACGTAATTAACGCGCCGCAAATGCAAATGACACCTCAACTCTTCTCGTTCTTCCAATTCTTCCCCCCACCCCCCTTCCTTTCGCTTTCTCTTAGTCTTCTCCTTCTTCTTCTGTTCTTCTTTTTTTGTGGGGTTCACGAGTCACCCGTTGGCAGTTTGACAGCAGCGCAGCAGCGCCCCAAGGCAAAGAGAATGACAGCGCGACATCGCTGACAACTTGCAATATGCATTGGCCGCTGAAATTATAAAGTGTCATTGGATTTATTATGGCAGACATGCAGATTGCTGTTACTATTCCGTACCCGACCCGTACGCCTGCCCCTACGCCGTACCCCTACCCGTGTCATGTGCCAAAAAAAAAGTACGAAAAAAAATAGTTTAAGAAGTCTGCGGTGCAGCGAAGCTTAGATACCCTTGCTGGACTGGAATAGGTCTCTTAAAATTGTTCTTAGACTGATTTCTTTTGTACGAGTGCTTCTTTCGAGGCGAAGTCTTTGATATAGTAATCTGAACTTAATATAATTTTTATGGGATTTACGATCCAAATTGCCTTTATCGGCCACTGCTTAGTAGCTTCCAACAACGACTTCTGCTGACGCTGTCTTCAAAAATTACTAGAAGAAACTACCCTTCACTTTTCCTGCTTTTTGCAGGACTTCAAGCTAATATTTTGATTCCTCTTTTTAGCTGAGCTTTCAAGGCTAAAAGCTCTCAACCCTAAACGAATAGTGGACTTTATTCAGCCATCCATCGTAGTAATTCCAATTAATTCCTGAAGCCCTCAGCAGTTCGCTGCAGCATCAGAAAGGGCCAAATATATCTTAAGGTTAAGGGTTAAAGGTTAGGGATATTCCCTTATATATATACCTTGGATCAGCATTAAAAAAACCCACACTTCTATCTAACTTGTGAGTTTCATTGAGATATCTTGAGATATGCAGCGATTTTTCCTTTCTGCGGTGGCTATATAATACGATTATAGTTGTCGATTCATTCATGTAGAGCAAAGAGAAGGTTCCATGCCAAATTCACGCACCCAGCTCAAAAACAGAGAGCCTAGTTTGCCTAGAAACAAAGGGATGGACGGACAGACAGACGAATATGGCTAAATGAACTCCTCTCCATATCCAGATCCATAATTTATATACCCTGTGGCCTCAAAGCCGCCTCCTTCAAAGCGTTACACAGTGCCTGACAAAATTCTAATACCCCACAGCGGCAAAGGGTATCAAAAGAGCGGCGACTGCCAGCAGGGACTGCCTTCACGTGCGCTTTCGCGTCCCTCCCTCGCTCCCCTCGGATCGTCGGGGGAGACGCGTCGGAGCGACCAATAATAAAGTATGCATATTCAATATTAGCAACACTCGCCGCGGAATTCATTAACGTTGACAACTTGAAATGCTAATTATTGTCAAATTAATTTAGTCAGCTGTCAGCTTAAATGCGAGTAGGGGATTTCTGTTGTCGTTGTAGTTTTTTTTTGTTGTATTTCATTATTTTATTTTGCATTAACAAAGAATATAAAAATAAAATTAAATTGAGCACAAGTCTGTCAAGAGTGAGAATTTATATGCAGCTCCGCTCTGCTTCGCTTCGCCATGTCTCTGTGTGTGTGTGTGTGTGTGTGTGTGTGTGTGTGTGTGTAAATATATATATATATATATCAGATTATTATACAAATATGAGAATTAATGAATGCCATACGTAGGCGCATTCAGTCAATCAACTGACAGACTGACAGCATGACAGACAATTCGTTTCAGTTTATGCAAATTGCAGCAGCTGCCGCACCACTTTTTTTTTCGTATTTTTTCAGCGTTTTTTTTAGCCTTTTTTTCGGTGTCAATGTGTAAAATGGGGTATGCCATAAAAAAGACGTTCACATAAATTTTGCATTTGATTGACTTAACGCAAAAAAAAAGCATACAAAACACAGTGGCGAAATAATCAGTAGCATCTCGAGTCGTGTATAAAATAATCAAAGTTCTCAGCTCAACAATATAATAAAGTTTTTGAATACCCTAACAAAAAGGCTATATAACAAGTTGAAGTTTCGGCTAGAAGATAGCTAAAAAACTATTCAAATCTTGCCGTTTCTTATAGCGTTGCTGAGGGTATTCTAAGAGAAGAGGATGAGTAGAAGAAGACCCTAAGTATTAGAAGTGGATAGAAGAGAAGAGCTCGAAAAGCAAAGTCGGAAAAGGAGCTTTATAAAGAAAGGAAAGACGTCTAAAGAGATCAAGTCGTCTATAGCCATTCCAAGCTTTATTTTAAAGTTAAATACACTGTCGAATATATAGCAGTTTCAGTCATTCAATCAGCTAATCCTTGAGATTCTAGAATAGACAATATTGCGGCAGGCGGAATCAGATATATTTATATATTCATAAAATATATATAGCAAGCTTCTCCAAGTATCATTCTTTAATAAAAATTTCAACACTAAATACTATAATACCTTTGATTTCTATATACCCTTTGATTTCTAGCTAGAAATTCAACAGAAATATATCTGCTTTGCCAGAGTATTTAAAGAGTCGATTCTGGCGATTCTAGCTTGTTTTTCAAATAATTTTTTTTTTATTACGTATTAATTCAATGTTGAAAACAATTTTGGATGATCTGACGGGGATTAACGCCCACATTTGACACTTTTAACGGGATGCCGTGACAGGTTCAAGTTGCGTATGATTGATAAACACGTTGCCCGAAATTACACACAGAGAATTGAAAATAACAACAAATTAAAAAGAAAGAAAACCTTGAGCTGTTGTTAGCCCAAAAGTAAAGCCAAATAGATTGTAGAAAACATTTGCTTTTTGGCCGTTTTTCAGCGTTTGCTTTTATTTAACGCAATGAGTGATGGGCCGCAAAATGGAATATGGCAAATGGGCGTTGACAAGGGGCAATAAATGTGTGTGAGAGATGCCAGCAGCAAATGTGTATAAAGATTTAGCCTTTTTTCTTTTCTCTCTCTCCTTCTCTCTGTCTTTTGTATGCCAACTGGCCATTAATTTCCAGCTTGAAGCTTACAAGGTTAATTATATTACGTATACGCAGTGTTTGTGTTAACTGCAATTCCACTCGCACATAACTCATAAATCAATTCAGCAAAGAATAATCTAACTACAAGTAAATTGCCCATACAAGAACAAGTAATGAGTATTCTGAACGAAGCTGATCGACTAGCAGATACGCTGGAACATAATTATCTATCAGCTGAGCTTTGGGCATCTTTTAGCTCCTGTAACTCCGTTTGAAACGTATATCCTCTCATACTTTCTTCTGTTTGTTACATGCGCTCTGCACCAGCTGATTATACCCTCATACTCATTTTAATGGGCATAAAAACTTGACCAAGCTGACTTGCTATGAGAATTCGCAGGAAAAGTAATTAGCGCTCATGACTAACAAACAGGTAAATAAACAGGTGCCAGCAACCACCAAAAAAACAAAGAGATATGTAACACAAGTCGAAAAAAACGTATTCTGCTAGGCGAAGATTGAATACACTTATTGAAAAAGTGTATAATAATTTTCCACTATTTTTTAGATGCTTTGGAAATTACAAATTTCCTTTAAGGCAAAGCAGAATGGAAAATTGATTTCGATTCGATTTGATATATAAATTATACCTAAAGAAAAATCAGTATATTCTTGATAACTAAATAAAGGACAGCATAGAGAAACAGGAAATAGTTAAAATTTAAAAATTAATAAATTTTATGAATTAAAAATGTAGCCAACAAATTTGTAATGCCCTCTGGAAGGGTATTAAAATGTGGCGAAACAAGTGTCAGCATAAAAAACCAGGAGGCAAATTTGAAATGCAAAAAAAACGAGAGAAAAGAAAAGGTTAAGCGACAAGCATAACAACAAAGCAACAACAACAATAATAATAATAATAACATTTGTTAACTGACAACTAAATGGACACGTAATGTTGACAAAAGTCTGACATGAAATGTAACAAACGGGGGTGAAACTAAGCCCCCCTCCCTCCCCGCCCCTGCCCGAGCAGACCTCTAATAAAAGAAAGAGTGACACATGAAAATGGCATTAATGTGTCACTCAAAGCGTGCAACAGCAGCAGCAACAACAACAACAACTGCGACAATTGCAATGATATGGCTGACAGTTGGTTGTTGCTGTTGCTGTTGCTGTTGCTGTTGCAGTTTGTTGCTGCTGCTGTTGCAGCTGATGTTGCCGCTGGGGCCACGGCTATAATTGCAACATTGTCTAACGCCAAGTACACTCAATGTGTGCGTGTTTATCTCTCTCTCTCTCTCTCTCTCTCTCTCTCTCTCCCTCTCTCTCTATCTCTCTCTCGTCATCAAAATAAGTGGCAACGCCAAAAGTGCATTGCCACACGTTGCCTGCGTATTGCACCCCATGCGACTTACCCATCCCAGGCCGCTGCTTTAAATGCGCTAACAATGGGTATTACAAATGTGCCATTAAATATGTAACACTTTACTGGAGTCATTAAAAATACTCTGAGATTTATATATATTTTTAATTTTGATTTTCAAAAATTTTAGAATTAATATTTTCCATTTGAAAGCACATTAAAAAAATGCCGCTTAATTAATTATTATATTTTTAATATGCCTTTTGATCAGTGAATGAATAATAATTGTCTCTTATTCAATTCAAATTGATCAAAAAATGAATAATAATTCAATTCAAAATTAATTAAATTACATTAAAATGAATTAAAAATAAATGAATAGAGATTTTTTAGAAAAAAATTACTTTTTAAATCTATAAAATGAAGTTAGAAATTCTATTTGAAATTTTAACTGAAATTTCACTATAAAAATATTGTTTTGTGTGAAAAATAAGTTGGTTCGCTTTCTAGCAAAGATTTCGTGCACAGAGCAAATTGTTTATAAATTATTTTAAGCAAAGGATATAACTTAAAAAGAAAATTAAATATTCAGAGTTAACTTATTCACAGAACAAATTATTTATAAATTATTTTAAGTAAAAATAATGACTTAAAAAGAGTATTAAATATTCAGAGTTAACTTAATTTGCTGGCCCGACTGCCTTTTGCCGCACAGCTCAGAGTAGAGTATTGAATATTCGACAACCGAAATATTCAAATATATTTTTGTGTCTTATTGGGCTGCTGTTGTCGTTGTTGTTGTTGTTGTTGTTGTCAGCTCTCGAGCATATTTACTCAGGCCGAGTTTGACAGTCAAATGACGCTGTCAGCTGTCAATATGACAAGTGTCAGTTTTGCAGCAGTTGACAGTTAATGTGACAGCTTTGTGCGCCGGCTAAATAAACTACAAACATATTGGATTGCACATTTAACCTCGTCGTTGGCGAGTGCCGCAGCGAGTACCCGTTCGAGTACCCGTTCGAGTACCCATACGAGTTCGAGTACTCGTTTGATGGCTGCGAATATACTCAGACAAGTGCTCTTGCCCTGCCTTTGGATACATTTTTTACGCCCGCTGCATTTTCAATCCAACTGCAATTTAATAAAAAAAGTTCCTTTTGAGCAGAGTAATATTTTTATTTTAATATTCTATATTTTATTTTCTATATTTTATATATTTTTGCCATGAAAAATACTCTTCCCGTGGCTCTATAAATCCTTAGAAGACTCTGCCATATTTTTCTCGGCCAGTCTAGGACTCTCAGGAAGTTCCCTTGCAATAAGCCAGGCTCAAATGAAAACAGAATTTTGGGGAATTACAATTTATGTTTATAGCCACAAAGCCACATGACACCCGGCCAAAATTACAATATTTATTTTTTTTATAAATGTTTTAGAGCATTTATGTAAATTTAGTAAATTTATTAACAGAACGCAGAAGGCATGAAAACACTCGTATAACCAAAAAAAAAGGTGTTAACAGGCAGAGCGATAATGGCTAAAATACGTAACCACATAGGGAAAAAAAATGAGAAAATGCAGGGGGAGGGCGGGAAAAAGGGAGGCCAACGTCTGCGCATAAAGTTTTATACAATTTTTATGGTTTATTTTATAATTCGCAACAAAACTGAAAAGCGTCTTAAAAGACGTCGCCGAGGGGCTTATGCAAAGCGATAGCGATGCCAACGCCAGCGCCAGCGTCGACGTCGGCGTCGCACAATTTCCGGTTTTTATGCTTATCCTGTAATTCATATTTATAGCAGCTATTTTTGTATCGTAAGACGACCATGCAGCAGGAAGCAGCATCCTGAGCCTCAGCAGTAGCGTCTTTGAAAATTGCATTTTTTTTTTTTTGTTGGTAGAGAAAATTATGGCCAAGCGAAGCGAGAGATAGAGAAGAGAGAGAGAGAGAGAGTTTGGTCCTGGAATTGCATCAACATAGATAAGTTTTATTGCGGTTTCCCTCCCTGTGGAAAACACCCAACTTGTCCTTCTATATAAATCATTTAAATGTTTCAACTCGGCGGATTATCAGCAATTGGTAGCAAAGGAAAACCCGCTGATTCCAGAACGTTTGTACTTGACATGGGGTTTACTTATGGGAGCTATATACTCTTGCCCTTCTCTGGATACTCGATTAAGCCATATCTCAGCTCATCTTCCCAGCTTTTCCTTATGGTTTACTCCAGTTACTCTTAGCCCTTTTAACCCAGTTCCACAATTTCAACAACTACTTTTTGGGGTTTTTTGAATCTTGAAAATTATATTAAGTATTTAAAGATATTTTAAAAGGCAGCTAAAACTTAAGTCGATCGAACTATTCTCTATGAATTCTGGCCAAAACTGAACACAAATTTACCTTGAATTTTAATGCAGCTTAAACAAACTTAATACAATATTTTATGGTATCAAAACCAGCTTATAGTAGGCTAAACAATAGTTTATCTGGCTTATGAAAATGAGTTCCAAATACTCGTAAATAAATTCTATGCCACTTAAATAAGCCACGAATATGCGGCAAAACTTCAAAGCACTCCAAAAAGCAGCCATCAAAATTCAATTTCAAAAACAACAAACAAGAAACAACAAACGACAGTTGTTGGATTGTTTTCCAGTCTATAAGATTGTCTGGCATTTCAATTCAATGAGTATTCAATTGAAATCATCTTGAAGCCACTGCTCAGCGCTCTGTTCCAAAAATTTCACATCGTTTTGGGAGCTGTCATTGTCATTGTATCAAAAACTTTCAACATTTTGTTTGTCATATTAACATAAAGTATGATTTTTTGAGTGCCTTCAGCTGATCGGCTCCGACAACGCGTCTTTATGCCCTCACCACTCACAAGTCCCCCACAAGTCACAAGTCTTCGCGTGCCTATTCATTATTATTGTTTTTATTTCTTGGCTGCGTATACTTAATATTGTTTCAAGTGTAGTCGAGTGTTTGCTATCTTTCTGAGTGTGTCTGACTTCGATGTGTCATATCTACTCAGCCATAAAATATGCGCTTAGGGCTTTATTTAAATGCGGCACCGTAAAATTTGACACATTTTTTTCTGGTCTCTGTTAATTATGCCCTGTATTTAGTGTAGAGCAAATTGGGTATATAGTTTCATGCTTAGGCAGTCAGAAGACTTAAGGCAAAAGAGCGCTGGGTTTTAGTTGTGCTTTAAACATAACAAAAAATAAACTAAAAATAGCATTAAAAAATACAAATATTTTGAGGCAGTTTTACAATATTTTCTTCAACAGAATTAATTATAATAATAGTAAAAATATTATAAAAACTCTGGGAAATTCCAGAAGTTCCCTTGGTTCGATGCTAAAAAAGCAGCATTTAAAGACTTCTTTTTATCATATTGAAAGTTTATTCCCTCACGTAAGAACCCAAATACCCTTTGGCAGGGTATAAATGTTTATGTAGCGCCAGCGCACCCAAAAAAATAAATAAATGAAGTTGTAGTGCTAAATGCAGTGCCGTTCGCTGTATAAAATCATGGGGTTAGGTCTGAGGTTGGACTCTGTTTAGTTTTAAGTGTCTAATTAAATTAACCGCATTTAACAAGTGACTGCGAGTTGATTGTGTAAAAGGCATGACTAAATAGAAGTGCCCGATACTCGGATTATTATACAGGTATATTTATTTGTATTTGTTTATTTTGTATTATTTAAATATTGTTGCTTTTATTGCTGTGTTTACAGAGAAGGTGTAACATTTTAATTAACACAATATTCATAATTTGTAAACGGATGCAAAAAGCACAGGAAATTTTATTAAATATTTTCCTTTTTTTTGCTGACCACAAACGAGTGCTAATTAAGTGTTATAACTGCCTTTATTTGGATACCCTGTAGGCAAGGAAACGTGTGAAGTGGGGTTTATTAAACAGGAGAAGCAGAACTGAGGCGAGAGAAATGAAGAACAAAAATTCTATACCCTGGCAGGCGGCAGTTGAAAGTTGTTATAAAGTAGCCTTTGCCAGGGTAGCTGCTAGTCGCGCCTTTTACTGTTCCCTTGAATGTTTCTATTAATAAATGTAGCAAGTTTTTTTTAACAAAGTTGTTTATTGCCAACAAATTGTGGCATTATAAAGTGCGTAATATTCAATATACTTTACGACTGTAAGTCTAAGTCTATCAACTAGTTGGAGCAAATAAAATATTTAGCCAGTAAAAAAAACAAAAAAAAAAACCCAGTCGGTTCGCTTGACGTGGCTATAAACAAACGAATACTACTATGAATATAAGCCTCAATAACAACTATTGTTCAGTCATAAATTAAACAAGCCCCATATGGCGCGAATGAGTACTATGTGAATGCCAATGTGAATATGTGAATAAATGAATGAATATGTGTGTGTGTGCGATAATATTTATAAACTAAATCAGAAAATGCGCGACACGAATACGCGTAATACCAAAAATCAATACGAAAAGTTTATCAACGCTTTTATAAATTATGACTAATTGTGCTAAAAACGAGACAGAATGGGCCGCATTGCTGCCATAATTAATAAACCGTTGATATACTGCGGCTAATAACTACATTTTATTCTAGCCAGGCCTACCCCAACGATGAGCGTAGGTCTCAAAAAAAAACTAACAGCCCAACTAAGCTGACTATTTAATGCACTGCAATCAGCTGAGCTGCAGGAAAGTGTATCAATTTAAGGCTTAGATTCTCTATTAAATAGTTCTGTTTAGTTAGAAGAAAGTGTACAATATTAATGCATATTTATTGTATAATTCAATAATTAATAAACTAAATATTTTCCAGATTAATTTAAAGAATTTTGGTATGCCAAAAAGGGCATCTTTTCAACCTTAAATATAACCCCCACTGAGCTGAAATTTATAACAATTCTATCAATTTATTTCGAAATTAGTGAATTATTTTAATTCCTCTTCAATTAAATGGATTACTTCAATTCAATACCCTGTAAAAATTGGCTCTTTCTTTATAAGCCAAGCTTGCTTCAAATGTCTGTTTCAGATTACTCCCACGCCGCCAAAATTTAATAATAATTCAAACAGCTAAGCTAAAAAGCAGCCAGAGATTAATTAAGTTATTCGAGATTGAGATTTAAGATTCAGATACAAATAAATGAATATATCTTTTTAAAGCAGGCTTGATTCATATATTTAATCATACACCCACGCGCCCGAAAATTCCAAATACTCAATCAAATCAGCTAAAAGAAAATGGATTCAGATTTTTAGGCAAATTCGATATATCTTTTTGAAACAGGCTTGAATTTTATATTAAATATTACTTCGAAAATGCAAAAGACTTAATTAATTCAGCTTAAAGGAAGTAGATTTATTACAAAAATTAATTAAAAATAATGTAAGGCGTTTTTGAGTGATTTTTAGATTAAAAAACAAAGCAGTAATTTCGTTATACTAAAAATTAATAATTAAAAGTGAAAAACCTTAGAAAATGTAAGTTAATAATTAAATATATATATATTTAATAATTTATAAATAATTTATAAATATATATATTTAATTATTAACTTAAATTTTCTAAGGTTTTTCACTTTCAATTATTAATTTTTAAAAACAAAAAGACTTTCTCTTAATGAAACCAACTCAACTAATGCAAATTATTCAAACATTTTTCCGTTGCGTCATTTCCCAATTTTCCACTGCATTTTCATCAATTTTTCCGTTGCAAAAAGTCGAAATTTATTTACAAAAATTCATGGTTAATCCACAGCGTAATTTCCCAGTATTTTTTTTGGGGATTTTTTCAAATTATTTCGAACCCATTAATAATGCTCTCCAAATGGGCCGCTTATCGAGACCGCACAATAAGAAGCTCAAGCCTTTATACCCATTAGAGTATAGGAGAGAAAAGGCACTTAAGTACCGATAAGAAATTTGCCATTTTTACAATAGTATCATAATAATTTATGGCAGCCCATTGAGTGCTATAAAAGCTTCAATATTTTCTAGTTTATGGCTTGGGCATGGGCGTAATTACATACATATGCACATACAGACTATATATACACACATATATATTCACATTCAGGCATGCTAAATACATAATCGTAAGCTGTACATCATTATTTCGAATCGGGGGGGACGCTGGGGCTCTGGGGGGGGCTTTTGTTAGTTGTGCGACGATGAATTATGGCTCTCAACTCTTTCGATTTTGCACTCTTTTCTCGTTCACTCTCACTCTCTCTGCCCTGCGCTGGGTGCTGGGTCAAAATTTATGGCATGCGGCGAAATGGATTTTATTGCAAAAACCGTGTTCCCAGTTTATGGCACCAACTGTGAGTGGGTAATATTCATTTCATTTATATGCACTTCGCTTTGTGCTTTGCCCATTTTGCCGGCTTTTTTTTTCGCCCAGCAAATCGCAAATTTTCACTTTTTACTCCAAAATTCGTAGTACTAAAATGATGATTAATGCCCAAATGATTAGACCAACATTTGCCTAATCATAGCCAAATATGACTTTTTGTCATGTTTTACGAGTCGATTTTATGATCAGCAATTTCGCTCAAATAAATGAATTGCCTCAATTACCAAATTATGGCCAAATGGCCAAATTATAAAACTGATTAAACACTTTAAAAATTCTTAGACAAGCTGTATTATAATTCAATTTTACCTGAAGAGATTATTAAGTTTTATTTTAGAATAGCAAATTCGACAATGCATTTTTTATGGGCTTTACAATGCTCAGATACAAAAACAAAATTTTCGATGAATTTTGAAAAATTCTCCCTTCACTTAGAACTGCCCTTGAACTTGGGTAAACTTTTTACACGCTTCAAAAAAGTTTCTAAAATTTGTTAAAAATATTTGCCTAATTTAAAAAAGAAAAAACATGAAGCAAAATTCATTTTTGATTGAAATATTTCAATTAAAATAATTTTCGTGTAACCAGAAGAAAAGTTCTAGTTGTTTCTGCATATTTTTTGAAGAATATTCCTAAAATTTATAATTTTTTGATAAATTTTATAAAGAAAAGTAGCATAAAATATTTCCCAAAAAATAAAAGCAAATTTTATAATTTTTGAAAATTTTTTTCATACTTTTTTTCCATTTGAACACATAAATAATTTTTCAAAACTATTTTTACTTGATCGAAAAATAGTTTATAATTTAAAAATTCTTGACTTCTCAAAAGTATAGCCTTTATATACTCAAATTTTAAAGACTTTTAATACAGAAACTTCTTTATTTCAGTTAAAATCTCATAATTTTTCTAAGCCTATTGAAACAAAAGTATTTTATTATGAATCAGCTATTTTAATAGGTCTCCCAGTGGAGTTTCATCATATTTTTAGCGCCCCCTGGGAATAAGTTGGGGCCCACAAGGGGCTTGAGGGCCCATTTACGTCGTAATTTTATATTTTATGTTCCATTTTTTTATATGTTTTATTTGCAAACGCTTTAATAGCCTCATAATTCCATTTATTTGGCCACGTTTGGGCCTTATTTATGGCTTGCAGCCCATATTTATTATGCCTGACTCCAGGCAATCGAAGGGCAGCCAGTCTCGAAATATTTTTGTTGTTGCTTTGGGATAAAACCGAACCGAAACGAAAGGAAAGGAAACGGAACGAAACGGAGCGAAAGTCAAGTAGGAATATTTCATGATCGGACCGGAGTGTTGCTCTGTCGACTGAGATAATGATCTGGCGTCGTGCTCAAAGTCAAAGCGACTTTTAAGGAAGTGTTTAAAGGAACAAAATAAACCAAAAGTGCAAAAACAATATAAAGGCGACAGTTTTGCGGTTTGCCCTTGGCTCTTATCTGATGCCGCTGGCACGATATACGAGCATACAAGCATAGGGATTAAAAGAAACGGCATTGATCGACTAGTCGTTGACCTGTAAATTGGTTTGATCTCTTTTAAAAAACTTCTTTAAAAATAGAAAACCACCATCTACTGATACTGTCAATATTAATCGAAGTACATTAATCATTTTTGATATAAAATACGGCTGATTTTTTACCTTTTCAATATATCGATTATTTAAAATTTGTTTCTTTATCGTTAAGCATCTCATCTGACTATCGAAAGAAAGTTTACAAAAAAAAAACTATCAATTCTTACGAAAACTGACAAAGAGAAAGCTATCGATAACGCCAAAAGTTACTATCGATAGTAAACAATCGTAATACTGATCAAGAATATATAGCAATCTTTGTACTTCTGCAGCATACCCTTTTTACACATTTCCCAAGGGTATTTAAGGCCCTTTCCTTTTTTATATTTGCTGCCTAATAATTCTTAACTCTTGACTGACTTTTGTTCTGCTTCTTCTTCTTCTTCTTCTTGTTTGCAGCTGGACAATAAAAGCAGCCCGTTGGCGCTATTGGCGCAAACATGCAGCGCCATCGGCGCGGATACCACAAATCCAAAGCTGCTGGCGGCAAATATTGAAAAATCCACAAAACAGCATCCCAAAGGCGGCGGCGGCAGCAGCAACAGCGGCGGCATTGGCGTCGGCAGCGGCGTCGGTAACGGTTTGGGCTTGGGTCTGAATCTGGGGGAGAATACACGCGATAAATCCTCACCGGTTAGCAGTCATTCATCCAGCCTTAGCACCGGCTCCGTGGAGCAGCAGCAGCGGCCGCCAGCGCATAGCAAAACACCGAGCACCTTTAAGCCCTACGAGAACAACAACAACGACTGCGGCGCCACAAATCTCAGCAGCAGCAGCAACAGCAACAGCCAACGCGTTAAAACGCCCAAAGCAAATTCGGCTCCTATTAATGGACAACAGCGTTGCGATTCGAACCAAAGTGCCAGCAGCTCCCATCGGGAGTCTCCAAATGCTGCCTCTGCCTCGTCACTAAGACGCACCCCCAACACAGCTCAGCTCAACGGTAGTCCAGTGCAGCAGCAACAGCAGCAGCAACAACAACAGCAACAACAGCAACAACAGCAGCAGCAACAACAGCAGCAGCAGCAGCAGCAACAGCAGCAACAATCCGCCCAAATACGCAGCAATTCCAAAGAGTCCGCAGCGTTGCATAGTCCAAGCGCCGTCAGCTCGAGTCGCCTCCAGGAAGCAGCGTATGCTGCCGCCAAAGAGGCCAGCTATGTGAAGGCTCTCCATGCAGCTAGCCAGCAGGCAAATCAATCACAAGCCTCCTATTATCCAGCAGGTAAGCATCCCAGGATTAAAGTAGACACAGAACCTTTAAGGAATACGAGACGGACTAAACTAACCATCCGAAAACTTTTATATTTATATTTTCGCAGCTTATGGAACTCCATATCCCATGGATTTGATGACAGCCAGCTCGTTAATGTCGCCTCATCATGCAATGTTCAAGGCATCCGCAATGAATCCGTACTTGAATTATGCGCGTCTCAAGGGTTTGACTGAGCCGACGGCTATGATGGCGGCCAATGTATGTCGGGATCCTTATTGTACCGGTTGTCCGGCTAGTCCGCATTATATAAACAAGGCTGCCGGACAACCGTGTCCGGCCGGATGTCCGCAGTGTGAGGGAAAATCGGGTGGTGGCAACGCTGGCAGCGGTTCCAGTGCGGCAGCAGCGGCAGCTGCAGTGGCAGCCTCCTCATATCATGCACAGCTGGCAGCACTGGCGGCTGCCTCACAATTGCCATATGTTTGCTCCTGGATAGGCAGCGATGCGGCATATTGTGGCAAACGTTTTGGCACCTCCGATGATCTATTCCAGCATTTGCGTACACACACAGCCTCAGTGCCCGATGCGGTGCTGAGTGCAGCAGCAGCGGGCGGAATACCACCGAATCATCCGCTCTTTCAGCGGACTTACCCGACGCCGCCGTTGAGTCCTCTATCTGCGGCACGTTATCATCCGTATGGAAAGCCTTCGATGCTGCCGCCTTCGTTGGCACCACCCGGATTGCCGCCACATCCTGCTTTGGCTCAATACTTTGCTCCATATTCGTTATATGGACCCAGAATGGGTTCATCGCATCCGTAGTAGAAGTGGAAAGAGGACTAGGAACTAATAGAGCAACGGCTCAATATTCAGTCAAATCATTTTGCTAGAGTTGGAAAAGGATCGGACGAAGGATCAACTCACTCGTGAAACGAAAAGCTAGTGATCTAATGTACTTTAGTTACATACAAATGTTTAAAAAAAAAAAGTTAGCTTTAGGCATGTTACTGCAAGTCGAAAGGATTCTATTTAAGGATATATGCAGCTATATATATATATATGTATATCAGTCACACTTTCTGTGTTTCTCTCTGTGTATGTCCCAACTTAATGCTTAATGGTAATTTAATTATTATTTATTTAATAACAAATAAAAAACATAAAATATATATTTCAATGTAATCTGTACAGTTAAAATGCAAAACCAATTAAGAAATGAAAAGATTGTCCAAAAACTTAAAGTTGTAAAAAATTTTGTACATTATATTATAAATATATAAATATATAATTATATATATATATATATATATATGTATATGTATGTATGTAAATGTAAAGCTATGAACACTCTTTTAAAGTTCATTTAAGTCACTACAATAAATCAATAAATCAAAGAAAACTTAACTCGAACCTGGCTTTAATTCTATCTAAGGGCTTTCTCATGCACATGTTAAAATTAGTAAGAATGATGGTAAGTTGACTTGACAGCAAGTTCAAAATAACACTTCTGTTCTCTCTTTAATCTCTGCTTAAATGCAACGGCACGTTTTCTCATGCTCATGTTAAATGTGAGTTAATGACAAGCTAATTTGACATCAGGTTAAAATTTCTGCTTAACCGCTGGTCAAGAAAATGCAACGGCAACTTTATTTTACAGAAATGATAAAAGAAAAATAAGAAAGAAAAAGGAAAGAAAAAGAAGTCATATTACACCTAAGGTTAATCTAACTTTAGTTTAAAAACTATCGATAGCTCGCTGTCTTCGATAACTTGCACAAAAACCATCAATACTATCGATATTATTAAACAAATTCTTAGGTGTTTTAAATGACTATTCTCAAAAGTTTATTCTTCCAAATAAAATGAAAAATTTTAAATATATTTTTTACAGTGCAACTTATACAATTGTGGAACTAGTTGAGCCCTGCAATGTCTTCAGCGTGTTTTGGCATTTTATTCCAGTGTCTTCAAGTTAATGCGAACAAACAAAATATATAGACTTTAGGCTATCGAAAAGCTTATCTAAATGGCTTTAACTCACAGCCAAATGAATAAACGGGCCGAGAGACGAAACGAAGCGCCAGCCAATAAACCAGAGACTCACAAATCATAGCATTCAGCTACGTTTGCCGCTGAATTATGCCCGGGAAAGCTCCACAGAGGAGGAGCAGAGAGAGAGAGAGAGTGGGGAATGGGAATAGGTAGAACGGAGGTTGAAAGTTGGCTGCCGAAGCTACCGATGCGACCAGGTCCAAGGTAGTAAATCAAATTTTATATTTCCCAAAAAGAAAAAGAGGAAACTTAAGGGCTGGCAGCAGCAGCAGCAGCAGCAGCGGCAGCAGCCCAATACTAGTGCTGCTCACTGCCCACATATGGCGTCGATAAATTAAAATTTTCGTAGAGCTACACTGGAAGAGAGAGAGAGAGATGGCAGCAGGAGAGAGGAGGAGGGTTATATATCAGCTATGCTCCTGCATTTTGACAGCTAGCCGCCCAGTGACTACCTGACAATTTATTGTATGACTACGACTACGAGTACACTGAAAAAAATACAAAAGAAAAATGCTTAAAACACTTTTTACTTACATCAAGACTTTCGGACTTGGATTATTAAAAGATCGGTATGATTTTTATTAATTAAATAAAAAATATATAGTAAAAAATTTCAAATGATATTGGTAGATTACTATATGACGCCTTTTTTATTAATTTTATTATATTAATATTATATTATTAAACGAAACAGAAGTAGCTAAGTTCGATTCTCGATAAGCTCCCATAATAAAGAAAAAGTATCGAAATTTTTTATACGTAAGTTTCACACTTTGAAAATCCACAAAGACATATTTTTCCCTATTTTTCCATCCGATTATATTAATATAATTTGGCTGTCCACAAAAAAAAGAGTTAATTTCTTTGGAGATGTAAGCCTCGATTGATGGAATAATATTGGAAAATGGATGGAATATTAATGTTATATACATTATTTATACAATATTTCAAGAACATTTAGATTTATTTGTTTCTGTGTAGAGGGTTTATACAGTTTTGGCATTTGGCTACCCACATTGGGAATGACCTGACCAATGTTATTTTTTTCTGTATTTTTGGAAGGAGGTTGAACTCATAAAAAATATGCCATAAACTTTGCCAGCCACATCGCACATACATATTTTTTCATATATATATTGGCATTGGCATCAATAATTCTTTCATAAATGTCCATTTCACCACATATTCGCAAAGGGAGACGACTCTTAAAGTCCCCCGTATCGTGTGGGGTCATATTTAAGTGATGTTCACGTTCAGTGCTCATGACAAGCGTCGTAACTGAGTAGCTCTACTCTATTTTTTTGTCGCCCTGGTTGTAGTATCTCTTTTTTTTTCGACCCACTAACTAATGTATAAAAGAGAAGTTCAGCTAACGAAATTCTGGATTGAATCGGGTTAAGTATGTCTAATATTATTTACAACGTTTGTACACAAATTATTTGCGTGCAAAGTTAGCCTTTCTTGTGTAGAAATGTTTGCCAACTAATATCTTCCAACCTCCATTAAAAACGATGCGAATAATACTCAGAGAGTTTGACAAATTTTTAAATATTTGTGCTCAAATTATTTGAAGCGAAGTACAAATTTTGTTAGGACGCAAATTATTTGCGTTTGGTAACGCAACTTAAAGAACAAAATAGCAAATTTTGTTTGTAGACAAATATTTGTAAGCAAAAAATTTGCGTAGCCTTAGACAATTCATCAAGCAAAGTCCAAATTCCGTTTGTAGGTTAAGTCGAGCACTCCTGATTATTGCAGCTTCTTCTTTTTTTTTAATATTTTAGCAGCGCAGGTGAAAGCCGCAATAGCCATTATGCCTCATAGTTCTCGCTGGCTGCAACCATTTATCATTGATCAAATCCTTCTCACCTTCCCTCCCGACCAAAGCTGGACTTGTCAGCCAACACTGAGACATGGCGAGAAGAGAATGCGAGAAGAGAGAGAGAGAGAGAAAAACACAGTAGCAATAATTTATCGGTTGGAAATTTTGTGAAAATATTTCTTTTCTGCAGTGTGCAAATTTATTTTTTCTGCTTTCTGCGAAATATAATGGAGATGAAAAATTGGCGCTTATGAAAAAGGAAAAAAAAAAAACAACAATATGATAATGCAAAAGTGGTAAAAATATAAATTATATCCATACAATGACCTGAAGTAGCTATTAAAACAGACAACCCCGTGTAACAAGAGCTTTTGCGGGGTGTTCTTGAAGTGAGGTTAAAGTGAAACGGTCCAAATGTAAATTTAATGGAATATTCGAGGCAAAACGACGGGAGTTATTAAAAATAAATGCAAAACTTTAAAAATTGATTAAATATTAAAAATGAAGAACTTTGGCTTAACTTTCAATAAATTCTGAACTAAAAAAAAGCATTTTTATAGAGCTGAATTTGTGTGTTTTTATCTATTTTTTAGGTATAAAACGTTCAGTGTAAATTATAAAAAAATATGAATAAATTAGCAAATATTATGATCTTTTTAAGGCCATTAAACAATTTATAAGACTTATGGCACATAAATAAGAAAACTCAGCCCCATTAGCTATTTCATTTCCAGTAATTTTTTGTTCAACGCCTGCTTCTTTGCACTGAAATTAAATACATACGATTGTATATATATATATATATAGGAATATATATATATATATATATATTTATACATCTATTTACATATTTTATAAGACAGGCAAAGGCAAAGGCAGAGAGTGTAAGCCACAACAATAATTTTCAAAGGCAACTGACAGGCGAGAAAACCATATATCAATGTTTATGGGGCCCGAGCATTACTTACTCGTAGTACTCGTAGTTGTCTGTCTGGCTTTGCCACCCACGAGCTGAACTTTTGTCACTTAAAAGGCGTCGCTGGCTGTCTCCCCGTCTCTCCGTCTGTCCGTCTGTCTGTCTGGCATGTTAATTCTTAATTTTTCGCAAAAAAAAAGATGTGCAAGTGCTGCTGAAATTGTCGCATATGTTGATCCATTGCTCAGCAAATTATGCACACTTTATGCATGTAAAATCCACATATATATAGACTAAAATATACTCTATCTTTGTGTCTGTTGGCAGAGACCTCACAATATGCAGCCAACCTAGAAATGTCTGATGACATTTCCATAATTAGTCAAGCGCGTCTCGTCTTGTCTTTCTCAGTTGCATGTTTGAACGCTTCTCTTGATTTGATTTGATGCTGCAACTAGAGATGGTGGCGTGACACGATTAAACAAAAAAGAACCTTGAAGACACGATGGAACAATGGAAATAAAACACTTCACTTGCAGAACCAATTTTGTTTAATTTTTTGCTTACTTTTCAGACTTATTTATAGGTATCTAATCTACAGAACTTTCTTTAAAAATCACACGAATTATATTGTTTATGTATAATAATAATAATAAATTGTTTTAATATTGAATTTAAAAATAATAGGGAATACTATATTTATTTTTTTCTGAAATCTGGAACTGACTTTGACTCCCGCCCATCTCTAGCTGAAAGTAAACTGCAATTTAGCTGGAAAAGAGGAGGGATACTGGATACTGGAGATACGGGAGACACAAGACTGAGGACTGAAGACTGCAAACTGAAGACTGAAAACTGAAGAGTTTGACGTTGTCCGTCGTTATGGGCCATATTTATTTATTATGCACAGTTTGAAGTCGTCAGTGTGTTCCTGTCCTCCATCATCATCATCATCCAGTCAGTCGCCTTTCCTCTTTATCCATGTGCGAATTGACGCCGCATTTATGGTGTTGAAATATTAATGCCCAGACTTGGTTGCTCATGTCATTTTGATTTATGACTCTCTGTTCTTGCGAATATCGGGCGAAGAGAAACGAGGAGTGGAATAAGATATACACACTATATATATATGGGCATATGGGATATAGTGTGACAGAGCAGAGAAAAGGAGAAGCCATGTCCGTCCGTGTGCATTGAGATGTTTAAACTACAAGTCCTTACAAGTAAAGGAAAAAAGCATTGAATTGAGTGACACTCGTGTAAGTAGTATGAATGAAAATGATTCTGGGTAGGGTTAATCCTATAGCTTCTGCCTCTGCTCAAAATTCAGTAAATAATAACAAAAGTTTTTATGAAAAGTGTAAAGTTGTTTTGAACCGCTTTAAGGAATTCGACTCGGAGAAAAATACCCTAAAATTGATAATTCAAGCAATATATTTTGATTTTTTAATATATATAATATATATATATATAATATATTTTAATATCTTCAAATAGTCTAAGTAATTCAATAAGATAAAATAAACTGAGCTGAACAGAGAATCAAGCAAATAAGCGAGTTCTGAAAAAACTGAAGGACAATATCGATAGTATTGATATTTTTTCTGTTTCGTCGATACATTAGAAAAGGAATTCGATTACTTATTTTAAGCCTTATTTTTAATATATTTAATTTATTCTATAGATTTTCGGAATGTATCAATATGTTACTCTAAATTCTCTCAATTATTTCACAGCTGTAAGAAACACCTTTGGTTTCAGAAATCCTCTTATATCCCAGGCTTAGCCATGTCCAAGTTTTCAGAGGTATTCTTACTGGTTGGCCATATCAAGTCAAATCAAATAAAGAATAAAAAAAAATGCACAAAAAGAGCCGTAATCATATTTATGTAAATACTACAATAAATTACCCTGAACGTCTGACCTCAGCTATGCTCGTAAGACGCGTGATAATCCATGGAAAAGGAGTAGTCAGAGAGACGCTGCTTCGATCAGCAAACACCAATAAAAAAAAAAGTCAAAAAAGTCAACAGAGATGGTGGCAGGAGGAAGCCAAAAGAGTACACGAAGCAAGCCAAGTCGCGATAGTAGCTGCTATCCGAAACAAGCCAGAAACAAGCCAAAGACAGCTACTTACTTGCGGGTTTTCAAGAATACCAGAAGCAGGTATATACAGGTAAACTACAACAGAAGTTAAAGCTACTCGTTCGCTTCCTTGTGAGGTGGCACTTTCAAGTTCGAACGGAATGCTGACTGTGCCTGGGTCTCTGCCTGTGTCTGGGGCTGAGGTCGAGCCTGGGTTGCAGGCAAATGCATTTTATCTTTTTCTCTTTCTGTTTTTGTAATACCCTGTAATTAAATGAGTAGTGGGTAAGGTAGAGAAATATGTTCACAAATTCAAAATTAAAACTGGTTAATTCAAGTTAAATTCCATTATTAAATATTCACTTTAAAATTGCATTTTCTGAAAGTTTTAATCCAAATTTATTTTTCTAATAAACTTTTAGAATTCAAAAATGTTTTCTCTTTATTCAATTCGAGCATTTCTTTTGAATTCCACATTTTAATTAAATAACAAAGAAATGTTTTTTTTTAAGAATTTTACAGGATATCTGCAGGTCGATCATTCTTAAGCTGTATTTTCCTGATTGTGTCTCTTTCTTTGCTTTCTGTCGTACGAAAATGCGTGGACATTAAATATGCATGAGAGGACATTACATATAAATAAATTTAGCAACAGTTTGTATGCAGAACTGGCAAATGCATTTATCGATGATGAGGATTGTAATGATGATACCCGTTTGAAGGTGTTGATGCTGCTCACACGACGCAGAGCACGCAATTGCTTTACCCAGATCCGTGCCCAGAGACCAGAGACCCAAGACCGCCCTGAAGTCATTCGACAGGGCAGCAGAAGAGACGGAGCAGGAGGAGGAGGAGGAGTCGGAGGAGAATGAGAAGAATTGGGTAGGTAAATGGCATAGAGAATTCAGGGATTATTCGTACTCTGCCAATTGGCTTTTGGGTTTGTTCATGGAGTCGGACTCGTGAGTGTTTTTTTGCTTAAGTCACGCACGAGCTGAACTTCTCTTTGAACTTTTAAATCATTTACACTTAGAAATTATTCTAGAGAAATATTAAAAGAGGTTTAATGGGGATTACTGTCATTAGGGAGATTCTGAAAATTCGGCAAATAGAATCCTTTGTAATTCTAAGAGACTGAGGGACTATCGATAGTTTATCGATATCTGCAGAGAATGTAAAACAAGTTGGAAATAAATTAAAAAGTTTTTGAAGTTCAATATATCTCAATTTGCGACTCACGACTCTGGGTGCTTTCACGCTGCACGTTCCGCTCACGCGCCCATCTCTAGCTTGGTCAATTCTCTGTGGTCAACAACGTTGCGCATTTTAAATATGAGCATTTGCCATCCCTTTTCATATACAGCATTCAGTATATCCCCCTCTCTCTCTCTTTGTGCTGTTTGCAATGTTGTCAAGAATTTTGCTGGCAGCTTGACACTCCATGTACTCCATGTACTCCATTCTTCCTTGCTGTAACCCCCACGTTTGTCACCAGTTGAGTTGTCGTGTTGCACGTAAATTTCTGGTCATTCGACAATATATGCCACGATTTTATGGGTTCCACGTAGCACGCGCTCCTGTCACCGGCCCATTGTCCTGCCCACGGAGAGAGAGAGAGAGAGAGAGAGAGAGAGAGAGGGAGAGAGTGGAAGAGGGAGAGCATTATGGGAAAATCCAGCCTCTGGCCATAAATGCTTTGCTCTATCCTCTGTGAATCGGTGAATCAATTCAATTAGCGCTTTAATCGTGTATTTGGCTGTCTATCTTAATTTCATATCACATAATTAGTATTAAAAGGAAGATTTTAAAACAATTTCTACATTTCTCGCCACAGTGTGGATTATTTTAATGCAATCAGTGTTTGATTTTAATCAATAAAGTAATTAATATAATATGATATAATTAATATAAAGAGTTTATTAAATGAATAGCGTAGGATTATGAAGTGATTGAAGCAAAAAAGTCTGTTTTAAAAACCTCTAAAAAACTCTATTGTTTTAGCTGATTATATAAAGGTAAAAATTAAACATAACTCTAGAGTTCTTCTAGATAAGCTTACTCTAATGAATCCCATTTCCTTTACTAAAATAAAAAAAATAAAAATAAATATATTAAAGATTTTCTGAAGCAAATTTTGAACCCTTCAATTGGCGCTACGAAAGATTTGTTTCGATTTCCAGGCTTGATTAAGGATTCCATGCTAGAAAAACTGGTCTTACTTCTTAGCATATTTAATAAGGATTTTCTAATTAAATATTTACCCTGAGGAATTTTCAGTAATTAAATAGAAATCCAAGATTTTTAGAGCTTAAAATCTACTTAATTTTAATTGTAAATTATGGCGGCTTTAAGTGATTTATAGCCCGCTTATGGAGTAATAATGTGGATCACTGGACAAGGTCAGAATCGTCAAATGTAACGACTATTAATAATTGTTAAAACGAGCTTTAATTATGAATACATTGTGACAGGCACTGTGTCACTGTGAATAAATAAATATATGTGAATATATTTACATAGAGCGAGAGACCTGCTTTACAGCGAGTACTCATTCGTAGTATTCGTAGTATTCATTGTATGGAGATACGAGTAATTTCCTCAGTGTTTTTTTTTTTTTTGCAACGCGCTTGCTATAAATTATGGTAACTGGCAATGGCAGCTTTGCCCCGCTGTTGATTTTTATCAACGTCATCAGCTTAATTGCCTCACTGTGCCTGGCCTGGCCCGGCCTGGCCTGGCCGACAATGGTCTGGTTATGGGCCAGCTTTTGCAATATTATCGTATCTAGAAAATGTCTGTTAAACAAGTGTGTGTGTAAGTGTGTGTGAGAGAGTACTGCAATTATTAATGAAATATTGCTGTCAGTAATTATTTGTTATAAATTTGCATAGATATTGCAATTTGTACACTTCACTCGCAGTTCAAGCTTCGAGCTACTAAACTACACTGAACAAAAAAGTGCTATATTCAGTTTATTTACATAAAAACTCCTTTTTTTGTTGCCCGAAACGGAAACCGGAAAAGCAGCTCATAAATTATTGAAATGGGCACGATTCAAAAAGTATATCAAAGTATTCAAATAAGTAAATTATTACCAATTATTTTTTTGGAATATTGTAGAGTATTTTTCTAGTTTTTCTATAAACAATTTCCATTTACTGTGATAACAGCTCTTGGGTATTATTTGTGAGACCATGAAAATTGATTATTTATCAGAGTGAACGAAGAAACTGTTCCTGGTTCAGTTCTACTCGATCTCTTGGAGAAAACACACTAAGAAAACCTCCAGAAGTAATAGAAAACTCAACGGAGAGAGAAAGGAGGATGAAGTTGCTCCAATTCTACTTGCTGCTCCTATCAGCACTTGGACAGCTGGAGACATTCGCCTACTACGACTATGCTGACGCTTCTGCTCCCAGTGATATGTTTTATCAGTATAGAACGGCCCCAGGTGACAGCTGTGCTGATCAGCAGAAAATTCGAAGCTGGATTAATCAACTGGTGCTAACAAATGCAAAGCTCAATACTTTTAATCGACGTATGGGTAATTTATTGGATAAACTGATGAACAATGGCACCACAAAAGCTGCGGAAAATCACTGCTGCTTCTATGAGAAGCAAACAATGGAAAAACTCTTTACAGATATTACAGAACTATCGGAAAGGAATGGCATCAATGTTGCAGAGCTGCGATCAAGTGGAGATATGGGCAAAGATCTGGATAATATCTTGGCTGGAATGAAACAAGTTGTTGGCAAGCCAATGAGTACCTGTTGCAGGGAGTTGAAGGAAAAACTCCAGAAACTGGAAGAGGATTTGCTAAGGCAAATGGAAGAACTGCATCAAAATTTAAATGAAACAAATGTAGACAGAAACAGCCAAGCCAAAGAGCTGGAAGAAAGGCTAGAGGAGCAGGAAAAAAAGCTAAATCAGCTTAAGGAACGCATCGATAAGCTGGAACACCAACAAAAAGCTAACAAAAAAGCTGGAATTGCCTGTTGTAGGGAATTGGTAAGAAAGCTAAATGAGTTAAGGAAGCAACTGGAGGCAGCCCAAGCTGAGGTCGAAAATAAAGCAGCAGCACTGGAGATGGAGTCTAAGGACTTGCAGCATAAACAAAAGCTGCAAGGGAACTCCATAAATGCTCTCAAAGCAGAGTTAGAGAAACGTGCGGAAAATGTGGAAAAACTGGGGAAAACTTGTGAGAAGAACTGCGGCACAGAACAACTTGAAAAAGCAAAGAATGACAGTCGAAAGAGTATTGAAAATGATGAGCGAATAATGAAAGAATTAAGAGAAAAGTTGAATAAAGAAAATGATTTAAAAAATCAACAGTTGAGTGATAATCTGACTAGCTTGGAAAATTCGATACAACAGTTGCAAGATCAAAAGAAATCAGAAAAATTTCTTAACAAAAAAGTTTGCAACGCCGAGGGGGAGTCTAAAAATGTAGCAGCAGCCAAAAACTGCTGTAAAAATATTGAAAAATTGGCCGAAGATGGTGAAAAAATCCATAAGAATATTAATCAGCTAAATGACAGCAACACTGACCATTTATCCCAACTGAATGCGGATTTAAAAGATTTGCAGAATCGTCTAAAGGAAGCTCTGGAGAAAGAGCACTCCTCCAAGGGATCAGCTCCAAGTGGAAGTGATGAAAATTTTGACATAAAGCAGCTTGAAGATGAACTAAATAAAATCAATGAACAGCTTTCAGCAATGCACGAAAATGATAATAAACTGAACGAATTGGCCAAAATGTTGCAAGAATTGTTGAACCAAATTTCCGATTTCACGCAGAAAGCGGAAGCTGAAGCGAAACAGAATGATATACTAAATCGCTTGGAGCAATTGGACAAACTCTCCAAACCGCTTAGTGATGATTTGGCTACGGCTTTGCAGCTAGAAAAACGCCTTGAAGATCTGGAAAAACAGCTAAAAGAGCCATTTGATGAACTGAATAAAACAGATGCCAAAGCTGCTGAATATGCCACTAAATGCCGGAACTTTGATATAAATAATATGGCCAATCGCATTGATCATTTAGAAAAGAATGTCAAGAAAACCAATCCGGTCAAACCAAAAACCACAACTACTATGAAACCACGCAAGCGTAGGAGGAGAAAGGAAGCAGCTATTGGAGGCATTGACTATATCTAAACGCCCCAAAAAGATTTTTCCTAGGGTATATGAATATATAGGTATATATAATATATACTACGATTTCTATTAAATATAATAAAGCTTTCAAAAGTATAGTAAATCTTACAATCTTAGAGTTTAAAAAAGGTAAAGAATCATCCTACGATAACCCAGTTTTTGGCCTATTGATTTCAGTATTAATCGCAACAAAATTTAGGGTTATATAAACATGGCTTAAAAGATTCTGAAAGAGCTTCATTTCGGGGTTTTAGGCTGAATGGAAGAGCTTTAGGTTCCTTTCGTGAACTGGTTCTACCAGCCGCTGAACCCAAATTCCCGTTTCCAGTCTTAGTGCACTCTTCTAAATTAATCGAATGTTATTGATACAAAAAGTGATCTATTATCGGATTAAGTTTGAGGAATTTGGTTCGGCTTATAGTTTGATTTAGAGGGCCTAAAAGAAGCTTCAAAAGGTTTCAGATTCCAGTTCCGGTTCCAGTTTGCTGCCCTGATCTAAACATTTATCTAGATTGCTTTAATAAGTCTAATATTGATAAACAATTGAGCGAAAAAACTATTGTTATAAAATATTGAAATCAAGTTGAAATTTTTTTTAGTATTCGCTCTACTTTTATACCCTTTTTTCTCGCTGTGTAGCTCGTAAAACTCGGCGGCATTATTAATGACAATGTAAACGCATGATAGATATCGTTGACACAAGCCTTTGAATTGCCAGCTTGTTTATAAGACTAGTACAGGTCGTATATCTTTAGCTATATATACATTTATATATATATATACTCTCTGACTAGCTCTAAATCAGTTGATTATTATATACTAGATTCTCGTTTTTGCACTACAGTTGAGTCGCTACTGAAGCCGCTAAATAACTAAACAGAGACATTACCATTTATACATTTCACACCTGATTTTTCACAGATTTGATGTTTATTTGATCTGACACTTTTCAAACTAGATTAGCTCATTTTTTTCTCAATTCAATATTTATTTACCATAATTTTAGCTTGCCTTTAGTAGGTAAATTACAGCTTGAAAAATGTATAGAATTATGGCTAAACTGGTTTGGTTTTTGAGTTGGTTTTTTCTAAATTTCAATCTGAATTTAAGTATAATTATTTTTAGTTATTAAATATTAATTTAATTGCAATTAATTTAAAGTAAGATTTAAGACTTCTTCTATAATAAATAATAATCGAAAATATCATTTAAAAATTTATGTAATTTATAGAAATATAAATAGATTAATTCCTGTTTAAAGCTTTGTACAATACATAAAAAAATTTATTTTAAATATATAATACAAGTTCTTTTATATTTTTTCTAAGTTTCATGTGAGTAATATTCAATCAAATTAGTAAATTAATAACACTAATCATTTTTTTAATTCCTCGCATTAAATTCCATTTACAAAAAAGAAGCCAAATGACTTTTTAATCGATTAATAAGCTCGCTTCTTAAGCTTTTTTGCCGATAACATTTTGAGGCGATGATTATTGACGAATTACCAGAAAGATGATATAGTAAATGATTCATTATTATGATTTTTTTTAAAACTATAAAACTCTACCGAAAATAGCCTTTTTTAACTATTTATATTAACTTTGAAGCACACACTAAGCCAACAAAATAATTTTCAAATAAATTAGCATAATTTGTAAACAATTTGCGGCCATTTTCAATGCCTGTGGGCCACACTAGAAATATTATAATTAGAAGTTATAAATTAGTTGGGGGGGGCGGGGACTTTAATGTAATACGAGGGCCAGCTAAACTGTTGGCCATCTGTGAGATTATTGTTTGATTGTTTATGATATTTTGGCAATTTACATAATTAAAATTTTGTTAGAGTGTTTTGCCTGTAATCCAATAGAAAACATAACTGATTACCACTACTGTGAGTACAGGCAAACAAACATACTTTCCCCTCAGCCGGGCCCCTGGATAGATTGGCCACAGATATATTGGCCAAATTCGGAGTACCGACCACTTTAGACCAGTCCTAATCTGTGCTCAAGTAATTCCACACAGCAAAAACTGCCACTCAACATGCATAATTTAGGTAACAAATGATAACTCGAAGAAATGTGAAGCCATGCATAAATTTTCATTGCTTACAAGTGCAGCCTTGCAACTGCTGCACTCAGCTCAGGTGAGTACACTGAAAAAAATAATAGATAATATATTAAATTTATAAATCTACTGCAAATAAATGATGCCAATATTCAATTGTTTTCAGGCTCTAACACAATAACTCTTATTGCGATTGACAGATTTTGGGAAACTCCACTTCTTAATCAAAGTTTGTTAAATACAAATTTTCTTTTAAAAGTAATTAATTTGAATTTATTTTCCTGAATAACGTGTGAGCACTGTTGACAGTCGATTTTCCCATTTTATAAGCAATATACTTTCGCAAAATCCACCCAGCGAAAGGTGTAAAATGCAGCTTTAGTTTTCCTGTGCTTTTTCAAGAATTTAAGAGGAACTTTCAGAAATTTACCAACGTTTTTTACCAGTGTAGACAGCAGTTGAGTGGACTGACAGACTGTTGCTGCTGGGAGACTGGGAGACTTGAGGACTGTTCGACTCTGGGAATCTGACTGACCGCCAGACAATTGCAGACGAGTTGCTTTTGATTTATTACTTACAGGTGAGTCGGGAGTGGGAGGAGAGCATTGCAGAAGCTTACTCATCAGCAGCTACAGTCAGCTTTGGCTTTGGCTCATAATTTATTAACAAACTGGGCAGCCAGGTAAAAGGCAGGTGAGTGAAGTGAATAAGAAGAAGAAGAAACAAAGCTGGTCCAAAAGGCAAAGCCGTTCATCAGAGTTCTCGAAACTGGGTGGCATAAAAGGAAAATTGATAATTCTATGAGTTATGCCTCAGCTGAGGTTTGGGGAAATTGTATTGAAAGACAAAGCAACATCTTATGCCAGGCAGCTACTGCTATCAAGATCTGAGCACTGAGTATTGTGACTAAAATTGATTCAAGGCATTCATCTCCTATATATAAACATATATATAGAACAGGTTTAGTATTAGATCTGTTTATATGTCAATTTAATTTATTACAATGTTTGCTTTGCTAAAAGTATTGCTATCATTTAATTAGAGCAAATAGAATGCAACTAGCGTGCTAATTAAATGCATTTTTAATTTGTAATCAATTAAGTGAATTACACCCCAACGAATACTCGTATTATTATGCAGATAACAAGCTAGTTAGTAATTGCTTTTTGCATCCGTTTCGCATATTTGGAATACTCGATGCCAGCTCTTCTTCCCTTCTTTTTTTTTTTTTTTCTTCTCTGCAGACTCTGAATGGGTGTGAGTCTGGTTCTGGTTCTGGTTCGGGTTCTGGTTCTGGATCTCTGGACTTAAGGTTCTTTTTTATCGATGTGTGTGCATCAGCATTTGGTTTCGCGTGAAATTCACTCACGACTTGTAATTATTTAATTTTATTGTTTGTTTTACGCTGCCGTTAAACAATAACAACAATAACAACAACAACAACAACAAAATCGAATCGTTTAACAAGATTTTTCCTATCAGATCAAACCATAATGGCTTTTAAAATTATACACTCTTAGCTAAAGGCGTCATAATCTTTATATGGCCAAAACTCATTAGGCCACAAGCAGATAAAAAGCTGTTTTACTTTTCATTTAATCACAGATCACTCATCATTTATAGAATAATGAATTATTTATAGAACAGTGTAGATTAGTGTAAATTACACTATCAAACAAAATATTAGATCCTAACCAACTATCGTATATAAAGCTAACTAGAAAGAAAAGGGGAATCGCGTCGTTTTTAAATTTAATTGCTCTAACCGATTATTCCTATTGCAGCAATATGTTATAGTTATCGGTTCAGAGTTAATTCGATAACTGATTGGAAAACAGTAATAAAGTATTTAAGATTAGTACACCAAATACAGTAAAAAGAAAGAAATCCTCCTTTTAGTATTATTAACTAACATTTTGCTGAACAAAAAACAAGGAATTCAAAAAGTATTGGAGAAAAAAGCCATAAATTATATAATTTTGGGAATTCTTTAAGAATTCTAGCTAGAAAAATATGATTTTTTAAGTCAGATTCGATTTGGGTTACAAAAAACACAGCCGAGTTTCCAAAAAAAAAAATGCACTGAAACCACAACAAACCAGTTGGCAGCGCTGAAAAGAAAGAAAGAAAACAAAAACAAAAACCCGCTAAAAAAAAAGGCTAAAGCAACAACATATTAAGCATTCTTAAATGCTCTATTATAAGCTGTTAGTACAAATGTCAAAATTAATAACTTATGTCACTGGCAACAAATCAAATCAGATACGAAATTTGAAATACGAAAAACTCTAAAAAATTTCAACATTATTTATAACGCACGACAAGCAGTTTCTTTGATCTGTTGCGTCGTGTGGCTGTCAGAAAATATTAGAAAAAAAAAGGGGGTAACGAAAATTTATGTGGCATAAATATGTATTTGCCATCGGAAAAAATCACTGAAAAAATGATTTTATTGTGGTAGCTAAAGCGATTTTACAATATGTTTCAGTAAAAGATACGAAAAGAAACTGCAAAGAATCTGTAAGCATTTATTTTAGTTGTATACCCTTCCATTGAGTACTATAACTTAGTCACGAAAGAAGGAAGCATCTTCGAGAAAGTATATATATCGAAAGAGCGATGTACTCTATACTCTATACTCTATACTCTATACTCTATACTCTATACTCTATACTCTATACTCTATACTCTATACTCTATACTCTATACTCTATACTCTATACTCTATACTCTATACTCTATACTCTATACTCTATACTCTATACTCTATACTCTATACTCTATACTCTATACTCTATACTCTATACTCTATACTCTATACTCTATACTCTATACTCTATACTCTATACTCTATACTCTATACTCTATACTCTATACTCTATACTCTATACTCTATACTCTATACTCTATACTCTATACTCTATACTCTATACTCTATACTCTATACTCTATACTCTATACTCTATACTCTATACTCTATACTCTATACTCTATACTCTATACTCTATACTCTATACTCTATACTCTATACTCTATACTCTATACTCTATACTCTATACTCTATACTCTATACTCTATACTCTATACTCTATACTCTATACTCTATACTCTATACTCTATACTCTATACTCTATACTCTATACTCTATACTCTATACTCTATACTCTATACTCTATACTCTATACTCTATACTCTATACTCTATACTCTATACTCTATACTCTATACTCTATACTCTATACTCTATACTCTATACTCTATACTCTATACTCTATACTCTATACTCTATACTCTATACTCTATACTCTATACTCTATACTCTATACTCTATACTCTATACTCTATACTCTATACTCTATACTCTATACTCTATACTCTATACTCTATACTCTATACTCTATACTCTATACTCTCTTCGGCTATACCCCTTCCTTACTAGTTTTTTAATTTATTTAATACTCTTTCCTTATAAACGCATCGCAGAACATTCTCAGATAGCTGACAAATTGTTGGCACAGCTGTTTGAGTGTGTTTTCAAATAAGCAGGCGGATTTTAATTAATGGCCCTCAACGGTTTCAGTTTAAGTAGTTTATAACTTTTGTGTGCGAGCATAGAACACCCAAAATAAATTCCAATGTGATCTCAAAAAATTCCCAAAAAAATAATCTATATATATAGAGAGAGATCTGTATTTATTTACGTAAATCTTAGGTGTTGGTATTTACATACACAAATTGCCTGCTTTATGAAAGAAAAACATGAAAAGTATAGTTTATTTATATTTTATTTATTTAGAAGCATTCATAAATTCTTCACAAAAAATTAAGAAAAATAACCTTAAATAATCCCCAAAGAAATTCTGTGGTAGCATATTTGACCAAAACAACAGATTAGCCAGTAAATATTAATATATATTTCAAACAGTTTAGTTGAAACTTAAAATGTAAACTAATTAGTCAAAAATCGATTTTTTACTATCGATAATATCGATTAAATTTTACTCTAGTGTAACGAAAAATAAAATAATATAAAAATAACTAAAATAATATAAAAAATAACAATGCAAAGTTTTTAAATTTATTTATATATATTTTTTTTTTTTTTGGTTAAGGTCTTCCTTAGAGATATCTAAGTTTTGTCCCACATTTAATTATTAATAAAAATATAAAAAAAGAACATTTTATTGCCCATTGATAATTGATTTTAGATAAGTTTCTCAACTATCGATAGTTTCGATATTTTTCATGTAAACTATCTAAAACATCGATGTGCAAGTTTATCGATAATTTTTTCTACTGCGTTTTTTAATTCTGTTCGAGAATTTCGAAAGTATTTCGACTTGACATCAACTTATTTCTTATGTATCGTTTTTTTCCGCATTTCATCAACTTTTAATCCGCTGGGTTAAGTTTGTGTGCGCGTTAAGGCTAATTTAATAAGACAATCGAGTCGTTCAGGTCATAAATAATGGAATGAAAAATTGTGTACCAAAAAAAAAAAAACCTATTATAAAAACAAATAAATAAGAATAAGCCAAGAACGTGACGTGCCCCCATACCATGGTTAAAAGTATTTTCAAATTAATTTTTATTAGCAAACGGCTAATAAACAGAAATAAAAATAAACTACTAAGGAGAGATGGTTTTCCGCACACCGAAGACTACATACCCTAGCAGAGTGGAATAGGTATTTGAAAATTGTTATTAGATTCATTATGATATAGTTATCTATAATATAGTAACAAATTTCACTCACTTGGCTAAAAGCTGATAGCCTGATGGACTATGTATATATCGACTATATCGACTAGTCTCATCCTTCTGTTCAAGAATATATATACACTTTGTGGCAAGGGAGATGCCATTACACACTTGATGAAAAAGTTGTAATACCCTCTAGGTAAGGGTATAAAAAGCTAACACAAATCTGTAGCGCTTGTCGTTTAAAGCGAGCATAAATCTAGTCAACAGTCAAAGAGCCTAGTCAAAATTTAAATATTTTTATTAGCATGTCGCGACATTTTTCAAGGCATCTGCCAGAAAATAATGTAGCCACTATTTACCCCATTTCATTTTAAAATTTCAAATTTAAAATGAAAAAAAAAATAAATACGAATCTCTATATTTCTATTCGTGTGTCTTTCAATTTAATTTATTAATCGAGCGTGAACATTTTAGTGGGTGGTGCCTCACCCGTTGGGGAATTTGGAAATTAACATATCTCTTGATTGCTCAATGAGCACACAAATTAAGATGCGCCCACACGGGCCGTGAAGGAAACGACTCTTAAGAGTATCCATTAAATGTGGTAGCTAATGAGTGGAACCCATTTGAAAGAGTATTTCACAGCTAAGTGAACGGGCATGCTACATGCGGCAAATATTCAATTTTATGGAGGATTCTTTTTCAATTCAATATTTCTAAAGTCCATTATAAAGAAACGGAAAGATATGCTGGAAAGATACTCTATCCATTAAATGTGGTAGCTAATGAGTGGAACCCATTCTAGAGAGTATTTCACGGATTGCATTTTATAAAAGATTCTTCTTCAATTCAATATTTCCAAAGATTATTATAAAGAAAGGGAAAGATTTCCTGGAAAAATACGACTTTGAAGAGTATCCATTAAATGTGTAGAACCCATTTTAAAGAGTATTTCACGGACTAAATTTTATAAAAGATTCTTTTTCAATTCAAAATTTCCAAAGTTCAAAGAGATTAATCTTTCTAAAACCTCAGTTTAAAACACCGAGAAAGAAGCAACTTTTCAGAGTATCCATTAAATGTGAACTAAGTGAAAATAAAATATTTCAATTCCAGAAAATTAGCTGAAAAACATTTAGAAAACTTCTTGTTTTTTAGAATTTCATATATTTAAAAATAATTGTTAATCTGCCTGTGAAATCATTCATTCACAATGAATGGATGAATATGAATATGAATAAATATGTAAATAAATAAATGGATATTCATACAGTCTGATTCGTAATTGAACAGCTGCCCATTCATAATTTATAGCCATTGCTATAATTTCAAGCCAATTTATCAAATATATATATATATATTATATCATTATGCATTGATCGTTTATTATTAATCGTTGTTAATATTGTAATTAATACTACACCCAAACCGAGGGCCCCACCCAGAAATAAATATGTGGAAAATATAAAATATTTATAATTATTAATTGTGACACAATTTTTATGGCATTGCGTGTTGACAGATTTATGTTTGTTTTCGAAACAATATTGAAACATATTTCTTTTATTTCTGTTCTGTTTTGTTTTCTTGTTTTGTTTTCTTCTTGTTTGCATAACAAATACGTATTCCTATGATATATTTATTCTACTTAGTGCTTAAATTACGTCACGCCATGGCATGGCATGGCGGCTCGTTTTAAATCCATAAATTATGTTCAGCATTTTTTGTGTACCCTTCCGGAGGGTATTATAATTTTGTCGCGGAATTGGTAACGCACTAAAGGAGACAACCTCATAAAGTATATACATTATTTATCTGGACAATAGGACCAGTTAGCTGTCTGTCTGTCTGTTTTTTCGTCAGGGTGCCTAACTATCTATCTATCTATCTATCTATCTATCTATCTATTTATCTATCTATCTATCTATCTATCTATCTATCTTCGGTCTTTATGTCTGTCTTCCCGTTTGTCAACGCATAGGGTGGTCCGTCCGTCTGTCTGTCAGCTTATCTGTCTGTTTATCTGTTGGTCCATCTGTCCATATACTTCTCTGTCTGTCCGTCTGTATGTCTGTCTGTCCCTCTGTCCCTCTGTCTGTCCGTCTCTCCATCTGTCCATCTCTTGGAACCAGAACCTCGTTTTCTATGTGCATATCGAAAAATATCAAGATATATAAAATATACTATATAATATACTATGTACTATATATTATACTATATTATATATATAGATTCAATAGGAACAATCAGTCAAAAATAAACAAATTAAAAACAATTTTTAAGTGCTTATTCCTGACTATAAGGGTATTTTACTTTCGGCTTGACTTGGATAGATTTTATCCACCAGTTTATTCTTATTTATTGTTGTGAATTATGGCTGCTAACATTATTAAATGCAACAGCATTTTTATAAATAATTTAAATTTTTACAATATTTATACAGCTTGTGACACTGTAATTTAATAAATATTATTTTAATTATAATTAGCCAATATAAAAACAAAATAAAGAAATAAATGCGCAACATTCACAATAAATTTTTGTATACTTTGTCAAATGGCGTCAGATCTAGGAATGGAACTTGGGACTCGTGGAAAATCCCAGAAACAGTTTCAATTAAATTTTGGATTGGGATTTTGGAAAACAAAACGTGTTCTTAGCCCGTGATTTTTTTTGAAAGTTTGACATATAATTTTTTTTTTGTCAATCGATAGTTCCCTTTCTCGTGAGTTCAACAAGGCAAAGAATTCCACGATCTGGCATATATATCAAAAGTTATAACGATTCTACCTGAATCAAAACTCTCTCTCCCTTGCTATAAATTTGTAAAAATGTAATTCGCTGACCTTGAGTGTAGGCACGTATTTTTTATTTAATGCTTGAAGTGCGTAAATATTAAAAATTCATAAATTAGCATAAATAAATTAAATCATTTTTAATTTACGTCATATTTCATATACAATGCAGTCCATTCAAATAGCGCTCTTTAAATATAAATAAAATGTAGACAAGCGACGGAAGTTTAGTTAAATTTAGTTTAAATATGATTCATTCATTCATTCATGATTCATTCAAATTTAATTAAAGTTCTGCAACTGATTTGAATTAAATTCAAATTAATTATGATGCTTCACAGTATTCGTTACGCTTTTTTTTTTAGTTTCTGAACCTGAACCTGACAATAGTTGATTGACGCATTGATTTATGGATGTTATTGACGAAAGCAACGTAAACTTTAAATGGAAATTGTCGGAATTTGAACATAAATAAATAATAAACAATAAACGATAGAAATAGGGAGACAAAGAGCCAGAGAAATATGACAATGTGAAGAGTATTTGCATGCAACTTCCGGTCTGTCTGTTTCCGCAGCAACAAATCGCTTTTAAGTCATAACAGCAACAGCGAACTTTAAATACCCTTTAAAACTGAAAGCAAAAATATTAAAAGAAAATAAGCTAAGAAAAGAAAAGTTTGGCTTACTGATTTTAGCCAGACAGAAAGACGTTTAAATCAGAAATTGAATAGAAAAAATCATATCAAAATTTCTTAGAAATTATACCATGAAAGTTATGAAATCATTTTCTGAATCCAATTTGGAATTGAAAGTAAAACCTTTTTAAAAAACGAAAAGTAGTGAAAGCCTTTTAAATATTTTCTTATATTTTTTAAATAAATTTTTTTAATTAATGATTATTTTATATTAATAAAAGAAGAAACTTAAAGAATTACATTCATTTCTTAGTTAAGGATTGATATTTATTTTGAATAAATTACTTAAATAAGTTGATTAACAGCGAAAAGCAGTAAGAATAAATTTAGAAAGTTAAGCTTCAAAAAAACGAGAAGTTTTCAACAAATTTCAATTGAAAATGTTTCAAAATCAAGTTGAAAACACAATTTTAAACTTTCTAAAATTACTTCCTAATTAAAGTTAATTGGTTTGCATTTAATTAATGAAGCAAATTAGTTTCCAAATTGAATGCATAGCTTTCAAATATGCTTTCAAAACTTGAATGCCACTCGTATTTCACTCAAATACAAGTCAAAATATGCTAATTTTTTTGCCAAGTGTATTAAGATTATTTATGACAAAAATATGGAATATGATATTCAGCGTTGGCTTTCTGGCTTGCCACTTAATCATACGCGTCGCGCCGCAAAAACTGGAAGTTTCCAGCACTCTGAGCCTCACCTATTCACCTAACTAACTGCATAAACTTGGCTCTTTCGGGGGGCTCCCAAGAGCGTCGAGAGCGTGCCAAAAAAATATTACAAAAAAAACAAGAAAAATATATAAAAATTATTTGAGAAATAAACTGTGTACATAAATCAAATAAAATGTTGACGCTATGATTACGATATATATATATATATATATTTTTATATATATTTCTTTTTGGGTCTCTGCAAAAGGAAGTCGTGTTCGGAGGCGTTACAGCTCTGACAGTTGTTCTATAAATTATGACAACTGACAGCTACATTTATAAGCCACAATTCTTGAATTGGCACTGAATTAACTTGACATTAAGTAAGGAAAGCATACGAATGGCACACCGAAGATTACACACTCTTTAAAAGTAGCAAAACCATGTCAAAATTGTTGCTAAGTTTGCCTATTTTTGACCAATAAGTTGTAGTGAAAAACTAACATTGGAATACCAAAAAGTATTCCAATTTGGTCCGATTTTTCCTTTCTATAGCAGCCACAAGATATTGTTGTCCGATCCGACTAGTTGATGCCCTCAAAAATTGAGTTTCTAGTCAGACTAACTAGCCAGTTACTCGTCTCATCATCCTCATCTCATTAATATTATATACTTAATTACTTTGTGGCTTCCTTCCAAGTCATAATACCCTCTGTAAGGGTATAGAGAAATAAATTAAACAAGTCTAAAGCGCTTACTAATTTGACCGCATTTAAAAATTATGCAAAACACTTAACTATAATCTCTGATGATGATTATGACGTTGGCAGTCAGAGAAACCCAATCGAATTCCTAAACACTCAATTATCAATGTTATTAAATTAATTAAATGATTCTTCGAATGCTTCGAACATCAAAGTAATTAGCATTAAATTGCAAAATAATCGTCGTAAACTTAGCTGTTTATTCTAGTAGCAATTGCAGCTGACTAATAAGATTGTAATTGCCAGCAACGGTTGACTAGCAGATACTCTGTAATTATGTTTGCCGGCTGAACATGGCGAACGAAGTCGATTAAAGTCTTTCTTAATCAATCTTTCATTAGAAAGGGTATTATTTCCCAAGATGTCTTAATAAAACTGACAGATTATATATAGCGATTGGAAGCTTTTCAAAAATGTTCAAGATCGTATTACTATATCATATAGCTGCCATAGGAATAAATTTTACTGCGGTTGATCAGGAAATACTCTGTAATTATGTTTTCCGGTTTAAGATAGCAACGAATCCAATTAAAGTCTTTCATAATCAATCTTTCTTTAGCAAAAGTATTATATCCCCAGATATCTGAATAAAACTGACTGTTTCGATGTAGTTTTCTGAATGCTTTCCAAAAATGTTCAAGATCTGATTTCTATACCATATAGCTGCCATATCAACTAGTTCTAAAATTAATCTTACTGCTAGTAAAATGTTGAATTTTCTCTATTGAACTCTTAATAACTCGGGGTAAATAAATAAACTATATATTTAATTATGTGACACTAGACAAAGTAATCAAAAGACAGACAGCAATAAATAAATAATAATCAATTATTTTCAAGCCAAAAAAAAGCGAATTAAATTAGCCGTTTTGTGTGTAATAAAGCTATCAATAGGCCTGTAAGCCGATTTAAATAATTTAATTTGATTTGCGTAAAGAAACTTTAGAAACTTTAATCATAAAATTTACTATGCAACGTTTTTTTTATTAATTTTCTTTGTGTATTTTCTTCTTTCAATAGAAAACAACGCCAAGTAGAAGAAAAAGCCAAGTTTCTAAAGGGCCAAAATGCGATCAGGTGTTAAGCAAGATATATTATTATTATTACCATTGTTAGCCTTTTTTTCTACAGTTTATAAAATTATAGATCTATTGTCTGCTGTGGCATATCGTGAGTTATACACTGAGATTAACATTTCGCAAGCAATCAACATAAATTATAGAAGAAGGCTAAAAAGAAAGAAAAAAATCAGCTTTGGTATTCAGACTTGATTCTAATGACTCTTGACAGTCGAATCAGTCGGCTGTTAGACTCAATAATAACAGCAGATTAAACAGGCCTGTCAACTTTTCCTTTCTTTTTTGTCAGTTTTTATCTTTTATCATTAGTTTTTATAATTTTTTTAAATAAATTTTAAATTAACACATTTCAATTTGTCCTACAAACATTTCACACAAAAAAAAACCGCCAGAAATAAATTTGAAACAAAAGATGTCGCAACGAAAATAGCTAAAAAAAACTTAATGAAATAAAGCTAAAAACCGAAGCAGCAAATAAATTCACATAAAAATATTTTAAACAATTTTACGATGCTTGCGAATTTTGTTGACATTAAATATTGTGTTAATTTAATATTTAAATTCAATGAAACGACAAAACGCAGCTATAAACAAGCATTAGCAACAAATTTCACAAAAATTTCAATAGCCGAATACTCAAATACTCTTCGATTGGGCTAGTAAGAAATCTTTGCTTAGAACGGCGAAGATTGCATACCCTTTCACACTGGAATAAGCTTGTGAAAATTGTTATTAAATTTATTGATTTTCTTCGATTTTTCCTATTACTGCTATATGATATAGTTGACCGATTCGGCCAATTTCTTTAATCTGGCTCAAAAAGCAGGCTGCAAAATAAAGCAATTGACGGACAGGCAGAGAGATATAGCCAGAGGGACATGGCTATATCAGCTTGTCTAGGAAATTCCTTTTTAAAAAATTTCCTGACAAATTTATAATACCCTCTAAAAGGGTATAAAAATGTGGAATAGCAAATTTTTAATTTATTTAACTTTTATTACAACTAGAATATTTAATTAAATTAATATAAATTGTTGTCTTACAAAAAAGATAAAGCTATATTTAATGAAAGACATATCTTTCGCATATTTATAGAAATATTCTTGATTATTCAGAAAAATATATAAAGTAAACCAGAAATATAAAATAAACCAGAAATACTGAAACTATAATTGATTTCATAGCTAAGTAATAAATGCTAAAATAAATAAAAAATTAATTCCTGAAATGCCACTATATAATCTGTATTAATCTATATAAAAATAAACCGATAATTATCATAAATACTAACAATAAAAATAATAATTATAGTAAAATCAGCAATATAGAATAATAATTTCTAACCAAGTTGATTATAAAATATAAAAAGCTTATATAATATTTTAAAAGCTGGCCATGTATTTAGCTATAAAACAACAGCTACTTTATAGCTAGTTTTTTTTACAGCTAGAAAATTAAAATATTTCTTCTTCTTTTTTGAGTATACTCTACTGTTTTAAGTATTTGGATTTATTTGAAATGCTTATAAATGATATTTGAATACGGAATTTATCGCCCACTTAACATTTACTGAAGCTGCTCGACCATATCGACTTTGTTTGCTTTTCAAGCTAATCAGTAAAATATATTATTTAAATAGTGTCATAAAATTTTATAACAAACTAATGTGGCGCCCCTGCAAATGTGCACTGAGAGAAAAATCAAGAATTTCAAGCTAGAAACAAGCAAGTCCGACTTAGACTATAGACTGTCTGAATTTCAGTCAATTTTCGAGGCTTAGAAAATTATGTTTAAATTTTTATCAATTAGCAAAGCTTTTAAATAGGAATTTGGCATAAATCTATAACCAAAATCTAAAGTATTTTTAGTCTTAAATTAAGTTAGAAATAACTTTTAATTTCGTTTATCAAATATCCTAAATTAAGTTCAAATTTTTCTGAATTTTTTCTGCTTAGAAAATCATTTTCATTCTCCAATCAAGTTTCAAAAACCTTTATTTAACCATACCCCTTTTTTTGCTCAGTGTTCTTTAATGTGGTGTTCGTTTAGGCAACAAAACAGATCTCATATTATTAACAAAAACAAGAAATACATTAAAATTATACAAAATATTTAGTCATCATTGACACACCTTGGTTTTTTTTGGTTGTCATGAGATCAGAGCAAATTAAATAGAAAATGTAATATTTAAATGAAGTATAAACTTTGATTTCGGTTTAAGCCAACAACTTTTGAATAAAGTCTTTTAAGTCTTTATCTAAAGGCCAATAAAATGAATTGCGTTTTAAGCGAAATGTGGCCAATTCATTCGACGACTCCGCAAATTGCGAGTTACCTAATCGACGTCATCGAAACTCAAGCCTCAAGCGCTGAGTGTAACGATTTAAATGGCAATTCAGCCAGCCTATGAATATATATGTATATATACGACTATATATATCGAGTATTCGTGTGTATATATATATCGAATGTGTCGAGTCAAAAGACAGTTAAACAACCAGATGACAAGTGCTACAGCAAACCCAATGAATCGACCACAGAGAGCAGACAAGCTCGTTACCAAGCGCCGTGCTAGAGATGTGCGCGTGACGCGTGTAAATGACTCCACTCACGAGTTAGAAATACTAAAACTTTTAGTTATTAGAATCGATATTTTATCGATTGTATACACAAACTCTAAAATTCACTCACGCGCCCATCACTACCTCAAATCTTTCCATCAACATTTTCCATCGCCCAAAAGAGAAAAGTGCCCGAGCTCGAATTTGCATTTGGAGTGGAGTTCGAGTCCGCGTATGATGGACATTCATGTCCAAGCAAATTGTGCATAGCTAATTGGACCACGTTAACCAACTCAAGTATTAATTGAGTGCTCCTTTTCAGGCAATAGGATAAAGCCAAATTGCACATAAATTAAGCCACACAAAAAAATCTTGACTTTTCTTTAAACGATGCTAAACACAAATATTTATATTTTAGATTTATTTACAAGAACGCTAAATACGCTAATCAAATTGGCTAATATTATAACTACCAAAAAACAATTTAATTTGTTAATTAAATAACAAATATTTGCCTAATAATTTGAGTCTTTGAAATATGTTAGGAATGTCGAGAATTTTCACATTTTGCTGCTAATTTACGAATTTTTAAATTTCATAATTTTCTTAATTAATACTAAATATGTGAGGTTAAAAACAGAAAGTGAGAATTTCATAATTATATAGTATAAAATACAAAATTTTGGAAATTTTCTAAGACTTTTCTATATTTTCTTATCCTTATTTAAATAAATAAAAATTTATATTTCAAGGGTGAATATTAGAATACAAAATCTGAGAATTTTTTGGGGACTTTTCTTTATTTTTGAGATTAATACATAATCCTTATTTAAATAAATAAAAAGCCTTTTTAGAGTCTCCCAGGAAACCAATTTTTGAGCAATTTATAAATGATTTTACAAAGCAACCAACCCCAAAGAACATATTTTTAATTTATTTTAAGTACTTCAATTTTATTTGACATTTATTTTGTTCAGTGTAGATTACGCGTGACTGAATCTTGATTATCTGAAAGTCATCTTTTACTGAGCTCTACGTGTTAATATATGAGCTTTTGAACCAGTGTAAGCTGAGCAGCTGAAACAGTGGAAAAGCCACTACTCATGTTCCATCAAGCGCCTCTCCATTAGGTGGTACACCTTGCCAGTGCCAGTGCACTGAAAGAAAATATGTTATTAAAAAAATATAATTTTTTTGTATACAGAATTTCCTATTTTAAAATAAATGGTAATACTTGAACCGGTTCATTCAAATAGATTCCCGAAGTAACATAACTTTTAATCAATAGTCTATATAGTTTAAAGACCATTCTAGATTTTATTCCGTAAGATGATATATATAGCTGATATATATCTAAAATCAGGCAGATGGATAGAGACAGATGGACGGACGAGCGCGCAGACGCCTGCTCGCGTCGTGGTGATCCTCATATATATTTTTTATAGGTCTAAAGATACCTTCTTCCTATTATAATAACCTCAAAAAGGGTCTAAAATAAAGGCCTAAACAATTTTTTGGAGTGTAGGTGATTTAAGCATAGAGCATTCTGTGTGATTGGGCCGCACTTCTAGCGATACGCAAGCCTTCATCAAGGTGGACAGCGTGTGGTGCCTTGGATCTATGGCACTTTGCCACTTCCCTTTTATTTTCTTGTTGTTTTGTTGTGGGGTATGCACGACGATGGATATGCATGTCGCGTGTGTGAGTGTGTGAGTGTGTGTGAGTGTGTGTGAGTGTGTGTGTGTGCTTGTGTGTTGGCTCATATTGTAGGTTTGTAACGTTTTTATGATGCCTGGCGGCATGTTAAAATTGAAAAACGCATTTGCGTGATAAATTGCAATATTTAACACACACGCCGGCGCAGAAACACACACAACAAACACAGACGGCACACACACACACATAGACATGAGCACATGGCAGCTGTAGCATGTGGTGTCCAGTTGTAATTGCAACAACTTCAGCCCCTTCTCCCTCCGCTTCTCCTGCTCGTTTTCCGTCTCCGTCTCCGACTCCAACACCAAGTCGAACTCGGACTCTCAAATAGCTCCGGCATCGGGGCATGAGTTATGGCACCCGTCAACTCTGCAGCGTTGTTGAATGTGGCGAAATACGAGCGTATAATGCAAACGCCATTGCATCCACACACACACACACACACATCGCTGCACAGTGGGCTAAATAGCTATATTCTGTGGCATAATGTCAACGAACTATATTCAGCTCAAACTTAGGTATCTGCTTCCAATACAAATTATAGTACTATTCATATAGCTGCAAACCAAAAACCAGTCTTCAGATTTGAGTTCTAGAATATACGGTTCAAGCCTTCGTTTTTCATTACCCAAAATTTTTATAATCCCCTCTTTACTGACTTAGAAAATGTTCTTTTATAGATCGAAAAATCCTGTTCAAATCAATTTCAAAGTATCTAAATTCATTTTGAATCTAGATAGTTTCTTCTTAGCCCTGAATATTACTGAGATTCAGTTTTATATGGAGGTCAATCCAATTTTTCCAATTCAATAACTTGCCCAAAATTGAACCGGTTTGACTTTTTTGAAAGTTCAGAATGCTCCAAATTTTTCAAGTGTATTTTTCGTCATAGCCTGATACCAATTTCAATCTGACAATGTTTTCACTAGCATAGCTTGCTCAAAATTCAACAGATTTCCAGGCAGAATGACTCTTAGATTATTCCATCCATTTATTATAGCATTAATAAGTTTTACATTTAAAATCTTAATTTTTCTAGCTGCTCCTACCAATTTTTCTCAGCTCTATGCTTGGTCAAAACTGAAGCGATTTTGGTGCTTGCTGCAATCGCTCCAGTTTTGACCAAGTAAGAAATTGTGGCCAATGGGAAGGAGTGTTAATTAATGCCAAATATATATGTATATTGGCCCACTGTGCGCCGTGCTGCACACACAGTTGCAAGAAAGCAGTTAACATGTTTCTCCTTCAGCTTTTTCTCGTTTCAAGCCAACGACTTGCCGCCTGACGATATGAGTTACATGCCGTGCTTAATGGCATAATTTAAAGCTGCAAATTTTGTCATAAATTTTAAAATTGATTACCACAACGGCAGCGGCAGCAAAGGGGCCTTTGTTGTTGTTGTTTCTGTTGCTGTTTTTTGTTGCTTTGGCTTTTGCTCGTTAGCCGAACATTGCATGCCGCCTGATGGCTACATTGGCAGCGGTGTTAAATTGTGTTACCTCTCCCCATACATACACACATTTTTATACACATATATATATCCATGTATAAGTATGTGTGTGTGTGTGTGTGCATTGGCCATAAAAATTACACACTTTACCTTTTGTTTTAGCCATTTTTCTTGCTGCTAATGATTTTGATAATCCCGGCGAGTTAAGAAAATGCTCAAAATTAACCAGTCAAAAACATCAATTATAATGAAAAACTTTACGAGTTCCGCACGGCATTTGCTTCTTAACAAGCCGGGAAAGCCTATAAAAATATGCCCGGTTTATTAATGCGACGCCTCGAACCGGAGATTGAATTTTTTTCTGGTTCAGCAAGAAAAAAACCTTGGTTCACTTTAATAGAAATATAACTTTTCTAGGGTGCTTCATTTAAAATATTATTTAAAGGCCAAAAGAAAGGTTCACATTTAAGCTTAGTCTGTTCCACGGATTTGCTTTAAAACTAGGTGGTTCGAGCTTCACGAATAATGGTTTTGGTTCAAGACAGCTGTCTACTGAATTACTTAGGCCTGGCTCATTGCGATATCATATGGATCCTTCTTGGAGTCTTGTCTATAAATTAGACTCGGAAGGACTGAGTTCTCATAGACCCTAGACCCTAGTAAGATCAGCTCTTAGTTCGAGCCCTATTTATAAAACTATAGAAACTTATCCACAGTTTCTTTGCTTTTTATTTCATTCGATTATAGATCAATAATATATTCAATATAAGTCATCTACCCAGGGTAATCATATGATTTGGAAATGAATAAAAATGAATTGTTCATTTGTTAAATTTCATTTATTTTTCATAAATAATTTAGCGCTTTAAATAGATATTTTAAAAGTGGTTCAGTTACTGGTTCAGTATCGCTTTATAACATTAATATTATTGGATCATATTATAAATGATTCAGAACAAATAAACAAGATAAATAGTCGATTATATGCGGAGTGTTATAAATCAAATTGCAGGGAAATTGCTTGCAAAGACCATTAAAATCTTATCTCTAGAGTTTAGTGTTCAACTGGCAGCTGGCCCAGATAGAAAGATGGAAAGATAGAGAGCTGGAGAGAGGGAAGAGCTGGAGCTGGAGCTGGAAACAAAGCATATAATTAGTGGCAATATCAGAGAGCGAAGTGATGAGCGAAAGCCGACAAAGCAGGCGATTGGGTAGATGGTGTGACTAGGACGGTGAAAAGGCTGGCAATTATGGCCAAGTTGGTATCTCTGGCTGATTATAGACTAAAGGTGTAATACAACAAAAAGGGAGAGGAACTGTAAAGAGAGAGGGGAAAGACGGCATTATACTAATTTAATTTTAAACGAACACAAATGCTGTACATATAATTTAAATAATTGCACAGGTCCCCCCCACTTCGAGGCACGACTGACTGACTGGCTGACTATTGATGATGTTATCATACGAGTCTTATCAACAACAATTTCCTGCCGGCAGCTGGAAGTCCAAGCCAGTCCAAGTCGTTTCGCTCCTATATCGTTCAGTTAATTATAATGTATCACTTAATGGCCACACTTTGTGTGCCTACAGACACATTTCCTCTTTCGCTGCTCCGATTATTATATACCCTGTACAACAACAACAACAGCAAATATCGACTGATAAAACAATTTACCTTCCTCATCATCTGTTTCGTGTGGCTTCAGCGCAAATTATGGTTACAAAATTTTATGAAGCCATTTATTCCACTCGGAAATATGCCTCCTCTATACTCTATACTCTGTACTCTTCCATACTCTTCCCCTCTCTCTTCGTATTATGGCTAAAACAAGTACTTGTAATCAGTGGTTCGCTCCTCCTTTCTGTACTTATTTTCAATTTTGCGAAAGGCGCAGAGCACGCAGCAGCAGCGAACATCTTGTTCATTCGATAAAATTACATAATTATAGAACTTAGTGGAAGTTTATAAGAAAATTGAGCCTCGAATTTAATTTAATATTCATTGGGAACGACGCTCGGTTGCATATTTTATGTGCCGCACACTGAAGACTGAAGGTCTTTTACTTTCGAGCATAATTTTAGCTTCCTCAAAATGTTATTTTTAGCTCATAATATCGGTCAAAAAAATAGCTAAATATTCAGCTTGAAAAAGCAAACCTCTAGAATTGTGAAAAATATTTGTCTAATTGTTGAAAACTGTCGACTTTAGGAGATATTTTAATTTTAGTACTAAATAATTGTGGTTTCTTCTCTTTCCCAGTAAAATGTAGTTTTTCTTTTGAATATTTTAAAGTTTTGAACTGTATTGAACCCGATATTCTAGAATTTTCGAACTTGAACCAACAAAACGAATTTCTTGATTTAATTTCATAGGGATTACCACTTTAATCCAGGTTTTATTGATTTCAAATAATGAATTTTCTTTAAAATGCTTGAAATGAAATATCTAAAAACTTAATCTTTAAACAATTGGAGATCTTAAAATTGGTATAAAATAATATTTCAAAAATTCACCAACTAAATTTGAAACTTTATGAAATCTGCCGTATTCTGAATACCTTTTCTGGCCCTGATTTCTTAGCTAGAAAAGTTTACTATATAATTTTAGATTAATTTCTCGATCTAAGTCAACCAAATTAGCTGTTAAGACCACCTCCGAGAAGCAAGTAATCACGCCGATATGTCCCTATATATATATGTCTATATATGAATATATAATCGTAGCAATATATAGTTAGTCAGCTCCATCATTAAGTTCAACAGACAATTTGTCAAAAAGAAAAACAAGAAAGGCAACAGCGAAAATTTGCATAAAAAATAACAAACAACTAACATTAGACGACAATAACAACAACAATAATAGCAACAACAACAACAACAATCATCATATATAAAATTTGCATGTCTGACCCACTAAGTTGACCAACAACAACAACAACAACAACAGCAACAAGTCAGCTACCAATAACATTTTTTAGCAAGCGACTCGCGTTGGCAACACAGAAGCAAAGAGCCAACTGCAATTACGAGTACCCAAAGCGAGCCAAGGAGCCACAGAAAGATACGAGTATCCTGCACTCAAAAAAAATACCCCAAATGGATTTTCTCAATTCAAGTGTGAAGGAGCTTAAATTAAGCTTCTAAATTATCCTTAAATTACCAGTTTGTACGACCAAATTCTATTTTAATTTACTTCAATTAAATTTGAATTATTTGTTGAATTGAAAAGTAAGATTTGTATAAATCTGGAGTTAAACTAATATAATATTAAATTTTAATATTTAAGTATCTTAAATTAAGCTTCTTGGATCACAAGAAGTAAGTTTTAAATAAATTTAAGAAGAATTCAACCCTAGAGCTTAAAATCAAGGGACTCTCAACCCAATCAACAAACCAAAACCAAAGTAATGCTTTTGCTTAGAAACAAACTCCTTTCCAAAATCTTGAAAGTTTCCACCATAAAATTTGAGGACAACCGATTATATTTAAAGATTTTCCGGTCTAAGAAATGTTCTCCTAGAGATAATCATCTATTCAGTGTTGGAGAAATTTAAGCAGAACTTTTCTGCTTCATTAAAATATTCCCTTCTTTTCTCGCAGTGCATTGAGATCGGCCAAGAGGCAACTACCAACTGGCCAACTGGCAACTGACAACATTGCAACGTTGTGGCAAACAACATGTGCGTTTGTGTCCGCAACGATTAAGTAAAAACAATTTACACGCCTGCCTGCCAGCCGCTAAAGACGCAGAAAAAGACACCACAAAGACGAAGACGAAGACCAAGACGTGAGCGTGAACGTTGCCAAGATCCAGTCCTCGTTCCAATGCTCCCCGCTCTGCGTTCCGATTGCTTTCATGTCTTAAGACCTGGTAATGTCTATGGCCGCAGACGTGTGGCGTTAATATGCGTCGCTCTGGCTTAGCTCGTTACAGGCTTTGGCTTTGACTGCATTTTAGTGCTTCCTTTTGGCATCGCCAACATGTCAATTATATCGTATCAAATTAATAATTGTACGCGCCTTGCGCATGAACACATAAAGCGTATAACGAGTGGTTGTCTTCCAAGTATTTTAGACTACCAAATACCCTGTAAATGGATGTAAAGTACCGAAATCAATTTCTATATCTAACAAGATTTTTAGCTATTATTAAAACTTGGACTAACAAGTTCAATTATCAATCTCAGAACAAGTCAAATGTTTTTCATTTCCAACAAAGATCAGATATATTTCCCAGTGTCTTACGAATTTCAACAGTAAACTTAAACTTTACTAGTAGCTTTAACTATAAACTCAGCGCTGGACTAGGGAATATTCTCTACCCAACAGGATTTTCAACTTTTACATTTTCTTGCATAATATCTGTATTTTAATATCGATACTTATAACATTCTTGGCATAAATGAAGAGCAGTCGAATCCAATATCTGTAGTATCTGCGAAATTAAGCATGTTTTAATTTCCTTTCCATATTTCTTCTCCAGCTTATAGTACAACGATTTTGAATTGTACCAAATTCCAACTATCTTGTTCTTGATCCAAATAAGCCAGAGACCGGATAGTTCCAAATCGACTCGGCTACTGATCCACATCTAAAATATATGTTTACAATTATAAAGTTGCAGATGCCATCGAACGTTTAATATTACCCAGCAAGAAAAGAACGGAAAAGGAGCCCGCTTGAAGACACCAATAGACATGCCCTCTGTGATAAGCAGAGGGTACAATAGCCAAGCAGACGTTAAGGTCATTTAACAGCATACTTAGAATAGTGATGTCTATAATGAGATCCTCACAAGGCAAGCATTTGGTTGAACAGTATTATGACAAGGACGGTTTTCATCGCATATGCCCAGGGCTGACCCAAGATTCCGCCAGCAGTAATCAGAATGGAAGCAGTGGAAGGCAGCCCAACTTGCTGAACGGCTCCAAGGTTCTATCATCGCAGAGAAACAGCATTCAAAGAAAGTTACAACTAAAGATTAGTCCGGACTGTAATTATTATCTTCATGTAATCTTAAACCAAGGAACAAGATCGAAGGACGCATGCAAGGAATGATGATCTGAGTAGCGGGTTCCGGCGACGACTGTAAACAAATTAAAGCAATGTAAATAAAACAGTCAAAATCTCAATTCTTTTACCAGAACAAACTTCCCGAGCAAAGTCTAAGTTGGAATTAAAGAAAAGAAAATACAAAAGTTACTAAGAATAGTTAAAATGCAAGAATAAAAACAAACTTACCATTATAACCCAACAGTAAAAGCTTTGTTTACGTATATGCATAAATAAATAGTAAACAAAAATAGCGATGGTCCTAAAACAAAAAGTGGTGGCGAAACGATAACAGCTGCACAATCGATACTTGGAACCAGTCATTCACGATGAATCTGTATCGATAAGACACAAATTGCAGAGATGCCACTTTTGCGTTAGCAATGAACTTTTTAAAAAATATAAATGTTCAATAATATATACTTATTTTTAATCTGCATTGTTATATTAATGCACTTATTGGTCAAGTGGCAATGAATGAGCATAACTCAGTCGAATGAATTCAAATATCTAACAAATATCTCCAAGGATACTGACGAAGCTTCCGCTAAGCACATTTTTCAGGATGGTCGACTGGTAAACAAATCTAGGAAATCTTTCAGGATTGTTGTGGCTGTCCTGCACCAGGAGCTGAAGAATGAGTGTGCTCTGTATCGAAATATCGATAGTTTTGCATCCCTGATTTTATTAACCTGCGCAGGACTTCAACCCCCTCGGAATAACATATGTACACCTATACACAAACACACACATATAAGTAGACATTATGTTGGTATAGTGCAAATGAAGTTTCTTAAGTGGCACATTATGGAATTAAGTCGCGTTTAGTATTCCAGAAATTAAAAATAAAAACTATTGAAAGAAAATTCCTATTAATAGCGTTTAAAAGACTTGATCAATTTTGATACAATGATTTTCCAACATTGCTTTTACTTCGTTCTTTACAACATCGCATTTATTTTAACTCAAGCAAATTTTGTATGGGGAAAAAACTCCAAATTTGAAAACTTTGGGTACGTAGAAGACTTTAATAAATATGTATGTATTTTTATATATAAAAATAATTTCTTTCAAATGTAAATAAAGTGAAATAAAGCAAATAGAGTAAGTTCTCCGAACTTAAGTTTAAAGGTCTGCTGATAGAGTAAACCCTTTGCAAAAAATAACGATACGCCCCCTCTAGGACCGGTTTCTTTAAGGCCTTGGTGGAATAAATATGAGAAAGTTAACGAATATCTGAAACATATACTTCATTATGAAAATTTTGAATTAAAAAATTGAATACAACTCGAATTATCGAACCAACAATAAAGTTAATCTGTGAAGAGAGTTACTTTCATTTGAATACCTTAAAAGCTTGTTGGTAGGGTATCTCTATGGTGCCGATATTTACCGATGTTTATCTATTAAATACTATCGTTGCTATAAAAAAGACATGCATCGCATGCAGTCCGATTTGCTAAGAATAAATATAAAATAATACCAGAAAATCGAAATACAATTAAATAAAGGTCTTTAAAATGTATATTATTAATCTGATTTCCGCGTAAAAACTGGAAGACAAAGACTTAGAATTAGGAATCAAATGTTATTAAAATTAGTTTTATACTCTTTCCAAATTGGTTTTATAAAGAACTTTAAAGTTTATATATATATATAGTTTGTATAAAAACCAATTTCTCTATAAATGAATTTAATTTAATATCGTTTTTTTATTATTTATATATTATAGCTTCAATCAATCCTCTGGCATATGTCAATTGTATAATGGAACGATTTGTCGAGAATTTTTGGAAAATGCCCAAGTTTTTATATCGCCAAATGTGACAATGAATGAATTAGAGGAAAGATTGAAAGCCGCTTACGGGGTGATAAAAGAATCAAAGTAAGCATTAAAAATGATTTATCCTTTTCCATTTAATTAAAATTTAATATAATTTTAATGTATTTTCCAGAGATATGAATTCTAATTGCCGAAAATATGCCCTACCGAGCCTGTGCTTCAGTTCACTGCCAATTTGTAGAACTCCCGAACGAACCAATTTACTATATTTTGCCAATGTTGCGATGATTACGAATCTTTACACCAGAAACGATACACGGAATAAGAGATTTATATCAACTGATGCTAAGAATACCCATCAGTTCCTGAAAAGAAAATCTGTTTTTGATGATGATGTCTTTAGTAAGGATGTATCCAGTAAATATCCTCCCACTAGAGAATCGGAGAATTTAAAGCGTATATGTCGCGAGGAATGTGAACTCCTAGAAAATGAACTATGCCAAAAGGAATATGCGATTGCCAAGAGACATCCTGTCATTGGAATGGTTGGAGTTGAAGATTGCCAAAGGATTCCGCAACATAAAGATTGCTCTTCATTGGGCATTACCATTGAGGTGGACGAAACTGAGAACTGCTATTGGGAAGACGGTTCCAGTTATAGAGGAGTTGAAAACGTCAGCATATCGGGAAAACCGTGCTTAAGATGGTCTTGGCTAATGAAAGAAATTTCCGATTTTCCAGAACTTATAGGACAGAACTATTGCAGGTTTGAGAAATAAAATATTTCATATATTTCTTATCTATTTAATATAAATATATATATTATTCTATTTACAGAAATCCAGGAAGCGCAGAGAAGAGTCCCTGGTGTTTTGTAGACGACAGAACACTGGATCGCCAGATAGAAGCTTGCCATATTCCAAAATGTGTGGATAAAATCTGGCTAACCATTATATCAATATCTGGATTGACAATTGTAACTGCTGTCATTATATATTCCATATTCCTTTTAAGACGTAATGGTTCTCGTGGCATGAAAAATATACAAAATGTATGTATGGAATTACAACGATATATATATATATATATATACTTAATCAAATCTAATCTTAATTTAGATAAATACTCCAAATGCCGGAAATAATATATATGGAAATTCACAATTAAACTCCAACCAAGATATGGGAAGAATGAATTTAAATAGCTCCATTGAACATGTAGGAATGCCATCCAAGAATACAGAAAAGAATTCCCTTCTAAGAATTCCACATTTTACATTACAAGATGTTGAGTTCTTGGAAGAATTAGGCGAAGGCGCTTTTGGTAAGGATTCTACTATCATATTTACGAATAATTAATTTTATTAACCGATTTTCCGATCTTGCAGGAAAAGTGTATAAAGGCCAACTTACCCAAGCGAATAAGAAGACAGTAAATGTTGCTATAAAGGCATTGAAAGAAAATGCTTCAATGAAAACCCAACAAGATTTTCGACGTGAAATTGAGTTAATCTCCGATCTGAAGCATCAGAATATTGTTTGCATTTTGGGAGTTATTTTAAATAAGGAGCCCTACTGTATGCTTTTTGAGTATATGGCTAATGGGGACTTGCACGAATTTCTAATATCAAACTCACCGCTGGAAAAGAAAACATTATTACAACTGGAATTCTTGCAAATAGCAATGCAAATAAGCGAAGGAATGGAATATTTATCAGGACATCATTATGTTCATCGTGATTTGGCGGCTCGAAACTGTTTGGTCAACGAGGGATTGATAGTAAAAATTTCTGATTTTGGATTGTCACGCGATATATATAGTTCTGACTATTATAGGTATGTGTGAAACTTGAAAAGGATTTTACCCTTTTCCTTAAAACGTTTTTTAATCCATTTGTTTTATATAATGCAGGGTGCAGTCAAAGTCGCTATTGCCCGTTCGTTGGATGCCCTCTGAATCGATTCTATATGGAAAATTCACAACCGAAAGTGACATATGGTCATTTGGTGTTGTCCTTTGGGAAATCTATAGCTATGGCATGCAGGTAAGCAAAAGCAGGACAAATTTTGAATATAATCTAATATATATTTTATTATTTACAGCCATACTGCGGCTATAGCAACCCGGAAGTGATCAATCTAATAAGATCACGACAATTACTCTCTTGCCCAGAAAACTGCCCCACAGCGGTATATTCGCTAATGATTGAATGCTGGCATGAACAGGCTGTAAAACGTCCAACTTTTGCAGATATTTCACATCGATTAAGGACCTGGTATGAGGGTCATATTAAGATTGGCACACAAAAGTCTTAAAAAATAAACATATGCATATAAATAAATAATATATAAGCAATTAAGGATAGGCCTAATATTTAAGTATTTTATTATTAATACAATGGAACGAATTAAATTATGTAAACCCAAACTAGAATTTTGTATTTGGCTTGAAGAGCCTAACCAAACATATTTTGTTTTATAATAAAATAAAATAAAAATAAACTTTGTAAATATATAAAATTTGTGGTGTTTTTTTTAAGTTTTGTTTAGGGGATGGGCATTACTAGATTGCCCCCTTGTATGGCAGCTACATAGGAAATCAATTTTTACGATTTTATAAAATCGATTAGATCTATTCCAGCGATCGATATTTAAATTTTAAATTTTAAAAACAAAAAACTACTTTAAGTACTGCTAGGTTAATATAGTTCATATTTGACGATCAGTTGTATCAATATAACTCAATAAAATATATTTGATGAGGTAAGCTTATGTTTTTTATTCTTTGCATTCTATTATTACTTGTCGATAGCTCGCAATCGATAATATCGATAAGCGATACATCCATTTGTTTATAGTTGAACTGTTGATTAGCTGAATATAAGCGCAAGCAAAGGTTTATATTAATATTCATTCGATATATTTTATTTTGTACAAATAATAAAAACTCAAAAATGTATTTGAATATGTCTAAGAGATTTTCTTAAGTTTTGTCAACACTCAGTTTCTTCAGCGACATACTCTGAGTCGCATATGTCGATTGAGTTAAGCATGTTGCATCGTCTCTGCGTGTTTCATTCTTCGTTTTAAAACCTGAAAATAAAGAATTTTTCCTAGGTGAATTTTCCGCCCTTCATGTCAATAATCTCTATTTTATTTTAGGGTTTTTAGTATATAGAAAAGGTACTTACCTAACTTTCGCATCACCTCCTTCCAAACTCGTCGCTTGAAAACGAATATAAAGAATACAAAAACTCCCAGCAAAACGTTAAACGAATCACTAATTGACCAAAAGAAATTCTTCTTGTGATCATAGAATAATATGCTTGCAATTTCCAGGAGCCAAGTAATGCCCATTACAAAGCATAATTTAGTATTCATTATAAATCGAGTTTTCTCCATGAAAAATCGACTTCTCAATGCAGGTTTCTCAGCATTCGAGCTTTGCATTCTATATATTTCCCTCTTTACCTTGTTGCAGTACTTCAAGGTAAGCAAAAAGAGCACAAGATTCACGATGAAAAGCAATCCAAGGGGTCCGGAAAAGAATACCAGGCTCGCATAACCAATAGTATCATCTAATAATAAATAATTTATATTAGAATTATATGAAAAGTGATTGAAAGCTTAACTTACAGGTAAACCAGCAGCGTCCATATCCAAAATTTGGTCTTAAGCTCTCGGGCAAAATACCTGATTTACTTAAGGAAGCCGTGATTGTGGTTAGAATACAGGGCATTCCCCAGCCATATAGAGAATACCACAGAAATCGTATACGCTGCTCCCTGACGTGTACGTTTTTTGACTTTGTTGATCTGTAAATAAACAAAGAGAAAATGTTAAGCTTTGCAGAATAAATGTCAGTTTTTGACTAGAAAATACTCATCTATTGAATCATTCTCAACTTATCTCTTTTCTTTCTTATTAGTCATCTTATTTCTCTGAAAGTTTCTGAGTTTCCTAAAAACTTTATATACTTTTCTAAATTCTAAAGCGATTTTGATATCATCAGCCGATATATTTTTACCATCCAATCATCCTTCTTTGCATTTATGTCTTATAAAATGAATATTTTCTTACCCGAATGTCTTCCATATGTCAAAACACGTAATATTCATCCAAGAAAATGCGGCCATTAAGAAAAAGTATACGAAAAATCCTTGAAAAAGAAGAAAAAATTATTCAATAGATAAATTAATATCATGAATTAAATTGAATTCAAATATGAATTTTAAATACATTAATGGAAAAATAAGTTCCTAAAACTCGATCTAAAATAAGTCATTTCAGTATATAAATAGAATTTTTGAAGACAAGCTTTCTCTTATATTCTCTTATACAGAACTCAAACTGGAATTAAGTTAATTTTATTTCATAAAAGTATTGAAAGAAAAAGTTTGTTATTAAATTTTCTTGGGCTATCAGGCCTGCAAACCATAAAATCTATATACATCTATTTGTAATACCCACTTACCAGATATAAAGCACAAATTATTGTTTGATGTTGGCATTAATTGTCCCAATGCGATGCCCAAATACGCAACCAGCAGGCTGCTGACCAAACAAATTAATATTTTTCCAGGAAGATTACGCAATTTCTCTATAGAAATATAGACGAGCAGGGTAATTGCATAGAAGCAACAGGATATCAGAAGGCCAACAGGATACATCTTGAATCGTATGCGATCATTGCCCAAAACTTTCGAATCGAAGCAGACAAACGTGTAAAGCTGTTCTGAAAAGAAGTCATTTATTTAATAAATTTTATAAAATATGTTAAGTTTGATAAAGGGATCAGATAATTCAGAAAATAATTTATATATAAAACCTAACAATCTGGCGAAACCGTTTACCCATTTAATTCTTGGCCTGATTTAAGGTCTGAATGAAGTTTCTTTCGCATTTACCGGTCAGTTTAGATCTTACTAGACGAAGGCCAAGCTAAGTCAATATTTATATATAACCATATTGTATATGCACACATCAATTAATTTTGGTAAACTAAGTGTTTACGTTTCAAATTCTTTTTATACCCTGTAAAAGCACTCTAAAAAGGGCATAGTAGGGTTGGAACAGACATATTTTTAGTATGTCTTACAGAACCTTCTGAAAATTTAATCAACTCGGAATAATTTTCAATTTAATTTCAAACAATATGGGCTTCAAATTTATCACAAATATTATGGCTATTTCTTAAATTATATTCTAATTTTTATTTATATAGATTTTGCTTCATTGGAGCTGATTACAGAGCATCATCTAGTCGAGCAAGACATATCATTTGTATTTTAAAAATAATTTCAGTTTTCAGAATCGAACACTTTAATATGCCTCAAATCATAATTTTGATACTTTTCTTGATAACAGCCTGATTCTTCATAAAACAAACCTTTGATTAATTATCTTGTCAAACATTTAAAATAAGTAAATTAGAAATAAAAGATAGTTTATTTTTTATAAAATTTACCTTTTGATCAGTGTTCGATGCATTTTTGATTTTTTCAATACAATACTGATGATTTGTATACATTTTGCTAGTGCTGGGTATATATAACGATCCATTGATAGAGCTTATAGTGTGCTCCTCATCGGAAAAGGAGTCGGGATCCAGGCGAAATTTAGGGCATTCCAGTCCGTGTAATATTCCAAATTCTAAAAAATTTAAATATAGGTTAGCTCTATATATAGATAAATCTATTGAACAGCAAGCTGGAACCCTGTGGAGCATGTGCAACATTTATTTATTTATGGATAAATCTTCTAAAATGGAAATACGCAGAAGTCTAAAAACAAAAAACATATTTATGAGCGCTAAAATTAATTTCAGATCAATTAAACGGTTTAAAAAGAAATGGGAACTTTTATGAAAGATTTAATACTCTTTCTGATTAAGTTATTAAGAAAAAGTAGAAGCAGAAATATTACTCTTTAAATTTTTGACCAAGAATTTTGATAAGAAATTACAGCCTCGAAGACAGCTGCGCGCTTTTGTCCAAGCTAATTAAAAATAGACTTAGATAAAGTAATTTTATTATTATATTAAAAGCAGCCAATTAAACCGGAAGGCAATTCGGAAAAGTTAAGGGAAAGAATTTGATTAAAGCCCAGAAGCAAAACTGGAACCAGAACCGGAACCAATATCTTGAGAGAAATAAAGTTAAATTCTATCCCAAGATACCCTAGGATATTTTGAGCGTCTTTCTTCTTTCAATAAATGCGTATATCGAATCCAGGACCTAAACGTTGCCAACGATCATAAGAAAATCGGAATAAAAACAATCGATTTTATCGAAACAAAACAGGTACCGATAACTATATATAATGAGCCTTTCTACGCACCTGAAGGTTTTGTAAAATTTCCGTTGATCCTCAAACTTTGAAAGCTTTGAAATACAAAATCGCCTTCATCTATTTTACAAACCGTTGTCTTATTTCGTTTAAAATAGATTTCTCCATCGGAACAACACCTGCGAACACATGGCAAAGAATCGCAAATTTTTGTTTCCTGACAACTGCGAATTACATATTTCTGCTCTTTTTTATTTGGCAATTTTGTTATATTTCGATTTCTATCGATTTTATCGATGGCTTCAATACAAAATTCACTGCGTTTTAGAGATCTGCTGCCGTCTTGCCAAATAAGTTGATTTTCTTGAAACATTATTGTTTGGGCCGTTACGACATATTCGAGTAACACTTTACTATTGGAACATTCAAATGAGTTATCGATAAAAATGATAGGCTTATCGAAAATCGGTGCATATAAATTAAAGTCGGGTTCACGCATCAAACACTTATTTAACTCCGAGATATACGTATAGCCATGGGGACAGCATTTATTAATAAAGCCAATATTTTGGGCCAAATTATGATTAAGGTTATTCGATTCACATGTTGAAATTATAAGTCGTTTATTTTGTATGATTAAACAGGAATTGGGTAATAAATTAAATGAATTATCATTATACAGTGATAGATTTAAAAAACTAGTTTGCGCACAATCTGTTAGCTCCGTAGAACTGATCGATTCTTTATCTCTATCCAGGCCATAGCCCAATGGACTTTCGGTATTATTCGTAATTTCCGGAGAATTGGTAACATTTGTAACACTTATAGCCGGAATACACTTAACGAAATTAGTAGTACTATTACGGAACTTATATATCAATGAATCGGAACTGCAGCATATATCAAGGGAACTGAAATTTGCGGAAACACAACTAAAAATTAAATACACAAACACAAGCGAGACATTCATTTGATTAATTTTTTTTTTGTAATTTATATCCTATACGGATTTTCACAATTATTCATTTATTTTGCTACACATAAAAATAGACGACGCGTCGTAGTGCCGAGTGAATTTATAGGAATCTTATCTTTCGATTGATACCGCTCGAAAAATACGTATTATTGAATGGCGGTCTTGAGTCTAACTGAAGGCATGTGCCGTCTGTGGTTCCTTGCGACCCGACCCGAAAGAAGTGGCCAGTAGAGTAAACAAAAGATATTCCAATACATATATACATTTCTCTCTCTCTATTTATATGTGAGTATAATCGCACCTATCTACAGACAAACGTATGTTTAATTGTATATATATGTTTATGTATTTTAATACAAAGTACCGAGTACTTATACGCTCTTCTCACACTCGAACACTTAACTACAGTGGGTCTGAGTCGTATTTTCACACCTATCATTTTGAAGTCATCAATCATTCGTGGGAACTTAAATCTCTAGTGTTTTCTTAAGAGATTTGTCTCTCTTTTAGTATCGTATAAAGTATGAGTTTTTCAATTTTTAATCTCTCTTCAACCAATGTAAAATATATAGATATTCTAAATACTTTTATAGGCTTTCTCTGAAAACATTTTTTTTTAATAATAAATAATACATATTTAACGACAATTGATATTAAGATAAAAAAAATCTTTCCAGAACCCTGTGACAAGCTTAGATTAATTACTTTGATTTAATGCTAAATATATAATTAGAGCTAAAAATGTAGTACAAAAGTTTAAAATATCGAATATTATTCTAAATCAGGAGAAGCTGAAATCTATAAGGATATTTATAAAACTTACAATTCTATTTAAATAATAATAAAATTATACTTTCAAAATATATAATTAGAACTGAAATATCGAGTATCGAATAGGTTAATAGTATTCTAAATCAGGAGAAGCTAAATCTGTAAATAATAATAAAAAGATTTATTCAAGAAGATATATTTCTAAATACTAGTCAGAATATTTAGAGTAAGGATTTGTGAGTCTTGTGGAGCACTGTAATTATACATATAGACGGTACTGTTAATGCCTGTCATCAATTAGCCGCACCCAAGCACACATTCCCCTGGCCCACACTTTTATTTTATTTAGGTGGTAATAAAACCGTTTTATAAGTATTATGATGATAGCCATAAATGATACTAACGACATAATAACATTTTCTCCTTCTAATATTACAGAATAATGCTATTATTTATTCGATTAATGGATAGCATTAATAACATTAACTAAGAGCTCATATTTGCTAAAAGCATACAATTAATTGCTCAAAAAATGACCCCTGCTTGCAGGCAATTAGCAGAGAGACAGAGAGAACAGCTGTGAGAGTCGCGATAGAAAAATTGAAAATAAAATTGCTTAGATAAACCTAAATATCTTTAGTTCTCTTAGACTCTGATAGGCAATCTGTCCGAATTGGATATAACGTCTAAAGAATGCTTATAGAATCTATAAACACATAAATACTAAATAGACAGAAAGCTAGCAATGAAATGCTATTTTCAACACGCCGAATATTACATACCCTTGCAGGCTGGAATAACCATTTGAATATTCTTTTTAAATTTATTTATTATATCCGATTGTTCCTATAGCAGCTATATGTTATAGTAACTCGAGGTCAAAACTTTTTGGCAGCTATAGTGGTCCGATCCGACCGCATCCGACATGCTGTCTGCATCAAATATAGCGGTGCATGAAAACACATGGACAGACAGACGGGCAGACAAATATGGCTATATCAATTTTTGTCACGTCGCCCTGATCAATAATATATATATATACTTTGAGGTATAGGAAAAGCCTCCCTCAATAAGACATTTCATGAAAAGACAGACAAATATAGCTATATCAATTATTGTCACGTCACCTTGATCCATAATATATATATATATATGTATACTTTGAAGTATAGGAAAAGCCTCCTTCAATTAGACATTTCGTGAAAATAGCTCTTTGGGTATAAAAATTCTTAAATTAATCTTTATATCGTTAGTTCTCTGAGACTCTGAAATTTTGCTAAAACTGAATTATAAAGTCTGGAAAGCTTAACTTTTTAAATATTGTGTGACTGTTCTCGGACAATGCCGGGGAAAACCTCTTTTGTACATAGCTATAAAATAATCTCTCTCTTCCATTTAACAATTAATCCATCAGACTCATTTTGGATTAGCAACAAAATTGATGACGAACCTTTCTGGCTCTAATTGTTCGCAGAATTTTTACCAAATATATATTCATACCAGAATATATATACATATAATACATATACCAGCCATACTACAAATGGTTAAATATATATATATTAAAAGATCATATCTATAAATGATACGATAGAATTAATTAAATACGAGGGTTGCTGTTAATATAAGTATGAAAATATTTATTCATGATAACTATTAAATACACGTTTAACTACAGCCATAATCGATTTATTGGCGTAGGGACTATGGAGAGTCGATACCTATCCCATTTTGAGATAAATGTCAGTCATATCTACATTTATTAGAAATAATAAAAATAACTTGCTAACGATGGTTTTGATTCAACGATTGTTTGTGTCAATGTATTGATTAATGATTTAAATTAAAGTCTCTTGATATCGATATTTTCGATAAACCGATCATGGATATCGATATTTTCGATATATCCGTAATCGATATCGATACCATTTCGCTCTCTTATATCAACGAAATTCTTTGTCTTATCGCTCTGAGCTTCTACAAATCGATAACAATACAATATTCACTTTATTATATATGAATTACTAAAGTGGGAACAAATTATAAATATCTAAAATATTAAAAAATATCAAATATCGAATTGTTTTGAAAAACTATCAATTAAAGTTAGTGTTAATATAAATTGTTTGTTAAAAATTTGGAACCCGGCTAAAAGCGAATTTGAACCGGCATTATTTACGGGTCGTACAAACTTTAAAATGCATATTTCTATTTTATGGGGAATTTGGCGTGAGTAAATCGGAAAGGCAAACACGAAAAGAAACCTTTTGGCAGTAGGTCGATGATAATGCGACTTAGTATCAACATTGTCAACATTGTATAAACAGTGTCAGTTGTAAAACCTGTTTTCTTTCTTACATTTTCTATTGAAAAAATACTCTGAGTAATAATAATGGGAGTATCAATACAAGCGATAATTTTATCTGTGGCGCTGCCAACACTCGCCGCATGCGCCCAGTTGGAGTTGGACTATGGAAATGCGAAAATTGGACAAAAATTAGATTTTAATTCGGAAACTGCTCGACAATCTATATCCAGCACTGGAGCACCCAATTTTATACGACTTGTGATAATGCGTTTAATATATGGCATCGCTTCTACAATGGGCGTTGAAGATCGCCTGGAAGATACATTTAATGGAGCCTTTGTACCGCCCAATTCCGATGGACTCGGCTTGCCGGACTTTGGTGGCGCCGATGATGGCGATGGCTTGTTTGGCGATATCTTTGAGGCAGATTATTAAATTTAAATTTAAATTAAAATCTTTACAAAAAAAAGTAAGATTCCAAGTATTGGATAGGATATTACGTGTACTCGCATTATTACAACTTTCACCATGCTAAACAAAGGCATTTCGTTACTACGTGCAATACCCGAGTTACACGCCTCGGAGCTTAATCTCATTGTAATTTGTAATTTATTTATTTTATTGTAATACTTAATAAGAAAGAAGAGAAAGAAAACAAGTTAATCTTGCTGTAATTTACAATTTATTTATTTATTTATTTATTTATTTGTTAATTTAAGTACGTCTTATTCAATTTCATAATACCCATTTGGGTAAAACGTTTAATTTCCTTAGCCGCCAGCTAAAAAATTAATTAAGTGACTAAAGTAAATAATTTTTATTAATTTCATAAAAAAAACTACAAACATTAGAAATAAAATTTTAAACTTTGTTTTTATTATTAAAAAAAAATTTCTGTTTTTAAAATTTATTAAAATTCTGCTAATTTTATCTGGAAAGGTCTAAAAAGCGACAAATATTTGGCAGCTTTCACAGAAATACAAATAGAAATTCGGCGAAAGAAATCGTCGTGCAAGATTTTTTGTTTAATTAACATTGAGTAATCTCCGAGGGATCTCCGCATCTCTCTGGGCCACAACTTAACAGAGTAAACACAATGGAAATCTTTGAAGATGAGGACTTGTTGCAATACTCCTGGAAGGATATTTCCTGCACTTTCATTAAACTGATTGATGTTAATATCACAATTGCTCATCAACTTTTATATTCCATTCATCAAAAGCCCATTAAGCTTTCCCAGAAATTCTATTACCTTCCAATAATTTGCCTTTGCTAATTTGCCAATAAAAAGCCACTAAAAAAACTGCTGAAAAACGTCTATTAAAACGTAATAAACCAAGTTTACTAGGAAGTAAGGACAAGAAGAACAGCTAAAAAAAAAACAAATAATAAAATAAGTATAATAATAAGCTAAAAGAAAATTATTTAATTTCTCCCAGGTGCTTGATAAAAAGGTTTCCAAATTGAAAGATCAACAAGTTTCTTGCCCACTTTACTCTGATCCATTTTGTATTATCGCATCTCATTTAAAAAGTCGTTACTATCGATACCTCAAAACACAAAACATTAATTTTAAATTTAAAAATTAATTTCATTTTTTAAGTTAAAATCCAAATTTCAAGATATTACCTCTGCTTTTAATATTATTTAAAAAACTGATATAAAAATTGAGGCTGAAATAAAGATAGCTCTGACTAGCGGGTTCAAGCCCGGTTTAAGCTCGGATTAGCGGCTTATAACTGCTCGGGTCTTGGTAAGAATATGAGACTCGTGTATTTAATATTTTCAGTGAAATTAAGTCTTTATTAAATGTCATAAAATTTATTTATAAACTTATGTATAAACCATCTAAAATGCATTATAAGTACATATGTTGGAATAAACTAAGCTGTCCACGAAAATTATTAAAATGTATATTATTGACTGTAATTATGTTTACACTATATTATATTATAGTTTAAATGGTCTTACATGATATTAATAATCCCCAGAACAGGATATTAAAGATTCCTGTCAAATACTATGTGTGGGAGGAGCAACGAAACTATAAACGATAAAATACTTAAAGCATATTTATTAATCATTATATCATTACTTTCTTTTTTTTAATCTTATTTCTTTTTCTTTTTTTCATGTGGTTTACTAGTAGTTTCCTTAGTATAATAAAAAAAAAAATAAAATAAAAATTATTAAGTAAAAACAAAAATTTTTACAAAATATTTTCAATCATTTTTATTCTCTTAATAAATTTTGTTTTTTTTTTCTTTCTTTTATTATGCAGGAAACAATAAATTATGTTCACATATTCGTTAAATACATACAATGTATTCTTTTATTTAGTATTTGTTTTGTTTTTTTTTACTTTATTTTGTATATTGTGTAAACCCTCGAAACGTAAAAAAAATGATGTCATGTGGATACAGTGCGTTCTTTGAGATTCCTTCAAATCAGTTCTGTAGGCAAAAATAAAAGGATGTCTTTGCTTTTGAAATTATTGCACCTTTATATAAAAAAATTCCATTTATGATTAAGGACCGTGTGGACTGATGACGATGACGATGATGACGCTCGCAATACTTGAGAGTAGCACACATTCATCCGAGGAATATACCTTAATCTTAACTAAGATTCAAACAGACATCTCTCTCAGTTGTTCCGGATTGGTTGAGGGAGGGGGAGGAGATAATTATGATTACACGACGACTTACGCGTACGTAGAGAGAATTGCCTTAAATATCTATTATATCTTTATCTTGTATCTTTTTACTTTTACCATATATAATATATATTTATGTGTATATTTACATTTCCATTTAATATTTAACTAAATAAATCTGACATCTGAACACGGTCCCCAATACAAATGTGGAAAGCTAAACTAAGAACGTATTTAAAATTGTTGTTGTTTATAGCTACTTGTTTATGGTACAATTTTTTATATATGCGTTTGTTTTTTTTTTTTTTGCTTTTTGTTTTCTTTTTTTGTTTTAAATTTATGTTTTGTTTTTTGAATATACCACGAGGTTTGCGTCGTTTTTTGTTTTTCTTGCTTTCTTTTTTTTTTCTGTTTTTAAACATAATTTGTATTTATATTTATATATATATTTATTTATATATTATGTGTGTATATCAATTTCAATTTGAAGAAATGTAAACATCCTTCATGATTTTACAAATGAAATATTATGAGTATATTAAATATTTTGTTAATTGATCGACTTAATTTACAATACAAATAGGAAAATGAATATCAAGTATAGTAAAAATTGTATACTTTCACATAATTCCTCGACGGTGACGGTGACGACGACGACAACGACGACGACGACAAAATAACTAACATTGATTTAAAGACTATTACAATACAAACTAATACTATTTTAACCTCCAACTGCCCCTCGATCATCATCATCAAATGCAGCAGCAGAGAGATGCAAAATGATAACTTATCCAAAAATGAAAACTTTAAAAATATTATCTACGATTTTTATACAATAAATATGTTTTCATTGATTGTGGAAGCTGTAGCTGCTGTATGCGATCTTCCAAATTTACCCGACCAATTTTTTGTCGAATTGTTCTTCGGCATAGATCCATTAATGGCAAGGGTTCAGCTGTAATATAAATAATAAATAAGTTAATATATTTCATAAAATGCAGGTTAGATATATTTCTCTAATTGTTTGTAGTTTGTATTTGATATATGATAATATCAGATAGAAACTCTAATCATATAGATGCTATCGCAACGATCTGTCAGACGATCTGATTTGGATATATTCGAGAAACTATTGCTTATACCTTTATACTAAAGGAAAAGTACTAATATTCCTTTTCTTAGAATATATTGTTCTTCATTCGCGATTGGAGAGTAAGATAATCGATTTTTTCGTAGCAGAAACGTACAGACGGATGGAATAGGCTGTTGTAGTTGATAATGAGTTATATATACTTACGATCTAATCCACCGATATAGCGCATCGTTATCTCGCAGTGTCCCCAAACGGCAGAAACTACTGGATATAGCTTTTTTCCTTTGAGGCCTCTAAATGCAATACCCAGGTATTGCTGATCAACAATGAAGCTCAAGGTGCCTTCGTCCATGTCTAAAGCCACTAAGAACTTATCGGGCACCAAGAACGCTTCATCATTTTTCAATATAGCCGGATAAGTGACACCAGCACAATTCTTTGAATCATGATATAATTTATTTCTGCCCAAATCCCAGCCCCAACTTTGTTCAGTGGAACCAACTAAACTCTGATAGCCGACAGAATGCAATGGAGCATCCCCGGATGCAACACCAACGACAGCATGTGTGCCCCTTTGTCTTGTTGGCCAATAGATTTCCCATATATGTAATCCTTTTGTTAATCCAACTTTTCCTCGAATACAATCAGTGCTTTGTGCGACAGGATGTCTATGAAATGTTAATTTATCATCCTCTTTAACGAATATATTTAATGATCTATCTTCAGAGTTCCATGAGTGTTTCAGTTGTATTTCTCGACTTGCTGGTGGCATATCCAATAGTATATCAATTCTTGCAGGTTTTACAAAATCAGCTTGCAATTCTCTTGGTATGATTGGTTTGAATGTTGCCTGAGAATCATTACGGTTAACTGTTTTAACACCGCCACTGATTTTTTGACCCATGTTCATGCCACGGCAGCTTCGAGATCTTCTCTGGTCAATAGCAACTTTATATGATAAACGCAATCTCTCAAAATCTCTGGGTTCCAGGCGAGATAACACAACTCGCGGCGATAAAGTGGAAGATGTTGAAATACTTTGAGGACGTCGCCTATCACTTGACCTAACTGAAGGTGTCCGACCACCCTTATACCTGCAAAATATAAGAGTAAAAATATTCGCATTATATTATTATTGCTTATAATATGCTTATCATTTTCTTTCTTTGCAATTATCATTAAATTTTATGCTCTTTAAGCAATATTAACAAGTGAGAGATATCGACTTTGATATCCTGCACTCATGACTAAAATACAATAACTGCATTCTGTTGGCCCAAACAAACGGAGACTGAGACAAAAAGTGTTCGATAACAAAATGTTGCGACTATCGATTACTTTCTTGAGTAACTCCCGACTGTTCAGCAGGTACATCTAGGTGCCTGACTATGTGAATACCCTCTTCTTATGATTGAAATACCAGCTGTTCCACAGTACAACAAATAAAAATTGAATACCGTCTGCTTAATAAATCAATAAACAAATGTAATAAATAAATTATAAATTGATACATACATATATTATATACATATGTACATATACTTTATAAGGTCGAGGTTATATATATATACACCTATACGTACATATAATATACATAGCATGAAAACGATTGCCTTGAAATAGGATATAATTATATGTACACACATACATGCATGCATTACGTACATACACGGGCACGATTGCATATACATAAGCATACACGCATACATACAACTGCTGGCTGCACACGTTATATACACAGATACACGCATTAATTTATATGTTAATACATACACTACATAAGTATATATACGGTACGAAGTATATACAAAAAAAAAATTGTTTTAATTGAATTTTTCAGTCTCAACTCACAATACATACACACTCACGCACACACACAAACATACATGCATATATTTTCTCACATACAATTCATTGGCACCTTGTCTTTTTCTTTCTTGCTGTTTATTTCAATTATTGTTTATTAATATATATGTATATGTAATAAAATACATATTTATTACCTTTTCTTGCCTAGTTCCATTTACAATAATAATTTTAACTGTTTGTTCCAAATATGTAAATACAAAATGGCGTCAGCTTCACTAATTTACGGTAGTTGCGTTACATACAAACAAAGTGTTTTTTTCTCCTCGATTTTTTTTAGCTATATAACTCCATACATGTGTATGTATGTATATTTTGGTGTAGCATTGAATATGCAATTATTCTATGTACATTTATTTTGAATATATATGATTTCAATATAATATATACATATGTTTACACTAGTTTTTGATTTGTTTCTTCACTTCACCTTCTTCACTAAACCCCGCTTACAAAACTACTACACGAGTTGTCAAGGTTGCATATTCACACATACACACTAAAACATACAGATACAATTGTATGTACGTACATTTGTATATGGTATGAGCACAGGGTGTTGCAGGTTACAAAAATGTTCCTCGCCACAATATACGCATGTTTGATTGCTTTCCAACTCGAAAAGGCACTGTTGTACGACGGTTAATCGATTTTGATTTATCGAAACGCAGCAAACAAAGATCAGATTTTTTTTGTTGACAATAATTTAGCATTTGATAAATATCAACTAAGTTAACTAAATTGAAAAAAAACTTTAAACAATAAATTCATTTCTAAAAAATGAATTCAAAACGAAACCTGTTCGAGCAATTTCGATAAATTTTGCCATTTGAAAGTAAAATATGCTTTCGATTTGTATGGGCAAAAGTTTTATACTCGCAATATAAAAGATTAATCGACAAGGAAAATTGCACAGCATAACATGCTTTTAGATTCAAAAACACAAATTACTATTACGATAGACAAATCATTTTAAATTATAAATTTAGTACCAATATAATGAAAAAAGACAGGAAATATTCACTATATAACATACAAGCGACCAACTGTTAGAACAGAAACAAATGGAAATGGAACAATAGAAAGAAACAGCGCAAATACAGATAAAGTTGATATAAAGAAGAGGAAGACGGCAGGGTGAAGCGTACACATAACATTCAATTTTAAAAATAACGATTTAAGAAAGTATTGAATATAAAATATTTTTAAGAGGTTCATTGAAAGACGACTGATTCAACTGATAAGAAGAAAAGATTTGTCCACTTTCTATGCCAACCAATTTTCATAATTTATTATTTACCAGATTTGTAAATAAACGGTTGAGAGTAATTCATTAATAATTTGCTTCAATATAACATGAATAGAAGTCTTGATCACGCGATCAACAGTTTTAACAGATAGGACTTAGGATTCTTTATATTATCCCAGGAACATAAAACCTAACTAAAATTAATAGCCTCATGACTGGGTCAAAATCGTCAAAATAATTCACACCAGAGTTGGGTTTCAGATCTATTTCCGCAAAAAATATAAGAACAGAAAACAAATGAAATCTTTTTTAGATAATCGAACAATCCCAGCCATACCAAATTCAAAGTTACTTTAAATATCCTTATCTGCAACTCGTAGAGTGCTCGAAACAGCGGAAAAAATGTTGTGTCCACTTGTCGACAGCCTTGACACCATCTCCTCAGTTAAAACAGGCGACTCATTCCTAAAAAAATTTGCAGGATAATGTGAAGTGATCAGTAAAAATTTATTGAGATTGAAACAAAAGCGTTAGTTGATGGTTAAAAAACTTTCTATTGCAAAAAAGCTTAACTATATTTCCCCAGTACTCAACGAATATACTCTCTGGATCTAAAAAGAACATTTAGTTAAATCACAAAGATCATGGTAACGATCCGCGAAGGTTCACATACATACTTTACACAGGGCCGGACAACGACTAAGTCAAGAACGGTCAAGGAACACCACCTAGCATAACCAATGTAATTAATAATACCCAGAATACGTCTTTCAGCATGACGCAGCGAAATGGCCAGAAGAGAAAGCCCAATCTTTATGCATAATATTATATACAATATTAAAAAAAAAAAAAACTAAAATTGTAAAGCTATGCATACGTTTAAAAGAACAAATAAAAGCTAAATGAATTATTAATGAAGCGAATATTGTTTTTTAATCTTCTTTTTATTTTATCTCGAAATAAGTAAACTCTGATCCCCTAAAGAATATCTATTATTTATCACGGCAGTATTTATCTGTTTTCATGAAAACTAATCTAAACTAATCTCTTTATTTTGAGTTTGGTTAATGAATTTTTATATGATTTGTTTTTTATTGACGTATGACGGACGGATCAAATAATATAATATAACTGTTATAGGATGAACGTAAGAACAACTTGGTACGGTGTATGACAGTCGGCAGATAATGTTCAGTGTGAAAAAAATTTTATACCGAAAGATAGATTTTCAAACGTTTACCTATTAAATTGAAACTGCGACCACGGTCGCCTAGAAGATGGTCATCGACTGAAACTGGAGATGGACTTTTGAGCAGGTCGATATTGATATTTTGCTGGCCTTGCGATATCTTATCTTATCTTTCAGCGTCTGAAACTTAGCACGGGTGCATCTTTTTGCGACAAGCAGTATATCTGCTGTATCTAACATAGGAACGATATATCGAAAATTAAGTTATTTCATAGTTTCTTCAAATTGTTGGTGTACTTGACTGACTTTACAAGTTTTTTAAAATTTTTTGCTAATATTTAAAAAAGCAACCGTCATAAAGCTAAACTGTTTATAATCCGGTTATTCCGATTAAATGCAAAAATATCGATAGCAAAACGTTGCTATTTTGCAGCTTTCCATGGATGTGAATGCAAAAATATATGAAACGGGGAGCACGGCTCTCAAGTTCATAATAAAGCAACAATGTTCTCAAGAATATCGCGACTAGAAAATACTCTGTACATATAGATAGATACACTTACATACAGAAACTCAGGATTCAGCGATAGTGCTGTTTCTACTCTGCGATGAAAACTAAGAATTTCAATAATTTATGTTTATTATCAGATCATCCTACAGTTTTCTGTATAAAAAAAAAAGAAATGGAACTTTGTCTTTTTTTTAGATATCTTCAATTGCAAGTAAACTATACAACAAATTTCTAGCTCATACAGCTTCTGAGATCGGACTTGGATATTGATTCCTGACAAGAAAATATTTACTTTATGGAAAACCCTGTATACACAATTTTTTATGGGTAAAACAATGACAATCAAAATCTTATCTGCTGTTAAAGCATTGACCCTTAACAGAACAGAGATACAGAGTATCTGCTAGTCGACCAACTTTTAATGGTGTAATCTTTGTTTTGTTCAGTGCATGTATGTATGTATTACATATGTATACATACATGTATAAATGCCGAAATCGCGTACATAAGTATATATTAACATATGCATATGTATGTATGCGTCTATACAAATGAAATTTTTTTTATTGTAATACAAATTTACACTTGATTGAACCCATTTCAGACCTCGTTACATACACACAGTCAAATGTATACGTACATGGATGCATAAACATGCATACATATGTATATACAATGTATGTAGATACGATGTACAAGGCTATGAAATATTTGCACAATTTTGTAATCATACTTAGCGTGTATTTGTTGCACAAAACTGTTTTTTCTTTTGTTGCTTAAACATTGAGCACATATTATTTTAAAATTGTATGTATTTATTTATATTGCACATATTAAACTTATTCCACAACGAGTCGCATTTACATATGAATGTATGTACATATGCAGCTACTGCATGTACATACATATATATAAATGTGTGTGTGCGATCCTTATGTGCACACGCACATACTCAACATATGTATGTTTATGTATATATATATATATATACGTACATAATTTATGTACATTTTTGCATACATATGTATTTGCTGTGTTCGTTTATTGTGCCCTAAATAAACTCTCCTTGTCGTTTCATGCAATGAGCCACTTTGTTTTAGTCTTTTATTCGAATGTTGCATTTAATTAATGCATTGTTTAATATTTAGTTAGAAACACGAGAAAACATAATATTTAGTACACTTACATTACTTCCGTCAATTTTACTTTCTCCTTAAAAAAAAAATCAAAACAACGGTAGCTCACAATGAAAAAACAGAAACCTATGATTCCGCATAGAAACGTTTGGAATTGAGACAAATAAAAATATAAATCAGTTTGCTGGCAGCCAAAATGTCTCGTTCCATTTTTCACTAGTTGTTTGGGCCTTCAGGCCTTTTACACTAGGTATTTTTTTAATACTGTTTGAGCATTCACACAAAATAATACTTAAAATAATGAAATTCATTTATCTATTTAAAATATTTATTTATCTATTAAAAATAAATATAAATTATATTAGATTACATAATTTTAATAATAATAAATGTGGAGCAAAAATAAACATATATATATTATATGTATTAAATTGAGCTGATGAAAAATGAATTTCATCGATTTTTTATTTTTAAATTTAACTTAAGCTACAATTACTAAAAATATGAAAGATATTTGTACAGGATAATTGAAAGAACACAATTTTTTATATATGATTAACATTTATGTCATTTATATATTTTTTCACAGTCCATTAACTCGCGTTCAATCTTCGCGTCCGTGGCTTATCGATTACAAGAGAAACGCGATTGTTAGAATTAAAATAAGGCATGCCAAAATTTAATTTTATTCGTGTAATAAATGTTATGAAAAAAAAATTGAGTATAAGTCATAGGGAAAATGTTTTTCAATCTTATTCTGGACAAATGCTCTTAACACTTTATTTTTAGTTCTACTTTAAGTATAACTGCCATTTTAATTTTAAATTTTTTACAAACATACTTCGTTTTTAACATTCTAAAAAGTTTTGGTTAATTTATTAAAAATTACTACATTACTTTTATTAATTCTGAAAAAAAAATGAATATTAAAAAAACTGAAGGGGTATGAGAAAAATCGATCTCAATTTATGGATTTTTAAGCTTATCGATTTAAACTCACTTCAATCGACTACTATTGCCTATTAACGATGCTATCGGTGTATTAGTATGTCAGCTCTAACAGCTCTATCGAGTAATATTATATAAATGTAACAATGGGGACGGTGGGACACATGTTGTGTGCCGCAAAAAATATATTATGGTAAGTCTTTTCTTAGCCATAATTGAATCCTTTTATGAATTATTTATTTGTTTTAGGAAACCAAAATGTATGCGATTAATGTCAATGTATCCTTCCCATTACGCTGAACCGATAATCAGAAAAAGCTTACAAAACAAAGAGAAGAACAATGAACTATCGCATATACCGATCAAAGCGGCAACAAACGATGCATCTGATACGATATTCTATGGAGAAATAAAGCAGAAGCTTTTGAACAAAATTACCAAAAAGGGGAATTCAAAATTGGCTCGTGAACTGTTGACTAAAACATTTGAGGCAATTAAACGGACTCAAATCGAACGTTTAAATTTGTCCAAAGCTGATAAAGATGATATTATAATAGATCCGGAAATACTGTTGATTAATGCCATCGAAAACTCCCGTCCTTTGCTCGACGTTTCGGCTATAAAGAGAGGCGGAGTAAAGTACCAAGTTCCCGTACCATTGACTGAGAAAAAGTCATATTTTCATGCTATGAAATGGTTGCTTGAAGCCGCCAGGGAAAAGGAGCGAAAAGTAAAATTACCCGATAAATTGGCATGGGAAATTTTGGATGCTGCCTGTGGACAGGGCAGGGTTATCAAGAAAAAGGATGATTTGCATAGGCAATGCGAAAGTAATCGCGCCTATGCGCATTATCGTTGGAGCTAAATAATATTATTACTTAAATAAATAATTATATACATAAATATGCTATTTCATATTTATATTTTTCTACAAGCTTGTTGTACCAGGGCCGTTTCACTCCGAGTTAAACTAATTTTTGCCAAAAACCGTTTCAAAACAATAATTTATTTCATTATTAATTTTATTATTGAAGATTTTAAAATCATACCCAAACCAGGCAAAAACAAAGAGCCTTTGGTTCGAAATTTGAATAACCCAATTTGCGAACCGAACCAAAAGCTTTTCTTCTTTTTGGTCACCAGCCCTTTATATCTTGGGCTATTCGAAAAGCCAGGTGCTTCAAAAAGATTGCAATGAATAATAAAAGTTATCTGCCTTATTGACTAGGATGTTTTTTTTATTAAAAAATATAATATTACACATGAGTTACATTTTACTATTTTTGTATACCTCTATACCATTTTGAATGGGCACAAAGAGTATATTAAGTTTCGTTTTTTGTATTTAAATTTAAAGAAATGGTTTTAAAGCTATAGTTCTATATTTGACGACAACGAATCATAAATAAAGTTAGATAATGCGGGCGTAAAATCAATTCATTTCTTGAATGGTTGAGCCACTGTTAGTTCTCTTTGGTTTTGGCAAAGGATTCCAATCTAAATTAGATGTTGTTGGAGAAGATTCTCGATATTGAAAAACTTTTTTATTTATTTTGCTCTTCTGAAAATAATTTTGCTGCATTGCCGCATTATTTTCCGGGTTAGAATTACTTGAAGATATATTTGGAGAGACCTCATGAGTTCTTTTGTTTTGTTCACTTATCGGCCCGATACAGTTCTCAGTATATAAAGAGGTTGAATAAACAGTTGTGCCCTTCGCTGCGCTATCTTTGAGTAGCTTTTGACTGCGATTTATAGAATCAATTATTTCCTTGACCGATTTCATTTTTGGCTGCTGCGATGCATCTTCTGATGGGTTCATTTTCTTTCCAGGATTTTCCGAAATTTCTAATGGACTGTGCATGTATTGACAACGTACTGCGGTATTATTATTATTTACCTTTTCTTGGGTAATACTCGTAAAATTATTTTGATCATTGAGTTCTGTTTTCCTATATGAACTACCATTTAATTCAGGAATTCTTATGTTTTCAGTTACCGGTTCGGATATAGATATATCTCTTAAACTTGCGATAGAACTCGAATTTATTTCGGAAGTATTTGTTTTTGGAATCTCATTAAAATGCTTTTGATCAGAAATTTCAATACCACGATTTATTTTCTTATATAAGCTGCTATTCGGTTTAGTAACTTCTACATTTTCAGCTGCCGGTTCGGATATACTTAGATCTTGAATAGTTGGTACAATTCTCGTATTTATTTCAGTTGTTTCAGTTCGGGAATTATGGCTTGGAGTTTCAACTAAATGTTTTTGATTAGTAATTCCAACACTTCGCTCTGGTTTTTCATATAAATTGCTACTCGCCTGAATTTCAATTACTGGTTCAGATGTTGATACATCTTTTGTATTTGATATTTCAGTGGTATCTTGTTTTTGAATAGTGGTTATATGATCTGGTTTGTTATATAAACTACTACTTAATTCAGTAACTTCAATATTTGTAGTTACTGATTCGGATGTTGCCTTATCTTGATCCTTTGACGTTTTAGTAGCTTGGCTTGGACCTTCTATTAATTGTTTTTTAATAGTAACTCTACGATCTGGTTTCGTATATAAATTACTATTTACTTCAGTAACTTCAATATTTGTAGTTACTGATTCGGATGTTGCCATATCTTGATCTTTTGACGTTTTAGTAGCTTGGCTTGGTCCTTCTATTAATTGTTTTTGAGTAGTAACACTACGATCTGGTTTCTTATATAAATTACTACTAACGTCGATATCTGTAGTTCTTGATTCGGATGTCGAAGCATTTGATATTTCTTGATTCCTAGGTTTTCTGATTGGTGTTTCAATTAAATGTTTTTTAATGGTAATTTCCACACTTCGATCTGGTTTTTTATATAAATTACTACTCGTATTTAATTTAGCAACATCTGAATGTTCAGTTATTGGTTCGGATTGTCGTATATCTTTCACATTCGATATTTCTCTCGTATTTGTTTCAGTAGCACCAGTTTTTGTATCGAGACAAGGAATTTGAATATGATTTTGATCAGAACTTTCCATACTACGGTTTGTTTTCTTATATAACTTGCTATTCACTTTTGCAAACTCTACAGTTTCTGTTGGTAAAGTGCTTCTATTTACTTCAGTTTCTTTAAGATCTGCAATTTCAATATTATTGTTCTCCTCAATGCGTAATGGGTTAACTTCTGCAGGTAGAGTACTTGGAGTCTCAGTACTATTATTTACAAACTTTTCTATTTCAACTGTAAGCGATCTTATGTCTATATTTGGCTCAGCATCCAACGTTAAACGATCCTTTGATTTCTCTTCATTTGGATCGGAAGAAAGTTTATTTGCCTAGAAGGAAGTATATAAGAATTTGAAAATTTATATATAGAGTAACAATAATAGTAAAAGAAAAATTTTACCATATTTCTCGGTGGAGCTAACGGCGCTCTCCTCTTTTTCCGATATGATTTTCTTCCGCTGGCATTGAGACCTTCAGCAAAATCTGACTCTATATCACTTTCAAACGGATTGGTGCTTGATAGACTAGAATATGAGGACCTTTAAAGAAAACAATAATAATTAATTTTACCAATTAAATGTATATTTATAAATACATTATTTGAAAAAAAGTCTTGAAACTGAATCAATTTATTGTGTCTGGGCGTGCTCTGAACTCGTTCCCATATACTCCCCAAACTTGAGCTTCTGATAATTTATCTCATAATGCAAGACGAACGCAACGCTAACGTTAAGATCAAACCTTGTCCTTAAACCCCCAAACATTCTAATCGCGCAATAGTAATTACTTGTGTCGGAGTCCAACAGAAAATACATATTCCATTTTTTTAGAGTGGACTAACTTGTTTGAGATGGACTTTGATTGATTTAATCTGAGAGCAATCAGCGGAATATTGAAGATCAGTATTGAGCGGAACAGTTTTTAATTATTTTACCGTCACTGTCGAGGCGTTCTCTTTTGACGAGATTACTTGGTCTTTTATTTCAAATTTTTTTAGTTGATAGATAGGGGAAGTTGAGCGAGAGAGAGAGATCAACTTTTGCCTTGAAAGTTCACTACAATTTTGCAGTACCAAAAATTTGTGCTTTTTCTAATTGCCGTTGTAAAACTAAAAAAATACAGAAAGTAATAAAAATAATTAAAATATTACCTGATTGTGTGATTACGTTGAAACTGTGGAGTTAGAAGTCCATTGTGCTGATGTGCGCTTCTGTTATGATGATAAGGATCAAGGCTTGTTCTCTTCGGACCCGTCTAGTAAAAATTAGAAAGATAGTTTTTTATGAACGTTACAAATAATTCCAGGGACTGAAAGGCTTTTATGAAATTAGGAAATAATTATTTACCACCGTCGAGGTATTTAAATTCTGCAAAGAACTAATGTACGGCCTTTTAATCACAGCGTTTGGTTCCAAATGCCTTCGCATTACGGGAGGGCTTTCTGATGTTTTTTGAATACCAAGGGTGGAAGATTTCTTTTTTAACGAAAATGACTTAAAGCTCCTAAAAATAAAGATATACGAAGTGAAAAGAGTAAATAAAAAGTTAGCCAAATAATCAACTTACCAAGCATCACGTAGCTGTCCGATTGAAAAACTTCTCCTTCTAGAATCATCACCGCGTTTTGAAAAATTCCAAAATCGTAAACGTTTGTGATTGTCCTCTTCGTGAAAGGGATTCAAATGATCAGGATAGTTGTATATTGAGATTCGACTTGAAGATCGGTCAAAGTCACTCGACAGATCACCGTTTGAGCGCATCATTCTTTAAATATTAAGATATTAAAATAAAGATTAATATATATTTGTTAATTTGAGTTAAAATGCAATGTAATTTCTGCATGACTTTAATGGATACTAACAACCTTCGAGCAGGATATACCTTGCTATCTATAAGTTCCTAGAGGGGTTTTTGCTGTAGCCAGTGTAGACTAGAGGTAGGGACCAAGCTGAAGTCTTAGATTAGGGTTTTCTTCTTTCTTCCAGTAAGAATTTTAATCTTTATATAATTAGAGCGCGGATAATCTAATGAAAAAACTGAGGAAAAGATGTACTATAGGACTGCTAGGCTAATGCGATTTACGGCGAGACGCAAAAGGGGCATCATCAACGGAAGGCTCTTTTAGCGTGATGGATAATTAAGATCGCTTTCAGTTAAAGGACTGTAAATCTTATTTCCTCGTGGATATATATTTCATCGATCTCTCCCCTCTAGGAACGTATCGATAAATTATCAAAACGAATCGAAACGAATTAAAACTACTAAATAACTTGAACCCAACAAGTCATAATTAATTCAATGATTTATGAGTAAGATTAACAGATACCTAGGCTAAGTCAACAATATTTGATTGATAATATGTATTAGAGTATTTTTTTTGTCTATTATTTTCTAAACTACACTATACCAAAAGTGTTGTTCCGGGAGACTATAAAATTTAGAAACACAAAATTTGGCATTTAGGTTGTTTAACGCTGATAACGTTATCTCCTCGCTTCCCGTAATTCGAAAAAAAATAACACCGACAAGATCGGTAGATAAATAAGAGAAACATGGAAGTTAATTAGGAATCTATTTTCTCGCACTGTAAAGCAGTAGGAAGAAATTTAGAAACATATAAGCATATAAGTTCACGTCACGTTCCCATCTCTAGTAGGAAAAATAACTGTTTGTATGTACATATGTGCAGGGTATTTGTTAGTCGACCATTTTGTCTAGATTTAATTTATTTTGAAACATTCTTGCAAATATTTTTGGCATTATGTCTAGTGGTTATTTGTATTATTATTTTTTTTCTCTTTGATTCAATAACAAACGACAACCATTCAACAAGCGAAATATTGTATATATATGTACATATAAATTAATATAAATTTGGCAACTGAGACCACTCATTGTTTTGTATTATTAAACTAATACATACACAGAAATCTAAAAAGCTTTCTTAAACAGCTAGAAAAGGATTTTGTAACTAGCCGAAAAACGGCTAAATCGCCAGTGCTGTTAATGAGTGTAAAAGTCTACCTTAGATCATAGGCATTAATATATACACACATACAAACTGTACGATATGTATATATATACATATGTATGCAGGCTCGTATACTTGATAAAAATAGGTAAATAATGTATGTATGTACATGTGTATGTAAGAATGTGTAGGGTCACATTTATACGTGCGTGTGTGAATATACAGACATGTTTATATATAAACATTGAAAGACAAACAGTTGAGTGTGGATGTATGTGTGTGTGTGATGTATGTATATATGCATACATGTGTATACACACAGTACACTGTACAATTATCACATTATTATTATTGTATAATTGTATGACAATGTTTAAAGTAAACACATACATATATGCATACATATCAATTAGTGTTATACTTTCATATATGTATATATGTATCCTTAAGTATTTATCGGTATTTTTGAAATACTTTCATACACAAACACACACACATGCTGAATATAAATATATAGATGTACGACTGTTTATATGTACATACATATGTATATACATCACACATTATACATTGATCGGAATGTACGTACATAACAAATTTGTATTATTTCTCTTTAACTTGTGTTTTTTTATTCCTTTTGGCAATAAACGATGATCTCAACACGTCTAAATTAAAGCTCTACGTATTGTTGGTTAGCCACCGAGTTGAAACGAACTAAACGAACTTTTTCTTTGCAGAATTCAGACAGGCAGCAAAAAAGCTTTTAGCTGTAAAGAATCGACGAGGGGATTTCGTAAAGTAGTTTATTAAAGAAAAATACAAATAATGCAAAACAAAACAATTAAGCATGCCGATCGTACGGTTATATCGTGCTCGATCAGCGGATACCCTACACAATGTACATATTTATATATATATGTATACATTGTTTATTCATACATATGTAATTGTCTTGTCTTCATTCTAGAAATGGGCGCGTGAGTGATATTTCGATCACGTCAAGCACCCATCTCTACTACATACACATGTCTGTACATACACATGACGTATGTAAGCCTGTCTATATATGTGTACATTATATAAACAATTATTAGTTATTATCAATATCATTTCCAATTCACATGTTGTCATGTCTGACGTCAGCGGACAGTTTACTATATTTTATTTAGTTCTTCATACATACATGCAAATGCATACCCTGTATTATTAATATAAGTAAAATCGGGTATATTCAGTTATACATACGTGCTACATGTTTAGAAAGAAGTATCTCCGATCACAGTTTTAAATGTGATTACCGAGATTCACATTGAATTAAAAACACAACAAACAAATAATAAATAAGGCCCTTGGGTATTCACAGTTATGCCATGTTATGCCAATAACGCGCCATAAGGCGCGCTTTACATTGCTAAGATTTTAATTTTTTAAGAAAAGTCTTATTTGTTATCGATAATCCTAGAGAAACAAATCACATATTACTGTCAAAATAAAATCATTTAATTGTGAATTTTAAAATACCTTCGCAGACTTGCTATTGGAATTATGATGAATTTAGTGTTATATATTAATTAATATAAAATTAAATTAATTGTAGAAATATTATATATATATCGGTAGTAGTCGATTAAAATATATAAATCGTTGTTACATGAGGCCCGTAAAAACAGCTATTGAAACAAAACAGATGGTTTGGAAAGGTATCGATAGTTTTTCACACACATGCCTAGAACGTATATAAATATCTGTCATCTCTACATGCAACCTTTGGTTTTATACTTCTGAATTTTTAAGTAACACAACAAAATAAAATTCAAACTGAATTGAGACGAACTAAACTAAACAAAAAAAAAAAAGAAGAAAATGGATCAATTTAATTTCGGTGGCTCTGAAATATCGCGTGGACAGATGTTCCAAATGTTGCTACGTATATCAATTGCATCGGTAATAACATTTTATTCCGTAAAATGGATGATGAATCAATTGGATCCGACAAGTAAAAACAAAAAGAAGGCTAAATTGCTAGCAGAGGAACAGCTAAAAAGGTATGTTTCAGCTATTTGAAGAAAAAAGGACAGCTTATATAATATGTCTTTGCATATGGTTTTTTCACCTATAGGCTTAGTAGAGAGGATAACTTTAATGTAAATCTACAAACCTTTACCGATTATGAACTGATGATTGCATCACACCTTGTGGTTCCAGCCGATATATCGGTTAGATGGAGTGACATTGCTGGCCTCGATGCCGTAATACAGGACCTGCGTGAGTCTGTGGTGCTGCCAGTACGCCATCGGGATATGTTCAAAAGTTCGAAACTCTGGCAAGCCCCGAAGGGAGTATTGCTGCACGGTCCACCTGGTTGTGGCAAGACTTTAATCGCCAAGGCGACGGCAAAGGAGGCGGGCATGCGTTTCATTAATTTAGATGTGGCCATATTGACCGATAAATGGTACGGGGAATCACAGAAATTGGCATCAGCTGTGTTCTCTCTGGCTGCCAAAATACAGCCGTGCATTATTTTCGTCGATGAAATAGATTCGTTTCTACGTGCGCGCAATTCCAATGATCATGAAGCAACTGCCATGATGAAAACTCAATTCATGATGTTGTGGGATGGCTTGAGTACTAATCCCAATTCCGCTGTTATTGTTATGGGCGCCACGAATCGTCCGCAGGATTTGGATAAAGCGATTGTACGCCGTATGCCTGCTCAATTTCATATTAGCCTTCCTACTGAAACGCAAAGAGTGCAAATTTTGAAATTAATCTTGGACACGGAGGAAATTGATCAGAATGTTGACTTCAATCGATTGGCAAAGCTGACAAATGGCTTTTCTGGTTCGGATTTGCGTGAAATGTGCCGCAACGCTTCGGTTTATCGCATGCGGCAATTTATGCGCTCGAATGAAAGTGATAAATCACAAGAAAAGCCTTCGAATTCGCGTAGTCGTGATATTACTCGCAGTTTAATTGCAATTACAATGGACGATTTGCTTAATTCACATTTAAAAATGAAGGAGTCCAAAATGCACACTGGCAATTTGTTTATGGAAAATCGCATTGATTTAGATTAAGTTCAGCAGGACCACAAGAAATGCTTATATTTGCGATAAAAAAACAATTTGTTTATTTATTATATATTTTTTTATAATAGATGACACAATTAAAAGTAGATATATTATATATATAATATATAATCATATTCATGTATAATTTATATTCATATATAATATATATACATTTATTCACTATAAATCTTAGTGTGTACTTATTATACTTAATATATTTATAAATGTGTTTCCTGGTCTCTCAAAAAAGTTTTTTATTCTATTTAAAATGGAGTAAAGGGAATTATATTTATATTTTGTTATAGATTCGGTGGTTTTTATTTGTTATATTATTGCGATAAATCTAAAAATATTTTTGATTCATTTCGGGGAAATCCCCAACCTTTCCACGAATATCAGAGGAACCATAAAATCCATCTGCAAAGCTACCAATTACAACCCTAAGGTAAAATCTTATATGATAAGATAATCGCCGTATGTTTCGTAACCTAATAACTTCTGATTTCAAGTCTTTTTCGTGTGGTGGCTTTTCGATACATTTTTGTTATCGGCTTAAGATGTACACACAAGTGTAGCCATACGTGAGTCCATCGCATAAGTCTTTACCACCACTGTCTTGTTTTCAACTATTTCTTGCCCATCTATTTCTAACACTAGTGCAGTTAATAATGGCGTTTTTTTACCGACAGTCTACTATCGATAAATAAAATTTTAAAAAAATTTCACGTCCATTAAATGTAATATATTACCTTATTCTTGAATAATAAATGTAAGTTTCCTGCTCAGATGCGCATAAAATGCAATTATTGTTTATAAAGTCAACCACACTTTATTAGAATTTGAGCAAGATAATTTGAATTTGAGCAACAAGTTGTAATTAATTAGAAGCTACTTTAAGTTTACGATTTTCATTTCTTAGTTTCTAATATAGTTTAGTTATGAGGGGAACTCTAAGAAATTTAAAAAAAATGTACAAGAAATTGAAAGGTACTTCATTTAACATAAAGGCCTATTTTATTTCTTATATCACCATATCCTTCCTTCAAATGTGCGTTAGGAATGTCTTTAATGCTGCTGTTAGATGCAAAATCAAATGTAACAATCGAAAATTTCTGATGTAAAACTATCGATATATTTTATGAAATGCAGCGCTGAGGATGACGCACGAAGAGAACAAAGATGGCGTTCACGATGGCTACACGAACAAAGCCAGCAGAATACTAAATATAAAACTGTTATAAACTTTGATTAAAAACAATTATAGAAAGAAAGTGTAATTTTATAAAAAAGGGAACCCAAAAGTCATTTGTGCGATGTGTAAACTAAAAAGGGATTACGCAAACTAAACCATTGGCCCATCGCTGTGGAAGTTTTGTGTAATTCAAAACATATATAACTACATACATATATATATATACGTACATACATACGTATGTGCATACATATGTACAGTGTACACATATATACATACATATACATATGCATATGTGAAGTTTCGTGTGTTCGTGGTACGAGAAAGAAATACAAAATACCAAAACCCAAATCAACAAAATCCACACCTTTTTGATAAAGAAAAAAAAATACAACTTGTGAGAAGAGAGTAGAACGCGCAACAATAACAACAATACAAGAGCAACAAAACAAAAGGCAACATTTTTATTTGCATTAAATTCGTGCAAGTGAGTATTTTTTATATACCAACAATGTAGTGAATAAAATTCTATGTACATTTAGTATCTTTTGAATGTGCTACATGTACATAACACACAAATACTATATTTGTATGTATGTATGAGAGTGCTTGTGCGTGAGTATGTACATTTATGCCATTTAATACATATTTATTTACATATAATGCTTGGTATGTTTTTATTTTCGTAGTATTTTTATTTTTGTTTTGCATCGATGTACAGCGCTTACATATGTATGTATGTATATAGTAAAAATAATTAGTATGTGACAAATACTAAGAAAAAGGTCCTAAAAAAACCTGTTTTTTTATGCATCAGGTTCAAATGTCAGCAGGAAATGTTTTTCCGGCGTTTTGTATATAAAATGTTGGATATTTGAGTTTTAAAGAATTCTCTTTGTCTTTGCAATTATCGTATCACATGTTTATTTACTTATTTATTTATTTATTTTATCTATTATTTCACATATAAGTAAAATAGTTTTATTATTGCAGCGTGTTGAATGTTTACTTACAACATTGAGCATGCTCGACTAAGAAATACTCTGTATTCAAGTCTAAATAAGTGGTTTATGTGTTATTATCGTTTATATAGTGTTATTATTCGGATATTTTTGCAAAAAGCTGAAGTGAAGCGGAAAGTGGGGTAGTGTTTCGATACAACAACGTTTTTTCACCGATTGTTCCTATGATATAGGATAAGGAATGTCTCGAAAACTGTGAAACTGGAGCATTTTAAATCGGGCAGATAGACGAACAGATAGCGTTATCAACTCAAGGCACCACCCTGATCAGAAATATATATATTTTATACCTTTGTAGACAAGAATAGCTATTTAATTTACCTATTTCTATGACAGCTATATGATATAGTCGAAAGGTATAGTATATGATGTAGTTGTCCGATCCAACCGATTTGGCCAAGGCGTGTGCCTTGTGCAAAAAAAATGATCCCTTATACCAAAATTTTACCTACCTGCAAACCTGAGAGTCTACTTTGCCTAGAAACAGACAGACTTAGCTATATCGACGTGGCTTACTGTGCTGATCAATATACTTTATGGCTTCGGAGATGCCTGCTTCAATGCTTTATGCATTTTGGTACACAGTTATAATATCCACAGTAAGGGTATCAAAATTATTTTGTCTGCCTTTTTAGGAGTAACATTTTAAATTTCCAACTGTTCTGATGGTATTTATAAGATATAGCAATCCGATGTAATTATGAAAAGTTACTAAAACTTAATACTTCATGAGTAGAATTAGTTTATCACGCAGCAACCACAATTTCGTCTTATCTTTCCTTATTCCCCTTATAGGGTTTAGGATATAATTATCATATTTATTGGTCAAAAATATTATTGTACTGCCAGCTCTGATTTCAGAAAGATATGGAAGTAAAGAAGAAGTCGCCTTGATTAAAATCTTTATATTTATCTTTCAGATTCTTATAATTTTTATAGCTGAATTCTAAGCTTGCTTAAACCCCAATAGAATATAGAAGCTATGTTTTGTACAAATTTTATTAAAAATGTTATTAATTTTGTATTAATTATCGTACTGAAAAAATAATACTGGCACGATATGATCTTTTAGTTCTATTACTATTTCGGACGCCCATTTAATTGTTTTAGGTATGTGTATTTTCGATTTTTCCAAGAATTATGTATAGAAAAATGTTCGAGGGAAAGGCAGGTAGTCCTTCAGATGAGATCGAACTCTTTTGCTTTTGGCTTCCTTAGCTATTTCTTAAATACAACACGATTGTTATGAGACAGCCACGAATAAGTGCGGACATATAATCGTTACCTGCTTGGTTATTGGGCTCGGAGTTTCTGACTTGGTTACAGAGTATATCTTATATCATTTTAATTAAAAATGATGAGATAAATTGATATATTTTGTTTAAATTTATTTACAGATTGAACAACTTCAGCCTACCGTCCATAAAAAATAAGATCACTTATAAATAATGGCGACGAGCGATGATGAACCGATGCACTTGTATGAAGTGTTCCAGAACTGTTTCAATAAAATAGCAAATAAGCAGCCCTCGGGAACAGTGGGAACTGATCGTGGGGGAGGCTATCACTCACCATATGGAGGCCTTGCTGTTGAGAATGGAATGTATTCGAATGATTTTAATTCGATGCACGATGCGAATGGAAGTAATAATCGCTTTGGGAATGTTTCAACAGTGGATCAGTATTTTGATACGGGAGCAACAAGTAGTGCGGCAGCTGCTGCGGCGGCTGCTGCCGCGGCTGGAGGTGTTGGCGGAGGAGGAGGAGGAGGCGGTGGCTGGTATCAAACGCAAATGCATAACAGTAATAATTATATGGGACAACAGGGAGGTTATCAAGGCAGCACACACCCCTTGGATCATCAGCAGCAGCTGCATAATGCCGAAGGGCCCAGTATTGGACTGCAAATGGGTGGAGATAGTGGACACATTGGTATGCATAGTCCGGTGGCAACATCTTTGCCGCCAATGAGTTCATTTCGTGGTGGATCCGCTGGTTCAATACCCAATCTAGGAGGTGTGCCATCAGCAACAGTACTCTCTCCGGCCGTTTATAATTCACCACAGCATAATCAGGCGACGGTGCAGGCACAACAACATAGTTCACAACTAGGACATCATTCCCTAAATCCTCACAACCCGCTACCGCTACCACTACCACTACCTCATGCTGCAGCACATTCCCATCAACAACAACAGCAACAGCAACTTAGTCCTGCAGTGCAGAGCGCGGACGGATTTGGCGTTGTTGGAGCGAAAGTAGTAGCTGGAGCTGGTAGTTCTTCGGCTGGTTCGTTACGTCAACAGATTTATATGTCGGCTGCAGCAGCCGATCAGAGTATTAGTAGCTTCAGTTCAAACCCATCAACGCCAGTCAATTCACCGCCTCCATTAACACAGTCCGTCGGTGGCGGCGATAATACGGGCGGGAATTCTGGTGGCTGGAGCCATACGGTCTTAAATGGTGTTAATAATAATAATAACAGTTCAAATTATGCTAACGATATGGTGCCTGTAACTAGTTTACACACTATGGCGTCCGTATTTCAAGGTACACGCATGGAGGAGCGTTTAGACGATGCTTTAAATGTGCTGCGAAATCACTGTGAACCGGAAATGCTGGCTAATGTTAATAGTACTTTAAATTCATTGGACAATACTGAAACGTTATCTTCCTTTGTGGCCAATTCACCAACATCGCATCATCATTTAATTGGGGGCGGCGGAGGCGGCAGTTCCAGTGCCGGAAATGGCGTACAATCGCATGAAGTTCTATCTATGGGCACATCCAGCGGATCCAATATTAAAATAGAGCGTAGTGGAGCAGCCGCAACGGCGACAACAACGAAAACAACGAAAAAGCGCAAGGATCCAAGTGGAGGTGGAGGCGGTATCGGTGGCGTATCAACGACATCATCTACTCTCTCCAATTTAGATCTGTCCGATACAAAACCCACGAGTTCCGTTGTTGAGCCGTCAAATGCGACGCAATTGCAACAGCAGCTTTCGGGTAAAGGCTCGAAAAGACCTCGACGATATTGTTCGTCGGCGGACGATGATGATGATGCTGAGCCAGCTGTTAAGGCCATACGCGAAAAGGAACGACGTCAAGCAAATAATGCTAGGGAACGCATTCGTATACGTGATATTAATGAGGCTTTAAAGGAACTGGGACGCATGTGTATGACACATCTGAAATCCGATAAACCTCAAACAAAACTGGGTATACTAAATATGGCCGTTGAAGTAATTATGACGCTAGAGCAACAGGTACGCGAAAGAAATCTAAACCCCAAGGCAGCATGCTTGAAACGACGTGAAGAGGAAAAAGCCGAGGATGGACCCAAATTGAATGTACAGCATCATATGATACCGCAGCCCTCTGTTAGCGCTGTTGCAAATAGCTATCATAGTCAGGCTGCACAGCTGGTTGTGCCGCCGCAAACAGCGCAAAGCCTTAGCAGCATGGCCTTACCTGCTAATCAGGCTAACAGCGTTTTACCGCCACATCTGCAGCAGCAGCAACAACAACAACAGCAGCAACAGCTAGGACAACATCCACAATAACATGCAGCTGTTAATGATAATAACAATGATGAACTAAAGGCATTAGCATCAGCGTCAGCAACAGCATCAGCATCTTCCATAACAACTCAATTGATCCAGGAATCGGCAAAGTACTCAACTAACTTTGAGCTGGAGCAACAGTTATTAAGCAATTTTTTCCGACGTTGTCAAGCCAATCCTGAAGCAATACCCCCATTGCAGCATCAGCCATTTTAGCCCAATTTATCGGTTATCGCTAGATGCATTCTTCAAGTGTGTACAAGTATATGCTAGAGCTGTCAAATAATCAATAGAGTATTGATTTATGGAATTCTTTTATATATTTAACATACAAAACTGTTTCAAAGTCTAATTTAAAATGAATTTCGTTGAAAAAAGCTGCAGCCTTTACTTTTAGTAAATGTGTATTATACATAATTATGTGTGGAATTCATTCTTATATAAGAGGAATAGATCTGATAATTTTAATTTAAAAACGCGCACAATGAAATGTAATATTTCTTAAAAGTTTAAATTGTAAAATACTTGAGTTTACTTAAAGACTTTTTGACTTTTGGTGACGAATTTCTTTATATTACCATATATCGATAGAGTCGGTACTGTTATTGATTTTTTGACAGCCCTGTTATATACGTATATATACATATACATATATATAAATATATATATAAATAAAAATATATAAATGCCAATATACATTTTTGATTGACTATATCAATTGTATATACAATTTTCATTTAAGTTTATTTAGAATTTTTATCCCCCTTCGATACACAATTAGCCATCTTTTTAAAGAAAAAAACCCGTTCATGCATACTTAAATATATAATTCTAGCTTTAAGTAGGTTTATTTACAAAAAACACTAAAAAATTAATATAAAAAAAAAGAAAAAAATATAAAAAATAAAAATAAATAAACCCAAAATTTTCATACAAAACTTTCTTGTATTCCCCCCCATATCCTTAGGACTTAAACTAAGTATAATGCACTTTCATTTTTCATAAAAACGTGTTAAATGCTCGCATGTAATAATAAAAAAGAAAAACAAAATATATACAAAGATATATATAAAAAAAAAACAAAAAAAAAGCAACCGAGTACTTACAATAAGTATTAGAAGCAAGTAATCGTTAAATAAGATTAAAGCTAACTGTTAACTTAACTCGTAAGCATTAAAATCGAAACAAAAACAAAACAAACAAAAAAATCATTTTTAAAAACGGTTATCAATTATATATATATATGTATATATATATATATATATATAAAACGCTAGCGTAGGTTAACATTAAATGCTATAATTTTTATGGGCAGCGTAGGAAATAACATAAATTATATTTGAGAGCAGCTATAAAATCTTCGATTATCAACAGGCTGCCAAATATGATAAAAAAATGCTGCTTAGATAGTTAAAAAAAAAAAAGAGAAAGGAATTAATACCCTATTTGTTCGAGCATTCTTGGCCTATATAAATATACATATATATATATATATATTTCATTCATTTCTTTATAAATTTCTTTTTATTATCCATCTATGTTATTTAAAAATAATAATAATATATCGCATTATGTTAACAACTGATTGATGATAACATACGGATATATATATATAGCTTGTTTATACTGGGTGAAAAGCATTTTTTATTTGCAAAATTGTATTTAGTTTCTCTTTTTATATTATTCATACATAATTGCTCAAACATTTCAATTATAAATTGTATAAATAATATGTATTAATTAGTACACAAACAACAAACAACAACAACAAATGGTTGCCATGCCGTTAATGATGAATAAATGAGGCAAAGCATTACTTATATACTCGTATATATGTATGTTAATTAATTTTCATAGCTCTAATGCTCTTTTGATTATTTCTTTGTTTTAATCTTTCGTACTGCTTATATGCATCTTTTAGTTTGTATTCTAATTTGAATCGTTTCGATCTGTGGAAGTAAAAAGTATTCACATATTCACACACAATCAATTAATTGTATACCCTTGCAAAGGGTATCTTAACTTTGTCACAACATGTGTCATGCACTGAAGGAAGCTTCTCCGACCGTATAAAGAATATATATCATTGATCCCAAAGATGACACAAGTCGTTATAGCCATGTCCGAATGTCCAAGCAAACAACTATATCTTATAGCTGTGATAGGAAGGAACAATCTGTCCGAAAATTGTTGCATAGAAAACTTTATTGTTCTTCAAAATATATAATTTTTTAAAGATCGGACTTTCAAGAATTGAGGTTTTATGTATATTTTATTTATTTTTTTAACTTGATTTTCTTAAGTTTCTTTTTTAAATTGAAAATTAGTTTTGGAGCTTGTAGTACTCTTAATAAAATATCGCGCGAGCAAATATGCGCCTGTCTATGTATGATCTTTTTAGCGGTTTCAATAAATTAAGGTTTCCATCGAATGCAACAGGTAGGAAATACTATTTCAATTTTAGCAACATTTTCTGAAATTTAGATCTACTAAAATATATAAAAATATAACCGCAACATTTTTGAAAATAATAAATTATTATTTAAGTTTATCCTTTACAATCAGATATTCCCAAAACGAATCACAAAATGTTGTCTTGTTTTAAGGCAATTTAAGAGAAATTTAATTTTAATATTTGTTATTGAACTTAAAAGTTACAAATTCTTATTCTGATACATCAAATTTAAAGCCATTAAAATAATCATGTTCCAAAACGTCCTTGGCTGAAATTCGATGTACAGGATCATAAATGAGCATCCTTTGAATAAGATCCACACCTTTTGCATCTAGATTTTTTAACTGATTAGTTAACTGATTCGTTGACCAACAAGGAAACGTGTTTTTATAATCGGGCAACGATGTTACACCTGGCCATATATCTTCAGTGGGCGTTTTTAGAATTCTGAAAAAATAACACAAAAAGTAATATAAAATAGGACCAATCTTTATAGTTTTTGAACCGAACCAAAAATATTTATCCGGTTCAGGTTCGGTTATATTTTTAAAATCTAATTCGGTGTAATTTAGAATCGGTTAGACTTCAGAAATATGTTTAGACTATAATATAGTAATGGTATAGCAATTTGTGGATTTTACCTGAACATTCGGAATAATTGATCGATTTCAGAATCGCCTTGAAACAGTGGTTTCCGGGTAGCCATTTCAGCAAATATGCAACCAATAGACCAAATATCAACTGGGCAAGAGTAGCGCGGTGAACCTAAAAGAACTTCCGGTGCCCTATACCAAAGCGTGACAATTTCATGGGTATATATCCTGACGGGAATGCCAAAGGAACGACCCAAACCGAAATCTGCCACTTTAATGATGCCATTTTTGTCGATTAATAGATTTTGCGGTTTTAGATCGCGATGCAAGACACGACGCCGATGGCAGAATAATATCGCATTTGTTATCTGATACAAATAGCTCCGTACTAATTGGCTATCAAGATGCTTTTCAGGCGGCAAGGAGTCCATGTATTTCTTGAGGTCCATCGATAAATATTCGAATATTAAATAAATGCGATTCTCCTCCATTAAAACATCCTCCAGGCACACAATGTTCGGATGCTTTAATTCCTTTAGTAAGGAAATTTCTCTAAAAATTCAAAATTTTGATTGCGTTAATTAAATATCAAAACCAGCAAATAAGATATTCCTCAAAAAGGCTTTGAGTACCTTATTGTAGTGGATGGTACACCTTCGTCATCGGATTCGAGTCGAATTTTTTTCATTGCCACAATTTGACCTGTAAGTCGATTGCGCCCCTTATAAACGACTCCATAGGTTCCTTCGCCAATTTTCTCAATCTTTTCAAAATCTTCCATTGCGCTTCCTCAAAGTCAATTTAATACAAAATGCCGCGAATGCTTGCAGAGTTGCCGGACTTTTTAAGTAGATTTCAATTTCAGCTTTCACTCATTTAGGTATTGCGATTACAATTTATCACATGGCGTCGATAGTGAAACGGTGAAAAAGAACAACTACATTCCAGTGGGGTAATTCAGGCTTTCGAATTGAGTTTCGCTAAATATATCTACATTAATAAGTAGGACATTGCAATTTCGATCTTAAATTTAATACTGTTATGGAATATAAATAAAACTTTCATATCTATCAAAACCAACGGCTTTGTAGTTTAAACAACATGTGTAATTCATATTAAGAATATATGTTTAAGTTATTGCAGCCAGTAAAGTAACTAAAGCTGCTGAAATATATTTTTATTTCTTTCATATGTACGAACTTTAAAAAGGTCTACAAAATGCAGATAACAATAAAATTAATACTAATGTAAATTGATACACTCGCATTTATTAATTATATACAGCTCGATAAATTTAAAAAATGTTTAATTAAAGAGCATTAAAATTTAATTTCAATACTGAAATAAGCTTTTTTAGTGTTTCATTTCGATATTCCAAAAAGCTTTAACTTTACCTACAAGTTGGAATGTAATCGATTTTTATAAATCGATAGTTTTTTTTTTATCCTATTAGAAGACTCATTTTTTCAATTAAAATTACCGACTTGAAAATAAAATTAAAAATGTTAAATGAGGCCGATAATTTCGCTGACATCTTTCGGGGTGGTCTGCCTTATTGTTTACTCGTTGCTTTACCCATATTAATTTTGTGCACACCAACTTTAGCCAGTGAATTTCAAGTGATGTCAATGACAAAATTCGATGTCAATGGTGAACTCTTCGGTAATAACATTTAATTGAATTATTAAAGAGTTTTTTCGCTAATTAATTAATTACATTTATTTATTTATTCCGACCCATGTAGGCAGCCGGTCTTCTGCCATTTCCCTAGAGGGAAAGTCTCTTTACACCTGGAATACTGGACGTCATTGTGTGCTTGCCAGGTAAGCCAATAAAATTTTATTGACCTCATTAAAGGGTATCTGCACGTGTACGTGTGTTCCATGTTCCATTCCATTAGTCTAAGCTGGCGTACAAGGGCAAGTTAAATATTAACATTCATGTAAATATACCTGCCGGCTTCTTGCCGGTACTGTACAAAACACAGCAGAACCGGTTAATTGCTGGCCGAACCGGATCATAAACCGAACCCTTAAGTTAACGCCAGTCCGAACCTCAAGCTGAACCAGAACTACTTCAAAAATGATTTGCTCGTAGTCTTATACAAACGATTTGCCGGTAATGTACAGAACAAATCCGAACCGGTGTATTTCGAGCGGTGAACGAACCTTTTCAATGAACGCCAGTCGAATCTCAAGCTGAATTTCAATTTCAATAATAATTTGCTTATAATCTAAAATAATTTTTGTTATTTAAATATTGCTTTTTTATTTAATTGAATAAATATAACCGTATAAATAAGCTTAAAATTGTATACGAATTAATTTAAGTAGAGTTCGAACCAAAACATTAGGTCCACCAATTCGGTTCGTAAACTTAACCCAAAACTTTCTTCGGGGAGGAACCACTAAAGAAAAACTTTCAAAACTGGGCATTTTATATTCTTTGATCACCGAAATTTATTAAAATATGAAAACCCTAAAAATTATTTGTGTGCATTCCAAATATTTATAAAAATATCTTGGTTTTTGTTTTAGGTTACTTGATATTTCCGTAAATGACTTGAGTAAAATTCGACAAAAAGCGGGCGGACTTATAGCAATGTTGCCCAAAGATGTTTCCAGCCTCAACGATGAAGTAAAGGAACATGTCTTAATGCTGGAACAGCAAATGCTAGCACAATCCATACCCGTGCCGGTTTATTTTGCTCCTTACAATCAAAAACTGGAAGATATTATAAATGATGTTACCCGAACATCTAATAATAATAATATGGAAAAACAATCAGCATTGGGTCAAATGCTATTATTAGTTTCGGCAAATGGATATCACATTACTGTGGATAGCCAAAATCATGCGGCAAATAAAAATAGTAAAATTCCAATTATTCAAGGAGAATTTGTACCAAATCAGTTTGACTTAAAACAAGATAACAAAGGCGATGTTAACAGTTTGCCACTTATTCTGATAACAGCAAACTTGAAGACGTTTGGTATTATTAATGTAAGTATCTGGGATTGGAAATGCAGCTGGAATAATATCGAAGTAAAAGTCAATATCGATTGTACTTTCTTTTACGCACTATTCAAGTTTTTCTCTTCTCGATATTTGGAATTTAATTCCAGTAACTCAAACTATAAGTATAAATAATTTTATACAGCTTTAATACATTTTTCGAAATGATCGATAGTATTGAGCATTTTTGCGTAATATATCGATAATTTTCCAGTTCTAATAGAAGTTGCTTCCTACGGCCAATTACATATATTTGCACCATTTTATATTATCTCTACATGTTTTATAAGCACTATTTTTATATCTATTTTTTTAAGGATTATCCATTAAATGCCGATTCCGCTGTAATAATGTCACTTATAGAAATATTCAGTAAACTGCACTCTATGATAAGCACATCACCAAAATACCGCTTGGGATTTCTGCTCACCGACTCTGGTTTACTACTCAACTTCCAGGGTTCCAAAAAATGGTTGGAAACGGATGATAATTTGTCTTTGCAGGTAATTATTTACTGTCCATTTATTCGCACTAAAAGTTACGGAAATAAGCACTAAGCTTATTTTTGGCATCGAAATAAAATTTCAGCTAATTATAATTATTTTATCTTTGCTTTTCAGAATGTGGAGTTCGTTTTATGCCTGGATACCATCACAAAAAGCTTGGCATCCAATCAACCTGATATGTTATATATGCATGTTTCAAAGCCACCTAAGGAAAAGACTTCAATAAGCAACTTCTTCAAAATACTCAAATCAGTCGCTGGCCATCATGCTGAAAACTTAACCGTTGAGGGGGTTCATAAGAAAATAAATTTAGCTGACTCAAAACTGTCGTGGGAGCATGAACGTTTCTGCATGAAGAGATTGCCGGCCTTTACATTATCTTCGGTGAAAAATCCTGCAAGTCCTTTGAGAACTACAATGTTCAAGGATGAGGAGACACACATAATTACTCAAACCGTTAACACCCTGAAGATAATTGCAGAATCGCTTGCTTGCTATATGTTTAAAATAGATCCATCTTCTGATGTTTTCAAGGGCCATGTCGTAAGTTTAATTAAATATTTGTTCTTTTTTTTATTCCCAACAAGTAACATATATTTTAAATTATTTACAGGTAATAAAGGAAGATAATATTTTGCCATATTTCGGACTTAGATCGATTTTGCAAAATAATGACATTAAAGACGGATTTGAAAAGTATCTGAAAAATGTTAAAATACTTCTTGATAAACCAGATGCGCGGGAACCTGACTTTATGTTTTATAATGGCATCGATGCTAAATTAAATATTTATAGAGTAAAGCCAGCTATTTTTGATCTGTTTCTTACTATAGTCATATCGCTGTATCTTTCTACTATATATTTTGCAATTCAATTCTTTCCCCGCTTTTACGATCTAATATCGATCAAATCAAATGATGCCAATTCACAGAATTCTCTAAAACGAAAATAAATACCTAGTAAATTTACTGACATCTTTATAAAAAATGTACCAAAAAGAAACACAACAAAAAAATAGTTAAATTTTGTAAAAAGTCACTTCGCGTTGAGGTCCAATGTAAATGTAAAATAAAAAATGTTTTACCTTATAAAAATTCCTATTATAATTTATTTTGGACGGTGTATATAAAATGGGTATTGTAAAGATACTTACTTGGACTCAGAATACTCTTCTATATGCCTTGCAGCGTAAAATTAAAGGTCTTATAAATTTGAAAGATAATATTTCGTATATATTGCTTACAACGAGAAAAACCGCGTTATGCGAATTTTTATAGCATTTACGATTTTACGTTAAACCGATATTCTTTATAGGGAAAATGTTGAATTTCTTCTAAAGACTTCTTACCCATATTTCTTAGATATATCAAATACAGCTGTTACAACAAAAAAGCAAGCAGCATTCATTGGAAAGGCTTGCACCATTATTGAATTCAATCCGCGAAAGAAGACGGGAATGCCTTCCCTTTCGTAAATCTTTATTGAACAATCAATTAAACCACTAAATTTCGGACTTCGTCCGATTCCATCGGCTTCTATTTGAGTTTTGACAACATCGATTGGATAAGATATCAGGCAAGAGTTCATTCCAGCTACTCCTCCTGCCATGAGTGAATATGGTACACTGTGCTTTTCCTTCAGTCGCATTAAATATTCGTAGGATACAAAAAAAGCTCCATAAGCTGAAAAAATAAAAATAAAAAGGCAGATGATTGAAATGATTGAAAACTAACAAATTGGTCGAAAAGCTATCCGCAAATTGGAAACTTCATACTTATAGAAATATTTATTATCTTACATGGAATGTCTCGAACGACTGTAGCTGTAAATCCCTTAAATAACCCTCTGAATCCTTCTGTTCGATGTGTATATATTAGGCAATCGATAGTTCCCTTGAATTTACGTCCACCTTTGTTCTGTGTTAATAGTTGGAGACGTGTTTTCGCCAATTCCATTGGAGCACAGACAAAACTTTGCGCGAAGCCAGCAACTGCGCCAGCCCAAAAATGTGACATTAGAGCGTTTGGATCATTAGACAATTGAAGGACATTTCCATAGACACCAAATAGGATTCCGTAAATTAAACTGATGCTCATCATTGGACTGCCAATTCCACGATATAAGCCACGAACATTATCATCTAATAGTATCGTTTTAAAGCAATGCCACATTCCTTTATATTTTGGATTTTTGTGATTATCCGTTTGAATGTGAACTTTTATGGTATCGAAAGGGTGGCCGACGATTACTCCTGCAGAACCTAAAAAATTATGATAGACATAAGAATTATAAATTATTTTAGGGTCTGACGAAAGTTAAATTATTAATTATAATAATAACGTTTATTGTTTGTTCAAATACATTACCTCCAAGCAGTCCAGCAATAAAATCTACATACATTTTTAGAATCTATTCGTAGAATTTTTACTGGTTGTTTCTTAGCGAAAAGCCGGGAAGATATATGTAAATACTTTAACTATTTGATACCAAAGAACTGTGGATACGAGTGGGTTGTATTATAGGTAAAGTTCAGCACCCGTTATTAAAAATCCTTCAAACACAATTGTACAAGAAAAGAAACACAAATTTAAATTACATGTGGAATTTCGAAAAAACACGTTAAATATAATTTGTGACATCCAAATCGATGTGATTAAACTGTTTAAAAAGTATTTTCTGTTTTAACTTGTTCCCTAGTGGGGGAATCCCCGGCTTGTTATCGATAACTATTTCCACTATAAATTCTTCATTGTGCCCTAATATAATAATCTTATATACATTTATACGAAAGGCATATAGAAGGGTGTAACAAATAAAAATTAAATTCAGTTATTTTATGAAAATAATTAATTAGTTTTATTTCATGTACAAATCATATTTCTAAGACTGCTTTGAATTATTCTTTAAATTTAATTGCGAACTTCGCATTGTGCTCTCATAAATCTGATCACCATGATAATAATCTTTAAAGCTTCCAGTTAGCCCATCATGTGACAACTCGCGTGAAAGCGATAGATCTATGGCATTATCCGAAATAATATTACGTACCAGCTCATCATCTGTTTGTAAATTATTTTGTAAAAATGCCTGATTATTGTTCTCCAAAGTGACAATATTCAGCGATTGATCTGAATGCACAACCATATCGATTCCGTGCTTCTTACAGAAATCTAATACAACTGATACAACAAAAAAGCAAGCAGCATTCATTGGAAATGCTCGCAACAATGTTGAATTCAATCCGCGAAAGAAGAATGGAATACCTTCCCTTTCGTAACTTTTTATTGCACAGTCAACGAACCCATTATATTTTGCATTTTGACCAAGTCCATCTGCTTGCATATGAGTTTTGATAACATCTATTGGATAACAGGCTAACCAAGAACACATTCCAGCGATGCCTCCTGACGTAAGAGTATACGCTACACCAGGGTTTTCCTGCTGTTGCATCAAATATTCGTAGGATACGAAGTAACTGCAGAAACCTTGAAAGAAAAAATTTAAATAAAACTATTAAAATAATAATTAGTAAAAAATAACTCTAGAACCGTTTATTAAAGGCTCCGGTCTAAGCTTGGAAGGAAAACTTGCTATTAATATGAATATTTTGTTACCTGGAATATCTCGAAGCATTGTTGCTGTAAATCCCTTAAATGACCCTCTAAATCCTTCTGTTCGATGTATGTATATTAGGCAATCAATAGGTCCTTTGAACTTACGACCACTATCGATTTGTGTCGATAGTTGGAGTCGTGTTTTCGCCAACTCCATTGGAGCACAGACAAAACTTTGCGCCATACCAGCAATTGAACCAGCCCAAAAATGTGACATCAGACCATTTGGATTATTTGACAATCGCTGAATATTTCCATAGACTCCAAATACGATTGCGTTAACTAAACCGATTCCCATCATTGGACTGCTGATTCCTCGATATAATCCACGAACATTATCAACAAGCAATATCGTTTTGAAGCAATGCAATATTCCTCTATATTTTGGATTTCTGGGATCATCTGTTTGCATGTGAACTTTTATTGTATCGAAAGGATGACCGACGAGCACTCCAGCAGCACCTAAAACATAATTGAAACTATTTAATTCTTGCCAAACAATTTACAAATTATTTCAACTACAACAGCCAGCGGCTTATTGTCATCTTAACAAAAAAAATTATTAAGTAACTAAATATATTACCACCAAGAAGTCCAGCGATAAAATCCACCATCATTAATAAATATCAGAAGGCAGCTTTCTAATTTAAGTTTTAGTCCTCGAATTAAAAGGCTGTAATGAATTTTAAATGAACATATTTATTTAAAACTATATAAAAAAATGAGTAAAAAACTTTGTTTTACCTATTATTCTTAAGAATACTGTACTTCTCCTTTAGGCTTACATATTTTTAAGTTTTTAATATCATTTTAATACTATAATATATGATTTATTTGGCATACCTCTATTTATTTACAGCACACAGAAAGCCATTATCAGACGATGGACAATTTTTTCAAAAAATTGAAGAGACAATTTACTATAAAAATGTTTGAAAATATAACAAAATACTAATAGCATACTTGAATAAGTCGAAACAAAAACAACAATCCATAATATAAATATAGACGGACGAGAGAACTTCAATGTGAGTATCCTTAGATAAAGTAAAGGGTATAAACTGTTGTTGTTTTATAACCCTGTCTAGGGTATTATAATGTTGAAATGAATTGTGAAGTCCATTGAAGGAAAAGTATTTATATTACTGATCATGATGACGGATGAAATTTATATAGCCAGATCCGTTTTTCAGTTTGTAGCACGTTTTTTCAAGCATGTTCTCACGTGCACTCCAATAATTCAAAAAATAAGGAAATAAATACTCTTATCTGAATCGATTTTCTTTTAGTAGTTTTGCTTGTTCAATAAATACAGTATTTAATATTAATATATGTTTAACATTAATATTTATTTAACATTTTAATGTAAAAAGCTTTTAAAGTATCCGACACTTTCGAAAAATTATCAACTTGCGAGAGCTCTATATACATATTTAGTACATAATAGTATTAATTACTATTTTATATTTGTTTTCCATATGTGTGTTTTTTTATGACGTACATTAATATATACATAATTTTCATTCACAAATAAGTATATATATTTAATTATGCTTGAAGAGCTTCAAATTTATTTATTTTACTTTGAATTATGTCCACTTCCCGTCAGAGCTTACACTTAAGAATCACCTGTACTTTCCGGCCAGATTTTTAGCTATTATTATAAAGATTTATAAATAATAATTGAACTATAATACAATGTAATCCCATATAATTTGTCTAGAAACTGTCAAATATAACCGAACCGTATTATTTTTCGTCAAATTGAGCATTGACTGATTATTATCAGTAAAAAATGTGTACTGCTTGGGATTTCAGTGAGCCAAGCTCACGATTAGAGAGAGCATTATGACCTGGGGTCATTTTTTTTTTGATTTGTTGTATGTATTAACCTGTGCAAGCCAAAAATATTTTACTATTTGATTTTTCTTCATCAAGATTTATTTATTATGCTACAATAGTACTTATGTATTATTATATTCAGTTTAAAAATATTGTTTTCAGGGGACTCCCAATTTATTCAAGGTATCCTAGAATATCTGGTACAGTAGCTTATCTACGTACTTGTTGTAATGTAACGGATAGTTAGCTAGGATATGTACTTGTTGTAATGTAGCGGATAGTTAGCTAGGATAAAGCTCATTCCATCATATGAATAATGTTGTTGAAAATGCCTTGGCTCATAGTTGTCGAGGTCTGTCAAGCTCAAGGGCATATTAAATCTCCTTCTTTGTCTTTTACCTTATAACATGTATTCTTCACAACACTAAAAGAAACCATCAGCGAAGCGCCACACTGCATCATAATCGTTTCTTCCGGAAGTTATCACATCCTTAAGACTTTTCAGGACAAATTGAACCCATTTTCTAAAAACGTTGCTGCTTGATCTAGGAGATCATCGTCGACGTGTTGAAGGCAGGATATTATTCGGTTATATGAAATCTAATGAAAAAAAAAACTAAAAAAATTGCTATTTTCTTTTTTGCTTATTGCCCAAATCCCACCGTTCCCCGCCTATCCATATTGCAAAATTATTATTGACTCTGAGCTTATAAAAAAAAATAAAACACAGAAGACTAATTAACAATAAGCGAAAATCTTTGACTCATGACACTATAACAACTCAGGTCATTACCCATATCAGAAATATATACTTTATATAATATGCATTTAAATTTCTTTTTAATGATATCAATTTTTTTTAACAATAAAAAAAAATTACATACAAATTTGATCATGTTTCATTTCAATCGTTCTAAAACGTTTTTTCCGTCTTTATCGGCGCTATATTTTTGTGGCCAAAATTAGTACGATTTTAACGTAAATTGTTGGTAACACCTTTCCACAAATATTTGGAAACTTTATTAAACAATAAAAATAAATAAATAATAATACAAAATGATACAATTTTCTACGGAGGATCTACACACCATAGTAGAACTGGATAGGTGAAATCTATTACATGACACCTCTACATACATTTGTTAATTATTTGCTTATTTTAGTCTATACTATGGTTTTCTTGATTTGTCGGACGCCAAAAACTCCAAAATTAAGGAACTCATTCAACGAACAATTACATCGCTGCAAGATGAAATCGCCAGTGCGCATTCAACTAAAATAAACAAACAACGTGAGGGAAAATTAAATCATATGAAAATTGAAGCCGATGGGGAGAACATTAAGGAGAATTCTTATGCGGCTCCACACCCGCACAAGGAACCAAGAATTCCAATTTCCAATGAAATAACTGTAGTCAGCAAAGGAAAAACGCCTATTGGCGCAATTGATGTGATTTCGTATTGTAAGCTTGGCCATTTGCATCTTCTCATGTGTCAATATTCCGAAGGTAAGCAATTATTCTGTAAGGGGGGAACGGTGTAAGCCGTAGTAGGTGATGACACTTGCTTACATAATTTTCGAGTCCGATTGTCAGGTGGAAACAACTAGAAATTCAGGCTTAACTTGGGTTACTTGACGAAAATATTATTGAATTGTCTTCAGAGACTTTAAAATCTGACGTTAACCGGTATGAGCCAAAGTGGCTTGAGCCCGATTAGGAAACATTCCCAAAATGTTGATTTGAAAAACCAAAGGATGGGTTAAAATTCGATACTTCTTTATCGATCCACTGCATGTATAAGGCAAACGAAAATTTGAACAAATTGTTAATTAATGGCAGAATCATTATTCGCTTATACTAATTTGCTTGATACACTCGGACAATTCCCCGGCGGGTCAGGTTACAACAGAAAATTAACCGCTGCTCAGTCCTGCTGCTCAATATAATTTATACAAGTTCTGAATACAAGTATTAATATATGTTTTATTTCTCCAACAGCTCTATCTGCATATCAAAAATACATGCGATTTTGCGAAAAATACTGGAACAACCATGCATTCCTATATGGCATTGGCGTCGTATATTTTGAATTTCGCTGCTTTAAATGGTAAGTCATACATTCCAATTTGACGTATTTAGTGAATTTCTTATATATTTTAATAATTTTCCATTTTTTTTTGTTTTGTTTTTATAATTTTTAAATATGACAAACTCTCATATCATCTTTGTATTTTTTTTCTTGGTTTTATAATATTCATCAAAAATTAAATAAATATTAAAAATTTAATTGTTTTTATTTTTAAGTTTTTCATTAATAAATACTAGTGTAAACATTGTTCCATTTCTAATGTTCTCCAGCACTGTCTAAAGAAAGTTATCGAGTGGTTAATCATCGATAGTTGTATATATCGCGTTTGTCCCATTACTAGTTAGTAAATTAAACACTAGAAAATTATGAGTGTATTGACTGTGTAACTTTTAACTTAATATAAATAAAGCACTGCCAAAAGATGTGGATATGACATCTGCTTAAATCTAGTACAAACTAAATATATTAAAATTAATAAGAATTTCAACCAGAAACAAGTAAGCTTCAAAATACCGCACTTTTTTTTCTGTCATATTATTGTTCCTACTGTCTGGCTGTATATGTATGTATGCATGTACTGACACAAATACATGTGTACTCACACATACTTATGTGAATAATATACATACATACAGATGCGTACGTGATTTTTAGTTTACTGTTACAAAAAACAAACTTACAAAAGAAAAACAAAAATTTTAAATTAGGTTATGTTCTAAAAATTTTCACGAAAAAGGTTTAGGTTTTATTTTTATCTCCAAATTAATAAATAGAAACAATGGCGGCAAAAATTTAATTTTCGAAAAATATTGAGTTGTGAGAGGTGTAAAAAATATTTGAATTTTTCATTTATATTGAATTATGATTTCTAACTGTTAACTTAATCTTGTTAATTTTGTTATCCATTTATCTATCAACTTTATATTAAAGAGCCGCTTTAACGGAAACAAGATACATTTAACAATTGTTAATAAAGTAATAAACACTAAATAACAGAAAAATGCGAAGGCTTAACAAATCAATTAATAAATAATTCTACAATCATTAAGAAATCATATTTATTTCTTGTTATTCTTTGTCATTTCTAACCAATCAATTCCATTTTCAAACGAATGTAGAATTGAGGACAAGGCTGATAGATTTTTTTTTCTCTGCTTCTGTTTTCCCATTGTTCCATTTTTTTCTCACACGTTTTTTTCTTAAGCATTCTACTTTGCTATCGATGACCATGTAATAATACAATTATCGAATGTAATTGCATCGATATTCTTGTATATCGCATACCAGACCACCTCTAGTTTTGTAAATTAAACACAAGGAAATTATGTTTGCGTGTTGACTGTGTAGTTTTTAAGTTTTATACGAAAACAAACCGCTGCCAAAAGATGTGGACGTAACATCTGCTAAAAATTAGTACAAATTAGATATTTAAAACCTTATACTCAAGTTTTTATCGAATAAATCTAAGTTAAAAAAAGAATACTCTCTTTGAATCTTATTATTGTTGATAAGTGCGGTATATATATGTGTGCGTGTGTGTGTTTATTTATGTGTGCCAAGGCAAAATAATAGATAAGTGTTCGACTACGAGATACCCAGCACAAGGTTTGAAGACATTGTAGTAGAAGTACTTATGTGTTTATTTATTTTTTATTATTTTCTGCGAATTATTACAGCTGATAATAGTTTATCAGGGCATTAGTTCAATTAGTCTTTGTAATACACTTGAAGAGCTTAAGTACAACAGAAGTTTTCTCTTTTACAAGCTAATACACCCTCATTTATCCATATCTACAGTGTAAACAGCATATAAATATTTATAATATCGTGAATGGGAAATTTGAAAACGTTTTTACTAACATTCTCAATTTACCTGTTCGGTAGAATTTTAATCATTTCATGGGATTCCAGTTTTCCGTCGATCTATATTTTATTTATTTATTCGTAAAGTTAGTCTATATATAATTGGAAAAGTCTTTAATATTTTCACTCTTTCATTACAGGTCAATAAAATCGTTTCAAGAACTTTTATACTTGAATCCATATTTCACTTGTGCGAATGAAGTCCATTTACGTTTAGGACTGATGCTAAAAGCTAATGGTGAATTTCACACTGCCCTCAAACATTTACAATTAGCACTGGTTGACACTTCGCCTTCAACATTTTCGGATCTCCAAGGTAATTAACTTGAAGTTTTCTTCGAACCAAAAATAGAATATAATAAATTATTCTTTCGCTTTTAAATTGTTTAAATTCAAATTGTAAAATCTCTTACTTCTGATTATTTTTCAGTGAAATTTCAAATCGCTCATCTGTATGAAGTACAGAATAAGCACAAGGCTGCAAAAGAATCTTATGAATTTATATTAAATGACAAAAATGTATCGTTGGATCTAAAAGCGGATATTTACAGACAATTAGGTAAGAATAGAAGTAGATTTTATGAATTTAATATGTTGGGATTCCCAGAGAATCCCTTGAGATATTTAGGAACCATTTATGTACAAATATTAATTATGTTATTACTAATTGCAACAATTAATTACTTTGTTCTTTGGTATTTTATGTTGTTAAATAAACATTATACATTAAGCGTAACTAATTTTATGTCGTGTCAATGTATTGAGGATAATATGTTTGATTATTTTCAGGATGGATGAATCATTGTGTCGAATGCCTAGGCGAAAAAAAAGAACGTGAATCTAATGCATTACTTTTTTTACAAAAATCAATTGAAGCGGATCCAAAGTGTGGACAATCATTATATTTATTGGGAAGATGTTACGCAGGAGTTAATAAGGTTCATGATGCGTTTTCAGCCTATCGCGACTCTGTTGAAAAAAGTGAAGGCAATGCGGATACCTGGTGTTCAATCGGGTAATCTACTTTGTTTTCTCTCATTGTTTTATTGCAACATTGTATTAATATTATCTTTATTAGTGTATTGTATCAACAACAAAATCAGCCAACGGATGCACTTCAAGCATATATATGTGCAGTTCAGTTAGATAAAGAGCACAGATCGGCGTGGACCAATTTGGGCATTTTATATGAAAGTTGCGGACAGTTGCGAGATGCTTATGCGTGTTATTTAAATGCCATTAAACGAATATCAAATAAGGTATATTATTTAAAATTTTAATTACTTTATATTAGGAAATCAATAGAATTATGCTTTGGTTCAGGTTCCGGTTCCGGTAGCGGAATTATTGCTTAAGTTCTGGCTGTGCTTCGGTTCTCTCGGTGCAGTAGTATTATATTGTCACGTGGTTTATTGTTGCTTTAATCGGTATATTTCGATTAAAGATCTCAATTCGGTTTCAGTTTTATTTTCAAACTGTTCTCGTTTTTAAAGATCTGCTCACACTTAAAGATTTTAAATTCAATTAATTCGTTAAACAACATAATATATATTTATACATCTAATAAAAATGATTTAGATCAGTTAATAACAAATATTAATTTACGTATTTTTTGTTATAGAAAATAAAAAGTGTTCAAGAAGGAAATAAAGCTATTTACTCAAAGAGTAGCACAAATGGATTAACCAAAGGCTTAGCGCAACGAGTAAAATTTCTCGAATCACAGCTTAGCCAAGCACCACTGCCCAGCATAACATCGAAACGAAGACAACTTTGTTCAATTGAAGAAGCTTGGAACCTTCCAATATCACTAGAAATTAATTCACGTCAACAACAGCAAACCGTTCAAATGCAGCAAAGACAGTTTGGAAAAAATCCGTCTGTTCAGGTAAGTTATAATTTTCCGATAAAAATAACCTGCAAAATTTACTATCGATGATACTTTCTCACGATCGATTGTTTTTTTGTTTTTTAATTAACAAAACAATTTTTAATTATTTTTAAACACAAAAAAACATTACAAAATTGTTCTTTTGAATATAAAAAATAATTTAAAATTTACTAACAATAAATGTGTATGTATTTTTAATCAGCATCAACAGTCGTTGAATTCATCGACCTGAGAGACTGTATGACGTAGAGAGACCAAGTTTAGTTTGTAGGTTTTTATATATACTGAAGTGACTGTAATTTAAAAAAATTACAATGTATATCTAAATATTGTGTTTTTTATTCAATTTTATTTAGGGACCGCCACCACCGTACCCACACAATCACGGCAATCAGAATACCCCAATACCCGCAAAACGAGCAAAAGACGAGAGTGAACACTCTGCTAAGAATCGAACGGAACAGCAAATGCATAATTTATCATCGACCCAACAGCAAGGGAATAATACAATACAGTTTTTACAACAAAATCAAAAGAACTTAAACGAGCAACAGGATCAACTTTTACAGCAAAATCGCCAAAACATAAAGAAATCATTATCTCCATGCCCGACATCAAGCTCTGCCCCTGGCGAAATGAATACAGAAAGAAAAAACCAACAGAATTATTGTTCTGAAATGATATCAATTAATAATATTAAGGAGGATACTGATTCCAATGATTTGGATCGTATTTTGTCCACAAGTGACCAGAGTTCCATGGGTATGTTATTTTTTATATTATTATATATTTAAAATCCTTTATTTTGTTACAAATTTTTCTTAACAGGGCCAGATCAGAAGTTTAAAATTCGGTGTCAGAATATATCAACGAAATCAACTGAAGACAAAAATCCCGATGGAACTAACAATTTTGATGTTAGAAATACGCATATTAAGTATGAAGATGCGCAACAAAGCAATGATGATACTCACAATAGCTTTAAAGAACATAAACCGAAAATCGAATATGATAATGATAATGATTCATCGCCCACATTTAATATACATATGGACTCAACACAATTGCTGTCTGCTGTGAAGCTTTTACCGACTGATGAGCCACCAGTTAACTTCACAGTGATCCCTAGAAATGTACCTCCTCCTGCGCCACCAGATTGTCCGCCTCAGAGACTGACGCGGGACCAACTGTTACCACCCACTCCATCGGTTCACTTGGAGAATAAAAAGAATGCTTTCAGCCCCCAATTGCAAGAATTTTGTCTTAAACATCCGATTGCAGTTGTACGCGGCTTGGCTGGTGCTTTAAAGCTGGATTTGGGTTTATTTTCAACTAAAACATTAGTTGAAGCAAATCCTGATCACAGTGTGGAGGTGAGAACTCAGGTGAATCAGTCACCTGATGAAAACTGGGATATTTCCCAGGCAAAGAGAGTTTGGGCCTGCATATCACATCGATCTCATACCACCATTGCAAAATATGCTCAATATCAGGCATCGAGTTTTCAAGATAGCCTAAAGGTATAAAATATATATTATCTATCGTTTGAAGTAGATTAAAAATAATAATATAATACTTAATTACAGGATGAAGGCGATAAGGGCTCTGCTGGCTCTCAAGTGATGTCTGATTCCGATTCGAAAGATTCAGTATCTAATTCAAATATTAATTTAAAGCGTAAAAAACAAAAGAACGGCAGTAAAATGCTAAGGTATTGCCTAATAATAACTACTAATATTTTATTGCAAACATTAATAGATTTCTTGATTTATAGATTTGGTACCAATGTTGATTTATCCGATGAACGCAAGTGGAAACCTCAGTTGAGCGAACTACAAAAACTGCCAGCCTTTGCTAGAGTTATTTCAGCTGCCAATATGTTATCTCACGTGGGACATGTCATATTGGGAATGAATACCGTGCAATTATATATGAAAGTGCCGGGTAGTCGAACACCCGGACATCAAGAGAATAATAATTTTTGCTCAATTAACATTAATATTGGACCAGGAGATTGTGAATGGTTTGCCGTACCAGACGCCTATTGGGGTGGCATTCATAATCTATGTGAGAAGAACAGTATAAGTTACTTACATGGTTCATGGTGGCCAGTCTTGGAAGATTTGTATAAAGAAAATATACCAGTATATCGGTTTATACAAAAGCCGGGAGATTTAGTTTGGGTTAATGCTGGGTAAGTTGTCTTTACTACTTGTAACACCATTTTATGAAACTAGAGCTTAAGTTTGCTGTATCTTAATGTTAATTCTGAAATCAATAGATATTATTATTATATATTTAATAATTGAATCATTTTATTTTAAATTACAGATGTGTTCATTGGGTACAGTCTGTTGGGTGGTGCAATAACATAGCCTGGAATGTTGGACCACTCACAGCACGTCAGTATTCACTAGCCATAGAACGATATGAGTGGAATAAGCTGCAAAGCTTCAAAAGTATCGTTCCAATGGTCCACTTGAGCTGGAATTTAGCGAGAAATATCAAAGTTTCAGATGTAAAACTCTTTGAGTTAATAAAGTAAGTATAATTTTGATTGCTGCGTTGTTAAAATTTAATTGCTTGACGAAATGGATTTTATTTCAGAATGTGCTTATGTCAATCTCTAAAGAATGTGTTTCATTTACAAGAATACGTGAAATCCAAAGGGGTAGAAGTACGTTTTAATGGCCGTGGAAAAAACGAGGCTTCCCACTATTGTGGACAATGTGAAGTAAGTTCTATAAAATTATCTACATAAAGAAAAACCGCCCAAGAAAAACAAATCTTGAAAGTTTTTTAAATCAATGATTTATCGATTTTTTAAACCATTTGGTAACAATTCTTTATTATTCTAGGTTGAAGTTTTCAACGTGCTGTTTATAAGAGAGCAAGAGAAAAGGCATGTAGTCCATTGTCTGCCTTGTGCTCTTAAGCTCTCGCCATCGCTGCAAGGAATCGTGTGCCTGGAGGAGTATCGATTGTCAGAACTGCAACAGGTGTACGACTCTTTTACACTTTATAGAACGCAGGGTTTGGGACAAGGACATTAATTAATTACGCGTATACACATTAAATTAAATTAAAATGATATTTTAATACCTTTTATTGTATTGTACTTTTTTAAAAGAAAAAATACCGAAGAGGAATTATTAAATTAAGACAAGACTCTGAAAATATACATGTATTACCTTATTTCGACTGGCTTCTAGACGATTATATCGTATAGTGAATTGCGTATATAGCACTGAGAATAGCTTATTAATTTAGACAGGAAAATTTAGGATATTATAAGAAAGAAGCATCTCCGTCCCCATAAAGTAAATACGTGTATAGTATTAGTGATCCGGAAGACGAGACGAGTCGTTGTAGCCTTGTCCGTCTGTTTCTTTACAAACTAATACTTTTTGAGCAATAATATTTACCATGTCAGAACCGGCGGGATCGCACCTCTATATCTTATAGCTAGCCCAGAAAGCAGCAATCACCTTAAAATCTGGATGTATCATAATAAAATCTACAAGTTTTTTTCTGGCTGGCCATTCATTTATTATTATTATGATCGGACTTCTACTATATCATAAAGCTGCCAGAGGAACAATCGTTCAAAATAATGTTAATCGTTCAAGTTAACATTTCTCAAACGGTTTTTGAAATAATCAACTTAAATTTGGAGTAGAATTGGCTGAATGGAAAGCACTGGGAACCAGTTGATAATATTTAATATATCAGCGGGTTTTCCTTTAAAAAAAAATCCGTATTCTACCCTTGTGAGCCCCCTAAAAATTAAAAAGCTTTTAAGATTTTTATATTACTACCATATAAAAAATAAAAAATTTAATTTTCTAGTTGAGAATATAAAATGAATGACATTGAATTTGTATAACAAATTTCTATGTATATTTTATTTTTCTTACTTAGGGAGAGTCATGAGTTATACTTTAATATAGAAATTTACTTTATAATATTTATAGCTATTTAGTTTTTATTAAATACGAGTAATTTTAAAACTAATTATGTACAATTTCGGTTACATTTATGAAAAAATGTGAGCAGCTATAAATAAGTTTTCTGCAGATCTTTAATAATAATAGGTCCAAAACACACACATATTTTTTTTAAAGGTATGTTGATTCATCTGAAACAAAATAATACAAAAAAGTTCCATTATTTATAAATTATTATTATTATTTTTTTAAATTAAGAGTACTTAAATATGTATGGCAAAAATGATAAAAAATAATGGTATTAATAATGGAAACAAGTTAGGATGCTTAACACACTTTTTTTAAGGTTTTTCTTGAAATATTCAATTTTTCTTATGAGTAGTTGGACTTTTATTATAGATAGCAGTTATGGATTTAATTTTGTTTTATACCCTGCAAATGGCAATGCATTAAAAAGGGTTTAAAAGCACAATTATTACCTAAACTACGAAAATTTTTGAAACGAGACCCAGTAATAAACACAGAAGTTCTTTTAGATACTATTCGTACTTGCTATTAGATGCGATGTTTTTTATAAAAAAAATTTATGATATTTTGGCAAATTTTAGAATTATATTCCAAAATTTTGAATATAGTACGATATCTACTTACAAACTGTCTAAAATTAAAAGGTAAAATCAATTATAATGCATTATTTTGGAAAAAATACTTGTATAACTTTTGTATAACAAATTACTATGTATTTTATTTGTTGGTTTTCTTATATTTAAGAGTCGTACGGTACACACATTTATATAGAAATTTACTTTAAATATTTATAACTACTTAATTAAATATATTATAAAATCTATGTATTCTATGTACAAATTCGGATACACTTAAGAAAAATGTGAGCAGCTATAAATTAGTTTTCTGTAGATCTCCAAGTCCGAAATACACTTTCATTAAAGGTATGTTGATTCACCTGAAACAATATAATACAAAATATAATTTTAAAGTCAAATATTAGCATTTTAATTCAAACAATCAAAAATCGAGAATATATACGGGACTACGGGACTAGTTGTATAAGAGTGAATAATATTCTGAACACAAAGCAACTTCTACTTAGATATGCGAGTATTATCGTATATTTTTTAGATACATTTTAAGGTTGGACGAATCTTTAATACTCTTACATGGAATTCAATACATTTTATATTCGCGTAGCTCTCCTCTGTTGGAAATAGTCTAATACAGGCATTATTACAGTTGATTCTTCTACTGATACTGAACAATAATAATTATAATAATATACTCTATTCATATAGTCGGACATCTACTTTCTCTTATTATACAGACATTTACAACAAATTTATTGATTTTTTGTACATTTATTGAATGTTTTATTTGAACTTAGCATCGAGACTTGTTTACATTTAAAATAACAATTATGGCACACAAAAACTGTGGAGTGGCGCGTCTTGTCACATCTTTTGTATGGTTGACTTTCTAATATCACCCGGGAAACGGAAACATACCTGCAATGAAAAATGAAAACTAATTAAAATCAAATCAATTATGGTCTACTACGAAAGTGGGCAGCTGTGAGAATGACTTAAAAAACCGATACTAACGCTAAACCGATAAATATTTTATGGAACTAAGCATGAATAAAGTCCGTATCGATAACAGTTTTCGGATAATTATCATAGCAGTTCCAATTGCAGTCAGGGATTCGAGATTTTAACGAATTTTATTATATAAGCAAAAGAACTACGTATCAAATGTATAGAGTATAGATAAACATAATATAATAAAATATATCTAAACGAATTCTTTGCCACACTGAAGATTCAATACCCTTGCAGAGTGAAATAAGTATTTGAACTTCACGTGGAAGAACACAGACAGACGGACACACCTCAACTCTTCTCGATCAATAATATATACTTTAAGGATAATTAATTAAATTAATGTATTAAAATCAATACTCACCACATTTGTAGATAGCTCAATAATGAATGAAGTCAGCAGGCCTTTAGATTAGATTTGTATAGTGTATAAACTGCAGCTGCATCCTTAAATACTTATAGTTTTTATAGAAGCTAACTACAGAGTCCTGATGATGAGGTACCTGAAAATAATCAATTTATAGAAAACAATTCTCGCTTATTTCGTATCGTATTTATGATTAAATAAGAACTTACAATAACTGGTGTGTCACTTTAATTAGAGGATGATCTCTTTGAGTCTTGTGTGCGAGATGAACTTGCTTTTCCTGTCGAGAGCTGTAGCCTTACAAATAGGTTTCCAAAAGGAAACATAATAATATTTAGTTTCGAATATATTCGAAGCTTAAGCTATTGTTTTGAATGTGAATGAGACCATAAAATAATGGTATAACGAGGCAGTATAACTGGCTCAGTATTATTTTATTCATTTAAAGAGTTTTTCTTGTAAGAAGTCTTAAAACGAGCTATAAAATAACCGATCTTAACTGTCGATATAAATGTCTGTGTGAGTGTCGGTCCGTCTGTTTATATGCAAACTACTCTCTCAGTTTTTGAGCCGGATCGGACAACTATAACAAATATATAATGCAACAGACTAAGTTATAACAATTGTTCCTTAAAAGAAAATCACTTGAAAAGTTTCAAAGGGAACAGCCTGTAACTCGGCAATTTGAAGAGTACAAAGATGTCCTTTGGCCACCAGATTCAACGTATCCTGTTAGATCAGAATACGTAACAAGAAGGATGAATATCCTTTTGGGAACTGAGAAAAAAGGGTTTTTCTGTTTACAGAAAACTGGCTATAACTTGGCCATGTCCTTGCGGATTCCGACGAATCCTATCTCAAACGGTAAGTATTTATTAAGGCTATCGACAAGCCAAGGGACATTCGAATCGTCTTTGATTTCTAGCTATCCTGGTTTTTGTGTGTTTTGGCCTGTTTTCTTGCGCATCTGAATTTTTCCAAGTCGATGATCCTTAGACGACCCCTATATCCTTGAAAGCCAATCGATAGATATGATCCTTAGGAGTAGAACGCGGGTAGTCGCTTTAAAATCCGTAAGGATTTAAGGAAGTTATGTCCTTTTGAAAATCTTATATATAATGTGAACAAAGGCAGCAACATTTCAAAATTTAACTGCTTCTAAATTTGATTACATACCTTTGAGGGCAGCAAAACAAATTCAATCTAAGCTGCCGCCAAACGACCAAAATTTGCTGAAAGCACCAGGCGAACACAATCGGCAGCAGGTGGATATTTTTTGGCACTTTTTTTGTGCTGCCTACTTCTAGGGTGGGTCGAAAAAACGTCTGCTTGCTGCTGATTTCTGTTCGCCTGGTACTCCTGCCCGCCAAATCTCTATTTTCGGCTGTCCCAGCGGCTGAATCACCAGGCGACCAAAATTTTGCTGCAAGCTGACTAATGTTATTTAACAGAGCACGTGTTAAGTGCCCATTTTAGTTAACAGTACCACTGTTAATTAACATTTGTTTACCTTCCTGCTGATTCTGTTCGCCTGGTAATTTTGGAAATTTCTGGCTCCTCAGCGGTGTCCTGCTGCAGGACCCAAATGTATCTGAAGGATGTGTGGGTAAAGTATCTGTCAGATACAAAAATATCTTTGAGATACAAAGTATTTTTGAGATACAAAAAGTATCTATGAGATATAAAATGTATCTTTAAGATCCAAATAAACAAGATATATTTGATTATCGGTATTAAAATTCTTTCTGCTGATCAGATTTACAAGTTAGATGCATAAGTAAGTTGGCAAAGTGCAAACCAACAATTATTTAGATAGGACTATCATATGGCTCCCATAGGAACAATCGGTTCAAAAGCTGTTTTATTGTAAACTTTTTTGTCTCTCATCCGAAGATATCCTTCCTTTACTAGTTTTGTTTATTCTTCACGATAATTTGCTCAAAGGAATTTTGTTTTTTAGGATGTGAATAAATTGCTATTAACTCAAGGTTTATTAACAAATCCAACACAATTAAATGCTTAAAAGCAAAATAATCGAAGAACAACATATTTAAGTGTGTGATCAGCAAAATTCTGGATATAAATAAGAATTCAGATAGTTCCGAATTTTCCAAAATCACCGCGGACTTAGATAATACACTCTCTGAATAGGCAAATATAAAATTTAAAGATTTTCAGACTTTTTCTTTTTGATTGATATGATCGATAAGTTTTTTAGCTTAAACTATCGATAGCTATTAAGCCACATTTAAGATAAACTTATTCATAGGTTACTGTTGCGAAGCTCGAAAAAGGGAAGTTAGGAAATACTTCTAGATATATTTAGATAGCTATCAGACAGACAATTATTTTTGTTTTTATCCATAACAAATGGGTATATATAGCACAGTCCTTAATTAACAGCGATAATTATAAATTATAGCCCAATGCTGTGATAAAACCGTCTTTTTTTGGTTTTAATAAACATATTTATTGTCAACAGAATTTTCTACAAAATTATATACATATACATTGTATCATTTACAGACAGATGTATTCTCATAGAGTCAATGAAAAAATACAGAAATTAGAAATTATAATGTAATCCTGTTGAATGTATCTATTTACATTTGTATTACATACTCGGTATTTAAAATTAAATATTTTAAAATTAATTATGGGCTCGGAATATAAAAAAATTTTATGTGATAGTTAAATAAATGCTCTTCCTATACATATATAATATATATATAAATATACATATATATATATATACTTATTTAAAATATGAGTATATATATAGACACTGCTGCTCAACTAAGGTTTAGAGTTTCTAATAATTTGAAAATGAGGATGTTTAGCGACAACCGAAATAGAGCTTTATTTTTATTTTTTTTCTAATTATAAAATTAATCTAATTTTCCTTAAGCTTTCTTTCTACACACTGCAAAAAATTGGATGATCTTTGATAACCTGATTCTGATTTAAAACTTGTATTTTTATTATTATTGTTTAGAACTAGTAAATGTGCTCTACTTATTCGAAAGTGTTCCCACCAGAAGATATCCTTTATATGTATATAATATACTTAGTTACACATGAAATATATTTTTTCGAGAATTAAATTAATTAATTTGTCAATTTGGTTTATATAAAGTGGAATCTAATCTAACTATACACCAATTATATTATGATATTTACGGACGAACAGACAGCTAAAGATTCTGGCAGTAAGACATTGCAAAATCGACTCATCTGACCTGATACTGATCAAGAATATATATATATATTCACAGGGTCGTTTATTTTTACATTTTTAAATAACTAATATACACACATTTTCCGTATAGGGTATTGAATTATATATTATAATAACATCCGATCTGATCTCATCATCCGATCGATGTCAATTTGCTTGTGAAAATACAGTATTTAGTTCGGCAAACCTCTTTTTTCTAATAAGTTTTGTAAAGGAGTACAAGAGGTAAATATTGTAAACAATAGAGCCATATAGTATATATATATTCTTGATACATAGATCCACATTTATATGTCAATTTCTCAGAGTAAGAGTATTAAACATACAGACTATAAGAACTAGACACACTACATTTTATACGTATCTTTCACTACACTAAATACGATTTGTTTGCATTTTTGATTTTTGGATAAATCCACCAGTTTTAATACAATGCTTTTATTATAGTTTGTAACGATCGGACAGAAAAGTTTTTACAAAAAATATAATAATATATATTTAGGTATTCAGTAAGTAAGTACGGATGCTTTTTTAGGGCATTTAAGAGTCGGTTATATGGTCTTTCCTAGTCAAAGCACTCTCCACTAGAGCACTTTTACTTATTTTGGAATTCGAAGATTATAATTTAGTCATCGAAACCTATTTAGTTGAGCGGAAGTGTAAATATATACACATATATACATAGGGCTATGCATATGTACGTTTATATTATCAAAACTATAAAACAACCAGCAAACCGATATTATATAGTTCCGATACATATATATATATATATATGCAATAGCCCTAATATATACATATATTTCTATTTATTTGTCCATACAATTTGTTTCATTTACAGCTGTAGACATATCCAAGAAGTATGCGAATGTCTTTGTCCAAATTAAATTAAAATTTTGATTGGGGGAACTTGAAGTTGTAGAGTTTAAAATCAAAAAATTAAAAAATCAAATGAAATACTTGGAGATTAACGCGTTTAAAATTTTGAATGTAGGCTGGTTTTCAATATTTTAAAATTCAGCTTGAGGAAAAATGGATTTTGTAGCTCTGTTGAAACCTCTAAACCCAATGAAATGATTGATTGAGTTTTTAATTTATAATTAATGAATTAATTTCTCTTTTCTAATTTCTAAATTGTTAAATTAAATGGCATTGCTTTCTAAGCAATCGTCAGTTAGACATGTACCCTTAAGAAGTAAATCGTTGAAACCTATTTTATCACAAATATTTGAATAAATATTATCATCTTCTTCGCTATTATCTGTATCTTTATCTTTATCTTTCCAACTTTTGTCGTCTATTTTCGGTTGGCACTCAAGTAATGTATCAATGGATTTCGATTTCGATTTTATTTTCATCGAATATAGACTGCCTATGCTTAAGATATTTGGACAAGATAATGAAACAATTCGATTTAAAACTGAACGTGTCGATGATGCAGTCGAATCTTCACCAATTTTCATGCCTATCAAATAAACACTTGAATTTCTTCGATGAACTGCATCGGGGGGTGGTATACATTGTTGAATGAAATGAATTGAATCTGATCGAAAATAGTTTTGAATCCATTGTAACCTTTGAGAGAAATTAAATTTAGTCTTTTTATAATTAGATTTAAATTTTTGTTCGGAGCTTCCTTTTCTTTCTTCTGCATCTGTGCTCGCTTTGTCCCTTGCGATAGAATTTCTCCTCCCTGTAGTAAGTAAATCAACTGTAAAGGAATTCTGCGTCATTAAATGTACATTATTTCTCTGATCAGCACAATATTTGCATATATCCGTTTTGAATTTAATTTGTTTTTAAATTAGGAATTATCCGCAAAGAGCATGTAACTATATATATTTTTCTATATTCTAATCGATCCTTTACTGATGTGGGTCTTTTTTTTTTTTTGCTTTTGTTTTTTAGCGGACTTAGATAAGGGTGGTATAAGGAATACTTTAAAGTTTCGAGTAATACTTGTTCTTTTAGTTAACAATAGACTCACCGGATTCCCAATCTTCATTGCCATCTTCACTTCCCTGGTTTAAATCTGGAGATGATCGTTTACAGTTAAGATGTGACGACTCCTCCTCATCGACGAAGCCACTTGGCCTGGGAATATTGCAACGATCAAATATACCTCTATTATCCGAGGTGTTTTCGTACATTATATTTGAATCATTTTGCCACTTCATTGAATTAGATTGTGTTACGGACGGTTGATTTAAAATATGCAGCTTTTTGATGTCCTTGCTTGATGAGGTATTATTAACATTTAATAACAAGGATTTTGATGAAGACTGTTTGCGTTTTGATGGCATCGCAGGGAATTTCGAGATGGTTGATTTTTCATATTGATTTTTAGTCTAAACATATATAAAGAATATCTGTAGTAATATTTATTTCTTCTTTCTACAGTTTGCAGTTGCACTTACAGGTTTTCCATTAGGCTCCATTTGATGAGATTTAGTTGCACCTTTTTCATCACTGGCATGAAATGAACCATTCTGTTCGAAATAACAACTAGAGGACGGAGAGTTTAATTCGGGACCCTCACTGTTCAGATTCCTATCATTGTCACCAGAAAAATTATCCGAATTTCGTTTGCTCCATCTGTTTTTTACCTGTATACAATCGGAACGTTTTACATCTTCAAATAAAATTGAGATCTGAGGAGAAAGATAACAATTTAAGCATTAAAAAAAAATACTAAACTAGAGACGCATTCAATTACCGTGAAATCCTCCGAAATCGATTTGTGATTCTTATGTTTATGTAGACCATCAATTTCATATTTACTTAAAGTATGTAAAAATTTGACTGGACTTCCATCGTTTTCGCAAACTGAAATTAATAGATATATTCTATAATATAAATAAATGAATTATATTAAACTATATTCATACATACCAGCATTATTTTGCACAAAGAATGTATTCAGCCAGAAGTGGCAAATTATATCCTTTGATGACTTTTGTTTAAGCTCTATTTTTATATCACCAGCAACTATCAACGGCGAATTATTTATATCCAATATAGAAGATTTCTGGAAGTCAATCGTCCACGTTTTAAGTTCCTAAATTAAAGAAATTATTAAAGAATATTAATTATATTCAGGTAAAATGTAATAGTATAATTTAAGCCAGTATAGAAATAATTTCAAAAAATAATTCTATACTACAAAATAAAATCACAATATACATACATGCGTCATAGATTTCTCAGTATCAGACTCCTCCCGGTTAAAAATCGAACATTTCACTGTACCAAAATTATGCAAGAAGCCTGTTTCAGCAAAACGTATTTCGCAGACCTTTAAAAAAAGGGAATATATAAAATTAATAAGTCAAACGATAGAATATAGGGTATATTATACTTACGTAAAGACTTATAACTTTATACCGAACATCTGGGATTAAACTTGAATAATACTGAACATATCTTCGTTGAGATGGAATTGTAACTCCTTTTCGATCTTTCGTACGTTTTTCATCATACCAAGCCAATGCTTCATCAGCTGTTTTCTTGAATCTACTATGAACCAAGTAAGCGCATATCATGGTACCTACAAAAAATGATAATAGAATATTATAAATAAATATAATATATATATGTAAATAAAGTGCTGCTCACCAGTTCTTCCTTTGCCAGCTTTACAATGCACGGCCACAACATTTGCCAAGTCTGCACTAAGCCAAGCCTCAACATCTTGACAAAAACGTTGAATCAGCTCAATGGTCGGAGGGTTATGATCTTCAAACGGATAAATTTCAACTCTCTGAAAGATGTTATAGGGTATTTTTATTTTTGGATTTAGCTAATGAAATTGATTGAATTGAATTTACCCCATGAAATTTCCTGATGTCATATTGTCGTTCTTCACACAAATTATAGATTTTGTAATGCCCAGCGTGATTTTCTTCTAAAAACTTAATTACATCCTCTTGGCGGTTTCTGTAAATGCGTTCCAATATATCGGCTGCGGGAAATCCCATCGCAATAATATTATGGCAAATATCTGAAAAGAAAAGAATTAATATGTGTACCAAGTCACCAATCATATTATGCTAATAAGGTGCTAAACAATTATATCAAGAGAGGACTCTACGCTCATAGACAAGCGGAAGACTGAAGACCTTGTCCATGGCTATTGGCTATTCTTTCTCTTAAAAGAAAGCTATGTACCCAAGGATCAATGTTGAAAATGAGCAGGACAAGTAATAGGACAAAAGTACTCTCAAGTTTCCTGAATTGCTAGCTGTCGCATAAGGCAAAAGACCTATAAGCTCTCTATTTCCTGCACTTTGGTCAGAGTCTCAAATCACAATCATTGTACTCTGCTGGAAAAAACTGAACAGAAATATTAAAGACTAATATAAATTATCATGAGAAAATAAAATATCATGAGAAGTAAAAAAATCACTTTTTAGAGAGCACAGTAATCTCTCAAGTCGTTTCTGTGATCAAGTTTAAAAACCCTGGAAGCAAATTTTGATAAAAATATGTAGGGATAATCCAATAAAGGCTCCTGGCTGCGGTCTTCCATATCTTCCATTTGATCTATAGGCAATTGTGAACCCAAAGAGAATACTAGGATTCTCACGGGCATCCGGATGGCCCTAAAAGTCCTGAATTGGATTACAAAATATGGGCTATATGAGTTGAGAGTATACATCTACGACTGCCGCCCCAACCTATAAGCGTAGAATTTGAAACTATAGATCTTTTAATTCATATTATAGATTAATTAAAAAGGTTAGTGTGAGAAAAGGTAAGTGTGTTGTAACTCAGCCAAAAGTTATTGTAGTTATTATATTCACAGAAAATACAAATGTTAGGTTAGGTTAGTTAGGTTAGAGTGGCTAACGCTTGCAAGGCGCAAGCGGCTCATTGCGATGCCGACTGGATCAAAGGATCAACTCTTGATAGCTCCGTGAGATGCAGATTTAAAAGGGGCTGCAAACAGAAGCGCATAAGTTATCGGATATTCTATTTAAACTGAGGGAGTATCGAAGAGTAAAGCCGGCGAATTCTGTGCCTATCCGTACTGACCCTTAGTTCATGAGGAGAACAGGAGCCCCTACAACTTACACAAGTTTACGAAGCCTATTGGCGTGCCTGCCAATTAGCCAACGGCCCATAAGAGCTCTAACGACCAGAATACATTTTTCAGGACTGAATCTACAAAGCTGATTTGTGGGATACGTACGAATTATGAGCCACATCATTTAGGGTAGTTAAGTTAGTTAAATATATGACAAGCTGCAGGAAATTTGACATTCTCCGATTTGGGGAGAGCATAACATCCATTCAAATGTAAAATATTAAAAGTAATAATAATATAAAATAACAGGAGCAAGTAATCTTACAAGAAAGATCCAAGTTAAATCCCTTCTCTATGTAGCGTATATGTTGCTTGCTCACGATACTCCGTATGGTGTTCGACATGATGGAAATTGTGTTTGCCATAATAGTCTCCAAAGATAATGTGGGTTGTCTTTTATGAATTATAATTCTTATATTATTATAACTATTTATTTTGATTTCGGTTTCATAATTAATGTATTTCTTCATATCATTATAGTTGCAAACGTTCTTGAATTAACCATTGTTGGTTGCTCTAATCCTTTAACACCTGCAAAAAGATGAAAGAAATAAAAATAATAAGTTCATATTTCAACAATTGTTAAATAATATAAATGTTATCCAAAATATTATTTCTTTTAGTTTTATTCAAATATCTTCAAGAGTTGAGTAGAAATACTGCTTTTATTTCCATATCGGATAACCGGGATCGAACCGGTTCGGTTAATAACCGGTTTGCACTACCGCTTCTAACTATTATGGAAATAAACCTATAAACTAAAAAGTTCTTTCAAATCAAAATTTAATTTATTATTTACACATTTTTCGTAATAACATTTTCATCACATTCAGTTAACATTTATTTTATTTTATTTTTCTGGCAGTGTAATAGAACCAAACTTAAGCATTTACATTCCAATAAGTATGTATATGAAATTGACATATGTACATACATACACACATGCACATGTATACAAACGGCATTTTCACGTACTTTTTTGCACAGTGCAAGAGAGATATAAAAAAAAAGGTTTATGAATACATGCATACATTTATATGTACATACATACATACATATTTATGCATGCAGCGTACTTATACAAATGTACATGCATGTACTTAAGTATGTATACATACGCGTATTTATGTCCGTACATATCACACACACACACACACTTAATAATATGCACAATTTTCGTAAAAGAAAATAATTACAGATGAAAAATAAATAAAAAATGTTTAAATTTTAGAGAGAAAAGATTCGTTTAACTCTTCCATACGTGCATGTGTACATACATGCATACATATATGTACATGTACGTACATGTGGATGTATGTATGTATGCAGATGTATCGATGTATGTACGTACGTACGATATGTAAGTAAATTGGGGGTATGTTAAATGGATGTACATACATGTAACAGAATCCAACGAATGCGAGTTTTAAAACACGATTTGTATTAAGTTTGTTGTTTTGCAGTGTGTATTTATATTTGGGCTGTTTCCATTATGAATGTTGTATTTCGAAATATTATCTTGAACATTTTTACTATTGAGTTCTTTTTTCTTTTGACGTTAATTCTCAGTTTAAGTATATCTCTTACTTATATACATTTATCACTAATTAATCACAAAGAAATTTTGTCCTAACACAATTCCCATATGTTAGCTTGCGCTCATATAAAATAAAATAAAAAAAACCTAAACAATAGCCCATGCACTTTTAGTGATATTATATATTGTATCTGCCAATAGTATGTCTAACGTGAGACGCACAGGGTGATTATGGGTACATAAAAAAACCTTGCTATGCATGGGAAGTAAATCGATAACTTTTAACAGTTGACAATAAGTCTGCATTATATGTTGCTTTTTCACTGCTTAAATAAAACTAAACCAGTTACATAGGACGACATCTAAAATGTGCGCAGAATATAAAATATCGATAAATTTTAATAATGGAACTGCTAAGCACTGAATGCATAATGTGGCTTTCTCACTGCATAATTATTGTTTTTAAAAATTGTATAAGTCGAACAATTTATAAAATTTCCTTGTTACAGTTAATTTTTATTAAAATATACACAATTACTTTGACTTTTAACTACAAAATAATTAAACAACTATTAATTTTATGCTTGCGACCTTAACAATTCAATAAATTAAAGTACAAATTAATAAAAATAAAAGAATTAGCCGAAAATGCTAACTTAATATTAAAAAAAAAACTTAAATATTAATTTACTTTTAAATAGATCTTATAGTGTTCATTTTAAAACTTGAAACTTCCTTTATTTCGTTGTCTGTGTCCTGTGATAGATTCCTATGAAGACTACTACTGTTCAATAAGAAATTGACTGATATTCCAAAAAATCGATCTTAAGAGATCAGCACGTTACTCAAATGCGAGAAATTAAGTCACTGAACATTGAAGAAATCATTAGATTATTCTTCGGGGCTGAACAGGCTCTCAAAATTGTTGTGGGATGGATCCAGAAGTGCCATAGATAACAGAAAATATGAACGATATTCTAGCATTTCGCCTAGGAAGAAAACTGTCGCAAAGAATGATTCTCGTATAATACGGTGAACGTCAGTGTAAAAATATGCTGAAAATCGATGGATTGTTTATGCGTATGTTACCTATCATATGTTCGTTTGTACAGTGAGTCGAAAAATTCCCCGAGTTGGGATTGTTCAAATAACCAGCTGAATTATCTACAATTTTTGCAGATAAATCAAATTACGAATTATATAAGTAAAATATTTTTATTTAATCAAAAAAAATTTGTAATGAGATTTAAATACATTCAAGGAGATTTTCTAGTCAGTGAGGATAAATATGCGGGCAGCAACCGACGAGCAAAAATGTCCAAAGCAGTGCATGGCCTAGCAGATACGTTAGTTCCAAAGTTCAGCAATCGCCTGTCTAATCTTCTCCAGTAGTTCCATGCAGCAGATGACAACAGCCAACAAAACCAAGTTCATAGAGGCGCAAAGCAGCAACGGGTTATGCTTAGAGGAATTCCTAGAGAGTAAATTCAAAATCGTTCAATGCCAAATATCGGCTGGTTGATTCGTCTCGCGTACGCCTATGACAGTATTAAGTTTAGCAGCAACCAAATTGGACAGTCAATCGGATAACAAAAAAATAGTGCGTAGTGAGACTGCAGAATATGCCCTACTTTCTTTGCAGTCCGGAGAGTATATAATATAAGATTATTACGCGGGTCGGCAGCTTAAGGTGAATATGAAGAGTATTAAATTAATAGATATAAAAATTTAAGTTTATCACATTTTTTAGCTCTCATAATTTATATTTGCTCACTAAAAACGAACGACAAATGAATGGCTGAAGTGATGTAGTTTGGGTTCAAGTCGATTTAGTTCATAGCGGAAAAATTGTTGGTATTGTGGGTGTGAATCGCTTTGGGTCAAAACTGGTTTACAGTCTTCATTATAAAATAAATTTACTGAAGATTGCTTTTGCAAGGATAAACCAGCCGATGAAATTAGTTAACCGGTCAAAAGCACTAAATTGTTTCGATGAATTTATATCGATAATCAGTAATCATATGTTTTGACACAACTGTATTGAGAATTGAATTGTTAATGAATTACGCAAAAATATTGAATTTATGATTTCTGACATTTTATTTTTAGAATTATGTATTCTAGGTTTTTGCGGTAAAACTAAGTCCGTATATATTTTGTTTTTAAATATACTTGTATCTTAATTAACTTTTAATAGTTGGCTAATTTAGTTCTTAAATTTGAATATTTTTCGTATTAAATTAAAAAATTTTTGATGCAATTTGTATGTAAAATAAATAGTATTTGATTTCATGTTTTGTTGTTGTTGTTTACTTTTGTTGTTATTATTACCAAGGCTGTTGTTCTAAGGCATAGCAATACATATGTATGTATTAATATGTATATTCGTATGCGGCATTTAAAAAAGTTAATATTTTCCTTAATAATGATTTAATTATTTAATATGTATAATGTAAATACTCGTATGTATTTTTTATGTACATATTAGCAATGCTTCCTATTGGGTAGCTGCACGTGCACAGACGTAAGTTTAATAATCATCATTTTTATTAGCGGCTTCACATTTTTAAAGATTGTTTCATTATTATTATTAATCATTATTCATGTAATTCATGGTATTTATGTTATTCATTCATTATTAGAAACGATGATTACCAACCGGTGAACGAGATCTGAAACGTCCTCCACCCTGTCCACCGTTCCGGCCGTAGCTGGAACTAGTTCCACCACCGTAGCGGCTACTTTCACGCACTCCACCGTAAATGTCGCGCCTATTGAAACCGTTGCTGCCGCCGCCATCTCTGCTGCTATTGCTGCCATAGCCAGTATTGGAACGGCCCGAACTGTAGCCGCGCTCCAAGTGGCGACTGCTGGAACTACTGGAGCCACGTTGTTGTCTGAATCCGCCGCCACTGCTGCTGCTATTCGTTATACTGTGTCTGCCACCCGCATCGCCGCGACGCCCTCTGTCACCGGGTCCACCGCGCCGGCCTTGTCTTGGTCGCCCCTTCGATATTTCCACGCGTAGCTGTGAGCCCAGCAATTCTGATCCATTCAATATGTCGCATGCTTTTTCGGCATCGTCACGATGTTCAAATTCGACAAATGCAAATCCGGGAGGGTTGAAGGCAATCCATACTGAATTCAATTTACCGTATTTTGTGAATTCACCCTCTAGATCGTCCTTCTTGACTTTATCAGTTAAATTACCAACATATACTCTAGTCCCCCGTTGATCAGTCATTGCAATATAAATATCTGTTTTAGCACAGATAATAGTTAATCAATATTTTTTTGCACCGCACTCCAGCTCGACTTTTTTGTATGTACATCAAAATTTTCTTATGCAGGGTTACCAGATTTCATTTTTAAGCAATTCTAGTCATTTCTGAACTAGTTCATTGCTACACAAATTAAACAATGTGTTAGCAAACATGGTTTTCTTGGGGAATGGTGGAATGGAATACTTTTTCTTGTCAAATAATATATAGTGAATGGGAAGCATTCAATAATAAAAAATGCTTTTAATAAATTGATTTTTGTAGCTTAACCAAGATTTTGCAAGTCTTATTATATATGATGATTTCGATAACATTTATATTTTAGTAATTGTATAATTCTTTTTGATCAAGTGTGTTGGAACATTTTCAAAACCTTTTAGTTTTTTAAATTAATCAAAGCGTTTAAATTGCAATTTACAAATTACGCAAATATGCTAATTAAATGTATGAATAAAAAAAAACATTTTTTAATTAATATACTAAGATTTTTGTATCGATAATCGATATCGAAATCGGATACTTAGTTCGGAAAACTGATTTATCCTTACTATAGTTTGATTTATCAGATATTAGAATTAAAATAAAAAAAAAAAAGCTCAGCAATTTTTTTCTTTTCTGTATCGACATTTGAATCGACGCTTAAGTTCAAATATCATGAATAAAATATATTGCTTTTTATATAAACTGTAAAGTCAGGTGTAATATATCAAACCAATCCAAACATGCAATCAAACTATATAATGCTAAGGGAAAGTATAATTCTTATTAATTCGATTTCATGAATTTTTTATTTAACGGCATTAAAAAAAGTATTTATAAGTGTAAACAGCAGATAATTTTGATTTATTTAATATGTACAATTTGCATTAAATTCATGGTTTGCATGAAATAGCTGATTACACATACACAAAATATATTTATTGCTAAATTTGTTAGGAGAGATCGTGTAATAGTTATGAAATGTAGAGCCTGCTTGATTAACTTATTCATGGAAGCTCCAGTCATCAAAAGGACAATTGGTAGTATCGCATTGACCAATGCATTATTATTTGGATACAGTTCTCCTTTAAAATAAAATAATTCGATCATTACACATAGTCCCAGAGGGACAAAAAGACTATGTGGGATATAGAGCGAAAGAGCAAACCCAATAATAGATGCTATAAAAATATGAGCTCTGGTTCTCACAAAGAAATTCGGTTCATCGGGTGGATTTGGTGAGTTTAACATCGGTGCAGCAAGAAATGGATGATTCAATGCATCTCCGAAAAATATATTTCCGGTCGGAATGTTTGGGTCAACTTCCGGATCGGAGTATTCCTGGACTTCCGTCTTAATGGAATCTAAAAGATAAATTATATTTGTTATTTAAAATTGATATATGTAGGGCTTATTTCTCGATAAAAAAAACTCATCTATCATTATTAAAATAAATCACTTTGCTTTACACAACCTATTGACCTGCATAAATGGGTATAGGGTATATAAATGATTATCATTTATTTTCATACCGTTTTCCTTAACTTTGCCATTCAGCTTTTCTAGTCGGGATTTAGCAGAGTCCAATATTCTCTTTCGGCGTTGTTCCCTTCGTAAGTCTGCTGTGCTCTTTTCTGTATCCTCTTCTACTGTGGCCTCCTTTTTAACTTGCATCAACATTCTTTTGTTTCTTATTATTTGAAAATGTACAATTGAAATTTTTGTAAATATTACTTGCTAATATGAATGCCGAAATAGTGCTGGTAAACCAGCAGCTGGAATCATCGATATACTTTTTTCTAATCGATGTCTTTTAGTGACTATCGATATAGAACTGATTGGTTGTTTAAAAAATCTTTAAAATTAATTTATCCAAATATTTATTATATTTAACAGAAAACTTAAAAATTAAGACTGAAAATATGACATAAATAAGTTTTTCTAAGTATTATCTGAAATGTCTTTGGTAATGTTTATGTAACTCTCCTCAAAAACTTATTAGAATTTCACAAACAACAATCCAAGCTATATTTGTACATATATATATATTTAAAACTTATTTTAAACTTAATTTAAGTATGAAGTTCTTGCTTGAGGACACCAATATCTTTAAGCAACTGATCAATATCATTGGCATTGGCATTTCCCTCCAATTGTCTATCCCATTGTATTAGCTGCAATAAAGAGGATATTTATTATTAATCGAATATTTAATAATAATAATAATATATTAACCAACACGCTCCAATTCAGTCCTCAGCGCAATTACTGCCTTTTCACGATCTGCAACCAGCTCCTCAAGATATTGGTAACGCAGCTTTTTCCTAGCTCGGCACTCCCTCGCGCTTTGTCTGCTGCGTTCTAATATGAAAACAAGAATTCTTAATACAGAACATTATTGTATATTTTTTTTTATTTACCAAGTTTTGCTTTTATGTCAACTTTTTCTGAAGAAGTCTTTCTGCCAGGCTTGCGTCCTCTTCTACCAGATTCTTTACGCTCCTACAAAAAATAATTATAAAATAAAATTATAATATATTTACTATATAAAAATTAGACGGTAATACAGCTTTTTTATAGAGTTTGTTGTTATCAAAAATTCGAACATAGTTTGTATACCCAACCAATATTCGAATTAAAAATCAAGCTGAGAGAAAAATTTTCTCCCAGTGCACACTGAAAATGTAAACACGCAATACATCGCCATTTTGAAAGTCCTTTCAAGTAATCTGATTTTCTTTTATTCGTGAAACTACCCTTTGCAAAAATACCTACAGTTGTGTTAAGAAATCAAAATTGTAATGGTATAAAAACTCGCCGAAAATTACATACCCTTGCAGATTGGAATAGGCGTGTGAAATTGGCACTAGACCGATCTTAATATATTTTGGTATGCGTTAAGAAAACATACTTCTTACTTTTAACTTAACTCTTCAAGATATCTTGAGAAACGAAAACTATTTCCATATAAAAACTTTTATACTAATTGTTCCTGATTGTTAACAGAAGACGAAAAATTCCAATTAAAGTAAATGTTTCACTTTGAACGGTTCTCAAGGACCGGAAAAAGAAGAGTATGACGTAGTTGTTTACTATCAAAGCGTATGACCTTGTTTTTCCTATATACACAAACACACTTACACTTAGACCATACATGAATGTACACAAAGGCTTATAAATACAAAGAAACTACGACGCAATTAATTCACTAAATTCTTATAGTTCATACATACAGTTAAATTGGTTTCCTCAGTTATCGCCATTTGAATGCTGTCGCAATCCATTATAGCAATTTTAAATATTTTTTAAGTATTTTATATAAATAACTTGTGTTTACTTTACTGCTGCCAGTAATTGCGTTCTTTTGTGTTGGTATCGAAATAGCTGATTGCTTCATTGGGCACTATCGATAACGCACAAAAGCATTGCTGTGCTCGTATACCGATACATTGAAAACGTTAAAAAAATGGTATTCCATTTTAAAAATAGTTGTGAATACATTTTTTATTAAAAAACCAAAGATTTGACTACTTGCTTTCAGTTACTTCTATAAAATAATATAGGAACGCTTTAATTTGATCAGATTTCAATTTATTAAATGGGTTAGCAAATTTTACTTGCAAACCTTAATGTAAATAAATGACAAAATATTCTAGCACTTTTCTAAGCGTTTTGGTCCATATAAAAGGACATAGGCGCAATGCCAGTCGCCACCGCCGGAAAGTCGAAGAATTTCGTCGGTGGTAACAGATGTGACGTCATCATCGTCGAATTTAAACCAAATATCGCCACTGGAACGCACCCAGGCGACATAATGGCCCGATGAACTTGAACGGCCTTTGTGTGTTAAGACCGCTTTCAGTGTATAATAGCCCGAATTGTTGCTACCCAAATCTTCGTCAAAAGAGAATTGTTCATATTTGCTTTCGTCAAGCTCTTCTTCCTCAATCTCTGGAGATTTGGCAGTCTTTTTTATCTGCGATTCGACTTCCATTTTTTTATCTTCAAAATCCTTAAATTTAGATCTCATCGGGCATAACTTATTCTGCAATTCGGGAGTACACAATTCAAATGCATCAAAATCTATTGGAAATTTAATGTCCTTTAAGACTTTTGCGTTAATGCCTTCCTTTCCTTTATATTGAAATCTTACAAATTGTACGGTAAGATAAGCTGGAAGGCGATTAACTAAATACTGAAAGAAAGAAAATGTAATACATATGAATTTCAGATGTGAAATGCCGATACTATATATAATAATAGACAACGAGTTGTCGCAGCATCAATAGATTTATATGTAGTTTATTATAATACTCACAGTTCTAGTATAATGTGCATCACGACCCAACGATTCAGAGTTTTTAACGAGCTGTTCTTTCATTTTCTACATTCAAAATAGATCGAAATTACTTAAAAAATTTCAAAATAAAATGCTTCAATTAATATTTACCGATTTTAGGCCGCTTTGCATATACTTAACTTCCATCGATATAAAACAACTGAGTTGTAAAAAGTTCTCTGTTGTAAGTGTGGCAGGTTCATCGGGAGCTTCGTCCGCTGTCATTTTAACCTCAAATGTTCCTCCAAAAAATTGTTCAATAAATGAGCTAAAATAAATTAAATAATTTTAAAGTTAATAATGTAAGCAAATGGAAAAAAGACCGTAAATGGTATTTGGTGGGTCTTGCAAAAATTCATGATTAAAGTGTTCTTGAATTTCTAAATATATATTTTACCCATGAATCTTTTTCTCTGCAACAGTGCTGTCAGCCTCTTGGTTTAAAGGCACAAGTTTCTGCTGCAGCATTTTCAGTATTTCCGACCAACATTCATTGGCATCCTGCTGCCGATAGGTGCCATTCTCTCCCGTTTGCGCAAACTGAGGCGAAGCTCGATGCAAAGCCTGCAGCAAGACAATGGGTGTTATGGAAATACCCTTCTCCATCTGGGCAAAAACTATTTTCATAGCCGATGATATAGTAAAGGCCGATGATGTCGCATCAGAACCATCATGCCGAAAATTATCCAGAGCTTTACGTAGTTCAGGCACAGCCCTTAAGCACTGCACAGTGGCATTCATATAGCATGTATTTCCTAGGTTGGTTAAACCAGCCGGAAGACGCATCTAAAATTATAAATTGTAAGAATATAAATACAAAGTCTGTAAAAATATACTTAAGCTTAGAAACAACTGGCTCAAACGAGTTGACTGCAAACCGGTTTACTATATAGACCTATTGTATAGTAACAAATCTGTTACAATTAGGAAATATTTACAGGTTGCCAAAAGTTCAGGGCTAGGTGACTAAAATATTAATGATAGCAACCAAAATTCGTTTCACTCTATGCTGGCATAGTACTACAACTTGATAGGGTATTCAAATAGTCGGTTATCTGAAAATGCATAAAAATTACCGCTGTTGCCGCTTCGCTATCGTTCATATCCTCGATGAATTTTACTGGCGTTTGTGGCACTTCCGGTACTTTTTCCTTAGAGCCCAACAAAAGGACCACAGCTCCCTAGGATATGAATATGTAGTGGTAAATTTGTTGTTTCATTTTCTTTTAAATATCACAGGGCTTACATCCTTTAATTGTAGATTCCATTCGTCATCCTTAAGTATTCCGCCTTTGCACATTATTTTCTGCCTTTCCGGCTGAACTCCTGTCAGAGCAAAGAGCTGAGCTTTAAATAATATGGGCTCCTCGTCTGTATTCACATCGATATCGGGATAGACTTCGCGGCCCCATTTCACTTTCACTGTGTAGAAAAACAGGTATTGGATTGCTTGTTTCATTACTTTTTCTTTTATTTATGCTTACCTTTAAAGGACGGCATTTTGGCAAAACACACTACAACTAATTTCCTTTAAAATATCAAAGTCATACTAGTGGGATATAATTAGAGATGACATTCACAATAAAAAGTAATCGAATAATCGATATGTATTTATCGAAATGCAAATTTGTACTAATTGCAATTCAATCGCGTTTAGAGTAACCCGATAAGCGCAATAATTCAATAAATAGTTGCGCGAAAAATAATAAATAAAAACAAAATTAGTACCATAAATTAGACCATATTATTAGTAATATTTATGTATGTATATGTTTTTTATTCAACTATTGAGCGCGCCCATGACTTATCGATAAAATTCAAAGTTGGTTTCAACTATATTCAACCTCCGCTTCCCCATCGAAATCGCCGCTGCCAATTTAACTATTATTTATTTAACTATTTACTATTAATAGAAAATCCAGATAACTGAGAAGGAAAGATAATCCAATAGTCAACACAGTCTTCTAATCTCATCTGTGTTTCTGAAAATACCTGTGAGAAAGCCCCCTAATCTCACGACGATTTCTTATTGACGTTATCTTCACACTCTTGTTAGATGGAGTATAATTTGGGAAGCCCCTTTTGATAAGCATTAGCTTCAACAGAGTCCGCCTATTCATCGCTTGGGCTTTGGGAAAAGCCATTGGTGACTTTCACTTTTTTGCTATATTATTTCCGAACTGAGTTTTTGGAAACCTCCAAATAATATTAATTATTGCTATTAAAGTTTAAGGTTTAAGGCTTTAAAGTTCCCCGAGGAAAAATCATTTATTAGAGAAATAAATATCCGACTTGCTATAAATTAATAAAGCTATAAATTAATATGCACATGATAATGGGATACATAGAATCGTTTTATTTGCTTACAAATATCTTTATAGCACAATTCTTTATTTTATTTATTTATTTGCCTATTGTTTAGGGCGTGAAATATTTGGGATCAATCTGCCTTTGATTAAGTTTTTGATCAATCCATGGTCTTAAATGAGCAACGCTAGCATAGACTCCGGGAATATTTTCTTCACCACAACCGATGCCCCAAGCAACAATGCCAGCGGATTTGAAGCGATTCGGTTGTCCTTTAATGGGGCAAACTAATGGAGAGCCTCCATCACCTTTGCATGTATCCTTATCCTTTTCGCCGCCGGCACAAATAAAACTTTCGTGCAATATAAAATGCTTTCCAAGACGTGTTTCACGTAGATTTGTTTGGCATGTCGTTCTTCCAACAACAGGTAAATCAATTTTCTTTAGAATGACTTGGTATTCCCCATCTTTGCCAAATTTATTTTTACCCCAGCCCGTTGCATAACAGCGCTCAAAATCAAATACTTCACCAACATTTGGCAAACAAACTGGCTGAATATTCATTTGCAATTCCAATGGGCTTTCCAAAAAGAGTAGAGCGACATCATTATATAAGGATCCCTTATTATATTGTTCGTGATATACTATCTCCTTGACATAACGATCTTCGTGTGGTATTATTTCAGTTTTTGTTTGCGTATCCCATTCACCAGCCCTAACTGAAAAATAAATAGAAATTTCATTACTAATCAATATCAAATTGGAATGAATTTTTAGTAGAATTCATTCCGGAATTTGTAAAAGTTCTATATGCTATATCCATCATACCAATAAGAGATTTAGCTTCTTTGTTATGAACGCAATGGGCTGCCGTCAATATAACTTCGGGTGTTATTAAAGCGCCTCCACATTCATACAAGTTTAGCTCAGATTCTTCACGTAGAATTGCCACCATCCACGGGAATTCTCCAAATTCAGCCTCTTGATTTACGGCTCCAGTTATTTTGAATCCCACACCGTTCGGATTTTGATAGCCGCAGCCCTCATTTGTTTTAGGAATAGTTATATCCGGTTTATCTCTCTTCAGAAATTAAAAAAGTTAAGAACCGCTGTCAGATTAAATAAAGTAAATTTACCTTGTTGGGAAGATCACAGCAGCGGTACAAATAATTCTTACAGGGTGCATCAGTGTCTATCCGAATATCTATTATATTCTCTCCACTAGTATTTATAGTATCGTTCGAGCATAACCAACGAGGCACACACTCTTTCTCATATCCGCACGACTGATATTCAGTGCTATCTTTGGTCGGTTCCGGACTAATAACTGAAGATCTAGTTGTAATTATTGTAGATTGAGTTGTCGAACTGAATGCGGTATCGTCTGTTTTAAAAATATCAGCTATAAGATCGTCCAGTGAGGTGTCTTGCGCCAGGCAGCTGTACGTGCATGCCAGAAGGCATAATAAAAAGCACGTTACTTTCATCTTCCGATTTCCTGGAAACAGAATTATATATATTTCTTCTAAAATCTTCGCTTAGTTAGGTTTAATTAGTTAAATTAAAACTACTGATTTTGAAACAAGCAAAAGGCTTATCAGCTATTGATTAGTGGTCCAAAAAGTATTATATATAACTTTCAAGCGAATGTTTGCTATTTATATAGCTATAAAAATATAATAACCAGAATAATTTTTAACTTTTTTTCAAATCTTTTATCATGATAGGTCACTTAAATATTTTATTAGACAACAAGATCGACTCGAGTTTTAAAGCTGATTGGGAATATATTTATGTACATTGAGGAACCGGAAATACCTCCTTGTGCCTGTTGCATAAGTTTTTATACACCCTTTTGACTCGTACGGGGAATAACAATTGTTTGCATCGAAATAGAAGGCATTTCCGTCTCTATAAAATATATACTAAGTGATAAGTCTATATAATTAGTGAAGCTTCTGTAGTGCCTGAATTCCATTAGAGTTACTTAATATGCACACATACACATACTTGAAATTGATTATTTTTAATCAATTTAGGTTATACGTATATATATACATATTAAAAATATATATAAATATGTATTCTCACTGATTTCTTCTGCCTTTTTAGAACGGAAAAAGATTTTCTGACTCTTTGAATACATTTTATTCTTATGAACAAATGTATCAAATAGTCAGAAAGGCATCTTCATAAAAATAATAAATATATATATTTTTATGCACTTAATATCTTCCTATATATATAGGAATACATACAGACAATAGCTTTTACTTTACTACACAAAAAAAACCGGTTAATCTGTAGAAGTCGAAGCAGAAGAACTTAGTAGCTATGTATATGTATGTACACATTTTACAGAATATATGTTCTTATGTAAACTTCTAGTACTAAAAACATAGTATTTTTTACATATTCCTACATATATATATATATATATATATATATACAACTGTTTGTTCATAAATCAATTAAAGAACTCAAAGCCGAGATAAGTATTTAAACTTTTGCTCCCTGATCACTGATATGTACACACTTATGTATGTATGTATATATATGTAAATATATGTACATTTATGTATGCACGTAATTAATACGTAAATATTTACTTTTTTGATTTTTTCGTATTTTTTATTATTTTCCACAGAAAAAATCCCCTACGAACCGCTCTACTCCGCGATGTCTCAAAAACTGTACGAAACGTTGATTTGTTTGCTATTAAACCTGAACTGAGAGCTTTTCGCGTCTGAGAGAAGATTGCGAGAAGCTATCAAGCGAATCAAGCGAACTCGAGCTTTGAATCAAGTTTGCGTCAGGGCCGGCTACTGAGCAGCGGATTCACACTAATCGGAATTTCCCTTTTTTTGTTTCGAATACTCTTGCGAAGAGTATTTTAATTTTATTACAAAATGCGCAACAAAATTCCTGCGAAAAGTTTGCTTTATAGAAAATCTGCATGATATCGGGAAGAAGACTTAATTTATATATAAATAAAATATGCTGCTTGATTTAACCTATATTTAATGGGTTCCGGGCATAAGCAGGCCTCGAATTGTACTAGAAATTGTGTTAAATTGTTTCCTACTTTTAAATCAAAACAAACTTCCAAATCTATGCTAGTATTTATAGATGCACTTGTTTATTCAATGATTATTTCCGAAAATAAATATTGAACACGTGCAGCTGAAAAAGCACTTGACGATCATTCGTACCTCTAAATGCATTGTTGAACCAAGAATATTTACATATATAGATCTGAAAATCTCTTACAGTTTTCGACATATTTTAAAATAATCAATAGATATAGTAGTCCAATCACCCTAACTAGATAGCTTTGCAGTAAGAAAATATTGGAGAGTCTGAGCAGACCTTCAAATTTCCATTTATCTTAAGGGGAAGTCTGAAAAAGAATAGTCAAATGTGGTGAATATAGAAACGCCCTCTTTTTGTTATGATTTCTTTTTAATTTTAGGGGCGTTGTGATATTGAAAGAAGTGAAAAATAAATAAAATGTTGCAACAAATGGCATTAGAAATTATACTAAAGTTTTGAAACGTTCTCAAACGATATGGGAATATATTCTTCTAATACAATCCGCAGCCAAGTCTGCTTAGTCATCTTAAAAATCTACACTGTGAGAAAAGAAAGCAAACTAAATGTATTATTTTTAAATATAAATCAGTATAATGCCAACTCACGCGCTCCGAAAATTCTCCAATATTATGCAGATTTAAGCCTTGTTATTGCATTTTTAAACATGTTTTCTACGAGAGAGAATGTTGAAATATTAAAAAAGATTGCATATTTCAAATATGAAAATATTTTTTCAATTTATTTTGCAATAATAAATAACATTGAACAATTTTTATCCTAGTGTATGTGCATACAAAAAAGTGTATAAACAGATGTGTTGAATACACATACAAATTCCATTCTTACCATGAATTGCGATTGGTGGTTGAATATTCACCACGAGAAAAATGTTTTCCATTGGCTCCCCTTAGGGGTGTGTTTGGTATGGTATGTTTATTCGATTTTCATTAAAATTCGACTCTATTTCGAGCAAAATCTTTTATTTAATTTAGTTATTTTTGAGCCGGTAATGAGATAAAATCTCAAGAATGTAAACTTATTGAAAACTTATACGTTTTAAAAAATTATATATTACATATGTATGTAAATATATTGGAATTATCTGAATATATCTGGCAATAAAAATTAAATCAACAAATTGTTAAGTGTTAAAGAGTGAAATGTCGAAATATGTAAATCCTTCGTGTCGGGAATCTTCTTCGTTCTATTATAGCGGCGGTTATCATAATAACACACCAATTTCGGATATCAGTGCTTTAAATTGTGGGTATTCGAAAAAAGTTCAGTGTATAAACTAAGAGTTTGGAAAATTTTAGTATTTAGTGTAAAGCGAAAAAAGTGGAGCCAATATTTTTCCTACATTTTTATGAATTTGAAGATATTTACATATTTGGGAAACCGAAATTTATTTAAAAAAACAGCCGAACCGCCGGCAAAAAATTGTTTTTATTGGTACACCTGTGCGGAGAGTATTTTACCTTGGACACAAAATGTGTAAAGTATTGAATAAAGCATCTCGGATCCCACAGGAAAAAGAACAATGAGACGAGTCGATATAGCCATTTCCGTCGGTCTGTCTATCCGTCTTTCTGTTTCTCTGTATTTGAGCTAGGTGAATGAAGCTTGGTAACTCGAAAAATGGCCGAATCAGACAACTATATTATAAAGCTCCACCGCGCCGAAGAAGGCTCTCCTAACTACTAATTCTTCCGATAGTTAATAAAAATAAAGTTTTTGTCGTATAATTTGGTCTATGCTAAATACTAAAATCATTGTGTAAAACTTTGAAAACAGTTTTTAACCAAAAATTGGAATTTAATTTGTTACATTTTTCAGATACCGAAAGAAAACCTCCAAACGAAATATATTCGCCCATCAATAATCTAAGTTTCATTCCAACTACAGTGGTAAGAACCATTAAAAAGAGAAATACGGCTAATAAAAAAGAGCGTAGGCGTACACAAAGTATAAATAATGCATTTTCATGTTTACGGGAAAGAATTCCAAATGTTCCTTCAGACACTAAATTATCTAAGGTAAATATTATTATAATAATACTGTAATTACGAATTAAATATAATTTATTTAAAAATTAAGTTCCAAATTTAAATAAATAAATAAAAACTTGTTTCGTATTTGTAGTTATAGAAATATTTCCAATTTTAATTTAAAAAAATATATAATTTTCAAAATTACAAAAGAAAATGTTGTTATTGAAACATCTTAGAATCACCAAACTTAATGTATTATTTTCGATTTTTTCTTCGCAGATAAAAACATTAAAATTGGCAATTTTATATATAAACTATTTAGTGGATGTTTTAGATGGAGATCAAGATCCAAAAAGTGGATTTCAAGCAGAACTTAAGCTGCCAAATCGAAAAGCCTATAATGAAAGAAAACAAAGGAATGAGGTCTGTATATTTTTGAATATTTAAAAAATCAACTGTATAAAAAGTAGAAGAAAGAAAAATGAGAGTTCAATAAGAAAGAAGAGAATGAAAGTATTTACGAATACTGGCTCATTTTATCCTGCGGGTATATTCCTTTATAAAGGGAAAAGCCTGAAAGAAACACTTTATTTTTCGAAAAACTATTTTTAAAATTACACTGCAGGTGTAGCAGGGTATTTGTATACTCGATCCATTGGTGTGTGTATTTGAGTATCTCCTAGTCAAGTCACATTCTCTTAGATATCTCTTGGTTCACACTTAAGTCCACACACATACAAATAAACTGTGCGAAAGGCATAGAATTTGAAAAACAAATTAAACAAAAAATTTGTAAACAAAGCTGTTAAAAACAAAAGAAAGAGAGGTTATCGACGGATTGCCGAAGATTTAAATACTCTGGAAGATTTTCTGTAGATACCTTGTAATAACTACAACGATTTCGACCAAATAGAGAATCTGGCAAATGCCGAAACTGATAAAAAATATACAGATCTGTTCCGAATTCCACTCTGGAATGGGTATTTATGAAATTGTTTTTGTAGCATTATCAGATTTAAAATCTTTGGTTCGCATTGTTTATTAGAATTTATTCGAAAAGGAATACGAAACTGTTGTGATTTAAAGCTAATAAGAAAAGGCTATCTTCAGTATGCCAAAAATTACATACCCTGGAATAACCTTTTGAAAACTTTTAATAAAAAAAAAGACATTCAAATTTGAGTAGTTTCTATGGCAGCTATATTATATAGTTGACCGATACTGATCATTTTCGATAATCATTTAGAGAACAAACTACATTTCACTGCTCAGTTTCCTCAAAATATCTCGAGAATCCCTCGAATTTCTTAACCAACCTTTCTATCCTTTCTATGCTAGCTACACATTAGATACAAAAATGATTTCTTCGGGATTGTATTATATAAGTCTTAATAACTGAAGCAATTTCTATACTCCTCAAAACCCAAGTTAATCCAATCAGTATTCCCATAACAAAATGTATGTGGATAATTATTTTCTAAGATAATAAAAACCTGCGGCAAGGCGTTAAACATTTCGAGGACTCGTATACCCTGGAAGAGGGTCAAATAAACAATCGCAAGTGTTTTTAATTGCAATGAGAAAGCCACATAAACATGAAAATAAATGGGTTTACATTAGCGGAATAAAAGTATTATCTTTAATATACTAAATGTATTGCCGACACTTGACTATTTAATTGAGATATCTTGCAACTTCGGCTCTCAGCCCTCGTCAAAAACCATTTATATTTATATGTATAAATGTATCCAATTGGGCCATGTGAAAATATTGTCGAACACCCGGTCTATAAAAATGCCCAGCCACTAGATGAGGGGGTGGTGGGAATGCGAGTAGAGGAGTTGGAGATGTGAGCCTCACTCAAATAGATTTTTCATTATACCAGACAGACACGTGCACAGTACGAATATACATATATATATACTTATATATATATATATATATTGTTTCGAGTACACATTAAGAGATTACGATATTTATTGTCCCTCCCCCAATTCAGACATGAATGTTCTTTGTTTATGCCTTTTGGACCTGTCGTTTTGGAACACGAATTCTGCTAAAAATTAACTTATTAAAAATATGTAAATATTATTATATAACTTACAGTTGTTTCCCCCTTTTGTTAATATTCAAATTATAAACTTTTCTTGACTTTATTTGAGTAAAAAAAACTAGTAAGAAAAGGATATCTTCGGCGCTATCTATATACTTTTCTAGACTGGAATAAACATTTGAAAATTGTCATTAAAATTATTTAGTTTGTTTCTATGCCCGCTCTGTAATATAATAGTGCGAATCTGAATAATTTGTAAATATAAATATAAAAATTTCCATAAAGATTTATGGAAAAGAAAGAGTTTTCAATACTGCAACGTTTGGACCGATTGTCCCCATGTAAGCTATATGATATCTTAATAAGTGTAAGAAAATATGGTCGTAATAAAATACCCTGTAATTTATATACTAAGAACTTCTTCCAGTTCTGTATAAATTCTAGAATAAAATTAACATACTTTTCAAAACAGGATATTGAATTAAATACTCTGCTGAATAGCGCAGCCAAAAGAGGAATTCTTTTAAACAGATCTTAGGTAATTTTACTTAATAATATATAAATATAAATTCTAATTCTTTTCAGAATGCTTACGTGTCGACCAAGGGTCGTACGGGCTGGCCTCAAGATGTTTGGGCGTCAGAGCTTGTTCCTGAACAAAATTAATCATATATATTTACATATATATCCGTACTTCATATGATAATTTACCATTAACTATTTATATATTGCACGCTTTTATTATAAAACATATAAAATAAAATAATATATTTAACAACACTTGCATTATCTTTATTTAAAATAAGAAATTCGGTTGTCAAAATCAGAATTTTCTATGAATCATATATTGATTCAGTTCTTTTATATATGCAGATGATACCCAACGAATTTCGAATAGTTTGAAATATTTTGAATATATTATAGCTTATCATTGCGGTTAACCAATGATGATTTAATATTTTTAATCCTTCAAAGCAAATAAATAAATATTATAAATAATTATTTGAAGAAATGATAAAAACTTTCGTGATACTACATATCGTGATATATATCGTAACAATTGATCAACAATTTATTTGTTGTTGATGTAACAACATTTTTTTGTTATTACAGACATATAGACCCAGCCATCAATTATTCATTTGAATTAAATTATATGAAAAGCGCAGCTCTATATATAAATACTTTATATATCATATCATGAAGCTGTTATATGAATTATCTGCAATAGTATTAAATTTTCGCCACTTCAAAGATAGCAGGTTTTTTTTCATTGCTTAAAGCTTCACGCTTAGTTTAAAGCAGATTTAATTAGTTTCTAGTTCATTAAGCGAAAATTGCTGCAGTTTTGATAAATAACTTTAACTTTTTTTAAAGCTATAGCTATAAAATCCTAAGAAAATTTTGAAAAAACTATCTTCAAATTGAGAAATATATCTGCACAGTAAACTAAGAGAATAAATGCAAATATTCCTCACTTGAATCGTTCCACAGCTATATCAAAAATAGGGGAATCGCAGAATTTCTTCAACAAACTGGGAAATTCTCGATTCAAGCCGGCTTTATTTCAATCTAGGATTGAAACGAGCCTGATTCGGGCTTCATTCTAACCTTATATTAAATTTCACTTAAGAATAAATCAGGTTTATTTTGATGCCGATTTTCGTAGTTGATTTAATCCTGAAGCAAATTTCATTCGTGTATTTAAAAAGCTTAACTTAAATTTTAAAAAAATTGTTATGTGCAAAATATTACTCTAAATTGTTGAAAGAAACTTTGGCTTTATATTCTACAAGCCAAAATAGGTCTGTGCGTTTGATCCAAAATTTTATTAAATATATAACTATGGCTATAACAATATTTTAAGCAGATATTATATATCACTTAAGTGCGAAAATATATATTTGCTTCATACAAGTTGTAAGTGTTTTATATCCGGTATCAAAAGCTAAAGGAAATTTCACATTTAGCCAACCGTGCCCAAACTGATATATGGTTATATATATATATATAGTAGTTTATATAGTACATAAATCTTTTAAAATTATTTTGTTATACACACAGTGTATGTTCATATTTATGTATCCTCATCTATCTTACGCTTTTAGCAGGGCATTGAAAAGATTCCAAGTCACGCGATCGGGCGCTTTCATTCGAGGAGAAACATTTTTTCCTGGCTTTGCACTTGAATTCAAGTGGTTACAGCTGCTCTGCATTACATAATTTGTTGCTTTTTCTATACCCTGTCTATAGTAAATTAAAGGGTATAATTAGATAGAAGAAAGCTTTTTCGAACCTATGTAGTACGACTATATAATAAGCAAGATTTTGAAATCGCAAGACTTTAACTTGAAAAAATAAATGTAATAAGAAAAAAAAAAAATATATTTTAGAAATTAACCCTAAAAGAAACATTTATCTTAATAAAGTTCAACAGGTTAGATTTAAAAATCAATTTCTATATATAGTTTTCTATAAGTTAGCTGAAATTATAATTCTAAAAATTCAGTTCATCTTTTCTTCTAACTACAGTTACAGGGTATCTCCGTTTCGAACTCTTTCAAATAGATTTAACGTAATTGATTTTTTATTAATAAAAACTACAGCTTTACTGACTTTTCGGTACTCGTATTTATATATATACAAATTTAATAAATACATAAACGATGTAATAGCTGAAAAAAAAACACACACACAAATACCACTAAAGATGAGTATTCGTAACTGTGTGAGTGCACTCACTTTAACGGAAAATGTGAATTGCATGCGCCTATAAATACTCCAAAAAATATTCAAGATATTCATTGCTGTTGAAGATCATTGGATTGGTAACATCAAAGCTGAAAAGTTTTATTTATAAATATAAAAAAAATATATAAAATTATTTAGAATGACAACGTGGGTAAGATTGAATGATATTGTTAAAATTCTCTTTAAATTGGAAAAAACAACGAAAAAAAATCAAAATATTTCAGATTATTTGTGTATTTTCAATAATAACTATACCAATGCTGATACTTGCGTCAGAAACACAATCTAAGGATAAAACGCATGGTCTTAGTCATCGCAACAGGACGAATAGCGACTTGAAGAAATCCTCAGTTAATGCGGATTATCATGATTTTGATACGAGTCAACGAACGCATCATCATCATTATGATGTACCGCAACGTCGATTAAAGAAAAAACGCCAAAATACTCATCCTGCAAAACCGCATAATCATGCAAAACGGTCACACTACACTAAGCCCTCCAATGGACATAGTAAGGGAAAAGATGTGAAAACGTATGAAACTTTTGAAGAAATACATGAACACATTAATGAGCCAGACAGCCAGTATCAGGCATCGGAGCGGTATGAAAGTCACGATGAATCTGGGGATGCGAGTAGCCTGCAAAATACTGAAGAGGATAAACAGGAGAAGCAGGTGAAAATCAAAGTGAAACATCATCATCATCACCATCATCATAATCATATAAAACAAGTTGTAAAAGCTGTGCCAAAACCATATCCCGTCGAGAAGATCGTACATGTACCAATTGAAAAAATAATCGAAAAAATTGTTCATGTACCGAAAATTGTGAATGTTACTGTAGAGAAAATTGTACATGTGCCTGTGGAAAAGATTATTGAAAAAATTGTACATGTGCCAAAAACAATACATGTACCAAAGCCTTATTTAATTGAAAAAATTATGGAAAAAATTGTGCATGTACCAAAACCATATCCTGTTCTAAAAACTGTACCATATCCGGTTGAAATTAAAGTGCCTGTAACTGTTGAAAAAAAGGTACCGATGCCTTTTAAAGTGGAGGTCGAACGAAAAGTACCAGTTTATATACACAGTCGTGAACCATATAAGTACGAACAGATCTTTTCCAAATCGTATAAAGAGAAAGAAAATTATAACTACAATTCGGGCATGGGAGATACAGCTCCCAGTGACTATAATCCAAATTTCTATTCAGAAACTTATAAGCCATACAAACCATCAGAATTCCAAAGAGCACCCGAATACCTGCCACCGAAAAACCAGCAAAAAGAACAGCATACGAGCTACGAATACCCATCGAGAAACCAACAAAAAGAACCGCAAGTAACTTATGAATACCCAGCGAGAATCCAACAAAATGAACAGCAAACAACTTACGATTACCCAGCGAGAAATCAACAAAAAGAACAAGAAAAGCATTACGAATACCCAGCAAGAAACCAAGGCATAGATCATACGAATATCGAAATTCAGCAGTCTATTCAACCTCCACCGTTGGAGCAATCTACATCGGAGAGCAAAATTCATACCGTAAAAGTACCGGAGAAAGATACACGCCTTAATATTATTGTCCCTGATAATAGCACATCATTAGATTTAAATTCCCAAACTTATAATATTAATAAATATCCTGAGTTACCATATTTATACCCATTGGAGTTCATTCATGTACAACCATTACCGTTCCAAAGTCCTTTTAGGTTAGAAATACCTATTGCGGCACCCTCATTTAATAGTACTTAAAATAAGTCTACAATTTTATTTAAGTGCATAATTTTTAAACAAGAATAAATATGAGAATTATTTCATAACTTATACGATTTTTAATAATATCTGTAACAACGTATCTCAAAAATTGGAGAATTTCAAGTAACAAAAAACTTTCTTATATTCAAAAATTATTACAAAGAACACGTTAGATCCCAAATATCTGGCTGTTTTTTTCAAGTTTATGGTGGGGATTATATAAATAAGACATATTCGCTTTGTTAAATTTTTCAAACCTGTTTCCGTTAAATTAAGAGAAATAATCGGATATCCGGGCAAACAAAAATCGAATCAATGATCAGTTTCGATTCACTGTGCAACAAAGATATGGATCGAAATTTATGAACACTTTACACATACATATATGCATGACATTTCAATTTACGCGCTATTCGATTGTATTCGATTAAAGCTTTTTCTTTTTCTCAAGGCATTTTTTGTTTTGACGTTCACGGTCACACTAGAACAATTTGGCTTTTTTTTCGATGTCCAAACAACAAAGATTTTTTTTTATTTAAGAAAATCAAATTAGTTTTATGAGAGCAATGGAGTCTTTTGAGCCAAACGATGGAACACGTGACGAATTAATCATACAGCAACAGCGTGAAATAGAGAAAGAGGTGAGGGCTATTTAATCAATTATAAAATTAATCATTTATTTTTATTTACTTCATTTTAGATAAGCGACTCAACGCCATTGGTCAGCGAGCAATTACCGCTAACTTGTTTACGGGCCGAATATAACGGTGATGATATTTTTACCGCTAAGATACAGGATTTATCGAAAAAATACCAGTTTATTCGACGAACACGGCCTGACGGCAACTGTTTCTTCCGGGCCTTTGCCTATTCGTATTTAGAGTATTTAATTACCAACAATGCGGCATATCAGGAATTCCGCAAACTTGCCGACGCTTCCAAAGATAAGCTTGTTCAGCTTGGCTTTCCCAGTTTCACGCTGGAAGATTTTCATGAGACTGTAAGTTACGGTATGACGCACGGTATGCTGTGAATTTACACGATGAAAGTTCATGAAGTTTGGTTTACCGATTTTTTTCTTTACAAAAGTATATTTTGGTGCGATATTCAAAAACTATCAATCAGAAGGAAACTTTTTAACACATCTTCCTAAAATTACTTTCGTTACCTTCATCGTGTAGACGCACCAAATATATCACATATATTATAAAATTAAATATATTCATTATTTGCGTTTTTTCTTTTTTCCTTGGCAGTTCATGGAAGTTATAAAGCGCGTTAGTCCAGATAATGACGAAGGATCTGAGAAAGTTCAAAGTGAGCTGCATAAAATATTCAACGAGCAGGGTTATTCCGACTATGTCGTCGTCTATTTGCGTTTAATCACATCGGGAAAACTACAGGAAGATGCCGATTTTTATCAACATTTTATCGAAGGCGATTGTACCATAGAAGAGTTTCGCCATCAGGAAGTTGAACCAATGTACAAAGAATCAGATCACATACATATCATCGCCCTGTGTACAGCCTTGGACGTAGGAGTACGAGTTGAATACCTGGATCGCGGCGAAGGGGGACAAGTGAAAGCGCATGATTTTCCCGAGGGATCTGAGCCAAAGGTTTATCTTATTTATAGACCCGGCCACTATGATATATTATATCCAAACTGAAGTTGAAACAAAACGAGAGAGCAAAGGAAAAACGTTGTGTCCTATGAATTTCAAATTTATATACTTAACATGCGCGCATGCTTGTATGTGAATATAGTACATAATACTGTTGTAGGCTTTGGTAAACTCATTTAAAAATATATATATATTATAATACAAACTAATTGTTTTCTTCAGTTTAGTGAAACTTTTAATTATTATGCAGGTTTGAAATCATTCTCAGGGAAACTGCAAGCTCTTTCTTATAAATTCTAGTGTTTTCTTTGCTATCTCATAGCTTGTCATGATTATGCCAACAAATTTTATATGATTCATCTGTAAATCTATATACCAAATATTATTGCCCGTGATTAATAATACTTGCCTTTTTGGTCTTGGGCAATGCATCTTGGTTACATTATCATTTATAGCTACTCTGCCTTTATAACTAAGTAGTTAATGCAATGAGAGGCATATTAAAACACAATTTAAAGAATAGAACGCCCAAAAATATGTGTATATATTCTTGATAAGCATCAACAGTCTAATCTGTATAATTATGTCTAAAAAGTCAGGACTCGAACCGGTTAATGCTCCAGTACTGAATGCTGAACGTTAACATACCTTCTGTAAGAAACAAAATAGTTCTACAGCAAGGATACAATAGATACTCGTATAGGTAAATACATATATATGATTTCTACTTTTAAAGAATTGTTTTCTTTTTTTATTTATATTATGTACAAAAATTTTATTGCAATGTATGAAAGTTGTATAAATGCATATCTAATACACATAACACAAAATTTGATTCTATAAATATCTACCTCAAAATGTGCAAAATGTGCAAGAAGTAAAAGTACTATTTAAATATTTTACATTTTACTTCTTATAATTTTGAGTCCCCTACGCCGGCTAGTCAATTCGAATCCAGAACAGACAAAGCTTCGTTCTTCTCCTCCTCCAGCTCCTTGCCAGTCAAGTTCAATTTGGATCTACCAAAATCGCTAATGGGCAATCCTTGTACAATTTTCCATTGCTTATTTTTAATCTCCACAGGGAATGAGAAGACGACATCCTTGGGCGAGCCATAGCTGCCATCTGAAAATACGCCCATGGAAACAAATTTTCCTGGAGCTGTGCCGTTCCACCAATCGTGCATATGATCACAAGCAGCCTTCGCAGCGGACATAGCCGAAGACATTTTACGAGCGCCGATGACGGCGGCACCACGTTTCTGTACGGTTTCAATGAATGAACCCTCTAGGAAAGCGGCATCACCGACAGCCTCCACAATCGATTTCCATTCATCCTTAATCTGTATTTTACCATGGGCAGCATCTGGATACTGTGTAGAGCTGTGATTACCCCAAATTATCACATTGTTAACTTGATTAATCGAAACGCCCAATTTTGCAGCCAGCTGAGCGGCAGCGCGATTCTGATCCAACCGGGTCATAGCCGAAAAGTTCTCACGGGGTATCGAGGGTGCATAATTGGCACAGACCAAGGCATTGGTGTTTGCCGGGTTGCCAACCACCAGCACTTTTACATCCTTTTTGGCCACCTTATCGAGTGCCTCGCCTTGCACCTTAAATATCTTCACATTGGCGGACAATAAATCCTTACGTTCCATGCCCTCCTTGCGTGGCATGGCGCCTACCAAAAATGCAGCGGAAACATCCTTAAATCCAACCAAAGGATCCGTTGTGGGCACAACTTCACGCAACAGCGGCAAAGCACAATCGGCCAGCTCCATAACAACTCCCTCCAGGACTCCAACCATTGGTGGAATGTCAAGCAAATGCAAAATCAGCTCCTGATCCTTGCCAAAAACTTCTCCCCTTGCGATCATATAGAGCAGGGAGTAAGCTATCTGGCCAGCAGCTCCAGTCACAACAACACGAATTGGTTCAGCCTGAAAATATACAAATTTATTATAGCCATATAATCTTTTGTAACTAAAACTAATAATTTTTGTTTAAATTTTTGGTTTAAAGGGGACATTAGATCTTGCCAGGCTGATCTCCTAAAGATTTGTTAAAACTTTTTGTAAAAACTTTAAAGATTTTATGTTTTTGTTTATTGTTTGAACCGGTTTAAAACCAATTTACAAGCTCAAAGGAAACATAATTCAATATCGAAACTGTGCGAATCTTCTGCCTACACCCATATACCCTCTTTAATTAAGTACAGAGTATAACGTCATAACATTCAATATGTATATCAGTATCGATAATTTCTCTTTGTTTTACTGGCACTATCTATTGATTTTATCGCACCCCACTTGAAAATCAATTAGGAAACAGATACGAGCTAATTAGAGAGATACGACTAATAGACACTGATTCAAAAATAGATTTATTCATATTTATCTATAATACAATTGTTGTATAATAAATCAAGACAGACAGTCAAGAAGGAAAGCAATATCTAGATATATAAAAATGCATTTCTTTTTTACACTTCATATAGAATCTAAATGATAGCAGGAGGAGTACCAACAATATCTAAAAGAGATTATATTTGATTAGTTGTTCATTAAAACTGGATCAAGGAAAAGTTTTGATGGAACATTCTGGGAAATGTCGAAAAACAGTGCATTTGGTCAAAACCTTAGGAACTAACCCAAGGATCGTCAGTGGTACACATAGTCAAAAGCAAAAAAAAATGACAACTGATAAATAAGAGATTAACCTATTTATTAGTAAACCGATTTTTCACAATTTTCTATAGGTACAAAGGTATTAAGAAATAAATAAAATAAAACTTATTTAAAACGATAAGCCGTATCGCCAATGGCTTTTCTTATTTGCTTATTTGTGGGAGGTATCAGTATGGGGGAGGAATAAACAAAATGTGATGGGTGCAAAGTATCATTTGAATTTTGATATCAACAATTTCAAAATCACAGCAAAGTAATTATACCCTATAATAATAGAAAATTGGCATACCCTGTATGTCCACTCTGCAACATCATTCTATTTAATGAGAAATAACGAAGAGAGCAGGCAGAGCTGGGTGCTATAAAATTTGTCGGTCATTTGGGTCGTTCTCTTATCAATTTTTAAATATATTCATATACAAACATATTTTTCTACGTATGCATGTAAATTCATATCGTACAGTGGACGTTAGATAACTAGAGCTCGCTATAGAATAATATTCTAGGAATTTATATAAGCAAAATATATCCATACTTAATACGCCCAAGTAGAAAATGAGCAGTGCAACTGGAGATGGCATTGCAGCCAATTAGTTCTAATTGACGTGCCTGCACTGTAAACACATGTTTGAGAGTGTGTGCACACATGTAAGGATGTGTGTACATATACATATCATATGTCTGTAAGTATTTCAAAGGCCTGATGTGCTAGCTATCATTTTCTGCCTTCAATAAAACTTGACGGAACTGCTCTAGACTATTTTTATAAAAATATATATTCATATATACATATGTATATACATACAGGTCTGTATGCGGATTATGCATTTTTGGCTTACATGCACCATAAAAGTATGTACCTAAGTACATATGAATCTAAATATGAATGTACCTACGTCACCAACGTTATTATGCAGCAACACACATCTGTACATTGATAAATCTGTTCTTACATACAGATGTACATATTTACATATACCGGTATGCCAAATAAGCCAAATTGAACTTGCATATTTATACAGATGAACATCTGTATGTACAAAAAACAAGATATGCAACTAATTTGTACTTAAAAAGTATACCGGTTCGATTTAAATACATTTATGTACATACATATTTCGTTTAATAATTGTCAAAACACAGTCCAAAAGGTAAAGGTCAAATGAATGTTATGCAATTTCCACAATTAATTATACTATATAGTTACAAATTTATCGTTCTATTAGTATCTGTGTACATATATATATTTATATATATATTTTTATATTATTATTATACTGAAGTTTAAGGTGTTTCTCTCTTACCATCTTTATTGGTGCAGTTTCAATCCGCGAAGCACAAATTCTAAATAGAAATTGACTTGAAATAGTGATGCAAAAAGAAAGCAATATATCGATAAATTATTTTCGAAATATTTACTTTATAGATCGATACTTTTAGCTGCAATATCGATACGGGACGATCTATATAAATAACTTTCAAATCTAATAAGACATTTCATCAATCGATACTTTTAACTATCACTGGCGTTTCCACCAACATGGGCAAAAAATGTAGTGACGATAGTTAGGACACACATACCGATTAAACTAAAGATGTGTATTATATTGTAAAGGTATACAAATTTTAATACCCTGTAGCAAATACTTGGTATATTTTTTATTCAATAACAATATATTATTCTTCCCTGAAAGCTTTGAAAGAAATTTAATATACTACTGGTATTTTTATGGCGTCGAAATTAGCACCTTCAATGCACCTCTAGTCCCTGGGATCCTCGGGGCTATCGCGATCAAGAATATATATTATTTATGTTTGTGGAGATGCTGACATACATGTCGCACAAACTCTATATACCTTTGCTAATAATTTATAATAGAATAGACTCTATACTATAGAGTATAAGAATCCTTGATTCTCTATTTTAAGAAATTAATGTTATTACAGATATACAGTAGGTATACATGTTGAATTAAATAAAAGCTATTCCAAAATACGAAATAAAAATGCCTATTTAAGTTAAATATTCATTTTATACCGAAATTAGCCATAGTACTAACAATATACATATAGATTTATATTTATATTTATACATTATCTAATGACACTCATTGAAATATTCATATTATGCATACATATACAATATATACAAGTAAAGACATGTATAATAATAACAACATGTAACTACGAGAATGCATTTTCTTTTAAATTCTTTAAATATACATCATTTCAGCCATTGAGGACATTTTCTTGGGTATATGAACGATAGTATCGAAATAACTGGCTAATTCAACTATGGAAACATCATCGCCATTCCTTGAATTTGCAGCAGATATATTATTGCTGGCCTCCTGGGAGCACGAGAGACGAGCCGAGTTTGAGTTAATTGTGGTTCTATCCCGATTCGGTTCGATATATTCGGATTGCAATCCTGTTCCAATTCCGTTCGCAGCTCTAGCGCTTCCTGCCTTTTGCCAAATGGTAAAGTTTTTGGATAGGTTAACGATTCCCTTTGATTTCGATTGATCCAGCAAGATATTACATTCGCCAATTAGTTCACGGAAACTACAAATATTATTTATGCTAGACTTAATACTAATATTATTATTATTTCGTGGCTTATGAAAATTTGTGCGACTTTTCTCATCCAGCGCACGACAATTGTTTAGGTTGCCAGACATGCACAAGATAGGTTCCCGCAAAAGTACTCGCTTTGATCCGGTAGCATTGCTACGCTTTAGTTGTTGTTTATGCACACGTAGAGGATTCAGCATCTCCGTTTGATCCAATGCCAAAATTACAGGGTGTATTGTAATTGTGTCGCCACCATCATCTGTGGATCTTCTCCTTATTCTACCCGCTTTCTGTTTTATGTTTTGCCCTGCATTGTCTCCGTTTTCGAATTCTGCATTCGAATTTGTATTCGGACTGTAAAATGGATTTCTATCGCGCAATTTATTATTTTGTGTGATTTTCTGTGTTATTTTTAGTTTATCCAAATCATCTGGCAACTCTTCTGTAGACATCTTTTTTTCTTTTCTTTTTCCTTTGCTGCTTTTTGATATTCTTTAACAATTTAACGCAATTTCGTTTTTGTTGTTCTCTGACAAGTTTAACAATGTTTTTGATTTCGCTGCGTCACTAAACGATTTTATTATTATGACACTTTGTTGTTGCATTCGACTTTTTTTTACTTTTATTCTGTTTCTTATTATTTACTATTTTTATGCCAGTATTGGTAAACGTATAAACGTCAACTTTATTAGTGCTCACAAACAAAGGAAAAGCACACTGTTCCGGTTCCCACTGGTTCGCAGTAACTTTTTATACATAATATCGGGTAATATTTCATAATGCCATCATACGGTCAAGGAAATGAAACAAATAAAAAAATTGCCCAAATTTTAAATAAGTTAGAAAGCCTTCTTGCTATTATTCATTTTTAATAAAACTTGTATTATACAATGACTATAATATATTTATTTTATTTTGCCACTGAAATGAATTTAGTTGCAATACCAAAAAGATTTGTCAGTGTTCAATTCAGGTTTCCCAATTCTCTGTTCGATTCGAATATCTGATTTTTTCTGTAATCTAGTTTATACATATATATATATATTTGTTATTTTAAAGTGAGATTGCTAATTGCTATTTTTGCTTTTATTTGACTATTTTTTTTAAATTTTGTTTTAAAAATAATAGTTCAGTAAGTTCATAACTCCATCTGCAACAAATGAGAATATTTAATTCCATATAGTTGTCAAAGGTCCAGAATGTTCGATATATCAATGTATCGATATAATCTTAGGCAACCCTATACCAGACCAGTATGCATATGTGTGCGAGTGGGCAATGAACATATGTATGTGTTTTCAATAGACATTTAATTTTAGGCAATATTAAATTAACAAATTTAATACTGAAACAAACGGTGAAAAAATTTGCAAATGTGCATTTAAGTAAGGATAATTAACAGTTATAGGCTGAAGATATGAAGTGCCGAGTTATGCAGAAGGTAATTAAAAGAAAACTTGTGTTTTTTCTCTCTATGTATCTTTTCTTCATTTTTTCTTATAAATACTCATGTGTTAATATAGTTGAAACGTAATTGAAATGCATAAAAAAATTTGCTTTTTACATTCGTGTTTATTGATTGAAAAAGTGTTTTACATAATACATAATTGTGTATGTATATCTAAACTCAGATATATATATATGTGATGTATGCACATACGTGTGATTGTAAATATGTATGTATATCTATGTATTTATGTACAAAGTGCAATGATGTACGCACTTAGAGTATCGATACTTTTGGTATGTAAGCATGAACTGTTAAGTGGAAAGATCAATATAAAAGAAGAAACACGTGAATATGTATTTTATTGATACGCAGTTTTGTGCATGCGTACAAAATTTATAATTTAAATATATGAGTATGTATCCGTTTATCTCTAATGCTGATACTTATAAATTATATTAGCATATTTACATTCATATTGGAGCTGTCAAAATATATAGATACATATGTATATAGATATTACCATCGATAGTATCGAAGCTTTCGTCTTTCGGTTACAAGCACCGGAAACCAATATCGTGATATATCGAGTACTATTTTTTATTTACTATCGACTTGGAAAAATTAAAAATTGAGGATAATTATTAATAATAAAATTAAAAAGAATAAAATTTAAAATTTATTTTAACCGATAGTTTTTATGGTAGCTGTGAATTATGTAGTAGTCTGATCTTAATAATTTTTCATGTGTTTGAGCTTGGAATTCTCATCAAGCTATCTTAGAAAACTAAAAAAGATTGTGTTGTTGTGTGGCAGTATGTTCTGTCTGCAGCAAAAAGAAATACAAGGGGCCTTCTTCAATGTTTTACGCATTTCGTAACATTATTGTACTGCTTGCAAGGGATGTCGCTTAGATGCAGATTACTATCGATTATTTAACATGAATAGACATAAAGGTATGAATCGCTTTTGCACTCATCATAGAAATATTCTCGGTTATCTACATTCTTTCATTTATAGTTTATATAAATTTATGATTCATAATTATTTTATTAGTTTATCACAATGTATACGAATGTAAATGTCAAAATATAATATGAAAAATTGTTGTTTAATGTATATATCACTAAATAAAGAATCAACAACAAATACAAAAATAAATAAAGCATAACGCTTATAAAATATCCCTTTTGGTCTCTTTGTTATCAAAACTAAATACTTTTGTTATCGAATTAAAAAAAATCTCAAAACAAATTACCGTTAAATTAATCGGGGTCAAATCCGAATCCGATACTTGCACAAAATTATCTTAATTAAAACATATATTTTTACTTTCTGCATTTTCAGATTTAACTAACCCAAATTGTGTATTTTATTCGACATTAAGGAGGCAATGTAAGTATATCAAGATATACAAATGACTAATCATAAAAAAGAATAAACTATAAAGTGAATCATAAAAATCGCTCCAACATGACTAAGAACTTTCTTTGTCTGAGCTTATTTTGGGATATCAGATAAGCTACAATAAATAAACAACTGAAATTGAATCCCACGCATTAAAAGTTAATTATGGAAAATTTATAGGCGATAGATAATTTCAATTAGAAATAATAGAACCGGTAGGAAACCGGATCATGAATATATAACTATAAATAAGGTTCTACGCAAATTTAAATTTTTATCCTAACTTTCAGATGGGTGATGTTGATCCAGAAACGTTATTGGAGTGGTTGTCTATGGGACAAGGAGATGAGAGGGATATGCAATTAATTGCTTTAGAGCAATTATGTATGCTTCTTTTGATGTCAGATAATGTTGATCGCTGCTTCGAAAGGTAATTTATTAATAATTGTAATGAAATATATTGGTTAATCATTTTAGCATTAGCTAAAGAGCTTGGAACAGTTTACAGCCTTAAAATATTAATACCGTTTTGCTTGATTTCATTTTTGCAGTTGTCCACCACGCACATTTTTGCCAGCGTTGTGCAAGATATTTTTAGATGAGCTCGCACCAGAGAATGTGCTCGAAGTGACTGCAAGGGCAATAACCTATTACCTGGACGTATCTGCAGAATGCACCCGTAGAATTGTCTCAATCGATGGCGCAATAAAGGCAATATGCAATCGTTTAGTAGTTGCTGATCTTTCATCACGAACATCGCGTGACTTGGCCGAGCAATGCATCAAAGTACTGGAGTTGATTTGCACCAGGGAAGCTGGCGCAGTTTTTGAAGGAGGCGGCTTGAACTGCGTTTTATCATTCATACGGGATAGTGGCTCCCAAGTACACAAGGATACACTACATTCAGCCATGTCGGTAGTTTCACGACTATGCACCAAGGTAGAGCCCAATTCACCCTGCATCGATAATTGCGTTGAAAGCCTAAGCACTTTGCTACAACATGAAGATCCCATGGTATCGGACGGTGCTTTAAAATGCTTTGCTTCTGTAGCGGATCGTTTTACAAGAAAATGGGTAGATCCTGCACCTTTGGCTGAATATGGTTTAGTTACAGAGCTATTGAAACGGCTTGAAAATGCTGGCGGTGGTGCAAATACACACTCTTTGTCTGCACCTAAAATAAGCGGTGCACCAGCTCCGAGCACTAATTTGGATCGTTTGAACGAGAATGTTGCCGGATCCAACGCAAATGCTAGCAATAAAATACAAGCAAATGAATCACTTCGATCACCCCAATCAATTTCAACTACAATTTCGCTATTATCAACCTTGTGTCGTGGATCACCCTCTATAACACGCGATATTTTAAGGTCTCAATTGCCGGATGCAATCGAAAGAGGCTTGAAAGGGGATGAGCGTTGTGTGCTAGATTGCATGCGTTTCTCCGATTTATTGCTGCTTCTTTTATTTGAGGGACGTCAGGCATTGAATCGCGGTAATACTAACTCCAATCAAGGACAATTAGTGCCGCGTCCAAAGCGAAATGATTCCAGCACAGATCGTACTCATCGTCAGCTCATTGACTGTATTCGTTCAAAGGATACTGAAGCCTTGCAGGAGGCAATTGAAACTTGTGGCGTTGATGTTAATTGCATGGACGATGTGGGGCAGACACTTTTAAATTGGGCCTCTGCCTTTGGAACTCTGGAGATGGTTGAATTCCTATGTGAAAAGGGAGCAGATGTTAATAAGGGACAGAGGAGTTCCTCTCTGCATTACGCTGCTTGCTTTGGACGTCCTGGCATTGCAAAGATTCTGCTCAAATTTGGCGCTTATCCAGATTTACGAGATGAGGACGGTAAAACACCTCTTGATAAAGCACGCGAGAGATCTGATGATGGACATCGTGAGGTGGCCGCTATACTGCAGTCTCCAGGAGAATGGATGTCCTCCGGTCATATGCTTGCCAACAATAAAGATGGGCAAGCTTGCACATTGATTGAACCGCGCGGTGATCCTGAAATGGCACCTGTTTACCTAAAATTACTTCTACCCATATTCTGTCGCACTTTTCAAGGATCTATGCTGGGCAGCGTACGTCGTGCCAGTTTGGGATTAATCAAAAAAATTGTCCAATATGCTCATCCAACGGTACTCAAAAGTATCTGCACTAAATCTGATGAAGCATCCACTTCAATGGCAGCCCAAAATGTTGGTAATTTATTAACCGAGGTTATTGCCAGCGTATTGGATAGCGAGGTAATTAAATTTAAATTCTTAATTCTTCTTAATATTCCTAATATTTAAAATCTGCCTATTTCTTTCAGGATGATGAAGATGGTCATTTAATAATACTGAATATTATTGAAGAACTAATGTGTAAGACACAAGAGGAATTTCTTGAACATTTCGCTAGGCTGGGAGTATTTTCCAAAGTCCAGGCACTAATTGATCACAGCGAGAGCGACAGTTCCTCCCAACAGTTTACAGCAAGCTGCCAGGATTTGTCTACAACACAAAGATGTCCGGCATTATGTATGCCGCTAAGAACAACTTCAGGCAAGTTTTTTTTTAACATTTTCTCTAACTTTATATATTAATCTCATAGCTAATTGCTTTTACAGATGATTCAATGGAAGATGCTAAAGAAATTTTGCAGGGAAAACCTTATCATTGGCGCGATTGGAGTATTTGCCGTGGCCGTGATTGCTTGTATGTTTGGTCAGACTCTGCTGCTTTAGAACTTTCGAATGGTTCTAATGGCTGGTTCCGATTTATCCTGGATGGCAAATTGGCTACAATGTATTCAAGCGGTAGCCCTGAAAATGGGAATGATAGCTCTGGTAATTATAAATATATGGTTTTTTAATCGTGAAGTATAATAGTCGTCAAAAGTCATCAATTGTTAGACTAACAGATGGTGCTATTTGAGTACGTGAAGAGACGAATTTGTGAATTGCTTAATACTGCTTTAATATAATATTCCTGATTCACATCCAGCTTCCAGAGGCTTCTTAGAACCTGTTTAGGTCCTGAGACTAACGATATTATCTAAATGTTTGTTTTTTTATTTTGAATTGAAAACACCAATAGAATAATTGCTTTTCCTTTAATAGGGAAACATTTTAATTTATTGCGATATTTATAACTATATTAGTAGAATAATTATGCAAACTTAAACTAACAATTGTATCATTTGTTTTTTTATTATTTGTATTTTATAAATTTCAATGCTATACCCACTGTATAAAAAGATTTGTTTATTGCAGAAAATCGTGGTGAATTTCTGGAGAAACTTGTCCGTGCAAGATCAAGTGTAAGCGCTGGAACGCCATCTCAGCCCATATTGCCTACAGTTTGTGTATTGCGGCTAGTTGTTGGAAATTGGGTACTTCAATCACATAAGGCGAATCAATTACAAATTCACAATACTGAGGGTCACCAAGTAACAATATTGCAAGATGATTTGCAGGGATTTATATTTGAGAGTAATAGAGGTACGAAACATTCATTCACTGCAGAGACATCGCTGGGTGCAGATTTCGCATCTGGTTGGGCAACTGAAAAGAAGAAGCGCATTAAGTCAAAAACGGATGTGCAGAAAATACAAGTGCGAAATTTATCACGCGAAATTTACAACAAATACTTTAAATGCGCACAAATAATACCGCGCGGAGCTGTAGCAAAACTTACGGCAATCGTCAAGCAAATTAATCTGGCAATCGAAGAGCAACGTTTATCCAGTAATAGCACCTGGTCAACTACATTATTTACGGCATTAACAAATCTCTCTCAATTAATACATGAGGATGGCGTTGTGAGCGCCTATGAAATGCATTCTTCGGGTTTGGTTCAAGCATTGGTTGCTGTTTTATCAAACAATTATTGGGAAACCAGTTTGTCGCGTTGCAAAACAAATAAAATGTTAAAGGAACGCATTGATATATTTAAAAAATGTATTTTCGGTGAATGCGATGAAACAAATATCAGCAATCAATTTAACACGAAAAATACGGCTAGTATTTTAATACAAAAACTTGTCGCTGTCTTGGAAAGTACTGAAAAACTTCCAGTATTCTTGTATGATGCTCCAGGAACTGGTTATGGCCTACAAATACTGCAAAAACGACTACGTTTTCGATTGGAGCGATCAGCATGCGAAAGTACACTATTTGATCGAACGGGTCGTACTCTTAAAATAGAACCTTTGGCAACAGTGGGACAACTTTCTAAATATTTGCTTAAAATGGTCGCTAAGCAATGGTACGACATGGATCGCTCTACTTTTTACTATTTGAAGAGACTTCGCGAGCTTAAAAACGAGCTATCCTTTACACACGGTTTTGATTTCGATGAGGAAGGTTTGATTTATTATATTGGATCAAATGGTAGAACTTGCGAATGGGTTAATCCAGCACAATACGGTCTTGTGCAAGTCTCCAGTTCAGAGGGAAAAACATTGCCATATGGCAAACTGGAAGATATACTATCGCGTGATAGCGTTTCTCTTAATTGTCATACTAAGGACAATAAAAAGGCCTGGTTTGCCATCGATCTGGGTGTTTATATTGTGCCTACGGCCTACACATTGCGACATTCTCGAGGATATGGGCGTTCCGCACTAAGGAATTGGCTATTACAGGCTTCAAAGGATGGTGCTAACTGGACGAATCTTATTACTCATGTGGATGATAAGAGTCTCGTGGAGCCTGGAAGTACAGCTACATGGCCCATCGTTTGTGCATTGGATGATACCAAAGGATATCGACATATTAGAATCCAACAGAATGGTCGCAATGCTTCGGGCCAAACGCATTATTTAAGCCTAAGTGGATTTGAAATCTATGGCCGTATTGTGGGTGTTTGTGATGATATTGGTAAGACCATTAAAGAAGCAGAAGCTAAGACAAGACGTGAAAGACGTCAGATACGAGCACAGCTCAAGCATATTACCAGTGGAGCACGTGTAGTACGTGGAGTTGATTGGCGTTGGGATGATCAGGATGGTGCCTGCGAGGGAACTATAACAGGCGAGATACACAACGGATGGATCGATGTTAAATGGGATCATGGTGTTAGAAATTCATATCGCATGGGCGCTGAAGGAAAATACGATTTGAAATTGGCTAATTTAGAAAGTGTTTCGGTCTTCGAGGGCGTTAATTCAATTGTACCAATTTCCTCGGGACCCAAAAAGAATGATAAGTCAAATGTGTTGACATCACGTAAATCAAGTTCAACTCCATCACTTCCTGAAGCTACAGAGATAAATAAAAATGCCGAAGATGCTTCCAATCAAACTGTTTCCGCGGATAATCTAGCTTGGAAACAAACTGTGGAGACCATTGCTGAAAATGTATTTATTTCCGCAAAAAATCAAATTGCAGCCAACCAAGCGAATACATGTTCTTCAAGGGACAGTGAACCAAAATATACTGATTCCGGTTCGGACCAAAGTCCAACAATCAAATCAAATGTTCCATCACCGTTAATACGCGAACTGGAACACATTGCCGATTTGTCTACAATAAATAATTCAATGCCTGCTATAAACTCCGGCAATGTCTCAGATTTGGCCACAATTTCAGAAGGCTTATCCATTGTAGAAATCTCCAAGGAAAATAGTAGTGCAAAGCCTGCAAGCGAAAGTAGTTGTTCAGCCGTATCAAGTGATGTTAAACGCGTTTCTCACATTGAAGAGAACAACAAGATGAATGCGAATAACTCTGTTAACAATACAGCTAAAGGACTGTTGATTAATTTAAAGCAAACAAATGCAGCCAGTTCTCATTGTGCGTCACAATTTCCGCCAGAAAGTCGGGAAATTATTGATAAAGTGCGCGATGGTGTAGACATGATGCGCAACAATACTAACAATATAATATCTGATGAATTACATCCAAGTCGTACTAATGCGTCAACGGGTATCAAGGGAAGTACAAAGGTTTCGGTACTAATACAACCTGGAAATTTTCAAAAGAGCGAAACGTTGGATGAGTCGACAAAAACTTCCAATCCTAATTCAGATGATACGCCCGCAATATCAGCTTTCCAGGGCCACATCGAAAATATTATTAATCCACAAATTTCAAATGATGTGGTATCCGTCTCTAATCAAATGAGCATTAGTGTACCCAACCTTACGACAACATCTTCCTCTGAAGTATCATCCACTTCGGAAGTGGCCGTGCATACGGGCCTTTTGGAAACATTTGCAGCAATTGCGCGACGTCGGACTTCACAGGACACGAACAACGAAGGAAATCAGGCAAATAATGCAAATGTTAATAAGAATGAACATAGTAATCAAAATGTTGGAACAAGCTCATTTTTCCCGCGTGGTCCCAACTCAGTATCAAGTTTAGTAAAACTAGCCTTGTCTAGTAATTTTCATTCGGGCTTATTAAGTACCGCACAAAGCTATCCCAGTTTGTCATCAAATAATGGAGCAAATACCACATCGAATGCCACAAATATGAAAGTTAGCCAACAGGCTACACCATCGATTAATCCTACTCTAACAATGAGCCTCACTTCAACGTCAAGCGATAGCGAACAAGTCTCCTTGGAGGACTTCTTAGAGAGCTGCAGAGCACCCACCTTGCTGGGAGATATGGAAGATGACGATGATATGGATGAAGAGAATGATGAAGAGGAAAATGAGGATGAATACGAAGAAGTGGGAAATACCCTATTGCAAGTAATGGTCTCACGCAATCTTCTAACTTTTATGGATGATGAGTCTTTGGAAAATAGATTGGCTGGTGTTAGCAAGCGTAAATCGTGGGATGATGAATTCGTTCTAAAGAGGCAATTTTCAGCTTTAATACCCGCTTTTGATCCAAGGCCAGGTCGTACAAATGTTAATCAAACTTCGGATTTGGAAATTTGTCCGCCAGACACAAACCTGGAAACTTTCCAACAAACTGGACAACCAAATGCCGAACAGACACTACTTGGCTTGAAATTACGTGGACCTGGTGTAGGTGGAGTTCCCGATGTGGAAATTGATTTGGATAATAGTGAATGGACTATGTTCCGTGCAGTACAAGAGCTACTTCAGAATAGTCAATTAAATAAGAATGATAAATTCCGCAAATTATGGGAACCAACATATACAATTGTTTATCGCGAAGTATTTCCAACGGCTCAAGAAAGCACATATTTGGAATCTGATGAAGGTCAAAATACGCCGGGAGTATCATCCAGAAGTGGAGCATCTACATTGTCACCCAACTCTCCTGTTCATGGAGGCTTGAGTATTACTGATAATAATTTGTGCTCTGTTGAGGATGTCCTTGATTTGCTTACCCAAATCAATGGGCTTAATCAATATGAAATTGAAGCGGGAGATCAAAGCCCTGGATCATCGGGTAGTTCAGTTTTGCCAGATGAGCTTTTTATGAGCAAGAAAATCACCAATAAATTACAACAACAGATTCATGATCCTCTTGTACTATCAAGTAATGCACTACCCAATTGGTGCGAGGACCTCAATCAATCTTGTCCATTTTTATTCCCATTCGAGACTAGGCAATTATATTTCAATTGCACTGCATTTGGAGCGTCACGCAGCATCGTTTGCTTGCAATCACAGAGGGATATTACAACAGAACGCCAAAGAATTCCCATAATGAGTCCGCGTCGCGACGATCAACATGATTTCCGTGTGGGACGACTAAAGCACGAGCGTGTAAAAGTACCACGTAATAAAGATTTACTTAAGTGGGCCATACAAGTAATGAAGGCACATTGTAATCGGAAGTCTGTACTTGAGGTAGAATTTTTGGATGAGGAAGGAACTGGATTGGGACCAACTTTAGAGTTCTATGCGTTAGTTGCAGCAGAAATTCAACGCTCTGATTTATGTATGTGGCTTTGTGATGATGAATTAAATGAAGACACTGAAATGCCGATCCCTGATAATATGGAAGATCCTACGAAGCCAGTCGGATATTATGTCAATAGGCGCGAGCATGGACTATTTCCAGCGCCATTGCCACAAAACTCCGAGCTATGCGATCAGGTATCTAAGTATTTTTGGTTCTTTGGCGTATTTATAGCCAAGGTTTTGCAAGATATGCGACTTGTTGATATGCCGCTATCAAAATCATTTCTACAATTACTTTGCCATAACAAAGTGTTATCACGAAATGAGCTAAGGCTTAAATCAAATACACATCACCAAGATTTAATGTCAAGCTCAATTGCATCGAAAAATTCCGACTTTACAAATACTTACTCCAAACTCCTAAATGCTGATTATCCACAATCGAATTGGTTTAGTGGAACTCTCAATATTGAAAATCTTAAAGAGATTGATCCAACGCGCTATCAATTCCTAATTGAACTACAAGATTTATTAATGCGTAAGCAAACAATTGATTTAGACAGCAGCGTAAGCTGTGAAGAGAAAACAGAGTTAATTCAGAATCTTAAATTGTGCACCAAAAACGAAATTGAAGTATCTTTAGAAGATTTAGCCCTCACCTTTACCTATTTGCCCAGCTCGTCAGTTTATGGATATAACTATGCAGAACTTCTGCCAAATGGTGCAGCTATTGAAGTTAATATAGATAATCTGGAAGCTTATTGCGAATTGCTACTAAACTTTATGCTACAGGATGGTATTGCTAAGCAAATGCAGGCATTCCATGACGGTTTCTGTGAAGTATTTCCTTTAAATAAACTGGCCGCATTTAATCCATCCGAAGCACGAATGATGATATGTGGCGAGCAATATCCCCAATGGAGTCGCGAGGATTTAATGGCCTATACTGAACCCAAATTGGGCTACTCCAAAGACAGGTAGGCACTTTTACCAAGCGTGGTTTTCTTTTTGCGTTTGAGAAAGGAGAACATAGCTTTATTAAATTCTGTTTAATATTGATTTGTAATAATACATTTTTTCTCCCTCATAGCCCTGGATTTTTACGTTTTGTTAACGTTTTGCTGAGTCTGTCGGGTGCCGAACGCAAGGCTTTCCTGCAATTTACTACAGGCTGCAGTAGCTTACCTCCGGGAGGATTGGCCAACTTACATCCTAGACTTACAGTTGTACGCAAGGTCGACGCTGGACAAGGAAGTTATCCATCAGTGAACACTTGCGTTCATTATTTAAAGCTTCCCGACTATCAGTCTGAGGATATAATGAAGGAACGCTTATTGACAGCAACAAAGGAGAAAGGGTTTCATTTAAATTAAATATAAAAAAATATAAATATTTCGCATATAATTTCTTTGTTAATTAAAAATTTGAACTGGTTTAGCGTTTTTCAACAATTTTAAACTATGTAAATACTAAAAAATGCTATAGTAATTAACAATTCCACTTATTGTCCGAATTATTGTAAATTACTTATATAACTAAGTTATAACGTTCAACTTCTCAAAAATTATTCTGATAATTTGTGGTAAAACTTAATACATATATTAATAAATTGCCTTTGATGTTGAAAATTCTTCAATTATTTCAATCGTCTGTGGAACTGTGCAGAACTTTAAGATATTTGGCAGATTAAAAATATTAATAAACTATTAATCTCAAATAAAAGAATAATAATTTACGAATTTCAAATACCAAGATAAAAGAATAATTGTTGGAAGACTTTTTCATGTTATAATCTGCACTTCAAAACGTAGTAAGATTATTCACTGTAGAGAAATAAGTCGTTCACTTCACGCCCTATTTTGATTAAGCTGGATAAATGGTAGGCATTAAGCTGTGCTTTTGTTTGTAATGCAAAGTTATATCGAAATTGTGGAACAAATAAATAAATTTAAAATTATAAATACATTTTTCTCATACATGGGTTTTCTATAAATCTAACAGGTGGTAGAAAAGCTCCTAGTTTGCTATCCTGCAAATAGAAGCTGGAAAGAAAAAGGAGCGTGTCCTTAATGTTTGACTCAATGATTATCGTTAGTCTTAGCAAGGAGGCATAAAAAGTTAGTTGCTTTAATTCCCTTAATTTAATTTCCCTCTACTAATTATTTTTGGGATACCACATAACAGTTTATCATTGAAACTCGTTCATCCTAAAAAAACCAAAGACGCATTATGAAATAATCCTTTGTCTTAATATAAAAATGAATACAAATTTCAATTTTTAATAATTAAAACATTGAAAGTCGTTGATTATTGGTTTTTAGCTAGTTATTTTTATATACAAACTTCTCGTAACGCCCAATACAGCTGTTTTCAGCGTTTGAACTGCTGCTTCTATTTATTTAAGAAAAGAAGGAACATGTATTAAAAATAAAAAAAAAACAAAAATCCTCAACAATTACCTCTATTCTTTGAGTATAATTAATTATGTCAATTAAATGGATTAGTAATATATGATTTGGATGGCTTCAAAGTGGAAAAGTTGCATTTGCTTACAACAAGTGTATCATTACATCAACTTAAACGTATCGATATACATTAATGTGCATGTATCGATATGACGGCACATCGCTAAAATTTACTTATTTGTTATTAGTCAACTTTGTTTTGAATATTCATTATTTTTATTTGTTGGTATTTAAATTTACATGGAAACCAATCTTTACTATTCCAAATATGCGCTACTCACGCGTCAAACTGAACTAATTCTGTATGCGGACAAAGGAAATTTCCCAGAAGAAATTGACAGCAATGCCAACAAATTTGGGAAATTTCTGGCTGAACCTGGAACACTGATAGAACTTATTGAAACTGAGTGTGAAAAGTGCATCATTCAATTATTGAATTTTGATAATAATACACAGAATAAATACTTCTATGAATGCAAGACAAGCAGCTTAATCAGCGTCTCCGAGGCTATCTGGCCATATATAATCAGTATTACGAATCTGGAGCGTCGCCTACGACTCGCTTCCAACAAAGAGCGAATCCCTTGGCTGAATAACTTGAAGGTCAACGATCTTGTAACAATTCCAGGGGAATGCTTTAAACGGGAAAATTCCTGCTTCGATTGTATTATACGTTATATTGGTCCTGTCGAGGAATTGAATCCCGTTGGATATTTCTTTGGATTGGAACTATTGGTGAGTATGTGGTTCAGTGAACCGGTTTGGTTTTTGTAAAAGTTTATTCGGTCTTAAACTATATAAGGATAGCGTAATGGTTCCGGCTCCAACGTAGACGCTTCTTCTGCTTTGGTTTAAGAGTATGTGGTTCGGTATGTCACGTTCCTGTTTTATTGATAAGTTTATTTAATATTAAGAAATGAAACTATATTTCCCAAACCACATTCGAATTTTTCAGTCCAAGGAAGTGATAATATCCGTCTTGTACCAATACCAAGTACATTTAGCGAGCTTAAAAATAGAGGGTCGAACTTCTCCTTTACTGAATAGTAAAGGATAGCTCTGTTACTTCACGGTATTCGCTTCGGATTCGAATTTATAGCGCTGATTGATAATGACTTTTTATAGTGTTATTTATTAATGTTTTCTTTTGTTTCTCTTTTTAGCACCTTAACAGTGGTCATTCCCCGCAAGCCAAAGATATACCATTCTCAATAAAATATTTGCAGTGTGAGCCGGCTTTATCACTCTTTACTACAGCGGACTGGTTAACTCCCATTTCGAATGAATCAAGGCATAAATTATCGGCTAGAAAATTGATAAATGATACAATTGAAAGGGTGGTTACAGCTTTAGTGCCAACAGCTTTAAATAATAATAATAATAATAGTAATAACCAACGAAGTGATAATAATAAATACAAGAAACGTTTGCCCACAGCACAATTTTACGATACGTCTCCAATAATAAGCAAGAATTCAGATAAAGCCGACTTGATTGTGCCACTGACTGACCCTTTGAAACCAGACGAAAGCATTCAAAATAAATGTAATAATACAGATTTTAAGATAACTAAAAATAACATTCCATCATCTGCTGCTGGTGATAATTCAGTGACTTTCCAAAAGAATAATCTAACTATTGAAAAAGAGTTTGGCACTTTAAAACTAAATAACAATACTAAAATGAATATCAAAGATCGTGATATTATTGTCATTAATCAGAGCGACATTGACGAGTCCACGAAGAACGAGCATAATGTTATCGTTGTTAATAATCCCCAGGATAAGAAGAATGTTGATTTAGCTGATTTGCTGGGTTCGAATTGGCCAACAAATGCCGGTGGAGCGGCAACGATCTTAAATGGACCACAATTAAAGGCAAAACTAATTGAAAAGAAGTTGGAAAAATCTCTTCCAGTCGTTACACCGTCGCTTCCCCCTTTCCAAAAAAATAAAGAGGAGCCAGTGGATAAAATATTGTCGCCTATCGAAGTTGCACCCATTAGCAATACTGGTAAGAGAAGTATATATTCTTCTTTATTATACTCTTGCGAAGGTTATTATAACTTTGTCTCGAACTATGTAATGCATTGAAAGGGGCGTCTCCGATTCCACAAAGTATTATTGATCAGCACGTTGAAGGGAGTTGATATAGCAACGTCTGTTCTGTCTGTTTTTTAACTAGATGAATTAAATTTGGTATGAGCCAATCGAACAATCAAATGCTTATTATATTTTATATATAATCTTCGGCGCGCCGAAGACAGCCTTTCCTTAGTAGTTATAATGTGATCCAAGTATTTCAAGTACTTGTTATATAATATATATCTTTACTTCTATTCACTTATAAATATTGAAGTATTCAATTGATTATAAAAAAGTTATTAATCACACATCATAAAAGTTTATAATTTTTAAGTTCTTTTATTTATACTTAAAAACTTTTTCACATCGGTCTTTTACGCGTATGTATACACATTTTATTTAAGAAATAAAGCAGAAAGAATCTACACGAGGAAGAAACTGCATATATTTTTAGAAGCTGCCTATGGCTGAGTACTAATACCTAGCGGGTATGATAGACTTTAAGAATATACTCAACTAATAGTATTTATTATTTCAAGATAAAAATAGATAAATTTACAAAACAGTTAGAGACTTTTGTATAGATCTATAAAACAGGGTATTTGTAAGTCAATCATTCGCCAGAAATGTTCCTAGTCTTATTTTGAGTGGTGTATACACATGTGCACGTTATAAATAAATTTGTCGTGCTCGATATCGGAAAGTGTTCGTATAGCAGCAATAATTAAAATATATATTTAATTTCGGTAATAATTTACATAAAAATAATAATAAACAGACTCGTAAAATCATCAAAAATAATATAAACATTCATATGCTTTTTGGTTTATTATGATTATTCAGAGATAAATATTCAGAAATTATGTACGATATTCCGTTGACTGTTTTGGAGTTTAATGCACCAAATGGAATAAGTTCTTATGAAGGTAGTATTAGTTTTATATGTGGTGCTCAGCTGAGTTTTAGAATACTTTTCTAACTAATCAGATATCTAGTGTTATGCATGTTTTCGTAGCACCCTGTAGAATCGTAATTTTATTCCAAATTCGTGCTAATTTTCCCAAAAGTTCACATCATTCATATACATCTATAATCATGTTTCCTGTTTTCATAATTCTTATTTCTTTATACACATATTTTTCAGATTTAAGCAGTTCAAATTATCAGGAATTACCTGAAATACCTGGTACTAAACTAACAATTGGTTCCCTGGTGGAAGTTTCCGATTCTGGCGCATTCGCTGATTTATATGGCGTCATTCGTTGGATTGGTATTCCTTCGGATTCGCAAAATATGCTAGTTGGAATTGAAGTTGAAGATGATCCAAATCTAAGAAGTCTTCCCACAACCGATGGAACCTATAATGGTGTTCGGTAAATACGCTTTTTCATATCTTTGAAATATGTATTTTATTATTTAATTATTTAACTTAATTTCTTGCAGATTATTTCAGTGCCGCGAAGGTGGAGCAATTTTTGTACCGCCAAATAAATGTACTAATGACCGAAGATTTGCCGAAGTAGAAGGAAATCATTCAGCAAGCATGTTGTCAACTGATACAAATGCGGTCAAGTTTGGGCACGTTGATTGTCCTTTAGTTTTGGGAGCTGTCGCTCCACTGAGTGAGTGTTTTATTAGCTTTTCCGGATACTTTCTTTTAACAACAATAAATATTTCCTCGTAGCAGCAGTAGTTATTCTACTTATGATCAACTCTTTATTTGTTTCAGGAATACACAACATAGAGGAACTGGAAGAAATATGTGGCAAATTTAAGGGTATACAAGGTCATCATAATTCATGCTATTTAGACGCAACATTGTTTTCCATGTTTACTTTTACAAGTGTATTTGACTCCATTTTATATAGAAGACCAGATGCTCAGGTAATGTGCTAAACGTATAAATAAATGTAAATCAATTCATTTATATACATATTTTTATTTTGAACAGGATATCTCACATTATAGCGCAGTTCAGAATGTTTTGCGTGATGAAATTGTTAATCCATTACGCAAAAATGTTTTCGTTCGTGCAGATCGCGTAATGAAATTGCGCAGATTTTTGGATCAACTGAGTTCGGTTAGTGGTCTTACAAGCGAGGAAAAGGATCCAGAAGAATTTTTAAACAGTTTGTTGTCTCAAATAATGAGAGTGGAGCCATTCTTAAAAGTGCGTTTCATTATTAATAATTTTTAAAATATTCTAACGACTTTATTTAATTTACAGCTGAGTTCTGGACAAGATTCTTACTTTTATCAGTTATTTGTGGAAAAGGATGAGCGACTAACATTTCCAACGGTCCAGCAATTATTTGAGCAAAGTTTCCATTCGTCCGACATTAAATTGAAAGAAGTTCCATCCTGTCTTATCATTCAAATGCCTCGGTTCGGAAAGAGTTACAAAATGTATTCACGAATTTTGCCTTCCCAAGTGCTGGATGTCACAGATATCATTGAAGACTGTAAGAAATTTATATATATTCAAAACTGATTGGAGTGGAAAGAGTAATCATATCTAATACTATAATTATGTATTTGCTTACTTTACAATTATTAAATTCCTTAGCTCCAAGGCAATGTTCAGTTTGTGGAAAGCTCGCCGAATACGAATGCCGCGAATGTTTTGGTAGTTTGCAGGCAGGCACCGGCTTGGAGTGTACGGCTTTCTGTCAAAAATGTCTGAAGACAGTTCATATGCATGCAAAAAGGTCAGTTTTCAGCTACTTATATATTTAATAAATCATTAAAAATTAATTTACGATAATTTCAGGGTAAATCATGTATCAAAAAAACTAATCGTTCCCAAGGACTTTAAAGTAATGGCTGATCATATGATTTTACCACGACTTTATATGGAGCTATTTGCTGTTGTTTGTATAGAAACATCACATTATGTATCGTTCGTTAAAGCAGGATCAGGACCCGATGCTCCTTGGTGTTTTTTCGATTCAATGGCTGATAGAAAAGGTAATTTATTGATAGATAGATTTGAAGTTACTCATTACTTCTCCATTTACTACTTTTTAGGTGAAAAGAATGGGTACAATATACCTGAAATGATATCTGTTCGGGAGTTGCCTCAGTGGTTATCTGATGAGGGCGCTCGAGCAATTAATGAAAGATATGTCAAGGACAGAGTATTACCTGAACACGCCAAGCGTTTGTTTTGCGACGCCTATATGTGTATGTACCAAAGCACGGATGTTATGATGTACCACTAAAAATATTTATTATCTATACACATATATATATTTAAAAGCATATATAATTTAAAGTAATAAAAACTTTATAATAACAATATATCAACTGTGTTTTCTTCATGGAAATTAAAAACTGGGTAAGAATTACTAACTTCTGAAATCATATATCTTTCATAACCTTTGAGGTTTAAAGTTTTCCATATGGTTTGGATAAAGTATTTTTAAATTTAACAACTTCCCTCATCACAGTTCCTCTAGAATAGATAAACAAGGAAATAAGCAAATTTATCTCAAATATAATAGAGTTTAATTTAATTTTTATAAGAATTTCAAGCATAAATTTAAATATAAGTTTATTTGCAAAAGCAAAGAGATATATTCGATTATTCGATTGCGCTCGTGTGAATATTGAGCAAATGGTATAGAAACAACCCCAACGATTAAAGAGTAAGCCACTCTCTTGCATTAAGAGAAAATTACCCTTAGTTCGTTGGCTCTCTTGCATAATTGAACTATTTACAAGCATAATTTAGATGATAATTAATATATTTATGTATGCTTACCCTGCATATTATTAATAGTTGCTTTTAATTTAAATTAAATTTGTTATTACAAAAGCTCACCTTAGTCACCCCTATAAAACCCTTTGTTTACTGGTATACATTTATACACTGTACAAAATTAACACATATTCATTGAATAGTTTTAAATGAAAGCTTAAGCTTTTATGCAAATTTATTAAACTCAATAATTAATTTCGTTTATTTAAGCGATTGCATCCTTGGAACTACAAATATACAGCCTTGTAGAGGGTACTATAATTTTTATCAGGAATTGTGTAATACATTGAAGAAAGCATTAGGACGAGTCTTTATAACCATATCTTTCGTCCTTGATAGGCAGTCTGCTGCATTCTCTCGGCCAGATTGGAATACTATATCATATAGCTGCCATAGGAAACTATCGGAAAAGGTTCTTGTGATGTTGATGAGTTTAATACTATTTAATCTATTTAATATTCCTGCAAGCAAGGAATTTTTAACATATTTTTTTCAGTGTATTTGCAGCACTTGTCGTATTTGCCGCTGAATAAAAATCCTCTCAGCATATCTCATGGCCAGCAAAGAAAGCACAGCAAAAGTCTTTTTTTTTCGCAATGCCTGAAACAACACAGTGGAACAGTAGGAATATAGGTTTCAGTCCCGGGTTGCCTGTCGCTGGGTAATGGTCTTCCATATAATATTACCTGAAAATACCAGTGTTTTTTGCGTTTTTGGCTATCATTCTCGAGTATGTATATATGTGGGTTTGTTTGTGCATATAAAACTTACACTTGTGTCTAAACGTGTTGTATGTAGCATAGTGTATATGCATGTATGTACATGCTGAAGGTTGTGCAAAGAATCTACAAAAAAAAAAGAAATAAAATTACATAGCAATATTAAAAATTACAGACATATATATGTATGTATGTATATGCGTTTTTTTTTTTGCCAAGCGAATTGCATGCTAATATGTGTGTATGTATGTATGTCGATTTATGCATATTACGTACATAAATGCAAAAAAAAAAGTAGAAACAAATACTTGTTAATTAAGTAAAGCATTATAATGATTAATGTGAAAATTTATACAAGGCAAAATCTATGTAAATATATGTATATATACGTATGTATGTGTATGTAAATATGTAGGTGTGTGCATGCCAACCAAATCAAAATTTGATTTAATTTATTTACATGTTTTCGTGTCTACAAATAAATTAAATAAATAGAAAGTGTATATATAGAGTATATACCTAAATACGTCAGGACTGTAGAGTATTTTCTTTTTTTTCTTCCGTATTTATGTAATTCAAGGAAAACAAGCAATAAGTGTGCGTATAAATGTAACGAGTATATGTAAATACATGTGTAATATATTCGCTGCTTATTTAATATATTTAATTTAATTTATTTATTTCAATTATTAAGTTAAATTAATATATGTCTTATTGATCTAGTTAAATTATTAAAATAAATATAATATAAATAAGCACATGTCAAAACATGCACATACATGTTCTTTACTAACGGTACACTATAAATATATACACACATTCACACACACACATATATATGTACGCTTGTAAATTATATCGCATACACTTATGGACATAAATATATGACCTTTTTCTGCCTATATTACATGTATTTTGGCTGAAGTGTGTTACATTAAAGACTACACATGATTATCGGCATTCCAATTTTTAAATCACACTTACGAGTATTTATTTACATTATACATACAGCACGCGTCAGTTGAATAGGTTCACCCTGCTTTAGCAAAGCGTAAATATCAAATTTCAGGATACATTTTTTTTTGTGAATAGGTTTCTCTATTTAGTTCTCTTATTTATAGTTTTATTATAATATTAATATTGTAGATTTATGTTTATTAAATTGCTTTGATATACTCGTACTAGTAATCAAATTTTTTATCAGTTTATATCTGAAGTATTTAGAAAACTAGATAACAAGCCCTTGCAGACTGAAATACAGTTCTGGCCAGTTTCTACAAAATTTCATAAAAGCTCTTTTCAATCTGAAATCTCATTCAATAAATAGAATTTATCATCAAGAGTATGATGAATGAATGATGCTCTTAGTCTAAGTGGCTTACATCATAAACTGTCCTTCAGTAACAGCTTATAAACTGTTTAAAATAGAATCAATTACACTTTGAGATACAATTTTGCGGAAGTGGAATTGAGAACAAGGCTGTACGAGTCTAAGTAGTTTTAGTTCGAGTACCATCAGATCTGAAGTGTGCTGAGAAGGTGAATCCAATAGAGAAGTGCATCTGATAAAAAGACTTAATAAAAGAGAAAACGAAATCAATGCTAAGGATTATTCAAGGGCTTTTGTTGAAGAGCTTAATCTCAAAGGATTTCTCTTCCATTATGTAACAAAGCACTACGATGAGTTTTTTGGGATATATTTTAACTTAGATAAATAAAAGAAACTATGGTTGTATATTTTTATTAATTATTATTTATATATTCTTAATCAGTAGCCAGATCCGAGTATCATAAAATACCAATTGCATTCCAAACGCAAATGGAAAATCGATTTTCCGATTTTCAAAATTTATATACCGACAGACTTTCAAGTCTCATGATATCCTTTGTTATTACAAGCTTTCAAATATTATATCGTTGGATTTTTGCTTTATTTTCAGGCTTCTCACACATTTTTTAAGTCTGTGATCATATTTCCAACATTGTGGAGGACAAAAATGGAAAATCTTCCTTTTATATCAACGCACTAACTTTTATAACCAGAAATATAGATCGTTATATCATCAATGTATATCGGTAAGTTAATTTTCAGGTAATAAAATCCACTCCTTCAATTCGATGCTTGGCTGAGTGGGAAGAGTCGGTGATTTTTTCAATATATTTTTCAGAAATACTAAAGCTATATATTTGTTTATTTCCAAGTAAAAATTTATATTTAATACTCTAAATTTATTGCATTTATTTGCAGGACATTGGTTTTCCCAGTTTTTATTAATAAATAAAAACCGATGACAAACAAAGTTGTGGAATGATGAATAATCTAAAGTAAGTTTGTATATATAATTTTATTTCTTTTACGAATTAAGAAAATTAGAAGGATTTTCTTCAGTAAGCTATAGCATACTTATTGGCGCAGAGTTTGTTAAGAGCTTGCAGGGTTTTGCCTTAGAATTTAATTATAATATAACACAAAAGTAGAATTTTAATAAATATAATCTGATTCGATTTTAATGAAAATATATAAATACACATTTATAATAAATAAAAAATTTTTCTTTAGCTTCTTACTTCCGAAACCGTCCGAAGCACACTTCGACTTGATATAACTTCAGTTCTTCGACAATTTATTTTTTAAAACATCCTGCTGGGATATTTAGAAAATGCACGCCAATGCAGCTTCTGATCGAGGAGGAGGAGGCGGATCATGGAGGCTACCACCAGATGAGACTTTACAGGTTCAAGATCCCAAAGTAAAAGATCAAGACTTAGATCTGGACGAAGGACACAACTGGCGCAGTATTATCTTCTCTCTATTAGTTATTAGTTTTGTAATAGCCGGCATAATAACAGCTATATATTTATTGGGGTAAGTGCGGATTTCAGTTTTCAATATATTGTTATATTATTTAAATATGTTTTTCCCAGCTATGTGGATGAACTATTGTATTGGTCGGGTCGCCGAATGATACTCGATGAATATCTCCAAGGAGAACTAACGCCGACAAGATTGCAGCCTTCTTGGGTAACAACGAAAAAATATGTATTCCAGTCGGATGACGGGGGACTTTCCATATTGGATACGACGACAAACTCAATAAATATATTGGTTACGAATCACACGATTCGGCAATTAAATGTTCGGGGATATCAATGCTCGCATGATCTAAAATATGTACTCTTTCGACACAATGTTAAAAAAGTAAGTTACTTTTGAATATTGTGAATAAATGAATAATAATCAATTGATTTGTTACCAACAGATATTTCAGAAATCCTTTACTGCGTTTTACACAATCTATGATGTAGATAATGATCACCATATGCCAGTAAAGTTAAAGGACTCATCGAAGGTACAAAGAACTCGTCTTCAGTATGCTGCCTGGCTGGGAAATACGACGTCAATCATTATTGTTGCTGACAATGATATATTTGTACGACAATCGCCTTCGATGGAGGAGGATATAAGAATAACAACGACAGGGCATGAAAATAATATATACAATGGAATACCAGACTGGCTCTATCAGGGTAAGTTCTCATAGAACCTTTCCTAACTTTGGAACGACTTCTACTGTAAAAAAGTAAAGCATACTTTTCGGAGTAGAATTAATCACGTTAAGATGAGACTTAAGATTTCAGAATATTCATATTCTTTTCCCTCATTTTATAGAGGAAATTTTTGATATGCCGGAGGCCATTTGGTCGTCCACTGATGGAAGCCACTTCATGTTTGCCTTATTTAATGATACTCATGTCGGGATGATGACATATCCATGGCTATCATCTGGCGCCATAATTGCTGGTAGCGGTATGACATCGGGAAGTTCATTTCCAGAAACTAAGAATGTTCGTTACCCAACGCCAGGCACTGCCAATCCAGAGGTTCAGTTATGGATAGTCGATATAACTAATTTTATGTCCATTAATAAAATGGAATTAAGGCCACCTCCCTCGCTAAATGGACAGTAAGTTTATACTAATTGATTAAAAAACAAAAACAATTTATGTTAATTATAATTTTGTTTCTTTTAAATTAGGGATTACTACCTGACATCAGCAGGTTGGGTATCCCGTAACAATCACCAAGTTTCTGTAGTTTTTATGGTGCGCTCTCAAAATTATAGTATAATCGCTACATGCTCTAAGGATCAAAATTGGACGTGTTCAGAAGTAAGTATCAAATTCGGTTATCGATTTCCACTAAAAAAAACTGTTGCCTACTTTTTGAGGTTAAGTGAAACTCCTGTATTTAATATGAACAAAACTTCTAGATTCATTCGGAACGCGCGCCTGAAGACGAATGGCTAGATATATTTCCCCATCCCGTATTTGCCCCAGATGGCAATAGCTTTTTACTACTCGCAGGTGTTCAAGAATCAGGAAATGATCATTTTACCCATATAAAACATATAACAATATCACAGCAGAGAATATCGGTAATTTCCCATGGACGCTATGAGGTATGTGCTCTGAAATAAATTGCTATAGTCTAAATTATATTAAATTTCCTAATTAAAATATTAGGTTTTAAAAATCTTGTGCTGGGATACAGCGAATCATATGGTATATTATCTGGCTACTCAGGATAAAAAGCCTGGCCAAAGGCATCTCTATTCGGTTAAGGATCCCGTGCATGATGATACTCGAAAGTAAGATTAAATTTTAGGTATTTGATATATTTGCTAGTCTAATAACTATCTTAAATTAAACAGAAGTGAACCGCAGTGTATTACGTGCGATTTAGGAGAAGCCCTTTGGAGCAGCAGATATTATTATGTAAACTGTTCCCATTTTGACGCCTTGATAACACCCTCAACTGGGATTGCAACCAGCTATGGAATTGAATTCTACATTTTAGAGTGTCAAGGTCCAGGATTACCGGTCTCAGGAGTTCATGTGCAAAAAACGCACAGCCTGGTCAAAATATTATATGATACAAGGCCTTTCTATACAGAAAGACTGCAGAAACTAGCATTACCCATTCAAAGATCATTCGAAATTCCATTACCCCACGGTAGCCGAGCTCAGGTTCAATTACTCTTACCGCCTAGCTGGAGGGAAGAGCTACGGGATGCAGCATTTCCAGTTGTTGTCGAGGTGTAAGTAGAAAGCTTTTATACTCCATAAGAAATGTTATATAATTCAAGACATCCCTTTAATTATTATCTTCACAGAAATGGTCGTCCAGGCTCTGAATCTGTTTCTGAAAAGTTTAGAATAGATTGGGGTACATATATGTCCTCAAGAAACGATGTTATCTATATACGCTTGGATGTCAGAGGAGCAAAAGGTCAAAGTAAAAAATCCCTCTACCGCCATTTGGGTGGTGTGGAAGTCCAGGATCAAATATCTGTATTGAGGTAATTTTGAAATTCAATTAAAATTTATTATATGAAAATATTGAAATACTTGTAATCCTTAAATACGCAGATATTTGCTGGATACCATAAGTTTTCTAGATGAAACAAGAGTTGGTATTTGGGGCTGGGGATATGGCGGTTATGTTACCTCAATGGTTTTGGGCACTCAACAGGATGTCTTTAAATGCGGAATATCGATTTCTCCCATAGCAGATTGGCTGTATTACAGTAAGAAGAAACTTTATTAGAAATAAAAAAGAATATAAAAGTAATTCAAACCTATTTTAGATTCTGCCTTCACTGAAAGAATACTAGGATTACCTGCTGAAAACTATAAGGGATACGTAGAAGCTGATGCAACTCAACGAGCTCGTCTTATTAAATCTAATTCCTTTTTTTTAATCCACGGCTTAGCAGATTCTACTGCACCGTATGTCCATGGTGTTCAACTAGCTAAATCACTAACGGAAGCAAATATATTATATCGATATCAGGTAAAAAACGCTATATAAAAATAAACCATATTATTTAATATACAAATATTTAACTTGAAACAAACACAATCTTCGTAGAGCTGACAATCAACATATATAAGATTTCAAATATCGATACTATCGATACAATCGATAATGTATTGTACTACTAACGAGCATCGTCGATCATACACAATCTTAAATATTATTTTAAACAATTTCTAATAAAATTTTCGAACAGACTTATGCTGATGAAGGACACGAACTTAATGGAGTATTAGAGCATGTATACTCATCTATGGAACACTACTTTGCGGAGTGCTTGAGCTTGGATCCGGATGATACCAAGCCAGATTTAGATCAAAATATGGTACCTGCTGAGTAGGAGACTTAGGAAGCTTCAATATGTAAATAGAGTAGGTTAAAAATATGTATTATTATAATATATGCAGAATTGAAACTGTTATATTATTATAATAACGTACACTGGTTGTTTTTTAATGATGGACATTTGAAACTAGAATATGTGTCTCATATAACGCTATATACTTTCATAATAATATAATATTATACATAAACATATATACCTAATACATAAAATTCACCAGATTTCGAGTTATTCGAACAGAGAATATCCTTTTTGATTGTTACTGTTGTAATTTATTATTTTTACTTTTCGTGTAATTTTTGAATGGTTAGCGAAAATACTTATATGTATACCATTTAAATTAAATTAAAAAAAAAAAGGAAACTAAAACCCAAAAATTTAAGGAGATCTCAGCTAGTACGTAAAATACTTCCAATACTAAAGTTCCATTTACTATGGAGCTCTATACATTGCTTCCTTTAATACAGATCTTCCCAAAAAAAAAAAGAAAGAAAAACAGAAATTAGTTTAAAAAGTGCGTGCTATGATTTTTGAATAAAGTTTTTTTTTTAGTAAAATATTAATTAATTAATATTTTAAGTGCTCCATATTTTGACAGAGAATTTAAAACTCATCGCAGCTTAATATCAAAAAAAGATTGTATAGTAAAATATACTAGAGACGGCAGTGGTTGTAGCAATAGAACTTCTTTACTGTTTTCAGTAATAAATTAAAATAAAATAAAGTAAAATCGAAAGAAACTGATAGAATTGATATCGAACTTTGACGTGGTTATATATGCAATTAATATTCAAAACTGAACGAAAATAAATAAAAAAAAATATATATGAAGAAAAACAATAGGAATTAAATTTTAATAAATGAGCCTTATTAAAGAGAAAAACTAAAAATGAAAATGAAAACGAAAACACATGTGAACCTATCAACATATACAAAACAAAAAAACTAGTAGGGAAAAACTAGCCTCGGCACGCCGAAGATTACATACCCTTGCAGACGGGAATAACCCGTAAAATCGACGAGCTTTGACCGATTGTTCCTATGGCAGATTTTACTTTGTGGCATCGGAAATGATTCCTCCAAAAAGAGAAAATTGTAATACCTTCTGCAAGGATATTAAAAACTAAAAAAAAAAAAAAAAAAAAATACTCGTACTCAAACTTATCATCTTAAAAAACAAAAGAAAAGAAAAGAAATATTTAAATTTATTAGGAATAATCTTGATTGCTCACTCGCTACTGAATCAAAGGTTTATATAATTCATTTATAATAGCAATATATCTTCCAAAATTTAGTACTCGTACCTTTGTTGTTAATTTGTTTTTACATTTATTTAAGATTGTTAATTAAATTATAAGTAAATAACAGCTGATTGTAACCGCACCGCCTGCCAATGTAAATGCTTACGGCAGATGCTATTGCTGCCACCCTTCCCTCCCCACAAACAATGTGTATAGATCCTTAATGTCCTAGCTACTCAATTTGGTTGTTATTTAGGCTTTCAGGCAAACAAAGGGTATACTCACAGTCGGTGTCGATTAATAGTTGTACGAGTATATTTTTGATTTGTATCAATGCAGTATATACACACAAGTATTATAAATACATACTATGTATGGGGTTTAAAGTTTAGTAATATGTATTCATAATTTCCATTAACTTCCAATACTATTTCAATTAAAAAAAACAAATATATATATATATAAAATCAAAAGAAATTTATGACTTCGCTCAGTTTTTACACATTATTCAGAACAGTTTTCCATATAGTTTATAGGATTCCATTGAAAAAAGTGAAGACTACTTTTCGGATAGTCTAAATTCTGCTCTAAAATCTAGGCTATATATTTTTCGGTGGAATTATTAAGCTTTCAATATTAATAGTTTTTGATTTCAAGCTTATTTTCATAATAATAGAATAATTTTACAACAAATCAAAGAAATGTGAGTCAATTTAATGTTTGTTTTTATTTAGCAGTTAGCTTCCAGTATAGGTTTGTAAATAGCGTCTAAGCCGACAATCTGATTGCAAAATAGAATTATTGAAGCGACTGAAAGGAAATTCAATTACCTTTCAGTCCTTTTAATAATCCTTTGCAATCAAACTTATAGAATTGCAGATAAAGAAACTATCAACTGAGTGAGGTCAATACAAAAAAAAGCAATATTTTCTTTTGAGCACTTTTGAACTTTTGATCGACCCTTGGAGTATCCCTTAATGTATAGAATAATAAACCAAAAAAATAAAAAAAAATAAAAAAAAAAACATACATACTTATACATATATATAGTATATATATACATATATATATATATACATTGTCTTAATGGCTATAATGATTGCTTCATATTAATGTTTTGTATATTGTATAATATTGGAGCATAAACTGAGTGTTTATTAAATTTTACAAGCGACTTAAAAGGAATAAATGTGAGCTTCGGATGTCCGAAGACGTCATCTTAATTTATTTATATAATAATATAAGGTAAAAATGGTGATTAGATATTTTACATCTACTCGTATGTAACATAATTGTAACTGCTACGGAATTTGTTTTACTCTTCCCTTATTTTTGAAAAAATAAAACAATTATATTTTATTTAGTAATTCACAGAATTAAATTTTAGATACTACAAAATATTTCAATACTTTTTATTATGGGATCGGGTTGGTCTTGTGTGCTGCAATCTATCTGGACAGTTTTGTCATATTCTAGGAAGTTTTGAACTCAAGTTAGTTCTACTTAATCTGGGGAACCTGATTAGATTAAAAAAATTAAAAATAAAACACGTATTTTTTTGAATCAATATTTCCTTTATTTGTTTATAAATTATTAAAAAAAAATAACATTTGTATTCTACTGCAATATAAAAGTTGCCTTAACAATAGTTTTTTTTTATTGATATTCACTTTATTCCTTTTTAATAGTGCAGAACATCAACTTCATTTAAATGGAGAGATAAACACATGAATAGGTTCAATATTTCACTTCATCTTCATTCAATATTTTACTTATACAGTATTTAATTTCCTTAGCCATATTGATTTCCTCATCTAGTTTATTCTGTAGCGTTTTATTGTTATGTTCGAGTTCTTCAATTTGTGCGATTCTTTGCTCATATAATGATTTTTCTGCTTCAATCGTTTCTTGTTCTAACTGAAGTTTCTGATTAAATTTCAATTTATGAGTTTTAAGCTGGATCACAGTCGCCACTAGGATTTGTTTGTTCTTTTCTTTGGTACTCTGTAAGCTTTGATGCTTTGATAAGAGTGTAGCATGATTTTTTTCTAGGCGTTCTTTAAGCTTTAGATTCTCTTTAAACTCGCTTAGCTTTTCGGCAGGTAACACATTCATGGCTTTCTCGATTTCATCCTTCAGTTTAATAATACCCTCGATGTCCAAGCGTCGCTCCTGGAATATTTGCTCTTGTTGTGCAATTACGGGTTTGTAGCTTTCTATTTGTGCAGCTAATCGTTTCGTCTGCCTGTTGGATAAGTTAATAAATGTTTGTACCATTAAATTATTACTTTTGCACCGATTCTACTTACTCTCTCACTTCCGCCACTTCACTATCCAGCACTACGAGCTGTTTAAGGTGTTTGACTTGGCTGCTAATTTCCGACAGATGATCATCTTTTTTTGCTAGATCTGCCTCAAGGTGCCTTGTGAGTTCGGTCTGTTCATTTAGCTTTGCCTTCGCTATGGGCAAATCTTCGCTCAGTTTATTTATATTCTCCTCACATTGTTTTCTATCAATCTTCTCCTGAGCTGCTTCTTTTTTTCTTTGCTCTAATTCGCGGCGCTTGGCTGCATTCGATGCAATCAATGCTTGACGCTCATTTAACGCTGCCATAATCGGATTTATCACTTCTTTTCTATGCATCTTGTAGAAAAACAAGTAATTGAAGAGTATATCCAGTATATTTAATGTTTTCCTTCCCACTGTAATAAATTAAATGTTTATCATATTCTCGTAGACCGTTTAAAATATAAAATAAGTAAGTTTATCCTAAAGTATGTCATACTCGAGCACTCCCGATTGAAACACTATAGAGGGGCTCACTTTCATTATTCAAGATCACGATCATTAATAATGTTAGTGGTGTATGTTTGTTAAATATAAATGAATCAATTCATACTTGGCTGTATAATATCAATAACACAAAAAATCTTTTCGGGAAATGATATTTGTACTATGGCCTCTACTTGGCGGGAGAGCTTTCCCAGGAAGGCACGCTTTTCCTTGGACATATCAGCACTCTCGTTGTCGATATTGTATGGCGGATCCACTCGAAATCCAAATGCCCGCAGGAAGTGTGTGAGTAGACGCGTAAGAAATGCTTCTGAAGGGTGCGATATATCGTTGGGGCGAACGTTCAACTCCGGAAACACGGAATTTGCTGATTTGCATACAAATTCCATTGCAGCACTGTTATTATTATTATTATTCATAATCTTGTTTATATTTATGTTCGCTTGGCGTCTTTTTCAAAGATATTCCGATAACGTTGCAGTGTTGTAAAACAGTATTAAAGTGTGGCGGTTAAGCTATCGTATAGTTGGACTACCGATACCACTATCGATTACATTTAGGTGTTGTAAAACGCGTTAATTAGCTTGCTTACACTATCGGGTAAAAATATGCTTACATTGTCGCCTGAAAGTTATTTAAGATTATTTAAATGTAAGTAATACTTTTCTAATGAAAAATAATCATTATTTAATTAAATATGTACATACTTTAGTAAATGTTTTATTTTGTATTTAAGATTTATCAGATTTTCGTTATCAGAATCAGATAAATGCTGCTTTTTATTTGATTATATTTGATTCGTTATTTATTACTTTAAAGGAATCCATGCATTTTTAATTAGTATACTGTTTTCTTCCAAAGAGTTCGGAACTAGTACCAGATTACTTACTAAGTAGTTAATACTTTCCGAACATTATCAATAATATTGAAAACTTACATTGAATTATTTTGAAAAACTTTGTTTTATTTTCATGGATAACAGCAAAAAAATATTGTATAAAATCTTGAGGATTATATCATACATCGATATAAACTATTTTTACTTATCTAATTTAACAACAATGGAGTCAAATGCATCAATTTTAAATTGTTTAAAATATATTTTCTCATTTGATCCAATAAGCATTTGATCTCCACTATAAAAATACGACGTTAAATCAAATTTAACCTTTGTATTACCGAAATTCGTAATTAATGCAAACGAATTTTTCCGTGGATAATTTCGCACAATTATAATAATATCATTATTGCTATAAGGTACTATTTGAGTATTTGGCTTATCGGCATTGGATTTGCAAAGAAAATTTTTATAAATAGATGGCGAACGTTCGCGCAAGGATATCATTCTCTTTACCATATTGAGGTTATGTGATGAGTTAACATTAATATACTGATCCGTTAAATTATATAGTTCTTCAGCCCAAAGTTGTTGATCCGTATAATTGTATTTATTGTTGTGAGCAATAGATTTTCCATTTGAATGCAAAATATTTGGTGTACCAGGTAACATAAGCTGCATAATTGTTGCAGCAAATATTTTCTTACGTACCTCCGAATTATCGGTATTATTAATGGACCATTGCACCCAAGTTTTTTCCTCACCAACAGGCATTTCCGCTAAAATCATTTTAATGCGCTCTTTCATTTTATGTGCGTCATTCTCAATATTGAGCACAATATCAACTAAATCGATATGCTCAAAGATTAAAGATGTTTCTGATTTTGTTTTAAATTTTAGTACAGATTCTTCAACAATAATAACTCGATTTTGGCCAAGTATTCGCTTCCAAGATGCTAAACATTTTAATTGGGCCGCATTTGTAAGAGTATCAATTCCTTTTAAATAAAATCCATTCACGCCATGCTCAATCCAATGATATAGGGTTTCTACAACTAAATTAATAAGTTCACCCTCATTTCTACCAGGAATTACGTGATTTAGTGGCAAATCTAATAGCAGAGTCATATTATGTGTATATAAGACATTGGCTAATTTCTTGATATCACTTAAATTTCCCAGCTCTGGTCTTATATCGTTTATAACGGAGGCATTAAAATGTCCATCATTATCTGGCACGGATGGAAAAATTGAGTTCAGCCGCACACCAGAGACACCTAAATCAGTTAAATAATCAATGCTATTTATTATTCCATTGATATCACCAATTCCATTATTATCAGTATCTTTAAAAGCAGCTGGATTTATCTCATAAAGTACACTTCCCCGGTACCAAGCAGTTCTGCAAAAAAGAACATGATATTTAAATACAATGAAATGCTCTGTTAATTTAACTTACTTTGGATTACAGTATTTGGGCATACTGACAATTTTGGCAACAATTATTGAGCACATGGCTAGGATTCCAGAAAGAAATACGAAAAATGTACATTTTCGTATAAGGGGCCAGTTCCAGGATACAAAACCAGGCGTCTCCTTTGATTTTCTTCTGTTTCCCATTAAACAATGACTGTTGGTATCCTAAAATGTTTCATAGTTAAATTTTTATGTAATATTATTTTGTATATATGTATTTCGGAGATCGTAAAAAGTTTTAATTTTTTATTTTTTTCAATATTTGATATGTATTTGTGTAATCAATATGTGTGTGTATATTACCTATCACTGGAATATATGTATTTAATTTTTTTGGAAGCTCAAGAACTTTTATAGTTTTAACGAAGAATCTCGAAAAACGAAAAACAGGACCCAACCTACCTGTCCTGTAGATTGAAGTCCATCTACTAGACTCCTTTCAGCAATCAGATGGCATGCGAGTAACCCTATTTGGTTCCCAACTCCATCAACATTTTGGAAATCCCCATTTTTTGGGCAATATACTCGTACTAAAAATATTAAATTTTAAAAGGAAAGCAAAACTACAAATCCATATGCTTACAGCAAATAAAATACACCATACATTATAATAAAAAAATAAAATAAAACAAGTTCATTTAGGGTATTAAAAACATATATAAAAAAATAAATAAAATAATAAATGCGTAGCTAATTGTCACAGAAAAGAGTGCTAAGTTTAATCGTGTTAAATAGTACAATATATTCGCTGGTGTCATAGAAATCTCTAGGGATTTTCGTTTATTTTCGTTTGATTACCAAATTCGATACCAAATTCTTTGAGATTTTAGGCCTTTAGAAAGCCCAGATAGAATATATATCTTAATGGCATAATAATACTGAATCTATAACAAAGATTACTTAATTTCGCATAGAATTAGAAATTTTGAAACCAATCCGAAGAGATTTCTGAGGCACCAAGTACTGGATTTTGGTTAAAATTACGTTGAAAGAGATTTGCGATATAGACCTTTAATAAAAATTGGCTTTCAATTACCTGATTTGTAGTCGTATTGTTGTTCTGCAGATGATGATAGTTAACATTATTGAAGAGGTTTGTTGAGGTCGATTCCATAGCATCCATGGCAATTCCAGTACTACTACCAGAAGAGCTCGAATCCGCCTTACAATCTGTATTGCTTATATTCGATGAGGTAATATCGCTGGCCACAATATTTGGGCTTAATGGGTGGGATAATAGAGCAGGACCCAAGGCGCTGCTGTTAGAGAGCAAGGGGCAAATAGAGGCCTCCTCGTCCGGTAGAAATGTAGATGTCGATGGTGACTCAAGTAAAGTTTGTGGTAGCTCGACTTCTAAGAAACTCGGCTCCGTGGATATACCTAAGTTATCCATATTGAAAGTATTTCCTAAAATAAATAAACGTAATAAATAATAAGATGAATCATTATTTCCAAAATTGCCATCGAATTTCATGAATTGAATTAAGATTTCAACCAAGAAAAAGCTTTTTTTCTTATCAATAAATTATCTATTCCTTGGCGCCTTCTAATTCTTTTGAACTATCGATACCGATACATCGCTGAGACTTTTCACACTTGGCGATATTTTTTCTTTTCCTACGGTTAAAATTGATGCTGTATTCAGACTTTTTTCTCATCCATCCATTAACATATATGTAGATACATATATATATATATTTGTATCTATACTGTGATATATCTGTGCATATTTTAAAGCATATTTTACTTTGACAGATATACTATTTTGTTGATCTGATGTATATATAACTATGGATGTATTTTATATTAAATTTAGAATTATTATTCCAGCATAATTTTATATAATACTCGCCTTTGTTAAAAATTCAATTCACTCGAATGGAAACGCGAAACTTTTAAAGCGCGCATGCGTTCTTTTGCTAGAGTTGTGATATTATCAAAAAAACACTATCGATAGCATCAAATTTTGAAACTATCATCTGCTCAATATAATTTCTCTTCAGCTTAATCAATTATTTTTGCGGATAATTTTGAATATCTAATTAGTGAACTAACGAAGAAGTGAAAGAAATTATTAAGAATAAAAATTAGCTGCCTTTTATAACACCAACATTTTTATCGTTGAGAGTAAATGATAACTAATCACTGATGAAAGCCCTCGTCAAACATTGTGAACGATTTATAATGAATTTTAGATATTTTGTGTCGGAAGTCGATATAATCATGCTACGATAATTCATTTATTAGATATTTAATCTATCACATGACTATATGTTTAGATAAGACCATTTGAAGAAATTCTAATTTATATTCGTTTGATGTTCAATTAATTGCTTGGATTTTAGATTAGTACTCATTTGTTATAGATTTTATTAATTTTGAAAGAACTAAGCTCAAAGTATCATATTCATTTAATAATAATTGCTTTCTTTTAATACATTATCAAGTGTATATAAGGGCAAAATAGACCAGGCATTTCACTCTTTATAGTATATAATTTATATATCTACTAGACTAATTCTATTCGAGAGATAGAAAAAATAGTTAAAATTATTCTCTTTCTTTTAATTGAGCTTATGCTTAAGAGAATAACTAACAAATACTCTTAACTAACATTTCTCTATTGTCATGGCAACCATATTAGTTTCATATAAGACAATATTCGTAGCGCCGAAGATTACATACCCTTGCAATCTGACCGAAGATTACGTACCCTTATTTTTACCGATTGTTTCTATAGCAGCTATGTAATATAGTAGTTCCAAGCAACAAGTTTTAAAGCTTGATTGTTCCTTAAATTGCCAGGTGATAGAGAACAGAAACAGAGAATACTTTGAAGAGAAATAGATAGACGATCTGCTGGATATGTGTCATCATCCCAGTCATTAATATATATATTTAATCGTACTTTATGCGGTCGGATATGTCTCCTTACTGGAAGAGTATCAAAGCAACAGCATTCCTTGATACAGTATTTGGTTGCTACAAACAACTTTTTCCAAATGAATATTTGTTATTCCTGTCAACAAAACAGTATACGCTCCCGACAATACTACTCCCAGTATATTTAATAATTCTTGAATTAAAGAAGATTATATTAAATAATGTCTGATATCGAAGGTCTGGGTTCATGCGATTTTGCAAATATGCCGGAACCGGATATAGAACCACCACCGGAACCGGAACAAATGGGCATTCTACCGCCTGATCATCCACTCTTGCGCAAGTTCCAACAATCCCTGAGGGAACATCTTTTGCGTACCAAACACAAGCTGGAAAATGAGATTACTGATATAAAATACCAGGTGAAAGAAAAAGAAGAACGACGCGAGGAGCAGGGCCTGGCATTATATGATATGCAAAATAAAATTGGATATCAGGAGCAACAGATTAAAGAGATATCAACACAGATTGATGAGCACATTGAAAAACGGCAAAAGGAAGAAGCTGCTGTCGAGATTATAAAGAAGGAATATGAAGAGAAAATAAAACTAACAAGAGAACAAAAGTCTCTATACAATGTGCGAATGATGGAACTAGAAGATCTACAAAGTCTGGGTAGTAATATTAAGAAATGGGCCTATGATGTCGAGGATGAAGTTAAGAATGCCAAGCGTATTGTCAGTCGGGATGCTCAGCTGCAGAAGCAGCTTTCTGAAGAGAAAAGGAAATCTGATATTCTCTTCTATCGTCTCGAAATGGAAGTAAAAAAGAAGGAAACGGAATTGCAATCCATTTGCGAGGACGAAGTAGCAATTAAAGAGGTTGTAAATGTCCTCAATATGAGTATTTCCGATGCGAATACCGATTTGGAGGCACTACAAAATGAGCATAAGCGTCTAGTACAGGCCTGGAGTGAGGTTATTATAGCAATTCAGCTACGAGATAAAATTCTATTTCAAGTTCAGGACAATATACGGTAAGTATTTGAATCAGGGAATATTATCCGATTGAAGTTCGGAACCAGAACCGATACAAGAACTGCTACTATAAATTAAATAATATATTAATTCTAATTAAATATAGAAAACAAAAGGAGTCCATAAAATTGAATTCAAATGGCGTAGAAGCAGTAAAAAAACAAATAGCACGTGAAATGGAGCTAAACAAGAAGCTGGAATCCTTTAAGCAACGCATGGCTGATGAACTGAATGTCTTGAGTCGAGATTGTAAGTCAATAAAATCTAAAATATTATTATATATTTTATTTATTTTAATTTTCTATTCGGAAGGTCAACGTGAAGTGGAAAATCTTTTGATGTTTCAATCAAAATTGGATGAGTTTCCCGAATTTTTGTCGCGAACTGAGACGGATTTACAGGAAGCCACTCGCGAGGGAAATAAATTACTTTCCGAAATTCGCAGACTTGACTTTATATTGGACAAAAATCATCAGAAGAAATTTAAAACTGAAGAAGCTATACTCAAGATAGCTCAAGATCATTTAATTACAGATAAAGCCAGTTCTTATCGCTTAAAATTATTGAATAAAGCTCAAGAACAGCGTCGCAGCGTTGATTTATCATTATCCAAAGTACAAAATCAATTGGCTTTGGCCATGCTCGATGTTGAGAAACTTCGTAGCGTATTATTCAAAAATCAAAAGGATAATGATAAGATAAAGGATAATCTGAATAATGCAGAAGCTAAATCGAATAACTTAGATGACAGTTTGAAGAAAATGCAATCGAAGCTTGACATTAAAATGCAGCGATTCGAAAAGTTAAACAGCCAAATAGAAGAAATCCAGAACGCTTATGGGGATGATGTTGGTAATCCTACGGAACTTAAGGTGAGGTTAGGTTAGGTTATATCTATAAGTTTTTTTCTGTTCAGTATTCAGTTTAAAAATTTTTTAATTTAATTTCTTTGTTTTTACACAGATCAAACAATTGGAGAAAACTATACACACTGGCGAGCATCAAATACGGGAACATCAGCAATTTTGGATAATGCTACAAAATCATTATGTGAATTTAACCCATAAAAGAAGCGATCAACTGCATGAGATTCAGGTGACTCGGAAACGTGAGTTACTTATATATTTTTTTTGAATTCAATATAATTATCAAATTCTTTTCAGAATTATCAATCATTAAGCAAAAGTCACTTAAAGTGGAGCAGGAGCTGGAAATATCGGAAAATAAGACAAGAGACTTAAAGCTAGATATTCAAAAGTTTACATCAAAACTGGAACTACTTAATGATAAGAAATATACCAAGCGAAAGAATCACGACATCGAAGAGAGTGAATACGAGCACGAACAAACTGAGCTTAGCCAAAGGCTGAAAGTAAGTAATCAGAAAATATATAGAAAACTGCGATTTTGATTTTATTATTTCAGGATACTGAAGTCAGTACATTGAAATTAGAAAAGGATATTACTGATCTGCAAAATGAAATAGAAATTAATAAGGATCTAGTGCTGGATCACCATAGAGAAGCTTTATCCTGGGAGACAAAGCACAAATTAATCGAGGAAACGATCGATTGGACGAAGACAGAGCGTTCTTTAAATGGCGAAATTGGCGCCATGAAAATCGAAATTCACAGAATGAACATTCGTTTTAGCCAATTGAAACGGGCTCAAGAGAAATTGGTTCAAGACTTGGAGCACTGCGTAATGCATCGTGAGCAGATTTTTGTAAGTGCAACGGTCAAGGAGCATGTCGATGCCAAGAAGAAAAAATTCAAAAACACATCACAGGCTCAACTGAAACTTGATGAAGTACGCAATAAAACGAAGGTTATTCAAAATGAGATAACATATATTTCCGAAAAACGTATCGTTGATGATGTCAATAATATTGAACGTATGATCTATATACTCCGAAAGATCCAAAACGATCTTAAAGAAGTTACAACAAAAGATGCCGCTATACGCGCCCAAATCGAGGATGGTATCCTGGCAAAACACGCGAATTTGGAACAGATTATACGAAAACAGAATCGGGCAAAAGCATTTCGTAAGCTTAGCAGCACGAAGGGACAACAGAAAATTGTGCGTTCGGAATTAACTATACAGCAACAATTGGAAAATCAAATTGAAGTTAACGATACCCTAATGGAAATAGTTCAGACCTTAACAAACGATTATCCCGAGAAGAAGTCGTTCTTTTCGAAACTCATTCATTACATAAAAGAATAAATTCTGTATTTATTATAGACTTGTTCTTAATAATTAAGTTAAATAAAAGCGCCTTTGGAAAACGGCTAACTGCTATATCGTGTGCGACTTTCATTGGATTAATTCGAAAGGTAAGGCTAATACCCTTTAATTTTTGTCAAGCAAAGTGTAGGCATCTTCTACCTTACAAAGTATATAACAATGACATTGATCAGGACGACGAGCTTCCCTATAAATTATAGGATAATTCGTGGTTTGCTATTCCCCATTTTAGTTAGAAGAAATCCACCCCCAACAGTAACGCCTTAGAAAACATTAATACACTTGTATATTTTGTAGTTTTTAATGATTTTTTAATGATTTTCAAGAGTTTGTTTTAACATAGATTTGAGAATTTATTAACAACGCGAAGAATCAAAAAATATGTATACTTATAGTGAATTTTTAATTAAGATAATAATTGTATTTAAAATACATATATAACTACATACAGACACCATCTCATACATGGAATGTAATTTAGCATATTTTGCTAGTTATGTTTGATTTTATTTTCTGTTATTCTTCTATTAAATTCAGAGCACATAAATACATAAATAAATGTACATCATTTTGGATGTACATTTACATAAATGTGTATGTATGTATGCACACATATATATTAGACGCACTTTTCTTTCTATTAATTATTAGATGAGCAAGAGATATTTGATTCTTGTTATAAGATGCGATAATGAAAAATTTCAATACATATATATATGTTGTGTACTATTAAGATATTTATGAATGGTACATACATATATATTAAAAAAAAAAACAAAAAAGAAGAAAATCCTTTTGGCATATTATTCAAAAAAGTGCTAGCTTACATAAATATTCGCACATTTATTGAAAGACTGTCATAACTCCCAGAAATATGATGTATGATTCATGACAGTGTTTCGAGTAAATGCGCGATTTACGTATTTGTGTGATGTTTGCATTTTCGCAAGTTTCTATTATTTTAAATTGACAAAATAGACAAATAGAGAGAACATATACATACAAGTGTTTAAATTGATAAATTCTCTAAAATACGTAGTTAAATGTTACATTTTTTGACATCCATAAACTGTTGAGAGAAAACGTGAAAAGATGATACTTTTTAATGCTCTGACACTTGACACCCATACATTAATACATATATTTCAATAATAGTTCACTAGTAAATATACACATAAATATATATATATATTTGTTTTTAAATATATTTACTAATGAATTACTTGTAGTTAATGATTATTTTGTAAACACGCAAATAACGCCAACAGACAGACAGTTTTGTAAGAGAAATGGCACACTGTTTTTTTTTTTGTTTTGTTTTTTCTTACATTTAGGATGTGAAATTGTCGGAACATATTAAAGGACATTTTTATACATTTATTTGAAAATGACAAAACTTATTGAGAGAGTGTAGATCAAATGGAGTACTTCTTATTATTCTAATAGCATAAGAACATGTAAATGCATTAGGTATACACAAATGTACATATATTTAGATAATTGTACATTTGCATATATGTATGTACGTTGATGACAGTAAATAACAATGTAAATGAAATTGTTTATAAACAGATTAATACTTGTATTTATGCTATGAATTCTTCGTTATTCGATTGTTTAAATTAAATTAAAATTTAACAGCAGATCTGCAAAGCAACATTATCATTAAATATGTTCGATATTAATAAACTTAAATCACAATTGATGATAAAATAAATTAAAATAAAACAATAAAATTTTAAAATGTGAATTATTTTATTTTTTTTTTTTGTTTGTTTGTTTTTTGTTTTTTAATAATAATTATTCTTAAAGCGCCTGTTCTGGTTGTCGTTCTTTAAATTTCAACGTTTCCTCAAATATTAATGATTTCAAAGCATCTCGAGAGATATCATCATTTTCCATATTAATGCGAAATGGTACTTCTGCGACAGGCTATAAGAAAATCAATAAATTAATGCAAATAGTAGAAAATTCTCTAGTCGAGTAAGCTCGTCTAGTCGGTAATTCCAATAAAAAGTATCCCAGCTCCCATTTCTAATCATTAGAGGTGGAACCTACGATCGAATTGATATATTTTCACTTTTATTCTGCTTCTTACTAACTTAAAATTTTTGGAATGGGTTCAGTGTATAGTGCTAATATTACCTCATCGCCAGGATCATAATACTGCTCCAAGTATGGATGTGCAAGAGCTTCCTCAACTGGAATTCGTTTGTGCGGATTAAATGTCAACATTTTACCGAGCAAATCCAAGGCCAAAGCGTCTGCATTTGGAAATAGCCTCGACCATGGCACATTTGGCTTAAAAGGCAACGACTCTAAATAATTTCGTGCCTGCAATGAAAACAGATTTAACAAAAGCACATTCAAAATAAATATCTATTGTAGGCTTATAGACTTGCCTTTTCATTAATAATACACTCCAAGTCTTCTTGTGATGGCGATCCTAATACACCAAGAATGTGATTAAGTTGATCCAAATAATGTTTTCCCGGAAATATTGGTCGATTGCTCAGCATTTCAGCCAAAATGCAGCCAACAGACCAAATATCAATCGATTTAGTATACCCCTTCGAATTAAGCATTATCTCTGGTGCCCGATACCATCGCGTTGCCACATATTCCGTAAGAAAACCAGTATGATCATGCTCCGGATCGGCAATACGTGCCAGACCAAAGTCACAAATCTATAAAAGAAAAAAACCAATTTTGTTTTAGTTTTACGTTATTCTTTTAAAAATTTAATACTCACTTTTAAATCGCACGTCTTATTTAGCAATAGGTTGCTTGGTTTAAGGTCTCGATGTAAAACGTTTGCCGAATGGATATACTTTAGACCACGCAATATCTGATACAAAAAGTAACAGATATGATCGTTACTCAGCCTCTGTAAATAAACACAAGATAATCAGGAAGGCTATTAGCAAAAAAAAGAGTATTACATCAGATTTTAACTGTTCCCGAGTCATTAGCATAAATCGGAGTGCGAGAAATCGAACAATCGGTGGCCGCATCGATAAAATCGATAGAACAAAATATCTCATTTTAATAATTTTTGAAAATTATTATATATTAAATATTGTTAAATATGTAATTACCTGCGTTTTAAGTAGTTTATACAGATCAGTCTCCATTAAGCATTGTACAATATATACATCTCTCATTTGTTCTATGCTATCTACACGCAAGATGTCTCGTATATCAATTATCTAAATATAATATTCAGAATATATATATATTAAAACTGTATAGAAAAGATTTAAATCCATTGTATTAATTACGTTTTCGTGTTTGAATCTGGTGAGAATGGTTATCTCCCTTAGAGTTCGTTGACAATACGTTTGATGTTCAAACGGAGAAATTTTTTTGATTGCAACTCTTTGGTTCGTCAACGTATCGTCAGCCGATCTATAAAAAATAAGGTAAAGTATTATAAATAAATATAAAAAAATGAGTTTATAACTAAATTGTTTATGAATCGCTTGTATAAATCTTTTTAATTACATTTCTCAACCCATTTTGCTATCGTTCACTGAAGAAAACTGGCTCATATATATAAAAATAGATATTACTGATATTCTCAAGTAGATATACGAAGATAGATTAGATAGTAATCGGTGAATTTAGTTCATTTTATTGCTACTTAAGTGTGGACTTAGTTTTATCTCTTTCCTTTCCTGTAGCTTCAATCTCTTCCACATTATATAAAAAACGTCTTTCCCCTTTCCATAAGATTATCACGAATCAAATTAGTTCTGTTGAAAGTATATTTATTTATTACGCGATCGTAATCAAATCAAAAGATTAGATAAGGAACCTGCTAAAATTTGTATATGTCGAATTTTTAGAGTATTATCTGTAGGAACAGGATGTTTACTCTATTTCCCTGCTTCCTCACCGCTAATTTCATTTTTCTTAGGAAATCAACTCAACTGTTTAATCGCGGAGTCTAGACGAGGTTGTTGTTTTTGCCTAGTGAAGTAGTGTCTTTGTACCATAATATATACCTATTGTAATTCTAATGGTTTAGCTTAACAAACTAAAGGAGGACATATACCCTCTAAACAAGCAAGCAAACAAATAAGCTATCGGTTCTTCGGACAAAAAAAAAGGGTACTTGGTACACCAGACTAAATACCTATTTTAATACAGGGCACATGACCGAAAGTATAAAAATTTTAACTATATTTGTACTACAGGCAAAGGATATTTTAAACATTCATCCTCCTTGCCTGTTACATCTATACAGGGTATTAGAGGGTTGAATCCTTTTCTTTGCTATTTACAATGCTTAACATGCATTTGTATATTGTTTGAACAGGGTATGTAAGGGAAGCTACACTAAATATATACACCGTATGGGCAACACTTTGAATTTGTATTAAAGCATCTGCCTCCTTGCTTGTTGAATGTATGTATACAGGGTGTTTCGGGGGGTTGGGGGCTACTTACACCACCATCCCATATGCGCCTTCACCGATGTATGTTAATTTGCGGTACCGTGGTCCAACCTCGAATATTTGGCCTCGAATTACTTCGGCGTTGGGATGTGGGGCAGCCAAGGCGGCAGCGCCCTCAGCCGTCGCAGCAGCAGCGCCTACAGCAGCAGCAGCAGCAGCGTTTGCCTCCGCCATTTTATGCACGCGATTTGTTAGTCTAAAATTTAATATACAAAATAAATTGCATTTTTAATAAAATAAGAAAAAAAATTAAGTAGTAAAGAAATAAAAAAAAAAATGATAACAATTACTTGAATTTACATGAACTTTTGGAGATGTGGAAAATGTATCTATTATTTTTTTTGTAGGGGGACAACACCCGAGCCTGAGCCTTAGGCTTTTTAATTCGATTTTGTATAGTTTTTGCGACTTGCAAGCGGAATTAATGAATTAAATACGTTATTACACATATATTCACACTATTCGGATTTAATGTATATTTGGTTGATTATTTACTGCCAATTTTCTTTTAATCTTATTCATTTGCACGATTTCGATTCATTTATATGTACATATGTATTAGGGATGTACATACAAAATTATATTTATCGAACACCTTTCAATTCGCGATGCAAGCTAATCGATTTTTTATTTTCGTGAGATGCGTCAATCAATATAAAATTTTTAGTATATTTTTTTATGAAAAAAAATAAAAAAAAAAATAGAAAATATTTTTAAATCTATTTGTAACATAATTTATACATTATACATTTATTTTTAATATACAATGATCTATTTAAAAAAAAAAGTTTAAATAATAAAGAAACGATTGTAAAACAAAGAAGAAAATATTTTCACTATAATTTACTTTGTCATATTCCAAAAAATTGAGAAAATAAAAATATACAAAAAATTGCAAATGCAAATAGTCTACTTATACTAAGAAACATAACATAGATAGAAAAAATAATTATTTATAGTTTAGCTCAACACATTAAAATTGAGTTGCTATTTAACATTTTTCAACATATGAAAAAGCTAGGGTTGATCAAACCTATAAATTTTTAAGTATGTATAAGTTTTATTGAATATCAGAGATCTTATGCTTCGCCAATAAACCTTTACTCATTGTTATTAAATGTTATAACATACAAATTGACAAATTTATATTATATTTTTAACAAAGCAGACAGCATTATTTATATACAGTGCAATTGCAAGGCAAATATATAAAAATTTATTATAAATATAAATAATTCTATATATAGTATTAGCGAGGGATTTCATTAGTGTTTCATTCCATGGTTCCAAAATTATAGTAGCACGTAAACTAATACATGCATTCATTAATATCGATAAGTCTATCGATAAGCATTGCAATTAGCATAAGCCAAATTGTGTTTGCTCGCAACAATAAGCAGAAAAGTCTATAAGGAAAATTACTGTGCATAATAATATTTCATAATCAAGAAGAAAGCGTCAAGAGTCAAGTGATTCGTATATCTATTATATATCCATAAATATATTAAAAATACATATGTACAAAGTGCTTATGCTAATTTTAAACCAGCAAATGAAATATACAAATATGTCTCGATTAATGGATTCTGAACATTTATAAAAAGTGTGACCTCAGTGTTGAAAAGTTGTGGATAAAAATAACAACTAATAAAAGGGAGCAGAAGAAAGAAGGAAAGAAAAAGCTAAAAGCAAATAATCGCAGAATATTTGACGCCATTTTATTTCTGTGTACTCCTTGATACGAAGGTCGTGCACACAAGCTTGCATATATATATATATATACTTATATATATATATAAAAACCTGCTGACAAATACTCACACACAAATTGTATGCGTGATTGTTGTTACACAACAAAAAAAGTCTTGAAATAAACAAAGAAAAAAAAAAAGCGAAGAGAAGGCGGCTGAAACTATCAATTTTAAATTGAAATAATAATACAAATTTTGTTGAAGTGTAATGTTATTGAAGCAGTGCAGAGTTCAGCAAATTTCCAATATTATTGAGAAGAGAGTCGCAGTCAAAAAAAGAATCGCCGTCCATCCGAGTACCATGTTTCACATAATTCCATTCTGGGCCATGAATCAAGGATCAAGAGTTGTTAGTCAACCTATAAGAATCGATACGCCGAGAATATCGATAAGAACAACTTGCTGCGCTTAAGTTGCCTTAGTTCCCGTTATATTTGGGTAAACAAAAAGTAATAAAACCGTGTGACCGTCAAGTCGATAAATTTGATTCTTCCGCATTTCGATTATTTACTCTCGAAATTGTTTTCTCACGAGTGTTTTTATTTGGTGGCGCGAAATTTGTATTGTTGCCTAATCGCTCGTTCCTTGCACCCTTTGGAGCGTTGATTATTGAGGGGGAACGCGAAACAAGCGGAACTTGTTAGAACTAACATGAAGTTATTGGAGAGCTCTCGCTTCGAAGCGATCAACAATGCTCTTTCCACACAATCTGGTGGCATCACTATTTGTGGACGCTTAGAAAGCTACTCCTGGTAAGATAATCTTATTCTTTATTAATTTTTTTAAAATTATTCATTTAACCATATTGATAACGCTGTATGCGGGAGGTAACAGCCGCAATAGCTTAGCTTTTTAGTGGATATCTTTTGTTTTAGTTGTACCTTCCTCAAATGTTAACAACTTTTAATGAAGAAGAGACAAAATAGTCTTTTTCTGAAATAAAGTATTTGTTATCGATAGTATCGATTGTTTTTATTGTTTCTGGCTCTCTGAGGAAGGAAACTAACATCCTAAAGATTTGAGTTGAGATTGGACAGCGAGTTGGCGTATAACATTTTATACTCTCTAACATTTTTCTACAATTTATTATTTTGTTTCTTTGTTTTTTAAGCAAAATGGTAGCAGCTGAAAAGGTACTTTACAAGCGATTTACCGCAGAGACACACGGACATGATCTGCAAGCGTTGTCGCCACCACAGACTTTAACAGATATTTCGCCGAACTTTCACCGGAATAACAGTCACTCCGGCGATGAAGGCGTCATTCTGTGTGACACGATCTCTCGCAAGACTCTATTTTATTTGATTGCAACATTGAATGCCTCGTTTGAGCCTGATTATGATTTTTCAGACGCAAAGGTAAAAAAAAACATATACAAAATTGTTCATTGTGATTATAATTCTATATCTTTTACAGTCGCATGAATTTAGTAAGGAGCCTTCTTTGCCTTGGGTTATGGACGCAGTTCATTCAAACTTATCAGCCTTAGCTGGGGATCAATACCAGGGTTTACGTCAGCCCATGTGGTCTGCCGTTGATGACGAGGTGAACTTATCGGATTGCGATATATACAGCTATAATCCGGACTTAAGTTCTGATCCTTTTGGAGAACCCGGCTGCTTGTGGTCTTTCAATTATTTTTTCTACAATAAGAAGCTAAAGCGTATTGTATTCTTCACCAGCCGAGCTGTGAAGTATGTATGATACATAATATTCTATCCATATGAAAATTTATTAAATATTTGCCATTTTCTTAATTTCAGCTCGCTTTATGCTGCAGAAACATCTGATTTTGCAATGGAAGATTTATATTAAAAAACATTAAACGTTGTAGTCTTTGGACAATACTTTCATCTTTTTTTTATCGTAAAATTAGTGATCGCTTTATTATGGATTCTGAATTTATGCATCAACCATTCACTAAACGCATCACTTAATTTCTGATTTATAGTTTAAACATACAAAACATGTAATATTTAATCAAGTATTCTACTCAAAACGTTAAAATAAAATAAACATATGTAAGTTTATATCAACTACTTTGTACCACTGTTTCCCTCTTCGTTATCAGTTTTCTTGGGTTCAGCATCTTCCTTTTTGCTTTTACTTTGGGTCTGTGCTGCTGCAGAAGGTGCCATTATTTGCTTTAACTTCTGTAAGAGCTCAGGATCTTCGAAGGTTAGCAAAATTGTGGCGTACTGAAAAGAAATAGTAAAGATATAGGAGTTAATAAAATTGAGATACTTCTAAAATAAAGAGAAATCAGCCATTATAATTGACTCAAAAAAAAAATCAGTTTAAAGGAAAAGTTCGTGTTGGGATTTTCTTTGTTCTTCTTTGGATTTGATAATCCTTCTATTGTCTGTAGCAATTCTAGTTCTGACTAGGTTTACTGAGCGGTTTAAGCCGAACCGGTCTGAATCCGAATTATTGGTCCATCTCGCAATAAGCCATAAGGTGAACCAGAAGTCAGTGATGAAAATCTTAAATTCTAAATGAATTTACAGGGTATAAAAGGCTTACTTCTGCAAATATGGGGTATGAACTTTTTTGAAGCACACTGTTCCCCAAAAAATTGGAAGTTAATAGTTTAGCCAAATTTTTCCAATCTCTTGTCAACATGCACTTGCGAGCTAATCGAAGTTTTTCTCGGGATTCTGAACCCCCTCCATGGTAGTTTAATTTGTAATGAATTGGTGGAGTACACGATATATTTTTGTTTAACCAGAATTCATCATTTGTATTATTGGCAATTTCTAGAGTGCGTTTTAGAACCTCTTTCGGTATGCGGCGTGGTGGAAATTTCGAAGGTTGAAATTTCACCTCAATATTATTCTCGTAGTTTTTTCCCTTCTTCGACTTTGCAGTTGGTTTCATTGCGTCTCTGAGAATAAACTATTAATAATTAGAAAATCATAATTTAATTGTAATTTTATAATAAATACTTACTTAATTCAAAAATGTTTTGCTTTTAAAATTAAGAAAATGAACACCTGAGAATATTAGGTTTTACCTAGGGATGCGTACTGAAGCTAGGGATGGGTTCTCAAAGGAATCGATATTTATTAAATGTTATTTATATTTTTTTTTATCGATATCAACATCGGCATATCTGTTATTAAGTCACTGTGACTGGGAAATACCGTGAAATGCCAGAGAGTAATATTCACAGACAAACATTATTCAAATAGGTAATAGCCGTTATAACTAATGAAAAAAGTTGTTAAGAAAGTATGTGTATGTGATATTTCAAATAAATGGTTAGAGCTGTTTTAGTGATATTTCCAGATTTCTTTATATAAATACGTGATTCACTTCACTAGTTTATGTTGCAGTAGCAGTGGTAAAATACCAAACTGTCATCGCTAGAGCATCGCCCACCGCTATTATCAACAATATTCCGGAAATTTTGTTGTTTGCTCCGCCATTCAACGAAAGTAATAATAAACAAATATATATTTCGCAGAATATTGATTTCTATAATTTTAACAACGCCTATTAACATGAAACTGAATTCCATTTTGTGTATAGTAACAAAGAAAAGAGTTATTTATAATCGTATCAATTAATATATTATTGTGTGTTGAATAGGAATAAATATGGATTTTGAAGCGGATTTACCATCACCATCTTATGGTTCCGAGATTTCATATAGCGATATTATATCTATGGATGCGGATGATATTTGCTTCGCACAAATAAAAGATGAGATAACTGTGGAGGATGAGATAATAACAGAGACAACATTTGCGGAATTGAACATAGAGGAGTTACATGAAGACGAAGAAATTCCCGAGGAAGTAATATACCATCAAGTTGAAGTGGGAATAAATGTGGAAGCGCCCGAAGAAGATTCTTCGAAGGATAATAATAATCATGATAATATTATCGGCGAAATGTGTGAGCTGCAACGAACAGAAGTTGAACCTGAATCGGAAATATCGGATGCTTTAAATGATCATAATTATACTTCACACGAGTTTGTAACGACTCAGCCAAAATTGGACGTTAAGGATATCCTCTTGAGTCAAATTGTTTCTAATGGAACTGTTCCACCAAATGTTTCAAATTTTATTGATAACACAATTAACCAAATCAAATTACTTCAACTTGAAAATGCGGACAAAGCGAATGAAACAATTGAAACAACTGAAACAACCGAAGTAGGCGAAACGAAAGCAATAACTACATTTGAATGTTCAACAGAAAATAAAAAGCAAAACGACGATAATATGACTTTGCCCAACGATTGTTCTGAACCTCTGGAAGTTGAGGCTAATGATGAATACTTTGAAAGTCTATATAAAAATGAAACTGAACAGAAAATGGTATCGAAAAGCAATCTAACAGATACAACAGATTTCGCCAAGGAATTTTATAATGAATGCAATGCTATGACAACACTAACGGAAGAAGAATATAAAACTTTTATATCAGAAAAAATTAAAAAACTACAAAAAATAGCCAATATTTTAAATACAAGCGATCAGTCTGTGCAAACATTTTCAAAAAGTTCCCTAAAGAAAAGGCGCAGAATAAATCATAAGGCCAAAAGGAATCTTTTCAATTCCGATTCTTCGGATTCATCAAATATAGATAGTGAATCCGCAGACAGTTTTGATGATGACCAAAACAATGATTTATCAAGTGAAAAGAAATCTTTGGCCAGGCCATGTTTAAAAAAGCGAGAGGTTGAATATGACGATGGCATTGATCTTTCAAAATATATTAAACTAGACATTCCGAATAAAAAATGTCGAGAAGTGTCGTGTGACTTTGAAAATAAAGATAAAGATGCAGCTAATTCTTGTTCATCCGAGGATAATAATACGGATAAAGAAATTGATAGGTTTGTATAATCGATAATATCGATGGTTCTTTCATCGATGTTTTAATAATAATAACATTCTTTTATTTAAGGCTTATCAATTTAAATGCCTTGAAAAAACGTCATGGACATACTAGCAATGTTCAACCAAAAGACAAACAAAAGCCAAAAACATTAAGTACAAAACCTGTAAATAATCTCAACGAATTGGATGACGATTTGGAAATGTCAGGCACTGATAATAGTTTCAAAGAAGTGAGTATATGTATGTATAGTTTATATAAAACTCGAACAGGACATCAACTACTAATTACACTAGGCAATTATGTAAATTTTGGCAGAAACGTGACATTTCGTGTTATTAAAATTGGTTGCCTAATGTTATGTGTGCCATATAAAGCTGTTAAATAATCGATACTATCGATACATTAAAAATGTTCTTATTGTATTCGACTTTTACGTCGATTTTTTGATAGCTTTTATTGAAAAAATATTCTTTTATCAATTTTAAAAAAACAATCCTTTTTTTAGAGTGAAGAAGAAGTCATCACGGAAAATCAATATCTATCACGATTTAATGAACAAATTAAAATGCAATTATTAAATGAATCAAATAGTGACTCTGGACTATCGGATCAAAGTGATTATAATCTCTCAAAAGAAGCATCCTCTTCAGAGGATGAAACAAAAGCCGATGTTGTAGATAAGTTTCTTCAAGTGTTCAATTGCGAGAACGACGATGTCCCTAAAGAAGACTCACTTAACGAGTCTAAAGAAAGTAAATTTGATCTTGAAGGCATAACAAAAGAATCTGATAGCTTTGAAGTAAGCGACGAGGTTTGGAATGATGATCTTTTACAGAAAAAGAGATCGAAAAAATCTTTGGAAAAACTCTTAGCAGAAGCCGAAAAACGTAATCAAAATGAGGAAATTGTTCTTAGTTCAGAAAGTGAATATTCAGACGCTGAAAAGGAAGCCGTAGAAGAGAAAACAAGACTTATTAAGCCAATGCTTCGTATGGATCAGCTGGCAAACGAGACAAGAGCTGCGCAAAAATCGGAAAGTGAACGAATACGAAGGCTTGATAAGAAACATGTGATACTGTCGAAGGCAGTTAAAAACAATTCGGGCAATTTAAATAAATCTGGTTTAATTTTGGACTATATTGAAAAAACAAAAACATTTATCAAAGTTGATGAGGAAATAGTTAAACAATTAAAACCCCATCAAATTGATGGCATCAAATTCATGTATGATTCATGTTATGGTGGCATTGATCATGCCAAGAAAAACACTGGATCTGGTTGTATTTTGGCCCATTGTATGGGTCTTGGCAAAACGCTTCAAGTAAATAATTATTATATCTCTGAAAGTATAAATTATATATATGTTCTTTTGTAAATATTTAGTTAATAGCTTTGCTAAACACAGTGATTACTTATAAGGAACTAAATACATCAAAAGTTCTTGTCCTGTGCCCAAAGAGTACGGTGATGAATTGGGCTGATGAGCTTCAACGCTGGTTGGGTCCATTAAAGAGCAAAACTCCAATTAAAGTATTTGTTTTTCCGGATTCCTCGTAAGCTTTAAACATTTTTTATATATTTTTAAAATAACAGCATTAATTTCTTTATTTCAGTGATATTGCAGAGAAATTGCGTGTTTTGGAACAATGGTCCTTATCATCGGCAAATAAAGCGGGTTGCTTGCTGGTGGGATATGAGGCTTTTCGTACACTGGTATTTTATCATTCGTATAAAAACAGAGGCAATTTGAGTTCCGCAAAACTAGAGAGCATTCGAGATAAAGTTAATAAGTACCTACTGCAACCTGGTAAATAATAAATTGTATACAACTGAAGGAAACGTTAAACTTTTGTTTTTTCAGGTGCGGATCTTGTTGTTTGTGATGAGGGTCATATCATAAAGAATAGCAAGTCTGCTATAAGTCTTGCTGTGGCCAAAATAATAACACCCAAGCGTATTATTTTAACTGGCACTCCAATTCAAAATAATCTTAAAGAATGTATGTTTTTTCCATAGTACACATATTAGAGCCTTTATAAAAAATGTATTTTTTCAGATTACAGTATGGTCAACTTTATAAAACCACTGTACCTTGGTACTGAAAAAGAATTTGCTAATTTATATGCAAATCCAATTAAAAATGGACAGCATAAGGACTCAAGTAAAAAGGATATTACAGTTATGAAGCAAAGATCATATGTTCTACATAAGAAGTTATCCAAGTTCGTACAGGTATGAGAACATAATGAGAATTTATTTATATATTGAGAATAATATTTATATATTAACTGTTTACTTATGTTTCAGCGAAAAGAAGCCGAGTTACTGAAGACATTTTTGCCTCAAAAGTTTGAATATGTTCTCTTTATTCCAATGACTGCTGTTCAGGTAATTCCTTCTGCTTGAATAATGTTTCTCTTAAATTAACTTTTTTAACGTTTTTAATTTATTGTAGAACACGCTTTATGAATATATCTTGGAAGCCATAGCAAGCCGTGGAGATAGTCGGGGAAAAAGTCTTATTACAGATTATACTGTATTGCGAAAGGTAAGAGTATTATTAAAATGTGAATACTATAAATTAAATGATTATTCTCACCAGATCTGGACACATCCGAAAGTCTTGGAGGATGCTTGGAAAAATGCGAATATGGTAATTAATTAACTTCTGGTTTTAATAAATATAATATAAATTTTACTAACAGCAAAAGAACCGGAAAGAAACAAAGAAAGTTGGATGTCCGCACTCCGATGATGATCAACCTGATGATATTTACGATAGTCAAACTGGTCTTATTTCTGTAACAAATGATTGGTGGCGAAAGTATCTATCGAAAAAAGACTTGGAGACAATAATGCCAAGTAATAAGCTTCGAACAATGTTTTCCATTCTTCGCATGTGTGAGGAAAAAGGCGAAAAATGGTGAATTTTCTTTAGTAAATCTAAAGGTTCCTACCACAAATTTACCTAATTTAATTTATGCTTGATTTCAGTTTGATTTTCTCTGCTTTCGTCGCCGTATTGAATGTGGTGGAATACTTTTTTAAAAAAATTACTGAATGTGATCCTGAAATATTACAACACATACGTAAGTTAATTATAATTATTGCGTACTTTAAATAAATTAATCTTTCATGTGTTAATTTAGATGCGCCGACTAGCTTAAAAACAACAAATACTTGGATAAATGGACAAGATTATTATAGGCTAGATGGCAAAACGCCGAAAAATATACGACATGAAATGATTAAAAGATTTAATAGTGAATCCAATAGGAGAGCACGAGTTTTTCTCATATCTGCTAAAGCCGGTGGACAGGGAATAAATTTAATTGGAGCAAACCGTGTAATAATATTGGATACTTCGTGGAATCCATCAAATGATCAGCAAAACATTTTCCGTATATTTCGGCTGGGCCAGAAAAAGAATTGTTACATATATCGTTTGATAGCAATGGTAGGCCTTAAATCAAATATCTATTTTAATGATTATTACAATTAATGATAATATAAACTATTCATAAACAGGGCACCATGGAGGAAAAGGTCTACTCTCGTTCCGTTACAAAGCAAGCAATGAGCTTTCGAGTTGTAGATGAACAACAAATCGATAGGCATTATAATATGGCGGAATTGGCGGAACTCTATACGTAATATTCTTGAATCGAAGATTGTTTTAATTATGTATTTTAATTGTAATACTTTCTACTTTACTTAGATTAACAAATCCCAAGCAAAGCGAAAGAACAATGCCTCTTCTACCAAAGGATACGATATTGGCTCATTTACTACGACAATCCGAATTGGTTTATAAATATCATGAACACGATAGTCTTTTAGAAAATAAAGTGGAACAAGAATTGAGTGAACAAGAAAAGGCTGATGCTTGGGATACATATGAAAGAGAACAACAAATGAATTTGGGTAAGTTATTATGTACTTATTTCTGTGTGGACATTAATTTATATTTATTTTATTTATATTCCATTAACTAGCTCAACAAGAAGGCTTAACTGCTGATAAGTAAGTTTTTTTTTCACTCCCAATTTATATAAATTTATAATCAAATTTTCCTATATAATTTAATTACAGGATGCAAAATCCTGCTCTAAATCCAAAACTGAATCCATATTTGGGTGCTGTTCCAAGTCTGGATGTAAGTGGCTAGCTTTCAAAATTAAATATAAGCACTAATTTTAATTACTTGTTTTAGATGCAATCACTTTTGAACTACAGACTACAGCAATCCGTTTCAATGATGCCACAGTATAATTATGGATTGAATGGATTAAGTCAAAATTATATAGATACTTTAAATTTGTATCAAAAATTTTCGTCAATGCGTTATCCTGATATGTTGAATGAAGCCGGCTTTAATCCATCGCCGTTTGGTGTTATGAATCCGGCAAATCTAAATCCTATGCAGCCGAATGCTCCAATTATGCCAAACCTGCAAGCCGTTCCTCCAACTAATAAATCTCACAGTAGAGATTTTGGAATGTTTGATCCGCAAAATGCCAGAAATAACGTCATAGGACAGCAACAGCTTCATCATTCAATTTCACAACAAGAAGCAGCTGCAGTGGCAGCTGCCGCTGCCGCAGCTTCACTTGCCAATTCAACCGCAAATACAAATGCCAATAATATGCTCTCAAATCTGGGCCGATATAAACAGATGCTTGAAAATCCTTTGACCAGTTTATTGAATTATTCAGCACAAAGCTATGCACCACCCGCTCAAGCTGAAAATTTACAAGCAAGCTTAAAGGCAAGTGCGATATATGGTCAAAAAGTAGCAGATGCAGCAGCTGCGGCTGCAGCAGCAGCGGCAGCAGCAGAGAACTTGCACAAAAAAGATAAAACAACAAAATTAAAATCAAGTCATGAACAAAATATGACTCAAAGAGGTGCTATAACGCCACCAAGTGCGCCAGTTACGCCCTCAGTTGATCTAACAATATCGGCGCCAGTTACCCTGACTGGGCCCAATCCTTTTGCAAAGAATCTTATGCCTCCTTCAAAAAAAAGTGTAGTACATACCACAGGAGGCACAGTTGATCTCACCACACCGCCATCTATGCCGACGCCGCATGTTTCGGTTAATTTGGTAAAAAATTCTTCGCATATGAAGAAAGCGCCAGCATTGCCCAACATGCAGCGGCAAATAAATCTAGCTATGCAAAGTGAGGATGATAAAAACTCGAAAAACGCAAAGGCAGCCAATGTTAGTTATCCGCCGAGATATTCAAATGATAGAGGATCGACTTTATCAAAGGATTTCCTGAAAAGCAATGCTGAAATGCAAATTATACCAACAACAAGTCCTCCGGGCACAATAAGCATTACAAAGCAGCTGAATGAAATGTCTCCCAGTATTTCTCTAACGGCTGTTAATCCCTTAACAGAAAAATCAAAATCTCGCACACAAGTTATGCCAAAAAATTCGAGTTCTGTATTGAGTACAAGTACATCAAATTTTAAACCTAAAAAATCATCAAATTCCAATATTTTTTCCCTATCCAAATCAACTTCACCAGCAGTTTTAGCAACCACAAAAAATCCCTTGGCTAAGGACAAATCATTGCCAGTCTCATTTCCACAATCAAAGAAAACACCGACGGATTTATCTGCACTTTTCAAACCCGATATAAGTAAAACCTTACTAACCCCAGCTAAAACGGGCAGCGGAAAAAAAATAACGAATTCTGATCCATCGAATTTGGCCAAAAAGACTGGCCACGAATCGATAGCAAACGCTTTTAAAGCATTATCAGATTCTCTGGTAGCAAATAAAACAACTGTGACAGAATCACCTTATAAAGTAAAACCTATAAATAATCCACAGACTTCTATTGTAAATATACGCTCTACAAACAGCTCGAATAATGATCTAACAACGGATATAAATTTGGGGTGAGGATTGCATATTTTATTTGTTATCGAAGTACTATCGATTATTGTTTTTTAATATATTATTAATTTATTGAATTTCAGAGAACACATGCAAAATTTTGTAAGAAAAAGGTCAGCTGACAGTCCCAAGCCGAACAACACCAATATCAAACGAACTAAAGTATGAGATGGCAGCATGAATTATAATATATAATTTTAGTTAGGAAAGTAAATAAAAAAGCTGTTCTAAATATATTAATAATAACATTGTGATGAAGGAACTCTGTATGATATAACTTAAAACTTAACCTTCAAAGCATATTAACAATTCTGCAGTTTAATGCACCCATTTCTCTAGATTCGTCTAAATTAATACGAATACAGTTTTGGAATCTAATTTAGTATTAAGTCTTGTAAATTTGTGTAAATGTTATTTATTGGAATTCGCTCGTTTTTAATAGTGAATCATAAAAATAAATAAATAAATTATTTTTATGAATAAAAAAGTCACAAAAATAAATGTTTTTCTTTCAATAAATTTTGCTCAAAAACCAGCTCGGAGTTTCGACATTTCCTCAACCTTGAACTGAATTTATTAAAGGCTTTATTTCTCATCTTTAAATTGAATTTTATTAGAAAAGTTTAGAGAGAAAATCATTAAAAAAGTTGAGCTATAATTTTAGCGTGTAATTGAATACTGCTCCACAAAGTAGGCTACACATTTTTTTCTGCGGAACTTGTATCAAATGGCAAACGAAATCATCAAAGGGATATCCACATAATTATATACATATATATATACAAACATACATATATATATAGATAAGACTATTATTATTTACTGTGCAAACAGATGATTTCTTATCAGAGCACCTTTTGGATGCTGCTTTGTTCGGAGTATAAAAGCTTTCAGCTTTGATATTGTTATACTAGGAGTAAGCGCGTACGCGTAGGACAAAGCACAGCATCTGCGCAGAGGAACGCGCATAATCTACTATGCTCGAGCGTATATCCGCTCCGGGGATACTCTGTCAAAAGCTTCTGGTGGATGTGTCAGTCAGCGAAAACTCGTCGGGAGAGTCAGTCATACTATATAGTCAAAAAAAAAAAAAATAAAGGAGGATTGTTTTGCGAGTGCGAGAGCGACAAAATAGTACAACATGAGTTTTTAATATAAAATTTTATGTTTATAGATGGAAGCCCATAGTACATATTGTATGTATGTATGCTGCGAAAATTGTTGTGTGCCAAAAAAAAGTGCTAAAGTTTAAAGTGTTTTCACCATGTAAGCTCTATAGGAATTATTAGAAGCTTTACTTTAAATTCAAAAAAAAAAAAAAAAAAACACCGGCAGCTACAGCATTTTTATAATTAAGTTTATGTAACGACGAATGTCTCAAGCGGAAATTATACTAAAATTAAATTGGGTAAATATGGAAACTTTCTCTTTTATTTAAAACATTTCTATTTACTTTCAACAAATCTCTCTCGCATAATTTTGATAAGAATTATGATAACAGCGTTCGTTTTGATAATCATATTGTCACATGCGATGCATAACTAATAATTATAACGGTTTCGCGACAAAATATTCTCTCCTCTCTCTCTCTCTTAATACACCTACTTATTTCTCTTAACAAAGAGCGGCAATAAGCTATAATGTTTTTGTATATATTTACGCCAAGTGCTTATTATAACACCGTATAACCGTATAATCACAGTGAAATTAGCACTTGATTAAGAGTGGAGCTATTCAAAATTGTAACACATTCGATGCCCCCTCCCCCCCTCACACACACACACACACTCACTTGCGCCTCACTGTTGTATTGAAAATAAAAACAAAACATGCTAATCGTCCTTTGAGATTCCTGTTATTTTCTCTTTCTGATTAAATACCAGATACAAGACTTAATTGCTTTCTCCATTTGCCTTTATGACAGCTAAATTAATTAATGCCTTATCAGATAAAAAACCAAGCAAATGTTTATTCAATTTCATTTTTGTAATTCATGACATAGAAATATATATATATATATTCTATATATAACGATTCTAATTTGACTCGGTTGAGTCCTCTAGAGAATCTTCTACAAGTTTCAAATTTATTTTGACTGCAGGCTCCATTGGCTCTAGCAAAATATATTTCAATGCACCTCCAAAAGGTATGCTATATATTTGTTGTGAACTTTATTTTAAAGTTTAAATAAACTCCAGCATTATTTTAAGACCAAATAAAAAATCTTTTCTTAATTAAGATCATAAATATTGGATTTACTGCACTGAAAGATTCAGCTAAAAATTCCAAAAATTCATTGCTAAAAAACAGAATATGATAGTTTTTAAATACTATTAAAATAATGTTAAGAACTTTTTTAAGAACTTGTATTTAAAGAACTGAAAAATTTAAATTAAAATGAGAATTTCTTAAATATTATATTTATATTAGTATAAAATATTTATATGATACTTAATCAATAAGTATTAATTATATTCATTTTCTCTTACAGAAAAGTAAAGCGGAAGTTAAACTTGGATAATATTTGAAATTGATGATAAAACGTGACTAGGAACGACTGAAGCGGATCACAAAATGACTTATCTGTCTGAAGAGCAGTGGAAATCATTATTTTTATTTCAAGTTATATTCACATTATGCTTTACTGCAAGTACTACAGGTAAGATAATTAATTTCTTTTCTTGATTATCTAGTTATAAAGGTATATAATATGAGTGCCTAAATCTAAATCTGAACAGTTTACATTTAAAGGAACTCGTGGAGAGTATTTATAATACTACAATATTACTTAAAGAGAGTATATATAATACTACATTATTCTCAATAATTTAAAATGTATATATATAATTTAAAATTTGTAAAACTGAACAAAATCAATTTTGACAGCTAAGCGCTACTCGTTAAGATTGCGTGCAGGATCTTGCATGATATAAGGCTTGCGTGCAAGGAGAGCATGCAAGAAATTTACACCATTTTCAATTTACACTTCACAGAAATGATTATTACATTAAATCTCACGAAATATATAAAGTATCTATCAATTCGACGTCATTAATTAATATTATTTTATTACTAGTAAGGAAAATTGTTGTTCAATTTACTGTTCCAATGGCCATTTTTCTCCCGAGAAATAAAAATGGTTTCCATATTTTGTATGACAGCTGTATGATATATATGTCCGATCCGTATACCCTTTACTCAAGATAGATTGTATTGCAGCGTATCCTATAGTCGAGTTGACTTCCTTTTTTAGTTCTTTCAATTCTGTTTCCTTTTGGTCCTCTAATGAATTGCATAGCTTATCAGAGGCAGCATAAATTCCTGACCAATTAATATTCGTTTATATTGGGATACATATCGCAGTCCCTCCGGTGTGGCAGGTAGGAGGAGTAAGAGAAAGGACCTCTTATTCTGCATTTTCTAACGTTTCTACAATGGTTTTATGGAAAATATATCTATGTATCTATGTGAATGGATAGCTATATGTGAGAGTTTTGACAAGATTTGTTTCTCATCTAATTGGGAACATATTGCAAAACTTTAACGAAGATGTACCAGATTCTCGAGTGGTCAGTTGTAAATTTGTAAAGAATTTTAAGAGCAAGCGGCACTTGCTTTTGGTTACCTTTTGAGTTGGGCTCTTATGCAATCCCTGCTTTGGGTAGATTAATTAAATTGGGTACAGAAAGCTGACCTTTTAAAAGCAGCTGCCAGTTTGCCTTCAATGCTCGAACTTCAATGTTTAATTAGCGGCATTCCAGGTTTAAATTAGTAAATTTCCTTTTTTTATATTTGAAATTAAAGATGTACTTTTTATTCAAGACAAAGGGGACAAAGCAGTTGTCTCATTTATCCTTTTATCCTTCAAATCTAGTTTAAATTATCAGAAGAAGCTACGGAATAACCTACATATTATTTTTATAGATAGCTCCTCTTCTTCGCCTTAAATTCTAAAGAGAATCGTTTAAAATATTTAATGTATAAATACTTTTTATATAAATTATAACTACTCGAAGGACATTTGTGGTTTTCTCTTGAATTACGCTTCGAAACATTAAGACACTTCATTATCTAGATAAAAGCTTTCAAGCCGAAAGCATTTCGAATAATTAAGTCAAGGATTCTTTTAAATAGAGATCAAATTGGAGTGATTAAAACGTTTATCCCAGTGCAGACATTCTATGCAAAGGACTTATCGCGATGTATCTTAGAATAGAAGAGAAAAGCTTTTGCTGTCTGCCTCTGCTCCTGCCTGGGAAATTATTCAGAATTTGCGATGTTCTTTCTGTGAAAAAAGGGTGGTTCAGGCTGGTTCCGGCTGCTTCAGCTCGTCGCATTTATTTAAACAGTTCTGTTGAGTGCTTGAGCTAATTGCTTGAAAACGAACCCAGTAAACAACACCGGCGTTTTACCTCCTTTTTTTTTTTTTTCTTTTTTTGTTTAAGGCTTCAGTGCTTTCATCATCATTTCTAAGATTTGTTTGTGGAAGGCTTTCCCCTAATTACAAATGCTTGGCTATGCTCTGAAGTCTTTAAAAGAAATGAAATCTATAAGACATTGGGTAGAAAATTGTGGTAGCTGGTTCTAGCCGGCTTAGCCCGAGTCAAGGATTTCTTTAAATGTTATCTTTAAACTATAAAATAGCAATTTTTCTTTCCCTAAATTTTGTGGAACTCGTAAGGAAACTAGCTTAGTGTTTAATTGGACATATTAACATATTTTTAATAATATTTCAATAATAATTAAATATAAGCATTGAAATATACTCTTCTTTTTCAATTTACTTGCAGAAATATCAAATTATTTTGACACTCAAGGACCGAGCTTTTCAGTGGAGCCGCCAAGTAGAATTGAATTTATGAACACGGCTGGAAACACGGCTAATTGCATTGCTCATGGAAATCCTGTACCAAATATTCAGTGGCTGGATAAAGAAAATAATCCAATTACGTCTATATCAAAGGTTCGAGAATTTCCTTTCTTTATTACGATATATTTCTCTTCTTAAAGAATTTCCTTTCAATCCTTTTTTGAAGCTTAGAATAGCACTCCTATAGCTTCTTATATACGACAGAAAACATTTATTTATCTTTTATTATTAAATTTTATAAACGTATTTTAGGTGCGGCATATTTTGGCCAACAGCTCATTACATTTCCCGCCATTTTCCGCTGAAGAGTTTCGACAGGACGTCCACTGGTCGGTATATCGCTGCTCGGCGTCCAATAGTGTGGGCACCATCATATCCAGAGATGTGATTGTTAAAGCAGGTAATTATTGATTATTTTAATTTTATTTAATTTTTATAATATTATCAATAAGGCTGTTAACTTGGTCAGGTAAGTGTGGTTCGAACCAGCTGCCCAAAAGTATTAAAAAAAACATTCTTGAACTAAAAGTTTCCTTAGAAAAAACAAGCAAGTAAAGCCTTGTTTCAGCATTTCCAAAATATATACTTCTCTTTCCAAGTACCGACTGTACATGTTGGATTACTATATCATATATCTGATGTTCCTATATAGTAATCCGATAAGTACAGTGCCGACATATCTAGTCCATACGAAGTTTCCTTAAGCCCAAAAACTAGTTTGCATTCTATGCAAGGACAGACCGACAGATGAATATAATTATATAGTCTTATCCCCCTGATTAGTATCTATATATACATATACTTTATACGATCGGAGATCTCTCATTTCATCATAAAATTTTAATACCCTTTGAAAGGGCATAAGTAAATCATTCTTAAACGGAAGCTTTATGACGAAAGGATAATCTTCAATCCTTGCTGCTAGACAAACTAACACCCCTAACTAAGGTTACTTAAAGTATTTGGCTAAATCTTAATCAAATTTAATTTGTAACTTAATTAACGAGTAAATAAATAAACACAGAATATGCTCGTACTTAATTTGTTGTACCAATAAAAACCTGAGGTTGCCGTGTGCATTGCGGTGAGATTTTGAGTGCCAGCAGACTCCCAGCAATTAGCTTTTTATTTTATTTCTAGCCATTGTCAGGCTACGTTTTGTTGTAGCTTTTAATTGCAACAAGTTTTTAATATAATAAAGTGCCAAATGTACCAAAAAAAAGTTTCGGTGTACCAACGTATGAATAAACTAGCAGCTTTTGGTACAAGTGTACCACTTGTGGCATACATACAGACATGCTACAGTGGTATACAACCTATTTTAAAAGTAAAAATCAAATATAAATTTTAGCTGATTTTTTTTTAAATTATAAGCAAGCTTTGAGAGTGGTTTACAGCCGAACCGGTTCGAACCCTCAAATTCGACTATTTTTCTAAATTAAAACGCACCATGTACCAAACCAGCTGTCCTAAATATAGCCAGAGGAGAAGCTGAACAGAACCAATATTTTTACATTTTCAACAGGCTGTGTACCACTGTGCGCTCTCACGTATGCATGTGTATGTACGTACGCCGACGAAATAGAAAGACGAATGTGCAGAATCACCAAAAAAAAGAAAAAAAAAAAAAGATACTGTATATTTTTTTTTCGACTATGCGTCGTCCACATGCAAACGGAGAAAATGGAAAAACAAAAGCAAACATTTGCACAAAGCAATAATGCGTGCATGTGTGTGTGTGAGCGTATGTGTGTGTGTATGTGCATGCATGTACATGTCCATGTAGATCTACATATGACGTACACATGTGCATGCACGGACATGCACAAGAGCACATGTGCATGGTACATACACATGGGCGTAGCCAGGATCGCAGCTAGGGGGGGATGGTGGACATATGTGGGGCCTGGCCAGCGAGCTTATGGCATTAGAAAAGAAATAAATAAGAACATTTATATACAAATTGGGGTTCCGGTTGAGGAAAGACATGTGGAAGTTAGACTTTTGTACAGGTTGAACTATTAAAATCCATTAAAAAAATACTAGCAATATTTAGTAAAGTAAATAAAACTTTTTTTTATATTCCGACTTTTATCTTTTCTAACTCCAAGTTTTTTTTAATCAAATATAACAAAGCCTAAATTAAATATTTTTGACTGAAACTATTAACTAGTTACAGATCCTCTCGGGTTTTTAGTTTATAATGAATTTCACTGCGAAAACTAAAGCCCACTTTTAGGATCTACTAAAAACTAGGCTAGAAATGTTTTAAATTAAAATAGGCAGAGACTCAATAAAGAAATTTGAAATAAAAAAATGTTTTTGCGATAGAGAATTGCAGTGAACTTCAGAAATATTAATGAAATAAAAGTTCTTTCCTCTTAAATATGGCCAAAAGTAGAAATAGGATCTCCCTTTGTGATGCTAAATCACTTAAATTAAGTAGTTTATTTTAACCACATAGAGGGGGACAGAGAAAGGGGGGTACCGGGTCTACGCCCCTGTTCATGTATATGTAGATATTTTGTACACTTAACAATAGAGCTGCAGCTGTAGTTTGGGCGCATGACCAAACTTTCAGGTATTCACATCCGACGGACCAAAATTTCAAATTTCAAGTAAAATGAATTTTTCGCATGTCTGTTATTGATGCTTACCATGGACGAAAAGTTTGCAATTAGAATTTTTTTTTTTTTTTTTGTGCAACGCAGTTTACATTCGTTTGTTAATTTGCTAGTCCGGTTTTTTTTTTGTTGGTTGTTTTTATTCAATTTCGTACCAAAAAGGGAAAGACTTGAAATGTACAAAAATTTACATATAAATCTATGTACAGTTTTGCTTGCTTTAAAGTTTGTTTATCTGAGATGTTTGAAATTTAAAATTTAGTATGAATTTATATTCCGCAAATTAAGTATGCAGATCAGGTTATTGAATATACATATAATAAATTATTTAAGCATAAAATCAATCAATGTAAAACAGTTTCTCAAGCCTAAACGAAAAAAGTGTAGCATACTTTCAAGCGCAGCATTAAAATAAGCTGTCGAAAAGGTTCTAAGCAAGCCTGAGCTGCCCTTTAATAAGCTACCTTCTATTGCAGTGGTTTATCAGCATTATGAGCCGGAAGTGCAAAATCCTGGCGGATTCATTGGCAGCAATGTGCTAATTAAATGCAATATTCCATCGTTTGTTAAGGAATATGTAACAGTCACATCCTGGCTGCAGGAGCCCAACTTTAATATCTATCCCTCCCTAGAGGGTGGTAAGTTTAGCTTAACTGCAAATTCAAGAGAATATTATTATTGTTAATTATTTTATTATAGATGGTAAAACGCATATGCTACCCACTGGAGAACTTTTAATATATAATATTACCAGAAATGACTCCCAAAAGATATATCGTTGCCGCACACATCACAAGCTAACACAGGACTCGATAGTCAGCAGCAATGCGGGTAAAATTCAATTAACGGGTAAGTAAAACCATTTCAGGATTAGATAAAAGCCCATCCTAATTAATTAAGATAACACTAGTGAGAATTTAATTCGCTTCGGTTAATTCTCATTTGCGAAAAGTGCCTGAATGTTGTAGTTTATTGCGCTGTGTTTGTATCCTTTGCCGCAGCAGCAGATATCTCAAGCACTAAAATAGAAATGCTGTTTTTTAAAGCTTTTCAAAGCTACCACAGAAAAAACATTCAAGGATTATATATGAGGCGAATATCTGGAAGATATATCAGAAATTCTGATCCGACTGCCAATAGATTTTTCTAAAATATTATGAGAATTTGTGCCTCTACTTTCTAATCCACGGAAAAGTATTACAATGTTTTTTTTATACGTTAAAAATCTCTCAACTCTGTCGGAAAGGGTATTAAAGCCTTCGGCTAGTTGATGATAGACTCTAATTTTAGTATGTAATTTGATTTTGTCAACGCAGACGAACATAATCTAATCAAGCCGCGGCATGAGATGTCAGTGCTGACGGGATGACAGTTTCTAACCCACTTTTTAAGGGTTTTTATGGTTGTTTTGGGCTCCCTTTTACTATGCGAATTATATCAGAGAATAACAGTGTAACAGACTTTTAGCTGCAGTTCTGAAAATAGGTCGGATTCGCGTTTACAAAATTTTGTTGACTTTTTATTTGAACGGGCAAAAAGTAAATGGCAATTTGCCTTGTATATCCGCAAATAGAGCGAATTAAATTGGGTGAATTAAGTATTTATTTAAAATAAAATATTTGCTAAAGGTTTTTTAAGACTCTTCTGCTTTTATTTTAAATGTTCTGTAGAAATGCGAGAGCTGGTTCCACCCATAATGAATGATAAGACAGTTGCGATAACAGCCAGAGTTGGAGATCCATTGGTTCTGCCCTGTGTGGCCTATGCAAATCCGCAGCCTACTTACAGGTAAGTTAATAAAAAGAAGCTACTTTTATATTAAAGAACAGCATTTCAGACTGTTAAATAAATGAAAAAATTTTAAGTCAAGCACCCAGAACTTTAGTTCAGAGTGGAATTCTATTTAGGATTGAACTCCATTTGAAAAATTGATATTCAACACATAGCAAAGATTTCATTTTGGTAGTTTTAATTAAACACCTGAAACAAGCGACGAAAATGTATCTCTAGAATTAATTCGAAACTGGAATTCGGAGTGCATGCCACATTCTAATTAATTCGCCAGAAATTGCTAGCATACTTTTTGGAGCAGGTTTAAACAACGCTTTTAATGCGCTCCTAAAAGTATGCTGTATTTATTCAAACTGAAAGAGAGAAAGTTTCTTTAAAATAATAGTTTATCTAGCGCTCTCTTTAAATCAATATTGTTGCTAAATTTAAACGAATATGCAGCATTATTTATGTAGGAATATTAAATTTAAATCAGCCAGTAACCTAATACTTTCTATATATTTTCTTGTATCTGCTATTTCTCATACAAGTTTGCTTTGATTTTCTCTCTCTTTGCGCAAATAAATTTTCTTTTTGTTGCCCTAAGCTATTTTTTTGCAATTGAATTTTCTCAGAAATCTTAGTGTGATATCCTTTGCAATTGTTTTTTTTTTTTATGTTTTTTTGCTGTCTGTGTGCTGAAGGGTATTAATGATTTGGATTGCTTAGAAGTGAGTGTTTTTAAGGAGATTCAGGGGTGTTTTAAAGATGAAAATAAAGAACGATTTTTAATCAGAATTGCAAACCTCAACCCTGACCTTTAATCAACATTAAATGCTTTTATCAGGACTCATTATAAAAAGCAAATGACTTGATAGGCATCACTGCTGTTTTGTGGTGGTGGAACAGGCACTGGCCCAGGACAGAACAAGGACTTGATTACGAGCACTTCTACTTTGAGAAAACGAGGAGAGATTCTGTACTCTTTTAACATGTATGTGTTATATATGTGCATGTATGTAGATATATTAAATTCAGCATGTCAATGCACTCAAGCATATCAACTGAATTTGTTTCATTTGCTTGCCTTTTTCAAGTACCATGTTTGGTCTGGTCTGGGTCGTTTTTTCCCGTTGCGGTGGAACGTCTCCGAGTCGAGCTGAGTCGAGTCGAGTCGAGTCGAGGCGAGTCGAGCCGAGCCCGATAGGCTAAGCACAGCTCTCTGACAACTTCACTTAAATGATGTGGTGGCTTCCACTCCTTCTCCTAAATCTACTCTATATTTGTCGGTTTCAACATACATACAATCATACATACACACATGTGTGTATCCACAGCATATATACACACACACACACACTCACACATACACTTCTGTTGTATCCAACCATATGCATACTCACACTCACACACATTGAAACACAGATCCAAGCGTTTAGTCGTCAACGACGCACTGTGGGCAATCAAGCAGAAAAACGCTGTAAAATCGATTGGGGAGTGGGGAATAGATATTTATAGATTTTACACTAACGGAAATATTATTACAGTTATTCAATAGAGAAAGAAAAAGACGCAACTTAAAAAAGAAAAGCAAAAATCTAGTACCGTTTTTGGATTTAAATTCATAATAAACATTTTTTAAAAATACAAAGAAAAGTATTGATATATTTCCTGGTATTTTCCAAACAATTAGATTTTTTTAAAGTTTATATTTTTTAATCTTCTTTTCAATATTTAGAATAATATTTTTTTTGTTATTTTTAAACCATTTCAGCTTATCCAAATATAGTTGTTAACATTAAAAAAAAACATGAAAATATATGTCAGAAATTTAAAAAAAAATAAAATAAAATAAAAAAAATTATTGATTCCAAACTTTAAACTTTTTAAAAATATCCAAATTTATCAATACGTTCTGTATTCTATTTATTTAATTATTTTTTTTATTTTTTTTATTTTTTTTTTAGTTTTAGTATATCGAATTGGTGAAAGGGTTAAGCGCATTTGCTCCACTGTGCGGTGTTAGGGTTTGCTTTGTTTTATTTGCGATGTTCTCCTCTTGAATTTTTCTGCATGATGTTTTTCTTTGGCTTGTGACTTTGTGGTGTGTGTGTGTGTGTGTGTGTGTGTCTGTGTATGCATGCATATGTGCACATACATGAATATATATTTTTATATATATATATACATACATACATAGAAATATGCATGTACATTTCTACATGTAGGACTTTTTAAGGGGATAAGTATGAAAAGTACGCTGCAAAATTGCGAGTCCGTACTTGACGTTCATGACCAAATACATGTATATATATACATACATACATACACATACACATACATATGTGTATATATGTATGCATGAAAGTTTAACTTCAAATAAATATATGTACATATGTGTGTGTGTGTGTGAGTGTGTGTGTATGAAGTGATAATGAGAATACGGTGGGGAGCCTTTTCATTTCTTTTCCTTACTTAAATGGAAATATATAAATTCGTGCAGGCATATAAAGAAATACGACATCTAAAGCAGAAATAAATGCAAAAGAGTTTAAAAATTATTTAAATTTGTTCATATTTTAGTAACAGCAGCCAATAAAATGTATATTATATCTCTGAGTTTTGAGTAACGTGTATTATCATAAGTCTTAAACATCCTTTGAGGACACTTGGACAGGTCGTTCATAATAAGTAGAAAATGGGGGGATTTTGGACAGCTTGTTCATAATATTTGCTACTGTAATCAGTAAAAACCGGGAAGGGGGGGGGGCTGTCACGTTCCCTTAATAAAACTGTCATTTATATAACTCATAACTATTTCGTATATAGACTTGTATCGGGCAATAAATAAAAAGAAACACCGCAAAAGTTATATACGCTGCCAGCTTTGGAATGTTGCGTACATTTTTGCATATAGAAAAAGTATTGGTAAAAAATGCCGTCAAATTGGGTCATGTAAAACGACCAAAAAACGAAAAAAAAGAAAATATTATATGTCTGAAACAATTCAGAAAAAAAACATGATATTTGGAATATAGGCAATATGCAAGGACTAAAAAACAACGGGCAGAACATAACAGTACCTGCTACAAAAGAAGTTTAAATTACACAGAATTCTGTATTTTTTCTGTGGAATTCATTCTGTAGGACCAACCAGTACAAAATCTTTCTTTTGTCTGAAACAACGGGAAAGGAAATAACAGTGGCTTTCACAAAAGAAGTTTGAATTATTAAACTTACAAAGAATTACATTTTTTTCTTTGTGGAATTCATTCTTTCGGAAAAATCCTTTCTTATTTTACTATTTTCTCTGAAACAAAGGGGAAGAAAATAACAGTGCCTTCCACAAAAGAAGTTTAAATTATTAAACTTCCACAGAATTAATAATTTTTTTGCGGAATTCATCCTGTTGGGAAAATCCTTTCTTATTTTATTATTTTGTCTGAAACAAAGGGACAGAGCCTTCTATGAAAGATATTTAAATGATTAAAATTAAAAAACAGAAACCAATATTTTTCGTGGAATTCATGCTGTAGAACAAACCAATACAAACCTTTTTTTATTGAAGAAAAAAAATAATATTGAGAGAAGATATTTGGGGTTTTAATTCAGAAAGTAAATAACTTTAAATATTAAAATAAAAAGCTTTTTAAATTCCACATAATTATCATTTCAGGTGGCATACAACACGCTCGAGCAATGAAGAATCCATGCAGCATATGCTGGCCACGGGACGAGCAAAAATCAAGGACGGAACTCTCATTATCTCAGCTGTGGCCAAATCAGATAATGGCAAATTCTTTTGTACCGTCACCAATTCCGAGGGAAGTGAAACGCTAGAGGTGGAACTATCGGTATCATCGCCTTTGACTGTTAGTGTCCAGCCCCGCCAACAGACTGTTAATCTTGGTCATACCGCTGATTTAGTGAGTAAAGTGACCTATATTTGATATGGTTATAGTTGTAGCATAAATCCCTTATCGGAGCTTTGTAGATTTGCAGCACGTCCGGATTTCCCAAACAACACATATCCTGGTTTAAGGATGGTAAGACACTGCGATCCGGCGCTAGAGTACGAACTTTGACCAAGGAGCACATACGGATTACATCTATCGTCAAGGAGGACAAGGGAATGTATCAGTGTATTGTCAAGAATGATTTGGAATCAACTCAAAGCTCGGCAGAGTTAAGATTGGGAGGTATGAATAATTTATAGAGCCTACTTTTTGGAGTCAGGCATAGCTAAGGCTTTTAAGTGGAATTCTTGTTAATTTATTATTTATTGCAGAGGTTTCCCCACAACTGCTGTACAAGTTCATTGAGCAAACTATGCAGCCAGGACCTTCCGTGTCCTTAAAATGCAGCGCCAGTGGAAATCCTACACCGAAAATTGTATGGCTCTTGGATGGATTCCCCCTGCCCAATGTGAGTTAGGACTTACGTTATATTCCTTCGTTTTTCTATAAAATAAAATCTTCTTGCTTCTCAGAATGATCGTCTTATGATTGGCCAATATGTTACCACATTTGGTGACGTCATAAGCCACGTTAATATATCAGCTGTTAAATCAGAGGACGGAGGAGATTACGAATGTAAAGCCATTTCCCGAGCTGGAGAGGTTTCCCATTCAGCCCGACTCAATATTTACGGTAGGCGTTAGAAAATATATATAAATATTTCAGGTTTTAGGAAACATTCCTTTTTGATTTTATTTATTTATTTATTATCCTTTTATTTTATTCCAGGCATGCCCTATATACGTCACATGCCAAAGCTATCAGCTGTTGCCGGCAAGGTATTCGCATTAAAATGCCCGATTGCCGGATACCCTATCGAAAGTGTTCATATTGAAAAAGGTATGCTGCGAATTTAGCAAATATTTATTTAATCCTTAAACACATTTCTGAATTATTAAGACGGCATGAGATTACCCATAAACATGTGACAACGTGTGCATAATGGAACCCTGGTTATCGATAACATCCAAAGAGCTGCCGATCAGGGAACTTATACCTGCATTGCCCGGAATAAACATAACTACACCTCTCAGCGCTCAGTGGAGGTTAAAGTGCTGGGTATGTATGATTTTTTTATAGTTAAAAAGAAGAAGAAATTTATCCTTTCGAAGGTGATATTGAATTTCACAGAAAAAATGATATAGTCTACTTTTTGGGGCTGCGCTTTAGAGCTAATTTCAAGATGATCCTAAAAGCAGACTGTACTTTTTTGTGAAAATTCGAAACAGATCTGTATAAGAGACAGGGATAACAGTATGAAAACACGGAGAGAAGTTTAAGGATATTTTTTAAATATAAAAATAGGATTTATTTTAGAAAACTCAAAGCGAAGATTTGCTAAGGTTTTACTCGCATTTTTAAGCCTTAAATTACACAAAGAAATATATAAATTGCATAAAAATCAAATTAATTTTTAAATCAAATTATGCTGAATTCCATAATATTTCTCTCCGTGTTGAATGTATTTAAAAATAGCGCTCAAATTTCGAATTAATTATACACAATTATATTAATTATTGAGGCGTACTTTATGATAAGTATGCACTCATATATATATGATTAAGTTTACAATAAATGGGGTATATAATAGATATTAATAAAGGCTGGTAAGTATGCTCTGGATTATGCATAAAAATTTATAATAATTCATTTTTTTCAGGGATATAGCTATAAAAAACACAATGCACGTGCTTAGAAATTCTATGCATTATTTATGCACGTAGCACGTTCCTTTCTCCTTGACTCTAAAAACTTATTTCTTAAGACTTTTAGGCCTTTTTATCTTTTAATTTGGATAAGTTAGGATAGGATTAGGTCTAAGATTTGGTCAAAAATTGATCAGATTAAAATACTACAGCCAAAATAGATATAAAATGCATCAGAGAAAATGTTCCATTAATATGCATGTCTCAGCGACTGGCAATGATTATTAGGATTAAGTTTTAGCATTAAATTAAAATTAATCTAATTCCTTGGAAAAAACACTGCTTTTATTGTAGAAGAGACGCTATAAAAATATATATAAATTATAGGAAAAAAAGGAAAAGTTTTAGTCTAGATTTCGGGATGATAATAAACGAAGATAATTGATAAATGAGATCTTTTATAAGAGAAATTCGAAATAATATATCTAAGTAACTTATATCAATAAGTATTATTTTAATAGTTTTTATTGCCAGTCTCTGATGAATGTTTTCTATAGGTAAATTATATCAAGGAATCTATTTTCTTTGGCATAAATCTGCAGTCTTTTATGCATATTTATTCTGAATTGTGAATGTTGATTGTCGTACTTCTTGGCACAACTGTACTTATCATCTTAATATATAGTTATGTAATTTTTTTTATCAAATTTTTTTAATACTCTATTATTAAAACTGCACAGTTCTCGATTATTTACACTGCACTTGTAACAATATAATCGCATCTGCATTTGATATTCCTCACATTTGCACCTGCACTTGCTTTGGCATCCGCGGTATACTTATTACGTTTTTTTTCCAGTGTTTCTATCGCCACAGTTGTGAGTTGTATCAGCTCCAATACTTTTTAACTGTCTCTAAAGAAAAAAAATGACTAAAAAGGGGCGAGCCAAAAGCGCGGTTTACCGTCAATTTAGCGATTTTGATTTTGGGGTCAGTTGATCATTCTTCACGGGTGTATTTATAGCTGGTCCTTTTGAAGGACATTCTCTTTATATACAGAAATATTAATATAGCACTTGTGTATCGATAGTTTCGATAGTTTTCCAATGCACCATCAGTAGGGACATATACAATAGTAATAAATGGCAGTGAGCAGCTTATTATTTAAACCTGATTGTAGAAATGTTTCTAAACAAAGAAAACTATCGATATTATCGATTGTTTTTCCGCTGTAATCAATACGTTTGCCTCAAAATGTATTTTTATACCTTAAAGCGTACTTTAAACGGGTTTTACGTGTCCGACAGAATCAATGTTAAGAAAAGGAGTTCGATATTCAGAAAAGTCAAAATCAAATTAATTTTCTGTATAATTTATGATATGAGAACCAATAGATATTCTATATATTCGATAGTATTTTTAATGCAAAGATATTCAATATATTCGATAGTATTTTCAATGCAGTTTAGAATATAATATATTTAAAATATATTTAGAATATGCCTAAAAATACTACATCCAAACACTCAAAAAAGGAGAAGGATAACTGACTCATTCACGTATATTTATATAGCCGTCTACATTGCCGCAGGTGTGGATTGAAGATGTGCCAAAATACTATATAAAAGTCTTTTAATTATCTTAATAATTTAATTTTTATCAGTGTACAGTCATCTCTCTTAGGTTCAGTCATCAAAATGACTGGGTGAACTGTTCAACCTAACCTATAAATTTCCATTCAATTTTTTAAGTAATATTTACACTATAAATTTTGAGTTTCCATTTTCTAAAGTGAAAACAAAGACAGGGTATTTAATAGACTGATAAATATATGGGAATCTTTACTTTTGTGAATCAACCGACTTTGATTCTGAAGAGGAATACATATAGACGAGTATTACGAGAGTAAAGGAATATATTAAGGCTATACCCTGTAGATATATATTGTATACTAATTTAGCTGTTGGTATTACGAGCACTGAGTATTTAATTAAATAATCTATTGAAACTTTGAAACACACACATTCAGTTCCACCCAAGATTACACCATTCTCATTCGCACGCGATCTGAACGTCGGTGACCGCACAAGTATTCAGTGCGTTATTGGCACCGGGGACCTGCCGCTTTCATTTACTTGGCTCAAGGATGGGAAACCACTGTTAGCTACAGTCTCGGCTACTGGCTCAGGCACTGGCACTGGCACTGGCACAGGGACAGGGACAGCTACAGTCGCGGCCGACAGTATTAGTGTCAGCGGTGGGCTTAAGGGTACCGGTGGCGTTGCTGTATTTACGAGCAGTAGTAATTCAGGTACCGGTTCGCATATCAATTCCGGTACCATTACCAATTCATTCGCAACGAATGACAATGGTCGTAAAGGTGGTGACAGTAACGGCCAAGTGACAATTCGCCAAAATGATGATTTTACCAGCGCCCTCAGCATCACAAGTGTGACGAGGGACCAAAGCGGCACCTATACGTGCCGCGTCCAAAACGATGCCGCCACTGTAACGCACTCTGCACAGCTCAAAGTTAATGGTACTTGTACTTGTAATGGCTTGCCTCCGTTCGTTTCGTTCCTTTTAACCGATAAATTAATTAATTAGAAATCTCAAATTATTCCTAAATTTATTACTATATATATATGTAGTTCAGTGTCGTCATTATTTAAATATTTTTATTACTTTAAAGCACCGCAAATATTCACTTACCGATAAAAACTCGCTTGAAAGTATATGCACATTTGTTATCGATAAAAATATACTAAAAAACTACTAAATAAATATAAATTAGAAATCAAAAATAAAAGCTATAACTATTGCTATATATATGTAGTCAAATTTCGAGAATATTTCAATATTTTTATTACTTTAATGCACCTTCAAATCTCAAATATACTCAAATATACAAACACGCTTGGAAATATATGCATAAAACATTTATTATCGATAACTATATAAACAAAATATAAATATATAATTTTTAAATCTCAAAATATGTTTAAATTTTGAATTATTTCATATAGCTATATGTTTTCTGAATATAAATAAATTACTTAAAAAAAAATTAGTTGAAAAAATTGTATATTTTTTATATTTTCTCACTGGTTGGTTTTTATTATTTTTATTTTATTTTATTTTTCTTATGAATTTGTTGATAATCCTTACACTCAAAAAATACTTACAAGAAATCATTTCCTGGATTTCTGATTTAAAAAATTTCTGTTCAAGTTTTAAAATATTGCTTAATGAAAACTTAGAAGATTTATTTTTAGTGTACATTTTCTTAAGTTCAAGGAAATTTTTATTTGCAGTGCACCTATTTTAAAAAAATTATTGAACTGTGAATGGAAATAATAAAGTGTGTAGTTCATCTGTGCATATACTTTTATAAGCGATTGTATATAATATTTATGTACTTGTCTGCATGAAATAGATAACATTTAGTTTTTATTCACTAAAATTCATTACTTTTAAGTCTGCATCTTGCATCAAATATATTTCTGTAAATTCGGCCTTAAGTTAAGTAAAAGTCTGATATATACTATGATAAGAGTCTCCCAAATCTGCGGGAACTAAGAATTATCAAACTAAATTTAAGAATTTTTATATATATACTCTAAATAATTGATGAGTTGATCCACCTTTTTTTTAATCGAATTTTGTTTTTTTTAAATCAATTTTTCAATATGATAATTATATGTTTGAATAGAAAATAAGTCCATACTCTTTATATATCATATTGAAATTTCTGAATCATCAACAGGCAAAAACTCGGTATACTAAAGCTTATTATAAATTAGTTTTTTTTTGACTTCTGATAAATTTTTTAATTTATTTTTAAATAGCTTAAATTAAATATTCAAATCGTATTTGAAATATCATAACCATCGCCTCAAAGAGCTTCTAACTATTTATTAAATTTTAATTTCTTAAAATGATCTTTATTTTTACAAGTGTATATCCCCCATCTATATATAGAGTTAATTTTAAAGCCCATGAATTCATAGATCATAACATTATTTATAGAGATTTGATCATCCTTTGAATTCTACACATATTTTCTAATTTGATTTTCGATTGTTTAGTTCCACCGCGAATATCCCCTTTTGCGTTTGAAGATGAAATAACAGAGGGTATGCGAACCCAGATAATGTGCTCCAGTAGCCAAGGCGATCAACCGTTTAATATAACTTGGCATAGAAATAATATGCTAATCCTCAGTAATCCAGGCATTGATAAGACCGGTTCCAGTTCCGGTTCCGGTTCCAAACAGTTAACCCCATTGGCGACGACAAACAAAGGCGAAGAGTTTTTATCACCGGATCCATCGTTGACTATCAATCAATATACCCCATTTTCCAGCATATTATCCATACATAACGTCTCCTCCTGGCATAATGGTAACTACACTTGTAGTGTTACCAATCACGCTGGCACCGTTGAATATATGGCCGTACTTTCGGTTTCGGGTAAATCAAGTGTAACTATTGTTTTCTAGAAAAGACTAACAAACCAATCTACTCGTAAAATGCCCTATAATTCTACTAAATATTGAATATTGAATATTGAATGGTAACCTTGCACAAGAACACTTCATTTCACAGCTAAATATCGTAGAAACTGCACCAGGAGGATGTTAATCACTTAGTTCGTTCACCAAAAAAAAAAAAAAAGAATGAAAATAAGCAACAAAAAATACAATGTTCCTTAAGATACACTCAAAAAAAATATGAACTAGATATTAGAAAAATTCCCATAAAAAGTTTAAAAAGAACTCAATTAAAATTATACCACAACTATTCAAAAAAAAAAAAAAAAAAAAAACTACAAAAAATTAGCTAAAAAAGGGGAATACTTTTTGAAATTTTAAAGAATATTTCCTTTAATATTCTATTTTTTTTTAGAGTGTATTTATAAAAAAAATGAAGATAATCGCCAAAAAAGAGCAGCAGAGAAGCGAATTGATTTCTTGTGAACGGTGATTTCTTCATCACAGTGTGATGAATCGCTATCGAAATAGAACCAGAGATCAGCAGATATTATTGATTGGGAGCATTATTAAATACCAAAAGTATCTTAAAATAAATATTAAAAAATACTAAAAAGACCATTGCTTCGATTCAAAAAATAATAAAAAATCTCTTAACTTGCCTTATCTTCTTTCCTTAGGTTAAAATTATAAAAGAAATAAAATCTACGTTGTAAAAAAGTATAAAAATCCTGTAGTAGGTGGAACAACGGATTAGTATCAGATCAAGATTGGAATTTTGGAAAATTGGAAATTCGGAAGCACCGAGCACTATGCACCCAGCACAACTGCACTCACATGCTTGTACATATATATCTGTGATATATAGAAGCCTACGTGAAATAAGAAATCGCATGTATAATTGATTATTTTTTATCCCAAAAAAGATAAATAAATGGCTTTAAAGTGCTTCAATTCGCTTGGTTGCATTTTAGCAGCTTTCGAAAGCTTCAGAAAATTGTTCAAGTTTTGCCCGGCGTTGCTCGAGAGAAGTCAGCATTAAAATTGTCTTTTGTTGTGTCGCTTAATATGGTCCACAACTTTTTTGTTACTCTCCAAAGTGGATTTTCCAAAACCTATCGGGTGGAACTTTCCAAAGTCCCGTCTCTCAGTAGGAAACTGTCATAAAAACTTGTTGAATATTTGTATTTATACAATTTTATGCTGTATTTTGAGTCAATCTGCCCTCACCTCAAAGAACCCACCGATTTATGATTAGAAGTTTTGAAAAATTACATTAATGTGCGAATTTTATGTAATTATTTGTGTTGGATTCGAAATTTTTCGCTGCCCTTTTGAGCCCCATAGGAACCCGTTAATAAATTTCAGCGACTTCTTATTTATTTGAAATCTTTACCAAGAATATTTACAATATTTTCAATTCAAAAATTATATATTAATGCCGGGATGAAAGCCGCTTAAGTCTGGATCTAATTTAAGTACAGTTTTCTTCCTTAGAATAAGTATATCAAAGTCATACTAAAACTATCTCATATCGCCATATTCTACAAGAAATTTTGGACTGTCTTCACATAGTCCTGGGATTTGTAATATATTTTTAGTTATATAGCGATTTCTTTACTTTTTATTTATTATATAATTGTATAAATAAAAAATGCTAGTTATTGTTGTATGCATGATTTGATTTGAAAACACTTAGATAATGCATGATAATCACGCATTGCAAATAAATTCTTAATTAAAATACATCATTATTATGAAATAGTACCACCGAGATGGATCTTAAAGCCCACCGATCAAGACGCAATCCTAGGGAATTCCGTAATCGTATCGTGTAAGGCCGACGGATTTCCAGTACCAACCATTCAATGGAAGCAATCCATAGGTATAACTAATATAGATGTTAATATAGAGGAAAAAGTAGGAGCAGCAAATATATCTATTCCAGGACATTAAGAGAAGCTTCTTTTCATATTTTTATTCTTCAAAAATTATAGAATTTTAATTGGTAGTTTATCAGAAGAAAACTATTTTTCATCCCCAAATTTCTTCTTTTTATCAATGAATTCCCATTTGATTAGGGACTTTTTTGAAGTCAGGATTAAATTTATATTTTTATTAATTTTTCCTTTTATTTAGAACAGAAAAATCCTTGCAAATCTTATAAATTTTCCCAAATTAATTCACCTTGCGGGTAATTCAATGCCTCAGATCTATTCAAAAATATATCACACAGAAAATAAATATTTCTAAATAAATTTTGGAAGGTGACTCCGGGGAATACCGAGACCTAAGCTATGCCATGGGCAATGGAAACTCACATTCCACGATAATGGTTCATACGAATGGTTCATTGATAATATCCAAGGTAAATCGGGAGCATGAGGGAAGCTATTTATGCCAGGCCAGCAATGGAATTGGAGCTGGTCTAAGCACACTGATTAAGCTGACTGTTCATGGTAAGAAAAATTGCAGATATTATTAAAGGAAACTAATATCTGTTGCTTTCTTTAGTTGGTCCTTCGGTGACGGTGGCCAAAAAGCAATTGTCCATACGACGTGGTGAACGCATAACCTTACGTTGCGAGGCCAATGGCGATCAGCCCTTGGAGATATCCTGGAGATCGAAAACCAGTCGCATTGATCCCGCTTATGATATACGCTATCACATAAAGAATTCCCCACTGGCTCGTGGTGTATCATCGGAGCTAACCATATTGCAGACGGTTCTAACAGATCGCGGCGAATATACTTGCATAGCCAATAATGCTTATGGGCGGGATAGAAGCGTTATACATGTCCAAGTCCAGGAACCACCAAACTTTCCAGTTAATCTTCATGTTAGAGATCTTGGAAGTCGATCAGTAACCTTAGCCTGGTCTCCCAATGATCAGGACTCTGTTATATTGGGTGGAGGTGGCGGTAATAATCGGGACTCTCAGCCCATTTCAAATTATATTCTACAATATAAAAAAGCTGGAGGTGAGTATAGTTTTTCAATATGATTTAAAGAGAATTATAACAGCTGTAAATATCAATATTAACCCAGATGTTTGGCATGAGCACAACAATCAAAAACTTTTGCCTGGCGACAGGACTACGGCTCAACTGGGATCGCTGCGTCCTGCACAGGTTTATCATATTCGATTATTTGCTGAGAATCATTTGGGTACCAGTGCACCCAGCGACGTTCTCTTCGTTCAAACAGACTCTGAAGTTCCCTCTGCGCCGCCACAGGATGTCAGTGCTGAGCCGCTGGGTCCACAGCAGGTGAGTTGCCCCAAAAAGTTTGCTACAAATTTTTTCTTTCTCCAAAGGGAAACTTCAAGCATTGCTGTATCTTTTTATTGTATTTTAATAAGCTTTTATTAAACATTTTATTTTCTCTTCAATAGCTGCTGATAACCTGGCGAGCTCCAGTACGAGATTCATGGAATGGCGAGCTGCTTGGCTATACAATTTCATATCAAAAGCAAAATACACCGGACAGTGTTCAGAATCACACAAAAGTTGGCAGCTTAATTACGGAAGGATTAAATGATTTTCGACTGATTGGATTAGAGAAATATACTCAGTATGGAGTAACTGTCTCTGCGTTTAATATGAAAGGCGATGGACCGCCAAGTGAAGTGGCATTGGGTCATACTTTGGAGGATGTGCCCTCGGCACCGCCCAGAACTGTGACCTGTATAGCGCTGACTGCACAGAACATACAAATATCCTGGCAGGCACCACCAAAGGAACAATCCCATGGAATAATTCAGGGCTATAAGTTGCTATATGAACCTGGTTTTCTAGAGAGCGAGTACAGTGTGCGGGAAACAAAGATTACATCGGCTCTGAGCACCGTGCTCCATGGACTGCAACCGTATACAAATTATAGTGTTCAAGTACTGGCGTATACCCGTGCTGGAGAGGGTATTTCGAGTGCGGCTGTATCCTGCATAACCGAGGAAGCGGTGCCCGATGCACCAGAACTGGTCAAATCAGCTGTTAGTACTGAATCCTCTGTGATCATCAGTTGGCTACCGCCGCGACGTCCAAACGGCTTAATTACCAAATATAATGTCTATATACGCATACTGGAAAAGGGTCAGGAATTGAAAATCCTTAAGGAAGTTTTGCCCGCACATAATCGTCACTTTGAGGCGAAGGATCTTAGTTTTCGAGAGACTTACGAATCTTGGGTCACGGCATCCACTAGAGTGGGTCAAGGGCCAAGTACTCCGGTCATTAAATTAGTTCCTAGCACCTCAATTCCAGCTGCCATTATATCCTTCAGTCAGACATTATCCGTGAATTGGCGACTGGATATAAAGTTGCCTTGCATTTTCGTTGGAAATCCCACAGCGAATTCTGAATGGAAGATATTAAATACGCGGTCTAAGAAACAATTTCAACTGGAGGTCAACAATGATAATACTCTGGTTATCCGGAATATTCAACGTACACATGAAGGCAATTATTCCTGTGTAGTCAGAAATCCCACGGGCTCCGATCATATTGTCTACCAGGTTTACGTGCAAGGTGAGAAGTGTAGAAAAATTAATAATAAATGAATAATGATTATATATAACTAAATATTCCTATAATCCTGTCAGTTCCTCCCGCTGCTCCGAGTGTCTCTGTAAATTCAGTTCATAAGAATTCGGTATCCATTCAATGGAGAGTTGATGATATTGGCGGTGCTCCCATAAAGGGCTTCACCCTGACATATAGAAGAGAGTCTGCTGAATGGGATGAGATCGAAATAGATCGGCGAATGACTTCCTATATGCTGGAAAATCTGCTCTGTGGCACTAAATATCAATTCACCATGAATACCTACAATAAAATTGGCACAAGCGCCACCAGTGCCATAGTCACAGCTCAGACCAAGGGTAAGCTATAAATAAAATATAATTTATTATTAATTAATTAATTAATTAATTAATATATATTTCATTTTCGCAAGGCAACAAACCGTTGGCACCACAAAAACATAGTTTTATACGTTCCAATACCACATCGGTTATGCTGGACTTATCCTCTTGGCAAGACGGCGGCTGCCCCATAGTTCATTTCAGCATTGAATTCAAGCATTATAAATCTTCGAGTGATTGGATTATAGTTTCGAATAAGATTGAAACAAATGTTAGTAAATGCTTTAATAATTTTAATATTTATTTATCGATAAATATATCCCAATAGAGCCGCTACAGCATCGGAGACTTGGAGCCAGGCACTGCCTATAATCTGCGGGTCACAGCAAATAATAATGCAGGGTCCACCACAAAGGAATATTACTTTGAAACACAGAATTTAATTGGCATTTCCAGTGGCCTGGATCCGGAGGATATGCCAGGAGATCCAACTCTGCTCAGCGATGCCCATTTAATAGCTGTCATTATAACATCCGTTTCCGGCACAATTCTGGCTATAATTGGAGCCTTGGCTTGCTTTAGAAATTGTATGTAATTCCTTCAAGTACACTGATAAAAAAGAGGAGGGAGTTTAATTATAGAGAAAAAAGTTTGGATATTATATAAAAGTCGATTATCAATCCATATGATTATTGTACTAAGGGGTTCTTTCGGATTGTTTCAAGTTTTTTGAGACACCGACTTATAGAACCTTCTGCTCCTTTTTTTATCAGTGTATCTATTTTCCATCTGTTTTACGAAATTCTCATTCAAATTTAATGAATATTTTCAGATCCTCGTGCTATGCTTTCTCGCAACGTGGATTCACTGAGGCCACCGGGTGGCGGTGGGCCAGATGGAAAGGATATTCAGAGTCGTGAACACTTTTATGGTACAGTACGAAAATCATGCCAGCAATCTCCACCAGAATCGGTTGCTGGACTTGAACGCATACCTGAATACTCAGAAGATATCTATCCTTACGCTACATTCCATTTACCAGAACATGAAAACCAATCCGGAAATATTCCATTGAGCTACACAGGAGGATCATCCAAATACGATTCACGCTGTGGAGATGATAATACACTGTGTAGCTCCGGGGCGAAAGGAAAACGTCCCATGTCGACTAGTGTAGGTGGAAGCAACTCAAATGCTAACCTGGCAAATGTGATAGTTGGCTCACCTGATGAACATAAAAATACTGAAAAACGACACAAGCGTCGTTCGAAAATCATTAAATCTGAATCCGAGGAATACGATAGCCTAAATAGCGATAGTGAACTGAGTGGAGATCGTGAGCAAATGCGCGATGATAATCGTAGTATTCGTGAAATTAGTGATGAAGGACTCATAGGTAAATTCTTAAAATTTAAAATTCAATTTTCTATACTCTATATTTAATATATATATATGTTTTTTTTCAGTGCATGGGAAAAAGATTCGGAATAATGGAGGAAATAGCAAAGAGAGGTCGTCTGTATTTAGCAGACCTCAACTGCATAGTAAGTTAGTACCTAATCTTTTCTCGATTTTAGATATCCATTTTTATTTTATCATAGAAAGGAAAGTTTCCGTTTTTATTTAAAATATTATTAAAAGTTAAGGGAAAGTAAAGAAGTAGCTCAATATTTAATCTATGAGTATTCCAATAGATGGACTTAGTCTTGATCCCTAGGACCTTTTAAGACTATATCTTCTATTATAATAAGTCTTCTCCTTTTATCCTTCCATATACGCCTTGATCTGTTATAATATCTCTCCTCCACTTTTGTCATTTACAACAGCATCCTGGACCCCGTTCCAATCGACTACAGGCTCTTTAACCCGACCGCAAAGCAGCAACAACGGAAATCAGCGCACCCTTGCGATGCCCAGCGGAAAGCTCTCTCAATTGCATCTGCCAAAGATACAGCCCAATATACAGATATGTCCAGAAATATATCCGGTCGTCAGCGATTCAAAAGTACCGATAGTAATACCAACAGCGGCACCCTTAATCGCGATTGTGGGGAAAACAAGGGTATCACCCGACCCATTGCCCAATCGGGGTCATATGTTGAAAAATTGAATCCACAGGATAGAGATCAGGTCGATTGTATTTCATCGATTAATTCCTATAACAAAGGCTATAGTGATAAGAATGGCAAACTCTTAATCAATCCTAGAGGAGATCAACACGATTTTAAGAGTCATCATCGTCATATTTATAGTATTGAACCGCTTGAATTACTGGGGGTAAAATCAAGAGAAACTAATAGATCCCTAGATTATCATGTCATGGAAACCCTAAGTAATGCCGAAACCTTAGCTATGGGTTCAACTATGCTTGATCACAAATTTGATTATCAAAATGAAAGTAGCTCGGAAAATATATCAAAATGTAGCGTTTTACAAAAGATCCACAAGAGTGAGCAAATCGATCACATTCTTACTGATAAACACGTTAGTCCTCCTTCAGCATTTACCGACAGGATCGGTCAAATTTAAATCTAATAGTAGTGCCCGTAGTATTCGTGATTAAACCACAAAAAAGAATCAGAAAATCTTGACAATTTTTACTATAGTAATTACGGATCTTAACATTCAACTCAATCCGCCCAATAATAACGATTGAAGCTGAATGTAATCTATATGTAAATTTGATGTAGACTCGATACGACCATTAAAAAACTACATGTAGAGTTTTCGATTTAAGGTTTCGTACCAAAACTTCGTAATGTGTAGATAGAGCTGTCAAAAAAGCAAAAACAATCGATATCAATATCGATATTATCGATTAAAAAATCAAGAATGAATATTGGATACCAGTTTCATAAGATTAAGCACGAATTTTGCAACTGTTCGTCTATTTAAATGCAAAAAGTCAATTCAAAAACTTACAATTTATCGATAGTATCGATAAAATCGGTTCTTTGGCAGCGTACATGAATTGCATTTAAGGGCATTTATCAATCCAGTGTGTATTGAGTTTATTTTAAGTGTTTAATAATGACAATATTATTTTTCTGATATTCCCAGAAAATATCATTGTTAGCTAAAGATATGTTATAAGGGTTGGCTACTGAATCCACACTCAGAGAAAAATAGTAAAGGTTTTTCATTCGATTCTGCTCCAAAAAGTAGGCTATATATATTTCTCTGCAAGATTCTTTCGAAAGTAAAAAACTAAAGAATGAATCTGAATAGTTTGTCAGTCAATTTATGGAATATTAAAGCCAAATTTTTTAATTGTGTTATTTGTGGTGCCAAATAATTTGGCTCGTTTGTTACTGCTGATCCAAGGAAACATAATATATATAGTATTCAGTCGAATATATATATATATATATATATTCTATTCACGTATCAAACAAAGTCAAAATAGTATTAGTTTATGTCGAAATATTTTTAGATTTAAGAAGCTAGAAAATTAATGTCAAATCACCTTTACAGTGATGAAAAATTTGAAATTTAAAAAGAAAAATGAAATTATGATGATGATAAAAATTATAAATTTACTTAATTTGTAACATAAACAATAGGAATGCACTTTTGTAACTCCTGATTAATGTCTATTTAATCTGCTAGTCTGGTTCCACTGTGGCATACTTTTCCATCAAAATTTTTTTTTTTATATCCACTGCCAAATGATCTGCGTTTTTCTCCATTCAAAATATCGGGAATTTCTATGTCAAAATACAAAAATGTAGAACTCTATTTGTGTTTTGCTGATGGATGGAATAATATTGAAAAATATGTTACAGTGGAGCTAGACGCGAAATTAACAATTGTTAGTAAGAAATTATTACTTTATACAACGAAGAGAGCTCTTGATGTTTGTATGTATGTTTGCCAGATAATAGACGAAATATTAATAAAAAATAATAAAAAAAATAATAATTAATTGGCAACTCGAATCACACCTAATTAAACTTAATTACAAGCGGAACACTGTGCATTGAGGCAGGTAATTTGGATCAATGTCAAAAGTATATTTAGACTGAGGCGTTAAGCTATCGAGAATTCAAGAATATTTAACAACATATTCTGATCAAATATTCTACATAATTTCTTAAAAAAAATAGAAAAACAGAAAAGCAGAAAAATAAATAAAATATTGAATTGAAAATAAATCAAAGACGTTCGTAATTGTGCTGCATTTTTTAATGCTGTTGCACTAAATACAATTACACAGGCAATTATTGCATTTTAAAATTACATAATCATATTAAATTAATCATTAAATTATAATAGACAAATATTACATAGACTATAGATATTATATATACACATAAATACATCAAAATATTGTATTATAAATCGTGTGTTATATAGAAGCAAACATACATACGAGTTATCTGTCAATACGAAAGGAAATGTCAATGATTCGCATTAAGATTGTATTTTAAACTCAAGCTCAATTTATACTGTCAATTGGAATAGGTAATTAAAATGAAGTTGTTGTAGAAAATTCACTAAAATTGACGTTTTCCTGGGTTCTAGTTATTTCCTTTATATTTTAGTCGGGAAACATTCAAAGTAAGACTCAAAAGTTGTGGGAATAGCAAGTTTTTAAATGGCTTTTATGCGGGGCAAGCTCTGAATTCTTGGTTATAAAAAGCAGCCCATAAAAAAAGCTAAACGATTAAAGCTAAATTCTAAATACTTTTTTTTAACAGTTTAGTAAATTTTCATGTGGATTTTAAGAGAAATTTTCAATACTTTTTGGTTTGTTTTATTGAATCTTTCAATATTTCAAATTCTGGGGATTCGAATTAAAAAAAAGGACTACAGCCCTAACCTAATATTATCCTTTAATGATTTCTTTACCCAGTTCCACTTTCTACAGCAATTAAAATACACTTCAAATGTGTAATTTAATACGACATTTGACTTGAAGTCCTTCATACTTTTGTGTGGACATCAATAAAGGACTTTCCGCCATATTTTGTTGCAAGTTAATGTGTTTACCAATAAAAGCAGAAGATAAACAAACACTTTCGGTCTGAGCATATCAGTAAGTATTAGAGATGCTCGCGTGAGCGATGTTTCACGCTTAAACACGAACAGAATTTTGAATATAGTAAAAAGATAGTTTCCGATTAATAAATGTCAATAAATTATCGTTTTTTCTGAAATGAATAATATCGATATTTTTCAATATATTGTTTGATTTTTCAAGATATCGAAAATTAATACTTGCTATCTACATATATATTTTGAGCCTTACAAATTGCGATATATTCCGATAAGTTGATTAATTATCGATATTTTCATTATTTTTTTCACCTGTTCTTAACTAGCGATATCCCAACATCAGTCCATTATCCACGAACAAAAGAATTGACTTAGTAATGCTGGATAAAGGGAGGGGTAAGTGAGTAAGCTAGTTATAAGCCAATGATGCCATATTAGTCCGGTATATCGATATCTTTCTAAAAGATATTTTTATTTAGCATATTTTATATCACTTCGCTCAAATTTAAGGCATTATTTTGAGCAGCAGTATACCCAGGCTCACGCCTCAGTCACGCGCTCATCTCTAGTAAGCTCCTTCTAATACAAAACGATTTATCATCCTAATCACTTGTCATCAAGGAAATTTAAGTATGCGCCCCAATTCAGCTGTGATCGGTGGGATAACTTTAAATTTTAGGTAATATTCTAGTCAGAGGGATACAGAAAAATATATGTCTAGTTTCAAGAAGAGCCGGCGCAACTATGAGTAGTATTTTTTCTTTATTTATTTCAAACTAATTTAAAATATGTTATGAGAACAAAAGGAATTCTTGCGTGAAGTGAATTTTGAAAAACATTGAAAAGCATCCACGTAAACCATAATAAGCTCTGTCAGCGTGACCAGCTATGAAACCCCCCCTGCTCAGCTCTCAACCCCTTTTGGAGCTGGGTATGAGGGTGCACAAAGTTTACAAGCTTTTCGTGAATATTTTCAATATGATAACATACACTGAGAAAAATAGTAGTAATTTTTATATAAGATTGATTGGAAGCTTATGCTATTTTTTTTTGATTAAAATTACATATTTTTATTTAAACGCTAGCTAAATATAGTTATTAAATTTGTATTATTAATTTTTAAATTATTATTTTTGAGCATTGAATTCCATATAATTTATTTTGAATAGTTTCTAATATTTTTAATAAATTACACTGAAAGTAGTGAAGCTTATCCGTTGGAATAATTTAAATTAAAAACTACCCAAAAAGTAATCCGCTTATTTTTCTTCGGAATTAACATTTCAAATTTGTGGATTGTTTTTCAAATCAACAAAAAAATGGAATATTTATTTTAAAATTATTATTTTTTAATATTGAATATAAAATGATACATTTTTAATAGCAAATATATATCACATTTTTAATAAAGAAAGACGTAAACCTAAAAGAAGTAAGCCTCTCTTTGGGATTTGTGTAAACTAAAAACTCTTCAAAAAAGAATGCTACAAATTTTGTTGTGGAATTCACTAAAAAATGCGATTTTTTTAAAATAAAGTTGAAAGTTTTAAAATGTTTTATTTTAACTAATAAGCAAACTAAAAACTATTCACTAAAGTATGCCATATATTTTCTGTGGAATTCACTCTAAGGTGGATTTTGAAAAACAATTTTCATACACATTCGATTAGCAACTTTAGGATGTTCTATTTTGAGTACAAAGTAAATATATTTTGTAAAATATTTTCCACCTTTGGGTACATAGGTTTTTCTGTCAGTGTATGGTTTTTCTTACCTGAAGCATATTCGTAGCATCGCAAGCCTTCAGCAATGTGTGCACGACAAATATTTGAAGCAGAAAATGCCACCGAAAGAATTCGTATAAGGGACTACATATTTTATTTTACTGTTGTTTCACATTTTCACATTACTCGGCATTTTGTACCAAGAAGAAGAAGCAGCAGCAACAGAAGCAGCATCGGCAGCAGCAGAAGAGCAACACGAATAACTTAGACACACCAAAAAAAAAAAAAAAAAAAGGATAAAGGAAGGACTTATCCATCAGTCAGTTTAACCCTTCTCATTATTTTAATCATGTTGCCACTGACATTAAATAATGTTTCGATATTTGAACGATATTTGGTTCTTAACTTAAATCATCCTATTTTGCCTAAAACTCTAGAATAAATGGATCATTCTGGAATCAATTGAGTCCTTTGAGTCCTTCAAAAAATCGTAGCAGTATTCAGTACTTAGATATTTTAATTTCGATTTTTCTAATAACATTCTAATAAACTATTCCAAATACTCTTCGCATTTAAGTCATTTTTCCATGGAATTTATTCTAATGTGAAATTCGATAATATTCGATATTAATTATAATAATTATTATAATTTTACCCTACTGAATCTCATATACTACAATTTAATCTTTTATGCAGAGCTTGCATTTTTTAAGAGGTATTTAAAGAGGTATTTTATTTATTTTACTAACTCCAAACTTTATTTTTGATTAATTTATTTATTGATTCAAGGTAATACCCCCAATGTTTCTATATAAGAAGCTATGCCCAGCAAATTTAGATTGACTGGCAGAAATAATATTATTTTAAATTAATGTTTAAAATAATTCTATAAAATTCCTAAAAAATGTTTGCATTGAAATGAATATTTTGGCCAAATCAAATTGCAGCTAGAACAAAATTGATGTAAAATATTTGAGTTCAATTGCAATTGCAATGTTTGCCACACTTCGCAAAGAGGATTCCCTGCAGCCATAAAACTCAAAAGTCAAATATAAATAAGTAAATACGCTTTCACATACTCTTCCCCCCAATTCGTATTCGTATATTCCACAGATATATTTGTAAATATAGCCAGTTTATTTGCTCAGGGAAAAGTTTTGTCAAAAAACATCTCTATTCTGATTTCAAGTTTCTAGCTTTGTATTTCGCATTTTGTAGAGCCCAGTAGGAAGAAGTTTGACCAAAAACCCGGCCAAAAGATACCCCAAAGGCAATTTAAAGTATGAATCAAGGCTGCAAAGCAGAAAGGATTGCAGAGCTACGAAAAACAAAGATTTTGAACTCAGTTTAAGCTCCGATTGCGGTTCAAGAAGTCTTTGGTTCTGGTTCGAACTTTTGTTTTTCTTTTAAAGTTAAGTTAAGAAATTGTTTATCTTCGTTTAAACTTATTTATACTAAGTCTAAGCTGTGAAAAATATTAATTTAATTTTAAATACTCAATTTTTAAGGTGTTTCTTAATTCGGAAATATGAATTCTGCAAACGCTTAAATTATTTATTTATATATTTAAGCTGCCTCCATTTGAATTTCTATGCTAGAATTTTTATACAATTTATACTAAGATGTTACTGAAGCAGTTTTCGTCTTAACTTCTCAACCCAAAAAAACTGAAACGGAAACGGAAATACACAAAATAAATGTGTATGCAGAGCCTTCAGAGACGAGTGCTCAATATCCGTGAAATGTGAATAAGGAAATTGAATTAAAATCAATAAAAAAATATGAAATTTATGAATTTAAATCGCTCTTAAAGTATCCAGAGATAAACACTATTATCGTAAGCACTCTAAATATTGTAATTGTATATATTTAAGAATGTATCTTTATCTTTTTATCTTTTTACTACATGTTTGTTTACTATATAGTGAAATTTATTTATTTCAACATTTGATACACTGTAGCCAAATGAGGGTGCTCCACTCAATGGCTCTCGCCCAAAAACCTGAAGTACCCTACACTCAACATACTGAAGCACATGTATATATATATATATATATATATATATATATATATATATATATTCAGATGTATAATAATAATAATACATCTATATATATATATATGCATATAGCTACTATAAGTTCGGAAGGCCAGCGTAAATACTGCGCTTTATGGCATACGAAGTCTTCAATAACTTTATTTATTATACTCTTTACGCTTTCAAATGGGGTATATTAATTTATCTAAGCAGTTAAGTGATTCTCACTTAATTATGTAAAAATTTCTTATTTTTTTTGACTTTTGAGAACAATTATTCCTTTCTTTATTTTCTTTTTATAATTGATTAAATTTTGAAAAAAATTCTTTTCTTTTTCATGTTAAAATTAAAATGAAATTAAAGTTAGAAAAATTAATAAATAATATTTTGGTCTTCAATTTAAAAAATAGTCTTAATATAACAACTCTCTGATCAGGAAAATTATATTTCTAAAATAAAAAAAAAAAACATTTTCTATACACCAAAAAATAGTTCATTTAAATCCCCAAATATATTTTTAAGTCGAATCGGAAATCCTTTTTTTTAGGATCAGTTTTGACGCTTAGTATAATGAAAAATAGTTATATATCCCATTGCAAATTGATTTGATTCAAACCCAGTTTTTAGCTTTGGGATAGAGTATAGCTTAGTCTATCATTTTCTTTCATATTAAACAACCCTCTAGAAGTTTTCTTTATATCTTTACATAAAAAGCGTGATTTAAGCATAGAATCAAAGCTACCAATTTTGTTAATTTTCTACTTCTGCATTAAAATTAGTAACTTTATTTATACATTTTTCATGCATAAGTATTAGTTTTTTCTTTGCAAATATTTTGTTATTTAATTTTTATTTAATATTATACAAATTTAAGAAAATATTTAAGAGAGCCTTCCCACATCGAACCCCCTCTTCAGGCAGGTTTCTGTAACAGATTGCTTGGAATTCGAGCGATTTAATTGTTGAACGCTCCATTTAATGCAGACAAGCTAATCAAAAAGTCGATAGCCGAAATAAACGAATGTATTCACATATTCACTTTATTCACTCACAGGAAATCTGTTTGTGTGCTCGCATGTGAATGAATTTCACATATAATTCATTAATTTCGTTTATTTTCGAAAAAACTGCATTGGACATTTCATAACTTATTTTTTGGGGGAATGATTAATAATGATTATTAATAATTATATAGAGCTCTTTGACATGTTTCAATTGAAATCGGAATATTTCTATTTTATTGGGGTGAATGATTGAACCACAATGTTAAGAGAAAAATAACTTTAATTTATGCTTAAATAAAGGGAATAATTTTATATTGGTATATTTAATATTTCAAAAATCCCCCTGTGCTTTTCACAATAGTTTAGAATAGTTTTCTCGATTCAGAATTTCAATTTGTTGACAAGAAAAATAATTGGTCTAAGTTAAAACATTTAAAATTATACATTTCTGTAGGTTTTCTTTACCTTATTTTATGAAATGCAATTTTAGATATCTTTTAATTAATTAAAATATTAATTTTGTAATTTTTTAAATACTCTGAAAGTATATTTCAGATATAATAAATTCTAATAGTTCTTTTAGCATATCTTTAGATCGGTGTAAGCTCTTAGAACTTAGTAGTATTTATAATTTATTTATTTAGTTACAGGGTATATTTTCCACGAATACTATCGCTTTGCCATAGCTTTCCATAGCATATTTTGGTTCTTAAAAGTTTTCTGTTTTCCAAATAAAGTGGATTTTCGTAGCTTTTCGAAAGTTCTAAGCTTACTTTGGTCTGGAGTGCCAGAGAATAAGCACTGAGTGTTTCACCTCAGACGTGACTTTGAAACTTTCTAGACAAAATTTACGTGCAATTTCAGCTGTTGTTTTAGCCATGAAAAAATCTTTAAACTGTCAGAAAAAATTTCAAACCAAATACATAAATAAGTTGTGAAGTGAATGAGAACCGAAACCGATACAAAGATCAGAACTTGAACCGGAACTTGATTCGTTTCTCAGCGTTTCTTTATAAAATTATTATTACTTTAAACTGAGGAATACCCTGTAATACTGTTTATATGTATATATATATATATATATATATATATATATATATATATATATATATATATATATATATATATATATTAATAAATATATAGAAAGAAAAGAGCATTAAGTCGTAAATCGCTTTACCCTTTTGGCTTTTGGCAAAAGCAAACATTATGAATTAAATTGAAGTCGCCCTTCGCATTTAATTAGAGTCGTAACTTGAACACTTGGCACAATTTACGACTGTTTTTTGAAATTTTAAAAGTTTATTTACTGGAATGAATTCACATTCCATTCCATACCATTCCATTCCATTCCATTCCGTTTTTAATTATTAGTCTCTATGTCATTGGAAGTAAGTAAGTTGCCGAAGAACTCTTCAACTTATTCAAAGTGCCATAAAAATTAATGTTTATTATTGCAGACGCTTGAACCCGACCAAATTATAAGCCAACTTCACTTCACTCTCCACAAGAATATTGTGCGTGGCACAAATTAACGAATAATCGCGGAATGCTGCTTTAAATTAGGCTAATACCCTGTAAAAATGGGCTAAATATACCTAAAGGCTGGCTGGCAGTAATAAAATAGCCCTGCTTAAATCCTGTACTCAATTAAAAATGGCTTAATTCTAGTTAGTTCTTAAAACGTAAAGAAATTAAGATATTATTGCATTATCATTATTGCATTAACATTATAAAAACTAATCGAAAATATCGATAATGTTTACATGTTAAAATCAATCAGAGATATTATTGCATTATCATAAGGAAAACTAATCGAAAATATATATTTTTTTTAATGCTCAAATCACTGAGAGATATTATTGCATTATCATAAGAAAAACTAATCGAAAATATCGATAATTTTTACATGTTAAAATCACTCAGAGATATTATTGCATTATCATAAGGAAAACTAATCGAAAATATATATTTTTTTTAATGCTCAAATCACTGAGAGATATTATTGCATTATCATAAGGAAAACTAATCGAAAATATCGATAATTTTCTAGTCCAACGTTCAAATAAATGAGATATTATTGCATTATGGCAAACCAGTTTAACACAATTTTCATTGTTATGATTTGAGCTGTCTGAATGTAATTTAATTGAGCTCATAATCTTCTGCAGAGGAACAGGGCAGAGAGAGAGAGAGGGAGAGAAAGAGAGATAAAAATAGTGGAATTCACTCATTTATTACCAATAAAAGCTATTTGTATCTATTTAGAGGTTTGACCAAAATGCAATTTCAGCTAAATCTATTTGAAAGCAATACGAACATGACATTGACAGCAAATCATTTAACACTCCCTTCATCTATGGCTAATATTGTGGCAAAGGAAACAAGCAAAAGGTGAACATTTTATAGACACGACTGCAAGAAGACCCTGTAAAAATAAACAATAATATAGAGAATAGAAATGGTGGGAAGTCGAGGGTGATACAAATATGACTCATCTTGTGTTTATTGTGATTTATGATACAAATATTTTCAAGTTTTCTGCTTTACAAGATATCAAAATTGCAGTCTTATGCCTTGATGACATATTCGTTTAGGGATAAAAAGAATTTGGGTATAAAAATTACAAGGAAAACAACGACCCGCTGAGTTGTGAACACTACAAATGCATTAGAATTGAGTTGAAGGATGTTTTCCACAGTTCAAACACTTTTTTTCATACATACTGACAAGCGACTTAGGATTTTTCATGTTGACAGGAGAGCGAGGTAAGCTGCATATCGACAAATATATACACACATGTCGGTACACTGGAAAAAAAGAGTGAATTTTTTAATTCTTTAAAGGAAAAAAAGGTAATAAAATCTTAGATAAAAGTTCGGATTTTGTGAACTTAGATGAAAAGTTTTGGTTGGGAAAGAAAGACTTAAAATACGGATAACATTGGGATAGAGGTAAGTCAAAGTATGTCTTAAAGTAACTCTAAAATTGAGGAAAACATATTAAATTATAGATATGAGTATAATAGAGTATAATTTCTATATATTTAATAATTAAATTTCCATAGAGTTAACATTGATGTAAATTAAAAATTCTAGAAATCTGTAATCAAAAATGTTACACAAACTTTTACCAAATGCTGGAATAATACACCAATAAAACTTAACATTTTAATATAACTCGTAGAGTAAAATTGGAATAATTAAATTAAGAATTTTAACATAAATAAATAGAATATATATTTTAATCGATATTTTTTCTCTGAGTGTAGAGCATTCGCAAGAACTGGGCGCCATTCTCAAGCCTGTATTAAGTAAGAGCGTCAAGCATGCTAACCCGGAATGACATACCAAAATACGCTGGATCTGACACATAAGACTCACAATGAAGCTTTTGCCCGAATATACTCATATATACCCATATATGAGGGTGAAATCCAGGGATGGAGTTGTCAAAGGGGGCGGGAAGGGGGCGGGGAGTTTGCACATTTCTTTTAGCTGTCAAAAGGCTGTCAATTTTCCTAAGAACATTTTAACGCTAAATTATTAAGTGCCAAATGTCGGAAGTGTCTACTTTATTATACGCATCTTTCCATATATTTATATCGCTTTGATAAAGTTTTTATTCAAACTCAATCTTTAAATATTTAAAAGAAATAATTTCAAGAAATTTATTAAAGTTGGATTTTCAATTTTTGCGATTACCTCCTTGGAAGAAATCATGCAGGAAAATATAGAATAATTCGATTGTACGCCAAAAAGTATGCTTTATGCACTTTATAATAAAAATATGAATATTCTTTAAATTAAACTTATATATAAATTTAATAGAACTATAGTCCTTACATATTCCTTTATTCAACAGTATAAAAAAGATTCCCTTAGTTCATCTCTAGATTATTATAAAGCAGCCCCTATACTCCTTGAAAACTTTTAATAACCTTGCAGAGTCGTATTATAGTGTAGGCATAAGCCTAACAATGGCTATAAGTTTGAAGAAAAAGTCATTATACCTTTAACAAGGGTATAAAGGATGGTAAGAGAATTAAACCACAGAATACAATATGAGATTATCATTAAAACTTCTTTGTAGTGCGCTGCAAACAAGAGTCATATTCAAAAGTTTTTCTACCCATCAAAATAAGATGTAAACACAAGCTGGAATGCTCGACTAGAAGATACCACGTCAACAAATAAAGTGCTGTAAAATATAAATAAAAATCAATAATTTGGATTGCCTTTTGGAATGTACTATAGGAAATTCTTTTCTGAATAACTTTTGTTTCTTTAAAGTCAATATTCATAATTATTCAGCTCAAATTGCTTGGAAGGTTTGAGTACTAAACAATATATCTAATTAATAAAATAAAAAATATATATTAAAGTAAAAAATAATAAAAAGGAAAAATATATTTCAATTTAAGTTAATAAAAATTTAAAATTTAAGAAGGAACGTATAAAATTTCAAAGTGTTCTTAAATTGAAAAATAAATTAAATTTCATAACATAAATTTAAATCGATAAAAACTTTAAAAATTCAATTTAATTTTAGAAATAAACTAAATGTTATTAATCAGCTGAATTGTATATTAATAAGTTCATAAAAACCTTTAAAAATTCTATGAAATTTTTAAAGTAAATTAAATGTTTTTATTAAACTGAATATTATAATAATAGTTAAATAAATACTTAAAAAATTATATTAAATTTTAAAAATAAGTTTAACCTTTTTATTGAACAGGTTTTGGGTAGGAAAATAATGCTTAATTTTGGCTACATTTTTGAGAATTGCTACAAAAATTAATACAAATTTACTGCGAGCCTTAAATGAAGTAAATCAATTCCATTCACACGATACGAGTGTACTCATCTGCCCTTATGAATACTGCTTTAAGTTGAACGTGGCCAATGTGAGAGTGAATGGGAGTTGGATACTCATATGAGATATGAGTTTGAGTAGATTTGTATTCAATATTTGATGATCACGTAGCGGGATTGTATTGAAATACTCATACTCAACTCATATCTTGAGTATATCACAAATTCAATTTAAAGCAATCAAATCATCGAATATAATCGAATTGTATGCGATTTATGAATAAAGAGAATGATTTCTGCCACAAATTGACACCAAATAAAACATAAATTTCTCTCTTCTAACAAAGTTAGCAGTCAAAGTTAGCTTTGCTGCAAACAAAAACGATTTAGCTCGGGATTTTTGAAAATCCCATCACGTCGCAATATAGCAGCCAGGCTAGGGCCACAAGCCTCTGCCCCTCTGCTCCTCTGCTGCCGCTGCTCCTCTGCTGCTGCTGCTGCTGCCTCTGTTGCAAGGGGCATGTGGCATGTGGCAGGAACAGAAAGCAGGGCGGGCCATGGGAGAGACGGGGGTAGTAGTTGCTGCCGCCAGCTACAATTCATGTGCGAGATGAAAACTCATCCGAGCGTATGATTTATCATCAATGGTCTGCGATTGCAATTTTAATTTATGACATCAATAGCCAAGTTGTTTGGCCGCCAGCGTGTTAATGGACACTATTGTTACTCTGAACCGTCTATGTGTCTCTCTGCCTGTGTGTGTTCCATCTATATATAAATATATATATATATACACACACGATTCTCTCTTTTTTTTTACCACTCTTTGTTGTTGTTTGTTTCGCTCTGGGTAACTCCGACTCCAACTCTTTGCTTCACCTTGTCAATAAGTTCCAACTCCAAATAAATCCTGTGTGACAAAAATCATCGAAGCAATTGATCCCTTTCTTTGTGAGCTGAATAATATTCATATTCATTTCAAAATAAATTAGTCTTAGTCAGTCAGTCAGTCGGTCAGTTAGTCAATCAATAAGCAATAAAAAACAGGAAACACTTCAAAAAAATATGGCCCGAAATAAATAAAAATCATTTTTAATACAAATGTAAAGCCTGATCAAAAATTCCACAAAAAAATTTTAATATCCCTTCAGAAAGTATAATAATTTTATCAGGAAAGGCAGCATATATGTCGGGTCAGACAACTATATCCTATAACTATCATAGAAAGGAATATTTGGTCTAAATTTTTGATTGGAAACATATTTTTTTTATCGATTTTCCGATTCAGAGGATTTGAAATGATTTTAAAACTTTATTCTATGATTTAAATGTGGAACTGTCTGAATCAGTCAACTATATCCTGTAGCTAAAAGCGAAAGGAACAATCGGTTCAAAAATGATCAACAGTTTTTTCATTGTATTTGCTTGATTTGCCGATTATTAATACTTTATTTTGAATAAGAAAAATGTCAAGATTCTAAAATTGAAATTCATTTTTTTGAATACATTTTTTTTCAGTGTGTTCACAGGGACTTTATTACTGTGAAATTCAAACAAAGTGAATTTTATTTATTGCAAATAGTTGAAAAATCATATATTACACTTTGGCCAGTTGATGAAATATACAATTTTCCGCTTTTCCTTTACAGGAACAAACAGGAAGTTTGCGCCTTTATTAAAAGTATTTGTGAAATTATTCAAATATTCAACTCGTTTATTTCAATTTGCTTTATTGACTTTAATTGATATTGAAATTTTATTCAAATGGATCAAAGAGCTATTAAGGTGTCTGTTTCGAGTAGTTGGCAAAAACCTGAAAAGATTTTTAAAGCGAATTTTAGCTATTTTCCTAGAACTATTTCCAGTGGGAAAAGTGAAGCCTACTTTTGGGAACGGATTCTTTATTTTAGCCTTTTCTTTTGGCTATTAATGAGAAATGAAACAATGGCAAATGAGCGCGAGTACGAGTACTCGCTTATTCGTTGATTCGTTTATTCGTTTATACTCTTGCATGTGTATATAGTAATAAGTCTGAGTCTGAACAACTGAACAACTAAGATTTTATTGTGCTTACATAATCACTTTTTGGGGGAAAAGCCAGCGAAGTGTGCTCATTGAATGAAAAGTCGAAGAAAAGCAGAGGCAGAGGCAACGGCAGCGGCAGCGGCATCAATGGCAGCAGGCAACAATAACTTTTAATCACTTTAAATAATAAAATCCAAGAAACACTTTCGGATTTACTGAGTTTCTTGTTGAGGATTAGCTCAGTGAATCTCAACGGCTTAGTAAAATGCCTTCAGCACTAGAACATCGTGGCTTCCCCCTTCCTGTGCTCCCCATTCCTTCCCCTCCCCATTCAATCGTATATGTAGTAATTCCGTACTCGGTATACTGGCAAATGCGGGTTTTTCCAACATTCCTCATACCCAGAGAGAGATAGAGAGCAGAGTAGGACTTGGACCAGGACCAGGAGCAGGACCAAAAGGATGCTTTAAGGAGACCAGAGTTTGCCGGTCGGATCAGAACGAAACTTGGATATGAGAGAGAATACGGCTGTGTTGCCTTTGGCGAATATGTAAGTATCAGTGCTGCCAGGGATCTGGCCCAAAAAAAAGCTAGATTAAAAAATGTTTTCAAGCTAAAACAGCAAAAAATGTTGTAAATTTTTTGTAACTTTTTCTAGTTAGGAATACCTCTTTTTTAACGGATTTCAGTTTTCATTTTCATACAAAAATATGAAGCATATTTTTAGGAGCAGAATTAAAATGATTCAATAAAAATGGTGGATTATTTTTTTCTTTCTTTAATTCTTAAAAAATCTCATTGATTTTATGCTTAAGTGAAATACTTTCTTAATGAGAATTAAGAGCAGTTCTATTAATTTATTACAATTTTTAATAATAAGAACCAATTAATTTGAACAAAAAAACAATAATTTTTATAAGCTACCTTCAAAATGAATTCTATAGCAATTTATATGGCATACTTTTAGGAGCAATATTTAATTTTATTTATTGTAATTGTTGGCCTCAATTTTTCAGTGGAATTCGACACAGCTCCTCCACATATTTCATTTTTTCCAAGCTAAGCCAGTCGAACCGCTCGCTAATCTGACTGTAAAAAGGCTAAGACGCCATCACTGCCAAGTATGTAAGTATGTAGATAGCGTCTCCTTCAATGCCTTTGCCTTTGCGTTTGGCTCTGCCTTTGCCTTTGCCTTACGAGTGAAACGCGAATGAGAACACAACAAACTGTTATTACTAGATGCTCTGATAAATGCCTTTCTGTCACAATGATGATAATCTCGACTAATGAGGAATTAAAATTGGATTACAGAATTCTCTAATTAAAAGGATTTAGTGAATGCAACAATGAATTCTGTTCTGTTGGGATTACAAAAGAATCTATGCTACAGCTACCAAAGTTTTTACGCGTTATAATTAAGAGCTATCACACAGACTTACAGAGATATATATAGAAACATATATATATATATTTACATATGTTATATGGTGAAATCGGGACTGGAAAGCTGTGATTTTTGGTGGCTTAAGTCGAGCTTTAGATAAAAACAGTTGTGCCCAGGATTCTCGGAAGGAAGTCTGTAAAAAACAACTCTTTAATACCCTACAGGAAAACGATTTTTCTCAACGATATGGTAGAGTTAGTCATAGGGAATAAAGGATTTTTAAAAGGATTTTTTATGATATAAGATACCAATTGAATCCATAAACAATGAAGAAGGGATTGCTGCAATAGAGCAGGGTATTAAAATCTTCATCCTGCGAAAATATAGTTGGTCTTTGCTGTACTTCTTTATCGATACTTTAATTCTTGATATTCATATACTTTTTCCCAGAGATTATTTCAATTATTTGATTATATAACTAAAACAAAACATGAAGTAAATAAATGAGCTGCCTCTATTTAAGGCAATATTTTTCTATGTTTAACGAAAGTAGTTCGATTTCAGTCATTACGAGAATTGCAAGTGAAGGATCTGTGTTTTTTTCTGCGAATGGAATTATCTACTTAAGCCTACGTAAGGTAAGGAGGAAAAACGCGAAGAAATAAACGATTCGAAAATATTCATGAAAGGCAACAGCGTCAACGTCAATTGACTCTTGTCATAGCCACTTGTTCAGTCATTCATTCATTCCCTCATTCAGTCCATTCGTTCAGTCTCTCAGCCTTTCAGCAGTTGCCCCGTATCTGTCTTACGCCAAGCAGACACGCACATTAGCGATATTCAAGTAGCAGCACGAATACACTCAGAAAAAAAAGATTCCAAAATTCAAAAAATATTATAAAAATACTTTTCTTTTTGCCAGTCAATCTGTTATATAATAATTTCCATTAATATTATATAAATGAAATAAATACTCTTTCAAATATTTACTTAGATTCATCACAAGAAGAATGAGGCAAGGTAAAGGCAACTATATTTTTCAGATACTCTTAAAATAATATTCTGTTTTAATACTCTATTCTGTTTAACACTCAGAAAACAATTATATATATTAGAAGATCCTTTGCCTTTATTAAAAATCTGATTGATATGCCGCTGAAATTTCTATTGAAAGAATATTAGAGACCTTTTTTTGACAGAGCTTTTTACTCTTAAGAAAGCTTTTGCTGTACTTAAGACATAAGTTTCTGAAAATTAAGAAAAATTGGTTTATTTTTAGATAACATTTCGAAATTTACTGGATTTTTTTGTCTGAGCATAGAGAATATTTATCTCCTTCCTTGACTGAGATCTCAAATTGAACGGCTCCTGGAAAAGAGAGCGCTGAGCAGAAGGCACCGGTTCAAATGCAGCTGCTGAATAAAATGGAATATGTTTTTCAATGTGAATGAATTTAAAGCCTAGTTAAAAATTCATGCCTTTAATTCTAATATTTGATTCAGACTTCTAGACTTTTAGTTCTTGTATTTAAAATATTAATAACTGAAACTAGTGTTATGAATTTCTATGTAAAAAGAAGCTTTTCCGATTCAAAACTTTATTTTCTCTTCTAAGCAATACAAACATATGGCTTATTTTTATATAATCCAAGTTAAGAATGCTTTCTTCACTCTTCTTTTCTTTGAGTGTACTCATATGAGTGTACTCGGAGTCGTATGAGTTATATGAGCATAAGTACTATACTTTGGGTGTTTTGCCTGGATGGGTGTTTGGGTGTATTATGGGTGTACCCACTTCAAATACAATCGAAAGCCGATTTACTTTGTACCAAGACACAAGAGTGTCTCAGAAAAAACTGTTTGCTTTTTGGTTTTGCCAACGAAAAACGCGCCGAGCATGGCTTACTGAGTCGCTCACGGTACCGAAAAACAAACGGATGTTGTTCCAGGCAAACAGTAGAACAGTAAAACAGTAAAACAGTCAAACAGGCCCCAGACAACCCCAGACAGCTCCAAAAACAGGGCATCCATGCATAAGAAACGACAACAGCTCCGGCTTTGTCGGCTGACTAAAAGAAATGCCAAATGGGTAGGGAAAAAACACAAAAAAAAAAATGCAGAAGAGTGCCAGGCAACAGGAACCAAGAACCAAGATTCAGGAATCAGGAATCAGGAACCAAAAGAACCTTCGCGAATTGCAAGCGACTCAACTCGAGTCGACTCGACTCGACTTGACTTGACTTGGCTCTTTCGCCCATCACATAACAATACATTGTCTCAGTGCTGGCACATTTAGCCTTTTTTCGGGCACGGATCTTTTTTAGCGGAAAGTAGAAATAGTGAATATTGCCCTAAAGAAAGTCTTTGCCTCTTTAGTCTTTGATTAATCATTTTATTTTTTAGCTTAAAATATTGAAGTGTAATTTAATTAATTTTGCATAAACTTAAGTTAAAATTAAAGAAATTATTAGCAGAGTTACGAATCCCACAGTAGCATAAATTCCTCTTAGAAAGATTGTTTAAACAATAAGAGAAAAAACTATTTTTTTGGTCTGTTATGCTATACTTTTTATTATTATTTTAAAAATATTTTACAAAGAAAATAAAAAAACATTTTTAATCTGTAATTTTACGTAGAAAAATAAAAAAATTTTTTAATCTTCTCCAAATTTCTATTATTATTATAAAAAGTTCGTTTAAAAAGGGAAACAAAAAAACATTTTTTTAAACTGCATCAAAAAGTATGCTACGCTTTTTTATAAACTCAATCCAGCGTATCATTCGGAAGAGGTTTTATAGGGTTTAATTAGTAAAGAGCCAGAATAAATAGTTTATTAACAGAATTAATCAAATGTTGTACTCTTTTCCACTCTAAAGAGCTTTTGAGAGCTGACTCTTCTCCCGCTTTTGCTTAGCTGATCTGTTGTTGTTTTCTTTGCTGTGATAACCTGTTGGCATCACTGATACACACACACAGGCATACACACACCCACACACACACGCACACACACTGTTTCAGGAGATTTCACATCATTTATTGTTCAAAGTCTTTTTGAAAAGCATCAGCATCCCACTTGACTGACTGACAATAATCTCTGTTGTTTCGTCGACATCGGCATTGCGAATGTAATTATTGTTGTTGTGTTGCTTGTTGTTGTTGTTGTTGCTGTTGCTGTTGCGATTTTTGTTGTTGCTGTTGATTTGGCAGTTCAACTTTGCTAGTGCTGCGAGTGCACTCGGAGAAAAAACTGAGAGCTGCAGCGCAAAAGTTGGCAGAACTTTTCTGAGGTTTGTATAATTAAATCTGAAAATAAGTGAGTGATTCTAATCTGTTTTCGGAATACTAAAATGTATTTTGGAATATTTTAAGTATACAGTTTTTGCTTGTGATTTTTTTCTTTTTTTTTTTATATTAAATTCATTAAAAGTTTTTGAAATATATCAACATAAAATTCAAGATTCCAACTCGACAAAATTTGATTAAAATTTTGCTGATAATTCAGGTGTTGATAATTAATTAATTAATTGATTTATTATATTATTAATAATATTAAAAATTTGTTTAATAGTTACTAGATAAAAATTATTAAGAAGTTTTCTAAGCATTAAGAAATTTTTATTTGTTTAATTATAAAAATTCAGTTAGCTACTCTCAATTTTTGTCAGGATTCTTTTTATTTTTAATTGATTTATTTATGTTTTAAATCATCATCAGCTGATGCCAAAACTACAGGCGAAGGAAAAATTTATATACATTTTTTTAGAACTAATTTAATCTGTCCCTTATTTCTCTTAGTGTACTAAGAGGGTTGCTTTGTTGAGCGATTGACAGTGTTTTAATGGTGGCGATTAGAATGATTCCTGCTGCTTACTTGACTCGAACGGGGAACAATTAGCCCTACTGAATAAGTACTACGTGAGGCGATGTGTACAGGCGCTTAAAAGGCGATGAATGTCACTCGACTTATTCCCTTCTTTTCCTCCTTTTCTTCCTCTTTTTCCTCTTTTTTTTTGTATGGCTGCCCCCCTAATTATTTTGTACCTCTTAACAGTTCAATTGAGTTTAAAACTCACAAATAATCTGTGCAGCTTACAAGGGAAAAATCTCAAACCCTTCGCAAAAGACACTTCAGCTTCTTGTTCTGCAGGAACCGTTTTGCTTCATGGTTCAAGGCAATGCACCAGCAAGAGCGGTTCAAAAATATTTTTTCTTCGAAATTTTAAATATTTTCTATTTAATTTTGTTACTGATTATAAACAAACTGAAGGGAATTTGATACAACAATAGGAAGCCGAAAAGAAGTGCTTAAAAATATATTTTTCATTGGTTCAGCTTTTAATTAATTTATTTCCCTTAATTTAATTAAATATTTGCATGCATTTTGAATTAAAACAAAATATAACCTCACAAAAATTCTTAATTAATTAGCTCAAAGATTAAAATTTCCAAGAAATATTTTCCTATTCGGAAATATTTTAATTTAACCCTCAGAGTCACTTGGCTGTGTATTAACCGCACTGGCCAAAATAAATGCATACAAATACGCATAAATATGTAGAAATATGTACATATATGTACATTTTTATATATGTACATTTATTTACATATTTACACATAAAAAGCTGTGGTAAATTCATAGCTTTCGCTGTAATAAATAAACACAAAAAAAAGGACCTTGAAAATGTTGAATGAAATTATTTCGGGGACTATGTTCACTGAAGAATTTCAAAAATTTAGAACAAATATGTTTTCTGAAATTTACTTGTGGCCAAACATTTGTTTTGTTTGCTTATCCTTATTTATCCTTTTTCCCTTTTTTCCCCCCTTTTTTTTTATTTAAATGCATAATTTTTGTGGTAAGAAATGTACATTTATTTATGCAAGAATGTTCATGTTCACAGACTGGCTGCCATTAGCCGAGAGTCTGCTGGCAGTTAAAAAATAAAAAATATTATTACTAATAATAATTTAAGTGCTCTGCTTTAAGAAAATACACTGAAAAATATCAGAAATATCTCTCTAAACTGTTTAATAACTAAATTTTGAGAGGAATAAAATTCTAAATTGTCTTTAGAAACCAGTTTTCAAAGCCAAAATTTGATTTTATATAATAAGAAATTTAAAAAACTCACAGAATTTATTTATAGACTTTTAGAAGAAACCCTTTTTTTGCCATTTTTAAATATAAAATTGATATAGAAGTTGCTTGATATAGAAACTGATTCCATTTTCTAATGAATTCCGCTTAAAAAGTGTTGGCCACTATTTGAAACGTTGCGAAAAAAGGCTTAAAAACTGCTGAATATGGCTACTATTAGTCAGCTATATAATTAGCAAATTCATAAATTATATCAATTAAATTAATTAAATCGATTAAAGATACTCAAACTATATAGAATAATGAGAATTCCAGATATTATGAACTCCAAAAATATGCATGCATCCAATTTTGGGCTATTCTAAGTGGAATTTCAACTCAAACTTAATCCAATGTTTTTGATAAAGATAATTTAAAAAAAATATAAGTTTTTTCTATATAGCATCGGCATTATCTTACTTTTAGATTATAAAGAAAAGACTTAGAAAACGGGATAAAACTATCCTCGAAAGCAGAAGCCAGCTAGTTTTTTCTAACTGAAAAATGAAGCGAATTTTGCCAGAAGCAAAAGCACAGACAGACGGACAACCGGACAAATGAAAGTATACAGATTATATGAAAGTTTGGGAGTATTTGTTAGTTTAAAAATCAAATAGACAGACAGACGGACTAGAAGACAAAATATATATAGAATTTAAGTCTAAGAACGCTGATGTTTTTGCTCGAAACATGACTCTTAACATTGTTTTCAAATTGTATTATATTCATTAGATTTATTTTGTTTCTAATTGTTTTTTTATATTTACTTTTTAAATAACTTTTTAGTATTTATTAAGTGATAAAGTAAGACGTATTAGAACAAAAAATCGCCTAGAATGGCTCCAAGATGAGTTGGGCATATTAGTTTTCAGATCGAAAATGACAGCTCTATGCAAAAGGCAATTTTAAACCGATCGGAATACATTGGTTCGTCTCAGATTCCGCTTTAATTTTGATAACTGGTTCGGTTTCAGCTGGAAAAATACTTAGATAACTCTGGATTCACATAGGTTCCACTTAAGCCCAGCTTAAAGTCGAGTAGAATTTCAGAGAGCTAGCAAAAAAAAAAAATTAAAATTAATTTTTGCCAAAAATCGTTATAAGAATTTATTCCATTTCCCTAAAGAACCTAAAACAGTTCTAATGATCTTCACACAATGCAATAAAAGAGTTCCATGTGAGCCACAAAAAAGATAAACAAAGCAAATGGACAAATGGCATCCACAAAAGACACGTGGTGGAATCTATGCTGCTAGCGCTCAGTTACGCTCTGAGAGAGCCATTCACAGGAATGCATACGGTACTTGCTCTCCAACCCCAGCCACAGAGCTGCCAATGGGTGAGCAGCGTACACACTCCCCGCCCATTGGAGGGGCGAAAGTGTCATTCGGGTCGCGGCACGAACACAGCCGAAGCGCCTGATTCAAGCATCAAACTACACGAACAACTTATCACCAAACGCCTTCGCTTCAGTCACAATCAGAGCTTGTCGCGAGGCGGTCGAGTTGAAGCTTAGTTAATAATCCGAGCATTAAAAGCGATATTCGAAATTAAAACGTGATTTCCCGTCGTTACGTTGATAATTAGCTTAAAATCACTCTTAAAAAAAAAAAGAATTAAAAATTATTTAAGTGTTGAAAAAAAGGTGTAAACAATACTCGAATATTCGACAAATTTTCGAAATATTTTTCAATATAATCCTCAGCCTGTAAATGCATTAAATATTTTGAAAAATTACTCTCAATCACTTTCACTTGTCTCAAGCAAATATGCATAGTCAATTAATTTTCTTCCGAGTTCAAGTGGGAACCAGCGCTTGAAACGGAATCCCGATAGGAAGGAACACTGCAAATCGTTCCGTTCCTCTTTCTGTCCACCCATAGAAAGAAATTAAACGCAAACAAATAAGGAAACGACAGGCGAAGAATATCAGCATAAAATGTAAGCAAAAAATATATATAAAAAAAATAGAATTAAAATAGAAATAGAAAAAAAAAAATAGATTTATCTACAGTAATTTTATTGTCTCGCAATTTGCAGTTTAGTTAATGTTGTTTCGTTTATTTTCCTAAAATTTAAATGTCTTTCGGAATCCAAATTCGGAATTTTAGCAACAGATCAGGAAATTGTTTGATATTATTTATTTATTCTTTAGGTATTATATTAATTATGTGAATAATAATATCTTTATATATTCACACAGGATCAATCCATATCAAACCAGAATTTGGTATTTATAAATTCAAAAAATATAAAAATTAGTTAGGAAAGGTCTATTTGAAAACTGCTAAATTCATTTATTTCAACCGATTGCTCCTATGGCAGCCATATTTATATATAGCAGACTGATCCTTATAATTATCAGAGTGAAAAAGGCTTTTCTCTAACTTGTAAGTTCCATTAGAATACTTTAAGAAACTAAAAAATTTTCCACACAACAAGTTTTGAAGCGATTTTTCCTCTGGCTATAAAGCTATATAGCTATAAAGGTAGATATAGTAGACCGATCCTAATGATTTTTTGAGCAGCAGAGTTGCCTTCTTCAATGCATTCTAACAGTGTATAAAAACCTATGTGAACGTGGTTTAAAATCATCTTTTGAATATATTTCAGCAAAGGATTTCTTTATAAGATAAATTGAAACTAATAAAAATATATATATGCATTTCGAAACAATAGTCAATAGTTTCAAAACTGCTTTTGAAATCCTTTATATATATGCAGATCCACAAAAATTATGCAGTTTCAAAGCACACCAAAATTTCTGTATTCTTTCTTCTTAATCTTTTCATTTAATCATATCTTTTATATAAGGAATAAATAACTAAAATAATATTAAAAAGAGACTCAAGAACTGAATAAATAATGGAGTGTTTTGAAATATTTAAAATGGCATTTAATAGCTAAAATATCACTTCAAATTTTTATATTAACATAATTTTTGTTATTGAAAAAGTGGCTGATCGGAATAAACAAGTTTTTGAGCACCAAAAACTATAATTTTGAATTAAAAAGTAAGCCAAAATAAATTAAAAGTTTATCAATTTGAAATTATATAAATATTGAATAAATTTTGATCAAATTTTGCCATAGTTTTGATTATAAAAGTTGCTTAATTTTTGAGAGCAAACTGCGAACGCAGCGGACTAAAATAGTTTGTTAATTGATTTATATTCCCGAAAAAGCCATAAATCCAATAAATTTTCAATTGACTTTGAGTCTGAATGAATAAAATCATTTTGTTTGAATATAATTGAATAGCTGGGAGACTAAAAACTGAGAAACAAGTCGCTGCCTATGAATAAATAGAGCGACTTCCCTTGTCAAAGTAAATAAATTTATATAAATGGAAATATGCCGCACTCCGGTTTCAGTTCAGATTAGTTTTTAGTCAATCAGAAAATTAAATAAAAATCTTATTTGATGTGATAGATTCTTGTGTCAAAGCCAATTGGCTTTCAAGCGATGTTTTGCACGGCAGCTTTTGATTTTGGTTTTTCAATCAATGAAAAACTTTAGAAAAACCATTTGAAATTTACACTCAGAAAAATTAATTTTTAGAACGGAATTTTGTATGTTTAATAATAATTTTTGAGTTGAACCAAAAGTATTGCCCAGTTCCGTTTTCGGTTTTGAAACTAGTTCGGTTCAGTTTAGAAAAAATATTCGAATATCTGCATCGTCTTTTTACTTCTCTATTGAAAAGAAATTTTCCCTATTATTTTTGTGCCGAACCACACATATTGAACCGTTTCATTTCAGTTACGGCTATATTGAAACCCGCTGTGTTCAAATAAAAAAAATATTTGAATATCTTAATTGCCTTTTGTCATTTTTTGAACAGATGTTTTCTATATTTGAATTGTTTGCCTCTGCAAAAAAAAGGTGTTCACTTAAAAATTAGAAGAATATTTTGAAGGAGGAAAATAAATCTGATTAACAATTAAGTATATAAATTTAATTGAATAAAATAGAGAATTGCATAAAAAAGATGCGCTTTTTGGTGGTTCACTTTCAGTTGGACAATAAATGAAGCTACTAAAGAAAGGCAATTGGATTATTTCTATGATAATAATAATAATAATAATAATAATATAATTATTCTCTGTTAACAATAAATGAAATTCGCCTCGAATATTCATGACTAAAACGGGCACAAAGCGGCATATTTTTCTAATCAATGTTTAATTGAATGGAGCAACAATTAATTGTGCATAAATAAGAGCCATAAAATCATTGAACTAATTTCAGCATTAATATTTCAGTTTAAAATGAATGAATTTTGGGCGCAAATTACATGCACTAAATGCAGGGAACATGAAATAATAATTACAAATATTCACAGAGACGAGTGTGAGTGTGAGTGTATTCATATTTGTGGGATATTCGTTTAGTTCGTTTCGTATTGATTTGGAAACTTTGGAAATTGCTCAGCTGAATAAACATGGTAGAAATTTGCCAATAATGGAATTGAAATTGGAATTCCTTGAGGCGTTTCTAAGCATTTAAGAGAAGCATTTAACAATTGACCTTCAGCAGGACTTTCGCATTTGTTTCGTCCTTTTATTGTTTTCAGCTAAAAATTATTATATGTACTTCATTGCCATCCATTTCAAGTGGTTACAAAACAAAAGAACATCCAGTTATTCTATTCTCGTATTTAAATCGAGGCGAAAAATATGTAAATTGAAATGCCGGCGGCTATTAAGTGGCCTTATTCCTCCTCTATCCGCCTCTCTATTCCACTCCTCCCTATCCACTCCCCCCCACTCTTTATACATATTTTCACAGTAGTGCTCAGCTGTCATCTAACCGCAGATTCTATGCTTGGCCTATCGCAACTCCCATGCCAAAGCCGTGCACTGAGAGAAAAACTCTAGCAGGAAACTTCATAATCAAATCAAAAATATTTGAAAATTTCTCAGTAAAATCTTTGATTTCTAGCTTCAATATTCTTTATGTAAGATTTATTTGAAAATTGTGTTAGTCTTAAAACAAGTCAGAAAGAGTTCTGGCTTGAAAATATCCATTTCATATAGCAGAGCTACACTTAAAGAAATTTTTAAAAATATAGAAAAATTAATATTATTTTAAAAGTTTATTTTTAGATCTAAAAATATAATTGGTATTCTTTCTTTTGAGTTTGCAAGTTAGAACTATTATTATTATATATAGTTAGGGATTATTCTTTTCAACAGTTTTAAGTCTTGAAGCAGATTAAAAATCTAGAGTCAAATCGTTTTCTAACTTATAATAATACTCGTATATTTAACCTAGAATTCAGATCAATATTAAACTAAGCTGGATATACTTAAATCTTATAAATATTCCGAGTTTCAGGAATTTCTTTCATTACAATTTTGAGTTGAAAATTTTATAGCACAACTCAGCAGTTTTCAAACAAATGTGAAGCTTAAAAAGAGCTAAAAGTTTACTTGATTTAAGCATCAAATTAATATACAATAATATAATATAAAAAAAAGTATATTAAACTAAGAACAAAATAATCATAAGAGAAACTTTTGACTATTTAATTGATTGATATTTCTTTTAATCTCATGCTTCCCATAAACTTTAAAAAATGCCTAGAAATTTGAATACTCAGTACCAAATATTCAATTCCATTCAAAAATTATTCAATTTTAGAAAGAAACCCGAACCAAAACATTGTTTATTTTTCGATTTTCGAAGGGTTATATTTCTGCGAGTGTAGAGGGCTGCTTGGCAGAGGCCTTCGCTCTGAGCAACGAGTATCAGAGACCCCGGCTCGACTCATCCCCGTATTTGTTCGTCGTATCTAATGTAATTGAATTAAGTGGCGACTTGTTGATAAGGAGCAAAGTCAACAGACACGGCACGCTCCACAACTCAATTGGGCACAGGGTGCAGGATATAGGGCATAGGGCAGAGACGCAGAGGGTGCCGGGGTGCAGAGGGTGCCGGGGTGCAGGATGCAGGGCACAGAGACGTGCTGTGACGGGGTGTGGACTTAGTTTATGAAAACCTAACGCGTAACGGCTTGAGAACTGCCTGTAAAATGATTATAAATACATATTTCTATCTTCGCCATGTATCTTCTTCGCATGTCTAAGGGAAATGAGCTTTTAAATATGACTAAAGTAAGTAAAACTGCGGATGCGGATCCTTTTTATACTCCAAGGACCTGCGCTAACATATTCTACTGGAAGAAGCTCTAAACATTAATTAATGATTGTAGGTTTACACCCATTTTTTACTGTGTAAAGTGCATGCAAAGAAGACGAGCTTAAGGCCAAGGCGAAACATTTCTTTCTCTAATTTTTTGAGCTATAATCGAAACGTTTTTTTTTCCAACTGATAACTGAAACCGTTATTCGAAAATAGCTGGCAACTAAGCCATTTTTTTTTTGGCTATGGTTTTATAAACGGTTGAGCAATAAACATTGAAGTTTGGACAAATAAGTTAGGAAAAGAGACTGAAAAATATTTACTTAAATGAAAAACAATTTTATTAAAACCAGTTTTTTTAAATAATACAAATAGTTTTCAAATGCAAATAAATAGTAAACTTACTAAAATATTCATTTATTAATTTAAATAATTAATAATAAAAACAGTCTTCGAAAACCAAAGGAATAGTAAGCGTCTTTGAAAAGATACTGGTTAAAATTAAAAAAAAAAGAGTACTTAAAACAAAAGCAATTTTAATAAAACGAATTTTTTTTAAATATTACAAATGATTTTCAACTGCAAATAAATAATAATATTATTTAAATAGACATTTATTAATTTAAATAATTATTTTTAAAAACCATCTTCGAATCCCACTGGAATAGAGAGTGTCTTCCAGTCGAACAAATAAGTTAGGAAAAGATACTGGCTAAAATTTAAAAAAAAACTACTTAAAACAAAAGCAATTTTATTAAAACAAATTTTTTATAATACTTTAAATATTTTGGCATAGCAAATAAATAATAAACTTATTTAAATATACATTTATTAATTTAAATAATTAATTTTAAAAACAGTCTTCGAAGCCAAAGGGAATATAGAGTGTCTGCCAGTCGAGCAAACCCTGACCTCTTTATTATAAACACATATGAATATTATTATAATATAGTGATACAGTTTACGAACCCAGAATCTCTGCTCTGAATATTCTCGTTCCGAGTAATGTTTAATTTCAGCATTCCCAGTGCCTCCCAGTGCCCCAACTCTACCCGGAGCAAACTCTTTATCTGCTCGTGTTGTGTTCCAACTTTTGCCGGACAACTATTTAAGTTGGCACTTTGCACAGTTCCACAGTTCCACATTGTCGTGTTCTCCGAATAAGTACTGTCTATTCTCCATTCTCTCCTTTATTCTACATATACATGCACATATATACATATATATATATATATAGATAGAGATATCTGTAGACACGTTTAAAACACTCGCATGCAGGCAAGTGGCTAGAACTGAGCTTCAACAATTCCTGTGCAGCATTTAAAGGTGCAAAATTGTTCACTGCTTAGTCGAAATATTTATAATTATTATTTTGTTATATTTTATATGTTATTATATTATTTTATTTTAAAAAAATACCCTACAAATGACAAATAAATTTATATAAAAAATATCAAAAAATTTCTGTAGAAAATTTTAGGCTGAAAATCTTTTTTAATTTTACTTCTAATACAATATTAATTCTATATAAAAACCAGATTCTAAAATACATTTGAGGTTTCAAATATTTGAAAGCTCTCTATATATGTATATATATTTATAGGTATAATATGTTTTTAAAGAATTAGAAAAAGCTGGAAAAGATTGGGTCATATTCCTGAAGCAAAAGCGAAGCAAAAGAAGGATAAAAAAATACTTTCCCGCACTCTAATCATTATGTACTTACGAGTAGATATATACAAGAATATCTGAACGAATATATATATGTTATATATAGAGCTTTATATATATAGAAAACTAAAAGAAAGCGAACATTCAATATAATATTATTTTTTCTTGTTTTACTATTGGCTTTTGTAGGAGACAGCAATGGTGACATGTCATTTTGATTCCATGCAAATTTGAAGAACTTTGACATTTACACAGACGAAGGATTCACAGGACGAAGGATTCGCAGGGCTGCTGCCTGCCACTTATGCAGAGTACTCGCTGTGTCACAAATGGAACTTAATGCATCCTTGAGTGTTTTTGGGAGTAAATAAAGACGCACATCATCGACAACGACTGACGGAGGGGAGGGAAACAAAAAGGAAAGGTGGAAAAAGGAAAACCCAAAAAGCTCATGTTGGAAAAGTAAGTTTTTCTCTTATCAATCGCCAAGGTGCAACATGTAAAACAAGTGAAATTCTTTACTTCAATTTTGGCGTTTTTCATATATGAAATGTTGCTCATATTTTAGCCATATTTTAGTGGGCTAAAAACGCATAATTTCCAAGTGTTTTTGTAAGTATTTCGAAACTAATTAAGAGTTTTTTAAAATGGGAAAACTTGATCTTTCTACGGAGCTAGTGGGGTTCCTGTCTTAGCGTATTTCTCTTTGCAAATGCTCACAAATAATTGAGTCCTTTTTTCATATTTCTAAGGGAAGAGAGTACAAAAGGAAAAGCCAGACAGTAGACTACCCAATGGTATTCTTGGGTTGTGTCTGCAGAATTTTAATTTTAATATTAATATTAAAAAATGAAACATTATTTTTAATTTGTCTGTTTTTAAACTTGTCAAAAAACTTCTATTCTTTGTTTATATTTTCTATCTGCCTTAAGGTTTCTGAAAACCAAATTCATTTTATATTAAAATTATCCACAATATTATTTCCATTTAATTATAATCAAATTTTCATTGTGCTCTTTTAGTAATTCAAAATTCGAAAAGTTTGGTAACAGTTTTGGCCTAAATATCCCAAGAGTTTTGCTTCCTGCTCCGCTTTGAGTTACTTTCAAAATCCATTTCAAAGACCATTTCAAAAACCATTTCGAACCGCTTTTGTGTAGATTTCGAAGTGCATATTGAGTTATTATTATAAAAAACATACTGACTGAGCTAGGCTATTATGAGTATAAAGTCTCATTTTATCTTTTTTATAAGCTCTTTTTAAATACTTTCAATTGTCATATGCTATAAGAAGCATGGTCGACTTTGGGATGCCCTTTACTGGAGTATAAAAAGAAAATAATATTTGATCAATTTTGGTTTTAATGGTGTTGTATTTTTCGATAGATTTAAAACAAATTAAAATATATATTTCTCGCTGTGTAGGAGTAAGATGAATAAATAAATAAATGGATAGATAAGCGCTAAATTTAATATATTATTCGACAAACATTCACTTGAGTTGAGTACAACAAATGTCAAGGCATCAACAGTCTACGAAAAAAGTGCTCGTACAAGCTGAATAATGTTTCTTTTTTTTTTTTAAGTATCCTGGGATAGGGTATAGAGAGTCGGGTATAGAGAGGAGCGGAGTGTGTAGGCCTCTAACATGAGCCCGATTTGCGTTCAGTTTTTCAGTTTTCGCATAGCTTGGCCAGAAAATGACAGCGACAGGCAGCGAAAACGGCAGCTACAATGAAAACAAGAAGGGAAACAAACAATAAGAAAAACCACAAACAATTTAAATGGATTATGTGTTTACACTCAAACTCGTAGAATGGGAAAAGTCCGGGCAGGCGTTCAGCGGACCACGACTATTCCTGGAGTGCGGCGGCGGCAGTCGGGGAATCTGCCAGTTTGGGAGTTAACCGGCGTACCAGTACACTGGGAAAAATCAAATGTTGCTGGAATTAGAAATATTTAGATTCACTCAAAAATAGTTTATAGTAGAGCAAAGATTCAAAAAGAAACTCACTAAAAGAAAATCACTTAAAATATATCTCAAAACTGGTTTTATTTTCATGAATTTCAAAGGTTTTTCAAATCAAAAAGGCTTTTACTTTGATTCCAAAAACTTAATCTTTAGCTGCAGCTTGAACTAGTTTTATTTTTATGAATTTCCATGTTTTTTAAATTAAAAATATATACTCAGTTTCAGAAAAACTAAATTATTTGAATACATTTTCCAATTTAGTCAAATTTGTACACAAATTTAGAAACTTAACCTCAACATTTCGAAAGAGTTTCGGCTGAATTTTGAAGTGAAAGCTTTGAATTGGAATTTTAATTGTAAAACTAACTTTTTTTTTGTTGTATCATAAAAAAAGGAAAATTTCAATTTTTTTTTTCACTTCTCATTAATTGAAATCCAATTTTTTTTTCTTTGAGTAAAAAAGTATTTTGAAAATTTGTAGATTTTAAAAAGGTTCCCATTCGATTTCGCTGCCAAAAAGTTACCTCGATCCCAACTCGAATCTTTTTCCATTTCTTTGGTTGAAGATCGTTTGGCCTGCAGCAAAATACTTGTAAGATTTTTCTCTCAGTGTACACAGTAGCAGTGGCAGTGTTGCAAATTGATGGTAGCTCTTCGTCATGAAATGGACAAACAGGCTGCTCGGTTGCCCAGCGTGGAGAGAGAGGAAGAGCGGGCGAAGGAGGCGGAGGCGGCGGCGACGGCATCAGTTGGATGAACGAACTGACAAGTTCAAGGCAGTGGGTGCAGTGCGGCTCTGCGGTAAAGTTTAAGGGGAGTCGACGGGGTTGGACGGGGGCTTCGAGAAAGTAAGGAAGGAAGGAAGTAGAACATCTGGGCCGATTGGCAGTAGGAGTGATACAACTGTAGGGATTACGATTCCAACAAGAGGAGCAGCAATGCACTCATTGCCGATGCGTGTGGGCTGGATGGATATGTCCATCCATTCCATTTCCATTTCCATGTTTCTGTGCGTTTCACTTCGTTTCTCCTTTATTCGTTTTTCGTTTTTCATTTTTCGTATTTCGTTTGGTTTTTTGTTTGTTTTTACACAAACGGAATTGTTTTTAATGAGATTTCAGACGCAAATCTTTTTATTTGAATTTTTATTTTAGGCCGTCGGAAATGCTCGACCACACCAGTTACTTCTGATTAAAAATTGTGGCGAATGGAATTTCGTATTACCCGACAGACAGTGCACAATTTCCAAATTCCGCATCCGGATCCGGCGGCATGTGCATATCCTCCATATATATCCATATATACATATACATATAGATATATATTTATTTTATATATACTGGCCAAAAACCAGCAATCTGGTCATGCAAATCCACATGCGTAATATACGATTGCCTGCACTGTGCTCTGCGACCAGTGAATACATACAGGCATAAGTGTAAGCATAGCTCAGCAGGCTTCGGCGTGTAACGTTTAAAATTTAACGTGCTCGGTGACAGTGTTGCCAGTTTGGCTCTTTTATGGCTATCTTTCGGAATTCTTTTCAATTCAAAAAAATATAGCTTACCAGAGAAATCTTTGGGAGATCTTTTGAAAAACAGTTTGGAAGGAAGAAGGAAGCCTTTACTCAGCACTTTATTTATTTCTCTGTTTCAAATACAATTTTTATATCACCATTTCTTCATTTCTCTTCATTTATTTTTCTGTTTCACACACAATTTTTATATCCCCATTTTCCAGTCATTTCTGTGGAACTTATTCAGAAAAATTCTGAACTATCTTTATATTTAAAAAGATTTTTTAAAGTAATCCAAATGCTTATTTGAAATAGTTCAATAATTATCAAATTTCTGTTGCTTATAGGTGAAGCCTATTAAAATGATTGCGAGAGATTTTCCAAGTTTATTTTAGCCATTTTTTTAGCTTTAAAAATGTGGCAACACTGTGCGTTGCAGTGCAACAGTTCCATGTGATTTTAGCCCAAAATGAATATGAATAAATGGATCAGCAGGCACTTTATGGTGATGGCAATGATGTCACTAAAGTAACGGAGGCGTTGGGCTTGTTGCGGTCGACAGCCGACGAGTCGGAACGGTTCGGATCGGCTTTGGGTGGACGGTACGCTAGACGTAGGCGAGACGAGACGGATCAGAACGGAACGTAACGAAACGAAACGAAACGAAACGAGATGGAACTGAATGGGAGTATGCAAGAGCAAACATGAAATGTGGTTAAAGCATTTTATGCAATCGCATTGCTTTACCAACAACCAACATTCAACATCCAACAACCAACATCCAACATTGAACATTGAACGTTGAACATCCAACAAGCAGCCGGACAAGCAGATGGGTTGGTCATTTGTAAAATCCTTTGATTGCAATCGTTGAGAATTAAAAATTCCGACTGAATATTTTCTTTATTTTAACACTCTTTCTGGCCAACTGGCCAACTGGCCAATGGCGATTAATTGTTGATGGATTGCAATTACGCACACACACACACACAAGCCGTATTCCCACTCAAATTGATGATGATGGGCGATGGCCGATGATTTTACAAGTGCTTATATTACACATACGCCCCTTCGTCTCTTTTTACAGTGGCCATAAATATTTGTACGCATTAAGAAGCATCGCTCAAGCACGAATTATTCACATTTATTCTAAGCCAGCGATCTTTAAGTTATTTAGCCTTATTTGGCATTGGAATTCCATTGAAAAAACCAAACTCTCTCACAGGATCATCCAAAAAATGAACCAAAATTACAACAATAAATTGTTAAAAATTCATTCCTGCATTTTAGATATCTGGCGAGGGTATTTAGTATGCGGCTTGAGGCATTTAACTTTCCTTTAGTAGACTTTTAAGAATATTGTTGCTTTAATTGTGACCACAGCTCACTCCACTCGAATTAGATGTATTATTCCACCACTTTTTTGGAACATTTCTGGAATACAACTTCCAAATTTGGTAAAGAAATTCCACTTGGCAAAGTGAATTGCGCGACGCATTCCTCAGCTGGAATTTAGGTTTTAACTTTGGTTGCCTTTTTGGCCTTTTTCCTATTTCATTCTCTGCCTGGCCTTCAAGAAAATAGCTTTACAAATAAAGATAATTATTGCATTAACAGCCAAGCGAGTAAACCAACTTGGTTACGCTTTATTTAAAGTATTTATTATAGGAGTATGAATAGAGTATGAATAGAGTATGAGTACAGTATATAGATATTCAAATCTCTGCCATAAATATGTAGATTTCTAGCTATTTATCTATATACAGGGGTATAAAGAATGTTTTGTTTGTATTACGAATAGTATTTCCCGGAGTTTTCCAGCCAATCGCATAACTTTTGTCTGGATTTTGGTTTTGGTTTCATAGAAAATGTTCTTTTACTGGAAAATAATCTTTAAACTAGTAAGGAAAAGCTAGCCTTGTCACACCGAATATTACATATCCTTGCAGACTGGAAGTTGGCCGATTGTTCCTATATTATATAGTAGTTCTTTTCAGCCGATTCCGTCAGATGTGTCTCAGGCAACGCATGAAAAACTTCATTCGGAAAGTTTAAAAAACAAAGAGTAAACAGACTGACAGATAGACAAACTGACAGACAGACGGGCGGACATGGCTGGATCGACTCGCCCATCGCTTCGGATATGCCTCCTCCAATGCATAGTTCATTCCATAACATAGCTATAATACCCTCTGCAAGTGTATAGAAAGAGTAGTTGGAATATTCATTCCTATTCGAAATCAGATGCCTTTGTTATACTGAAATATCTGATTAATCCTTACAAGCCAAAGCCCTTACCTACTTAACATGATTTTATAACCCTTTTATCGATTTCCGTCTTATTTCAGAACTAATTGAAATACTTTGAAAGGACTCTTAATGATGACTTGTGAACAATTGACAATATAAAAGGACGAGAATGCTTAAATCGAATAATTAGGCGAATTTCGCCAGAAAGGGATCAGCCTCGAATAGCGAGATTTTTATGCATATTATTATATATAAGATAGAACGTTTTTTGGAAGTACCTGAAGATCCTTTGACGATCAGACGCCTATATAGATTAAAATGAACACTAACCCAAAGACTCAGACGATATTTCGGATCAGGACCTTAGCCGCTGTCATCATTTTGTTACTCTCTGGCTCACTGTGCACAAAAGGAAGCCACTCGCTGCAGAATACAAAAGGTAAATTTCAGGATTAAAATCCAAATAAATTATTTATCCGTAACAAATATTATTTTGCTTTGGTTTTTCCTTAAATAAATATACACAAAACTTATGAATTTTGCGCAAAGTGTTTGTAGCAAATGAAGCAAGTTGTCTTTAAAGTTATTAATGCTCGACTAGCAGTTACCCTGCAATTAGTTCTGCAGAATAATTGTATAAATTTTCTGTTGTTTTTCATGTTTTAATATAACCAAATTGTGGATACCCTTTCCCTTCTCCCTATGAGTTCTGTCTATTTCCGTTCTGTTTTTCGTTTACTAAAATCAGGCATGCCCCTTAGCATGTCCTGTTTCACAGGGTATCAACAAGTGCAGCTTTTACATTTGTCTAATGAATTTTTAACATTATTTCCCTTCTTTTTTTCATTATATTTTGCTTCTGTTGCATTTGTTGTTTGCTTTTAAATGCGATTTAAATGCGCAAAAAACACCTGAGTCCTGCATATGTTAATCCTTTTTTTTATTTTCACCTTTTTTTCATATACATTTTGACCTCAAAGGTCACAAACGTGAGCTTGCTGAAGCGATACCTCGGTTTTTGGAACAGCTGACGAATTTCACCGTACCGCAAGGCCGGGACATATCATTCACTTGCGTCGTGGACAACTTGGAACAATATCGGGTAAGTGCTTTTTTTTTTAAATATAAATAAATAAAAAATATATTAAAAATATATAATATTATCTAACTTTTTTACTAAGTTCTGAGATAAGAATTTTGGGTTATTTGCGCGTAAGAAAATCTGTTAAAAAATCATTTGAACTTTGAAAATGATACCCAAAAAATCCAAAACTTTTACTCTACCAATAATTTCAAATTGTTATTCTAAAAAAACACAATTCAAGGCATTTAATTTCAAAACCATTCACTCTACAAAACTGAGATATTTTCATTTGTATCTCTCTGTTCTAGCTAGCTAGTTTTGCCCGGCCTTGTCCGCGGATAGTCTTTTATATGTCCGGATTCTTTTTCTTTTCTCGGCGACTGGGGAATATTGTTCAAAAACTTCTTTATATTACAATATATCCTATTATTCTAGTGGTAAATAATTTAAAGGACAAATCAATAAATTTCTAAATGAAAATGTGTTCAGCTTTCGAAATAAATTTCTTAAATTCAAAATAAAACTAAGCCGTTCGTTTGAACTTGGAATACCTTTGAAATATAGCTAATGAACCCTTTGATATTACAGGGTATAAAAGCTATTAGAAACAGTCGCTTCTTCATTTACAAAATTGAATAAAATTCATTATGCAAAGACAGTGTAAGAGCAGTTGTCGGACAACTGCTTTATTCTAATCTATTGCAACATATTCAGTCATCTCTGCTGGCCTAACTCATAATAAACTACATTAATAAGCCATAAAATTGTATTTATCTGGGCCAAAGCAGGCAACTTTGTCGTTACGCACCTATGCAAATAGGCTTAATCTTATATATATACAATATATATATATATATATATATATGTGTGTGAATATATATATATATGTTGCATAAAGTTAAGTATTTGTATACGTTAGTTAGTATTAAATTATATTCGACTCCAGTGGGACACTGCATACTAGAGATGGACTTTTCCCTGCACGAAAGGAATACAAATTTTGAGCCACGCCTTTTTCCTTTTAATTATTCAACTTGTTTTTTATAAATGTTTTTATTTAAATTTATAATAAGAAAATACATAAAAGAAATTTTAAAATTTATTCTTCCTTCTTTCAAGATACGCTTTTACAATTTTCTATTATATTCAAATAAATCATTTTTTAATACTTCATCTAAAACTTTAATATCATTGATTTTATTTTGGTTAAAAAAGTATATAATTTATTATATTTTATGAATTTTGTTAGAGCCTTGATTTCGGTGAATTTCACGTCACGCTCCCATCACTAGTTTTCCCTAGTTTTGTGGGCGTTGCATTCACGCTTTGTGAATCACGTGAGCTTAATTTACTTATGCTTTTTTCGCGTCCATCTCTAATTATCCTCGTTCTTTACCTCTTTTAATTCACGCATATTCCTGACTTTCTTTTAAGCAGTATTCAAATCACGCTCACGTCACGCGCTCATCTCTAGCGCTTACATGCTTAGATGCGATAGTCATATGAGTATGAGTAGTTGCTTATGAGCCTAAGTAAGGGGTGTTAGAGTGTTATTAGAGTGAATTTTGGCTGAAACAAACTTGTAATACGAGTAGGAGGAGTATGAGTATGAGTCTGGGTATGAGTACTCCGAATCATATTCGTTGTGAAGTCTGTGGTAGTCGCTGTAGTATCTGTGTTTGCTTTTGCAATTTCAGGTGGCTTGGATTAAATCAGATTCAAAAGCAATACTTGGTATACATACACATATGGTCTCCCTAAATCCAAGATTATCAGTGACACACAATGGACACAACACCTGGAAACTTCACATATCCCACGTGCAGCTAAACGATTCCGGCAGCTACATGTGCCAAGTGAATACGGATCCCATGAAGAGTCTGGTAAGTGTATATATAAGTATAAGTAAAGTCACCCCGCTGGGCAGGTCTGACCATTCCCTCACCCCATACTCCCATTACGTATATCTCTTACCTCCAACTCCACCTTCAACTCCACCTTCAACTATCCCATTTCGAAATGACAGCAGCGGTTTGTTTAGGTGTCTGCCAGAGGCAGAGGCAGAGGCGAGTAATCTTTACGCCATATGCGTCTGAGTCCAAGCTTACCTGTGAGATATGTATGAGGCTTAGCTCGGCTCGGAACAGTGGTCAAAAACAGTAACAACTTTTACGTAACATTCCAATCAGCATTAATAAATAAATAATATAACTGGGCAACAACAACAGCAGCAGCATTTTCCAACCCTTTTCCCAAAGCGCAGGAAAATATCCTTTGATATAACAACCTGCATTCCAATGAAAATGTAAGGACTCTCAAAATAAACTAAGAAGAAAATAAGATTTAAATAGAATTACACAGAAAATGCAAAGTCTTTTTAGCATAATCTAAAAATAAACTTTATATTAAATTCCACTGTAAAAGGTGAAGTCTCTTAATAGAAAAAGAAACTGTAGAGAAAAATAGTTGAGACTTTTAATGCAATGCTGCCCATAGAAGTAGACTATACATTTTAATGTGCAATTAATTCTAGGACTAAAAGAACTTAACAGGCATAATAATATTAGGGAAATTTTTATTTTAATTTTCTCTTAATTTTAGAAGAATTTTCATTAAAGTAAGTGTTAGCAACTCAGCAAAATATATAAGATTTTTAATTTAATTGTGAACCCAAAAATAGGCAATATATTTTTAAGCAAAGAAAAGTTGTTAGTTCTCAAAAAGTTTCTGAAACAAAAAATAAATAAATAAATTAATGTTCTTAGGACCACAAACTTTCATTATTTCATTAACAATTAATTATTCTATTAAAAATAAATGTTTTGATTAAAATAATAATAAAGCTATTTGCGCTTTATTAAATACTCATTTTAATTTATTATATATATTATTCAGTATATTATATTAATATTAATATTAATGAATAATATTTTTTATAATTTTTATTTTTAATTTTAGTCCGGCTATTTAGAAGTGACAGTTCCTCCGGATATTCTGAACCATCCCGAAACAAACATCGATGAGGGCGTCAGCACTGAGGGAGGCAGCATTTCGCTACTTTGCAGTGCTACAGGTATTTAAAAAACAATTTATATAATTAGATTATGTTTTTTTGGAATTAAACCATAAACTTTTTATTAAAGCAAATATAGCTAGGCTTTGCTTTATTTAAGTTAATTAATTAGGCATTTTAATTCCATTAAATAAAACCAGTTCAAGCTCAAATAAATTCCTACTCCATTACACAATAATGAAGAACAATAGTCTGTAATGATTTTAATTTGCATAATTTATTTAATAGACATTTAATTCGAATTAAATCTTGAATATTAATTTAATTAAACAGGTGTGCCAGAGCCAACGGTGCTGTGGAAGCGTGAGGGCGGCAAGGATATCGTGCTTCGCGGCGAGAATAGAGAAAAACAAGGTTAGCTTAAGCAAAACGATGCCTTAGTGGATCGGTTGTATATATCTTTTAATATGCTCAAATGAATTAAAAGAATGACAGCTAAGCAGTACATATGTATGTATGCATGATTGTATTTATGTGTGTGTAATTAATTTAATGAATTCCACTAAAAAATGGACTCCAAAATGTAGACTTTCTTTTTTGCTGTGGAATTTATTGTGAATACGTTTATTTTCTTTTAGTCTGGGTGGAGATATTATTATTATTATATTGTATCCTTTTTATATCCTTTTCTTTTCATTGAAGCTTTAAAGTCCGTGGAAGGCGAGCGACTGACTCTGACGAATGTTCATCGAACTGATATGGGGGGCTATCTCTGCATCGCTTCGAATGGAGTTCCACCTTCTGTTAGCAAACGCTTTGATATTCACGTCAATTGTAAGTACATTTTTATATGAAATTGAAATAATTTCAATTATTTATATAACATTTTGATAAGTAAAGACTTTCTGCTCTTAAAATAAAACGAATGATTCCTAGGGAATAAAATGTGTAGCATACTTTTAGGCTCATATCAAAGAAATGAAGGTTATTTTTCAGCGTGAAATGCATTCTAGAGTGGAATTCCGAATAGGCCTGCACCACTTTTAATGCACTACACATTTTGTGCGAAAAAAAAAAGTGGAAGAGTATAAATAGCATTAAGTTTTTAAGTGAAGCGGATTAAAAAGGATTATAGTCTGGTCCATCTGTTTGTACGCCTGTTTGTAGGCAGGCTTATCTCTCACTTTTTTAAGCTAGTTAAATTAAACTTGGCATTTTGCTGCAGCCATTGCATTAACTATATAAAATATAGCCATAAAAATTCAGTTTATATATTTAACTGTACAAATACCGGAAGTAAGGCATAGAGTATTGAAAACCGGAATATGATGCTGCCTATCCTGGTTCTAGGTTTTAATCGATTGTTTTTAGTAAAGGGCTCTGCTTTAATTCTCTGATTAAAAGTTGAGCTTTGCTTAATGAGAATAATTTGAAAGGGTATTTATTGAGTTAGGATACTTTTTTTTAGGTTCTGTAGATTAATTTTAACTTAGTGTTCCATCTTAGTTCGCTGATAGAAAGTCTAATTCCTCAAAGAGTTTCTGAATACATCTCGTTTATAATTTCTGGTTCCAGCTCAAAATCTTGAACGATTTTTTCTAGATTTTCAGTGACTTCTTTTATATATTTATATCTTTACCATAAGCAGAGTATTTAGATATTCGAATAAAAGGACTTAAAGCAAATGGAGAGGCGAGGACACTTGTGTGCACGCTGGTCATCTTAACATTTGTATTGGCCTGACTGAAACAAGTAAATTATGGCCACCATAAAAGGGGGGCGAAATGTCAAGGGCGGGGCGGGGTGTAAAGAGTGTAAACTTAGAGTGAAAAGTTCTGTAATTCTCGTAGTCGGCTGTGCGAGAGATGCTTGAACATGCCGTTGGTGTGGCAGAAGACACAAATCAACACCATGAGATTGTCAAGTCAAATTCAGAGTATTCCTCCGCCTCTCCCGCTCTATTCCACTGCTCCACCGAACCTCTTGAATCCTTGAATCAGTTGTGAAAAGTTGCGATAGTCTCAGTTCGAGTCCCAGGCAAAACAGAGCAGAGCAGAGCAGAGCCGAGCAAAGCAAAGCTAAGCATATCAAATGTATTACTCATATATTTACGACTCTACGACTATTAGTATATGACTATGCATTCATACAGATATATATATCCAAATGAATGAGTGTGAGTGCATTCGTATGTACTGTGAGTATTGTAATGACTACTCGTAACTAGCAAAGCAACACTGAACACACATTGAACTATTGTCATGAGCTGTTGCCTCTATTATTCTGTTTACTTCCTATATACGACGAATTCGCATTCGCATTCGCATCCGCATTGGAATATGTATGTTTTCTCTCTGAGTATGTACTTAAAATTGCATATGTGTTCCAGTGCCAGGCACCAGTCATCCAGTCAGCCAGTCAGCCAGTCAACCCATCGAACACACACGCTTACAGCACAGCTGCCACCAGTGGCTGATGCTGGGAGGGATCGGTATCTATTAATTAATTTAAATTAGTCCATTTAAAAGGAAACCTTATATATCAATTAACTTAAATTAGTCAATTTAAAATGCTAACTAGTAAGAAAAGAAAGCCTTACAGAGCTATTTGATATATTAATCCGACCTTAATGCAATTAGATGTGCATATAGAAATCACAATTTTCCTTTTCAAAATTCATTGAGAAATGAAAAAGTTTTCCTTATATCAACTTTTGAACCGATTGTTCCTATGGTAGCTATATGATATAGTAGTCCGATCCGGCCTGTTCCGACATAAGTGCTGCCTGCAGCAAAAAGAAGACTCTATACCAAATTCCAATCCCCTAGCTCAAAATTTGAGGGACTAGTTTGCATATAAATAGACGGTCAGACGGACAGACGGATAGAGGGACAGATGGACAGATGAGCAGATGGACAGACGGACATGGCTATATCAACTCGTCTAGTCGTCCTGATGAATAATATATATACTTTATAATGTCGTAGAAGGAAACCCCTTTAAAGTTTTTCTGCTTACGCCACTGTTATCTATGCAAGGTCCCATATGTGTGCGTGTGTGTGTGTGTGTGGGTGTGTATGTATATGGAAAATTGTGTTGGCGTAGAAGTAGTAAACATTTGAAAAGCACAACGAAGCGCCGTAATTGTATGAGACTGAGCCGGGATCCGGAGACAGAGTCGGAGTTAGAGTTGGGGCCGGAGCTGGAGCCGGCGCTGAAGCTGTAGCTGCAGCCGGAGAGTGTAAGTGAAAGTCATCCAAGACAACAAATAGAACAGTTAAATTTTTGGCAATGTGTCCACGTCAAAATCAGTAAAATGCAAATTCAAAGTTGGCAATTGTCGAAATGTCCAAAGTTTCCTTCACTGGAAAACTGGAAAGCTGGAAAACTGGCAAACAGGGCAACTTGTGATCTACTGTCAACTGGGCGTGTTTAAAATGTGAACATAATTTTCAACTGAATGTTTCATTTAAGGATTACAAACTAATTTTAAAAATCTTAATTAAGCGAAAGAAGGACGAGGGGAAGAAGGATGTCTTCTTCTAAAGTAAATCAATTAGGCTTGAAATAGTTTTACTTCTGAAATTATTTGTAAAACTATTATATTAAAAGCTGCAAAACAAAGCTTGTAACTATCATTATGATATCCGTAATCCGATTATTCCTTTCCTAAGAGATATAGTAATCTGATCCCAATATATGTCCTGCATGCTGCTAAAAGAAGGTTTCATTTCAAATTTTTTTCACTTAGCGCAAACTGAGAGCTTAGTCCAAGACGCTATAACGACTTGTCCTGTTTCTCATCAATGATATAAATATTTTGTGAGGTTAGAGATGATGCTGCACATGGATATATTAAGTATAGGTGCTGCTCCTTTATAAAGAACTTTAGCAAATAAATATCAACTATTGATGAAGTAAAACTGACATTTCTACTCAAATACTTTATCCAACTGTCTAGCTCTATTACATTTATATTAAATTATTGGGCTATAAGTAAGATTTCCTATAAAATATTCCACAGTAAAAGAAAGTTAACAAAAAGTAGAGGTTGGATAATACTATAGCTGCTATAAGACATTATATTTCACATATCAATGTCAAGCTGCTCTTCAATAGATGTCCCACAAAACTTCCCAAATTCTACTGAAAAGCCTGTCTATAAATTACTAAATTTTAAGCAAAGTTGTATAAAAATCCCTACAATATTTCAATGTACAAATTCGCCAATATGAAAATAAATAAATAAACAAGAAAATAAAGCTAAAATGGCATATAAATCCAGTACAGAAGGGACGGCTATCATTGATTTTGCTGGCAAAAGCTTTAATAATGTTCCAGCGTAGAAATTACAGTGGATGAAATCTATTTTGATGAGCGGATCATTGCGCTTTAATCCATTTTATTTATGGCTTAAAATTATCCTTTAGCAACAATAACAACAACAACAACAACAACAACAGCAGCAACAACAACTGCTTTGGCGAAAGCGCCATCCAACGACAGCAGGAAAAATAGCGTGAGCCTTTGCTGCATTGAAACAGAGCATTACAGTCGTCATTTACACACACACACACACACAGCAGTGTTGGCAGACTTAAAGTGGAAAAAAAGCTATAAAAAATAGCTATATATAGCTATAAAAAGTACTCAGTATTTCAATTAATAAAGTGTTATAAAATCATTTCAATTATTTGATTTATAAATACTACATTTTCATATATAAAAATGTGAGAAAATTTAACTAATTAATATATAATAATTACAATAAGAAAATAAACAAAAGTGTATAAGGATTCGTCTAAAAGATTGTTTTTTTTACAATTTTCCTTATGGTCTGAGCAAAAAAGTATGTTATTTAAAAGAGAAATTCAATATTCCCTGACTAGAAATTGGCTAAAAAAACCTTTTAATAATACAGCAGAAATAGCTATAGCTGAAAGAAATAGCTACTTATTGTTAGGTTTCTAGCTAATAGTTAAAGCTAATAGAAATAGCTACTTATTGATGGGTTTCTAGCTAATAGCTAAAACTAATAAAAATAGCTTTTTATTGGTCAGTTTCCAGCTGAGAGCTTATTAAATAAAATGTTAAATTAACAAATTCTGTTAACTTGTATGCAAAAGGCCCATAATTCCTCCATTATAGCAAATAATAGCTGTATTTTTAATACCCTTGCGGAAGGTATTATTTTATTTACATTTCTATATTTCATACATTCAATATTTTAAATTTAGTCAAAATATTCTCCGGTTTTTATCGCTTAATACTTAAAGATTTAGCTAAATTATTCATAGTGCGGTTAGGCTACATTTTTTATAGATTTAGCTAAAATACGGCCAAGCTGGCATCACTGACACGCACCCACACACACACACACACCCACACACAGAGACAACTACTACCATTAAATAAACCTATGAAAACACCAACCCCATCAGATCCGAAGAACTTAGCCTGGAACCTTACGCACCCACTCCCTTTTTTCTCTCCGTGCACCCGCGCTTCCTCTTCTTCTTTGGGGCTTGGTCTACTACGCTCAGCGCCAGTATGAGCATAATCTGCTGGGAAAAGTACACACACTGCAAGGAAAAGTGACGAGTTGCCAAATACCGGCGTGATAATACACTAGAAGTATTAATTAATCGTAAATTAATTAATTTAAAATTCTGACTAACATGCGTATCAATGTTTTATTGCATTTAAGTTGAGCTATTTCAAAGCTCAACTAAAGGAAGCTTAGGAATGCTACAGGTTAGTTTGCTCGACTGGAGAATACCCTGTACCTATTTTGATGAGTATATTTCGATTATTTTAAGAGGGTATCTTAGGCTCTTGATAAACCCAAATTTGAGTTAAACCCATATTTAAGGTTACAAAAAATCAGCTCAACGAACGGAACCGATAGACGATATTTTTATATGCCGTGAATAAAACTTATTTGAAACGTTGAAACGAAACAAAGTTGAATATTTTAAGGAGCATAATTAATATATTCTATTTTTTCACTGCTCTCAAAGCTAAACTGCTTTATTAATCGAATACTCTTTATACTCCGCCCAAATGTATCAAACACCGATAAATAGTCCTTATACCTCTGAAAGCGAGTATTGAGCAAACGTTTTGACGTTACCCGAAACCCACAATTTTCCACATTTCCCACATTTCCTTTTCGCCTTTATTCATTGTAAGCATTGAAAAAGCGAGTGTAAAGCGAATAGCCCAGTCGCCATAGCCAGTTCCAGTTTCAAAGTGTCACGATGTCGGGTAAAAAGAAAGCTGAATGCACCCCGTTCCCCATTCCCATTCCGTTCCGTTCCATACCGAGTCCCTACCTCCCTCTACCCCCCTAAAGTTATCGCTCCCCTCCACCGTAGACGAGAGTATCTGTGCGAAATACGAAAAGTTTGTCTTTGAAATGAATGCAGCAGAGTCATTTGCTGAAGTTGTTCTGTTCTGTTGCTTCTGCTGCTGCTGGGTGCAGTCATCATTGCGGTCGGTGACTAATAAAAAAAGAGAGAAATAAGTGAAAAATTATTGTTGCAACTTCAAAAAGATGTTTCCAAAAAAAAAGACAGCTAAAAAAAACAAAATTCAGAAAGTTAAAGATTTTATGAGCGTTTATACATATATCTGTGTGCAAATTAATACTTTCTGCTCGTAAATTGTCTGAATACATCAAAACTTAAAGTCAAAGGAAGAGCAAATACAGGAAAAAAATGCAATTTATATTTATGATATAAAATATATAATTTAAATTATTTAAATTTAAATAAATAAGGCAAAAATCTTTCAAATTTTGTATCAATTAAGACTGAATTTAAGGGGTTTGTTTGTGTTAGGTTCTCAGAAAAGATTAGCTAAATTTAAATAAGATTAATTATTATATTACTATATGGAATTAATTATTATTAATAATATATATATAAGATAATTAATTATTGAAATTACTTCAATTAGGAATAAGTAAAATTTTATTAGCTATTTCTTATTTTAACAATACAAACAATTTCCATAGCAAAATCGTCATAGTTCTGCCTTGAAGCAAAATTATCCCCAATTGTTTTTAACTTTTGCATTAACTAAAGATATTAATAACTAAATTCTTCTAATATTTCTAAAAAAAAAAAAATTAATTATTCATTTATTATTAGATATTTGTGTGTTACTGGAAATCATCTGTTTCAAAGGGATTGAAAAGGGTTTAATTCCAGAGTTCAGAATTTATTCAGATCAAAATACATAAAAACTATATCCTGTAGCTGCCATAGTTAATTTTAGTTTAATTTGCTTGCTGTATGGAAATCTGTTCTGTTTCCCAAAATATCTTTATGAAATTTACAAATTAGATGAAAAACAATGTTTTCTAAGTGCACACTAAAAATTAACAAGATCAGTCTAATATATCATATATTATATAGGAACAATCCAGTTAGCAAGTGAATTTAGTCTTCAAAGCGCTGAAGGAAGTCTACTGTCCCACAACATATTTATTTATTGACTCCATTAGTACTCCAAAGTTCTTCTACAATAGGAAATAGAGTATAATTAACAGCGTTAAAATCCAATTTTATTCACTAATTTTAATCTGCAAAGTTGCAAAATCTATTAAATAAAACCCAAGTAAAAATGTTTAAATTTAACTAACTTAAATTTAAAGAAGCAAAAGGAATTTGAATGGCAACATTTGGTAAGATAAAATTAACCTTTTGATAAGCAAACAACTGACCCAAAAATTTCAACTGCACATACTTTAAGCCTAGACAAAAATGTTAAGAAGTTTTCTTTGAAAAGCTTGTAAATAATGTTGGCATCTCACAAATTTCAGTTCCTCCATCTATTAAAGCTGTGAACCAGCTAGTCGGAGCGCCAGTGGAGCGGGAAGTAACTTTGGAATGCGTTGTGGAAGTGTATCCGAAGCCGCTGAATGGATGGTATCGCAACGAAGGTAATTTCCACAATTATTCATAAATAAATTCACATTTTTATAAATGAATAATTGAAATTATTGGACTGTCTTAATTATGGCAACTTTGCTTTTATAATTTACTAATTTTGGGAACAAATTTTTATGGTATTTTAGCATTTTGTTTCTAGTACATTTAGGTATAAAGATTATAGAATTATTATACTTAAAATAAGAAAAGAATAATGAAGTATATTAAATTGAGATAAAATTGAAATGAATTTCAGGTAATGTGAAACTGCATAATGGCAATAAATACAACATATCCGAGGCGATGATTAATCTATATACCTGGCATCTCAATTTGACGATAAGACACCTGACAAAGTCGGACTTTGGTGCCTACAGCTGTTCCAGTGTGAATGCCCTGGGAAAGAGTGAAACTCGGATTCGATTGCAAGGTAGGAGAGAGTGGATAATAATGAGACAATATAAAACTTATTTCAAGTTCAAGAACACTTTCCTTTTGGCCAAATGCGAGCAAACAAATCATTCAATTTGGCCGACGCGCGTACCAGACTAAGCCAAATAGTTCTTAAAATTCGAAACAATCAATTCACTTGAGAATCAACGGCGAACGAATGAAACGAATGTATGAATGTGTGTGTGTACCACACTCACACTCATACTCTTTCGCATTCGTATGTGTAATTCGTTCAGTTTCAGTTTTCATGCAATAAATCACCTAGGATTTCCGTCGGTCTATTATTTTTATCGATCTCATTTAAAGACGACTGAAGCTTTTCTCTATCTTTCATCTGTGCACTGGTGCTCCTTATCCCCATCTCCCTTCCCATTCCCATTCCCATCTCCATTCGCTATCAACCAATGCCCAATTTCGCTGGAAAAGAGTAGAGTAGAAGTAGAGTTGGAGCCCAGAAACTAAGCATGAATTATTGCACAATCAGCGGAAAACTTTCTCTACTCTGTTCCCATTGCTGACTCCTTGGAGCTGCTGCATCAAGTTCCCGCACGCAATTTCAATTTTAACGTTCAAGACTCTCTCTCTCTCTGTACGTCTGTCTGTCTGCCTGTCTGTCTGTCTGGACTGAAAATCAAGCATTGACTTCAAGGTTTTCATTTGGATCTTGGAAAATTCATTTATTAAATCAATCCTTATGTGTTTACAGTCTCGTATCAGGCCAGCTTCAGAGAGAGTTTCCCCTGCCGAATTAATTTCACTTGGATCTTCGGGTGCTTCAACGGTTGCCCATAAAAGTGTGCAATGCATATTTTAGTAGAAATATTTTGAAAGTAGAAACCTGAGTATATTTAGCAGTTATAACTCCATTTTTTTTCAATTTGTGAGAAGCGATAACACTCTTTCAAGATAGAGTATAATAGAGAGAGACATCAATTAGAGAGGCTGATCTAAATTTTATATATATCTTATGATAGACTTATCCGCCTATCAAACACAACTTCGGAATGAATACTATTGAAAGGAAATCCTAATATTTGCCTCAAGAAAAGGCATATACTCAAAAGTAATAGGAATCCTTGCAGATGATACCCTATAAAAAAGGAGTAGGAACATTCAATTTTAGATCCTCTACGTTTGCGCTGTAATCAAGTCTCACGTTATTTGAGTAGTTAAATCATTTCCAAGTCATAAAAAACGGAACAGGCATACGACAGAGCTCTACATATAGAGGACTATTCTTAGAATCTATGGCACTCCAGAATTTTGTATTTGCGATTGTTGTTTTGCTGTTAGCTGTTTGTTGTTTGTTGTATGCTGTTTGTTGCCTTACTGTTTATGTTTAATGGTCGCCTGCCATCCACCCCATTTGCTTTGTTTTGTATTTCTCACAGTTTCTCTGCTCCTTATTTTTACACTGTACCCATTAAAAAAGGGTACAAAGAGTATATACACTTTGTGAAGCTGCATGTAACACATGAAAATCTTAGATACAGGAGCCTTTTTTTTAGACATCTGCTTTGTAGGACTTTCAATTATTCGATGACACTATCGATAGTATCGATAACTATAATATTAATTTCAAATCATTTTTCCAATCCATTTTTTAAATATTGAGTGCTTCTTATCAATAGTAACGCGATAACATATGTTAATTATTATCAATAAATTTAAAAGCGATACTATCGATAATTTCTATGCAGTATAGAGTAATAATTAATAAATCAAAAACTTCAAGAAACTCCTTCTTATACCCTGTAAATCGGGAATAACCAAATTAAAAATAGATTCGTTTTTTGGACCAGGCTTGAAGCGAGTACTTTGTATCGAGTACTTAACATAAGCCCATTTCTTAACAGACTGTAATCTAACATATCAGAGAAAAAATCAAGCATTAACAGTGGCAGAGCATTCAGCTAATCGAGCACTCTCGACAAGAGTATCCTTTTCTTTTTTGGTTGTTTCTTCTGTGGGTTTCCTTATGTGTGCCCAGTCCAGCCATGCAAAAGAAGCATTCGGTGTTCGGCTAACAGTATTCGGTATTCGGTCTTCGGTGTTCGGTGTTCGGGTAAAAGGCATTCGGCATTTCATAATTGGTGCAATTTCTTGCAGAATTACGATTACCGCCCAAGTCAACAACGACAGCAACACCTCACGTGCACACAACGAGCAAACCGCGTCGGAAGCAGCACCAGAACCAGAACCAGCAGCAGCAGCAGAGCAGCCACCACAACAAGGGACTGAACGAAGTGGTGCGTGCCAAGGAAACCCATTTCTCAAATCAAATGCAGCAGGAGAACGATGTATTCGTCGGCGGGATTGGGAACGGGAACGGGAATGGCAATGGTATAGGGATTGGTATACCCCAGAGTCCTAACGGTGCTCCTAACGGCGCTGCCGGCGGTGGTATTGTGGCAAGTGGAAACGTCAACGGCATGATAAACGGAGCGGAAGGTAAGTTACGATTTAGAAAATTCCACAAGTACGAGTACCCAGTATCCAGTATCCAGTACCCAGTTCCCAGCTCCCAGTACCCAGTACACAAGCATAGAATGAAGTCAGGCATAAGCGGCAGTTACAAACACTCACACAGACTCACACTCACACTCACACAGTCACATCTATTCGTACCGGACCAGAATACGCTCTACACTGAGCGAAATAGTGGGTCTAAACGATTGCAAATTGAGCCTGCTTAGGTCTTTGTTTTTGACATGAATTACACTGCACAAAACTAATTAAAAAAAAAAAATATTATATTAAAATTTACACGAATGAAGGACTAAAATTATGGCATGAAATATAAAGATTGAAATTTCTAGCCTTTATTATAATTTATTCTAGATTTGTGAAGAAAATACTTGGATTTTTCTTGCAGTGTATGAGTACTCATGGGGACGGAGCACTCCCCCGCCAGGAGACTATGACTTGGGCAAATATAATGTCGTTGTACTAGTAGCTCTGCCATTTTAAGAAACTCTTGGTGGCTTGCCTTTGCTGGCGCTCCTGCTCCTCCTCCTCCTCCTCTTGCTGCTGCTTCTTCTTCGATCTTTGCCCAAAAGTACTCGTATTCGTATGAGTATTCGCATGACTATGGACAACAAACCGCAACATACTCATTCTACTCATATATGCAGCTGGAACAGGAGCAGCAGCAGCAGCAGCAGCAGCAGCAGCAGCAGCAGCGGCAGTCCCAAGCAGAATTCCAAGCAATGCGAAGCAGACTACGTGACCCCCTTCCTTGCCAGCCGTTCTCCTTGATTCTAGTAGCCTTCTATAAGTCGCCCACCCCAGTAGGAAAGGGCTTAGCACTCGTGCAGCTGTCGAGCGCACTGATTTATCAGTGAAACCGTATTTTGGTAACACTCGCTACTCTCCAAATCCCTTTTGAAGTTAATTTTCCAGCAGTCAGTTTCAATTTTAAGTGTGCGTTTTTCTTCTCCTTCAACTGCTCCTTCAACCCGCCGCATCGCCTTCTCCTTCAAGCCGCATTGAACAACGGCAATGGAAACTAACCAAAAGATTTACTCGAATTCTCGAATACTCCTACTGTTCAGTCATGGGTACTCAGACAGAGGGATATATATATTTTCTTGTGTTTTTTTTCTTCTAAAAATATATAATTGATTAGGTCAAGATTGCGAGTGTATTTATAATAAATTGAAATAAATGTGTCATAGCCAATATAATAATATAATCACTTTAGGTAATTCATTAAATATTTCTAAATTGTTTTCAAAATTTTGAGATAAAAAATGAAGCGATTAGATTCCTTAAAAAAAAGGTTCAAAATAGGCTTTACTCGTGCGGCGTATTGAAATCTGCTTTAAGCTATTATCTATTAGAATTATGCCTATTTTAAACCTTACTTTTAAAGCTTTATTTAAAGTCAATTTTTAAGATTATTTCTTCTTTAATATATATCATAATAGTTTCCTCAGGATTAATCCAAATCCATACTAAACCGACTATATTTTGCTTCACAAATATTATTGAACTGATCACTGGAAAAATACCTTTTTAAGCACCAAACAAATGTAAAAAAATAAAATAAATACGGCAACAATTATTTACAGAAATTTTACACAAATTAAAATTTACATATTTAATTTTAATTTAAAAATAAACCCGAATAATAAAATTACTTTTATTTATATTATTTCTATGATTTTTGTAGCCAACTTTGTTTTGAAAATTACTTGAACAACTCCAACGTGGTAGGGAAATATTATAGACTTAATAGGCCAAAATTTATTAAACTAATCAAATAATGATAAATAAATAAATAAATAATTAATAAAAATAGGAATAAATTCTTTAGAGAAGTCTATAGCATACTTTTTGGGTTAGTCAGGCAGCTAAGAGTGGAACAGTGTAAGAATGGAATTCAATTGACAGTGGAGCACGGAAAAGGATAGTTTCTCTCTCCTTGTTGTATTCTATTCTTGAAATTAAATAAACTACCTATTAATGATAATACACAAAAACTTTAAAATGTTCTTTTAGTGCAAACGCAGCTCCCAGGACGAAACGGATACGATAAAACATATAAGTCTGGCGTTGCACCATCACCCCGTTCGCCCTGGACCTTGGCAAATGCGGGGTCTCAGCTGCTTGGTAGAGCCACGATAACGACAAATGCCCTGATGGCTTTTTTCTGTATATTGTCTATGTATTCTGTTAAGCTCATTTAAAATTATGCTTCCAACAAAATCCATGCAACACAGTAACAAACGGAGCCACACGGAGCAGACAAGGCAAGACAAGGAGCGAAACCAACAGGGAGAGGAGCGAGAGAGGGGCCAGCTCTACATACATAGCTATATATATACATATTTCTATGGCTAGCACAGCTGATTATTAGCTTCGTTACTGACAGTGCCCACCCACAAAAAAAGAGGAGGAGAGGTTCGGTTGGTCAATTTCACAGGTTAACAATTGACTCTACTTTCTATTACCTTTAAAAGCCAATTAATTTTTGATACTTTCTTCGTTTATCCAAGATTTCCACTAACAACTCAAACACAGTAATATAAAGGTAAAATTTTATGTTTTTTTTTAAATATATTTAACTCTGTTGTTCACTTACGCTCGCTTTCATTCCGAATATTTATCTAAGTTAAACGAATATCCTGCAAATTAAAGTGTAATATTCCATTGACAATAATTACTTCTAAGGACTTTACAAACAATGAATTCCGCGAATTTTAGACGAATTTACTAAGCAGTCTATATTATTTGTAATAATAATATGCCTATATATTCCAGCAAGCCAAAAAATATTCTGTTTTGGGTTTCACTTTAACATCAATTTCAATGTAAAAAGTGTAGCCTACTTTCAGGAGCATTCCAGGCATTAGGTGAAATTTAGAGCTAGAAAATAGGCAACAACTCTTGTGGAATTCATTCTTAAATGAACAACTTTTGTTGAATTCAATCTAAAAAGAGATTCATTAATTTATGGTCTACCTTTAGGGATATAATTCAATTGAAGTATTTAGCCTTGATTCAATATATTCCTCATTTATTATCGAGCTCATTTGTAAACTATCCTTTCTTAAGTGGAATTCATTTGGAAGTGGACGCAGGTGATAAAATATATTCCAATTATTTCGAACCTTGCCTCAACTAAATTCCAAATATTTCGGTTAATGATGGAGCTGCCCTCGCGAATAGCATTCCTGTGGATTGCTGTTTCATAAGCCACAGTTTTAATCGAAGTCTACGTTCAGAAACAAAGGCAATATTTAAGCTTTTTATCTGCAAATTAAGAGCAGCTCTCTCAGAAAATATGTGGTAATATGCAATAAATTTATCCTGCTGTACGAGCAGCAGGCAAATACTTTCAACTTGAACTAACAAATTAAACAAGTTGCTCGTATTACGAATTTAATGAATATGAAATAGATACAAAGTCGACAAATTAACTATAAATATATTCTGGAATAAATGAATAAACATTTCAATTAAATGGGCTGTAAACAGTCGCTGGGTTAACGGGTTAACTTGACCAATAAAATTCAAGTGTTAAGAATTGACTTTAACTATTTCTCGAATAAAGTTTTTAATTTGCCTAAATAAATATTCGGATTGTTGCGAAAGTAAGCCAAAAAAACAAAAAAAAAAAACAAAACCTATAAACAATAAATCTAGCTATTTATTGGTATCGAATATATTCCGATTCTATTTACGAATAATCGATTATTTAATCGTATCGTATTTCTTACCAATGTTTCCCTTATAACAAGAGTTCAAAGGCCAACAAAAAACAACAAAAAAAACAACTAAATGCTTATAAACAAATACAATAATTATACACAATACGAAAATGAATGTTAACGAAACAAGATCCTTGTATTTAAGTAATTATACTGAGCTTATTTGCTCACATTAGATAATGGAAAGTAATCGAAAAGAAAAGTTATATACAGAATTATGCAATACAGAAATGTCTTCCGATGATAATGAAATGAAAATATTGATTAAGTCACATTTATATTAAACAATAATATGCATTTAAGGTTCATTATGATTCAATTAATTTATTTGTTTTATTTTGCATGAATTTTACTTATGTTTTTTACTCCAAAATTAAATAAAACTATTCCAGTATATTCCAATGATACTTTCCAAAGAGCTAGAGACAGCAAGCACAAGTATGAATGACTATCTTCCTTTTGAGATTTTCCTGGAATAAAAAAAAACAATTATCGTAACTATAGAGTATCCTATAGTCGATCACACTTTGACTATATATACTTTGGTTGTTCTCCTGCATTTTAAACCATTTTTTGTTTTGTAATACAATAAAATGCATGAAGAGTTCTCAGTTTTAAACAACAAAAAAATCAAAGCATACTTTGTGGCGCGGAATTAACTTCATCCAAAAAGTAGGCTGCACTTTTTGCGGGCATAAATGTTTTTTAAATATTTAAAAATATTTTAAATACGTGGCTACGCATAAGCCGAAACAGACAGACAAATGTCAATTAATATATATATATATTTGTTTATTTAGGCAGGAATATCTATGTAGAGCAGAGCCTACTTTTAGGCGCGTGACAATGTGATGTTTGCTGCGGAATTCAGTTGAATTTATTCTATCGAGCATTGCGAAAGTTTGCTCATAGACTTGAAATATATATATGGATATATATATGTAGATATCTGTGCTCGTGTATTGTATTTAATTTAAACGTGGGCTTATGTATTTCCATTGCTTGTAATTGAATCAACACATACTTACAGCACATATGTATGTGTATGTGTGTATATATCATTTATATAGATACATTCATGGTGTTCATCCTTGTGGAATATTAATAATTGAGGAATACGCTGGCGGATGTTAAACCTCTGCCGATTGCAGTCGCCGTGGCACTCGCAGTTGCTGTTGCAGTTTCAGTTTCAGTTTATGAATATGATTCGATTCGATTCACCGAACTCGCCGCCAATATTCGAATCACTCGTATCACAGTCATGGTCAACACTCTCAGGTTATGCTTTATGTACGAGCATGCACCTATATATATATATATACATATATACACACATACATATGCAATTGTAAACACACATGTGTATGTACTGGAGCTGAGCGATACTGTGACTCTAACTGTGACTGTGCCAATTCCATTTAAAGTTAATTCTAATTACAGTTTAGTAGCTCTTTCCAATTCTATAAATCTCAACCGATTTCCTTGATTTAATTTATTCAAATTCAATATCAATTGTGTTTGGTATTTCGAAACTGTGACTTTCTCTTCTAGTCTGTCACTTCACTTCACTTTTTCGTTTACAGTGCCTGAATCATTGCTATTGCGTCAAAAAAAGATAGATAGAAACTGTGACTTTCACTTGTACTCTGCCACTTTACATAGTTTAAATTCCCAGTGACTTGATCACAGCTATTTCGTTAAATAAATAGATTAAAACTGTGACTCACTTGTCTAGTCTGTCACTTCACTTGACTTTTCCACTCACTGTGGTTGAGCCACAGATATTGCGTTAAATAAGTAGATCAAAGCTGTCACTTTAACTTCTAATCTGTCACTTCACATAGTTCCCATTCACAGTGAGTTGGTCACAGCTATAGCTTTAGATAAATAGATCGAAACTGTGACCTTAACTTCCAGTGTGTCACTTCACATAGGTTCCATTCACAGTGATTCAATTGTGACTTACTCACTGTGAATCGAATGTGGATTGCACCAAGTAGATCAAAGCCGTAACTTCAACTGCCATTCACAGTGACTGAGTCACAGCTTTTGGGAATGCTGCGCATCTCTGATGGGCAGTTTATATGTGGCTGTTGATATGTTCTGGGATGCAGTTGGCATTGAATTTGCATAAATGCATACGGTTGAAAATGCCAAAGTGGCTGCTGCTGCTGTTGTTGCATTGCAATCGCAATCGCAATGGCAATCGCAACTGCAGTCACCGGGAGACATGAACAAAACGCGACAACTCCCAATTTGCGGGAGGAACAGTGGTGCGTGGGCATCCGTCTGTGTCCGGTTCAGGTTCGGGAACTGAACCCAACTGAAGTGTGGGTGTATTTTCCGGGACTTTCTGTATGTTGGCCAAGCGTTGTGGTTTACGCTATTGTTGCAACTGCGACTCTTCTGCCTAATAAAAGGCGCTTTGCTGCATGATGATGCGATGCGCATTTGTGCAAATGACGGCGGCTATTCGTTCCTCGTTCCACGTTCCTCGTTCCACAAACCATTCGCTCCATCCGCTCCCGCCTAGCTAGACTTTTGTAGCCTCGTGTTGTTTATCGAGTCCGCATGGACAACGGGCGATAAGAATAAAACCTTCAAGTGCGCCTGATGCAGCCCCCTTGAACCACTGCATCCACCATGGCCAAGGCTCTGGCGAATTATGGCCAACACGCAATGCCAACAAACAAACAAACATAGCCAGAAACATATGCAGTGGCGTACAAAGGAATTATTATTTGGCAATGAGTGTGAAATTTGATTTTGAAATGCAAAAGGAAGCGCTCAATTTGATTGGCTTTTATGCAGACCTCAAACCACTGTGCAAACCTGGGCCAACATTGATAAAACTATCACAAAAAAAGGAATGTTCCGATTTACACAGAACAAAATATATCGGTTTGTTTAGAGGCTTTCAAATCTACCTAAAATCCGTCGTGTTAACTCAGAGTTTCCAGCGATGATATTTTTCAGGGTTTCCTTTTCGTAATTTGAGAACTTTTTAATTGTTTTTTGCAGTGTATTCAATTATTTATTGACCTTGAAAACTTATCCAACGCTACAGAACGATTTCGAATCAAAGCTTGCTATATTTGCACAGCCTTCATTCAAAAAAACAATGAAATAAATATATGTAAAATAGTCAATATTAAAAACGTGGCCTTTCATAAATTAAAATACTTCAAATAAACCGTTTAGCATCAATTAAAACAAATACTTTTTAAATTCGAAATGAAACGCGAATTTATAATTTGAATGGTAGAAAACAGAGAGTTGTTTTTTTTATTCCTGTTAATTCTAGCAGTATTAGCCGTTGCTTAAGAGGGGGCTTAAACCCGAAAATCCCAGCACTTATACCCCGCATACGCCACTGAGCAGCTGTACATGCATTAATGAATTTCATGCATTTTCCCGGTGCTCCTCCATGGTCATCGTCACTAATTTAGCTGCAGCAGCGAAGAGAAAAGAGAGGTGGACAGGGGGAAGCGGGAAACGGGCAGCGGGCAGACAAGTGGAGAGCTTAAGTTAGCCAGTTGGTTGCACGGTCCATTCAAAAGCCTTCAACACAAAAAAAAAAGGCGGAAAAAATAGGGCTGATTCGGCAATTGTCAGATGTCCACACGCCCATAATGCGAGTGCGGCTGCGACTGCGAATGCGAGTGGGAGTGGGGGAAAGGGGAAAGGGCATGGGAAGTGCGAGCATACCCCACTCAAATTCACACACGCATGAGTACTCGCACACTCGTACTTATTTGTTGGAATGTGCGCGTTTGTTTGCCGAATCTACAAAGAGAATCTACACCGCCTGAGGCTGAGCCTGAGCCCTGAGAACTGAGCCCTGAGCCTGATAATGTTTTCGACATTAAATTCCCATTAAATTCTGTTTTATTGCACTTCAAGCTGCATGCATAATTTACTTGCTTCCTGCCACGTGACGTCGAATGCACCACTAAATGCAGACTCTTCCATTGCCATTTCCATTCCCCCCCCCATTCCTTCCCCCATTTCCATTGCATTGTGGCCGACCGCAGCAGATACCCCTCCCTTTACTGCTCCTACTCCCCCGCCTCCTCCCACTTCTCCTCCTGCTCCTAGTCCGCTATTTGTGCGTAATTCTACCATTTCGAGTATCTAAAATTCTAACGCAAAAATATATTATGCACATTTGTATCCACATTGGGCATCGCTGGAGATGTAATTAACACACTTATTGAATAATAACAAAAGCTTCGAGCTGTGTTCGAATTCGAAAGCAGATTTTAATGCATCCCACTCGTAAGCTCTTCCGAATTACACTTTCGAGTGCTTTCCACGAAAAAGTAAAGCATACTTTTTGGCGACGTTTTATAGTATTATCAGTTTATATAGTAAAGCTGGCAGAGTTGGAATTGGACAGCATATTTTAAGGATTCTAGGTGCGACCGAATTCTTCTTTCCGGTCATTTCCACAAAAAAAGTAAAGCATACTTTTTGGCGTTGTTTTTTTTAATACTATCAGTCCTTACAGTAAAGCTGGCAGAGTTAGAATTCGAAAGCAGATTTTATGGATTTTATGTACTACTGAATTCCGCTTTCGAGTCATGGCCATTCAAAAAAGGGTAGCATACTTTTTGGCATCGTCTTATGGTAATATCAATCTTTGTAGTATTATCCTTAAAATTAAGAAACATTTCAGAAAGTATGCTCTATTTATTTCTGTGGAATTATTTCAAAACTTGAATTTCTAACAGAACTAATAATATCAATAAAGAACTGGAATTTAGTAAAGATTTAAATGGTCTGACAGTAAATTTTCCTATAATTCTCGTAGATAGATTTTGGACGAAAAAAATAAACAGAAAAATTTCAAATAATTCCATTTTCATAATATCAGTTTATCAGCAAGTGAAATTTATATTACTCCGATTTTTATCTACTTTTCATGCGGATATTTTAAGCATATTCTCCCTTCTATATCTTTATATATTGGGTAGTCAACCAGCTCATACAGAGTTTTTTACTCTCTAGCTAGTTCTGTATTCATCAGGAAATATTACAAAGCAAACTAATCAATAGAACTTTCATAAAACTCATTATACTTCTAAATTTTCCTGTTATTTATTCCATTTTTATAAATAATTTTAAAAAAAGTCGGGAAAGTAATTCTAAATTTTCAACTTAAGTTGGATACTCTGGCTCCTAAAATCTCAGAGATCTACGTGAAAGGTTTTTCAAGTTTTTGAGTACTTCGCTCAACCTATCCATTTATTGCTGCAGCTGATATGCCCTCTCAGTACTCAGTACTGAGTACAGGGTATATACAAAATGATATTTATTTTATATATGTCTGTATGTATTAACCAGCAATGCCTTTAAGCAGCACTCTTTACCCCCCGACAATATGCATTTATCACAGAAAATCGCATGCTTTTAAATACACATGCACAAGTACACATGTACAAATAATATATATGTATATATGTATATTTATGAGCACAACTAACACCATAACTAATTAATAGTCGGAAAGAGTGCGATTTTTAAATTGTTTTCGTGCCGATGGCAGGCAAACAATCCATAATAAAACACAACAATTTCAATGCAGTTGTAATAAATTTGTTAGCTGGTCAATTTCAATTTCAGTTTCAGTTTTATTTCCTACTTAGCAATTGTCTGCATGCCACAAAAACCGAACCCAATGCGAGTATCTGCAATACGAATACATGTAAAGCCACCCTTCTCCTCTCCACACATGGACATAATATTATGTACTGTCTGTGTGTGTGTGTGTGTATGTAATGTACACACACATACACACACATACACACACACACAGACAGTGGCAGTCGCATGTGAAAGCATAATTTAATTTCAAGACAAGCAACCAAATATTAATTTACCAAATTTCATGTTAAGAGCAACATGAACTTTGACTTTAGACCAAGTTGTATTGTACTCTGGGTTCAACCTGAAGTCCTTGCCAGTTACCAAGGAGTTGACTTATACTACTTATATTAATTATATTTAACAATACATCCTGCAGCAGTACTCTTGCAGAGAGAGTAGTTGAGCCTCTGCATCTGAGTCTGAAATATGCTCATTTATAATCAATATAATTTCTTCAATAACTTCTCGCTCAATTCTCTGATCGAACTGAAATTTTTAATGGACATTAATAATATTCTCTTTGATGTGTATCCTAATTTTCAACTTGATATCTCGAATATTGTGCCTATACTTTAATCCCAAAATCCGCCTTGGCGACTTTGGTGTCCCTTGCTCTTATAGAAGTCTGACAGACAGTGTCGAAAGATAATAAATAGATTGAAGTACGATCCTAAGAATTCATATTTCAAATCATACTTCCTCTAAGATATTTATAATCCACCCAACGATTCTAAGAAATTCCCATTTTATAGCCATTCTGAAAAATGTTTAAAATAAAGTTCTGAAAAGTTCTACTGGAATGGTTTTATTCAAGTTTATTTTTCTCTAAGTTCACACACTTTTGAATATTATGTATATATAAACACAGTGCATATTTATTCACATTATTCATTCATATTATTCATTCACATTATATTATAATATTATATATAGGTTTTTGTGCATATGTACCTAAGTAAGGATATACATATGTTCTATAAGAAACAATATATATATATATATATATATATATAAATGTCGACAGTCGGAATCAAAAATTCTTATAACATTTAAAAAACAAACATAATTAAATTATAATATTTAATATAAGGAAGACAACAATGAAACAAAGGAAAATGTGGCTAATTTGATATGTAAATATATTTTTATTTTTATAAGCACATTTATTCAATTAACAATTAAAAATTAACAATTAACAATGGCGGGCAAACAATAAAAGGCCCTAAAAGACAATAAAAATAACAACAAATATTAAATAAGAGTTCGAACTAAAAACAATCCAATCATTTAACATTTAATTAGTTAAAAACATTTAATTAATTGTTATTTGTGCTTGGCGCAGTTTACTTTTATTTCAACGCTGTTAAACAAAATGTTTTCTTTTTTGCATTGGAAAATTCTCTCAACTTAAAAAGAGCATTTAAAAAACTACCAGGGAAAGGCTAACTTCGGCAAGCCGAAGATTAAATACCCTTGCAGGCTGGAAAAGGCTTTTGAATATTATTAATAACTTTATATTGATTGGTTTATTTTTTAAGATTGCTTAAAAAAGAGAGAAGGTTTTCATAAAGCAACTTTTGGATTGATTATTCCTTTCTAAGGCAGTTATATAGTTGTCTGATCCAGCTAAATCCGATAAATGACAGCCTTAAGAAGGTAGGATGATTGCTGGCCAAGTTTCATTCAACTAACTCAACTGAGAGACTAGTTTGCATATAAACAGAGAGCCAGACGGATAGACAGAAAAACAGATAGACTGAGGGATATCCCTCTATATCCTCCCATATATCCTCCCATATATCCTCCCATATATCCTCTTATATCCTATATCCTCCTATATATCCTCCTTTATATTCTACTAGATCCTATATGCTCCTATGTCCCCCAGTTAAATAATATATATACTAACTGGCGTTACACATTTCCATACAAAATTAAAATACCCGCTGCAAGGGTATCATTATTATGATGCAGACAAAAAGCAGAAAAAATAAAAGTTGTTTTGTTTCATTTGGAATAAGTTTGTTTTGCCATGTGAGCTGATAATATCTAAAAAAAAAAAAATGATATATATTAATATAATAAAACCACATATCAACAGTTAAATTCTCTACTAGGTTTTCCACTTCGATGTATATAAATAAAACTATAAAAAAAACAATTTGTTTTCTAATTTTTATGGGTGCATTTAATATAAACAAACCAAAAATATATATAAACAAATGTTCATTATATAACAAAAAAATAATACAAAATTGAAATCAGGGAACATTATTATTATATAAAAGATATTTTGCTTGATTTGCTTGATCAATTTTTTATAGAATTTTCCAACTGTTTTCCATATATATTTTCCAAGAATAAAATATGAAATATTTATTATCAATTAAGCCAGTTTTTTATAAAATTATACTTTAATTGAAAATTATTATATTATAATAATAATAAACCCATTAAAAAGAGATTTATTTTGGGCCTTGTTAACTTTAGTAAGAAATTTAGTATAAATTAATTTAGACAACTGATGAAATTTTTCAAAATATAAAAACAACGTTAATTTTTAATTTAAACAATAAAAAATACATATATACATACATATACATATACATATACATATACATATATAGTTACACATTGAACATATAAAATAAGTTCACGTTTACTTAATGATATCAATGATAATAAATACATACATACTTACATACATATACACACATACGAGTATATATAAATATATGGAAATATATATACACACACACACACACACACACACACACATATAACTAATAATTATTATTATTAATTATAATTAACAACAAGTGAAATACTCAGAAATGAAATACAGGACAATAAAAATACATACATGTATATACTATACCACAAAAAAAAAGGAAAAAAATAAACGAAAATTGTTCTTAAGTTAATAAATATTTGAATAAAAAGAAAAACAAAATTATATACGAAGCTGGAAAGGAGTTTTCTTTTTTTTCATTAACGGAATTCACTTGGAATTTAAGCGGTGAATATTTAATCTAAACAGATAGGAAAATAGGACTATCTCTTTTAATTAATGGAACTTAAGCGATGAATATTTAATCCTTATATACCATATAAAATATATAATATAATATTCCCTTTTTCATTCATGGAATTCACTTGGAATTTATGCGTTAAAGAATGAACAGTTTAGAAAAAAGGAATATTTTTTTTTTTTTATTAACGGAATTATATTTAATATTTAATATTTAATCTTTACAAGATTAGAATTGATAACAGATCGGAAAATAGGATCTTTTTATTAATGGAATTTAATCGATGAATATTTAATCCTCATATGATATTCAGAATGAAGAATAGTTCCAAAAATAGGGATATTCTCTTCTCCATTAATGGAATTCACTTGCAATTTAAGCCATGATTAATTAATCTGTTTATATAATACACAGATATAAGAATAGTTCAGATTCTTAACGCAGTCGGGAATTTTTTCAATGAAGAAGTTTTGATTCGAGCTGAGATTTTGAGTAGTCAAAAGAAACCCGAATCAAAGCGATTGTTCATCGATTAAACTTTCCTTGCGGGTTGTCAATTCAGGCTCAACTTATTAAAAATGGTCGTCCGTGGCTTCTAGAGAAGTCTCTGATCGCCTGAGGAAGTCTAGCATCCTCCTTGGCCATTTGGAAGGTTTGCAAGGCGCTGGAGAGGCCGTCAGGCCAGGCTCTGCATTATGGCCCAGTGCCAGATTTCTCTAGCTCGCTTCGATTGGTACAAGGAACTGGAAGAATGATCTGGTTGCGACGAGGAGTTCCATAAGGTGTGCGGAGGTCATTATCAAGGACCTCGGTGGGGAAACACTTTCATTGGAAGTGGTTAAAGACCAACTCAAACGCCTTCTGTATAAGAGACTACGAGGCAGATTTTTAATGATAATAAATAAATAAATAATAATAAAAAGAAAAAAATAAGTTTCCGATTCGATGCGAGGTCCTTTTTTGGTTTGTTGCATTTGTTAACAAGCGAATGCCTTGTCTGCGCTTTTAAGTGCATTCATGCAGGATTTTTGTATATTTTTTGTATATATTTATTGAATAAATATGTACACATATTTATATATATTTATGGGGGGAAAAACACATATGTGGAAAAGCGCAATGAAACGCAAATGGCGTTAATAAATAGCAAAAATTATAGCACTGTAAAATTTGTTCAGAAATTGACAATATTCGATATATATTCGATTCGTTCGGCTTCATTTGGTTGGGTTGTCAGTGAGGCGAATGGTTTGGCATATCACTTTCCACTTTCCAATTGTCGCCATGTGTTATCATCAAGCCAATTGGAAAAAGAATTAAAGTCACCCACAAAAGCAGAGCAAACAGGAAAAGGAAAAATCAATCCGGACACACAGCATGGAAAATCTGAAAATTGTTGAAAAGCGCAAAAGAAACGGCCAGAGAGAGAGAGAGAAGAGGCGAAGGGAAAACTGAAAACTGAATTGAAAGAGCTGACTGCACGCTGTGTGCACTGTTAACCGATTAGAATGTCGGTGGCCTCTTCGTGGCCAAGCAAAAACAATCTGAGCTCAATAGGATTATGAAATGTGGCACTTTCTGTTGTTCTACTGCTGTTCTGGTGGTCTGCTCTCTCTCCTATCTGCTGGCCAAAATACTAGCTTTTATATGGCTAAAAAAAGAAATCAAAGAAATTTATATGTATATAAAAAATAAACATTTCTTTGTGCCTGAAATGTATGCTCGTATGTAAATCTAAATACTACTCTTGTTCAGAGTTCCATTAACTTCAAATCTATAGCATACTTTCCAGAGCAACTGATTAAACATTAGCTTTTTTACATTGCCTTTTCTGTTGCTCTGCTGCTAGCCAGAATAGGCGCTTTTATATAGCTAAAAAAGGAGTCAAAAGTACAAAAAAAAATAATAAACATTTTCTTTGTGCATGAAGCGTAGCCTCATATGTTGATATAAACACTATTTCTATGCCGAGCTCCTTTAATTCAAAATCTATAGCATACTTTTCAGAGCAACTTATAAAGCATAGATGGGCAAGGCTTTATCCATAACGGAGAGGCCTCCTTCAATATATTTATTAGTTTATATTAAGTGCATTTCAGTTTGAATTTAATGAAATTAATATAAGAAGTCTAATACCTAAATTCGATGGAAATTTGAAGCCAAAAAAGATCTGCTAAAAGGTTGACAAAAATTTCATTAAAAAGCTTGATGCCTGAGCTATTTTAATAATCACAAAAATGATATTATATTATAAAAATTATGCTTAGGCTGGGAGTAAACAGCATTTGTAGGGAGGGAGAATGTGAAATGTGAAAAATGACTGCGTTACCTCTACTCAGCTCTACGCTCAGCTGGCCTAAACCCTAAACTGAACTGCAGTCAGTGCTTGGAATAATTGTATTGTTGTCTGTTGCTCATTCAGGCTTTGCAGCAATTAACGCTTTTCAGATTTACTTAGCCCACGGTGTTGCATTTTTTTTTTTTGAAAATTTTTCTTTTTGTTTTTTTCTCAACCTTTCCGACACTCAGAGTCATCATCCGCAGAGTTGGCGGCCGGCTGAGCTTTTTGACTGCTTTCTATGATTGCTATGCTCCTCTTTTTGCTGTGCCCAATTATAATTATAATTGCTGCATTTTAATTGCATTTTGTTAACTATTTTGCAAGTCATTTCCCGCATTTAATACGATAAAAATACTTTTTTACTTTTTACTTCAAATTGTCGCCAAATGTTGCGCTAATGGATTTCGAAATGCCCATTTAAAAGAAGGTCTTCTACTGCTTATCCTTTAAAAGGCACCAAAAGGCACCAGAAGAAAGTTCCAGCAGCAGTAAGTGTTAATTAACTCTTTGTATACTCTGTATGCACAAGTTATAAAGGGTGATTTCATGCTAAAATTGGAATACCCTGTAATAGGTGAGAATTGTGAAGAGATAGATATAGAAATCAGCATTCCATTCTGCAGTTCGAAAGGACGAAAATTGTGTGGGTCTAAAGTTGAAAGGGGAAAGGTGGTCACAAAGAATTCTACGCAGATTTATGAAATTAATCTAATTCATTTTAATTACGTCTTCTAATTTGTTAGTAATAAAATCTAAAAAACAGTCAAGTAAAGCAGTCTTTTAATGGGAAATTCGGGGTACAGAGCCGCGAATACTACCGAACCGCTTTTTATCTTAAGAGTGAATGGCCAAAGGCTAGAAACAAGTTAAAACAGACTATGATTATAGCAATAATTATAATTATAAGGATACAATTTATATTTAGACAGTATATGGAAATACCTGAGTTCAATTTCTCAATTCATTTCCTTTTCAGTTGTAGGTCTGCTTTTCTAATTAATATGTGACAGTCTTTCTAACTGAATCAAAAGATTTTCTCCCATGTTATTAATTTTGTTCAACTGCTCATCACTTACAATGAATATAATTTTCTCAAATGGCTTCAGATCTAGGAATGGTATACCATCTTGGACTCCTGGAAAAGCCCAGAGTCAGTTGCAATTGGGAAGCCCTTTCTTATTGAAATTTTTTTTTTTTTTTATTATGACATTCCAGTTTTTTGATGACAATCGATAGTTCTCTTTATCCCGAGTTCAACAAGGTATAGCTTTCCACGATCTGGCATATACATCCAAAGTTATAGCGATTTGAATGAGTCTATCTGAATCAAAAGTTTCTCTCCCATGCAATACATTTTCTTCACCCGCTCATCACAAAGAAATCATTATAAAGTTATAATCAAATGTCAAATGGAGGTTGATCTAAGAATGGTATACGATTTTATGATTGCGGAATTCATCTAAAATTCAACTAAAGTTTTATAATATTAATATAATTATATTAATTAAGATTACTCGAAAAATAATACTTGACTTATTTAACTAAATACACGGGCTAAAAAGTGTAATTAAACCTATAAAAATACACTATAATATTGGCTTTCTCTACCCAAAATTGACTTTTATTTAAAATTTTGTATACTCTTCACTGGGTCACAGCTGCTTGTCACCTGCCCGTTACATTTATTTGAGTTGTTAATAAAAAAAAAACAATAATTATAAATGAATGATTCGAGATGCGTTTTAATTTTTTACACTTTTCAATTTGGCAAGTAAACTTCGTTGCTCAATATTTGTTTTATTTATAATTTAAATAATGTTTTGATAACAGTGACACGCAACTATGTAAATCATTCATAAATAAACTCTATTTTTTTATATATATATTTTATTTATTTATTTTATTTTTGGTTAAGTGCAATTGTAATATGATAAGTGAAATATGTGAGTACATCCGCACAGTGTAACAAATAATTTTGTATTTTGCGAAATAAACAATAAGTGCACACATATACATACATAAGTATAGTAGATATATGAATATATATGAATATATATGTGAATATGTGAATATATCCTTAAATCCTTATATTACATACGTACTTCATATATATTCGCGAATATTCGCATGCGACGCCATGGACATGTGTGAGTCTGTTTTTTTTTTTTCTTCTTATTTTTTATGAATGCCATTGCCATTTTCACAATTTTCTCACCCGACATTCGGCTGGCATGCGTCACCCTTCGATATCGTATCGTTTTTCGGAAAATTCGAACCACCCGCCCCCCCGTAGACTCCCAGGGACTCCACATAGAAGAGAATCAGAATCAGGGACAGAGTATGCTACGTTCACTATTTACTGGCGTTGACCAGTTGTGTCCGGAATATTTGCAGCGTCAGGAAAAACATGCAAAAAGTCTTCATATATGTAAATACGATTACATACATATGTATTCAGGATGTACTATGGTCGAAATTGCAAATTTATTGATTAAAATTGGTAGGTAGAAGGGCTTATATGCCAGGAGAACTAGAGAAAGTTGCTGCAACTAAATTGAATCCAATCTAAATTAAATAATTAAGCAAGAAACCAAAAATATATTAAAATAATTACAAAAATTAGAATAATATTTATATTTGCATAAGAAATAGGAATATTGCCTATGGAATTTAGAGGTTTCAACTATTTAAAGAAGCTTCTTTTTCCATATACTCATAGAAGTAAGTGGAATATATATACCATATTTTTTTATATTATTATTGTTTAAATTTGAGAGCAATATTCAATAAATAGCCCATAGTACGTGCGTATTGTCACTTTAACGGCCGTAGTCTTTTTGCGAAGCGTGGCAACAGCAGCTGGGTCACAAATCGTAATCGTTCCGATTGTTGTTGCAGCCCTGGATGCAGCCAGTCTCTCAGACTAGCTCCAGGAGGAGAAACGGAGCAACATTAATAAAAGGCGAAAGGGCAATAGACTATATAGTGGTCAAAGTAATTGTTATCGGCCTTCTACCAAAAAAGATGTATAGTTAAGACTCAGTGAAGAGCCCGGCAGTTTGTTCCGAAAGTGTTCCGATTCAGTTAACCAAGACTTAAAAATTAAAATATATATAAAATATATAGAAAAAGAAAGTATATAAAAAATTGAATTTAATAATTCCAGAACCCGCCTACACTGTTCAATTTTTGATCTGAATATTCAGCTAAAATATTTCTATATAAAATATCTATAAAATAAATATAAAAAAATTTTTACCTGGATTTCAATCAGCTTCAACCAGCATTAATCCCTTAGGTAAGTTTTATTTATTGAATTTCAATCGACAAAGAAAAATTAAAGTTCAATAAAATGTGAGAAAACTAAAAATATAAATTCTAAAATAATTAAAAATAATAAATTAAAAAAGCAGAAAAATAAATATTTAAGCCCTTTCCAAACGCCTCTTTCTTCCTCTGGTAAAAAAACGAAATTGCTTTATTTTTATTATGTTTCAAACTGTTTAAACTGTAATTAATCAGTTAATTGATCACGTATACGCCATGGGATTAATGGCAAGCACCGCTCCTGAAGCTTAAAACAATGCTGGCCCGGACTTAGTTTCAATTGTTTCTGTTTGGACAAAAGGATTCGTGTCTAGGTTCGATTTGGAGTAGAAACAATAAATTGAAATTCCGGACTTGGCATCGGTTATATCCTTTATAGTCCTGCCAACACAATGGGACTAATATTGTAATTGAAACGCAAATACGACTATTTTATTGTCAGATTTAATTCACAGATGAAACATTGTGCCAAGCGTGCATTAAACAATATATATCCAAGTATTAACAAACATTATTCTCTATATTGCCCAAATACATACACCCACACATATGTGTGTGTGTGTATATACATGTGTGTGTGTGTGTGTGTGTATTTGTGCTATAAATATTTTTATTTCGAGTCAACGCTCAGCTCAGCTTAGCTCTCCCGCATTTATTTACTTAGCCATTGTTTTGGTTTTCATATAGAATTTTTATTGTGTAACATGAAACAATTTCATCCGTTTGGTTTCGAATTGCATCTGACAGAGAATTTCACTGCTGCAGCACAGAACAGTGGCTGCAGCTGCAGCTCTAGCGATAACACCTCCATCCCTCCTCCCAACCCAAAGCAGCCTCCCCTGGACAATCTTCATCCCCCCCTTCTACCCAAAAAGCCCCAGCGCCGGTGCATTAGCACAACTAATGATGACTGTGGAATTGCATCCAACGCCGTCGTTGCTTGTTCCACTACACTGAGAGAAATAGTCGTGTATGTTCTAGTAAATATTATTAAAAAATATCTAAAGATATGCACTTCTTATGCACTTTTTAAGATTTAACTTTTGTTTCTTTTAAGTATAAACTAACTTTTTAATGATGTTAAAAAAAAGCTGAAGAATTCTGAAATTAAGATTAATCCGTCTTGTTTTTAGACCGATATTTCTGTGCTCTCAATAAAAAGAATTAAATTGGAAACAATAAAAAGATCTAAGCACGAAATTCTTTTACAGCTTTTATGCTTGTTTTTAATTAATCTAAGCTTTAATTAAGTTAACTTAATTGAAGTTTTGGCCATTTATAATTAATCCAAGCTTAATTTAAGCTAACTTAATTGAAGTTATGGCCATTTTGCTCTATCTCAGTAATTTTTGTTTATCTTTATAGGAATTCATCTTAGGAAAACTTATTTTAAGATTTTCAGCATTTTATATTATCTATTCTCGTATCTCGCTTACAACTTTTGAGCCTATTTTAAGATTAATTTTAAGTTAAGTTATTTTTATTTTAAGAAACTTCAAGATCGCCGAAGGAAGGCGCCTTTTAAACCGTATTTTTTCGCTACGTGTCGGAGCCTTTGCATTATGCTCCCTCTCTATTTAGTCGCTTTGTCTTTCTCTCTCTTTCTCCGGCTCTATCGCCATCTCTTTCGCTTTATCTACTGGCTGTGGACGTTACGCTACTGTTAAGGCTGCTGATAGACCATTGCATTAGCGCGGCAGAGCGCAACATAATGTCGTTGTGCACTTTCCACAGCAATTGCTGCGGCAGCCATGGTGCGAACAGAGGCGGAACAGCAGTTGGCGGCGGGAAAGGGGGATTCTACACTCAAAAAAAAAAACAGATCAGGCTGAATTCTAGTTTTACAGAGTATGTAAAGAAATTTAGTGAGTTTCTAACTTACTTTAAGACGTTTACTGCTCAGAATAATCTTGATTAAGACACACTTCAATTTTGATGAGTTTTCTATGCTCTTTGATCAAACTTTTGGCAACGTTTGTGTTTGATTTCTTCTCTCTTTTTTCTGAGTGTTCAAAGAACCCCTTTGTCACCCGGCCCCCGCCCCCTGCCCCCCCTTCGACGTCACTGCCGTAGCTTACGGCTGAAGCTGCAGCTAGGCCCCGGCATTTCTCATTCCGTGATGTGGATTTCATAATTACGTGCGCTGAGTGCGATTATTATGATTGTTTCTTAATTCACAGATTTACAATATGTGTGGGTGGAACTGTGCAAGTATATATCAAATATATATATATACTACTTATATATATAATATATACAAATATATATATTTATCTGTATATACAGATGTGTCATATGCACACATCTCACACAAGTCTGGGAGGATGCGTGGCAAAAAGAGTTGGTTCATTGTGTATTCGCCTCTATTTCCATTCATATTTTATGACTCCTTTCGCTCTGTGCATATAAAATCCTTTTAAATACCGCAAATTTGCGAGTGTTGCACTTTTCACTTGATACAGCATCATTTTATATTATATAATAATTAATTGAATGAAGAGCTATGTAAGCTCATAATCTAACACTTTCGCAGGCGATGCTATAATTGGCTCGAAAAATATGTCTAAAGTACTGAGAGAACTCCCAAATTTGGGAAGATCGTAAGAGAAAGAACTTCTATCTTTAATTTTGCTATAATTTATGAACTTGATGTGGCCTGGTAGCCAATTCGAACCGGGATATTCGAGTATTTTTCTCATTGGAACAGAACCCACTTTCAAAGATGTGTCCTGTATCATATATATATGACTGATTCGACTATACTATATTCTACCTCATTTCTTCTCACTTGTGAACCACATTATGAACCAACGTTCCAACCTAAACCGAATCACAAATTTTCTTGGTTCGCAGCGTTGATGATCATAAAAAACTATTTTTTTCTTAAGGACATAATTGTTTATTGATGTTTATAAGCTTACAATATTCATTAAAAATAATTTTAATTTTTAACTTTAATTTTAATTAATTAATTACCATTTATTATGATATATAGTTAATTATACTAAATTCTTTTCATTTTCTTTCTCAAACAAGATTAAAACATGTAAATTTATAACAGGAAAGTAAAAAATTCTATAAACAAAAACTTCTCGGCTTTTTACTACTATTCTAAAGATTACAACTATTAGCTAGACTTTATATATATATTATAATTACGTTTACTCGCTAGACTTTTCTGTTTATTTAATAAAAATGTCACAAAAATAATAAAGCTACAAATTTATAGTATTTTTCACTGTCTCGAAGTGTTAATTCAAAAGAAAATACTATTTTTTATTGCTTAGATATATGTAAAGTTTTACCCCACTTAAATTAATCTTAATAAGTAAACTTTAAAGTGTTATGTATAAAAAAAAGGTATAAAAAATGGTTTTAAAATTTAAAAAAAATAAAAAAAAAAACTAATTTCCAGATTTATATTTAAGATTAAAATATTCAACGACTTTATCTCCGGTTCTAACAGACAGTTTTTAGCAAGTTTTTTAAAGGCAATATAAAATATTTACTTTTTTCAGTACCCAAACTATATAAAGAATAAATTGAAAAAACAAGAGATACGTTAAGAGTAATATTTTATAATATAAAAAAATATATATTTAAATTTTTAATACTAATATCTAAAGGCTAAAAATAGATCTATAATATTTATTTAATATAAAAAATATTATATTGATATTTATGAATTTTTCCTGTATTGAATAATTAACCTAAGTTTCGTATTTATGATGAAAAAAAGCAACAAAAAAAAAGGTTATAATAATAAAATAAGCGGGAATTTTTAGGAACTTTTATAAGGAACTTAATTATATAATTCATTCATATAAAATTTACAACAATCTGTTTAACAGAACCAAAGAGAAATCCATGAAATTTCATTCATTTGTTGAACTCGAAGTGGAGCTCAATTTTGGCTTTATAAGCGGAGACATTATGCTATATCCATCGGGAGTAATCGGAGAAAAGGAGTCGGAACTACAGAGAGGCAAGCTAGCTGTGCCGGAATCGGTATTAACTACGAGATCAGATAGATTATCGGGGTTATTAAAATTAAATTTCTGCATATCATTGGAGCTATTTATGCGTGATAAAATATCCAATGTGGATTCCTGAAGTTTTCGGGCTTTTGGCAGCAGCTCCATTTCATCGCTTTCCGTCTCTGGCAACTGTACGGATGTGCCTGGACAGTCCAATGTTGGCGTTATTAATCTTGGATAATTTGATATATAATCAATAACTTCCAAGGCTGTGGGACGTTTGCTAGCATCCTGGCTCCAGCATGCCTTCAAAAGACCCTCCAATTGCGGTTTGACACCCGTCGGAATTTGCAGTGTATTTCCATTTTTCACATAATCCAAAACTTGATTATTTGTCAAACCCTGATAGGGATATGAACCGAAGGAGATCACCTCATAGAGTACCACACCAAAGGACCAAATATCCGAGGCAGGCGTGAATAAGCCCAGCGACAGCGTCTCTGGTGGCATCCAACGCACCGGAAATAGTTTCCTTACGCCCTTTCGATTAAAGCAATAATAATCGCTTTCGAAGGTGGGACGAGCCATGCCAAAATCTCCGATTTTGATGACCCGCTGGGAATTAACCAAACAATTTCTACAGGCAATATCCCGATGAACATATTTCTGTTCCGCCAGATAGGCCAAGCCGCGGGCCACATCCATGGCATACATGGTCAGACGTTTCGATGAGATATCCGATTCATCGGTAATCTTTTCATTTACCATATTCCTGCGTGCCAGTAGATAGGTTTTTAGATCGCCATATAACATAAATTCCATAATAGTATAAATGGGTTCTTCCTGCAGGCAAACACCCAAAAGTTTTATAATATTTTTATGACTAAATTTCTTCATAGCTTCGGCCTCGGCCAGAAAATCAATGCGATCCTCTGTGGAAGCACCAGATTTAAGCGTTTTCACCGCCACCGCTGTCCAGTCTCCGGAACCGAAGCGTGCCTCTCCGCCGTAGACTGTGCCGAAGGCACCTTCACCCAGTCGACGATTAACCACAACATTCTCCTTTGGTATCTCCCATTTGTCCAGGGTATTAATTTTGTTTCTTGACGGTGTTATCAAATCAATGCCAAACATTTTCATTATTTGTGCCGATTGTTTCACTTTACGATCGTAGCGTTGCTTCCAGAAATAGAATGATATCAAGGACATTAATATAATTGCCAGTAAACAGATCGAAATACTGAAAATCATTGCAGCAATTTCACAATTAACATGCAGTGCACGGGCAATGCCGGAATATTCACAATCATATCTCCCATCCTCTGGTATTTGTCCATTGAATATTTCGCTTGAATCAAATGTTAAATACCCTCCGCTCATCCGTAAATCGCCATCCATGCCTTCAACTTTGGGCCTGAATCTACCCACATTTTCATATGTCATATTCCTCCACTGCAGTATATCCAGATCTATGATACGTGAGCCACCAAATTCACCTCGTCCGAATTTCACCTTGCCGGACAAACCATCAAAATTCGTTTTCCAAATTAAATTTGCAAATTGATCGACTGTTTCCTTGGATCGTAAATTATTTATTGCATTTCCATCGATTTCCAGCAATTTGTGTGCCGCAATTCCATAGGCCCAGACTGCATCATAAACGAATCCCACATAATTCGAAAATTCCCGATATTTATTTTGATATGCGTCTAACCAGGATTTAATGCTAATTCCTTCCTGCATTAATTCATCCGGTTGTCCAAAGGGCGTGTGTCTTATACTAAAATGTCCTTCAATTGCCTGCAAAAAAATTAAAAGTGAAATTAATCAAAGTCCTTCAGCATAAATCGAATTCCATTCAAAAAACTAAAAATACAACTTAAGCCGAAGATGGTGATTCTGCCGCTGGGACACCCGAAAATTGAGATATGGCGGGCAGGAGTATCAGGCGAACAGAGACCAGCAGCAAGCAGACGTTTTTTCGACCCGCCCTAAAAGTAGGCAGCACAAAAAAATACCAAGAAATATCCGCTTGCTGCGAATTATTTTCGCCTGGTGCATGCAGTAAATTTTTGTCGTTTGGCGGCAGTTTAGTTTGAATTTGTTTTGCTGCCCTCAAAAGTATGCAATTAATTTTAGAACCAGTTAAATTTTGAATTGTTGCTGCCTTTGTTCACATTATATATAAGATTTTCAAAAGGACATAACTTCCTTAAATCCTTACGGATTTTAAAGCGACTACCCGCGTTCTACTCCTAAGGATCATATCTATCGATTGGCATTCAAGGAACTTTAAAAATAGATATTTCATTCTATATATTTATACAGTTGTGAACTTTAAATCATTTGGCAATAGAAATTCCCAAAATGATGTGCTGAATGAGGATATTAAAATACGCTTGGATTCTGGATTTATCTGTGAACCAAATTGGGAGTTTTGGTTCAAAAATGGGAACCAATTCTTTCCAAATCTTTTGAAAGTTTAAATATTAATTTACCTTCTGGAATTCAGCGATAGAGCAACGATTATTAACACTTATTTGCCACATTTCAAAGTCTTTTGTAAGCCAAGAAGGTAGAAACCAAACATAATCATCCGATTGAGTCATCTAAAAATAAAATAATAATTATATTATTATTAATTAATTATTATATTATTACATATGTTATTATATTATTATTAATTAAAGATAAATAACACTTACATCCAGTTTGATAGCCTCACAGATGGCCACAGCAGCATTGTCGGCATGAAGTTCGGCAATAATGATCCTAGAGTGAGCTTCTTTTAATTTAATTAAATGCTGCGAAAAATATATTAAATAATAATTAATTTATCGATATTTTTAATAGAAAACCGCACAAACCTCCCGCATGTCAGCTGCCGTAACACCACTTTGGAATTTCCGATTAAAGGCCAAGGTATAATTATGAATTTTTAACTTGCTCTCCATATGCGACATGTATTCCGTATATTGTTGGCCATCCTCTGTTAAGGTCGAAACTCGACTCCAGCCAAGTTCCTTCATAATTTCCATATATGCGTCGACATATTCAATGTTTGAGCCAATGGTTCGAAAGAAAAATGGATAGGATTTTCGATCGACAAACGAAGCCCCTTCGGCCGAATAGGATATAACCATCATGTTTAAATGCTTCGATATTCCGGCAATGGGCTCCACAGTTTCACTGCAGGCAGGACCCAAAATACCCAGTAGATTGGGTACATCATAGTATTGGATTAGGGCCTTCATAACCATATCGGATTTACACTTTCCATCGTGAATTTTAATTTCCAATTGATAGTCTGGCAATATTGTATTATTTTGATTGATTGCATCGGCAGCCTGTTGCGCTGCTCCAATAATATTCAGATGTCCACGATTTGTGATATTTATCGGAAATATGCCTCCAATCGATAGGGTTGTAAGCGTTTTTGGTAATACCCATTTATTATATATTTTCTGACTCTTTTGCATCCAATTACAAGCCACTTGACTATACACTGCCTCCGATTCATTTGTCTTTCGCCTCTGATCAGTCAGCTCTTTTTGTATATATTCCAAAACTTCATTCGATATGTAAAATTTGCGTAATGCATGCATTAATCGTTTATCGGTTATCAGATTTTTTGCATAATATTTTAATATCGGAGTTAGCTCATATTTACAATTCGAACTCTTTAAGTACGTATAATCTTCACAACGGGGCAAAGAGATTTGTGTGAACATAATTTCAGCATCAATAATTTCAGATGGAACCCAGTGTAAAACTATAAATCGCCTCTGCCCATTAGGATGATATGTTCTATACTTTCGAACCAAGTCCTTTATTGCATCTTTGAAACTGTTCCCCAACCAAATTGCATTAAGGAAACTCTCCCGAATATCATTCTCAATAAAATACGTTTCATTTCGGAATTCTGCCAAAAGCGTAGCACATTGATAATGGACACAATTCGGATTTATGTATTCTTCAATACTGAAAAGAATATAAATTAAAAAATTCATTTCATTCTGAAGAAATATAGCAAAGGATTGGGTTTAAAAACGATAAATTTAGTGAAACTTTCTTATTATTCCTTATCTTACCTCAAATTCTTAAGATAATAAATTGTTTTGTCTTCCATTTTATAAAGATCATAATGAGTATTATTTATATCTCTGAAAACTTCATGGTGTAAACTAGCGTAGCTTGTATCAGGTGAAATCTGCTCAGTCGGTACAAACCAACTGAAACGACCGGGAGCTATGGAGGCACCTGCATTTAAAATGCCATCAGGTGGTTGCTTGTATACACTAAAAGGGGTCCAAACTTCCAAGTTTATCATACTTATTTGCAAGTGGTTGTAAGATCTGGAATATACAAATTTTTATTGCATTGCTATATCTATAATCGATTTATTTATATATCGATACAATCGATAGTATGATGGTTTTCTATTAAGCTTACCTCACATAGTCTAAAGTGTATAACGAATTGTGTGGATCCTCTGAATTTTTAAAATGTATTGGAATGATTCGCACATCTTTATAGTTAAGCACCTCCGTCAAAAATATATAAAATATTCTGGTCATCACCTGATGGATCGGTCGATTTGTAACTTGAAGACCAACACCATATCCCCTTTCTGGATTATCATTTAAAATGGTATCTACAAAAAAAAGAATATTTATTATTTATTTTTTTAAGGTATTTTTTCCAATGAAAACATTATGCAGCTCAGAATGTTATGTAAGTAAAAACTGCCTAACTTTTCAAAAACAAAAAAAAATTGTTTACGAATTCCGGCTATTTGCGCTGAGTTTGAGTTTCTTGACCCAAACATTTTTTTATTATTGGTTTTGCTTTATTTCAGAAAAAAACACGTGTAAAATAAATTCAATGAATTTCAGTGTGGAACTCAAATTACGTGACGATTTTGAATTTTAGTCAACACTTTGGTGCTTCACTCGAGGGCGGTAAATGTTATTATTAATCGATACTATCGATACACGTTACTAGCTTATTCCATACTATTAAACAGAAATTATTGAATTAAATACTTGGAAAGTACGCTTAAAGTTATCATCTTCTTTATTTTATTCAACACACTCAAGTGCTGTAAATGTTATTAGAGCTGTGAAATAATAATCGATACTATCGATAGTATTTACTAGCTTATTCCATACTATTAAACATAAATTATTGAATTAAATACTTGGAAAATACGCTAAAAGATATCATATTCTCACTTACCATTTTTCGGAATGCACTGAAATGATGACTCGCCATTTCCAGGTGAAAACAATAAGACACAGGTAAACAGAACGAAATGCACAAAAACAATGTGCTTCTGCTTCAATAACATCGATATTTGTGTTTGCATCATGTTAAATATTTCATTTTAAGGGGCCAATATTTATTCTGTGAATGAGAATATTGTGATAATAATAAATTATTAACAATTATGGAAATATATTAATTATTCGAGCAATTAATAGCCATTTAATAATAGTTAATTTGGTTAAACAGCTTTATAGCTTTTATATTATTTTTATTATGAGAAGTTCTTATACAAGTATATAAAAAAAATCGTATAATCAAGTACTTAATTAACTCCCAGAGTTCTTTAAAAAATTTTGAATCAATCCAACGTTTTTCAATTGTAGAATTCTTGATTTATTCCTCTTTCTAACCCGAATCAGCTTGAAAGTAGCCAGTCTTATTGTGATCAACTGATTGATTTAACAATAGCTATATGTTATTTACAATTCAAAATTAAGCAATAAAATAATTTTGTTGCTATTATTTAACCAAATTAAGTGTAGCCCTAACGAAATGATTTTTTCCAAGGTAATTGCTTTTTAAAATCAAAAATCGCGCATAGACGCGGTCATAAACTCTATAGACTATATATACATATATATAATAGGTTTTTTACTTGGTTAGGTTCAATTTTAAAAGTTAAGTTCACCTGGCTGAAAGTATTCAGAATAACAAAGTTATAATACCCGCTTTGTAAGGGTATAAAACTTGACTAGACTCCTAATAAATGAAAGCCAATTAAGAAGAGCCGACGGAATATACCCTAATTGTGAATTGCCTTTTGGTAAATTGCTCAAAAAAATGATAAAAGGTTATTTTTTCAATATTCTTTGATTCATATTGAAAATTAGGAGAAAGTCGAAGCCGAAAGGAATGGAAGGGAAGGGAAGAAAAGTAAAGAAAGTCAAAGAATGTTTGATTTATTTTCTAAAATACAGAGCATTTTTTTCTGCTCAGTTTTTAAACTGATGCCTAAAATATTGCATTTAAATAGCTAAGATCTATTAATTCAAAAGATCCCCTATATATATTATTCTTAAGCTAAAAAAGAAACAAAAAAGAAATCCAAATAACTTTGTCGTATTTATGATTTTTAACCTGATAAAATTTGTGGCAAATTAGTATAAATTTATTGGTCATTCTTCTCTTGCTTACTCGACTATGGGATGCTCTCTATTCAAGTCTGAATCATATTCCACTGCTCCAAAATTTACATAAAACTTTTACACAACGTTGAAGCAGCGCTGCCTCTGCCTCTGCCACAGCCGCTGCTTCTGCCGCTGGCGCTGCGCTGAACTAGTATGGAAAATAGTTTCTTGACTAACTTCATTGTTTATTATCTAATCGGTATAAAATTTTCGGCATAGATAAACAATGTGATGAATGTCAAACTTCAAGGCTAAATCTTCGAAAAATTGTATAGTTTTTATCGATAGTTAATGCATAGCGGGGGAAGGCATCCAAAACTTGTAATAAAACTGATCTTATTATCATCCATACACCGAAAAAAAAAAGAAGGTAAATTTGATAAACATTTATTTGTTTACATCAACATCTTCATTTCGCTGGCCGCTTAAAGCCGGTTTTTATATTAGCTATAAATATTAAAATGAGCCCTGTCAAGCCAAATATAGCTTTATCGATACACGTTTAACAGTTAACGGAATTTTTTCTACCAAAAAAAAAAAATATTATGGATTGGGTTTAAAATCATATTTGACATTTCCGAGCACATCAATTTCACCTTTCTATACACTTTTCTAGGGTATTCTAATGTGGTCAGGAAATTTACTCTCTTTAATCCGGTAGGGTATAAACGATTCGCTATGCCCATGTCCGATTGTCCGACTGTCTGCATATCCGTCTGTCTGTCTGTCTGTTTCTATGCACTCTAATCACACAGATCTTGAGGCAGGTGAATACATTTTTATATGGAGCGTTGTCTTTATTGCTTACAGCAAATAGGTCGGATCGAACTAATATATCTTATAGCTGCCATAAAAAGGAATAAACTGCTTTAAAATTGTTATATAGAAATCTTTCTGTTTCTCCAGTTAACTTGATGAAAATTTCAAAGATATAAAAGTGTATATAAAAAATTAACCAGATCTGACTACTATAATTCCCTATAGCTGCTATAGGAACAAATACTTAAAATAAATAAATATAATAACAATTTTAAAGGGTATGCAATCTTCGATAGCCAAAAATAGTTCAACTTAATTGTCTTTTGTATAAACGACTTTTTTTTCGGTGTACCAAAAATTCATGTTACAGTTTTGTTTTTTAAGCCCATAACAAATACCTAACATAATAAAATTATAATTGTTTTTTTTGTTTTTGTTTTTTTTTCAAGCATAATGCTTAAAAATGAATTCGCTGAGAAAATATAGAAAAAGAATTGCACATAAATTCCGAAGCTAATTTCAGTTTCAGCTGATAAACGCCCACAACGCCCACAGATGAGTTCTTAAAATAATATCCACGGCAGAAACACTTATAATATGAAATGAAGCAGTTTGTCGTCGTTGTTTTTTTTTTTTTTTTTTATATATTCTTATTTATATTTGTATTTATATTTATATTGTAGTATAAACATATGCATAGAGCATATAAGTAGGTATTTACTTAATAAAAAGTCGCCGTTTGCGATGTTTTTGTAAAGATTTGTTTGTTTCTTTTAAATTAGACTTTTCCAAATAATTTATGAGTTGAGGATATTGCACGTATTAATCTATGTATATATATATAGTTTTATATGTTTATATATAAATATATATACACTTTTATATATGACGGAGTATGTGTATATATGTTTATGCGCGTTTATTACGTCTTTTTTTATTAAGAGGTTCAGATCGTTTCGAATCTTTTAATTCACTTTGGAAACACAATTTTTTGGCATATGCGAGTCACATTTAAAAAATAAATATTAAGTTTATTTTTGGTGTTTTTTTATTTAATTTAAAATTTAAACAATTTAACTTCACATAATTTTAATTTTATGCGCGTTTACTACGCTTTTTTTTTTTTTTTGGTAAGATCTTTTAATTATTTGACTTAAAAAAGAGACACAATTTTTGTCACTTATGAAACTTTTATTTAATTTCAAAAATTTAGAATTTGAGAAATAAATAATTAAAAAAATATTATATATTTGGTGTTTCGTTATTTTTTATTTAATTTATAATTAATATAAAAATCAATTCATTTTATGCACTTTTTTTACTTCTTTTTTTTTAGAGCGTTTAAAATCTTTCCATTATTTCACTTGAAAAAAAAAAACACAGGCAGAAACGAGAATTTTTATAAAATTACAATTCTCAAAATATGCTAAAAAAAAAGGCACAATATGGTAATATTTATTTTAGGTACTCTTTTTTTTTATTTAATTTTTGACATTTCAAAATTCAAAACATATTTATTTATTTTTATAAAACAAAAAAAATGCACAGAAAATGAATACCAATTTTTTTGTTTTGTTTTTTTGGAGCGCTAGGATGTGTTCCGATCGAAGCTTAATAATCGACTAAAACTGTACGAGTTGAACACGAAAATAATGAGCGATCTACGCGAAACAACTTCAAGTTTCATATTCAACGCCAGGTCTGAACGGCAGTCCAACTGGCGACAGTAAAATATATCGCAGCAGAAAAACAGAAAGAAAAAAAAAAAAATAATAATACTCACAGCGAAAAACAATATTGACTTTAATATTGCGACTGAGAGAATATGGCCCGCTCTTAAAAAAGACTAAAGAATTCTGGAGAGCCAAATGAAATTTCATTTTTCGAAAACGTAAAAAAAGCATATAATATTTATTTGCACACTCCGCAAATTTTTTTTTTTTTTCTTCTGCATTTCTACGTAAATATATATATATTTACATATATTTATATATATATACATATGTTTGTGCATCTAGTAAACATGAAAAAAAAACAAAAGAAATTTGCAGGAAAAATAAATATATATTTATATGCTAGATTAGCGAAATTGCATTTTAAATGGTTCCTGAACATTTTTCTAATATTTTTTAATATGGTGACTATTGTCGTATTATAAAAGAAAGTTTTCATTAATCGTAAAACTTGCTCTATTCGAAAATATTTTGTTTTAAAAACTTTCAAGCAATCTGAAGCATTTCAACGGGAATTCAATAAATTTAACGCCGAAGAACCAATAAGAGTTTTTTTAACTCCTGGAACAATCCTCGAACCAAACCTTTGAGTCACTTTTACAAATTCTTTTCTTCTTTAAAGCAAACAATCTGATTTTAAACCAATCCGGCTTGAACTCGTATATCCTGCATATCTTTCTAAATTGAACAGAACCGGGATTCAAAAATTTAGCCCAATCTGAACTAGAACTTAACCGATATTCAATATTGCTTAGAACAGGTCCAAGCCGAAGGTTTTTTGATCTATTTTTGAACCATTACCATAGCTAAAAGTGATTGAAGTCTTGTGAGGACCCCATTTATTCTGATTCCAACAGCTCAATATAAAATTTTGACTTGTAATATCTGAAAATTAAATATCACGAAGCTTTCGTAAATAAAGCTTCAACTTGAACATATTAAATTTAGTGTCTCTGACACTTTTAATACCTGAGAAAGATATATAAGATAAGAAAAGATAAGGAATAATATTATATTTGCATTATTATAGCCTTTTTATATTACATTATTTGTTTTTGGCGTAGTCTTTCAACCAATAAAAATAATTATGCACGTGTCATAAATAAATAAACAAATAAACAAATAAATAAATACTTAGCTGGAAATGCGCATAAAATGCATTTTCGAGATATACAATTAGCTACACCGGAAAAAAATAGTTGATTAAGTATCAATTTGTAGATATATCAATATATTAAAATAATATCCTGATATATTTCGAAATGCCAATTCAATATTTCTGAAATTACTCATTTTATTTTCAATCTATATTCATACCTATATAATTACATTAAAAAACGACAATAGGCAGCTAAAAATAGATAAATTTCTAAGCTTAGCTCTCTAAAAAATTATGTATATATACATATATTGAGTCGCATCTTTTTATTTGCAATTGGAAACTTGACATTTGCGTCAACTGATAATAAAAACAACAAATATTGCAGTAATTTATGTACGTACACACATATATATATGTATATTTTCGTATTTATTCATATAAAAATGACACCTCAGCAATTTTCCAAAGCAGATTACGTAGTATACTGAAAGAAATAATGACAGGGCATATTGCATTTTTCGAATATTTAATACTCTTACTTTAAGTACTCTAAAAATTCACAGTTTGTATATTATCGGAAAGACTAATATAAGAAATAGAAATATCATCAGCCTAAAAACTAAGAGTACAAATAAAGTGTTCAAGATTTTCAATTCACTCCAGAATTTGACTTAAAATATAATTATGAAAATATTATACAATATGAAGAGTGATAGAAAGAATAGTTTGGCATCATTAATTGAATTTTATCTTTTTACTTTCTTTAATAAAAACTGAATCAAACTTGTGCACGAATCATATTACATTTTGTGAAAAGCTTTCTTGGCTTTGTTGTTAAAATGGCGTGAGCAGCCGTTAAATATTTGAATATGTAAACAAACGCATAAGGAGGGACCAGAGTTCTTCAATAATTTTCCACTTTTAGTTGAGCTTTGATATATTACATATATCGATAACAATATCGTATATATAATATATATATTATTACAGAAGCAAAGAAGCATAAGTTTATTGAAATTTTTATACAGTTATTTTTGTTGTGCACAATTAATGTGTTTCAACTCTTCAAAAGTAAAATTACTTAATGCAACAGCCATTAAAATAAAATATTGTAATTTTCAAGATATTTCATTTAGCTGCTTAGTTAACCCTATTTTTTTATATTTAATGAAACATATGTTGCCACACATAACTTACTTTATATATTTAGTATTTTAAACTAGTTATTTAGAGACATACTTAATTTTATTTAGTTTAGATTTAAATATGAAAATGTTATTTAAATATAAATATCTATCGATATCTGATATTTATTTTTACTTAACGGAGCAAAAAATTGCGTCAGTGGTATTTTTTTGCGTTAACAGTGTTATGCCATGTAAACACAATTGTAAGCCGGCTGTTTTATGGCTTGTGAAACTATTTTGAACAACAATTGACATATTTGACTAAAATGCTCTATTGGCATACCAAATACACAATAAATGATAAATAATTATATTTTGTATAAATAAACGTCCGTGAATAATTAAAATGGATGATACACTGCCCGATGACGCCTGGAAAGACTCCTTCGATAAACTGCTGGATCGCAGACCGTAAATAAAGATCCTCCACTAACATCCTTACTGACCGTGATCAACCAAACATATAGAAATTTTCATATTGTTTTTATTTTTTAACAGAGAACTGCGAGAACTTAACATAATTAAGAAAAATGTGCGAGCATCGTTTAACATTGATTCCAGTGTGGAAAACACCAATCCTAGCATTTTGGGCCTCAGCGATTGCTCCCTTAAGACCACGAATTTATTGGATGTTCCTGATAATTTCAATGTTATTAAGAAAAGGGGCAATTCCATATCAACGCCTTGCGCAAAGCGTTTGCACTCAAATCTCTTTGCTTGTGCTCTATCCCCCATAACAGGCATGAAACTAGAAGGAATACAAAAAAATGTTAATCCAAAACTGACTGAAATTGGTAAATATATTCAATAAGTAAAGGTTTTTTAATGGCTGTAAATCCCACCGGTTTGAACCGCATATTCCTACCAATTTATCACTCTAATCGAATCGCTTAGAAGTCACATTCTCTTCCATTTTGAACTGAAGTTGATTTATAATAGTTTAAAAACGAACTAATAGATAATTCCGTATACTATAGCTTTGTAATAAATATTTATTTTTCTATCGCACAGGAAAGGATGAACCTCGCACTAAAAAGCAGGTTTGCTTTGAAATAAGTGATGACTCAGTTCAAAAGATCAACGATTCTGTAGCGCAAAAGAGACCTTCTAAGACAATAACCGATACGCAAGTTCGAAAGACACGCTCTACAATTATAATTGACGCAGAAGTGCAAAGACAGAGTCGATCTTCTCTGGTATTACAACCGGGCAAATGGCGCAAATCTTTGAGTACTTGGCGTCGTACGCATTTAAACGATGTGCCTTGCCCCGCCGTGAGCCCTAAGCTCTCCTTGCCCAAAAGACCGATTTCAGCCGAGTTTGCGGGAATTCCTAACAGAAAATCGGCTTATATAAAAGATAGCTTGGAACCTAATGAAAAAATAAGCCACGAAAAGCAAGTGCTGCGATATTGCAAGCAGCGTAAGGCACAACGATTCAGTACTGTTTATGCGCCTGCAAAAATGATTGATACTTGCAAAATTGGCGAGGGCGTTTACGGTGAGGTATTCAAATATATTCCGAAAACCAACTCGAAAATAAATGTTGTGCTGAAAGTAATACCGATTGAGGGTGAAGAGCAAGTGAATGGTGAAATTCAGAAGACCTTTGAACAAATATTTCCTGAAATTATTATTTCCAAAGAGATGAGCAATCTACGCATTCACGAAACGAATTCAACCGTGGGATTCGTGGACATTTACAATGTAAAACATCTAAAATATATATTTAAGCCGGTTTCAGTCGACTTTTAGATCGAACTCCATAGAAAAGCTTATAGACAACATTTGGTAAAGTAATTTATTTAAAAACCATTGATATTTTGCTAATCTAATCTAATTTTTAGAGTGGAATTTATTCTAAACTGAAGACTGTAACCGGCTCGTATAGAAATATGTATTTATCATAGCAATCTACTATATTTAATGTTTTTTATACTTAATAGGTATGTTTGGTGAAAGGCACGTATCCGCAGCATTTGATAAAACTTTGGGAGAAATTTGACGACGAGAAGGAATCTGAAAATGACCATCCAGAAATGTTTACGGAATCTCAGCTATTTATAGTCCTAGAGCTTAAATTTGCAGGCAAAGACATGTCAACATTTGCATTTTTAAACGCCGAACAATCTTATTATGCACTCCAGCAGGTAAACTAGTGTAATTTCATTAATACTTCAATCAATGAAACTAATCTTCTATGATATATCAGGTAATACTAACGCTAGCAGTTGGAGAGGAAGCATTTCAATTCGAGCATAGAGATTTGCATTGGGGCAACATTCTTATTGAGAATACTGAGAAAAAACATGTTCCCTATAAGCTAAATGGAAAAGACTTGTCTGTAGCTACAAAAGGCGTGATAATAACTATAATTGACTATACCCTATCAAGGATAACTGTGGACGAATGTTGCCATTATAATGATCTCTCAACGGATGAGGAATTATTTGTGGCAACAGGAGATTATCAATATGACATTTATCGCATGATGCGAGATGAATTAAAGTGAGTATAAATTTTTAATATATAACTTATTTGCATATTAAATTAAATATAAATTTCTTTTAAAGGAACGACTGGGCTAAGTATGCTCCAAAGACCAATGTGCTATGGTTATCGTATGTTTTATCCAAGCTAATAGATGGCGTTATATATAAAAATACCAGTACCAGAACACATAGAACTTATATGGAAAAGCTTAAGGCTCTTAACAAAATTATGTTAACATTTAACAGTGCAGTGGAATGCGCCAAATATGTTCTCAAGTTGAAGTAGATAGTAGAATTCCTTACGTTTATTTTTGATGTTTGACGGCTTTAATTTATTTTTTATTAATTTTCAATTTTAATTTTATTTTATATATTAAATATTATATTTTTTGCATGTACTTAAAAGACCTACTTAATTCTCTTGAAAAAGTAAAAGCTTTCTCTCACGTAAAGTTTCTCGCAAGCGGAGCTTTTTGAGAGCTTTCTCTCCCTTTTGAAGGAATTCGGTTCTTGTTCATGACACAAATTTACAACAATAGCAGAAAGTGCTGCATTTCCCACAGGCTGGTTCGTACTCTCTCTTTTCTCTCTGGTGTAAATAAAAAATGAATAATTTAATGCAACTAGCTGAAAATAATAAAAAAATCGTCTGCAATTGTTTATAATTAATTATGTGCTGTTGCTTAAAACCTTTTAATATAAATAATAAGTGCATATATATAAGTTATAGTTTAAAGCGAAAGGAAACACAGCGGAATGCTGCAAATAAAAGAAAAAAAACAACTATGAATTATTAAAAAAATCGATACTGAATTATAAACTTAAGATTTAAAAAACAAATAAAAATACATATCGCATGTATATATAGAGATCTATGTAGATTTTAGCCAAGCTGCATGCAGACATATGTACATGCGAATATGTACATCTTTGTATGCATATAAATTACAATAATATCCTTTTATTTATCTATTGCAATAGTACAAAAAATGAATTAAATTAAAATATTGTGCATAGAAGATACAAATGCGGTAAACATGGCAAATTAAACGAAGGCAACGGACAGCGCTAGTCCTTAGAACAAAATACTTACATACAAAAACATATAGAAACAAGGGTGAGTAACAATGAAAACTATATACATACATACGGCCTGAGATACTGAGATTCATAGTGAGAGGCTTGAAATTGTTGCTAGATTTATGCATATATATTTGTAAAAATTTACCTCTTTTTTTTTACCTATATCTACACACATATACAGCGCGTTCATATGTATCGATAAAGATGTACATATATGTGTGTACACTTCTCGATTTTGGGGGTTGCTGAAGTCATCCACTTCATCGAAGAACAGCGTTTTGTATAAATATTTGCACGTACATGTGAATGTTGATTCATGCATGTATGTACATACATACATACCTATGCAACTACATGTATGTATGCGTATACACATACAAGTGTGCATAGCATTTAATTGTGTATGCAGAGGGTCCCTTTAAAATTATGAACTACTTGTGTAAATATATTTGTTTGTCTCTACTTTTATAATACACATAAACATGTACTTACATATATGAGCATATGCACGTATATATGTAAATTGACATGCACACACATACACTCACATACCTTTGCACTACTTGGAGCTTTTTTAATTGCAAGGGGGATAATTTTGTAATCATCATTCATACCTGTTGAAATATTGGCATGGAGATATTGGTATATATGTCTATGTATTTGTAATATACATAGATACATTTATATATACATAAACAGCTTAGTTTCCACTCGTCGTTTATTGGAAGCTTCCTTTTTTGCGGCAGCTGGCGAACCGAGCTTGGGGATTTTGAATGAACATTTTTAATTAATATGTGCATTAGATTTTAATTAATTTGATTATTATCAGTATCATATAACTGTCTCGTAACAAGGGTAATTAGAAGGAGAAATGGGGAAGATGTTATTATACCCTTCTCATATCGCAGCAGTCCGCTCCGACCCTATAAGCTATATACTTACATATTGCTAATCAGGACACAGCAGGACGAGCCGTGTTCATGTCTTTGTAGCATTGATTTTTCTCAGATAATGGCATATATCTTCTTTCATTTATAGGACAGTTTTTATAGAATATATATTTATTTAGATTTTCGGTTTATTATAGTAGGCTTAACAATGCATTCCGTGGGCATTCACTCCGCGATGGCGATTAAGCGCCAACGCAAGCGGCGGGATGAGCAGAAGAAGGCTCGCGAGAGGCGTTACAGCACCCAAAGTTCGGAGAGTGGAGAGACTTTTCATTCGCCAAGTGGATCGGTAAGGCGTAAATATCATAATCCACATAATGCGGTCAAAAAACCAGGAATGCTTGACAGTCAGGTTAATATTAAACAAACCTATATATAAATCAGGATATAATAAATTTAAAATATATTTCTTAAGGTTGTCACGAGTATTGGAATGTTGCATATTGGCATAGTTTTTATTGTCTTTGGCGTTTTCTTATGTGGAGCTGGCATTATACCGGATGAAGCTATGTCCTGGAACGTTTTTAGTAAGCTTAATACAATTATTATAAATTCTACATAATATTTATAATATATTTATATTTCTTTAGGCTCCAGCTCTGCGTGGTGGAATGAGGTTACATGCACTGGACTATTTTCGTTCGGTTTAGGTTTATTTCTATTAGTTTTGAACTGCCTAATAAGCCGCAAGGAGGAGGAGGATCTCGAGGATTATGTTCAACGACAACTGACACGATCACGATCAGGTAAACCAATATCAAGCATATTTTCAAAGGACCTTATCTAGGAAACTTATTAAGGATACCGAAATAAAATTGAACTAAACAAGACTTTTTCTAATATATTGTGATGTTTATGACTTTTAAAGGACATCGCCTTGAACGAGATGTAGAAACCGGAGTATTAACCACACGTCATGCCCGAAAAGCTGTTGCCTTGCAAAAGAATGGAAGAAACGGAACACCCTCACCGACCGATGTCGCTGTAGTGCACTGTGAAACCTCAGAAAATATATCCAATGGCCAGATCGTAGGACGCAATGGTAAATTAACTCTAAAAGAAATTGGATCTATTGAATATAAATAAAAATAGTCTGAATTATGAATTAGGTGTTAACAACTCTGGTGACATATTACTGGAGAAAATTGTGGAAGAAGATACCCCATACCTAAATGATCATAGTGCGGGTATATCGCCAATTGAAATTGAAAATGATACAAAACAACTTCTAAGAAGGGAATCAATAACAGATGCAATCAACATAACACGCATATAAAATTTACATACTTACAGATGCTATTTTTTCTAATCACTAATATATATACTATAACATATATATGTGTTACTGTTTAAACAATCCAGAACAAAATTTCCAATAGCTGTAAGAATATATATATAATAGTAATCTACCAAAAAAAAAAAAAAAAAAAAAAACAAAATACCAAATTTTTTAACTATCTTTTTAACTATTTTATAATATATAACTACTTATAACTATATATATAGTATATATATACATTGAATGTATTTATTAAAATAACATGACAACTGACATTTATTAACAACAAAAAAAAAAACACATATGATCAAAAATATTATAATTTTTCCGAGAATTATAGAAAAATTTACACTAATTTAATGTATATAAACATGTGTATACATTCGACTTACATACTGCTTTTATACTTACATATATAAATCAAGATTAAATGTAGACTTAAGATACTCGTACTACCAAAAGCAACTTTCTTAATTAAAAATAATAATATAATATATATATATGCACATCTACGTGATTAAGTGAATTCAGACTTACCCACAAATAATGCTTAAATATATATAAATATATATATACTAAAATTAATGAAACATACCAAAATCAAATCATTATTCAGTTAATCTGCTTAGCTGCTTGAAATTAAATGCTAAATTTTTCGATACGGATCAATATGTAGCTAAGCAGATTTTACTCTATATAAAAAACATAAAACAAAAAAAACAAAATAAGATGAAATGATGAAAACAAGAAAGTATATTATGAAAATTTTGTCCATCTTTTGGCATTTATATTCCTGCTAGTTTTAGTTTGATGTATTTTTATTCAAGTACCCCAACTTTTTGTTGTGAACATTACATTTGTGTGTGTATTTGAACAGATCAAAAGTACATATATAATTATATAATGCTTCTTATATACTTATATATATCATAAGTAATTAATTATTTAAGCTAGGGCTGTTCCAAACATTGTAACTTACATCTTAAAAAAAAAACAACGGAAAACAAAAAAAAGAAAACATAATAATTGGATACTTTCCAAAAATATTCAGATATTTTGTTTTTTAAAATTCTGAACCAACAAAGTGCACAAGAAAAGAAAGAAGACTATTTAAAAGTAAACACTCTTATTATCTGTATATACATATGTATTTATTTAGGTTTAGATATACCAACAAATCTACAACTAAGTCTAATTTTTTATTACTTCGAACCAGAAAATTAAATAAATAAATTAACAGAAAATCTTTTCTTTTATTTTATATTAACAAATATTTCAGAATCCATGCTTCCCAGTTTCGAGTCCGCTGCTTTTGGCTTTGGCTCCGTATGCGGACCAATTCAAGGAGAATCTATGCTCTCTTCTCCTTTAGTTTGATTAAAAAAAAAATAATTCATTAATTTCTAACGCATTTCAATATCAATTTATATTCCATCGCCAAAGATATATTCATATTTAACTACATACAACAAGTAACTGCGGAACACCACTTGAACTAAGCAATAACCCGGCCCTAGCCGAATAGGTTCAACCTCCAGTAAAAGTTCACAACCCAGGAGGTCCACGCAACACAGATGATCCAACACTGGTGGTCGACCCACCTCAGGCTTTGTTTCGCTGTGCTATTCGCTTGATGATGCACACAATGCAGGGGTTCCATGGAGTGCGCAGGTGAAAGCACGTGTCCAGCGCAATGATCTGACACCCGTCTGATTTCCTTTACCCGAATGAAACGTGTCCGTAATGGATTTTTAAAAGCCGGTCGCAACAGTGGTGGTCCACTACACAACACTAAAGGTCCACGCTGTATGCTGGTTTGGGTTTAAACTCCACATAGGCTTGACCAGACGTACGCATATAAGAGATCCGTCCAAAGACAAAGCCTGTAGCTCTCTGACGCAACTGGGCGACTACGGTGGCAGCACAGGCGACTGTGGCGGCACTGGCAATTCTGTCCTCTTTGTGTGAATGTTTGTCCAAATAAAAGTGAAGATGATGCAGTTGCATCATCTTTAACTCAATTGCAGAGCATGGAGAAACATGCACACAAAAAGGCCAGAGTCGCCGATGCCATCGCAGACGCCGATGCTGCCACCGTCGTCGCCCATTTGCGTCAGAGAGCTAGAAGTGTTGACTTGGGACGGATCTATGCGTACGCCTGGTCAAACGGTTGTGGAGTTCATACACAATCCACCATACAGCTAATCCTCTCCGAATATCTGAAGAAGCTTTGTTATGCCACCTGAAACCAACAAAAAAATCGATTAAGTTGCAAACAATATCCAATCTCAATTACCGAAATTTAGAGCCCAGTTGCCCATTTTTTTTTTCAGTCCAGATAGACTCGGCTTTAGGTTCACCAGTATTGCATATTTGCCACATAAGGATGAGCGTATCGCTTGCAGAAATGCACTCGGCGATTCATGGAATCCGAAGCTGGCATCTGGGAGAAACCTAACCATCACATCATCCCATACTCTCGCCCAATAGTGCCATCTTCGTAGCGCCTGAGTTTGTACCTGCAAGCCATTCTTATGGCCGCCATATCAAACAGGGGAGAGAGCCCCGTAAAGCGATACTTTCGGCAGTCCACCGGATTGACACATACCGCTGCTACATGACCAGTTTGTCCGCACTGGCGACATTCATCTTTCTTCTGCCGGCAATTATGTCGAACCCCAGACATCTATGGCAAGTATAAGAACGGATATTCGAGCGACAACGCAACGAGAACAACATCTAGCATAGGCTGCACATTTTCATCCACATCCAGTAGATGACCACGCCTTTGTGAAGTGTGCAGGTTATAAGTCTCCTTTAAATCATTCTCTTGCATAAGCTCTTCAGATGAAATGCAAGTACATTAAATTATCAAGTCAAGCTTCCGCGAATTTGCACATTTCGCCCTTTGAAGGCGTCCGCAATACAGCCCCTCGCATCAGTTCAAGCACTTCATGGACCCGGATACATAGCTATCGTGCAACTTCCTTCATAATCTTTGCTTGATCATTACTAGTGACCAGGTCAATACCGGCTTTTTGGTCCTATGCATCAGTCGTGGATTCCTTCTTGATCCTGTAGCATCTACCGGGTCAACCAGATATATTCGAGGGGCCATCAAAAGAAACATTTACATTGGCAGGACTATTGTAACCCCCACGACAAACTCATTTTTAGCTTTTCTTTTTTATTTTTCTAGATCCGCTTCCCTGGCTACTCACCGAGTGACTGCGGGGTTTTGTTCATCAAAACTACTAGGTGGTTTGAATTTCCTTCAAAGCCTACTATTTGATTAACTAGTTTTCCATAATATTTCTTGAAGATTTGTAGGTTATTTTCCTCCAAGTGAGTAGGCAGTGCGTCATTTCTATTTCTGAACTTTACACAGCTTCTTGGTCCTAGGCATCATAAATTTTCATTTCTTTCATAGACACCAGTTCACCATAGGATTTACAAGCATTATACACATCCATCCGAGTCACCGCTCCTTTCGCACTTTCATTTGAATTTCCCCAATCTCAATAAAATCGTTATTTGATCCAGTAACATCTACCGGGTCAACCAGATATATTCGAGACTGCACTTATAGATACATGAGGAATTTGGTTATCAAAAGAACATTTACATTGGCAGGACTATTTTTTTTTTTTTTTCTAGATCCGCTTCCCTGGCTACTCACCGAGTGACTGCGGTGTTTCGTTCATCAAAACTACTATGTAGTTTGAATTTCCTTCAAAGCCTACTATTATATTAACTAGTTTTCCATAATACTTATTGAAGATTTGTAGGTTATTTTCCTCCAGGTGAGTATTTATTTCTATTTCTGAACTTTACACAGCAAAAACACGTCCGCTCTCGACGACTGCTAGAAACGAACTGACAAATAATATATAACAGTTTAAGTTTCGTTCAAAGCATTGTACAAAAAATGGCTTCCGAATATCTATAGAAGCTCTGTTATGCCGTACATGACCAGGTCTCAAGAAATTTTTAACCTGAAACAAATTAAAAATCGTTGCAAAAAAATAATTAACCCCAAAATCTCATGGCACTTTTTTACACAAATTCTATTGTTGTTTTTAGAATTAAGGTATTAGACACAGTTAAGTTTATGATTATAATTTATGTAAAAGAATTTGTTATACTTGTAGTGTGCACTCGACTCACTTACTATATTTTTAGTTAATTTTAAATACAGCAGGAAAAAAATGAATAGAATTCTGTGCAGAATATTTCTTAAGATTCTCTACAAGTAATTGAAAAGTAGCGGAAAAAAAATTCGATATATTACTTAGTTGAAAAAATGCAAAGCAAGAAAATCGAATATTCGATTATTGCTTTGTTGCGACTTATCGATAGTCAATCGATGCCAACAAGCTGACTTGTTTTATTTTGGTACAAGATTTGTGAGCATTTGCCTGATAATAAAATATCAATAACAATAATGTACGCTAATAAATATATATAGATTAAAAAGCTAAGCAGATAATAAAGCAAAACTCGGGTAATCGCAATTAATTATTACGAAAAAGACAAAAGTAAATCGGAATAAAAAAACAATTTGTTAACGATGAGCAATGTTGACGAAATAAATATCGATCTGCCCCCCTTGAGTTTCGAAAAATGTATGGGTGACAAAGATAATGAAAAAATATGTATTTTGTATACCGAAATAATAATTTATGTATTTATCTAAAGGTCCAGAGAGCGATGGAGAACGTGAAAAGCGTTTAAAAATCCAGGAATTAATAGCACAAAGCCCTGAAAACCAAATACCCATCACAGAGCTACGGCAATTAGCTCTAAGCGACTTGGGTCTGGTTAATGATGACCTCAGACGTATACTATGGCCTCAGCTGGCGGGTGTGGATGTTGCTAGATTGGAACGGGTTCCAACATTGGATGAATTACAAAATCATCCAGAATATAATCAAGTTGTGTTAGATGTAAATCGTTCGTTAAAACGATTTCCGCCCGGAATTCCATATGAACAGCGTATTGCATTGCAAGATCAGTTAACTGTATTGATCTTGCGAGTCATTCAAAAATATCCCAACTTACGTTATTATCAAGGATATCATGATGTGGCAGTTACCTTCCTGTTGGTTGCTGGCGAAGAAGTTGCCTATGCCATAATGGAGGAGTTATCAACAACGCATTTCTCGGAGTGTATGCAAGAAACTATGGAAGCGACACAGCGTAGACTTATGTTTATATGGCCGGTGGTCCTCTTCGAACAGCCCGAACTCTTTCAGTTTCTTCAACGTTCTTCTGTCGGCACCCTGTTTGCCCTTCCGTGGTATTTGACCTGGTTCGGCCACAGTCTGAATTCCTATAAAGCTGTAGTCCGTTTATACGACTATTTCCTTGCATCACCAATGTATACACCAATTTTCGTTACTGCTGCAATTCTTCTGCATCGCGCTACGGCAATTCTTCAAGAGGACTGTGATATGGCATCAGTGCACTGTCTCTTATCAAAGGTAAGTTGAAGGAAATACCCTGTATTATGCGTCGGATTTTATTTTTATTTTATTTTCACACTTTGTAATATTCTATATTTCTTACTAAATTTACTTCCAATTTTCAAGTTGCCAGATGATTTGCCATTTGAGGAACTGCTTACTATTTCGAGTAAATTATACGATAAATACAGTTTGACTGTTATCGAGAAAAAGGTGGAAGAACTTATAGTTTTAGAGTAAGTATTATTATAATGATTGTACTATATTCATTACTGATTTAATGTTCTTCTATAAAAAAAAAAAAAAACAGAAACGAACAAAGGCAACTGGAGGAACGGCGTATTCTTTTAGCACGTTCAGCATCTGCTAAACCAAATTATAAGCTAAGCAGATGGTTCCTAAGAATTTTAACCCCAAAATCTTTAATGATGACAACAGCTGTTTCGATTGTGGTTGGTATTTGCGCTTATTACTACAAGAATCAATATTTGGCCGCTGGTATCAGCTGAGTTCTGGGGTATTTCCAACCAACGTTATACTCTGTATTCCGTTCTCCGCCAATTCAACCTAAATGCGGTTGTATGGTTAAAATATGCCTTTATTAATTAGCCGACACACTTTTTACTTTTTAATAACAGCTTTTGTGAAAATCCACATACCCCATTTTAAGTATAAAACTAAATGAATCGGTTTTGCGGGAATATAAAATCAAGATTGTTTTGTATATAGTTTTAAAAAAGAGTATACAATATGTGTGTAAGCTATAAAGTATCATTTATGAAGTTCTTAAACTGAATTTAAAAATATTTATAGTCAAATTATATGTACATAAACATAAACATAAACAAACTCTGTTCGCCTATTTATATAAACATATGTACATAAATAAATAAATGACATGGAAATATTGTATAACTATAAATAAATATATGGAGCTCGCTGCTACAGAAATTGTAGTATTTTTATTTATGAACTAACAACTACAAAAAAATAATTTACGTCAATTAATGTACTCCAGCAAAAAGCCTCTACAATCTTAAAGAGCTGTGAATGCGTTGTATAATTTTTGATCTTGGTAATACTTTTAGTAAGTTTTTACATCTACCTAGTAAATTTCACCAAGTCTTTCTAGGATCTTGATAACAAGCATTAAGAAAACACCCTGGACCTGGACATAGTTATACTACCCTCTACAAGGGTATAATTAAATAAGTCTTAATATTTTTACATTTATTTTAAAATTTTACCTCTGTCTTTATCTTTATTGATGGATTTTTCTAATACTTCTATTAATTCGTTAAGTTTTTCTAAATTCATTTCAAAGTAGAGGACTTCATGCTTCGAATTTGTTCGACAGTGTAAATTAATCGTAACAACTTGACGAATATTACTTCGATAGCTACTATCGCCTAGTATTAATCGAGTATCCCAGGAAAATGATACAACACATTTGATTGGATTTTTTAAATATTCACTTCTGCCAAGAGCCGATTCCACAGCATCCAGTCTAGCCGCGAGAACCAGCGGCACAAGCGGTCGCAGTTCTTGGCTTAAAAAGGAAAACTTTTCTGATAGTTCTGTTTCTCCACTATCGGAACAACAATTGCGATAGTATTTAGCAATTGTTCGCGTTGCCAGCAGAAAATCATCGGGGTTCTGAAAGCCATATTTATGCGATAAGCGTAGAGCTTGTTGATCATTTATGTTTCCAATCAAGAAGTCAATTGATAAATGGAGTACCTAGCCAAAAAATATAAGATTAAATGTAGTTTTTTTCTGCTTTGCTATAATATATTACCTCGCTACCTCCATAAATATCTCTTTATTGTTAATACTCTTCAACAGCTCCATTTCTATATTTTTAGTACTATTTTATTTACTCGAGGTGTAAATATTATGCTCTTCGTCGGTCTGTTTATCATCAATTAGAGATGAGATTTGCATTTCTTACTAATCGATAAATACAATATTTATGAATTGTCCAGTGTTGAGTAACAAAAAAATTATTGGAGTTCAACCTACTTTTGCACACTTGAAACTGGAGTTTCCCGCTTACATATAATTTTCAAAAGATTTTTTAAATGTAATAAATCTACTAATTGCAATAATGCTATACTAGAGGCTTAAATATAATAAAATACATAAGGGGAAGTGAAATATATGTTTGATCATGCTTCAAGCTATTGATTTATTTACAACTATGCTTTAAATTAATTAAATATTGTTTGCAGCAAAGCTTTTTTTGTGTTCCTCACTTTCGTTGACAGCATAAGGTACATTCGATACACATCCTTCAGGATCGTCACGACAAAATAACGGATTATTCGCATCATTAAGATTAATGGCTGAAAATCGATCAAGCACCGGGGCTATTGGCAAGCTGTGATATTGTTCGAAATGTTCGTTGTCCGTACCAAAATGAAGCCTTAATTGATGCTGGATATTCTCCTTCTCATTAGCACGGTTCCGTTGAAAGTCTTCCTCTACCCTAAATATGACATCGGAATTAATTAAAAATAATTTCTTTTCATTTTATATACACACTTTTTGAGCGCTTCAAGTTCACCCTCCAGAGACATTTTTATTTTAGCAACTTTAGTTGATTTATCTGTATATAATTTTTTCTCTAGCAATCGCACGGGATTATTAAATGAGAAACGCTGATGAAATGGCTTATCATCGTCCAGTTTAAGACTCTGTTCATTCATAGACTGAAATTTAAGATTTATAAATATAAAGCTTCTATATTCTTTGTTATCAGGTTTATTCCGAATTCCACTTTCGAATATGCTTCACTGGATAAACTTCTCCATAAAGAATATTTTAGTGAAATTCGGAAAAGGCCTGCACATGATAATGATGAATATACCGTATTTGGGAAGATTGGCGTTTTATCCTGTAAGCTTTGAGGAATATGCCTCTGTCTGCTTTTAAAATGACGATTTGTTCGCAGTTTTGTTGGCGTTTCAGCTTGAGCTTCCGTTTGAATATTTTTCAATGGATTCGGATTTGAATTCGATTGATCGTTGCTTACTGGTAAATACATTACATGTTTTCCTCCAGTTAAGAACTTAATCGACTGTGGCTCTATTGAAACTAGCCTTTGCCTTTTACTACCAAATTCCAGACTCTTCGAATTCAGTTCCATTCCGCTTACATTTTTATGAAGCATCCAGTTATTGGACCCTTCAAATTTGGTAACACAATTATTGGATACAGCATGAGAATCAGCATTATTATTAAAATAACTGTCTGGTTTTGATTTCTGTAGACTTTTATATATGCATACCTTAAAAGAAATAAAAAATATGTAAAATAATTAACGTAAAGATTTAATAGAATATCAAACAGATTCATATTTTGTTTATAACCCGAAGCAGTAGCAGCACAAAGTTGCGGTTCCAATTCTGTTTTTGGGTTTTAATTGATTCATTATGGATAATAGATCTGTTCTGAATTCCCCAATTCTGTAAAAACTTATTCGGACAGTTATACAGTTCGACAAAAAACTATAATGCCTTATGAAAATAAAATATATATTATTATATATATAGTATACATACGTCGCCTGCGCTTAAGACAGTATGCTGCAAGTGAGCATCCCTTGGAAGCGATAAACTAAAGGTGTGTATGGGCGTTACGGCATCTTGGCTGGATTTTTTCGATTTACTACCGTAGAATAGCAAGCCATCCCCTTCACATTTGGAGCGATATTCATCGGAACTTGAGTCGTCTTCTGTGCTCAGACCCTTGACTCTATCGTCGTTCTCGTCACCAAGATCCTGCTCGGGCGTCCAAGTCGGTAATTTGTGATTTGATTTGGAAACCTGTCGTATTTGTAATGTTCGATTTGGTTCTATTGGCTTTTCAATTTTAACATTTGCTTTCCAAATATTCAAATTTTTATTTATATCCGATTTGTCCATACGTTCCAGCTCTTCCATTAGCGAACGCCAAGCCATCGTTGGACTGAATGAGGGCGTTTCTATTTGTCGACGAGGCAGTGTAGGTCTAATACGCACATGTAGTCCATTATCGTTCATATTCTCTTCCTCAATTCCTTTATTTTTATATTCCATATCATAGCTTGAAGTTATTGGCAGCGATGTTTCATCATTGGCAAGTTTTTCGTCAACTAAAATGAGTAGAATTTTATAAATTGCGATAATATTTCTAAATATATCGCATCGAACATTTCTTCATATCTTTACTTAAAAAATACAAAAAAAAAAAGTATTGCCTACCCATATCTGGCTGAACAATTTCACTAGGGGTATCCAGTTCCATGCCAAAATAAAATGTACGTTGAGTTTTATTCGCTTGTACAGAAACAATTACTTTATCGACCTCATCTTTCTTAGTGGGAGGGATTACGGTAGGATTTATAATGGAAACTTGATTATTATATTTTTGTTGATAATCCTTATTCACTGGGATTTTAGAAGGCGCTTCAATTTTTTCAGATTTCCTACTTTTTAGCATAATGGCATCAGAGCTTTTCTCTCGTCGATAGGCAAACTTAGGGTATTCATTTAAATTACTTGAAGATTGAAGATGATTTCCATTTATAGAGTTACGTTTCTCATTTCCCCGCTTAAAGGTTTCACTTTGGTTCTGTGCTGACTTTGCCGTTTGCTTAATGATTTTACTTGAACGATCTGGATTTTTTGTGAAATGCACTGGTTTCGTATAGTCTGTTAAATTTGGATTATTTCTTAAAATTTCATCATTATTATTCCTTATGGGGGGTGTAGTTATAGCGAGTGTTGGCGGTGCATCGGGTGCTCTTCGTTTTTTGGAATACTTATTGCGATTACCAGCTCGAGGGGGAGGATTTAGCATATTTTTGGAAACTGATTGATTTAAGGATTGTTGATTAAGTTTATTTATAAGCTCCGGCTCTGAGTATGTATGTCGCTGCATGCGTGATAAATTTGAATCCGAATCCTTGATCCTAGCCTTAACGTGTAAAAGAGTTTGTGATCTTTGAAATTCTGTATGTAAATCATTTTTACTATTTCCATCATTCGCTGTTTCAATTATGAATGTTTGGCCTCTTTGATTGAGCCCATTGGAATTACTCTTTTTCGCACTTTGACCTTGAGTTTCAGCTAATTTTCGACCACTGATCGTACCACCGGAATTTAGAATTGCACCATTTGTTGTAGCTCTGAGATGTAAACGTTTATCCAATTCTGGTAAAACCTTAAAGGGTATTTCGGTTGGAGACTTTGATTCCTTATTAATGCTTGTTGAAGGATACGATCGTCTCCATTCCGTATTATAGCTGCGATGCGGATTAATTGGGCTAGTCGTAAATCCAGATTTACTTAAATGATATTGACGATGTGAACTCTGGCTCAATTGATGAAAATTTGTCTGGAAGTGGGAATTTCGATCGAGTCCCGATCTTCCACTATTTAAATTATGTGCGCTTCCAGAGTTTCCCATTTCCAAAAATTCTGCAATTGAAAGAAAATTAAATCGTTTTAATATTTTTAGCTTATAATATACTCTTATTGTTATCTCAACGTAAGAGTGAACTTAAATTGGCCAAAACATAAGAACTTTCTACTTTCACTTCTGAAGCTCAAACGCATTCAAAAATACATCAAATTAAGATGGTTTTGCCGGTTTTAATACAATGACACACATTTATGCTATTAAAAATTCTGCGTTATTACTACCAATCGCCGATAACTCTCCCAACACCAAAGTCTTCCACTGGTTTAGACACTTCAAAGACTCTCTTCTGCAATCACTAAAATTACAGCCTGCCTAGGCTTTTCTTTTAACTACATTTTCTTCAATTTTTGAAATCTTTTTACCTATTTACTCGAAATTTATGGAGTTATTCTATTATCACCATTATCTGAGCGTTTTTAAAACGGAAAAGGCCTTGTGAAAAATAGTGTAACTCATTTTTTAATATATAATCAATTTTAGATTTAAACTTTCATAAAGCTTATAAAAAAAATAAGGGTAATATTAAAAATTTTTATTCTTGGTATAAGATCCTACTATTAATATATTTCAATATATCGATAGTAAGGCTTTACTATCGATAATTTGGCAGCTTAACTTTCGAGGCTTTCCAGGCTGATTTGGAAATAAAAAATGTCACATTTAAAAAAACTATACAGTAAAGTTCCGGGGCTTTTTAATCGGGCTTTTGGCTTATGAATAGTTAGTTATGTTAACGCTGTATATGCCTAATATATACATAAATTCTCATTTATATAATATAAAAATTTAAATACATATTTTAAGAAATGTATTTTATAAACAAATAAATTAATCTTATAAACATCATATCTTCTAAGATATTTAGAATCAAATTTAAAGTGCATAATAGATTTTATTTTTGCCTGTAGGCAGAGTTATGCAGAGCAAGGCAAATGTCAATATATTTACATATACAAACACACATATATTTATGTATGTGTAGGTGTAGGTGTGTGCGCTAAAACAAAAACAGTCGCAATTAAGAGAACATTCCACAGAGAATGCATAAAAATGCAGATATTATTTGACATTATATCCTTTGGAAAGACAGAGAAAATTGAAAGAAAATTTGAGAGTTGAATCAACTTACAAATGTCTGGAGTGATATATAGTAGATAACTTTCTTTTTCACAGAAAATTACCATTGCTTTGTTATTCGGAGAGCCCATTCGACTTATTTATACATACATATGTACATATGCACAAACATACGAATGTATTAACTATGTACTCGTTTTTTTTTTTTATGAATTATTTTATAGTTTAAATTGAATATTTTATAGAATTTTAAACCAGTATGTTTTATTATATTTATATGTGTATTTTGATGAGGTTTTTGCGAATTACAGCTTTCCGTTTTCTTTTATTTTTATTGGACTACGTAGACACCGAACACCGAAGACCGCAATGCGCGCAAACGCTTTCACAACAACATCGATCCGATCTCAGGCAGTTGAAAACTTTTGACTGCCTGCCTTCCCACTGTCAGTGAGAGTAGACACTACTCTCTTCTGCCAGACACAGATATATACAGAGAGGGCGAGCGAAAGAGATAAAAACAGAGAGAGAGCGACTGCGAGTCTCTCTTTGAAACCTACCAAAACGAAGCCAAATATGCTTTACTTGCAGGTGTGTGAGTGTGTGTGAGAATTTTACCAGTTCTTTTTCATTCATAATGATCAATTCACAGAGCGGGTTTCAAGAAAATCTTGTAGGTATGCTTACACGTACATACTACACGCACACACACGCATATATACCCATAGTTAGTAAGTATGAAGGTATTCGCAAATGTAGTACGATTTTATACACTGTCTTGTACAGGTTATTATTATTTTATCATTGAAGCGAGCATGTGCGAACATGATAACTGATAAGACCCGCTAGATAAATTAAGCTTGTTACGGATGCTTCTTTTTATTGCTGGCAGAAGATTGATTGTGAATATATAAGAGTAGCATTTGGGAACAATACTATGTTAATTGGGTTTTTGTATGTAATTGTTTTAGAAGCATTCTGCAAGGGTAGTTAAGTCTTCGGCTTGCTGTAAACAGTCTTTTTCTCTTCTTGTTTTTGTCTTGTGGCCATTTGAAGTATGCAATGTAGTACACCTACATACATACATAGAAATATGCATGGTCTACAAAAGACCTCAATTTCTGATTTGTGATGTATTAAATTGAGTTATAAAATTATATTTTCTTTTGCTTTTAGTATTAAGCAGCTGAATTTCCCAATCCACCGCTTATTAGGAAATATTTGTGACGCCCCCCAAAGAACTGAATAATATTCGCCTTTTTCAAGTACATTTATCTATGTTTTATTCGAGAATCATTTAGTAGTGACTCCGGTGAAACAATTAAGGTATACACGTACATACAGACATACTCATATATTTACATAAACAAATAAAAGATCTACTTTACATTTATGTATATACATAAAAAATATGTATATCTATTATATATCTGTTGAATAAATTTCTTTTATTTTTATTAAAAATAAAAAAATATAACGTTACAATTTCAACATTCAAAAAATTCTACAATTGGTTTTACTAATTATAAATTGATAAAATCTTAAACCACTTTGAACTTAAAATAATTTCTCTCAAAAACTCATATTCATTTTTATATAATTTTTATCATCAAAGCAACCGATTAGGCCCGAAGACAGCAATTGACGTTGGCATTGTCAGTCGGAATCATTAATAGCTTTTTTTCTTTTCTTTGCCGCCTGAGTAACTTTATGTTTGGACCAGTCCTCCTGCAAAAAAACATACTTAATTGAAAGTCAACAAGAAATAAATGAGTATCTTACTTCACTGGAGTTCTCATCCGATGAGAATATTGCTTTTACAACATCTGAATTCTTTTTGCTGCTAGCACTGTGATTATTAGAGTCCTTTTTACCAACTGGTTGTTTACGTCCACGCCCGCTGCCGCCACGACGTCCAACGGCTGTGGTTTCATCCTCCGCTGCCAATGCGAAAAGATCACTGAACTGCTTCTGCTCAATGCAAATGAAAAGATAATTAATTAATAAATATTATATTTGAATTAAATTTGAATTTTACCTTTGTGCTTTCATTGCTGTGTGAGTATGCCGACTGCAGTGCTCGCTGCATCATATCGTGTACATATAGCCCCGTGCCTGTGCCATGCCTACAGCTTCTCCTATAATGTTCAAGGTGGTTTAATACCTATAAAATTAAACGAAATTTGTAAATTAATTATTTAAAATAATTCTCATTTTGCTTATTAGCTACTCACGTGATCAGCGGAGGGAGTACTGCTCGCGGCAGAGCTACCTTTAGATGGTCGCTTTCGCTTGTTGGGCGAAGAACTAGGATATTTGGATGTGAGCAGTGATGCTATAATTTCCGATAGTTTTTCTTCGAAACGCTGACACCAAAACCTGTAAATAATTTTTAAGATTCAGTTAATATTCTATTATAACTAGTTAATTTTATATTGATATTCACCTGAGAGCAGAGGTGACAAATGGATCTCCTCGTGATTTTGCCTCTCTACTCAGCAAGAGCCTGATTATTTCATTTGTTGGCTCTTCACTTTTAAGCAGTAGCAGCAAATGACTTAATGCTTCTGGATGATTTGCGGCTTCAAGTTCTGGGAGTAAATCCTGAAAGACACATTTAAAAGTTATAAAACAAAATCACATCTCTTTCTTATAGCAGTTAAACTTACCTGAATACATTTTAGTGGTACATCATGCGCCTGAATCAGTTGCCAGAGACAAAACTGTTCGAAAGTCTCATATTCCAAACTGTCGCGAATGCAATCAATAAGACCGTCTTGCTTGAATATGGTTAATTTCCCTTGGGCAATAGAATATATAATATCGCGTACGTTTTTAGCATCGATGCAACGCAGTGTGATACGCAAAAGCTCTATATTATTTATGGCTATTGTTTTGAACTCTCTGTAAATATCTGGCAATAGCCATAAATATATTGTTGTATTTTCTTTTTCGAGTAGATCCAGATCTCGTACAAGACAAAAGCCAATCTTTTCATCTGTAGCTTCACAAATTTGTCGATATACTGCCGTTTTAAACTGATACGCTTGCTGAGCATTCTTTCTCGTCTGCAATTTACAGTGAATTTTCATAAAGTACAGCAGCAAATAGCCCGTTTCAGTTAAACGTTCGCAAATCTCCGACAGAAGAGTTTGAAAGGGTTTTTTACTCTTGTCTTCGTTCTCGTATAGAAACCGGAATAAACCGTATAGCGGATAGCTAATGCTCTTAGCTAAATACTTTTCCTCTGTTTTACTCTCTGAGAATACGTTTTGTTGTGGTAATGTTTCACGTAGAATCAAAACCGTATTTGAGATCACATAATTGAGCTGCGCTTCGTCCAAAGCAGAGGCAGGTAGAGTACGAAAGTCTTTCAAAAATGCCTCCCAAGTAAATGAATTCCTTTTTATAACAAACGTTTCAAATGATTCGGCAATTGAATCGGGCAGCTCTACTTTTTCCGGTACAGGTTTTTCTTTTAACCGTACCTAAAACAAAAGGGCAATTTTAATTATTTATTTTCAAAACTATTGAGTAGACTCACTTTTGACAATGGCAGGTCATCATCGTCATCGGTATTTTCATCTGTTTTATTTGCTCTGCCTATAGTTTCACCTTCTTCATCACTAAATATAGCTTCAGCTTCACGTTCTACGCTTTCTACAGGTGCAATAGCTGATTTATTATCCTCGTCCACAAGCGAAGTGCTGCCACTGCTAGCCGCCATAAAAGCCATAACTCCCACATCAATACTCTCTGTGAAGAAATATATATATTACATATACCGAATCGGTTACAGCCCAGAAATACATACCACCTTGCAACATTCGTAGATCAGCTTCCTTTTTAAAGATTGGCGCCTGAATTGTATGCGCCGGTGAATACAGTGTTTGTGGCATATTCGTTACGGGCGTTACGAATTCCCTAAAGTTTTCACGTATTAAATTACGTAATTCCCTATCCAGTTTTGGCGACTCAAAAAGTGGATGTAAGTTTGGAATGACCTATAAATAAATTAAATAAATCAGTACCAAAATTATTTTGTTATAGGTCTGTTTTGGTTCCTATTCCTTAATGAAAAGTAGATTTCATTCGAAAGAGAAAACCAACGAAAACCATCTTATTTTCTTACCTGTTTATCGAGTATCAATTTTAATGAATTGTAAACGCCCAATTTGATCCTATCCTCATTTTTAACATAAAAATTTTTTGTTATACGACAGAGAAAATCTAGCAGCGTACTGCTAACAAATGGATGATTCCGTATAGAGTGATACATTACTAAAATACCAGGCTCAATATTCATAATATTATCCTTAGCCGGATCAAAGAATAGCCAATCATAAAACAATGATAATTTTGCATTTGCGGATGCTATCGGATTTGTGCACGATGAGATTAGCCAGCCAATGATTGCCCATCTGGGTATAATATCAGAGCATAGCATATCATTTGTGGGATGTATAACGTTTATTATGAAACGTATCAGGTCTGATCGCAGGCTATGCGATTCGGGTGTAGCAAAATATTTATCCTGAAACCAATCTTGATAGCGTTTTTGGTTGCCAAATTTTACGGATGATGCCAAAAAATGTAATTTCCTTTCCATTTCTGGTAGTAATCTGCACTGTAAAAATCGACGACTTGTACGTATTTGTAGTAAATGCCAAATTCCATTAAATGTCGGATGTAAGCTCTTCGGATTGTATAGAATATCTCGCCATAAAATTTCAAACTCCGGAATGCGTGCAACATTTTGCAATAGCCTAAGGAATATATCAAGAAAAATATTATTAACAAAAGAATTTAAAGTTTTTCTTATAATCTTTGAACTAATATATTATTAAGCATAACTATTAATACTTGAATAACTATGAATCGAGGTTTTTCTCAAGCATCAAATAAAAATTATTTTCAAATTACTCAAAAACAAATGAAATAAAGATTTTTATTTTCACTCACCGTACAAAATCTCTTCCCAATGGTATAATATCATGAAATCGATCCCGTATCAGCGAAATTGTAAACTTAACCTCTTTTTGGCGCAGGGTAATTAAGACAGGGTTTGCATGATCTTCAATGAGGCGAACGAAACTGTAAACGGTCGATTGGACAAGGAAGGGATTCGTCTCCAGCCACGCTCTGTATTCGATGAATATATCCAAGAGGCTTTCGACCAGGAAGAGGTTCTTATGAGAAACATCTCCGCCGCCCGCTTGCCTCAGGCAATTCCAGATAACATTTTCGACGTTTAAGACTTGATGTTTAACAAATTCGTGTAATACCCAAATTAATTGCCTTCTAGCCGTTTCCGTTAATTTAGCATATTTTTCGGCCACTAAAAGCGTTAAGTTTGCTACGAGTGCGTTCAAGCCATCCCTGGAAACAAGCGTGATATCACGATATGTTTTAGGTGCCATCCCTGGATCGGTTAAGATGATGTAGAGAAACCCGATCGAAATCTCCTCGTGTTGCTTCTCTTTGCAAACAAACTGTGAGAGCATGTCATGCATTTCCTTATCACTGAGCCCCGCAATTTGTTGTTGCAAATTAACGTACGAACGTTCGAATTTCTAAATAATAAAATGAATTAATTAAATATTAATTAATAAATTATATTCATTATTTCACCTCTTCGATCTCATCTTTAAAGTCGACAGCCGTTAAGACGAACAATTTTGATAGATTTTTTTGTTGCTGCTGTTGCTCCATTTGCGAGTGTTGACTGTAGTTCTGCTCTTCTCTTTTTTTGTTTTGTTTCTCTTGTATTTCTCAATTTATGTGTACCGCCTGTTGCGCTTGTTTTTGTTTATTCAGTTCCTACTCTGTTTCATTATTATGCAGAAACATTTAACTGAAAGGTTGGGAAAACGAAGCATTTAGAAAACCATTTCTATAATCGCGATTTCTGTTTTGGTTTGGTAGACAGAAAAAATATGGTTGCCTAAAAGTGGGTTGCCACCTTTGTTGCTTCAACTTGCCAGATAGTTGCAAGAAATAGGTTGCCAGACATTACGCATCTGCGTGTCATGAACACGAATCCTCTGGCCTGTGGTATATTAATCGCCTAATAAATTTATTTACATATAAAAAAAGAGACTTAAATTAATAATTAATTTCGATAAAATCAACAACTAAATGACGGTAATAATATTATTCATTTCATTAATTTTGTACGCAATTCTTTTGATTTAATAAAAATGAAGACATGAATAATTAATATTAATGAGAATTAATGATATATTAATTAACCTTACAAAAATTTGAAATCAAAACAATCAAATACTGAAATAATATTAAGACAATAATTCAAATTTAAAATTAGCACGTTAAGTTATTTAAAATACCCATTTGAGAAGGGAATACCCTTCCCACGCGAAGAATCTTTTTACAACGTCGTTAGTCGTGAGCCAAAACATGAGTAACAGTTACAGAACAGAGTAAATATTGCACATCTCTAAATTTTTTTCGTAAACAACACAGCACTAAAAAGTATCGCTTGAAAAACTTGTAATATATATAATATATATATTAGTAAAAATATACACGTATTCTAAATATTGTGAAATACAGAAAGACAATGGAGGAACTTTTAAACGATGTTGTTCCCCAGGAGGACTTGGAGGTGCGTAATAAATACCTGGTACAGAGACAAAGAAAATACATGAATAATTAATTACTTTAATTACAGAGATTCGAGAGAAAATATAATCATGAAATTGAACTCGATGGAGAGGTAACAACAGAAACGAAATTCGAGTACGTAAATAGACCCTAAGATAACATTAAATAATCTTAATTAATTCGTATTTTCCATATGGTAGGTACGCATTCTGCCTGGTTCGCAGCCGCTATACCAACGATATCAGAAAGGTGAGTAACCGTTTACACGATGAAATCACTTTATGAATTTTGCAATCTTTCTGGTATGTTCGATTAGTGTGAACTTATTTTCAAATAAAGTTTCGTTAATGATCACATTTACTGTTATTATATTAGTAGTACTAAAAATAACTTCTATTGCATGAAGTTTTTAAATTGATAGTTTATTTATTAGTCTTTAATATATTTTAAGTGTAAAGCTTAGATAGCTATTAAATTCGTAAAATAGAGTTTTAATTATTTACTAATTTGAAGAAGAACCATAAACTTTTTTTTGCAAGTAAATTTCATTAAGTTATTTCATCATATCTATCCAGAGACTATTTACGGTACATAATAATATACCCCCATTTTGTTTAAACAGGGTATTATGATTTTGGAGGAACTCGCACGCGTTCATCCAGAGGGAAAACGTGATTACATTTATTATCTCGCCTTTGGCAATGCTCGCATCAAAAACTATACTGATGGCTTAAAGTACTGTCGAGCTTTTCTAGACATTGAATCGAACGATCAAGTGCGCAATCTTGAGGTAAGCAACTAAACACCATGCTGAATCATACGGAAATTGTCATGAATTATTGTTATATTTTCTAGGAATACATCAAGAAACAAAGCGATAAGGAAGTGGCCAAAGGCATCGCTGTTGCTGGAGGCGCTGCACTCGTACTCGGCGGCATATTGGGCCTAGGCATTGCCATGGCTAGAAAGTAAAGAATATTATCATTTTTGAATATAAATTCCATCCCACTACATTTTGTTTCCAAAGACTCGATTCTGTACATATAATTAATTTGAAAAACGAAAAGAAAAAAAGATCATAATTTATAAACTCAGTTATAGCTGTAATTATTATTTATAATTAAATGTATAAACTGTCGTTAAAATAACATCATCTCTTCTTTCTATACCTTTTCTTGTAGTAAACAAAAGCGCGAAAAATAGTGATAAATTCAGTTATTTACGGAATCTACAATATTCCATCCCACAATGTATACATCTCTATATTCTAATATCACGATGCGGATGTGGGTTTAATGCACTTTGCGCCGATTTAAATAATTTTCATTATATACATACATATATTCCAATATTTACATAAAACCTCCTGTTTTTCTTGTAATTAATTAAATATTCTTAAGAAGAAACTGTTACATGCAAACTATTGTATATTTAAAGTGATACGCCCTATTATCATCACCGAAGATGTTAAATGCAATAAATCTTTAACTTGTTATTCTAACTATTACTATAAAGATTCTCTTACTGCTTCAGTCCTTTCAGCCGCTCAGATCTGATTAAACTTTCCCTATCTAATCTATTCCCTTTCAGCTTTTTAAATGAAACCTGTTTCAAATTTTATAATCGGTTGCTTTTAGGGTGCCTTCAGAGGTCGGTTCGCTATTGCTCATCGCATTATGTTCAGAGAAAGGGTATCTTCAAGGTCGAGGGTTAAGATATTCCAGAACGATATTTAATTTCTAAAATGAAGAGAAAGGATATCTTCCGGTTGGGTCGAATGTTAAGATATTCCTAAACGATATATAATTGGTTTAAAATTCTTTATATATTAGCAATTTTCTTTATTTAGTTGTTGTTTACAAAAATAAAGAGTAATCGTAACTAGGTTACTTTTTAATTGTCTTATTACATTCTTTAAAAGCTCGAAACATCACCAAATAAGATTGCACGATTTAGTTGAAATTAAAAATTACAATATTAATTAATTAACAATTAAAGCCATTGTAAATAAATGCATCCGTTTCAAATAGATCACGAGTAATCATAATTTTTCAATTAATAATTGACGATTTCCTTGAGAGCTGCCAGGCAGCGGTGCTTGTCGGGCAAATAGAAAGGCTCGAAAACATGTGGAAATGGTGTATCCCAGCCAGTCACTCGCTTTACGGGCGCTTCCAGGCGTAAAAAGCATTTTTCTTGTATATAAGCTGCTAATTCAGAACCAAATCCTTGAGTAAATGGTGCCTCATGTGCAACCAGCACGCGTCCGGTTTTACTGGCAGACTAGAATAGAAATTAAATTATAAAATATCAAAAGGTTTTTACAATTTAATAAAAATGAAGCCTACTCTTAGGAGCATCTACAAATTAATCTATAGAGCAAACTTAAGGTTCTCTCTCTATTCACAAAATTCTGCTCCAAAAAGTAGGCTATACGTTTTCTATGGAATCATCTTACATTGCAAACTGTTTCTGTATCCCATGGCAAAATTGACACCAAGTCAATAACTTCACAATCAATATTCATTTGTTTTTTCGCCAGCTCTGCAACCTATATTACAATAATAATTTATCTAATATTATATATGTTTTTATTGAAAAATTCACTTACTTCCAAAAGAACATGTATTTGTGTACCCCAGCCGATGAGCGTTACATCTTTGCCCTCACGTAAAATATCGGCTTTTCCTAAAACATCGGTGTAGGAGGCAGTTGGCACTTCCTCCACTGCTGCTCGGTATAAGGTTTTAGGTTCGAACACTATGCACGGATTGGGATCCTTTATGCAAGCCAACAAGAGTCCTTTGGCTTTAATGGGACCACGAGGAACCTGTATAAAAAATATATATAAATTTAGATCTCTTCAATTTTGATTTTGAGTTTTTAAATTGGCATACATCTTTGAAAACGGTCTTCCTGTTTGAAAAATTATAAACTCACCACAACACGTAGGCCGGGCGTGTGAGCGAAGTATGCTTCGGGACTTTGCGAGTGATATAAAGCACCGTGGCCAACAGCTCCACAGGGAACTCGGAACGTCAAGGAGCCGCAGTCGAATAATCCACCACTTCGATAACGATATTTGGCAGCCTCATTTACAATTTGATCGAAACTAGGAAAGATGTAATCGGCAAATTGAATCTCCGCGATCGCAGTTGCTCCTGTATTTGCCACACCGATTGCAAAGCTGGATGCAGGAAATAGTTATAAAAGTCAAAATAAAGTTAATACTAAATACAAAATTGAAAAATAATATTTATAGTAGACAGATAGGACTCTACGCGTCATTCATACCCTGCAATTCCTTGTTCACACAATGGGGTATTAAAAACACGATCCTTTCCATATTTATCCCGCAGATTCATTGAACAGCTGAAGTAGAAATTTTAAATATAATGCCAAAAAGCTAAAATAAAAACTAAATTTAAAATAATACCGAAAAACGCCACCAAATCCAACGTCTTCGCCGAATAATAATGCCGAGCTGTCTTCTTGGAGGGCCAAGTCCATGGCATTATTTATCGCCTGAAACATGTTCATTTTTTGAACATCTCCAGCAGAATCGGAACTTTTAGTCGGATAATATGTGAAATGGGAGCGGGTTAAGGAGGCGGCGTTCGTTTTTATGGAACTGAACAGTCCGCGCGCAAGCATAGATACTTTCATGATTATTTTCTAAAAAACAGGATATTAAACAAAAATAATATTCAATATTGAAGCACTGTTGCGCAACTCAGTCTGTATCAACGTGTATGGGTTTGTATACACACATGTACACATTGATCATATGGTAGCTGTAGGCTACCAGATCTCGCATTATCATTAAAGGTATTCCAGCTTCAGCTATGATTTTATTACTTTAGTTAAAAATAAGCAACACATTCCATAGTATATAATCACGTTTAAATTCGTACTCTATAATTTAATTTAAATGTAAGCATGTGTTTATAAGAACTTATTTGATTTTCCGTTAGAATTTATCGATAACAAATCAACTGATCCATTTTAAATCTTCACACAACAAATAACTGATCAGTGCAAGTTTTTTGTGATTATCGGAATATTTCAAAATTTTTGAATTTCATTCTTGACTTTTAGATAGTGCCACAAATGGAATTTTAAACGCTTTGTATATATGTTTACGTTTCTAATCTAATTAGCATAAGTCGACCATTGTTTAAAATCGATTATCGACAAAAGCAACTAAAATCGCCATCGACTTGTCATCTCTAAATGCAGCATTATTCGCAGAAAACCGTAATTGCAAAAACAACAATAACAGTGATTTACAGCTGATTCGGTCCACGGCAAATAAAATGTCCAAAATAATAGAAATTCCTGTGCACACACAGAAATTGTTAACAATTTTTAGACAAATCATACCGAAGCTTACTAATAATAAACATAAAGGTCAATATGGTCGAATCGGTGTTATCGGTGGCTCCTTGGAATACACTGGAGCACCGTACTTTGCAGCTATAACTGCAATGAAAGTCGGTGCGGATTTATCACATGTTTTCTGCCAGGCCGATGCTGCGTCCGTTATTAAATCGTACAGTCCCGACCTAATTGTGCATCCCTTGTTGGATCGGGAGGATGCTATAGAACAAATAAAGCCCTGGATCGATCGCCTTCATGTTGTTGTGTGTATATTTACTTGCATTTAAAACTTGGCTACAAAACCGGAACAGAACAGTTTCGGTTCTGGTTCGTCATTCCTTTGAAGCAGAAGTCGAATGAAATCTTTTAAATTACTGTTCAAAACATTTCATAGCCCAATAGGTATTTCAAAGCTGTACCGGTTCAAGAGAACAAGATCAGCTTGTGCTTCTTAAGAATAACGATCCAGAAGTAGTATCAAATCTTTTAAAGTATTAGTTTTTCACCTTTTAAAATATTACTTTCCGTTATACAATGGAAAATCAATTTTTGTTATATCCAATGGGATCAATTAAATTTTTTAATGCATCTATTGTTCATTTGTTTATTTCAGGTTATTGGACCTGGTTTAGGGCGAGAAGCTCGTATACTGAAAACCGCCGGAGATATAATAAAATTGTGCCTACAAATTGGTAAACCAATTGTAGTAGACGCCGATGGATTATTCTTGCTGAACGATAATATCGAGCTAGTTTGCGGTCAACGTAATGTTATATTGACTCCAAATTGTATGGAATTTCAAAGATTATTTGGGTCTGACTCTGGCACTGCACGTGAAAAGATGTCAAATCTCGGAGATGGAGTTTTGGTACTGGAAAAGGGAGCCAACGATAAAATCCATATACCCCATACTAATGAGGTGTATGAAATGCCGGTTGGAGGATCAGGACGACGCTGTGGCGGACAGGGCGATTTATTAAGCGGTTCTCTGGCCACGTTCTTTCACTGGTCCTTAGAGTCCAATCAACCCAATCCAGCATATTTAGCTGCCTGTGCCTCAAGCTATTTTGTGAAGAAAATAAATTATGCCGCTTTCCAAAAGCTTGGACGTAGCATGGTTGCCAGTGATATGATTAAGGAAATATCGCCAGTTTTTAATTCTGAATTTGAAAATTCCAAATCACAATAATATATTGCATATACAAATATTTATATTAACATACATCAAATATGTGTGTGTGTATTTAAAGGCTAGCGGCAGTCACATTGACTATTTAATAGGCTAGATCCAAATAGGAACGATATTATATACTATTGTTCCTTAAATAATCAAAATATATTTTTATGGGATTAACTCGAAAAAGCATTCAGTATACGATGTTACAGACTTATACATACATAATATTGAGTCTTTTCTCTAAATTATTAACTTTTTAACAATGAACTGAATTTAATACTTAAAAGCCAAATTTTCTAGCAAATTATTAAACTGAATTTAAACTCGGCAATGTAGTGTGATACCAGCAAATGGAAAGTGGCTATAAATGAAATTTATATTATTAATAAATAAACATTCTCAAGTTGAAATATTTGTTTGATATCTAATATTATATATTATGTTCTTTTAAAAGTTTCATTCTTCAACAAGTCAGTTGAATCTAAGCTCCCAATCTTTAACAAAAAAAAATATTTTATCGCGCTTCAATCGATTTTATGCCACTGTGCTTGCAGATTTGAGTGACCAGTTTGTGGATTAAAGATTAATAAGATACTGTTTTTGGTATTTTTACAGATGTTGGTTTATTTTAGCACGTTTACATTGAGTGTGAATGTTTTGCATTTTATTTACACAGTTGGATTTTCATTAACATTGCAGTTCTTCACTTAAACCTATATATATATATATATATAAACATATATATGTTTGCGTGACGTGTTAAATAAATATTGCAAATACTGCACAAATTATTTTAGCTAAATGATAGATAAATAGGATGATAGCTACACGTAAACGAATTTTAATATTTATATTTTTAATTGTTATACTCGGGTTTATGCTGAAAATTATTCTCTATCATAATCCATTAGTGAGACTATCGGTAAGTGATGAATTTTTCAAAATATTATTGTTTGAATTTTTATTTATATTTCATATATGTTTGGTATGGTTTACATACTTATAATAATTTTTTTTATAGGGGGTTTGTACCTATTTGCATAGAAAATGAGACCAGAGTTAATAGTCTACTTCCTTATCCGTTATGGGGGCTTAAATGAAACATTTCCGGACTTTTTTTGAAATTTGGTAGCAACTGTTTTTTTCGGTTACCGAATGTAAAGTTATTCCGATTTTTCCTTTCAGTCCTTGAATTAAATAACGCTGAACCGGTCGGTATTTTCCGCTCCGTTCATAAAATAAACATTTTTAAATTATAGTCCACAAACCGGTAAATTTTAAAATCAATTTCAGCTTTAAATTCAAAATCTCATTTATTTAGGATTAATTAGAACGGCTACAGAGTGAAGCAATATCCTTTCCCAAAATATTGAAGATTTGCATCCTTGACTAAATTATATTATTGAAATTATCGTTAATTAGTTCTCCTATCTTATTGAAATCTATTGTTTTTAGGAGGAACCAAGCTTCCAGCGGGATATAGGAGCACCTGTACTGGTAATGGTATTCTATGAAGCACTATGTCCAGACTCCAAATACTTTATTTCCAAGCAATTGCTGCCCGCGTACAAAGCTGCTGCGCCAATTATGGAGGTACAACTAGTGCCTTATGGCAAGGTAAATAAAATAGAATATATATTTATATTTATATTATTGTTATTTTATTAAAAATGTTCATTAATTTAAAGGCAACCACCTCGACTGATAGTGAGGGGAAACTAACCTTTGACTGCCAACACGGTTTAATTGAATGCCAAGCAAACATCTATCATGCCTGCGTGGCGGAAATAATAGATGATCCATTTATTCGTTTAGAGGTCGTTAACTGTATGATACGAGACAATCGCAAACCCAAAGAAGCTATGCAAAAGGTTCGAATAATCCTAAAAATTTCCCCTGAATCATTAACCATATTTATTATTTTTACAGTGTACCAAACAGTACAACGTGGAGAATATTGATCTTATACAAAAGTGTTACGACAGCAGTCACGGTTCAGAGCTATTAAAAATAAATGGAGATGCCACACATGCACTTCGGCCTGCAGTCACATTCATTCCAACAATAACTTTAGACGGTTCCCAGGGCCGGCAGCCATCCATTTTAAAGGATTTACTTGGCGAAATATGCAAAGCTGCTGGTGACACTGAGGAAGCGCATAGGGTTTGCAAAAAATCGTAGCTTCTATACTTCTAACCAATTATGAGTATACCGACTTCTTCTAAATTCCAATTTCGACTGAATTCCATTGAAAATAGTGAAGGGATCTCCTGATAACTACACTAAGAGCTAAGGTTTGTTAATTCTTCCCCAAAAATTATGCTACAATTGTTTCTTTGGAATTCTTTTTATATTGGAATTTGGAGCAGGTCTCGTAACTTAAATTGAATTTTTGTTTTCCATATATAAATCCACCGGCCTCTTCTAAATTCCAATTATGACTGAATTCCATTGAATAATGTGAAACCCACTTTAGGGATCCCTTAAGAGCTAAGGTTTGTTAATTCTTCCCCAAAAACTATGCTATGATTCTTTCCTTGGAATTCGGAGCAGGTCTCATGTTTTAAATTGTAATTTTTTTTATTGAAAATTGTTAAATAAATATTAATTTCTTTTTAAATAGACACAAATCTTTAAAAACAACATACCCCCACCCAGGGTATTAAAATTATTAGTGCTTATATAACAGAGGAGCAAGGGTATAAAAATGAAAAAAAATTAGCTTAAGTTCGTCGTTATCTTAAACTAATGTTAGAGTGCTTAATATGAATACCAATCTCCGTGCTTAGAGGTTTTTCATGTGGAGTTGCGCGTTCGCTTTCACTCTGGATAGATACGTTAAATCTTTTTATAAGGCAGCTTTTAGCGTCGCAAAGACATAATGAAAATTCAATAGCCAAGACAGTGTTATCCGTTGCTTCAGGTACAATATGATCTAAATGCTTGATATGCAAACTCAATTTTCCATCTTTTAGAACTCCAGTTGTTTGCTTCACTTCCAAAGCAGGACTAATACGTTTTATTGTCCATTTTTGTGGAGCATCTGGGGTAAATTTTAGATCTGACGATACTTTCACCGTAAATTGGAGAGAACTATTTTTATGTCGAAGCAGGGGAATATTTTTCACCAGCTGTAAATAGTTTTCTTTTGAAGAAGTAACTGGTGCATCTGTTTCGCTGGTGGAAGCCATTTGATTAAAATCCAGCGAGAAACGTCGTGCCGTAAGCGTAGCCAAATCAATTAAATGAATTAAATGATTATTTGTATCGGCCACTAATAGACTATTTCCACTAGGATCTACACAAAGTCCAGTTGGCTCTCTGAAAGTCAATATATTGCCGTCTCGATTCTTTATGACCAGGGTAGAAATCATATTCGTCTCCGTATCAATCACTTTGATCTTATGATTATATGTATCCGCTACATAGACCTTACGATCGCTCTGGTGATAAGCAACGCCCAATGGATGCTGCAGTTTTGCATTATAAAGTTTTCCATCCAAGTCTCCGAATGCAAATAGGTTCTGTAAATTTGAAGAAAAATAACATTTATTTAAAAAGTAACCGAAATAGGTTTAAATCTATATAACCTACCAAAGGATTGCGATCGCCTCCAACTACTGGCATCACTTTGCCATCGACCATTGAAGCCTTGCGTATACTGGAGCTCTCGCTGTCGGCTATATACAGGAAATCCCTGGACATGGCTAAACCTGAAGGCTGTGCGAAGGCAGCGTTTTGTGGATAGGAATTGTTGCGATTTTCCTCTAGACCATTGCCTATAAGGGAAACACAGCATCCTGGCTCAAACTTGCGAAACTTCCACCAAATAATTCCCTCAGGAAAATAACCCCAAATCTGATGGGTACCGGCCATTGCAACTAAAATAATTGTTTTCTCGGGCACATTAAGTTCGTCCACATGGAAAGACATATCCATGTCACGAGTGCGAAATACTGCCACATCCCAAGGCGATGATATGGCTTGTAATGGACCAACTTTTCCGCCAATTCTATCATTTCCTTGATGTCCTGTGCCAGCCAATGTTTCGACTACGCCATTCTTTAGGGATATTTGTCGTAGAGCATGATTATCCGTATCGGCCACAATCAATGTATTCTCATTCAGAAAAGCGACTCCCTGAGGATTATTAAAACGAGCCGTTATTAAATTGCCATCCACAAAACCAGACTCGGTTCCTCCAATTTTATATTCAACAGCGCCCGAGCTTGTGACAACGAGTACTCGATTATTGCCAGCATCAGCTATGGCATAACGATCCATAAATCTAGCTATTTTTGCCGGAAAACGTAGATTAGAAGCTGGCTGTAGATCCGTAGAAAGCTGCAACGGTAAACTTTCAGTATTAATCTTTTGCTGATGTCCAAAATAGTTTATAGCGGCGCCAACAAAATCGTGCAGAAATTCGGAATGTCCTTCGCCCATTAATAATAGCATCGGAAATCCATCCGGACTTAAAACCATAAGCGAGGGCCAACAACGTATGCTCAAAGCACGCCACAAAGCCGATTTGGAATCATTAACTATGGGATGTTTTATGCCATAGCGCTGAGCCGCCGAGAGTATATTCGCTGCACTTCTTTCATTCTCGAATTTCGGACTGTGCACCCCGACTACAACCAGGCCCTGCTCTACAGGGTATCTCTCTTCCAGAGCTCGTAGTTCGGGCAATACGTGCATGCAGTTAATGCAGCAATAAGTGAAGAAATCCAGGACAACTATTTTTCCATGCAAGCCAGCAAATGTCAGTGGCCTGCTCACATTGAACCAATCCAAATCTGCGTTTAAAGAAAAATGTTATTTATTATCAAAGCTGCAAACGGGTTTTGAACCGGTTTGGGTTAATGTTTACCTGGTTGGAATTCGAAATCTATAGATTTCACTTTCGCTATAGAACTGTCGTTTGCATCCCACCGTGCCAGAAAATCTTCAAATATTTTTGCTTTATTTGTATTTTCGGCGCTGCGATAACTTTGTTGTAGGTCCTCAGTTATGTAGGTTACAATATCAATTGCGGACAGATCTTCCATACAGTCCATTTTTGGATTTTTTCGATCTTAATAACAAATATGTTACACTGCGACAAGAAATGACTCAAAAAATACATCTATCGTTAAGATTATCGGTTATCGATATATATTCTTATGCTTATCAACATAGTGGCAACATTGGAATATGATCTGTTTACACTAGGATTGAAATTTGATATATCTGAAATACTCTTAAAATTAGTTTTAATTTTGATTTGGAATTAAAGGACAAAAATAGAAAATAACTATAAATTAAGAAGTAATCAATAGAGGAAAGGCGCACCTATAAACAAAACAGGCCTTGAAAATTATGTTATAAAAGTTTCAAATTAAATTGACGAATTATGGAAATGTTTATTTTTATTTTAATTTTGATAATTTGAAATAATTAACAGATTTTCAAAGTTTTTAATCAGTATATAGTAAAAAAATATGGTAAAATATTTAATTGAATTAAGATTAAATACAAATGATCCATGTAACCATGACATACCATTAAAATAATGAATTGAATTGTTGATAAACTTTAAGTAAAGCATATTTAAAGAGCCTGTAATTATAATCATATATCGATGAAAGCTCGCATATCTGCATACATTATGGACATACCATTACCAAAACAAGAAAGCATTTATTTTAGTATATTAGATTGCAATGTTTTAGTATTTTTTAAGTTAACAGCATGCGGTAACACTATTGATAATTACACATATACGAACTATATACATGTGTGTGTGCAAATGCATATGTGTATGTGTGTGTGTAGCGTATATAGCGCATAGCACAGGCTGGCACATTGCTTATTGCTTATTGGGGCTTTTCGTGTGCCAACAAATCATCGCTCGTCCATACAAAAACGAACGAAAGTATTTTTGTCAAATCGAAAAGAAAAGAAAAGTAAAGGGAAAATATTGAAAAAAAGCAAAATAAAACAACAACAAATATACGTATTATGGAAAAGAGTGAACAGTGTCTCAAACAATGTCAAAAGCGGACTAAAGTGTCAAACTCGAAAATAAATAGCTCGATAAATACGATTTTGCCTCGGATGCCGCGAGTGACAAACGATGGAAAATCAATTTCGGGGCCCAAATTTTGTGTTAATTCCGAAAAGGATACTCCAAGAACAACAGCAACAAGAACAGCAGCAAGAACAACGATATTTAGCAATAATAGAAGAAGCATTTGCCTTACATTTATTATTTCTATTGCTATTCTTGCGTTCACAAATTGTATTCATTTGGCCCTCGGCTCATTTGAGAGCGATCATCATCGCACAGTGGTCAAATCATTAAATCTTAATCAAAACCAAAATCAAAATCTTCTTCTCGCTGAGGACAACGGCAACGGCAACAACAACAACAACAACAGCAGTAATTCTCCATTTACAGTTACCATATTGAAGGAATTACAGTTACAATCAAGGCAAGTTTTCTTTATTTTTTTTTGTCTTTTTTTTGTTTACTGCTTTTCTACTCAACACATAAATCTAAATAAAAAACAAGCAATGTTGCAGTGTTGAAAGTATATTTTTGACTTTTACATAAATACGACAGACTGGTTCAAGGCTGAACCGAACCGGTTCAAATCCGAATATCTGACTTATTCTCTAACTTGAATCGAAACAGTTTTCAAAGCTCAAGCTTCACCTGAACCTGAATCAAACCAATATTTAGGGTTCAGTTCAAAAATAATAAATAAATACGATAGATATTGTATGTGCAAAAGTTTGTTTGACCCGAACCAGGTTTTAAAGCTAAGGCTGAACCTGAACCAAACCAATTCGGCTCAAAAATAATACATAAATTCGTTATTTACAGAAATACAATAAATATTGCATGTACAAAATTGGTTGAAGCTCAAACGCTAAGCCGAACCGGTTTGAATACGAATATCCGATTATTTCTTTAACAGAAACTAGGTATCCAATTTTCTATTGTAGATATGAAAAAAACTACTTCTTTCTTTGAAATAAATAAGAATAAATGTAAATAAACTATGAAAAAAAAAGGTAAAAACCTAAGATCGAACCAAAATCCAAATTGAAAGTTATTTTAGTTCGCAGCCCTGTGAAGGTTTTCGTGATTTATTATATTTTGTTGTAAAAAGTTTGAAAATTTTCCATTTTGTTGAATGAATTCTCGTTCTAGAAAACTTGCAGAAATATAATCAAACATTTTTTAAGCCTTTTAAATAAAACTCAAAAATGAAAGTTCTAATTAATTCCATTAATGTAGAGAGTATATTATTTTTAATAAAAAAAAAAAACTAGTAGGGAATTAGGTTATATACTTTGGCAGACTGAACCATTGGAAAATTGTTGTTAAATTAGTTTATTTTGACCCATTGTTCCTAAGAGAGCTATGTATATATGCTATACATTAAATATATGATATTGTTGTTATAATATTTGGTATTAAGTACTTGTACTTATTAATTAGAAACCTTGAGAAACAAAAAAGTTTTCCATACAACAAGTTTTGGAACAATTCTGCCTATGACAGCTATTTGTTCGATCCGGCTAGCTACTATTTTCCATAGTATTGAAAATCGAAAGGTACAAAAATGCATTTAAAGTGAACTATTAGAGAATAATCAAAGAATATAAAGAAAAACTTAGCAAATTAGTGAACTATTTGTTCGCGTTCTGCAGATATTTCGTAATATAAAAATTTATTGTCTTGTGACTCTTGGGTCGACGATCCTTTAAATGAAATTGAAAATTAATCTGCCAAGAGAATCGTCTGCTGACAGACTTAATGCAAATTAGAAAGCCTATTTGGCTTTATGAGTAGATTCAAAAATAGTTTTCGAATAACTTATTTTGTTTTGAATATGCCATTTTATTCATTTACGCTCTATGCATTTACTTTTGCTCGGTTCACGGTAAAAGATTCACATAATATTTATATGATATATATATGAATAATCCCTGCCAAATGTTTTGTTTGTAAAATCATCGTGATCAAAAGTCATAAACATAGCGAAGAAGTGTGAAAACAATATTATAAAATTATATTACTTGAGAAAAATAGAAAAAATATTGAAAATAGTAGGGGAACAGAATGAGAGCAATTTAAATGAAGACTATGAATGAAAATTAAATACAAAATTGCTTCTGTAGAAGACAATTTTGAAACAATTTTTTAAATAACTAACTCTTAAAGTTCAATATTTTAGATTTGACTTTTCTAATGCTTCATAAATCATTTAAAAAATGTTTTTATTTTTGCTAACGCTTCCAAAACAAAGATTTAGTAAAAAAAAGGCTTTTAAAAAACTATTTTGAAAAGTATTTTAAATGATTTGAATATCTTTAAATTTCGGGGATTAAGAGCGGGATTAAGCGAAAGTTTTAGGAGTTTCACTTAATCAACAAAACTGTGAAATTCATAAAGTATTTTGATGTTATACGTCTCGTATAATCAATTAAATTCTTTGTCAGATTTCTCTAAGACAAAACAAAACATATATTTATGACTATTATACTTTCGATGTCTGGGAGATTGCTCTCTAAAATATTTTCTATATAGTTTTAAACCTTTAAAAAATTTCCAAGTTTTCCAGCAAACTTAATTTGCCACTGGGAATCTACAAAGAAAATCAAGTGTATTTTTGAGAGCATAGAAAAGGCCCTGAGATCGACAGGTTAGATGAATGGACAAGGCGAGATCGTGTCGTTTTTTTTATGTTGAAGAAGATATATACAGATATAAATATTTATATATGTATATATGTACATATATGTATATCTTATGTGCGTTCTTCAGTCTGTTTGCACAATATTATCAAAAAAATGAAAAGAGAACCAAAGAGGGTATAAAGAATGACTCGTTTCTTTGACTCTGCTACACAATCTCAGTACTCAGCTCTCAGCTCTCAGTGCCCAGTTCCCTTTTCGAGCGATACCGATAATACTATAGACATACACATAAAAACTGGTACTATTTATTTCATATTTCTCGGAGCTCTGACTCAATTTCTTCGTGTTATCATTTAATGTTTATCAACGCACAATACACACACACACCCGTTTTCTGTGTGTGTGAATTTTTGTTTGTTTTTAGATTTGCGCCTAAATTAGTTGACTTGTTGCTTGCTTTCATAAATCTTAAGAATCAGAATTCGCTGAAGTGAAAATTGAAATTATTGAGGTCACAAATAAATATGTATGCTTGTATGTCTTATTTTTCTATATATAAATTGAAAGACGCATGTAGAAAATATATATATTATATATATATACGTATTTACATACGTCATATTGCATGGGAATTGGGAGCATAATTTCTCGTGCCCAGTAGAAATTTGGTGTACTTCATTTCCATTCCTCTTTGGGGCTAATTCTTGTTTATACCTTAACCAAATACGTTCTGAGCTTTTTTGTCATGCGGTGATTTTTTGTAATTTTAACTTAATAAGACGCTTGGGGGGGTCTGGGCTTGCCCAATATATTCCCATTTCGCACAGAAGGCAAACTTTTTAGGCTTCAAATTTAGTAAAAAATATTTAAGAGGGAAAAGTTTCAAGGTTTTTAGGTTGGAACCGCTTTAATTCAGTACTGAAATATCTGAATGTAACTCAAAATTAAATGTGTCTTTTGAAAAAATGCTGAAAATGGTTTTTAAATCATTTTATTCTTTTAAAGAATTTTTTTGTCTTTTAAAGACATTATTTTGGAAATTTTCCATTTTTCAAATTTTTTTTTTCGATTCTGGGACGCATACAGCTGAACATATATATATACATATACATACATACATGCATATTTATGTATCTTTTTTATTTTGGCTGCCAAATCTATTTATAATCATTCTTAAGTATGCAAAAACATCACCATTTCTTGCATGTATTTCGATATTTTTATAAATGTGAAAAGCCAGACGGTCAAAAAATATTGCTCGAGCAGACTTTATACCCTTCTTCTTCCTTTTTTTTGGTATTTTCGTTTATTGAACGCAGTTGAATGTCGCGTCGTGTTATACAATGTATTCAAAATTTGTACCGGTCCGCTGTGGCCCACCTTCGCCCCTGGCATTGAGTAAAAAACTGCAAATAACCGCAAACATTTTCATTAATGACTCATTATTTTTTTAGTCGTTCTCATTCTTAGCCGTTTCGCCACTCTCACTATCAGGCACGTTTGAGTTTTCAGCTAACAGACTTAACACACATACACATAAAAGTACACAGCGAGAAATCCTAGTATGATCTCTGCTATTCAGTTTTCAAAAAATTGGACTAGAACAGGTAAAAATCACTTAAAACAAAGCACAAAACTCCAAGGATTTTTAAGTAAAAAACTTGCTAATTTATTGAAAATTTCAAGTAATTTAATTTAAAGCATTTTAAAACAAAAACAAATTTCTTTAATTTAATGAAAATTGCGAGCTTCAAAATCATTTTTGAAAAAGTCGTTGTTTTTATGAATAAAAATCCAATTATTAGAAAAAGTAAATAATTTATATTTTGACCGATTGTTGAAAAGGTAGCTACCCATCCTATATATATAGTATATAATATAGTTGTCTGATCTTGAAATTTTTTTGGTATACCTTTAAAAAACTCACACTTCTAAGTTTTGCGATATGATGAGAAACAAAAAATGTTTTCCATTGAATAACTTTTAAAGATATACTTGACATAATAAACTGAATCTGAAAATATATACTTTGAGATTTCGGAAATTCCCCCTTTAATGTATTATAAGTTTCGTAATAAAATTATTACTAGATAAGCTTAAGCACTTCTCACCTAAAAACTTATTCAATACCAAATAGGGATATTCCTTTCCACATATTGTTCAGAGATTCGGAGTTTCTGAAATATCAAAATGAACGCTAGAGAATTCGGCAACAAGCGAGAAATAGATATAGATGATTTAAGCATTTGTTTTTAGTATTTTATATTAATCTGTTTTTTTTTTCTCTGTGTACTCATGCTCATAATACAGGTGCACATATATGTATATAATTATACATACCAGTGCACACGAAGCCGCACCAAAATCAATACATTAATATATAAATATATATATATATATGCGCACACACACACACACACACTCCCATAATATTTTGAAAAGTGCCAAACACAACAATAATGCGATGGTGGCGGTTAATTCTAATTTTCGTTTCGCCGTGCAATCCGAAAATATCTGGATTGCGTTGGTAAAAACGAGGATTTTTTTTTTCGCTTTTTTTTTTTGCTTTTTTTTATTGTTTTCTGATTGTATGTTTGTGCGTCTGCGTTTCGCTCTCCACTCGACACACACACACACTTATACTTATACATAATACCCATACCCATGTAATTAATCACTACTTCTTCGTACTCAGAAATACTATACGTCTGTATATATATATTTATAAAAAAAAACAACATTTTATGTTTGTGTGGTGCAAACTTAATTTTATTGTGTCAGCGGTTCAATCAAATAATTTAATTTTAGTTGACCCCAGCGCCCTGAGATTTGACCAACAATTTATTAATCAAGTTTTTGGGACGCCAAATAATTGAAATTGTTTGTCTGAAGACGTTTATATATGACTATATATGTATGTATGTGTGTGTGTGTGTGTATGTTGTGTGTGTTGTCTTCTGTCTGGGGCTAGGGTTCTCGTACGTAATAATTCTGTTGAGTCATCCTAAATGTCAGCTTCTCTCTGCGGATGTATCATATGATGTGATAAAATGTACATTTTTTATATTTATAGAATTGTAATAAGTCTGTAAAGAAACGAGTTTCTTTTTTATCCTATAACAATGCATCACGCTTGGGGAAAATTACATATTTACCACATTTATTTATCTTGTTTCAATGTTACAATCTTAATAATTAAAAAATTTAAATGAAAAATGTTTTAATTAAGAAAGTAATGACTTTCCAGATTTGAAAAGTCAATTTTTTTAGTTTAACTGAAAGCGAAAGTAAAAAGTAAAAGCAGACCAAGAGCTCTGATATACTCAAAATTGTATGTTCTATATTTCTCGATTAGAATAAAATATATTTTAATATTCATTTATCATTTAATACATGTAAGTATACATGTTTTTTCAACTTTAATTTTGAATGTTCTCATATAGCAAAAGAAGGCTTGTCAAATAAACATATATATATTATCGATAAATAGATTTACTTCATATTTTAGTGAGAGCTACCAATTATTGTACTTTAAAATCATAAGCCAATAAATAACAAATTACTTTTCAAAGTATATTCTTAAAGCATCAAATTCAACTAGTTTTTAAAGATTATTTCGATACACAAAAATATTCTTTTATATTTTACATCATTAATTGTCTGAAAATCATTTCAAATTTTATGAGAAAATGTTAGTTTTTTACCACTGCTATTTTGCATAAGCTCAACCTTTCTTTTCGCAATTTAAATATCGATGTATCACCGGCATTGGTTGCGATATCGATCCATCGTCGATCAATAGAAAGTTCGATAAAATCGATTCTTTGACAGCTCTAATGCTCTAACAAAATTAACTCATTTTAAATATAATTAGTTTTTTGTGAACCTCAGATCGATTTAAATTCGCTTTCCCATATTCACAACAAAATTCATGATAGTCGTAAAGAATATTTTGCTATCGGGAACACGTGAAAACGAAATCAATTTCGAGCACAATTTAAACGGGCGATAAGCGTCGCCGTAAACATGAGAAAACAACAGGTCTTAAAGTACCAGAGACCTAGTTATTTTCATTCAACTATATCGATAAGAGCGGTCGCGGAGCGATATATAAATAAATTAATAAATAAGCTTAGTAACCTAACGAAACCAAAAATGAATAGCGAAAAGTTTAATTTAGATTTATCATGGGCCCTCTTGAAACCTTGAAGCGCTCCTGGCCACTTGAACACCCTGTACATGTGTCTGTGATCTGTACTTGATCGAATGAGATATATGATTGTATACGTTGTTTGATGATAAAGCTATAGATGATAAGGCCAGTTATGACGCAAGCTTGAAATTTACTAAATAAGATTATCTGTTTTTGATGCAGCAATATTTAGTTTAATCTAGTTAGTTCCTGTTCGAAAAAAATGCGTATAAAGTACGATTTGATGACCAGAATACTTACGTAGGAGTCTAGTCTTATCAAAGATATACTCCATGGTGATTGCATAATTCTTAAGTGGGTATTGAATTTGTCATAACCTTCCTTAATGAAAGAAATTGTTAACAATTTTTGGCTTGTTTTGTGAATTTGTCGCTAGATCGATAAAATCGATTTTTTCTTTTTTTGAAGTTTTATCGATTAACTTTCAATTTCTTTTTTCTCTCTTTTAGCGATCGAGTGAAACGTCAAGTTAAAGCAGCTATCCGAATTATTGGACTGCGTCTGGAGGATGATTCTTCGGAGTCGAATGATGGTATACCCAGCGTATTGAGTGAGAAGGAGCAGACACTACGAATTTTCGGAGTTGGTATAAGCAATAATACTGTAATTGCTTTCACATCTGAGGAGAATGAATATCAGGGAGCATGCCTTAGCCCGATCACATCAATCTTTAAAGCAAGTGAGGTATCCCCCGATGGATTTACAGCAACATATACAGTAAAATTCCCGTATTCCGAGGGTGTGTTATATATTTGTGCGAAAAACGATGATGGTACCAGTGTAAGTACTGTGATTAAACCAAAATGAAATTCGAATAAAAAGTTTAATCGAAACAATGTGGTCAATAGCACGGCACAGCAGCGGATACAACACCACTGGAACATCAGGGCAATAAAAAATGGATGAGAATCGAAACGCATAAACCATTATTGCCCACTTGGGTTGCTATTCTTGTCATTGTAACATGTCTGGCCTTTTCGGCCTTGTTCTCGGGTCTAAACTTGGGTTTAATGGCTATGGATCGTACCGAATTAAAGGTAAGTAATTTATATGCCATTCGACAAACAGAAAAAGGATATTAAAATCTATTGTATTTATTATAGATATTACGAAATACTGGCACGGAAAAAGAAAGAAAGTATGCTGCAAAAATTGCACCTGTCAGAGATCAAGGTAATTATCTGTTGTGCAGTATTCTCTTGGGTAATGTGTTGGTTAACTCCACCTTTACCATTCTGCTGGATGGTTTGACCTCTGGACTTTTTGCTGTCATATTTTCAACACTGGCCATCGTGCTTTTTGGTGAAATAACACCTCAGGTACGTTGTTGCTTTAATTCGATGAGTTTCAGGATTCTGTAAATGTGTTATCGAAGTTATTCAATCGAGAATGTATTTTAGAATAATATACATATTTAGAAACTGTTTCTAGCAGTGCACTATTTACTTTTAAATATTCACATTTGGAATGAAAAATATAGAAATTCATATTTAAGCTTATCAGAAATTCATTGCTTTAAATTATGAAAATTTCTCTGACTTAATTCTTATAAAAATATATTTTAAAAAATTACGAAATTTTTGAAAATTCAGCAAAAAGTTACCTTGATTTGATTGCACGGGGATCGATAGAAAGCAGATTCAATTATTTTCAATTACCAATAATTAAACACAATTACGGAGAGGAATATTTTAGACACTATTTTACTTAAAAATTCAGGGTTTCGCTTGTAATTTTAGCTAGCTAATTATTGCTTTCTTTCGGAATACCTTCCGGGTCTATAATTGATATCTTAAACATGTTCGACTATCTGGATATCCTATAGCTACATAAAATTAAGATATTTTTAAATAAATGCAATCTACTTGTTATATAGCTATATATATACGAGTCGATCTCGTCAAGTCTGTTTGTCTGTTCTTTTATATATATATATACATTATTTGGCATGTAGAACAAAATATATATCAAAGAAAACCATTTTGAACTGGTTTCTGTCCAGTTTTATTTGGATGTATTTTTTCTTGGCGCTTATAGCAAAAATTTTACAAGTCCAAATAAAACTAGTTAGGAACAAGTATCTACAACGCACCAAATATTGCATACCCTTTCCTTACTGGCCGATTGTCCCTATAGCAGCTATATGATATAATATTTCGATCTGGTTAATTAAATATATACTTAGAGACACACATGTAAATTTCATCAAGATATCTTAAGAAACCAGAAAAGTTTTCCATACAACAATTTTTGGACTACTTTTTTCTTCCTACGGCAGCTAAAGGATATATTTTTTCGATTCATTGAACAAATTCAATTAATAAAATACTTCAATCAGGACAATGCTGTTACACTCTTCGTCCATCTTTTAATTATAGAATTTAAAAACAAATTTCAATATTAAAAGTGCATAATTAATTTCTAATTTACAGGCTGTGTGCTCAAGACACGGCTTGGCAATCGGAGCCAAAACCATCTTGATAACCAAAACGGTTATGGCTATAACCGCTCCGCTGTCTTACCCGATTTCACGCATCCTGGATGCATTGTTAGGCGAAGAGATTGGCAACGTTTTCAATCGTGAACGTCTAAAGGAACTTGTTCGCGTAAGTGTATTGCATTTGAATTATAAATACAATTTAAAATTTAATAATGAATTCCAATTAATTAATTAGGTCACTAATGATGTGAATGACTTGGATAAGAATGAAGTGAATATTATATCTGGTGCATTGGAGTTACGTAAAAAAACTGTTGCCGATATTATGACGCATATTAATGATGCTTATATGTTGTCGCTGGATGCGGTTCTGGATTTCGAGACCGTTTCGGAAATTATGAATTCTGGTTACTCGCGTATTCCCGTTTACGATGGGGATAGAAAGAATATTGTCACATTGCTTTATATTAAAGACTTGGCATTCGTTGATACTGATGATAATACCCCATTGAAGACCCTATGTGAATTCTATCAAAATCCTGTTCATTTCGTCTTTGAGGATTATACCTTGGATATTATGTTCAATCAATTTAAGGAAGGAACAATCGGTCACATAGCGTTCGTTCATCGTGTCAATAATGAAGGCGATGGCGATCCTTTCTATGAAACCGTTGGCCTCGTCACACTGGAAGATGTCATTGAGGAGCTTATTCAAGCGGAAATTGTTGATGAAACCGATGTGTTTGTCGATAATCGTACGAAAACGCGCCGTAATCGCAACAAGAAGGCCGACTTTTCAGCCTTCGCTGAACGCCGTGAGACTCAAAGTGTGCGTATTTCGCCTCAGTTAACTCTGGCCACATTCCAGTACCTAAGCACAGGTAATAAATACTTTGAACCATTAAATTCATCCCAAACTCTGACTAAATTTGTGTTTCTTACTTCTTTCAGCTGTTGAATCGTTCAAGAAAGATGTTATTTCTGAACCAATCTTGCGGAGATTACTTAATCAAGACGTTTTCCACAATATTAAACAAAAGGGAAAAAATAAGGATGATCCCAGCCTTTTTATATTTACGCAAGGCAAAGCTGTTGACTTTTTTGTACTTATATTAGAGGGTCGTGTTGAGGTGACAATTGGCAAAGAAGGTCTCCTATTTGAGAGTGGACCTTTTACTTATTTTGGAACACAAGCATTGGTACAGAACGTGGTTGTTGGTACGTATTCATATACTAGAAAAATAAAGACAATATATATTAAAGAAAGTTTACTTTAGATTCACCCAGTCAGATGGGTTCGATGCAGTCCTTAAATATGGATTCGAAAATACGACAAACTTTCGTTCCCGATTATTCTGTGCGTGCATGTACCGATGTGATATATATTGCAATCAAACGTAGCTTGTATCTGACGGCTAAGAAAGCAACTCTCTTGGAAAAGACCCGTAAGTCGGGCACGTTTTCAAGTGAAACATTTGATGATGAAGTGGAACGTTTACTGCATTCGATGACTGACGATGACAAGCCTCGAATTCTGCAATCCGGTCACAGTACAAAAGTTTTATCGAAACCTAATAGAAGTGTTACATCATCGCCGACAAATAATGATATATCACATGACAGTGCCAGTAATCAGACTCAGGCTGGTCACAGAATTGGACCTGAGCGTACAGAGGATGCATCATTGAGCAGTCTGGTTACATCGGATGCAGCAGGTGATCTTCAGAATGGAGATAATGATGACAGGGATGGAACAGCGGCATCCGAACCGCTCTTGCCAAAGCCGGAGGATAATAACGAATCCAGGCAAAACAAGCATCAATAACGACAGTCTTCGGAGCATCCTATACATTAAGATCTAGCTGCCCGCATATTGAATTTTCCATACAAACTACAAAAGAAACAATCACTCACAATTGCTATAATGCAGACATAAGAAACATGCTTGCTTATTTCCTTAAAAAATTCTTATTTTGTTCACATTATTTTGTGTAGTAAAAAGAAACAAAAAATTATTCCTTCCTTTATGTAGGCAAAACATAGCGAAAAAATGTTAAAGTTGAGATTTTTGCTATCCTGAAATTACACACACACACACACTCACACCCACATATATATATTACCTCATAAAATACGTACTTAAGAAGTGAAATTAAGCACAACCTGCTAACAGTTATCCCCCATAATTTCAACTTCCAATGAATCGCTATAAAAATGATAAATGATGATAAAATGATAAACGCAGCATTAGTTAGATATTGTTGTTAAATTTGTTTATTGCTCAGTATATTGTACGTAATACTTCTGTAATACTTTAGTTTCAGTCACAAAATGTTATTATTATACTTCTACATACATATATTTTATTAATTTGCACAAGTTTTGTTTTTGACTGTTGTTTAAATGTTTGCATTCTTCTACTATGTCTAGTGTCCCCACAAAAAAAAAACATAGAATATACTGTATTACTTGAGAGGTTGAGAACCTCTCATTTGTTGTTCATTTAACTAAAGATGTTAATTAGTAGTTTATCTCTTTAAATGATATATACATATATATATATATATATAATTACATCGTACCCATGTTAACTTAGATTAATTTAAACAAAGAAATACCTGCAAATGATTACAATACGAAGAGGTATTCGGTTTTTTTTTATATATATATATTGTCCATCGCATTTGTGAGTGACGCTAGGTGATTATTGTTCCCGACCAGCGTTGGCATTAGGCATTAAATAAGGTAAAAAACAATACAAAAGAAATGTCTTTAAATTAAATGATTCTTGCGAAGAACCTATATACGAGTTTGAAAAAAACATGTGCTTGCAATAAATTATAAATTTTATAGAATTATATACATATATATTTACTATTAAAAGATAAAAGATCAATGTCAATAGAGCTACTTTGTTACTTCCTTATATTTACAATATATGTATATATATTCGTATATAAAATGTACAAGATTTTTAAAAATATATTTATTGGTTCATCTTGGGCTACTCTTGGGGCAATAAATACAGCTGCAATCGTTTATTAAATAATGATATATATATAAAAGAGCAAAAAGAAAATGGAAAATTTGAAATGCAAGTTGAAGAATAATAGCGATAACAAATCCTTGAATATCGTAGCTTGTCGTGGGGTAGACATTCTTTACACTATGCGACAAGGCTTTGAAGTTTTGCAATATGGAGTTGCCAGATGAAGAAAATAATTTTTGTATGGTATTGCACATATCTAAAAATAATAAAAATCTGGGAATATTATTTTTACAAAAAACAAATAATATACTAGAAGATAATACAAATCAATCCATACTATATCAAGCAGTTTAGTGTGCTTATAAGGTAAAAGAATATACCAGAAATAATTAAGTTGATCATTTAACGGAAAAATCAAATAAGGGAGTACCACTGTTATAAATAAAATAAATAAACCAGGGCTACACCGCGAGTTTTATATTAATTTTGTTGAGAGCAGACGAGACCCTGGCGAGTTTGACGTTTGAGCGCATTTGCTTACAGTTAAATTGTGTTTAATAAATTAATTTGTTGTAAGTAAAATGCAGCGCGGAGGCAAATCAAATTCACGGGCTGGCAGAGGATGGGGAAATAAACGCCCGCCAGGAATTTCCGGCAGAGAAATCGGCATGTATTATAGGAATCTCTCGCGTCAGCGTAAAAAAGAAGCCAGGGATGAAGAGCCAAAAATACGTGTGGGTTGCGATGTGAGTGCTCCAAGCGGTATACTGAACCGGGTAAAAGACTATATGGAGCAGTTTGAAGCGGTTCATTCGAATGTGGATCACAACTTGGATACGAAATTCAAAGAGCAATTTCGACATTTATTAAGCGTTGACTTTGACGAATTTATAGAGGAAACAAAGAAGCAGTATGAGGATACAGAGTTGGGAAATGAGAACTGGGATCAGCAACTAAAACTGGAGCGAGAAGATTGCATGACGACTAGTACAGAGCTTAAAGCGCGCTATGAGGATCGCTTAAAGCTACCAACAATGGGGCAGGCAGAGGCTATACTGGAGGCCATAAATACAAATCAAGTTGTATTAATTGTGGGCAGCACAGGATGTGGCAAGACGACCCAAGTGCCACAGCTGCTGCTAGACGATGCCATAGCCAAGGGCAAGGGTTCCAGTTGCAGAATAATATGCACACAACCTAGACGCATCTCAGCCATAACCGTAGCCGAACGTGTTAGCTATGAACGTGCTGAGGTTCTGGGTAATTCCGTGGGCTACCAGATACGATTGGAGGGCTGCAAGCCTAGGGAACGTGCTTCGATTACTTACTGCACGACGGGCGTGCTGCTGCAGCAGCTCCAGTCGGATCCCTTGATGCACAGCGTCAGTGCATTGCTCTTGGATGAAATTCACGAGCGTAGTGTGGAAACGGATCTGCTGATGGCGCTGTTAAAGGTCATTTTGCCACATCGACCTGCTTTAAAGGTCATCCTAATGAGCGCCACAGTGCGGGAACAGGATTTCTGTGATTATTTTGATAATTGTCCCATGTTTCGCATTAAGGGCACTATGTATCCCGTAGAGATGCATTATCTGGAGGATGTCCTCTCCATGACAGGCTATCAGTTCAAGCAGAACAAAAAAAAGGCTCGTGAACAGACTGAATTTAAATCTATAGTCGAGCCTTATATAAGGAGAATACGCGGCAGCTATCCAGACAGAGTGCTAGATCAACTGCGTCTGCCAGAATCTGAGGGCTGTGAAGACATTGACTTTATCGCGGATCTCATTTATTATATATGTAAAACCCAGCCAGCTGGCGCTATATTAGTCTTTATGCCTGGTTTTGATAAAATATCCAAAGTTCATCAAGCACTTACAAATCCTCGCACGCCACTGGGTCAGCACTGGCGCGATCAACTGATAGTTTATCCTTTGCATTCCTTGCTGCCCTCGGTGGAGCAGCAGGCCGTGTTCCGACGTGCTCCCAGCGGCAAGCGTAAGGTTATTATATCCACTATTATTGCGGAGACTTCTGTCACAATTGATGATGTTGTCTATGTCATAAATGCTGGACGCACCAAAATGACAAATTATGATATTGAGACGAATATTCAGACGCTCGAGGAGTGTTGGGTCACGCAGGCGAATACGGCGCAACGCAAAGGTCGCGCTGGTCGGGTTCAGCCCGGAATCTGTTATAATCTATTTACTCGCGCTCGCGAGAAGCACATGGACGAGGTGCCCACACCAGACGTATTGCGCTGTAAGCTAGAGTCAATTATTCTCAATCTTAAGCTGCTCCACATCGATGATCCGTATAGTTTCCTACAAACATTAATTAATGCGCCTAAGACGGAGGCAATTAGAAATGGCGTTGCCTTGCTCAAGCGGTAAGTAGTGTGTGTAGAGTGACTTCGTCCAATACTACATTAATTTATGTCCGCTAAATTTATTTTATTATAAAAATAAAAAATTTCATTTATTATTTTCCACCTAGAATTGAAGCACTAGACAGTACCGGAAATATTACGCCGCTGGGCATGCATTTGGCCAAATTACCTATTGATCCACAGATGGCAAAAATGATTTTGATGTCGGCATTATTCTGTTGTCTGGATCCGATTACCTCAGCAGCTGCTGCCCTCTCCTACAAAAGTCCTTTCTATACGCCGCTGGGTCAGGAGCGTCGCGTCGATGAGACAAAACGCCGGTTGTCCAGTCGCATGTACAGCGATCATCTCCTGATGCATAGTACCATTTGTGCATATCGTGAGAGTCGTGCGGCCCATCGTGACCGCGACTTTTGCTATACCAATTTCCTCAGCATTATGACGCTACAGCAGCTCGAACGAATGAAACAACAATTTTCCGAGCTCCTACATAATTATAAGTAAGTATAATTGTTGAAATTAAATGCATTTATTTTGAAAATAATCAAATTATTCGAATTCTACAGATTCTTGAAGTCTCCCAATTGCAAGGACGCAGCCTCTAATACTAATTCGGAAAGGATACCGCTGCTTCGTGCTATTATTGGTGGAGGACTGTATCCGAATATGGCGCACTTGCGGTGAGTTTTCTACTCATTTTCACTTAGTTTTTTATATAATTGCTTAATATATTTTTATTTAATTCCATAGCAAGGCACGACAATTGAAAAATCGTGTTCGAGCCATTCACAGCATGACCACGGATGATGATCGTCGCGTAAATTTTCATCCTTCGTCGGTGAATAGCGGTGAATCCGGATTTGATTCGAGCTATTTCGTATATTTTCAGCGACAAAAATCCACAGATCTCTATTTGCTAGATGCAACCATGGTGTTTCCCATGGCACTCATTATTTTTGGAGATGGCGTCGAATCGGGTATTATAAACGATACACCCTTTATATCTGTGGCTAAAACTTATTAGTGAGTTTGGTTTAGATTTTGGTTAAATTTTGTATTGAATAAAGTATTCATTTTACATATATCTTTTCAGTTTTAAATGCGATCCGGAAACGGCTTCTGTGGTGCTGAATTTGCGTGCAAGCCTGGAACGTTTGCTGCTTAAAAAGGCTCTCTACCCGGCGCCCATCGAGGAAGATAGCCATGATAACAAGTTAATTAAGTGCGTTACCACAAAAATAAGTAGAGTCCTTGAGCTGACCCTAATATTCTATCTATTCATTGTTTTTTCAGAGCAATTGAATTGCTGCTTTCGCTGGACGAGAAGATAGGCGAAGACGACGACGACGAAAACGATTTGATGTCCTCCGATGAAATTGACGATATTTAAGCTCTGTGTAATCTCTTTATTATATAATAGATTATATCAACGTGTGATCTTCGATATATTCAATGTCGAGTATTGTACCAAAATATGTATAGATAATTTATCAAAAAAAGAAAATAAATAAAAAAGATGCCAACTGTACAATTTAATCATCTTCCAGTAGGGCAAAAACGTTGCGGGATCGCGCTTTCTGATCAGCGGCGGATTCATCATCGTCCGCATTGGTCTCATCATTGGAGCTATCCTCATCGTCATCGTCGCTATCAGCGGCTGTTGTTGAAATAAATAATTAATAAAAAATGCAATATTTTAAATTGTGTTATCAACTCACTGTCCGAACAGACAGACGACGTATCCTCATTGGTCTCGCTCTCGGGTTCATCGCAAGGATCCTGCTGATATTTGTTCACTTCGACAAGCTCGGGATGCTGACGCCAGTTTTCCAACTGCTCATGATATCCGGGAGGATAAAATTGGAGCACCAACTGCTGCTGTCCGGCTAAACACATGCGAAGTATGTGATTTGCGGCACGATAACGGTCCGGACGTGCCGCCTTGGCGGTCAGGAAGCCGCGTTTGTATGCCCAGGCATCCGAAATGGCGACAGCTGACCATTCATCGTAATCCTCGGGCAAATGCAAACGCAACAGTTGCGTCAAATTCATGTGCTCCGCCAGTAACTTGAGCGACCGATAAGGCACTTGCAACTGGGATATGGGAAAGCTACCCAGTAGCACTTGCAGACATTTTGGCGTGCTCGATGGGAAGACAAGGCCAGGGCTATCGCATAGGCGCACATTTTGGGTTAAAAATATTGTTTGGAAATGTTTGGTATGCCCGGGCGTACGGCTGACGCTCACAACTTTACGTCCTTTCAACGCATTTATCAGCGAGGATTTGCCCACATTTGGAAAACCAATGCAGCCCACGGTCAGCACACCATTGTGATATTTAACATGCTCATGCGGTGTAGTATCTATGCTGCTGCTGATCTTAACTTCACCCTCCACTTCCGTCTTGGCCGGCCCATCCTCCTCATCGAGTATGTCCAGCTGCTCCGTGCGCATATCATCGCGTATCTTTTGCTCCCATGCGGTGAGATCCACATCGTTCTGCACATAGCGTTGACACTCCCGATATATGCTATATACGCCATCCATGCTCCTGCGATGTGCTGCACCACGTTGACCGCCTTTTCGGGCGCGTGCCGAATACGAGGCGAACAGCACAACAGGCAGTTCGGGATAACGTTCCTTAAAATAATTTCGCCAGGCTACAACTGCTTCGGGCTTGACTAGATCCACCTTGTTAAAGACTACAATTGCCTGTTTTTTCATCGTTTTTATTATATAGTCATATAGCGAAGGTGGAAACATCAGCGAGGCATATCGAACATCCACTATGATTAGCAATATATCCGAGAATTCCAGCACGCGCCAGAGCTGGCGCCAGGTTTCCAAGTTTAGCTCGAATAGGGAAAGTTCTTTGCTGTCGCTGCGCTGCTTCTTTTGGAACACATCATCGACATATTCCTGGAAAGAAAGAGTAAGATAAATGAGGTCATAATCTTTAGATAATTTTCGTACACCGAACCCGAACTAAGCGACCTAGAGACCATAATCAAGTATACGAGCGAAATTATTCAACTATGCAACAAGTGACCTTCACATTTGTTTGTGAAGGATAAACTGACCTACCTTAAAGTATCGATTCTCATTGCGATCCAAAAGCTCTTTGCTTTGATCAAAGCTCCATGAGGGACGCACCGGAAAATCAAAGTGCTCAAAGTAGCGAGCATCAATTTCTCGGTCTTCGGGCGTAAGGACACCTAAAGGCTTAAAACCTTCCAGTTTCATTAGTTCCAAATCCTTTTTATTTTCCTGATTAAACTGCAAATTGTAACGGTTCACATTCTTATTACGCCCGCCGCCGCGTGAAAAGGGCTGCTCCATCAATTTGCGAGCAGCTGCTGGCTCGGGTGCATCGCTGTCTTCATACGATTCCTGAGTGCTACGCAAATATTTCGCTGGCCCTGGAAATTGGTTAATTAGCTTATTTCCTTTGCCGGTTTTCAGTTCATGTATTTTTTTCTATTTACCTTTTGTATTGCGCTTTTGCACTATTTGATCTTTCTTCTTTTTGCCGCTGAAAGCAATTTTGCGTCTTTGTTGTGGCATCTTTTCTACTTTTTTGTGTTAATTTTATTTGCTTATTTTACTAATTACGCCTGTTTGTGTGTGTTCATATGTTGCTCCGGCTGTTTTGCATTTGCATTTGTTTCCAGTTGACGCAGAAGCACACACACACACACACTTACGTGAGATACGTTAGGGCTGGAGCGTTATCGACGTTAGAATGAATGTTATCGATATGGCAAATTAAGAAGCCTATCGATTTTAAGTATTGATCTTCTTACCGACCGCTATCTATAAAATTAGGTAACAAATTAATTTGAAATAAATGTTATTTATAAACTTCTATAATTTCGTCAACCTAACAGTAATTTATGATTTAGAAATTTATTTTTAGTACCTAATTTCCATCACGAAGAATTTCCTTGATTTTTTCGTTATATTTACATGATTTTCGACATAAATACCGAATTAATATAAATTAATTTCGTTTTTGTTATTGGCAGGATAATAATATTGAAAACTTTTTGATAATCTGCCTTAATGAACGCATCAGAATTATCGATAGGGCACTAATAAATTCCCTGCATCAACCCAATCACATAACTGAATAATATGCACGGAATACCCCTACCTGCTGCTGTCTGTAATTAAGTATTTTAGCTCGGCAATATTAACCTGTTATCAGTCTGTTAATTAACATCCAAACAATATACTCTGGAGAAAGGCTAATGATCAAAGTACATTTGACTGTTTTTTTGTAGTTAAAAGTTCAGCCTAAATGCCTTTGAAGGGCTTAAAAGTCTTGGAATTTGTGGGCCTGGCCCCAGGTCCATTATGCGGCAAAATACTCTCCGATTTTGGCGCTAGTATTACACGCATTGATAAGGTGGGTAAATAAAAACAAATAACACTTAACAGTGACAAAGTCGAGAGTTGACCGACTAGATGATATTCTGTACACCGAGGCGTCTTAATGTACACGGTGCAGTTCAACGTAGGTTGCTTCTTCGATCGGGTAATCGTATCGGAAAACGATATAAAGCCAATTATCGAAGCTAAGGGAATACGTTAACTTCAAACTAAAACCGGTATCAGGACCGATTTAATTTGCCGATTCTATTTTACTATTTTTTTTAATTAACCGGTATATTTATCGTGATTTGGTTTTAATTACTATCAAGAATATATATATTTACGAAAATATAATAAATTGTATACTTCTATATAAACAGTAGGTATTTTGTTAACATCTTGGCAGGTACTCAAAAATTCTTTGGATGTGCTGCACCATGGCAAACGTACGCTAGCCGTCGATCTGAAAAAGGAGAAGGGTCAGCAATTTGTAAGGCAATTGGCTAGCAAATATGACGTATTGATTGAACCATTTCGCCCGGGAGTTATGGAGAAATTAAATTTAGGCCCTGTCGAACTGTGCGCTGAGAATCCACGCCTGATCTATGCACGCCTCACAGGCTTTGGGCAACAAGGACGACTGGCGGCGCGAGCTGGACATGACCTCAATTATGCGGCCGTATCCGGAGTGCTCTCCATGCTGGGTCGTGTGGAGGAGAAACCAACTGCGCCTATAAATCTGCTGGCAGATTTTGCTGGTGGAAGCGTGATGTGTGCAATGGGCATATTGTTGGCTCTGCTGGAACGTCATAGATCCGGTTTGGGTCAGGTGGTGGATGCTTCAATGGTCGAAGGCGCCGCATATGTGGCCAGCTGGCTATTTATGTCCCGCGAATTGAATATTTGGGGTCAGCAACGGGGAGAAAATCTTCTGGATGGCGGTGCCTATTTCTATGATACATATAAAACAAAAGATGACCTATATATGTCGGTGGCCGCCTTGGAACCGCAATTTTTTGAGCTCATCAAGGAGCGCCTGCAATTGCCAGAGGATTTGTCGCAATACGGCGAAGAGAATCAGCTTCTCGGCAAGAAACTCCTTACAGCTGCGTTCCTTACAAAAACCCAAGCCGAATGGTCTGAAATATTTGAGGATCTGGATGCTTGTGTCTATCCTGTTGTAAATTGGGAAAAAGCCCAGCAACATCATCACAATTTGGAGCGAAAATCCTTCGAACGCGTGGGCAACAGCTGGGCACCACGTCCTGCGCCCCTTCTAAGTCGCACGCCAGGTAAACTTAAGCAAAGCACCTCGAGCAATTTCTTGCTCGAGGAATTAAATCTGAAGCCCGAGCAACTGCAGCAACTGGAAGAGGAGGCAGTGATCACGCTACCAAAGCAATCTAAATTATAGTATAAATATTATGCTTAAGTTTTAGACAACCCAGTAAAAATAATATTGAAAACTTTATTTCAAATTAAAAAAGGGATTTTGTATTGTATAAATATTTTTTGAATTAAATAAACGGCATTGAACCGAATTGATTTAAATTTTGTAAAATTCGTTTGGAATAAAGTTAAGCCGAAAAGAGCATATTAAATCCATTCCTATAATCAAAAGAGGATCTATGCTTTGTTCCTCAAAGATGTTAAAGATGGAATGTATTTAGGATCAAAATCGGTCTACTTTATCTTATAGCTGTCATAGTGTATACAATATTCGGCGCGCCGAAGATAGCCTTTCCTCTTTTGCTGTATGTTTTGTAGTAAATAAAAGACTGGTGTTGTCGTTTTTTGTTTTCTTGCATTCAAAATACTTTTATTCTTACTCTTGCACACAGACACAATTACATTTGCTATATTCATCGCGTACAAACTATCAGTCATACTTTATTTATGAACATTTAAGCCGCACTTTAAGCATACTTTTTGATTTTTTTTATCTTAATAGAGAGAGCAGTGAGAAAAAAAAGGTAATTTTAAGGTAAACAATTTGGTTTTTTTGGTTTCTTGGGCTAGTTTCATAGAATTTAATAGGTGGAAAAGAAAAATGTGTATATGTATGTATAGCTTACACTTTCACACTTAAAAACTAAGTTATAGACTTGCACTCTACAGTTAAAACACGCTACACACTCGCTTAATTAATTAATTAATTACATACTCATAATTTGTTATTGGGCTAAAGCACCGCGCGTCAGCGTTACCAATTTCTTCTTTTGTTTTCTTTTAGTAGTTTTATGTTTTATAAATATACAATCTTTTACATATATATATATAAGTATTTTTTTTTGTTTTTCGTATTTTTTATGTTGTGTAAATTTCACTAGTTTTGCTGTTAGTTAGTAGGTTGTTTTGGTACGTCCCGCGTAAAGTAATTAATGATAGTCCTTATGTAATGTATGTAGTATGTACTTGTGTCTAAGTATTGTAGGGTATTTGTATTTGTATTTGTATTTGTGTAGGGTATTTGTATTTGTATTTGTATAAGTAGTAAGTCTCAGTTCTCAGTATAAAATCAGTACCATATGTTGCGTTTTTCAATTTGTTTTGTTTCGTTTCAAGTTTCGTTTCGTTTCGTTTCATGTTTCGTTTCCATTTGTTTCATTTTGTTCTTCTAAATGTGTGTGTTTACACTAACAATTGTTTTTATATGCTTAATAAAAAATATGCTTTTCTGCCGCGCGGGGTGCTTTTTACTCAATTCATTTACATCTATATTCATACATATACTCATATTCATATTCATATTCATTTTCATTCACACTAATGGAATCATCACACACTCAACACGAGCATCACAGTTGACATTTTGCATATATAAACAGAGGGGACATTACATGCACACATAATCGCATCGGTTAACCGATTAATTCAATTAAATTTAAATATTTAAACATATTCTTTTTGGAATGATAACACACACAACATTATATCTCAGTCATAAACTTGCACACAGGGTTTGGTTTGTTGGGTTTGCTTGTTGTTTACAATATTTTAATGTATGTATAAAATGTAGAAATCTCTTTGTGCAGAATGAGCTTTGCTTGTTTTCAATTTAAATTTAATTTTCATTTGCTCTTCTTCATTCTCAGGCACGCTTAAAAATACAATTCATCCATTGTCATCATATATTCATCATCATCATCATCATCATCATTATAATCATACAAGCATCATCCATTATCATCACCACGTTTCATATTCATAAAACACACCTGTAAAATTGTGCAAGAAAAGATTTGGAAAAAGGGAAAAGGATAAAGAGAATTATAATTTAATATATATAAAAATATTTTCGTAAATAATGTCGGTATTTTCAACTAACTCGATAAAATTGAGAATATATAATTTTTATGCAACTTACGTTCGCATACCACAGCCATATAAATCTCCAAGGTTCCTATTTGGCGCACGTTTCTCTCGCGGTTTAATCTCAAACTATGCATTCGGCGCAGACATTCAACATTATCAGCATCAATCGTCATTATCACCATACATCATAACATTTATCATCGTACGGTTGTTCCATTCAGATCTTAATTCATCTAATCAATTTTGGCATATAATGAAATTTCATAATTCAACAATTACCAGTTCAAAGTTGTTTTTGATATGTTAATCTTTCGAAAAACCGAAAATAATATGAATTGTTTTTTCTTAGGCGTTGGACGGCTGTGCGATATTTAGATTAGGTCTAATATATCAAAACCAATCAATCATTTATAATATAAATTAAGATCAACAACTTTGAATTGGCATTTGTTTTGACAAAGAATTTAAAGGGTATTACATAATTAACTTAAATTTTTATTTATGGTTACAATTTGTTGCATTCATCATTAAAAGGAGACCTGTTCTGAATTCCAATTTCTTAGCATAGTTTTCGGGCAAAATTCCACGAAATTGACACGAAAATGGAATGCGGAACAGACACCAGTTTTTGTTTCTTTCTTTTTTTAATACACACTTTTCACTTAAATATTAGTCATGAATATTCATTGTTTTTATGCTTCAAAATGCAAGGAATTTTGTGTAAAAGATTTTAAACGGTTTCGTCTTTTTATATTTTAATAAATTGCCCCTAATTATCATGAATATATATAAAAGAAAAGCGTCTTGTTATTCTGTCCGAAAACAGTCCTATATAATTTGTCTTTTTATTTGCCTATGTGAAGTTTTCTATATATTTATGAGTGTAAAAGTAAAGTAAAGTTTTGTAGTTTACCCTGGTCCGTTTTCGTTTTGTTTGTTAAGTAGTGTTAATTTTTTTTTTTTACTTTATTTACAGGTAGTTGCTTGGTTGTTATTCTGTTCTTTGTATTATATTATTACTTATTGATCTTTTGTATATTAAATTAATTGCAAATTAAGTGTCAAATATCTGGAGTTTAAATCAAATGGAAGCTAATTACACTAGACAACAACATTCCGCCTAAATCAGAAATTAAACGAAAACAAAATTCCGATTAGCAATAAAATTTATAATAATTGTTTTCTATGATTATTTCTCGGTATTTCGTTATATTTGAAGTGTTTTAGTTTAGTTCCTGTTTTTCTCTGAATAATTTCCATTTAGACCGTTTAAAATCTTTTGTTTTTTGGTTTGTATTTCGTGTATTTTTCAAAAATTTTCTTAAAACTAATTTCATTCAGATTTTCTCTTTTTGTTTTTTTTTTTTCATCTTTTACACTTAGAAAAAAACTTACGTTTAGTAATATCACACAACACACGCCACACACGCGCGCTCAAATGAAGCTTCATACTCGCGGATTAGAAGGAAGTTAGAATCAATCCATCAATCTCACAATATACTTCACATCACATCAAATATTCCATATACACACGGAGAAATATATATATATAGTTTCAGTTCAGTCATCCAAATATAGCAAAAGTTCACATCATAAATGAAATAGGGAGGGGGGCGGATAGTTAGTCAAGATACTCTGGGATTTATTAGTGAAAAGGACGTTTGTTTTTTAGTTTTTTTTTTATTTATTTTTTATAATTTATTTTGACTAAAGGCAGGCACACTCAGACTGGCACACGCACTCACATTTTTTCAGACTTATATCTATTACTCTCAGTATTTTGTTTTTTAAATTCATTCAGACGTTTTACACAAGATTCGAATATTTATTTCATACATACACAGACTCGCTTATACACTCTCTTTTGCTTTCTCTCTCTCTCAATTATACACTACACCACATTCAAGTTAAGAGTTACACTCATACAATTCTCTCTTTTTTTTTTTTTTGTGATTTTTTTTTTGATTTTTTTGTTGTTTTTTTTTTTTGTGTGTTTTTAAAGGTGAAGGAAAGGGACATTTATGTTAATCCTATAAACTAAATGTAGCAGCCGCATGATAATCTGTTTTTTTTTTTTCCAATATTGCTGTGTATTTAATGTGTAGTGTAAATGTTAAATTTTGATTTTACCGATTTTCGACTTAAATTAAACAGCTCAATAGAGACTTAGACATCATTTTGAATAACAAGTTGAGGTTCGTTTTTCATTTCTAATTTTGCTTTGAGTTGTTTTTGGTTATGCGTATGGTTCTAAATAATGTCATAATTAGGAATCGGCTGCTTGTCATATTAATGCTTAAAAATAATGCTATACGTTATCGGTAGTCGGACTGTGATACGCCTTTTAGGATATATCGAAATTTACTAAATTGTTCTCGCTCACACACAAAAAAAAAAAAATAACAATATAAATATAATAATAGCTGAATCTGGCTTACAATAAAACTTTTTATAAACTTATAAAGATTTACTTAAACTATAAGTCGTCGCACAGCAACAATATAGATCGGACAAACAAACTTAATGCAGACTTTGGGAACTTTGTTTATAATTCGGACTGAACTGCAAAAGAAAGATGTAAAAATGTGCATAAATAAATGTGGCAAAAATAAAAGTCGAATGCTGTGATTCGCTGCTTGTTGGAAAATCACAACATGCTACTCACCAGTTTGGTTGCGTACATATACATTATGCTTATGGGTTATGGGTTGGTCATTTAAAAACAACTAAAAAATGATTACTGAGCTATGACCTGGCTGTTCATCTTCTTAATCTCCTTGGCAGCCCAGGTGCACAACATCTTGGTGCGTTGTCCCTTGGAGCGTTTACCATCGGCCAGAAATTGTGTGATGATAACATCATCTAGCAATGGATAGAGACGTGGTCCAAATGAGGTGCATAAATCACCAATAAATCCAGCAGCGCTGGCCATCATCGAATCGGAGACTTCACCCTCCTGTGCAATACGCTTTATAAATCCAATAATATGCATTAGATGAGGTTCCATATGGAATACATCCGGATTAGCAGTTTGCTCCACACCCTTCAAACCCTGAATGATGCCAGTGTATGCTTCCAGCACACTCTCACGCAATTCCTGTATATACTCGGCCATGTCGAAGTTCGAGGAATCAACCTTAATGATATTATCGTTGGTATTTTCTTTAGGGATATAAATATAAAACATTACCTGTAAATTGGATGCAGCACGCAGCATGTCCAAAACGACATTTAAATACTTGAGAAAATCTGTTCCAATACTTAGTGCCATATCTCCAAAGGCGGAGAGAATCTGTGGTTTAACAGTGCGATGCAGTGTTGGCTCAGCCAAATCGTTCATGAGAACGGACATAATCTCATCGCAGTAGGGGACCATCAGGTGCTTCAAGGCGCGGCAAATGTCGCCAGTTAGGCCAACGGAAGCGCAGCACACCTGATATTCTTGATGATTCTTCAGGCCCATTATGAGGAAATCTTTAAAGGCTGGCATATACTTGGCAAAATGGAAACCCAACAGCTCGACCAGCGTGGAAACGGCTAGGAAAGCATCCTCCTGAACGCCTCCAGACTTGCCAGCACTCGAGCTAAACATAGTCAAAAGTGCCGTCATAATGGCATCCGATATTTGTGGAGCATCCTCCTCTCGCACCTTGCGCAGAACACTCTGTAGTGTAGCGCAGAGCAGACTCTGCAGGTCATTAAACTGATGACGATCGCTATGGTTGTTAATGTGAGTTTCCATCTGCATAACTTGATTTAGACGCTCCAAGATGACAATTGTTGTGCGCTGCACAACCAGATAACAATCTAGTGGTGAATTCTTAATCATGTCCATCAAAGCTTCATACGCAGCGCCTCTCAAATTAGCTTGAGCACCATCCGATCGATCTGTGGCCTCGAGTAGCTGAGTAATAATAAACTCAAAGTACGGCGATAGAGCATATGTCTCCGGTGTGTCTCCATCATTGGTCACAGCAGCCTCAAAGGCCGCATCTGACAGTCCAATAAAGGCCCAGCAGACATTGGCGGCCACACGGGGCTCCGACTTTAAGCTCTTCACGAAGCACTCGAGTAGCGTTGGCAAATATGTCTTATTTATGGCTGCCTCTGGAATTATCTGCAAAGACAAACAATTATTTAAAATAAGTTGTAAAAATATATGAGTATTAATTAGTTTAATACGAAAAACTCTTATATATCTTATAGATTCGGTCTACTTACATCGCAAATTCGCCCAAATGTCCAGGCGGTGGTATCACGCACTATGACGCTGGAATCGTACATGAGACGTATAAGAGTGGGCATCGCCTGCTCAACTAGTGGCTTTAGGGTATTGGTTTCCAGGCCGTTGAGCACAGAGCCAAAGGTCATGACGGCAGCATCGCGATAGCGCCAATTGGGTGATTCAATATTTTCTTTGATAAATGGCAAGACATGTGGAACAATTTCATCCTCACAGCAGGTAGCCAACAACATGAGACAAACAGAAGAAGCCTTGGCCGGGCTCCATGTATCCTCATCATCGCATTCATCCTGTTTAGTTAGTTTCTCCACAAGGACAGGCGTCAAGAACTGCAGAGCACCGCGTGCATAATGCTTGGAAACACGCTGAGGTGCCCGCCCCTGATCCGTGGCCTCTTGACTTTCAATGGCAAGATCAATTTCCTCATCGCTAACGTTTGACCAGAACTCAATGCCCTGCAGGGCAATAGCATCATTGTCCGATTTCATTGCCTCCAGGGTAATCGGGAATAGAGCCTGTGCCATATACGGCTCCATAAACTGATAGTAAAGCGACATAATCTTCACCAGACACTGCAGCGCTGCCACAGTAATCTGGGTATCAGTGCATTGAGTTGCCTCACAGACCACCTCCATAATAAAGTTCCTTTCCATATCTTTCTCGAAGTTGGCCTTGGTAAACTCTAGAGAATTATGCAGCGCCGTTGTGGCAGCCAATCGCACATGATTACTAGGCTCCTGCTTTCGCATGCCATGTATAATAGCTGTCAGCACCTGATTCGATTGATTCTCCAGCACTCCATAGCGTATATCTTGGCAAATATAACCAATTGCCTCTAGCGCAGCCTCCCGATGCATCTCACTAGAGCCCTCATTAACGACCTTATTAACCAACGTCTGTACCAGTATGCCCCATCGGTTGATGGGCAACTCGATGACCGCCACATAAGCCACACATTGGGCGGCGCAAGAGGGCCTCGTGTTTTCAGTGCCCAGAGCGGTTAGTATCTGCAAAATTATAATAATTAACAAGGTATTTAAGGTGATAGATAATTAGCAAACAAATATACTGAGGATATTGAAAATGATTATATTGAAGATGCGCCCAAAAATACTTACATTATTTTTTATTAATTCCCGGGTTTCCTCGGGAAACTGATGCCATCTCTCCTGATATTGTTGACTGATCTTCTCGTCCTTGCTGGTTAAGTGATTTTTTAATTGAAGACCAGCTGCCATGCGAGCAACAGCGCTGTTTGTTGTCTCCACCAGAATCTTGGACAGAGCCTTAAGGAATTCCGGCAGATTGCCCGCGGCTGCCTGTTCCAGGAAGTTTTTCGCCGAGAGTAGTTCATTTTTATCTGTTTAAACGACAAATAACATATTTGAGGTTAGGTTTGCAAAATCCTTAAACAGTGTTGTCATAAATGCATGCATGCAGACCCAGTAGAAACTTGACTGCTACTAAAATATACTACTGGCAACGGGCAGGAAAAACCTGTTCTTTTCGAACGTGTGAACATATCACAATTCTTTCCTTGCCGTTACATTAGCATCATATTTAAATAAACTAAAATACTAGCAATCGGAGTAGGTATCGATGAATCTAGCATTTATAAAAATGTTTAGCATTTAGCTGGAGTGCTGTGTCGTGTAGATTTTCTATACTAAAATCAGAAAATTTAATTGATCCATAATTTATTCTGAATCTCACTTCCTGTAATTAAATAATATATAGAATGAGCCTACGAATTTTCGAAGCAATCTACACAAATATATGAAATTAAACATATTTTCTTTAGAACGTTTTTAAACGTTTAAAGCCTGAATTTCATCAATTCTTATAAATTTTGGTTTTTTTTTTATACAAATTTTTGGTTAACTATTTACTACTGCATTACGTGGTAATAGTTGGTTTTAAAAGAAATTTAAAGTACTTTTTCAAGCGAATATTTTGGCATCTGGGTATCTTAAATATTCTACTGAGTGCGGGTGTGTGTGTGTGCGTGCCCCTAGCAACGAAACATAGGCGCTATTATGCTGCAATGCAACCCTGCGCAACATACGCGTCACAGCCGACGTCGCGGTCGACGTTGAAATATTGCGACGCTGCTCAGAGCAGCGCTGCTTATAACAAAATGGCCTTTGCGACCAAAATGAATATAGGGTATATTTAAAGGGTATTTTTTGGGTGTTGATGGCTTACCTGGCGAAACGGTCTTCTCCAAAATAGCAATTAATTGCCTCGTTATGTCCGAAGTCATTTTTGCGCTCTTTTCTTACTTTCAATTTCGTATATATCCAAAGGGGCGGGGATGTGAATGTATATGTGCGTGGGTATGTGGGAAAATTTTTCGTAATCGTTGAGCTTTTTGTGTGTGTCTGTATGTGCGCGTCTGCTTGTATGTATTGGTAGGCAGCTGCTAAATAAATTAAATATTTAAATTATTTAATTACTTTAATTTATATAATTCGAACTTTATTTGGAGTAACACAAAAAATTGATTGATTTTTCTCTACTTTTCTTGTACGATTTACACTCAATGCTTGCCTTTTTTTCTTTTCTATATTCCCCTTTGTCTGCTGTGTTGCTATTTCGTTTTTGGGCTGTCAAAAAATATACACACACGATGAAGAGAAAAACGCGGGACAATTGCGAAATTGTTTAATATCTTTAAATGTAAATTAATTTAGTTACAATCAATTTCGAACAATAATTTTATTCCTCAAGTTCGAGACAAAGTGTGAATTGAAAACGAAACTGAAGCAGCAGGCCGGTTCTGTAGAATTTTCGACTCCACATGGGACAAAACTGCTGCGCGTCTTTTTCGTTCACTGTGTGCGTGTGTGGCAACCCTGCGCGCTGAAACCATGAGCTGTCATCAACAGTGTTGCCATTAATTTAGATATTTTCACGATATAACCGAAAAATACTTTATGATTATTTATTAATAAAATGATAGTGAATAAGCAAAGAAAAAACATAAATAAATTTGGTATTGTACATAAAATTTTCACTTCACATTTATAAACTTGTAAAAGTACTAGAATAATAAGCAGACAGATTTATTCTCATATAGCCTACTAAAATTTTAGTCTTTAGCCTTTTTTGATCAATCAATCAATTGTTGACAACCCTGGCTGTCAGTTGCATTTTGAAATTGCTCCGCGTAACCAAAAAAGTTGATTAAATAAATTGCAATGCAATATGGAAACAATTATTACAAATTTATTAACGTTTATTTATAAGTGAAAGGCATGCTTACAAAAAAATTAATATTTTTCACAAAATAAATATTAAATTGAAATCGTAGCCCTGCTGTAAAAGACTGTTGTTTGTTTTGCACAAGTTGGCAGCTCGCCGTAGAGTATTTGATAAGGTGGCAACGCCAATTTTGCAGTCGCACAGTGCTGACGTTTGTCAGTCAAAAATAAGCCGAAAAAAACAAAACCTGACAATTAAACTGCAACTGCGACTCAAATCGACAACTTCGAAATTCTGTGTAAGCGCTTAACGCATTCCAAATCAACTACAAAAACGGAATTAAAGTCATTTTAAACGTTGACACACGGAGTTACCCACTGTGCCAGTGGGTGTTGCGCGCTCTGTCCCTCTCGTTCGCACTCTCTCTTCATATCCCGGTCTCTGTCTCCCTGTTGTGGCACAATGATACCGCCACGGTGCCGTCGCACCCTGGAATTTAGCTCTGCCCAACTGGGGTATCTACTATTAGTGCTAGTGAATACGTTCGCAACGTACAGTGAAGCCTTTTATCTACCTGGATTGGCGCCTGTTAACTTCTGCAAGAAATCAGACGTCTCATCTACCTGTAAGGTAAGTCAGCGCCAGCCCCTATCTAATAATAGATCCTACACTAATGGGTATACTCGTTGCGGGTTCTACTTCCAACGGAAGCAGTGATAAGACCAGTCTGCGTGGATATTCTTTTATTGTTTCCCTTTGTGTACTTAGCTGCGACGTATGCTGACGTCGATCATTCTTTCAGCTATGTTTAGTTTACTCATAATTTAGTTTATTTTCGGCTTGGAAACTAGACCTTTTTCCTCTCAGTTTTGTTAACTATTTGTGTTTATCTGAAAGTTTTAAAGCGACCCCAATTTTATCATCATTTCATTTCAAAACAGCAGTTTTAAACAACTGCAACGAATCATTGCTGTACGTTTGGCTATTTTGAAGCTAAAACTTTGTAGCTATTTGTTAACTGTTTGAATCTAAAATCTTTATTTTCTCATTTCATTTGGCCATTTTATAGCTATCACTAGCACTTTTTAAAAATGAGTATTGTTTTCATTTCTTAGCTTTTTGTTTTTCAAAGTTTTAATTACTACAATTTTGATCATTTTCTCAGTGTTGTCACTTATAACAATCCTCAATTAGTGTTGTAAGTTTGGCTGTTTTATAGCTACAACTTGAATAAAAGTAAAATTTTTTATTAATAGAGATTTACTTTGCTTATCTTCAAGGGTTAATACTTCAATTTGATAGTTTTTAAAGAAATTGTTAAACAACTTCAGCTACAGTTACAATTCATCATTATCAGCTTGGCTATTTTATAGCTACAACTAGCTTGTTTGCACATAATAAAGCTGGAGAATGCCTTGAAATACTTTCAGTTAGCAATTTGGTTAAATATAAATATAAAGCTATTAGTAAACAAATTTAGTTTAGTATTATCTATAATACCACTTTAGATTCAAGTGCCACTAGTAACATCTGTGTTTAGCTGGAAATTTGACTAATATAAAAATATAGCTTTATTTTGGTTATATTAGTTTAAGTACGAGTTTTTGCACAAAACTTATTAGAGATTGTTGACTAGAGCTAATATTTATACAGCTATTTTTGGTTATTCAATTCAGGGAGACTTGTCAAATATAGAAAAAGAATTATGCTGAAAATGAATATTTTAAAGTAGTATTTCATTTGGAGGAACAGTTAAAATAATCTTATAAAATATTCTAAAAATTCAAAAATGCCTAAGCGTTTGTAATAATTTGTATCTTCACCGTAATATTTACAGAACTTAGAGTTCTCTTTTAACCGTTTTGTAGCTATATTTTGCTTTGAAAATCTAGCAACACTGTTGCCACCACGAGGGTATTCGTAGTTGACTCCGTTCTAGCAATTGTAATCAAATGTTTCATACTCATATTGATCAATTACTCGTAGAATAAAGCGTATTATCAGATGATGATTATTTATAGTTTTTTTTTTATTTGTTAGACTGTCACAATTGGTAGAACTACCAATCACATAACTGAGTAGCTTTTAACCAGAAATGTTGGCTATGTGTGGAATCTTTAAAATATTATATCTTATTCTTATCCTTATAGAATACCATAGAATAAGACTATGCACTCTCCTTAACAAAGTTTCCTACTCTATTTTTAAGAAACAATTTTGAGTTTGTTTAGTGTAAAGTTCATCCAGATTTCCAAGAAATTAAGCTATACAAAATTGGTATAATGATCTTTGATCGATGTTAAAAAAAATAATATAATGACATTAATTCTTCAAAATTTTTCTGATAATATACAAGAAATATTTAGCAGAGCTGCACAAAAAATAATAAATAAAAGATATAGATAATATATAGTTCAGTTTTAGATCCTAAAAAGGAATATTTTTTGATGAAATATAGTTTTATTATTTATTTTTCTTAATTTTTATGTGAAATTTATATGAATAACTCTAGGCTAGAGCTCTGTATAATAATCTATGAAACTTTGATTTTCTTAATTTTTTTCAGTCCGATGTTATTCTGTATGTTAACCGATTGAATACAGAGGAATCTGTCATACCCTATGAATACCATCACTTTGATTTCTGTTTGGGGAGCGAGGAAAATTCGCCAGTCGAGAATCTTGGTCAAGTAGTGTTTGGCGAAAGAATACGCCCGGGTCCATACCGCATACAGTTTCTGGAGGATGTGGAATGTGCTGTGGTAAGTAAATTTGTGTATTTTATTATTACCAAAGCAGCTGAAAAATATAAATTTATTATTTATCGAAGGCTTGTCGCAAGAATTATACCGGTGGGGTTGCGGATAGTGATCGACGCATGATGGTGCTGAAGAAGGGCATCAGTTTGAACTATCAGCACCATTGGATTGTAGACAATATGCCTGTGACTTGGTGTTATCAGCTGGAGACAGGCAAACAATATTGCAGCATTGGTTTTCCCATGGGCTGTTTAGTGCGCACAGATGGCGAGGGTTGCCCTATCAATTCGGTGTACAATCGACCATTGCATTATTATCCATTCAATCATGTGGATTTGGAAATAACATATCATAGTGGCGCTACAGAGGAATGGGGCATGGGCTTTGCCGGCAGTAGTGGACGCATAATCTCTGTTAAAGTAATACCCAAATCATTGAATCATGCCGATCCCAATAAACCGAATTGTATGGGCAGCGAACCATTGGCCATACGCGAAAGTTCGCTGAAATCTGGTGAATTCCAGTCCATTATTTATACATACAGCGTTAAGTTTGTATTGAACAATGCTGTTAAATGGTCATCCCGCTGGGATTATATACTCGAATCAATGCCACATACAAATATCCAATGGTTCTCCATACTCAACTCGCTGGTCATTGTGCTCTTCCTGAGTGGCATGGTTGCCATGATAATGCTCCGTACCCTACACAAAGATATCGCGCGTTACAACCAAATGGATAGCGGCGAGGATGCACAGGAGGAGTTCGGTTGGAAGCTTGTCCATGGGGACGTTTTCAGGCCACCACGCAAGGGCATGCTTTTATCTGTATTTTTGGGCTCTGGCGTACAAGTCTTGGTCATGTCTATCGTTACGCTAGCCTTTGCCTGCCTCGGTTTCTTATCGCCCGCAAATCGTGGTGCCTTAATGACCTGCTCTATGGTGCTGTTTGTATCGCTGGGTACGCCCGCTGGCTATGTCTCGGCACGAATCTACAAGAGCTTTGGCGGTGTCAAATGGAAGAGCAACGTCATACTTACCTCTATTGTGTGTCCCGGGTAAGTGAAACCTAAAAAAATTCTAGAACTGTCCGATTATCGATAGTCTACCCATTCGATAGTAATTGATTGAAGTAATTTAAAAGTATCGTTACAATCGATTTATTATTTATTTAGTAGTAAACCCTTTTCATCTTGCTCCTAGTTCATTTTGATAATTTTTATAAAATGTTTACTTGAATTCGGTGACCTATAATAATAATATTGCAGTTCTGTTTAATATATATATACTCATTATTTGTATTATTCTGCGCAGTGTCGTTTTTTCGCTGTTTTTCGTGATGAATCTAGTACTTTGGGGTGAGAGCAGCTCTGGAGCTGTGCCTTTTAGTACATTGATTGCCCTGCTGGCTCTCTGGTTTGGAGTCTCTGTGCCGTTGACTTTTGTGGGTGCCTACTTTGGTTTTCGCAAGCGGGTGAGTAATAAAATTATATATAATTTCTCTATGAAAAAGTACTAATTATTTCTCATATTTTGTAGGCCATGGAACACCCAGTACGAACCAATCAAATTCCACGTCAGATACCAGATCAATCGGTTTATACCCAGCCAATTCCTGGTATTGTAATGGGCGGAGTATTGCCATTTGGATGCATCTTTATACAACTATTCTTTATACTAAGCTCGCTATGGTCGAATCAAATGTATTACATGTTCGGATTTCTATTTCTCGTATTTCTAATCCTTATCATCACATGCTCGGAGACAACAATATTGCTGTGCTATTTCCATTTATGTGCAGAGGACTATCATTGGTGGTGGCGATCGTTTCTTACTTCCGGCTTTACGGCTGTATATCTATTCATATATTGCTGTCATTATTTTGTCACAAAACTCTCAATTAAGGACAGTGCTTCGACGTTTCTCTATTTTGGCTATACGGCCATTATGGTATTCCTTTTCTTTTTGCTAACCGGCACAATTGGGTTCTTTGCGTGCTTCTGGTTTATACGGAAAATCTACAGCGTTGTCAAGGTGGATTAGGCGCATTCAAATCGAACAGCTAATATAGATTTGTGCCCGTGAGTGTGTTTTTTATATTGGTAGTCGCAATGTAACACTTAAGCCTAATGTGTGTGATTTCTGTGCTGTGCATGAACAGCCGGTTTTCTGTTTATTATAATGAGCTCTATAATTAATGTAAACATTAACATATGTATGTGTGCATATACCCTATGTATATGTCGTCTCATACGTATGTGACGTATGCGCGCAATAATTTTAAGTATAAACCAGCAAGTACGAGAAAGGGTAAAAATCAATTGTTTCCCACATTTTCCTAACAACTTAATACATCTTTTGGCAAATTCAAACTTACGTCCATTTCGCGATATAAATACATAAACATTATATGCAATTCCAAAACTAAACTAAAGAGAGAAAACAATTATTATTATTATTATTATTACTTTTAGATACCCTTCCCAAAAAAAAAAAGAAAAATACAAAATGAAATGTACTGATTTGCAATTTGAAGTACTTTAACTTTTTTGTATTCGTTAAATCAAAGCCAATCAACTGTAATTGAAGCTTGCATTCTGTGCATAAATATTATTGAATTCGTAATAATATGTGTAATATTTAAAAAACAAAACCAAGTATGTACTTTAGTTTAAACTAATTAAAATTTGCAATTCAAAAATAAATTATGAAACCAAACACTGGCTGACGCCTGCTAAATTTGTATTTTTGCTTTAGTTTTTCAGTAGGTTTTTAGGCTATCGATATTTAAAGAATACTCTCCGATAATATACAAAATGTCAAATAGTTATATCGATACTATCGAAAGGGTTGCCAACTGGCCAGCGATTATCAATTATCGATTGATTTTTGTTTGCAAAAAAACGGACTATTAATATAAGTTTTATGAGGATCGATAGTATCAGTTTACTATCGATATTTTGACAGCTTCTAGAGAAAAAACAAGCTTAAAATCGTCGATTATATCGACTCTGCCATCGATAGTTAACAAACCTTTTTTTTGCAACCCTTTGCGAACACTGCACTTCTGAGGCTTCTGAAAAATAGACAAAAATTGTTTTCGTAAATAATTCAAGGCAAATAAATATACTCAGAAATTAAACGCAGTCTAATGACTAGCGAAATTGTGGATAGTGAGGATGAATATGATGAATTATCGGAGTTGCGACAAAGAAACAAGCCTCAGGCTCAGCCCTCAGTGGATGTAAGTATTATTTCGTGTTGAATTTCAAGTTCATTCATTTGACTTATCGAATTTGCAGGAGGCCTTCGATTTGGATGATTTATTGCCCATTATTGGTGAGTTTGGCAAATATCAGAAGCTACTCGTCTTTGGTATTTGCCTGCCTGCTTGCATTCCATGCGGTTTCTGTGCCTTCAATCAGCTCTTCATGGCGGATACCCCGGATGACTATTGGTGTCGGGTGCCCGAGTTGCAGCACCTTGATCTTGAACAGCGCAAATATCTGGCCATACCCAAGGAGCAGGTGAGTTTCGAAATAATTGAATCCTCAGGAGTTATTGAGGAGTTGCTGGTTTACTTAACTTAGGAAAACGATGAGCTGGTCTATAGTAAATGCTACACTTACGGCGTCAATTGGACGCAGTTGCTCGACGGCTTCGAAGAAGACGCTGCTTGGAATTTGACAGCTCTGGAGAGGAATAGCAGCTGGCCCTTGGTCAAATGCAGTCAGGGCTGGGAGTATAATACCAGCCGAGTCTGGTCCTCTATTGTGATTGATGTGATTTCGATGATTGAAGCCAAATCCGCAGCTACAACCACATTCACAAAAAGACAAAAACAAAACTCATTTATTGCAGCTTGTTACCATACATTTCCCAAGCATGTCATACCCGGCTGAAAAGAAACACTTTAATGAGTATATATAATTAACTGACTGCTAAACCCATTAACAGTTCGATTTGGTATGCGATCAAGATATATATCCCACAATTGGATTGGCAGCCCTCAACAGTGGCGGCCCCGTCGGAGTGTATCTCTTTGGACTGCTTAACGATCGAGCGGGACGAAGACTCTCTTATTTCACCTGTTTGGCCACACTACTGGCGGGTAGCTTGATGACGTCCCTTAGCAAGGACTTCTGGACCTGGGCTGGAAGTCGTGTTATAGTTGGTCTAACTATACCTGCTGTGTATCAAATACCCTTTATTATATGTAAGTAGGTTTCTTCTTCCGGAATTTTCGACCCCATAAAGTGTTTCTGATCAGCAAGAATAGCCGAATTGATTTCTCCATTTGTTGGTTTTCACTGCAGCTCTAGAACTGGTGGGAGAGAAGTATCGTTCGTTTGTGACCGTGATGACATGCACTTTCTACACGTCGGGTATAATGCTTCTGTCGCTGGTCACGTATCTGGAACGCGACTGGGTGCTGCTATCCTACTACACTTCCCTGCCATTTTATGCCTATTTCCTGTATATGTTTGTAATGCCAGAATCCCCACGTTGGCTTTTAATGAGGGGTCGGCTGGAGGAGGCGCTCAAGATTCTGGAGCGTATGGCCGTAGTTAATGGACGACAGTTTCCCGAGGCGGTACACAGTAAGCTGGAGGCGCAGATACGCAGAGATAAACTGAAGAATCAAAAGAAAAAGGTGGCCAATGTGGGTTTAATGGATCTGTGTCGTACGCCCAATATGCGGCTGAAGACTATATTGATAACGCTCAGCTGGTTTGCCAATGAGACCGTCTATCTGGGTCTGAGCTATTATGGTCCTTCGCTGGGCACCAATCAATATGTTAGCTTCTTTCTGTCGGCCGTTGTGGAGCTACCCAGCTATCTCTGCTGCTGGTACCTGATGGACACTTGGGGTCGTCGCTGCCCGCTCAGCTTGTCCATGATGCTGGGGTAAATAAATATGATTAATTAATAATCCTGTTTTGAATTCTACTCTTCAAAGGATTTCACAGAGAAAAGTTGAACCTCCTAGCTGCATATAGAGTTCTTTTTTCTATGATGCTCCAAAAAGTATACTATACATAATTCTGTGATCCTTTTTAAAGTGGAATTGAGAACAGGATATTAATATACTTTTTTGTCTTCTAATTAAATGATATTTCTTCCCTCTATTCAAAACCCAGTGGAGTGGCTTGCATCATAACTGTGATGCTGCCGGATGATGCCATAGACGAGACCTTAATACTCTATTTAATATCCAAGGCTTTGCTCTCAGCTTCCTTTTTAATAATATATCCTTTTGCTGGGGAACTGTATCCCACACAAGTTCGGGGCATTGGCATCGGTGCCTCCAGCTATATCGGTGGATTGGGCCTGATTGTGATACCCTTCGTCACCTATTTGGGCAAGGAGAACCTTAAGCTGCCATTGGTAATAATGGGATTTGTTTCTATGCTGGGCGGCATGACAGGATTACGTTTGCCGGAGACCTTGCACCATCGCTTGCCGCAGACCATTGAGGAGGGCGAAGAATTTGGCAAGAATTGGCAGCTCAAAGATTGTCTACACTGCAGGCCTCAGCCGTAAGTTTCTTTTTAATATTTATCCATTTATAATAAATTAAAATTTCCTTTGCAGCGAAGTGCAGTCACCGCCCGCCTCCTATGAGAATTTGGATGTTTTGGGTGGCTCTTCCAATGCTGCTTCCGAGATGGAATTGGAGCTGAGGGATGCACGTCGAACGCGTCAATCGCCACGCATTGATGAGCGAACGCCTCTAGAGTTAGGAGCAAGTGGGAGTAGTAGCTTTTCCGCAGCTGGCAGACAGCACAGGCATTCCATGAAGAGATTAGTCCGCCAGATGAGTGTTATGGACACCCAAAGGACTCACGATGGAACTATGCAGCTGACCCATTGGATTTGAGGCCGTAAAACAGTATGACAGTATGACAGTTGGTATACCATTTTAAAAGGGTTTAAATACTAACTAAAGAATTTAATTTAATTACAATTAATTTAATAATTTATTATTTATTATAACATTTCAGTAGCTATAATCATAATAAAATGTGTATTAAATTCAAGTCGCAATTCTTTAATTATTCAGAACTATCTAAGAAAAATAATATTAAAAACGTTTCAAAAGCAAATTTATCCTCACGAAAATTGAAATTTTAATTTTCTGCGTAAAGGACTCTAAAATAAATTAAGCAAATTGTTTAAATAAAATAATTGTTACTAAGTAAATCAGGCTTCAAAGTTCGATCAGAAGTTTTGGGTTCCAAAAATAGATTTGCTGCAAACTGAAACTCTGGTTTGGATCCCTTAAAAAAGGACCTCAAAAATTAAAATATTTAATTTAAAACAAATTAAAGAAATAGAATAAGTCAAAGGAAGGTGAATAAAATGATTGATCTGAATATGCTATGCTCAATCAATTTTGATTGATTGACCGATATCGTAATGAAGTTCATCATTTGAGCTCCAATAATTCTCTTTTTCTGATTTACAGAACTCTCTTTACTTCTCTTCTTTAACTCACACCAAAACCTCTCTACCCTCTCTTCTCTTTCTATCTATTTCCGCAAAAACCCTGACGTGACTTGAGTTGCTCCGGCATTACTTATTTTTGGATCAAAGCTTTTTCGGGTTACTTTTTCATTCCTTCTTTAAACCTTTTCCTCTTATTTCTTTTGAACATTTTTTTAAATTTCTTTTGCTCTTCCCGCATTTCAATTCCTTCTCCTTTTCTTTATTTCATTCTTGGTCTGACTGTTTTCTTTTTACATTTTCCTCAATCTTTGGAACAATTGTTGGACCATTTTGTTGCTTTGGTATTAAATAAAATATGTCTTAAAAAGTCTTAGTTTAATCTTTATTGTATTACAGTAGATTTCATATAATTTGTTTATATTTTTTGAGTCGATAGACAATATTTATTAATTCTTTCTAGAAGGAAAATGAAACTAGGAAACAATTAAAAGGGTTTTTTTTATCGATTCGCCTTCCTGCACTTTAAGTAAACATTATTAGACTCAATTAAGTAAGAGAAAAACAGCGAGTAATAAATTAATAAATAAATAAATAGGTAAACTATATGATAACGGTATTATTGAATTTGATTTAATTGTAGAAAATATCAGAAAACAAACAAAAAACATTTCAACAATTTAAACATATCCGGTAATGGAAACATAAATAATTCGATATTTTATTGTGTTCGCATTTATTATTGTTTGTTGCCGACTTTAATTTATGCATTTATGCAATCAATTATGCAATTAATTGTTGTCAAACAAAAACAAAATTGTTTATTGCTAGTACTACGAGTACACGCAGAGAAAACAGGGGGAACTATTTACTTATAATGTCAGATCTTATATCAATTGTCAGACTTTAATTTAAAGTGAAATATTGAGGAAAAAGATATTTGGGACTGACCGAAGACTTTATACCCTTTCAGATTGGCATAAGCAATTGAAAATAGCAAAATTGGTTTTTATTTTTAACGATTGTTTCTATATAAGATATAGTAGTAAGATCCGAATAATTCTTGAATTGCATTTATGCAATTTTTAAATTTTTCCAGTTACCAAACTTTCTACATTGGCCATAGTTAGAGTAAAACTTTAGCTAAATTTTGATAAGATTGAAGTTGCTTAACTTTCATTTCTCTCAGTGTATTACTCATTCGTGCTGCTACTTTAATTCTGATGAGGAATGAAAATTGCCAGCAGCTGTCAGAAGTATTCGAAATCGTACTTATTCTGTAGGAAGCTTTGACAGCCATACGATATTATATTCAGTTAGTTATATATATATGATGATATATACACTGGAATATGAAAGAATGTTATACAAAAATGTGTATAAAACAGAGCTTAAATCTTAACATTATTAAGATTCTTTTGGTTTCGATTAGAATCGGAATCGAAATGTCTCGAAATGACTGTCAAATTTTCAACTTTCAAATTTGGAAAAAAGAAAATGCCTAACGACTTTCAAAATACAAAGAAAATTTTCGGAATTGTATGTTTTCAGTATAAAATTATATATTTTATTTTATTTTCTGTATAGTTGTATTTTTTTTTTTAGAATTCTCCAGATCTGTCCAGAACGTAGCTATGAAAATTTAATGCGTATAGGGTAAAAAATGTCCGAAAGTTCTGGATTAGCAATCCAGGCGCAGGTTCTCAATAAATGTCCCATTCTGTGTCTCCATGAGGAGATAATACGCCAGTTATTCAACTATTTGCCTCAACTTTCCGACAAGGTGCGATTGGCTCGTGCGGCACCCAAATTTCGGGAGGCTTTCAATAGTTGGGCTGGATCCAGAAGGCATACACTGAATGCAAACGATGTGGAGCAGATGCCTCTGCCGGATGTCATTAATTTATTTAAGATAGCAGGACCATTTATTACCTTGGTGAATGTGGATTGTGCTTCGTTTCAAAAGGAATCGTTGCTTGTGGAGTTTATAGCTGAATATTGCAAGAATTTGAGGGACATTCACTTTTCCAATGCCACAGATGAGTTCCGCTATGGCTCTCTATTATCCCGTTTAACCAATTTGCGCAGCGTCTGCATCGATTGCATGGATGCCGAGGATGTTTTGCATTTCGAATTGGAGGGAAACACGGAATTGGAGTCCTTTGAGCTAATAAATGGCTGCTATACGGGTAAATACATAAAATCATAGTGCCTGCTTAAAGGAATTGAAAACGAATCGATTACTGACTGTTACGGTTTGTTATCGATACTTTTCATTAAACGGTTAACCGATTCAAATGCCTTGTTATCGATACATTTTATTAAACGGCAAACCTTAGTCTGAAGCCGAAACTAAGCGCTTAGACCGAGTCCAAAATCAGTTAAAATAGTTTATTATACCATATCTTCCGTTTACCTTTTAATCGGTTATTAGCGGTTATCGGTTATGTTTAACTTTCACGGTAACGGTAAGGTTTCAATTCCTGGCCCCTCCAAATGCATCCTATTAAACTATTCCAGCTGGCAGGAAAACATCTGTGCGGCTTTCCCAAACTGCAGCGTCTCGTGCTGCGAGACTGTTTGCTCTGGAATTCTGGTGAATTTGGAATACCCCTGAAGAACTTACGATCTCTCGTGCTGGACGACTGTTGTTTTGAGGTTATGAATCAATCGCTGTACCAAAGGATAGCCGAATGTTGTGTGGAACTCGAGGAGTTATCCTTTTCGGGCTGTGACGTTAACTTTGAGCTTATTGCACAGCTGCCGAAACTGCAGCGATGCATTTTGAAAACCTGGATGACGTCCAATGAACTAAACTTGGGTTTTCTCTCCATTCTGGCCGATAAGAAGGGCAATCAGCTGGCGTATTTTAAGTTGACGGGCCAATTCGATATTACCAATCAGCATGCACGCTGTCTGGGACAGCTGAGCTCGCTGCAGGAGCTGCATTGGTGTGACAATGATATCCTGGAGGATGATCACTTTAAGTTCTTCAATGAGCTGCCCATACTGCAGGTATTTGGCATCTACTGGTGTGGACGCGTCACGGACGTTGGCCTCATGTGCCTGATCCGCAAATGCCCGCTGTTGGATAGGATTGATATTAAAAGCTGCGATGAAATCACCAATGAATTCGTCCTGAATGCTGTCTACTGCTGCAGCAAAGGAGCGGGTCGCATTTTGAACTTAAATGTGGACGGCAGCAGGATTACCCGAGTAATGCTTACGGTGAGTGGGGAGCCTCCTTGGGAGACTTTTTAAATCCTTAGAGGGTATTTTAAGTCTGATTGTCTCTGCGTAGAAGTTACTAGTTGAAGAAAGTTCAACTGGCAGGGTTCCATTACATTTTTATCCATATTCCTTCCTGTTGACCCGACATTCGTTTGAGAAACCAGTTCCGTTTTTCTCTTTTCTTTTCCGTTGGAATAAATCGACAGGAAAAAAATAAGTTTTTATTGCCTTAAAATAGTATTTACACTGCAGGCTTCATTTTTTTATGGACGTTCTAAAAAAAGAATGCAAATGTCATCAACTGATGAAGAAAAATGGACATTTGCTAGTGGAAAAAAATGAATGGTAGCTGTTCAAAAATCAATAAAAGAGCCGATTTATTTTTATGATGATGCATCGAAGTTATCGATTATGTCGTCACAGCTAATAACAAATTGTAAATTGTTAACACTTGTTTATGGAATGTGAAAGGATTACCATTTTTATATTATTATTATTTTTAGCCATTAATCAGCGTGCTGGGGGTCAGCAAAGTTTGAATAATAAAGCATGGGAACTTTGTAAATTTATAGAATTAATCATTATGGATTCGATAGAAGATAATGCTGTGATTCTTGATAGATTTATATATTTGATAATCTCTTTTATTAGGTCCAATTTTCAGAGCTCTTTGGGGCTGAGCGAATGGTCGACTAGCAGATACTCTGTTGCCAGAGATTCTTTGATATATGATGCCTGGCTGCAGAGTATCTGCTAGTCGACCCTTCTCAACTAGAGCCCTCTCATGTTGAATTGAATTGTATCTAAACTAACTTTTCCTTTCCTTACGCAGAATCCCGAATATCTAAAGCCGAAAAACAAAGTGAAACTGAACTTTACAAGTCTTTTGCTCTAATTTATGGGGCGTGTAATGTGACTGATGAAACGCTCCAATTCCCGCTTGGATTCCCCCAGTCATAAGGAAGTAATAGAGATATATATTCCATATTGAATAGTTATTTATTGAAGGCACGCACACAATGCTCCATTAGTGATCTGTATCAAATAATTGCCAGCGTGCACCTTGATGCACTTGGCCATTTAATAATTAAACGAGAATCTATTTTGTATTTGAGAAAAAAAAAAAAAGACTGAGAAAAAAAACTCGAATCCGACTATCAGTTGCAATAAATTTCCCATTCAATTGTTGCTTGAACTTTGCCAATGTGCGCCAATTGAAATGATGTCTGTGTTAGCCAGCAGGAAGCCCACTCGGCTCGAGTCAACTGTGTTAGCCAGCCGGGGGCCTCAGTCGATCGAGAAAACTGCGATTAACTCACCTGTGGCCAATGTTAGTCATCGACCAGTCTCTGTCTCAGTCTCTGTCTCTGCCTCAGTTTCAGCCGTAGTCTCAGTCTTTGTTTCAGACTCAGTCTCTGTCCAGCGGCAATTGCGTGCAACACTCACTGCATCGCGCTCGTACACTCAAAGAAAAAGGTATTGAATTATTTGGAAAAAATATAAATATTAAATAGGGAAAATTATAGATAATTATCAATAAAACTATCAGTCAAAAAATACTTTCTTCTTTTACTTTTCTTATAAAAGTGGTTCAGTCTGGAGAGTCCCCAAAATCTGTTCTAGCCAGAAAACTCTTTGGGTTATTTGAAAAACAGCGCTGATTTTTTCCTCTCTAAATTCTATAATTTTTAAAGCATATTTCGAGAGCTTTCTAATTTCTTTCTTCTTTTCTAAAGAAGGACAAAAAGCTACAAAGATTACTGTGATACAACGAATAGAAAAAACCGAGAAAAATTCCTCTCTAAATTCTGAGATTCCTAAGGCATATTTTGAGAGGTTTCCTTTCCTACTTTTTATTCATATTTCGCAGAGGGAAACTAGCCTTTAAATCTATCACTCTAGAGCTTAGTGAGTATTTTTTTCAGTGTACATAATAAAATCACAATGCCTGGGTAAAGTGACCTCGACGGGTTCCTTAAATGGCCGCTGACGACGAGCAGAATCGCGCTGACTTAGTTGTAGTACGCGGGGTACGCTGGAACCTCTCGCACATCGATTTTGTCGGGTACATAAATAAGTTGCCTTGAAATGTTCAGGTGTCTTCAGGTGATATATACTCTATTTTAGTCTGCTTTTTGACTTTAGCATTGACTAATTAGCGTACTTCAACTAGTTTTCTGTCTTGACATTTTCTACGGATGAACCACAAATCGATCAAATTCCTTCGCTGTTGCTGTTGCGGCTGCGGCTGCCGCTGCTGCTGTTGCATCAATTTTGATGCGGTTGCATGAGAAGCTAAAATTATACTTGAGTTTTGAGCTTTAGAAGGGTTTTTCTGTTTCATAGATCTACTCTAAGCGTGTCCAATTATCATTTTTTTATAGACAAACCCTAAAAATTTTGTTAAAGAAAAAATTTGAATTGCTGTTGCTGCCTTTTCAACACAGCTCTGGGAATTGTGAGAAATTGCTTTTGGCTCTTCCACAGCTGCTTGTGGATTTTATGGTGTTATTTTTTTCTTAAATAAATTGCATTAGGCAATTCATCAAATTTTTAGTATATAAAACTGTTGCTCGTCCTGTAATTTTGAGCCTAATCTTTGTATCTTTCATGCAAGTCTTTCGACTGATTTCTTTTGAATGAATTGTTATAGAAAAAGTCTGCTTTATATATCGAAATGATCCTTTTTTTAAAGAAACAAATTAAATATAGAAAATACAAAAAAATATTCGTAAGAAATCTCTTTAGTTTAGACAAGTTTCCCTGTAATTTTCATCAAAATATATTGGGAAGGCAGCAGAGTCTCCATACAGCAACTTTTAAGCCAATTTTTCCCAATTTTCAACCAATTTTCAAGTTTCATTCAGCTTGTGCAAAAACTGAAGCAGAGGCCAGATAGACGGTCATAGTCATATCCTGATCAGAAATATATATGCTTTATAGGGCAAAGTAATAATACTCTCTGAAAGGATACAATAATTTTCTCATTAGTATAAGCAAAAGTCCTTTGAAATTAATTTTTTCCCGCAGATTTTGAGTATATTATTGAAGATATTCATTATACTTTCACTTAAATTATACTCATTCAATTTAGTTTAATGAGAGAATTAATTTAAATGTCTCACAGCAAGCTGAGCGAAGCCAACATTAATTCAATATCAATTTCAATTTCAATTTTAATTGAATTATGAAATAAAATAGTTTTTTAGGCAAATTGAAAGGTTCTGCAGAACATAATTATTCGTATTGCCCAATGGTTTGGCAAAGTGAACATACACGATTCGACCTGGCGATGATGATGATAATCCAAAGACCAGAACTTGGTAGTATCTACTACCAACTAAACTAATGATGCTGCCAAGCGCGGCAAGTTAATTTAAACTACTCCTCTACCAGTACACTCCCTCTTATTCTAATAATAACTATATATATATATATATATATATATATATGCATATATATATGTAGTGAAGTATCAGGGGCGACATGAACATTTGGGCCAAGTCTGGCTGAGGCTAAAACCCAACAGAATAGTTGGATTAGCGCAAATTGTGAGTACATCTTATTTAAGACGTTTTATTAATTCTGTAATTTTAAAGGCAGCAGTCCAACGGGTGAAATGCTCAACTACAACATACCCTGTAAAATAGTAACAAATTTTTATATATATTATTTTTGGATTGTGTGTTTTTTCTCTTTTAAATTTAAGCAGAATTAAAGTAAAATAAAAAGAGGATGTAAAAACTTTTATAAATTTATAAAGTTTGTATTTCCTCTTCGGAAAAATTAAAAGTTTTTTAATTTCTAAATATATAGTCATTTTTTTGTAATTCATATTTTGTAACAAATTTTATAAAAATTTTAAAATAATCCAAAATTAAGTTAAGTTACTTTTCTCTTCAACAAAAAGTGTGATTCCAGTTTGAAAATTCTTAAAAAACTAATTAGCTTAAATAAACTAAACAATTTCGGTTATATGAACCGGTTCATATGGGCTACTTTTCCATACTTACAAGTTGGTGCGACACTAATGAGGAATCCCATTGGAATACTGAGCATTCTATGCATCGAAATCGCAGTCACAGATAGAACTTCTCCTCTAACCACCAGCTACATCATAACAGCATCATCATCATCATCATCATTATTGTAATAATAATAATGATCATAATAATGATCAGCTTAGTTGTTAACTGCCATTCGAAGACGTGTGCAGGCTTGTCAAGGTGCCAAGCCAAGTCAAGCTACATAAGTACAGTGAACGCTCGCTAAAGCAAATCTTTCGATTTGCGTTGCGTTGCAAAATTAATAAATATTGAAATTATATGAAAAAGAAGAAGTTAAAAGAAAGCATTGCCTGAATTTTGCAAATTCATATTTCATAATTGTCTAAGAGAATTTTTTAAAAAACAAATATAAACTTTTTTGGTAAGAATAAAATTTATTGGCTTAAAAGCTGGAAGAAAACCTAATGAAAATTATAATTTTGAGTCTGAGATTACTTTTCTTTTTTGGGTGTAGTTGTTTTCGAGTGTTCACTGTGCTCGGACCGAAGTCATGTAGCTGGCAACATTTTGACAAAGCCGTTGGCAACAATCGCATGTTGCTGCCGCCGCTGCTGCTGTTGCTGCTGGTGCCTTTCAATTGTTGACCAAGGTGCATGCCTCTGGTTGCTGCTGGAACATTTACACGCCACTCTCAGCTCGGATCGCGGCTCTCGGCTCGACTTGGCTCGGTGCTATCAATTGATACAAATCTATACAATTTAGAATATAGAGAATATGCTCGTTTATATATAGAGACGTAAACGTGCAGATCCATGGAAGCTTGGCTAGTCTCCAGTTCTAAGTATTTCTCATTGAATGTCAATAAATAATACGAATAAGCCAAGAGTCTCACATAACAGCACACATATATATATATATATATATAGAAGACGGGACAGGTCGAGGTCGCGTCTAGAGAGAAGAAAAAAAAAGCAACAGCTGCCCGAGCGCCGCGGGTGCGAAAATGGCCATAAACAGAGCCTTCAGATGAGCCGCTTGGATGCTTCTTGGATGGCTTTTAACTACATTTTTTTATGCTTTTTTGTTGCTGTTGTTTTTGTTGTCTGCATTTGCAATTGGATCTGTCCAGCGAGCAGTTGTCGTAGCTCCTTATGAATGACAGATTATTTAATTTATTGCAATTTAAAACAATGTTACGTATACGACTTGTAGTCTAGCTTTAAATACGTGAGTTTTAGCAGAAGAAGCATTTGAAAAACTCTTCGCTGATTAATTGCTGCATTTGCGGCGTTTAAAAGAAAAATAACTCATGCTTTAAGCTTTCGAATCGGTTCTAAAAAGGTTATATCAGATTTTAATTAAGTTTATATAGAAACCGGATCATTATAAAGAAAAAACACAGAAAACCTACTACTTATCAATGTTATCTTAAAAGCGTTTCCCATACAACATTTGGATCGATTTTTCCTTGCTACAGCTGTTATATGATATAGTTATCCGATCCAGCCGGATATGTACTGCCTACATACCAAATTTCCTTAACTTTCTTCAAGAACTGAGAGAGTTATTTATATCTAAATAGACAATAGACAGAAGGACGTTTCTATGTTTTATGGGGTAGGAGAAGCCTAGCCTTTAAAAGGGTGTATAAAAACAGGATTCCTTTGGGAAGCGAGAAAATGACGGAAAGTGAAATGTTGCAAGTGGAGTAAAAAGCAATCCTTAGATTCAGCTATGCCACATGCATTTTTTTTATAGGCTTTGCACCTCTTGACAGACTTGCAAGGACTTGTCGCTTAATTGATTTATTTTTTTAGTTTTGCAGCTACGAATAGAAGTGACTCCTACTCGGCGTATAAACCATTTAATGTTAAAAAGTCAATTTTAGAATTGCAAAGTGAAAACTATTTGCGGTTATACGGCAAATACGCCTGCACGTGTCGTTATCCTTTGGCTATTTATACGCCCACTGTGCTGCCTCTGCCGCTGCCTCTGCCCGCTGCCCGCTGCCCGCCGCGTCAAGTGCAAGTTTGTTGTGACATCATAAAGAGAGTGGCAGAAATAGACCCACCCACATCGCGTGTGACGTCATTGCGAGCGAGATAGTTGTACAGTTTCGCTTCAAGCAGTGCGACGCAGCTGCTCACTTGTTATGACGTCACATAATTAGACAGAGAGAGCGAGAGAGACAGCGAGCACGAGCGAGAGCTACAGTCCGAGCCCGAGGCAGACCAACAGCAACAGCGACGTCATGGACGCACGTGCTTGGCCGCCTAGCGTCAGAGCGAGAGCGCAACATTGCCGGCCGGCAAAATTTGTTTTTTTTTTTATCGAAAACTCTGCCTGCGTTGCGCTGCCTCTGCCGGCAGCAGCAGCAGCAGCAGCGCTACTCACCAGGTGCGTAGCGGTTTTTCATTCATGCTGCGAACGCTGTGCCAATGCGCATGTCCATGCATGTCCGACCCGTCACAGACACGCGCCACATTTCCGCCCAACTTGATGACGTCTTTGTTTATTGATTTTTCGCTCGCCGCATTGTACTAGGGCCTGTGACGTCACGGCGTGTGGGCCCATCCAGCCGCAAAACCGTGGCGCTATAAATAATTGCACGTTAATTATCACTGGAAATTGATAATAGGAAGGCGGCATCTATTCTGATGAGATACCTTTCGCCCACACTTCAAATTATTACAGATTTTAAATGAGGATGCGAACTAATTCATGCGAATTCAATTAAATTTTTGTAATTAAATTACGAATTATGCAGATTTTTATACCCTTGTTTTCCTTATTTTCTTCCTTAAATGAATACTCTGTACACAGAAAAAAGCAGTTGAGCAAAGGGGTTCGGATCTAAGGTTCTTTTAGCTGGTTTGGTTCTGGAATTTTGGGTTTTTTTTAACAGGTTTCTATCAACCTGAATCCCTTTTTCAAGAAAACTCTTCCCGGTACAAAAAACCATAAAAAGCTAATTGAACTGTTAACCCTAAGTGAAAGCTGGAAAGTTTCTTCGATGAAAGAAGGAATTTCGTCTACGATTTTTTACAGTCTAAATTTGTTTACTTATAAGTAGGAGGATTATAATCCCTCTAAAAATTACCGAGGTTTTCCAACTTCGAATAGAATAAGTACTCCTAAACAAAGGAACCAAGATACGAACCGAATCCCTGGGTAGAGGCTCACTTGAACCGAATGCTTTCCTCAGAACTTCAGCCCAAAATCAATTTCAATCTAAGATTTTCAAAAATTTACGAGGTTTGTATGCTTGACCCCCGAAGTTATTTTCTTTCATACTGTTAAGTGCTATGAGCTTTTCCATTTCCCAGCCTAATTGCTTATAATTATATACTTTGCTTTAAAATAATAGCTATAATAAATAATAAATTTTAAAAACAATTCAAGGTGAACTTTATATATTATAAAGCGTGCCGGTTTCTATTGATTTTCATTTAGAAAGTGGGCCTATAATTAGGGTTTGTCCGTTAGGGTCAAAGACTCTCGGCCAAATTGATGACGCTCTGAGGAAGCGTCGTCATGCGTGTCAGATACATTTTTATTTTTTTATGAGTAGGCTTCCAGTTCTCAGCGTGTAAGTGTGTGTTTCGGATTTTTATGATGATAACAGACAACACTCACTCGAATAATGGGAAAACAAACAAACCCACGACAGCTACCGCTAGATATAGACACGTTAGATACGAACAGTGTTGCCAAAAAAAGCAGGTGAAGATATAATAAAAGCAAATGATTCATAATATGGAGAGAAGTCTGCATAAAAAGGCCTTAATTTCCATTAAAAATAAAAGAGAAATAAAAATGGCTACAGTCTTTCGTTTAAGCTTGCTTCAAAAAGTAGGCTACACTTTTTGCAAGGAATTCATTAATAGGAAAAAGACTTCAGAAAATCCTTTTTATTAAAGTTTTTCTACAATTTTATAAAAGGTTGAAGCTTTAAGAAAATAATGATAATAATTTCCGAAATAACAGACACTTCGTTGAAGTTTACTCCAAAAAGCAGGCTACACTTTCTGTCGGGAATTTGCCCACAGTTAGCTCATAAAAAGCAAAAAACGGCTGAAATGTCAGCACTGCCATGCTCACATATATTTATGTAGATAAATGATAAATAAAGTTGTTGCCTACTTAGGGGTTCCGGGCGTGACATGGAAACGGGAAATGGTGAATCTGAATGGGAAACTTGCTGACGCGACTACGGACGCAATGGAACGGAACGCAACGGAAGTGGGCCATAAAATCAATTCCTACATTCAATGCGACATATCCAGTTTCTAGTTTCCAGAAAACGAATACCACGCGTATACACAACATCCGGTCACCGGCGTGACGTTCACGCTGACCGTGAGCTGTATTATAATAGGATAGTGCAGGTGAGTCCTTAAGGACTTCAGCCTGTTATTAGTCCTGTTAGCTACAGTGGAAAACTAGAAGACAGTAATTAAAAAGCATATTTAAATACCTGTTTTCTGTTTCTTTTCTGTTGTGAAAAATTGATTAATTAAAGTTAAACTTTTCTATTTCGTAAAATTCTTTGATTAGAGTTAGAAAATGATACCGATTCGATAGTAATTAAAGGAGTTATCGATAGTATACTAATCGACAATGGATTTAAAAGAAATATTTATATAAAATAAATGATCGTTTTCGATTAGAAAAGTAGAATTGACTACCACCGGGGGCGTATACGCGATATTATGACATATTCGCCCTAAAACGTAATTTTGGCAAACATCAAAGTTGAAAATAGCCAAAAAAAAAAGAAAAAAAAAACTGCACGAAATACTTAAGAAAAATGCTGAATTGCAACAGGTAAAAAGAAGCCAGAAAATATAAGCTAAAATATATAATGACAATAATTCGACTGCAAAATACACCTGCAGGCTAAGCACAAAATTTACATAGGATGGCTTATTGCCGGGTTATTTTTGGTTATATTTTTTGGTAATAGTTGGGTAGGTGGGTCATCGATAAAGTGGGCATGTCCACAAGTTCGCGAAAGAGTAAAGCAAAGCAAGGCAAAAGGGTTGGCGAAACCAAAAGCAATTTATGCAAATGACTCAAAAGGCGCCGTCACAAATGCCCCGTCTACCAGCAATAGTTGCTGCCGCAGCAGCAACAACAGCAACAACAACAGCTACAACAGCAACAATTGCAATAGCAAAACGCAAAGTGCCGCATGCTAATTGAAATTTGGCAAAGCGACTGAGAGACGTAGCAATATCAAAGCCTAAATAGCAATCAAAAAGAGCTAAAATTCCTTAAATTAAACTCACGAACTTTGAGCAACGATGCGAAAACGATACATGCATTAAGCCACAGCAGCAACACCAACAAAAACAACAGCAGCAACACCAACAAACAATACAGTGTTCACTCACTAACTAGAACCTTTTCCAATCAACAGAATTTCCATAGAAAACAATTGCTGTTTTTAAGGTTTTAAGAAAGGAAAAGGAAAGTTTTCCTAGGGGGATACTCATACAACAACTTTTGGCTGCTTTTCTTTTGTTCCTTTCGCTGTCAGCTATATAATTTGTAGTCCAATCTTAACACAGTTTATAGCAAGATATCCCAAGAAACAAAAGCGAATTCCAGGCAACAACTTCCTAACCCGATTGTTCCGTTCTATGGCAGCTATAAGATATAGTAGTTCGATCCAGACTGTAAGGATATAAGCTATGTAAATAGTGTCCTACTTAGTGAGGGTTGACTGTGGCAACAACTCTAAATAGACGTAGCAAAACGAAGTAAATTTGGCGCAGCACATTTAGAATATCATCACAAACAAAAAAAAAATAACAGAAAAAAAGGCTAAAAGAAACCAAAAGACAAAAGCGAAACAAACGCAAAGGTAAAGGCAAAGGCAAGGAGTGCCCCCAACTTTTGGCTTGGCTTCGCTTCGACTTTGGCTTGGTTTTGGCTTGGTTTGGCTTTGGCTTGGCATGTCATGCTTAATACAGCCAATAAAACCAACAACAACAACAGCAGCAACAGCAACAACAACAACGGCAACATCTTTGAAGCGACTCCAACGCTTGCCCCACAGAAGAGTTGAAGCTGTTTGCATGCACTTTTGGGGCCACGAGCGGGTCAGCAGCAGCAGCAGCAGCAGCAACAACAACGACAACGAATAAACACAACAAACAACATACAACAACAACAACAACACCCAAGCGGCACATGCATGGCCCCCAGACCAGTTCCACTTGCGTCGCTCCCAAAATTTAACTAATATTAATACACTGAAAGAAAAAGAAATCAAGTAAAATTAAATTTTTAGATGAAATTGAAGGTAGAATTCGAAAATATAGATATTTTTTTATTTACAGTTTATAGTAGATCTTATTTTGATATTTTTTATAAAACAAGCTAAAAGATAAGTCTACTTGTTTTTTTTTTTCAAAATTTTCGGATTAAAAAATATTAACATGGCGTATATAAGACTTGAATATTTTTTATTTTTATAATAATAATAAAATATATAATAAATAATAATAATAAAACAATGTTTATTAAATTTAAATAATATATTATTGAGCTATATTAAATTATCATACCAAATAAAATAATTCTTTCAATTCTTAGAAATATCATCTTAAAAAATTAAAAATACCAAATAAATTATTTTCTTTTATTTATGCTTCGATATTAATGATATCTTTTTTATGTGACATTTCATTTTTAATATCACATTAATTTTTTTTCCTGTGTATTTACTCGTATGTATGCAACTGTATATATTTATATGGTACACAAAGTCGTCGCTGCAGGCAGAGGCAGAGGCTGAGACAGAGGCAGAGGCAGACAGCAGTCGCAGCTCAGCTCGAATGCTGAGCACAGAAAAAAGCATTATGGGAAAAAAATCTAGCGAAATCGAAAGGAAGAGCCCACTGCGCCCAAGTCGGCTGACCGACGATCTCACGTTTAAGCTATGCATCGGTCTCAGGCATGGATCGTACTCGTGTTCGTATTCGTGTTCGTGTTCGTATTAGTGTTCGTATGTGTATTCGTATACACTAACAACAGTTAGAAAACGTGGCTTGGAACCTGTCTAAAAATAGCCACAACGAATGCAACACACGAATACGAACACGAGTACGAACACGAATACGAACGAAAACGAAACGACACGAAACGTTACCGGCCTCACCTACTTCTACGAGCACCGAGTACTACGCCTTCAAACTGGAACCCAACATACAACACACGACTCTCACTCTCACTCTCCAAATAAGCCTCTGTCGACGTCAACGTCAGCTTCGACGTCAGCGTCGACGTCGACGTCAACAGCTCAGCATGTGTCTTAGAGGATTGTGAGCCAAGCTTCGGGCCTGAGGCTTCTATATGGCTATATGGGTATGGTATGGGGGTGCCACTTGTTGCCTTTGGATCTCGCTTTCAGTTTAACTTTAAGTGGGGGAGATGTCAAGCATGACGGTGTCAAAATTATTAGTATTATATCTTTAGCGATAATCGTGCGAATATTAGAAATCTATCTGAAACTAGTAACGCCATTTTCAACTGATTATATATATTATGAATAGCCGCCAAGATCTTTTGATCTTTGCACTGCGAAAAAAGAATATATTCTTTTTTTAACAATAAGCCTCATACATATATAATCATATATTATAATCATCATTAATTTATTTAAAATAAAGGCAAGAAAATCCAGATAGTAGAGCTCAAAAAGATTCTTTCAAACTCTAATGATTGGGTGATCAGTAGGAAGAATAATGTAATATAAAATTAAATATTAAATATTGAATATTGTTGGATTTATTCAGGGCCTGTAATAGGCTCTTTTCTGTACGCCCTCAAATTCCAGATATTTCCTTTAAATATTTCAAATAAAACTTAAGATATTAATAGATTTGAACATAATATTTTGATTTCCTTTAATATTTTTGTATGCTATAAAAATGTCCCGCAATAAAGATTTGATAGATTATTTAGAAGGAGAGAATAATATATAAAAATAATAATAATATTATTTAAAAAGTTGAAGTTTTTAATTTTTTATGAAAATATCAATAAAAAAAATGGCTGTATAGATTTGAAAGTAAACCACGGGTAAATCCAATTTTCAGTGATTAGAAAAAGTTTTTAAGGGATTCGAAAACAAAGCTCTAAAGAACTCTGAGATTCCGCTGGACTTTCGAGGTGTTTGCAGAGCAACCAAAGCAAAAAGCCTCCAGAGATTTGCGTGATATACCGGAAAATGTGCATATAAATAATATATGCAAAAGCCAAGTATATTTGCTGTGATTTTGGGTAAATAATAATATATATTAACTAAATTAATGGTAATATAATGAGTCCTTTGAGATTTAATACATATTTCATGGAATAAGGAAGAACTCAGCTGTACTTCTATACAGATTTCGCTTTACATATGTTCCTTTAAAAAGGGAGTATTTTCATACAGCCCACACAAGGCAATATTGTCGGGGGCAGATGGAACCGCAAGCCGGCTCTATTACCGTTAAGGATAAAGCCGAGTGGGCGTCGAAGAAGAAGAAGAAGAGAGAGATTGAGTGAGAATGAGAGAGAGTGTGATACAGGTGAGGCGGCAAAAGCGGCTAAAAAATCAATTGAATTTGTTGTTGGTTTTGCTTTTGTTTTTACCTGCCCGCCGGCGTTTAACGAACAGAGATAGCAGAGCTTTTTATGACGCAAATTATTTCCGTCTTCGCTTTCATGCGATGCGATGCGACGCGACGCGACGCGACGTCAACGCTAGCGTCGACAGCGCAGCTGTGCACAGCGACAAACACACACACGCGCGAGTATGCGTATGCGTTTGTGTGTATTGGCCCACTGTCGCCTGAACAGCAGCAGAACAGCGCTGCGTTCAGCGCAAGCGCCCTAACAACGACGTCATCGATTTTTGGCTCGCACGAGCTGCTGCTGCTGCTGCCGCCGCCGCAGCTGCTGTCTCTCGGCAATGACGTAATAGCATTTACGCTTCGGATACGAGCGCACACAAGGTAGGTCGTGTGCTGCAGCCGACTGTGTCTCTGCGCCGCGACGCCGACAGCGCACAGCGACGTCGACTTCGACAGAAGCAGCGTAACGTTTGGATATAGTCGCGTGTAACCGTAAAGATAAGTTCAGTCGCGTCACAGACGCCGCATTGTTAACAACTTTTCGCAAATTGCTCACTTCTCACAGCAAACAAAAAAACAGCAAAAAATACATAAAATAAATAAACAAAAGCGAACATTTAACATAAACATTTTATTTGAATTACAAATATCGGTTTTCAATAAATAAATCAATTAAACGAAACGGAACGGAACGTAACGGAACGGTTGATCAGTGTGTGTGTGTGAGAGTGTGTGTGTTGTGTGCCTAAAAATTAAATGCAATTTTAAATTCGAAATTCTTTTTTAATTGCAACAAGTTGTTTCGCCCCGTTGTATTTCGCTCGCTCTCTAGTCTTTGCCACTTCTATGCGGAAACGGAAGCCGGTTGAACGGTGAACGGTGTACGCGGCGTATGCTTAATATTCTAGCTATAAATTCGTTGCATTACAAACGCGTTTACCACAGTGCGTATGTGTAATGTGCCGCAGCAGCAGCAGCGGCAGCAGCAACAGTGCGTTCGTTATTAAAGCATTGCAGTTTCAGTTCACAAATTTTCCTAGTGTTTTTGACTTTAAATAACATTGAATACAAAAGTCCTTGTACCTGCATAAAGATATATATTTCTACGTACATATATACATATATATATATGCGAAACGTGCGTAATTCATTACGTCGTTAGTTTGCTTACGTCGTCAGTTGGCATTGCGCAAACGTCAAAAAAAGTTGGTCGTAGAGGAAAAGCGGAAAAGCGGCAAAGAGCAGGAAGGCAAATAAAAAAATATATTGCAAGTTCAAGTCTAAGGACATGCTAAAATAGGCAAGGACACAAGTCGCGTGTACACAAAAAACAACAAAAACCAAAAAAAAAAAAAAAGAAATATAATGAAGACCACAGCAAGGCCCGATTACAACTACAACACGCACAGTGGGCACAGTGCCAATTTCAGCTGTTAGAAACGAAAAGAAAACAAACAAAAACGTGGCTTACAATTTGGTCGTCGTGCTGGATCTCCAGAGCGTTCTCACGCGCCAAACAGGTGCTTACAAAAATTACAAAACTCCAATGAAAAATACCCTATAAATGTGTTGTCGTTTTTGTTTTTGTTCGTTGTGTTACGTTTCTCATCAATTTCATCCACTGTCACCACCACCAACAAACACACACACAGACACGCTAGCTTAGTTTAGAACTGTATTTAAGTATAATGCGCGATCGGCTTGCCTCTTTGATTGTGGTGAAGCAAGAGGGCCACAGCTTGCAGCAGCAACAGTTGCTGGCTCAACACCAGCAACAGCAACACCAGCAGCAACATCAGCAGCAGCACCAGCAGCAGCAGCAACAGTCGCCGCAACAGCAGCAACAATTACTGCCAACGCCGAGCATCAAGTGCGAATCCTTATACGCCTTTCCCAGCTACGAGAGCAGCCTTTACTATGAGATCAACAATAATAATTGCTATAGGCAGAATCTGAATAGCAGCACAGCAGCCACAGCCGCAGCCGCAGCAGCAGCAGCAGCAACAGTTGCAACAGTTTTGCCGGCTTTAATTTATCCCTGCCGCAATTTATTTCCCGACGGCTGTGATTTGGCTGCTAACAATATCAGCTCCTCTGGTTTCTGTTGCCAACAGCAGCTGCCTGGATCTGCATTTAGCAGCAGCAGCAGTTGGCATAGCAACGGAATACACACGTGTATGTATATATATCTCACTATATATGTAAGCAAATCTGATTCCTCTTGGTGTTGGTTTATACACGTAATTGCTGGGTACACGTTGCGTATGCGCAATATTACGCATATTGCCAAAGACGCGCTGCATAATTAAATGCAAAAAGTAAAAGAATAGGCATTAAGAAATAGAAAAAAAAAAATAGAAAAAAGATAGAAAAAAATTATTTATGCGCTTCGGGGGACAACGCACAATGACGACATAAATTTTCATCAAAAGGGGCAGTGAAATATTAGAAGGAAAAAAATAATACAAAATAGTTAGTTTAGCTCGTCCCAGTTGCTGCTGCTGGTGCTGTCGCTGCCTCTGCCACTGTCGGCGTCGCTGCATGTTTACCAGCGTCAGCAAAGCATCGCAGAGGCAGCAGACGGCGAAGAGGAGCAGCCACTGTGCCAGACAGCCGCAAATAGAGGCAGAGCGCCAAAACGCCTGACGTAAAATGATTTATAAGCTATACAATAAACATGACTACACACAGATACGCACACACACACACACATATACACACACACACACACACACACACATATACACACACATACATACAGAGTCATATGCATGCATTCAGCTTGTGTCCACTGCACTTTTATTAATAAAACTGTGAAAGCAACTCAAATGAACGACAGGCAGATACCCTGCACTTAGTTCTTAAGCGCAGCTTTGTTCCTTAGGATTTTTACTTACAAAACTGACAAAGATACAGACTTGAAGATACTCTGTAATCTTGTAAGTAAAAATTATGTTTAATCTCGGTTTTTCAGGTTCATTTTCTAGTTCGATCAAATGCCTAAAATTTCCAAGTTCACTTTTTTTATGTAGTGTTATACTTCGCAAATGTAATATACCCCTTTCAGTTATTTCCTAATGGGTATAGAGCATAAAAAATATTACAAAAAATAGCAAATTAAGTGGGTGTAGTACTATTTATGAACAGGTGTTCTTTAAGAGGGAGTGAATAGTTTTCATTACCAGCGCATTATGATAAAAATATCAAGGTTTGGAGGGAAAAATCCAGATAAATATTCGCGTCTAGAAAGATTTATGGAATTCTCTTTCAATGCCTTGGAATTCTTATTATTATTAATCTGCTTTAAGAAATTATTTTGAAAGCAAAAAGGAAACTGAAACTCTTCAGAAAAGAAACAGATTTGGTGGGGAATTTGGTTCGAACATTCCAGAATTTGGTTCATGGTTTAATTTAGATTGAAAATTGAACCGGTTCGAAGATTTCCAGGCAGAGCTCAAATCAAAATCAAAGGAATAAATTTCACAATTCATTGAGGAGTGAAACAAATAATATTTACACAGCGGCTTCGCTAGTTTGCTCGATTTATTTTTGGCACTACGAGTATTACGAATAGTATTATGAATACTCGTATTCGTATTCGTATTTGCAGTTGCATTCGTATGCGTTTCTTTTTTGATATTATGGTCAAGAGGCAGCTGAAGGAACTGCAAGAAGAGATGACAAACCATGACGCCAGCGACGCCATTAATCTAAATGCAAAATGTTACAGCAGTTGCACGGATTATACGAATTTATATTATAGACTATATATATATATATATATACCGCCCTCCCCCTAAAAGGGGCAGGAAGAGCACGTCATCATTCGTTGTTGTCGTAAGTTGGCCCAAAGCAAATCGCTTGAACTTGAAAATTGTACAGCCGAGAATGAGGGAAAGTGTTGATGAATTGCGTCAGAATATAGAGCATATTATGCAGATATATATATATATATTTGTATAGGTATATTTTGCACTATAAATATATAGATATATTTTATTATATTTGGTCACCACGTGCTGATGACGTAGCCCACAAGTGATGCTGATGAGACAGCATCTCTTGTAAGCGTATGTAAAATAATCACGAGTCATTTTCGGCTGCTGCTGTTTCTGCTTATTGTTTTTATTTCTATTTTTTTCAATTTTTTCTGTTTTTTGCTATTTTATTTAAATTTATTTCGTTTCGGTTTCGGTTTGGCTTTTAATATTGCTTTTGGCGTGTGAAACTTTGTTGTTGCTTTTTTTCCCCCTTTTCTTTTTCCTGCCAACTCATACGCCCCTTTTTGAGCAGCCTCCCCAATTGCATTTCAACATAATAAAAATAAAAAAAAACTATGATCAAATATATTGAAATTTTTCGTCCATCAAAAGGCAAATTGATCAAGATAAATGATGGCAAAAAAGAGATGCGAATCTAATATTTGAATATCCATCTATCTATCCAGCTATCTATCTTTTTTTCTTCATTTTTTTGGAGCTTCTTCTGCCCTGCCCGGGCCTGGCTATTGTAATATTATTTGCACGATTTATTCATGGTTGGTTTTTTGTTGTATTTTGAGATATTCCCTGTCACAAGCGGGTATATTGTTTATTGTTTTTTTTTCGCTGGTCTTTTTCCTCTTGTTATTCGAAGGGGCCATAGCTCAGGGCATATAAGTAGTTTACACCGGTTTCTGTTATCTGCAAGACCAGTAGTCATTTTTTAGCCTTTTTTTTTGGGTCTTTGGAGTTTTATTAATTGAGAGATTCTGGCGCGAAAATGGCACAAATATATTTGTTTATATTTATTTTATATTATGCCATAATAGCTGGCTATAAATAATTTAGAGTTTAGTTATAAAAGTCTAGCTTCGAAGCGTCGAAGATTATATACCCTTGCGTACTGAAAATTGTTGTTTATTTTGACCGATTATTCCCATTAAAGCTATAGCAAGCCGATTCGATCTTAGTGATCTTCCGTCAGCTATAAATACTCGATTTGATAGTCTTAAATCAAGATATCTGATGGAACAAAAAACTTTTCTATGGCAGCTTTGTATATGATATAGCTATCAGGCAGACGGACAGACAGACAGATGGACTCTTGGACAGACGGCATGTCTATTGCGGCTCAAATCACTGTTCCGTTCCATATGTGTTATTGAGCTTCTTTACGGAGTCCCTTCCAATACATTTTCATTAGAAAAAATGCTGAAATTGTTCATTATTTTCACATTTCCCATTAATTTCTGGTATCAACTGTTTGTAGCCGACATTGAATAAACAAATAAATAAATAAAGCTGGCTAAAATGTAAGCTATAAATTGTTATAAAAAATATCTTATGTCATTATTTAGCTTTATTTTATTCACTCGTAGAGTTAGTACTTCAAATATTTAGCTATTTATTGCCTTTGGCTTGGCTTTGGCTTTTTGGAACATAAATCACAATTTTTGCTCTTCATTTTCACACCTCGAAAGAAACCACAAAAATTAATGAAAAAAACGAAGAAAAAGAAAAAAAGAAGAAGCATATTCCAGTGCGGCTTAGCTAATGATTATTATCGACTCTGGGCGACTGCCTAATTATTTGTGTTGATTTATGCGAATTTTTTATAAGCAATGTAGAGGTATATATATATATTTATATATATATATATATCGAAGGTAGAGACAGGGTTTAGACATTATTATCAGCTGGGCTTGATGGCTGGCACACAACATTCAACAGCAAATCAAATATGAAAATTCAAAGATTCATAGCCAGGTCTACACTGAGAAAAATAAGTTAAAAGTCATATTTAAAATGTGTTAGACAGTCAAATGTTGAGTTCAGTATTTTTGTATTCAAATTAAATTGAATACTTTTGGCTCCTTTTGAGCAGGGCTTAGCAGACTTTAGCCTTTCTTTTTTATATTAAAAAATATTTCAAACATTTTTTTTCACTGTGTAACCTCTTCCATGGCGTATCGGCAACGGCGTCCAGTTTTCAGTCTCAGTTTCAGTTTCATTCGCTGTGCAGCCAAACAAAAGAGAGTTGTTGCTCTTTTTTTTTTTCTTTGTAAGACAAAAACAAATAATGCGAATCAACCTTAATGACGTAATAATTATGGCTGGAATCGCTTGTTTTTTTGTTTTTTCTTAGATTTTATTTGATTTTTATTTTATTTTCTTTATATTGATTGTATACGTTTTGTTAGCCATTAATTGGCGTTGCCGGTTGCAATACTTCAATGAGCTCTTCAATTGGTTCACACGCTGCTGCAGATGTCATTTTGCTTTTTATTTATATTTTCTTTTATTTTTGAGCGTAATTCCTAACGGATTTTTATCTAAATTTAAAAAAATAGATTTTTTTTTTTAATTTTAAACAATTGACGCATAATTAGCAGCGATTTTGGCTGGGAAACTTTGAGCAGTGATGGCCAAAAATGGCATAAAAATCCTTGTTAATTTAATTTTTAATTAATTTCTTAAAATTATTTAAATTTTAATTTATTTTATAGCAATTAATTATCTAAAAATATGAACAAATTCAATTGCCCACTTTTTCGTTTCACACATTTTCTTGGGCTAAAAATAGATACAGATCTAACCGGAAAAAGGCTAAAATGACAGCGCTGTCTGTGTAGACCAAGAATAGACTGAGACCTGCTCGTTGTTCCTGCAACGAATGCAATTATTTGTCTATTTTCTAATGGCCCAATCGATTCCGCATAGTTTTGTGTTTTGATTTCGATTTCAATTTAATTGCAATACTATTTACTATATATATATATATATATATATAAATTTGTATTTATATATTGGCTGGCGAGGAGCGAGTGCAACGTCCTCAGATCACGCGGCTATATCACATACTTTGGCATGCCAAGAATTAGCTGCTTAATTCCGATATATAATCGGATATATCGGAGCGGGCAGAGAACCAGAGAGCCAGCCGAGGCCAGGCCACAGTATGGGAATGCATTTTGAGGCGTCGCCAGAGTTCATCTATCAGGTTTTAGTCAAGTGTTGTTTTAGCCTTTTTTCTTCGTTATTTTTGATATTTTTTTGGTTTTTTTATGTTGGCTGTTGGTCAATTTTGGCTGCTGATTTGGCTGCTGGCGGCGCATATGTAAAACCTTAATTTGAAACTGATTGGATTGTTAAGCCGTTGCCGTTGCTGTTGTTGGCCTGTTGCTGTTGGCTGTTACCTCGTTTCGTTCAGAAAAATTATTTTCATTTTTTTTCATATTTTGATTTGTTTATTTCTTAATTTTGCACTGCTGCACTTGATGAGCTGATGCATGAAAAAGGCGTTCAAAATGAATGCTCAAAGTCAGAGACAAAGACAGAGGCTATCCCAGGGTTTAACCATCAAACTCTCATCATCAGCTATGGACTAGTTGATGCGCTATTCCTTCTTTAGAAAGAAAACTGATGGGACGCACAGACAGTTGCTTTTGGCTATATCAACTTGCTTGCCTCCTTCAAAGTATTCTAAAGAAAGGATGTATTATATTATAAAAAGGATAATAAAATAGTTGACTAAATGATACTCTAATCGCACTACATAATATTAAGGATCAAACTGAATATTTCGCATCAAAAATACATTTTTATTCTGAAGAAAAGAAGCTAGTTTCCAAAGCCGATTTTCTGAACATTTTGAACCCCATCAAAAAATAATATTTTATATAAATTGTACTATACAAAAAGCTATAGAAATACCAATTTTCTAACTGAGCCGCGTTTATTCTTTCAGCATTATTTCAGCTGTGAAATGAACGTCTAAATTAAAGTTACACAACAAACAAATTCCAATACGACATTTTTGCTGTTGCTTTTTTATATATTTTTTAATCAAAAGTTCCAATCAACTTTGTATAAACAAGTTAGAATTAAAACAAGAAAATTACCAATAAGAAAATTAAGAAAAAATTGAAAAAAAAAAAACGATGCGTGGCAACAACAAATTTGTTGCTTATTTTATTTTACTATTTTAATTATTTGCGCCTGAAAAAAAAAGCTAAAAACCTCTGAGAAATCATTAAAGAAGCAGCAGCAGCAGCGGCAGCCACAGATAACAAGTTACCCGCTTACCTGCTTACCTCTTCCTTTCCCAATCTGCTGATTTTGGTGTTGTAATGTGCGCCCAAAACAACCAAAAAAAAAGAAAAATAAAAATATGTTTCTTAATACTAGAAGATTGTGTTGTGAGCTGTGCGCCTCTTCGATTCTTGTTTGAAGGAAAATTTGCTGCACAAATTTGCTGTTGTCTTCGCTACAAAGTTTTGAACATTTTCCTAATACCCTTACAGAGGGTATTATGACTTTGTCATCGAAGGAGTCAGCTCCGAGATGCCATAAAGAGGCGAGTCGATATAGCCAAGTTCTTTCTATACTAACTAGTCGCTCAGTTTGAGCAGATGAATAAAATGCTGATAAGAAGCCTTCTTATTGTTGTATTAGTATTAGTTGGATCGAACTACTATATAATTCTATATTTTATATCCTCTATAGGAACACATAAATACTTGTCAACTGCTTCTTCCACAGACCCGGGCAAGGGTATTTTATCTTCGGTGCGCCGAGCATAGCCTTTTCTTACCAGTTTTTTTTGAAGCTTCTGCCCAAAAATATTTGTTGAATTTTTATTTGGTTTTTTGTTTTTTTTTTTAGCTTTATTTTATTGCAATTGGCTTGTTTATTTCATGTTTTTTGCGCCTAACTTGTTTGTTTGTTGTACGATTATTGTTGCAGCCGCTGCTGCTGTTGCTGAAGGTGCAGCGGTGTCTACCTGATTGACATTCCGTCAGCACGTCAGTTCGTCAGTGCGTCAGTCTGTCAATTCGTCAGTGAAGCAGACAGCTGTATGCATTGGAGCAGGGCTCTGCAGCCTCAGCAGCAGCTACACAATTTTAATCCTCAGTTTTTGACATTTTTCAAGCATTTTCCTTGCATTTGTACAATAATATCTAAATTATAATTAATTAATTAATTAAACTCATGAATTCTCTTTGATATGCACTCTAAAAAAAGCTAATTGTGTGGCATTTTTTAATATAAGAAAAGATTGTGACGCATTCGTTTCCCTACGCTTCGCTTTGGCATAGGAATATCATAAAAAAAATGTAAATTATTACTGGCTGCAAAAAAAAACTGGCTAAAATAGCGGCTAAAAACAGCCTTTTCTAGCTGTAAGCTAACTATTTTTAAACGCTCTAGAAACGCATTAACTAGCCACCCAACTAAAACCCAAATAGCACGTGCAAAAATAAAGCGCTATGGAAAAAGAAATATAAAATCGAATCCCACTACAAAGGGTCTAAATCCAAAAGGGTCTCAGAGCGGGGCTCGTATTTGGTGGCGTAATCAAATACATATAAAGAGGCATACATATATATATAAACACACATATGTGCATGTGTAAGTGTTAGCTGCTTTTTGTTCTAAACCAAAAATAGTACTCAGCCGCGTTGTGACGTCATTGAATATGTGACCAGCTGTAGGTCGGGGTCGTCGTCGTCGTCGTCGTCGTCGCTATCTAACGGTATACATATATACATATATATAACAGGAAAAGTTAAAACCCCCGAAGTGACTCGCAGCTCTCACGTTCGCGCTCTCCCGTTGCTTTCAAGGTCGTTTCGTTGCTTCTCTTCTTTCTCTCCCCCTCTCTCTCTCTCGCTCTCTCTCTCTCTCTCTCTCTCTCTGTTTTTGTCTGTCTCTTTTTGTCAGCCCCTTTTGATGATTTCAGACTTTGGCCAACAACATTCCGTTAGTCAAAGCTCTACCCCTAAGGCGCTATTGCAGTTGTATACACACCTACTTTTTGCACAGATTTTCTTTTTGTTTTTATTTCTTCTTCTTTTTCCTTTTTCCTTAATCGTTTTTATGGTGTTGCTTTAAGGGGCCTTGAAATCGTATCATATATAGAATTGATATTCTTGCCAATATTCTGCTTAAAGCTAGAAATTTAGCTATTATTTTTAATAGTAGTTGGAAATTCTCAAGCTATTTCCACTGATGAAAATTTGTTATATTTTTAAAGCAAGGTTTTTCGGTTAAATTAATTATTAATCATTTATAAGCTTAAGTTTAGAATATTCTAATTATTTTGATAATAGAAAATGCTCTATAATTTTTCAGAGAGTTTAGTTTTCTTATGGAAATTGTTGACTTGCTTCGCCTCAGCTGCTCTTAAATTGAGTTAAGAAAGAATTTCTTAAGTTTTTCTTTCAGTTTTTCTTTTAAAAAACATTTACTTTTATTACTTTTTTAAAGTGTCAATATTAAGTTGATTAACAAATCTTTTTTAATGCTTAAATTGAGAAGTTCTTTTATTAATTAGATAGCAGAAAGTATACTAAAAGTTTTTAAAATATTAATTTTTTTAACTAATAATTTGAGTGTCTATCCTTAGACAATAGGAAAGAAAGTTCACTAATTTCAATCCCAAAACTTTACTATTAAAAAAATGTTGAGGTGTAATTTTCTTAATTTATTCTAAATATAGAATTAAACGCCTTTATATTTGCTTAAATTAAAACTTTTAATTATTTAAAGCGTGTTCTCCTTAAGCTTGCTATAAATTTGTTTATTTATGACGAGCCCTTTTTCAGTTCTCTAATAAATAAAGTAAAGGAAAAGAAAGTAAATTAAAGTAATTAAGCAATAATTGCTCTGCTTAAAGCTAGAATTTTCTTGTAGCTAAAAATGCACTAAAATTATGTATTAAATTGGGTTTGTCTTGAAAAAACGCCTTAGGCTATGCAACAGAAATAATTAACAGTCTAAATTATTTATGGCGAGCCCTTCTTGTGTGCTGCTAGTATGTTATTAAATCAGCTATATATATATCTATATATATATATATATATATGTATGAAGACACGCACTTGAAAATCGTGACGTCCTTGACTATGACTAGCACACACTGAGTTCACAGCTGGCCACCCCTTTTTCCACTCTGGTGTGTGTATACAGTCGTATCCTTGGATCGATAAAGTGAGCTATGGGATACAGGACTTCTTGCAGGCGCTGCTTGTTGCCATGTCCAAAATAAAACTGATGACGTCAACGAGGAAGCGAGACAGCGCCAGTTTTGTGTGAGTGCGTAATTTGTTTTGGCTCTCTAATTTTCCTGGCTTTCGCTCTCCTTGTTCTCTCTTTTCATTAATAGCGAGCACCCACTGCGTATGCGTAATATTGCGCATACCACGTGCAGGCCACAAAACATAAACAAAGTCGTTGATATGTATGCAACTTATTTTAAAGCAAGCATATTTTAAACCTTAGATATTTAAAAAAATATTAATAAATAGTAAAGAAAGGTTAGCTTCAGCACGCCGAAGATTTCATACTCTGCTTGTAAATTTGCAGAGAAACAGACAGAATGACGGGCGGACTTAGCTATACCAACTCGAGTCGTCCTTCTAATCAATAAAATATATTTATTTTGGGATCGGAGATGCCTGCTTCGTGACCAAAAAAAGTACTTAAAGAATTTATTCATTCATTTACCTCAGACAGTCACTTTTATAACTTCTCTAATGGAGATAATCTTAGATATTTATCCATATATAATAAAAATAAATGGAAATAAAATTTAGCTATTTTATGTTATGCAATTTTCAGCTTGAATTCTTGAATTGTCGCCATAAAATATGCATACTCTTCGCTCATTCAGTGCATACCCTATAAAAGCAGCGACATGGTTCGATCATTAGTGCAAATGTAGTTTTCGTATAACAGCAGTAACTAGACAATAAAGATGCGAGCAAAAAAAGATGAAAATAAAAATAAAATAATATAAATTAAGTTAAGTATCGCTGAACACTAACAACAACGGCCAGTTTTGGCCAAAAAGCAGCTCATTACCAAGTCAAACATCGAAAATAGTCGAGAGAACAATGTGACAAGATTGTCAAATAGCGAATAGCAACAAAAAAAGAAGCATCAAGGCACTGAATCGAATCGAATCGCGAATCGAAACGCGTTCTGAATCATTCTAGTATCATATTCAGTTGACTTGTATTCGTTTGAGTATACTCATCAAATATTCAATATTAACTCAAGTTTATCTTCTCTCTGCATTCCCCTCGCTGAATGCTCTTTTTTTTCAAGTATTCTCTGCCCGTTTTGCATTTGTTTGATGTCATAAATTTCAATAAAGATGTTTGAAATTTGGAACGTTGCAACTTTTTTTTTCCTTCCATTTGTTGCTTTTGGCCAGGCAGCTATATAAATAACGGCTTTTAGAAAGAGAGAGAGAGAGAGAGAGAGAGAGAGAGAGAGAGAGAGAGAGAGAGAGAGAGTTTCTATAAGCATGTTCTTATGTACACTAAGAGAAAAAACGGAGCATCATTTGCCCCAATTCACAGTCAAATTTGAATGCCAAAATCTTTAAGCTTCTCTTCTTAAAGCTTTTACATGATTTGTGATTCATTGAAGAGACTTTTTCCTTTTTTTAATTTAAGAATTCAAGTTAATTGAATTAAATTAATAGATTTCTGCTTAAGATAAAAGAAGACCTCATAAATTTTTCATAATAAATAATGCATTTAGTTTCGTTAAGCTGCAAGGTTATGATTAATTCAAGAAGCTTTGTACTTAATCTAAAACTGCCTAACTTACTTTTTTATATAAGAAAATGCTGCTTAAAATTGTTAGATTAAAAATCAAATCAATTAAATTTTACTCCTTTTTTAAGCTTGTGATTAATCCAAGAAACTTTCCACTTAATTCAAAATTTTCTTCGTAAAAAGGGCAGTAAAGAAATCAAGCTTAAAACTTTCAGATTATTTTTCTTATGTTTATTAAATTAATGATTAATCCAAGAAAATATGTACTTAATTCAAGATTTTTTCTAATCAAAAATAGAACTAAAAACTTCTTAGTAAATGCCTTTTTTTCCTCAGTGTACATGATTATTTTTAAACATCTTTGTAGAAAGAAGTGGACTAACAAGTCTGCCTGTCTGTCCGTCTGTCCGCTCGGCTCATTAGCATCTCTTTTGTTATAATTCTGAGCAGTTTAAGCAAGTTTAATAATAATTTTCCAAACTTTTAATAATAAATTTTGTACGGAACGAACATTTCCTGCCTTAAATTTCGCCAACTAACCAACTGACCCTGGGGAGCTGGGAATATGCTTTGCTTTTTTATTGTTATTCCAGACAATAAATGGAATTAATTTTTATTTTTTATCAACGTTTTATCAAGTCTAAGAAAAAGTAGCTTTGGCTTATTTTATGGCCAGATGAAATTAGATAATCGCATAAAAAGTAGATATGCAATTCGAAACTGGCTCTGAATGACTTGCATTATGTATGACAAGGTATATCGGGTTTTTTCTTTTGTTTGCTGATAATATTCTATTCAAATTAGTGGCCTAAAAAATGACCAATTTCCAGTTATAAATAATAAAAATTAAATATAATTTATTAATTGGTTTTATGGCTGTAAGGACTGAAAAAGAGTTGAAAGAAATGCAGCTAAAGTTTAAGTTTTTATTAAATATTGAAATTAAAGTCTTATAAAATTAGATTGACAGTAAAAAATAGCTCAAATTTAATACTAAATAATTTAAAAAAAAAATACGTGTCCAATATATTTTTTATTTTGCATTAAAAACAGGATCTAATTGTGTAAAGAAACCTACGAAAAAAAGAGAGTGAAAAGGAGGACATAAAACATTTAATTAACCCTTTTAAAAAACAATAAAAGTAGAAATATATTTGTAAACAATTTACTAAAATATCTGCCAAGTCATCATCTTTATGCTTAGTTTTATGGCCTGCTCTTCAGATATCAGTTAAAAAATTTTTAATTAATTTTGTGCCGCTCTTTTTTTACGATTGTTCATCATAATATTTTTTTAAATGTATTTAGCTTTTAGCCAAAAAAACAAAAACTGCAAAGAAAAACAACAAATCACATAACAAAAAAAAAAAAAGTTGGCACTGGACTTCTGACCAGTCAACAATTAATGGCTAATAGCAAATAATTATTTAAATTAATTACAAATTTGCTTTAAACCTAATTGAATAAGCAAATGCGAGCTTAAAAAAGAGGCGCAAAGTGAATCAATTGATTATAAATTACGGTCAAAAAAAAAAAGAAGGAATTAGTTGATTAATTAATTAGACTTAAGAAAAAGATTATTTAAATTTTAATCTTTTTAGATTTCGAATTTTAAGCTTTACTTTTTAAGTAATTGCCGACAATTTTCAGAGGTTCGAAAATAGAGAAAAAAGAAATTCCTAAGAGCTAGAAAAAGTATCGAAAAAAATTCTAAGAGTAGCAACAAAAAAAGGGAACTCAAAGAGAGAGAAAAAAAAGGAAAAATGTTGAAGAAAGTTTCGGAGATCAGCAAAATAAACAAAGTCGTTTTACCTCCAAAAAATAATACCCCCAATAAGGAAAAAGAAGGGTAAAAGCGGACATCAAATTTAGATAATTTTTTTGCGCCAAGTATAGCAAAAAGAAGCAGAAAAAAACAAGTTAAAGTACAGTTGAGTTGCGAAACCTAATGATAGCCGTAGGCATAAAGCCTGCGACTGGCCTTGACAAAAATACTCATATTCTCATATTCAGTTAAAATTGCGAATTAAACGGCGATTGCAGATGCTAAAAGCCAAACTCAAATTGGATGCAACTCGAAAATGAGTATAAAAAAAATATCTATAAAAAACGACCTGAAAGTTCTCAGACTGACCAAAACGGCTGCAAAAAGTGAGCTCATAGAAGATTGGCCTGCAACTTGGCAGCAGCAGCAGCAGCAGATGCAGCTTGAGTAACCTTCACTTTTTCAACAGAAAACAAAAAAAAAAAACCAAAAATCTGGGGGAAATATGTATTCCCCAAGGTATTGTTTTGACTCCTATCTCTATCGCCGCTTTTTATATTATTTTCGCTTAATTAACTCATTCATTCTTTAGTGTATTGTGTCATCATTAAAGCCTTAATTAGCTCAAATCATTGCTTTTTTTTATGTTTACAGCTTGAGAGGTGAATGATTTGGAAAGGGACAGATATAGCTAAACTCACTGGGGTTTTGAGTTAACAAAATAGATACAGATCGGTTCGCAATCTTTAAAGCTGTATACCAATATAATTGTCTTAACTAATAAGTACAGTATTTGCACCTTTTTTATCTTTGTTTTTTGTTAATTTTTGTGTTTTCGCATCGATAGTTAGCGATAGTTTTAAGCCAATAAATCGATATTTTGGAATGCTTCTCCGTTGAAACGACTCACATGCTCCTATTGGCAATCCTTGATCCTAATGGTAGTAAATATATATAATAAATAATTCCTAGCTCAGTTTTTCTTTTGTTTATATGTCTTATTATTGTGCATAATATGACTGCCAACAGATCGATAAATTCGGTATTTCTATCGATAGCATGCTAAACATCGCTAGGACACTCCAAATAATTCGTTATATTTCTATATATCCTAAGAGCTTGTAGTATTCTTTCCTTTTTTGAATATTCTTTTCTATAAATACAAATACCGATCGATAAATTCGATATGCCTATCGATAGCATGCCAAACATCGGTAGGACACCCCAAATGATTCCTTATATTTCTATAGATCTTCAGAGTTTGTAGCATTCTCTACTTCTTCGATATTCTTTTGTGTGCTTTGCCCTTAACTTTGCCTTTGCCAATTAAAGCGACTCACATCCTCCTACTGAACTCTTTGGCAATCCCTGATCCAAATACCTACAATTTTAGCCTTAGCCTCAAGAAAACAAAAGCAAGCCCAGTTTTTTTCAGTTTCAGTTCTCAGTTTTCGTATTCAATTTGTTAGACCTTTTGGCTTTCTGACTTGCCTAGTTAAATCTGAGTCGGAATAATCGAACTTTGTTGTATGACAATTGCCAGCTTGGAATATCAGAGAGTTTCAATTCAATTCGATGAACGATTTGAACTGTGGTAAATTCTTTTGTCTGCTTTGATCGTTGTTTAACATTGAACTTTTTAGTGTGCAACCAAACGACATATACTAGCTGCAGATACAGATACAGATACATTTATATCTGTAGCTACAGAGAGTTAATTCCCACAGCATCGAATGATTTATGGCTGAATAAAATGTGAAGAAAAAAACGTATGTAAAAAGGCATTTTGTCTAACTATCTATCTATCTATATACGATAGCCATTCGATAGAGCATTGCGGATCTAACGGATGAAACAAGAACCTTGTTGTGCATTTAACACGCCACTCGATAACTCGGAGGTAAAAAAAACCTCTATAAACTCTATACACACCTCCGTAGACATCGCCAGCAAATAAAATAAAATACTATGAATTATGGGGCAAGTTTTCTGTTGATTTCTGTTTTATTTTTCCGCTCTTTCTGCCAATCAACATAATCGTCGTCGCTTCGTCTCTCTTTTTATATATATATATATATATATATATCTGGCGATCACTTGCCGGCAATTGTGCATCGATCAAATGGAAAAGACCTTCAGAGTTGGCCAAAAAAACAAAACAACAGGAAAAAATCAGTTAAAATAAAAGAAATGCGTGCCAAACTTGGCCAAACAAAGTTACAACGCTCGAAGGTTCAACAAATTTTTTTCTGGCAGACCAATTAAAAGCAAATTGTTGGTTATACACTGAAGAAAAAACTATAAAATTAATTATTTTATATAAAATAAAATGTTTATTTGGAAAGTGTTAAGAAAATGTTCGCAGCTGGCAGCAAAAACTTGAGCAATATTTTGAGTTACTAAATGAAATACTTTCAAGAAAATGGCAAGCTTTTCTGGTTCAAAAGTCAGTTCAAATTTTAAAAGATAGTTTTATAATTGAAGTAAAAATATTATATATAAATTATTAATATAATATACCTCTTTAAGATAGAGCCAAACATTGGGGTGAACCAAAACTTGCGCTGAAAGCCAAGGAAGAGTTGTGACTGAGCTGAAGCACCTATAAGACGAGCTCAGCAATATTTTATTTACAACTCTTTAAAATAATTGTTTTTATATAGAAAACCACTAAAAAACAACTAAAAAAATTATATTTAATGCTCAAATTGAGCTTTGAAAAGATTCTTCTATATAGAATTTCAGGAACTGTCAGATATTTGAGGGATAAACTTTCTTTCCGTGTGGCTTACTGCGGTTTCAGTTTCGATATCCATTCGGATTCCGATTCGGAATCGGTTTCGATTTCAGATTCGAATTGGGATTCGTTTCTCGCGTGCTGTCTACCAATTGCCACAGTGTCTTTTTTACAATTAGCATAAATTAAAATTGGTTTACGGCGCAACATTTGCGCGATGACACACTGCAATTTCTGAGACGGAGACGGCGACAGAGACGTCGACTGGGCTGGCTAATGATGAGAGTAAAAGTGATAAAACCGGTTCGAATTGGACGCGCTGAATTCTATTTAAATTCTATAGTTAACCGCTAAAATTTATGACCACGCCGAGCAGCAGCGCCGAGCCGATCTTAGAATCGAACGCAGCTTCTAATCGTGCCATATAAAGCGCAGACGACGACTGAATAAAAACAGCAACAATAATAAAAAATAGCAGCAACAAAAAACAGCAACAACAAATAACAAAGTAATATTAACACACAACAAAAAAAAATACAATAACAACAAGAACCAAATTTAAAAGCACTTTGCGCATGCGCTGCGGCACATCTCTTGAAATACCCTGTATAAAAAATGCTACAAAAAAAGGTATATGCGCTCATGATGGAAGAAGATATAAAAAAGTATAAAAATACATACTTATATATGTATATTTTATATGAAATTATATATGTCAATCCATTTTTTTAGGCTCTCTTCTAGTCCAAAAAGTTGTTCATATTTTTTCTGAAACCTTAAAAAACGAAACCTTTTTTTAATCGTTTGTTTATATAAGTAGTTTTAACCCATTAATATTGGTATGAAGTTAAAATATATATATTTTTTATTTTTTAATCAAAAATGATTGTCTTAAAGAGTTCAATAAAATCTTGAGCTTTTTATTTAAGCTTTAAAAAGCTTTTCAAAATTTCTGTTTCGGCTTAAATTCTTTTTATATTTGCCATTGTCAGTTGCACAATTTTCAGCTATATATGTAAAGCATATTTCGCCTAGGGTATCTACTAGTCTATCATTTTAATAAGCTACTTTTTTTTTTGATTCTTGTTTTGTTCCATAACTGTGCTTTGCGTTTTTAAATGTGTGCGTGAATCTTTTTTTTTTTTTTTGGTTTTTTGTTTTGCTTTCGTTTGAGTTTGTGCTGACCAGTTTGAATGCCGCTAATGCGGCGAACAAATAAAAGATTTAGATACTCGCACATCGCACAGAAATCTACACAAATCTACACAAATCTACAGAAATCTACAGAAAAAAAAGCGTTGATTTGACTAAATTTAGCACAAGTTGCTAGCCGCTGCATCAAAGTGTAATCAATTTTGAAGTCGTTTGCTGCCTGGGAAATTGTTTTGCAGAGATGATCAACAGGTTTTGTTTCGAATTGACCATAAGTTTTTACTCTTATTCCTATAATTTTAACAGCTTTATTTTGCGAAGAATCTGTGTAGATTTTCTTAGTGCTCGCTGAGCTGTCAAGAGGCTATTTCATTTTGCACAGCTGTCAAACAGAGTTTCAGGCATTTTTCAAGCGTACAAGTTGGTTTTTTAATTTCTAAAAAATTAGTATAGCCAAATAAATGGATAAGCTAATTAAATTGAATTTAATTTAGAGCTTGACTGAATTAAATTTAATAAAATTAAGAGACGATTGAATAAGGTAGAGCTAACATAATGCTTAGAAAGGTCTTTCGTTAAATCCTTACAGACCTTTCAGTCCTTCCAGACCTTCCAGTCCTTGCAGCCCTTTCAGTCCTTCCAAAGTTTCAGTCCTTTTAGTGCTTCCAGTCCTGTCAGTCATTCCAGTGTCTCTAGTCCTTTCAGTCCTTTCTGTTCTTTTAGCCCTTCCAGACCTTTCAGCCCTTCAAGACCTTTCAGTCCTTCCAAACTTTCAGTTCTTCCAGTCATTTTAATTCTTTTAGTCTTGTCAGTCCTTCCAGTGCCTCTAGTCCTTTCAGTCCTTCCAGTTCTTTCAGCCCTTTCACACCTTTCAGCCCTTCCAGACATTTTAGTCCTTCCAAGCTTTCAGTCCTTTCAGTTATTCCAGTCCTGTCAGTCGTTCCAGTGCCTCAGGTCCTTTCAGTCCTTCTAAACCTTTCAGTCCTTTCACTCCTTCCAGAAGTAATGATCAGAAAGGAGAAGAATTCAAACAATATATCTTTAGACTTTGCGGTTGAAGGATTAAACCCCCAAAAACTCAGCTGAAATCCTAAAAGCCAGCTTTTTTCATACAGCAGAAATTTGCTTGGCTGCGAATACAAATTAATTGTGTAATTAAAATTGCAGTTAGAGCTCTCTTCACCATTTTAGCCAAATATTCACTGCGAAAAACGCATATGGCCAAAAGAGGGGGGGAACAAAAAATCTTTGGCTTCATCTTCAGCTCCAACTGCAGTCGCAAGTGCAGTTGCTTCCTCATCGTCCTGGCCGAAATCGTGACTTGTCTGGTGCCGTGAAATCAGTTTGCGATCTTTTCACTGCAATAATGCATATTAAAATGCCACGCTAATTGTTATTATAGCCAACCCTTGTCTCCCTGCCTCCCTGTCTCCTCCCAGCCAGATACCCTGTAACTGTGTTGCTACTGGCCGGCAATTAAGTAATAGACACAAATAGACAAACATTTTTTTTGTTTTTTAGCCAAGCAAAGGTGAGTCTTGGTCTTGCGTGTTGCCGCTTGTTGTTGCAACAATAAAAAGCAACAACAGCAACAACGACAATTCAATGGACAAATTTTTATGCACAAGTTGCTGGCGGAATCTCGCTTCTTTCCTGCTATATAGAGGCGTCTCTATCGTTGTCTCTGCCCATTAATTATCGCTAAAAAAAACCAACATAGTTAGCAGTGCCTCAGTGCCAGAGATGTGTGGGTGAAGTAGTCGACTCTTCTCTGACTCCGCGACTCCTCAACTCTTCGACCTGTAATGAAAATAAATACAGCGTTAATTTGGTACACTCAGCGAAAAAGTGCAGAGAAACGCACTTAAAATAAGTAGCAGCAATTTAAAAAAAAAAAAGCTAAAAATGTGCCTCGAACTGAGCTCTAGATTTTCTCTGAGGGAAATATGCTTCGAAATATTAAGAAATATTTTAATAACTTAAAGACTTAAAACAAGTGAAAATCGCACTTAATTCATGAATCAAGAGATCAAAAATTAAAGCAAAATTAGTTAGAATTTACCTAGAAATCAGCAGAACTTTTAGTGATAAAATATTTCAAATTTAAGTATTAAAATTAAGAGAATCACAAATATTTAAATTGGACTTTAGAGCTGCCTTACAATGTTTATTTTCTGAGTGTAATTCTGTTAACATTTGTATAGAAGCTGTTAGCTTCTAATTCCTCGCTGCTGCCTCTAAACAGTTGCCATTAATTTGTAGTGTAGTGTATACACCTATATGAGCCATAGGAAGAGGAGGCTCTTGTCTAAGATTTGTTGATAAAACAGCAACTGAAGCTGTGAGAACTTGCAGCAGAATTGAAAGAAATAAAATTTAATTTTTAAACAAAAACTTTAATTTAAATTAATTGGAATATTTAGGGCTGGTTCTTGAGATACCTGAATTTTTAATCAAATTTTATGAATGTTTTTAGATAAAGTTTTTTTAAATTAAATTGATATATTCTGCTACAAAATAACCCTATTAAATCGCCCATAAAATATGCAATTTTTCATTAATTTAATTTCCAACATTTTCCTTTGCTTGACAAATTTAAATAATGTTAAATTAAGGATAATTTTGAGGGGGTTTTTATGTAACACAGAAATTAGGTGAAACGAATTAATAGTTTCTATAATTTATTGCCCAAGGATAATGTAACTTTCGTAGCAGTGAGCTTTTTGTAGGCGCGCTGTCACGATGCTGCCCTGCACAAATGCTGGCTTGTATGATGGCTAAGACAATGGGGCGACCCCTGCGAATATATTCGCATAATAAAACAATTATGGCAACTTGCTTTGGGCGCATTTCAAGCATTAAGATCACATAAAAAGGCAGCATGGCAAGACCTTTGAAATACGAATATCGATGGCAAAGTCGTAGAAAAAGACAAAAATTTATCACACCTTAGTTAACCCCCGACGACACCTCAACAAACAGAAAAAACCAAAAAAAAAAAAAGACGGGCCTTTTATGCCTTCGTGGAATGTGCCTGAAGAATTGAGCTGCGCTGCGCGGCGCTGCTCTGCGCTTACACTGACTGCAATAAGTTAATAGTTCGATTTTAAAGAAGAAAAAAAAAAACCCAAAAAAACTAGGAGAAGCGACTCAAACTAAGCCAAAAACTTGAAGACTGACAATATGCTCGGCACAACAACCAACAACCAACAACCGACAACCGACAAAAACAAAGCTCGTCTAATGGCTAAAACTGTGAGCTTGGCTTTTGGGTGCGTTCCGTGAACTCCACGATGTTTGTGTGTCAGCCGGCTTACCAGACAGACACCAACAACGACACCAACAACCAACAGCAACAGCAACAGCAACAGCCAACAGCAACACCAACAACGACACCAGGCAACAACAAACAAACAGCAACAACAACATTGCTAATGATGTAGCCACAGTTTGGCCACATTATGATCATTCACACGATCATAATGAAGTTTCCTCAGCGTTTTGCCCACAAAAGTTTTGATACACAGTCAAAAAAGAAAAGGTGTTCAGAAATCGATAAATCTAACACATTAATTATTTTTATGCTTCGTTTTTTATGAGCTAAAAATGAATGAAATTATATACTTCTTTTTTTGAAACAAAAAATATATTTATTAACAATTTTAGTGACTTTTCTAAGACTTTTTATACAGAAAACTGTATATTTATTTTAATCTAAGATTCCTTTGCAGGACTCTATATAGAATATGAGAGAAAGTAAATATCCTTCAAAATTAGTTTTTTAGGTGCAGAAAAAAATTGGCAAAAATTTAATAGCCTTTGCTTGAGTCTAGATAAACGAAATTAGTGTTTTCCTTTTAGTATCCTAAACTAGATTAGTTAATAAATGAAATGCCAACATTTTTTTGCTGTGTAGCGCTTTGGGGTGCCGGTGCTTCGTGTGCTTCATTATTGATTTAATAACCGTCTTGAAGACACGTTTAAACTGCAGTCAAAGCGTGTGCAGCAAGTTGAAGACCGAAGACCGAAGACTGAAGATTGTAGAGCCCAAAGCCCGAGCTTGAGCTCGAGCTCGAGCTGGAGCTGGAGCTGTTGCCATGCCTAGGATGATGCCATGAATTCCACACCATAGCAAAACAGAGTTGTAAGCACATCCATGAAAATTTAAACCATGCCATGAGATCTAATGTGATGTGATGGCTTTTGGGATGGGATGGGATGGGATCGGATGATGTGCTTAGTATTAGTATAAATATATATATATACATATACATGTGTATTTGTATGGGAAGTGGGATGTGGAGTGATGATGATCATGTTTATGTGCCTTTTTTTGTATAATAATAATCTTTATAACTGCTGTGGCTACAATGCAAAACACAAACACACGAAGCGGGCGAATAAATGTTTATAACGGGCCAATATATATATATATTTATATATATTTATACCTATATATATATATGGGCACTTACCGATACATTAGGTAATTTTTGGCTGTATGCAATAGCAAATTGTGTGGGCGTCTCGAGCTGGCCTTTGCTTAGCCGTAAATACACTCGATGAAAGTGAAAAAAAAAAAATAAATTAAATGGGCTTCAAAAATGCACATTAAAAGAAAACCGTCAATAACAATTTACACACAAAAAATTGTTAAATGACTAAAAAATAATATGAGCTAATAAGTTTCGTAAATTTTTTCAACTTTCTATAAATTTCAGCTGGTTTTCTAATGGCTGAAAAAGTTAGAAAAAAATAACTTTAAAATTAGCTTTTAATCAACTATTAAAAGGAAAAAAAATCCGCCAAAACTTTATAGCTAAAGTCAAAATATTCCCTTTAGCATAATATAATTAATAACATAATATATAATTAATTATACTTTTTACTAGGCTCAGTTCTTATCAAGCTTTATACAGCTCCAATTATTTTGATTGAATATATTTCATAGCTTTTCTTGCTGCCTGTTTTGGTTGAAAAATAATGTTTGAATATTTTCAAAATATTTAAAAAAGCACAATAAATTTAAAACTATTTAAAAAGTGCTACAAATTTTCATAAAAATATTTAAAATTCTGTTTTTTTTTAGCTCAAAAAAGACAACAGGTACAACAATTAAAGCTGAGCATCTGCCCGCCGCTAGATGGCAGCACTTTAGTCTTTTGTTAAAGGTGGAAGAACGAGAAAGAGCAGAAAAACGAATATAATTTCATTGGGGGGCTGAATGCATCTGTAAGATACAAAACTCAAATTTAGATATGCAAAAATAACAATTTCGTTGGTGCGCCGCACACTAAATCAAATCTTCATGAGGCGCGCTGCCTCAGACTCGGAGTCTCAGATACTGGGAGACTCTTGGAGACTTACTGACAAATATATGGGTTAGGCTCAATTTGCGTCCCAGCGCTGAGGTTGAATCTAAAGCTGAAGCTGTTGCTGTAGCTGAGACTTTTTTGGGTTTGGGTTGGGGGGCTGGCTGGCTGGCTGTGCATCTCACAGATACCCCAGACAAAGCATTATTGGGATTTTAATGCTTGTTGCCTTTGGGTGTTGTTGTTGTTGTTGTAGTAGCTGCAACCTGCTGGGAACTGCGCTCGCTTTGTTCGGCTCTGGTAATCGATTTGGACCCCAGCCCCAGCACCAGCACCAGCCTGAGAGATCCGCCTCACCTCCTCCACACTCTTTAATATATCTGCCTCTCCCGATCTTAGCAATTCGGATCTGTTTGCTTTTTCGAACGAAAGCGAAAACCGAAAACCGAAACCGAAACGTGCACTTTGCAACAATGAGTCGACGTCTGAAATTAACACTAATACGTATACGTGATATCTGGGAGTACGAGTAGAAGTTTTGTGGGTGGATCCATAGATACTTACGCGCACTTAATAGCTCTATAAGGCAGTTCCAGCTAGTTGTTGCTCAGCTTATATATGTTTTTTAAATTGAGAGTTTATTTTACATGTTTTCAGTTTAATTTTATTCAAATTTTGTATACCAGTTTCAAAAATTATCAAAATATTCTCTGAGAGTCTTTAAATGGAGCCAGATGTGTTTCAACTTGGCAGAATTTATAACTATTTTGTACCTGTTTAGTTCAAGCCTTAATAAAAAAATATACTGCCTGAACCCAAACCCGAACCCGAACATGAACCTTGTCTCCAGAGCCCCCATCCGAAAGAAAACCTTTTTATTACTAGCTTAATTTTTGAGAATATTTGTTTTATGAACCACCCTCGCTTAAGATATTCGCATGATCACTTGCATGTTTTCATAGCTTTTTTATAGCTAGCTGATATTTTTCTAGAGGTTTTCTGTTTTTTGTTTTTGGCAACAATGTAGCCGCTGCAGAAGAAGTTGAGAAAAATCAAAAGAAACCAAAAAAATTGTGTCAAATTTTTATTTATTTGGCTGGGCAGCTTCCCACCCGCTCCCAGGCAGCTGCACCTTGTTTTCTTAGCTGATTTCGGATGCGCTTAGCAACCTGGCCAAAAGAAAAATCAGAAAGAAAAGCTTTATTCATACTGGTAATTATGTAAGCGGCGTTCCAAAACTGGCAGCTTATTTATCTTTGTCTCAGCCATGTCAATCAGGCGGCAGCTCACCTCGACGTTGATGCAGTGCAGTCTGTGCACCTTTGACCTGACGCTGCCGAAGCTCTGCCGCTGCCTTTGCCGAGATCTCAGCTTATTCCCCAGCCTTTGGCTTAATCTCTGCCTCAGAGCTCCAACCAAATTTAAGCCAAGTTTGGCTTAAGATGCAAATTAGACACTTAAAATATGTATAAACTTTAATGGGAGTCTTCTGGCCAATAATATTGGTAATATTCTACAAATGAATAATAGAAAAATACAAAATTTATGGCTATGCAACTATGTAGATAATTTGTTAAATACAATTAACTTCCATGATATGAATGATAGAATAGCAAAACTTATACTGAACTCTAGAAAAATCCTCCCACTTTCTGATGCTTCCATTCTCTCCACAAAGAGTGGAATTTAAACAATTTTTAAACCAGAAATTACCTAGAAAAATAGCAGAAAATTGGCTAAGAATCTATCTAGAGATATTTTCATACTCTTACCAGAAAGTAAGAGTAGATTTATACTTTGGTTTTGGCCATTTAGAACTGGTTCCCTTGGGTTAAACCGCACTGCAGCATGTGCTGGTCGTATCTAGAAATGATATAACACTTTAATTTGAATTAAACCAGTTTAGAGACTGATCTTAACTGGGCAGATGCAGCCGACAGATGGACGGGCGGACAGAAGGTTGACACCTAACAACTGAACGGTAAATCTTTTATTAGAATTTCATGCAAATTTTTTGGAAACAGACTGAAAATAGCATTGCGAATCGGCGGCCTGCAGTTGATTTTTATGAATCCGCTTTTTGCATAATGCGGCAGCCTACATAGTATATAGACAGGCTACACTCAGAGAAAAAATCATAGAATTAGTTGCCTAAATTAAGTATAAAAGTATTAAACTTTGAAGCCTAAAACTGAGCTGGAAACTCACCTTATAAACACCTTTTTCTAGACGGGAAACTCTCGAGATATTCTTGAAAAATCTAAAAGTTTTCATGGAGCAGGAAATTTACTGGTCAATGCAAGTTTTTGGCATAAATATTGCAAAAGGAGCTGGCTCAAATCAAGCTTCATCTTAACTAAGAAATTTAGAACCACTTTAAGTTTGTTTGGCCTCCTTTTTTCGCTGAGTGTATATATAGCTCAGCTGAGACGATGACCAAGTTCCAGAGCACATTGCTGTCAAGTGGCAAAGCCAAAGTATTGGCCAATATACTGACACATGCGGACTGTGCAGGCGGCGGGGAGGGGGGGACGGAGGGGATACCCGGTTGGAGGAATTGCAGAGGAGCTGAGCGGACTGTGCTGGGTCAACTGGTTGGTTAAGATGCGCTCACGCGCTTATTAACTGACTTCAATCCTCTCAGATGGCCAGCTCCGTCTCCGGCTTCGTCTCTGGCTATGAAATATTCAAGATGGCCTTCAAAGCGTTTTTTTTTTATGTTTTTTATTTTTGCAGTGATTAAAAAACGATGACGCCGTCGATGTCAATGTAGAAAATACACGGCGAGAAATAAAGAACAATTATCGCTGTTCATTAGTTAAATATATCGATTACTTTACAACACTTTGAAGCATAATAAAATCAATGTGCAGCCGTAAAACAATGCTGTTGGGAGTACTGTTTTATGACTGTTTTTATTATATTTTTTCTCTCCGTGTAGATGCAGATGTTAACTTATGTCTCTGCGGCTTACTTAGCATTTAAAATGGCCTAAAGACATTCGTACATTCATATGAATTGTTGCGACAATTTTTATGTTTTTTCTTTTTTGGCCAGTGAAACTGGAAACTCTTTTTGACTCATGCGAGCAGCTCGCTGTTCTTTTTCTGCAATTTACAATATTGAAACTGATATTTATATATCTGATATCTTATACAGATCTATCTTATATTTTATATCTTGCTGATGCCGCCAACACTTTAGCTGTTTAACTTTTTTGACCTTTGTAAAAGCTACCAAAGATTTCAGGCTTAGTTCTTGATAACAGAAATTGGTTTAGTTTTTGGTATGTTTAAGGAAATATATTAAATTGCCTATAAGCAGCTGCTTAATTAAATTAAAATTAATTAAATAAACGCAGAATTTAGAAAAAGTTTCTTGACAACTTAAACGAAGGTTTGCAGCTTGCTATCCTCAAAGCTTTGTCGAAAACTTTGAAGGCTTTCAGCCTTGATAAGCTCAGATTAGAATTAATTATTCACTAGGAATTTCCGAATTTTATTTTTATTCTTTTTCCATATTTACTCATATTTATTACAGGTCTTTGGGGTTTACAGATAATTTGCAATTGTCCGAGCAACGTTTACCACAATAATAAATATTTAAATTTAGAGGCGTATACGTAATTTTAGCTTGTTTTTAACCAACATTCGTCTGCTTATCTGTCATATCTCTTGAAATAAATGAAACTTCATAAACATACCATTAAATTCATAGATTTCAATATTATATTGCTTGCTTGGGAGTCTGCAGAGTTTTTCTTGATACTTTTTATCTATAGAAATTAGTTATAAGTTGGCTAGAAAAAACAACTGCCAAAAAAAACCTCATTCAACATATTCATTTCCTAACGTGTCTTCGCCTTTTGACAAATTTATACATGATTTATTATTTTTTTATTATTATTTTTATGTTTTCAGTTGTTGTCGTGTCGGTGCTTGTCTGCCGACCAGCCAATTGTTTTTTTTTTTTAGTTTTAAATAATAAACAAAATTGGTAAGAATTTTTTGAGGCGATAGGTAAACTTTGAGCCTAGTAGAATGGAGGATTATTACGGCATATTTAGAGGGAAAATTGTCACTAGATCTTGCTATAAATAATACCAGTTGTACTATGGAAAATCTTAGAGACTTTTAAAGCAGAGTATTAACATTTACCAAGAATTTGGTAGCAGCCTTGTTCCCAATTCCGTTTACTTTTTGTACAAATAATTTCGCATCAATTCCGAAACGTTTTTCTCAATAAATTCCACATGAAAATGCATTTCGAATCACTTTTTGCGAGCAGCTCTTGATTCATGGCAAATGCTTCTTCAATTAAAATATTTGTCCCAGAAAGTTCTAGGCGATTTTAACCATATTTTTGACAAGGTTTTTTGCTCAGATAAACTCCCTTCAATCTGACTGGAATATGGCTAATTCCAAGCATAAAAATTCCTGTAAGAAAGACACTTAATCGGGCAATGGAAATTGTTCAAATATTTATAATATTTTTCGAATAATTACTAGAAAAAAAATTGCATGCTTCTGATCGAACGCGGGGCATAAAAAACTATGCTAAATGCTATGCAAATCATTCATGAAATACCCGAAAAAAAAATGTCTGAGTATTCAGGTTGAGCTTGTGAATACTCGCAGACAATTTGAAGACGAGTCTGGGGCAATTAGCTGGTACGAAAACAATGTAGCATTAGACTCGAACTGAGATGGAGACGGGGACGGAGACGGAGACCTGCGATTGCATAAATCAATCAAATTGTCTCTCACTCGGCGACCATTGAGTAATAGATCCAATTTCGATATGAATTTCAGACGCAGACACAGAAATTGGGTTTGGGTTTGGGTTTGGGTTTTCTTTCCTTTTTTTCTTTTTTTTTTGCACAACTTTAAATATCAAGCAAGTACCCAAAGAGGCAGACGAACGGCCTCATCATCCAAAGGTATTCTCCAGGAAGTTTTTGTTTTTTTTTTTTTTGCTTCTTTCTGTGAACCCCGGCCTGGCTCTGGTGGGCTCACCAGGTCTACGTCAAAGTCTATTGGATCCGAGTCTCCTCGGTCGTCGTCGTCGTGGATTTCGAAGGCGATAGCATCGACGCCTCCGCCGTCACCGGTGCCGAACCTGCAACAAGAGACAAAACTAGTAAAGAGTGCTCCAAGCGAGTGGGCTCGACTAGCAGATACTCAGTAAACAGCTGGCTTAAAGCAAAGTCTCATCTTTTAGGCTGAAAATATAGAGTGTCTATATACTTTATATAATTCATCAACAAAAATGGTTTATTCTTTTGTTAAAAATCAAATGTTCAGCCTCAAGATCAACTTAGGCTGAACAAGAATATATATCTGCCTTATTTCACCTGTTGGTAAAGTTCTGCAGGCAATCAGGCATACTCTTTTGGCACATAATCAATGGGTAGCGAGGTATAATGACTAACTCCTTGGCCCAAAACCTGAAACCCATTTGTATACTTCTCACAAAACTTCACACGAAGTTTCGCCGAGTCGGCGGAATCGCTGGAAACGATGGAAACGTCTGGTTTCTGGTGCAAGTTGCACCCACTGACTCAATGACTGAGTGCCAGAAAGCCGCCAAAAAGATTCAAAGAGCCAAAGCATCGAAAGAAACGAAGACTCCATGTCTGACCCAAGTACCAAAGACGTTGGCCACGACGCATTACCATTTCTTTGGGTCACTGCACAAGTTTTATTTTGTTCCCCCCTGCAGCCCTGGCTCTGTGTGCGCTGTGTCCCTCGTCTTTTGTCTGACATATGTCCATTGATCAGGCAGAGGCAGCGACTGCGACTGCAACGACGACTGCAGCAGAGGCATAGGCAGAGGCAGAGCGTGCAATGGAGTTCGCAGTTCAAAGTACATTGAGGCCCGCTTGCGAAAATAATATGTATTAACAATCTTATATAAAAAAAAATGCTGAAAATAAAAATAAGAAAAAAAATTAGCCAGCTTATGCAATGAGAAGAAGACACGAGAAAAGCTACGAGCCAAGCAGCGAGGCATTATAATAAATTTGTTAAGCAGCAATCATTGTAAATAAAGAAGGCCGAAAGAAATTTGATGTTAAAGTCTATTGCCAAAAAAAATGACATCACAAACAATTAGAAAAAAACAAAAAGTTGAAAGAAAAATATGCAATTCCAGTTGAAGATGCAACTGAACCCAACCCAAATCGCAGTCCACATCCAAAATCATAGTTTATCGATTCGTTTGCCCCTGGGTAATAAAAACAATGGCACATTGTTATCGAAAATGTTTATCGCGCGCGCCTCTCTTCCCGGTAGCTTTTTTCGCAGTAGCCCACGGTAGTTTTTCGGTTTTCTTTCTATCTTTTTTCTGGCTTTTTTTGGTGGCTTGTAGTAGAGTCTTCTGAAAGGGTATCGATCAATTGCTTTCTAAATGGCCCTGGGCCATCAGCATTGCAATGATATTTCATTTCGATTCGAAATCTTTCTACCGCATTGTTTCTCTCTCTCTCGCTGATCGCTTCAAAATGATTGTCTGGCTTCTTGGAAAAATTATAAACAAATTTTTATCTGAAGAATTTCGTCTGGGATTGTAAATGATTTAAATAAAAAAAAAGAAGCTATTTCTTTCTATTATATTTAATATTTTTCTATTTGAAATATTTATAAAAAAGTTTCAAAAAGAATTCTCTTCTCCAATCTACTCAAAAATCGAATTTTAAAAATACTAAAATATTTCTTTAAAATATTTGTTAAGCTAAGCAGAAAATATTATGTAAAGCAGCTTATTAATTTTTCAAAAATATCGTTGAAGCTTTGCTTCGATTGATTTTTGCCAAAGTCTAAAAATATTTGAAAATATTTTACTTGTCTTTAAATTATTTTGAATTCCCATTTTTTATATTTTGAAAACCATTTGTAAATCGAAAAAAAAATTTGAATATTGTGTCATTAGGCGCAATTTCAATTATTTTGAAGCCACTTTCAAAAAAGCGAAATAAAAATATGCAAATTGTGAAAAATGATTTCTGTATAAAATACGAAAAAAAAACCACCAAAAGACAACAACGGCGACAAACAAAACAAAACAAAAAACACAGAAAAAAACTGAGAAAAAAACCGAGAAATAAAAAACAAGCGAAAAGTCCAAACTGGCGTTTTGCAATACGAATAAGCCATAATATTTATTATAATCAAAACCGAACGAACACCCGCAACCTGCCCCCGCAACGTGCAACGTGCTGCAGCAGCAGCAGCCTCACAAGCGGCAGCAGCAGCAGCGGACAACACAATTTATTACATTTTATGTGCCGCATTAACTGAGATGGAGATGTGATCCTCGTTTTGGTGGCTGGCCCGGCTTCAACTCTGCTGCAACATGAACCTCTGCAGAGCGCCCCGTGTAGCCTCTTCTTTCGCCCCTATAGAAGTGTCTACATGGGGCAAGGCTTGTGACTCCAACTCCGACTCCGACTCCAACTTCAACTCGGACAGGGACAGCAACTGAGCGGAGGCACTGTGCCGCATGAGCATTTCTAATTAAGACATTCGATACGGTTGTTTGCGTGTGGAACGCAAGACAATTGGGCAACGAGACTCGTATATTTCTTCTCTTCTCTTCTCTTCTTTTTTTTTTGGCAATCCCAGCTCGGTGCGAAGACTTTTGTGTGGCACTGTAGCGGCATCTCCAGCGGCAACAGTAGCGAGTTGTGCAAAATTTGTGTTAAATTCATAAATAATTCTGTATACAAATTTGTAATTGATTTGTGAACAGAATTCAATTAAAAAAGAAGACAAAAATAAAAATAGAATAAGAAAATAAATTAAAAATTATATAAATTATTTTAAGTACCACAAAAATCAAGGCTTAAAAGTTAAGTTAAGAGTAGAAAAGAAAGAGTAGAAAAGTAGAGTATTTGCTTTCAAGTAAATATAATTTAAAATTTAAATTTATAGAATAAACTATCATTATTATTATTTAATTATTATTTTATTTTTTTAAGAACAGAAATCTCTTTTTTTATGTATTTTCTGCCATATAATGCAGCCTATGGCAGGAGTATTTTAACCCTCATTTGGCATTTCACACTTCATATTTTATTTGTAATTCCACAAAAAATGAAGCATACCCTAGACACCGCTTGACATTTACGCATGCCCAGCCAAGCATATCCTAGTAATAAAAAATAATATTAATAAATTTGCTTGTTCCTTTTTTGATCCTTGCAGGTGCAGAGACGCCGCCAAGTGAAACGCGTAGAACGCCGCCCACAAAAGCAGTCGAGCAAAGCTCGAAAAATAGCTTGAAAGTTGGCAGTAAATTAAAGAATATAAAAACCGAAAAAAGCACAGAGGACTCCACAAAGACAGAGACAAAAGTTGCAGCAACACTGAGCGAAGCAGCAGCAGCAGCAGCAGCAACAGCAGCAGCAACAGCAGCAGCAACCAATAAAATCAGCCAAGTGAGGCAGCAAAACCAAGCGACTACAAGCATGTTACTGTTGCAACCCAATGTAAGTAGTGTTTTAAATTAAATTAATAATTAATTAAATTCCAAATTATTTAATAATTTAAGTAAAAATTATATAAAATGTAGTATGATAAACAGCCGAAAAATAGCTGAGTTTTTGAGGGCACTTTGAGAGCAGCAGAAAGTTGCCTTTTGCTAGACTCTCAAATTAGGCCTAAATTTCTAACAACAATATTTTCCTCAACAATAAATAAAGTTTTATAGAAATTACAATCATTTTGTGAATGAGAAATTTATATTTTTTATATAATTTATATAATATTTCCATACTTAATTGAAAATAGTCTAGAAGTACTTAAAAAAAAGCGTGACAAATCCTTTGATTAAAATAAGGTTTTAGCAGCTGTGGCGTAAATTTTGAAAAATATTGAAATATTCAAATCTATTTAGCGGATTGTGTTGAAAGTTGGCTATATAAATATTTATATAACCATATGGAGATCTATGCAAATATTTATGTTGCAAGACCAATGTTGCCTGAATGGCTGCCTTAATTGCCAGCTGTGCGAGGGGGTTAGAAGGTGAGCAACAGCAACAGCAGCAGCAGCAGCAACAATAGCTATCTAATTGTACAAGTGAAATATGAAATATTATATTTATTTTTGGGCAAAGCATAACCAATTGAAAATATTATATGGCTGTCTATTTAATAAGGGTTGTAAGGCCTGAACCAATGGGAGTTGCTGCTGGCAATGCGCATGCCTGCGAACTGTGCGTGTTTGGGACTCCACCCTAGAATCTAGCATTTGGCGGTATTTCTAGCTTGTTTAGTACTTGTTAGGCTAACAACTAATTCAGTCTTTTATGGACTTTCTTCCATTGCAGAGCTCCTTTAGTTCACTCTCGTCGTTCGATAATTTTTCAACGCAAGCCGCGACGACGACAACCACTACAACGTCGTCGGCAGTAGCAGCAGCAGTGGCAAGCGGTGCTGGGCATCTTCATCATCAACAACATCAACAGCAGCAACATCATCATCATCATCATCACCAGCATCATCATCATCGTCATCAACAACAGCAGCAGCAGGAACAGCAGCAACAGCAGCAGCAGCAACAGCAGCAGCAGCAACAATTGCTTGCACAGCAGCAACAGCAACACTTGCTGCTGGCCACGTCCACCCAGGATTCGCTGCTCTCCCATGAGGAGCATCAGTTGATTAGCAATCTTGCCGACGCTGCCGTCACTCACAGTGAACTCTTCTCGGATCTATTTTTTCCCTCTGACTCCAATAATTCGCTGCTGTCACCGACCTTGGAGCAATCAGTTGCCAGCTACACAGACACCCAGGATAATCAGGAGAATTTGATAGGCAGCAGCGAGGATATCACCAGTTCCATTGAGAACCTCACCAAGTTGACTTGTCTGCGCGATAAGCGTTTATCCTCCATCCAAGAGCAGCCGGGCACAGTTACCAGTTCGGAGCAGGATCATCATTCGCTTTGTCTGCTCAGTCTGCGTTCCAGCAGTGATCCCGCCATAGCATTACACGCACACCAGCAGCAGCAGCAGCAGCAACAGCAGCAACAACAGCAGCAACAGTTGCAGGCAGCCGTACAGCTGCAGCGACTTGGCGCCAGTGATTTATTGATCTCACCCATTGGTGGTCCTTTGTCCTGCGGCAGCAGCCTGCCCAGTTTCCAAGAAACCTATTCCCTCAAGTATAACAGCAGTTGCGGCAGCAGCCCGAAGCAATCAAATTCTTCTGCCGCTGCCACGCCCACTGATCAAATACTTACCTTAAAAATGGATGAGGACTGTTTTCCGTTGACCACCGCAGCGGAGGTGATTGCTGGTCTTAGCACTGGTAACAGCTCCGGTCAGCTGCCGACCCTGCATCAATTGCAGACTCAACCTCCTCCACCTCACATGCCACCCAACAACAGCAGCAACAGCAGCAACAACAACAATAGCAGCGGCAACAGCAATGGATATAATTATCATGGTCACTTCAATGCCATAAACGGCGCTTCCAATCCATCGCCCAGCTCCTCCGCCAGCTCCCTCTACGACTACGGAGTTGGCCAAAACGATGGCTTCTATGGCCAACAGCAACAACAGCAGCAGCAGCAACAGCAACAGCAGCAGCAGCAAAGTTATCAGCACCATGTGAGTAGCAACATTCCCCCCTAAAATTTTTCTCAGTGTACTCATCCCGACTCGAGCTTTACTCATAGTGTTTATATATTTCCATTGAATCCTTGCAGAACTACAATTCGCACAATGGCGAGCGTTATTCTTTGCCCACATTTCCCACCATTTCGGAACTGGAAGCAGCTGCCGCTGCCGCTGGCAATGTTGGACCCAATGCCGGTTCCGGTTCCGTCGTAGTTGTGCCGCCCATGCGTCGTGCTTCGTTGCCGATACAACGCTCCGTTTCGCCCGCCTCTGCCGCCTCCGCCCACAGCCCGAAGCTGGCCAAGCTTAGCTTGGGACCACGCCACGCCCATGCCGCCCATGCACTGCAGGTGCAACTTAGTTCGGCGCCCAATTCAGCGGCCAGTTCACCGGCCAGCGTCGGCACTGGCCCAGATTTACTCACCGGACGCATGCTGCAATCCTCCGCCGGCTCCGTCTCCGGCTCCTCGCAGCTGTGTGCCGTGTGCGGTGATACGGCAGCCTGCCAACATTATGGCGTGCGAACCTGCGAGGGTTGCAAGGGTTTTTTCAAGCGAACCGTACAGAAGGGCTCCAAATATGTTTGCCTGGCCGATAAAAGTTGTCCGGTGGACAAGCGTCGTCGTAATCGTTGCCAGTTCTGCCGCTTCCAGAAGTGTCTAGTGGTTGGCATGGTCAAGGAAGTAGTGCGCACAGATTCGCTAAAGGGACGCCGTGGTCGTTTGCCCTCCAAACCAAAATCTCCACAAGAATCGCCACCATCTCCGCCCATTTCGCTTATAACCGCTTTGGTGCGCAGTCATGTGGATACTACGCCTGATCCGTCGTGTCTGGACTACAGCCATTATGAGGAGCCACAAGATCAGCTAACTCCTCCAATTGCCGGCCTCGGCATGAGTGAGGCAGATAAAGTGCAACAGTTCTATCAGCTATTGACCAACTCTGTGGACGTCATCAAACAGTTTGCCGAGAAAATACCCGGCTATTTGGATCTCTTGCCCGAGGATCAGGAACTACTGTTCCAGTCCGCCTCACTGGAACTCTTCGTACTGCGCCTCTCCTATCGCGCCCGAAGCGATGATACCAAAATGATCTTCTGCAACGGCACCGTCCTCCATCGCAGCCAGTGCCAGAGATCCTTCGGCGAGTGGCTCAACGGCATCATGGAGTTCAGTCGCAGTCTTCATAATCTTCAGATTGATATCTCGGCCTTTGCTTGCCTCTGCGCCCTCACCCTTATCACAGGTGGGTTTCACAGATATTTAGACTAACTTTATTTATATAATTTCGATCCTATAGCAAGCTCCTTTTATTTCAATTGATTATTCTATATTTCCAGAACGCCATGGGCTGCGAGAGCCAAAAAAAGTGGAGCAACTCCAGATGAAAATCATTGGCAGCCTGCGGGATCATGTCACCTACAATGCGGAGGCCCAAAAGAAGCAGCATTATTTCAGTCGGCTGCTCGGAAAGTTGCCCGAGCTGCGATCCCTGAGCGTGCAGGGATTACAGCGTATATTCTATCTAAAACTGGAGGATCTGGTGCCAGCGCCGGCACTCATCGAGAACATGTTTGTCACCACGTTGCCCTTTTAGGCGCCATAACTTTGCTTCCTTCAAAATCTAGCTCTAAATAAAAAGATACGTATAAATCTAACCAATAGGAAAAAAAAAACAAAACAATAAAAAAAGCAGTAGATAAAAAATGGCACAAAGCAGTGCAAGTATTTCTAGGCACTAAAGAGTTAATTCAATAAATTATTTAACAGTTCCATAGTAAGGATATCCTTAGGGTGGACACCCCCCTCTGTCCACTTATAGCTGCCTATTGACCACTGTACCAATGCGTAATTGGAGCGGTTCATGAATATTTCAGTGCTCGAATCACAGTGGGCCGGCCGAGCAGCTATTCGTGACTTGTCAGCTTCTTAGAATTCACAACTTGTTGACGTTAATTGTTAAATTGTTTAATTTCCAACTGTCAAAATCAATAGGCAACAGCAACACGCACACACATAAAACTATATATACAAACCAACATACATATATATATATAGATATATATAGCGTATAGAACCACCCTAATCCTTCTGTAAAATCGCTGCTTGCCTTCAAGTACAAAAAATGAAAAAATGCATGCAATATCTACTCTTGCCTTAAGCTTACTTCTAGTCAATTGTTTTAAGCATCAGACTCATTTTAAGTTATTGTTTCTGAACTTTTTTTTAACGCCTACATTTAGCATAATTTTCTAATATTAAAATATAAGAGAATTCATTTTTCTAGGAATGTATTTCTTCTTGGAAAATATCAACTATTGCACTAGCTTATAATATATTCATATATATATATATATATATATAGAGCAATACAGCAGCGGAATATACACTCGGAAAAACATATAAAATTACACTGAATTTGAGAAAATTAGTCTTAAAAGTCTTGGATTAATTCTGAAATTAAAAGCGTCTTTTTTCTAAGAGAAGAACGATCTAAAATTCTAGTTAAGTTTTGTATTTGGAATTTATCATTTAATGTTTAAACTTCTCATTAATCAGAAAATTATTTAAAAATTTGATTAGTTCTTTGATGAATATAGATCTTAGTCTAGTAGAAAACCTCTTTCAAAATTATTCTAAATTTGTTTAGTTCTTTGATGAAAATGGATCTTTGCACTTTCAAAATTCTGTTTCAAATTTATATTTAAAATTTTAATTAAATTTACGAAAAACTTGGATTTCTACCTTTCGAAAACGCTGCTAAAATCGTGTATTTAAAATGTTTCAATTATTCTAAATTTGTTTAATTTTTACTAGGCAAATGGCTCGAAAACTTAAAAGATTTAATTTCGAAAACCTTCGATTTGTAGCTCTTAACTAACCCCATTTTCAGTTATGCCAATACCCAGTATAAGAAAGAATCTTTTCCTTTTATAGATTAATTTTCTAAAATTCAGTGTATATTTTTTCGCTGAGTGTAGCGAGTTTTGTTGATTGATTATTGAATTTTTATTTCAAATTTTTGAAGCACAATCCAGTGCGGAAAGAGAGTTTAAGTACCTTTATGTGATTTGTGTCTGACACACAAACTCACGAACTATTAAATAGGATAATATATATTTAATGAATATATATTTAAATATATTATAATAATAACTATAAAAATAAGCATAAGTATTCTGTGTGTGTATTTAAAATTAAGTATAATATAGCAAGTACACGTTCCAAAAACAAACCACATTATTTTATATTATTGAAATTGATTCAAATGAGTTCTCAAAGAATTGCAAATGGATTGTATCTCTATGTGTTATTTTTCCCGATTCGATTAATGGAAGGCCCCTCTATGTGATTTTGTGATAGATTGGCATTGAGCTCTACACAAATGTCTAGATATATTTATATATAGATATATTTGTCCGACTTTTCTATGGTTTATTTGATACGCATGTATAACATTTTTTTAAGTACATTTGCATGAGCAGAACCTTAGGTAGCAATTAATAAAATTAATTTAAATTAAACGACAGCCTTTAGTAGAGAACTTTCCAACTTAAGTGTAAAATTAAATTAAATTTTCTATATATACTAAATACAAAACTAAAGACTACATCAACTGTTTAGGCTAAACGAATGAAAAAAACATATCTCTCTTCAAGCTTTTCGAGTGCACTCACCTTAAGTGTTATTATAAATTATGTTCGTTAAATATCTGGCAAATATTAAATGTATTTTCAGTTATTTAGATAGTTAAAAAAACAAAAAAACAAGTTAAAATTAGATTTTGTACATCCTTTAATAAATTTATATATGTATCTTTAAGCAAACTTTTTGATCTACAGCCGACAAATCTGACGAGAAGATATATTATATATGCTCAATCGAGAGCATAGCCATTTTCTTTAGAATATGCCTATTAATTACTATATATCTATATATATATATTTGTATAATCGTATAAGCCAGCACTTAAGATATAGTTTAATTATCATGTAACGGTTATAAACGGTTAAATGAAAACAGGATAGAAAAAACAATGTGACCAAAGTGGACGAATGTTATCTAAATTTCGGGTTGGAAACCCACAAAAAGTTGCCATTATCTTAGCCGTTACATATCGAGGAAACAGAAAAAAAAAAACAAAAAACATATATATATATATATTGCTGTTCTTTATAAACATTATCTCTGATTATCAGTCGTAACCATAGCAAAAATATATATGTATATGAAACCTACTTTGTACCTACATATTTACTCGTACATCAACATATATTTTGAATAGAGAACTTTTACAAGAAATTTCGACAAAAAAAAAACAAAAATATTGAAAATTGAACACATTATTTTGTGTTAAATGTTCTTTTGTAATTTTATATGTAAGTGCGTACAAAAAAAACCGAAATAATGTCAAGTAAAAAAACAAAAACAAAAAAAAAGAATGGGTATGCATATTTTTGAGAACAATTAAACAATACGATTTTAGCGGAAACACTTTGAAAAATATTTAATAATTTATATAAATTTCTATGTGTACATACACAATATATATATATATATAAAACTTTGAAAAGTGCATATTTTGAATATATACATACATAAACATACATATATATATTTTATTACGTACTTACCTACCCGCTAAGAGCTAAGCTAAGCTAATTATAGGGTATATAAGTAGTACATACATACATATATGCTTAAGAGCCCCTGAAGCTTTATGTCTGGCAACCAATTGAAACAAATTGAAACAAATACTAAATAAAAATCGTCTAGCAATAAACTGAAATTTTTGGAAAATAAAAGCCAAAAATTAAAATTCAATGTACTTTTTTTAGTGCATTAAAAAAACATCTTGAATAAATTAATGGCATATTTTGGCAAACTAAAAAGAAAGAAAAATTTAAAAATTAAGTTGATTAATTATATAAAATATATATAATTATTATGTGCGTATTACTAGCAAAAGTTATAGTGGAAAAATCATAAAAAACGACCTAAAAAAAAAAAAAAGAATACCTAAAGATGCTATGCATACAAAACAAATACACATACATACATATAATTAATATACATATACACACATACATATAAACTATATGAGAAAAAACTGTTATTGTTACATACTTATATAGCCCGTTGTGTAATTTTATCTTATTTTATTGTTTCATTTAACAATTAAGGCGCAATTCACCACAAAAAAAGAGAAAAAAGCAACAAAAAAATTATATCTGCAATTAAAAAATTTAGAATTTAATTAACGATTACAGCTGCAATGGAATACAAAGCAAAAGCAAATGCAAATCATTTCATTTCGTTTTAATAAAGATTTAAGCATAAACTTAATACTTTTTTCTATATGCCTTTTTATCAAATTAGTTATACAAAATCCATACATATACATATACATATATAGTATATATACATATATTTACATAATGTATACTTTCACTGATTTCAAATAAAAAAACAGTTTACTTTTTCTTGAGTGTTAAATATGCGTGTTTTCTTCTTTTACTGCAAATTTAAAGGATATCTATCCTGTAGTTCCCAGTTTGAGCCAAAATCTGAGTACAGTTCTGCAGCTGACTTTAACTATATATAAAGATATCTTGGGAAAGAGAAAGGTTTTGCGGGATTTTTTCGAAGGCAGCTATAGCATATAGTTCTTCGATCTTCCCCGTTCGGACAATAAATCGAAGGGTGAATGCCAAGTTTTATTCACCTAGCTCAGAGACTGACTCGTCTTCTTGCCTTAATCAATATTATATACAAGTTACGGGGTTGAAGAGACCTCCTTCAATTCATTACAAAGGTGTAAAAAGAGAAAATTATCATTGCCTACTTTTTGGGAAACTCTGTGGCATGTTATTTAAATATAGAAAGAAAAATAACTAAATTCGAAGTATTCTCTTAATATAAATGCGATATATCGATAGAATCGATATCTTAGTTAAAAAATTATCAAAAGCTCAATTATAGGAATAGAAAAAAAGGCTTCGTTTGATATTTGGTGTATTATTTATGGACAATTCGTTTGGTTTGGTTTAGAGTAAAAAACCGGTTCAGTACAAAAACATTTGTACAGAGTAAACATTTATCATCAATGTTCTATTATAAAATATTTAAAGCTCTAATTGGCAGTCTTAAATGTAATAATTAAAACTATGTGATAGTATAGTAAACTTATAGTAATTACAATTAATTACGAATAAACGGCCATCAGGGTGTCCACAAAACGCCGACAAATGGGGCAACGATTGCTATTTTCACAGCGATGCAGTTGCTGGGAACACTCCCTGCAGAGGCAGAGATGTCGGCAGGGTAAAATAACGATAGTCCTGCTGCGTTCCATGCAAACCACACAGTTCTGACGGTTCAGCGATGCATCATTTGAATGCTGATTACTCGAGGGTTTGCTGATTTTATCAAAGAGCCAATAAAAATTAGGTACAGTCCAAATATCTCTCGCTCTGATCGATAACTCATTAAATAGTTTCCTGAGGAGATAGGCAGCATAGCCCACGATATAACCACGAAATGTGTAAATTACCATGAGTACGGCAATGCCAAGGCATAATAGGAAAATGTTATTTAACAGAATCAAGCCGCGCTCGAACATATAAATGCCCAACTTCTCCAATAAGTGTATTACATAGTCCACAACAAAGATAATGCCACGCGGCAGCAGCATCAATATCCACAGCGTACAGTTTCCCAGTCCAATGAGCAGATTGTTGAAACCTAGTAAAATATATTTCGCCACATTGTGACCGAGTCGCAGTCCATCACCGGTGCCATCATAAACATAGTCCGTTACATTGCAAGCAATGTTACGCATCTCATAGTAGAACACATGCACCTCCTGGTAGATAATGATCAATAGTTGATAACAGTCACACAGGGTGCTCCAGGTGTAAAAGCCGGCTTGCACCAGGCAATATCCAATAAGCCAGCTGGTCGCTAGGAAGTAATATATAACTGCTACCACAGCCTCAATTATTTTCCCAATTGGCAGTAGCAGAGCAACATCAATAACATGACCAATAGCTTTTAATATCGACAGCATAGTCAGTACAAGTACATTTTAAAAAATATACAAACAAAACTGAATAGAAACAAAACGAAATGATAACAAATGCAATGCACACATACTAGAGGTGGCAAGAAAAAGTATGCCTTGAGTTATCGATAGTGTCACGCAGCAGTGTAATCGATATGTCAGCTGTGCGCCAAACAAATATTTGAAACGGAAACACTTACTTACATGATTACGAAATTGATATGCTTAATCTAATAAAATATTATTAAAAAACAAAAACTAAATACTAAAAATAATCGCCCTGAAAACTCCTTAAGCTGCACTAACTAGTATCATTAACCAGTGATACTATGGGTGCGATGCAATGTGCTTATCGATAGTGTAATCGATATGCTTTTTATTCCTCAATAAAAATATGGCCCGTTGAAGTTTAAAATATTCATATATTACAATATATATTCTGACAATAATACTATTAATTCCTAAATACAAAATATAAATTATTCTAGTTTTGGTAAAAGTCGTAAAAATTGTCATTAAATATTCTAAAATGTCCGTCTTTGCTTTCCATTTATAATTACTGTATTTTTGAATTATAAAAATAATTATATTATTTTCTTGTGCATATTTTTCACTGCTTCTTGAAGTTAAAAACTTATTAGAAATATTTAAATTGATATGCAATTCATATTTAAACTCGCAGCACGAAAAGGCACAAAATAAAAACTTTAAAAATTGCTTATCATTTCTTATTTTTCTTATTACTTATTACTTTTCGAAATTAGGTAAAAATGTAATACCTATATTTCCTGTACTTTCAGCTGTTGTTTTTAACTCTTAAGAAAAACAATTGTAAAAACGGGCCTTCCCTTTCTTCTTATCATTCTCCTTTGGATTTTAATAATATTTAGTTCAAACTTTTAAACCGACGATTACCAAAATTCCTATAACTATGCCTAGCTACCATTTATATTACCATTGATAACGCCCAAATTGTTTAAAAGCGCTATTAATTCGCTATTTTTCCGCATCACAGTCATCACTTCTAGCTGCTGTTGCTTCATAATGCGCAGTCTGTTGCGTTCCTCAATTTTGGCCAATTGATTATTACTGGATATATGCTTAGTGTCCACATCGACTTTTTGTTCAGACTTAATGTGGTACAGTTCATCACGTATAATATTTAATTTGCGCTCACAGTCCCTCACATCCTTCTCCAGTATTTGTGTCTTTAAATAGACCGTTTGCGCCAATTTATACCAATCGGCGAGGCATTCAGCCATTTGTGCGACAGCAGGATTAACGTTATCCTGCAGCAGCTGCTTAATACGCTTCCCATTGTGATCCACTTTGATTTTCTCCAGTGCATGAAACTGTTCATCATTGTAGGTTAAGGTACGTGTTGCTCGATCCCGCAGCAAATGCTGCCAAGAGTCCCTTAGACGCTCTACCAAATACTTTGCCTGTGCACTCGCCCGCGTACGACAAGGACATTTCTTTCCATGCATCGATGATGACCACTGGTCGCTGTAAAATATATAATTCTATATATAGTTTTACATAAATATAGAATAGGATAACTATAACTTACTTCAGTTTATCGTCCGTTACATAATGCTTGTGCATCTGGGTAATAACACCAGCCGCTTCTTCAAACTCACTCTTTACATGCTCCAGGGTATTAAGCAATGATTTCAGCTCCTGATCACCCTTCGTCTGTAAGAATACAAATAATTTTATTAATATAAGTTTACTTAAATCTAAGAGTTGTTTTAAGATTTCGATAGTGATAGATAAGCTTTCGTTTGTAGCAATAAAAAAGGAATTAGTAAATAAATTAAAACTATAAAGAGAATCCCAGTTTTTACTTACCACTCTAGTCATGCTCTGCACCAGATCTGCGTAGTCAACAACAGTCGCTAAAAGATTGTCAAAACTTTTTGTTTTTCTATAAAATATAAAAAAATAAATATTGAATACTTGGCGGGAGATTAGACGCGGAAGACTCACTTTAACAGCAATGTTATAGTCGTAATAAGCATCTCGATGAAATGCTCAACGCCTTTCTTGATGAGAATGTCCATGGTGGTAAAAATGTCCACACGTCTCTTACATTCATGACCCACGCTGCAAGCGGTCTGTATAAATTAAATTTATAATATTAAGAATTATTTTCCCAAAATATTGAGTAGATAATACTCTACCTTTGCCAGACTCGCATCATTTTCCACGGAAACATTTGGGGGGAAAACTGGAAACTTGGGCAATTCCAATTGCTGTGGCAATTGAACATTATTATCATCATTGCTGTACAGGAATATGGGCTGTTCCGTTGTTGTGAGCGGAAATGCCTGGGCTAGAAAACATATATCACAAGGTATTATGCAAAGAAATTCCAGATATAAATAATTACTCAACTCACCGTTAGTTCTTGGTGTAACTTTCTTTTCCAGATGCTCGTTATTAAATAGTAATATTTGCTTTTCCAACGGCACCTCGGTTTGCAGAAATATACGTTCCCGGAAGTTATCAATTTGCTCTTCCGGCTCTAGGAATACCTCCACAGAGCTGGTGCGATTTGTGAAGAAGACGTGTATAACACGCTTGCGCAGGATCAGGGTAACTTCTTGAAAGAAACGATCAAAGGACCAGGTCTTATCCCGATTCTCCTCTAGCAAGCCGGCCAGCAGAGGAGTCACCAGCGTCTTTAGACCCTGGGAGAGATGTGCATGGGGCGGCAAAGTTGTGGACCATTCAATGGGTCCATTCTCAGCCAGTTGTGTGCCAGATATTACACCAGATGCCTTTTTAGTGGTGATTTGATGCATTGTCTCGCGATTCTTGCGACCGCCGTATGGTCTGAAAGGTAAATTACCCGTAGCTACATGATAAAGTGTCACTCCAATGGACCACAGATCCACATTGGCCGTAAAGGAACGTTGAATGGATTTGCGCAGCACGGCGCGCTCGTAGAGATCAGGATGCAGATATTCCTCAGTGCCGTACAGTGATGCGAAAGGCTGATTATCCTCCAGCTCACGCGCTGCACCAAAGTCTGTCAATTTATATATAGTTTGACCATCTTCCGATATGAATTTCATGATATTTCCCGGTTTGAGATCACGATGAACCAATTTATTATCTCGCAAATGTTTCATGCCCGCACACAGATGTTCCAGCACCAAAAGGAATTCATGTTCCGGCAGACCATACGAGTTCTCCGGATCATCAAGTATGTTAAATAGACTACCGCCCGTACAGAGCTCCATCACGATCACCTTGCCTCGTCCCTCCTGATCCTCCTCAATAGCCAGCAGTTTAACAATATTTTCATGATTTACTTTCTTCAATGCTTCGAATTCACGCATTTGCACATCAGCAGGCCGTAGATGACTATAAGGATTGAAGGTTTTTACAGCAACCGATTCGCCAGTTGTCTTATTCACTCCCTAGAAAATAAGGGGAAATACATATTTATGATAATGCTTATCAGATAGATTAAATGAGTTCAAGTTTACGTTTAAAAAAAAATTTACACATTAAGCTGCTCCACAAAAAACTTCATGAAGATACTGCATCATGCATTTCATCGTGTAAGCTTGCACTTGAGACAAGGAAGATAAACAGCTACAGTGACGCATTTAATTGTTTCTTACCTGAAACACAGATCCGGTGGCTCCTTTGCCCAGCACACTGGTTGTGCACCAGACATAATTGACTGAGCCACGTAGAAATGACATATTTCAATTATATTTCAATTTCTCTTTAGGCAAATCTTCAATAAAATTCACTGGAGAAAACAAATAGCTGCCGTAGCCGGACTGAAGACATTTTCGATCAGCCGATAAGCGATTACCACGGTCATCGATTGCAAGTGAATGACCAACAAGTTCATGCTTGTATATCTCGATACATATGCAGAACGACTCACGCGGAACAAGTAACTGTTTAAAAAAAAAGAGTTTTAAAAATACAATTAATGTTGGCCTTAAAATTTAATTTAATTTTTATTAAAATAATTTAAAAATAAAAACTATTGTTAAGTGATATAACTAGATTTATTATTTATTCCTAAAATGTTAGTTTGTTATTTGTTAGAATGGTTGAGAACTAGTTTATTTCATGAAATCCTATACTTAACCCATAAATATATGATACATAAAATTTATAAAAAAAATAGCCGTCAGGAAACCCGTGAACGATATGATCAGTTGCAGCTCGTGACAATCAGCCAACAAAGTCGTCGAATGTAATCGATAGGCGCTAAACAATCGTTCGTCTCTAGTTATATTTTGTTGTTTTACGCTGCGACAACCGAGCAGCAGTTTATTTATTATTATTTTTTTAATCAATACAGTATGACAGTTTCGTACATAGCCGCACAGTGTCCACAGCGGCAACGGTGTGCATAATACAAAATTTATTTAAGAAGAGTGTGGCATAAAAACACATTCAAGTAGGCCCACTGTTCGTATACAAATATATGTATATGTATATATATATATAAATTATTTATTTAAACAATAAGCGCGTGCTGGATAAAATTAGAATGAAAATTAGATGGCATTTGTTGCGTTTTATGTACATAAATCTAATACTAAGGTAAGAAATAACCCGCAACATTACAACTTTTATGTTAATTAATGAATTTTCTAACCACTGTGCAGCTGCTGCTTCTGGCTATACGACTTCGCAGCGGCAGCAGAGGTGCCTGCAGCTGCAGAGGGAATTGCAGCTGCTACTGCTGCAACGGCAACGTTAGCAGAGGCTGAGGCCAATGCTGCGATACAAAAACAAATACCGGCCAATCCGGGTGAGGAATTTCCCAATCCGTTAAAATATTACAAAAAAATAAAAAATGTTGCAACAGCAGCAGCGGCGGCGGCCGCCGCAGCGGAGCAAACGGCGGCAGAGTCCGCGACTGCTGTCGACGCAGCGGTAGATAGCGCTGCGTCAAGAACTAGTGCAAAATCAACAAAAACAACAACGACTAAAGCGTCCGCTGTAAGCGACACGTCAGTAAATTTAAATGGCTCGCCGTCAAGTGTAAATATCAATAATAATAATAATAATAATAATAATAATGAGTATTTAAGTGTAGTGCCTAACAGTGAAAACAATATTAAAAATTCACATAAAAATGCTGCGAAGCTGCAAGCCCAAGTGCCAAAAAATCAGTTGAATAACAACAAGATTAATACCAATATTAATACAAATACAAATACGAAAACCGAAATAAATCAATTAGAACAAAATCAATTAGAAGGCGAAACGGCGATACCAACCGCAGCAGAGCAGCAGCAGCAGCAACCACAACAAAAACAGGAAGAAAAGTAAGCGCTTGTTTTATTATTATTATTGAAACATTTATTTAAACCAATAAGAATCCAACTATCAGACTACTTTTTTACTGTAAATTGAACCAGGTGTCAAAATATCGATTTATCGATCTTAAATATTAAAGATTTTAGAGTAGTTTTCTTTGAACTAGTAAAGAAAAAGTTGTATCTCAAAATTGTTGTTAGATTTATACATATATTTTCTTCTATTGCTACTATATAAGTCCGATCTGAATAGTTTTTGTGTCTATCTGGTTAGTTTCACTAGAACATCTTAATAAACAAAAAAGCTTTCCTTGCCACAACTTCTGTTACGATTGCCCTTACCAGTTAGATTTATAATATAGATATCTGATCCGTCCGTTTCTCAGCATGTCGTGAGCTTCATAACAAATTTCATTCGCCTAGCTCAAAGTCTGGGAAACAGGCAACCTAGTTCTTCTAGGGAATATTATATCATATTTCTTTGTATGTTTACATATCAAAAGCAAGAACTGAGTATGGCTTTGATTTTAAGCTTTGTTTTCTATTTATTTTGTATTTTTATACCCTACACTTATCTAAGTTATATACAATTCCCAAGCCATAAATTAAATATATACCAGCTGAGTCGATCTAGGGAGAATTCGTTGACTTCTGGAGCACCAAATTTAGTATATAGCTTCAAATGGAGAATAATCAATGATGAGGCCTTAATGTAGCAGTAAGCTTCCACGTCCATATAACTTTTTAGATTGCTAATCTATCTTTCGAATCTGAATACCAACATATAATACAATAAAACAGATATTAAAGAAAATATTTGTCAGAGGAAAGAAAAATGAGGCCCTGCAGCTGCTTGGTGCATACTCAATTCTTTGTTTCTGTCCGCATCTGTTTGGAATATGTATGAGGGTAGCTGAGATCAGAGTGCAGAGGGTATGGAGGGTGATGGACTCAGAAAAAAAAATTCGCCAGCTGTTCATTCCTTAAAACTGGTTTTTGACAATCCTTTTTTACTTTTACTTTTGTTTTTTTAACAAAGAAAATATTTAAAAAAAAAATTTCAATTCTCATGAAAATTACTTTAAAAAGCTTTAGAAGGTAGCTTTTTCTAGAAGTTTCCGTTAGTTTAAGTTAATTAACAGCAATATTTCTAATTAACTATAAAAAAAAGACAAGAAGTACCTAGAACTAATAAATATTCTCATTATCTACAGAACTTTACAGTCAAAGTTGTCTAAATAAAATCATCCGCCTAAACAGAACAGACTTTTAGAAAATTCTAGAACAAAATTACTCTTATTGGAATTTTAAATTTATTTTATTAGCTGCAAGTTACATAAATTTCGACAAAATATGTTAAAAAAAATAAATTTATTGGAATAAGTTTAGGTGAATTTGAAAGCGCTTAAAGTAATTTAAATAAATTATTTCTACTTTTCTTTATTTGTACATTCTGCGAAATAAAACTTTCCATTAAATTTTACGGCAGGTTCTAATTATCGATCCTCCACTGTGAGCTAAAAATCATTAATTTTCGACGAAAAAAAACTATTTTTTTATTACGAATATAAAGCTTTATGGAAATTATAATTACAATATTCTGCGAAATAGAAGGCAACATTAAATTTGACGACAGGGTCTAATTATCGATCCTCCACTGTACCTGTGTTTACTTTCAATATTTGCATAAACGAAATTTCCATGTCATGCGCTCGCTCGACTTTTAATTCGCACATGCACAGCTAGAATTATGTAAATAAAAAAATAAATAAATAAATATATATTTAGCTTCCAGGCAAAACGTTCCATAGCATAAAAACAATTATCAATAATTTTCTATTGTATTACGTGACGCAGTGGATATATTTGCTTGAACTTGAACGTGAACTGAGCTGCGGTCGAAGACTTCATTCATGCAATAAAAGTGAACGATTCGTGGTGTAATCTCTTGTTGTTTCCCTTTCCTATGGCACGCCCCCTTTTCGTGCCGTATCAGCAGTGGAAACAGCTTCTATTTGTTCTAATTTTGTACGAGTATTTCATAATATTCAATTATATTCATTATTATAATGATTATTATCAGCTATTTTTATTGTTTGTGCCGCGGATTGTGGCTCGTCAAAGGCAAATTGTTGACATACTCATCGATTTTGTGTCTAGATCAAAGAAGTCTTCTATAATTATTCAAGGTTACCTCTCATTGTTTCTCAATACCCTTCCCCAGGGCATACCAAAATGTTCAGCCATTGTGTAAATATAAAGAGAAGAATACACTTCACTTAAATCTTGATTTTAAGCTAAATTTCATGGAAATTATCTTTATATTACGCATATAATTTAGTATTTCATCCAGATATTACGATAAGATAATAAAGAGAAGTAGGAAATTATACATATATATTTGTTGGCCGGCCAGATAATGTAGGTACGTGCGGTAGAGCGGTATTAGTTTTACCTACTCGAAATTTTCCGCAAACTTGTTGAAATTGTTCCGACTTTTGTCGGACTGAAACTGCTTTAATTATGGCTAAAACTGTTGATTTCATATGACAGAGCAAAACAGGGTTTATTTTTTGCTTTATAATGATTACTTATTCATATTACTAATGTAAAATTTCGATTTTTTTCGGAGTTAAGAAGCGTTACTATCGATATATGGAAATTGTATCGATATTTTAATTGAATACCGCTAAATCTGAGTATCCTTTACATAAATTTCCCTAAATGGGTTTAAAATTTGATGGATACTCAAGCTTAAGTTTTTTAGTATTATTCAATTCCTCTCAAATTCAGTGAGATAATGTTAAAGCAAAAAAAATTACTAATATCAAGTTGTATCTAATTTTTTAACTAAAAAATAATATATATGGATATATTCCAATAATTGATAAACAAAAAGATCGATTTCCTGACAGCTTTTATAGTAGATGTAGAGTATATATTAGTTGAGAGAGCATTTAATGTTTAAAGGTTTCTAACAATAACGCTTTCTGTTATGGTTTTTTTTTATTTTAAATCTATTCCAATTAGAAATACGATAGGATAAAAACAACCGAACTCTGCTGACATTTAAATAGAATATTTCTTGACAGATTTTTCACTTATTCGATTCACTTGAACTTTAAGCCAGAGCCAGAGCAATAACAGGGCTGAAGGGCATTTGATACGGTATTACTTATCAAGAGGGATATTTATTTTTACCTATTAAGCACACGTGTTATAATATTATGACTTGTAAAGATTTTGCTCTTTTATTGAAGATTGTGACCTCTTTAAATATATATATAAAAATATATATTCTCTTAATCAGCACAACGAGTTTATTTGATATGCCCGAGAGATTCTTTTTTTTTTGTTGCTACTGTGATAATACAAAAATAATATATAGTATATATTTCAGGTCCGATTAATTACACTCTATTTAAATATGGGGTTTTACACACGGTTTATTTTTGAAAATTTCCCGCTAAGCGGTCGGGTTTTTTTTCGCTTTTAGATTTAAATAATCTCAAACGAAGAAAATTAGTATATTTTATGATTAAAACTGATAAAATAAAAAATTGTCTGGGTATTGGTTTATGAAATAAATTAAAAGAAATAATATAAAAATCTAAATTTCTGGGAAAAATCCTCAGCAAAAAGTAGACTTCTTTCTTTTGAGATTTCATTAACAAATTATAAACTGATAACAAAATTTATGTGTTAATTACGTAAAAAAAAAACAATAAGAAACAACACTTAGTCAATCGAAACCATCAAAACTGTAGTAGAAAAAAGCTGGACTTTGAGATACTCTGTAAATCTCCGCGCTGCTCTTATACGCCCATAGATTTGTATGAATCATTAAAGTGATAATAATCCATAAATCGTAATATAAATTGCAGAAAATTTTGAATGGGGTAATAGATTTATAATTAATATTATGTTTTAAGCGTTATAAATATATATTTCTATATATTTTCCATTTGAAGGAATTATTATTGGTTTCCTTAGCTCTCCCATAAATCTATTTAGTATTTTAGAACTATTTAGCAGCTTCACCTATTTAAATTCAATACAAAACTTTATTCCAAAAGTTAAACTAAAAAATAAGTAAATATTAAAAGAAAATAATTAGCATGTGTGCATAATTTTTCTTAATTTTCCGACATGAAATTTTCTTTAAATCTGACAACGCATAAGTCAAGATTGGCAATAGTCGCCTCGTAGTGTGTTTCGAGCCTCGGACGTGACATAGAAAATAACTGAAAGCAAATTAAGCAGGCAACAAGTATGAATACTCTACAGAATGCAAGCTCGACTGGCGAATACCCTGTAAACAGGCTAATGTTTATGTATGTTTATTATGTTTATTATCCGCTTGAAATTCCCTGTTGCTTATTCAATAAATTACAAATTGTGATACCTGTAATTAATTTAATAGTTAAATATATACACCTGCTATTAAAATGATATTCTCAATTTATATTGAACTTGATTTAGAAAAAAAAATACAATACTTAATAGGCCTATTTTTAAATTATCTTTTGTATACAATTTTATTCTGGAATACAAATGAAAAAACGAAGGAAAAATATGCTAGAAAATATTGAAATTAAATCTTTAATTTAAAATTTTACTTAATCAAAAAATAAGCTTTCAATGTAATTTATTTTAAATAAATACAAAATTATTATTCCTTTTTTGAGACAATCTTTCCCATATCATTTTCTATTCTTAATTTCTATTTGTGTATACCCTTTTTCTTTGGTCTATTTCTATTGTGTACAGGGTATAAAGAAATGTCTCCCGATTTTAGGTAAACCATTAAAATTAGTTAATTGAAAAATAACTGTTGTTCGGGGACCGTAAGCCATGTTAATAGACAAGGCCTAAAAGGTACAAAATCGACGTGATGAAATATTTATTTGATAGGTAATTAGTTGCGTGCCTGCTGTATAACCAGGGGCGCCTTCAGTCCACAATACACACATACATATTCCTATATAGTGTATATATATATACACACACATATATAACCAAACAGATTCCAATACTAGAGAGCGAATGGGGCGAAATGCTAACAAAAAAACACCCACGCCAAGTCTTGTCACAATGCATTTTGCCGGTAATTTGCTTTACAGTTTTCAATTTATTTTCCTTGACTTTTTTAAACGGCGGCGTGTGAGCGGCGACTTTCTAAATGCCTTGGTAAGTCGTCTGTTGGTCTTTTGGTCTATCCAGCTGTCTGTGTCTAGGCTATCTATTGGTGGCCAATTCATTCATTCATTCACAAAATAAAAAATAAAAACACTGAGAGAGTAGTGCTCTAGTCGCAAGTGCCTCGACCGATGTATACTCATTATCAGCGCTGTTTTGCTGGTCAAAATAGAGCTGGCATAATGTCGATAACAGCTATCGATAATATCGATTGTATTTTATCGACATTTTTACTGCTTTCCGTATATCGATTCGACATTCCCAGTGTCTTGCTGATAACAATAGAGGTGTCATAACATCGATGACATCGATAAAATCGATTGACCCTTGATTTTGACCCTTGTCCTATATTGAATCTCTATATCCCTTTATCTAGCTCATTGTTGCTCATAGCGTTGGCTTAATGTTGTTAGCACCTATCGATAATATCGATTATTGAAACAATCCCTAATGAACAATAAATCACAACAAATCTTTACTTCTGAAGGATAATGGGGAACTGCAACATATTTTTCGTAAACATTTTTTGGTGCATCCAGAATTTTACATCGTTGAAATGTGAAGGAAAATTTATTGATTACTGAATGTAAAAATACCCATCAGAGTTGGATGGAGAAAAATGTAATGGGCCGACATAAAAATGGTTTTTTTTTGGTGCCTGGAATAATATGATTCGATGCAGTTCAGATGTAAGGCACCTGTTACATGCATTATGCACGCATTTAATATACCCTTTCGACACAATTTTCAATGGGTATATAGAGTATAAAAACACGAAACGAAACGAAACTGCGTCGGGCTGAATATTTTCTAATTTACGAGCCGACGAGACGCTGTGGGAGTTAAACCCAACGCCAACGCCATCGCCAATGCCGATGCCGATGCCGATCGATGATCGCCTGATCCTTAAAAGGCCTTACACAACATATTTCAAAATGACAATAACATTATCGTTGTTGTTGCTGTTAGTTGTTGTTGATATTATCCGGTAAAAGTGTTAAATGGGAGCAAATTAAAGTGGGATTTTAGTTTGATTTGACTGCGACTCAGTCTGAGACTGAGATGGAGACGGAGACTGAGACTGGACAAGATGTTTTACCTATGGGCTATAGTTTTTATCAGTGTGAAATGGACTTTCCATTTCTTTCTTCTCTTGGCTCTTGGTTTCTGCTGCAAAAGGGGATAAAGCGATAAAAAATTTGCATAGATATAGTTGGACTAACCGAAAAAACGCAATCAAATGCTGAACCAGAATCAGCCGTAATGAAAGAAAAGTAAGAAAAAAGTAACATATAAGACTCGTCGATACCCCTCCAGACATTTCACACATGGCAGGTGATTGCAGGCAGTCTCAGTCCCAGTCTCAGTCCCATACTCAGACTCCGTCTCAATGATCGTTCACTTTCACTTTCGTCTTTCGGCTTTTCGAATGTGTGTAAGGACTCTGTGCGAATAAGTTTTGCAATTTAGGCTTTCGAAAATGCATCATGATCTTGTTATTGTAATCAAACTTGGCAAAAAGCCATAATCATGTACAACATGACATTGCTATCAAACTATCAAACTGACGACAATCATAGACATGCACAAAAGCGATCAGACTATCTTTTTTATCAGGCTCCTCTCTGCCGATCAGACCAACAGATCAGCTCAGTATGGAAGTGCTCTTATATGCAAATGCTTAAGCCACACTGAGAAAAAACCAAATACTCTGGTAGCAATTATTTTGAGCTTGAACATCATATTTTATATCAACTTTATTTAAAAATTTGCACTGAAAAAAATTGTATAAATACTATTTATATGTATATATATAAAGGAATCTGAGAAGTCTGACAAATGTAAATGAAAAAGATTCGCAAAGGATCTAAGAAAGTTTCTAGGGCTTTTGTTGCATATTTATGTCAGTTTAAATTTGAGGACTTCCATTTTAGAGCCAACGAATCTTTCCATATTTAATTTAAGATCTTCCATCTTAGAGCCAAATCTGTTAATTATTTTAATCACTTTCATTGATTTCGATTTGTTTTCATATTTTACACCAATAAGTAAGTACTACAAAACATTATTTTATTTGTATTACAATATGATTAATATTCAAAAAATCTATTCAAATTTTTTCAACTTTATTTCTAATATCTTAGCTTCTTACATGTAAAATTGTATTCCATATAATGTTATATTATTGACAGTTTTTTATATTAAATTTAACAAAATATTTAATATAAAGAGCTAAAAATATTTTAATTTATTCAATTAAATTCATATTTGATTTTCAAATTAATATTTATAACCTAAAAACCAATTTAAAAACGATTTATTCAAATAGCAAATAGCAGTTTTTTTAGGGAGTTAAGAAACTTAATTGATTCAATTAAATTCATATTTGTTTATCAAATTAATATTCAAAACCCAAAAACCAATTCAAAAATGATTTATTTAAATACTTACTAAATTTATTTTGAACTGATGAATATTCAGTTTTTTTTTTATCAGTGTAGCTTGTTGTGGGCGACACTGTAGCTAGTGCCAGGATAGTGATCGCCCAGTGATCGATTCAAGTCAAAATTAATGATCATATCTAAATACTGGCCGCCTCAACTCACTGTCCAAATAGTTAATTGATTGTGAGCGTGCGCTCATTGACTTTGGCTAAATCATTTTGATCGCTGATCACTCGTTGATCGTTCCACGTTGATCAGCGAACGCCGATCACTGATCTCGTGTAGCTATAGTCGATTAGTCGGCATATCGGTCCACAGCCAATCCGATCCGATCGTGGGCTTGTCGTACGCCTTCACTTCGTTTTGTTTTCGCATTCCTCTTGCATTTTCCGAGCACTTTTTCATATGACGTAGGCGCCTGTCCATTATTTTGTTTGTTTGCAAAGCCGGTTTTTATTTCTCTCTTTTTATTATTTTTTATACCATTTTTTTACCGGCATTTTTCCAGTATTTAATTGTTGTCTATCTGGTAAAAAAAAAAAAAGAAGAAAATACCAGACGCTTTGGCAACGCTGCGAAGTGTAAAAGGTTTCAATTGTAGGCGTCAAATTTAACTACTTAGTTTCTTATGGAAATATTCAATGTTTGTCCCGATTGCAAGAGATTGCGGCTGCCGCTGCGGTTGCGGCTGGGGCTCCGACTACCACCTGCTGCATTGTAATCCTGATCTTTGGGCACAATTTTTGGAATTTTTTTGTGTTTCTTTGGCGTCTTTTACCACCCTCACAACACACATATTTCGATGGTTATCTTGGCAGCAACTCTCCGCTGTCTTGGCGTACCCAGCGGGAATTCCAGTCGAACATTTTGACAGTTTTTTTAAATTATTATTGGTTTTTATTGCAGGAGCTTTGGGCTCGGAAGTGCGATATAAAAACATAGTTTAATAGCTTATTTTAGTTTTATTATTTGGCTTTATTTATGTCTATTATATTCAGGCCTTTGTGGAGGGTTCACTGAAAGCTGTGTTTCCCATATCCCATAAAGTCTGTCTATGGGCATTAGTGAGGCTGTTTTTGAGCTATGATCTGGCTTGATCCGATCTTTAAGAAGGTGATCAAAAGATGTAGAAATCACAGAGTATTATGTATTGCTATATATTCCATACACAGCTATAATATATGTTACCTGGGTGGTACGAAAAACTGTTTTTCAATTCCCCTCATATTTCTAATAGAGTTAGATTCCAGGAAGAGAACCCGAAGAGATTTCCGTAACTCCCCCCTGTATGTCTCTTCTGTAAAACCAAAAACTTCTGTATGGAAATATCTCACTAAAAACATTAAAAATTTGGGTAACCTGATTTTGATTCTGAACAAAATTGTTTGCATTAATAACCCTAGAGAAAAAACTATATTTTCACTATAAATTGTGGTCAAATCAAATTGATCGAAGCGAAAAGTAGTTAGACTTAAGTCAAAATCTATTCGAACTGAGTCGAAATCTGAAACGATTCGAATTGGACTATTTTTTTTACGAGTACTTTGCGCGACGAATTGAAATTGGAAACAGACTTTCAGGTGAGAGGAAGCTGAAGCTGAAGTGTCGCAGAATCGATTTGTTCAGCATGTAATTTCCCACTGGGTGTTTGTTGTGGCATTTGCCTTGGTTCAACCACTTAACAGCTCGTGTGTGTGCTTTAGCTGCTGCTGCTGCGGCGGCTGCTGCTGCGTATTTTGTGTGTTATTTTGTTGTTTTTTCTCATTGTGTAAGCGGCGCTGTGGCATCAAAACACTTTCGCATTACAAGTGTTTATTTTGCCTTGCAGCAGACAGCTGCAACAGGGTTGAGGGGCGGGTTGAGGGAGGAGTTGGTAGTAAGTACAGGTAAAACATCAGCCAGCGGGCAATTCAATTGGCACTTTCGGCCTGCGGTAACCTTTTTGTTTTTGCCACTGTCCCCAGACGCACCACCAAAGGAGTTGGCTTCGATGGCTACGTTTAGCAATCTACAAAAACAAAGAAAGTCATCAAAGGCGTTTAAAGCCACTACGCGGCATCCGCTAATCTCTTCTCTTCTCAGGCAAATTGCCAAATGGTTTTTTATTTTGTCTTTTTTGTTTTTTATTTGGTTTTATTTGCTTTTTCTCCTGGCCTGAAGTCGTCTTCTGTCTGCCTTCTGTAGATCTATAAACAACAATTTCACTTTCCGTTGCACCTGCAATTATACAGTTTATTAATATTTGTTTATTATTTATTTTTATAGTATATACAAATAATAAAATAAATATGAGGTGGGAGACATTTGGCGGCATCTTACAAATAAACTTTTAATACTCATTGATTGTTTCTACATACAAAAAATAAGCAGTCTTTAGTTATCGATAGTATCGATAACTAGAGGTTCAACTATCCATTGTTTTTGGAACTTTCGTGGTAGTTTTTAATTTGGTCTTGTTCTTATCAACTGTAATTTTAATTAATAATAATGTATAGATAATATTTTACCCAAAACAGCTCATCTGATTACAGGGTATTTTCTTGTCGTGAAGTTAAAGAAGCGTCGTTAAACTGCAAATAGAAAAATGTATACACTGTAAAAGAATTATTTTTGCTAAACAATTAAGCGTCAATAATAAAATTTTGTTTTATGGCTTACAAATTAAAAAATAAAAGAAAATTGGGTGTAATTTTCTAAAAAATCCCGTCAGGCGTCATAAAAACAAGCTACTGTCAAAAAAATCAGTGTGCACTGTGGGGCAAAAGAGTTTTCTACCCAGAGATTTATTTGCAGCAATTTTATTGTTATTTGGACCCACGCTCCAGACTTCCAGAGACTTGTGAAAAAATGCTAATGCCCGATATTACGTGAAGAAAAAGAAGTCTCAAGCCAAGTGTTGTGCCCCCTTTTAGAATTGTTGCGGGGGCTAAAACCATTTCCGACGCCTTTGCCTGCTTGCAGCTGTGTGAGCCAGGAATACGCCACGCACACAGCCGAACAAAAATTGGCCAAGAAAAAGAGAATAAAATCCACAGAAATGGAGCTATGCATTTGTGTGGTTTTCCTTTTTTTACATAACGCTAGAATTTATGGCTTGAATAAATAATGGCTGAACCAATCGATAATATTAATATATATTTCAAGGCATTTTCCAAGCCGAAACTGAAGTTTGGAGTTTCAAAATTTCTTTCTAAAATTTGTATTATAATTTAGAAGAAACTTAGTATCATTTTTTAAGCGATTGTTTGGCTAGAATGGCAAAAAATATAGTTTATTTTTGGTAGATTTTTCGCTATTGCTTAAAGCCAACATTTGGGTCTAAAGGAGGTTAACCACCTGCCGCAGATCACTGTGAATCGAACAGGCGTTAATTTTGATCCCTATGGTGTCTGCTGTGTTACCAATCTGTTAACTTTAAAGATCTACAGAGTGTGAAAGTTTCGTCTCCATGGATTACCTTGGCTTGTTATCAATTTGGCATGTCTAGCATCGACAGCCACAGCAACGCACACACGAATAGATACACATGGAAAAAGAATGTGCAATTTAAGTATGTCTATTGTATAAATTATTCTTGCATTAAAAACTTAAATTAAAAAAACTTGAATTGCATTTGTTCAATTAAAAAAAGTATATTTTTCATACTTTTCAACTATTTCAATTCAAAGTCATTTTATTAAATAAATAATAATTAATTATTCCAACTTGTTTTTAATATATATAAACATTTACTTAGGCACAATATGGAAATGATAATCTATTAATTAATTAATTGAATAATCTAAGAGTAGTTTCTTTGCTTAATCTTATTTTTTTCTTTTATTTATTTATTTAAGGTCCACTAAAAGCAGTCGACATTAGAAAAAATATTAATACTAATATTATTAATATAATATAGTAAACATTCAGAAAGCATTATAATAATTATAATAAAAAATAAAACTAAAATTTTGCATAGTGCTTTTTCTTTGTTTTTTTTTTTCTTGAATTAAATCACTTTTTATTTTAAAATTAATCACTACCCTTATTAAAAATTTTATTTAAAGTATTTTTTAATAAAAAGAACTTGACTTTAAATATGTGAATGAAAAGTTTTTGCCTTTTTGGTTTGGTGACTAAACTGTTAACTTTATTTAAATACTTTTCAATATATTAAAACATTTATAAGAGAATTTAAAAATATCTAAAAGAAAGCTCAAGATTTGAATACCCAAGAATCAATGCTATTAAGGCAAATATATTTTTTAAAATTATTAAAAGAAGTTAAAGATTTATTAAGCTTTTGAAACCCAGATAGTTCATATATCAACTTATCATTTTGATATAGAAATATAATATATATAATATATATTTTTCTCTCGAAAATCCCCTCTGCGTTTTTTCTCTCAGTGTATATAGATATATACCGATATACTCGCTCATAAAGTCAAAGTTGTGCGACAAGTTTACCGGCAATTTGCAAGTGCATTGAAAAGCCGCTAAGAGGTGAGACGACGTTCTCTTTCCACCTGTGTGTGTGAGTGTGTGTGTTGTATCTCTCTATGAGGTGTGTACATCTCTGTTTGCTTTCTCAATATATGGCTGTGTGTGTGAGTGTGGCTGTGTGTATTGCTCTCGTCGCCATATGGCGGAATCTTGTGTGCAGCACACAACAGTTGAACCGAACCACAATTACTAGAGTCGAGAGTCGTAATAGGCGTTCAGTTCCCATTTCGATTTCCAGTGGTGCGATCGTGCGCCTCGCACGCTGTGGCTCCTTGGGTCCGCGAAGCGCGAACAAAATCCAATAAAGAAAATATCTAAAAATCTAAAAAAATATCCTTTTTATCCTGAGTGTTGTGCCCGCAGTGCACCTGACTCCGTAACGTTCGTAGTTCGAGTGAAGTAAATTTAATTAAAAAAAAAAAAAAAGAAAGATCAAAAATAGATCCTTGCTGCCAACAACAACAACAACAACATTAGCTTTGACCCTGTACCAGAAATAAATCGAAAAAAACAAAAACAAATTTCGTCGTTAGAAAAATATTAAAGTGGTTTCGCATGTTTTTCTGTTGTTATTCAACAAATACGAAAAAGAAAAAAGAGAAGAGAGGAGAAGAGAAGAGAGGAGAGGAGAGGAAAGCAGCGCTTAATTGCAATTATTCCAGTGTCGCTTTTGTTTACCGAGGCAATATTTATTAGAGCTTTTTTTTTTTAATGCCGGTTTCGCTATTATTTGGTATCGATATATTTATTGATTGACTGACTTATTGTTGATTTTCACACCGGATGCTGATTGGCCATTAAGTGTTTAAGGCTTTAATTCCGTTTGCCCAATAATTAACCAAAAAATTGAACAATTTTTAAGTGTGTGCGCAAATCAGGCCAATTATTTTACTAAATATAGAATAAATTAATTAATTAAATATATAAAATATTATAAGCAAACAGTGCGCGACATTTTTAACGCCCACATAAATACCGCATATCTATATCTGTTTAGATGCCATAGATAATTTTACACTAGTAAGCAAAAGCTGGCTACGGCGAGCCGAATATTATATACCCTTGCGATACTGGATTGCTCCCATGGCAGCTATAAGATATAGTAAACCGATCTAGAACCGATCTTGTTCGTTTTAGAAAACAAAATCTTATATCTAAGTTATAAATTTCCTAAAGATGCTTTGGGAAATAGCAAAAGATTTCCAAATTTTAAAACCTTTTGTTCCTATAGCTCCCTATAAGATATAGTATACCGATCTAGATCATTTAAGAAAACAAACTCTCTTAACTAAGTTGTAAATCTCCCAAAGATGCTTTGGGAAACAGGAAAAGATTTCCAAATTTGTTCCTATGGGAGCTATAGGATGTAGATATAGTTGGCCGATCCTGCCGGTTCGGATATATCTACTGCCTGTAACAAAAAAGAAACTACATTCCAAATTTCATTCATCCAACTGAAAAACAGACAGACTAGTTGGCATAGAAACAGACAGACAATAAATTTATAGGTATATAGATATATATATAGATCGTTTTATAGTTCTAATCAATACATACAGATGACTCCTTCAATGCATTACAGACTTCCTGACATAGTTATAATACTCTTCAAAATTGTATATAATTTTTCATTCACTTTTACTTTTATTTCGTATTATTTTTTTTACATAAAAATAATAAAAAATAAATATAGAAAACTGCAGTTTTCCACAGCGTCGCCGCGAGACGACGTCGACAAAAGCCAAAAGTATTTCGCACATAAAAGCCAGAAATTCCTGCCAAACTTGTAGCTGACTGCCGGAACAGACCGGCCACAGACAAAGTCAACTATATATATAAATATATATATATAGATAGCTGCATATCTGCATTAACATATTGCCTACTGCCGCGACAGATTTCGGCTGAAGTTTTGATGCAGACTGACAAGTCATAAATATGCCAAACCAGGTGGGAAAATGGAGTTTTCCCCACGCCAGCCACTGAAGTGGGCGTTGCTGACATGACTTACGATACATTTTCAGTTCATAATAATATATAGGATTCTTGTTGGCCATTTTGCATAAGATTTAAGGGCCTTAAACAGGGAAATATACTGCTGGTAGCCACTGGTAACTTCCACGTTTGTCCAACCATTTGATACACTTTCTTTCTGTCTTTCTCTCCCGCTGCCTGGGATCACGGACACTGAGGTGTTAAAATTAGTTTCCAGGTGCCAGTCGTCTAATTATCTCTTGAGTTGAACTCTTTTTGAACAGTAACTGCATTTTATTATGCAATAAAAATGACAACAAACCTTTCAACGTCGTCACAGACAGCTTTTTCTTTAAAGCTGTTTTTTTGTTTCATGAGTTTTTCGCTATTTTTCCTGACTTTTTCCTAGTTTTCAATAGCCGCTTTCTTGGCCTAGAATAGTGCAAAGGTGCCGCGTGTCATTTTAAGGGAAAAATCTACCAATAATATCATTTGGCTCTAACGGTCCTCGGGCCAAAGTATTAATAGGATTTGTTTGAGCTTTGGACTTGACTTGAGGATTGTCATCTATTTTTAATTATTGTAAGGGAATTGTGGACTCTAGCTTAATCTAATCTCTGTCCTGATCTTTTCTGTATCCCAGTTATACCCTTGAAGAGAGGGTATTGGTACTTTGCCATGAGGAAGGCATCTTCCTCTGGCCAACTATATCTTATAGTAAAGGAACAATCAGTCCAAAAGCTGTTTATTCTAGAGTATACATCGAATACATTTTCCTCTTGAGGTCGTATATGCTTTAACATAATTCATGACAGAGGTATAACACCCTATAAAAGAGTATAAGTATAAAAGATATATAAATACGAGTACATAGCTGAAAATGCGTCGCAATTTTTTCACATAAAAATATATATAGCTAAGAATCAGGAAATTGTCTGGCAAATAAAGCCATAAAGTACTATGGGATATTATATATCTTTCTCGATTTGAACTCTTTTGAGATAAGGAAATAATACAAGTCAAATCCTTTGTCTTTTCATTAGTATATTAATTTATTACGCCTACTTTAATATTATAAAATTATATTATTATAAAATATAATTCTAGCGCAAACTTTTAGATGGATTAGTTCTAAATTTGTATAAAATATCTATATCTCTTGCTGTATTTGTATTTTATAGAACGCCCACAATTGCGCTTCATTCACAAATTGTGTTTCTTTTCCTTTTTACGATTTATTTTTGTTTTTACACTTGACCCGATTTGTTGCATTTATTATAAACAATAAATTTGTCACAAAAATGAATAATCTGATGTCCTCGTTCAGTTGGAAATTGTTTCTTGTGAAAAATTGCTAAAATATCGCGCTGAAAAGTCACAAATTTCTTAGCAAAAATGATTTAAAAATATTTCAGAATTTCTAACTATGTTTTGCAATCAAAAAAAATTAATATTTTTAAATTTTTACTTAAGTTTACAATCATAAATCTTAAAATTCATTTCGTTTTCTAAGATAAATAGTCGTTAATAAGGTATTGCCTCATATGCATACTCTTCCACAGAGTACTATAACTTTGTCATGAAATAGGTCCTCCATAGATGTTCTTCCATTTTGGAGCTATTTTTAATATGGCAGGAACAATCGGTTCAAAATTTATGCTATGAAAAATGTTTTCCTCCAACTTAGGCTTAGTTTTTCATAAAAAATCTAATCTAAATATTAAGTTAGCTCTGCCACAGAATTCTCTATAGTTTTTGAGCGGGCAATCAAGTCTATATTTAGATTTTTCTTAGATTATTCCGTAGTTTGCTCGCATACAGCATAAATATTTGTATATATATTCAGTTCGTCGTGGTCTTACGATAAGCAACGACTTAATCAAAGCGACTTTGTCCAATTAATATACCAGCACTTATACACTATACCCTATAAAAATATGTGCCGCATAAAAGCGTCTCTCTGGTCTGTAAAAACTGTAGGAATCGATTAAAATATTTAAAGGAAATATTAAATTTCTACATCCAAAAGTAGAGCAAGCCTACTATAATATTTATTTTATAATCCACTACTATCTCAGCTAGGTTTACAGAGTATTTCCAGGTCGAGCAATTGTTTTTACTTATATATTCTTTTCATATATAAATAGCTTTTGTTTTTCACATCACAAATTGCGTCGGTGTCCTTAAACCATATGTTTATCGTCTCAGTCTTGAGACTCTTTATGCCCCACACAGCTGGGGCTTTATTGTTTTAGTAGGTCTTTTACTACTCAGTTCCCTCATTGTCTAGGAATTATTGTATTATCATATGGGGTAAATACAGTGTCTGTTCTATCTTCAAGAAGTTCGTATTTCCAAAAAAATCTAAACCATTTATATCTGAACTGAGGCATAGCTGGTGTTGTTGAGGATTTATTTCAATTATTAATTTATATTTTCAATTATATTTAATGGCAATAACAAAATTCAAACTTAATCGTAGAATTACTCTACAAATGTTAGCAAAATGCTGCTGCAATGCATTTTAAAATTCATTTGTTGTGAGTTGAAGAAGCTGAGAACAAACCTAACCATGTTTTTAATATTCTTCTGGATTGTGTGGTTTTCACAAATCATAGCCATATCGACAGTGTTCATGAGGTGAATGTATATCCATATAAAATGGAGCTGTCAATTGATCGATCGCAATATTGTTACGATCGATAATATCGATAGCAGTGGCTGAAATAACAATTCTTTACGAAAGCTTTAAATGAAAAGCGACTTTTATTGGCAAAGAAACGGCTGTATCGATTTCTTGATATACATTTTAATTAATCGAAAATATCGATAAAATCATTGCGAGCCACTGATCGATTATTTGACAGCCCCCTTTAAAAATTCTATAACAATATTTATATTATATGAAATCAAAACAAATATAACGATATTAATTTAAATTTTCTCTATAGTTTTCCGGAGATAATTACGGAGTTGCCTACCGTAACAGTGACGGAATTGCCTGTGGAACTTGAAGCTGTCAAGGATCACTTAGATGAGATCATTTTGCACGAGACGCAAAGGCCGAGCAACAAAAGTGCGGAGCAACAGCAGGAGCAACCTTTTGAGACTGCCCAGAAAGGTGAGTACAGAGATTTAAATCAAAAAATTTAACCGGAACTGGAACCAGTAAACGATATGAATCGATTCAAACTGCGAACCAGAACCTGAACCTGAACCTATACTAAAAGCCATTTTTCTTTACGCAGATGAGCTGAAGATTAATGATCCGGGCGGAGGATTGGAACTGGAAGCATTGCCAGGGAATGACTCGAATGAAGTTTTACCCGATGCCAATGTAACGAACAATAATGGAATAACACCGGAAACAGGAACTGCTGCCGCTGCAGGTAACAATCAAACCGCGGAGGAAGTACCAATGCCCGTATTCTCGGAGTGGGCCCAGAAACAAATGGAGGCTGAGGCTAGTCGAGAACAGGCCATGGAACTGGAGCAACAGGTGGTTAATAATTCGGCGCAGCGTAAAAATGCAACCGGTGCAGGCAGCGGTAAAATGGCACCCCTGAAATTGAGAGCCAAAAACTATGCCTCGCCGGATTGTGGAGCTAAGATCATAGCCTCGAATGGAGATGCCACCAATACCGGCGCTGTACTGAGCCACTCGAGCGATGAGTATATGCTGAGCACCTGTGGCAGTCGCATCTGGTTTGTTGTGGAGCTCTGTGAAGCAGTGCAGGCCCAAAAAGTGGAACTGGCCAATTTCGAGCTGTTCAGTTCGTCGCCCAAGAATTTTACTGTAGCTGTTTCGAAGCGTTTTCCTACGAGGGATTGGAGCAATGTAGGTCGCTTTGCGGCAGAGGATAAACGCACTGTGCAAACGTTTGAGCTGCATCCGCATCTTTTTGGCAAATTCGTGCGTGTCGATATACATTCACACTATTCCAAGGAGCATTTCTGTCCCATTTCGTTGTTTCGCGTCTTTGGAACTTCCGAGTTTGAGGCCTTTGAAACTGAGATACGGCATAGCGATGAATTGGATGACTTTGATGATGATTTTGGTGGTCAGGAGCAGGCTCAACGTGCGGCGACACCAGGCAATGGTAATAATATATTTCAAAGCGCCTCAGATGCCGTCATACAAATGGTGAAAAAGGCTGCCCAGGTGCTGGTGAAACCCACCAAAGCCCTGCGCTGGTCTAGCGAATCGGTGCTCTGCCGAACGCCCGCCTTGGGTAGCTATAACTGTGCCGGCTGCAACAGTACTACAGTGGAGCGAATCAATAACTTACTCTCCTGTCAGTCACAGCAGCTGCAGTTGCTGCTCTCGCTGCCGCAGCTGCGAACACAGCTGCTGCAAACGCGTGTCTGCCAGGCGGATTATGACATCAGTTTCGGCCTGGCCCGGCTAGGAGCACCGGCTACAAGTGGTCTGGCGAAGCGGCAGAGCTTTTATTTGAGCATGCTGCCTGCTGAGCATGTGGGCGCCATGTGTAAGCTGCTGCAAGCTGAGTATAGCAGCGCTGTGGTGCAACCAGTACCGGTACCAGAGCCGGAGCAGCAGCCACAGATACAAGAGCAGCAGCTGGAGAATATTACCACAGCAGAAACAACTAACGAAAATACCAGCTCTGAACAAGCTTCTCCATTGGAGACGCCCAGTTTAGAGCTAGTGCCTGCAGAGCTGCCGACACAACTGCCTGCAGCTGATAAAACTACTGATAAGCAGTCAAAGCCAGCAGAAAGCTCCACAGAAACGCCTACGCCGGCGGATGTCAATATATTTAATGTGCCTAGCGATAAACCGGAAGTGCCTGCACCCAGTACAGCTACCGTAGCTGCCCCGGACACGCCCATAACGCCCGCTACGCCCGTCGAATCCATTGAAGTGGAAACACCACAAATAAGCACAGGTGAAGCAATTAATGGCGATATACTGGGCAGCGGCAACGGCATGGATGATGGAAATCTGGCCAATTGGGAGAGCATTGATAGCCTGCTAACCACAACGGTGGCTTCTATAACCGCCGGCGGTGGTGCAGCTGCAGCCGCAGCGGCTGTCGTCAATGGCAATACAAATACTGCAGCTGGAACTGGCGCTGGAGCGGCAACTGCTGCCGGAGCAGGTGGCATAAATCTACAGCCTAAATTAACCCATGGCGCCCAATCGGAGAGCGTGTTCATCAGGTTATCGAATCGCATTAAGGTGAGTAACTGAATTATCCTCTAGCATACGTCATCGCGAGAGAGAGAGTGAGAGAATTTAATGCGTCATTTGTTCCCCCGACAACCACAACTAGTTACGATAGAACCAGTATTATCCTGGCTACAAACATATATACATACATATATATATATCCTAGCAACTACCCACGTGGAACTATAAATATATACCCTACCATTATTTGTATACCCTGAATTTATCAATTATTATAGTGCAGCACATTATAGCTGTTAAGTAATCGATTCTGGAAAAGTTTTCTGTTTGAAATATCGATACTATCGATAAATCAAATTCTTCTATACTTTTTATAGATCAATTAATCATTTTTGAATCCAAGTTTCTCATTATTTTTTTAGTTTTAAATTTAATTTAAATTATTCTAAAATAATATAATATAATACTACTTCATAGCATATAATGTTGGTTAAAGAATCTAGTTATATTGTCGTCAAGAAGGGCATACAAAATTCGTATAGTTAGCTGTTATTCTTAGTTTGGCTTGTATATAGCTAAATTGCGTGCTGAAGCCCTATTACCGGTAGCTTGTCTAGCTAGTAAAGCCGCACCTCTCCTGAATTATCCTTGTAACAGTTTTTGATTTTGGTTCCTTTTCGCAATGTGGCACAGTGGTCGCACTTTGACGATTTATAATCGGAAAATTTATAAGTTTAATTTGGCTAAAATTTATTTGTCTTAATTCTATGCTTAATATCAAACTTAAATTTAAACTTATAAAAACTTTCCTTTTTCCCAATTTTCATATATTTTTACGTTCGCAAATTGTCCGTTTTTGACCACTGTACTTTGTTGTTATTGGCTTTAAATGTTACTTCATGTTTTCTCTCTTTGCCAATTCTGTCTTCCACAGGCACTCGAACGGAATATGTCGCTATCGGGTCAATATCTGGAGGAGCTATCGCGCCGCTATAAAAAACAAGTGGAGGAACTGCAGCAGACGCTTACGCAACAGACGCTGACAGTGCGAACGCTGGAGGATCAGAGCCGTCGCTATATAGAGCAGGAGCAGCTCTTCAAGCAGCAAAGCGCTGAGTTGGCCGGAGAGGTACGAGCGTTGACTTACCAGGTCCAGGCCTGCATTCTGGTCATAATCATAGTGGGCACATGCATCTTTTTAATGCTTGTATTGGGCACCGTTTACTATCGTAAGCTGCGCCGGCAAACGCAACAGTTGCAGCCGCAGTCGACGACGGAAGCGGATTTGCCCAAGCAACAGCAACTAAGTCGTCGCAAATCCTATGAAGAAGTGACAGAACAATCTCCGGGCAAACAGCGGCGTCCCAGCGAAGAGGCAATGCTCATCTTGAATAGTTGCAGCGACGTATCCAGGCAGCGTAAAATATCCGTTTGCTATGGCAGCAATAATAATATAGCCGCCAATATGATTGGGCCCAGAGCAGCGCTACATCGCCGCAAAGGCGCCAAGCATACGCTCCACAATAGCCTGGATTCCGCGCAGGTCAACTGCAGCAACGGTGAACACCTGGACAAATTCTTCGACGTAGGTAAGTAAACTGTCCCGGAAATTTGTATATTTCCTTTTCATAATTGAATTTTTGTCCACAAGATTCATGAAATTCTTTGAACTCTTTTGCAGATACGCTGAAGAGCAACAAATTGCCGCCAAAGTCAGCGAAAAGGAAAAGTCAGCCGCAACAGGAACTGAAACGTCAGGAATCTGCACCGCCCAGCTATGGACAGAACGTGCCAGCAGAAGAAACCACACAGAGCGATTTTGACGAGAGCTTGATGCTGGACGACGATGATTTGGCCAATTTTATACCCAACAGCGATTTGGCTTATAACGAATTTATGCCCGAAGGTCCATCGGGCTATCAGATTGTGGATACAATTGATGGCAAGACGCCGGATAAGGGGAAAAAATCTCGCCGGGTTTCGTCACCCGCCTTCTTTAAGTCGCCGTTTAGTAAGAGCAAAAATAGAGGAGCTAATTTTAATGGCATTGGCGGCGTGAAGGGCAGCCATTCAGCGCATGAGGCCACATCCTGGGAATGGTATCGCCTACGCCGCAATGACAAGCAGCAGGTGAAACAATTAACAGTGCCGAGCAGCACATCAACACCAAATGCTAGCATGGACAGCTCATCGCTGTCGGAAATTAATTTTCCATTCAGTTCAACGGAAAACTCCTTTCGCATTCTCGGCGAGGCCATACGCTCCTCTGATCAGCAGAGCGGAGCTAATGGCAAACAAGCTAGCAGCAGCAGCAGTGGCAGCAGCGCCAGCACCACCTCATCCACAACGAAGAAAAAGCAGCGCTCTTTTAATAATATATTTCGAAAAGTCTTTTGATTTAGAGTCTGTGTCTTAGCCAGTGCTTAAATTGTTAACTGTTTAACTAGTTTCCTTCTCCTCATTTGTGTTCAAGCATTCAAATCTTTTGTCGCACGTAAAACAGCAAAATTGTAAAAAAAATATTTAATATGTAAAAAATTAATATATATATATATATTTGTATATATATATGTGAAAATTCGAGCAAAGGAATGGCTTCATTTAATTTCTCCCAAAAGTTCCTTAGTGTTGCAGTAAAATGCAACTGACTGTTAAACATATTAAATATATAGAATACACACACACACTTACATCTATATATTTAATATTTCTATCTATGCTTTTGCCTTAGTTGTACAATTATCCGCATGCTCGCTGTATATGTATATAAACAATTAACGAAAGCAATTCAAACTTAAATTAATATTCCAAAAATACCTTATTGTTCTCGCTCTTTAGCCTGTAAGAAGAAAATGATGAAGCAAAACAAATGCAATTCTTTGCCGCATAGTTTGTTATTAGCAATTAATTATACATTAATTATACCTATTAAATTAGTTTCTAGTTTAGCTATTATTTTTAAAAATAAAGCAAATAACATTTATTTAAATAGTGTTCTACAAAACTTTGTTTCAAATCTTCAATTCGCTTAAAAATTCAACCACATCCAACGCATCCTTATTGGCTAACTTCTGCTCCTTCACAGCGCTGTTAAGGCCACGCCCTGCGATGCCCATATATTTCTTCCACTGCTCCACAGTTGTGTACTTCTCATCATTGGCACAGTAAATAACCTCATTGATATCCTCATCCAGTTTATAGCTACAGACGGAGGGAAAAACCTCCTGTAAATTGGAAATTGCCTCTGCACGTAAAGTCTCATCGCGGCACACTAGATTTAACATGAACAGTCCATGCGGCCCAATGATTTCCTTTATGTGCTTTAGTATTTTCTGGTCTACAAAACTTTTCGGCGGGCAACTCATGCCCAGCGACAAGTCCTTGCTGTCCACATCAAAAAGTACAGCATCAAAATGCAAATCTGTCAAGAGAAATATCCAGTTAGAATCGGATTCTGTTTCCATTAGAATATCTTGAAGTCACCTTCATTGCGGCAGCGCTCCACAAAGGCGAGACCATCATCGATGACCACATGAAAGCGATTATCCTGCTTCAACTCAAAATATTGCTCAGCGACTTCCAGCATAATGGGATCTATTTCAACGGCCGTTATGCGCGTTTGACTGTAAAAGGAATTTTAATGTAAACTGCAAAAAAGGATATATTCCAACTTACGGCAAAGCGGCATGCAAAAAGCTGCAGAGTCCACCGCCACCGAGGCCAATGATCAAGACATCCTTTTGTACATCCTTTTTCGGACTCTGCATCGATGTGGCCAGCTGTACGCCCACGGACATAAAGAGATGATGATGACATGCCAAGTGACCAAAGTCTATCTTCTTACGATCTTTTTTGCCCTTTATTTTTACTAGAAGAGAATAGAATAAATTAAAGGATAATTAGCGGGGAGTCGACCAAATCTCTTGCAAAGTATTTCGACTTCTTACCCGTTTTGATTAGCGCTTCCGACTGCACCACAAATTGATTACTTAGAAATATCAGACGTCGTAAAGTTTTGCCATCAGCTTCCACCTCCTCAATGCGAAAATCACCAGATATTTTAGAGAAACCCGAAATTAAAGTCTCTCGCTTGCCCACTTCTGAGCCGAGAGATAGAAAGGGTATCTGGTCGGTGAGACCAGCCGGCGCAAGATTCGTAATGCTATAGGCTAGCTCACTCTTGACCTCATCGAGTGTGCTGTAAACCTGATCGCGATGTAGCGTAACTACAGCCAATCTTTGATATTTAGCCGATGCCTGAAGTTTTTTACGACCTGCTGGCGTTGCAAAGAGCCATTCAATTTCTCGGCCTTGCGGCACAATAAATGCAGCATATTTTCCAAGACCACGCGCTGGCGGCTGATCCATAATATGCAGCGTATAGCGAGGAGTTTCCTCTGTGGCACGATGCAAATCCATGGTGATCTCATTATGGCCAACAATATTCGAACGCGCCAATCCATTGCAAACCAGCGCGGCCTTCTGCACCGATTCGACGGCATTCATCATTTCTGAGGTGCCACTAAAACGTTGCATCTTATCGCTGCCCAGTCCAAATTCTAAGATCGGCATGGGTAAACTCTTGAACTTGGTGGCAACCACAACAAAGACAGGTAATATTAAGGAATCATCGGTATTTTTTTCCCGATTCGCACGCTCCACATCCAGGCAGTGTACAATGCGCAACATGCAGTTATTTCGGGGTAGAAATTCCAATAGATACTGTACGATATGCTCCTGCAACATGGATATAGCAACATATCGTCCACCATTGCTGCAAGAATTAAGGAAAACATAATTTTAAATTTAGAATATTTCATAATTCTTTTATGTTTACCGCATTGTGCGCAATATTTCCTTGAAGTACTTTTCAACTATAGCTTTTGTTTCTTCCGTATCATTCACAAAGAGCGCATCCAATGTGCCCTTGTCCAAGGCAACCGAAAAGCTTTCGTCCCCAAAGGACATGACAGTTGCGTCCATTTGTAGGAACTTCATATCCGGCCTTGTTCGCGCATTTATATCTGTCATTTTTTTTATGGCAACTGGCGAGATATCAATATTGGTGATGTCCCTGAAGGAAAAAGAGAATTTTTATATTCTTAATATTAGTATAGTTCGTTTTCCATCTCTATTGCTAACCGTTCGTTATATTTACCGAAATCCCGTGTCATACATATCCATACTGAGCTTCGAATTACCGCAACCCAACATCAGAATTTTATCGGCGGGTTTTATATATTTGTGTATCTGATCGCATAGTTCCAGATATTCGCCATACCTAAAAAAAACAAATTATATTTCATTTTCATATCACAATTTACTTTTTATTTTCTTAAAAAATGTTAAATGACGATACGCTTGGTCATCTCTGAAAAGTATGCAAATTTCTAATATGTAGCTTGTTATCTCTAAAAAGCTTGATTATCTCTAATAAGCTTGCTCATCTCTAATAAACGTGCTCACCCGGCACATGTGTGCATGTGTATGTATGCTTGGCACATTCACACATAAGAAACAGTTATTTACATATGTGATGCATTTACATACCATTCAAAGGCTTTTTCACCGCGTTTTTTGAAGAATTCATTCCAGTAGTCGGTCTGGGCGAACTCCTCTCGCGTTCTTGGTAACAAATTCATTGTTAAAAAAGAGTAAATAAAAAGTAATAAATTATCACAAATCCGCTTTCAAAAGCCGCTTAAATAACTTGATGCTTCTCGATGCGACGCAATGTTATTAAAAAAAGCACCAAAATTTACCACATGTCGCTGCTAGCGATGAGACATGAATATTTCGATATGCAACTTTTAAATTTCCATCATCGATATTTTCGGTATGCAAGCTTAAAAAATTTTGAAAATAAAATATTGCATACTCTTAAGGTTGTTAATATTTCAAAGACATTGAAAGTTTTTCAAATTTATATTATATACATTGAAGGATTTAAGTTTCTTCCTTCTCATAAGATAAGTGAGTATTTTAATACTAATAAAGTTTTTATTTAAATCACTATCATTCCCCCCTAACAAGAAAAAAAGAAAACATAAACAACACAAGCTAATACTGTTAAAACCTTTGGGTTGCCTGGTAGAGTGGGCGTCTGTTAACATAATATCGTGAGTAAAGTTGCCATTCACATGGATATGCAATCTCTTGCGAATTTGCCATTCACTGGAACACAGCACGCAGCTGAGCACTGATTTTCTACAAAGTAAAATTTAACTTGCGTGTTATTTCTCATTACTATCTGGATATTTACTAGTTTTCCAGAATTCAGGCCACTCTTGCTATATCAACAACGTATTCCTAGTATACATTGAGTGCCAGTGCAATACGAGGAAGAAGAAAGTAGGAAACAAGGGGCAGCCACAGGGTGATAAGTGAAAGTAACAGCATCATCAAAGGGGGAGGCGATTCCAATGTTATCGCTTATGTAGAAAAATCAACATAAAAGAAATGTAAATTGAGGAAATGTCAATGCAAATGGGAGGCTGTTAATGGAAATGTGAAAGCCAAACGCAACTGAACTGGATACAGTTGGGAGAACAGAACAGAAGACTAACAGTAAATGCGTGCCACTGTAGCGAACCCTGGAACTGCTCCCCTGGATACCGTTATGTCACGGCTGGACTATGAACAGAATGCTCTGCATCATAGCTGTTTGCTGGTGCTGCTCCGCGGAGTGGGACCCTCCCGCGCCCGCATCCTACAGCGGGCATTTGAGAAGGTGCGACGTGTCAACAATATTAAAGTAACAGGTAATAAAAAACAGAACTCTCATTGGGTCAGCAAGCCCTCAACATGTTTATAAACGTTTTGGTTCAGTCATCAATATTATCGATGGTAGATGGATTTGAGAAAAGGAAGCAAACGCTTTTGGTTTAAGCTTAAGTATTTTTTATATCGAACCATCTATCAATTTTGCTACAAATCTTTATAATATTTGTGATTTTAATTGGATTATTTATATAATTATCTTTTAGATTCAAGTGGCGTTGTGCGTACCGTTTACTTCCGGTTCATACATGAGCACCCCGTGGAGCACAATGATTGGGGCGATTTTCAGACACATCGCCGCCTGCTGGGCCTTATAACCATAGGCAAATTTGATACTCAAACGGAATTAAATGAGCTGTGCCGTCATCATGAATCGCTGAAGGTGCGCTATGGGAGCACTCTGTATGAGTCACGTGCCATATTTTTTGGACCTGAAGCACAGAGCGATGCTGCAGTGGTACAAAATCACAAAAATGATCTTAGCACTGTGGATAATGCCCAAACTGTCCTGCCTGCAATTGTGGAGCACAGTGCGGGAATAAAGGAGACTCCGACTCAGCTTCGTCTTCAGGATGAGTACACCACGCCGTCCAATTTCAAGTCTCAAGCATTTTTCTATCGGGAACAGGACACTTGTGTGGATCTGGAGTCCCGTGTGTGTGACTTTTTGAGCGCTCTGTTTTGGGTGCTAGAATCGCGACGACTGGAACGTTCCCGCGAAAAACCCGATAAAGTTAGCCTTTTGATAGCGCCCTTTGAGAAACGTGATTTTGTTGGCTTGGACATGGAATCGCGAAATAATCGCAAACGCTGTGTGGGACGTGTAATGAAAAACCTGGCTGATCTTTCGCTTCAGGCAGGTCTCTTGGACGATGCATTAAGCCTGTATCACAATGCCAATGAGACTCTGCGCTCTGTCGGTGATTCCCTGTGGGTGGGCGCCACCGAGGAGGGTCTCTGCGCTGCCTCTGCAGTTATATTATATCCACAAATGCGTGAGATTGAAACGCTGCACAGGAATGCATCGCTACAGGAAACGGGCAAGTTTATATAGTATTTATTACCATCAAAACTCATTTACAGGAAAAAAGTGCTTATACGTATCTCCGTTAGACATGAATTTACTCTACTCCTGAGTATAGGGTAGATTCCCTGATTTACTTCTATTATTATTGTAATTTGTCCCCTTAATTTTTCAGGTACTTCGCCACTCCGAAATACGCCTGAGAAATGGCGTGCCAGCGATGCAACTAAGAAAGTAAATACTACATCCGCTGGAACAGGGATCACAAATACAAACTGCGCAGAGACGCTTACCTCACATTCCTCTTCGTGCTCTTCGGTATCCTCCATATTGACGAACAATTCCTCGGCATCAGGAACACCCACAAACTCAACATCTACATCTTCCTCGACATCGACAATATCGGTAACACCGTTTGGACAGCAGCGGAACGGAGAGCTGCCCAGCAATATACTCAAGCCGGAGGAGATAACCAACTATTATCGCAAGGCGATAATTAATTATAGTAAATATCGTCATGCGGCCACAATTGAAACGGAGGCCGCCTTGAAGGCTACACGCATTTGTATTGAACAGAACCGTCCACTAGATGTGGCCATGTTTCTGCAGAATATTCTATATATAAATCTCAATATGAGTGAGCCGGAACGCGTTAAGCGTTTTGAAATTATTACTGAACTATATCAGCAAATTGGCTATCAACGCAAGGCTGCATTTTTCCAACGTCTGGCAGCGCTAAAACATGTCCAACAAGGAAGCCAAACGCCGGATTGGACACAGAGCTATCGCCTTATGTTGGGTAGCTTTACGGGCTATCTGTTATCACTGGATCCCTTGGAGGTACTAGAAAATGCCGCTGGTTGGCCGTCCCTGCAAATAGATCTTGTACAGAACCTTATAACAGCAGCCAGACGCCTGGGACAATCTGCGTTGGCCACTCGCCACATGACCTTTCTCCTACAAACGCAATGGGACAACATGACTCCAACGGAGCAAAGCGAAATGGCTGTTCAATTACAGGTAAAACTATCTATAGCGGAAAGAATATATATAAAAATAAAAATATTTCTAATTTGTATACTTTGACCAGTTTAATGTTTCGCGGCAGAATCATAATATCCTCTGCATGGAAAGACGTTAATATAATATTTATTTTCATTGTAGAATTTGAGCGCACAATGCGAAGGCTCGCCCGTTCCGTTGGTCCTGGAAAATGGAACTGTGATACCGCCTGCCAATCTGACGGATCTCCCCTACTGCTTGGAAGTGGTGGTAAAAGATCTACCCGCTCATCTGCGGCCGCAACGTATCAAGATTGCAAAAGCGGACAGTGGACCATTTCTTTTTACGCCCATACACTTCAACTCTGTGGACAGACGGGATAAAAAGAAGGACAAGAATAAGATTGGTATGCAAAAAATATTATATAATTAAATTTATTTAACTAACTTGCTTTCACGTACAGCCTTTCTGTGGGTGCAAAATGATCTTAGCGAAGTGTGCGTGCGCCTACGTAATCCGCTGCCCTTTGAGCTACCTGTGACCGATATGCGTCTGCTAACCAATGGGGTTGTCTTTGAATCCCTTCCGCAGACAGTAATCTTACAGCCCCATGTGCCTACTCATGTCCTGCTGCATGGAACGCCTATTGAACCGGGCCAACTGGATTTGCAGGGATATAGCACGCACACTCTGGGCGTCAAATCCAATTGCCGTCTGAAGCATATGCGCGGACGCAACTTGCCACCTAACTATCTGGTGGATGTGATACCTTCTCTGCCGCGCATCTCTGTCAAGACATCGCTGCCGCAGACAGCTACGTTTAGTAATATGAATAGATCCGATATTGTGGTGACTTCTGCTAGCTTAACTCTTTATAATGGTGAATCGTCGAGCTGTACCATTACCATTAGAAATGATAGCAGCATATTGCCTTTGGAGTATTTGGAAGTTATTATTAATTCAAACGTGGAACAGGAAATGCAGAAGAAAATGTTTAGCTATGATGATCAGGCACTGCAGGTTAGCAAACTATAAAATGCTAATTTTTGTTTATTTGCAATTAATATACATTCTTTTACAGGCTCAGCTGCCCGTAGCGCCACTTGGCTCTATTGAATTTGTGGTTCATATTTATGCAGATGCAGAATTTGTTCTCCCAGCTGGTTCGCTAAATTCCAGCGCTGCTGGCGCTTCTACAGAATATGGAGCTTCTTCTACATCCCACTACTCTAACTTATCTCCGTCTGGACATGCCAGCTTGCCATTGAGGGTCGGTTCACCCCAGCATCGGCGTCAAGAGCAACAGCATTCTGGCGTTCGTTCCACATTATCGGGGGCACAATATGGCTTAAACTTGCAACCTGCAGGTGGAGGAGTGAATGGACCGAGCATACGCCCTCTACAAGCCAACCAGCAGATTGAGGCGCAACTGCGTCTTAAATACTCCGGCGGAGAGGCCTTAATCGCTGGCTACTGTCGTCAGTGTGCTGTGTCCTTTAACTTAGAGCTGCTTCCTAGTGCGCAGATTACCAGCTGGGATGTTTTACCTGCTGAAATGTAAATAAGACAACTGATTGTCCTTTCTCTGAAATGCTAATCTCTTTTTGCCTTACAGTGCCTCCCAGTTCTACTTGGTGTTAGATATATCCAATCTTACAGCTCAAGAAATGTCGCTCAATTATACTGATAACAAGAATATTCTCATCGAGGCCAAAGAAAGTTGTCGTGTTCCTATTCCGGTCGATCGCTGCTCACTGGAGCAAGTTTGCGCAGCGCGTGCAGCGGAAGTTGCAGAAAATCTAGAACGCGGTAAAACATTTTTTCATTTATATATACAGCTCTCGTTTCTAAGAATGATTTTAGAGCTAAAATATGTATTCTACTTACCTACATAATATTCATATTTTTTGCACCCACAGAGCTGTGTTTTCGCACGCAACTTTTATCCTTTAGCGATGCGCTAAGCAAGCTGTGCTCCACTCACATAGCGGAACGTGTGAAGATTAATTGGCTACTGACTGGCACTAACATACAGGGTGTCGCCTCCCTGCGTGGGATTGTTTTATCACATGGCATGGTTGATTTGACCACTGTCTCGCCGCTAAAGTGGTGTACGTAGTGCATTATTATTTATTATCTAATAAAATCGTTACTAACTTTTATTTAACTTCGACAGCAATTAGCTTTCAGGATGCGCCCGTTCAACCCCATAGCGAGATAACATGCACCGTGGGTCAGCGAGCACAGCTCGGCATTAATCTAGCTAATCAATCGCTGCAACCGCTCAAGAACTTGGTGCTGACAATTAAATTTTATCAAGACTATTTAAATGGCATGGAAAACTATAATTTAGAGACACGCGTGGCCATTTCGGGACCCAATAGGTAAGTGCACATTGCCAGCACTTTAGCTAATACTAATCTTTGTATTTTTGTGAATCTGTAGGATTACAATTCCTGTTTTGGAGAAGCACGAGCAATCGCAGCACAATTGTACGGTGATATTCTTTACGCCAGGACGCTTCAAGACCAGCATTGAGTGTGCTACGCGGCCGCAGCAAAACAACAGCAGCAACAGTATTTTGACACGTTCCTCTGCGGGCGCTACAAATTTGAGTCAATTAGAAACGTCGGCCTCTTCGCCAGGCAATTTAAATACATCGTCTGCTTCGAGTTTTGACGAGCAACAGGCGCATATTTGGAAATTTATTCCACCTATTGAGGTCACCGTTGTTGAGCAGTAAATTGTTAACATTTTGTAGTATAATTTCGTTGTGTATGTATTTGTTTAACAGGGCCTGTTTCGGCGTTCAAACGTTATTGAATTCCACTGAAAAAGGCCAGGACTAGTTTTGCTAGGCTAAACGTTTTTTATGTAGAATTTATACTAAACTGAAAGCCTTAACAGGCTTTTATATATATTTATATTGTGTACCTTCCCCCTGTAGTTCCATATGCGATATATCATAGCGATGTTACATGAATTTGTATATGTATGTATATATATACAGCTAAGCTTTATGTTGTCCTGAAAAGCAATTGTTTATAAAATAAAACAAAAAAAAAAATGTATATAAATGTAAGCTCAAAACCTACGCACTATGCTTCATAGAGACAATGGCCATAATAATAAATATATATATAGTCAGTCGTATCTTCTATATAGATATATATATACATAAAGCTTCAGACACGCAAGTGAAGTATTTATAGTTAGCAAATGTTTTTCGCCTCACCAAATTCTCAACTATAAAACAATTTGATAATAATATGTATGTATATATGTATTTACAATATTTTTATACAATAAATAAATGCTGAGTTATGATCGCAATTATCAGCTGGACATTACATATATATATAAATTATGCTACCAAGAATTTTATAAACTGAATATATGAATTTACAATCAAAAGTTTTCTTAGCCCAAACGACGTATATCATCCATGGAATAACCAGTGCGACGCATCATAATACACGAAAGAACATAGAAATAATATCCTCCCGGAATAATTGTTAAGGCACCAATTATAATAAGCGCCCAAATACGGTCCGTGCGATCCTTATTTACATCCGCAAACCAGTCCAGAGTTGCACAGCAAATACAGATCTAAATATAGAATAAATACCAGTTGTTGACCATGGTTTTACTATACTAATATGGACAGCAGTGTTGCTAGAGATTAACCATAATAGCTAAAAGATTCACTTATCTTCAAAAATAATAGGTTGAAAGAGAAACAATCATATAACGAACAACAAAAATTTTGTTGTTTAAACTTTAAAAAGCAGTTAATTAAGCTAGATTGCTGCAGCCTTTAAAGTGAGCTTGAAATTAGCTTGGAAAAGGCTAAATTGGCAACACTACTGTTTACTGGGCATACGAACCGATCCGCCGACAAATAATGTAATAATTATCGCTATAGTTTTCCAGGGCGTCGGCTCTTCTACGGCCGGTTCAACCCATTGTTCATGTACGAAACCATCTGTTACGGTCGGTTCCTCGCGAACTTTGGTATAATCACCAGGACTCGAAGTGTTAGCGATATTTAAGCGCCTTCGGGAATCCGATTTGGTGGGCAGCATATTTTTAGAGAAACTTCTTCAATTTGATTAAACGATATACTAAAAATGTCAGTCCGGTTAACATCTAAAACTCCATACTTGTGTTCTATTATTTGGATTTTATCTACTGTTTTCGGTCTTTTAAGTAACAGCTGTAAAACAGCTGACAGCACCGAGTTGCATGTGTTTTGCCGCCAGGCAATCATATGTTTTTAAATTCAGGGCGGGAAACTGATAAAATTATGGGTAGTTGAATTTTTCTAACGCAAGGCTTGCTTATCCCAAGATTATTTGTTAAGAGATGAAATTAAATTTATCAGTAGTGTTATTAAGCTTTTATATTATATTTATCTAATTATTTATTTATCGGACCAGTTTAACTGAAAACCCCTGAACTCTGTCAATAGTTATCATTCATCTAAACTTTAGTGTTTTTTATTTAATAACTAGTATCTACAATAAAAGTTATTAGTTTAATTCTAGTAAAGAAAAAGTCGTTCAACTTATTTTTGCATTCATTTATTTAATTATTCTTATGATTTCGATAAAATTAGAACAATTCAATCATTCCAGTAATTTTATAAGTATTCAAACAAAAATACAAATCCATTTTAATAAAGCGATTATCACCGTGCATTATCTGTAATAAAAATGAAATAGAGTTAGTAAAGCTCACCTAATACTTAAATTATATTTATTTCATTATATAATCAGTTATAATAAAATTAGATAAATCATTCACAGGAATCAGTTGTCCCTATCGAAATTTTCATCACGAACGTATTTGTATGTGTTTATAATATAATAAACTTACTTAGGTCTTGGAATCCGTATTCTTCGAGAATGTAGTTGACCAATCATTTCCCTGTATTACCTGAAATAAAAATAATCTAAATCAGTTATGCGTATAATGAATATAGATAAATATATTGTATTTTTAGAATATATGTTCAGCTTTATAAATTAGATAAATCATTCATAGACATCAGTTGTCCCTATCGAAATTATCATCACGAACGTATTTACATATATGTGTTCAAAATAAAATAAACTTACTAAATTCTTGGAATCCGTACTATTTTAGGATGTAGCTGACCAATAATTACCCTGTAGTATCTGAAATAAAAATAATCTAAGTCAGTTATCCGTAAAATATCATTATATAAATATATCGCTGTATAATATATTCAGTTTTAAAAATTAGATAAATCATTCACAGGAATCAGTTGTCCCTATCGAAATTTTCATCACGAACGTATTTACATATGTGTTCATAATAAAATAAACTTACTAAATTATTGGAATCCGTACTATTTTAGGATGTAGTTGACCAATAATTACCCTGTAGTATCTGAAATAAAAATAATCTAAATCAGTTATGCGTATAATGAATATAAATAAATATATTGTATTTTTAGAATATATGTTCAGCTTTATAAATTAGATAAATCATTCATAGACATCAGTTGTCCCTATCGAAATTATCATCACGAACGTATTTGTATTAAGTATTCAAATAATTAGATAAACTTACAAAAATAATGCCACGAGGTTTCTCAAGGCCGGAACTTCCTCAAGCAACCCATGGATTGTGTTCTCATCGTGCAGAATAAAATCATAGATTTTTCTGCACAATTATGGCACTCATTAGAGAGGTAGCTGTATTATCTGAAATTATAAATTAAATTAATTAATAAATTAATTAAAATGTGCTTATATTTTAACCTTAAAATTAATTATATTTTATAAATAAATCACAGTAAAGTATGACTGGCATTTTGTACATATATTATTTATCAATAATATTAAGCACATATATTATTATCTTACCATATACCAACGTCTTGGCATAATCCATTATTATTTATCTCATCTTTTTATTGAAAAACTGTTTAATTTCTGCTAAGCATTTTACCAGCATTATTCTGACGATCGTCTCCACGTGGAATGACTTTGTCTTCTTCTACCCAACAAAAAAGAGACTAGTTTTTTAGTGTATTTCACAAAAAAAAAAAATACTGCTTGATATTTTGTTTTGGTCATTTCTTAATACTGCAAAAATAAACAAGACTTAGTATTTTTTTTTGTTTTTGTTGCTATTGACTACAAGTATATTTTGTTTTTATTATATAAATAGAAATTGCTAATTGAACACTGCAGTTGATATATGTATATGTATGTATATATATATATATTCTAACTTGATTTTTAAACATTCGCAGTGAATACGTTCAACTGGCCAACAATTTAAATTGCTTTCAGATACATATAAGTTTGCATGTCTATGCGATTTTAGACATGTCAGTCTGCTTATAGTCAACATAATTGAACAACTTGGAATCAAACAAAACATATACATATATAATGTTCTTAAACACTAATGCCCAAATACAGGGTGTTTCACATTTTGTTTCTCTTCTCTGGTTTACTGTTGTTCTGGTACAGGGTGTTCCGCGGCCGGTGTCGCTGATTGATCATGCTCCACCTGTTCCAATTCCAGCTGTTCCTGCTCCTGCTGTTGTTGCTGCTGCAGTTTCAAACGCTTTTTAGCCTGTATATCGGCCAGAGTCTGTTCAATGGAACGCATATCCTTTTTGTTTTTGCTGGGCACAAATCCATAGCTTTGGTTTGTTTCGGTTTTTCTAGCTGCTTGCAGCGCAGCAGATTCGCCAATAAGATGGGCATATTTTGCTTTATAATTGCTGGTGGGTTTCACTTCAACTTCCGAACTGGTTCCGCAGGCAGTGGAACTGCTGGAACAGGCACTCTCAATTGATTTATCGCTTTGGTTGCTTTGCTCCTGGGCTAAGCGCTCTTTACGCCTCTCGCTATATTCTTTGGCAATATCCTTGTTCCAGCCTTCGCCATTGCGGCGTGCTGTGATTTCATCCTCGCTGGGCGGATGTTCCTTTTTGTAGACCACCGAATGGCGATCCTCGTCTTCGCGACCAAAGCTCATCGCTATGAAACCTCCATTCTCGGCTATTTCATGTATCACGGAGCGATGCACTTTATCCAGTGGCTGGAATTCAATGCATGTTCTATCATCCTTAGCAAAGCGTCCCATACGTTCCTCCACATATTTGCGAAATCTCAGCAGTTCCTCTTTCTGTTTATTTTGCATTCTTTCCATCATTTCCCGTTGCTTTTTGATCAGCGTCTTTTGTTGTTCATTCGTCGCTGGGGGAGCATCCATTGAATTTAGTATAGAATCAAGTAAATCCATTTTAGCACTTCTTCTCTTTCTGCCACTCTGATAACAGTTATTTCTTGATTATTTGCGCTAATTTTCTGTTAAATTAAAGCCAACATTAGTTTATTATTTATATACAATAGCTTTTTATGTATTGTATAAAAAAAAAATTTTTATTATTACCGGTGCAGCAGAATACTAAATGCCAAAATAAGCTCTGCCTACTTTATATATTTGGTATTTTTGCTGGACCTGCAAGCAGGTTGGCAGCACTATTCGGCACAGAGAAACGGGCGGGCTAACTCAAAATAAAAGCCAAGCAATTAAGTCGAAGTTTTAAATACTCTTACAGCGTGCTTCCAAGACAATTAAATAATTGTTAATTTTGTTAAAATATCTAATCAAAGTACATAAAACAATAAAAGCAAATAAGCAAAATAAGTATTATTATTACTATTGGCTTAGTAAAATAAAAAATTAACAATTTAAAGTTAAGTATTTTAGACCAAAATAGTCTTAAAATTTTATTCAATATTTTATTATTGTTATTATTATATATATTTTTGTTTTACATATTTCAGGAAGAAATTATAATACCCTCAATAAGGGTATACCGAAAACAAATCATATAAACAAAAAGCACGTGCTCAGAATGTCCACACAACGCAGGACGCTTGTCCATTGGTTCCGTAAGGGATTACGCCTACACGATAATCCAGCACTGTGTGAAATCTTTGCTACAGCCCGAGAGTCGCCCAAAGAGTTCCATGTGCGACCCATTTTTATACTGGATCCTGGTATTCTGGACTGGATGCAGGTGGGTGCCAATCGTTGGCGATTTCTGCAACAAACTCTGGAGGATTTAGATCAAAAGCTTCGTAAACTTAATACCCGTCTATATGTGGTTAGGGGCAAACCGGTTGAGGTATTTCCTCAGCTTCTAGAGCGCTGGCAGGTGCAGTTGCTCACCTTTGAGTCAGATATTGAGCCCTACGCCGTGCAGCGGGATGCAGAGGTTCAGCGGATTGCTTCGGCACAGGGTGTTAAAGTGAATACCCATTGTTCCCATACCATTTACAATCCTGAAGTTATTATTGCCCGAAATCTAGGCAAGGCGCCAGTTACTTATCAGAAATTCCTTGGCATTATCGAGAAGCTAAAGTTGCCAAGGGTTTTGCCAGCGCCAGAGGAGCTGCCGCTTGGTATGGATCCGCCAAAGGATGCGCTGGAAGCGTCCGATTCCAATGTTTACGATTGTCCTACATTGGAACAGCTGGTCAAACGGCCTGAAGAGCTGGGCACCAACAAATTTCCAGGCGGTAAGCTCTGTTACTAAAAGTAATAAAACTATATTAAAATAAATATATTTTACCAGGTGAAACAGAGGCACTGCGTCGACTGGATGCATCGCTCAGTGATGAGCATTGGGTAGCCAGTTTTGAGAAGCCGAATACGGCGCCAAATTCGCTGGAGCCAAGCACCACGGTGCTCAGTCCGTATTTAAAATTTGGATGCTTAAGCTCGCGGCTGCTGCATCAGCGGCTTCAGGAGATTCTGGTAAGGCATCCCAAACATTCGAAGCCGCCAGTTTCACTTGTGGGCCAGGTCATGTGGCGGGAATTTTATTACACAGCTGGAGCAGCTGAACCAAATTTTGCTAGAATGCTGGGCAACACTTACTGCCTGCAAATACCCTGGCAAGAGCAGCCGGAACATTTGGAGGCATGGACTCATGGACGTACAGGGTATCCCTTTATCGATGCCATCATGCGACAGTTGCGTACGGAGGGCTGGATACATCACTTGGCGCGTCACGCTGTTGCCTGTTTTCTGACACGCGGAGATTTATGGATAAGTTGGGAGGAGGGACAGCGTGTCTTTGAGCAGCTGCTGCTCGACCAGGATTGGGCACTGAATGCAGGCAATTGGATGTGGCTCTCTGCCTCCGCATTCTTCCATCAATATTTTCGCGTGTATAGCCCTGTTGCCTTTGGCAAGAAAACCGATCCCACAGGCGCATACATTAGGAAATACGTGCCAGAGCTGGCCAAATACCCAGCGGGCTGCATCTATGAGCCCTGGAAGGCAACGCTGAGTGCCCAGCGCGAGTATGGCTGTGTGCTTGGCGTGGATTATCCCCAGCGTATTGTCAATCATGATATTGTCCACAAGGAGAACATAAAACGCATGAGTGCTGCCTATAAGGTGAATCGCGAAGTGAGAACTGGAAAGGAGGAGCAGGAAGATGACGAGAAGCCCTCACAGAGCAGTGGCAAGCGCAAGGCTAAATCAGTAGTTGGCGGAGTAGCAACGAAACGAAGACGTTGACCAATAGGGACATAAATTGTACGATTATCCCATTGTAAACTGTCGCTAACTCAATTCTTTTGTCCTTGCCATTAAAGTCCATTATTTAAAATCCTTTAAGCAGCTGCCTAGCCAGCTTTATGCCAAAGTGAACGAAGCCATTTGTCAGTCATGGCATAAATTACGAGTCCTGTTGCTGCAGGCGACGCCTTTTTAGGCAAAAATACTACCAATTCGAGTATCCTTTTAGCATAATCAGGTAAATAATTAAGCTGTTTAAGACAAACTTCATTTCCAGCCCATTGCCTGGACACGCAGCAGACCTTTGCTTGAATCTTGGCTTATTGATTTTGTTTTGAAATTTAATATTGAATGAAATTCTTATTTTGTTGGTATTAAAATTCAGCTTTAATTAGAATTCTTTTGCCTGTTTTGGTTCTTATTTCAGGCCTAATTGACGGCTGATTTTAATAGCTTAAATCATTTCTTAAATATTTATTTTTGAAAGAAATGTTTCAGCTCTGAGTAGAGACTAAAGTTTCAAAAGAACTATTTAATTCGAGTTAGTTGACTGGCAATTACCCTATTATTATAAATATTGAATAAATTATAAATATTTATGTATTTCTAAGCAATTGAATATATAAAGATAGTTTAATAATTGAATTCTGTATCAAAATATATATAAAAATATATATAGTATAACTACTGAAAAGCTTTAATTTTTGAATCATTCTTAAAACGAATTAAATTGTTATTAACTTATTACACCTATTTATTAAGTTTCTTTTATAAACTTTTATTTGCTTTTTATTTTATTATGTTTAAAGGATTCTTTGCTCTAATTCAATGGGTAATTTAATTCAACCATTTATGTCGATTATGCTAAAATCCTTAAGATAGTCGAATAGCTGATGGCTTATCGATAATATGCATTACTAACGACCGTCTGCGTGAAATGCTTTATTATAATAGCCACATAAGGGTATAGACCAGGTCAAGACAGGACAATTTGTCAGACTCAACAGCCAAGCATAAATCATTTGTCCTTTTGCAGGAGGCACTTGGCCCTTGAGGCAAATACGACAATTTTTAGACCAAAAATTTTAGCATCATAAAGACAGTTTTCTTTAGTTGAACGAAATGAAGAGTTATGTTCCTACGCAGAGCAGAATAAAGAAATTTATTTAAGAAATTTAATACGTTTAAACAATAAATAATTCTATCCAAATTATGCTAAAAAAATAAAAAAAACCTAAAAACCTAATGGAATATTTATTTTTGATTCGTTCTCATTAGAAATTATAAATTTAGTTGGCAGTTTAAATTCTTTTGTTTTTTTTTTCAAAAGTGGTTCTTAATTTTATCACCAAATGAGTTAAATAGCCATGTCCTTCGGACATCAGATTCTCCGTATCCTGTTAGATTAGAATAAGTAACAAGAAGGATGAATATCCTTCTGGGAACTGAAAAAAAAGGACTTTTCTGTATACAGAAAACTGGCTATAACTTGGCCATGTCCTTGCGGATTCTGACGAATCCTGTCTGAAACGGTAAGTATTTTAAAGGGTAAGTATATTACCGGCCAAAGGACATTCGAATTGTCTTTGTAGTTTTCTAGGTATCCTAATTTTTAAATGGGTTGTTTTTTTGAGCATCTGAAATTTTCTAAGTTGATGATCCTTAGATGACCCCCATGTCCTTGAACGCCAATCGATAGATATGGTCCTCACAATCCTAACGAAACAGGTCCGAGTCAAATGCGCCAGGATTTGGCCAAGTTACAGCTATTTTTCTATCAAAAAATGCACTTGAAAAGTTTTTAAGGGGGTAGCATAGGAAAAATGGCAAGAAAATAGAAAATCACCTGTTACTCGGCCATTTGAAGGACTATCGAGATGTCCTTTGGCCACCAGAGAGTAATTTTTCTGCCGGATCATGATGTGTAGCGACAAGGACGAAAATCCTTCAGGGAGCTGAGTAAAAAGGACTTTCTTGTATACATAAAAATTGCTATAACTCGGTCATATCCTTACGTATCCTGGCGAGTACCGTCTCAAACGGTAGGTATTCATAAGGCCCATCGACTGACGAAAGGACATTCGGATCGTCCTTGTAGTTCTCGAATTATCCTGGATTTTGTGTTTTTGGGCACATTTTTTGCGAATATTGACTGAAATTTTCCAAGTCGATGATCCTTAGATGACCCCTATATCCTTGAATGCAAATCGATAGAGTTGGTCCTTACGAGTAGAACGCGGGTAGTCGACTTAAAATCTGTAAGGATTTAAGGAAGTTATGTCCTTTTAAAAATCTTATTTAGTATGGGAACAAAGCAGCAGCATTAAATTTTTATTGCATACTTTTAGGGTGGTCCAAAGAAATTTAAATTTTATTCCAACGTCAAACGGCCAAAATTTACTGAAATCACCAGGCGAACACAATTCGCAGCAAGCGGATATTTTTTGGCATTTTTTTGTGTGTCTTTGAGATACAACAAGTACTTTGAGATTTATCTGATTTTCAGTAGTAAATGTCTTTCAAATTTAAAAGTTGGATGCATAAGTATGTGGGCCAAGTGCACCCAAATAATTATTCAGATCGGTGTACTATATCATATGGCTACCATAGGAACAATCGGTGCAAAGGTTGTTGTATGGAAAACTAGATAACCCCTTTATTCTTGAATGCCAATCGATGGATTTCTACCTTGCGATCCTAACGCAACAGTTTCTGGCAAAATCCGCAAGGATTCGGCCGAGTTAGAGCTCTTTTTCCCTTATTAGTCTAAACTTTAGTTATTTGTTTTTTGTAAACTAAAGTAGCCGTTGAAATAGATATTACGTTTAGATCCCCATTGCTTGTTTATATTTTCAATTCAGTCAAAACTTTCGGCATAATATGAGCTCGGGCTTTTACTAAAAAACCAAATACAGTAAAATTCGAACCACATATATCCTTATACACTTATTCTTCCATACTTCCTTATAGTCTGACGAAAAATACACATACAAAAATGTTTCGGAATTTGTGTATGCTACGTAAGAAGGTGCTAATGTCCCGTGTTGTCTATTCCAGTTTTACGGGAAGGGCCAATTTCCTTACCAGCTCGAAGTTTATGTCAAAGCCAACGGACGATTCACTGAAGGATGAAATCACTGTATGCGATATTAATATACATGAACTGGCCCAGGGAGACGTAGAATTTACGCGCAATTTTCTAACTTCATTCTCGGCGCTCGAGCGGTGCTCGTACGCCCGTATTCCATTCCCTGACGATGATTTGACCATGGAGGCATCGCCTACGCCATTGTCGGATGCTCCGGCCGTTGAAGATATGCCGGCTAGCGGTGGCTCCAGTTCGGAAATCCTCGACAAGGATGGAGTGCCAATTGTGCCCATTGAAATTGATGGTTGGAAAAATGCCGAAGGAGAGCCGGACGAAGAGGGTCCTACTGTACAGAATCCTGCCGGCCTGGATATTGGAGACGATGAGGAATACAAAAAGGAAAATCTACTTGTCGTACCCGAACAGCGCGAAGGACAATTCGAATATAAAGGCATTAAAGTCAAGCTACCCGAACAGGCTTCCAAGGATATTGGCACCTATCGTTTCCGTCGTGACAAGGAAGATCTCGAGACAGTTGCCGATGATATGCGTGTGGCTAAATTTGATAAGAAGTAATCCTTCTTTTAGTTTTTTGTGATTAATTTCGATTGCTTTAATACGACATTTAATCCGGTTTTATTTGCATGTTGCGCTACAATAAATTTACTCTGTTACCTGATTGTTTTTTGTCGGCTTTACCCGGGTAACCACTCCCGAAAGAAGGGCATTTTGTAGTTCAAAAAGTTTTTTTTAAGAGCAGTGAATAATTGCTATAGAACGACTAAGCCATCGGTTCTAAACAGGAAAATATGTTCTTGAGAGGTTGGAAATGCATAATTATCTTGCAAAGTTTCTTATTAACTTTGTATAAGTCTAGAGAGAGTATTTCTTTTTGGACTTCAAACAGCCAAACTTTGTCAGGACGGAGCTGATTTTCTGACTGAATAATATGATTTTAGCTCATGGCTTGCCCTACATATTAATTTTTATTTAATTATCGTAAACTTTGTCCACCTCTCTATATTTAATTAGACTTTATACCCTACAATTCCTTCTATTGTTAAATTAGGAACTTAGCTTTGTTCAAAGGACAATTTAATTTCTGGCATTGTTTCGCTGCGCCTCAACAATTTAACCGATTGAACTCAATTCAGCTAAGACCCAAGTCATCCAGTGAACTTTGGCTAAGAAAAGGCAACAAATAGCTCAATAATTGTATGGAATGCAGAGAGAATTGGCATAAATTTCAAACAAATAATCAAATGAGAGTACAAACTGAAATACTCCCAATTCGAGTATCAAGTATCCAGTATCGAGTATCGAGTAACTAAACAAAAACCGAGTTAATTACGTTTATTTGCAATATGTATTTGTGTTTTTTTTTTTTTGTGCCAAATTATCTGGCCAAATTAGGCAATTTCAATTCAACAAACGAGCGAAAGTTAGCAAATGTGACGATATTTCCGATTCCGACACAGATTCAGATTGAGATTTCGATTCCGAACCAGAACTAGAATCCTTATTGCTTTTGTTGAAAGCTTTTTATGTGCTCAGCACAATACAAGGAGTACAATAAATGACCCTGTTTATTGTGTGTGGTTTTCTTAGGTGAGTGAACTGCTCTCAATTGCTTTGCTACACAGCGAGAAAAAGGGAGTGAATATGGGAATTTTAATTGTAGAGAGTTTTCTACTGAAATTGAAGAGAATGGACTTTAAAGAAGAGAAAGGAGCAAGTTTTTTAATCAGCTTTCTCTATACTTAAATCAAAAAGTACGAATTGTAAATAAATAAGAGAAGCTTATCAGATAACTTATATTTATACTTATTTATTTATATTTTTATTATATTTATTAATAGTTAATAAACAGTTCCTATGTCCTTAAACAGAAAAGATAATGCGAGAAAAGTAAGGGCAGTTCCTATTACTTCAAATCTTCCTATAAAGACTATTATATATTATAAATAAATTATATACAAATAAAAAAATAAAGCAGGTAAATAATATTTTTATTTATTAATAATAGATTATTCAGTTATATATTTTTAGGCTAAATTTGTATTATTAAAAACAACTCGATTTAAGCTCTGGTGTACTTAAAAAACTACTATAGAATTTAATAAATTCTAAGCAAAACTTCTGCTATCCCTTCATTTCTCGCAGTGCACACACATACACAAGTACGAGGAGGAGTACGAGTGTGTGTGTAGCCCATAATGACCACTGGGTGTGGAATGTTTTCCCAATGCTACCCAATTCCCTGTGGTCCTTAGATATTTCCGAAGCTATTTGCATAATATTTGTGAGCCAAAAACTCAGACTAAAGCTTATTAAATGGAAGTAAACACTCCAGGAAGCCAAAGGAAAGTGCAACAATTACATTTACAGCTTTAAATTGGAATTTTTGAGAAATATTTCAAGTATCGGACGCGTTTTAATTGAACCTTTAATGTCCTTTTAAGCAGAGGTCAATTGCTATAATCAACTGGAGCATTTAATGGCGTAATCAAGAGGGTTTCTTTTGGAGGAAATTGTTTATTAAAATGAGTTATGCTCTCTAATTCTATTGTTAATATATTATGCTCCGCTTGGGGGGGTTGAATAAAATCCAAAGCAGGTTCCCAAGTGGTTTTTTGTTGGGGGTATCCTTTAGACTTTCTATTCATCTTTGTTTTGCTTTCGCATTTGAAAGGGGGGGAGCAATCCTTGGCAAAGCTTTAAAGCTTTTTAACCCCACACAAAATCTTTTCATGGGAAATGTTTAACAATAAATATTTTAGCAGCCGCAAAAGATTTTGACATTTGACTTAAGAATATGTGTTTACACGTGTTTACAGCATTTGAATATATTCTGTGTACTTTGAGTCTATACAAATCGTTCTATTGTCCTCTGGTGTTTATTTGGCTTCCTGAATAATTGGAAAAAAATAAATATAAAGGTATATATACATATATATATATATATAGGGGTATATAAGTATCGACTGAAAGGAAATTGAGCGCAAATAATAAGCATTGAAAATGATATTGACTCGGCAAGGCGATTAGCCCCCGCACTCCACACAAGGACGCAAGGCAACTCAATTTATGCAAGGCGAAATTATCCTGATAAAATGTGATTGATTATACATACATACATACATACATACATACATACATACAAAGCAATGGGAACCCCCGCCAATAACAATTTTGTTGGGCAACAGTTTTTACTCAGGAAACAAGTCGAGTATTTCCACTGCTCAGCCGAAAATTTCAATCAATGCAATAATTAGATGTCCTTCTATGAGTTCAATGGAGCGTGCAAATTTTCAATCAACGAGCCAGGTCCTTCCAGGCAGTCCTTCCGCCCCACAGTAGCTATAAAAATACTAAGAGTAATATTACACGGCAAGAAAAGAATTTAATTGGAGGGGAATTTAATACACAAGAGAATATGCTGTGCTTATATCCTGTGGAATTTGAGTATACTTGATTTCATTATTATATTCTGAAATATTAAATGAATCTTTATAACACAATCCTTCTATAAAGGATTAGAATTATGTTTCTCTTGATATTTTTATATTTAATTTTGTTATTTTTAAATCGTTTTATTCTCTATAGAAACATTTTATTGAGTCACATATCAAATTAATTTTTATTATTATTTTTTTTCTCTGCATTTTTGTGGCTGCTTGGCAGAGAGAGAGAGTTTATACGAGTGAAATCTACTTAAACAAATTGATGACAATGCGATAAGTCAGGCGGCGAGTTAAGCCGCTTAAATGCTTATAAACTGCCAGTCGAACCAACAAAAAATATGATTCCCCATTAAGCCTAGCACCGAATCTCCACTCTTCACTCTCCGCTCTCCGCAGAGAACTTCGGTTCGCTTTGGTTTCCCGTCTTTTTGCCTGGCTATGCGAATTATGTACGAATATTTGCCATGCAAACCCGTACGAGTTTGCTGGCAAACTGCCGGTTGGCTGCCTATTTCAGTAGAGAGCTGAGCACTTAGCTTTTTTATAGACAGATATCCGTCGAAGAAACCTTCAACTTATAGCTACTAATACGGCAAGACTCCATGTTCAACCAATAATGATTTCTCTTTTTGAACCATTAACCATTAAATTATCCCCACATAAGAAGCCTTGAGTGCTGGCTAATTGGTTAACTATAGTGGGATTTTGGGAAACTCCAACTAATGTTCGATTTACTTTATACTCTGTGTTCACAAAAAATATTTACATCTTGAAAACATTCCACACCAAAGTTTAGCTCTATTTTTTAGCCAATTTTCTGCCAGCTTTTTTATAGCTAACTGCGGCTGCTCTGGTAATCGAGAGTTGTGTTTGAGCTGAGTTTTGGCAGCACTGCTTCAGAGTAGCATAAATTGTTGTCATACCAAGTCATACCATTAAATTCAGAAGCGGCACGTACAACAATTTGAAGCTCTCATCCTTTTGCTGCTCTACGACGTTCTTTGACCGGTTCAAGCAGGTAAATAGTAGTAAAGATACAGGGAAACTAACAGAGAAATGGAGAAAGAGAAGAGAATAAGAGAGAAATTGTCGTAAATATATCAAAGATTTGTTCGTGCCATAAATAAGCAAATGCGTGCACTTTCTAGCCATAATTGCCAATTTGCGTTTGCTTCTTGTTTCTCGTTAGTTTTCGGCCAAAATAAACCCCGCTCCCTTTCGTTTCAGCTTTGACTCATTGCTTGTTGCATGTCTTTGAATTATGAAGCCTGATTACAATGCCAAGTTCCGAGCTTATTAGCAGATACAAATGTATAAATGTCACACATATTTTCAAGGCCAGTTACTTATATATATATATATAAATAAATTATATTCATAAATATATAAGTGTATTGTATATGCGACTATTTGAGCTAATGGGTTTTCAGCATGGAAGTCCAACAAAGGGGAATCGAGTCACGTCGTCTTCTTGCTTCGAGTGCATAGAATGTAATTCAATTCAAGCTGGAATCAAAATGAGTATACTCAAAAGTACTCTAATGAGTTAATATTGTATTGCAAAGTAAGGATGCTTCAGTCGAGAGTGCTCGACAAAGAGATACTCTGTAACCAGCACTGAAGTGCCCTAATACTCACTCTCTTTTTTTTCTCTTTCTACCTTGGCTTTTTAATTCCTTTTTTTTTTGGTTTTGTTTTGATTGAATTTAACTTATGCTTGCTAAATTATGCATATTTTATGTTAATTTTAATTATTTAATATTTTATATTTACTTTTCTCTGTTGTTGGCTATTTGCCTGTTAAATTATGTTAACATTCGGAAATTTACTGTCTTCTTCCGGTTTGCATTTCCGTATTTATTTCACTTAAATATGTGTAGCATATTTTCTGGCGCCCACAGAAAAGAAACCTAGTAAGCTCTTTTAATTTATGGCTTCACCTTTTTTGCAGTGTATGTTATTCAGAAGAAGGGGAAACTAGAACTGCCCAATCAAGTACAGTGTAGGGCAGCTAAATAACTCATCTCAGCTACTTCATCCTGTATTACACCCTTCCTTTGCTTTAACGCCTTCAAAGCTGAACACGCCTACTAAGTCACCTAAGAAATTAATAAAAAAAATGGTAAACAATTCAACGCCAAGCTGGAATATTTGAGCACGAGTTATATTAAAAGAAAAATATATTAATATTGACTAAACTGTACAAAATTGAATTGATCTCAGCAAGCGTTCTATTCCATAAGATACCCTCTATCTAAATCTCTTCTAACTAAATTTGAAAATTATATTTCTTTTTATACCCTTGCAGAGGGTATTATAACTTTGTCACGAAATGTGTAATGCATTGAATGAAACATCTCCAAAAAGTATAAAATTATTAATCAGAACGACGAGACGAGTTGATATAGCCATGTCAGTCTGTCCGTCTATTTAACTAGTCTATCAGTTTTTGAGCAAGGTGATGGAGCCTTCTTTTTGTTGCAGGCACAGATGTCGAAACCGGCCGGATCGGTTCCATAATTTTTTTCTAATTTTCAACCTATCTTGATCAAATTTAAAAGTTATATTTAACTATATCATATAGCTACCATAGAAATAATCTTCATCACCCCGAAGAAAGCTTTCCTTTTCAAATTACAAATTTCCACAGACATACATTTTATTTAAAACCCTTAATGGATTTTCGATTAATACAGGGTATACACAGAAGGAACAATAACATAAGCAGCAAAGCAGCAGGAAAAAGCGCTTAGCACGTGAGCTGATCCCTGCGTCAGAGTCAGGACCTCGCCTGGGCAGAGGGTTAGATGGCTGCTTGGTTGCCTGGTTGCTTGGCTGTTTGCTGTTCGCCTCGCTAAACTAAACTCATAACGGATATGATGATGATGCTGATGATTTCCGCAAACAAATATTTCGTTTGTTGTGCTAACAAGGAACAGAGCGGATCCGGAAACAGCAACAGAAGCAGCAGCGGCAGCAGCAACAGCGGCAGCAGCAGCAGCATTACTCGCCAGGTGTAAAATACCAGGTGTAAACTAGCTTTTTTTTAGCAGTGAAAAAGTGAAAAGTGAAAAGTGTGTGCCAGCCAGGTAACCTTACACACACATACACACATATTCACACATTTTCACATGTCCAATCCCCACCCACATTTCTCGCCTTTTTCTCCCGCCCCGCCCGAATCCTGTGCATTGTTTCGCCCCCGGATAAACGCGTGGTTTTGTTTTTGGTTTTTGGGAACTGGAAACGAGCTCAGTGGGTTAAATGGAAACATCGCGCTGTGTTTTAGTTGTTTTAGTTATGCAAATGCAAATGGGTTAGGCGCATTCGCGTCCACAACAAATGTGACCGCAATATAAACACAAAAAATAAAAAAAAGGAAGCAAGCAACAGTATTCCACTTGGGTATACCCGACTAACTGATACTCTGCAGAAAGCGTGCTTAAAAATGCGCTCACAAAAAGTGTTTTGCGATTCAAATTCATTTCACAAAAAAGTGTAGCCTACTTTTGTAGGTAGAGTGAATATAAAAAACTTCGGAATTTTTCTCAGTATTTCTAAACAAACATTTTACTTCTAGAATTTAACGAGTTATGAAATAAATAAAATCATTTATTTACTCTTTTTTGGTCTTAAATGAGGTTGTCCATTTGATTTGATTATAATAAATAATATCAATAATAATAGACCTTTGCCTAATACTTTTTTTATACTAACTATTTTGTGAGCTGATATTTGCACATAGTTTATATACCCTATTTAACCAATTTTTAAGGGTACACAATAGAAAAAAAGCATAAAAAAATTAAGCTTACAAAAAATGGTTTATATGTATACAAAAGGACTCGTACAAAAGCTGTTCACAGCTGTCTTGTTGTCGTCCTTTTACATATTTCGCTCCTGTTTTCTTCCTGTGCTTGACACTTGCGGATTTAGCACTTCATTTGCAAGCCGCGTATCTCCAGCTATGATGAGATGCATAGGCTAACCAAGATTGGAGCTGGGCGAACCATTGTTCCAAATATTTATTTAGATGCTAACCATTAGGTAACAATTTCATGTGAATTGTATCCAACCAAAACTCTATCTAAACTTTTCTATTTAGGCCAGAATTCTAAGGAAGTAGGGTATCTTTTTCTGTGGGTGCATTAACTGAATTAAACTTACTTTTTAAACTGTTTTGCAACACTTGAGAAACCACTTGCCGGCACTCAGACTAGAGGCAAGCGATTTTCCTTTCACAAATTGCCTAAATAAACAACATTTTCCGCCTTGGCGGTCATTCCATCATTTCTCCAACCTCTCAACATTTCCGTTGGCCAGCAGCAGCGGCAATCGTTGGTCTTTTAAGCTATTCAAATTGATTTGTGAACGTGAAATATATTTTATATAAATTATAAGGAAAATTCCACCAGCCGCCTTTCTCGCTCAACAAGATTTCTCATGACATTTGCCCCATTTCGAAAATATTTTCCTTTTCTCCCCCCCCCAAAAAAAAAAAATATGGCTTGATTCTGGAGCAGCACCAGCAGCGGCAGCCAAGTCGCTGGCATTGAATCGTGCCCAAGCTGCAGTTTCTTGTACGTGCAATTGGGAAACAGAGCCGAACCCAAACCCAAATCGAATACTTGTACTCAAAGTTGTCATTTATATGCCCTCCACTTCGCTATATTCGCATTCGCATTCCTTTTCCCCTTTCCCCTTCCCTTGGCCCTTCTTTTTCACTAACTCCAACACCAACTGGCGTCGAATGTGCGTCGTCTGTGGGTGGGTAACTGATTTATGACACTCAAATGAACTTCGACGCTGACTGAATAAATTTCCAGCGACTTTTGTGTTGAGTTCTCGATTTGCTTTGCATTTATGTATACCCTGTAATCATAGTGGAATATCATCTAGTCTACCATTTGAATCTGTAATACACTCAAATTAATTAAGAATTTAAGCCATATTGCTGTTTTTAGAAAACTATATTATATTAATTATAATTATTATATTTTAGAACTATTTTTATTTGAAACATGTGCTTTAAAAATTGTGTCAATAATCCAAACTATTTAAATTTTGAAGGATATTTTTAGTGTAATTATTGAGAAACAATCTATTATAATCTGCTTGACAGGACCAAGAATACATATAAATTATTTGCATAGGGCTAGGAAGGAAGATACTTCAAAATCAACCGAGTTAAAAGAATTATTTAGATATATTTTATATATATTTATTTATTTTTTTAAGTTCTACTAAAATTATTTCTTGTTTCATTTTATTCTCTATTCTCTCTCAGAGCTTATTCTTATAATAAGAAGCTTGCAAACATTTAAATCTTTTGGACTTACTTTTAGTCAGAAAAATATATTAAAAAAGATATTTTATTTTATTTCTCTCAAGCTTATTTAAAGCTTAAAGTGCAGGGTATAATATGATTCGCAACCGCAAAGTTGGATAATATTCTTTTATTTTTTATATTTGTCTTTCTCTTAGACTGAGAGTTGCATGCCAGAAATTTCACTTTTTTTTTGTTTCTTCTGTCTATTGGCCTTTGCTCTAGCCATATATTTCGCAGTACTGTTAGAAAGCCTTGCATTTTTTATGCATTAACATCGTCGTTATGCGCTCTGCTTTATGATTGAATTTATGTGCCTACTACAAATTCGTCAACAAAAATCGCCGGATTTTTGTGTTCTACTCTTATTCGTTTTCGTATTTGTATTCGTTTTGTATTCGTATTCGCGTACTCTTCCCGAGATTGACAATTTTGACATTGACGGCAGCGTTAAAGTTTCTATTGCCATTGCAACTAGTCTCGTAACTGATGGGGCTGGCCGGCATTACCCAGTAGGAATTTTCGGAATACGTTTACCAAAATATTTGCCAAAATGTACAGTTTTCCCAGCCTAAATATTGGAGAGTTACCTTAAATTACAGATGATATAATTTTGAATATTTTTTAATTTTTTTTTTGTAGAAAACAAAGAAGAGAAGGGTCTATTCCTTGACAATATATTAGACTAGAAATACTTTGGAGGGCCATAAAAGAATATAATAATAAATCGATAATATCCATCTTAATTATCACGGAATTATAGGAGATTTTTTACGTCTATCAAAAAGTCATTCTAAGAAATCGGATTTAAAATAGGAAGTGAAACCAATAGAAGAAAAATTCTTTTATTCTCTTAATGCAAGTTGAACTCCGAACTAAACAAATTTTAATCGAATTTAAATAGATTAACTTCATCGATAGTAAATCAGTCATTTTGCTTAGAATATCGAAATAATTGAGCTATAATGATAACTTTTTAGCTGCAGTTAGGAATGCATTTTAGAGCAAATAAAGTCCTACTGGGTGGCCGCTGTTCCTGATGACTCTGTGGCTGTAGCAACTGCACTTTTTGGTTGACTGATTCTCACTTATTTTCTTTTTTTTCTTTTTTTTTTATCATCTATGTTTCGCATTGGCGCCATAAAAAGCTTACTCGACGCGGTGCTTGAAAAATAATTGATGTGAAAATGTTGAGAATTCCGTCCTGTTCACCTTGAGAAGAATGTGGATAAATAAGTCTCGTGTGGGGGTTATATGGTAGGCTCTATTGGTTGTTGTTCTTGCCTTTGTTTTTATTATGGCGAAAAGGAAAAAGAAAGTTTTCAATGTCAGTTTGTGTGGGTCAGAAATAAAGCTGTATTAATTAATTTATTAAATTTTAAGGCAATTCGAATGTTCAATTAAAAGCCGAGTTTAAATCAAGATGTTTTCTATACTGCAATTATAAAGGATATACATTTGTTTTTAGCTTTGAATTAAAAGTTTTTTCAGTGTTTTATATAAATAATAATTATTTTAATCATTATTTATTTATGCATTTCATTTCATTTTAATTGACTTGCTTAGAGTAAAATTTAAAACATTTTTTCTTTATTTAAATAAAATTTAAATTAAACCTAATATAGTATTTAGTTTGTTAAATTATTGCTTGATATATTTATAAAAATTGAATATATTTTAAATTTAATCAAAGTTTTTTGCCTAAGTCCGAGATACCCTGTAAAATAGTAATATAATTGCGAATAAATTGTTATTGAAATACCTAAAATAACATTGGCATAACAGCAGGAGAAATATCATAATTTCAACAGTGGAAAACCAGCTGTTATTAACAGCTGTTAGCAAGCAAAGGAGAAAGAATAATAAATTTAGTACAACGTTAATTTAACATGGACAATTTGGGCATTGCAGTATCGAACCAACAACAAATAGCTGCAGAATGTCCTTAACATCAATGAGCAATGAGAATGAAAAAGACAGAGTGGAAATTTTCATTGCTTAACATATATAAAATGTCCTTAACAATCCTTAAAAAAAATTAGCAGAGACACGAACCATACTATGTAACTGTGTACATAACAGTGGAAATATTAACAGAATGATCCTAGCAAGGACAATTTTTGGGTTAGCCGTAGGAATAGGATTCACAGAAGATCAAAATTAGCTGAGCTTAAGCAACTAAACTTTTTGAAACTCTAAATAACTTTTAATTATCTGATGGATAACATAATTAATTTGAATGTAAAAGTCGAAAAATTAATATAATTAACATTAAATAATAATTAAATGTTTACTTTCTAATTTCCAATTTGTAATATCTGCATTTAGTAGCAATTTTTTAATAGATTTTGAAATTGAATATATTATTTAAATTATTGACTACTCGAAGTAAACAATGGAAATGTCAATAGTTCTTTATATAAAGTATTAATTTTAAATTATTAAATTTTATTTCTTTTTCTGGTAAATTAAATTACAATAAAATTAACCATCCGAATCCAAAATCGCTAACTGAAATGTCAACAGAATGAGTTTAACAGAAACTGTTAACAGTTGCAACCCCTGCTAACATTCACATCCCCTTCTGTGGCAAAGCTTTAATATATTTCTCGGAGTTACGGCGAATTGAAAACGTTTAAAGAAAAAGCTTTTACTGTAAGATTGTTATTCGGTTCAGTTCGGTTCGGTTCGGAGTTGTTTGTTGCAGCTGGTTCTACGTGCGAGTCTGTCTGAACGTCGTTTCAATTGTCGGTGGGTGCCAACGCAGGCAAGTTTGGACTAGTCGCAGTATCCTAACGGGAATCGGGCGCTACGGAAGTGCGAAACGTGGCTCTAACGGTTGATAGCCAAAAATACAAAACAATAAATAGAAGCAAAAAGTTTCGAAAGTGTCGGAAAACGCGAGTTTCTTTTACGAAAAACCCCGTAATATAAATCAAGTTGAGGCAGGCCGTTAAAGTAGTAGGAAAAATAAAAATACGCCTGCCGAATGCGAAGGGCAGCCTAACACACACACACACACACACACACACGAGGCGCGATAACAATAGAAATTTAAATATTCATGAATTCGTCAACTGTCGTCGATTGTCGATTGCCGATTGTGTTGCATGCCACAAACATTTTCCATGCTTCCACACTCATCATTGAGGCCATAGCCAGCGCCAAAGCCATAGCCAGCGCCAGAGTCAGAGTCAGAGTTTGAGAAATTTGTGTCAAATGTCAACAGAAATAGCTGGTTCCACTTTTGGTCTTCAATTGTGAAAATTATGCAAGAATTTCTGCATTTTTAATGCATTCAGTGTTTCAGTGTTCGAAACATGTGATTGCAATTAGCGGCTTTACAAAAATGAATTGACAGCTGACATTTGTCACAGATTAACCATCAAATGATGCGCCTAATACTACAACTATATCTATTAGCCCATATCAATCGCTCGTGCGTTAAATATAAATACTCTTAATCCCCCTCGCTTTCTGCTTCGAACCACTGTGCGCCATAACCCAAGTGAATAGCACACTGTGACGAAATAGTTGTGCGTTTTTGGGGAACCCTCCAATCGTGTGATTTACGAGTTTTGTGCCGTCATGCGTAAGCCCTGAAATACTTGAATTTATTTCATAAAAATCGTCTGGAAAATACTTTGATAGAAACGAAAATTACAGAGCATCAGGCATATTATGTGTTTACTATCTAATTTTCTCTATACGAAGCATAAACGGTTTGAGTGCTTGAAGTGCTTGCCTCTTTTTTAATGGCTATCGAATGGATTTCCACGTAATTGGAGAGCAAAATATTGTTAAGAATTTAAATTTCAGACAGTGTGCGATAGATATAAAATCTTGAATTTAAACTCTGTTTCGACATGGCTACAATATTAAATATATATAATAAGCAATTTAATATGCTTGAAATATGTTTCCTTTTCTTTTCCTTTTGGGTTCAAATTGCTTACATAAATTTATAGCATGCTTTTGAGCGCTTTGATTTTTGTCGATTTATTTTTCTAGAAGCTCCCAATAGTCTGTGGAGTTTTTATACATTTTCAAGCTGAAGCTTAAACTTACTTATATTAAATAATTGTTTTTTAATGGCTAAATATGTATTTTACGAATAGATTAGCACTTAAATAAATGTCTTATTTATTTTATTCTGAATGAAGAAACAATTGTGAGGCTTAAAGTTTGATAAAATTTAGAGAGAACATTTTTTTGAGGCAGGCAAAAAGTAATTTTACTTTTGTTGAGTTGTCTTAAAGTATGAAAAAAATTATTTATTTATAAAGCCTTTGCCTGATATAAGTTCTAGCTTCAATAAATAATTATTAATAATAAATAGGGATAAACAAACTTTAAGAAACAATAGAGTAGTCCCCTCCGCATGTTACAGTAGTCACTCACTAAGTAAAACGCTTGGAATCCACTTGAATTTAAACGAAGAAAATATTATAGTAAAATTGAAGACTGAAATTTTCAATTAGCAACTGCTCGAATAGCTCAAAGATCTTTGTACATAATTTAAATTATTATTTTTGGAATTGTAATTCAATAACATTTGAATGTGGTGGGAAGCTTTAAGTATAGAAATAAACCTATAAATGAAATTAATTTACAAAGGAACAACTTGACTGAAGCTTGACACCTGGCCAAGTGGCAATTTGACCACCTTTTTCGCTGGCTGTCAACTACATTTTACAGCTTTTGTCCTAAAGAAATCAATCAAATTGTGCACAATAAAATTGGGGCCCAAAAGAGAACGAGAGAAAATGCCCATCGACTTAAAGTTTAGAATTTAAATATTTCAAAGGGAAAAGTTTTGAGCACTTTAAAATGAGCTTCGCAGCAATACTTATAGCCTACTTTTTGGAGCACTGTTTAGTGAATGAATATAGAATATAATGTAGAATTTTTATAACCAAAAAACTAGATAAATTTCCCAAATATTCATAATTTTAAACAGCAGCTTTCCCTGCCCACATACAGCTCAATTATCTAAAAACAATTGCAATATCAGAGCCAAACTAATGAACTGTTTTGTTTGCACCCAAATAAATAATTGAACTGCATAGCCCATGCTCGAATAAAAGGCTGACTGAGCCTAGAATTTATTCGTTGCATGAAAGTATATTAATACTGGGAAAGTTCGGAGGTTGTTCCACTGCTAATAATTCATAAACACGCGCCTGTTAAGAGCTATGTAAACACTGAGGGCGACACACGCAACCTCAGCACACATTCCCACCTAACCCACACACACACACTCACAAAAGGAACCGACGGAAATCCTATGGAAAGAACGAAATTCAGAGAAGCGTTTTACTCCACGTAAAGGTTCTTATGTATAGAAATGGCTGAGGAAATTCCTCCCGAAATACAAACATTGAATAATACGTATTTAGGCCTACACACGAGTATCTTCAAGTGCTCTTAAATCTCTCTACTGTGCGTTTATAAGCATATTTCATAATATCTTTCTTTTTTCATGTTAAACTACGTTTAAAAATGAATTCCTTAGAAAAATATATAGCTACTTTGTGAAGAAGAATTGTAAAAAAATGAGATTTTTTTATTCGTCAGCTAAGTTTTCAGATGATTCCAGTTGTAGAATTTACCCCATTTTTTTTCAGTGGAATTCCGCTACTTGACTGTAGAAAAAATTAAGTAATATATTTTGATAAATAATTATGTAAATATCCAATTCTTTCCCTTTTTTATAAATCAAAACTATTGTTTATTTTGTTTGTCTTTTTTTAATTAATTTTCCATTACTAAAGTTCTCAAATTATCTATTTCATTAGATAGATTGACTAATAGCTACGCTGAAAAAAATAAACCAATTGAAACTGCTCCAAATAAACGAAAGAAATTAACTACTTTTTGTTTTTATTGCCTATTTTCTAACTAAATTCCCGAATAAGCACTTGTAATAATCCTCTTAATATTTATAAGCCTTATTGTTTTTATTTTCGAAGAGCGTTAACTGAATAACAGAATGGTTAGAAATTCATGAATCAATTTAGAAATTTTATTTTCAAGTTATAAATAATTGAAAATATATTTTATTTATAGGATTTAGTTAGATTTTTGTTAAAAAAATCCCAATCAATTCGCACTGTTCAACTGTAATTAGCTCGTGCAGAATACAGAGCAAAGCCGCAAACCGCAGTTGGCCCAAACTCGATAATAAATCATTTACCTTTTTAATAGAACGAGCAAAGTTAGCAGCTGGCTGTAAATAAAAAACAAATAAAAAATGAAAAAAGAAAAGAAAAACTACATGAATATCGCTTTGTTTGTGGAGTTTTTTTTTACTCACTAGCGATTGGCAACTGATAAGGCTTAAAGGATAAAAGCAAAGGATACCGTCAGTACATAGAGTATATACAAACAAACAACAGCACACAACAAACAAACAAACAAAAGTGGGTCGACAAGGAATAGAAATCCGTTGTGAAATAAAAGGGAATATTGCGCTTAAAGCAGACAAACAAATTTTATCAAAAAATTAACTTACTTCGATTTAATAATTAAAAATAAAATCTTGAAGTAATATCTAAAATACCTAAAAAATCCGGGTTTAATTGTGGAGGCCTATAATAAATAGCAGCTCCAAAAAGTAGGCTATATTTTTTAACAGAGCTCAATTTGTGTTCAGCTGAGCTATAGCCATTTCTTTTTTCTGTTATTTTCTGTAAACTTTATTCGAGAATAAAGAAGAAAAACTTGTTTAAAATATAGACTAAGCCGGTATTAATTTAAAGTTTCTTTTTTTATTGCTGACTGAATCAGGTGCAATAGGGATTAGAAAATGAAGTAGATAAAACCGTGCCACACAAATGTAATTAAATTAGAAATAGGGAAACGAGCGAAAGTTGTTGCAGCAGTAGATAGTAAAAGCGAAAGACCAGCCAAAACGTAAGTGATAAAACAAAGTAAACAAAAGGAACAACAAGAAAATTGAGCAGCAAATAGAAAAAGCAGCAATTGGCTCAAAGTGGCATTCTCAGGTATGCTAAACTGTTGCACAACAAAGTGAGAGGCAGCTAAGTGAACAACGCCCCTCCCACAAAGTGTTGAAGGGCAAACAGCAAAGTCAGCAGAAAAACCTTATTCTTCCTCTTCTTCGTCTTACTTTTCCTTTGACATCGATTATTCTGTTGAAGCGTTATCGAATCAAAGGGAAAAGCTTCTAAACAGAGCATCACATGTTTACACTGTGTTAAGAACGGGGGAAATGGCACAAAGTCATTTCTTAAATTTACTTAAAATAACGTATTTTTCTCAGTAATTCATTTGAAATACATGAAATGTGGTCGATTTTAGATGGATGTGGCGGCTTATAAAGGTTAGGTTATGTTTTTCTAGGGCTGCAAATACGCGTTTCTTTGCAACAAATTCAATTACCAATTCAGCTTAGTTTAATTGATTTTTATATAAAGCTCCCAAGCGGGGAAAATACTTAAAAAAAAACTTGATTCTATTGAACATTTTAATACTAGAGAAATCTATGATAAAACTATATGGTTCTAAGAATAAATCTAGATTTAATAATAATACAATATTAAAAATAATCAAATAATATACATATAAATGGCTTGCTTCTTTTATTAAATACTTCATTCTAAGTATTTGCTATAATCAATAAATTAATTATTTTATATATTTTTTTATTATTATTTGTTTTTTTTATTTATTTGAAAGCTGCGGAAATGTAACTAAAATGTTGTTTTGTTCATCTAGAAAAAAATTGAAATAATATTGAGAGAAATAACTGCACTGAAAATAAAAAATCGAACAAAATTCTAACGGAACATCTTCAGAAACGGGAACCAAAAAAATTAAGAAAATTAATCTTAAAACAGTTCAACAAAAAAGTAATTTACACCTAACTTAAATAAAAACTATAAAAAAAAAAAACAAAGATAAAAGTCATTAAAAATAAAAACAAATGGCGTCACATAATTCACCCAAGCGTCGACTGTACTTTAAACTGCGAAAACAAGTAAAACATCTAAAACAATTACATAAATTCGTCTAAAAAGAGTGGAATATAAAGGAGTATATAAAATATATATAAAAATATAACTCAAATACAGGCAGAAACAATTAACTACTGCTGAATGCCTGCAGCAATTGTTATTGTTAAACAACAACAGAAACAGAAACAAAAACAGAAACAACAAGAAGAACGAGAGAAACAGCTGAAACGCAAGCAAATTCTTAATATAAATATATGCGCGACTTTGCGTCGCTGCGGCGTCGACGTCGACGCAGCCGCTACACGTAGCACTAGTAATGCTGCCGACATCAATGACGTCGACGTCGCTGCAGCTACAACAACAACAACAACAACAAGAGAAACAACAACAGGAACTTCATGGAGCGGAAGAAGGCAGCGACGCAGCGCCAAAGCGGCGTCAACGCTGCGAACAGTTATTATACTAATGGCGTTAGTTTTTAGCATAATGCAACAACAACTACAACAACAACAACAAAAGGAGAAGCTGCAACAACAAGTTGTGCACTGGCCATTCTATAACGGTAAGTACACCCACTTTATTCGCCATTCTCTCTGCTTTCGCGTTCCCTTCTCTCCCTCTCTCCCCTCTCTCTTTCTTGCGCTTTGACCACTCTTTACTTGGGCTCCGTGGCTAATTCAAGTTTTCAGCAAAACAGTGTTGGCATATTTTGAGATGCTAAAATGGGAGCTAAAAAAAAAGCTAAAATAAGTTATAACTTATAAATTAGCTAAAGAATATTGGAGACTTTTTTGGAAGTTTTTAGGATGCAAAAATGGGAGCCGCAAAAAAGCTGAAATAAGTTATAAATTAGCTAAAAAATATGTGGGTATTTTATGGAAGAATTTACTGCTCCATTCTGCTAAAATATAGTTCGGTATAAAAAAAAGTTATAGCACAAAATATTAAAAAAAAAACTGTTTTGTTATTTGTGTAAGATTTCTAAACTCTTAGCTTTTTTATGGCTAAACGAAAATAGCTAAACGGGCAGCACTTGAGCTGTGCAGTGTTGTTCGGCATCTAATAAAAATTTGTATTGCATACTTTTAGCTGCTGCCATAATAATTCACAGCTATGCAAATTATGTTTACGTGCGTGTGGAATACGTAAAAGCGAGTAAAATAGAAATTGGATCTGGGCGATGGCGCGAAAAGTGCGCTTTTAACATTTCAAATTGCATTTTATGCATAATGCAAAGTACTTAAAAGCAGCAACAGCAATATTTTATAATTATTTAATATTCAAAACATTGTTTAGTTTCTATTTGTTTTTTGTTTTTTGTTTTCGTTACTCTTGTAAAGCTCCACATGTTTTTATTATTTTTACTTAAATTATTAATTGTTTAGTAAATATGAAATTAATTGCAATTTCCTGAAATTGTTTCGCTAAATATAGAAAATTCCTTGGCTCAATTAATATAATATATTTATCTATGAGGGAACTAATTTATTGAAGGAGTATGAAACTGGAATAATCCATTAGTCTATAAACTTTTTTTACTATTAAAGCCGGTTTTGTAGCTGGAGTAGAATTCACTGTAAACCATAGTTCTATCACTTAATTTTTGGCCCCTCCTTGAAGTAGGCTTCACATTGTTCACTGTGGAATTCAGCCGATACTCGATAACAGAATTTTATCGATTGGCCTGCCTGGGCAATGCTTTAAATTTGCTCACATTAGCATTTTACGAGCAGCTATTTCCACTAATATCTGACAGTTAGTATCTAGAGTTATTGCCACCAACAGTGGATCAATGCAGTATTTTCGTCAGGAAGTGCACACTGGTCTGCGTGTTGCTATAATTATCATGAAATACACACACAAACACACACAGGCACACACACAAAGTAAATAAAGAACTCAATATGTACGAATCTGCCCCATAAACGGGTATTTGTGTGTGTGTGTGTGTGTGTGACACACACAAGTACAATTGTTGCAGTTGCACACTTTCCATTCTGCGGCTCGTGATTTATGGCATGCTCATTGTCTAGCTCGTATCCCTCGTATCCCTCGTATCCTTCGTATCCCCATTCCCATTCCCATTACCATTACCATCTCCACTGGCTGCTCCAGCTACGCTTTCAACTAGAATGCAGCTCAGTGTCTGGCGTCTGAGCAGTTATACCGCAATAATCTTGTTTTATTAGTCTCCAGCGTAATTTTTCTACAGTTTCGTTTTACTTTAGTTCACTTTTTCTGCTTTCTTTATACCCTGTACTAAATGATAATGGCTATATAATGATAGTTCGAATGTGTGCAACAGGCCTTGGAAATTTGGAATGAATAGAGAAATATAGATTGCAGATCACAGTACTATATATAAATATTTATTCTAAGCTTAGTCATCCTATCTAGAGACCATCCTCTTATGTATTTCGTGCTGTTAACAGGGTATATACTAGTCAGTCATTGCTAAAACATTCTAGCCTGTTTTTACCTCTGGCTGTTTTTTTCGTGGGTTGGTATTATGGCTGTGTTCTGGCAGCGAGGCTCTCCTATAATGGTTTCTATCTCATCTTATAAATAATTCATTAATATTTTTCAATTGATTTATTCCCATTTACCCAGTAGGTTGCCTTTTTTTCCGACATTTTTGTGAAGAATTTGTCAATGATGCAAAGCGCTTCCCACGCCGCCGCGCCAAGGTATTATGCAAAAATATATTTTTGGCTGTCAATAAAAAAAAAATTCCAGGACTTTTAATTTATTTTTGTTGATGTGTGGGTTTTACGCATGATTTCTAGGAAAAAATAAATTGTTTGGCTTTCTCTTTTTGTATGTAATTCTGGTAGTAGACTACACTTTCTTTTATTGGAATTCAGGCTGACTTCAATTGTGTTAAGTTGGTTAGTTCTTTGGCAGTTTTCCCGCATTTTCTCCTCTCATTTTCTCCTTTTCATTGCTAATTATGTGCCTCATCTTGGTGTTCCGGTGGTGTTTCATCTAATTTTTACTTAAATCAACCATCATAAATATTTTGGCTAATGACCAGGCAAACATAAACAAATCTTGAAAATGTTGTAAGGCAAATTTTACACTAATTAATGAAATTTATGTCGGTCAACTTTTGGTCCGCTACACAAAGTGTGAAGAGCAAATTCCCGAACAAAATGGGGCCAAACCTAAACTTAGAGACGGGCTAATTGAATGCAATAACAGTATGTATATATATATATATACAGTATATACTATAACAGGCGAGCAGGAGCGATACTCCAGGCTCTCCTCGCCTGAGTCTCGAGTCTTCGAGTCTCGAGACGTTAAATTTATAGTTTGAAATTTATGTACGGGCGCAAAGTTTGCTCTTAGAGAACACTTTGTTTGCTGCTGATTTTTGCAAAATGTGCGGGTTTTGATTAATCATTACGTAAGGTGAAAGCACTTTCTTCATTGCCTTTCTTTTTAATTCCGTTTCAATTGATATTGCCTCAGCCTTGGGCGAGGCCTTCAATAGGCTAAGCGCGTGGCAACACTAAAACAAAGATACTAATTTACTGCTTGTTTTTTAACTAAATTTTGATAAAATATTTTAATTTATATTTAATAAAATAAGGAAGAATTTTAGTCTTAAAAAAATAATAGAATTTGTTTATTTATTAAGTTAAAAAAATCAGTTATTTTCTAGTGAAAATTGGCATTGTTTTTGATAATGAAAGTCAAAGACTAGCATCAATTTCTTATGGAAAATTTGATATAGACCAAGTCTGCAAAAAGGTTCTAAACTGAACCGGTTTAAAGCCGCATATAACCATTTTATTCACTAAGATTTTTGAAACTAATTTTGCAGAATTAAAAGCATATTAAATAAATAAAAAAAAAAAACATTCCACTTCTTTGTCAATCATTAAAAAATTCAAGAAAAAAAAAAACGTTACTTGCAGTGAGTCCTAAAAATGCAATAGAGCACTCGTATTTCGATAAACAGTCGCCGCAAAAAGGATGCAAAAGCTAAATATGCTTATCCTGCAGTGCATCCTTATATATCCTGCAGCGTAACCAAAGCTAAATGGTGACCATTAGTGCGATGGCAATAGGAAAAGAAATGCCAGTAAAATAAAAAGGGGAAAAATTCAACACAGACACAGACACAGAAAATAGAAAATTAGGTCAATTGCGCGTAGGACGCGTTGCGAATCTTGCATCCTGTGTGGCAGGATATTGCCATGTTTTTTTTTTTGCATTACACATTCGCTGTGGTTCAGCCAGTGTCAACTTTAAGCAAAATATATATGCAAAAATATGTGAAAAATAAAAGAAAATAAGTAGAAGTCCAAAAAAAAAAGAGAGGAAAAAGTAGGAAAATGGTGCGATAAATTAAAGCGAGTCTCGCGCTGTCGACTAAAGTTTGTTGAGCCCCCTGAAAGTTGGCCATATAATTTATACACGCACAATAAAAAAAGCCTTGACTAGGCTTGGGTTAACTTGGCCAACTTATTTAGGGGGGTGAAAGGAAAAAAAAAGTTTCCGAGCCGGCTTCTGCTTAAAACTACAAGCGAAATTAAATTGAGCAAAAGCTCAAGCAGTCTTCTCTCAGACAGTCCAACAAAAGCAAAAAATATGGCAAAGGGATATACGTATATATATATATATATATATATAGAAAGTATTGGGCAGACAAAGAGTACTTGTAGCTAAGAAAAGCGCTGCCGGGAAAGCGCTGGAAAAACCGCACTAATAACGTGAAACTTTATTAATTTGCAGAGTTGAGTGCTGAAAATTTACAGTTTGCTAATTTGCTGAAATTTAGTTTGCTGCGGCTGTTTTTTTTATATATATTTATTTTCTTTTTTCCTTTTCCTTTTTGAGCGCCAGCTGACGCTTTTGGTCACAAATCTCTCTCTCATTTTCTCTCTCTCTCTTCCTCTCTTTAGATACTAATTTTAGTCTATATTTTGCAACTATTTTCCATCTCCATCTGCATATTTTTACAGCTTGCATAGTCGACACATTTCATTAATTAAATTGCAATTTTCAGTTGCATTTTCATGCAGAGTTTTTCTCTTCGCTTTTCAGCGTTTTTAACGCAGCAATGTTAATTTTATATTTTTCAGGGCATTTTTTTTTTTTTCTTATATATATTCACCCTCGAGTTATCTCAAGAGTATTTTATTAGTGGGTATTATTTTAAAATTAGTTGGCTTGCTTCTTTTTTATGTTTTTTGTGTTTTTTATGAGCTTACTGCGGATGTAGTGGCTAAAAAAGTTTGGCATACATAATTGAAATTCTGTTGGGCGAAATGCTAGTAATAAGCTTCATTGACTTAAGATATTCCATGGACGTGCAGAAAATTTCTAAAAAAAAGAAAATGAGGAAAAACTAAAATTGTAGCAGCTTTTCTTTCAAAAGAGAATATCTCTGTTTTGCTCTGAAATCAAGCTCTAAAATCAACCTTGAATATCTATTTTCCAGCAATATTATTTATACATTCTGCCACCTTTTAATAAAATAATTTATATTTTTAAAATATTAATGAAATTTCCAAATTCAAAGTAAATTGATTTCTTGTGTTCAGACACGTTCCAAAAAATTGTGCAAAAATAGCCAAGCTTTTTTTTTAAATGGAGTTTTTAAGTCTTCGAAGGCAATTTCAATCTTTGGCTCGCACAATTTCAAATTGGCTGAAATGTGTGTTAGCCAATTAACAAACGATTTGCTTGACTTATGGAGTACATTTTGGCCAAAGCTTTTAGCCAAATGCCGCACTTCCGCCATTGAATTGCGCCTGCTACAAGCTTCAAGCAGAGAAAGAAAGCATAAAAAGAAAGCAGAACAGTGAAGAAAGCAGACGTGCCACCCACCCACACAACTTGCCTCAAATGTGGACTTAAGAAACCTTGTAACCATAACACAAATATTACGAGTATGTGGAGAAAACAATGGCTCAACAGTCGCAATAACAACACAACTAAATATACATATAAATATACATATATACATATATATATTTATATATGTATGCGAAAAACATCTGCAGAAGGGAGTCCTTTTTGCCTGCACATGTGTATGTTCTGAGCGCCACAAAGTATGCCACAAAGAACTCATTCAACCGCAAAAGTTTTTGCCGCGTCGACCTCGGAATTAGTTGTAAAAAAAAATAAAAATATATATATAAAAATAAAAATTGTTATATATTGTATATACTATAAAAGAAACACATGTAAATATATATAAATATATATATAAAAGCCGACTTGCAACTGAAACCGATTGTAGCTTACATTGAATCACACAGGTGTCAGCAAGGAAGCTCAACCGGAAAATAAATTAAATTGAAAACAGGACATTTTAATACCATGTCCCTAGCCAAAACTTGTTAGTAATTTAATGGAAAGAACTGAATAAATTTTGAAATATTACTAGAAAAGAGCAGCTGAAACAGGAGCTGTCTGTTTCTTGTTAAAATTGGAATTTAGAATTAGAATTAAGGAATCTTCTTCTTATTTTAAGAATTTTAAAATTTACATTTTTTGAATTAACTTGAAGAATATTAAAAAATAGTTTCTACTTAAAAAATCAGAGCTTTAAAGCTCCCACAAGATTAGATAGTTTATTTATTATTATTTTTATTGATTATAGAATTTTTTAAGTTCAAAATTTTTCAAAACTTTCTAGAAAAAATATTCATAAATAAATTCTGTAAATTTTTAAAAGAAATTTGAATTTTATAATATAAATAAATTAATCTAGATAAAGAGATTAACTCAATCCTATTATTAATCTTTTTCCGCTTATAGATTACGTATACCTTTCCCAAAAACGGTTTTCCTGTAGAGCTATTCGTATCTCATAGATACACTTTAATTTAATTAAATTGAGTCCTACTCGTAGTCCTTTGCTAAAACCAGCTGGCAACTGTGCTGGAGTTTTTGTTAGCGCTTTGTAGTTATTTTAAGTTTTGGGGTAATAAATACAAGTGGAAGTAATACGCGCCCATCTAAAATTCATTATATGAGCACTGTGCTCCGTTCGCTGTTGTTCTCTATCCTTTGGGGCCAGCTGCTTACGAGTCGCTGGTGGGTTTTAGCGGGTTTTTCGGCGGGTTTTGGGATTGCTTGTCTTGTCGGAATGTCGTTTAAAAGTAGCGCAAATGGAATTGCAATTTGGCTAGCAAGTTTTGTGGCTCTGCTGCAGCGGAGCCCGAAGACATATTCCGTGCTTTTCCTTCACTTACTTTACGTTAAAGTGCAAGCCATGCTGTGGCCCACAATATCTTTTAGTGTGCACTGTAAAAAAATAGGAGAAAAACCCTGGTTTCATATAAAATTTTTAAAATATTTTCAAGGGTTCAAGAGGCTGATAATCTCTTTTGTTTAATATAGCAAAATATAATTTAATATTCGACTAATCCTAATCTTATTCTCAATTTGCTCTCAATTTTGCTCAGTGTACCCGCATGTGCATGTCACTGCGTGTCTTTTGGAGCACATTGTTGATTTTATTGTTGCTCTGTGCGTTTTTGTGGTGCAAGGACATTGAAATCCTGCGGCTACAAGCAAATATTTGATGTGAACGGCAAAGCAAATTGATAAAAATTATAAAAAGAAAACTACGCATTCAAAATACGAACACAGACACAAATAAGCAAAGGTCAAAGTAGGACAAATAAAACAAAAAGAAATATGTGTAAGAAAATAAGCAAAAAACTAAAGCATACACTTCGGGGCAGACTGTCTGGCGCATCCTTTCGTCTGGCTTATGGCTTAATGCAGCAGACTATCTCCTCTCAGTTGTGTTCTGATTTTCGCTGCGATTTGGCGGATTCAATTAAAAGTGGAAATAATATTAATATATAATATAATTCCAGGAAAATGTGGAAATTAATATTAAGTGAATATTTTTATGTCTATTCCTAGCAGAACAAATCACAGGAGTTAAAAGGGTAAAGCGTAATTCCAGCCGCAAAACTCCGAAGAAATCGAAAAGCAGAACACACTGCTGCGTGTGTTCTGAAAGCCTTTTCAGCTTAAGAGCAGAGCATCGTTTCACAGCATAACAGTTCCATTTATTTCAATTTTTGTCAGCTTTGTTTGCTTAATAGAAAAATCTTTAAGTCTTAGCCCTTTTTTTTCTTAAGACATTCCCATTTTTTTTTTATATTTTCTGCATTTATTTCGAACATTTGGTTTTGCCATTTATGTGGATTTCTATCTAAAGCGCTTAAGGAAAGTTTTAATTTGCGGATACACACACACTTTTATTGAGTGTATGTATACTTATATATATATACTAGTATGTATGTGTATGTGGCTGGCAGAAGTTGGTTTGTTGGCTGAGTTTAATGATTCATGATTGGAAAGTTTAATTTCCATAACTCATGATTCCTCTGCTAAGAACTATAAAAGCTGATGTAATTTATTATGCAGCTGACAGAGTAAATAATATATTAAATTAGATAGCAAGTAGGAGAAATTATGCTAGTAGAAAGTTCTTATGCAAATATTATAAATCAATAATAAAAATTATTAAAAGTTAGAATCTAAATTTATCTAATTCAAATATATTTGCTCATAATAAAGGTATAAATTGGCCTTTTTCAATTTTAATCTTGACGTTTTTTGTGTGTGTTTTATACCCATTGAAAATGAATGGAAAAATATGGTGGAGTTATGACTTGCGGTTCAAGAAATTGGTTTTTCGCTACAGCTGCAGGTTCAGCTTTATTTTGAATTCCTGGTTCCGTTCAATTTAAAAATATACTCGGATATTCGGGCTTGGGAGAGTTCTAATTAATTTAAAATGTACAGGGTATCTTATAGCCCCTCAACTTTTGAATTGAAAATATTCAACAAAAGCCTGAAAGAAAAAGTAAATAAATAATGGATAATATTTTAAGATATTTTTACATTTTACAGCCTAAGTAAGCGCTTGAATTTCAAGGTCTCGACTCTAAACTCAAACTACAAGTTTTTCCAGCCCATCAATCAATCGAGGCGGCAAAGTTACGTCCTTTGTGGGATATAACCAAGCCAATTAATTTGTGGTTTACCTGCTTTCCATACGGGAATAAATAAATAAATCTCTTTTACCGAAGGGCGCTTACCATAAGGAAGGTCCGTAGAGCAGCTCTCACACTTTGAAACTTTTATATGAATATATAGAAAAAGTATAGAAAATTAAAGGCGTTACTGCGATAAAATAATATAGAATATATATAGAATATATATATAAATCAGAGGTCCTTCAGTATTAACTCAAAAATACCTATAAAAAAGTATAGCATACTTTTAAGATGCGAACTGAATTTAACTTTTCAACGCTAATGTTTTTTAAATGCTTTCCAAACAAATTCTCATCATATTTTATTACAATCTGGAAGTATATTAAATTTATTCTTTTCATTTGACGCATTTTTAGCCGTTTTTATTGTCCAGTTCATAAACGTTTAGCCGTTTAATGCAGTCAAGTGCGCGGAAAGTACTCAAAAAAAATGCTAAAATGGAACAAGAGCTGGCGTTGAAAAGTGGACAAGTAGCAAGTTCCAAGGGCTGCAGTTGACACCATCTTATAAAATTAGTTTCTTTTTGACTTGACATCATTTGGAGGTCTCTTTCCCCTCCATTCTCTGAGTATTTGTGCATTCTCTTTAATGCCAGCCTGTGCTGGAGGTTAAGGAAAAGGGCACAGCAGAGAGAGAGATGAAGTCAACAACAAAAACAAACAAAGAGCGCATAAATCCTGCCGTCCGTCGCTGTGTGCAAAGAATTTTTGTTTAACTTTATACTTGACCCAGGAAATAATGGAGATGGTCGAGAGAAAGCATGAGAGCAGACCAGCTTTAAGATAATATATGAGTGCCTGTTCCAGACAGGTGAATCTCTGAGTAGTTAAGCCGCTTCTTGTAGCATTCTTCAGCCTAAAAGCATTTCAACTTAATGGCAATTACAGCTACCATGCGAGCCTTGCATTGGCCTAGTTCTAAGGCTCGAAGGATACCCTTGCGCAGAAGGTATTATGATTTTCTCATGGCTTTAACTGGTTCTCCCTTTCAAATGCTGGCTAATACTCTTTGTATACCGCCTGGTTTCGCATTTGTCAGCAATTTGTAGCTGCAACTTATTTTAAACTAAAAAGAATCTGGATTCTATTTTACATTTGATTAAACTGGGCAGGTGTCTACGTGCTGGGAATACTTTGTGGTTGGGATACTCATTTGTAAGGTTGGTAAAGGTCCTCGCAGATTTGCATTTCTATTTTCTTTATCCGTGTTGCTTTTTTCTTGATTTAAATAGATTGATTCCATTTAATTGCCTTGATGTATGGCAATGGGATTTGATTTATTGAGGGTTCCAAGGACTCACATTTCTCTCTGGGGTTTCATTATTTGTTGTCAGTTGATATATAGACGAGTAAATCCACCGCAAATACGGTTCGATTTTGTGAAAAGTGCGCAACAGTTTTCATTTCTACAACTAATTTTCCAGCTAGTCAAAGAGGCCGCAGCAATTGCCAGGGCTAATCTATTTAAGCCATCATGCATCACAGAATTCCCACATGCAACTGGCCACCAGAGACAGCGACTGCGACAGCGACTGCGGCAGCGACAGCAGCAGCGGCAGCGGCAGCAGCAGCGGCAGCGACAGCAACAGCGACTGCGACAGTTGCTGCAACATAATGCTGCGGCATGCAACAACGACAACCACAGAGCACCACAGCCACAGTGGCGCACGCTGGAGGAGGGCCGACGTTGAATAGCTTTGTGAAGACCCCTTCTGAATTAAAAAAAAAAATGGGTTAAAATATTTTTGTATATTAAATCTCGAAGAGAAATCTGTTAATAGCTAAGCACTTCGGATTTTTTTCCCCCGAATCTTGTTTAGAGATCAAGTAAGCCCCTTCTAGGTAAACGAATATTGTAATTGGAGTTTTTCTCCAAAAAAATTGAAGCTATCTGTTGCCATCTTATGAATTCTCTGCCATCCCCAGATTAGGCTTTATTTTTTTGAGTGGAGCTTATTTTAAAGCAGTATTCGCAGCGAACCCCCGTTGAAAAAAGTTTTCACTACGCCACTGTTCAAGCAGATTCTATTGCCAATAGTTGTTGTTGTTGCTGTTACAGTTGTCTGAAAATGGCTGGCACAACATTTTTCAACATCACAAAAATGGACAGAAAATGACAAAAAATGCAGCTAAGAGCCACAGAAAATCGACGCAAGCTTTAAAGCTGCTCAAAGTCATTCTATAAAAATATTCTATTTCCTTCATAGTTTTCGACAAATGGACTCGTATATATATATAAATGTACATGTATTTTATTTGGCAGAGCTTAATATTTTATTTCTATTTTTATTTTTATAAATAAATGGACGTCTGTTTGGCTTTTTGGCAGCTTTGCTGGTCAGGAAAACGACACTACGTGGCGAGAGCAGGCTGCTGCCAGGCAACGTGATGTTCCTGCATAAAAGGATAACACTACGAAACCAGTAAAAATAAAATTTATCTCTTCTTTGGCTTTAAAATGAATTAAGGCAATAGTCTAACCCGGTTTGATTTTCCATTAATTTTATTGCATAATAATTTGCAATAAAATTTCATAGACAAATAATATTTATTATTATTTTCATTGACGCCTTCTACTCAGTCTTCTTGTTCTCCACCTGCTTAAATTAAACATAATTAAATTAAATTAAATTAAAGTATTAAGTCAAGATAGGCTCAGCTTACTAGCAGGCACAGCTTGTTAACACCCAGCTGATTTGAGCGCTCCCTGCGCAGGTGGACGCACCTCTTGATCGGCTTATAGTATACGCATCCATCCCTCTCGCTGAGCACAAACTTTTCGCCACGCTCCATGTTTGCAGCATTAAGATCTTCCTTATAGCGATGTTCCGACAGGAAGGTGAGCACTCCTTGCTCTTTAGTAGGCTGACTTGACTTATCCAGATTAGTGGCTTCAGGTTTTGCCTTAAAGTTGTGGAAATAAGTGCCACAATCCTTGAGTAAGCCAGTATATTCTTTACCCAGTGGTAAAGCAAATTGGGCCTCGAGAATCTCATATTGAGAGGGACTCGTCTCCGGAAAGATGGGCATCGAAGAAATAGGTCGAGCTTTGCTATGCGGTTTGGTTGGATGAAGTCCCAGGGGTTTTTCAATATCCACAAATGTTTTATCGATTATCTCGATCTGTTGCTCCACAGTGATCGATTTCAATGCCTGTGACGACTCCAGTAGCCTTTGTAATCCAGCGGATGGGCGCAGCACATTGGGCAAGAGTTCTCGGCCCCCCTGTCCCTCCTGTCCCTGGCCCATCGGTTCGCCCACAGACCCGCAGCTTACCGGTCCGCGGCCCACAGGCTCGGGACCCTCAGCTTCGGAACCCTCAGGCTTGGAACCCTCAGGCGTGGAACCCTCAAGCTTGGAATCCTCAAGCTTGGAACCCTCAGGCTCGGAACTCTCAGGCTCGGAACTCTCAGGTTTGGATCCCTCAAGCTCGGAACTCTCAAGTTCGGGAGCTTCAGGCTCGGAACCCTCTGGCTCGGAACCCTCAGGTTCAATACCCTCAGGTTCAAGACCCTCAGGTTCAAGACCCTCACGTTCAAGACCCTCAGGTTCAAGACCCTCAGGTTCAAGACCCTCACGTTCAAGACCCTCACGTTCAAGACCCTCAGGTTCAAGACCCTCAGGTTTGGAAGCCTTAGGCTTGGAGCACTCAGTTTCAACACACTCAGGTTCGGAACCCTCAGGTTCGGAACCCTCAGGTTCGGAACCCTCACGTTCGGAACCCTCAGGTTCGGAACCCTCAGGTTCGGAACCCTCAGGTTCGGAACCCTCAGATTCGGTACCTTCAGGTTCGAGAACCTCAAGTTCGGAATCGTCAGGCTCGGTACCCTCAGGTTCGAGGCCCATAGGTTTGGGAGCCTCAGGTTTGCCCATAGGCTTGGGCCCCTGAGGTTTGCGGCCCTTAGCTTTGGGACCCTCAGGTTTGCGGCCCTTAGGTTTGCGGCCCTTAGGTTTGCGGCCCTTAGGTTTGCGGCCCTTAGGTTTGCGGGCCTTAGGTTTGCGGCCTGCTTGTCCCCGGGCTGAAATGCTTAATTCTGTCGAAAACAGATTATTAGTATGCAAAGGCTTAATATTAGCCAAGAGACACTCATCCCTTGGATCAATAGCAATTGCTCCTAAGCTATAATCCTGCTTATAAGCATTCGGATCCACCAAATCGATATCAAAAAGTAAATGAAGACCTTTGAATCTATGAGTATATTGCATCTCTACCCTCGGAAAGGATGCCGGCTCTTCGGTATACCCCATCAAACTTCTGCCGGTGGGCAAGAATTTACACTCAATTTCCGGATCCGGTATTTCAGTCTTGTATTTAATGGGGCCGATCAGATTGGTACTGTGAAGTTTAATCGATTTTCATAATTTATTTCATTCAAAGAATGCGATTAAAGGATCATTGGCTGTATTTTTCACTTACAGTTTATCAGGATATTTCTTAAATTTATAACCACGTCCGTATTCGGCCATTTTTACAAAAATTATTGATGAACGCTGACAGACGAAATTATTTTCTGCTTGACTATGATTACTGTGCTGTAAACAGTGTTGTAAACAGTGTTGTAAACTGAGTTGTAAAGTACAGTGTTGCACAATAGAAAACCGAATCAAGTGCTGCCCATTTCATCTAAAAAATGGCTCGTAGAATTTGGTTAGAAATATTAGATACATTTTGAAAAATTTAATCGAAACATTAATCATAATAATTTATTTTCAAATGTTCTTTTTATTTCAAATATTTTATTTAATAGATAATTATTATTTGCTATTTATTTATCAATTGATTTTATAGATTTTTTTTGGGTATGCTTCGATTTGCAAGAAAGGCTTAATCATTTGGCTTATCTTGTCATGAAAGGAGCTGTGTGCTCGAGTTAAGTGAAAGGCTTAGAAATTGGGCTAAAAACGAGGCTCTATTGTTCTGAAATTTGCGTTTCTCAACACTTAATCAACGCCCACCGCTCCCCTCTCCCGCTTGTCGATTTAATTGCCCCACAGACACCTAAATGTCAGCATAAATTAAAATTTGATTTTGCCGAGGCCGAGGATTCACTCTAATGAAACTCAACTTCCCAGCAAAATTGTGATGATGTGACAATGATAATGATGATGCGTTCCTCATTATGACATTAATGATGATGATGATGATGATGATGAGGTGGCGGCCTGAATTCAGTTAAGGCACAAGTTAGCTGCCGCATCAATTAATTTGGCACGCGCCTCTAGCCAACACAAAACAGTCGAAACTGGAGGGTCAAAGAGCTGGTGAGCTGAAGAGCCGCTTCTTGGCCATCGCCTCATTATGGCCAACAACTGGCCATCAATTTGCAATTGTATGTGGTGACGTTGATGGCTATTGACGCAGCTCTACAGCTCTAAAACTCTCCCATCGACCAGCTCTACAGCTCCATAATAAGCTTAAAGCGGCGGTCAAGTGCATACTCCAAGCATCATCCAGTTGGGCCTGGGTCACTTTCTCTGAACTTAAAGTATCTTAAAGTGGCTGAAACTCCTAGTTGACAGTTGAATATTTAGAACACAAAAATTATGACAAGTTTAAAGAAAATGCGGACTGAAAATCAGTTAAATTTCTCTAAGGAATTTTCTTTTGATTTCTCTTGAAAGAGAACGCAATCTCAGCTCATGTTGGCGATTCAGTTTAAAGAGGTCAGAGATTAAATATTGCTTTGAATTTTTTTATCATTGATATTAGAACGATTCCTGGAACCAAACTGCATTTGCCAATTAAATAATTTGAGTTCAGGTTCGGTTCAGACTTCCATAAGAAATCCGGTTATCTGGCTGGGAATATTGAATATAAAAGTATATGAAGAAAGGCTACCTTCAAAAGTATCTTCCAGTTAAATTTCATGTTTTAATTTCCAATAAATATATAAAATATTTAATACACTTTTTAATCATGTGAAATCAAGCAGCATTTATATGAAATATGTTCCAAGGAGTTGGAGGAAATATAATTATATATTTTACTTTTTACTTTACTTTTAAATTTCTAATTAAAATTTATAAATTTATCATAAAGATTGAATCCTAAGTACAGATGCCATTTCAAAGTCTCAATTAAGCTGAAGACGTAGTATCTGTTAGTCGAGCAGTCGCGTCTCTTCGCTCTTCAATCCTCGCGTCAAATGTAATTAGTATCAGCTAAGGAGTGCAGCAAGATGAGCCTTTCAGAGTGCCGGATAAAATGAATTATTTAGCGCATAATAATGACATAGGCATGGAGAGAAGCTACAAATTTGAAAGGACATGCGGCATTAGCATGCATTACATCAGGAAACTTTTCACGTCCTTGTTCAGGATAACCAAAGCATGCTGTAATTACTTGATGTGACGTTCGTGTTGGATTTCTGCTATTTTCGGGGGGCGGTAAGGCGGTGAATGGTGTGGTGAATCCTGTTGGAACCAGAACCAGGACATAATGGTATCTGCACACGGTCGCGTCACGCCCACGGCCATACAATTAGACGCCTTCTACATTCTCGGCCAGCATAAATCATAATTACTTGCCAGCTCTAGCAACCGAGTCCTTGCTCGGACTCGGACTCGTATTCTGGCCAATTCGTTTCGGTTTTTTTGTTTTTTTTTTTTGGTGTGCTCGGCGCACTCGAGTGAAGACGTTTATTAAGCGCTATTACCTCGGCATATAAAGTGCTTTTCGGAGACAGGAGACCTTCACACTAGTCCCGCAGAATGTCCTTTCGGTCCAGTGTTTGTTTCTCGACCACCGACCACTACAATTGATTGCACTGTGGTTACGGGTCGATTCACTTTCACTTTCCCATTTCTCTTTTCTCTCTCACAGTTCGTGCATTTTCCTTTGCTTCTGCAATGAAAAGTTTGCGCACAGCTAAATGAAAATTTAAGAGCTATTCATTATTTGTTATGCGACTTTGCCATTATTTTGGCCTACGTTTCCTTTTGTTTTCCCCATCGATTTATAATTTTTATTATGCCGCATAAATTTTCCATTCTCCAAGACACAAACAGACACAAACATTCCTTTCTTTGTCTGTGTGGTCGCGTAATTAATAATTATAAATTTTTAAAAATTATATATATAAATATTCGTGGCTTTTATGTGGTTTCTGTCATTTGTGGTTCCTCTTATTACATTCTCTTCTCATTCCTATGAAAATCTTTGAGAAACTCAAGTCTTAGCTCCACAAGTTGTTTTCTTCTGCACTTTTCTTTTGTTTTCCTTTGTTCTTTTGGTTGCCCTGCCAAAGGGTATTACAACTTTGTCTCTAAAGTAAGCATAATTATTTTATTTATTAAATTTAAATTTAATTTTGATATATTTATACACTTACCCTGTTCATTTAATCAATTAAAATAAGTCTTAAATATTACTAAATCTTAAAATGGTTTCGAAATTTAATCACCTCTCGCTGCAATTATCAGTCGCCTTTGTGGAAGTTGTTTAATTAAGCCAAAGGTAAACGCTCTTCTCTGCTCTCCCTCTCTCTCTCTCTCTCTGTCTCTCTCCTCTTCTCCTTCTTCGCCCTATAAACACACACATACATATGTGTTCTCATACTTATATAGAGACTAACACCTGGAACTATATACAAATACAATTAGAGTCTCTTGTCGGCGCTTAAGACTCTCGCTTTTCGTACTTTGGTGGCACATGTAATTAATTTCTAATTAAAGACCGCCAAATCCCAAACATTTGAACTCAGCCTGGGGACTCGCAATTGCTTATCCAGTGGCGTCCAAAAGAGGGCTTAATTAAGCCTCGGAAATTTAATAATTTTCCGATCAAATGCCTCTCCATTTTGTATGGTTCATTATTGGCTGATTTAAAAAATTAGTTAAAATTTAAGCTAAATATTTGAATTTCGGTAAAAATATAATCCTAAATTTTTCCTGCCAAATTTCCTAGTTTTCAGGCAAAAATAAATAATCAGTCGTTCCAAAATACACTAAAGAAAAAATTAACGTTATATTTATAATGAATAGTCAGCCAGACAATGTTATTTTAACGAAATAAATCAGACAAATAATTTTCCACAATTATTTAAAATATTTTCACCAAAGACCCCCCTGAAAAACATTTTTGAATACGCCATTGCGCGCCTTTGCACACATGCTGAATGACACAGAGGAAACTGCAAGCCTTCATTTGTGCTGCGTAGGTGAAGCTGCTGCTGTGTTGTTCAGGGCCTTAAGCTGTATTTTCTTCTTTTTTTTTTTTTGGCTACAGGGTATAGGATATAGGATATAGGCTATGGGGTAAGGGGCGTGGCTGCAAGCTGCCGCCCTGTCAGCCCTTGGAGTTGTTAGTATTTCGCATTTTCCTGTTGCTGTTTTATTTGTATTTTGCAAGTTGTGACAAAGCACAAACAGCTCACATCTGCTGGCGTTTTTGTACTCGGTACTCGATACTCGATACCCATTGAATGGCAGAGTCTCTCCCGTAAGAGCTCGGAGAAAGTAATTGTATTTAAAGCACCATTCGTCGTCTTCCACTTTGCAATGGATTCCATTGAAAAAATGCTTGAAACGGGCTGCAATTTAAAACCTGAGTATTTTTTGGCTCTTGGCTGCTTTTTTAATGAAATTCATGTGTAAAGGTCGAGCGGATCAGATTTGATAACAGTATTTAATTATTTTTTTCAATAGCTTCTTTTTGTACTTTAATAGTCTTCTAAGATTAAAGTCGACCAAGTCAATAGATTATACATTTTTAAATCAGTTGATTCCCAAATAGAGAGCATGTCTTAGTCGAGCTAGAATAATTCCCGCAGATACGAGTATTTAAAGTTTTTCTCACATTTAAAGTAATTCCTGGTAACTTCAGTCAGAACTGTGCAGCTACTTAGCTCTCTATTCAGAGTCCAATTTAGCTAATTTAGAATTCCCATTTACAGCCACTGAAATTGTTGCTGATGCGTATAAAACTTGAAGTTGAAGTACTCATAGTCTGGCTCGTAACTAAACAAAAGTACTCACTTCACATATACTCATACTCGTACTTGTGGCTCTTACTTACCGTGGTACTCAGAGCAGCTAATTAAGTTTTATTTGAGTTTTGTTGGCCAACAACAGATATAAGACGAAGCTTTTCCCTATAAATACGATTGCTTAAAACTATCGATAGCTAGTCATGCACAATTGACAGTATCGATATCTTCTATGTAGTATCGACAAGTGATAGATACTATTGATGAAAGCAGCTGAAGTTTCGACTTAAATCAGGCAAAAATATTATTAAAAGACGTGTAAAGAATTATTATAAAACTTTTGGTGAGTTTATTTTTAAGATTATATAGAAAATACCAAATATTTAGACAAAAGAATGAAATTTCAAAAGCAATTTGCAGAGCAATAAGAAATGCATGAGAAAAACTCAAGAGAGTGTCAAGTGACATTATTAAATTTGGCAGAAGTTGCAGGAGCTTCCATCTCTCTCTCAGAAAAAAACAGCTACTAGATTGTATTATAGTACAGTGGATAGAAGCTAACACGCCCATATGCTCAGACTTATTTTTTTCAAGAGTCAAATGGAGAGTGTGAAGAGTTGAGTAAATGATGAAAGTGCGACAATATAATAGACATAGAGAGGGAAATACGTAGCATAACACAACATTTCCTCTACAGTTTTTGTCGAATGCATTTTTATACCCTATACCCATTGAAAATGCGCTCAATAGGGTATATAAAACTTTTCAGGAGTGTATGTAACAGATAAAAGCAGGCATATAAATATATATATGAAATTTTCATATGTTATTTAATCTTTCTATATATTATCTAGATTAAATATTATCCATTATTATCAGCGCATAATGACCTCTGCTTTAGCATTATTGCCTTTATTTCTAAAGTATTATTTTTATGCCAGAAAGTATGCTATACTTTTTTCAAAGCAAAAACCGTCGTACTAAATTACAGGGTATCTCATAGTGTTGCATTTTCGATTAGTCAGCTCCTCGCCTTTTTGCTGTGCTTTTGTGCACCAGCCACTAGACAAGCTGCATTTTTCCAACGATTTCACTTTGGCTAACGGGAGCTGAAGGAAGCCTGGATCTGCACTTGGCTCTCGCCATGTAGATTGTCCTTGTGTGTAGATGATGTGTGCTTGTGCTTGTGCTTGTGTTAGTGTTAGTGTTAGTGTCCTTGTGAGGAGAGGATGTGTGGGTGTATGTGTGAAATTGAAGCATTACAATGTCGAGTGATGATGATAGCATTCAGGATTGTGGGCTCTGTAGACGCGCCTTGCTGGCCTTCGACCTAGTTCCTGATCCTGATTCTGTTTCTCTTACTGTTCTTGGTCCTGGCCTCATTTGCAGCTTCAAAATTTGCTTGTTATCCTTTTAGGCGAACCTTGTACCGTTTTCCATTATGCCATGTGTGTTTGTTGTTGTTTCTTCACCTGCCTCCGCTCCGGCTCCGGCTCCGGCTCCATTTTTTGTTCCAACTCCTGCTTGAGGACTAGCTCCTGCTTCTTGCACTCCTGCCAGCTACCCTTTTGCAGCTTGTTACCCATCGCTCTTGAGCTTTTATTGCATGTTTTATGGAAATTTTCAAACATTAGACGCACTCTGCACATCAAACGCATTTAACGCATTCCACTGTGGAAACCCAGTCGGAATAATGTGCCCTCTATGTCTCTATCCCTGCCCAATCCCCTCTGACTTTGGCCTGCGAGGCAATTTGACTGCCCAACACACCTGAGTATAAGTGTACACTGAGCGAAAAGTTCCACTCAGTTTCCAGTAGTAAATTATGATTGAAAAAACTTTTTTAAAACTTATTTTTCAAGCTATTTTTTAGGGTAAAGAATAATTTATGCATTAAGATGTTATAAGTTCAATGAAATTTTGTTGAAATTTAGCATAATTTTTGCTCTAGGTGTAGTTTATGTCTGTCTGTCTGTCTGCCTGTCTATCAGTCTTCAATCTCTTTTGTGCTGGCTGCAGAAAATGCGTATTTTGGGCTCTGCCAGGCGAAGAAGCTCACACAAACTGCTAATTTGGTTTGATGTATGGCCCCAGGGACATCCATCAGCAGTTGGAGTTGAAATGGAGACCAAGGCGACAGGACGAGTGGAGTGAAACGAAAGAGACTGAGGGATTCGTATTACTCTACTCTGTACTTCTGTATTTCTCGTGTATTTCTCGAATTTCTATTTCAGGCGCTATGAATTTACGAATTGAACAATTGTTCAGTGTCCACGTCCTGAATTGATTATGTGAAATTTAGTATGAGACCACAATTGTTTTTCGATCTCTGTCTATGAATTGTATCCTTTTGCCCTTTGAACTGTTGTAGCGAGAAGCGATACACATTGGGAAGGATTAATTACGAGTCCTTTGAAGGTACGAATAAACCACATGGAATGTGGCAAATGTCCTTTTCTCTTCTCTCAAATATTGCGAATATTGTGAATTTACCTTTTTCTTATAATCCATTTTCAATGCTGTCAAATTGCTTGACAATTTGTCGGGCTTAAGCTGGGCAATATAATTTTGAAACTATTCAAAAAATACCAGCAATAAATCTAAAAAATATTCAAATAATTCAATCAATTTATCCCTTTGAACGCCAATTAAATAATATAAATTCCTAGTCACTAAAATCATATTTAAAGCGCCATAATTGATAATAATTTGGCTATCAAAACATAGCTGGCTGATTAAAGGCGCTAAATTTGATTACATAGTGGAAATTTATATGAAATAAACTCAATTAAATTCATTGTAAAATTGTATTTTTAATAATTTAATCAATTCCTTTGTAATAGTTAAGGGATCTGCCAGAGAAACGGCTTTAATTTTGAACCGCACGAAGAGTAAATATTTTTATATGTGTGAAAGAAAGTGTGAATGTATTTATACACGTAGAAACATAAGCCTGAAATTTATATATTTCTGTTGGCCAAATCAACTTTCACTTCACACATAAATCGAGTTAAAAGAAATGTCAAATTTAATGCAATTTGCGTCAACATTTTTGCTGGTTTTCGCGCTCGATTTCACCCACAACAACAGCCAAAATAACAAAAAAAAAAAAAAACTGGTAAGGAGTCTATATATATACCGAATATTAAATACCCTTCCAGACAGGAATAGGCATTTAAAAATCGGATAGCTGAACACTGCTAGCCAGTAGTCTCGTCCTTCTGGGATTGGAGATGACTTATAGATGGATTATGCACTTCTTGACTAAGTTATAATACCTTCTGGAAGGGTATAAGAGAAGTACTATTTTTATCTAATAAAGTAAAATTTATCTAAGAAACTTAATCTATTTTTTATATTCGGAATTCTTGTTTTATCTATAATAAAAATGGTGCTATTTAAACTGCGCTTGAAGTATGACAAAATATGAGTATGCCCACAGTCAGGGTATACAACGAAAACAAGCATAAAGGTCAGGAAAAAAAGAGAACTAAAAATACAAAACGAATCCCGCGCGTGTGATATGACTGCTTGGATTTGCGGCGATAGCTGAAATTTGAAAATAAAATTTGCATGCTTCTCGAGTACTCGCAGAGCTCGTAGCTGATACTCCCCCCTTCTCGCTGAATCTTAAATTATAGACATGGAAAAATAGTTTCGTCCTTGCCTCCGAGTATTATGTAAATAGAGTATCTCTCTGACGCAATTAATTGTGACGCGAGGCGACTCCTTGGATTACCATCGACTGACACCAGCCAGTGTTAGCGTGCAGACAATGAGAAAAGCCATATTTTTATAGCGCCTTCTGTTTTTTATTATTGTTTATTTCTATACTCTCTGTACGGCTTGAAAATGGCTAGAACGGGTATATTAGGCTTAAAGCTTTTGAATGGATTTATATGTGACAAGAAATAGCTAAGCACTTTCAATCTGAAATACCCCCAAAAGTATGCTCCAAAAAATACTGTGGAATTATTTTTGAAAGGAAATAACTCTATAACCCCAGGCTGTATCTTTTTTTCCAGCTAATAAATAGAGAGAATTTTCAATACTATTTATTACGATCTAAGGATCTGAGAGAATACTTCACACTTTCTAATTCAATACAGAGTATTCGACTAGTCGCGCACTCTCTTCTCTTTCAGTGTGCGCTCTGCTCATTATAATTCGTCTGGTGTTTGCTTTATTTCATAGACTCTGCGCCACAGTGCTCACTTGAGACGTGGATGGGCGCTTCTGCATTGAATTCTTTGCATGACAATCATAATCCGATTTTCAAGCCAACTTTCTTAAGAGTTCATTGAACTTGTCAACACAATTTTAAGTAACCATAAAAAAACAAATATTTATAACTCAATATTTTAATACCCTGTAGGCCAGAAAAGGTTTTAAATTTAAGTTAAAATAGCATTAAATAAATTTATAGTATAAAAAGAACCGAATATTCCAATGGCGTCAATATAAACTAGCAAGTTTCTTTAAGAGACATAGGGAAACAAAAAAGTTCTGCTTACAAAAAGTGTTGCTCCAATTGTTCCTATGGCGACTATATATATGATATAGTTGACCGATCCAACCGGGTGAGACATATTCGACAATCAATAATATATTTACTTTGGCTGGTCGGAGCAGGCTCTACACATTTCTAGACAAAGTTACAATTCACTTTGAAAGGGTATTTTAAATACAACAAAGGACGAGTATTATCTTATCAGATAGGAAGGGTATGCAACAGTTTACACTTCAGCATCAAATTGAGACGACTTTCATTGACAAATTATTGACAAAGCCGACATTTTATTGACATATGTCTCATTGTAGGGCACCACATTGACAAGTGTAAACATTTTTGAAATCGTGCCGAGCATTTGAAGAGTAAATAAATAAATAAATAAAATAAAATTCGTAATACAGGCAATTGCTTAACCTTTAAACAAGTATTTCATTTCATTTTAAGCATATTTTCGGCTGTGGTGGAGTAAAACAAATAAAGAAATAAAGATTTATATGACATTTGCCAGAATCCCAACAAATCCATTTGTAGTTTTCAATTGGCTGCTATTGCAATTTATCTTCATATTTTTTTTAACCCCCTTTTTTTATCCACTATCTCTCTCTACCCATGACATTAGGTGGTGTTTTTATTTGGGACTGTTTGCTTTTTTTTTTGCCGGATTTAAATGGAACATATTGTTGACAACAACAAAACTGATATGAGATACACTCTCGAAACTAGTTTCACTCATATTTCACCTATTTTATGTACGGTTTTTTGCTGTATCCTATTAAATTTATATTTTGATATTCCTGTTTATCTGAGCTTCTGCCGTTTCTATTTCTATTGGCATTCTTTTTGGGGCAGAATTAAATCAAACTAGCTTTTTCTTTGCAGTTAAATTTAAGACGCTCCTAAAAGTAGACTTTACTTTTTTCAGTAGAGGCAGGGGAAATGATGAATATATTTTCTGTGTAGAAAACTTCCTTAGACAATTTTTGTTTGCAAATTAAAACAATTTTATTTAAAATTGTTTTAGTAAAAATGTTATATATGTTCGGTTTTAACTGAAGATTTAGAAAATATTCTCAATGAATAATTTACATACAAAACCGAGGCGAATTCATTTTCTGGAACTTGCATTTATTCCGCGTATCTCGACGAGTTAGTTGCTCTCTCGTTTGGCTTTTTGTCTATTTTTTCTAGATATTTTTGTCATTTTAAGTGCTACGCCAAATGCAAAATGCACATGAGAACTGCAGGCAAAATACTCGTACGAACACAAACACAACACTACACTACACACTACACTGCACAACACAACAGACGACAGCAAATATGCGTAGACCCACTGTGCCTGTGTTGCTCTTCTATTTATTCGCCTGCTGCCGGAAGCTGTTGAGAGCGACAAACAACGAGCACACTGTGCGCTCTGTGCGACCTGCTCCGGCTACGGCTACGGCTACGGCTCCGGCGCCTTCTCCGTTTGCTGCGCCGCCAACGTCGTTGTGGCCCTTGATGTAGATCAACAAATATGGCCAAATTTGGGCACAATCGCAAACAGTTTTTTAGAGCCTCTGGCTAAATTGAAGCTTGACGGCTTTGTGGCCAAAAAGAAGCTAAAAGAAATGCTTAAAGCATTACGGAATTTGAATTCTAGCTAAAAAAAAATATCTGTCAACCTGAAATCGACACCTTTGTACTTAACTTTTTTTTCTTTTAGATTAATCAAAATTTAGTTGCCTTGAAGACATTAAATTGTTGTAGAAAATGCCTTAAAAAAGAGAGAAAAGAAACGAAAAGACAGCCGGAGAAAGTTTGATTCAAAAGGGAGGAAGTGTTGCCGGAAGAGCAGCCAATATAACCAGCAATGGTTAGGTTTTACGGAGAAAGTTCGAAAGAGAGAGAGAGAGAGTTTTAATTCTTGCAATGCCAACAATAATTAAAATTAGAATTTATTAAATTTTCTAAGGCAATAAATATCATTTCAATTATACCTTATTAATAAAAGGAAATGTTTAAAAATATAGAGAATAAAAACCTTTATGAAAAGTTCCCTTTCAAACTTTAACTGGAATATTCAAAGCAAATATTTCTACCTACTTTGCATAGTTGAAAAAAAAGAAGCAAAATGAATTATCAGTTGTTTTATAAAGGGAATATTCATATGTGCTAAATTTGCATTCTGAGTTGATTCACATTTAAATTGTGATTCACAAACATATTCACAAATGTTTACATTTTAGCTGACTGAAAATTGTTTATATATTTTATTGACGTTCCAATTTATTATTATTAAGCTCTGTAGTTGTCATTTTTGAATTTGTTTTGTATTCAATTTATCGTGCAATTTTATTACATTCGAAATTCAATTTGATTCCTGCGTTTTGTACCATTGAAATTCTGCCACTGGAACTAGTTAGGTTCAATTGTGGCATATTTCTGTGTTAATGAGGGGAAAATTTGTGACTGCGAGATACCCTGTGAATTGGGCTAAAGTGTTTTTCAGTTATGCATAAATAAAAGTAAAGTATTTGACTAGAAGATACCTCGTGAATAGGTCTCAACTGGGGCTGAGATTGGAGCTGGATTCTTAGCATTTGGGTTTAAGTGCAAAAAAGTATTTACTTAAGCCAAAAGAAGTAGATTGTTTTAAGCAATTTCAACTTATAAACAATATTTAAATATATTCAAAAATATAATATTTTCTAAATAATTAATTCATCCATATGTAGTTTAGTATTGCTCTAGAATAAACTACAAAAAGTATTGCCTTCTTTTGGGAGCAACATTTTATTAAGACCCTTAACTTAATTTTTAGACTGAAAAAGAGATCAAATAGTATTAAGTGAAATAATTTTACACTTTATAGGATATAAAGGCTTTAATATACTTTGTATTTAATAGAAAAAGGGTATACTATTGGCATAAATAATATTTGTAATAAATGTAAATTGGTCACATGCAATTGGAGGTAAATTGAATTTAGCAGCAACGAAATTTATTAGACGAACAATTTTGTTTTGGGCGAATGAAAAACTCGCAGTCAACACCTGACCATGTTGTGCACAGTTGGCCGGGAAAAAACAGCAAAAACAAAAAAAAAAAGCAGGAAAAACCAGCAGTATAACAAATCAAAAGGCAGGCAAGATGAATGCCGGTCCACGACACGGTTGTAAATTCATTTGAAAATTGCGTAAAAGCTGCGGCATGCCGCTAAAATGATGAAAGATGATGGCGGATAAAGATGCCTTGGCATTCCCTTCCATTCCTATTTGCAGGACCTCTTGTAGCGGCAGAGGCAGCACATTTCGAGTACAGCAACATTTCAGAGAGGCAACCGGAAAACTTCAATGGAGATGGCGTGCCGGCATTGTTGTCCTCCTCTTCACCATTGCCGCAACCGGAAACCACGAATCACACTTTCAAGAGTTTAGCCTTTCTGGCCAGCGACGCCGATTCCGGCTCGTCCTCCACTTCGCTTTTCTCTTCATCCGCCGCCATCATATCGGATGGCTTTGCTGTAGCCGAGCCAGCAATAGAATCGGATCTGGCGCATTCCTTGCCAATTTTTGACTTTGGCATGCCACGCAACATCACAGGACGCACAGGACACACTGAGGCCATAATAAAATGCCGCGTGGATAGCCTGCATGATAAGTCGGTAAGTATTAACCGATTGCCCTCCCTCCTTCCCCCTCACTTTTTGATTCCGTTCGTTTGCAAGTCGAATTTCCGGGAACTCTCATGCCGAGTGCATTGAATTAATCAAATTTCCATGTGTCTGTTCCACAGGTATCCTGGATACGCAAACGGGATCTTCACATACTGACTGTTGGCACAGCTACATATACTTCAGATAAACGATTTCAGGTATTATACACTTGCAGATACCCTATAAGCAGCCATATAGCAGAGAAATGAGCAGAAAATCTGAACTATTTAAGGAGATACCCCATACTCAGCCATGACAAGTTCCCTAGCAAATGAGCAGAAAGTTAGAATTGTTTAAGATAGAAGCTTGTAGATACCCTATAAATAGTGCTATAGAAAAAACTGGTTATAAGAAAGGGTATAACAAAGTGAGTATTGTTAATTGATGTCAGAAAGTAGGCTTATAGGACAGCTGCTATGAAGCGAGATAGCTAAGAGTTTCAAAGGAAAGCTGCTTTTCCTGTGTGAAATTTATTCTCAGATGGAAAGGAAAATAATCCGATGTTTTTTTTGTTGAATTTAATGTAATTCTGCAGGTGACCGAATCGAAGGATGCGCGCGATTGGACGCTGCACGTAAAATCTCCACTGGCAAAGGACAGCGGCATTTATGAATGTCAGGTGAATACGGAGCCGAAAATGTCAATGGCATTTCAACTAAATATAATTGGTGAGTTTAGCTAAATTCAAGTGAAAAGAATGTTGATTTACGAGAATGTTTGCCCACATTTGTTGCATATTAAAAAATGTTGTAATTCGGTTTACTCGCTTCTCGCGCCAGCAGCTAACAATTATGATTATTATTTCACTTGTTTATTCTCCCCTGATAAATGCTGATACATTCCAAGGGAAGATCCGACAAATGCCTGCAGGCATACATTTTTAATTTCCCATTTTTCGCCATAAATAAATAAAAACTCACCGGGAAGCCTGTGAGACGGGTGCCGGGTGCCGGTTGCCTCCTGTTTGGCGTCCTCCTCTCCCCAAGGCCTTAAGCTTCCTTCCGCATTCATGTTCAATTTTTGAATCATTTTTTGGATCAGACGAACCAACTTTCGACAGCTCTCACATGTTAGTCTGGCCAGGGAGTTAATTAACAGCTCAACCCTCGGGACACCGGTGCGAGTTAAGCTGCCTGATTGGAAATGTAGTCAAGGATTTAATGAGTCATGAGAACAAGGGCATGCATATAATTAGCAGTCACTGTCAGCGTAAAGTGTACACACTCCACACCCTCTAGATAATTGATGGCTTCGAGTAGAATCATATATGTTTTCTGCTGCTGAGAGCTAGAGCACTTCTACTCGTTGCTATTGTACTCTTAGTACTTAATATAGACAGCATATTAACCTATATATTGAGGCTAAATTGTGGGAAATTCCAGCTTTTCAATCAATTATTTATTTGATACTTTTTATATGAGTACAATAAATATAAATATAATAATGTTTACATATAATAAATGGAATATTTCGGTAGAGCAAACAATTGTCTGTGCCTTTTAAAAGGTCATTAAAATTTGTATCTTAATTGTAATGCGATTTTAAAGATCTTTTCAATTTAAGGGATTTTCATTATGTTGCACTTTGCAGCTGGAAAATATCACAATTTGAGGATGACGTCGCCTGTCAGCAGCTGTTTTCAGCCACTTATGCAAATCAGTTTGCAATCTCTTTTTAAGTTTTTCGATTATGCTCTTGTGTTCGCTGTGCCCTAGCTTGTTTTTCCTCCTTCTCTCTTTTTTTTCTCTCGCCTTTTTCACGCCAACTTCCGGCTTTTTTTTTTTTTGCTGCTTTTCACAAATGAATTTCCGATTACATTTTCCTTGGCCACCGTATGCATTTTAATTTACGTTAATGAAACAATTGCAGAAGCACCTTGAACCGCCCTCATTTTTTTTTTCATTTTTTTAATAAAAGAAAAGAAAAAAAAAAACGGCAAAACAGAAACAGCTACTGTCTGTTCTTTACTGGCTTCGGGACTCTTTTACTGACTACGTTTTTTAATGACATTATCGGCATACGCGTCGTATGAGTAATTTTTCCACTAGCCACTGGCTTTTCCTAGGTTCTTAACTCTTCTCTTCTCGTCGCTCTGCTCTGCTCTGCTCTTTTCTTCTTGAACTTCTGTTGCTTTTGCTGTTGCTCTGCATTTAATTAATGTCATTATGCAAATTTATGCGACCGACCGACAATTTTTTTTAAAAGATTTATACTTCATATAAATTCAGCTTGGGCGTGGGCTGCCCATAAATAAGTCGTTGTTTTTCTTACCAAACTCCCATATACATATCATTTTTTTAAATTATACAAATTCCACAATTTAATTTTAATTACTTAACGCTTAACGCAATTTTTAACCTAAAGATTTGCTTAAGTTTTCGATTTCAAGACTGATTCCAACTGGGCCATCCGGTTATTTTCTTAAATTACGACGAAATTTCTTTCAAAGGAGCCCGAAGCTTGAACCACATGTTCTTGAACCAAAACCAGAGCTTGGACCTGGTTCGAACTCGAAAATCCAAGCTTCATAATAATTATTATAGCTTCTTTTCGTAAGCTTATCTATTATCTTTTCCTATGAAAGTTTAGAAAACCAAGTGAAATTATATGAAAAAAATTCAAAATTTTAAAGAACTTCTTAAACATTAAGAAAACTTTAAAAAATCTGGAAAAAAATATGAATGAAAAATTATGGACTTTTTTTTTCCTCAGAAAATTTGTATCAGCTGCTTGGTTTCGGATTTGCAGAATAACTTCCAATATATAAATATAGAAATATTCTTATTTAAAATTCAAAATATGCTGAAATACCATTTTTAATGAGCTAAACACTTTCTTTCAAACTAAAACGAAAGGCAAAAAAAAGTTTTCAATTGTTGCCTTCATTAATTAAGCATTAAGCAAATCTTACTTAATTATTACAAATATTTTAAATTCAAATATATAATTAAAAATATTATCATTAAAACAATGCGCAACTTTGGTTACAGGGTATTAACAATTCGTGCATTTTACGCAAGAACAAACAAAATCGACGCAAATTCTGCGACAGCAAAAAGAAAAAACGAATTTCTTTTTTATGTGTGCAGTGAGTGTGCCTGGGTGTTAATTGCCTTTAACACAGTGACACTGCACAAATATAGAGTATATATATGTAGGGTATATATATATATAAATGTATGTATATATGTGAGAAGAGAGAAATACATACGCACTTAACGGTGCCAAGGGATTTTCAGAGATTCTACATGCTCGGCATATGCCACAATACCAGCAGCAAACCAAAAAAAAAAGAGAAAACAAAGTATCAAGCAAGAGCGGCAGTTTGAATATTTAAATACCCTGCAAATTTAGTTGAACTAAGCTGCATTTTATTCGATTTTTACTTTATAGTATAATTGTTATCTGTTATGGCTTCAAAGACAAAGAAGAAGTCCCATAATTAATTACTAAATGGAAATTAAATAATTATTATTTGCTGGGTGTTCGCCTGTGCATATTGCCAAAATCATCATGCCCTTTTCACAGGGTATAAAAACAAATAATATAGAGAAAAATGAAAGCAAAACGAGTGCAACAGTGAAACTGCTAGACAACCTGGCAGCGAATACTCGCCTCCTGGCCGAGCGGAGCCATTATACAAGTCTTTCCCTAGACCAATCCCAATCCCAATCCCAATCCGAATCCCTACTCATGTAATCATCGCACATGGAGGGGGTTTAAATTTTATATTTCACTGGATGCTCGACTACATTTCATGTCTTTCGGTTTTTGGGTATATTTTTTAATTATTATTATTTGCACAGTCCGATGCATAATAAATATTATTATTAACCCAGTTTCACACAGACGCGTCGCATATGTGGAATGTGTCTGGGGCTGGCTGCAATTTGGTGGAACTTAAAACTTATGTCGTAAAGTTTTATGTTTCAAAAGTTTTTCCATTAAATTGCACAAATCGTTTTACAAGCGATTGGGCTGCTTATTTGTTTAGTTTGATTGCATTTTCTAAAGTCAAATAAAAATCGAATTTGGAACTCGATTCGCAGAGATCTCACCTGATGCAAAGGCCATCATCAGTGGACCACACGATCTGCATTTCAAGGCGGGCAGCGCAATTATCCTGAATTGTGTGGTCAAGCAGCCGTCGGTTAAGGATATTGGACCCATTTATTGGTATCGGGGTGAACATATGATTACGCCCTTCGATGCGGACGATGGTGAGCCTGAACCGCCCAAGAAGGATCTAAAGCCACTGCAGTTGGATCAAGCGCCTGGCCAACAGGATCAAGTGCTTAATGAATTACTGAGCACGGAGCTGCAAAAGGATTTTGCTACGCGTATTGCCATGGAATCGCAGCTGGGAGACACGCTGAAATCAAGGTGAAGTATTGGCCTTTAAATGTAGCTTTTTTCTTGCTGTAATCCCTAAGGTTTTCTTGGCAGGCTACGCATCTCTAATGCCCAAACTACGGACACCGGCAACTACACTTGTCAGCCAACAACTGCGAGCAGCGCCAGTGTTTTGGTTCACGTCATAAATGGTAAGTAAATAAAAATATCCTGAACATCCAAAAGAGTAAAGAAAGTCAAATTAATTGCATTTATATAAAATTAAAATATCTCCAGAGAGGCCTTATTAATATTGTAAATGAATGCTGACATTCAAAAAGTAATCCCAGTGAAGGATACCTAAAAATGGATGAGAGCAGCTGGTCTGCGACCAGTAAGGATTTCTCCTTCTGCCAAAAACCTGGAAAAGGTTCAAGTTAAGTCTGATATCAACTAGAAAATTGTAGCTAGAAGGCTGCGTCACTTCCAATGACCTCAGGACCACACGTCTTTCGTCCTTTTTACTCATAAATAGAGAAAGTCTCTTTATTGAACTCCTATCCAAACGGAGAATAAAGAAACTTAACCTTTAAATAAAAACAATTTACAAGTAAAAACAAATTTTGAATTCTAGGACAAAAATTGTTTAGCAATTCTTTCAAATTAAATTGAAAGTTGACGAAAAAGTATAATTTTATTCTACAAAACTTGTAAGGATAGTTTTAAGATGCCTTAAAATCTACTTTTAAGCAAATTTTTTACATTTTTTAGGTACATTTTCTGAAGCGTAGTTCACTTTTTAACAACTGAGTGTAGGCAGAGCAATCGTACAAGTTTAAATAGTAAAGGAGGAATATTTTGCGCCGTTCTTTTGTTTGCTTAGGCTGCCACGTGGCGTATGAGTAATGTGCTCGCAGTGCCTCTTTCTATGGCTGCTAGCATATAGCCCTCTGCTTCACTTTGCATATTAAGCAGATAAATTTGAAAGAATTAAGACATTTTAATCTGGAAAACTACATACTAAATAGGCGATGGTCATCGTAAATTTGACGCGAGTTTCGTCCTTTTTATAGCAAAGCACTAGAAACAAATTGAAGTGAATTAAGTTTTTATGTCGCATGTCAAGTGTTGGGCCATAAACTTAAATTAAATTTTTCTAGACGAATTAAGAGAGAATTCCCAGAATTTGCATTTTAAAGAGATAAAGGGCATCCTCAATCAAGGCATAGGCATCCCTATATACTACAATAAATATGATAAAATGTCAGAAGTAACTCGCAAAAGGCAGTTAATCATAGTCGTATCGCTCAACGTGCCACATGTGCCACATCCAAAATCTCATGGCAGGAGTCGTCTTTCTATGAGACGAGAGAGAGAGAGTCAAACAAACCTACTCAGAAGGAGAAATAAGTATGACACTGCCAAATGCCTATGCATAAATACAGATAATAAATCAAATGCAATAAACATTAAAACAAGCCTAGAAAATTAACAGCACCGAAGACTATATACCTTTTTTCTATGGGTTTGAAAAGCCTTTTAAAGCTGACAAAAATTCAATTTATGATGAGTGAAAGAAGAGAAAAGAAGCATTAAAACATACTGAATAAAATTATTTTTCTTTTTAAATTGAAAGCTGCAAAAATTTTAATTTTACCTTTTCCAATTTGTATTTTATTTCACTTAATTTTTAATTATTTCTTTATATATTCTTTTATTAGAGCATAGCTAAAAGTTCTACAAAAAAATCTTTTTGTATTCACGTAAAAGGACAATTAATTTAATAGCTGGCAGCAACGAATATAATCTGTAAAGTGTTATACCCTGTAAAAAATGATTACAGTGTAATACTGACTACTGGCATCAGCTTTTAAATTTTGTGGAAATTTGCGGAGTGAGTAAAAAAGCAGCCCTAACAAATGATGCGTTGGCAAAGGAAGCGACCACAAAATATTACGTATACGCAATGGCATTTTATTTAGGAAGAGCCGACACATAGTTCATTTATCTAGCCCCGCTCAGAGAGCGTGACTGCTTTTTGTTTAGGGAAGTATTAGAGTATAGGGTATAGAAGTAGATGAGAGGCGGAAAACAGGGTATAGAGAGCTGGGCGCTCACTAAAACAATCTCAATTAAATTATGTTGTTTGCGGTAGAAAATGGGCGGTGCTGCGGTTAATTTGAATACACACGCTTAGGCGACTGTCTGAATTTGCTCGGTTTTTAAGCCACACACAGCTCATTCAAATGTACTTGTACACTGCTAAAAATAACTGAGAATTTTCAAAATAAATCAGCTTCAATATTTGCTTTTATTTAAGGCGTTTCATCTACCATTTATCTGAGTATTCAATTCATAGTTATTCAGTCTTAGAGCTTCCCATTTTTAAGAGTAAAATACCTTTTATTACTTTGAATTTTAATGCAATTAATTTTAGAGATGCCCAGGATTTTTCGCAGTGTACCCGCACACATCATTTTTCATACGTTTTCTGCTCTTTCCAGATGAGAACCCTGCCGCGATGCAAAAGAGCACGGCTTTGGCTTTGTTCGCGCCGGGCTCACAGCAGCGCCTTGGCCTAATGTTCTTCACTGTTTTGGCACTACAATGGGCCAAGTATTAGCTGTCAACCACAAGCAACTGAAACTGAAACCAAAACTGGAACTGAAAGTGAAAGTGAAAATTCCACATTCCTGTCGTCCTCAGGAACAGAGGAGGAACATCAGTATCATCATTAGCTTTAGCATTAGAGGAGCTAAATTATGAGCAGGAGGAGGAGGAGACGTAGCAAGACAACGTGTTTATACTTGAAAGGAAAGGAAAAGAAAGGAAGAGAGAGAGAGAGAGAGAGGACTAACAAGGACCTAAGAACATTGCGTGCTTTGTTTTGCCTTTCAGGCATTCTGTGTTCCTTTTAATATTTACATTTCATTGTGTTAAATGACGAAAGGGAGCAGTGCAAAACTGAAACTGAAACTGAAACGGAAACTGAAAGTGAAAGTGAATGCTTATAAAAAATGCAAAAACTGCTACAAATAAAAAGAAAACGGAGACGAAGACGACGACGAAGACGAGAAGACTTCAGCGGCAAAGAAGCTCTGCTCTGCTCTGATTTCGCCACTCTTTGTAAATACCACAAGGCTGTGGCTCCTCCATACGAGTATTATTTCCTTTCATTATTTTACACACTTTATGCTAAAATAAAATAAATTAAAAACAAAAAAATAACAGAATAACAGAATAAACAAATACACAGATCATTAAAGCTTGCCCGAAATTTGTAATATACTCATAATAAAATAAATAAAAGAACTAATATTAATAATAATAAAACGGAATTAAACATTAAATATTTATGTTGAAAGAATGAAAGAAATACTTGTATTGTAAAAATAAAAGGAACTTTAATTTGATAAAACAAAAACATAAATAAAATATAGAGTATTATAATATTAATTGTAGGCATGAATTTACTATTCGTAAGGATGTAAGCAGATTTTAGATAATTAATGTATGTGATGGCAACAACAAAATAATTCTTTCAATAAATAAACATAAAATTATTATAAAAACAAGAGAAGTTTTGCTGGGGATTGGCTTAAAATTTGGGTAAAAATTAAAATACAGGACTTTTTGGGACCAACTAAAATTCAGGTAAGCTTTTCCAGTCCTTTTTTTTTGAATAATAAGACTTTTTCATAACTGAATTCCTCCGAAAATGGCGTGGGATATTTTGAGGATCGTCTATAAATTTTAAATTTAAATTAAATAATAAAATTAAACCCCTAAAAACCTGATAAGCTTCTTGCCAACTGAATTACCTTTAACCTATTTAATTAAAAGCAATTTACTGTCTCTAACAGTTATCCTTGATATTCGGTAATCACTCACTAAATGCCTAATTACAGAGCATAAAACAAATTCTAAATAAATATAAATTTAGATGCAAAACTGAAGAGAATCTGTCCTTGAAATTTTCAATTTACCAATATAATTCCTGTCTTGGCTGGCAAAGAACGTCAAGATATCTTTGTACCAATTTCAATAAACGTCTGCAGTCATCTACAGGCTCGCTGTTGTCCTTGTTCTTGTTGTCCTGCTGAAATCTTAGCAATTATAATTAATATTTGCTGGAAAATCAGCAGCTGCTTAAACGAGATGCCATAAAAATGAGATGCTGTGTGAGCTTCCACTGATGTTGACCCAATTAATGTGGCCATATCCGCAAGTGTTTTTCATTAGAAGTCGTTATATTTAAATTAAATAAATTAAAGTGCCACAAATAAAACTGCAAGCTGTTGCCGCAATGCGGTAAAAGCAGCTAACTTGTTGCGCCCACGCGCTGAGCTGAGCATTTAATTAAAATAAATTACAACAATGAGCAAAATGGCATACAAAATATTAGATATCAATCATACGCCGCATAGGCTTACAGGAATGTCTTCAGCAGCGTGATATATGAGCCTGTTGTGCTGAGTATCTGTAAGGAAGGAAACGACAGAGAACAATGCAAAACAAAACCAAACAAAGCAAAATAAAGAATAAAAATATATATAAAGAAAAATATAAACATTTATTTGTCATAAGCGAGCCATACCGAACTGAAGGCGGGCAGGGAAGGCGTAAAAAACGGCACCGCAATTGTTTTTGCCCGCTGCGAGCGTCGTAATATCATTAAAATCATTTTCCTAGTCCTCGCATCGCATTTGTACCACTCAATGTCATAGAGAGTGTCAGCCACAGCAGCGCTCTATGGGAAAAGTACGAAGAAAATGCGGAAAATCGGAATGGCGGAATAGCGGGAAAAAGGGGAAAATGGGTGAAAAACACTTTGTTGTGTAATTAAAATTTTATCACAAGTGCAATTTGTGTTTGGCATATAATTTTTTATGCTTTGGCACAAAATTGAAATTACAGAATGAAAACACAACAAAAATAGACAAACAACACGAAGAGTGCTCTCTATTCTCCTGGCTCTAGTTAAGAATTGATCGACTGGCAGATACTCTGTACTACTGGATAGAAAATTATCTAAATTTCTTGCGTAAATACCTGTTTTTATATTCATAATGATTTGTATTGGATTTTCTAAAAGTTTGTTTAGATCCCTGCTAAGTTTTTCAGATATTCAGCACCCTAAACATATGAATATCTTTTAAATAAATGAATAGAGTAGCCTCCATTTCATAATTTATATTTTTAGAGTCATTATTATTCCTAGAACTCATTCCCAAGCATCTGAATATCGTCATTCTAATCTCCTCTATTTAATTTATTGTTTTTCTAGAAGAACAGACAGCCTGAGCTAGCTATCTCCAGTCTCTGCTTATACCCTACAAATTGAACTGTTGCATACTGTTTGCTGACAATTAATATACCTCGTTTTTAGTGCGGAGAAGATAAGGAAAACAAACGATAAAAAAAATGGAAAGATTACTAACACTTTCACTGACATGATTGCCACCGTAACAGTAGAGGAAGAGCTGCGTCAGGGCGGCGATGCTGTAGCAGATGTAGGTTAAGCCGCTCAGCGAGGAGGTGTTCTACCAATGGTTTGTTGAGTTTTGTTGGGTTCGTTGAGTTGGATGAGTTCGTTAAGTTCGTTGAGTTGTACCAGAAACCAGAAACCAGTGAAAATGCGAAAAAGAGAGTGCGATAAGAGCTGTCATTAATTGGAATAAAATTATTGCCACAAATTGCAACGTTTTGGGGCAGCCATAAAAAATCTTATCTCTTTAACTGAAATTTGCAAATATTTTGCTTTGATTTATTTTTTTCAATTACGCATAAATATTGTGCTGGAAAAAAGGATAAAATCAAGTACTCGGAATTTTCCTTAGCTGCTTTTAAAGAGGGTCCTTAACTCAAGTAAGAAATTCTTTCATTAAAAACCGCTTTTTTAATGTCGGAATTCTTGATTTTATCCTGTTTCTAAATAAGTTAAATAAGTAAACTTAGTTCTAAAGAAATTCTGAAAATCAACATAAAATAAACGGACTAAAATTCGCCCATTTTCATTCTGAAAATTTTCAAGAAATGTTTTTAAATATCCTCAAATGACCTTAAGAAGAATTATTTATTTATTTTTATAGAAATTTTCAAAAATCCTTGTAATTTTTTTTCCAAGTGTATGAATAAATAAAATTATCCTATTAAAATACAAATCTATAATTCAATTTGAGTTATGCAGGTAAACTGAAAATTCGTTCGGATTAAGGTTGAAAACATGAAAATAAAAACGAATTTAAATTGTTTTCTTGTTTATAATAAAAAATGAAATCAAGATAAATTCAGTTAAACATTTTATCATTTTTTTTGTTGGCCTTGAAACTTAAACAACTTTCCCATTATGGCCACGAAGAGAGGGTATAAAATTGGCTAAGATGGCATTGCTTTTGTGAATGCAGACATCCCAGTGGAGGCGCCACCATAGAAGTTGCCACAGAATGTTGCAAATAACCAGAGGCAGCGGCTTTTAGGAGACCGGAAAACGTGTGAAAGGCGCATTAAAAACTTTTTGGCAGAGTAACAATTCATGCGCTTATAAATTGCCACCAAAAGCAAACAGACAAACAAACAAACGAACGAACGAACGGACGGACGGACAAACCGAGCCAAACACGACATAAAAAACACAGTGGAAAAACAGTGTAAAAAACAATAAAAAAACAGCGAAAAACAGGGAAAAACTTTTAACCAGCGCTGGCTGCGGGGCTTACCAACATGATGTCCAAAATTGTGGAGCAAAGGACGAAAGCTGCGGACAGGAAATGCATTAAAACGATAACGGTAAACTGCCGTGTTAGGTCCGTGCACAAATCGATAATCGCATTGTGCCGCTCGATAATTCGCCCAAGTTTAATCCTTATATCAGCATTCATCTCTGCCGTGCACACCTCAACTTAATACAAAGTAAATAAAAGTAAAAGTATATTTTTTTTTTGAGTGCATTTTTATTCACAGCTTACCTGTTCTTATATCAGCGAAAAGGCAACGTATATCGTGCTGCACCATTCGGAATACCCCGCTAATATAGAGGCAGCTACACAGAAAGAAACCATCCACAAAGCTAAAGGTGAAAACGGTGCAGGCTCCGGAAAAGGTCAGCAGCAAATAGCTGAGTGGAAAGTACGTTGGCTCTGTGGCAAAGCTTGGTAGGCTAAAAAAAACGTTTTAATTTAATATATTTTATAATTAATTATTAATAAAAAAGAGGGAAAAACTGTACGTAATTTTGGATGCAAATAATATGCCTGATGCAATAAAAAATATTATATATATGCCGGGAAAATCCAATCAAAGTCGTAAGCCTTCTTTGGTAGTCAAATGCTATGAAAAAGGCAACTAAAAAAGCATTGTGTGGACTGAATATAATATAAGTATTACTATATCTAAACCATTCTATAATGTTCCTGTCATATATACCAATATTTTCCTTTAGGCCGAATTTTAAATAATAAAATATAGAGCATATTTCTTTGAGCAACTTGCAAAACCATTTTATTTCAATAGTTTCAAAGATCCTCACAGAAGACTTCACAGCTTTTTCAATGCTCTTCATTCGAAAGTCACATGCTAAATAATTCAGCAATTGCCATATTAATAATTAATATTATTTTTAGCTCTTTTTTAATATTCGCTTTTTATACGCCACTCACATTATATTGAAAGGCAGCTCCATTTGTCCAGGCAAACTGCTCAGCCAGCGATAAAGTCCCATGATTAAAGGCTGAGAATTGAAGGCAGCATTTGTTGCAGAGCCAGAGCTCAGCAGGAGTAGACTGAGGCGATTGGCTAGCTTGGAGATGCCAACAAGCATTTGCTGAACCTCATCATTACTGCTCGACCACAACATACCACGTAAACGTTGAACAATTTCATACCATTGGCGATGGTATAGAAAGAAGATGCACAGCTTGAGGACACAGACAGCTTTTGTACTGCCGGGACAAAAGGCCTCCAGAGCTGTTACCAAATTATTTAGATTGAGAAAACCATAAAGATTCTCGCCCAAAGCACCAATTAAAATGACAAAAAGGCTAAAAGCCGAGAGCAGATTTTGTAACCAGTTGCGTTTACGTGTTGGCCAAATGCCCACAATTAGCCCAGAGATGCGTGGAATCTGGTAGAAGCTCTCAGCAATCGCTGGCTCTTTGCTGTCAATCATTGTTTCAACTACAAGTATTTATTGATGAAAGTCGATCACACTTCAATAGGCACTGTCTTCGCTTCAATAGCAGAAATTCCTGCTTTGCTCTGCTTTTTATAGTACCTCAAGCCTTGAGCTAAAAGTCTGTTTTACTTTGACTTCAAACATGATAAAAGTTTTAATTGTTATTCCTCCTGAGCTTCGTCTCCTTTAACGAAAGTCACGCGAATCATTTCAAGCGCCTTTCTCTTACCTTTATTTTCTTCACAACTGTCTTCTTAGCTAATTAATCGTACTCTGCACAATTACAGTTCTGTAAGTTTTCTTTCTCTCTATGTATAGTATATATATATATATATATATGTATATGTGCTTAGCTGTGGGGTATTTTAGCTTCATTACAAGCCATGTCACACTGATTTATCTAAGAGTTAATATAGAGAAACTGCTATCTTTTTAAATTTAGAATCCACAAAAATTAGACTAACAAAATTCTATCTAAATTTCACTTAAAAATTTTTAAAATTAGAGCTAAAAAATTAGTGTTTAAAATTAATTTCTAAAATAAGAATAGAACCATAAATTTAAATAAAATTTTTTCCTACTCAAAATCTATTTTCTTGCTATTTTCTAAGAATGAAATATAAAATATAATTTTTAAAGTAAGTTCATTTTCCACTCCGTTTAAAATGGCTTTAATTACTTGGTATTAAATTTATTTCTATTTCTTTATTTATTTATTTTTTGTTTTAATTTTTAAAGTGTATTAAAAGTGCCTAATTGTTCATATTTTATTTTTTATTGCCTAACAAAGCAGACTTAGTAAAATTTTAATTATTGCTTGCATAGCAAAGTTTTTACAAAGTTCGTATTTGTTTTTAATTGTTGATAAATGTGGCTAATAGATGGTTTTAGACGGCATAACAGTAAACATTTTGGGAATAATTTATCAATCACTTTAATTTAAGCCATAAAATCAATATTTCACTCAAGGATGAAAACTTCTCAAAGTTCTTTAGAAGCCTTGATTTGAGAACAGTAAAAGAACTGCAGGCTAAGCTTATGTTTAATACTTCTTAGCTTTTGGTAGAGAACTTGTTAATTTTTAATTATTTATGAAGAGAATAAAATAAGAGAATCAATTCCTATTTATACTAGATTCAAGTACAATCCGACAGAGATTTTTTCACATATTTTTATACCTGTTTATACCTGTATAAAAGCATTTAATTTGCATTTCTCTGAAACAAGTTTTGTAATAGTTTATACTAGCCACAGATTTTAAAATCAAATTTAATTAATGAATATAAAACGAAATTTTGGCTGTTGCTCATTAAATACGAATCGGATCTAAATCAATAATTGAGTTTTATATTGCAAAAAACCTGTAGAGAGTGGAAAAATGTTTAATTTTCCTGCTGTTAACCTGTCTACTATGAATACTATGTACGCATATATATAAAATATATCTATATATATAAATCTATAATATATAAAGCACTCGACTCGCTTAATGTGGGGCAATATTATAACGACTAATAGAATACTGCATGCAGCTCCATACTGGTCCCTGGCCAATCTATCCTTCAAACTCATGTCTAGTTGGCAAACATTGGCCAGTTATCAAACGCTTCTTAGCCTGTAATCCTGTTGAAATAACTATAAAGAATCAATGCCTGAACAGGCATCAGACCTGAGCCCTAACGGCTGCACTCACAAAAATAAAGGGAAAATAAGAAAAGCTACCTAAGAACTACTTTTCTCAAAGTAAAAACATTTCCAGATAGTAAAAAATATAAAAAATGTATATAATAATAGCTATTTTATTACTTGGGAATAAAGAAAATTATTAGCAAGTAAATTATTATACCGAAAACCACGCTAAATACCAATCTCTGCCTGAAAGAAAACTTTTGCAGTTGGTTGGAATCCTTTTGCATTTTGTGAACAGTTTCAAAGAAAAACTCTGAAAAATATATCCCCATGGATTTTCGAGACCTTTTGCAAGCTATCAGCTGAAAAAGCTTCTCCAGAGATTTTCGTTTCAGCCCGGAAAATAGTTTTTCCGAGTGTATTAATCCTACACAGTCTGCGTTGTAACCGTATATGGCCATATATCTACATGCCAGCATGCAGTCTGAACCTGTACTTGCATATTGGCATCAGTATATTCAATAAGTAGCACACCTGCACACACACACACACACACGCACACCCATATATATAATCCCCAACCTACAATGCTGTGTGCGTGCATCTGTGTTACTAGGCGTATGCGCAACTTGTGCCGCATAAGCGCACGTCAAGTGTTTGCTCTGCCTCTGCCACTGTCTCTGCGTATATCTCTCTGTGTGTGTGTGAATTAAATTAATCCACACACTGCAAATATAAAGTGACCATAATGCATTGCCATGATGATCCTGTTGCGGCCCTACAGCCACTCAACCAATTATGTAATACGAGTTCTCATATGCAAATTCAGTGCTTGCCTAAAACGAGTATCAGCTGAGCTTCTCACTAAATTAAATACTCTTCCCTAAATGAAGAGTGTTTAGAAAATTCGCTGGATATTTGGTAATTATATTTCCGTTTTCTGACAGATACTTTTCTATCTTCTAAATTCTTTTGTATCTCAATGAGCACTGGGTTCTGCAACAAGACACCGATTGTCATTCAGGATATAACCGGATATACTAGGCGATCAGAGGCTTCTAACCATTTTGGCATCTTTCAGATATTATTGTATCTCAAGGATCATTGAGTCAAAAGATTTAAACCTTAAACTCCATTTTTAACTCAATTTTTAATAATATTTTAATATCCATTCCTCTGCAATGTTTGATCGAAAAGTGAAAGGACTTTGAGCTACCTTGGGTCATGCTTGTGAGGTCATTTTAGGGTCCTGTCCTTGCTCCTGCTCCTGCTCCTACTGCTGCTGCTGCTGCGCTTGTCACTTGGCTGACGTCAACAGCGACAGAGATGCCACTCAAAAACCCAATTCCCGGCCAGCCTATTCAGTGTCAAGCTTTACCCTATACCCTACCCCATTTTTGGGCAATCCCCTTTATTAGCTGAGCTGAGAGCATAGAAATGCGAGAAGGCGAACTACTCGTAGAATGCAATGACGAATACTCGTACACCAATATTCCATTTAAATTTTAGTTTTTCGTATCTGTGTGCCTGACAATTGCATTTGGGCATTTCCGTTTCCGTTATGGTTGTTTTCGTTGTCTTTCGTTTCTTTCATTTTTATTGTTATTGTTGTAGCAATCGTCATTTCATTTGGCTGCTGCTATCGCTGACCTTGCCTTGACCCACCCCAGTTGAACCCCTCCGCACGAACCGCTCCGCTGTCATAAATTGTAACTTGCATCCATTCATATCTTTTCCCAGGGCCGAGAAAGACGCCTCCATGCATCATCGTCAGCAGCATCATTCCATTGAATTATGAGCCAATAAATTTATTGTTTTCACTCGCATTAACATCATATTCATATTCTCTTTCACTTCCCAATTTATTGAAAAGTCTTTAAAAACATATAGAAATTATATTCGCTTAATAACTCAATTATTGTGTGCATCGTACATTAACATTGAATGCAACATGCAACAGGATTCAACACGATTCAACAGAATGCAACAGTGCGTATGATTAACACCAGAATCGGTCTCTATCAAAGCGCATAATTTGTACTGCATGTCGCGATTCGAGCCCGTTTAGTTTATGGCCTAAATGGGTGTCGCTTTATTTATGATTATTTTGGAAATTAGCTGGAAAATTGATGCAGTGCCACATAGATCACATACTCATACATTTCTCGAGGGTAAATTGATTGCTTGTAAGGGACTTTACAGTACAAAAATAGACCCATATCAAAAGGGGATTTAATTGATTTATATTTCATATCGATTCTCGATTGTAACTCATAAATTCTATGAATAATTCATAAACAATTCGGAGTAGATACTTATAAAGATAACCAGACGAAATGTGATAAAGAAATCGCCCCTAGAATTACACAGACAAAAAACACATGAAGAATCTACATTAGCTTGTTAGCTTCTGTTATTCATACCTCACAGATATGTATATAATTACAGGGTATGCGAATCTTTGAAAAATAAAGTGTAGTGAATAATATAGTCTTCTTTATTAGTTTATTAGAGAACAAATTTTGTTAGATTAGTTCCAGTTCCAGAATCCTGTCAATCCTGTTTTCCTGTCAATATTGTGTCACTTTTATGAGGAGTGATTGGAGTAAGGAAATAAGTGAAAATATCTGGAAATATCTGCACTTTAAAGAGCATTTACTTTTATTGTCCGTTGGCAGCCACATGCGCTTATATATACATATTCAAAGCCAAAGAAATCTGAACTTGTACACGTTTTGCCTGCCGCGTTATAAATGAGATAAAAAGCGTTTATTAAATTTTGAAACCCCCTTTGGAAATGGCAAATATGAGTATTCTATGCAAGGACATTTTCTGCACTTCGTTTTTTTTTTTTATGTATTTTATGACAGGCGTGATTCAAGTGCTGAGCAAAAACTACTAAAACAACCCACGTGAAAGTTATCACTTGACAGGAGGATGAGCATGCGGGGGACATGCGGAAAACGAGGAAAACTAAGCGTGGATCCATGGATCCATGAATCCACACATGAGCTCACACACACACACGCACACACATACTCACACACACACACGTAGGACAATAAAATGCAGTTGGCAACTCTTGCGGAGAAACTGCAGACATTTGTCCTGCCTTGTCTGCCCCCTGGCCATCATTTACCATCCGCCCCTCGAACCACCCATCCACCCACCATTCACTATGCACCTAACCAAAACGAGTGCACTTAGAAAAATAAAGGACATTCAGAATTTAAAATATATTTATTGTGATTATAAAAATCTTAAATTCAGTATAAAATATCTTAGTAATAAAACACGAAGAGAAGAAGGTTAATCAAAAATCGAATAAGATTTTATCGGAACGAATTTATTACCGGCAATTAATAATATTAATGTTAAAAATGCCTGAAATTATGAAAATATAAAATACATTTACTAAGCAATTTATGAGCTTAAATACACTCAGAAAAATACTCTTTTTTCAGAGCCGACTTTAAGAGCAGGCTACATTTTTATTGTACAAAAATATTGTTTTAAACACTCGAATAATTTATGATCCTGAGAGGACTTTCAATTAAATTACTTCTACGTTTGGCTGACTGGATTCTGATTTGATTTATTTTATTGTTAAGACAATTTTCTGAAATATATATTTTTCTGAGTGTAAGCCAAAAAGCAATTCCGGTTAAATAAAATCCTTAAAAAGAAAACTTTCTTCTAATGAAATTTTGTATTTAGACTTAAGCCACTTTTAGTACCTTCACAAAATCGGAACTCTTTTCTCTCAGTGCATCTAACCAAAAAAAGAGTAGGAGAGCATAAACTAACAACGCGAAAACACGAGCAACACGAACAACACGAACAACAATAAGCGTGGCAATGTGTTGCACATTTGAAAGCAAAGTTGCGCAAATGTGTGAAAATTGTGAAAATTGTAGAGTACACATTTGCACAAACCAGGCGACTAAGCGAAGGAAACGAACTGCAGCAGGATGGAGTAGCGCCAGGTCCTGCAGGACGACTGAAAATGCAATTGAAAAATGCCACAGTTTTGCATAAATCAGCAGGAAAGCGCCAAAAATGGTGCACAAACACAAACACAGCAACAACAAACACAACATAGGGTATCCTTCTGGTATCCTTCTCAGCCGCCTCAGCAACCCGGACAAACATGGCCGCAGATGGGCCGTAAACATGGCCAACATGCGAGCTTTGCTCTGGGGCCACACGCGTTAACCGAAGATATAATTTACTGATAAGTTCTTCTTTCTCTCCTTTAACACTTGTTCCTTGTCTCTGTCCCTGTCTCTGTCTCTGTTTCTGTTCAGGATCAGCCTCAAAAGCTTCGCCACAACTTGCTGGCGGCGCCACAAAAACGCAACCGAATCGCGTCCTGAAACGCTCAGAGTTCTGAGTGTTCCTTGTGCTCGACTAAGAGATGCTCTGTATTTCTATAAAATGGAACTTTTACTTCGATCTTATTTTATTTTTCTACTGCTTCCAGGGTATACCATACCAAGTCGCAAGTTTCTGCACATTTTATAGTGAAATTATCTTAGGTTATCAAAAAGGGAGCTTTGATCTTTATTAAATATATATATTTTATGATATGAAAGCTGTTTTCTTCGGTCCATTACATACACTAAATATATCTTTTTATAGGGTATAAAAATCTGAAGAGATGCGAATGATGAAAAGGAAGTGGACGAGGACGAGGACGAGGAGAGCGTTGCATAAAGCTAAAAAATATTGCACGGGCATGACTTGAAATTGGCGGACATCGCTGATGCGGCTGAAGATTTTTTGCTCTGACTCAAGTGAATGCCGGAAACGGAAGTGCACGGTAAACAGTTAGTCCGTCCGTCAGTCCATCAGTTAGCCATGATGACGCAGACAGTTCGCAGCTCGCAACTCTGCATACAAATTCGATTAGCTTTGGCAAAAAACTCAAAGAAAATTTTTATCCTTTGCAGCTTTAACTTGACTTTCAGCCTGAATTTAGGATATATTCTGTTTTAGCTTGAATTGAACCTTATTAGAAAATAAATGATTCGGTTACAGTTCAGTGGAAAAATAGTTGATTATCCTAAATTTTGTTATCCTTACTTACGTACATATTTATGCTCCTTAAGGGAGACAGCAAGCTGATTTGTTGATTAACAAAAAATGAGCTTTTACCTTCTAGTTATTAAGTTAATGCCAACGTTAAGAGCAGCTTTCTGCAGCAGCTTCTGCTGGTTCTTCATTAGCTTACGAGCCTAGGAAACTTTACGAGTACGGAGATGATATGCTTATTCCACTTCAGCGCCAGTCAACCGCATTTTGAAAGTGCTGCCTAGGTGACAGTTTGCTTTATGACTCGAAATAATTTACACCCACACAGCCACCCACAGCACCAGGAGCAGCAGCAGGAGCAGCAGCAGCAGCAGAATCCTAAGCAGGATACAAGGATGTACAAGTATATTTCTGGTTGTTATTATTGTTACTCGGTTTGCTCAGGCTGCTCTCGACTACTTCGAAAACATACACGAGCACTCAGAAAAAAATCTACTTCTAAGTTCCAGTTTTGATCTACTTTTATTTTTAAGTGTAAATTAAAATTATGTGAAGCCTTTTCCCTCCTCAAAATATTACAAAATAATCCTATTTTAATTATGCAATGAACTTTGGTCTGCAATTAGAGGAAACCAACTGTGACGCTTGTTCTCTGCTGCAAGCATGGAACTCTCTCCTTTTTCTCTGAGTGCATTGATTTAGCAGTAACCCGCCCACCTGCTCCCCTCCTGCACGCACAATTACAAGTGAAGAAGTTGACTTAACTTTTCCACAGCAGCTTCCAGGTTTAAGTTTAACTAAAGGTGAGCTGGGCATTTCCTGCTAAGCTGTAGAAACCGCAGCGTGTTTAATTAATTAAAATTACTCGTTCGAGCATGATAAGTATGCTAAATTAACATAAACCAAAATTAAGCGAAACCTTAAACCTATAAAAATTCAAGAATAAAGCATAATTCGCTTATATTTGGCAGAGTGCAGCTGAGCTTGGTTTACTAATTGTCTGCCAAAGGGTATTTAAGTATTCGGCATGCCTAAGATTGCGATTTAATTTACGCCTGCAATGAGAATTAAGTAAACTAAGACACTAATTCATGTATTTTATTACACACTTCTTGTCAGCACTTGTTTTTACTCTAGAGATCCTTGAGGATTCCGTTTAATTAAAATGCATTTTAAGCATGTAAATTTATAGATCCAAATGCATAAATAAATATGTATATGGACAGTGTACACACAGAAATACATGCTTATATTTGTTTACAAAAACTATGCTTCAATAATTTCAAAATTTCCCCACTTGTTGTTGGCCCTGTACGGGCCTGCATATCTTCCAGTTGAGTAATATGATTATTAATTCCACTCTGGAGCACAAACAGAAATGCATTATAAGTAGTAATTCCATCTAACACGGCATTGGCTCTTGTGATTTAAGCCAGCCTCTAAATTAATAGCATATAACACTAATTTACTTGTGTAGTTAACGGCCATTTAAATCAGGGCTCAGGAATTTCTAAAGACTTGCTGCTAGTCAATTTTAGGCTTGTTTTTCGAGTGAGAATCGTTGGTTTAATGTTTATTCAGCAATTGAATAAAAACTTATTAGCCAAGAATGCAAACCGGTTAAGGCCTGAACTCTAAACCGGTTGGGCTCGTAATTTCCGGCTCATTTGAATCATGTTCTTCAGGAAAATCAGACCACTTTTTGTATGGATTCGCTTTAAAAAACTGAAACTGCTGATACCAAGTAAAAAACAAATAAATTTAAATTTAGATTCGTATTCAAAATGTATTCTTAGCTCTTTTTCAATGGTAAATAATACTATAGTTTAATTATGTTCCGCTTTAAGATTATTGATAAAAGATTGTTGGCTTAGATTGTTAAAAAATAGGACTCTTTGGCTTCTTAGCACCTGAAGATTTACGAAGATTGATTAATTTTAATAGTCCTTAGCTTAATCGTTGTAATCCTTCGGTACAAAGTTTAAGAGAAAATCAAAGAGAGGTATCAAATGTGGTAGGGATGCACAGGGCATCATTAAAGCAGATTTTCTCAATGGATGGAGATAGTTTAGCTGTCGCATTGTATTAATTATATTTTTGATATAGTTGGATTTATCCAATGGTTCTACTGAAACATTGGTAAATCTGAACAGATGTTCAATAATACTAATAAAGTCCTCTACGCTCATGCTCTCAAGGCCCTTCTTTGAGATCGCTTGGAAGTCGGGTATTTCCTTTAAATACATCATTAATCTCTTAGATTTCTGTCGCTTAAAATTCAATTTACTCTTTACTGGAACTCGGTGAAGCGGTGATTGCAGCATTTCCTTGGTACGACGTGGCTCTGATAGCTCTATATTCCTAACATCCTCCACACAATCCTTTATTTTTGTATCACTCTGAGGAGTCTTGAGCTGTTTTTTGTGATTTAATAAATACGCAATGGCATAGCTCTCCTTTCTGTGTAGTGGGGATTCTGCCAATTCCTTGATTCGACGCGGTTCCATCCATTTTGGTATTTCAGGCTCTGGAGTTCTCAACTCTTTCTGCTGCTCATACCCTGTTAGAGGGGAGAGAAGCATTTCCTTACTGCAGCCAAAAGACGATTTATTTATTCATTTTGCATTTAATATAATAAGAGATAAGATACATACCGTTGGCGTTCTTCAAGCTTATTGGGAGTTTTTGCTTCGTCTACTTCATCAAAGGCATTTTGTCGGAAAATACATTTTTTCATATTCATCGCTTCCTGAGAATTTGTTTATTTATTTTAAATGAAGCACCCCCAGAGAGCATCATTGATCTTAAACCTATGTATATCGATGTTTTTGTTTATTTCGTGATTTGATCGTGATATATCGATTTCTAATAAAAAGCATCGATTTGAAACTATTGACTTTTGAGAGCATCATTCGATATAAAAATGTATTCTAAAATACAAAAAGAAGAAGTTTTTTTTAAAATAGGGGAATTATTTTTAGATTTAACAATTTATTTTTAAATTTTGATAATCGATAGTTGGCGGCACTGATCCACCACAACGCTGCAAGCGTTGCCACCTTGTAAAGGGTATATCAATATCGAAAATTGTGATAACAATAGTTCGAAGTTGAAAACTAATAATTAAAATAAAATAATCAATAAACTAAAAAATGTGGAGCTATGTTATTTTGTTAGAAACTCGGTAGTGGAAAAGTTTAGTGATGGTATTTCCTTAAAAGATATTGCAAACGAATTGAAAAGTCTACCACCAAATTATTAAATAAATAATAAGAAACAAGAAGGCATCAAAAACTTGCCGTGAGCAGGAGCAAAACAATCCCCCCCTGAAGATAGAATCCTTGCACAGGTGCTTAAAAAAGAACATCCATCTAAGTTTTTAATATGCTGCAGATCAATGGAATGATTCGGTAAGGAAAAAAATCAGTGAGCGTGCTTTATGACGACGTTTGAAAGAAGCAGGTCTAAAGTCTTCCAAAGCAACAAACAAAAGTAAACAAGCCTTAAGGATTTGCGTTCCCTAAGGAAGAGCAGCTTAAACGGAACATTAATCCTGCTAAAGGATAGCGTGTCATGATAACTAAATTTTTGAAGGAGGTTGGACTCACCACCTCATAGAAAACTGCATCTTTTTATAAAAGCAAAGGTAACATCATTTTGAAGATTGCTTTCCTTTGAAACAGGTTAACCTCGGAATTTTTTTATAATAGACCTAATGTTATTCAAACTAAAGGGGATATATCTTTCACTAATTTATATTACATTAACTACTTTTCAGATTTAGGGCCTTTATCTTTAATAATTCCTCAAAATCCTTTTGCGAACAGATGAAAAGATGCTTTCTGTTCCTACTTACTTATTTTAAATTTAGTAAGTTGCAAAATTTTACTTATTTTAAGCCATCAATGCCTTAAAAATATAGCTCTACGATTAATACTTATCTCACATCTTCTAAGATATATTTTGTTTATTGATTTTTTATATGAAAACAGAAAAGATAAAATTGGTTATCATTAAACATTAACATTAACTAACGTAAAAGCCTTGACATGAATTTTTCTTTACAGATTCTTTTGACTTTTATTTCTTCGATATTATGGCAGCTCTAAGGCTTAGCGGAATATCGTATATGAAAGTAAAAATTGATTGCACTCCACAGTTTTCAGTCATAAAGGTCACATGCAGAGAAAAATACCCTATACAGGTGTGAAATTCAAGCAACAAGGTGGAAAGTTTTATTGCAAAGCCCAAGAAATAAATGTCCTCGCCTTTATAATATGCTGTGCGGATTAAGCTATATAGTTCCTGTATTTGGTAAGATTTGTAAGATAAGAGGAAATATTGTTACCATTCAATAATTCAATTTTGTTTATAGTAAAGTCCTCTGGAAACATATAAGCTGAAGAAATTGTAATAAATATTCTTAAAAATGACTATATAATATTTTGCATACATTAAAATATTCTCTGTTAGCTTGTAAAATGTCCACAAGTAAATTAACGAGGCCAGGTAAGTTCATACAACTCCATCTCATACATCCAGAAAAAATAAGGTGTTTTGGTGCTGTCACCCAGCGGGGAGGCCCATGAAATGGTGTTAAATTGCTTGCGTTTTTGTTGTTGTTTTGACTGCAGCCTTTTTGCAATTTAACAGCAATAAATAATAAAGCATCTTGTTAAATTTGAACAGCAACAGCGTAAAATTGTGGTATATATATGTATCCATGTGTATATAAACAGTATGCCTTGCAGGTAAATTGGCAGGCAAGAGAAAAGACCCGAGATCAAACGCCCTCTGCAGTTCCCCGCTGGTTCCCCCTTTTATTTCACTAGACAATAAAGATTTTAAAAAACTGGAAACTAAAGAAGAAGCTCCATAATCAGCAGGAAGGTAAACAAATGTTAATTAACAGTGACATTGTTAACTAACATTAGCACTTTAGATTTGCACTGTTAAATAACATTCATCATTCATCAGCAAAATTTTGATCGCCTGGTGATTCTGCCGCTGGGGCAGCGGAAAACAGAGATTTGGCGGCCAGGAGTACCAGGCGAACTGAAACCAGCAGCAAGCGGACGTTTTTTTGACCTCCCCTAAAAGTAAGCAACACAAAAAAATGCCAAAAAATATCCGCTTGCCGCGAATTGTGTTCGCCTGTTGCTTTCAGCAAATTTTGGCCGTTTGACGTTGGTCGTTGGATTCAAATTTACATTTCTTTGGACCACCCTGAAAGTATGCAATAAAAATTGAATGCTGCTGCCTTTGTTCCCATACTAAATAAGATTTTTAACAGGACATATCTTCCTTAAATCCTTACAGATTTTAAACTGACTACCCGCGTTCTACTCGTAAGGACGAAATCTATCGATTCACATACAAGGATATAGGGGTCATCTAAGGATCTTCAACTTGAAAAATTTTAGTCAGATTCGCAAAAAAATGTGCCCAAAAACACAAAATCCAGGATAACTCGAGAACTACAAGGACGATCCGAATGTCCTTTCGTCAGTCGATGGGCCTTATGAATACCTACCGTTTGAGACGGTACTCGCCAGGATACGTAAGGATATGACCGAGTTATAGCAATTTTTATGTATACAGAAAAGTCCTTTTTACTCAGCTCCCTGAAGAATTTTCGTCCTTTTTGCTACATATTATGATCCGGCATAATAATGACTATCTGGTGGCCAAAGGACATCTCGATAGTCCTTTAAATGGCCGAGTTACAGGTGATTTTCTATTTTCCTGCCATTTTTCCTATGCTACCCCCTTAAAAACTTTTCAAGTGCATTTTTTGATAGAAAAATAGCTGTAACTTGGCCAAATCCCGTCATATTTGACTCGGACCTGTTTCGTTAGGATTGTGAGGACCATATCTATCGATTGGCGTTCAAGGACATGGGGGTCATCTAAGGATCATCAACTTTGAAAATTTCAGATGCTCAAAAAAACAACCCATTTAAAAATTAGGATAGGTAGAAAACAACAAGGACGATTCGAACGTCCTTTGGCCGGTCGATAGCCCTTTAAAATACTTACCGTTTCAGATAGGATTCGTCAGAATCCACAAGGACATGGCCAAGTTATAGCCAGTTTTCTGTATACAGAAAAGTCCTTTTTTTTCAGTTCCCAAAAGGATATTCATCCTTCTTGTTACGTATTCTGATCTAACAGGATACGGATAATCTGGTGGCCAAAGGACATCTTCCTAGTCTTTAAATGCGACCGGTTTCGACATATGTGCTGCCTGCAGCAAAAAAAGCCTCCATACCAAATTGCATTCACCTAGCTCAAAAAGTGAGAGACGAGATTGCATATAAACAGACGGACAGACGGAAAGACGGTGATCAAATTATGCTTTGTTGCCATAATACAATAATGAATATAATCCATTAACTGACTCATCAGAATTAAAAATAATGAATCGTCGCATTGCATTTGGTAGCAAATAAATATTATTTCTGTTGTGGATCGTATTTCAAGCAAGAGTTGGGGGTAGTCCGATTCGCATATCACTAAATAATTTTGCATTTATTTTATATAATACAGTTACACATTGCATTAAACTAATTTTAATATATAATAATTTTATATATATATATATAATCATACATTTTATCAACTCTTGACGCCAGCCATTTCCTTACACAACTTTCATACTCCCATAACTACATATTAAGTAGTGATTAAATTGCCTTTTAGTTTCGACTCAATTTGTTTTTTTTGTTTGTTTGTTTTTGCTCTACATTTTGTTTTGTTAACAATTATTGCTATTTGATTTATATAGTTATTGATTTAAGTGTGTATAACTTGTATTTTAGAATTCTTTTGCGGTGTTTAACGTTTTTTTGTTTTGTTTTGTTTTTCTTTTATTATTATTATTATGATATTATATTTAGCTTTGCTTCGTTTCTTTGCATATTTAAAATATTTCATGTGCTAAACAATTGTTAAACATTTAAAAACTCTTCTTTCGCACTTTACAATAATTGATTGATTGATGGCCAATTAAATTTGATATTTGATTTCGTTTTTCGATTGTTTAACAATAGCATTAAATATCAACTATTTACAATAAAATGAACATAAAACTTGACATTTCTTCTATCTGGTATATTGCTTGTTTACATTTCTTTTATTTATTGTTTTGTTTCTTGTTTTTTGTTTTATTTGTGGACCGTTTGAGTGACTAACAAGTTAAAAATTTGATTGATTTATTGATTTTAAATGAAACACTTATACGACCGAAAACTTAACATGAGAGTGCAAATATATATTGAGCCAAAGACGCCTAGAAACAATTCCGTTTATACGAAAGTAGGAATATATAATGCGAAAATAATCTGTGTGTGTGTGTGTGTGTTGGGTGTGTGTGTGTCTATATAATAGTTATACATACGAATATGTAGGCATATAATAATAACAGTAACTATCAACGTAACGGACGACGACGCTCAATTGGAATTAAACATTAATCAACAAACTGACCACAAATCGACTACTACTCATTCCTGGCAGAAGCCCTCAGTCTCCTCAATGGCAAAGGTCAATTTCTCCACCAGCTGATCGTAGCTCTTGTAAGGTGGCAAGTCCAGCCGATTAAAGCACGTATGCGAACGCGGCAGCCACGTCTCCTTGCCCACCTTTTCGATGCAGAACCTTTGAGGTCCATTTGAACCCATCAGCTCAGCAAATCCTCCGACTGGAACACGACATGTTCCAGTCACAAATTGCAACAGACGAGCGCGTTTCTCATTATCCGTTTCTCGCACAAACTGAAAAAAGATCCAACGGAGATTTAGGCAAATTCAGGTAAAAGAAATCGTAGCTCACTCACCTGCCAGAACCAGACGACCTGCTTCGAGTTGCGATTGTAGTGTCTGTAAATAGTATTGCGTTGCCAGTCCTCGACATCAACGTCCTGCATGCCGCACAGGATTAGCTCCAGTTCACGTTCGTCAAAGTATTTAAGCCACTCGAGAGGCACAACTTCGTTGAAGCCCTCAAGGAACGTTTTCGTTTGTTGCTCAATGCCGCTAAGGAATTGTAAATAGAGATTAGAATTTAGTATCCAAAGCATGAATACCCTAGTTAAAGTACTTACCGAGTCATACGCCACTCGGTCATAAGCGTTATATACTCCTCTTTGTTCTCCTCCGTGACGCGCTCCTTCTCGCCATTCTCCTTGAGTTCGTGATGAATAATCTGGCCGAGTACTTCAAAGTCCACGCTGAACCACAGCTCGAGGCCGCAGTCGTCAATATTATTGTCTCGCACCCAAATTAATGAATTATAGAACTCTGGATCAATCGTCTCAATATCCTTAATGGTCAGCTTCTTATTTAACATGCGTTTATAGAAGGGCATCGTAAAGCCGCTGTAAATGAAGCGACCGTGATACAGCGCCATAGCTATGAAGCGTCCAATGAATTTAAAGTATTGCAAATGATCTGGATTTACGTAGGATGCGGGATTGATTTGCAGGCTGTAGTTGTTCTTGTTCGCGTACTCGAACAGACAGTACATAGGATTGAGCACCTCGTGCGACAACAAAAAGAACCATTCACGAGAGACGCCGCCATAGTCCAGGCCTTCCTCTCCGCGGAAGATTATGTACAGGCGACGGCGTAGCTCATAGGCGGGCAGACGCATTATCTGATGATATGAATCCTCAAAGAGCGTCTGTCGGGTGACGGTAATTTTGATATGGGAAGGCAAGGCATTGCTCTGGCACAGGTAGCGGAACTGTGACAGCTTCCAGCGGAAGCTGCGCTCATAGGCACGTGGCACACCGTAGACACCCTTGGCGCCCTTTGGCGCACCCGGACGCGGATCCTCAAAGGTTGTGCGCCGAGTATTGTGATCCACAAAGAAACGTTCACCGGCCGCCGTATACCGTATCTCCCAGCCTGGCGGCAGCGGTCCCTCATTAATAAGGCTCACCTCCTGTCCTTGGGTACGCGGATCCTCCCATTGTGTGGTGCGATTCTTGTGGTTGACAAAGTAAACACGATTGTCCGATTGCACCTTCTTCTCCCAGCCATCGGGTAGCGGCCCCAGCGCATCCTCATCATCCTGCGTCACGGGTGCCGTCACAGCTGTTGGCTGTTGCTGCTGCTGCGAGTAAAGGAACCGCTGATTACCCTGCGAAACGACATGTGCACGCTGGCCCTGCCAGTGCTGGAAGTGCATCAGGCGTTCGCTGTTTGGCCGCTGCCAGGTGGTCTTTCTCGTATTGTGATCCACATAGTATACACGTCCACGCACATCCTTGCGTATTTCCCAGCCTGGCGGCAGGGGTGTAGGTTTTTCCCAGTATGTGGAGCGTGTATTGTGATCCACATAGTAACGTCGCCCATACTGATCCTGCCTTATCTCCCAGCCAACAGGCAACACCTCATCCTCAGCCGGCTGCGTCTGCAACTGCGGGTCCGTGCCATTGCTCACCGGCACTACAGTACCACATGGTGGTGGGTGCTCCATATAAGTCAACTGACCGCCATTCTCTACAGCGCCATTTGCATACAGTTGGCTCTGGCTTAGAGGACGTTGCTGCACTGGCACTGGCACCTGTACTGGAACTGGCGCTGGTGGCTGCTGTGGATAGGACGCTGTTTGTGGCACAGCCGCTGCGCTGCCATTAACCAATCGTAAAGGCTGTGCAGGCTGCGCCACTTGCTGTTGTGCTACCTGCTGCTGCGGTTGTTGCTGTGGCTGCTGCTGTTGCTCCCACACTGGCGGCGCAGTCGAACGCCTTTGCTCCGTGGCTACACCATTTGGCAGAGGCGAACGGCTTGCCGCCTGCGGCTCCGCATTGTTAGATCGTAAACGCATTCTCGCTCGTACGCCTCCGTATATCATACAGCTTCTGCCTGCATTGCTAGGATCACTCACAACTGGATTAACCGCCTGAGCACCAGAGCCATTCTGTTGCAACTGAATCACCTTGCTCATGTCCAGCTTCAGGCCATTAAGTATGGCCACCAGCTCGCCGCTTTTCGTCTGTCGGTTATCAGATTTCGAGGTGACAAACAGATCTATGGTTAGCTCCAGGAACTCGCAGCGTCCATTATAATGTTGCAGTATATGTGCCAGATGAATGGCACGCTCCCCCAGCATTGCATCCTTGCGAAAACTCGAGTGATCCAACACTTTGAAGTGCAACGTCGAATTGGGCGTTATCTGAGCAGAGAAAAATGTAGAAAATTAGTCGGAAACTTACAAATTGTTCTATGTTATTTATAATCAAGGCTGCAAATTAATCAAAAGTATATTGAGGATTACAACTGGATGGAAAGCTCGTTTCCGTGGATGGGGAGCGGTTTAGTTTGCAGCCTTGTTTATACACAATAATATATCTTACCAGCACTGTAAACTCCTCGTTCCATTTAGGCAGATAGCTGTTTTTCACCAAATCCGTTTTACGCTTGCTCTTGCTGTCTATTAAGAGCTCTACGTAGGGATTTGGCTTGAGAAAGCCATTATTACGCAGCGATGCCTCCTCAACTGTGTGGAATACAAACAAAAATGTATTACAAATTTGCCAAAAATAAATCAAATATTATGGAAACTGACTTGTCACGCTTAATTGATAATAGCCTTGATTGCCACCACTCCCATTGCTGCTGCTGCCACTCCCATTTCCACTTCCGCTTCCATTTGCAGTAGAACTGGAGCTATTGCTGTTGCCTCCCACTGCCACTGATCCAGTGGATGTGCCGGGTTGATTTGAATTGTTTACGGTTTGTGAAGCGTCGAGAACACCATTAACAGCACGGGAAGCTGAAGCTGCACCTGCTGCCTGACCATTTCCATCGGCCATTTAAACGCTGTCGCTGCTTCTAGCTGCTCCTATTATTCCTGCCCGCCTTTTGGGGGCTGTAAAAACAGCTAAAAGCAAAATGCGAGAACAATTGAGTTATATTTTGTTAGTTTTCGCATACGCCACGCAATTATTTGTCAAAAACTGGAGCTTCATACAAAAGTTATCAACAATGAGATTGCGGGACCGACATTGATAAGATTGCCGGCCAGGGAAAAAGGGAAGTACGCCTCGTAAATGCACGAATAAAAGCGCGCGTCAGCACTAGAGTTGTCAAACTATAGCTGCGACTATCGATATTATCGATAATCTTTTTGTAGTCCCTATAATATCAAACCTTAACTGGGACTAGCCATAATAGCGATATTCTTTTTGTGTTCTCAGCTTTATTAGACTCTAGCTGGTACTATCGATAGTATCGATGTTTTCCCCCAATAGTGAGACGCTTTTTTCGATAGGTTTTGCATATAAGGAACACTTTTTAATCGATGACAAAAATCAATAATTTAATTCTCTTTAACATTTTAATTCCTAAACTATTGATCGGCTCACTATCGCTAGATTGGCAACCCTACTATGCGCCTGATTTCCCGGGAGAGCGGATCAAATAAGTTCACATGATTTAACCACACTTAGCTATAAAACACATGTGTTTTTTGTTTATCAAAAGTATAAAAATAAACATACTGTTTGCATCTGAAACCGTGTTACAGAAATAAAAAGTAAACTTCCTGATAAGAGTAAGAGTGATTCGTGTTAACACTGTACTCTCTGCAATTCTCTCGATGTGCGTAAAATAAAGCAAAGCCAAAATTTATATTGGCTAAGGAACAATATTTTAAACTTAATTATCACAATAACCTCTATAAAGAATATAAACACAACAAGATAAGCCAGGCGGGAGTATATATATTTTCTCTTTCAGATAAGTGCATATAATATGAAAAAATATGTCTATAAATTTAATATCTAACTACTAAGGTTATGTAGTTTAGCTCTTAACGATATAATCGATAGTTTTCTTGTTTCTGGTACTATCGATTCTTGTCAATCGGAACTGTAGATAGTATACTAAACAGATGATTTAATTTCGATACTGCCAATCTGTCCCGCGCCCAATTAGTTAAGTTTCGGATTATTGGGTTTATGAAACTGAAACCTGCGAGACGAGTAATGCTGATTCCGGATATTTTCATTATTATTATTATTAGCATTAATTTCTGTTTCAGTTCCAATTTCAATTGAATGTTTATACAAAAAATTAGCATGAAATGGGCCTGTCGCAAAGCAAGTATTACAAAAATAAATATTATTTTTGATCTTTGAAATCGACTAGAAACTAACAGAAGAAAAAAGGTTTTGGTTAGATGATAAGGTAAAAGATCTTAGCCAATTTTAGTAATCTCGGAACTGGAGTATATTTCTGAGAAAGCCGTCAAAACTTTTCCAAAAAGCCAAAAAAAAAAATATAATAAAAATGTACTTAATAATTTATCGGCCTATAACTTTGATGGACCGGGGAAAATATATGACTTCCCGGTCATTCAGCACCCAAGTACGTATACATATGTACAATTTGTTGGTTGTGTGTGTGTAGAGTTTAATATATTTTTGATATCACGCACTCACACACTTACAGGCTGCCCGTCGCAACGAATTGTATAATCGCCCACAATGTGAGTCACTAGGAAAAAAAGTACACTCGCAATACATATTCAATATACTAATCAAGCAACTGTGTATATATATAAAATATATATATACATATAATTTGTTCGATCGGCTATTAATTGTTGTTTTAATTTAACAAGTGACTCGGAATATTGTTTTATTTTTATTATATTTATTATTGTTGTCCAGTTACCCGGTTCACACGGTTCTGATGCATAACAAAAACGTGAAATTGGCATGCGCCGTTATTTACATGCAATCGTATACTATATAGCATATATATATACATATACATTTATCGGCATATTTATAACGCAATATTGGAGTAATTATCGAAATCTCCAGAGTACTGTGCGACATGTGAGTAATGTCTCAATTAGCTGGCAAGCTCTGAAGATTCCACCTTCCACTTGCGCTTTTGCTTGATATTTATACCTTAATCAAGTAAGCTTTATCGACTAGAAGATACTCTGCGATCAATGCAGATAGAGGAGTATTGATTTTCTATTTGGGAGCATATATACCGAATACTTTACATTACATTACATACATTAAACATTTTTATGAATGGAAAATTTCAATTTCTAGCTTTGATTTTTTGTACACAGCAAAAAAAATAGTATAAGAAGCCTTGCTTATCACAAATTAAATATCTAGTTTTATTTTATTTTGAATAAAATAGATATATGTATATATATAATATATATAAATGGACAAAGTAGATATATATATATATATATTATTATATATAAAGGTATTTAAATTCCCAAAGATCTATATCTTAGATGTAGTTTTTTTACTCAGTGTATTAAAACCGGAAATAAAACAGATTAGAAACTGGCAACGCTTAGTAGCAATAACAGAACCTATAGAATTAGATTCTTATTTGATACATTTTATGATAAGAAATCAGCATTTTTAGCAACATGAAAGATCATGATGATATTTGACAAAGGATCAGAAAATATCAAATTGATATTGAACTTTATTTTTCTCAGTGTATTTTTTACAGTCTGCTTGTTAAACACTTTTACTTCGCTTTGGCATACCCCCCTTGCAGGATATACAGGGTATCTAATTGACGTGCCAACAACAAGAATCGAAGAAGATTTATTAACTACACAGTAAACAAAGAAGCAAACGATAATAAAATAAAAAAACAATATGTTTTGCCGCCGCTCTTATCATGTAAATATGTATTTAATGTATGTATGTATGTATGCAGGAAGAGGACAGACAACGATTAAAGGCAGAAAGGAAACTAAAAATCATACATAACTATGGGCAAGTGTGTGTGTGTATGGGTGTAAGCATGTAAGCAGCGAAGCGAGACAACAGCTGCGCCGCTGGGCCTTTAATATGTTTGTATGTATTTAAATACTAACAATAATTCAAGCGAAAATAAATGCTCAAAAATGCATTGATACAAACACACACACACACGCAAATAGAGTCAGGGGGTTGGGGGCACACTGAACACCTGAAGATTACAAGCATACATACATATGTACATATGTATAAGCATGTTTGTGTGTGTTTATATACATGTATATTACACACCCGCACGCAATGCACACACACACACACACGCTTACATATTCGTAGTCATGTAACGCACACCACTGTCAAGTTTATTTGTATGCGTGTATGTGTATGTGTGTCACTCTGTTTGTTTGTAATTGAGGCAAAGGTCGCGGCAAACGCTGACTTTATCTTGTTCTTCCTTCTCTTTACATTTTTATTCCTCTTCTATTTCTTCTTCTTCTTAACCTCCTCCTACTTCTTACTTACATTCCAATGCACTAAGAGTATAGCACTTTTTTCTTTTGTCGACTACCTTTTATTTACCTGTTCTGCTGCTTGCCTGCTGCCCTCTACAATTAATCCAACAAATTCTTTCTTCCTCTTCTTTGTTAATTACTGTTTATACAGGTGACAAAACACAACTTTTTATATAAATGTATTACGCGCGCGTTGCACTTGTCAAACTACCGTTAAGCATTTTTGTATTTTCGTTGGCATTGTTTAATAAGGCAGAATCAATGCATTGGCAAAAAAATTTAGTTTTCATTTGCAGTAAGTGTAACCGCATGCGGCAAACACAAACAAACCCTATAACAATAATACCATATTTTGGTATTTTTATTTTAGTATTAAATAATGTCAGTAGTTTTTCTATCGATTGTCTATTTATTAATAATTTATAGAATCTAATGAAAGTTAACAAGTTGTACATCTTAAAGATTCAAAGCAAAATATGCTTGAAGTTGTTTTTATGTCAAAACATCTTAAAAACATTTACATAAAAATTGTATGGAATTTCAAAAGTAACTGGCAAATCCAACATAGCTCACAACTGTGTTAATTAACATACGGTATCGATGAAAATATCGATATATTAGAGTTGTACCACAACGCTGCGCAGCATATAGACGCCATATCCAAAGAAAAGGCGGAAAAACTCAAAAGAAAGACTACAAGAAGAACGACGCTTGATTGTGTGTACCATAAAAGAAAAGATATTCGAATAAAATATAAATATATATATTTAGCAACAATTAACGATGCCACGCACAAAGATACCAAAGAATTCAAAGCGAAATCGCGAGGCGGCGAATCAAGAAGAAATAATACGCATATCCGAATTAAAAGTGGATTCCGTATTACTAAATGTCGATAATATGGAAATGCGTTATAAGGCATGTGTGGACACGGGAATACAGCTGATAGAGTCGCGGCTGCAGACGGAGTTGCGGGCAATGAAAATGGATGATTTTCTGGAATTAATTGAAAAACTGGAACACTTCTCCGACTACAAAGCCAGCGACCAGACGCAGTCTATTTGCTGCAATACTACAACAACAACTGGCGGGAATAAGAGTCTTGCGGCAGCCCCAAATACTCGCAACGACGAAGGTAAACAAAAACACAATTCACTCAAAAAAACTTCCCATTATTTTCAATTTGCTTTATTTGGTGGCGCGTCTTTCTAACTGCTTTTCACTTTTATCTTTCTGCCATTCTCCTAACATTGCCATACACCACTTTCACACACACACACACGCACACATACTCGCACATACTTTGGTCTGGCATGGTCACTCTATTCAGGATACCTTACAGAGGACAGCAGCATAGGCACCCTAAGCATTAACAGTGCCTCTGCAATGTCTACGTACGGTGCGGGCTCTATGTTACGTTCAGCCCGTGCTATGCGCACGCCTGGACCGCTGCATTCTGCACGTGCGCGTCGCGATCGACGCAGTCGGTCTGCCTGTGGCGCAAACTCCAAGGTTACTGCTAGCTCTAGCAGCGCTGCTCCCGGGAGCACCAGCAAAAGTGTGAACCCAGCGCAGCGTCTTTCACGGAACAAAATGCGGACGCCGATGGCATCGCGTCCCAAAGCTTTTAGCGCTGATCGTACGCCACGCAACATGCGCCACGCATCGCCTGGCACACCACCCATGGCCTTTCTGCGCTGGCCCAAACCCGGCGAAGTCGCACTCTCCAAATACGGCAGTCCCATTGTCGCCCAGGTGTAAGTATATAAATTCGTACCACTGTGCTCGTAAGGAACGATAGTCAATCTAATTATAAATCATTTTTCTAGTATGCCCGATAAATTTGCCAATGTCAATATACCCATACGCAATGGTGTATTATCGCTGCGACCAAAGAAGCTGGGCGAAATCAAGCCCGATCTGTTAGAGAATCTAGATGCAGACACCCTAAGCCAGATAAGAACCTTGCATGAGAACTTGCAATTGATTGTGAATACGGTCGACAAGGCAGCACTAAAATAGCTTCAACTATATAAAAAAATATCTTTATATATCGTATCATATATTAATCCCAAATTACGTATTTTATGTTTGTTTATTTTAAGTTCGAGTGTTGGAAAATGTTGTCCACTTTTTTTGCTCGTAGTTTTTAAATTGTATTTTAGACCTAAGCATTTGCTGTCAGAATCACAAGTAAATAAAAGTTCATTCGAAACGGAACACTCCGATTTTAGTCCTTGAATTTAAAATTAAAATAATCTTTAAAACGAAAATGCCGCTTACTCGTGCAGCTAAACGCAATCGTGAACAGCTCCGTCGAGAGGCTGACCAGGAGGAGCAACAACGCATAACTAAAAAGAAACTGGATGCATCCCTAGGTAAGATTGATGAGCTGGGCCAGCAATGCTTGCGCCAGATGAATAATCAAATGCAACGCATCCTGACAAGTACCAATCCGCAACTGCTGCGCATGAAATTGAAATATTTTCTTAACCTCAATTTGGTTTATTTTAACGATTATTATTATTTGTGTGAGTTTCATAGTTCTTTCTTTCTGAATCGTTTCCTATTTAGTTTATTGTCTGAAGTCTTTCTAACTTCTTAAGCTAAAAGAAGATCTTAAATGAATTATACTTTCTTAAGAGATCTAATGTACCCTTTGCTTTTCTCAGCGTCTGCTCCTCGCAAGGCTCGGACTCAAGCGATTGCTGGACGCAGCGCTCGCATGCGTACGCATTCTATGTCGCAGCTACTGCGTCCCAAAAAAATCAAAAAAGAAGGAGCGGAAATCAAAAAAGAAGTGGAAATCAAACAAGAAGGACTGGAAATAAAAAAAGAAGCGGAAATCAAAACAGAAGGAGTAGAAATCAAAACAGAAGGAGTGGAAATCAAAACAGAAGGAGTGGAAATCAAAAAAGAAAGATGCGAATTGCCAGCAACATCCTTTTTGCGCTATCCCAATCCGGGCGAGGTGGCTCTGTCCGAAGCTGGCAGCCGTCTGGCGGTTCAAGCGTAAGTTATCGATAGTGTTCTGTGAAATAATCGATACTTTCGATAGCAACGCAGCAGCACTATATGTATATAGACGTATATTCTAATCGCTCTCTGGTTTTTTATAGCTTGCCAGATCGGAACCCCAACCCCAAGCCCCTGAAGACTTCGGAGATGGCGCAAGAGGTGCTAAATCAGCTGCGTGTCAAAACTTTAAATAAGATAAGAGAAGTGGCCATCAAGATGGGAAGAATGTAGAAAGAAAGGAGAGAAAGGAAAATCGCATTCTTCAAATCTTATTTCATTAATATTTTATTTAGTCTTTTTCATTTTCTCATTTTCAATTTTTGTTTCCTTGCAAACATGAAGTGTACGTGTTGTTGTTACTGTGTTGTTGTTCTGGTTGCTGTTGTTGCATTTCATTGTATATTTAATTTATAATTAATTAATAAATTTAATTATTATTAATAGATTTGTTAGTACAAACATAAACATAGCGCACATAATTTGTTTCCTTTGTTTTTTTTAAGTATTTCATGTAAATTCAATTGAAAGTGCCTTTTGAATTTTCGAAATTCAAAATTTGTTGTCGTTTTTTACACAAAAATTACATTTACACATTGTACATTAATTAATTAATTAATTATTTTAAAAATTAGTCATTTCATTAATTACTTATATGCATATTCCATTTTTTTTTGTGTGTTTTCTTTTTTCTCTGTTTCTTTTTGTTTAACAAATGTTGAATTTTAGCGCGTACTTAATTAATTAATTAGTATATTTAATTGTTTCGCTCTTTTAACATTTAATGTGAATGTATGTAATATGCAATTGTGTGTGTGTGTGTGTGTGTGTTAGTGTGTGTCGTACATAGAAATACAAATACATAGCAAAAAGGTACATAGACTTATGTAGTATATAAAAGACGCCTGAATAATTATTCAGTTCAGTTAATTAATGTGTTGTGTGTGTTAGACAAAGACAACATACAAAAACAGTGACAAAGACAGTGACAGTGACAGTGAACGAACAGTGACTGTGACAACAACACAATATAACATTTACTTTTTTTTTTTTTTGCTTTTCTTTTTGTTTTTGTAACATTTATGTGGCTTGTAATTTTGGGTATTTTGTTCAGCGTATTTTAATAATTAATACAAATAAGTACATAAGCGGGATCGCAATGTTTTTAATATTTTATATATATAAAATTTGAATTGGAATTTAGCATTTTTAAATATTTTTTATAAAGAAAAAAATGATATATAATAAGAACGTATTGGTTATATTTAAAATATATTCGAACCTCAAACGATTCAATATTTCTGTTTCGGTTCGAAAATTATATTCAAAATGGTTTGAAACACATTTTTTAGATCTAAAATTAATTTTTTCCTGACTAGGGGAAAAAACAATTTGATCCGTGGAATATTATTTGCGAAACAATACAGAAATATTGCTTAGGTTCCGGTTCGGAATTAAAATAAAGATGAGCTTAGCCGAAAGTAATCTACTTCTTTCCAGCTTCAAAACAAAAAAAAAAAATATCTTGAACCAAAGTCGGAGCTACGCAATAATTTTAATCAGTTGAAATGTGAACGAAAATAATTAGGAGTTTCAATATAATTTATTAATTTTAAATAGTCGGCAATAAATTAATTTATTTGAGAAACTTATCTACATTTTATAAAGTCCATTCAAGCATTGCGATCCCCAGTACAATATTATATAAACCCAAAAAAAAGAGAGGAAACTAAAATCAAATCTGTTCTCAACTTTTATATAGAATAATATCAAGATTCGTCCTTCAACACATAGCCAAATAATAGGGTATAGAATATGTGTATAATATGTGACTAAGTGATACGAAAACGTTAATACTTAGAAAATAGATGCATATGTAATGGATTTGAACTGAAGTTTTTATTCGAAATAAATGAGATTTGATTCCCATGTTTTCCCTTTCTCTTATCGCTTATCCCAATCCCAACTAAGGCTAAATCAGTTTTCTCTAATTTTTGCTTTCATTTATGTTTTTCTTTTTCTTCTTGTTTTTTGTTTAATTTTCTTTCGTTTTGTTATTAACACAGCCAATCAACAATACCTTCAGCTTTTCTTTTTCCAACTTTTCCGACACAAAAAAAAATTTCATGCAGAATCTATATTTACAATAGCAGAAATTATATGTTTTTTTTGTGTGTATTAAATGATATTTTTTTTTTTTTTTATTAAATTGTGAACTGTGTGAAATGCTTGCTAAGTCTTACAACTTTTTTTTCTCAGTGTAAATCTCTAACGTTGTGTATTGAAAGTGTGGTTATAATGAATTTCTTTTTGTTTATACAAAATTGTGCTATTTTTTATAATTGTTTTTTTTTTTTTTTTGACTATTTTGTTTATAACTAATGTTGCTTAGGCTGTTGTTTTAGAATTCGTTATAACTTGTTTTTTTTTTGTTGTTCTTTTTAAATGCTATTCAATATATATATTTGTTTTTGTTTTTGTTTTTGTATTAGTTCTTTTGGGCACTACTTATTACGGTTCAGGGCATCATTGTATTTTGTATTTTTGTTTGTATTTAATTAGTAAATAGTATTTATTTTTATTCCTTTTATAATCTGTTTTTATCTCTTAACAATTTGTGTTTTCTTTTTGCGTTTTGCTTTGTAGGCTTATGCACGGGTACAGGGCGTTGCATTTTTTATTTTGTTTTTGTTTTTGTTTTCTTTTTCTTTTTTAAATACTCTTTATTATTAATTTGTATTTATTTTGGTACAAATTTATGGTACTAGGTTGCATAAAGGGTTTACGAATATGTACAGTAATTAGTAGGGGAAAAAGGGTATCTTCGTCGCGCCGAAGACTGCATACCCTTGCAGACTGAAAACTTTTATATTTTGACGGATTGTTCCTATGGCAGCTACATATATCTATCTATATAAGTTTTATTCAGATATCTTGGAAAACAAAATAGTTTGTCATGCAAGTACTTATTCACCCGATTGTTCCTTTCTATGGCAGCTATATGATATAGTAATCTGATCTTGATCATTTTTGGTATGCATGAAAAAACCTTCTCGAATTTACCTTGTAAGTTTCATCAATATATCTTGAGAAAAGAAAAAAGTATGTATACTAAAACTTGTTAACCCGATTGTTCCTTTCCTAAGCAGCTATATGATATAGTAGTCCGATACAATCTAAAAGGTTTCATTCACTTAGCTCAAAAACTGAGATACTATTTTGCATATAAACAGACGGACAAACGGACATGCCTATATCGGTTCGTCTCATCCTGTTGTTCAGGAATTTATATACTTCACTGCAAGGGCATAAAAATAGTGAAAATAAAAGAAACTAAATGGAAAAACCGAAAGTATTTATAAATAGGTTCAATATATATTAAATATATACAATTTATTACGAATATAACTTATTTATAGAGAGGTGCCTGTAACTATAACTTATTTAAATATATTTATCAAAATGGAATATTATTTTTTTATTTTTTTTTTGTTTTTTGTAATTTTTGTAGCTAGCATTTTTAGTGTTTTTAGTAAATTTATTAAATTAATTCTTGTTAAGAATATGAAAGTTAATGTTTTTTTTTTATTTCTTTTTTTGTTACTTTTTGTAAATATTTGTATTTGTTTTTTTAATATATATATATATGTATATATGCATGTATAACTATTTTGTAATTTTATATATATATATATGTATATATATATATAATTTTGTATGCTTATAAATTAATTAATTTCATTAAATGCTTAAATTCATTAATGCACTTTATATGTACTTTTTGTGTTGCTGTGTGTGTATGAAATTTGCTATAATCCATTATCAAGTCACTTAATTAACATATATAAATATATATGTATATATATTAAATATTATTCATATTATTCATATATTATTCATTATTCAAAACCTATTCTAAATGCAGTATACTTGTGTATTCATTCATTTCATTTCATTTGTTGTTCTGGTTGAGGTTTTATTCAGTATATAAACGAATTGATTAATGGATGTGAAAACCAAGTCGGCTTCAAAAATACACTATAATTATTTATATATATATAGACTATATATATGCCTGATCGCTTAAAAAGAGTTTTTCAAGCAAGCATTAGCTGTAGCCTCTTAAAGAACGAACCGAAATTCCAACTAAACTCTTAGAAACTAATTGAATTTATTTATATGAAACTTGCAACTAGTATTTAAATATAGTATATATATATATATATATGTACAAATACATATACATATGCGTATATTATTTAATAATTTGTTGTGTTTTTCAATAGTTTATATATAAATTTGTATTTTTTTAATAGGTTTTTTTGAACTTAACGAGAGGTATTTCTATTTTCCCAAGTGTTAATATCGCCTTTTGTGTATACACATTTTTTTTTGTTATATAGAATTTTCTTTAATTAATCGTTGTTTTCTTTTAATTGTTGTTCATTTTTGTCCAGCATAATAATTTGTTAAATTAAAGAAATAAATAAAATAAAGGACAAATGTGGCATGTCAATTTTTATGTGGGTTTATTTTTAAGTAAAACTAAAATAAAAGCCGGTTAAAAGAAGGATTTTACTTCTATTTATTTCCAAATAAAAATAAAATAAAAACCACAAAAAAAATGTTTTATTTTCTATTTAGATTTATTTTCAAATAAAAATAAAATAAAAGTCGACTAAAAAATTGTGTTTTACTTTTATATATTGTATATAAATTTTTATTTAGGTTTTTCTTGCATTTTAAACATATTTAATAAAATTATAAAACTAAATTTAATAAAATATATATATATATATAGATGTAGTTGTAGATATCGATATACGTATATATGTATCATAATATTTGTATAGCGTTTAAAAATAATATTTATAACAATTGAACCCAACTAAAGTTTATAGCTTTTGCTTTAACAAAATCCAAAAATCAAATAGAAAAACATTTGCAGCTGCATTTGTTTATAATAATATATTCTACGCATAAAAGAAATATTTATAAATTTAATATAAGTATTTTAATATGTTTTATAAAACTTCTTCTTTTTCTTTTTTTGTTGTGTTACAAATTAGTTTAAACAAAATAAAAAACCTGTAAAATAGCCTTCACATTGAATTGCAACGACGGCGACGGCGCGCAGTGCTCTTCTTTCTGCTTGTTAAATGTGTTAAAAATTAATTAATTATAATTAAAAACATTAACTAAGCTATGAATTACATTATTAAAAATAATATAGATACGGACAATAGAGTGAAATATATATATATATATGTACAATTAAAAGTTATATATAGAATCGAAAGCATAACAAATAAACCAAAATTTACGTCAAGTGTTTGTAGGGTATTCAAAGGTCGCATATATAGAAAAGATTTGGAAATCGAATAGAATCGAAGAGAATTGAATAAAAATCGCGTTTAGCAACAACATAAGCAACATTAGTATATATGTATGTATGTATTTATGTATATGTATATGTATTATATAAATTTAACAAATTATCACACTGAAAACAAATTCAACACTAATTTTACACATATATTTTATATATGTATATGGTATATATACGCATGTGTGTGTGTTCGTTCAAATTGTATACGTTTTGTTATTTGTTTGTTTGTTTGTTGTTTTTTTTATATTTATTAATTAATATTAAAACTAATGCCATTATATTTAAAGCCTAGCAAACTGCTGTCGTTCTTCCCCTCTTTTTTAACTATAAAGTTTTGTTAGTTTTACTTTTATTTATTAATATTAAACAACAGCTCGAAACGTTGCCTCACTTATACACTATAAATATACATATATATATATATCGATATATATATATATATCTTGTGTATATATAGCATCTTAGTCTAAGCTTTAATTTTTTAACGTAATAAATATGTTTTTTTTTTTTTTGTTGAATTTTTTATCTGGTTTTGTATAATTTTTAGCAGTTTTTTCAAAATATTTAACTATAGCGTGTCTGTTATTTTTTTTTAAATTGTTTTTTAGACGAGGTTCCCTTTTTTATGCATTACAATTAATATTTGCTAGTGTTAATAATAAATATATTTTTGTTTTTTAACGTTTTGGCTTATTGAATAGTGCTGCTAATTATTTTCAATATTTCAATATACATTTTACACATCGCTTCTTTATTTTTTGTTTTTTTTTTTTAATTAATTAGTTTTCCATATTTTCTTGTGTTTTTCTTTTGCTAAAGAAAGTTTTCTGAGAGCCATAAATGCGTGTTGCTTTAGCAGTTTGTCGTAGTATTTGTTATTGTTGTTCTAGTATCCTTTTCGTTTGAGTCCTTTTCAGCCACCTTAGGGTCACCTTGTGGCGCTGCTCGTGAAAAAGTCCGCTGTAAAATAAATAAATATTATTTAATAAAAATAAAGTTATAAATGTAAATAAAAATAAATATAAAATAAACTATATTAAATAGTGTATTTATTTTTATATATTTTCTTAGCTTCAGTTGAATTTTAAGGTATTCACAACAAAGAAAGTACCGAAACATATTGAAATTCCAGGAATTCTTTTTATCAAAATATCGGAAATAACTCTCCAAAAAATATTCTCACAGAACTTTAGGTTTTTTGCGTAGAAAAAAACCTCCGGAGGTTCCCGCTAAATTATGCATTGAAGAAATCGCTACTATCGATAACTAAAACATGCGATAAGTTATCGAACTAAGTTTATTATCATTTACATTTCCTGGGCATAATATCTCTCCAGCTGGTTATCTTATTACTTCTGTATACTCACGCGTCTCGAAGCTGAAGCCAAGCGTTGGATCTGGCGGTGTATTGAGCATTGGATTGCCGCTGCTGTTGCCACTGCCAGTGGGCGTGGCATTGCCCATGGCATTTGTACTATTGCCGCCCCCTCCACCGCCGCCGCTTATCATTGGTCCCTGCTGCAGCGGACTCTGCGGCGTTTGGCCGCGCTGTGCCACGCCCGCCACGCCTACGCCTCCTCCCGTTGCCGCAGCAGCGGCCTGCTGAGCCCGCACACTGACCACAGCGCGAAGTTCCTGCTTAACAAACTCGGAATTTGCATTGCCGCCAGCGCCGCCGCCGTTGCCAGCTGTAAAAAATAAGCGAATCGCAGAATTTAGAATCTTTCTCCATTTAAAATTGCAGCTATTCGACCCAAAATAAAACAAAAATAAAAAAGTATTTTTAGTCACAAATATATCGTTCAACTTAGCTAGACATATAACATAAATAAATACACAACAGACAACAGAATACAACATATAAACATAAACATAAACATAAATATAAAAATAATAATAATAATAATAATAGAAGACACACACTTAAAGTTAAGAGGGGCTGGGCGGGGGTAAGGGGTAAGGGCAACACGGGATCCACTTAAAAAACAAAACATATAAAATACGTAATATGCATACGAAATATTCAACTGGCTTTCTACTTTTTCAAATGAATTCCATATAAAAATGAAGAGTCCTTTTTTAGGAGCAGCATCGAAGTCAAAAGCTAAGATTTCTTTATATATATATATATATATATATATATATATATATATATATATATATATATATATATATATATATATAATAACTTTATATAAAAGGCTTCTTCCTTTTCTTTTTGGAATTATTTACCTAGAAAAATATATAGCCTACTTTTTGGAGCGCTTTTACTTTAAGCTCTCAATTCAATCATATTATGAATGCCAAAAAGTCTGCTATAAATAATTCTGTGAACTTCATTTTATATATAAAATTCATTTTTAATTGATCATATTTAAAATATTAATATTATTAAGTATTTTGTAATATTTTCTATTTTAATAACAAACAAAAATCGTTTTAAAATTAGCTTTAAATTTGGGGCAAGTAAAAGTCCATTTGAATATTTCATATATTCCATATTAATAAAAATAAATAATAATAATTAAACATATATACGATAATACTTATTCAGATACGATCCCCAATTATCATAAGAGATTATATACGGTTTTATTTATATATATATATATATTCGTCTCGTTTCTAGAGGCTCTGCTAGGGTCTATACAGGGGGCGGGGGCGATGGGAGGTTAATACAGTGGGGTGCAGCGCCTAAAAAACTAACCATTTTTATTATATACAAAAGTAGACCTATTGTTTTTTATATACTATGGTTATATACAAGATCATAAACATATTACAACTATACAGGACACGCAAATGTGGTTAGGCAAGAGAGATGTGTGTTTGCTTTGGGTATTTTCTTTTTTCTTTTTGTTGTATGTACAAAATAATGCGATTTTTTTATCGAGGTGTCGCTTATAAGTATTTACACAATGATTAGCTCAACTTTTGATTATATACTAAATATATATGTACATATAAGTATATAGACTAGAGCTGGAGTGGCAAAGAAAAAAAGGTAATCTACTTTTTGGAGTAGTTTTTGGCATATTCAATTATTTTTGTCTGTGAAATTTAGTTAAAATTAAAAATCAAGCATATTTCTCCATCATCATTTTCTGGAACATCCACTAATAAATATACATTTTTCTTGATGGAAAAATATGTTTGTTTTGCCATCGTTCTGAGAATTGAATTTAAAAAAGGTTCTCTTATTAAGACTTCAAATCATTTTAAACGTCAATCGATACTATCGATAGCGGTATCGATAACTATAACCCAGCTCTAGTATACACGTATATGTGAGCATGACAGGTGATTACAGCGAGCGAGATATTGAGAGCAATATAGAGAGAAGAGAATGTGAGAGAGAGAGAGAGAGAGAGAGGAGAGAAAGCACACGGCTTACCGGTCTGCGCTCGACCATAGAAATCATTTGACGTCTGCGGCTGCTGTGCCTGGCCATAGGCAGCCAGGGTTGCATAGCCACCGCCGCCGCTGCCAACGCCGCCGCCGCCGCCGCCCAGCCCTATAATGCCATTGCCGCCGCCACTGCCCATGCCCCCCACACCCATCATGGCTGGATGGGGGGACATGCTCATTCCGTTCATCAGCTGATGTTGCTGCTGTTGCTGCTGGTGTTGCTGATGTTGCTGCTGCTGCTGTTGCTGTTGACTGGCGGCAGCAGCGGCGTTATCATTGTGATTGCTGGTGTTGGTGTTGTTGTTGTTGCCGTTGTTGCCAGGCGACAAACCGAAGCGCGTTGAGCCTGTTTCGGTTAAGCGTTTGATTTGATTTTTTTTTTTTGCTTTGATTAAAATCTAGTCAAATATTAACAATGTTTATGTGTGTGTGGGTGTGTGTATGTGTGTGTGTGTGTGTGTGTGTGTGAAGCTGTTTATGTATTGGTAGCTTAGAACAATATTTAGAGCAAGCTGCTATTATTTTTTTTTAAATGAATTTCTCTCGAGAAATTGGAACTAGTTCATTATTTTGATGTGATATCAGTTTAAAAACAATTCTGAATCTATTTATTTACTGAAATTATTTTATATTATTTTAACAAAGGATATGGAATAAAAATGGATATATATAAATTTTTTAAAACTGTTTTCTTTTTAAATAAAATTCAGAACTAGTTCAAAAATGTAGTGAAATTAGTTTGCAAACTGCTTTTTTTAAGAATTCAAAATTTAGTGATGGAATTAGTTCGTGTTTTATATAATATAATATTAAGATTTTATTGTTTCAGTTCGAATTTGAATTAGTTTAACATTTTTGAACGAATTCCGAGCTTAATTGTTCACTTCTTTGTGAAGAAAATAAACTAGTTCCATTTGTTTTTTATATTCAAAAATTGAATTAGTTCTTTTCGAATTTTTAGCTATTTTCATTTGAGTTTAGAACTAGTTCCACAAATATATATTTTTAATAGTAGTTGTTTAATATATCAACTTGAAACAAGTTCTACTTATAATTAAAACTAGTTCGCGAACTAGTTCCGCCTGCAGAAAAAAACAGTTTACAATAAAGTTCAGTGTGGGGAAAATGAAAGGGTCACTAAAACTAAGCCTAAATTTTCATGGAAAACGTCTTCAAGAGTCTGAGGCACATGGACACCTGTCAGGGTGGCGCAGGAGGAGGAGGAGAAGGAGGAGGCGGTTGTTTACTCACCTGGCAAATGCTGTGTTGCCTGTGGAACGCTGCTCTGTCGCTGCAAACGCTGCAATTGTTGCTGCTGGAACGCATTGCCCGCTGCACCGCCATACGGCGACTGTGGACCACCACTGAAGCCGACATTGACGCCGACGCCTAAGCCACCTGGAACAGTGGTGCCATCCGGAGTGGTGGCGCCACCGCCGCCTTGAGCCTGGAAGGAGTTCTGTCGCTGCAATGCCGCCGCATTCCCAGCGCCGGGCGAATTGAGACCACGTCGCTGCTGATTCTGTTGATATTGCTGGCGTGCATTATAGTTGCTAACGCTCTGGTGGACATCACGGAAGGACATTAGTTGTGGTTGTGCCTCGTGGGGCAAGTTAAACTCTTTACTACTCACCTGCAGCTGCGCAATGAGCAAGGGATTATTGTGCTGCTGCAGTGAGCGTGCCGCATTGCCGCCAGGCAGCGGTCCGCCTGGTCCACCACCGCCAGCACCGCCGCCACCAGCACCGCCAACCGGTGGACCACCACCCGCTGATGGCCATTGCTGTGGACTGCTCTGCATTCCAGGTGATTGCAGACCCGAATTACTGCCAAATGGTGTATTAGAGCGTCCTCCATCGCCAGCCTGCTGCTGCTGCTGTTGTTGCTGCTGCTGCTGCTGCAAGTAAGCCAACTGTTGCTGCTGCTGTTGTGCATTTCCCTGCTGCTGCTGTTGTTGTGGCGAAAGGCGCTGAGCGCTCTGTCCAAACTGCGGTGCATAGCCTGTGGATTTGATATTTGTTTTAATAATATTATTAAAGATTTTTAAATAAAACTAACCTTGATTCGGCTGCGGACTGAATGGTGTACTGCGTCCGGGGCTGAGCTGCTGCTGCATCAGAGTTTGGGCAAAGTTTGGACTCAGTTGGGCATCCGCTGGCAAATTAGTCCGGGAGAGCGACACATTGGGAGCCACAGTCGCATTCAGCAGTGAGCCAATATTATTTATGCCCGCATTCATTCCAGCTGAGAGAAATGAATATAAAAATAGCATTAATAAATGTATTTAATATTTGAAATTAATAAATAAATTAAATGATTAACTCACTGGCATTTTCGGGCACGAGCAGCTGTTGCTTTTGTTGCTGTTGCAGCAATCGTTCCTTTTGTTGGGCCGCCAATTGTTGCTGTTGCTGCTGGCGCATGTTGCGCATTTGCTGATTGGGCAACACGACGCCTCCGCCGGGCGTGGCAACAGCATTCATTGGGCCACGCCCACGTACCGGATACATGGGCGGTGGGCGTTGAAAGCCTTGATTACGTACAGCTTCGAGCAACTGTTGGCGCTGCATAAGATGTTGTTGCTGTTGGTGCTGTTGCTGTTGTTGCTGCTGCTGCTGTTGTTGTTGCTGCTGCTGTTGCTGTAGTCCCAGCATGCCTGGATAGGCAGGCGGTTGCAAATGTTGCAGTCGTTGCTGCTGCTGTTGTTGTTGCTGCTGCTGCTGCACCTGTTGTTGCTGCTGTTGTTGCTGCACCAGCAACTGCTGCTGTTGTTGCTGTGACATGATCAAATGCTGATTCATAACATGACCAAAAGTAGCCGTTTCAACATCGAGCATCAGTGATTTTTGTATATCGCTAATTGCCGAAGCCTCTGAGGGCGCTGCAGTAACAATGGGCGTGTCATCTGTATAATAATCCATGACGCTGTCCAGCAGCTTGGACAGTTCTGTATCGGCGGCTGCTGCTGCCGCAGCCGCTGACGTCGAGGCCGCTATGGTAATTGAGGTAGTTGCTGTGGTAGCCAGTTGTTGTTGCTGCTGTTGCTGCTGCTGTTGTTGCTGGTATGCCAACTGTTGCTGGCTGAGGTAGACATCGTTTTGCTGTGGCGTTGACTGTTGTTGCTGCTGCTGCTGTTGTTGTTGTTGTTGCTGCTGCTGTTGTTGTTGCTGTTGCTGCTGCTGTTGTTGCTGTTGCTGCTGTTGTTGCTGCTGCTGCTGCTGCAATTGCTGTTGCTGTTTGCGCGCGCGATTTGAGGCAGCTGCTGCTGCTGCTTTGGGTCCCGTGCTGCCGGCGCTAATGAGATTGCCCGGCGCTGCCAGCGAACTGCTAACATTGTTTACCATGGAACTGGTAATATCCGGCAACGTTTTCACCTGCAGTGGTTGCTCCGGATTGGGTGCTTTGGGTAGTTTAGGCGGATTCTGCAACAGCTTCGCCAGCATTTTATTTTGAGAGCATAATTTGCTGGGTTTATCCTCAGACCGCTTAGCCGATATGTCATCGTCGGGCTCATTGAGTGAACGTTTGCGGCTCATTGCCGGATCACTTTGGATTTTCAGCATACGCTTGAGATCCTCGTTGCTCATATTGTTGCTGTTGCCGCCACCGCCGCCAACACCACCACTGCCACCGCCAAGCATGCCATGTCCTGGCCCATCATCCTTTTGTAGCTGACGCATCAATTCACTTTGCCGCGCATTGTTAACCGAACCGGGTCCGCCTGAGCTGCCGCCAGCGCCGTTGCCATCATCCTCCTCGCTTTTCTCATTTAACAGCTGCAAAAAGGAGGAAATTAGTGGGGATTCCTTGAACAAAGATTATAAACTCACCTTGAGCAGCATGGGATTCTGTGAGTTGCCCGCCTTTTGCAGCAGCGTCGCTGCATTTGCTCCGGCCCTTCCCAGTCCTCCTGGTCCGAACAGGCCCATTTGTCCGCCTGGTTGACCGCCCATTTTGAAGCTACCCGCTGGACCGCCAACGGGTCCGACATTGAGCTTCTCATCCTCGCTGAGCTCCTGCTTAAAGTACTGCAACAAATGCAATAAAAACATTTTTATTTTTTGGCCTATTTAAAGGGAATTCATTTCCTTGAATTAAATCAAGTGATCTGTCATAATTAAAAGGCTTCAAAGAGGAACCTTTTATCGGAACTAGTTCCGTTTTTTGATGACAGTTGTAAATTTTAATGATGATTAAATATAATTGGAGAACTCACCTTTTCATCATCACCAAGCCCAGCGGCGCCTAGGCCGCTCGCCAGGCTCTGTGACTTGGTCAGCAGATGACGCAGTCTCTCCGAGGATTCCTGCAATGGTGGCGTCTGTTGCTGATGTTGCTGCTGCTGCTGTTGCTGCTGATGTTGTTGCTGTGCCAGCAGCAGACCGCCCACGCCGTTGGGTAAACCACCGCCCATTAAAGCATTACTGTTGCTGTTGCTGCTGTTGTTGTTGCCTGGTCCTTGGTCCGGCTTCTCCGGCTTGCTGTCCGCCGGATCATATGAATGAAAATTGAAACCGTAACTGCCGCCGGCGCCAGCGCTAGCATTTGATTGCGGCGAGGGCAAACTGGCAGCCGAATGCGATGACAATTGATAGGGCGTGGCTGGGGAGGCGCAAACAGCGGGACTAAAGCCATGCCCCGAAGGCGGCCGTGGTATACTAACGGGCGTGGCAACCGAAGCACGTGAATTTGGACGTGAATCCGTCCAGGCGCCAACGCCACCGCCGCTAGGATCCATATCAAACGAGGAATGTGCAATATCAAATTCAAAGGCATCGCTGCCATAGAAAGAATGCTCCCCGGGCGCCGGGGAGGCCGTAAAAGAATTCACCAACGTTGCAGCCGACGAAGCGCTGGAACGTTGTGGCATGCCACCACCACCGCTGCTGCCGCTGCCATTGATTATAGCAGAACTCATCAGCGGTCCACCCACATTTTGTGTGGCTTGCGTGTTGCCGCTGCTGCTGTTGTTGTTGTTGTTGTGCTGCCCGCCACCAACTAATCCGCCTTGCAAATGATGTGTGGGCAACAGACCGGCAGAGGAGCTATGCCCCAGTCCCAGTCCACCCTCCATGGAGAGCGTATTTACCAAGGAGCTGGCAAGTGATGCACCCGGCGACATGGCGCATATTTGACTCAATGCCAAACCGGAAGCAGAATTTCCACCCGTTCCGGTATTGTTGCTATTCATATCATTCTCCGAATTGAGCAACGTCTGCACGGACATTATGAAATCACTCTCGCCCGGCGTCTGATTTAGAAACAGTCTCGAATTAGCCTTAACATGCACATAGACATCGGGTGCGCCCAGGCGCAAACGAAATGGACGTGATATAACATTCGATATGGAACCACCGCCTGGGCCAATGGAGCCCACACCTGAACTGCTGCCCGGCGAATGCACCGTTGCCGTATCCTGTATATCGCGTAGATGGGACTTCAGCATGGATAAATCATGCGGATGGCATAGATCCTGCCATAGGCGACCCACCCATGTCTGTAGATGCAGTTTGAATTGTTCACGCAATGCCGTCGAATCCAGACTGAGTATTTTCCCATGCACGTCCAGCTTAAAGGTCATCTGCTCTATCGGCTGCTGCTGCACATGCTGCTGTATATTTATCTCCAGCGGTGATTCATCCTCCGGCCGTGTTATCAGGCACAGGACCGAGCTACTCGCATCGGCATCATCTGTAAAAGAATTGCCAAAGGAAAGGTCATCAAAATATTCCAGTTTTTTTTTTTAAATTTGAAGTTTTTCTTCGACATTTTGAGTGGTTTATTGAACCGGTTTGTTTTCTCTCTTTTCTTCAAGGGATTTCCAAAAACCGATTCAATAAAATGGTTCACCAAAATGCTTGGACTCACCCTTAACTGGTGCCGCAATTAATACGACCTCTTCATACTTGTCCTGGTGTCCGGACTGCCTGAGGGGCTTCTGATCCATGGCATCGCAATTGGAGGAGGTTTGGGTGGCTGGCCGAGTATCCTTGACTAGCATGCGAACCTTGGTGGAAATGCTGCGTTTCGATTTGCCAATTGAACCGCCGCCAGAACCAGCTCCAGGTGCATTATTACCGCTGGAACTGGAATTGGATCCCGCCGAATGCTGTGATGCATTGCCATTGTTCAGTTCATCGAGATCGCCCCAAATGCCAGAGGAACCACTGCCACCACCACCACCACCAACTGCACCACCAGTTCCTCCACCTCCAGGCATTCCTCCGCCTCCTGCGCTGCTGCTGTGCTTATTATTTATAATCGGTTCCAATTTGGCGTGATCCCCCGAATACAGGTACATATAGAGGGGCTGATGGTAGAGCTCCTGCTTCTCATAGCCGATCAATTCGCGTATATTTTGCGTACAGGACTCAATGATGCCGTTGGCGTTCACCTGGAGGAGCACCCAACCCACTGAGCTTATATAGTGCTCAAGCGCTTCAAAGTAAGCAGATATTTCAGGCACTTGTCCGTTTAACAGCGATGGCTCTGGCAATGGTGGCTCTGTTGAGGATACCTCACCCTGTTGCACAGGGTGTATCGAGCAGTTGTCAGTGGCGCAGCGTGTGCAGCGTGTTGAGGTTGCTTGTGGTTTGCTATTATTATTATTATTATTATTACTGTTATTATTATTATTGTTATTTGTGTTATTGTTATTATTATTATTATTATTGGTCGTTGTCGTGGAGTTATTATTATTATTATTATTGTTGTTGTTGGTTGATGTTGAGGATATATCACGGCTTTGGCCTTTGTCACAAATATCACGATACTGCAAAGGATAAAATAAAGAATTTTAATTAAATAATTTAGTTTCTTTTCGTGTATAAAAAACAAGAAAAAAGATACAGACTTTTTCCCACTGAACTGACAGTAATCCCAATATTCTCCCCTCTACTATATACCCTATATACCACTCTTTATACAATTACAGGGTATACGATTAAGTATAATTATTCACACCCATTTAAATGCTACGCGGAAGTGCACTCAAAGCAACATCAAAAAGAGAACACAATTCAGCTTCACTCATAATAATAATTATAATGATCATTAAATAGCGCGCTTCATGATCGACACACACAAAGGTTTTACTATGCGCGCTTCGAGTGCTTTTTGAAACAGAGAGAGAGAAAAAGCTCATTGCGTCGGCGTGCGAAGTGCAATAAACCGCATTTTATCTCTGTTCTCATTTCTCCTGTGTGCGTGTGTGTGTGTGTGCGTGTATTGTGTGTTATATTTTTACTTTGACACGCAAATTTTTGCGCGCGCGTTTCCAACTTTTTGAGTCATTGACACAGAGACAAAAGCACAACAAACTCACAGCACACACACGCACACACTCAAACGAACTGCACGAAATTCTGTTTAATAATATTTTGTTTGGCTCAAGGTCAATCAACTTGGCTTTGTTGCTTTTATTTTATTGTATTTTATTTAATTTTCACTCAATTTTAAGCGCTAGAATTACTCACGTTTAAATATACTAAAATACAAATAAAAACGCATTTAAATCACAGAAACGTTGCGCACACTCAGCACTGTCACAAAGTTGCCGAAATACTAAACACACATTTTGATGCAATTGTATTTATTGTATTCAGCAAAACAAAAAAAAAAAACACAGAAAGAAAAAACGAAAACACGGCAAAAATACGAGTAACAACAACAGCACAAAGCTTAACGAAGCGTTGCTCTCTTTCTGGCGCGAAGCGTCGTGCCGCTCTCAGGCGCTCTCTCCTGCCATTTGTTTACCGGCTCACGTGTGATGTGTGTGCGAGTGTGTGTGTGTGCCCGTGTGTGGTTATTAACACCTTGTATGAAGCGAGAGAGTGCGCTGCTGCTGCTGCTGCACACGAATAATAAATAACAACAAAATATGAAATTGCGTTGTGCGACGTCATCGCCAAAAAGCGAACGCAGTTCGTTGATCTGCACTCAGAGAGATGGAGAGAGCAAGAGCGAGCTTTTACTTCATTTTTATTTGCAAGGAAGAGCTCACATATGCTCTCTGTGCGTGTGTGTGTGATGCAAGTGTGCGAGTGAGAACCAGGAAAAGTTGCTCAAGACAACGGGCTTTTTTTTGGGGTGAAGGCACTCCGAAAAATATCAGTCAAATGATAAAAAAGAAACAACAACAACGACAATAATTTGAACCGGGGCACGCAATGACGAATGTGTCTAAAACGTGTCTGGCTTCGCTTATTGTTCTTTTCTGTTTTTTAGGTATTTTTTGTTCATACTCTGTAATCATAAAATGGCTAAAAAGAGCATTCTACGCTTGTCTAGACTGCTTGTAACAGGCAGAACGAAGACTCGCTGAGTCCGTAAAGTAAATAAATACTTAAAAATTTCAAATTTCTAATCTAAAGATATTTCAAACTATTCGATAAAAATGCCCAGCGTAAAGCACGCAGCGCTCTAAAAACTATGCAACATTTTTTTTCACTATATATAATATATATAAGACTGAAGTGCAGAGTATCTGCCAGTCGGGTATCACTCGCGTAGAACCATTTCTACCCGTTTCTTCGTATTTTTTTGGATCGCATCAGGTAAATGTGTGAATTTTGAAAGCTTTAAAAAACGCAGATGCAAAACCATGCAGACAACAACAATAAAACAAAACAACAAAAAAAAAGACCAAAAACCCAAAAAACCGAAACAGATTCCAGCACAATAAAAAAAAGGGGGTAAGTATCTACGTATCATCTGCCTTTCTTTTGGGTTGTTTATAATAAACTGCTTGAAATAATGTCACCGAAATTAATGAACAGAATTCTTCCATTGATCGTCTTGAGTTGAATTTTACTATAAAACGGGGGAATATTTAAATATTTATTGAAAACAAGCGAGTCAAAAACTTTAACTTTTATATTTCATTTATTTATAATAAATAAATTAGTGTATTTGTCACTAAAAGCTCAATAAAAGCTTTGTTATTTATTGTGCTCGCAGCGGCTAGACATCAAACTTGTAACTGAGTGAGAAGCCAAAGCTTTGCTTAAAGGGTGAGCTGCTGAGGCTAGTTTTGAGAGTGAGTGTAAATTTTGAGCGTGAATGAGGTAATGAGCGGTAAAATGAGTATTGATCGCAATTATATTTTGGCAGCATTGTGAAATTGATTTAAAAGTTTAATGCGTCAGCCAAGATTTATTAGAAGTTACTCGAAAAGCTTTGAAGATTTGGATAATCACAAAAGACTGAAAGCTATTAGAGCCAAGAAATGCGGCAAATTCCAATGAGAAAATATTCAGTTAGCTTGAAAAAGTTCCAAAGACAAATCTAAAATTTAAATCCTAAAGTTGGCTTTAAATATTATTGAAAATAGCTGAAAATAAATCATAATTTAGCTATTTGCAATATTTTACATTCTATTAAAAATGAATTATTATTAATTAGGCTCAATTTTCAGTCATAAAATATGCAATAAATTATATTAAGCGTTAATCTAATTTTTAGTAAAATGAATTACAGCCGCAGCCGCTTGCTTATTGGCCATAAATAAACTTATTTTTAATGCAATTTATTTATTATTTATGCCCAACGAAATAGCCCTAATATGGCCTTAAATTGCATTAACTTTTGTATAGTTTATGTACGCTGAATAGGTAAATAAATTGATGTATTATGTACTTTGTTATAGGCTATACCCATTAAAAGAAGGCACACAGGGTATATTAGGTTTGTATAGAATGTATGTGATAGGCTGAGGGAAACACTCGGAATATTCTTGACCAGCATCACCAGCCGTATCGATCTAGCTCTGTTCGTCTGTCTGTCTGTCTGTCCAACTGTACGTCTGCACGTCTATAATAAAGTTGTTTTTTTATAGAGAATTATGGGTACAGAGCTTACGTGTAGTCGTGCAGTCCCGACTAAAGTGTTTTTACTAGTTTTTTCTTAAGTTTTGTTTTTGTTTTTAGGGGTTTTTAATAAATTGTTGTTCTAAGGAAATTATAGAAAAATCTAAGAAAATCCAAAGCGCTTTTACTTTTAATAATAAAGATTTTTTAATGAATGATTTGAGGTATAGTTTATTGAATATAGGGTATTGTGTAGTCGAGCTATCTTGACTTAAGCGCCCTTTCTACTATTTTTTAATGACCTTTTTGAAGTTCAGTGTACAGACTACAGAGTATCCGATAGTCGACGACTATCGACTTAAGCATTCTTCCATACAGGGTACAGAATACAGAGTATTCTGTAGTCAGGCAACCTTGACAAACAGCTCTATCTAGCTTTTTTTAATGACCTTTTTGAGGTACAGTGTTCTGAATACAGAGTATCGCATAGTCGATCAATGTCGACTTAAGCGTTCTTCCTAGTTTTTAGTTGAGTTTTGTTTTTGTTTCTGGGGCTTTTTGAATATTTTGTTGTGGCTGCCGCATTTCATTTAATTTGTTTTTGAAGTTCGGCAAAGCGTGGCGCTTATAATTTGCATAATAAAGTGCTTAGACTACCTGAAACCAATAAAAGAAATACCAAAATAAAGGCAAATATATATATATATAAACATATATATAAAATATACTATAAAAAAAAATGAAAAGAAAAGAGAAGCGAAGAGAAGCCAGCGCCTAAAATAACATGAGGAGAATAAAAGCGCTGGCAGCGAGCCGTGTGTCGGCGCCATTGAAACATAAATAAATTTATGTAAATTAAATAAAAATATTAATTAAAATCTTGCGTCACACACAAAATTGAAATTGAAAAGTCTCCTCCGCTTCAAGTGGTAGTTGTGTTTTATTTTAATCTGTTTTCTATGCGATTTTCCTTTGGAAATTAATTGGTTTTTAATTGACAACTGCATGGAAATTACATTGGGGACTCTTCGGCCCAGTAATTCGATCATTAGTTATTCCAGGCACCCATTTCCCACTGGGTATTTAACATTCGCTTATTAGTTTTGTTGTTTGATGAGTTTTTGATTGAAATGTCGCCACCCTTTTCTTCTCTCTCTCTCTCTCTCTCTCTCTCTTAGCCCCTAATTAAGTCTCTTTAATTCTCTTTCTTTTTTACTTACCGTTCGAACCACTTGATTTAATATTGCCGCCTTATCCGGTTTCGTTGAGGTCATATCTCCACGTTTATTGAGCTGCAAAAACTCGGAGAGCTGCTCAATATAATTGTTTTCCATTTCTCGTCGTCGTTTCTCATTGTTGCATTTGTTTATTTGTGATTGGGGCTGCAACAAATTGAAGAAAATTTTATATAAATTACTAAGAGTATAATGCAGTTCCCCCAATTCGTATTAATCCTTCACAGAAACTTGGAGCAAGTGTTCTTTTAATGTTGGATTAGCATCACCTTAAGCAACAGCTTCAGCTAGTGTCATTGGAACTTTTTTTTGAGAGTTCTTGACATATTTTCTGCAGAAGAGCTTTGAAAGCACATAAAAGCTCCATCAGTATTGAATTGTTGTTATAATTAAAGAGCTCCACAGCGCATACAAAAATCTTAATCAAAAGATTCTCTTTTAGTAATTAGAAACTTTTTCTAGATTTATCACGCCACTGGAATAACTTAATCTATTCTTTTACAAGCAGCTTTTAAGAACATAGAACTTTAGGCAGACTAAGTTTATCTTTCATAAAAGTCAATTGACTTTCTGTTAGTTTGATCAAATGCAAAAATTTATAGCTTTCAAAGCGCATGAGAGTGTAAAGGGAATAACCCCTACGTTGCTCTGAATCTTATTGATTTTTTGTTGGCGTAATCAAAATTTTGATATTAATCAAGCGCTTTTAAAGCGTCTGAAGCTTTAAGGAGATTAATATCTCTCTTTGCCAAAACCTTGTAGCCTTTTTTAATATTTTAATCGAATGAATTCAGAGCTTTCAAAGCGCATGGTAGTTTAAGCTTTATCTTTCTCACTAGCTAGTTTTGTTTTCAGTTGGATTAATTGGGTACATAGCAGTAATCAACAACTTTTTAAGCACTTAAAAGCTCCAAGTGCAAGTAGTGTTCTTAGTTTACTAATAAGGACGAGACCTGTCCTCCTCTCTGGCTAATTGCATTTAACCTTGATTAATCTGATAATGCAATTTCAGCTGGTGTCATTGGACTTTTTTGTGACTTACCAAATTAACTTTAGTATCCGTTTTGCGTCGAATCTTGCGATTTGACGTCGCTGAGTTGGGTGGAATAGGCGAAGCCACAGCATTCATATTGGCGACAGATCGCAACGCAGCTGCAATTGCTGCTTTGCTTTGATGCAAAAAATGCGAGTTGAGTTGCGGCTGTTGCTGCTGCTGCTGTTGTTGCTGTTGCAGTTGCTGTTGTTGCTGCTGGTGTTGCAGTTGCTGCTGTTGCTGGTGGCTGAGCTGGTGTTGCTGCTGTTGGTAGAGCAGCTGTTGTTGCTGTTGCTGCTGCTGCTGTTGCTGCAGTGTTAGCAAATTATTGGCAGCGGCTGCTGCTGCTGCGGCTGTGGCAGCGGCAATTGTTGCTGGTGCTGATGCGCCAACAATACCAGCAACAGCGCCAGCTCCAGCTCCAGCGCCTCCGCTAGCTGCCGTCGCGCGCTGCAATGGCGTATTTGGCGCCAATCCGTGATGCAGCTGCGCCACCGGAGCCGGAACCGGACCCGGTCCAGTTACCACGCTACTTCCAGCTGCTGGAATTGTAACTGCTGCTGTTGCAGCGGCCGGCGATGAACGCGGCAGATTGCAAACTGAGCTGTTGCTGCTGCTGTGGTTGCTGTTGTAGCTGTTGTGCTTGTTGCTGTTGCTTGTGACTGATGTTGCTGCTGCTGCTGCTGCGGCTGCGGCTGCTCCGTTTGTTGTTGCTGTACCTGAGGCCCAATGATCTGGTAAGTCACCTGGGCTAAGCCTGCAAAAAGAAAGGGTATAAAAAAGCACATTAATTTCGCATTAGTGAAAAGTTTTCTTTATTTGGATCTAACCCCGAGCAACCCCCGAAAAAAAATGCAAATATTTTGCTAAAATTCGTAGGCCTCTTTTTTCGCGTGCTGAATTTAATATAATTTGCTGCTTCAATTTAATTTAATTTTAGCTAATTTTATTAAACAATTCATTGGCCCTGTCTGGCAGGCGCTTAGGCTTAACTTAATTATTTTAATTACTAAGCAAAGTTTGCAGAAAATTTTAATATTTATTTTAGCTTCCTATTCTTTAGAACTATTTAAGATATTTGTTTTCGAAAACTTCCTTTCGTTTTAGACCATTTTTTCGAGGTATAAAAAAGGAAGTTGTAAATTATTAAATAAGGTTAAATACCAAATTTTATGGACCAAGTTTTAAAGCTCTATGGACAGACAGAAGGACAAACAGGGCTATATTAACCCTCATTGCCTGCCTGATCAATTATATATATACTTTCTGCAGTCGAAGAAGCCTCTCAAAGCTTTAATACCCCCTTGAAGTGCATGCCAATATAAAGTTCATTAAATTAATTAATTCTATTTCAACAGTTTGTCATTTTAAATAAATATTATAGTATTTTATTCCCCAGATGTCCTATATTTAGTACAAAATGTCAGAGCCAATTAAAATTCTTATTTGAAAGCAGCAGAAAAAGAAGAAAAACCCAAAGAAATACAAGGGAAATTTTTCAAGTAAAAATGCAAATAAAATGCCATCGGTCCACATAAAGTAAACAATTAATCACGTAATAAAATACATAAAAAAACAAAAACAAAAAAATACTGTAGAATTTTTGGAGGGAGATAAAAGAGAAAAATAAATAAATGTTAATGGCCAGGATGACCACTTGAAGAGTCCAACGGATTGGGGCGGGTTTCAGCCACTGCTTCGAGCTTTAAAGCTGCATTTTTTCTTTGTTTTTGAAATGGAAACAAAGCATTTTTATTTTAATATATTTTCCTCTTTTTTAAAGAAAATATTTCCTCATTTTTCTTTACTAATATTTGGCTTTATCTCTGAGATATAAACACCTCTAAGTAAACGTCTCTCTAAGCGATTTATCTTCCTAATAGTTTAGATAAATAAGCGCTACTTAATGGAGTATTTATCGCATGAGTTTTAAGTACAATTTAAAGTGAATAATGCCATTGTATCATAATTTTAAAATAATTTACTCTACTATATAATTTATGGCAATATTATTCATATTTGCTGCTGAATCATTATTATAGCTACAGCTAGATTTAATTCAAAATAAAGCTAACTTGAAGTTGTTAATTTTTCGAATAAAAATACCAGAAATATATAATAAAAAAAAGGGAGAAATAAAATGGAAATTATAGCACGATTAATTACAAAATGATTCAGTCAGTTTATGCAACTCGCAACGAATTCCATTGTCATTTTTTGAGGTGAGGCGACGAGATGATTCGAGCGAATCTCTGGCGATTCGCCTCTTGAGATCGCTATAAATACACCTATCGGAGCCCTCATCAGCCTACAGCAAATTGATAAGTTGTGAAATTAGCAGCGTGTGTAAGCAATGCAGAATATAAATATATATTTATATTTCTATATATATAAATAAATATAAATAAATACATATATAAAAGTGTATATTCATAGGTAAGGCAGTATTTTATATGAGTTGGCAAAGTGCAAATAAATGAAATGATAAGCCCAGCAAATAGAATGAGAAAGAGGCAACTGCATTAATTGTAATTTAATTAATTAACGCTGCGCTTTATACGCTGGCTTCTTTTTAATTAAGCGCGTCAATCATACGCCCCGTGTGCCAACTACAAAAAGAATAAATGTAGAATACCCCAAACAAGTTGATAATAATCAACTTAATCATCATCGCCATCATTATTATCATAGTTAGCTGGCACATTAATGTGTCGCCCTGTCAAAACAAGCAAGAAAACAGGAGCGGCACACCGAAGCTTCGAATACCCTTTTAGAACCCTCCGAGGGCAGCTGGAAAAGGGTTTCGATTTTTTGAAAATAAATGAAGCTAAAAATCGTATTATTAAGCCAGTTAGAAAGAAGTTCAGTCTGTCACGTCTTCTCCAGAAAACCCGTTGTTAACCTATCTATAAAGATTCTAAGTCAAAGGGCGAATAGAATTGAAAGCCTGTTCTCTCAAGGAGAGGAGCTTTTGTTTGCCGAGCTTTTGATATATTTCCAGCTAAAAAGACGTTCAATTTTCTTGGGGGACATTTTCCCAAAGAAACCCGTAGATACACAACTATATCAGCTTCCCTTCTGCTCCTTTAAAGAGTATATAAAAAGTTCATAAAACTTTTCCAACCATCACACACTCCGTGACAAAGTTATAAGACCCTTTATGAGTGTATCTAGAAAAAGTGAGCTAAAGAATCTGCACAATTATTGCGCCTGTCAAGGGAATCATTCGGTAGGCTGGGCATTGCCCACGAGGTGGTTTACGGTCAGGGGTTCTAAGGGGGGGGTAGAAAGAGGTGCTTGTACGTCACTCATTTTCGCGCTCATAGAGCGTCCATTCACAATTTTTTTTGTATTTTTGGCCAGCTGCCCGGCCATCCGTCACCTCCACGTTCAGCTTTCAGCTTCGCCTGCTCCCGAGTCGCCATCTCTTTGCGGATTCTTTAAATACCCTGCACGCAAAGACATGTGGGGTATATTGAGCTACATAGTTCATAACCCAAAATTTGGTATTAATTAATGAGCTGCTCATAATTCTAGCTTCATTATCTTTAAAGTATTTAGTTCAAACAAGCTTTAACTTTTTCTCTATTATTTTTTACAGGGTATTAGCTGAGCATATAACAATGCAATACTAATTCCTGTGTAACATTTCCTTTCTTTTTTTTTATTTTTTTGTAGATGTTCTGGTTTTATTTTGTTCTGTTTTATGCTGATTACATCGCTGACTCGGGGCGTCCAGTGTCTGTAATTATTTTTGCCTGCATTCGGATTCGGAATCGCAATCGCATTCACAGTGCGACTCTGCGGAGACCTTCATTATGCATATAATGTAATTAAAAAAAGAAGAAAAAAAGAAGAAGTCGACTGGACTCCAGTCCACTACCGGGTGGTCCTAGATACCACTACAGCTTCAGATAAAAAAAAAATCTAAAAAAAAACTGCGGTTTTTTAATGCTTCGCCTGTTATTAAAAAGAGTTTCAACTGAAGTGACTGACTCTGTTTGGAAAGCATTTAAGTAGCAAAGAGTGTGAATCAGCTTGAAAATAAAACTAGATAAGATTAGCTTTTTTTTATTGAAGTTTTAAATTTCTTTTAAAAGTCAGAAATTCTATATAGTTCTATTTGTTAACTTTAATAACACAAATTGAAAGAAAGAGTGGAATAATATAGCATAATTAAACTTAATTTATATTATATTAATTTAAGTTTAGCATAGCAGAATTGTCTGATTTTTCTAACTTTATTTATATAAAATTGAACCGAACTAGACATATTGCTTTGGTTCAGGTGAAGGCTCAGTTAGGCTGAAACCTGGTTCGGTTCTTGGTTGGGTTTAATTTAAAAAAATAATCGAATATCCGGATTTGAATTAATTTGAATTAATAAAATAATAATAATAATGAAAATAAAGAAGAAGAAGAAGAAGATTAAGCTTGAAACTACAATGAAACTAATTGTGATTGAACTTAATAAAGCTTTAAAGCTGTTCATAATTTAACTAATATTTCACTCCAATTTATATGCCCAAAATAAATAAATAGCAGACTTCGTTTCAGCTAAACTTTCTTAAAAGTTCTTCCAGCATCTTTAAATTTCATCAGAAAATAAAACCAACTTTTGAAGCTCATAAAATCTACATTTAAATTTAATATTGATTATAATGGAGGGCAATTTATTGCAGTACCTATGAGAATTACGAGCTGAAATACTACCTAGGCGAGCCACTAAGACAAATTGATAATGATAATCATAATGTTTATGATGATGATGATGATGATGTTGCGGTGTCTCCGAGACCTTTGAAATCTGTTGAGATTGCATTAAATCACTCATACGCTCTGTATGACACAAGGCAGGAAATTTTTCATATTTTTTTTTTCAAGAAGCAGCTCGGGGCATAGCTTGAAATTTGGGTTGTTTTTTTCCTCTGATTTGTTGTTGTTATTTGTATGTTTTGCGGGGACTACGTGATGTTAGACTTGTAGCTTACAAGCGGACGGAATTTCGGTAGCTGGGACAGTGGGACAGCCGCCGTCGCAGCCGCCGCAGCCAAAATTCCCCAAAGAGATTTTTACCGAGCAACGCAAATTATGCTAAAATTGTTGAAATTATTCGGTTCTACGAATTGTTCACGTGTGAGCTTTGTGTTGTTTTTTCTCTGCTTTTTTTCTGATGCTAAGTTGAGTCACTTTGTTTTTTTTTGCTGAAAACGTAAATATGTAAATTCTGGTAACTGAATTAAGTAATTGAGAAGTTCCAGCAATTTCGAGAGCTTTCCGCAGACTCAAACAATAGATTTTCAAGCCGAAATTGAGGCGTGAATTATTGAATTATATCATCCTAGACTTAAACTGAAACTTTTAGATTTTATTAAAATATGAGAATATATTGAATTCAATTGGAAATTTCAGCAATTATTAAAGTGGCTAATTACTGAAAGTTGGTGGAAGTTGGTTAAAATTTTATGGAATTTTTAGCCAATCAAATTCAAATAATTTTCAAAGTTCTAACTTAAAAATCTTTTGAAAAAGTCTCCGCCAAGATCCGGAAATCGAGCGGTCAAAAGCTTTGTGGGAAGGGTGACTCAAGCTTAAAGCTCTACATAACAATCTAAGCTGTATGTGTTCCAGCTTGTGTTAAAAGCTGCGAAAACGAGCAAGGAAAAGATTGTTAAGCTCTTCTTTTTTTTGTTAATGACTCTTAAATTAATTTGAGCTTTTATTAAATTTTATAAGACTTGAAAAAAGCCCACAATATTTGAGCAGCTCAAGCAACAATGCAATAATGTTGAATGCCCGTTTTAATGAGTTCTTTTTTACATAAAAGCAACCAATTTTGCCCCCAATGAAAACAAACAAACATGTTGTCCATGTTGCCAGTCTCAATTAACTGCGAACGAGTGAGAGTAAACAACAGCAGCAACAGCAACAGCAAAAAGCACCAGCAACTGCAACTGCAACTGCAACAGCAGCAACAACATTTTTTCAAATTATGACAGGCAGTTGGCTGACAATGACAACAACAACAGTTGCAAATGAAAACGTCGAACAAGCGCAATAAAAATGTAAAACAAAATGGACAGCAGCAACATGATGAACAACAACAGCAGCAGCAACAACAACCAAAAGAACAACAACTGTAATGACCACAACGTCAACGTTGGGAAAACTGCGCGAAAATGTGAATGACGAGCACAACAACAGCAGCAGCAACAGCAACAACAGCAGCAACAACAGCAGCAACAACAGCAGCAGCAACAGCAGCAGCAACCACAAGAAACAGTAGCTGCAATAATACATTTTTATTTTAATGCATTTTCAGCTGCTGCTTACTGCTTTTATACCCTGCACAAAAGAGAATAATGTACGTATGATAAACGTTTTCCTAGCGTCAACTGCTCCGTTTTTCCGGCTAGGCTCAGCTGAAAAATACCCTATAAACAAATGAATTTTAAAAGATTGGTTTAAAATAGAGACTATGAAAAGCTTAAGAAAAACTATTTCCGACTATTTCAGCTAAAAAATACCCTGGAAACATATGTATTCTATAAAAGTATTTAAGTAATTTAGAGTCTAAAAGGCTACAAAAAAAGAAGCTTTTTCTGAGCTAAAAATAACCTATATAAAGAACGGTTTAAAATATAGTCTATAAACTTGAAAAAAAGATCTTTTAAATTTTTTAGATATTGGCTATAAAAAAAAATCATGTCGGCAGTCTTATCTTATGGCAACTTTTTTAATATTCATGATACTTTTTTTCTTAGTGTATTTAATACTGGCAAAAAGTATAAAAGCTCAGAGCAAAAACAAATCAAAGAGAAGTAAAAAACAATGTTAAAAAAAATGTTGCAACTTTTCTTTAAATTTTTTTAAATATGTAATTTTTAGAAAGAGAATACCATGGTTTTTGGTAATAATACTTTTCCGAAATTAAAAATGTTTATGCCAAAACAGAGAACTGTTGCCAGAAAAAAAACAGCTAACTGAGCATCTCTAGTAGTCTGGCAACTCTATAAAAATCACTCTCAGAAATAGTTCTCTCTTTATTTTTCTTTTCTAGGCTTCCTTTGTAATAAAACTTTATACTTAAAAAACAAGTATTTATAATTTAATTTAATAAATTTTAAATAAAATATATTAAATTTTATACATACTCGTATAGATAATTTTGGAATATTTCATACTTATCCATTTTATGAATGCTTCTACAAATGATTCACTTTTCGACTTCCTCAATCAAATATCCTTGACATTATTTTTTGCAAATATCAACACAAGTTTTTTTTGGAATACTCGGAATACTTCGGCATGGAATTTGTATGACTTATCTGTCAGGTGTTGACTCACAAATGGTATTCGTAATGACAATATTCATTATATGCGGGTTAGCTACGATACCAAAAAGAAAAAAAACTACCATGCTAGAGATACGTTTTATTGATAACTGTTTTACGCTTTTTTGGTTAGTTTAATACCTTTTGTGGGTGACTAATTAAATGGGCCAAAAGGTTGGGTTTTTCCCAAGACCAAGCGATACTTCTTTCAGGTAAATGGCAGGTAGATTATAAGAGTTTGAACCCATAAATTATAAGGAAGTATCACAGGAAAATAGATCAAAGAGTTCCATTTCTTGAAAGTTCTAGTTAACCAAGTTTGGAAAACAGTATTAATAATATAGAGGCGTTTGGTATTCTAAGACTAAAATCTTTCTTAATTTTAAACAAAATTTTGGGACTTTTTTTCTAGGCTTTGCTTTATTAAGCTTAAACTTTATTGTTAAGATGGTAATTTTCTAAAATATTTAAATTCTTAGTCTAAAAAAAGACGCAAGTTTTTAGTATTACAAAGTTGGCTTGATAAATGTTGTTTTAATGCAAACTTGGCTTATTTAAACAAAAGATTAGAATATTGAAATGTAGACAAGACTTTCAGGTAGATAAAGATACAATAAAGTATTTGTTGAATGGGGTTTCCCTTAGATTTAAACAATTCTATATTATATTACTATATTGAAATAAAGTCAAGACTTCTAGAAAGATAACTTTGTTGAGTGGTATTTATTCCATAGACTTTTCTCTTAGTTTTAATTTTTGATATTTTATTACTATATTGAAACATACTCAAGAAGATAAATTTCCTGAGTGTATTTCTTAGTATTAATCAATTCTATGGCGAATAGTGCTAGAGACATATGCACTTAACCTCCAAAAGTTTGCAGTTTCTATCATTTTTTTTTATTATTATTATTTGTACTATTCGTAATTTAGTTGTTGTGCGGATTTTCGAGTGTTTCCTTAGCTGTCTGTCTGTTGGCTCTCCAGCTGACTGCCTGACTGACACTCGTAATACACGCACAAACATGCATGCATACATACATACATACATATACACATACATACATATATATGTCTGTTTCTATGCAAGTCTGGCCGCTAAATAAAAAGCTGAGCTAACTAAGCTTCCACTTCCCCGCTGCTCTGCTATGTTTTTGCAGCTGCTCTGCGCTTCGCTTCGCTCCTCTCCCCTCCTATGCTCTGCTCTGTGCTTCTCTGCCTCTGCTCTCCCCCCTCCCTCCCCCTTTCCAACTACTTTGAGTGCGTCTGGTTCACCTCATTTGCTCAGCTGTTTGCCGTTAGTTGTTGCTGGTGCTGTTGTTGTAAGCCTGCATTTTAGCAACTAATTGTCTGAATATAAAACATATGCTTATTCTCTCTCCCTCTCTCTCGGCGTCGCCCTCTCTCTTCCCCTCGCTATCCCTCTCTCTCTCTGCCTCTCTGCTTCTCGCTCAATTTGTTGCTACAAATAATAATAAAGTGGGTCATGGATGAAAGAAAAAGCGTTTTATAAAGTGGGTCATGAATTTTGTTTCACTCACGTTCAAGTGTATTTCGATTGTCTCTCGTTGTTTTTGTTTTTCTTGTTGTTGTTTTTGTCTTTTTTTCGCTGATTTTTATATATTTTTTTTAATATTTTTTTTGCAAAAAAAACATTTATTTGTATAATTTGTCGCATGATTCATTTGTTTGCTTTTTTTTGTATTAGTTTTTGAGGCTGGTTAAGTGAGCAATTAAATTAAAGCTGATTTTTTCTTCTTCTAAAATTCAATTTATATTTTTTTTATTAATGAAATTAAATTTTTAATAATTAAATTGATATTTTTTAGTAGTTGTAAATAGCCAAATATTTTTTATATTTACCAGTTTTTATTTACTTCAAATAATAACTTGGTTTTTTTATGCTGATTAATTTTTATGTTTTATTTTAATGACCCAATTTAAGTGGAAAAATGTAAGCAATTAAATATTTTATTTATAAGAAATAAACAATCTAACTTTAAAAATTGTTTGAAAAATAATTTCAGTTTTATTTACTACTTTTTAATTAATTTTATAGCCAATAAAATCGCAATTTAACTTAATATATTTAATTATTTTTCGACTTTAAGCCGCAAACAATTTGTTAATTTTCAAAGAAAAAAAACGATAAAAAAAATCACAATTAATTTTTCAAAGATTTTTAAAAATTTCTTAGTTTAGAAAAAATATTTAATACTTTCACTTGTTTATTAGAAAAGAAATACATTTAAAGCTATCAATGTATTTAAAATATTATTAAAAAACAGTTTTATATATATTGAAATAATTGCTCTTTTGGTCCTACCAAAGTTCAATCAGTTTTTTCTATTCTGTTTTGGGTTATTAAATTGGAATAAATTAACAAAAAAATATATCAAATGTTATTCAAAGTGTCCTTTTGTCTCATAAATAATTGGCTTAATTTTAGTACAGTTTTTAGTTATTTTCCGCTGACTTTTACTGCTAATTAGCGTAAATTTGCCATAATTTTAATGCACTTAATTTAATTACAGTTCTTCGTTTAATAACTTGTTTAATAAACTATTTATGCACTTTTTTAATAAGCTTATTTTTTAATTACCTCAAAACGAATCAGTTTCCATTGGGCGTCTCAATTAATGGACTTTGATTTATGTTTTCGCATAAATTAATACTTATTATTTGAGTTTTGCCAATTTAATTGCAGAGGGAAAAACGTGGTGAAAAGAGCGGGTAAAGAGTGGTAGAAAGAAGAGAAAGGGGAAGAGGGAGAGGAGAGAAATGGTTTTTTTTTTTTGCTACACTTTCACTGACTAATTGCCAGACCATGCGTTGACAGTTTTCACTTTTCATTTAGCGCAAAATTTATATATATATAAAAAAAAATAATAAATAAAAAATAAATAAAAAAAGTAAATATAAATATTAACAAATGGTTGGAAATTTGCTAAAAGCAATTGGGAGAAAATGCGCTGAATAAAGACTTAATATAATATTTTAAGAGCGTTTAATAAATTTAAATAATTCCTAAATTATACTTTAAAGTTCCAATAAAAACTGCATATTTATTATAAACACATTAATTAATAATAATTGTCTTAGCTAAGCTTTTAAACAAGCTACTTACAATAAAAGCACCCAGTTAAAAAAATCGTTTAGACCTTTAGTTAATATGATTAACATGTTAATTATTCGTTTAGTTAAAATATCATGTTGTATCTGAGCTATTCAATAGTTACTCATTATCATCATCTGTAATTGGTCATTATCTGGTGCAAGTGTAAGCGGTCTGAGGTAGTGACAGTGAGATACCCTAGAAAATGCACCGAAATTGCATGTATGTACCTTAGAGATTAAACTTATTATTGGTATTAACTCTAAGATACCCTGGAACACATATTTTCTAGAGAATATTCTAAGGCACCAAATAAAAATACAACAAAAATCCTAATCTAATCTTTGGAGATTAAAATTTATATTGAACTCCCAAAATACGCCGGAAAGTATGTTTTTTTATAGAATACTTCTGAAGTAAGTTTAGAGATAAATTTTTAAAACGTTTCTGTATTTATTTTTTCTGAAAAAGTAAGGCAGATTATGAAAATTTTTATGTGGTTCCATATATAATCCATTCGATTGAATGAACAATTTTACACATAAAAAATGAAATCAACTTTTCTCCATTCGTTTTGAATGTTCGGAAGAAATGGAGTATTTATTTCTGAGCCTCCCCAATTGTAAAACGTCTTAGATCATCCACATCAGATGTAGAAAAATGTACAGTTGCTAGTGGATGCACCAAAGAATGAGAGGTTTTCATGTACTTTAGTAACTGGATGCTACAGGGTATTGCCAAGTTCTGTAACGCCTACAAAAGCCGCTATAAGAAACAATGTAATAGACAAACAGGGTCGTTCTCTTTCCGGCATCTATCGCTCAGTTTCTCTCTCTATCTGTCTGTTTATCTCGCTCTCTTTATATACAGTGTGACATTGTATAACCGGCCCCAGAAATCCACCTGCTGACAAAACTGCACTTTGCCTAGTTTTTTGCTGTTGTTGTTGTTGTTGTTGTTGTTGTTGCTGTTTTTGCTGTTGTTTTTGTAGATATAGCGAAATAATGTCAGTGGGTCAGAGTCGATTTAGCATTTTGCGGCAGTTTTGCTGTTGTTTTTGTTTTTGTTGTTGTTGTTGTTTATTTCATATTGTTGCTTTAGCTATGGCTAAAAAGACGACTGAGAAACAGCTGTTTTTTGTATGGAACTGCTGGGAATATGGTCACACTGAACAAACTAAGCTGCTGTTTAGCCACTTTAACTAGGCTAAGGCTAACTTAAAGAGCTGGCCAGAAAGAGAGAGAGAGAGAGAGGTGATAGCGATTATAGAAATTAAAGTATTACTATTCTTACAATAATCCCATAATCTGAACAAATTTTATATCAGTTTGTATACCCTGTACCCCAGAATATATATTCCTGATCAAGTTCAACATCCAAGTCTATTTCCTATAATACAGAAATTTGAAGGAGTCGTCTTCGACTCCATAAAGTATATATATTATTGATCATGTCCGTCTGCTCGTCTGTTTCTATACAAACTAGTTTCTCAGCTTTTGAGCTGGGAGGATGAAGTCGAACCTGGCGGATCGGACAACTATATCATATAGTTGCCATAGGAACAGTCGCTTCAAAATTTATTAAAGGGAAAAGTATAATTTTTTTAAGGTATCTTAATAAAATAATGCAAGTTAGATGAGAGGAGAATTTTTTTTTCAAAAATCATTGTGGAAATCTTTAGGATCGTACTACTATATCTTATAGCTGCCTTAGGAACAGTCGCCTCAAAAGTTGTTGTATAGAAATCTTCTCAAATTTTCTTTAAGAAATTTACAAGTTAGATGAAAGATAATGTTTTTCTAAACTAAAAACTATCAAGATCGCTGTACTATATCATATAGCTTCCATAGGAACAATTCAGTTGGCTAGGCTATATAATTGCTATAAACTTATGAAATGTTTTCAATATAAAAAATGGAAATTTTCAGAACATTTTCTAATTTATATTTAAGGATTGTCCGAATCGAAGGTGTTAGATTAACGATTATATATACGATAAATATATATATATATATATATATATATATATATATATATATTTTCCCGCATAATCTGACCATTTGCATACAAATTATGACAATATTTTTCTTCAGTTTTTTTTGTTTTTTTTTGAAGATTGCTTAACAATTTGAACAATTAAATTTTTGAAATTTACATTTGTTTTCTCAATGATAAACGCACTGCAAAAATGTAATTTATGAGTAAATAAATTTTATAAGCTAACCTTCAAAATGTTGTTGTTGTTTTTATTAATTTTTGTTGCTGTGCAGTTTTGCATTATTTTTGTTGTTTGTTTTGTTTACAAGTCGTAAAGGTGACGACGACTAGAGTAAACGTGCGATATTTTATATATATAAAATAATATATATATATATTTTTTTTTTTTTGATATTTCACAGATTGTTTTCCATGTGTTTTTATAGCCCGCTTTTTCAATGGAAAGTTTATGGCATTACTCACCTATAAAGAAAGAAGAAGAAAAAGAGAGAGTAAGTAAAATTGTTGGATCAGGTGCAAGAAAACAAAATTTAATTTAAATAAATGTAATTTATGAAAATTGTGCACTTTCATTGAACGATTTGCATTTAAAATTTTCATTTGAATTAATTTTTTATTTATAGAAATTAATATTATTCCTTTTAAAATGGAGCCTGCAGAGCAATTTCCCACCTAACCCGCTTGATCCCGGTTTTCCGATTATATTTCTAAATTGAACTGAACCTTGAGCCGAAACGAATTTCCAAAAATATTGATGGTGATGAAAAATGGTTTTTCAATCATATTTTTATGATTTTTGTTTTCTTGATTAATCACTTTTTGATAAAACATTGATTAACGCAGAATAATCGATAATATCGATACTTAATCGATACTTCACTATATAGTAATGTATAAACTAGCTTTAATTATTAATTAATTAACCAAAATTAGAATAGTTTTTAGGGCAACTGCCAGTCGATTCCATTAATAATATCAATTATTTATTTCTATTTCCATTTCCTGTAAGACAAATACTTTGACGAGTACTCGTATCCTTCAGCTTTTGTTTGCGTGCCTCGTTTCTATTCTTTTTCCGATTCGATGTTCAATATTGTGTTTCAGGCTAAGCCTCATAGTCTGCACACGGTTAGGCCTAAGTCTACGCCTTTTTTTTCTCTCTCTCTCTTTTGTTTTGTTTGGTTTTTTTTCTTGTTGGTTCAGTTTGCTTTCGGTTCGGTTCGGTTAGGCTCTGTTCTGTTCAGTTTAGTTCAGTTCAGTTCAGTTTTTTTTTTTTTCAGTTTTTCTCTGTTTCTGTCTGTGATTTTTCTACCGGATTACAATTGTTTACACACACCGCTGCACATTGTCACAGTTTCCACAGTTGCCACGGCGGTTGCAATTGTTGTCAGTGGGCCCCTTCCCTTCCCTGCCCGCCTGCCATGCCCATGGCATATCCTTTTAAGCCCCCCCACACACACACACACACACACACAGAGAGGGGCAGATGTAATTGTGCGTCTTCATGTGTGCAACTCCTGTTGGCTACCTTCATTTTATATACCCTTTTGCAGGGTATTTGAGTTTTGTCATTAAGATACAGGATATATATTTTTCATCAGAACTCAGGATAATTTGATTGAACCATTTTTTAAGTCTTCTGGTTCGGTTAATAATATTTAGTTTAAATATTTCTTTATTATATTTACTCTTTTAATTGGAAGGGTACTTTTGTAAAGGACCTTTTATTCTCGAAAGTAGAATGAGTATTTTAAGGCCCCTAAATATTTTCTTTAACTCAGAGTAAAATTCAATAAAAAAATCTTGACTCTAGATCAATACTCTGAAAAACAAGTAGGGTATTTAACTCTTCGGCTTGCTGCAGATAATATTTAAATTTTTTTTTCTGTTTGCTCAAAGTATAAGTTTACAACGAGCGCTTTGCATATATCCTGCTTCTGTGTGTGTGTGCGTGTGTGTCTGCCACTTTGTCTAACATTTCACTTTATATTCCACCTTGCACTCCTTCCCCTTTCCCCCTTTAACTACCCAGTAACCAGCGCAATTGCCCAGCATTTTGTATGCTTTTCACTTTACATTTGCCAGTCAGTTTTTTTTTTCCTTTATTTTTTGCCCTCGCATCGTTCGTATTTTTCCAGAGTTTTTCCAATTTTCCGCTCATGTGGCTTCCTGCTATGCGAGTAGTCAGTTGTTTGCCTTGTTGACCGATATGAGAGAGAGGGAGAGTGGGAGAGAGTGTGGGAGTTACAAGGGAAATTACGCGGGGTAAAGGGAGCTTTCCCGATTATCAGTTAAGCTGCAAAAAACTATTCGTACAATTTTTTTTATTGCTTTCTTGGACAATTGAATGACAGGTGCAATGGACAGACAATGCCAGCGATTAAATCAATAAACTTCTGATACTTTTTCGTTTATATTGAATATGAATTTATATACGAAACTTCCAACAGTTTAACCGAAGAAGTTAAAGTTGGGTTAAAGGTCAATTGCCGAACTTTGGGGAATAATTTAGAAGAGGTCCCAGAACTTAGTAACATTAAGATAGTAAATTATGGTTAAGCGCTTCACTAATCTATTTATTTTCTTTCTAACAATTTTTTTTGGTTGGGCTTATAATATAGCTGAAATAAACTAGATATATGTAGAGTATCCAGGCAACCACATACCAAATTTAGTATATCTAGCTCTTATAGTCTCTGAGATCGGATGGACTGCGGGACTTGGCTAGAACATGGAAGGTATAAATGATTAAAAATCCCCCTTTTAATTTATATATATATATATAGACGCTAAAAATAACCATAGAAGCCAATTTTATTATTATTGTTTGGCCTACATGATCTATTGGGTACCTTTCTGATCTTAAAGCTTGTTTAAGGGTCCTTTATATAAAGAGAAATATTTCTTATACCCAATATGAAATTATATTTTTCTTTGATGTTCTCTAAAAAGCTTATAAATTTGACTTTAATGAAAGTATTTTTTTAGTTCTAAGTACAATTTTTTAAATTTTGATATCTGAATAACTTAGAAGATTATTTGTCGATCTTTTATTAAAAGAATTTCTAAAATTTTAGTAATATTTTTCCGCTTTTTTTAGACGAAAATACTTCAGAAAACTTTTAACTAGAAGGCTTAAAGGAAAACGAAAAAAATTGGTTTTCCATTTATATAGAAGCAACAAGTAGCAGAATTTTTGACCTAACCTAACTTTTGGTATATATTTTAAAAGTAATCCGGGACCAAATCCATATAAAATTCTGTCGTCTTCCTGTGCAAACAGTTTGAAAAGCACTGAAAGAAATGTCGTCTCGTTTTTGCCAATTGATTCTGCTGTTTGTCATTTTCTTCTTTTTGTGTTTTTGTTTATTTCTCATGCAAATTTAATTAAATGGATGTTTTTTCCATTGCTGTTTTGTTTATTGAGAGAGGAGGGAGGGAACGGGAGGGGAGGGGGGAGGGGGGTAGAGAGGGGCATGTTAATTAACTTGAGCAGCCAAAGCAGAATGGAAACTTAACGAAGGGTCAGCCAAAAGGCAAAAGGGTTGATCAGTTGGTTGAACTTAAACACTGCACACATAATAAAATTAAAATAAAATAAAATGAAAATGGAATAAAACTCAATTAAATTATGTTTGTTATTTCTCTATTGGAGATTTCGAAACAGAAAGCTTTTTCGTTATAGTAAAACTCTTTAGCTTTCGGTCAAAAGATTCTGAAGTATCAAATAATATTCGTAAAGAGAAAAAAAGCAAAGGAATAAGAAGAATCAAGAATTATATTAGAAGAATATCCTATTAATAAAAATAAAATAAATTGATCCCGTATTTCCGAAACTCTTGAATCAAGCCGGGAAATCTGAATTTTATCCTGTTTCTATGTTTCTTAAAAGCAGCCCCAAAGTTAACCCTGATTTTTCATTCAATTCTCTGAAGCTTTTAATTTAAGAACGCCACAAGCTTACTTTGATCCTGATTCGTGCTTTATTTAAGCACGAAATCAAGAAGGATTCATCAAGACTAACTATCGTTTTTTCACACAGATGGATTCAAGCAAGGTAAGCCACCTCCTGCGATTTCTAGGGTATTGCAGACCTAGGTACTTGTTTGGTACACCTGCCTGCCTTTCATTGGAACACCCTGTATCTTTTATATACTTTAATTTTTTTTTTTTTTTTTTAGTTAGAGCTCGGTCTGCTTTCGTTGTCGACACGTCTGTCAATGGTAATTCGATATTATGCCGCTTCGCTTTAAATATTCTCTTTGCTCTGCTGCTCTCTCTCTCTCTGTCTCTCTTTTTCTGTGTGTAGCTGCCAAATTAATTACAGAGCGCTGCACCAAACGGATGAGCGGAGCGGTCTGATGGTGGTTTTTTCTTTCGTACCAGTTCTGGTACCGGTAATACTCTGCACCGGTTCGGTGCGGGGTGCGGAACGGTATAGCGTGTAGTTCAAACAAACGCAATGGCTGAGATTTTTGCAGCACAAAAGCCACAGCAACAGCCACAGCCACAGCCCAAAAGCCAGTGGCAGTAATACACTGAGCGAAAATAAATACTAAGAATGGTAATTTTAATTAGTACTAAAAAATCTGCCACAATAAAATTTGAGTTTTATGGATTTTATAAATTACTTTTAAATAATAAATAATTCAAATGGAATAATTAAGCATTTTTGCCAATTATAAAATAAATATAAGTATTTTTCTGAGTGTACAAAACGTAGGTTGAGCTTTTCAAAAAGAGAAGCAGAGGCGGCAACAAGCAACGCCCTGTTGCTGTTGCCGGGTTGCCAGTCTAAAAAGGAAAGCAAGAAGGGCGAACGCGGAGGTAGAAGGAGGTAAAAAGACAAGGGAAAGGAAAGGAAAAGGACGAGGAAACAGAAACAGAAACAGACAAAACAACTTTAAACCGGCTCCGGCATTTTTTAAACTTGATTTGGCAAAAAAAATAAAAAAAACAGCGGCAAGTTCTCGGTTCTCGGTTCTGTTCTGCATTTCTTATACTGCTCGTATTTTAGTTGTAGGTTTGTAGGTCTCTCAACGAGTATTACGGTGCTCTGTAATGTTGTTGTTGTTGTTGTAGTTGTTGTTCTTCTACCTTCTTCTATATGCAGCTGCAACGTCCTTTGTCTCAGTCAGCTTTTGTCTGCCTCTTAAAGGTTGTCGATCACGAGGCGATGACAATTGAAAGGAATGGGAATGGCACTGGGAATTGTGTGTGGTTGGAAAGACTTGAATGATTTACGACTGGAAGCCTAAGAAAATACATATTTCGTAATCCTACGTATAAAATAATAAAAGTTTTCTTTAATCCAATAAAGGGGCCAACTTAAACGAGTATTTTGAAAGGAAAGTTTCCTTATTAGAAGCATTTTGAAGTTATAGAGGAGCCTAAGATTAAGTGTATTATAATTCAGTATTTTTTTTCTACTCTAGTTCATTATTTAATCCACAGTACAGTCTTAAGTACAGGATACCTCAGTATTATATTAGAAGAAGTAATATTAATATATTATAAATATAAATTATTTTAATCCAAAGACACGAGTATAAATCTCAATTTGGGGAAAAGAATCTATATCATTTTATTCTAAAAATGAAAAAATTTGATTCATCTGAAGCCACCAAAAATAGTCTCTATAAAAAGCTGTTTAATTTTCACAATACATTTCAAAATCTCATAGAAATTGAAGCATTTTTTACATGAGAGTACTTTGAACAGATATGTTGTAATTGATACTTCAGAACCTGTTTAAAAATCCTTAAAAAATTTTATAATTATTACAAAAGAAACGTCTTAAATTTTCGGATAAAATAGTGGATAAAATAGTGTTGACGAACTTGAATGCCCTAGAACTGATTTATGTCTTTAATATAATAAAATATTACAATTAAATAAGCAAACGGATTGAATTACAATCGATAAATAGTTTTTAGATTATTTTTTCCATACTTGGGCACTTAATTGAATTATAATTATAAGCGAAAATACTGTGAAACTTTCAGAGATTATTTCTGGTTTTATTCGAGCAAAATCACAGCCACAATTTGAGCGCATTAAATGTAAGAACGTAATTTGCCTTCTGTAATCGCTGAATTAACGACTAAGCGAACCCACGCGACTCTAAGAACTTTAACCACCCACCAGGAACCAGCAGAGACCACCTTACCGCCTCCCTTCGCAGCTCATTACAAAAGTCAGCCGTCATCATAATTTTTTATTAGTGTGCGTGCTGCCTTTGTGTAAAAGCGTATCGAAAGCTCAGCTCAGCTAAGCTCAGTTATTCGAGCTTGTTCTTTGCCGTTGATTCCGCTCTTTTGTTTTTTCTTCTTTTTTCTTATTCTTTTACAACGAAACTTGAAATTTAATGCGCAGTAAATTACGCAATTTTATGCTTCGTTAAATACGCTGCTTGAATTTTTTCTTTCTTTTTCTTTTTGGTATACCCTTTGTGAAGGGTATTATTATTTTGTCACGGAGAGAGACCATTGGAGGAGGATTACAAGACTCCAAGACAAGACCTATCAATATATAAATCAGGATAAAGCCTTTTCGAAGGTATTAGACTGGTGTAACATAGGAAATATTGGTCTAAAATGAGGATATTGTACGGAAAACTTTTAATTATTCAAGAAATTTTCATAATTATTCATTATGCTGCCCAATAAATAGTGTAAATCAGATTAATATATCAAAAACTATAATATAAAAATAAACTTTGAAAATCACCCTTTTCTTAAAACTATTTTTATTCTCTTTCATAGGTTATATCTAATACAAATCAGATCCCTATAAACGTTAAGCAAGAACATAGCTTACAGGGGTATTTCAATTCTTTCTTTCTTGTTTTCTTTGTCTTTGCTTATTTTTCCCTATTTGTTTTAATAAGAACTCACTGAAGAAAGCAAACAAAAGAGAAGAATGACATTTTTGACAGGCACTGCATTAATTACGCTTTGAGCTGCTCAATCATGCAGCTACCCCAGTAAGAACTTCAAAGCTCTCTGCCCGCCCTACCGTTTTTTGTCGTCTCCTCTCTCTCCTCCCTTCTTCTAAGTCTCTTTTTGCCTGAGGTCCTACCCCAATGTAACAGCAGTCGACGCATAATGCAACGGTTAACATTGCCGCAGGGCAGCTGCAGTTGCAGCAGCCAACTCGACGACCAACAACAACAACAACACAAAAAAAGACTTGCATAACAAATTCTTAATTGTGCAACAGACTCTCTTCTCTCTCTCACTCGCTCGCTCGCTCGCTCTCTCTCTCCCTCTTTCTCCTTCTTTGTGCTGCTTCTTTGCCCTGCAGCCACATTGCGGAAATATGTCAACTCTCTTGTTGTTGTTGTTGTTGTTGTAGCTTTTACTGCAGCTTCTGTTGTTTTGAAGTTGAAGTTTGCATCTTCTTTCCTTGGGTTAGGTGAGGTTATGTTCACACACAACACACACACATATGCACACACGCGCACACACACACATGCACATAAAAGCATGTCACGCATAGCGTAATTCCATGTGACGTAAATGCAAAAATATGTTAAAACTGACGCAGATTAAAAGCTGTTGTTGTTTCTGTTGCTGTTGTTGTTGTTGTTGCTGCACTCTCTTTAAGTACAGTCAGCTGAAGTTGTTTTCTTTTTTTCGATTTTTAGTGCAGTGTTGTAAAAGTTTTTAGAGTAGTGCAAAACTTGACGAAACTTAAGGGAACCGACTACTGTACTTTTTTGAAAGAGAGATAAAAAACAATATATTATAAGATTTATGAAGGAAGAAGCATTAATAATACTAGTTAAAAAATACCCGTTTCACTAGAAAAAAGTTCAGAAATATTGGAATAGTTTTAAACACAGTTCTACTGCAACTAAAGATCTTTTATTTTAGTGTAATTCTCAATAAATAATATTAAAATAAGTGAGGTTAAAAATGCGCAACTATACATAAAACACAAGTAGTTTCTTTGAGCATAAAAAAACACCTGAAACCCAAGAAAACTGAACGAAATAACCACAACTTAATGTTAACACTCGAATGCCATAAAAGAGATAAATCAAAAACTTAACGAAGCTCAACGAAAAGCCACCCATTAGGCAAAACCACAAAATGTGCGGGCAAATTACTCACAGGCAACGAGAGAGAGAGAGAGAGAGAGGAGAGACGACCATTCATTAATCTAAACACGAATCAGAAGCCCCACAAAATCATTTGACAGACAATATAATATATATATATATATATAAAAAACTGAACGAATGCGGTGTTAAAATTTACAAGAGGCAAACGCCAAAACGCTAAAAACGCCCCAGCCATTATGCAAATTGACTACGAAACGACTTAACTGCATGTAAAAACTTATCGCTCCCATCAAGTAACAGTTTTCGGCCAAAATACTCTCGTAATACTCGTAAACTGGAGTAGCGACAAAGCGTGAGAACCTTTTGGGGGGCCCACAACATAAACAGTTGCCGTTTTTCTAGCCCAACTCTCTGGGAACTACGCAAGGGGAGTGAGTATACTTTGAGAAGCAAGAAAAAATATTACGTTAGGCTTGAGGAATGCTTAAATACCCTACGCACTTTTGATGGAAATATCTAACAGCTAAAAAATAGGTATCCTTCTGTGTTTAAAAAATAAGCAATAAAAATTGTTAGAGAAAATAGAATCGAAAGAGGTAAAAAACATTCACTTCAAATAAATTTGAAAAAAAGGATGGAATTCAATTTTAATTTATTATTTAAGAGTTGCATTCCACTGGCCTGAATATAAATATATACCTTCAAAATTTAAATCTAACTCATTTAAATATTATAAATAAAATATGAAAATTTTAGTTACAACTACGATTTAAAACCAGTAGAAAGGATATTGTTTGCAGCATATGATATAGTCTTTCGATCCTTAATAAATTGTCTCAGCTGAACGATTTTATTATGAATACACTTGCATATATAGTTTATACTTTAGTTGCACATTTCATAAAGAAATCGTAGTACCTTTTATTAGAGTATAGAAACAATAATAATACCTCGTTGCTTATGGACATGCCGAGTGTGACCGACTCCCGACAATGGAAAATAATCATACGGGCACACACTAATTGCACATAACGTGCATGCTAATTTCCCCCTCTGAAAATACCGCTATCATAATAATGGAAAATAAACATGACATTAAAATAAATACAAGAAAAGACAAAAGAAAACCAATTGAAAATCTGCTATAATAATTTGATGTCATGTGAAATTGCTGAAAACTTAACGGCAGTTCGTAAATTGTGCTCAGCTCTTCAGGTAAGAAAAACAGTAAGAAAAACTTGTTGAAATTAAGTAAATAGACGAATAAACAATGCTTCAAAAGGAATGATTAAAGAAGACTAAAGAAGAAAAAGTCATAAAGCAGCAGGTAAAGTGATAAAGAAAGTGACATGTGAGCTTTTAGAGGAACATTTAGAGATATGAGAATTTTAAGGGAGCTAATTATTGAATTATACATTCTAAATATATAAATTTTAGACATAAGACTAATTACGAAATTTATTAAGGTCCCGTAAGATATCCTATTCATATCCTTTGTCCTATTTTCAAGCACACGAAAAGTTCATAGATGCTACTTCAGCTGAAGTTAGTAAAAAGAGTTTTTTCAGAACAAAAAATAAAAGATTTTTATTTTTGAAAATTCTTATGACAGGATTCATCTAAGATACAGTTTGATTTTTTTATTTATAGAAAAAACAATTTTTTTAAGAGTTTGATTACCATTATCTTTTTAAAAGGATTCATTTAAATTCAGTTTGAATTTTTGTTTATAGAAAAAATAATTTTTTAGAGTTTGATTTTTAAAGATTTTTTTTCTACTTAAAAAAAATGTTGATTTTTTTTTGTATTAGTTTCTGAAAGTTCTCGATACTTCATTTTTCGCTAAGAGTAGTTATCCTCGCGAGAGAGAACTTTTCGCTCTTTCCAAATATATAAATTAAGCAGCAAAAAAAAAACCAAGGACATAAAAACAACTCGCCAAAAACCGCTAAATAAAATAAATATATAAAAAAAAATATAAATTATACATTTAAAAATCTACAGTTTTAACGAAACAATCGCATAAAATTAAAATAAATTGCAAAAATTTAAATTTCAAAGCAAAATAACAGACATTTAGTTTTCGAAGACAGAATATTTTGTGTTCAAACGTCCTTCGTTTTTTTTGCTAACCCAACTTTGAAAGAGCCAAAGATTACCTCTGGTTGAAAGTATACTCTTTGCCGTTGAATAATATTAAAAACTTGGAAAATCAATATAAAAAACAGACTTATTTTTTTCAACGAGCAAAATTTCCAAATAGTAAATTGACAGTTTTTGTTTGTGCAAAAGATTTGCCACTCACAACCTGAGCAAACATTGTATTTGCGTCGGCAGTTTGTACAGTATAAAGTGCATATATTTACACACATACACACATATATATATATATATAGTCGGAGATTCGAAGAATCGTATATAGTAGTAGACCGGGGGCCTTATCACAAAAAACGCAGGCCAACAAGTCTGAAGTCAAGCAAAGGTCTTAGCTATTTTTAAAACGAAGCTTAAAACAAAACAGAAAACAAAATTTCAAGTGCTAATTTTTTTTGTGGAGCAAACAAATATTGAAAGAACGAAAAACTGTACATTATTTATTTATTTATATATATATTTTTACTTTTTAAATGAAAGTATATCATTTCATATGGGATGCGTCATTAGTAGGTAGGAGAGAGAGTTCATTGAACCCGAACCAAACCGAACCGAACCGAGCTGAGGCTTTTAGTTGACTCTATGAGTAATAAACGAGGCCGCTAACTGCCTCATTGGCAAATATTTGCATTTGAGGCACAAAAAAAAAAAAAAAACCCAGAAAAGAACCAAAAATTTTAAATGAAAATCATAAAAAATAAACAAAAATTTTTTGTTGAAACAAAATGCAATAAGGAAATGCGCCTCATATGAAGAAATCTTTTTTATGAGCAGCTTTTTATTACTTTGTGCCGAATATGCACAAATAATTTGTGCACCGATTTATATGTGAGGCAAATATATATATATAAATATTTATATACAAATAGTTATATATATTTACTTTGCCAGCGCTGATAAATTGCTTGAACTCATTCTTAAAGGTTTTTCTTCAGTTATAAACGAGTCCATGCTATGTCCGCCTGTCCGTCCGTCTGTCTGTCTGTCATATTGTGGTCAACATTGGGCTGTAATTAAATTTTTGTAGCTCGTAAAATGTCTGCGGTTAGCGAGAAAGAAGCTAGAATTTCGGTTTTGGGGTACGAACATTTCAAGTGGCCGCATTGCATTTGCTCAGGCTTCTCCTACGAAATGGACCATAAAAAACAGCTAAGAGTATTCCAGCCGAAAGAGCTCGACTAGTCAATGCCCTGTATACCTCTCCTCTTATAATCCTAGAAATTATTCCAATTAAACATCGACAATTCATTTTTTATTATACATTAACTATATATATTTTAGACTTTCTAAAGTAATGAAAAAATTCGATTATTTTTTTAAAAATTTATCGGTTTTTCGTGAAGCATTTTCATTAACTTCTGACTCAAATAAACAATAAATCAATTGGAACCATAAATCATGTTTAATTTATTTGACAATTTCTTTTATATCCTCATCGGTCTGTAACATTCTTTATCCCTATTCTGTCATACTCTATTGAGCAATATTATGTCTACAGGGTATCAATTCATCGGCTGCAAACAACACGAAACAAGCGAATGAGAAAATGGCTCCATAAAAATACTGTACTGCCAAAGAAATGGAGCCAATGAAAATACCCTAAATTTATTGGAATTGCATTAGGTGATTAAATGAGTTAAAGCGTAATACTCTCTCCTGGAAGAGTATAATCTTAGCTCTTAGCTCGAGCAAAGTAAATTAAATGCTGCTATTTGGATTAGCCATAAAAGTTAACCTTTAAATGCAGGCGCCAAATAATAGAAATAAACTTCTAATTAAATTCTCGGAAATTGAAAAAGTAATTTAGAATCTATAAAAAAGTGAACAAAACTTTCAAAAATCTTTAATTTAATTTGATGTCGGAATTAGAATCAATTTAAACGTGAAAGTTCGAATAATTAGTTAAGCTATTAGCAAAAAATTATGCTTTTCGATATGTAAGTTATCGATAAACTCCACATGGTTTGTGGAAAAGAATTAAATGAGACAGTGATACCAGGCGTTACCCGGGAAAGGTTAATATTTAAAGATAAAGTTGATATTTATTTCTATACAAAATCAGGCCCGATATTCCAGCCCAGGAAATTAAGTTTTACATATAGAAATTCTTCTCAAATTTTGATAGTTTTTTTTCCGAAATAATTGCAATTAAATGCGCTGCTTTAATAAATCGAACCTACGTAAAATATCTTTTTCCCACATTTACTTTGGTTAATAAATTGATAAATAAAAGGCCTACCTTGAGTAAACAATTATGTTGACATCCAACAAGTTTTCCCCAATTCGGGAAATGCTATTAAATTGCCATTTTCATCCGAGAAACCACAAATAACAATAGAAACAAAGTTGATTAATCGGTTGTGTAAATATGCCGCACGTATTTCACCCACACAGATTCCAAAGTTGACCCGAAACCCGATTTACTGGGAACTTACAGCAAACAATTTCTTAATGTTTGTCCACCCCCCAAAGACCCCCCCCGAAAAAAAAGAAATGGGCAATTATCGTCGCTTTTGGCTGCTTTTTGGATGACCGCAATTAATTTTCATTACAAGGCAATAAGCAAAATTAAACACGAATCAAGTGGTCCCAAAGAAAGACAAAGAAGAGAACCAAAAAAAAGAGTGGTAGAACGGGAGAGAGAATTACGTGTTGACACTAACAATTTATAAGAATTCTGATTTAGATTTGTCTCTTCCCCCCGCCCCCCTTTTCCCGCCACCTCTGGAAACTTTGACAGACCGCAAAATGACAGCATGAGAAATGCTCATAAGGAAAACTTACGAGCTCGCATATATCACAGAGACTTCAATTTCAGATTGCTTACCTGCAATGGAAGAGGGAAAAACAAATGGAAATTAGTTAAGGCTAAAAAGTTAAATAAACTTCTCATATTTTAATTGAAACATAATTAAGTTTAATATATTAAAAAGCTTAGCAACGATAGAATATAACTCATTTTTTACCCATTCACAGTTAGTTTCTTAATAGTTCTACACTTGAAAAGTGGTTATAATTTTGTTATCAAATGAAGGACGAATTTCTGAGATCCCATAAAGTATTTCCGATCTGAAGAGTCGACTTGTCCATGGCCGTTTTTCCGTCTATCTGTCAGTCCATGCAAACTTGTCTCTCAGCTAAGTAAATACAATTGGAATCATAACCTTCCAGCAAGCACAAATATCGGAGCCAGCTGGATCGGTCAATTATATCTTATAGCTGCCTTAAAAGGTAAAAATCGGCTTAAGAATATGTTGCTTCAAAACTTTTTTGTTTCTTAAAAAAATCTTGAAAAAAAGTAAGAGTTAAATGTGTTTTCTAAGACCAAACAAATATCGGTCTACTATATCATATAACTCCCTTAGGAATAAACGGATTAAAAGTTTTAAAACTTTTTTGTTCTTTAAAATATCTTAATATTATTTACGGAGTAGAAAGAAGAGTGTGACTTTTAAACGGACATTGAAAATTATTTAGATCAGTCGACTATATATTAAAAGAACAATCCCGTTATTTTTTAAATTTTTTGAATACGTTCTGATAACTATTTTGACATGTAAATATTAACCAAGGACAAACCTTGGACCACTTACTTTCAGTACTAAGAAAGTTGAGGAAATTTTATAGAGATGCTTGAAAGTCGGCATAACAAACACGAAACATTTGCAATGTTTGCTTGGAACTTTCCTCACTTCATTTTGTTTGCTATTTGAGATGACTAATTTTTGAAATATTTGTACAAAATTAGCAAAGCGTTCAATGTCTGCAGTTTTGATAAAAATCAAAGAAAAATGTACAAAAAAAAAAGAACACAAAAATATAAATGCCAAAAATAACATATTTCTGCACGCGCTCCACACAAATATAAAATACAAAATACAAAATTCAGTCATTAGTTTAAGGCCAGCAGAGAGAAACACCCACTGAAATACTCATGGATATTTTGAGGTACTCGTTTTGAGTATTCATATACAGCTAAGCAATCATTCAAACCGCTGAGTGGATGAACAGTTCGTCTATCAATGAACGAATGAACGAATCAAACGAATCAAACGAATCAAACGAATGTTTGCCCCTGAAGTGGGTGGAGATTTGTTCAAGTTGATTTTCAATGATTTACTGAGTACTTTTTGTATTTGTTTTCTTTTTCATTTTGGCAATCAGCGAGTCTGAAGACAATTGAGAAAAATACTCACCAAAAGCTGCACAAAATATCATTCAAAATGCAACGCGTCGTATGAGTAATTTTTTGGTTTTGCTCTGTTTTGTTTTGTTTTCTTGTGCGTGGTGAATGGCAAACACAAAGCACAACAAAAAAAAAAATTATTCAATTTCATTTCAAACAAAATTTAAAAATAGATTCAGTCAGTTTTTTTCAGGGTTAAGTAGCCCTGAGCTAATCGACTCTGTCTGTGTGAAAGAGAATTTGAATTTCAGTGTAGTTTTTTATATATGTATTCTTTTTTCTGTAGCAGTTCCTGAATGCTTTTAGATAAAGGCCCATTGATAGAGTGACTTTATCAACGAACTCTTTATATAATAATAAAGGAAACCACTACAAGCTCCATTAAGTCGACTGACCAGTGAAACTTTACAGTGGGAATATTTGATTTAATACGCTGTAAAATACAGTATTTCATAATAATCGTTTGATTCGCTTGGTTTAAAATTATTATTATGAAAATGTTATATTTTTGGAATATTTTTAAACTTAAATAAGAAATAAACTTTACTAAAACTCTCATAGAAACTCTCAAAAATAGAAAACTTCCATTCGAAACATATGGTACTCTTTGAAAGGCGCCAAAAAATCTCTTCCCTCGGTTGTAAAAAATATGTTGCAATGGATCGGCGCTATTGTTTATGGTATTTATAAAAAAATCCCGAAATAAATCTTATATCTTTTTATAGACTACTCTTAAGGAAAAGCAGTCTCAAGTATGAAGTGTAGTGTACCATAAATGCTCAGAGCTGTCAGTAAAGTTACCTCACTTTAAGTCCCATTAAATGGAACTTCAACATGAAAATCCTCAAGTGTCAAACTCGACTCAAGACTGATAGACAGACGGACGGACAGGCGGAGAGACAGACGGGTAGATTCTGGTCACAAGTTGTCCAAGCCGAAGAAGGAGAAGGTAAAAAAAAAAAAAACGAAGAAGGCGACTTATCAGGCAATGCGCTTAACGGTTTACTTCTTGAGAAATCGGCGCTTTGATGCTTGCATAAACTTGTCGCGTCATGCAATCAAATTAGTAATAAAAGAGGCGAGGAAGAGAGCAAAAAGTAAAATGAAGAAATGAAGAGTAGCTGCTTATTGAGAGATGCGATAAATGAGCGGCCCAGACATTTAGACACCCGAAAAAGAAGGTATCAAAATAACTTCCCTATTCTTTTTCTTTTTTGTTCCTAATATCGGTCATTGAAAAGGTGTCAATGCCACTGAGTACTGAGAGATTGAGATATCGGTGTGGCACGTGTTGACTGCCCGATTTGGACCTTGATTAGATAAAAGTTTTTAGGATGGAAGTTCGTTGACTAACGAATTAGTAAACAGCTAAAAGAAAGAACTTAATTTTTTGAAAAAAACAATACAATTTTTTAAATATTTTGACATTTAAATCGAGAGGAATCCTTCAATGAGTTCTCAGGATAGAAATTCCTTGACTAAGCTAATGGATTGGGAGGAATCCTTCAATGAGTTTTCAGGATGGAAGTTCGTTGACTAATGAATTAGTATAAAGCTAAAGGAAAGAACTCAAAAACTATGAAATTTTCTAGATATTTTCATATTTAAATTATTTAAAAATTTCATATAGGATCGAAAGCCCTGTAGCTGCCTCCCTCAATGAGTTTTCCGCCTAGCAGCTAATTCTGGACTAGCGAATTCCAGTTAGTATAGAAGAAGTTAATGTCCTGCCTGGTTCACTGAACTCCACGCTGGACTAATGAAGTGTGCGCCACAAAAGTCTATTCACTCTTGGCTACTAAAAGGTAAAAGGTATATATATAATTTATATACATATATATATATATATATATTCTATATACTCGTAATATTCCCTGTATTTGTTGTTGGCTCGCTCGCACTTAAATTACACGCAATTTTGCTTGGGTCTCACAAAAATAAAATAAATGTCCAAAACATGCTTCACTTTTTCCTTTAGCTCTATTTTTTCGATGTTTTTTTTTTTGTTTGTTGCCTATAAAAATAGTTATATTTATATGCGTTGACGTCACCTCGCAGCAGAGCGTAGCGCTGGCTCTATAGGAAATTCGAGTACAGAACAGAAATCGACAGGCAAAAAAAAAAAAAATGAAACTGAAAAAAGACGTCGGAATCGGAATTGGAATTGGAATTGGAATTGGAATCGGAATCAGACTTGGACTGGTTTAGTTTGGCTATTTGCTTGGAGTTCTCGCCTCTGTTTTTTGCTGCCTTTTTTTCAGTTCGTGTTTTTTTTCCCTTCTTTTTGATGGGCCCACGTCAATAGCTTATGGCCAGAGCGCAGTAATTTCTTGAGTTCCTGTTCAATTGCTTTAATTACGGCCACGTCATTTTTTTCTTGCTAGCACCGAAAACTACAACTCCAATTCCCAGCTCGAACTTCAGCTAAACTCGGATCAATAGTTCGCAGTTCAGATATAAGAAATATATTTTGAGTGTGATAAATGATATATTCTAAAGATCAAAGATTAGATGAAGCAAATAAATATGTCTTGTGAGGCCTCAAGATAGTTGAATTTTATTTGATATGGTTAGGGAGTCGAGTCTTCGTCTGTCCGTCCGTCTATTTAAGCCTTCTAGCTGTCTTAATAAGAATATTTGGCCAATTTCTAGAAACATATTCCAAAGTGATTCAATATTAGCTTTGGCTATAAAAACTTCTGGTTTTTACCAAAAGTTCAACAAATAAATTTATAATTTTTAAGGCCTAAAAAATGTTTTAAAATTATATATTTATTTTCTTAGAATTCCCAAATACTTAAGTTCAGAGTTTAAGCCAAAAGAAGAATTATAAATATATCCTTAACTAGATCAAAACTATTACAAAATTCTGCTGACAAAGTTTAGAAACTTTAAAAATACATAAAATTTAAGTCTCTTTGAAATCCTCTAATTATTTTATGGTATATAATATTCTCAAGACTGAATACTGTAAAGGATCATATAAAGTTTCCTTTACTTCCACTAGATTTGAGTCTGTGGACATTAGATATTCCAGAAGATGGTCTCTGGTATTTATCACAGTTGACGCATCCTTTGCGGCTATTTACTCCGAGCAGCAATCAGTCAGCAGTCGGTTGTCCCTCCTTTCAAACAGGCTTATTTGTCCTCATTTATAGCACTTTCCTCGACAATAAATCAACGCTAGGTACACACAGTGTTATCCCCCCTTCGTCCTTTTGGTTTGGTATCCTTTTTCTTCATACTGTGGTATTCTTTTTCGCTCTCTCTTTACTTTGATTTCTATTTGGCTACGTGGTAATTTAATAAATTGTTCATTTATCACTGACATGTGAGGCGTCATTTCATTACACGATGTCCTCTTTCTATTTCACTTTATCTATTATCCTTGCGGTATTGCTGTCTTGCTGTGTGTGTCCAGTGTCCTGTGATTGCCCTCTTTCGCTTTTAATTTGATATTTTGTTTATTCAAAGTTCTGCCATTGCCTGCGCGCTTTGTCCAACTGTACTCGCTACTGGCTTATTGTGTAATTATGACAGCGCGTGTCCTTTGTATAAGGACACCTACAGCGAACAGTTGTTGCACGTGTCACCACCAATTGCGTTCTCTAATTGAGCAAAAAAGGAGCTACAACCAAATCGAGACGATTATGCGGTCTCAAGTCGAGTATAATGGGGGAATAATACGTTAGGGAATTTGATAGTTATCAAATGGAACCTTTAACTTCCTTCCTAGAATAATTGTGGTTTTATTGATTGTCAAAATATACTTGAGTTTTGAAATTTTCAGAGCTGCATTTCCAGGGACGAAAATTTCGAACCTTTGGCAAGGGTTTTGGTTTGAAGGTTCGAACTCGCAAGAAAGCTTTGAACTCGGTTCTTGGAGCGGTTCAAGAAGTCCCGGAAGACATTTTTAAATCTTGTTAAGCGGGAAAAGAAGTTTTCTTTACTAGAGTCAAAACTCCATTTTTGGAAATCAAAATTAATTGTATTCGTTTTTGGAAAGCTTTCAAAATTTTCAATAATATCTTCGGAATTCTCTAATAACTTTCCACTCCTTCAGAAATTTTTTTAAAACAGCATCAAAATTAATTTTTTTTGCCGCCTCTGCAAACGAATATCTGGCAACGCCTACGCTGTGTCCTTTGACCCACGCACAAGCACACACACACACACCCACACACATATGCGAAACATGCGAGATAAAAAGTTGAGCAAGCAATTCAATAAATCAGCTGCGGTTGCGTTGCCTGCTTTTAGGCGCTGCGTGAAAAGGACTTAAATGGGATATGGATGGCTATTTCCATAAATTTCTAGATTCTATTGAGCTACAGTTTTTTTTTTTGTCTTTTTTTTCTTTTTTGTCATTTTTGTTTTGTTATCGCTTTTAGAGTGTGGCCAGCGTAAGTAACGGTCAATGCACTCTTGTCCTTCGTTGTCTTCCTTTTTGAGTTGTTTTCGTTGTGTTGCTTTTGCTGTTGTGTTAATATTAACCCACTTCAGCCTCGCATACGCATTTTATTTGCATACATTTTACACACACTCATACTCACCCACACTCACACACACACACACTTAGAGAGAGAGAGGGCGCGCTCAACTCCGTCTCCAAAAAGTGAGTACAACTTACTCTAACCAGCTCATGCTCTCTCGCTCTTTCTCGCACTCGCTTAGTGCGTTGAAAGCTTTGTTTTTGCATTTTGTTTCATTTGTTCTTATTATTTTTGTTGTATTTATTTTTTCATGTCTTTCGCTTTATGTCGACGCACAGTGGCTCATTGCGCTACAAACAGGTGGCAAATATGAGACTCACAAAATAAGATGAGTTATTAATATGCAAATTCCGACTTGGAATAAAATAAAATAAATTTATTGAAAAATTTAATTGAAAATTATTATTATTATTATTTATATTATTCATTTTGACTTGGAATAAAATAATATAATAAATATATGGTAAATCTTAACTTAAATAAAATTAATCTGACTTTCTGTTTTCGGAGAAATGTATCAATTTCAAACAAGTTTAGTTTTTAAATATATTTTATTTTATTTAAATTGCAACATTTTAATGTGTTTATAGAAAACAGTTTTCCTATTCTTAGAAATAAGTGAATTTTGAATAATATTACATTTTGAAAAACAAGAGGAATCGTCTATGACTTAACTTCAGGGTAATCTTTTTCAAGCTTTATTTTCTGTATTTTTAAAACCTCTTAAAAGGGAGTAGAACAGAGTTTTAAGCCAGATTTTATTTTAAAATATTTGAGAACATTAGAATTAATTTTTAAATAATTTTCACAAATGTTTATCGATAAAGAAAGTAATTTTTTTTGTAAATTCTATCTTCTAATTTTGGCCACCTGTTTTTGGAAAATGAGACACAGTGCGACGTCGCTGTCGCCGTCGCCGTCGTCGTCGTCAACGTCTTACGTATGCATAGCCGTTGGCGTCGCTGTTGACGCTGACGTCGCTGTCGCCGTTTTGTATCTTGATTTTGGTTTCAACGGTGAATGAACTCAGGACCTGCGGACGTTCAACCATCAAAAAGCGCTTTTTTCGATTGCTCTTTTTTTTTATTTTTTTGTCATGTATTTTTGTTGTTTTTGCTACTGTTCTCCATTGCTGTTCTTTTTGTTGTTATCGCCGCATGCGTAACACATTTGTTGTCTTTTTATTTTCTTTGTACTTGTTGTTGTTCTTGTTGCTCTTTCCTTTTCTTTTTTTTCTCGCACTGTTTTTAACTGTTCTTTTCGCAAATTGCAAATTATTCGCGTTTTGCCGTTTTGTCATCTCTTTTGAGCTGCGGCTTCTGGCTGCGGCCTGTCTAACAATATCTAACAATAATAATTTAATATTTTTATATCATACTTGTACCCATTAATTTTTCGAAGAGGGGTATAATAAATTGAAAAATAAAAACTTGAAAGTTTAGTAAAAGTTTCTTTTTTGAAAGCTTCGTAAATACGACTATTCAATTTATATTTTTCTTTTTGTTTACCTTCCTAATTTTATATTTTTCCCAAATTTGTATTATTTGTTCTTTAGCAATAAAAAATAATTTAAGTCAAAAAATTATCTTTTAAAGAAGTTCAAGAAGTTTTCAGAGCTTTAAGCTTATGGAAAAGCTCCTTGAAATAAATCTAGCAATCCCAACTGAAGGCTTCATAAGGGGTACCCAAGTTTCTTTTGCTGGTTTCTTCATTTTGGGGTCTACTTTTGGACGTTTTCGATATATATTTGGCTAAAAGTTAATCTTCAAATTGACAAAGGCTTTGTCTTGTAACAAAATATATAAAATTAAGCTTTATTACCTTGTACTAAGTAAGAACAGTGGAAATAAAAAGGTTTTTTCTTTGTGAAATTATCAATATTTCGTAGCGTTTTTTCGCAGACTTCTAAGCAAAAAACGCTTTGGTCAGCTTATCAAAAGGTTATAAAGTTAACGAATTATGATAACAGGTGCATTTAGATTACTAAACAAAAACAGGTAAGATAAGATATTCATACGATTCATATATACAATTTTGTATGAACAGAAACACGATTTTTCGCCCTGATCCACTGATCCCCACTAAGGAAATAACTAACAAGAATTAACCTTTGTTTTCATTTATTATTATCAAATTTTCAGAATATTAAATATCGAGGTTCTTCCGCAATCTTTGAGGTTATAGAATGATACAAGAACATTGATTTCTGTTGCTTTCTTCTAATGTTCCAATTCTATGTTCCACAAGTGTTTCCAACTTCCGAGGCTTTACTGTCCCAAGAAACATGTGTTAACATGTTTCCAGTTGGAAAAGCCGCAGCAGCTGCGCCTCCTACGCATCAATCAAGCAGCGACCCGCCGTCGAACCAGCGAACCACCCAATGAACCACCCACCACATGACGTTTTGGGGTACAAAAAACTTGCGAGCAATAAAAATTCAAGTTCAACGAATTCTATACGCTGGGTAAATAACCTGAACTCGGGCAACGTCAACGTCGACGTCGATGTCAGCGTCGACGCCAGCGTCGGCGACAACACCCCAAAAATTGCTGTAAGAACGACAACAAAAACAACAAGAAAAGGCAAATGACATCCTCCAAAAAGCGTAGAAAGAAATTCACGCCCAAAAATCGAGCGTCATATGGAAGAGAGAGAGCGAAAGAGTGTGTGAGAGAGAGAGAGACAGAGCGAGGCTTCAGAGAGAGGCTGTGAGACAACCTTGAACTTGAGACGGTGGCATTGTCAAAGGAAAGGAAAGGAAAGGCGTAAAAAATGATACCTTTTTTTTTTGCTTTCAAAGATTTTTCCCTATGCGTTTTTCTAGCGCCGAAACTTATGCAAAGTTTTTGTCGCGACCGCGTTAAAAGAGAGATACGAGAGAGAGTGGAAGTGGGAGAGAAGAGAAGGAGGCAAAGAGAAACGCCTGTTCATTTTTAAGAAATTACGCACGTACTTGAACCATTTAGTAATAAGGGAATATTACGAGTATTACGAGCAAAACGCAATTGAACAGCAGCTGAAAGGACACGTCGTTTTTCAGTTATGCACTGCAAAAAAATCTAGTGATATGCGCTGAAATCAGCTAAGACTTTTTAGCAGGATATTAGATTATATACTGAAAAGCCTATTTAAATTTATGAACAGATCCAGTATCAAAAGCATAAACTCAAATGAGCCGATTGAAGCTACAAGTCGAAAGGATAAGGGGAACAATAAACCAGAATCGGAACTACTTTTTTTTTTACCTAGATCTTCTTGGAACCGAATAAATCATATGAGAACCGAAGAAAGAACTCTTTCGGTAAATAATTATATATATTTCATTGTAGAGAATATTATCTCAAAGAAGGAATTTAATCTAATAAAATATTATCCAAAAACTAAAAGAAGAACTAAAATTGATCCTATTTTACCTCAAAACAAAAATTTTGTATTTAATAAAAACAAATGCTCTTTAAAAGAGCAAATAATATAATATAAATATAATAATAATAAATTTATATATCTTAGCTCAAATTACAAAATACAGTAATATCCTTTCTTTTTTCCGGTGCATATTGTAGCCAGCTTTCGAGCGCAGTTAAGCTTTTTGTAATACTCGCACAGCTGTGAACATGTACGTTCATGTCCAAAGTCTGAAGTCGTAAAACGCACTCTTTTTTTTTAACTCCATGTAATATTAAATTAAGCACTTTGGATGCTAATGCTTTACGCTTACCGAAATCTAAATAATCACCAACTAAATTTAGAAACAGGACAAAAATAATTTAATCATGGAGGAAAGGATATTTTTAAAAAGGTATTTTAGTTTAAGCTATGCAGAATTAAGGGAAATTTAATGGGAAATTGAAAGTTTAAAGTAAGCCAAAGAATATTAATAAATAATTGGTATTATTTAAGTACTTTGAGACAATAAAAAGCAACAGTATCCTTTTTTCAGTAGTTCCAAATCATTTTTAGTAGTCCTCATTTCAAAATATAAGAAAATTACGATTAAAACTATGAAAAATAATATGAAAATGTCAAGAACTATTAAGGATAATCATTATAATTTTCATATTTCTTCTACAGAGTCGCAAAATATCTGTTTAAACAAGAAAAAGCTTTTTACTATTGAAAAAGTTGATATTTTATGGAACATTCTAAGCAAGTTGAATCTTCTGTTAGAGCTTTAAGCTGCCTGGAGAGTTATAAAAGTCAATTTTTACAAGTAACTCTTATATATTCACAAGTAATTTCCGGCCATTTGAGGCATCATTTAGCTGCCTGCAACTCCAAAGCTGTTTTAAAATTAATACTTGCCACAAACTGGCAGCAGCAGCAACAACAGCAACACAACTTAACGGTGCCCAACGGCTGGCAAACACCTCAAAAGCTGTTAATAACAGAGTGGCAAGTGGCAGGTAGAAATATACACGGCAAGAAAAGAGTGCCAACTAAAATATTTAATTTAAATATTTAATTTTCTTTTTTTGCTTATATTTTATATTTTAAATTAAATATTGATGCGAATAAATTAAGCAAAATTAATTTAGAAAATTTTCTAAGAAGATACACAAGTAAAAAAAAATGTTTTTAACATTTAAAAATAGTTTTATTCGAATACATAGACTTTATTTTCTTTTACTTTTTCAGATCTTATTCCTAATATAACAAGAAGAGCCCATAAATTATTATAGAAAAAACTTTTCATATTATTTTTAAGAATTTTAAATTCGTTGCATATATTTTTCTCTGAGTGTAAACGTAGATGCATAGATACATGGCATACATATTCGCAGCATTAATTAGTTTTGCTAATTACAAGCGAGTAAGTGAGGCAGCTTAGCTTTAGATACAGCTAACTGACAGCTACACAGACAAGCAAAAGATACAGATATAGATATAGATACAGGCATAGATATAGATGCAGATACAGATACAGAGACAAATAGATTGCATGCCTATTGCAGTTATGTTCTGGGGAGTTATTAAAATGGGAAAACTGTTTTCCATTATTGTCGTCAAGATTTGCAGTTAATTAAAGGAAAAAGCAACTCCAACTTGATGGCTGATGATCTGTTGGCTAATGATGATTATTGTGGCTTACTGTTAGTTAGCCAGATAGACGATTCTATAGGCAAATACCAGTTAAAAAAAGATAAAGAAAAACTGAAGCTGAAACTGGTTCTCTAATGACCTGTCAAACTGTACCTGAAGAGAGTCTTACGTTGACAGTTAAATTGTCGATTGAGTGGCGCATCAACTGAATGAATGAATGAATGAATAAGTGAATGAATGAATGAATGAATGAGTGAATGAATGAGTGAATGAATGAATGAATCAGCCAGCAGCTAATCAAAGTTACTTGTTTAATCAAGTTAATCAAGGCTTGAAAAATAGCTTCAGTTTTCTATTAAACATATTTATTTCTCAATATTTCTTTTTTGTAATCTATACTCAAATAAAAATGAATATATTATTGAAAATATTCAGAAAAATATAATTTATTTTTAATGTATATAAATATATGAAAAAATATAAAATAATTTTAAATTCCTAAAGAAATATGTATAATTTTAAAATTAAGTTTGAAAATATAACTAATAAAATAGCTAAACCTTTAAAAAACATTTAAAATAAAAATGTTTATTCCCAGAAAAAATTTTTTTTTAATTGGGACTAAACCTTTATTGATTTTTTTTTTTTAGCTATTTAATTTAATTTATTAATTAATTTATAAATAAATCTGTTTTTTTTATATAGAAATTCCAAGAAAAGAAAAGCAACATCGAATTTGATTTATTTTTTGGGAAATTTAGAAAACTTTTTGAAGATTTATTTTTAGACCCATATTTTGTAATTCAACTGAATTAATTAATTTAAATAAATTGAATTGCCAGGTCAAATCTTAAATTGATTTAATTATTTATTGAACTTTCTCTGTTTTGCACGCCCTTCGCTCCAATCAAATGTCAAACTGTCAAGACGCAACTTGCAATTTCAAGAAAGGACATGAAGCGAACAGAGAGAACAGCAGGATAAATGAGCGAAAATAAAACAGAAAAGGAAACTAAATAAATGTTAATTTAATTTTATGACATGACAACAACATGACAGCGACAACAACGACAACAACAAACAAGCAACAACCAACAACGAACGAACGAAGCAGCGTGTCAGTCAAAGGCGCCGATTGAAGCTTTAAGAGACTGAAGACAGCAAAGCCAAAGAAGAAAAAGAAGTCAGAAGAATTGTGCAGAACGCGCCAACTTTAGCGGCTTCTAACGGTAAATAAATAAAATACCGTAGCTGTTGCTGTTGCTAAGTGGGCGCGTCGCCTCGCGTTGTTGTTGTTGCTGCTGCTGCTTTTAGCCTTGTTCAACAGCAGCAACAACAACAACTTTTGTTGCATTCCTGACCTACTCTGCAACTTGCAGGCGGGCTGGCAAGGAGGGGCGGCGGTTCAGCAGGTTGTAGGCAATAATAAAACTGGGCGTCATTGGCTAAAGGATATGGCAAAAACAACAGCCACAGCCGCAGCAGCAGCAACAACAACAACACAAGCAACAACAACAAGTCGAAACAACACCAGAAATGGCATAAAAAAATAAAAATAAAACTTTGGCCCGCTGTTCGCCTCCAAAAGCAGTTAAACTTCAAAGCCGACAAGCAGCAACAACAACAACAACAACTCGCAATGAGGCATGTTCGAAACGAGTTTTCACTACTTTTGCCTATTTCACAACAAAAAAACTAAAACTAAAACTGAAAAAAAAAAACAAAAAAAAAAACAACATTGCCAAAGCAGACGTAGCAAACATGCAACGAAGCACAAACAACAACGCAATGCATATTTGTTGTTGCGGCTTGATGACGTGCGCACAGTGGGGCCAGCATATGCAAATAATTAGCCAAAAATCGCATGAAATGAGAGCAGCAATCATTGACATTGATATAATCCTTTTTCTTAATAATTAAATATTAAATATTATATTTAAAAAGTAAAAAATAATATTTTATATTTTTTCCCAGTTGCTGATTTTGTCCCACTGTGCAAAGGCCTCTAATCCAGTTTTGTGAAGCTTTACTTTTTTTTTGTTTTGTTCAAAGTTCGTTTTTTCCAATAGGCCAACTCTTTTATATTTAGAGAGCGCTCCTGCTCTGTCTCTCTCTCTCGCTCGCTCTCACACAACTTGAACAAGTTTACAGCTATATGGCAACAACAACAAGAAGAGGGAGTAGAAGTGGAGGAGGAGGAGGAGGCACAACAACATTACAACACGTTACAAGTGCAGGCAACGCCGATGGTCACGTTGCAATGTTAGACATCTTTTTTTACAACTATTTTTTTTTTCTCTTTCTTTCTCTCCATCTTTCTTTCTCTCTTTCTCTTGTTTTTTCCAGTTGCGCGCCAACTTCACGCGCCTAGACCCATAATTTGTTTCACACAGTTATTTTTATTTTAGGCGGGAAACGGTAGGCGAGGGGGGGGGGCGTGTTCGACTGGCTGTGTATTACCGCACGACAGTTTCGTCCCACTGTGGCTGCATTGCCGTTAGACGAGAGCTTTCGTGTCTGTGTGTGTGTGAGTGAGTGTGCGTGTGTGTGTGCCAATGTCGTTTATAATGAAGTTTCCTGTCGATAAAGTTCAACTTCAAAAGCTGCCCAAGTTTTTGTTGTTGTTGTTGTTGTTTGTTGTTGCACTGTGTGCAATATGAAAAGTTTAAGGTGGGCTTTAATAGCTTTTTGGGCCAGTAATCGTTGTTGTTGTTGTTGTTGTTGTTGTTGTTGTTGTTGTTGTTTGTTTGTTGTTTATTTGTTGTTATTATTGCCAGTTTCTGCACTTGTCCAACTAATTTTAGGCAGGAAATTATTTGCGTTGCCTTGAGATGTGCGCAGCTACGAGTCGTTTGGAATTGGAATTGGAGTTGGAGTACAATGGAGTACAGTGGGCAAAACTAGTTTAAATCGTTTTTTGGGGTTACGGAAAGGAATGGTTGTTACGCAGGGCTACAAATTGCTTTTGAAACGAATCGTTTCGAACCCGGATATTTATTTCTTCAACTGGCAGTGAGCCACGTTTCAAAATAAATTGCTGAATCTGATCCCAAATTGAACCAATATTTCCGTTTCGTTTCAGAATAATGTTTAGGGACACCAAAAACATTTTGGATACTTACAATTTGAAATAAAAAATTGTAAAAATGGATTATTTTCAATAGAAAACTGTATGGTAATTGAGTCCAATCTTTTTGGAAAACTAATTTGAAACCTTTTGTTATTTTTTAAAAACTTGATAGACTCGTAGTGCGTTTCATTGCGTATTGTTTCATTGAGTAATTATTTCTAAAACAAATTTAAATAGCATAAGCCAAAGAATTTGTTATAAACAAATTTCAATTAATCCAAAGGCGACTTTAAATAAAACAACTTAAAGAGAAAATAAAAAAGGCAAAGCTCACACAAAAATAATGAAAAGTACACAAAACGAACAACAAAGCAAGGCAAACACACAAACAACAGCGACACGTGACGTAATAGGCAGCAAACAAGCGCATCAAGAAACAAAACAAAAAACAAAACCAAACAAAACAAAAACAAAAGCAGCAGCAGCAAAAATGCAAAAGCAAAAAAGAAAAAAAAAAAGCGTAGCGTCTGCGTCAACGTCTGCGTCAGCGTCAGCGTCAGACAAACAAATTACACACAATTTCAAATTGTAACAAGATCAATACGTTCAGATAAATGAGAGGCAGAAAGGAAGGGAGTCAGAGAGAGAGAGAGAGCGAAAACTATGCGAATGACAGACAAAAACAACAAAAGAGACACTTAACAAAGCGCAGCATAAAATCCTGGCGCATTACATTTACAGTTGTGTAAGGACATAAAAGCGTCACCAACACACCGCATTCCCCGCCCCCCGCCCACTCCTTTACAACAACTATAAGACACAGCAGCAGCAGCAGCAGCACAGCAGTAGCAGCAGCAGACGCTGGCAGCGTACGTCAACAAAACGTTGAAACGTTTTGGCATCGGAACACTACATACTACTTCGACCCATTGCCATTTGTTTGCGTTTGTTTTGCTCCAATTAGCAATGCCACAGAGAGAGACAGAGAGAGCGTGAGAGAGCACAATTGCAATTCTCTCTTACTCTCTTGTAGCGCTGTCGCTTGCGTCATTTTTGTGTTTGCAAACACACAAAAGCAAAACGTTTGCGTTTTTCTTGCCCTGTGGGTGAAAGCTTTTCTTTACTGCTTGGGAATCCAAACAGCTGCTTGTCGCTTTGTCGCCGTACAGCTTCTATGTGTGCGTATGTGTGTGTGTGTGTGAGTGTTTCATTGTCAGCCGCCCCATTCATGACAACGACGCCGGCGTCTCTGCTGCTGCTGCCGATGCCGATGCCGCTGCCTGTCAAAACGCCGGTTGGGATAGGGTTCCAAACTCGCCCATCCCAATTATTATTGTGTTCCGACGCTCTTTTAATTTCCTCTAATTATTTCACCTTGCCGCTTTATTAATGCAAATTTCTAGCTGAATTTTTTTATACTTTTGGTCTCTCTCTTTCCCTCTCCCTTTTTTCGGTTTTTAAATTCTACACTTGGAAAAAAATATATATATTAAGTTTATAAAATCCACAGTGACTTTTTCTTCTTTGAAGAATGAATAGTAGAAAATATTATAAAATTTCTTATTTAAATTTTGAGGTACATTTTTTAATTAAAATCTTATTTTTCTTAATAAGAGTTGAAATATTTTAATGCAATTTTCTATATTCCTTGGATTTTATTCTAAGTGCACTTTGTAGCTTTTTTATTAATGCAAATTTCTAGCTTGATTTTTTATACTTTTTCTCGTTTTGCTTTTTTATTTCTGGAATTTCTTAGTTAAGTTGTCAGTTTAGTTTTGGGTTCTGTTTTTTATTAGGTGTGGTTAAAAAAGTAATTTTTTTCTTTCTTTTTTTCTATTTTTTTCGGGAGGAAATTGTGCACTAAAAACTATATGCAAATTTGAGTAGTTTGACCGCCAAAATAATTTCAAGGAAATGTCCTTCCATTTTCACCCACAATGGAACGCAGTTTTAACACGAAATGGAAATTTCCTTAGAGGAAAAACGGAAATACGGAAATAGTGGGGTTAGAATTTGCGCATTTCTTTCGCTGGGTTTCGCTTTCTTGCGTATTTCCTGGAAACGGAAATGAAGATATTGATGTTGATTTATACCATTTAGCTGTAATTATTGGATTGCTTTCGACGGGTTATCCATAGGACAATCCAAGGTCATTTGGGCGAAATATGAATTTTTATGGGTTTCTCTTAGTCGAAAATAATGGCTTCAACAGAATAGAAAATAAAAAGATAATAAACTAACTTTGGAATAAATTATCGGAAAGAGTTATGAAAATAATGATATACTGTACACTGGAAGAAATAAATAACTATTAGAATTAGAAATTTATCATATAAGCAAATATTTTTTTATCGCAAGATACTGAAATATTTCTCATTCTCAGTATAAAAGTGGGAATACTTATAATAGTGGTATAAATACATATATATTTTCCAACACAAAAAAAAAAATAAAAATAATTTATATATATCTTCTAAATTAATAATAAAAAAAAACCTTTGAGAACCCTAATCAACCGAAGCTATTTAAATGAGTCTGTACTAGAGCAAACCGGCTATTCTGGCTCTTTTGATAACCTTATCACATGAACAAAATATAATCAAATTTAGCATTTCTTCCCTCAATTAATGAAAGTATTACGGGACGGGATGGTTGGTTGAACGACTTAATGACGACATCAAAATACAATAAATAGATCAAACTAATTAAAAAGCACTCTTAAAAATTCATTTTCCAGCACAATCTGTGCATAAATATTTCAATCTTTCAATCTTGCAATCAACTTTTAATGAATTTTTCAAGATTTATGAGCGAATTTCGACAACAAAAAAAAAGAAGAGAAAAATGCTCTTCAATTAACATCGTAAAATAAAAAATAGTTTGTTCTATAAATTATTTTTTCACACCCATCAATTGAGTTGAGTTTTGTTCCACATCCAAAAATTCACTCAATTAAATGTGAAATATTTTTGAAAACTATTAAAAAAACTGTCAAAAGCGTCAAGTTTGAGTTACTGGAAAAGAATTTTGAGAAAATGTTGCGAAACGTGTGAGATTTTCAATTAAATTTTGTCAGCAAGAACCATAAACTATTTCTCAATTTGTTTATACAATAAGAATATATTTTGTAAGGAATAAAAGTAAAATATTTGAAAAAGTTTATAGTAAAAAAGTGTGCTATATAATATAGTAAGTTAGTTTTGAAGCCATAAAAAACTCTGTAAATTCAGAAATAATTTCAGAAAAATATATTAGAAATGATACAAAAAAGTGTAGATTTCCTGATCCTGAAGGAATACTATATTTATTTGCTAATATAGTAGAAAAGTTGCATTACTAAGACCAAATTTATTCATTAATATTATTATAAATATTAGAAATAACTTAAAAAATTTAATTACAAGGAAATACTTTACAGTAATAATCAAAAATTTGTATTTTAATTTTAGAATGTGTTAATTTTTTTGATAGAATTACTGGGGAAGTCCGAGCGAGTACTTAAATTTGGGGCTATAAAAACATGATTTAGTACGAATGTACCAGATGCACTTAGGATTGTAATAAATCGGGGTTTTATGTTGAGGATTAGTTTTAACGGGGAGGCAAATAATGCTCCATAAAACTGTCAAGAATTTTTGAAGTGAGAACATGAGAAACATGGGAAACGTAGCGCATTATCACAACTTTAATGAGCTCCACACTAGCAAAATGTGAGAAACAACAACAATAAAAAAAAAAAAAAAAAAAGTGAAGAGAAGAATAGTAAGAACAAGAAGTAGGAGAAAAAGAAGCAGAAGCAATGGCTAAAAGTTCTGTGTGTTTCTTTGCTCACACGTTGTGTGCTGCAGTGTGTGTGTGTGTGTGTGTGTGCGTGTGTGTGTGCGTGTGTGTGGCGCTCTCTTTGGCTCTGTGGCGAAACGAAACGGAACGAAACGAGACGGAGACAAGACGAACGAAAAATGCTAACGAAACGAAAATGCAAAATGTCAATGTCCTCCACTGTACAGTTCAGCGCAGTCCACAATTGCGTCGCAGTTTTCGTAGCAGCACACAGCTCCAAAAGCGCCAAGAAATGTTCTCGCCGTACGGAACGTTCTGGCATTTGGAACAGAGGCAAATGTTTGCAAACGTAACGTAAGCTCTTAGCGTCGCCTCACGAAGTATGTGAGCGAGAAAGAGAGCGAGGCATCAGTGTGTGTGTGCGTAATTTTAGTTTAAAAAAGTTTCTTGAGATCCCCCCCCCGCCCCTTTCCATTTTCCTCTTCCACCAACCAACTAATATAAAATAATGTCGCCAGGAGTTCTAATACAAATTGTTTTCAAAACTTTGTACCCATTGAAAGCGTTTAAAAGGAGTTTACTAAATTTTAGCTAAATATATAGAAATATATATGTATATTCTAGATCAGCCGATTTAGCATAGGTCTTAGATACTATAGGAGTTACGCTCTCTAAACATAATTTACTCCAAATATATTATTTTATCAAGAATAGAGAATTCCGGTAAAGTAAGTATATACGCTGAGATATTTGGATATACGCGTAGTAAAAACTTGATACCAAAGAAAAGGTTTAGAAAGAAACTTTTATATAAAAAATCCTTCATCAGCCAAAACTTTTTGGTTCTGAGCTTTCTAACTTAACCAAGAGCCACATTTCTCAAATTATATTTCCCCGAGCCAAAAAATATATATTTTATATGATAAAAATATCGGAATTTCTAGATAAAGTAAAGTCTACAGAGAGTATCTGCTAGTCGAGCACTCTGCGGCTACTTGTTTTTATTGCCGTTATTCTGCTATTCAACGAGCAAGTTTTTTAATAACCCCATCTTGGCTAAGAAATATAGAATGACTTAAAGAAAAAATGAAGAAGAAAAAAAGAAATAACTTCTCTTGTTGCCAATAATTTAATGAAAAACGGAAATGCCATATTAGATTTATCGCTTGATAACAGCCAAACGGGCAGCAGCATTTCAGAGAGAAAGAGAAAGAGAGAGAAATGGTAACAAATGTTGTTTATGGAACTAGTTTCCCAGTTATGGTTAAAAAAAAAAATGCCATAGAAATAAAATATGTGTAAATAACTGTAATAGGGGGAAAAAAAGCGTTAAGCAATCAATAAAACAGTTGGATGGTTTATTTCTCTTTTCAATGGGAGTTAGACGATGATATATTATATAGTATAAATTCTTCAATTAAATTGGAAAGGATAGAAATGATATTTCATAGAGAGGCTTCTTTTTGTTGCATATATATTGGAACTGGCTGGATCGAACAACTATATCTTATCTTAGAAAAAAACAATTCGCTTCGAAACTGCTTGAGAGGAAAACTTCTTTGTTCCCAAGAAATGATCATGAAAGAGTTCTCTGAATGATAGGGGAGAGAAAGATCGAACTACTATAACATAAAGCTGTCGTATAGGAACAATTGAGTAAACAATATTCCAGTTAATACGGGTAATTAATATTCGATAAGCCAAGGCTAACCTTTCGCTATAAATTTTGATCATAACTTACGCTTAAATCTTAAGAACTTGATTAATCCATCAAAAGAAACTTGATTAATCCTTGGATTGTATATAATACATACCTGGAAAGAGAATAAAATAAAGAGAATTTAAATTAGTTTTCTATGGCAATTAATGGAATTTACAGATACAGAAGTTTATATATAAATATTTGGGATAAATAAAATATAAATATTTATAAATAAGCTAAAGAAATGGAAACCTTGCGAGTTAAAAAATAAAAAGCGAATACAAAAAGAAACCCACAAATGGCTAGACCAATTTTTTCTTATTGTTGTTGTTGTTGTTTTTGTTATTGTTGATGTTTTGGTCTCAGCGAGAGAAAGAGAAAGAAAGAGAGAGAGAGAGAGAGAGAGAGAGAGAGCTCTCAACACGTGTAATCAAACACAATAAGCCATAAAAATTATCATAAAACGAGGAGCTGCATAAAAAGCTAATAGAAAGACGCTGGAAAGAGTGGAAAAATTGCAAAAAAAAAAATATAAAGTGACAATGAGTAAAAATGGCAAATAACAACTGGAGCCTGGCAACACAACACCAACACAAGGCAAAAGGTGAGACCCAAAAATCCTTTGGCATACACAGACGAGAACGAGGACGAGGACGAGGACGTGGACTTGGACGAGGACAAGGACGAAGGGGAGGACGAGGACAGGCGACGGTGACGGCGACGGCGAGTGGCATAAATTAAGGCGCTGGCTCAACATGTTGTATACCAAACCAATACACAGCAACAGCAACAACAATGAAAACAACATAAACAACAACAACAACAACAACAACGAACATCGACGATAACAAAATCTACAAGTGTCGACACACGGCACAGTGAGGCAAAAGCGCAGCAAAAGGCTTTTATTGAGTGAGTGTGGGCTTAAAATGCGCACAACGTTCAAGGATAAGGCTCAAAGCAGAATTGATAGAAATAGAAATATAGAATAAAGTGTAGTATAAAATATAGTATGTGAAATATAGAAAAAAGTATAATGTAATAATATAATTATAGCATGAGCTTTTTTTTTGGTGTTACAAACAGCGTTTAAGGATAACGACTAAAACAGAATTGATAATTAAATGAAAGTAAGCGAAATGCAGAAAAAAGGAGAATTATATAATATAATTATGCCTGAGGTTTTTTTTCAATTTACACTTAAAACAAAAAGTCAATCACGTTACGTTTAAGAATGTCACTTAAAGAAGAATTGGAATAATTAACGCTCTCAAGAGATAAATAAGCCAACAATTCAACTGTTAATATCTATTGTTCCATATAAATTTCTCTTCAAATATGTCCCTTAATACTATTTAATTAAATTTTAAATCTACAGTGTGTTGCATGGTTTTTGTCTTATATTTTTAAGCGCATATTTATTGGCTCTCGCACCAGTGTGCCATTTGCGTGGGCTCAGGCGCTGTGTCAATTTGATGATGTCCTTGCTTGGCTTCGACTCGTACTCCCCCGTACCAGTTGTTTGTCCCTCACTGTAGGCGCTGCTCTGCTACCTCTCAGTTGCCCCCTCTCTCTCCCCCTCCTACCCCCCTGGCAACACGCTTCAGTCAACAACACGAGGCAGCAGCAGCAGCAGCCTTCTAGTTAGCATATTTTACAGTGCGTGCCATTTCCAGTGAAACATGATGTTTTGCTAATGCGACAGATTTACACGCCGCTTTCCATTTGATTTGCTAGTTTATTTCACAATATATAACCTCCCTACCCCCACCCCCTATCCCCCCTCTTTCCCTGTCTCTCAGTCTGTGGAAAATTCCTTTGGTCTGCTGCATCCCTGAATACTCTTTGGTAGTTAAAATAAACTTAAAGTAAGTAATTCCAAGAGTTCCCTGCGAGACGCACCCAAGAAAATTGTCTGGCTTGCAAAACTTTCGCGGAATCGTTAAATATAATTAATAGGGGGAGTACACTCAGCGAAAAACCAACTGAGTATTTTTCTTCTGCTTAAATCAAGCATAAAATTAGACTGAATTCGAGCTAGAAATTCTTAACAAAAGATCATCTTCTTTTAATCACAAAAGAATATAAAAGAGAATAAATCTAACAAGGTTTAAGCCTTGAATTGAGTTGAATAGGGAATTGATTTTAGATTTTTGTTCTTAAATTAAGTATGAAAATTGAACTAAGCTGACTAACTTTATTAGTTCTTAATTTGAGTTAAAAATTATTTGACAAACTGTTTTTTAAAGAAAATAATTTTACTATAAAGACAAGGAAATATTTTTAAAAATCTTGAAGTAAGTTTTTTATTATTATTTTAAATATAATTAATTATAAATATTATTTTTATTTATATTATTTTATCTTTTTTATGCTCAAATAAACATTTTCAAGTTGTTTTATGCCAAGATACTTTACACTCAAATCAAGTCAGACTCGTTTTAAATTTATGATAGCTTTGTTTAATTTATCGTAGATTTTTTTGTGAGTGTATTTGGTATTATATGGTCATTTCTCTTAATTATTTTGGGGTCTGATTAAAAACAAGGAAAAACTCTCAACAAAGAAATGCGATATATCATCAAAGAAACAAAGAGTCGATTGAAAGTGCGGTGAGATATTTAAGGAAAACCTTTTAAAACTGAAGCACAGGATAAGCTCAGGTTTCATAAGGATATTCTAGGTAATAATAATAATAAAATTAATAAAAACATATTTAAAAAAGAATAAAGGAAATATCTTTTATCAAAACAGCTATAAAAACCTACCAATTTGATAAGTAAATCTTCTCATTGCAAAGTTCGAAACAATATCTTTTGTTGTCTTCTAAATTCTCAGGTTTAAATCCCCAGCAATCTTAAGTTATTCAGACTTTAGCTATCATAATTTTTTAATATATTTTAATTAATTTAATTTATGAATATTTTGGCCATAAATAAAAATTCCCTCACACTACAATTGTCTTCAAAGTATTTCACAATTTCCTTATGAAAGGTCAGCTGACACTCCCCCAACTCCTAGCGTTGCCACCTAGTCTGATTCATATGAGTTTGTGACGTCACTAACCTGAAGTTAACCAAATAGAAGCTCTTTAATAAGCTCCGTTTTAAGAGCTTTTTAATACAGTAAAACTAGAACCAATAAATGCACAATTAATTTCAGATTCAACTTAAATAAATACAGAATATATTTGTAAACATTCAGTAAACTAAATTTAGCAATAAACTTGATTTTTATTTAAGAGAAAACATATGTGTTTTGGCATTTCCCAAAAACTTCAGTTGCTTTTCAATGGGTTTCCACATAATTTCATCACTGGTATTAATTATATAACAATTTCTAGGCTGATGAGTAATATTTTAATGTACTTTGGTAGCTAAAATGTTGGAGATTCCGGCTTCAACTTCAGCGGTTATTAAACTTTTCGCCTCATGGCGTAATACGAGCTCAAAGTGGCAAAGAAATGGAGAACAAAAACAAAAAAACGATATAAAATTATCTAGAAAATTGTTATGGCTATGACGTCATGCAGTAGGGATATATAGAAGCCTGATGAAAGCAACAAAAAAAGGTTCATTGTCTTCGCTTTACAGTTTATTGCACTTAATTAACAAAAAAAAAAAAAAAAAAATATAACGAAAAACGCAACGCGAAATACGCCTGGCAACACCTACCAGATACAGATACAGATACATATATATATATATATATATAGATACAGATACATTGCGCCAGATAATGAATTATTAGCGAGGGCAAAAGTATCTGCCGGATATTAGCGCAAAACAAACAAACCGAAAACGACAACATGTGTCGCGTCATGGAGAATCGCACAGGAGCAACTCCCGAGAATTTCCCGAGAATTGCGAAGAACTGAGGAGAGGTGTGTGCGTGTGTGTGTGTGTGTGTGGCAGAGAAGTGTGTCTGGAGTTCTCTTGTGAATCACAGCGTTGTTTCTTTTCTTTCTTTCTTTTTTAGCTCTTTCATTTGTTGCTCTGCTTTTAAATGTTGCATGGCAAATTTAATTTCTAAATTGCAGCTGTTGTCGACTGCGACGGCGACGGCGACGGCAGCAGCGCTGCTCATTTATTCGGCGTCTGTCGTAATCTTTTCAATTGAATCATAAATCATATAAAAAGCCATTTCATCAAAATTGCTGTCAGCAGAAACAGCAGGGCAAATATTGCGCATACGACGCGTGAAGCGTACAAAAATTGACAAAAAACTAGCAAAGAAACTCGAACTTCAATGCACCGAATTGTATGTACCCTTCACTAAATTAACTATTTGAAAGCTGCTTTATTAAATGCATTTATTATTGGCCAGAACTAAGAGAACAAGTTCCCACATCTTGGCCTGGAAGTTTGATCAATAGCAGAACTTTTTGAGGGGATTGTTCCTTGCTATGGCAGTTAAATTATAAAGATCTCTGATCCAGCCGGAAACACAAAGGTCTATATTATATTCATTCACCATAGTCCAAAACTGAGAGAATAGTTTGCATAGCAACAGACAGACAGACTGATAAATATGGCTATAAGGACTCGACCCGATCAATAATATATATATACTCTCTGGGTTCGACCACGCTGACTTAATTGTGATGCTCTCAGCAAAGGTATAACAAAATATATCGAACTTTTAGGCCACATTTCAAGCATTTTTTGTTGGTATTTTTAATATTTTAAAAATTGTAAACTTCCAAGAGTTTTAAGCCTTAAACAAAAATATTTTAGCTCCAAATTTATTTAATTTTTAAACAGAAATCCAACAAAAATTCAGGCTCAATTTTAACTAAAATAAAACTTAAGCTTCATTAACAGAAAACCTTCTAAAAAAAAATTGGTTTTCTCAAAAAAATCTCAAAAGTTTTTAGTTAAATTCGGCTTGCGTTTTCCACTGATTGCAGGCAAAGTAACTCTAAAAAAAAATGTGTATAAAATTCCTAAAAAAAATTTCAATTGAATTTTGAAAATATTGAAAGCTTATGGCTGTTCAATTAAATTAACACAACCTTCCTAATAAATGAAATGAAACCACAGCAAGGCATCGAACGATCGATGGTCAATGGCAACAGAAACTGAATCAACCGAGCGAAACTCACATGATTCATATTATATCTGAGGTCTTTTCGAGTTGTAATTAAAAAACGTGCTATAAATTGCCTTTGCCTTATTTTTAATTAAAAATTATAAATAACAAAACAAAAAAACTGCTAAAAATTACAATTGTTAATTATGGCATAACAATGCTAAAATACATTTTTATTTTTTCTAGTTTAATTTTAACCATTTTTTATTGCCATTTATGTTAATTGCTGCGATTTCCGCACAGAAGTCTTTTACGAAAAAAAAAGAATATTATTTTAAGCGAGTCTTTTGTTTACACGTTTTTTTTTTTAATGTTTTTGCTTTTCGGTTCCTTTTGCTTTTATTTAAGAGCTGTGCCTCATTAAAAGTGCATTAAACTAGGCGGATTATTTATTGGCCTTTAACATGTCACGAAACAAGTCGCTGGCTTGTGGCTTATGCAGTTCTTATACGCATACCCTGGAAAATAGATATAAAGGGTGGTCTGCTGGGGTCAGTAAGTACAAAAAATATACCCTTCAGTTCAGAAAATCTATATAAAATAAACCTTTGTCTGTCTTTGCCTTTGCTTGTGGTTTATGCTGTTCATATTAGTATACCCTGTAAAAAAATGTAAAGGGTAGTCTCCTGGGCTCACTAAGTACAAAAAAATATACCCTTTAGTTCAGAAAATCTATATTAAATAAGCCTTTATCCTCAGCAAGTCGCTGACTTGTAGTTTATGTAGTTTACAGAAGCATACCCTGTATAATAGTTGTAAAGAGTAGTCTGCCAGGCTCACTCAGTACAAAAAATATACCTTTCAGTTCAGCGTTTCTATATAAAATCAGTCTTTGCCTTAAAATCCAGAGTAGTTTTCTATTGCAAAATAATTCCTTAGCACAATTTTTCTATAAACCTAAAAATTTATCCGAAAATTATGGAAATTTGAGGGGTATTATCATTAAATTGTTATTACAATAAGTTTACCCAAATCTTCCGATTTATGTTTAGAATAATTTTCCAAATTTCAGAGTATTTGATATTCTAACTATGGAGTCTTCAAATGGAGTATATGTGTTATTGAATACCCTATGCAATTAAATTTGAATCATCTTTTTTTTTTTGAATATTTCCTTCTTGATGCACCCTGTGCTGCCTTTTAATTTTTGCCTTTGGGGCGTGGCAAGTGTATTGCCAAATTGCTGCTGCTGCTGCTGCTTTATTTAACAGCATGTGGTATCATTTTTTTTTCTTCTTTTTTGTTTTTCCTTCCAGCTGCCCCGCTCCCAACTTTTATACACAAATTTTCTTTCGCTTCTTTTTTCTGTGCTTTTTTTTTCTCATTTCAATTTTCCTGCTGCAATTCTCGACGCTGTTGCACAGTTGCAGCTGTTTTGTGTCTTTCATTTGTGCGAAAATTTAATGAAAATGCTTCTTTTTCTGTCTGTCCGTCCGTCTGGCTGTCCGCTTTTCCTGGCGTCGTGGGCGTTGCTCGTTTTTATTGGAATTAAACATGCAATTTGGGGCCAGCTATGAAGCATAGGTGCAGCAGTCCTGCTTATGTGTAATTGCGTCAGAAAGTATCTTTAAGATACACACAAAGTTCTCTCTATTCCATAGATACAAATTTGAGCCAGAAATACATTGAAAATATAGTTGAAAAATTCAGTTTTCCCTGCTTCAAACTCGAATTAATATATACCCTTTATCCTGTTTAATAATCATAGGTTAAAGCACAAAAAATTGGCAACAATTTTCCCTTTTAAAACGCTTTTTTAAAAGCCATAAAAAAATATAGTTGGCCAAAACATTTACAACTAAAAACTGTGTTTATTTAATAATAATTCTCTGCAACAATCAAAAAAAAACTCATTGTTGCAGTTGAACAATTAAATTGATGGCGGAAAAGATTTTATTTTGCATAAATTTCTCAATTTGCTAAATGGCCAAATACGCATATCGAAGCCAATTAAATGGCTAAAAGTTGCACAAAAAACGAGCTAAATATTTATGGCTCGATTCTCGCCGTCTCTCTGGCAATTGTTATTGCCATTATTATTATTATTATGAGTTCTTTCAGCTTTATTTTTTATAGATCAGCCAGACATTTATTGTAAATGAATACGAAATGTGCAGTGGCCGTTGAGGCGACCTTCTGCTCCGTCCCTTCCTCTCCTCTTCCCATCTCTTCTCTGCTGTTCTCCTTTCAGATCAGCAGATGAGCAACAAGAAGAAGAAGCAGATGAAGAGGCTGATGCATACCGAAAAGTCTGGAGATGCTGTTGATGAGACATGAAACGAAGCGACAGATGAGTTGATGGCCCAGACGCATACAAGTTTCCACACATATATATGTAAGTATGTGTGAGCTAAAGAATATATGTGACTACGCACAGTGGTACTAAATACATGAAATCTACACTCAGCAAAAAGAAGTGAACTAATTCCAGAAAACTGTCCTACTAATAAACAAAAAGTTTCTCCTAAAATAAAAAAAATGATACTCTTAAAAATATAAATTCAAGGTTCCTTAAAATCAACTTTAAGTATTTCCAAAATATGAATTATCATACTATATTTTAGATACATTTTTTTAGGCTGATTTTAATAAATATATTTATAATTTTTTGAATACAGATTTAGGATTTATTATCTTAAAATGTTCTTTTAAATTCAATCTAGATTCCTCATTAAAAAATCTGTTTAGAGTTATTTAAAAAAATGTCAAAATTTTGAAGACAAAAATATATATGAATATTTAGGGTAAGAATAAAAAGTAAAATAATTCTTTGATAATATATATTAAGCTATTAAAAGCTCTTTTCTTTATAATATTTAATTTTTTATTTAATTGTTCCTACTTATTTTAAAATTTATAAACAGCTTTGTAATATAAACAATTATTTCAAGAATATCATTTAATAAGTTTTTATCTCTTTAGATTCTTAAGATCTACCGAATTCTTCAAATATTTATGTAGAGACAAAAAGAACTTAAAAAAAGTGTTAGAAAGTATATTATAAGATTCCAAAAGTATGTAGAATTTTTCAATAATTTAAATAGATGAAAAAGAAACTTAAAGAAAGTCTAAGAAAACTTTTTTTTCAAATTGCTATAATTTCAAATATTTTTTATTTATTTTTTTTATGTTTTATGCTGGCGTAATTTACGATTGCAGCCACTGTGCAGCGCAACTGTGGCATGTATCATTGTGCCAGATATTTTCTTAGCTTTTATTACGCATGGAGCCCAGACAAAAGCATACACTGAGTGAAAGAATACTGCGAACAGCAGACGAGACGGACAGAAGAGCTCCGGATTCTGTAAGAATTTGTGCAGCATACAATAACAATAACAATAACAAAGGCAACAACACAATGAGCATGACCTACCCCAAGGCGAAAATTATTATTATTATTTTTCTTTTTGCTTTATATGAGTTTTACTCGACGTTATTTTATTTTATTTCATTTGTTTTTTTTTTTTTTCTTTTTTTTTTACGAGTTATTATTGTCGGTTGGTCTGTTTGGTGGCTCTGTTTGCTTGGCTTGGACTGTGGACTGTTGGCAAAAGCCATATTTGCCTTTGGTGTTATTACACACACACCCAAATGAAGCAGTAAAATTATATATACATATATATATCCATATATATATATGTGTATTGGTATGCGTATCTGAATCCTCTGCACTCGGTTTCATTGTTTCAAAACTGCAGAGGCAATAAATGAGTAATACGGGCATTAAAACAAAGTTTGCACAATTCCACAGCAGCTGAAGCAGCCCTCAGGCCATTGATTATTATTATGTTTGCAATGCACTGAAATTCTATGGATTATATATCTTTTTTTTCCTCTTACTCCATTGCATTCTTTTCATTCGTTTCCCTGGAATGCATCAGAGAGAAAGATAACCATAATAAGCCATCACAATTTCATTTGCAAAAGTCTTAAAGCCAGGCTGTTAGCTGGCTTTAAACTGAACCGGTGCAAAGCTAAATATTTTTAGAAGAATCCGATCAGATATCAGCTAAAGATATAGCCAAAAATGATCAGTTTTAATTTAAATCCAAGCTGGATCAGATATTATTAATAATAATCAAAATATAACATTTGGTTCCAGCCACGTTTTTTGTGTACTTCCACTAGCAAATGTACATTTTACTGCTTCAATCGTTGAGAAAAACTGAATCCTGCTTTGGTACATCACGTCAATAAAATATCGAGTACTTTATGTAAAAATAATCGATACATTCCAGACGAAAGGAGTAAAACAAAGTCTATTTGGCCAGTTGGAATATCTTGTAGTAGAACGATGATATTTTTAATATATTATAGACATATGACATTATTAATATATTTTAGACTGAAAATATTATTAATTTATTATATTCAGCTTCGATTTAATTAAGTTTTTGTCGATTTAATACTCTTAAAATTCCGAAAAAAAAGTATACAGCATTTTCAAGGAAAATTCATTAAACAGTATTTCTATATATAAAAAAATAACTTAAAAAAGGAATCGATTAACAAATAAATTGAAAAAATAAAAACACAATTTTAATCCCCAGTTATAGAAAGCGAATAAACCAAATAAAAAACAAGTATTGTAGCATTAATTCCAGTTCAAAAAATTACATTAATCCCGAGTTTTAACACCATTAAAAAAAATGTAATAGCCATCACTAAAAACTGGTAGCAAGCAGCTTTGGTTGGAGCTCAAATCATGTTTTAGCCATAGGAGCGGCATATTAATGCAATCCCTAATAATACCATAAATATAACCCATGTAACTCGGCTACCGTTGAACGGATTTAGCCGTGATAAAAGCCAAAAACAAAGAGAGAACGAATAGATGAATGTTAAATGCAATGCAGGCCGCAGTTAAACATAATTTGCCTTTATTTTAATGCCGTCACATATCTATGAATTTATCAAATAATCAGACCGTGTCTAATGCCCAGCAATGATACTGAAAAACTAAAAAAAAACAGAAAAAAAAATGAGTGGAAAAAACTTGAGCATAAAGCACAGAGTATAACTGAAAGACAAAGGCATTAAATTACAACAAGCCAACTATAATTTAAAGCAAGCAACTAAAGCCAAAGCTCTGTGTTATTACGGCTAATACCCTTAAAGCGGGTAATATAAGCTTGTCATTGAGGCAGGCTACTCAGCAGAAACTTACAATTGAGATATGCTTTCCACAGATCGAACTACTATATCATTTACTAGGAAATCAGTCAACCAATTCCCAATGGTTATTCCTCTGCGGCAGGGTATATAATATTCGTAGTTACCCTTTCCTTAAGGCCTTTTTCTCTGTGTGTGTGTGTCTAAACTTGATTTCAAAGTTAAACCAACCTTAACCAACATTTATAGACTTCAAACGTTCGCAAAAACTAAGCGGCGTAAAGAGGTAAAAACAAAAAAAAGAAGTTAAAACCCAAAAAAAAAATAATATCCACAAAAATTACAAAGATTTCTGTATTTCTTTTTGGCCATTTTTTATGTTTTTTTTTCTTAAACTTGATTTGCAAAAATTTGAAGGTGAAGTCACGTTATTGAGGTAGGCATCAGCGTTGGCTAAGTACCGAGAGTACTACGACTGCTCGGGTAGAGTATAAAGTCGCTGCCAAAAGATGGAAGCTGAAAGCGGTTGATGGTTAATTAAGCAACTTTTCAGTCAGTAATGAATGAAAAGAGACCTCAAAAAGACCTTGAGGTTGGTCAGAATTGTTGAGAATGCCACAGAGACAGAGAGAGAGAGAAAGAGCAGAGAGCTGGGAAAAAGTAAGAGAAGTAAAACCAGAAGAATGTAGTTCTTATTTTTTATGGCGATTCTTAATGAATGCAAAATATTTTCTTTTGTATTTCACTTAAAAGCAACTTTCACAGACTGTTTACAGAATACGAAAAGAGAATGCTTATACTATCGAAATTTAAATCGAGTATTTTTAGAACATTACTTAGATCGATAATTCCAGCTAAATATACCATCCAATATTTCCAAATAATGCCAAGAAAATGTTATAAAAAGTAAATTTGAATATGAATTGAAGAAGTAGTCATAAAGTTAAGAATATCTAATTTATCTTTGTCCTACAAACTCTATTTTTTACTATTGATACTTTGAAATTTTACTATCGATACTATGAATTGCATAAGATACTTATATATACAAATAAAATAAAAAAATTAACATTTTTAGAAGAATTAAAGTTAAGAATCTCCTGCTTAAGGATCTGCTTAGCTTATGTCCATTTAGCTCTTTTTTTTACTATCGATAATACACATTTTTACTATCGATTTTACAAATTTCGAAAGATATCTCTATAATTGCTGAATAATGAAAAGAAATTGTTATAAAATGTATATTTTTGGAGGAATTAAAGAGGCACTCAAAATATTATGAATCTCTGCTTAGACTATGTTCTATTTTACTATCGATACTATGAGTTTGTACTATCGATACTGTGAACTCGTATGTAATTAAAGAAGTACTCAAAAAAGCGACCTATAAACTTTGTTTGTACTATCCAAAAATATGTAATATTCAAAGAGTAAATGTTAAATCTATTTGACTTTTCAAAGAACTTTCTGTTCCAAGTAGAACATGTTGAATCAACAAAGAAAAAGGACATTAAGGACTAAACTTTTCAACTGTATTCGAATGATTTAATATTTATAATAGCTTTGTTCTAGTTAAAAACTTGGAAAAACAAGTAAAAAGAACATCAACAAAGTGTTGAAAGGGTTCTATATGAATATTTGATAGTTGCACTGTGCACAGTGGAGCACTACTGGTATAATTATTAATGCAAAATTGCAAAGGAAAAGAAACAGCAAATATGAGTTGAAAAATAATGTTTTATGAACGCCCGTTTCGAATAAATAGGCCAATTGCTCATAGTTAATGGATTTGTCTTATGAATGAATGTGGGAAGACCGGCAAATGTTGGCTTTTACCTAACCAACTGTGTGCCGCTTTCAGTTCATTTAATTGGCCATAGAATATGGTTAGAAGGCTTTTGACCAGGTTGTTGCCAGGCGGCCAGATGTTTTTGGCTAATTATCAGCGTTTTTCTCTATTTTATTTTTTTCTTAGCTCCCATTCTGTCGCTTGTCTGGCGGGTATATCAGCTGGTTGGGTTCACATTACCAAAAGCAAAAAAAAAAAACTGTTTAGGTAAGCAGCTTGTAATTAATATATATTCTATGACAAGCTCAGCCGAAAAACTTCGACTTTTACTTTCAGTTTCAAAAGTAAATTGAGCTGAACACTGATATACCCTGTAAATACGATGGGTCTTCAATTTTCTATATACTTTTGTCTAGCATAAGTCCAGCCTTTAACTCAAAAAAGGCTGTTCAAAATCGTTCTCTGAAATATTATAACAAGAGCAAAGAATTTTTTAAATCTTTTTAATCTTTCGAAAATTTTCAGGAATAAAAATGAATATATTTATATATATTGTCAGAAAATATTAAGACTTTAAGTTCGATAAGACAGTTATACTAAGTTTTCTTTAGAGTATTTCAAACATTTTAATCCATTTTTGAAATTTACTAGAAAAAAGTGGGAGTGAAATTTTCAGCATACAAAAATAATACTCCAAAAGATTAATAGACAAAGAATCATTGTTTTATTTGGAAGAAACTTGAATAAATTAAGTTTTCGATACCTTTTTTATATGCTCTTCTGCACTTTGTAAGTACAGGGTATAATGATAAAAATAATAAGCATAGAATGACTAAGATGTATCATATATCAAATTTTGTTTTTTTTTTTTTTCTCTGATAAACAATATTCGAAAAGTTCAAGTATTTATTGCAAGCATTTGTTGTTGTTCTTCTTGAAGGTGACTGACATGTTGAGACATGTGTGTCGAAAAAGTTGTAGGCGCGAAAAAACATAAGTCAGTACAGTCCACTGTGTGTGTGGGTGTTGTGCCTGTGGGATAGACGCACAAAAAGCTGTTTGCTATGACTCAAAGCGCTCTTAAAAAAGAGAGCTTAGCCTCATATTCCGTTAAGTATAATTCTTTTTTCTTAAATGTGTCAAGAAAAGAGATTATAAAAATCAGATATACAAAAAAAATTGATTTGATTCGATATGATATGCACTGAGAAAAAAGATGCATATTCAAAAAAATTCCAAAACAAACCAAGACAGAATTCCGGATAGATTTTGTATTTAAAAAATGTAACCCTAATTTTAAGAGTCTAACCAAATCAAATATTTTTTTAATATATTTATTTCTGAAAGAGTTTTGATGAATTTTTAGATAAGTTTCCTAAACATTCAGCTCCATTTTTATGGAGCGAAAGATATAAATAATACTGAAATTTATATTAATATTAAAATTCTATTTCAGAAATGATTATTTACTGAGAAAGCTGCTTGAAAAAAAGAGTAAGTTAAATATATTTCTCTTAGAAAAATTGCAAATATTTTTCACTTAAACACGAATATTTTTCTCCTATTTTTTTACTTAACAATGTCCTCTCAAAAGCTGTCTGCTATACGCAATTTAAGGAGCCATTTTGCATAAAAAAAACCTTTAAGTTAAGATTAATAAAATATATTTTTTAAAATTTCCCAAAAATCTGAAATATTAGGAAGCATTTAAAGAAAAAAATGGTTTCGTCTTAAAGGAAAAACTATAAAATATTGCAAGCAATTTGCAATGCATACAAAGAGCCAAGGAAAGAAAGAAACAAGGGAATTGAATGAATGAAATGTGTAATAACAAAACTGAAAATGGTAAAAAAAGAAGGAAAGAAAAGAAAAGAAAAGCGTAAAATGCTAAAACGCAAAACTGCAATTGCGCTGTCTGCATTTAAATTATGAGAGGGTTCGTCTCTGCTTAATAGAGAAATGCGTCTGATAAGAATGAAAATAAAATGCAATAACTTAGTTTCTTTTCTTTTTTCTTTTTCTTTTTTCTTTCTCATTTCTTCTTCTTTTTTCCCTTACAACAGTTGTGCATTAGAAAGGGTCGAACAAAGCAAAGTCATAAAAAAAATAAAGAAGTTTTCCATGTTTTCTGTGGTTTGGGGCGTCAACGCGACGGGACATTGGAAATTTCGACGAAAGGAAGGATACTTAAGGACGCCTGAAAGCAGGCTACAAATTCATATAGATATATATAGGAATATATATGTATATATATGCATGGATAGCTACAAATTTAGTCATTAGGAGTACAGTCATTCAGTATACGCAGCGGAGAGCCAAGGAAATTATTATGCCAGCTTCGAACCCAGTGTAAGCCCTGGTTTTGGTTCAAGATTTTGAAACTTGTTGCGTCTAAATTTTTCCTATCTCTCCTCCTATATAAATATATATTTTTATTGAAATAAAGCTAAGAAAGAGTGTTCCATGGGATAAACTTCTCTATACTAAATCAAAGAACAGGAATATATTCATTATTAGAACCAAAATACCAGCTTTAAGCCACATTTATTTATCTTAAAGGAATATCGAAATTCGAATCCAAAGAGGAATTATCTAAACTCGAATATCATTACCAGAAAAATTGCTTTGGTTCAGTTTGGTAGAATTTAGAAGATTAGTTGAATATCCAACTGGAACCTGGTTCCAGGTTAATGAAACGGTTCAACTTGGAAGAATAGTCGAATATTCAGGCACAAATCTGTTCAGTTTAAAAACGGTTCACGTATTTTGGAACATTTTAGAAGAACAGCTGAATATCCAACTGGAACCTGGTTCCAAATAAATAAAAAGGTACAAATTAAAAGATAAATTCTCAGAACCGCGTTCGAATCGCTTTAGAAACGGTTTGCAGGCTTGTTCAAAATACTTTGAATTAAATAAGGAAATAATTTTCACTAACTGCTGTTCCTTTTCTTTAAATTTATTTTATGCCATTTTTCCCAGCCTTTTTTTTATTTTGGCTATTTGATTATTACAACGCAATAAATCTGTTTACAGCGATTGATTGATGCGGCAGCTTCGCAGCTTGACCACGCCCTGCCCAATTAAGGCGTACTTGATATAAATTCAGCTTGAGAAATCAGCAAAAAAAAAAAAATAATAAAAAAAATATCTACAATAATTGTATATAAAAAAATCAAATAACAAGCAATATTCATTTCATTGATTCTTATGTAAGAGGCTTATAATTTTTTTCCGTCTTTTTTTTACGAGTTTGGAAAACTGATTTCGTTTCGGGTGTGTGTGTGAGTGTGTGTTGTTGGGCGTTGTTAAGGTTGTGAGTGGGCGTCGTTTGTTGTTGTTGTTGTCGGCGTTGCCGGCGTTGTTTCTCGACTCTCTCGTTGAAAATTATATGAAATTTTGTGGAAAATGGAAAATTTGTGTTTTCAGGCACTTAGACCGAAAATTATAGATGCTTTTCTTTTTTGTTTTTCCTTTATTTTTTTATGATAAGTCGTGTCCAAGTATCTTAAATGCTGCAGGCTAAGTTTTAAATTGGATAAAGATTAGGCTGGCGCGCAGAGAGAGGGACAGAGAGAGAGAGAGAAAGACTATGGGAAAATCTTTTGAGTGGGTTCTACAAAATAAGTGTGAACACAGTAGGCGGCGCTGAAGGTTAAGAAATTAATTTCCATACTGATTATCTTAAATATTCTTCAGCTGTCAAAATTTCCCTTCATTCTCTTTTTTTTTTGGAGAGCGACTATTTTAATTCTAAATTCTTCTTTGTGCGACATTCTTAAGCGTTTCCCCACAGCTTGCCCAATGAATTTACATTATTTTACATACATCTATTTGCTTTTCCTCTCATGCAGCACATTTCTATTTTGAGCTGTGAACATTCTTAAGCGTTTAACTGGCAGCATTTGCATACCGCTCTCTGGAGAGCGCATTTAATTTTTAAATTCCGCTTTTGTGTGACATTCTTAAGCGTTTCACTGGCAGCAGCTGCTCAAAGGTTGCTTTAAAAAGTGCATGAATTAAAGTACAAAACGAGCCATTAAAAATATGGCCTAACTATGGAAAAGTCAACAGATTTATCCATATATTTAATAAAGAATAGTCACTGTATTTCACTGATAATTATAGCCTCATTTCTACAATTTTCCCATTATATTTCATCGCATTTCTTTTAAGTAATTTTGTACATTAGTTTGGCATTTAATTAAGGCTTGTACGCTGTAATCGTGGCTAATAATAGATAGCTGCACTTTTATCGAATATAATTAGTAACAAGTAGTAAAAAGTTGGGATAGGTTTTCATAAAAGTAAAATAGAAAAATAGAGAAAAATCAATTAGTGTTAAGAAGCGCGGCTGCTGAATGCATTTTTAACTGGTTTTAGTTGGCAATTGGGAAGCCACAAAAAGTTGTAAATTAAATCAGAGTGCAGAGAACAAGTGAAAGATACAAAACTATCTGTCAGCAAACAAAATGAACTTTTAGTTTTAAGCAGCGCAAAATAATTAAAAACTTTTAGCGCCATCATCGCAGCAGCAAAATAGCAATTAAATTGCTTTTGGCTTTTGCTTTTGTTGTAGGCTCATTTCAAGACGACTCGCAATTAAAATGAGAAACTTTATTCATTTTATTGTTGTTGTTGTTTCTGTTGTTGTTGTTGTTGTTGCTGTTGTTGTTGTTGCTGCTGCTTGGCTACTAATTGCGATTGACACAAAAGTGAAAGTGAGTAGAGCAAAATGTGAAAATTAATAGATTTTTATTAGGTACTAAATGAAAGAAAAAAAAAATGCTAGTAAAGAGAGCCTATCTGCGTCACAACGAATTTTATATACACTTTCCAACTGCATTGTTCCTATGGCAGCTGCACCGATCTTCCATCTAACTTGTAAATTTCATAGAGATACTTTGAGAAGCCAAAAAGTTTTTCATACAAAAACTTTTACTCTCGATTTTTGCTTTCTTTGGAAGCTTGAAGATATATTTCTTCGATCCGACCGATTTTGACACACAGAGAAGGGAGCTAGCAAAGCTTTACTGGCTCAGAAAGTGAGTGTCTGGCTTACATAAAAACAGACGGACGGACAGACAGACGGACTTGGCTAAAATGACTCGCCTCATCTCTGTGATCAATCAGTGTTCACAGACGCCTCCTTCAAAGCCTCACTACTTTCCTGACAAAGCTAAGCTACCCTCTGCAAGGGTATACAAAATAAATATTACTGAACAATGCCCCAACTTGTTGTCAAAGAAATAACTATCTAGTATTTTTTTTTTCTCTTTTTTTGCTGCTTTTTCTAAAGCCACAACAAAGCTTTTGGTTTGTCTACAGTTTGATGAGTAATCTGCAGGCATTTTTCTATGCCAACATTTTTTTGTTTTTGCTTTTGTTTTTGTTTGTTTCGTAGGCCTGTGAAATAGTTTTCAGAGTTTTTCAAATTGCCATGAAATATGAAACAACTTTATTTCATTGTCAATGCTTGGAAAAACCGGCTTCAAGCTCCCCAAAAAAAAAAAAGCCATACAAAAAAAACATTGCGCGTAGTGTAGGCCAAAACTAGAAAAAAAAAATGGAAACGAAACCAAACGAAAGTGAAAGTAGGCCAAACTCATCAGCGTGTAGCCAAGCGACCGACCAACCGACCGAGCGACCAACTAACCAACCAACCGACTGATAGAGCGTCGCTCTTAGTGGAGGCTTCACTGTGTTGTATTTTTAGTGTGTTTGTAGGCCTAAACCCAAACTCAAAAATAAAAAAAAAAAAATGGTTTGCACTCGTAACTCTAGCTCTCGCCCGGTTTCCCTGCTCTTCACCTCTCTCTCCGTTTCTCTCTCTCTCTGTATTGCTCTTGTCTTACGTTTATTTCACTTTCGTTTTCGTTGCGGCATCAAAGAAAAGTGAAAATGATGCAGTGAAAATCTTCAGTCTTCAGCCGCTGCGTTGATTTAGTCATTAAATAGTCGTATACGTTATATCCACAGCGGGAAAGTAAAGTAGCATCAAATTTCAATAGAGCTTTTTTTACTTACAAAAAAAAAATGATAAAAATTATTGTTTTAATCAGTTTTTTTTGCTTAAGTCAGCTTTTAATTGAATCTAAAGTTTGCATAAAAATCAGCTTTTTTTTTTTTGGAGTTTTTATTCCCAATTTTAGCTCATTTCGCTCGCAATTTTGATAAAAAATAAGCTTAAAAAAAGGAAAACTTTAAAATAATAAAAGAGAGCTACAAATTTTGTATCTATATCTGTAATTATTAGATTGGATTATAGAGAATAAAGAGAGTTTATTAGTTAGATAATTGCGCTATTAATTTCAAATTTATGAGTTAAAATTTGATAAGCTTTTTCCTATATTTTATGTCTGGATTGCTTTATTTTCTTGTAATTGCCTTGAAAGCTTAAAAGCTTTTTAACGACTTAAAAGCGTATAATTACAAGTTAGCCTCGCTAGCAGGAATTTAGCCGAAAATTCCTTTCATAAAAACTATTAATTAAGTCATAAAAAAAAAGGACTAATTGATTAATTTGATGTGCTCTGCTTCGCTCTCATTTTCACTATTCCCATAAAAAAAGCTTTCTATTTCTTTACTTAAAGCTGTAATGATTTTTATTCAATTTAAATGCATTTTTTGTTTCAATTTCCCAGCTAAATAAGCCTTGAGTAAGTTTAGCTTTTTATAAACCTCCCACGCTGGCTATAAAAAAGTAAAATAAAACGCCCACAAAATACTCGCGAATTCGGTGTAAATAAAATCATAAAATGTGCCACAAATATCCGAACTAATATTAAAAAAAAGCTAATAAAATCAATTTCAATCAAAAAAACAAAAAAGGGATGGGAAAAGCAAAAGAAATACCAAATAAAAAGTTGAGAAATTATGAGCAGCAATAGAAGAAGCAAAGAAAAAAAAAAAAAACGGAGAAAAAAAGCAAATTGAAAGCAATAAATCAAAGGCCAAAATATGCGCAAAAATATTTCAGAACAGAAGATTGGGCCCAGAGACAATGCAGAGAATCTGCTAAATTCTCTACAGCTCTCTCTCTCTCTCTCTCGCATTCCCGCTGAAATTTTATAGCTAAATTTTGTCTGTGGCAAGGTGGCAAAGTTGTACACTTTGCGTGACCTGCCCCGCTGGCAGTTAAGTTGAAAGATACACGAGACGAGCTATTTATTTATTATTCAGAGTATCTGTTAGTTTCGACGCTACGTTTTGTATCTTCAAGATACGCCTGACAACCAGCCGAGCGACTGCTTAGAACGTGGAATTAATGATTTCTGATGCGAGATGCGTGATGTCGCAATATTCAATGAGCTCCTAATGACTGGCACATGAGCCCACGGCTCAGTCTGCTGCTGCCGCTGCTGCTGCCAATACAACAGTTATATTTTGCTTCAGTCTAGACCAGACAAAACCTATAGATACAGTTACACTCGGAAAAATATTTTTGGAAATGAAATTTGACCTGAAAATTCAAGCAATGCAAAGAGGAGTAATCTTTCAGTAGCTTAAAAAAACGGAAATAATTTGAGATCCCCTTAAATCAGTCCGTATCTTATGTCGATCTTCTATGACTTCCGCAGAATCCTTCCATTACAAAATACATTTCCATATTATTCCATCCGTCCGATTGCACCTCTTCTAAGCTAGTTTTCTGATTATGAAAACAGATTACATTTTTCTCCATCCCTCTTAGAGGAAGTTGTGGGAAGCCAACAACAAATTGTTTCAGTTCAACATATTATTCCATCCATACGAATGGACATTTTCTTATTCCTGAACAAGTTGAGGTTTTTTTACAATAACTTATCGATACTTTATATATAATTATATATAAAATAATAAGCATTCTTTGTAAAAAAAAGATTGTATAAAAATATGTAGAATATGTTGAAAAATAAAAAATAGAAATTGAGAACTTCCAAAAAACAATTATTTTCAGTGTATTAAGACTTATAGCATGTGATATGATGCTGTACTTTTCCATGGCTTAAAGAATTTGACAAGTTAAAAAAGAACGTAAAATTATTTATGGTATGTCGGAACGGCACTTTTTGTAGCTTCTTGAAAAGAGCAAAGAAATGGCAAAGAATGCGGCTAATTAAATAGTGGAAGCTTTAACAAATGTTACACTTTTTGTGAAAAATAACGCTTTAAAAAGCTGAATTTAACATTTTATGTTCTAAATTATTTTTCGAATTTTATTAGAATTATTTCATTTAGTTTAACTAAGGATTTCTACCACTTTTGCTCTGTTTTCAATTTGAATGTTATGCTTATGTTAGAGTTTCAAGGTGTAATTAGAGAGGCGCTCTGTTATTAACATTGAATGTTATATAAATGTTAAGCAGCTGTATAGGAATATGCTTTAATAGTATTAATTAAATTTGTAGATTTTTAATAATCTAATAGTCTTCAATTAAAGACAGAGTTTTCTTTCATTTAAGTTCAGTTTTTATTCTGTTCACAATTCAAAAGTTCTGTTTGATTTTAGGTTTATATTCAAAGGTCTAGTGAAAGTGGAGCTCTGTTAAAGGTGCTGTCTGTTAAGAATTTTAATAGAAAAAATCCACTAATATTATTTAATCTGCTTTAATCAGATGCTAATTTCCTTAAAGATTTTTCCCCCGTTTAAACTCAAGTTGAAGTTGAAGTGGAAATGGAGTTGCTTACCCTGCATTTTCGGCTGCAGCAATTGACATCTGTTGTTGGGGCTCATCTGTTAGCTGCAGCGTTAGATGTGCCCGTTGTTGTTGTTGTTGTTGTTGTTGTTGCTGCTGCTGCTGTTGTCTTTGTAGTTGTTGTTGCTGTTGTTGTCGGAACTGTTGTCTAACTGTTGGGGGCTACATATATAAAAAAAGCGCGCTACGAACCGTAAATGAAACACTGCAAAGAAAAAAGTGTAGAAAGAGAATTTTTATTAACATTTTCTTCTTTTTTTTTTGTTTTCAACAATTCTTTTTTAATACTTTTATGGCATTATTTTTTGAACAAAACGTCGTTGCCGCTTGACACAAGTTGCCACACTCGACACATGAAAAATGCCCCGGGAAAAACAAAAAAAAAAAAAAAAAAAACAGAATACAAGAAAAACTGGCAAAAGCAAATGCCAGCTGGCCACTTGAAGACTCAAGTTACAAGAAACACTTAGGGTCGAGCCGCCTGCGACCCTATACCACTGTACGTCCCTTTTGCCCAGCTTTAGCCCACTGTCAGCCCCCTAAAACAGACCCTACAAGCCACGACTTACAGCCCAAGCGAAAAGAGTAAAAGGCGCCAAGTGTGAATCTCTGCTTAAAAGCGGGGAGACAGTTGAGAAACAAAAGGGGGCGGGCTAAAGGGGCCTTTCGCCGCTAGCAAAGTGCATGTTTTTCTCTTTTCGGCAAGCTAGGGTTAAGGGTTAAATACACTCAAGAAAAAAAGAATACACATTGGAGAGTATCCAATAGAAAGGTGGCCTGAAATCTCGGGAGATTCTCTATTTTAAGGAGGTAGTATCTAATAGAAAATTAGCCCAAAATCCCGCGAGATTTTCTATTTTAAAGAAGTAGTATCCAATAGAAAATTAGGCTAAAATCCCGGGGGATTTTCTATTTTAAAGAAGTACTATCCAATAGAAAATTAACCTAAAATCAGACTAAAATATCGGTGGATTTTCTATGTTAAAGAAATAGTTTTTCCTGAAACGCCTTTAACATTGATTCTATCCAAAACTAACTAAACTAGGAACAAAATTGGATTATAAATGATATATGTATAAAATACATTCATTAGGATCTCTTCAGATAGATTAATGAATAATTTATTTTATATATAAAGGTAAGGAATTAATCGTTTTTCTAACACTTTTTATATCACTCGATTTCTTAAAGCGCTTTTTCTTTTGTGTCGTTTTCGGGAAGTTCAAATTTATTTCGTAAATTTAGACTTTGATCTCATCAATTTTAGCATAGATATATATGAAAAATTAGAAACTTTTAACCCTTTGTAACCCCGCTCTCTTAGTTGTAGCTTGAGAGCTTCAGCTTGAGAAGCTGCAGAGATGAGGCTTTTCTTCTTTTTCTCTCTTTCTTAATCTTGTTTGCTTATCCTCTCGCTCTTTCTGGCTCGCCCTCTCTCGCTCTCTCGTAAGCTCATCAGCTGCATAATCCGCATATGAGACAACGCATTCCGAGTGTGTATTATATTATTTTTTTTTTTCCTGTTTTCTTCTTTTTTTTACTCTGTTGCCAACGTGTCGTATACTCAATGTGCAGCCACCACCCAACACATTTGTTTCTTCTTCTACTTTAAATACTCTTACAGAGGGTATAACAGTTTTCTGAGAAAACATGTAAAGTACTATATCGAAAGTTAATTTTAAATTATTTTTTTATCAATATAAAAATAATAACTAAACTAGATAAAGAATAGAAAAAAACAGAGAAAGTAGAAAAAAAATATTCCCAAGAAAGGTTCAGTTTGCAAGGGTATTAAAGTCTTCGCATACTCTTTTCAGTGTTTTGTTTTTATTGTTTTTGTTTTGCTGCATTCTTGTTGCTTTTATATACTTATTTTTCGCACTCGGCGAAGAGAGAGAGAGAGACAGAGAAGACACATGGAAGAAGAGAATGCTTTATTGTATTTGCTTTTTAAACATCAACAACATTTTTGCTGCTGTCGTTTTGTTGTTGTTGTTGTTGCTGTTGTTGTTGAGTTCTGTGCCCCAACAACTGCAACTGCAATGCGTTTATTTTTTTGTTTTGTTTTTGTTTTTGTTTTTCTTTTATTGTTTTTGCCTTTGGCTATGCTCTTCGCTCTGCCCATCCCCTCGGCGGCACAAGCTGCAAGCAAAAACATGTTTTATATAATTTCCTGTACGCGTGGCACCAGCATAATCTCTCTCTGTCTCTGTTTGCCTGCCTCTCCTTCTCTCTCTCTCTCTGGGAATATCTCTCTCTTTTTCCTATTGCCAACTCATTCTCTGGTCATTCTTTTGTCATGTATTTTTGCTGATAATAATAATGCATTTGTTGTTGTTGTTGTAGTTGTTGTTGTCTGTCATTGTTTATAATTGTTGCGTTGTGTGGGCGCCCACAGATACATAGATACATTTGTATGTGCATAGATACATATGTATCTCATATCTGACATGAAAATACTTATACAGACATACGTATATATTTGTATATATATTTGTATTTCATATTTTTTCCTGCCTCGCCTTTTGATTGATTAAAACAAAGCCCAACAAGTGCTTTGTTTTCTTCGTTTTAATTCTTTTTTTTTTTAATTCTAAACTTAAATCTATAAGATAGATACTCGGTATCTGATTATTCATCTCTCTCTTAGTTTCTCCAGCAAAGAGCTTAAATATAGATAAAAATGATTAAGAAATAAAAAACAACAAAAAAATAATCAAATTTTCCTCTAAGAAGTAGAGTGTATAGAAATATATCAATATTTAATTCCATATTAATAAAAGATATATAATTTTTCTACATTTTCCTTCTACAAATTTAGTTAGTTTATTGAATCCATAATTGAAATTTATTATTGAATTGATTAAAACTAAAAGACAAAATAATAATTTATTAACTCTTCATTTTCAAAATTCTTCTTTCCTGTTAAAATTATCTTTACGTTCAAAATCTAAGCCCAGCTAAAGCTCTATTTTCGGTTCAAGAATATGGGGATCGAATTATTGGAGTTGGTTTGAGTCGGGGTTCAATTAAGTCAATTCAACTATGTTCAGAAAAATATTAATTTTTACAATAAAATAATCTAAGCATTTTTTAAAAATACAAAATAAAATTTTTGAATCAAAACAAATATATAAATATTTATGACGTTAGTAAATCTTAATGAGAATGGATTTAATAATATGTAGGTGGAAAGATTTATATTTAAGTAGGTACTTCTAAGGCCCATAGAATAATTATTCTTATAAGTTCTTTTTTCTGAAGACGTTGGAAATTTTTATGAAATAAATATAAAGTTTATTTGATCTAAAGTGTTTTTGGGTCTGTTTTATCTGCTTATAAGAAAATTATACGCCAATGCCTCAATTTTGATGCAAACACAAATACTCTAATTTTCGGTATTTCTTTACTCCTTAAAATCAAAAATTATTATAGCTTCCACATGGGTATTTTTTTTTAGTAAATTTCCTACTTGGTATTTTAATAGCAATGCTCACGTTTCGCTTGATCCCACACAGAAATCTCAGGGCAGAGAAACTTTTGATGCTTATTGCAGGGCTCCGAGCTGTGAGCTCTGAGAGAAGAGCTCCCAGGCTTGCAATTGAGTGTAATTTGAATTTAATTAAAATCTAAGCACGTCTGCGAAATACTAAAAAAATACTATAATTACGTTTCGACAGCAGAATTCCGTTGAAATCCAGCCAAGAAAACAACAACAGCAAACAGCAAACTAAAACAAAAACAAAAACAGCTTCTTTAGCGAAGCGCGTTGCGTTTCTAAACGGTGATTTAGCCATTAAGTTAACGGTAAAATGTGCAGAATCTTGCCGGGCAGCCAACAGAAGAAGAAGAAGCTGAAGATGGAGATGGAGCTGGAGAAGTGGCAACCAGCAGACAACCGGCTTGAGAAGGGGGCGTGTTGGTGCGCAGGCAGCAGACGTTTTTCTTATTCGTTTCTTTTGCTTTGCGCTGCTCTTCGCTGGGCCACTGCTGTTGCATAACTCACCTATTGAGTTGCTCTCTCTTTGGCGCTCTATTGGAGCTCTCTCTCTCTCTCTCTGTCAAGTTTGATCGTGTTCTAAGCTGTTAAAGGGGCGCACTCACGTAATTTATGATCACGAAAAAATATGATAGTTGTGCGTGAAATGGGATACTACCGTTCATTATCGAAATTAATCGAATGCAGTTTGCTCAGTAAAAGAAATGATTTATTCGATATTTTTAAGTTGCATATGAAATCCATACTGCAAACTGATTTTATATCGATATCGATCTAAGTAAAGGTAGTGCAGGAATATCCGATTATTTCAAATTTAATCGAATTAGGTTTCAAAAATTCTCAAATTATGCTGTTTATTTACTATACTATATTTTTTTTACAATTTATTCCAAAAATTACAAAATCTAATCAAACTTATTTTCTACTCTCTTCGAAAGTTCACGCTGCGATCAGCAACATGACTCATGTCTGTGGGTGCCTTAAGACAAGCGTTTAAGTGTTCGTTGCTTATGTAACAGAAGAGGAAACATCAGAAGAAATGCAGAAGAAAAAGCAGAGAAAGAAGAAGCAGAAGAAAAGATAAGGCAAACTATAAACATAACTGAATTTTAGGTAAGCATGAAATAAATGCACATTCCAAACAATTTCACTGAAGCGACAATCAAACAATTTGTCAATTCGTCATGCGTTCCACTCACGGAAATACAAATAAGCGCAGCAAGCTGCGATATTTTTATTATTATTATTTGATGAACACTCGAAAAGGGTATATTAGTTTGTGCATCAACTTCGAATTTTGATTTTTATTGTGGATTTAAATTTTATTTGAATTATTTTTAATTTATGGGTCCCCAGGTTTTTATAAACTTAAAGAGAAATTAAAATTCCCTGCATCTCAAAACTAATTTTTGGAATAAATTGCTGAAACTTTTTAGCTTATAAAGAAAAAAAAAATTAACAATAATATAAGAAAAAAATGAATAAACATTTTTATGCTATTACGAGCAAGCATTTTCCGAATTTCAAAAACTTTTGTTGAAATATTTTTACAGGGTATCTAAGCGTCGACACTCCGCTGATGGTGTTATTTTTCGGTTGTTTGTGTACTCCCGAAATTTACACGCAATAAATAAATACTAAGCGAGCGAAAGGAAGAGAGAGCGAGAGATATGGGGCGAAGGAGGAGAAGCAGGAACTGTCTCTCACTATCAAAATGCGTTCTGTTTACGTTTTGCCTGCCACTCGATGCAGTTTTTTTTTCTTCTTTCTTTTTTCTTAAGCGCTGATAAAAATAAAACACAAACAACATTTGAAGCGACGACGAAGAACGACAACCAAAAAAAAAAACAAACAATTCCCAGACTTGTATAAAATATCTCAAGCGCAAAAAGGCAGAGATACCAAGAGCGAGAGAGAGAGAGAGAGAGAGAGAGAGACACAGGCTGAGGCAGGAGACAGAGACAGAGAAAGACAGAGAAAGAAAGAGCAAGAGGGAGAGAGAGAGGCAGGGGGAGAGGTAGACACGAACGGCGCTTTTAATTAACACAGCTTTGTGAAAATTTACTGAATTTCATTTGATGAACTGGCGTGTTAATCAACAGTATCCACAGATCCATAGATCCAGATCCATAGAGCTACTGCATCAGCATAGAGAAGATTACGAGTATCTAAATAGTTGTTGACTACGAAGCGTTCGCTTGGAACTAATAGCTCAACTGCAGCTACACTCAGAAAAAAAATACAATTTTTCGAAAATCAGCTTTGAATGCAGGTCGAAATTCTTATCCCAAAAATTATAGAGTTGATTTTAAGACACTTTGTTTAATACTTTTAAGAAAATTATTTCTCGATTATCTTTAAGATATATTTTTGGGCTAATTTTCTAGAATTCAGTTTGTTTTTCTTAGTGCATAAACAAGTTTTTTTAGAGTCATTATTTGTTATCTAAATTAAGAAAAACACAGATTATATAACACTCAAAAGTTGATTAAAAAGCTTCAGTAAACTATTATAATACATATAATAAATAACTATATAACAGTAATTATTATCATATGATTTGGGTTCACAAGGTTTTAATATATATATATATATTTTTTTTTTTGGTAAAATTAACCCTTAAAACATAGCCGATCCAAACATACTGTAATCTTTTTATACAACAACCAACGTATCACACCTGCAAAAAACAATAAACTCTTATCAAATTTACGGTTATATCTAGATACTTATACAAATAACGCTTACGGGTATACATATAGAGTATATACTGGTATTATCTTTACGATATGGTTCCACGCACTCTGCTTTCTTTCTTAAGGTAGGTATACAACCTCAGATAAAAAGTAGCGTAGATAAAACATCTTTTTTTTTTTACAAATATTAAAGAGTAAACTGGTTTTAGCTCACTAATAAGCAAATTAGTAGTAGTTCGTCTATAAGATAAATATTTTTTCGAAGTATAAATATGGAATATTATATGGAAAATTTTGATGAACCAAAGTTCGAACTAAAACCATTGGTATCTGAGCTTGAGCCGCATATTTTCGAACCAAGCCTTGGTTTAAAAAAATGTATTGATATTTTTAAAGATCTTTTCAAGCAATATCATCCAATTTTTTCAAAAATTTAAGTAAATTATCAATAAAAGCTTTTTCCATTTAAGAAAAGCGCTCAAATAGAGCTTTTCTTTGGTACAGTTTATATTTATTTATTAAGAAAGAACTTGAGTTACTTTTGGAATCACCTGTTGACTGCGCTACCTTGGGAGATAGCATTTAATGTGTTTTACAATTTTCGCTTATTTACTTAACATTATTTCGTTTTTTTTTTTCCCGTTGTTTTCTGGTATTTGTACTCCTTATTTAGGGCAAAAAAAAATACAAAAAAAAAAAAAAAACAAAAAATTGTTGTGCGTTTTCTTGCGTACGCGACAATAAAACATTTTGCGTTTTTTACGCTGCTTTTTTATTGTTTGTGTGCACAGCAACAACAACAACAACAACAACAAAGAAAGATGTTTAAAAAATATAAAAAATGAGTTTATGTATTTTAAACTGACCTCATTACGAGCTGTTTTGCACAAATTCCTCACGAAGTTGTATGACAAATAAAGCTAAAGATTTACGCAGTTCTGGGGCATCTCTTTAGAATTTCTAAGCACCTAAATAAACAAGTTGAGAGTGCTGGAAAAGTATTGATATTAGAGTACAGTTTTATCGATAGTTTCGATAAATCAAAGCTTGCTGCTTCAAAGTTGCTAAATAAGCCAAAGAACGCATTCGTAAAATAGTTTGAATTGCGAGAAAATAGGCAGTAAAAATCTATAGATAAAAATGTAGTCACAATTCAATTTATCGATAACAATGAAAACATATCGAAGAGGTTCTAGTCGGCTATCAATCTAGATTTCATTTGGAATAATCAACACGTTTATAACTATCGATGTTTATCGATGATTGAACGAATAATAATGATATTTTCGGTAAATCGAAATTGGTTTTCATAAAGTTTTTAGCTCTCTAAAAATAAATATAAAATCTATATAAAGAAAAAAACATTCTGATTGAACTGCATGACTAATTCGTGGACATTTATAAGATACGAAATCGAAACATTTACGAAAAGCAAACTACAAGCAAAAGATTCCCCTAGTCAAGTGCCTGATAAGCTGGTCTCTTATCAGCGACCATTACGATTATAGCCTGCCATTAGTTGTAAAAAAAAAACAAGACTCGCCTTCTCTTTGCCTCTCTTCTCTCGCTCTTTTTCTCTCTCTGTTTTCTCTTCTAATTTTTAGCCTCTAAATTATGGCACTTAAAATTTGTCTGCCGCTGTCTCGTAACTCAGTCTAAAAGCCAATTAATCAAGCGTTGTATACAAATTTTTAATATATAATTTACACATAATTTACGGTACAGGTCTTTTCCGCTCTCTGGAATTACTTATATAAGTGCATAATTTTTTCTTTTTTTTCGGGTTAAATGCGATTGGTAAAAATATCACGTATTATTAATATATTTTGAGCTTTTGGGTGGGTTGCCTGGGCAGGGAATATTGGGAGATACGACGATACGACGACAGAAAATAAATTCATAAAATTTATAATATGCTGAAAATGGTAAGCTTAAAGATTGTATCTTAAGTAATAATATCAAGTAATCTATGGGGTAAGTTAAATCAGAAAACTTACTGAAAAAATCTATTTAAATTTACGAAAGTTGGCAGAAGACTTTGCTTTAAAATGTTGTACTAAAATCAATATTTTCTATAGAAGGGAAGGAAGAAAAAAAAGTTATATAGAGTTGAAGTTTTCTCATCCTTAATTAGGGTACTTAAAACCAAGATAAAGATACAAATTTTCCTTTAGTTACTTAAACTGCTTTAGATCGTATCTTTTCAGTTGAAAATTTTATATTTTCTTGACCCCGAACCACTCTTGAAACTAAGCCAGACATTAGACTGGAGATTTAGAAGAAACTTTTCTAGACTTTCAACGGAAAGTATCTATCTGAAAGTATGTTCTAAGCGCAACAGGATACTAATTATCGAGGTATCTAAGTTCGGGCATTTAAAAGGCTATTAAAATTGCAAAAGGCAACACGACGATCGTTTTATTAGCCATTACCTTAGACGCATAACAATTGCTCGGGTCTCTGAAGAGGGAGAAGCGCAGAAGAGTCGCATTATCAGCTACCAAGTTATTTCCGCATTGACAAAAAGACTGTGCGGGTCTGCAGCGTGGAAAAGGCCCATGGAAAATGAAAATAGATATGAAAATCTAAAGAAAAGAAAGGTCTCTGTCTATAGGGGCAATTGTGGGTACATGTTTTGCATATCAGCCAGTCTACAGTCTACTACAAAATACAGAAAAAAAAAAGAAAAAAAAATAGAAACAGAAGGGAGGTGTGCTCGGGTTTACGTGTGTGGAATGCCTGACGAAATGCCATATAATAAAATAAGACAACAACAAAATACGATGGAAAAAAACAATAACAAAACACCGCACATGGCGTAGCATTTGAATTTTTCAACATTTTTTTATTTTTTTAACTGTTTGCAGTGCGTTTGCGGCAGCTGTTTAAATTTTTACTCACTGATAAGCCAAACGTTAAAAAAAGACAAAAAATAAAACTAAAAAAAAATACTCGTGTGGTTTTAGCATTTCCATTCGATAACTGTTTCAAAACTGGCACAAAGACTGGTTTTTTTTTTTGTTGGGTGTAAATACACAGAGAAAAAACAGCTGTAGTAAGCTACATTTAATTATAACAACAAAAGTAAAATGGAAAGAATTGAGTCTCTCAAAAGTTTCTGGTTAAACTAAAAGGAAAGCTCTTAAAAAAGCTTTAAAAAATACTTTATATTTTTGAAAGTTTGCATAAAATATACATTTTTATATATGGTTCAATTTTTTACTATTAAGACTTTTTTATCTAGATTATTTTACGTTTTTTTGACTATTCGATAATTATTCTAAATTATATCGAATATTAGTTTAAGCTGCACCTAAAACGAACCATAAATTTCTTAAGTAAAAAGTGAGTTTTACCCGCAAATCGGAGCTTATTTTTTAATATAAAAAAAGACTGAGCCACTTCCTTCTATTTATTTAAATCTTTTTATAATAAAAACACCTTTTTTAATTATTAAATATACATTAAAATATTAAAATTAATAGTTGAGACTCCTTTTTTTCTGTCAGTGTACCTTAAGAGCCACTAGACCCGACTACAAAGACCTTTTGTACTTGCGCAAATGAATTTTTAGCATTAAATGTTGAGTAAATACAAAAAACGTTTGGAATTTCCAAACTTTAAAAATGGGTTAGTTTACTCAGAGCTGCCAATAAAAAATTCAAAAAAAAAAACCAACAAATGATAATAAAACCAATGAAAAATATAGCATAAATCAATGTAAATAATTTGAGTAGTCTGCTCGTATATTAAAGCCAAATACAGGCATTTATTTTCATATACTTGAAGGCCCAGAGACTAACTGGCTATTAACATGCAAGCCGAATAACCAAGGAACCATTAGATACACTGCTCAAAAGGAGGAGAAAAGCCAAAGAAAAGAAACGAAAATAAATGATAAATGAAGTGAAGAACCAAAGGGAGTATTCGAACTTTTAAATACCCTTTGAAATTGAAAGAACTTTCCAATAAAATGAGGTAAACCCCAAAGGGAATATTCAAAGCTATAAATACCCTTTGAAATTGAAAGAGCTTTTCAAGCTTGTTAGCATGAATTATAATTATAATATTAGTTAAATTAAATTAAAGAATTTTAAAGTGTCTATAAGAAAATTTGAATCATTTTTCCATTCATAAACAGAATCAGAAATATTGTTTCAGTAATTAAAATTTAACTGCAAATCGAAGCTGATAACTAATATGATGGCTTTGCACTGAAAATTACTGAACAACCGAAAATTCTTTTAATTAATAAACGATAAAATTTATACCAATCTCTCCTACAAGTGCAAATCGAAGCACATAGCTGATATGCTCTCAGTGCAGGGAGCAAAAGAATGAATACCACAAAAATTAACTTCACAATGCCCGGAAGCAGTTTTAAATCACAGGAACCGAACCGGCGCGGAGCTGGCCGGGCACCGACTACTTAGTAGTGAGTAGCAAGTGTTTGGCTGATAAAAAGCAACAATAACAATTACAATAACAATAAACAATAAACAATAACAAAAAGGAATAACAACCTTAGGGCTCTGTTCATCTGTTCATCTGTTCGTATTGTCAATCACATCATCAATCATTGAGAAATATGAGAAACTGAGAGGAACTGGCCCAAAGTAGAAGAAGGTTTTCTCGGTTTTTTATCTGCCTTCTGCTTCATTTGTGGCAAAACGTGTTTATGTCAAATTTAAGTAATTAATTAAATTAAATAGCAGCAAAAGAGACAGAGAGAGCGAGAGAGAGAGAGAGAGAGAGAGAAAGGGGAGGAGAGGTGAAAACGATATGCTGAAAATATGCACAAAAAGTGCTGCTAATTTTCCATTATTCATTTTGAGCAACGCTTCCTGTTTGACAATTGACTTGTTTTTATTTTTCTTCTCTCACTTGGAGCGTTTCTTTTGTTGGAAAAGTCTGTGAAAATTTCTTGGAGGGGGGGTGGGGCAATTAAATGGAAAGTCGTTCAGAAAACACAACATAAAAACTCACGACACTTAAACGTATTGCTTACCACCTGAACATAAAAAAAAGAAAATTATACACTGAAAAAAAATACTACAAATTGATGGAAAAATAAATCAAGTCAAAAAATTATGAAAAAAAAAAATAAATAAATCATAATTTTAACACTAAAAAACAAGCAATAAAATAAAATAAAAATTTTTGGATTCATAACGAGTTTTTTTGTAGACAATCTGTCCAAGTCATATTTTTTGTGAGTGTACTCTGAGCAAGAGGCTCTGCTGCTATCTTTTAGCTTGAATCGCATAAGGAAATTTTCATTTGTAAAATGTTTTTATTACCCTCCCAGTTTCAGTTCGAATCGCAGCGAATGTGTCGCCAAGCAACCATTAAATTATGACTCGAGCTGTAGGGTATTATAAATTTCTCTAGCCATGAATAAGCATGTTATAATAAAAAAAAACACAAGGTATTCACAAGGATCGTAAAACTTAATTAGCCAGAAAAATACAAACGAAAAAAAAAATACATATTCTTCGATTTTGCGTGACATTAGCCAAAGTTTTATCACTCTTGTTAAACGATCTGAGATACGAAATAAGTTGAGGATTTTTAACGCTGAATAATGTATAAGGCAAGGGGATTCTATATGGTTAATTTGATTCCTCAATAAGGTCTATAAAAGTGGGTGCCTTGGAGACTGGCAGAACTATTTCAATATTGTTTTTAAATGTATATATTTTTGACCGATTGTTCCTATGGTAGAATTATAGCTCGACACGTTCTTAGATAAAACTTGTAAGTCTGAACGATATCTAGAAAAACTGAACATTTTCTAAACAATCAGTTTTTGTGCAGACTGTTCTCTTTTATGGCAGCTATAAGATATAGTAATTCGATCTATAAGCTATGCAGAAGGTTCAAACACATTTGATTCAATGGGACACTAATTTGCCTCGAATGTCTATGATTAAAATTGTTATTAAATTAAATTAATTAAATCTTTGGTAAAAACTTAAAAAAATTCATAAAATTTTGATCCTTTCTTCATTAATTTATGAATTAAAATTTTAGCTGCTCTATTTTGGAGCTGAATTATGATTTTCTGGCTTTTAATTGAGAGCATATTGTCTGCCTTTTGAGAGAGGATGGTGAGAGCTTTGAGTCTTGACTGATACTTCTGTATTAATGATACTTTAATAACTTGGCTTAGAGGCTTAGAGCACTCATCATTAACATAATCTATGACTCTACGAGTACTCAGTATTCTTTTTTCCCCCCGTTGGGTTTTCTCTAGGGAAAATGCGCTGTCACATTTTCAGTGCAATTTGTCGCCAATAAGCATAAGTATCAGTATATTTATTATAATTTATATATATATATATACAGATACTTATATATATGTATTTGTATTTGTATATAAGCCATGTTTTTCTGCAGACAAATCAGTTTTACACATGACTTGGCTAACAACAGCAGCAGCAGCAGCAGCAAACGGCAGAAGCAGCAGCCAATGAGGGCAATTTATTGATTTTTATGAGGCGCCCAAGTTACGACGCCTCAAAGTATGCAATTAATTGCGTATTCCCACACCAAAAGGCCCAATTCCAGAGCCTAGCTGTAGGGTATTACCAGCCAACCCAACATTACCTGGCTAAGCTGCTAAGCAGCTACCAGTTTAATTGAATTTATCCTGTAATGAGTTCGTCCTACCAAAAATAGCACAAAAGTTGTCATAGCAATATTATTCGCCAGAGGAGACATTCGGCGACAAATCAAGCGAAATATAATATTATAATTCAGTTTCTATTCTTTTCTATTCTCTTGTTTTCTTCTTTTTCTATTCTCTGGTATTTTATTCGCGGCTGGACTTTGACTCATTGCTGAAATTCCATGACCAAAACGAATTTAATTAAAAATTTATAACGCGCAATAGCAAAAAATACAAGAAATAATTAAGAGAAACGTGTGAAAATGTGCCAGTCGCGACTACACAAATACCCTGTAAGCAAAGCTAAGGAGATACGAAGATAGGTAGAAGGCAATTATTAGCAATAAAAAGTGTTAATTTTAATATTATTTAATGAAGGTAAGTTATCTATTTCATTAAAATATTAGTTATAAAAATATTGTAAATTATATATTATATATTTCTATTAAAAATTGGTAGAAAATATTGATTATATTTTTATTTCAGTTGCCTAGAAAATTGAAATAAAAAATAATCAATATTTGCTACCAATTTTAATAGAAATATATAACCCAATTTTTCCCAAATATTTTAACAGAGGGTACTATAACTTATTATATTTGGTTTTAAAACAGCACCAAATAAAATTCTGAAAATCTGTCAGTTTATTTTTAAAACAAAACTTTTCTTTCCAAATTATTTGCTTGCCTATTTCTGTAACCAAACCACCCGCTTTTGGCTTTCATATTACAGGGTATTTCCAGCAGATTTCATATAAATTTGCATACACTATGCAAAGAGCCTAGCCAAAAGCGAAAACAAATAGAGTAGAGCACTAAAATATTTACTGCTGCTGCCGCTGCTGCTGCTGCTGTCGTATTACCATATGCCAAAACAATGGGGCAAGTTATTGTTATATTGCGATACGATTTTGGGAAGGTCTGGCCATTTTTGGCAGACCCCTCTTGAGATGGCAACACTCCAGACTCTCCACACTCTCCACACACTCTCCACGCTCTTCACACGCTCTCCACTATCGACACTTATGCAGTGCCGCCTCGTGGATCGCATTGCATTTGAATTTTTTGCGTGCGATTTTGTTCGCTGTATAAAATATGCAGCAATGGAATTTTCTGGCCCATTTGCAGTTCACTTGATTTGCATGAAACAAACGTTGTAAACAAAAAATAAAATAAATAAAGATACAAAATACCAAATAGTATCTACAAGATTTCACTATATATACAGCACTATATTTCGCTCTCACCCGCCTCGCCACGCCTCGCCCCGCCCCCCGCCTCGCCTTCTAATTAAGAGCTCAAGATTTTAACATGATTTATGCGTTACGCAGCGGGCGGCCTGTCAATAAAATCACAATTCATCAAATTACACTAAGAAAAAAAGGCAATACTCAATTTTTATAAATTTTAATACTTAAATTAAGTTTGAAATTGTTTAATTTACGCCAAATACATATATTTGTCATGTAAAAGATTTTATTTATTTGAAATGTAATAAATCTAATTTATTATGGTATTTTAGCTCATTTAAAAGGCAGCTTTCAATGAAAATGAAAAATGTTTTTACTGTGAAGAGAAACCGCTGTCTAAAAGAAAGCTTGAAAAGGCTTAAATTAAGAGCCACAAAATCTTGAACATTTTTAGCCAGAATCGATAGAATAATCATAAAGAGATCAGAGAGGAGAACAATTCAAACTAAATCTCTTATAAAGCTTATTTTGTTCATAGAAGAAGCATACAATTTTTAAGTCAAGCTTTTTTGAATAAGTCTTATTTTAAGCTGAAAATAAGATTGAGAACTCTTCCTTGATTCTCTACTCTTTCTTATGCAAATCAAGCTAGTTTAGGCTTGAAATTAAGCCCAAGAAAGTTTGTTTTAAGATTTTTTTTATCAAGATACCATTCTTAAAATATGAATTTTCAGCTTTGTTTAAGCCAATTAAATACTAATATGCTTTTGAGACTGTTTGGAAATGATTTAAGACCAGAAGTCTGGATTTTCGAGGGACTTGCAGCTATTTAAACTAAGATGAAAGGAAATCAATACAAATATACTTAATTTAAACTGCTCTTTTCTAGCAGTGTATATGCTTTTTTAAAGAAAAATTTAAAGATTTTCGAAAATTGTCATACAGTGATGGCTCACTCATTTTTTATTTTAGTCATAATTACTCACAGCAAGTATTACACAACACAAAAAGAGAGAGAGACATATATATATAAACATATATTCTCTATATATTCGCATACTTATCTAACTTTGGGCTTATTTATTTGGCTTTTATGTAAATTCATTTCGATTTGCTTGGAACTTTTTTGCTAGCCATAAATAAAAGCTGCGTAAATTTGACATTTAGCACTTGAAAGCGCCTGTTTTTTATAGAGGGCCCTAACAAGTTGTTTATGTACTCCCCCAGATGGGTTAAACAAAATAAAAATAAATGGATTTTTAATGCTTGGGCACTCGAGGAAAAACTGATGTCAGACTATCTTACAGATACAGATACAGATACAGTTGCACATACAGATACAGGTTGTTGCTATTTATGAGCTGAAAAGTCATCGTTTATTTTCAGATATTATCCAGGAGACAGGAGACAAATAACATTGATAAATTTTGGAGTATGGAAACTAACGTTGAAATATTATGGGAAAACAAATAAAAATGATTTGATATTATCAGCAAGCGAATAGGCAAGTTTTCCTGCTCAATAAATTAGTTTCATTGCTGGCACAATTCATAATCTATCAAAAAAGAAAACTATGAATTTATAGAGAAGAAATTATTTAAGGTAAAAAAATGATCAGATGTGCGGTTTTCCGTTTTTATACCCAGTAAAATTCAACAGGAATTAGTTAATTTATTTAACAAAGAAGCTTAAAAACTTGTTTGAAAAACTTTTGAAAAGAAACTAGAAGGAAGAAGAACTATCGATAAGGTGGAACTAATACTTTACCAACCTAGCAGATATATTTATCTGAGAGTCTTGACTATGGTTTAGGAGCGAGTCTAAGTTCAAAAATATATTTAAATTTATTACTCTTACTAAATATTTGAGAGGTGAAAATCATTTAGACATAATAAACAGATTAAAAAATGAAAAAAAAAAATTGTTTTCTAATATTTTTTGACTGAAGCGTCTTTGAAGCAAAAAATTGTTTGAATATAATATATCAATCTTTATATTTTAACTTCTTTTCATTTATTTTAAGCTCTTTGAACGATTTGTTGTACAGTTGGGTTCAGGAAGAAATACTAGTCGGGTCGTTTTTTTTTTTATTTCTTTACGCCAGCATCAAAATTTAAAAACCAAAAATAATTGCATTTTTTTAATTTTTCACACAAAAAAATAAAAAAAAATAAACCAGCTTTTTCCAACAGCTGCAAACAAGCAAAAAATCACACCAAAAATTCGCTTGCAACAAAAAAAAAAGTCGTCTAATAATTTCTAAAGATCCTGGGTCGGCATTGTCTGAGATTTGAGATATTTTTTCCTCTTCTTTTTTTTTTTGTTGGACTGTCAGATTTGAATACGCTGCGCAGCAGCAGCAGCAGCAGCGCAGCAGAGGAGCAGCAGACATAAATCTTGTTTTGATTTATTTATTTGTGAACTTTCAACAGCAGACGGCGACAAGAGAGAGAGAGAGGGAGAGAGACAGAGAAGTACACTTAAAAAATTGTCTGCATTTTACAATATTCATCTAAATGTTCCGTTTCCTTAATTCAAAGCTTGTAAGATTTAAACGTAAAAGTCTTTGAAATACATTTTTTAGCAAATTTTTCAATTTAAAATTAATTTTTATCTGACAATTTTTACTAAAAAATTCTCTTTTTTTCTAAGTGCACAATTTGAAAGCTTTTGGCGCATAGTTTTCAATTAAATGCGCGCGTCGCTCTAATAATACTTAACGAAGAAGCCGCAGCAGCAGCGCAGCAGCAACAGCAGCAGCAGCAGCAGCCACCGAAGAGCGGCTCAAATTTCGGCAAAGGGCGCTCTCGGAAACGCTGCTGTCGACGTCAACGCTGGCAGAGCGCTGCTGCTGTTGTTGTGTTGCGGCGGCTGCTGCGTTAGAAGCGCTTTGCTTTTTTGGTTAGGCTGTCGTTTTTTCGTTGATGACCTTGAAAAAGCTGTATCTAAAAATCGAGTGCAATCAACTTTATAAAGAGCGAGAGAGTGAGAGAGAGGGAAGAGAGCGCCTCTGCTCATTAATATTTCCCCTACATTTCACACACACACACACACACACAGGCATACAATCAGAACGTTAGTCTTGAAGCTCCACATATGCCGCTCTCGCTCACGCACACACACTCTCTGTGTTGTTATTGCTTTTGTATTAAACCGCATATAATAATTATTCTAGATTCCGTATTGTCGGTTCTTGTTGTTGTTGCCGTTGTTGTTGTTCTTGTGTTTTGTTTTGCTTCTTTCAAAAGGTGGTCGCTCTGACGCTTTTTCGTGTTTTATCTTCTTCTTCGTCTTCTTCGTCTTCTTCTTGTTCTTCTTCCTTTACTTCATCTGCAGTAATAATAGAGTTTAGCAGCGTTTAACCAAAAAAGAAGTAGGAACTGAGTTCTATTCGACAGATCTCGACCAGGAAATACTCTATAGACTGCACCTACACTTACAGAAAAAATACCCCAAAAACTGCCTGAAACATTAGAATAAAATACAGGGTACATTTTTGTTTTTCAAGCTTTTAAGTTATATTTTAAGGACCTCCCTTTCTACTTTTTAGAAAACTGTCTCTATTTGGTGTCTGAAAAATAAGAAAAATTGACTCTGATCGATTTATTTATTTAATTACTTGTGGGTAAACTTTCTAAAATTCCGATTTGCTGGAAAAACTTTTTTCTATTATAACTTCTATGTTCTTTTATCGCATCGCAGCCTATTTAATATTAATATTTTCTATAAAATTGTACCAGCTATACTTTTTTTTTATGGATATTCAGGTCTGGTGGGGGAAATACCAAACACTTTAAGTTTAATCCATCTATTATAAACAGGTATCTACATACAAAATTTCAACATTCCAGCTCTCATAGTCTCAGAGATAGACGCGCTTATTCATCAGATTCGATCGTAAGAATTTATATACAAAAATTGTATGCTCTTTACTCCATTGTATGTTTATAGAGTATAATAAGGGTAAGAAAAAAAACAAACTACTAATCAAGAAACAGGTAGCCAAAGCAGAATTGAATCAAACTTTTGTTTGAGCAGAACGCAGAAAAAAAGAGCAAAACTTCAAAATGGTCGCTTACTGTTTGAACTCTCAGAGCTTACAGCAAAAAAAAAAAAGAACTGAGCTTTGAGCAGGCTTTCCAGGTCCAAAGCTCTACTTAACTGTTTAGGGGCGCTCTCCTAAAGTTCAAAATCACGTAAATCATGTTTGTGGGGCCAAATAATTCATGGAAAAAGTAGCTGAAAATAATTTCGAAAAACTTTTTAGTGTTGAATTTTTGGTTTTTTAACTGCTAATCAAAACTAAAAGAAAAAAATCCAAATAGATTCTGAAAATTGTTTCAAACTGTCGTTCAAAGTTCACTCCCAATTTATTCAAATCAATTTTGAAAACTTCAAAGTCGAAAACAATTGCCAAATGCACTCCAAAGTTAAATATCAATTAATTAGCTAACAAAGCTTTTGGAAAAATTCGGATTAGATTCCGAAAAACTTTGTAGGCTAAAAAAGCTCGAGATTATTCAATGAATCGAAATATGGGCAGAGAGTTGAAGTTAAATTAATGAAGGGAATCATAATGCTTGTAATAATTGAGTTTATTTACAGAGCTTTACTCTGAAAGTAGCTTTAAGCTTTCTTTAAAATTTTGTTTGAAAATGATTTGGAAATTATTTATTTGGCATTTAATCGCATTCCTTCGATTTGATGCCTGCATTAGCTCACACAAAGATTTAAATTGAGTGCGTACCATAAACATTTTTTGAACGCCAGCTAACGAACCTACGAGAATGACATCAACATTTATTTCAGCTCAATATACAAAATTCGGATACTTATAAGTAAAATATAGATATATATATATAAGTATTTATATGTCTCATATGATGTCTAAAATGGTAAAGGAGTCATAACAAGGCTTTTATATGTGCGTATCTAAATGGCAAAAGGATTTGGGACTTGGTGTCGTCTCGACTCTGTATCCTTTCTGGGACTTTAACAGGCAGGGTATATTATTTACATACCTTGGATATTTAAGAAATATTTAAATATATTATTATAAAAATATATGTTTAAAACTTCGTCAGATAAAAACTATATTTGGTCCACAAAATACTACATAAAAAAAGACCCAAAATTTCAAATTTTGAAAATTGTGTGGAACTTGAGAAAATCTAATTTTTTGTTGGGGTAAACAAATTTGGATTGATTTTTATAAACTTTTTAACAGAATGAATTTATTCTGAATCATCACATAATATCCAAATGATGAGAAAAATTTGAATAGATAATTCTAGATTTTCAGAATAAATTTAGGATTCAGAAAAATAAAATTTCAGGAAAATAAACGAAAGAAACTTTAAGATAATTGCAATTTTTAAGTATTAATAAATATTTTACATATTAAACAGGGTAACTCTGAGTACAGCATTCCCAGCTACATTAGATTTCTATGAAGTATTTGGCTCAGCAGTGCAATGGGCAAAGAGTCTGGCCAAAGAAACTTGACAAAGAGACTTGGCTAAGAGCGTGTTTTGTTTTAAGCCCTGCTTAAAAGATTTTTGTGGCCATTAGAAAGACGCGTCGTTGATTATTTAATTCAACAGAAAACAGATGAGCTAATCTTTTATTATTATTATTATCTTTTTTTTTTTGCTGTTTGTTATTATTGTTGTTGTTGTTGTTGCTTTTAGCCCAGAAAGCGAGTCACTGAGTGACTCTGGGCCAACTTTGACTTGAGATTTTCAATTAAGATAATTGTAGTAGAATTGCTACGTTTACTAACAAGCCACCAACTAAGTACAGCCGATTCAAAAAATTAATATATATATATATATATAATTTCTCTATATACTGAACTGAATGGTTAAATTACTGGGCTGAGCTGAAACATTTGCGGCGTGTCCAAAATGTCAGCGTTTTTTTTTTGTTGCCCCAAAAATCTCTAAGTGAAATACAAAGTTTTTTCTTTTTAAGATAAACACAGACGTCAATTAGTTAATATAATTTCAAAGGCGGAATACACTCGACAAAAAATAGGCGGAATTTCAGAAAATCCACGTGAAAGTGTGCCAAAAATGGCAATATTTTGTTATGAGTAATAAAAAAGGTTTCAAAGAGCAATAAAAATTATTGCTTAAAAATGAAAAGCAGCCCTAAATATTGGAAATTTTTCAAATTTTGTATATGCTTTTTTTTCTTAGTGTAGTATTTTTTTTAGTATATAAAATGACACAGTTTTCGTAGAGCGTACAGTACGGCTTGCAATTTTTTTAGTAGGTTTTTTTTTTTTGAGCATCAAATCAAAATCGTTTTGAAGAAATACGAATACTACTACACATATATATGTATATGTGTGTATATATATATTTGTTTATTTGTATATGGCATACATAATATTAAAAGAAATCGCACCCAAAAAACCAAATTGGCATAAACTACGCCGAAAATAAATTGAAATCTAAAAATGAAATTCAAATGCGGCGGCGGCGGCAGGCGGCAAACCCAACCAAAAAAAAAAAGTAAAAGAAGAAACAAACCCAAAGCAAAACAAAACAAATATGTTGTGTTTCTGTGTCTGTGTCTGTATGGGGGTGTGTGTGTGTGTGAGTGTGAGTGTGTGCTGGAGGAAATAGTCAAGCGCTAAACAACAATAACAATGACAATCGCCTTCTTCTGCTGCTGCTGCTGCTGCTGCTGCTGCTGCGGCTGCTGCTTCTTCTCTCCTTTATCTCGGCTTTTGTTGATACGAAGAAGTGTCAAGCGAAATGTAAGCTAAACAAAATGCAACGGAAAAAGTCGGGTTTAAAGTCGGGAAAATAACAAAGTAATTCTAATACACTGAAAAAAAAAAGAAGCCCATATACCAATTACAAATGCATTATATATTTTTCTATCATTTTTTGATGCATCCACTATCAAATGTCCTTTATTCTCCATCAGTGGAAAGTATCTTTGAAACAAAAAAAAAAGTCGGTTGGATTTTGGAGAAATAACAAAGTATTTCTAATACACTGGAAGAAAAACCAAGCTTCTCTGCTAATTTGATTGTTTACACCATCCATGGAGAACATATTTTTCTACCAATTTGTGGATCATCCACCATGGAATGTCAATTTTTCACCAGCAGTGGAAAGTATCTTTAGAAAAAAATACAAAAAAAAAGTCGAGTGGACTTTGGAAAAAGAAAAAAGTATTTGTAATACACTGGAAGAAAAACTAAGCTTATCTGTCAATTAAATGGTTTATAGAATCCAAATAGAACATATTTTTCCATTAATTTATGGTGCATCCACTATCAAGCAACATTTTTCTCCATCAGTGAAAAGTATCTTTGATTTGAAATATACAAAAAAAAGTCGGGTGGACTAATATCAAAGTATTTACACTGGAATAAAAGCTCATCTATCGATTAAATAGTTTATAGCATCCATGGAGAATATATTTTTCCATCAATTTGTGGTGCATCCACTATCAATCAACATTTTTCTCCATCAGTGGAAAGTATCTTTGCTGAGAAATATATAAAAGTAATTCTAATACACCGGAAGAAACAGAGTTCAAATATCAATTGAATATCTAAAAGCATTCATTCAGGATATATTTTTAAATCAATTAGTGATCTATTAAAAATGTTATTTTGTTATATTCGAAAGGCTTTTCATTCATTTCTAAAGCCTGCAAAAAAAATACGTCGAAATATACAGTCAGAGCTTTCAGCCTTAAAAGTTAACTATTTCTAGAGCTTTTAATGAAAGCGTTCTCATAAAAAATACTAAAAATGATTACAATTAAAATAAATTTCTATTATGTTAGAACTGCTGAATTCGGAATGAAAAAAAGATACAAATTTTTAAGAATCAAATAATATTCTACTCTTTTTAAATAGCTCATAAAAATTGTAATCCTTTTCTAATGCCTAGATCAACCTACTTATAATCAGTTTTGATATGCATATTGAAATAATAAATAAATATAATTTTTAAAAAAATATATATATATTAAATATGTATCTGTATCTATATCTATATGCAATGCATGCGCCATTAAAAACTTGTTGTCGTCGCCCGAGAGAGCTCTGGCTCTGACCTTTGCGTCAATGTCCTCAGAACCTTGAATGTTTTTTTCAGTTTTTTTTTATTTTTTCTCTCCTTTTTTTCTGGTATTGTGGAAAAACGCAAAGCGCACGTTTTTCGACTTATATTTATTTTTTTTTTTTTTTTGTTGTGTTTTTTAAGTAGAACTCGTAACTCTGCATTCCCATTAATATTACACGATTCGAACTGAGGCGCAAATGATTTTTTTTTCACACAAGAAAAAAAAAAAACACATATTTTCCATGTTAATTGGGAAATTAAGCGTAGCGTCCAGTCTGAGCCTGAGTCTCAGTCTGAGTCTGAGTCTCAGTTCCAGTTCCCAAGTTTCCAAGTTCCCCAGTTACATTCTCCTCATATCTTTTATATATTTTTTCTTCTTCTGTTTTTCTTCATTTTATTCTTGTTGCGGAGCTACGTTTATAATTACGTTAACTTCAATTACTGCTTACGTACAAAATATCATACCCAATTTTTTTTTTTTTTTTTTTTTTTGTTTTCCAGCTAAAACTGGTTTTTGGATACCTTTTGTTTTTTTTGTTTTTGGTGTTCCACGAGTTTTGCTATAATTTTAATTTCTTTTTGAAGTTCTTCGCAATTGTATTGAAGGTCTCTTTGCCCGCTTTTTGCCCGGTTATTTAAATAGTAGTTAAATAATTTTTGAAACGTCTTAAATTGCTGAAATGTTAAGCTCACTGGATACTGATATCTGGGTTAAAAAATAATAGGGGAAAAAAACTAGAAGTAAAAAAACTACTAAAAAAAGTCGAGTTGCTATCATCTGGCATCAGTTCCATTATGCTTTTTACCTATAAAATTTCGTATAATGTTACTAAATTACGGCTGTATCAAAATATTTCGAAATTCTTCGAACAAAATGAGATTCTTCAGAATATAATGAAAAATTTTGAAATTTTTTGAACAATTTAGATACTTTAAAATATAATGAAAAATTTCTTTCGAGAATATAAAAAATGAGATAAATATTTGTAAACTGATATGATATGTTTGATATAAGATATTTGACATTAAGTTGACATTTAATCCCTTAAGACCCAAACGATTTTAATCCAAATATCCAGAGATTGAACCCTGAACCAAACCAGCTGTCAATATTGTAGCTAAAACTGAACCGGAAACAAAAGCTTAAATAAATTTTAAAGAATCAATATTTTTTTTAGATACTTGCAAAGTAGTTTAAAGCAGGATTTTTGGTTTAAAAATGAATCTTTATCTGTGCCTAGATTTAGTATAGATGAGTTTAGTATAGATGGAAAGCTCTTTCTTAATTTTAATTAAAGAGAAATATGAAAAATATTGGAAATATTGCAAAGAAAAAATGTTCGAGCCACAACCAATGTATCTTGAAACTTCAAACCCAAACTTTAATCCAAGCCAGAGCTTTAACAGAACTCGAAGACTCGAGTGGACGCTTCTCAATAGTTTAGCAAAGGTTTTTCTAGCCTGGCTTAGAATAGCTCTTAACGAATTTCAAATTAGCAAAATGATGTAGAACTAATTTTAATAGTAAACCCATTTTGCGCTTATTTAGAAAGTTGGCAATATTTTCATTGCAAATTTAAATGTTTTACATTTTTTTTTTTGAAACTTTTGCTATTTCATTAACACGCATACGCTCTTCCAGTGCTTTTGCTCTTTGTCTATCTCTAGTTGCTGGCCTTATCAGTCTCTCTTGCATGATCTCTCTCTCTCTCTCGCTCGCTCTCTGTGTGTGTCTCTCTTACTTTTTTCACTTTCAAAACAAAGTCCATTTATTTATTTTGTTGTTGTTGTTGGTCAATGTTTTTTTAGTGTACAGTAGAGACAATATTTAAACATTTAAAGTGCTATTATCTAATCGAGAAGAGAGCGACGAAGAGAGTCAAAAAGCGAGAGAGAGAGCGAGATAAGCCTAAGCGCAGCGTTTAGTTATTTTTATTAATTTTTATGAGCAGGCAATTAAGTTGAGGGGCGCCCGAATGGAGACCCGAAAAAAAAGGCAACTAAAAACTGACGTACCAAAACTATTTATAAAGAAATGTATTTTCTGTGTGGCTCAAAACAGGTTTTACCTGTTCGTGGGCCAAAAAAAAGGCGAGTAAAAATAAAATCTAACAACAATAAACTAATTAAATCAAATCGAAATACGTCGCAAAAGTACGCAGAGAGCAGCGAAGAGAGGGAGAGAGCGAGAGAGAACTGCACACAAAAATAGCTGAAGAAAATATGTTCAATGAAAATTATAAAAATAAAAATGCTTAAAAATACAAATAAATATATATAAAAATATATATATTTGTATGGGAAATATGTAGATTTCAATATCATATGCAAAATTGATAGCAGCCCAACAACAAAATTTGTATCTGTATCTGTATCTGTAGCTGTATCTGTGAGATACTCGCACTCGCACTTCACATGACACGAAACGCGCGCGCCTCCCGAAGAGTTTAGTATTTTATATCTAAATAAAAATACAAACACAACGAAAATACCAAGCAGAATAAATAAAAATACCATCGTCAATTGCCCGTCTACGCTTTGTTTGCCCTAAAGATCAGCGTATCAGCCCACTGTATTAGCAAAAGAATTATTTTACTCCCATTATTATTATTATTTTTATTATTATAACTGAACTGAACTGAACTGTACGGCACAATGACTGTCTGCCGTTATGTAATAGCCAGAGGTGCGTTCTACACTGAGCAAAAAAAGTGGCAGCTATTTCTAAGCCAAGCTAAGCACTGGGCACATTACTGAGGAACGGCTCTCTTCGCTGTGCCCCCAGCTGAAATACTCTTTCAGGCTGGAATAAGCCCTTGAAAATTGCTCTTAAATTTGTTTATTTTGACCGATAGTTCCTATGGCAGCTACTATATGGTAGAGTAGTCCGATCTTTATAGTTTTTAGCCAGCATTCAGAAAACACTTTCTAAAAACTAATTCTTGAATATTTTTGAGATATTTTGGAACACAGAAAAGTTTTTCATACCACAACTTTTTTAACAAATTCATTAGATTAAAAACCTCGGCGGTCTTTTGAATAAAGTCTGCTGAAAAGCTTTGCGCTTTTTTTGACAGTTAGTTTTAAGCTGTTTTCTATACCACAAGAATCTTATTGGATGAGTGTTCTAACTAGCAATTTGTATTTATTTTAATTTTGATTATACAAATTTCAAACTCTTTAGCTGTTATTAATAAACTCTGTAGTTTTAAAACCTCGGAATGAAAATTGCTAAGAAGCTTTACTCTTTTTTGACAGTTAATTCAAAGCTGTTGTCCGTTTCTTATTGGCTTATTAGCCTCATGTTCTCATTGGCAATTTGCAATTATTTTAATTTTAATTAATTTTAATTTTAAATATTAAAATCTTATGCTTTCATTATTATTATTAAATTCAGTAGCTTAAAAAGCTAAAAAGCTTTTGAATGCAGCCTTTTTAGAATGCTGTTTTGACAGTTAATTTAAATTCTTATTGGTATCGTGTTCTTATTAGCCTCATGTTCTCATTAGCAATTTGCAATTATTTTAATTTTTTAGTATTGATTTCATCACTAGCCGAGCACTGTGCCCCACGCTAGGCGCTTGATAAGGAAAAGCGCCTTGCAAAATAAAAAAGAGTTTGATAAATGCTGAGGCAATCGGAATGGACAATGGGAAACGTACATATGTCTAAATGTCGATGACACATCGAAATCCATTAATCAACTGTTCAGTCTTCTTATTGGCGCAATAAAAATCCAACAAGAAATAAATGACTTTTGCTAACAATTCACTTTGGAAATAAATCTAATAAAATGGTTTCCCATAAAGAGTTCATTCCTATTAGAGTTAAATTAATTATGTTCATTTCTATAGTTTTATGTTTTTTCTTCTGTCATTTCTTGATAATTTTAATTCTTGAATATTCCACAAGATTTTCCTTTGAAATAAATCAAATTTATCTTTCAGATAACTTCTATTTTTAGTCAAATATTCAACAGTTTTATAGGGTATTTTGAGGCATCATTTTAAACTTTGGTTTTTTATTGAACTTCCAAGAAAATTTCCATTTAGTTTACGCAAAGAATTCCATTTTAATCAGTAATATTTCTATATGAATATATAAATATATATATATATATTAGTTTATATAGATGTATTTCCTGGAATCAATAAATCTTTTGTTTATATTAAAAAAAAAATAATATTATTGAGTTTCACATAATAAAAATGAAATACTTAAACGTTTAGTTTATAGCAAGAATTCCATTCAAATCAATTCAAAAAAGTAATGTTTCTATATCCATATTTTCTATTATATAGTTCTAGGAATAAATTATTCCTCTGTTTATATTTATGATAAATAAAAATAAACAAATGCCCGAACAATTTCATCCAAATTTTCTTTAAAACCTTAGAAAACTTTCAAAATTTATTGGAAATTCCTCAAAGTTTCTTAGTGATTTCCAGGGTATACCAAAAATATTTATACAACGATTAATTTCGAACCAATATTTGCTCAACTCATTTTAATTATTTTTGATAGTATTTTTAGCCCATATTTGAGTATATTTATATCCAATAATTAATATAGATAGTAGAAGAATATAGAATATAGAAAATATAGAAGAAAGCTTTAATCGGGGCTCTATTAATATACCTTTATTTACTGAAAAGCTGAAGACTCCAAGTTATAATCCAAGTTTATGAAGTTAATTAGCTGCATTTCTGCGTGTTTAATAATAATAATATAATATTATTATTAATATTATAATTAATTATAATTTATAATTATCTTATTTAATTTTGCACATTTATTTGCACTTATTTTGCGGGCACTAGGCAACTCTGGCCAATTAATTAAATATGGTTTTAATGATGATTGTAAATTTATTTATTTGTTATTTGTTGTTGTTGTTGTTGCAAAGTGAAACCGTTGCGTGTATAAATATATATTTTTTCTTTTTTCTTTATTTTTTATTTTTATTTTTGTATTTTTTTATATATTTGAATTACTCTATATAAATTTGCTTTCTATCGATTTAATTGCTGCTTTTTTTAAGTTGAAATTTTTTTGTTTTTTTTTTAATTTTTTTATTGTGAGAATATATGTATCTGTATCTATGTATATATATATATATATATATATATATATAGTATTTATGGATTTCTTCAAAGAAATTATATAGTACTTGTCGTAGAAGTCTGAACTGCATAGCAGAAAGAAAAGTAAAAACAAAAAGTAAACAAAAAAACATACAAAATTTATTAGTTGAGAGGGAAAAACTTTAGCGTTACACTCAGAAAAAACTACCTACTTAAGTCACCAGAATTTCTAAGCTTTCAAGCATTATTATAATTAAAAACAATATTGGAAAATTTTAAAAAATAGTTCGCCAATCTTTGAAAATATTGAAATCTGAAAATTTTTGTTTTTCTTTAGTTTTTCTTCTCTAAAATTAGTGCATTTAGTTTTTTCCGAGTGTACTTTTAGTGTAGGAGGGGCGATGGGGGCTGGCGATTGGTTGTGGGCAGGGGCGGGGCGGGGCGCGGGGGGGTTTAGCGTGCGAGTGCGAAACGAAATGGAAACGAAACAAAATATAAATAAAGATACGCGACGGTACGAATGACGAACACAAAGCGTGTGACGGCAATTGGATTATGAAACGCGGCCGACGCGGCAAAGCGACACAAGAGAGCGAGAGCGTAAAAGAGAGCGTGCGACGTGCTCTCGCTCTCTTTGAGACGTGCTGGCAATGAAACGCGACACAAAAATTCCGTAACCAAAAGTTGAAAATCTTTTTTTGTATTTTTAAGGTAAAATATTTGGTTTTTTGTTTGAGCGCTAATTTTTCTCAGTGTAATTTACAACAATATAATTAAATATTGTTTTAATTTTTAATGACGTTTTGTAGCTAAAAGAGAACAACACTTAAAGCACACACATAAACACGCACACACACAGAGAAACACACACACGCACTTTGCTGCCTTTTTTCTTCTGCTGCTTCTGCTTTTTGCGCACTTTCTCACATACTTTTTGAGCCGCAGATAATTTTTATTAGATATTTTTTATTCTTCTGCTTCTTCTTTTTTTTAGCTATATTCACAATTGTTTAGCTAAGTTTTTATTTACATTTTTTGACGACACGCACGACGCCCGACAGACGATGGACGACGACAAGACGAGACACGTCGACAGTGGGTAAAAACAAAGCAGCGGCAGATACTTTTTCTATCTGCTGTGTGGCCCAAGCAAACAACCTCACCAAACGAAATACAAACTCGAACTGAAACGCATCCAAAAGACACACCAGCTGTGTACGCTCTCTCGCGCTCACTTTGGCGCTGGCCCTCTCTCTTGTTTCATGTGTCAAGTGTCGCGCGAGAGAGCGTAAATATTTTTTTTTTTTTGCTGCCTGTTGGCAATGCTTGGGCAATGGCTGCTCGCATAGTGCGCCTCTCTTTGCACACACGTCAGCTTGCGCTGCAAACAGAGCAAGATGGATTGCTTGCGCATCTCGCTCTCTCGCTCTGCCACTGCCGGCATTTTCATTTTGCGTGTTGGCCCCACAATTAGCGTATCTGAGAGATACGCGCGGCGCTTAACGACAACAGCGACGGCGACGACGACGGCAACGGCAACGGTAGCAGCGGCAGCGACGACGACTACGTCAAGAACGAACGAAACGACAAAACAAAAACAAAAAAATTGTTGTTTTGTTTTTGTTGTGCTTTTGCAGAAATTTAATGGCGGCTTTTGGTAAAACAGCAACAAACTACAAATATTAATAAATAAAAAGAGAATTAAATCATAAGAAATATAAAAAAGCAAAAAAATTAAAAAATATTTAATAAGAAATTGTCTGATTGGAAAATGTTTGAAAATATTTCTAATTAGCAAATACAAACTTAGTACAACAAACATTTTTTCTATTGCTATATAATAAAATTTAATATATAATAAAATTTAGTTTAAAATATAAACTTAAATTTTTAGTAAAAAAAATTAAGTTTATAATTATAATAAATTAATTTTATATAAATTTCCCCTCTTCATCCACAGAATTTAATTACACTGGAAAATATAATTAATTTAAAAAACCAAATTGATCGGACTCCCGGAGTTACAGGTAAATATGCAAAAGAAAATATCTGGATATAAATTTTATTTAATTTTTAGTTAATTAATTTATTGTTTAGCTATTATTAAATATTTTGAAAATAAAATTTCTCCTGGCAAAACACACGGCAAATGCAACAACAAAAAGAAACAAAAATTTTGATGACGAAACACATGTTGTGTTTGGGCGAAGAGAGCGGCACAGAGAGAGAAAGAGAGCGCGCGCTCAAATAGCAAATTACTCTCAAACGTCAGTCGCTCTTGCTCTCTCAATTGCAGCTTTGTCGCGCCGTAGAACGACAAAAAAATTAAGCACAAAAATAAACAAAATGGAAAAGCTCTCAACGCCGACGCCGCTGCCGACTACGACGTCGACTTCGACGTCGTCACTGTCGCCTTCAATTTCAATAGCACTCAGTGCGACTAGCTGTTCCTAAACACAGATACGACATGCGACACACACGCATGTTTTCTTTGTATGTGTATATGTAAGTAGTTTTATTGGCAGCTATTTTGCAGCTTTTTATGGCTATTTTTTTTAAGCAGCATCAAATTTTTTAATGTTTGATTTTATGTGAGAATATAAAAGAAAAATGATAATAGTATTTCCAATGACTTGCGCTTTTCCCTGCCACCTCCCGCACTAAATCCTTGATAAGAAGCGACAAAGATGTATTATTATTATTTATGGTTTTTTCTTTCATTTTTATTATATTTTTAGCGAACATAATAAAAAAATATAATAAGTTTTTTATGCAATTAAAAAACCTAAATTTAATTTTAGTTATTTTATTTTGAAACAGAAAGAACCGAAGAATTTTTATTTATTATAAAAATATTAGAAAATTTGAATATTTAAAAAATTTCGGCTAGACAAAAGACAAATTTTTCCAATTTTTCAAAGTTTTTGCAGCATCGATTTTACAGGAGACTTTTTGTATATGAAGAAGAAATTCTGATGAACAATAAAGGTAAAATAAGTAAAGTGAACTACTCTATTTAGGGCTTATTTATGATAAGTTTCCAAAGCTTCATTTAATACAAGAACTTAAAAAATTAAGCTCGTACTTGTGTCTGAAAAAGCTCTCTGACAACAGTTAAGAACACTTGGAATGATATTTATTAAATTTCAATTCAAACTCGTGAGAATTTCGTCTTGATAAGAAGTATCGCCTTTTCAGCATAAAGAGTTCGGTTTATGGTCAAAAGATATGATAAGCAATCTTCAAGTTTAAACAGGTCAAAAATACGAATATGTTTCATGTTTCACAAATGAATATTTTCAGGGTTTTTTATGTGGAAGTTTTTGGTGTGTTTTGAGAATGTCTTTGGAATATAACACTGGAATAGGGTTAGATTAAACTTAGTTTAAGATAATTTTGTTCTTGATTTGTCTTCAAATTTTATTAGTGATATGATTGTTTTTTTAATATTTTAATTCTCTCTCTTGAAAACTCTCATTTTAGTATCTTTTCCATTATTAAAAATTCAAAGAAATCAAAAACTTATAAAATAATTAGAAAACAGTATAGAAGCTATTAAAAAGATACAAAAAGTTCCTAAATAATCATATATAAATCATATATTTATTAATTTTCCACATCTTTTTATTTACATTAAACAAAATATAATGGAGTAAACTAGAAATTAATAAATTAGTAATAAATATAAGCTCAAAAGATGTGAATTTCCGATAGAAAATTGATATATACAATTGAAGATAGATATTGATTTGTATCTGAAAAAAAGGAATTTCCGATAAGGCTAAGAATTTGTAGACAATATTTTGAAAACTCCATGGATAACATTCCATAAAATTTAATTTAATGATCTGTATCTGCCTTAAAAAAAAGGCTAAACTGTTTGCACTAATTTGGGGTGAATATATTGAAGAATCCATGGATAGCATTATATCAGTTCCAACTCAAAAATATATATCTATATCTTAAAAAAAAGGTTAAGATTTTGCACTGATTTGTGGTCAATATATTGAAGAAACCGTGGGTAGAATTCTATCAGTTTCAACTTAAAGATCTGCATCTATATCTTAAAAAAAAGGCTAAACTGTTTGCACTGGTTTGTGGTCAATATATGGAACCATCCTTGGACAGCATTCTATCAGATTTAACTAAAAGCTTTGTATCTGTATCTAAAATAAAGGCTAAGGTGCTTCCACTGGTTTCTAGATAATACATTGATCAATCCATGGATAGCATTCTCTCAGTTTTAACTGTTTAATAGTTTAATTAAAATCAGATTAAGTTGTTCTGCAGAAATTATTTTCATGTACTTATGAAGTCATCTCGAATGGCTAGCAAAAAGATTTGAGCTCTTTTTTTTTTGGTTGGCAGACTAGCAAGATTTTTGGTTAGATATTCCTTTTGTTTTGGCCTTTTTTTCAGCCTTAATTATGCATGACAAATGCAGTTAAGCTTGCTGATTGTATGCACATAATTACCGCACACAAACAACAACAACAACAGCCACAACTACCACAAAAAAACAGCAACAAAAAGAAGCCAAAAAGAAAAAGAAACAGAGAAAAAAAAGAGGCAACAACTATTTAAACACTTGGCAAACTGCTAACTACAAAAGGCAAATGGCAAATGTGCTACTTTAATTGCTGATAGTTTGAAAACTTTATATTATATTTTATTTTTCAGCTTTTTTTGTTTTTTTCTTTGACTTTGGCTTGGTTTTTTGTTGCTGCTTTTTTTTTTGTTTGTTAATGTTACAAACAATTAGAAACAAAAAGACCAACAAAAAAAGCTAAGAAGGAAGGTTAGAAACGACGAAGAATCAGATACCCTCACGGATTGGTAGAAGCAGTTGCCAATTGTTGCTAAGCTGGCTTATTGCAGCCAATGGTTCCGATTGGAAACCAATAAGTTAGCCAGTCAACCGATTGTTCCTTTCTAAGGGAGTTAAATGATATAGTGTCTGGTTTCCACAAAACTGAGAATATACAAAATATTTGAAAATCTTATTCAAAATTTAGCTTTTTTTCTTCAGCTCGAAAGCAAGCTCTGCTGGTAAGAATTCAGGAGTCCTTTAGACATTAGATTCTCTCAGCAGATTTGGCTGTTTCATGATGTTATTATGAATTGAATTGTATCTTTATTTTCATCAAGATATCCTGAGATACGAAACTTCTTTTTAGACTGATCGTTCCTCTGGCAATTATATATAAGATATAGCTATCAGAATCGGGCGTTTACTGTCTGAAAAAGCAGAGAAAGGTTTCAAAAACTGAGAGACTAGTTTGCATAGAAACATACAGAAGGACAGGCAGTCAAACAGACTCTGATTTCATCGAGCTGATCAATAATCTATAACCTTTATGAAATCAACGATTCCTTCTACATATTTCTTAACAAAATCATAATACCCTTCCTTTGCAAGGGCATAGAAAAAACTGCTAAAACATAGCTTAAAACTTGATGACCGCACGAGAAAAACTCCAGGGAAAAAAAAAAACTAAATTTCCCAAAAAGTTCGTTGGAAAACTGAAGCTGTTTAGCTTATTTTTACCTGGCAAAAATATAAAGAGCTAAACATAAATAAAGCCAAAAAGAAAAAGGAAAAAAAAACCAGTAGTTCTCAACGTGACGCCATAAATTTCTATATGTAGTTTTTTCAACGCTTCTGTGGACCGGGACCCCCCGTCAAAGCCCACGGCTAGACGAAGAGACGAAATCAAAATCAATGTCTAACCAAGAAAAAAAAAAAGAAGCCAGAAAAAAAAATCAGGTAAAACGAAGTCCAAAATTCGTTGTGCAAACTTGACGCGAAATTGAGTTTTGGCCAAGAATTGCCTTGACTTGATTTTATGAAGGTATTTTTCGTCGAAAAAAAGGGAGCTGAACATTTGCAATTGAAAACTAGTTCAAAAGTCTGGGCTAGGAAATTAGAAACTCCACCTTATGGGAATTTTGGAGTGAGCAAATAATATTTTCTCTATTTTTTTCAAACATTTTTTTACTTAAATTCGGAAGATTACTAACTGAATTTTATGTCCATAGATTCCAGGGACTTTATTGCAACATGGCTAATATTTCTATTGGTTCTTTTTACGAGCTTTTTGGAGCAGTACGACAGCTAAACTTAGTTCATCAGTTTTTACTTAATACCCTGTACTTTTTAGATGAGTAAAGAGCAGTCTGGAGCCCACCTTTGTGGGTAAAACGATCATAAGTCCATATAAATAATTCTGTCTTTGTCTGAAGACCTAAAAAGATGCCCTGCATTCAGCCAAAAATTAACTAAAATTTAGAATATACTACAATATTTTGAAAATATAAAATTTCGCAAAAACTATATAGGGTATTTTTTAAACAGAAAATTCCATTTTTTTTTTTTTTAACTTAGAACTTCTTCCAGTTTTGTTGTATTAACATTTCTTTGAGTCATTAATCAATTCTTCGTCTAGTTTTACAGGGTATTTTAAGGTCGTATACTTCACACAATAATTGTCTTACACTTTTTGCTACGCTTTGTTAACAATTTATTTATGTTTTTTGTTTCTGCCCCTTCTTTTTGAAAACTATTATAGCCAACTTTAATTTTTGTTGGTTTTTTTTTTTTGCCCTTTTCTCGTCTTTTTTGTTGGCCAGAGACCTTAAAGGCGTTTTTGTTGGAGTTTCTAGCTTTTTTTTTGGGTTTTTGGTGTTTTTTTTTTGCGCTGCAAAAGTTGCTGATTAAATCATTTTTATGCGATTTGCTATGGCGCATAAAACACTATTATAATATTTAATGAATATTATTTAATAATTTTGCATTAGCTCATTTTTTGAGGTTTGAGGTTTGTTTGGTTTTCTGTGGGGTTTGTTTTATTCGATCTTGAAGCATAATGGTTCCTTGCAAGCCAGTTTTATGCTGAACCGGTTCGAGACTGAATAGCAGACTAGATTAAATTTAATCAAGCTGTGCACCGAGCTTTGAACCGCACCAAGTATTTAAAATAAAGCTGAGCTTGCACTTGAACCGAAATAATATTTCTGATTAAGCTCAAAATCTTTGAATACTTCCTAGGATTCAGCTATTTTTTAAGATACTTAAAAAGTGGTTCAAAAAATATAATTTTACTAGAAGAGTAAACAGACTGACAGACGGACATTTTGGATGAACGATCCAAGGCTCGAACCAACACCATTGGATTAAGAGCCTGCTTGAACCTAAACCAGAGCTTACACTGGCTTCGAACCAATGTGACAAAGCTTTATATATTTAAAAATATATTAAAAAATATATATAAAAATTGAATTAATTCCATAATTAATATAGATGATTAAATATACATTTTTATATTGTTTTTTTTTTTCTAAATTCCAAACAATTGTTTGTGGTTGCTCAAACCTCGCGCGTGTTGCATTTTGTTTATCTTTTCTTTTATATTCTTTTCTTTTCTTTCTTTTTTTTTCGCCTATTAATACGAAATATTTGTTTAATTTGCTATTTGCTCAAGTTGAAGCGCAGACTTTTTGCAAGCACTGTGTGAGTAGCTTTCAAATTCATCTTATTTATTTAATATTGTATGCATTGCTATACATTTATTTGCACTGTGCGCATTGGGTTTTCTCTCCGTTTTTTAGCTCGTTTTTTTAGCTTCTTTTCTTGTCTTTGGCTTTTGGTTTTTGGCTGCTTTCGCTTTGAGCTTTATCGTATTTATTTTATTTCATTTATTCTATTTTATGCTGATGCCACAATTCGACAGGTGCTGCAATAAAGACGTTGACTTTTTTCTTCACACAAAATCGCGCTTTATTAATACCCTGCATTCCAAAATTTACAAGCAAAGGGTCGATTAGTTAGTAAAGAAAATATTGAGAAATATGAGCTTTCTTTGAAAGTATATTTATTGTAAAGAAAGTAATATTTTCTTTTCTATTTATTTCAATTTTTAAACCTGCCTTTTTAGGTCTATTTAATAAGTACAGGGTATATTTTTATAGGGCATATTTTTTCAGATTAATTTAAATATATTTCTGATGGATTGCTTTTTGACTTCCTTTAAACTCAATAAATCATTTTTATTTTATTTTATTTTAGTATTAATTTTATAAAGATAGAACCAAAACTAAATTATTCTTTCAAGATTTTTGTTTAATATTTTCTTTTAATGCCCATTACAATATTAGTTATTTATTTAAGGCATTTATTTTTTTTATATTTTTTCAAAGGTTTTTACCTTTATTACAGGGCATTTTTTGCCAGTCATTGTTGACTTTTATAGTACCCATTTCTAGGTGTTTTTTTTTTTATTATTATTTTTTGTGTAGTTTTTGCTGGCCATTTTCTGTGCTGTGGTTTGTTGCCAAGTCGAAGCTGCTCTGCGATTGCGGAAGTTGCTTTTTCGGCCAGTCAAATCTGAAGCGCTCAGTTCTACGCTGTAAAAAAGACCCCTCCCCCCCCACTTCGTCCCACTGTGCAAATGAGAGGTTGGTTGGTTAGTTGGCTGATTGGTTTGTTGGTCTGGTTGGTCTCCAAAGCAACAGCAGGCAGCTTTACGAAATTGTCAAGGCACAGTGGGCTCAAAATGTGCAATATTTTGTACACTAAAAAAAAAGAAGCATGTTCTACAAGAACTATTAGAGATCTCTTTGCTATTTAAAATGAATATTTTTCAGTGTTCTATAATTTTCATAGAAGAAATACCAATTATTTATATTAGTAAGGAATTTCGCAGCAAATTCACGAACGTCAACCACTGTGCAGCGCAGAGAAGTGGCAACAAGCAACACACGAGCAGCGACACGTGCTTACAACGAAATTCAACAAGGCAGGTGGCGACACTCGAGGGGGGAAGGAAATGGAAATGCTGCTGGGTTACTGCAGAGAGAGAGAGACGGGTGGGCGGGGGAGAGGGGGGCAGTTGTCAATGTTGTAAGCCAGTGTGAAAATGGTTGAATGTGCGCAGGCTTTGCCGCTGTCTGCTGCGTTTATGGAATTTTTACTGAATGATGCAGCAGCAGCAGCAACAACAACAACAACTGCAAACATTGTTGCTTTGGCGTTGATGAAGTGCCCTGAAAAGCATTTGCCATTTGTTTTTGTTGCTGCATTTGTTTATGAATTAATAAAGTTTTAATTATGTTGCACAAATAATTGCTCACTTCTGCAGAATAACATGGCAGCTAAGCAAATAAACAGCAGCAAATGTAAATGCCAATTTCAAACAAAAGTACAGTCGAGCCTCGCTTTAATGAACCCCTATAAAAAGAGGCTATTAAAGAGCTTCAAAGAGCAATTTAAGGGAGCTTTTTTGTCGATTTCAGTTTCAATTTGAAACACAAAAGGTTTGTTTGCTAAAGAAAGAACAAAGTGAAAAGTAAATGGCAATTTCTACATGTTTAAGACTCTTCTCTCTGCTCTTCTGACTTTTCCCAAAAGAAAACTCTATATTTATTCTCACATATATAATAAGAGCTATTCTCCGGCTCTTCCCTTTGAAGCGAACCAGGTGAGCAAATAAAAAAAGATATATCTTTGTTTCAGAACAAATAAAACAGCAGGAAGCCAATGCAGTTACAAAGCTCGGAAAAGCTTGTCTATTCGTTGAAAACGTAGGATTTTCAATAGGAATTCGGAACGAAAACTTCAAAAAATCTGTATAACCTGTAAATACTGAGTCATTGACAGATTGTCAAAAGATTTGCTAGCCGAGGGAAGCACCCAAAATCCACCAAGTTTTTAACGTAATCTTTAGACACAATTTTGAAATATTACTTCAGTGCAGCTTCAGTTTCAGCTATATTTTTGAAATCCCGTGCGATACAGACTAAGGTTCGATTTTGCAGACTGGATTAGCTCTATACATTTTTATTAATATTTTAGATGATTCCTAGTTGAGAATATTTAACTAAATAAATGTTTTATACAATTTTTTTCTTATAGAAAACTCTCTCACACTTGACCCCCTCGGCAAATTTGATCCATAAACGAAGAACTTGATTTGTTTAAATTAAATTTTCAGTTAAAGGTTGGCTCATGGTACCAAATTCCGCGTATTGCCGGCATCAAATGACTTTTTCAAGCACATATCTATATAAAAATATATATATATATATAAAGACTTATAAAGTATATATAGATATATATATATATATATTCTTTCATTTTCTAAGCGTTCAAATGATGTACAATGTGTTCAAATTACACGGCTTATCATTTATTAAAATTCAGGGAATTCGTTAAAGAGGGAACAACGAACGAGCAGAGCAGAGAAAAAGAAAAAAAACGAACTAGCTGGATATTTAAATATATCGAATTTCCTTAAGTAAATAAACGGAACCCAAAAAATAAGAAAAAATGAAAAAAAAAAAAAAAAAAAAAAAAAAACGAAGCAACTATTTTTTGTATTAGGTTCAAGAACATTGAAACTAAAGAGCCAAATTCCTGGTAAAGCTCAAATCCTGTTTACTTCCTTTTGAGCTACCTAAGCAACCAGAAGACAGCTACTAAATCTTCTATAGGTAGATAGTTCTCCCTCTCTCTCTCCCTCTCTATGTGTGTGTGTGTGTGTGTGTGAGTTTATATATACATATATATGCATCGGTTTTCATATATCGTCTCGTCGCTGATTTATTATTTACTTTATAAAAAATGCCTCTTCCACAGCTTTGGCTTCAGAGCTTGCCGAGAGCTCTCGATTCCGAATCTTTTTCTCATCGTTTTCTGTATGTTTTTATATACAATTTTTTTTTTCTTTTTTTGTTCTTTTTTGGGGCGACTTTTTGCTTAATTTGTGTATCTCGAAGCTGGAAGCTCGGTGCTCGGAGGGGAGAGATACAGCCAGTTTCTATCCCATATTAGAAAGAGCGAAAAAGAGCTGCAGACGGAGAGCTTCTTCACGGAAATCTTGTTAAATTTCGCTTGATTGAATTTGCCTGCATTTGGCGGGGTTTCTTCTTTAATTTTTATTTTCTTCTTCAGTTTATTTTATATATATTTTGTCAAGCGCCTCCTTCTCCAAAACTGACCACACACACACACACAGCATCTGCAGAGAATTGGAGAATCGGATAGAAGCCATAGAGCTAAGTGAAATGTTTCTTATGTAACTCATAAATTGCAATACAAACACATTTATCAACATTATAAAAACACACACACACACAATTCCCTCTCTTCCTGCCTCTCTCTAACCACACAATTTATGGCTAGGAAATGAAACATAAACAAGCTAGAAAAAATGCTCATTGTTTTAAAACGAACTTGAACTACTCTTTCTCTTGATTTGGACCTCAACATTACAGTCCATCAGCTACAGCATAGTTTTGCCTAAAAGCTTCTCTCACGGACAAAAATACCCTGTAGAAACTTGCTTTAAGGATGCTAAAAACGACAATTCCTAATCTCCTCAGCAAAATATTAAGCAGATTGCTTTTCTTCAAAAGAGAAAAGAAACTTTAAAGTTTTCCAGCTCTTCAAGCTGCTCAATTCAAGCTTTTATAAGTTGGCTCTCCTAGCTGTAACCAACTGACTGATCAACCTATAGAGATCTCGCCTTATAGGGTATAAGTAACAATCAGCTGTCTAGAAGCAAAAGCGTGTTAGCAGCACAGAGGAAGCTTGTGAAGATTGCAATAAAGTCGCAGCATGGCAGCGCCGCTACCTGGGTGGAGTCCATACACAGCTCGTACTGCCCCCCTCTGCCCACCCCTCACAAAAAACCTATGACGAAAAAAAAAACCGCAGAAATTGCTGTACAGAGGGAAAAACTCGGAGCTGAGATGAAGTTCCCTGCACAATGAGATTTATTTATCGTGATTGTGCGCTTAATTGAAAATTGTTTGAAAGGCCGCACATGACGCGGCTACTTGAGAGCGCAACAGGAATCGCTACTCGTTACTCTTCACTCGCGAGTCGCAAGTCGTTACTTTTATACACTGCCATAAAAAAGGAGTGAATATAAAAGCTCACTTTGAAAATATTTCATTTTAACCAACTTTTTAAGACCTTAAAACCACAAAATACATAATAATTTCAGACCTCCAGTAAGCTGGTTCGCACTATGTTTGGTTTGACTCGAGCCTTGGCTCAAATCACGAATTTCGATTTACTTTTGTTTAGGTTAAGTTTAAAATTAGAATAAGTAAAAAATAGAATAAGTTTATAAAGGCTTAGGTTTGACCTTAATTAGAATAAGTTTAGATATTCAGTAAAATATTCAAGCTAAGATCGAAAAGCTCTGTTCTAAACAATTTATATTTATTCAAAAGAAAATTCCCCAAATATTTATAAATAAATTATCTAAACGAAAATTTCCATGACATACATTTAAAGTAAATTTAAAATATTTGTTTGTATATAAATTTTAAAAAAATAATATAATAAAATAGCATATTCGGTGTTGAAACAGTTTGATTTAGAACGAGCTTTCAACAGTGCTTTGAGTAATGCTTCGCAATAGAAAATATTTCAATAAGTAAAGAAAATTAAAAAAATAAATAACAAAAAGAATAATAATTATAGATTTAAATATATTCTTTTTTCATTTTCAAGATTCTGAAATATAATTTTATTTAAAACATTAACTAGATTGCTAAGACCCCAAAAGTTGGCTTCACTTTTTTCTCTGGACTTATTGTAAGAGCAAAACCGATACAAGTCTTTTACAATGAAACAACTTAAAAATTAATATTTAAATTTGAAAAAATATTCTAAAATTGTTTTTTCTTTTTTTTTCAAACCCGACAGCGATGCTTTCCATTACTTCCCAGAACTTAGAAGACTTTTTTGATCAGTGTAGGTGAAAGACAGTGCCATCTTCAGTAACTGTTCAAGTTGGCTCTCATATATCACTGTGACCCATCTGAGTGCTCTATGGCTCTAGCTTGTCATGCTTAACGGTATTTTTACCACACACACACACATACACACATACACGCATACATACGTATTTATTGACATACATTTTTTTTTATCTTGCTGGTTTTTTTTGGAGAAGTAGGAGCGACTTTTACGGACAATTTGTCAACGACATGGACAATGATAGCAGCAGAAATTGTTGCCAGTTGTAAAATTAAAATGTCAAAGCCGACAACAGCAATAACAACAACAAGAAGAATAGGCATTACCCCCGCCAGGATACCCAGCAATTCAGCAATCCGGCAATGGGGTAGCCCACCATGAATGGAATCCATCAACCGCCTGTGGAGCAAAGGCATCCAGCTGGCAGCTGTGGCAGTTGTCAAGCAACGCAACTCATCGCTCGTCCATTAGAGCTGATCGCGTGACACGAGCAGGCACGAGTTGGAAAGCTAAGGAGAATTATGTATTGAAAATTTGAAATAAATAAATGGCAAACCTTTAAAGTTGTAGACAAAGTTGGGTAAATTCTCAGAAGAAGATTGGAGGATGTATGTGGTTTGATTTTCAGCATCTTCACAAAAGAAAAGACAGCGAGTAGAAATATTTATTTATAAAATAAATATTAAAAAATAGATCAATAATGAAACTTTAAATTTTTTATTAAAATTCTTGATTAGATTTCAAGAGCAGCCAAAAAAAAACATACTTCTAGTTTTTCTTTCTCCTTTGGATTTTTTTCAGGTTTAATAAGTAAAATTTTAATACTAAAAAAAATTATTACATAATTTCTGATTTCAGTGGAAAAAGGAAAGAATTACAAAGTAAAATTATATTATTTTATGTAAAAAATAATCGCTACCCGCGCCCATCTCTAGAACATATTCAATCAGTTTTCAAATTCAACGAGTGCGGAATGCGAACTATGGAACTGAGAGCGAGGCATGGACAGACGGGAAACAAGAAGCGGGAAAAAGGGGGTTTAGCTACTTTACTTAGCCTCGGGAGGCTACGCATGGTTGGAATTCGCCCTGATATGATCATTGCTGAAAATAAGCTTGTTTCTTAGCAAGGGAATAACTTAAATCTATCTATTTCACTTGTGAAATTTGGTGGATTCCGCACCACAAATCTATTTATAACCAAGTTTTGGTTAAAGAAGTTTGTTGGATTTATAAGCTGCTAATTAAGAGTTCAGCTTAAGTAGAACTAAAAAACTTGAAATTAATTGTAGAGCACTACCAAATTGGGGTTCCCTGAAGGTACACGGCGAAAAATAATGTTTCTTTGAGTCGAAATTTCTATTGAATATTTTGTGAATTTTATAATTTTCCTTTTAATTTTAAAGCTACCAATCTTTGCTAATAACTCTATCAAGAATACTAAATTTTTAACTCTTAATACTCTCTAATTATTCTGTTTTCCCAATTTTATGCAATTATCCTGCATTTCTTATTTAATAGCCATGGAAGCGGGGGGAGAGGCAGCCAACCTGCTGTCCTAACAAGCAACATATGTTTTCAGTGTTGAGTACCACCCTAATGATGCAGTCCTCCGGCCTCTGCTCACCCGCCTCCTTTTTGGCTCCCAGGCAGCGCTCGATGGGGGTTCCTTAACAATAACAGAGAAAATACTTTACAGGACGAGTATTACGACTATAAGCGCTCTGCTGCGGCATCCTTGACAAGTCGCCTGCACCGCCCGTTGTTCTATGGATTTACTGTTACAGTATTATTTTTTCCTGCCCCGTGTCCTTATCTATCCTGGCCCCCTTTCAATGCCCAGCGGCTTCTATTTCATGATTACTTTTGCTGCATTTTCTAGATGGGATTAGTAAGCTGAATGAAATTGCATGAGCAATCTGTCCACAAATATCTTCCTCTCCAATTACAGGTAATATTAGTTAGAAGGCACCTGGCCTTAAGGATTGCTCTTCAGTTAAATTTATTGAGGACATTTTCGCCACTGGGTCCTTTTTCCAATTGTTTCTCTTCCTTTTTTTTCAAAAAAACAAAAAATTGTATCGCTTTGATGTGTGGGCTTCTGTTTTTGACTAGCTGCGTTTGGGTTTTGCAGTATTTTTGAAGCCGCACTTGATAAATAAAATCAATTCAGGCTTCTGTTTCTGACATGCTCATAACTTTTGACGTGAAACACTTTTAATCAATACCTCGATAAGAAATAAAATAAAAACAATGTTGCTTAGCTATGACAATACCCTGTAATCAACAGGATTTCTGTGCCAAAAACAATAACTTGGCTAGAATTGGAATATAAAACTCTAAAGATATCCAAAAGCTTTTAAGTAAAGTTAAAAGTTTAAAAGATAATTTTGAAATTCAATTATTTTTCTAATTAAATTCATTCTATAAAATTGAAATACATATAATAATTTGCAAAGTTTCAAATTCTTTCCGAATCATTTCAAAAAAAGTATTGAAAATAAAACCTTCTTTTAGTTCCAGAAAGAAGAGTTACGGTTCGAACATCGGACAATTTTTGAAACTATGAATAGAGTGAAAAGATACGTCTTTCTTTCAGAAAATGGCTTAAAATAAGACAAGCTATATCTGAATCCAAATTTAAATTCGTAATATTAGTACTATAACTTTCTATGAAGCTACTTTTGCAGGGAATAATCCCTGGAAGCCACTAGTGGTCCATTTCGGCCAGTTCCGGCAAGAAAAAGGAAACTAATGGCCAATATTTCTTCACCTAGGTCAAAAAGTAAGAGAAAGACGGACTAACCAAGATATTTATATGAAGTCTTCTATACAATTCTAGCCAGTTGTTAAAGGCAACATGCATATTATTCCGAAAAAACATAATTCCCTGCTTATATTCTTAGTTCCTTCAGGAAATCAGTTCAATGACAGATACGGATAAAAAAGGAGAATGATAAAAGATATATCTGAGCCGTGGCCTGCGACTAAACGTGTGAATTTTATGAGCTGACTGAAATTTTAAGAGGCTTTCAATTTAATGGCGTTAAGAATATCAGAGAAGCTAAATAAATTACAGAATTTCAGAAATTTCGCACACAAAAGCTACAAAGATTCTGGAAGATTCGGTTTATTTATGACAATATCCTTTGTGCGGCATTTTCCGGTTTTACCTTCACGTTTCGCCAGCTGCGCTGCCTCTGTCGGCGAATGCAACGCGTCAATTACTTAATTTGAATGGCTTTTATTACGAGTAAAGCCCTCGCTCGGCTGCCACACGGAAAAGTGTGAAACGCGTCCATAAACAACGCCCGAAACATTAAAAAAATATAAAATAAAAAAGAAAAAAACAAAAGGAATAAAAGTCTGTGAAGACCCAGTAGAAGAGAAGTAGAAGACTTGCGTAACAAGAAGCAAGCTATGAAACAGCACGAAACAGGAAGGAACTTCTAATAAAAAAAAAAACGGAGATAGAATTGTATAATAGACTGAGGAGCTATACAAATTTTTACTTATTCAGTGAGTAATACGATATTTTAATGGAATTTGTCATCAAACATTTTTGGAGTATATAAAAAATGGAGCTTATACCTGAGTGAGCTATATAAAAGAACCTAGGATTCGAGGAATAAATTAGTTTATGGATTCGATATATGATTTGGCCGAAAGGACCCAAAAATCTCGAAGTGTATCAAAAAGATTCTGATTTGATTTTAAAGCGAAAATCGAAAATTCGGGCAGAAATAAAAATGCAGCTAAGCGATTTATAGCGTATAAACTAAGCATAAATAAATAAATAACTCACCTGAAAAGCTAATAAAATAAATTCATCGCCAAATAGTTTGCTGAGTTGCTGTTTTTTTTAGTTTCTTTTTGTTTGTTGTTTAGTTTCCAGTGCAAAATAATCGTATAAATGCGGTAAATTTTGTGTGTGTGTGTGTGTGTTGTGTGTCTATGTCTGTTTATCTGTCTGTGTGTGTGTGTGTGTGTGTGTGTGTGTGTGTGTGTATCAATCCACCTGTTGCCAACTGCGAGGCAGGCAATCCGCGCGTGTTGTTTTTGTTGTTGTTGCTGTTGTGCAGCTTTTGTTTATGACGCGCCCCAACAACAAATAAACAAAACGCAGGTGTCGTCTGTCGCGTTTTTTGTTGTTGCTGTTGTTGTTGTTGAATTATTACAGAGCAACTTTCAATTACGCGTAAAAAGCAAAAAAAAAAAAAAGAAAGAGCCGTAACAATTGTATAAACTTTGTTTTATATAGAAAAATTGTTTATGGAAATTCATATGTTGTTGTTATTGTTATTATTCACATTGTTGTTGCAACATTGTTAAACAGCTGCTGTTTTGGTGAGTTTGCGCAGCTCATTTGCTTTGCTTGCGGATTAATTTGATTTTTATTTATTTACCAAATTTTCGCACTTTTACGCATTTAATTTGCAATAAAAGAAATATTTCACAATTAACTTAAAAAACGCTTTAAATTAGGAGCACATAAATAAATAACAATAAGAGTTATGGCGTTAGGCAACACTGAATGGAATGCTTTATAACACTGCACAGCAGTCTCAACTGTTGCGCACAGCTGACATCGATAAGTAATATTCAAAAGAATCGATAGATTTTTGAGCTGTTGACCCGCGCACAATAAAAATCATTTGGAAATGAAATGAAAGTTTAAATATTTGCCACGATAAGATTAATAAGCTGATTATTAATATTAAATCTATGCACAAACCTTCCAATCAGGCATTGTATTTAAATTAAATTATTTACTTAACAAACTATTTAGTTGTATTTGAATTTAGCAACCCAATTGTCGAATGAACACCCGCCCACTGCTGTTGTCCCACTGTAAATCGTTTGCTCAGCTGTTAATTTGTATACTCGTTTACCAACACTGCCGCACATGCAGTGCCTGTTGTGAATTTAGTTACCTTTTGCGGCTTTTATATTATTTCAACTGCCTGATTTGCATTTAACAATGAGTGAATTTCAGACATGGCTCAACGAACAACTCAGGCTAATCAATACAGATGAAAGCGTATTTGGCGCCTACATAATCGGCATACTGGAGGGCGATGAGGAGACCCAGGAGGAAAAAGTTGAGGCACTTGAAGGCATACTCAATGATACGGGCGTAAGTGGAAAGGGATTTAGGTTAAGCGAATACTCTGCAAAAATTCAGTTTACTATGCAAATTTGTATAAGGAACTGATGCTCTATTATAGTTAAACCCAACAGGGTCCAATTCAGTTTAGATCGGAGTATAAATTATTCTTGAACGTAAAAAACTGAATAAAAGATTTGAATGTTATCTGCTCTTCACAGGCTTCTAACATTGAAGAGCTGGTGGCCAAAATCCTACAAAAATGGCTACAAAGTCACCCTAGCGCCGATGACCCACCTAAGAAGGGCCTAGACATCGATGTCAATGCTCAGCTGGCCAAGTTACTGGAAAAACAAAAGCTACAGCCCGCAGCCAAGGAACGAGAATACACCGAAGAGGAGCGACGTATCAAGCAACAGATACTGGCCCAATACTCACAGGTTTATATAGACTTTTCGATATATATCCATATATAAAATTAAAACAATTTCAATACTTTTAGAGTGCCGTCAGCGAAGAGGAGGACGACGCTTCGGATGGAGAGGGTGGCGAACCTAGCGGATCCGGTGGCGTTATGGCACCCAATACTAACAAATCGGATGTGCAGAATTTGGCCAAAGAGAAGCGGGAGCAAGCACGCTTAGACAGTGCGGCTAAGAAGCAAAAGGATAAGGAAGATCGTGAAAAGCAGAAGCAACTGCGCGAAGAGAAGAAGGAGAAACGTAAAACAGTTAAAGGAGAAAGTCGCCGGTAACCACAGAAAGAAGGCCAACAACCGTCCGCCAAGTTTTCAAGCTCAGCACAAGAAGAGTGCAAATCATGTTCATGTCTTCTAAAGATATAAAATGTCCATAAAAGAATATATAAACATATATATAAATATATTGCCATTGAAAGGAAAACAACGAGAGCAGCAAATTGTGGTTAATATCAATGTATTTATTTATAGACGCCAATTTACTTTGAATATTTTAATTGTATTTTGATACTTTTTTTTTTTGCGTTGGAACTCTCTCTAAATTAAATTTTTAAAATCGTTCACACAATGCCTCAATCTCAATTCAATTTTTAATGCTAACCTGTCCAACTTATTAACATCTAGAAATTTGAAATATTTGATTATTTTTATATATACGATTATTCATAGTGATACTGGGTATTAGTTTACTGGAGCAACTTGTTGCTTAGCCTTCTTCTTATCGTCATCCTTGTTTTCTTCCAGCTTCTCCTTCTTCTTATCAACTTTTACCTCGCCAAATATTTTCTTCGGTTCCTCCTTCTTAGCAGCGCCTTTATTTTTCTTGCCCTTTTCATCTGTATCTCCTTTCTCTTCCTCAGCTGTTGCCTGTATCTCTTTAGCCTTCTTTTTGATAGCCTCTATTTCAACCAATTGAATACGCCTGTTATTGGGATCCAAGCAAGTTACTTTAACATCTATAAAATCGTCAATATCCTCATCATCACAGGGTGCATACTGAAAATACCGAAAAAGCGCAAAGATTTTCGAAAATATTTTTCTTAATTGAAAAAACGAAATTTAGTTTAAAAATTTATGAAACATGAGATAATAGATTTTTTCTCTATCCTCAATTTTGATTCAATTTAAGAAGTAGAAACGAAATTCTTCAGTTTTGAATCAAAGGAATTTGTTTTCATTTCCAATCCTCAATCATTAAAAAAGTTGAAAATTTATTTTTCACTTAACAAAAAACACAAAACTTATTTAAAAAAAAAAGCTGAAAAAAATGAACAATTTTTTTAAAACTTTTTTTTTGTTTTTCATTTATTATCCCTACTCACCACCGCTGTGGAGGTGAAAATCATCGCCTGCTCGTGAGGCCTATCCGCATCCTGCGAAGTTTTGACGCGTAAATATTTATGCAACAACTGGGTTTGCTCGTCCTTGCGCCAGAGGCAAAGACGACTGTTCTTAGTCCAATCCTTGGCCATGATATCCCGCTTCTTTAGCAGCAAATCCAACTGGGATTGCTTATTAAATTGCTTCTTTGGCGGCAAACTCTGAAGTCGCTTCATGGAGCTGGAACTGGATGTGCTGGGTGTCGGCTGCACATCGAAATCCTCATCACTAAATTCCGTATCCAAATCACAATCGTCATCACAATCATCGGAATCAAAATCAATATCGCTTAGCTTTGTTGGAAACAAACGCCTTTTGATTTTCGTTATAGTTAGGGTATTTCCCTTGCGTTTGCGTCCAACTGCAGCTTCGCCACTGGAGCCTCCGCCGCCGCCGCCGCTACTGGTGCTGCTACCAGTGGCGCGTTGCTGCTTCTGTTGAGGCCTCATATTGGGCCTCCAATCCTCCTCAGAATCGTCATCATCATCAGGACTTAAGTCGTCCTCATCCGAATCCAAATCAAATGTTGTGGTCACTAATTCAGTCCGACTACGCATTTTAATTCACTTTAAGAAAATTCCTTTTCCGCTTTTTAATTTGCTCCAACTGCTGCTGCGTTTCTAAGTATACTGCAGAAAATATTCATCTTCTCAGGTGAGTTTCGTCCTTTCCTTATCGGGGATGGTTTTTTGTTGAAAAGCTCAAAGCTCTCAGCAGCGTTGCATTGCTCTGGGGGTTTTTGCAAAGCGAGCTTTTATCCCTTTTGCATGCATTAAGATGCCCCAGTTAGGCTCTCTCAATGCAGGAGCTTTAAGCTCAGGCTCCTGGGTAAATTATTAATACAAAAAAAGCTATTGAAAATTTTAGATATATTTGCAACAATATTCAAATTTAGGTCAATTATTGTTTATATACAATTCTGATTTACATGTTTGTCTTTCAATGGAGCTTTACGCTGGGGCTCAACATCGATTGAATTGATTTGACCCTAAAAAGGGGAAGACTATGAAAAGATTTTTAAAATCTCAAAACAAAAACTTTTGAAAAACTAACAAAAAAACGACAGTTAGAAAATTTTAAAATAAAAACATTTAGAAAGCTAACCAATTCTGTGCTGAAACTTTTTTAAGCCAAATTCATTTTGGACTTGTATCATCGCTCGAATATCTATTATAAAAAATATGGCTGTTAGTTTTATTTAGTTATAGTTAAATACTACGTTAGTCTAGAAATGTACAGTACCCTTTTATAAGTAGTAGAAAAAAGCTTTTTGTTCAAGACGTCTATTAAAACTTTTCAAGCTTTTCAGTAGAAAAGTTTTCTTTCTTCTATAGTATATGCAATAAAGCAGCATACATACTATGAAACCACACAAAATAATTGTTGTAATTGATTTTTAGATTCGGCCAGCAGTAAGCTTCCCTCCTATTTATACTCTTTATACTATATATTATTGTAAAACGATTAAATTCGAGAACAGCTGGTGTATATGGAGCTTTTAATACTGTGTTAGCATTCCAAGCATTCAGCAGTTTTTCAGCAGAATAATGGGAAACATTTGGAAAAAATTCCAATTCAGCCAGAAAGCCATAGACGATATTGAGCTCTACGAGTATCAACAGGTAGTATCTATAAGTGAATCTAGTAGTAATGCTGAAGTCGACTATTTGATGCTATTAAACGACGATTGCTGGGAGCATGTCATCTCCTATTTGGATGTGGTTAGTCAATTGGATTTCGCCCGTAGCGACGATCGTATTTGCCGAATTTTCAGGAATTATGCGAGGCGACATTATAGACATATCGATGGTGAAATTACACAGATATTGAATGATGAGGAACTGGAGCAATTGCTACAAATAATCGGGGATCTAGTGTTGAGCTATGCCACGCCCGAATGCATCACCTGCACATATCGGTCACATAACTATGACAGGATATTGGGTCGTTGGCACAATTCCTGGGTGCATGAGCATACCCGCATCAGAAATCTATATAAAAGGCATTTCGAGATTGTCGTCAAATACTGTCCGTATCTGGAATGCTTTAGCTATAGCGAACGTAATCTTCATGAATTTATTAGCTATGAGCTCATCCTGAAATTGCCAAGATTAAAGCATTTGGCTCTCGTCTTTAAACCACCGATGCGTTCCTCATTTTTGAATATGCTCAGCCGGAGTCCGAGTTTACCTCTGGAAAGTCTCATATTACACAAGTCCAAATTGTTCACAGATCAGCTGATAGACATATGTAAAATTGAGACCCTGAGGGAACTGTATGTGTTCATGGATGAATCCTGTAAAATACAGAAAGTAATATCGCATTTTATGCGACTACAGCGCCTGGAATATCTCCACATATGTATTTCATCGATCAACGATAGCCAGACTATGCAACTGATCAATGCCTTGCCCAGTCTGAAATATCTTTATATTAATTGCTATACCTTCATTGGATATTATATTATGGATGAGCTGGAGATCGCTCAACCAATTCCCAATTTAATGGTGCATGTTCAGACTAGCGAAAGTCAATTGGAATTGCTCAATGATCCTGAGAGGGGTATTTTTTTCTTTCACACATTTCAGTTGCTTTTCGACGAGCCGCAACTTTTTAAGATCGACTTAAATTGCTATTCGTGTCGATCGATTTTCAATATTAATTCCAGCATAAACAATGTTAATACTGATGTATTCCGATAGAAAAAACTATATTCTTTTTTAGATTGATTTTTAATTGGCATTTTAGTATTTTAAGTTAAAAGTTTTCTTTTATTGTTAACACTCGATTGTCGATATAAATTCTAGTAGTTGTGAGCGAATTTAACTGTTGCTAAAATTAAGGCTAAAAGCTGAATTTATTGTATTAATATGTAATTTTAAAGACATTTCAATAAAAAGTTTAAACGTTTTTTGTTTAAATTTTGGCATCAACATTTTACAGCTTTTTTTTTTCTCTTAAATATACATCAGGTATTTATTTTATTACCCTTGCAGAGGGTATCATATCTGTCGGTCTGTCTGCTAGTCTCTCAACTTTTAAGCTCGTTAAATAAAATTTAGCAGGCTCTGAAGGAGCTTTTGGAAGGACCCGTATCGGATATCCGTATCATATAGCTGCTATAGGAACAATCGGTCCAAAACTTTTACTTTCTCTAGCTATATGGAAGAAACTTACAAGTTAGATCTAAAAATGTGATTCTCAAGGTTTCTGCCATAGAAAAAAGATTTGTCAAAATAAAAAACAAGAATTAACAATTTTCAGTCTGCAAGGGTATGTAATCTTCGGTGTGCCGTACTTATCTCACCCTTTTCATTTATCTTTTACCCTTTCTCAGTATTTTCATTACATATAAATTACGCATCCTTATTATTGATTTTTCAAACGAAAAAGCTCATCAAATATTGAATATTTGATGATGGTAATTGCCAATTTGCACTTTTGAGCTTTCGGTCATCGACTCCACAATTTATCGCTTCAGGAAGTTAATTTATCGATTCAGGAAGCTCATCGATTTTTCGACTTCAATTATATTATAATTTTAAAAAGTTCAAATAAAATAAAATATGAATTTAAATTAACATTCTATTTCTTGAATCACATATAATTACTTGAATATTTCTGAAGTTAAAAAATGGATAAAATAATAATTTATGATAAATTAAAAGCTTTTTTGATTATGTACCAAGCATAATTTACATTTAATTAATTTGAGAAAAACCACGAAAATATATTTGATCAGATCTGCATAGAAATATCTATAAAACACTTTTTAGAGCCTTACTTTTTTACCCTTATTTATTGAATTTTGTGGAGCTCTTGGGTTTATCCAGCTGCAGGATACGCTGCCGAAAATCTCGCATGCGTTTTACACTCAACTCGGGAGGAGTCGGTGGCCGGGAATTCATTTTTGCTGGCTCTGTGGATTTACTGGCGTTATTAACCTCTTGACGCCTCTGCCGCATTTCACGCATGCGCTGAGCACTCGATTTTGGTGGTTCCCTCGCCCTATTCTGTTTATGCTTTGTAGTCCTATTGATATTATCCAGTATCACAAGTTTATCCTGGCCATTTGTTGATTGAATAACACGGGATTTTGGAAGATTTTTCGCAAGCAAAATCTTATTTTTTCTATCTTTCTTTGCAGATCTATTGATATTGTCCAGTATCATCAGACGCCGTTCCATTTCACGCTTAACCTGACCATTGTTTTTAATTGGATTATCCGAAGTTTCTTTAGTTTCTCTCCTAGGCTTATCCAAATTCATGAGTCGCTGCCTCAGATCACGCATGCGTTCAGCACTGGATATGGGTAGAGTATTTTGAGGGTTTACATCTCTATTGGAATGCTGGAGATTCTTATGACTGATTTGAGCTGGTTTTGACGGTATTTTTTCCAATCCATTCGAATTTTTTGAGTGCGCTGGCATCGCATCATCGAGCCGCAAAAGACGCTGATGTAGTGCTCGCACTATATCACGACGATTATTTGATTTGGTTCTTTGACCAACATCTGAAAGGGTTAAGTGATTAAATTTAATTTAAAAATAATCTTAAAACAGAAGGACATAAAACTGCAGATCTCTCCAGATTCTACAAGATATAGTCATATAAAAAGGTCTCTTATTAATCTTTACCGTTGCCTGTTGATTGTTCCGCAAACTGTGACTCTTCACACTCCACTTTAATTACGTCAACTGTGAAATTTGACTCCAGCTGTACAGGTCCAATGTCGATTTCAGTTGCTCCCAGTTCTTTTTGAGTTCCCTCTTTACACTCATTCTGTTCCTGTTTTATATAGTCCGTTTCACAGCTCTCTATTTTATATTTTTCTTCATATTCTTCGTCTTCGGGTTCTTCCTTAAATTCAGTTTTGATAAAGCTCACATCTACAGGTTGTTCCATTTTCCCATTTGTTTACAATAAATAAACAAATGGGAACCAATCAAGAATTGCTTTGGAAATCAGCTGTTAATAGAGATGCTACGCATCATATGAAACTTATTATCACGTATTTCGTTACTCACCACAAAGAAACGAGTCATAGTGAAGGGACACCGTGATATCAGTAAGACCTATCGATAACGATTATTATTGCGTGGCGCCAAATGTTTAAGCATTTTGAATTTGAATTTTCTTTTTTGATATGTATGAACCAGCGCTCAAATCAGGGGGCAAATTCAGAGCTCCACAATAATTTTTTTTTAGGGTTGCAGCCTTGATTTGAATTCTTGAACATTATAAGTGAACCGAACCAGAAGCTTTGTTTCGGTTTCCTTTTAGGTTTCACAACTGGTTCGGTTCAAGCTAATGAGAAAGTCGAATAACCCGACTCGAATTGGATCGGTCTTAAATCTTTTATATTTTAAATCTACAATAAATAGTAACTACGATTGTTCTCCTGCACTAAAACAAAAAGAAATTTTGAATTTCTTAATTTTCACCTAGTATTACAATTCTGTTGTTTGAAAGATAATGTTTGCTCAGGAAATAGTCCATGCTATTTTGCATGTCATACTTACTACAATGAAAAAAGCTCACCCTTGAGTTTAATCGCACTCATTTAAAGCTCCCGGAAAGCTCTAGCAGAACTCTACTGCGGCTCAATAAAAGCGTGCGAAATTAAACAGATTGGTCAGTTTATTTTGAAGATTTATTCGAGTCAGATTACAAGCACTTCGCATTATTCTACGTATTCTAGATGAAATGGCGTTGTTAACAATTACCTTGCTGGCGGTTGCGTTGGCATTAATTAATTACTTCTATCAGAATTATTATAACTATTGGAACCGTCGGGGAGTGCCCAATGAGCGCCCTCTACCGTTCATTGGCAATATGCGAGGAATCGGCACAAAATTGCATTTCCGCGATATTAATCAGAGATTATACGATCGCTTTAAGGGTAAAGCGCCATTCGGTGGAATGTTTCAATTCGTGAAGCGAGTCGCTTTCCTTGTGGATCTCGATCTGATCAAGCAAATTATGGTCAAGGACTTTACTAAATTTGAGAATCGCGGCGTCTTTAATAACGTACGCGATGAACCCCTCTTGGGGCATTTATTCGCTCTCGAGGGCGAGGAATGGCGTGCAATGAGACATAAACTAACACCAGTTTTTACCTCTGGTAAAATGAAGCATATGTTTGAGGTAGTCGTCCAGGTCGGACATCGTCTTGCCGAAACAATGGATAAAGCTATCATCGGATCAAAAGATGATATTGAGATAAAGGATTACTGTGCCTGCTATACGACAGATGTGATTGGTACTTGTGCCTTTGGCCTGGAATGCAACAGTTTAGCCAATTCGGATGCGGAATTTCGAAGAATTATTCGCGTTCTGTTTGAGAAGCCACGACATAATCAGCTTGTTCAAGCATTTGTAGTAAACAATGCAAAATTGGCCAAGAAATTACGTTTGAAATTTTTACCTGATGAGGTCAGTGAATTCTTCATGAATGCTGTGCGCTCTACAGTGGATTATCGGATCAAAAATAATATAAAACGTAATGATTTCCTGGATCAATTGATAGAATTACGGGCGGAGAATCAGGAGGAAGCACGTCAGAATAAAGGAATTGATCTATCCAAGGGACTTACCCTGGAACAAATGGCTGCACAGTCATTTGTTTTCTTCATAGCCGGCTTTGAGACCTCTTCCAGCACTATGGCCTTCTGTCTCTATGAACTAGCCTTACAGCCAGATATTCAGCAGACACTGAGAGAGGAAATCAAAGCTGTTCTACAAGAGGTCCCCAATGGAGAGCTCACATACGAGGCCATGAATAAGATGACTTATTTGGAACAGGTGATATCGGGTAAGCAAACCTTAAACAAATACTAGATCTGTATAAAAAATTCGTATCTATTCTTCTATAGAAACATTACGAAAACGTCCGATTTTGGCCCATTTAGTGCGAGTGGCCAATGTGGACTACAAAGTACCCGATTCAAATCTGATCATTGAAAAAGACACTACAATTTTAATACCCGTACATAATATTCATAATGATCCGGAGTTTTATCCCGATCCGGAACGTTTTGATCCTTCCCGTTTCGAACCAGAGGCTATTAAGGCGCGTCATCAATTCGCCTATTTACCTTTTGGAAATGGACCCAGGAACTGCATAGGCGAACGCTTTGGCAAAATGCAGGCCAAGATTGGACTAATCTGTCTGCTGCGTCGCTTCAAATTTAGCATCTCTGAACGCACCGAAATTCCTCTGATTCTGGATAAACGCAACTTCCTTTTGTCTACCAAAAATGGAATACATCTGAAGGTGGAACGTGTTTAAAATGTTAATGAAAAAGATGTATATTTTATACTATTATATATAAAATATAATATATATACTATACTATAATATATAGATACTATATAATATATATATTTATACTATATAAAATATCGCTATTCGTTCAATTCAGTCATGTACTAAAAATGCAAAATAATAAAACAATATTAATCAGTTTAAACTGTCAAATGTAATTTTTTTAAATTAATTAGTGAATAGACTTTTATGATGGTGTTTCTCTTTTAGCTATACAATTTTACACTAAAAAAAAAACTTGTAATATTAATTTATATAAGAATAAATTTAGCTTAACTTATTATAATATTTTGCATTTTGCATAAATTAAGTGCGAATAATTTTAATCCTCTAAATGTTAATATAAATAATAATTAATTTAAATTATTGTTTCCAAATGAATATAAATAAATTATTTAATAAATTTAAATTACTTAATTAACTTGAGTTTGCATTTTTTTATTTTTTCTCGTACGTCCAAAAAAACAGATTCCACTTCACCCTTGAAAAATTTTATCTTAAGACTTTTAAATTCTTGTCAAGCCTGCAAACCGAACCAATATTTTGTTTCGGTGTAAAAATTATATATTAAAATTTTAACCTTCTTCTATATAAAGAGACTATTAGATTTGACTATGCATTAGACAGAAGCAATACTTTTGCTATTTCTCTAAGTGTATATTTACGATTTTACTTACAATGGGGAACCCGGGAAATTCCAAAAGATAAAAAAAATACCATACCGTGCGTCGTATACTAGATTATTGACTTTGGGTGCAAACATTTCGAAAAAATTATTCATCGGCTCGTGATAGGCAAAAATTTTCAAATCATGGTTGCATAGTTGAAAGTAATCATTTTACGTTCCACAGAAATTTCAGAATTATCAGAAGTCGTTTGTTTGCCTAGCCATTGATAATCAGAAAGTGTATGATGCAATTCGGCGCTATTTGATGAAATTTAGATGCCCGGTTTAATTTAAATTGTCATTAGGTTTAGTTTATTTATATCTTTTCTTTCAGACAATAGATTTTTTGTTGATCAACGTAATATAATAATTTATACGAAATGCCTATAAAGCCCAGTCCGTCTATGCATCTGTTTCTATTTAATTTATAGCCTCTTAGTTTTGGAGGCGAATTAAACTAGGCGTGCGTACAGATCGGACAACTATATCATATATGTAGCTGCCATAGGACTAATCGGTCCACAAGTTGTTGTCTGTAAAAGTTTTTTTGTATTTAAGCTTACAAGTGTGTAAGCTAATTAATTTTATTAATTTACTTAATAAAATTTTTTGAGATTCGATAAATAAATATACTATATGAGTATATATATATATAGTTTTACTTATTGTTTTTTTTTTTTTTATTATTTATGCTTCGATTCAGCTTATCACAAAATAACATTTAAATTCTCTTTCAGACTGCACTTCAACTAACATCTGCCTTCTAAGTAGACATTTTCAATATGCTAATTATAATTTTCAGATTGTATTTATTATTTTAATAGGTTTAAAAAAAGAAGCTTTTTACTATATCCCACACAATCTACGACTATTAAATCTACCCTTACCAAACATTGGTCTCATTTATTACATGTAATTATCAGTTCATTTTTTACTGCTCTTATCTGTTTAGTAGTTATTTGGAAGAAAGGCACGAAAGAGCGGTTTGCTCAACAGCTGATCGAAATCGACTTTTTAATTACTATATATGAATTTAATCAGGATGCCTTAAATAACTATATGTATGTATGTATTGTTCGTAACATATTCATGCAAGAGTCCAAAGAATTTAAATTGAGCTCTGCTACAAAAAGTATGCTATACTTATTAATATGAAAACAATCTACGCTGTAATTCGGATCAGGGCTGCATATACTAAACTTTTATAAATCTTTATAGATCAAAGAAATTAGATATATGTTTTTTATGACAAGCTATATAAAAAATTAACTACAGTAGGGTATATTTCTGAACCCAGCTATTCTCTTTATTTAAGGTTTCTTTTGTATATTGCGGACCAAAGCAAAGAAATCCACAAAGCGGTAGTCCAGGGTGCGATATATATTCGAAGCACGAGCTCGATCAGGAATCAGAATGAAATAAAGATGAATGAAATAACAAAACTAATTTGCTTTAAAACTCAACAGGAATGTGGGGTTAACAATAATAATAATAATATAATAAAATAAAAACGAGCTGAGAGTTTTTGGCGATGATCAAGATCAAAAAGCAAAACTATCGCTCATCCCTAACACGTTCTGTTTATCAACGTGCGTGAGTGTGCGTGCAAGAGTGTGTGTGTGTGAGTGTGGGATGAGCGGAAAATGCAAATGAGAAAACATACGGAAGGGGCAAGAGAGCGCGAAAGTCTGGCGAAGAAACAATTCTTAGAAAACCGAAAAGCAAATGCCGCGCCAATATTAAAAGAAGAGTAATTAGATTAATTAAACATAGGTAAAAGTCAAATAATAATAACGATCGCGAGTGAATAAAGCAAGGGAAAAGGATTAATTATTAATTATTGTAAATGTTTATATAACCATGGCAAATAAGCGTCTAAATATGCTGGCGGAAGAAGAGTGCGAAACGCTGATCGAATTGGAAGATGATGAAATTGATGATAATTTAAAGAGTCTGGAGGATTTTGAGGGATTGGAGAGGCGTGGCGCAAAACGTTTTAAGCGGGAGAAAGGAGAATCGCCAATGATACAGCGTGTCCATCTGCTGCAGCGACAGATTTCTGGCAGCTCCTGCATTCTGTCTCCGATCACCGAATTATCGCACAATATGCGTGGCACCCTGTTGGAGGAGAGTGTGGGCGCTGCTACACCCAAATCGAGCACAATGCGCTTTAATAGCCTCTCATCGGGTAGCTACGACTCGAGCAATTCCCTGGACGATGAATATATGGCACTATTTGAGCTGGAAGCGTTGCAGGAGGAAGAGCGTTGCGATTCGGCAGAGAAATTACCCGATGATTTGGATGCTTTAATAAGTGGTCAGCTCAAGGCAGAGGTTTCACTGCCATCTACACCACTGCGCAGCGTGCGTCGCTGCCTGAGCATGTCACAGCCGCAGTCGGATAAAGTGCATCAGCAGCAGACTGCAACAACAACAGCGCTCACGGCGACAGCGCAGTCAACCACAACGCCGCTACGTAAGAGCGTGTCCATGAACAATGTGGACATATTGAATGCCTTGGCAGATGAGCCGGAGCTTATTGGGGATCTGAGTAAACCCTGTGCGCTGCCCGTGCTGCTAAATGGCGTCAGACATCGAGATCTAAAGAACATTTCCTGTGATACACTGGCACGTTTAATGCGCGGCGAATTTGCCGAATTATCCGACTGTTATACCATTATCGATTGTCGTTTTCCGTATGAGTACGATGGTGGCCATATAATCGGTGCACTTAATTTATATACAAGACTGCAGATCAAAGCCGCTTTTCCAACGATCGTCGCCCAACATGCAGATCACTGTAAGCCGGATAAACGTCAGATCTACATATTTCACTGTGAATTCAGTTCGGAACGTGGTCCGAAGCTGTTGCGCTTCCTGCGCAGCGCTGATCGCAGTGTGCACGAGCATAATTATCCGCTGCTGGATTATCCGGAATTGTATCTGCTGCACAATGGCTATAAAGAGTTTTTCAGCAGTTTTGGCACACTGTGCGAACCGCAGAGCTATGTGCCCATGCTGGCGCCAGCACACAATGAGGAATATCGTATATTTCGTGCCAAAACCAAATCCTGGCAATGCGGCGGCGACAGCGACGGTGGCGGCGACAGTGGCATTGCCTCTGCTACGGCCTCTGCTTCAAGCTCTTCCTCTGCTGAGACACGTACACGCATTTTACGCAAGTCCCGCTCCCGACTGCTTTATGCCGAGTGAAACGCTTCACTTGCCCCACTGTACCCCAAATACACCAAGAAAAAAAAGGAAAGGACACAAATTTCTAGTTTCGTTTCTGTTGCGTTTACGTTGTCCCAGTTTATTTCGTTTAAAAATTAATGTTTCCTTTTATTTTATTTAATTTGTTACGTGTTCTAGTCAGTGCAAACCTAAATTTAATAACTTTCTCGTTGTGTTATTCCATTAATTTTTAGTTTTTCGCGTTTAAAGTTTAAAAAATTTATGTTTTATTAATTAAAAAATAAATAAGACTTTCCAGTTAAGCATAAAAAAAAATAATAATTAATATTTTTAAGTTATATATGTATTTAATTATCTAAAATTTATTTGTATTTGAAAATTTTCGATTCCTTATTTGTAACTGTTCGTTGCACTTAGAAAAATAATTTTAATTACTCTTCAAATATCGATTCGAATGATTTGACGTGATCTATTTAAGTTGATATATTTAAAGTGAATATCTCAAAATACTTCTTTTAGTTCCTGCAGATATGGAAATTATATTTTTATACCCAAAAAAAAAAAGAAAACAATTCTAAGTCAAAGTTTTGAAAATATTCATTTAAAAACAATTTTTAATAACTTGTAATTTAAATATTTATAAGTGAACAACTACTACAATTAATCTAAAACTTTTGAAGAACAAATATTTTTACTGTCCGTTGTCGTAAAAAACTTAGAAAATTATCAAATAAAGCATAGATAAAAAAAAAAAAAATAAACACTTGTCGTTTTATTTTCCAAGCGATCTTAATTTTACTATCTGGAAAATTTAAATAAGTTTTAAATTGTAGTCTTCAGATTCTTTCAAAAACCTAATTTTTGATCTATTGTTACCATAGGAACTAAATGATAAAAATCGTTCGTTTGTCAGATTGAATTATCCGATCTGCCCATGGACCAGTTACTTTATAGAGTCGAAGATTCTTCTAAATCAGTCCGAAGCATATGAAATCAAAAAATAAATAATACAAGAAATAGGAGTTATCATATATATTTCCAAAATTTCATTGATTGTATATAAATGTTTGTTTATTCGATATAAAAACTTAACAATTTAAAAAAGTATAATTAGTTTGGAGTTAAGAAATGACTTTAAGCCAAATATTTGTTGTAACTTCCGAAATTTTCATTAAGTTAATTAGATTTGCCAAAAATATATAATATTTATAAATGTAGATTCGTATTATTGGTTGGTCTGAGTGAAAGGCGCCTGGAAACCGGCTTTATTATAGAATTCCACAGGCATTTCTTCGGTTGCATCAAAGAAATCTGAATCACGGGAACAACAGGGTCCAAGTTCCATTTCTACGATCTTTTCACCCCAGAATTTAAGCATGTTTCGCTGGATCAGCTCATCGCGCAACTTGACAATCCATTCATTATAATCCCAGGGTCCATAGAACCCAGAATCGCTTTTGTATTCCTGCAACAGCTCTGCTGCCTTTTCGCAATCCTCCTCCGTTGGCGGACCCTCAAAGAGCAACTGCCAAATGGCTGCCCTTGCCGCCTTTCCAATCTTATCCACGTTTTTCTTGTGTATATCATCCGGCACAATCACATTGATCAGCACAAAGTGTTTCATAAGATCTCTATATTCCTGAAGGGGCTGATCTCGACCGATTTTGGCCTCAAAGTTACCCGTCAAAGCGGCCTCATTATTTGAATCACGTTCCTCCTCAATGCCTGCATCCTCACTGCCTGCATCCTCATCCGCCGCACGTGCCTTCAAGTAGAAATTTAAGAGACGAGATTCGTAAATATGGATTAAATTTGAAAATAAATAAAATGGATGATTGTAACAAAGAAGCAAGCAGAGAACTAATAAGAAAGGTTTCGCTGAATTTGTAAAAATAAAGTGGGACGAGTAAAGAAGTTGAAAATGTCTAACTTATTGAAAAAAATGGCAAGATTTTCAAGCTCCTCAAATTGCTAAATTGCTAACGTGAAAATAACTAATTGGGCAACACTGTCGCAAACCTACCTTCAAGCTGGCCGCAAAAGGAGCGACGCAGCCCGCGTGGGCATAGAATTCTAGAGGGGGCTCATCTTCATCGGCATCAAAAAGATCAGAATCTCGCGACCAGCACGGACCCAGCTGTTTTTTAACAATGGTATCACGCCAGAAATTAATTAATTTACGTTTCAGCAACTCATCGCGCAGCTTGATAATCCACTCATTATAGGGCCAAGGGGCGTAGAAGCTGGCATCGCTTTTGTATTCTTCAAGAAGTTCAGCTGCTTTTTTCTGTGACTCAGTGGGAGCGGCGTCGGCAGAAGCGCCGGCAGCGCCAGATTGCTCATCAGTAAATAATAGCTCCCAAATGACGTCACATGCTGCACTTGCAATTTTCTTAAAATTCTCCTTTGTGACATCATCGTCAACAATTTGATCGACGGTGACTTTCGTCTCAATTAACTTTAAATAATCCGCTAAAGGATCCTCCTTGCCAATTTTTGCCTCTCCAACAATCTACAAATAATAATAATAATTATTATTAGTATTGTAATTATTTTTTAATTAATTTGTTCTTATACCTCAATGGATTCTGCTGTGCCTGCCATTTTTTCTGTATCTATTTCGTCAGATTTATGCTTTGTCTTCGCCTTATTGGCAATTTTCTGCGTGCTTTGTTTTTATTAACTAAATAAAAATACACTAAAAAATGCTAACTAGCAAGCTTAACAGAGCTACTCCACACGTAGCAGTTGATAGTTCCGCTGTTAAAAGCTCAAATTATTATTTTATACACAAAAACAATTTTGTATTAACTTTGTTTTTATTGTAAATATTAAAGTTTCATCTTGCTTCCTTAATTAATTCTATTATTCAGGAAAATTCAAGTAATTGTAATATTATTTATGGTTTTTTTCAGAAATAATTTTTGAATTATGCACCAAAACAGCAACCACACACGTGCAACTGCCATACTAATAATGTTAACAGCAGCCTTGTGGTATTTTTGCGTTTGTCGCTTGCGGTCACACTGATCGCAATTAAATAAAAAAATAGTTCGTGCTAAAGAGTTTTATGCTTGGCAATATAATTCCAAATACAATTAATTAAATTAACAAAAAAAAATTAATTGTGCAATTAATTCAAAATATATATAGAAAAAAACACACTCAAATCGAATTACTGTGTTTACTTTCTCTCTGTGTCTCGCCTGTCTCGTATCTTTCACACATTTCGTATTGTGGTGAAAAAGATTGAGGTTAAAATAATTGTCGACGATTGCAGGAAGCCAAAAACGTTATGTTAATAATAAATCAAAAATTAATGAATAAATGCAATAAAAAACTTTTTTAACCAAAAAAACAGAGCAACATCAGCCATAAATCAATTGAAGTTTCTTCGGTTTTCCGTGAGTCAGTGTCTCTGTGTGTGTGTGCGAGTGTCTGTGTGAGTGTCGAAAGGCAACGAAAAAGTCTTCAAGTTTAACTCAAATGTGTATGGCAATTGTGGTAAGTAAAATAAGTAAAACTACTAAATTTTGAAAAAAAGAAAAACTATTGAATATTTTCTTATAACAATTCGTTATGCTGCTTCCTTCCCCTGCTCTTGGTTGTGTGTTGTATGCGGGTGGCATTTACAAGCACACACACACACATACACACAGCCAGCACTGTTAACTAACAGAGTTATTCGTTGATATTCAACTTCTTATTTAATTCCAACTATTAATTGCAATTTAATTGTAAACCCAACTGTAGTTGTAGCATGAATAAAGTTATTTTATTTTAGTACTTTTTCATTTTACTTTTTGTTATGTTGTTTCCTTCTCCTACTCCTACACATGCATATGCGCGTGTGCATGTGTGTGTGACGCTCACTAGACCTGTTAATTAACAGCGAACTTCAGTTAAGAGAATTGCAATTTTTGTTTAATTCCAACTTTTAATTGTATAATTTAATTGCTGACCCAATTGTTGCATAAATGAGACCTTATAACGTCGCCAGTTGAAAGTAAAAATGTCTGCACTACTTTTTGACCTGGTTCAAATAACAGTGAAAACTAGTGCAACTGTTGAAAAGGCAGAAACTAGGACATGACCAAGAAAAAGAGAGAGATAGGAGCAAAACATTTAACAGATATGCATTGGAGATGGACTCGTCTCTGATTAATGCAGCACGAGTGAATCGCAGTGCTTTGGCAAAAAAAAGCAGTCAAAATAGTCAAAGTAGTGTGAAAATATGTACAACTATTTCGGAAAGTCTAACTAGCTGAAGATTGGATACCCTTCAAACGATTATTCCTATGGCAGACATAGTACTCTGGTCTAAATAATGATTTTAGTATACCTTTGAAAAACAGACTTGCACTTACCCTGTAATTTTCATCATGATATCTTAGGAAACAACACATTCTTTCATATAACAACTTTTAGACAGATTTTTCCTATAGTAGCAATAATAGTCTGCTCTAAATAGTTTTTGTCAGCATTAAGAAATCACATTTCTAAGCGTCACTTGTAAGTTTCCTGAGGTATCTCAAGAAAAGAGTTAATTTTCCATGGCAGAGATAAAGATTTCCAATCCTACTGGTTCCGAAACATGCAGCGTGCAACAAAAATTCCAAATTTTATTCACTCAACTTAAAAGGAAAAACCATTATTAAAATTTATATTTCCTTAAAATTAGGTATTCAAATATATTATATTTGTTTTTTTCAATAACATTCAAAATAAAAATGAGTCAATAACTACAAACTGTTTCCGCTTCCGTTTCCCTTATCGCTTTCCTTTCAATCACTCTTCGTTTGTTTGATATAAGAAGCAACAAATTAATGAAACTTAACTCTTATATATTATAATTTTAGAATCGTGAGCATTGTGTTCGTGACACGAAAAGAAACACTACACACGCTCAACTCTTATTGAGGATGAGTTAAAGATACGAGTAATATTTTCTTCAGCATATTTTTCTGGTTTACTTTCTTTACTGATTCAGAATAATACGTCAGCACGTAATATTCACTAATATCTAATCTGTTAAATGCTCAAACAGATTTATCATATCAAAGTTAACTGCCAACAACAAAAACCACAGAAGGCAAACAAAAACGCGACGCAAAAAGATTCAAAATGCTGAGTAAAGAAAAAAAAAAGAATTGCAGAAAAATAAAATATCTTAAAGAAACAGAAACGAATCAGTTGAATTTTATTCTGAACAATTGCGGACGCGAAACGCATCTTGTACGCAGTTTTGTTTCAATATAAAATATAAATAAATTCGTATGTAATTTATTATAACTTTTTAAAACCCTTCAATTATCTATTATCGGAGTATTTTTTATAGTCAAATTTGTGCTTGTTTGTGGGCCACTTGCAGTTTTTAGAACATTTTCTTTTAAATTCTGATGTTTCAAAGCAAATAAGTCAAATTTCTGATTGTGTGCAAATAATTTGCGTATGTGACCTTAGGCTAACATTATTCACAAATTTTCGATATGTCACACCCACCTTCCACCTAGTGAAAAAAAAGCTAAAAATCAAAATTTATTTAGCGTGAAATCGCTTGAACTTAATCCAATTACAAATTTCGGTGTCACAGACACCTTTTTGTTTTAAACTCAGAAACAAATCTCCGATAAATATAATGTATAGAAATTAAAAGAAAGTAGAGATTTGTCTGGAAAAAGGCTGAAATGTCAGCACTGTTATGTATGTGTCTGTTAATACACTCATCATTTGCGTCAATGCAAACGAAGCGACAAACAAGCGAAAAACAACAACAATAACAGCTGCATAACAGCGACAAAAGTTTAACATGCACACACAGACACAAGCATAACAAACACTTCATACCTGTTTTGTGTATTACTTTAATTTTGCATAATTCAACGCTGTTAACTTACATTTTGTCAAGTTCAATCGCTCTGTTAATATAGAGGAGGGAGGGAGGTACAGAAGAAGAGTGCAACAATTGTTGTAACCTGCTGATTGTAATCGAATAACAGTTAAGAATATATTAAATGCAAAGGAAGAGAGAGAGGGGGGACTTCCTCCCGCTCTCTGTACAAATTTTCGGATTTTCTGTCCTTGAACAAGTTCAATGATATATGTTGTTGTTGTTTGGACGTTTGTACAGTTTCAGTTTGTTGATTTTGTTATATTATTTATTCTTGATAAAAACACAGAATACGTGAAAACAAAATAAAAAACAATATGTGGAATGAATCGTTCATTTTATTTGCTTGCTTCTTTGCTTTTTTCAGTGTGCGCCTTGTGCCAGTTTAAAATTATATCTATATGTATAGATATATATATATATTTCAGTGTAGTATGTACAGTGGGCGACAAAAGTCTATTTACGATCAAAAGAATATGTCTTGCCTCACACGCATACAAAATAAAATTAGGAAAACTAAGAATATCCGGCCCTAAAATTGTTAGGCTCGAAAGTTATTCCTTTAATAATAAAGACTTCGAAGCTGTCCTGAACCGAAACCTCTTCTTAACTCCCTTAACCCTTATGAACAGAATTATTTTACTTTACTAATATCGAAACTTTCTGCATAGCAACCTCTCAAATCTTTTATTTAAATGGGAGTTCCAAATTTTCACATCCAACAAAATTTTTGTTTTCATCTGAGCATTGAAAAAATAACAGTATTTCCAATCTAAAGCTTTCCACCATCTTTAAGGTTATGTTTAAATAAAAGAGAATAGAAAATTCTTTTAAAAATCACTCCTGAAGATCAGATCTTGATAAGACCGGATACGACATTCGGTTCAAAACATTTGAAAAACTTATAATTCATTTATGTCTTACAATGGTATCCGAAATATCAGAAATATATTTCCAACCTATTTCTTTTAGACCGAAGTATCTATATGCTATTTATTAAATAAAAGATGTTTAGTTTTATTCATACTTATATTTAAATTAATGTTAATTTACTTAGTATATGCATATGACATAGATAATGGAAACCGGCTGGATGAGGAAAGAAACCACTTTGTACCAGATAAGATTATGGAAATGTTACGCAAACTAGAAAGAATGCTCTTATTGTTATTTATAAACCTAAGATTATAATTTATATATTTAATAGATAATTCTTAAATATTCAACTAACTGAGGTGCGATAAAATTAAATCGAACTCAATGCAACACTTTCATAACTCGCTCTGCATTTGTCAACTGCATGATATACTATATACTATATATATATATATGAACAATATGACATATTTGTGTGTAGATTTTCCACTATTGTCACGTTTCCGTAAAGCGTGCAAATTTCAGCAATACATGCATGTCATTTCTAAATATAGAAAAGGAAGAAAACAACCAAAAACATGCAATATATATAATATATACTTACAACAACGTCAGTTGTCGTTAGTTGTCGAAAGAGACGGAACGAGAGACACTAAAAACCACCAGCCAAGTCTAAATATAGTTAAAATAAATGTTGTGGTTGGCTTTCAGCACTGCTCTCCTCTCTGTGAGTCCTCCACTCGACTCGTCTCAATTCAACTCAACTATAGCAAAACTGCATGTTACGACGACATATTTTGACTGGATAACCTTGTAGAAAAAAGGGTTTCTTGATTCATTGTTTGATTGATACCGAGTAATACTCTAGTAATTCCTTGTACTTCTTGGAAATGAACAACAATTGTTTGAAGTTCTTCATTCAAACAATGCATATGCAATTAAATTTACTGAATAACAAAAATAAATGCGATAAAAAGTTGATGACGCATTTGCCGGGGCTTAAAGACGTCATGAACTGTTGGTCGCTTGACGACAGCACCACAAAAGAGAGAGATTATCAACGCAATCACATCTAAGAGCCCGGCTACTCGAGAGATATGCGTACATTCATACATATATAAAGTTAAACTCGTTAAAGTACTTGAAATATTTGAAAATTAACACAAAATGCAGGCCTATTTCGAAAACGATGACGATTTGTGTGATTCCGATAGAGAAATCTGTGATAAGCTTGAAAGTTAATACTCTACGAATACCACTTGTTTCAGATTGTAGTCAAAATTAGGCAAAATCTGTGATAAACTTAAAAGTTAATACTCTCTTATAACGTTTTTTTATAGTTTAAATGTTATCAAAATTATTCATAATATTGGCAATATAAAATTCTAATTTGCCCTTTTTTGTGTCACAATTTTTAACTCTATTTTGCTCTTTTGTTTCCGAATACAGAATAAAAACATTGAAATTGAAATCTGGGGTTGAGTAAAGAAAGAAAGAAACATTCCAAAGCCTGAAATAAATCACCGACTTTTTCAACAAATTAGCAGAATACCCGGGCTTTAATCTAATTCTAGTATTATTCTTATAAATTATTTAGTATTTACTTGAAATAAGTAAAAGATAATTTAGAGTATATAGTGAAAACTGTTGTTTTGATGTGGGATATCAGAAATTAACTCATAACTTCAGATATTGTTTATATCTTTATATCCTGCAATAAATTCTCTATTTTATCTCTGAGTGTAAATTTATATAGTCACAGTTTTTCTGGCATTTTTGAAGTATCATCGCTTATTGAATAAATCAAATAGTTTGAATTCATTGCTGAATTAAACTTGACTTATTGGGCAACCCTCGTCTGTGGGTGTCACAAAAAAAAAAAAGTGAATAAAAATGTGTTGTCAACGACCGAAACACCGAGCGACCAACCGCATATCGTCCCTAGAGGAACGATAATTTCCATTATGGTGAAATGGCAGACTACCGTTATGTATTTACATTGGTTGTGCTCCTCTTTCTCTTCCTCTTCCGGCGCTTGAACACTACTGTACCTCCTAATCCACCCATAAAAGTGCCAGTGTGCACACACCAGTCACAAAATCAATAAAAATGGAGCAGACTTATATAGTTTTTTTTCTCATTTTTCTTCTTTTCTTTCTTTTTTTAAGCACAATAATGTCCTTGTTATCCCTTTGTTGTGTGTGTGTGTGTGTGTGTGTATTGTTTCTATTCGTATTTGTTCCGCGCTCTAAATATGTCTAAACTGAATTGCTAATGTTGTTTGTGTTCTTAACTCTGAACTTTATTTGATTAACTAAAAGCTGCTCTGAGCTCGACATGTAAATAATAAAACAAAAGTCACTTCATTAAAAATAAATCAAAAATTGTTTTTAATCGTAACGGGGTTTTTGGCTTCTCCTGGAAAAAAACCCTCGCGGTCATAGAACTTTGAAAGATTGCAAATTTCGAACTCGAATCTGTTGCCCTTTGATTAAGGATTATCTCTGGCCTAACTAAGTATCTTTGTATTTTTAATATAAAGTTACAAAAATTAATTTTAAATAATCTTTCTGAAATAGTTTAACAAAATTTACTTTCAGATTAGTCTGCCCGCTAAGCTCTTGTCATTAAATAAATAAAATAAAATATATATAATAAAAATCTAAATATTTATGTAGTAAGGAAGACCTATCTTCCGATTGACTACATACCCAGACGTACAGACAGTCGGACTGGTCTCGTCTTTATGGGCTCAGAGATGCTTCCCTCAATAACCTTTGCAAGGGCATTAAAGTCTAGGAAAAATTAAGCAAATAATATCTATCGATAGTTTTTTTTTCGCATGTAAACAGATTAATCTTTGCTTTTATTTAAAAGCAACAAAAAACTTGAAACAATTCGCATATGATGCAAAGTCTGGTCTGGTAAATGTCTGGCAAATGTCTGGGTTCGTTCTTCCCTATTATTGTGAGCACGTGTAGACGCAGTCGTATTAAGTGTCAGACGGAATCATATTTCTGTTTTTCCCGTCCAATAATAAATATATTTACAATATTTTTAGAGTAATTTTTCGGAATAGAATAAATAAGCAAATTGCAGACAGATTCCGGTTGACAAAAAGCCCAAAGTTTTTCGTGGTTTTATGCTTCTTTTTTTGCGTACCCTTTACGAAGAAGGCCCTTGAACCCGCTTACTGTTCTTCCAGACATGAATTGACTTTTATGTTTATCCCTGCGCATATCTTCTTTTTTTTTTGTATTTCACGTTCTTCTCCTTTTAAGTAGACACAACATTACCTCTCCTCGAGATTTGTCCGGTTCCTGCTTCGTTGTGTTGCCTTTGTTTCTGTCTATCAGCGACATGTTTCACAATGGCATTGACTCGTCTGGCCGGAGTGCAATCAACTTTCAGCTCTCTGCTCCCTCTTTATCCTCCCATTTCTGAAGAAGAAGAAGAAAAAGTAAAAGATTTCAGACCTTCCCCTCTTTTTGAAGTTTTTATTTGAAGTGCTTTATTTGCAGTTGTGAGTATTTCTCAGGTATTCAAGTTCATTTATTGATTCCCATATAAATTCAGTCGAAAGTTTTGCTTGAAATTCCATTGGTATTTCTCTATCGTATTTTTTTTTATTATTATTATTATTATTATTACTGGCGATTAGATTAGTTAACGAAAAGTGTCTCATTGTGGAAATATTAGGCACCAAATAAGGAAGCAATTTATTCATCATGTTGATGTCGTGATTGTCGTCAAACAGATTCCAACATTTTCAAGTGCGCGTCCAAAACAAAATGATAATAAAATACAAAAAATAAAAATTTAATTTATCATAACCGAAGATTAAATACCCTATAATATAGTATATATAATTGATGGCCATTTTAACTAGCTTCAAAAGATGCGAGATACTTTTTATCGAATGTTTTATATACTATATCTTAATCTTTGGCGAGGACCCACCATCTTTGGACCCACGCGCAAGTTGAGATATAGTTCTAAATAGAAAAAGTCCTAGTCCCAATTTATAGAGATAGATAAATAAAAAACATTTAGTTGTAGAAAGTTGAGTTTCAAGATACAATTTACGAAATGTCTGCTTAAGTTTCGTGAAAAATGCATGATTCTCTTTGCAAGGGCATTAATATGAAAACTAAGTGATAAAAAAACTAAGTAATTAAAGAGTGTTGGACTACAAAATACCCTGCACAAAGCTTAAAAATAAAAATTATTAAAACTACACTTTAGAAATGTGTAGTATACAGAGATGTTTCGAAACTACAATTCAAATTAATCTACTAAAAAATTTGAGGTGTAGAGGAGGCTATTCAGTAAAGAAGAGTTTTGTAATTCTCTGCTGGCTTAAGGGAAATTTCAGGGAAGTCCGATAATATTTTTTGGAGTATTTTCTGAGGAGACTAATATACCCGTTAGAGTCTTCACAAATGTGCTGCCTCCTCGCGCTTGACACTCACAAACACAAGTAAAGCACTTGGAATATATGTGAAATATATTATATTATATTATTATACTCTACACATAAGGCAAGTCTCCCCATGAAACACCAACAGGCAATTTTGTGTGCTCTGAAGCGTGGCGTGGGGCCTTGTGCTATGTGGAACACTGATTGAAATAGCTGGGTGTGGGTTGGGTAGATGTATATTATACCTGGAATACATAATAAATAACAATTTTCACCACAAATGTTTATAATACCTGTTACTTAACGACTCGTTAGGTTTGCCCACAGAGAGAGTACTCGCTGATAAGTTTAACTGGTTTTAATTTAAGCCCACTATTTCCATTTCCCTCGGATTATTTGCAACTGTTTTTGCGGTCTGACCTTGGCTGCTTTATTGACATGCGCCTCGGTTAATTATATATAATTTAACTGTCGCACAACTTGGTTTGTTATTTTTCTTAAATAACATTTGACCTTGCTTCGAAATTTATTTTCAGATACTTTCCAACTGATATAGAATTATGGGAGTTGACTTCTGGATAGACATAATTTTGTAGTACCATCGCTTTTTCGCTCAATTTCATTCAGTTCGAGTCCCATTTCTATTTTTAATTATCTTTGTATTGAGCTAGTTTATACTGGAAATTTCAAGTTTTTTTTAGGTCTATTTATTATCTTTAATACTAGCTATTTTTAAAGCAATTTTTGATACTTAACAGTTTTTTGATATTTCAGAGTATTGAGTATCTTTTAACCACAAATAAAAATTCAATTTTGTTGTCTTTTATAATACTTAGCTTATAACAGATAGCATCAGTATTAGTTATCGCTACTATCGATAGTTTTTGTATTATAACAAAGTAATTTAAGTATTATATTTGAATTACCTTAAAGGTAACACATTTTTATACATAATTCTTTATGCCTCAAGTACTTTAAATATTCATAATAAATCTAGAAAATGTTCAACTCATTCGAAATGCTTATGTGTACATATGTATATAATACATAAATACATTTTTAGATTTTTAATGGAATAAAGCAACATACAAAATGAGCAAGAAAAAAAAAATATCCAAAAATAAAAACATTTCAAATAATAGGCCGGTCTCTAGTTTTGACTCTTCTCTTTTTTTTTCCTTTTGTATAATGTTTGTCTCATATATTTAAAAGCATTTAGGGGGCATTTGGACCCCCATAAAGCATATGTGTTTTAGATCTGAACGAAGCGATGAGTTGATAATGATACATATAGATATATAGATTATAGATAAAGATATATTTATTTATGTATGTATGCAAAAAGAGGCTATAACAATTTTGTCACATAATTTTCAATGAATATTTACGAGCTTTTGCGGCTGAATTTATTTATAAAATAGGAATTATTTGAATATTTTTGAATCCATTTTTAAAGTTATTTATTTATTCGATGAAAACTCGATGCGGGGATTTGAAGTCTGGAACTTCTAAGCTGTGGATCAAACCTTGTTTTTTAAAACATCCCCTTTTTTGTAATTTTAAAATTCTATTCTCTAAAAAAAATGGAAGATTGAATGATCAGATGAGTAATCTCTCGATCATTATTTGCATTGTTCAAAGTTTCGAAGGAGAAAAAGGTCTCAAAAACTTGGAAAGGGCATTCAATCTTCGATACGTTTATGGAATAAATATTTTGATTGTGTTTTATGGACAATTGATGGCAATTGAGATGCTATAAGGCGTAATTCAACAATTAAATTCATTAAGAAAATGCATTTCAGCTCGTTTGACAGATGCTTTAAAAAGCCTTTTAAAATTGCGCCGAAACGCGAAATCTTTTGCACTGTGACGGTGGACAGTGGGAGCAATGTACGTATGGACATATGTATGTCTGTATATACATATGTACGTAAATGCATATAGTATAAAAGTATGCACATACATATTCTATAGTGGAGCAAAAAAGAGAGCGAGAGTGTAGAAATGTGCGTCACAGTGAGAGGAAACAAAACAAATTTTAAACGCGTTGTCACCAGTGCTGACAACCCTTGATCTTAACTTCCAAAACAAATTATATCAATCAAAACAAAATAAATTTATAGCGATTTGTATAACTTCTTCCTTTTCCTTTTGATCCAATTGCTTTGTTTTTAAGAAATGAGCATTTTTTCCCATATTTGAAAGCAGGATTTTTTCTAATACTTCTTTTCATTATCTTTTCAAGCTATTTTTCAATTCAAGTAAAGCTGTTAAAGTAAGAAAAGTTAAGAGATTACAAGCTATACGAAAAACGGCTAAATTTGCAGCACTTGTAGTCACTTGCTCGTCCGCTCCATCGCTTAAGTTGTGCGTCACATTTGCACGCGCGCTCTCACTCTCTCTCGCTCTCTCTCTCTCTCTACTACAGTGCTGTCTGTAAAGTTTGCTCTCACAGTAAGTATGTTTCGGTTAAAAAAGAGAGACAGAGAGAGTATTTTTTGGGTGTACTGAGCTGTCAGCTGCTAGCTGCTCGCTGTCTACGTTCAGTCGATAGCAAAAGATGAAACAGAGCTCATCGCGCAGCAATTGGTGTCTGCTCAGTGTTGTAATCGATCAGCGTCTTAGAATTGACACCTGTCGATATCTAATCGAGATTTTATCGCGCCGCATAACGGGCGATTAAGTTGAGACTAAAGCCAGTGAAACTGTACTAAATAATTAATAATAAATGTAACTAGTGAAACTATATAATCAAAATAATTCAGTGTCATTATTGTCCATACATATACATACATACATACATACATACTATATATTTGTATATATATACTATATGTTTTCTTATATACATATTTGTTTTTTAATTCTCTGTGTGTGTATGTGTGATTTTCATTTTCGCAAAGACGCAAAACAAAATAACATTGCATAAGTCAAGTAAAAAAAAAAAACAAAAAAAAAAAATACCAGAAGAAATCATCAGAAAGTAAACAGCTGATTTATTTTCTCACCTATTTCGTATAATTCCTGTCCCGTTCGCGTGATTCTGTGCTCCCAATCAAATGAGACCGAGGTACAAACAAGTGAAAGTTTCCTTTTACTTTGTGTGCAAAAAATAAATAAAGAAATCATGTGCCTTAACTGACTAAACAAATACACACACACACACACACACACACCTACAAATATACACACATACATATATATACGTATATATAGAAAGCTATATAATTTCCAAGCGCTTGTTAATTAGTTCCACGTTTCGTTCTCTAAATACCAAAAATGTGTGTTCGTCTGATGTTTCGTGTGTTCCATTTTTTTTTTTTATCAATATTATGCCAAAATTCAATAGAATTCTATTGTTTGTATAGCTTTTTTAAGAGCCCCGAAATACAAACCCCCCTCTTCGCCTTCAACACCTTCAAACAAAGCCAAATATTTGCTAAAGAAATTATCTATGTATTATGTACAATATATATACAGAGATATGGCACAAATATAACTCATATATATATCTATATATATCTGTATATATCTTTACGTGTATATTATACAATATTTTGTTGTGTCTATATTTGTAGGCGTGTGATATATGTTTAACAAAGAATAATGCATATTTTTATACTTGGAAAATATTCTCATTTATTTCACAAAATATTATTGCGTTATAAGTAATTTTAAAATGTTTAAAAAAATATATTAAAATGGTTCTAACGATAATATTTTCAAGAAAAAAAGTTCTTAAAACGTAAAACTCTTAATTTGAATTGTGTTGTCTCATCCTAAGTGAAATGTATTTATATAAAAACCGGTTCTGTGCGGATTTTTTGAGTTTTTTGAACCGAAATAATTCAACAATTTACCATAAGGCTCTGTATAGCTAAGTTTGCCATAAATATCATTAAAAAACATATTGTGTTTTCTTCAGAATATTTCATGCTTTATTTAAGTTGAAAAATTGAAAAATTTATAAATAATATATAAAAATATATAATTTGCAGAAGTCCTTCAGAACTTGAAATCCCTGAATCGAACTGTTTTCAAAATTAATTAAATTTGCAGCCATAATTAATACCAAATATAATTTATAATAAACAAAAAAAAATAACACTTTATTAATCAAGTTTTTTCTCGATTTTGCTTACAGTTGGTTAGACCTGTTCCCACATCTATGGAGTTTCATCTAGACAGTGCAGAATACTGCCAGGCACAGCACAAATAAAAAGTAAGTATAAAAAAAATAAAAAGAGATCAAAAAGGATAAAGACGAAGCGAAGATTAGATACCCTAGTTTATGGGGTTCCAAAGGCAGTCATAGTAGTCCAGGTAGAAACCTGAAAGTCATGCATACTCCGTTCTAAGGCAGCTATATCCAATCAGGTCGGTTTGGACAAAGTAGAGTCGATACCAAGAGTCATCCTCTGTCCTGTGGGGAAATCCCCGCACCAACGTATTACCCATTTCGTGACAAACTTAGTATACCCTCTGTAAGGGTATAAATAGAGAACATAAATTAAATATAGTGCCAAAAATAATGGAGCAAGCTATATATAAGTCTAGGGCCATTCCAGGCACTTCCAAATAATTGAAGCACTCGCTGCTGCGGTCAAAGGTCATTTGACTTGAGCTAAGTGAACTCGGGGTTAACCTTTGGGCTCAACAGCTAACAGAACAAATGGAAAACTATTAATTGTCGTTGGCAAATTGTGTCATAGCAGCAAAAGTCTTCATTGCGTGTAATTGAGATTAATTTTCCTTTAGTTTTTCCAAGCCAATTTTCCACAATTAAAACGCAGTTAGAGCTTAACAAATGGAAGATTATTAAGGCCAGTTATAAATTTGAGAGAAAACAAATCGAATTCAATTGATTTCTCAAGCAATTGTTTTTAATTAAAACTTTCGATAAAAGAAGACTGAAGCAATAGGAAAATTAAAAAAATATTTATATATGTCTCTGAATTCTATCCCAAAATATATCTATTTGATTATATAAGTTCTTCAATTTAGAAAACTAGCTTAAAGCTCGCCCTTAGAGAGAGCATTTAAGAAGAGTTTTTGAAATTTGTACAAAATTAGAAAAAATTACTAATAGTTTTAAAATAATTTTAGAATAGTAAGAGAACTCGAATATTCTCTATACATAGTTTAATTTTCCTAATTAAATACGAACTTTAACAAAGTCTTAAGGCTTTTGCAATTCTATAAATATAATTATGAATTAAAATACTGATAAATTGGGGTACTCATAAATACCTCTTTAATAATACATTCATTTATAAACTTCCATTGAAACGGGAACATTTCCGAAAAGTTTATTTATATGGCATTGATAATTCCTTGATAGATTAAACATAAGTATATTTCCGTAGAAACTACATAGACTCTCTGCCTTTCCATTGATAAAATCTTTAACAGTCGCTCTAATAAATATTCATATCTGCATATTTATATTTTTTGGAACCAGCCCAATCGGATTACTGTACGAAAAGGCGGCAAAAAATTAATAAATCACAACTATTTTGATGAAAGTGTATTTTCGATGACCCAATTTTTATTTGAATGAAAGATTTATGAAAATTTTGTATGAGTACAAAAATTGTAAAATAAAATATTGCTCATAATTTTATTGCTGATCTCTTTGAGGTGTTTTTTTCCGGCTTGTCACCAATTCTCTCCAGATATTTTGAGAGAAGTCTTTTGAACATTTTTTCTAAATTATTAACAGAACCCTAAAGGTAGATAAAGATTTAAAAGTTTAAAAAAATTCGGATGAACCTGGACCCAAGCTTCGGAACTTAAGCCCCTTATTCTTGAACCAAAACGAAAGATTAGACTAGTCGCGAACCCGCGAGTCGGAGCAGACTTGATTATAATAATATAATATTAGTAGCCAGCCATTTTCTTATTTTCTGTAATTGAATATTTTCTAAAAACTATTTTTCTCCTGCTGCAGGTAATCAAAGCTCGAATAAGGCCGTGATAGCCTGAGAAAACGCTGTCACCTTGTAGGGAAGTGGATGAGAAATCAGAGCCCAGCAATCAAACGTGGACAGCTGCGATAAAGGGAGAGGTCAATGGTCAAAAAGCCACTGCGTGAGGACAACGAGTAACTGAAGGAGCCAGAACAAGAAGCAGAAGAAGAAGCACAGATAAAGGGTCTAAGGAAGAGGTCTGGGTGAACGGAGTTCATATCACGAAAAGAATATAATTTAAGCTTAGACAGCGAGGAACAACGAAAAGAGAAGAAGAAACAAAAAAGAAGAAACGTAATTTTTAACCGAAAAAAAAAAATTGTAATTGGAGTAGCATTAAAAAAAAGGAAAAGAAAAGTAAAAGAAGTGAGCATAATTTAATTTGATAGAAACGCAAAAAATTGGCGAATTTAACAGGGATTTTTTGGTAGGCGTCTTTCAGTTGAGAAGGCACAGAAAATTTATATATTTTTTTGTGATCCAAAATTGTACTTAATTATTGAAATATTAATTTATACTTAAAGAAAACAAATTTAATTAGTTCTGTGCGCATCTAATTATATTTATATATATATAGATATATATACATATATATTTTTTTACAAAGAACAACTGTACTAAACTAAAACACTACGCTGAATTTTTCGACTAATTAAAATCAAGTAACTTCCCAAACTATCGAAAAGAACACAAGAAAAAAATTCAGTTCAGTTTTTACTGTAGAAAAATCCCAGAAAGGTTTTAGTAATTATACAAGTTATACATACTAACTGATTTGTAAAGTTAATTAAGTTAATTAATTAAGCATCAAAATGCGTCAAAAAGATCTGCGCCCAGCACCTGCTCTTATTGAGTATAAGGGCATGAAGTTCCTAATCACCGATCGACCATCAGACATAACAATTAATCATTATATTATGGTGAGTCATCTTTCTTGTTCTTCTTCTTAGTTAATTAATTAATCAAATATTTGTGTTTTTTAGGAGCTTAAAAAGAACAATGTTAACACTGTGGTGCGTGTTTGCGAGCCCAGCTACAATACGGACGAGCTGGAGGCACAGGGTATTACGGTCAAGGATTTAGCCTTTGATGACGGCACCTTTCCGCCTCAACAGGTCGTTGACGAGTGGTTTGAGGTCTTGAAGGATAAGTAAGTCATTTACATTATGGTAGAATCGAATTTTCTTTAAGCTAAAATCATTTATAATTATATATTGTTATCATTTTATGCAATCATTTTGATTTTTGTATATAGTATAAACAATATAAGCGCTATCCAACTGAAATAATTTATATGATAAACGAGAGATATGATTTCCCTTCTGGAACGTTTCAAATTATAGAGAAATCTCTGATTGATTTCTCTAATTTATCATACAAATATTTCAGCCAGGTTCTTAGAACTTCAGTAAAACTTATCTAACAAAAAATTAATCAAATTCGAAATTTTAATAAATTTTTATTTTAATTAGAAATCTTCGACTGTAAATGAAAATTAATTGTAGTTTAGGCACCTGAGAAAAATGATCAATTATTAATTTTTTTTTGTGGATTATTTCAACACAAATTTGAAGAAGTTTCAAATTGTTTTTATATATGCGAAATACCCAGAGTTGATTTTTATCAATTTATTCAGTATTATTTGTTGCTTTGTACACACTGGCAATGAGATGAACCTAAAAAAATCAATACAAAAAATAACATTGAAAAACTTAAAATCAAGAGCTGCTAACAAATATTACATAAAATAAATCTGCGCTTTTAAAAAACTCATCTAAAAAATATGTAAATCAAGTTCAGATTTAAATACGCACATACATCCCCCCGTAGTCTCCCTGCTTAGGCTTTGCTGATCTAACGCTGTCTTTATTTTTAGACATACGATTATAGTATACTATCTTTATTCTTATGATTTATGTACATATTAGAGCTGCAATAACTTCGATTCGATTACACTATCGATAGTAACGATTACTTTGTTGGCTGGTGATATGGTTGTAGTTTTTTTTATCAAAAAGAGCGAACGCCTTGAATTTTCTAACGAAATTTCATGTTCAATGAAAAAACTGCGATATTGTTATCGATACTATCGATAGTAGCCAACAAAATTATTTGTAGCTTCGATACACAAGTACTACAAATATACATATCTTTATTTTGCTGTATATATACTCTCTCTCTTTATGCTCATAACTAGTTTTCTTTCTCTAGTTTCGCTCTCTTTTTGTAATATTATTTTTCCCTCACTCTCGTAAAAAAAAAACTTACAAACTTTTTTAATGAATATTATATGATTTTTCGGTATGGAAAACTTACCTACTTCCTTCCTTCCTTCCTCTATATCTTATATATGTATGCATATATATATATATCTATATATATGTGTGTGTGTGTGTATATGTTCGTTAATACGCTGGCTACGAGTAGTTTTAGAAAGTCCACAAGCGCTACACTATCCTACTACAAACATAAGCGTTTCTCGCTCAGACACATACCAAAAACAGCTCCAATGACAGCAGCTTCAGCCTCAACCCGTACCCGAACCCGAACCAGAGCGAGTCTCTCAGCTATAACAACAGCCACAGCTACAGCTACAGCAACAACAGCTACAGATACAGATACAGATACAATGCCTTTAACTGCAAATGAAACTGAAAATAATACTGCATTTCTTGATAATGAAACTTGTCGGTAAGCGTAGACCCCAAAAACCAAAATGCTTTCGTAACTCAAAAATACTCTTAGTTACAATTCAAACAAGCAGACGAGTAAATAATCAATTTATTAATTGTTGTTATTATTGCCTAAGTATTTGTATTATATTTATTAAGATTGTCGAAAACGATTTTTTTATATTGAATTTTCCCCTTTTTCTCTCTTATCGCAGATACCAACAGAATCCCGAGGCCTGTGTGGCCGTTCATTGTGTCGCTGGTCTGGGACGTGCCCCCGTTTTGGTTGCTTTAGCACTCATCGAATTAGGCTTGAAATATGAAGCGGCCGTTGAAATGATTAGAGAGTGAGTATTTTATTCTAAATTAAAAATACTGAATATATACGGGTGATCCATCTAAGACGGATGCAGAAATACGTAGAATAATGAGGAATATTGAAAAATATATTGAACTGGATGGATGCTATATAGCACTAGGCAATCAAGTTTCAAACATTTTAAAATATATAAAAAGCAAAATTTTATTTTGTAGAAATAAACTAAATAAATAAATTTTCTTTCAATTTCAATTTTGATTCAATAATCTTGCAGTCAAGTGTAAATATTTATGTCGATCGTCAATCGAAGACTGATTGCTCCTTCTTATCTCAAGTTTAACATTGCCTGTTAACGATTGTATTAGCTTTTAACAGACTGTTATATAACAGCGAACTCTGGATAAGAGCAGCTGTTAGCAGAATATTCATGTACATGTTATAGCTTAACATTGGCTTAACAGAGTGTTGTTTAACAGCAAACTCTGGATAAAAGGAGCTGTTAAACGAATGTAGCCATATATACAAATCCTTCTCTTTGCTTATTCTAATATTGCAGCTGTCGTACTACAATACAAAAATTAATATTTATTTTTTGTTTTTATTTATAGCAAACGACGCGGCGCCATCAATGCCAAGCAGCTGTCATTTTTGGAGAGATACAAGCCGAAGGCGCGGCTAAAGCACAAAAATGGCCACAAAAATTCATGTTCTGTGCAATAGATTTCCAAAACCATATATATGTATATTCCCACCAGATAAAAAGTGTTCATTTTTTCAAAACAAAAAAAAGAGAAGAAGAAAACAAAACAAACAAGAAAAAATACTAAGCAAACAATTAAACTGTAAACCTATAAAAAATACCAAACCAAACAAGAGAAGAAAAGAAATAACATAACAACAACTTGCAGCCCAGTTATTGAAAACATTTGTATTGGCAACAACAATTACTATTTATTGTATGTATTAATTAATGTAATTTATGTTTATTTAATTTCCCAAAAAAAAAAGAACTAAAAAGAAATGAGTCCCAAGGGCACATAAGATAACAGTAAAAATAAAAATAAAAGTAATAGTAGTTTATGTAAAAAAAAAAAACAAGAAAAGAAAGAAGAATTGAAGTCAGGCTTAGAAGGAAGAGAAATAAAAATTATACACAAAAGTAGCAAGAACAAGACACAATGCAATTATAGAAAGGAAATCTAAAAGGTTGAAGGATTAAGGATCAAATGATCTGCTTATTATATTCAAAACTAAACGCCTGCATTTTGATGTAAACTGTACTTAATCGCATGTTTAGTTTAGCCGTGTGAAAAACAAAAGAAAAAATATTCTAAAAAAAAAAAAATAAATGTAGCAACGATCTAAACAAAAACAAAATAGCCTAAAATAAGAAATATTGTATGATTATATTTTATATTGCAAAAAAGGTTTTTCTCTTTTACTCTCTCTTTTACATGTGCTTAAAATATGAAATGCTTTGAAATGGTCCTCTTCTTTTATTTAACGCTTTTTTCCGCAGGCTTTTCAAAGTTGAACAACACTATATACATATTATTATTATTACTATTATTATTATTATTATTAATAATGCATAAATATATCTATATACAATATTAATATGATAGCTACAGTGCATACAAATTTTTACATTAATGACTACATACATTTAAATAAATAAATATACGCAGCAGTTGCAATACTACTTACAACAACAACAACAACAACAAGAAACACACACAGCAAAATATATTAATAAAAACAAGAACAAAACAAAAGAATAAAAATTGAGAAAATGAACATGAAAAACAACAAAAAAAAAAAACAAACCTTATATAAAAATTTAACAAATTATAGTGTGAGGATAAAGCAGAAATTATAAAATATATAAATGCTTACAATTAATTTATCCAATATTGAATTGTAATTTTTTAAAATGTTAGTCATTACAATGAAATAAAAACGATATATGAAAATTAAAACATTTTGTAGAAAACTTTTTCACTTTTGTTTACTTAATTAAGGGTTATAAGGTGATTGTGGCGAGGATTTTCCAGAAGCAGTTACGAAAACTTTGGAAGAATTAACATTTTTTGATATTCCAGTTTTATAAAAATAAAATATTTAGTTTCCCAAACGCGAATCAAACACAAAGAAATCAAGTTGTATTTAACGATGTACTCTTTATTTTTGCATACGTAAATAAATATATATATTGATAATTATAACTAATAACTTTTACAATTTATTGTTTCTCTCAATATTTTTTTTTTTTTTTTTTTTTTTTTTGGGGGCGGCACACACTCGATTAGCTTTGATGCCGGTTTCTGTTATGTATAACATAATAATGTTACTTATTCATTACATACTGTAAACCTAAATTCTCAAAGCGTGTACAATTTCGTCAATATATATGTTTTGATTTTAAGATATTAATTTTTCATTCGTCATTGATATATGATTTTCGAAAGTCAAAAAGTAAGGAAAAGCACGTCTGCTGTTAGCTAACAGTGCTGTCTAATAACATGTGTGTATGGGTGTCTGCTATGTTAGCTAACAGCAGAGCGAAATATTAAGGGTTTTTTTCATTTAAAATAAAAATTAGAATTAAATAGTTGATATTTATTATTGTGTTCATTTTGTGGACTCCATTTAGAAGCTAAACAACTTGCATAGCCAAACGAGCACCGAGACAGAGACTAGAAAATAATTTATTTTGGGATTTTCATTTCTTTTTTCTTTTTATATGGCAACGCACCGAAAAATACAAAGAAAAAAAGCAGTTTACATTTCTTGTGATATAATAGCATTGTAATAATAATAATAGGTTCTCTTTTTCTCAGTGGAAAGCAAAAATGTTAAACTATACATACAGTGTAAAAAAATATATGTACTTTTTTTGCTTCCTTTACTTTTTATACTTATATACATTTCTATACAAAAAAATCGAAATTAAATCAAGAAAAATACAAAACATATTTTCTCGTCACATGGAAATAAATACAAAATTGGCAACAAAAATAATAATAATTATTATTATTATAATTAATTGTTTGAGTAAATAAAAAGCTGTTTTTTTCTTTCTGGAACACAACTTTAAATAGTTGATTTTTCGTTAGTTGTTGGCAGCCGTTGCACAAGCAAAAGAAAAAACGAGTGAATATTTAATTAATAATAACTACTAAATTTAAACATTTTTACTACAAGTATTTACAAATCACAGCTACAAACACTAAGACAGCGGCAGCGACATCGGCAGCGGCAACGGGAGCTCATGTTAACAAACAGCAACCGCCACAGCAATGTTAACGAACAGCAACGACAGCGGCAGCAATGTTAACTAACAGCAATGTTCTGGCTATTTATTATTCTTTCGCTTCTTTTAAATTTTTGAAACAAGAATAATTTAACTAAAACTTTTGTTATAAAGGAAATCAAAAACCGGCGCGCCTATCATAACAGTTCATACGTATATAAGTGTGTGTTTGTGTTTCTATGTGCTTGCGGGGGTGTGTGTGTGTATGTGTGTTTACAGCCAACCGCCTTTACGGCCAAACAACAAGGAACTAACAGAACCAACAAAAGCCTGCGTTATGCTCTGAGGCGCTGATGCGTGTTGCTCATTGCTTCCGCTGCTTTTGCTGGCAGAGGCTGCCGCAGTCGCTGCTGCCGTAGCTGCGCCGCTGTCTGCCACTTTGCCTAGATCTGTGCGTACGCGTCCTCCGCCAGCGCCACCACTGCTACCAGCAATGGTGCCCAAGTCTGGTCGCTGCGCTGCCATGCCATTTTTAAGGTTTCGTCGCGATTTCTGTCGCTGCATTTGTTTTACACGTGTTTCGCTGGCACACACAGATGCAGAGGCTGTGCCGCCAACGCTGACTCCTACGCCACTTGTTGATGCTGATGCAGGCTTTCCTTTGGGCTTCGGTTTCAGTTGAAGCACAATGCCCTGATCATCGCTATCCTCACTGTTATAAGCGCTGCTGCTGCTGTCTGCCACTGCTGTTGTTGCCGGGAGCGGGGTTAAGTTGCTTGTGGGCGTGGGTGATTTTAGGCCCCGATGCAACACGCCTTTGATTTGTGCGCGATCAAAGTGAATATCATCCACAATGCTATTGCTGCTCGTATGTAAACTCTGCAGGCTTCCAGCTCCGCTCAACTGAAACTGCTGCGACAGCGGGGAACTGCTACGATTGGCTATGCCCTGGCCCAATCCACGCTGTGCACTTATTATATTCTCCAGTCCAATGCTCTCCACCTTCTCAATTAAATTGAGTGAACGCAACGCACGTCGCTCCAGCTGTGATAACATCACCTTCTGTTGATGCTGCTGCTTAGCCAACTGACGCTGCATCTGCAAATCGCTGGGTCCCACCAATTTCCTACGGATTAAATCCGCTCCTGAGGAAAGCAGCCCGAACAGCGGCTCAGGGGATTGGCCACGCGGCGGTGAACCCTCTGGGCTGTTGCAGGGCGTCACTGTGGGCGAATAATTCGGTCCGGCGGGCGTGTTCAGTGCACTGGGCGTAACCGCCTTTATACCACGCTCATTTAACATTCCAGCCAGGCCAAGATTAACAGAAAATGTCGAGCAGGAATTCTTACGTGACATTCCAGCCCTCGGTGTAGCAGGGCAGCTGAAAAATTATTTTAATGTTTTAATTCAAGGCTTTAAGATCTGAGAAAATGTTCAATTGGTCCCGAAGGATCACGACTACGGATTAAAATTTGAATGCTTACCTGGGCTGTCTGGATGTAGATGTGGATGCCATTCGCGAGGACATTTGTGACTGGGAGAGGAAGGATAAATCGTTGACGAAACCATCATCCGGATGCATGACCATGCTATTTGTATAAGTATAAGTGCAGCCAGGAGCCTCGAACTGTTTGCCCAGTCCGACATCATCGCTAACATCCTCTTCCACGTCGGACAGCGTATACAATTGCATGCCCAGATCGTCCAGGCCACGTCCACCTCTTATGGTTACACCTGGACGCTCCTCGAGCAAGCCACTGAGCGTGGGCGTGGCCAGGCGGGACCAATGATGCAGCGTTTGTGAACCCTCCATGGGCTTTACAATTTGCAGTTTCTCTGGAAGACGCCACGAATGAGCATGCGGGAGACCCAACGAACCCATTGATCCCGAACCCGTCGACATAATGCTATCCGGTGTACGCACGCCCATAGGCAAACCAGAGAGACCCGAACCTTGAGCTCCTCCAGCTCCGCGTGGCTGTGTGGGTTCATCATAGTTGTAAGTTCCAGCAGGTGCATAGGAGAGCATTGCACGACGTGCTAACACCTCGGCCGGCGTTAGACGTTTCAGTGCTGCCTCCAGTTCCTTAGCACCAGGTGCACCAGGCACACCAGATGGCTGCGCCGGATAACCATCATCCGACTGAGAATTAAGGCTCTCGTTAGAAAGCGTCTTCACGCCCAAAGAATTACTGCTGCCGCCGCTGGCACCGCGATAATAGGAGCCAGCAGGATATGCCATGGAGGCCATTCGTGGCCCCGACGTGCTGCTCATCGACATGGCGCCCATCTGTGTCATAGAAACGTTCCCACTGTCCATATAATTTCCGCTCTTGGTAGCACAACGCACCGTATCAAAGGCACGCTTATAGCCCGGCGGCAGACCATAGATACTGCTGGAGGCACCAAAACCACCCATGCCGCCTCCTGGCAGCTGGGACATCATGCGGCTAATGCGATCTGCACTGCGCTGATTATCACCCGATATGCCCGAATCAAGACTGTTCTCTGAGTAAAGCGAGGATTCCATTAGTTCCGAGTGCAGCGATTCTACGGCCACAGCTGCAGCTGCTCCATTATTACCCAATCCGCCTAGGAAAGAGCTGCGCGCTTGCGGCTGTGAACGTTTCCGTTGCTGCTTAAGCTGATCTTGAGCAGAGTGCAGCAATGCCAGCACCTCTTCATAGCGCTGCTTAAACTCCACCAGCTCCAGTGCCAAAGCATTTTGATTCTCCTTTGTCACATGCAGCAGCGACATATGCTCATCGTTATCCTCCGTCAGCTGATGCAATCGCATCTCAGCCTCTGCCAGGCGTGCGGTCAAGCTCACAATTTGCTCATGCTGCAGGCGATTCTCCTCCCTTTGCCGCTCCAGGTCCAAACTAATATTATCATATTGCGAATTGGTATCGTTCAACTGTGCACTTATATCCGCCATCAGTCGCCTCTCGTGCTCTTCCACCTCATCCGTCTCGTGTGCTAACTGGGTGGCCTCCTTCTTCAGAGATTTGTTCTCATCCAGCAGAGAGTTCACCTTCTTTTGCAACAGATCCACAGTTATTGACTTGGACATTGTAGGTGTGTCTAGAAGAATATAAGTCAAGATATTTATTAGATTTATTCGGTTTCGTTTCATTTCGATTCCGGCTTCGGTACAAAGAAGACTTTTGGTTTGGATCGAATATGTTCGGCTCAAACCCAAAACTCTACATTTGTCAATATCTAAAATGCTTATCGTTATCGATAGGGTATTTTTCCCTTTGTACTTACCGACATCTGTGCCATCGTCGGCATCGTTGGTCAGCACCGAAATCAGTTCGTTTTTCTTGTGTAGCTCGTGCAGGAGTTGGGCACGATCATCGTTTGTGGATTTAAGATCTGCCTCGAGATCGGTAACACGTGCCTCTAAAGCATTATTCTGGGTGAGGAGCTCCTTGCCAATTTGCACAGTTAACTCCAAATCCTTCTCCTTCTCTTCCAGCAGACGCGTCACGGCTTCAATGTCATCGTAAGCGCGAGTCATCTGGCTAACACGATTACCGCATAGAACTGTAATAAAATAATAAAATTATATAAATTAGACGAGTTAAAAATAAAGTAAACTAAATTAGCCTTGTCGAAAGACCAAGAAAATATCATCGTTTTTATATCGATTTAATCGATCCGTCGATGAATCAGTTAATTAAAAATCAAGTTTAGCATTTTGATATTTTTGCGGTGAGATATAATAATATAATATTAAATTGTCTATAATTTTCCCAAAAACCGATCGATTTATTGACTTAACACCAACCAAAATTGTTCAGACTATTATATCGATACTTCACAACTAAAGTAAGCTTAAATTATCGACCTATAGCTTTGTCACAGGGTTGCCATATTATTGCATAATCTGCAGTTAAGTCAGCGATGCCACATCATTACATAATTGAAAACCAGGAATACCTTCCATAAGCAATTGCTCATTCTGCTGCTCCCGCTCTCCAGCTAACAGCACACACTCTGCCGCTGCTGATGCTGGCGTCGCTGCTGCTGATGAGAGCTCGAGTTCATCTTCGTACTCAAGTTCATCGTCGATTAGACAAAACTCGACGCTGTCGTCAGCGACGCTCCAATTGCTGTTCAACGCTTTCGTTTGGCATGCAACAAAATCACATTCCTCCAAGCAATTTCTGCTATTAACAGCATCCACCACAGCGTCCACTCTCTGCTGCTCTGTGGCTAAAAATCGATGCATGTTACCGCTGCTGCTGCCGGCAGCTGCTGGCGCCAGCGCCAGTGACATTTGCCGCCGCTCTTCTCGCTCTTGCTCTTCCCCTGCCCCTTCTACATTGTTTACGTGCGTCATGGCCAAAGCAATGCTTTGTTTTTGTATTTGTTTTCCCTTCTTAGTCACGCTAAATACTTTTTTTTTTTAATTTTTTAAACTTTTGCTTCGGTTTTTTTTTTTTTTTTTTATTCTCTTTTATTATGTAATTTTTGTTTTCATTGTAAATTCTGCTGCCAAGGCACTTTGGTTTGTTATTGGTGGTTGTTTTTGTGGTCCTTTCGTTCGGTTATCTTGTCGTTATGTCTTCATTGGTTTTCGTAATTTTAGAATTTCTTTATTTTTATTTATTTAATTTTACACTTGCCAAAGCGGCGGCACAATAAACACACAGAAAATAAACACTTAAATTAATTGCTTAAATTAATGCGAATTGTCTGCAGCCAGCAGAGAAACTGAAACTGTCATCATAAACGGCTCTCCCACTCTCTCAGGCGCCTTTGCCACCCACATAGAGAGCGCTGAGCGTGCGCAGTTATGTTAATTTATTTTTAACAGCGCCATCCACTTGGGTTCCACAGCCACAAACAAAAACCATGCTTTGAACTTCTAAACGAGTATTATCTATTTTTTCTTTTTTTTTTTTTGATATTTTTAGCTGAGAGCGCAGACCAAAAATACTCAAATTCAAAGCCACACTTCTTGCATGCGCGACGGGCACACACACACTGTTAACAACAGCAGCAGCTTCCAGCGTCGACGTTGTAGAAGTAGGAGCAAGGAGCAGTGCTGCATGCAATTGCAGCAGCAGGCAACTGTTCAATTGCTGTGCTGCCAACTTAGCCATTTTTACGACAAAACTGGCTATTTTGTAGCTACTTTTAAAATTATGATTTTTGTTATTTGATTAATGGTTTTTCTTTGCCATTGCTAACCTTGAATATGTATCACAAAACTGGTTTATAAATGACTTTAAAAAAATATATTTCAGTTTCGTTATTTAAATATTACATTTAATTCAATTGAAATTGTTGTATTATTATATTGACTGAAGGAGAAAAAGAAAAGATATGATCCAAAAAGTATTATCTTCTATATTTTTACGCCATTTATAACTAGTTTTTGTATTTTGCTTATAAACACAGCTGTAGCTATAAACTTTAAATAGCTAAAGCTAGTTAGTTAGCAACACAGCTTTGCGTTAGAAAAAAACAGAAAACTTTAGCTTTTTTATAATCTAATTTAAAACTTTATTTTGGCTATTTTTGTTAAACAAAGTTTAACGTTTGCGATAGCCGGATAGATACTTTCGCTTACTGAAAGTAAAAGCCCAACTATGCTTAATGTAGAATTGGCTATTTTTACGCCTGATTTGTCCCACTGCTTTTAGCTTAATCATAAATGATTTAGCTATAGTATTTGCTACGTTTAAGCAGCTATTTCTAAGACTGATTTTTGGTACAATTTTCACTATGTTTCCTTCATATTTATTCAGTAATAATATTGTGTGGACTTGTTTCTTTCGGGCTTTAGCATTATCAATAATTGCCAACTGTTGGCTACTCCTAGAAATGTTTTGGCTTTTTTTGTCTTAGGTTTTTAGCTATTCATATTTATTGATAGTTGACAACACTGTTGGGAAGTAAAAGGCGTTTTCCCAAAGAGACAACTCCAAGTGAAAGGAAAGGAAAAGAAAGGAAAGGAAAAATATACGAATAACATAAGGCAAAATGTTTGGTGAAACGAAAACAGCTGCCGGTTCTAACTAAATACGGGAAATACAAGTAATAAAAATGGGCAAACTCACGTGTAGAAATAATTGACGCAGATTTCTTGTTTTTGTTTTCCTTTTTGGGTTTTTGGGTTGGTTTCACTTCACTGAACAGCAGCACCAGTAACAGACACCAACAACAATAACAGCAAACACAAGGCTGTTAAGCAGTCCAAAGGTTATGAGACATTAACATTCGCGCAACAGAATTCTAAGGTAAACTCGTGACGCAGCACGCAGCAGAGACACGCACACACACACACACACTCACGCACACAAAGACTGTACAGTTTGTATTGTTGTTGTTTCTTGATTTCTTGGCAATTTTTTAGCACTTCGCTTTTCGTTATTTTCATTTACAAAATATATCAAAGTGAAACTCAATTACATTTATCTGACAATTTTCTCTAAGGTTTTGCTTTACATTACAATTTACAATTGGCACACGACGAATTGTGTAATTTTTGCGGATTTGCCAGATACAACGAACGACGACAACGACGAACGCTCTCGAGTGAATTATATTTGCTTTGTATTGGAATCCACCACCAAAGTTGAAATCCACATTCACACAGCAGAGAGAGAAGCCTCTGTTACCGAGCTGTTGCTGTCTATGTTAACAGCGAAAGAGAGAGGCCATGCCTTTACAGCGTTGCCAGCATAGGCACAACTGTAAATTGAGCGCGGTTTTTTATGAATTTGAAACTTACAACTTTTCTCTAATTACAATAATTGTTTACACTGATAAAAAGAAATGCAAATAAAGCGCATAACCCTATCTACAATTGTTTATTTTTCAGTTATATATTTATTATCTAGTTTTGTATTTGCTTTTCAGAAAAGCTAGCGAAGAAAAACCGGAACCATTGAAAAATATTCCTTCTTCCCATTATCTTCCTAATCCCCTAATCCCATTCATGTTTCGTTCGAGTGAGTGTATGCAATTTTCTGCGTATTTCCGGATCCTAAATTTCTCTAGAAGAGCAATAAAAGTTCAGGTAGAACCAAGTTCAAGGTTTATAGGTAAAATATACCTAAAATACCGAATACAAATAGAGTTCGTACAGCTAATAAAACTGTTAAATAGGTTATTAAAAAATCACGTGCTTGGGATAAGTAATAAATAAAAGCGAACATACAATTAATATTTTACGTCTGCGGTTTTTATATAACCCAAACAAAATTAAATACACTGCTAAAAATAAAGTATTTTATTTTATTTTAACTCTTTTTCCAATGCTTTGATTATCTATTTTTAATTTTGTAAAAAAATCAATTAAAATATATTTAGAGTCGTCGGACAAGTTACTGAAAAATAAGAATATTTTAAATAATTTACTTTTTCTTCAGTGTAGAGTGTCTCAAAGTACACTGCGCATCAATCAATACATTATTTTTATGATAATTGCGAATGTCATCAGAATATCATAAAAAAAAGCGTACTGTACCTAAGTACTTCCCATGGGAACGATTCTTGGTTACTTTTTTAGTCTAGATCATTAACAAGTTTATTTTTACTTCAAGTCAAACGACTGGTAATAAGTATTATCTCTTCTACACCTTTTTTTATGGTCTCTTGGCCATTAAACTACTCATTTAATGACTTTTTTTTGACAAAGGGCTTCCCACTTTTGAATGAAAAAAGAAAACAAATGCCAAATGATATTTAACTCTTGAGACAATTGCCCAGATAATCAGCTAGTCATTCTCTATATATATATATATATATCTTCGTTGATTGACTGCCAGCGATAAGGGCAGAAATTTTAACCACCTGACACCAGAAAAAAGCTTATCACAAGTGCTTAATAAGATGAGATCATGTGCTTTGCAGCGGAGTCGAAACTTAGACTTGTGCTTTTCACAATTTCAAAATAGTTTTATATTTAATGAACTTGCTAAAAAGCTGTAGAACATTTAATAGACTAAGCCGAAAACACATTGTACCTTAGAGTGCTCGACTAGCAAATACTCTGTACACGCCCTGCAAGTTGGGGCTCTAATAATAAGGATGGCGAATTATCGAAAATATCGATAAACATACTATCAATATAAGAGCTTTCTAATATCCTTATAAAACTTTACTCTTTGCAAATAAATTAAATACTAATACAACTACTACAATAGTTGTTGAATTTAAAGATATAATTCGTATAGTTATTGTATTAAGATAGGTAATCTTAAAGGTTAAATTAAAGGTTCTTTGTGATTGAATTTAAAATTTTATTGACATTTTATTTGAGTCTTATTCGATCTTTATTTAAATTTAATAGATCAAATAATTTGATCTCAAACTATAAAGGATTTAAGAGCTTGTATAATACTACTGATGGGATTTATAAATCGAAAATACTAAAGAATTGTATCCTATTTTCAAGAATTTGGCAGGATAAATTCTTTTCTTGTAATCAATTCTATCTATTAATCTATAATCTTTGGTATGATAAGTTATACACCCTGCGAACAGCATTATATATACTTTATGAGGTCGGAGCTATCTGTGTGTTCCATATATTTTTACTGATTTGAGATACTCTTTTTACTCAGAGTATTTAAGAAATTATAGAGAAATTCGATAATGATTTGTGCAAATAACAACAAGACTTTACGGCGGGGCTTTAATGACCGGTTCGAACAAAAACAAATACAAAGTCTGAAATTTTAGCAAGCTAATAAGAATAAGAGAGAAAATAGCTGTCGTGCTTCTAAACACGTCGACCACAACAAAGAAAACCAAATAAAAATGAAAAAGCGTTAAAAAGAAGTACAAAATAATTTGAGAAAACATTAATAGAACACACTTCGATAAGATACGTTAAACAAGTTGAGTGGAATCGATCGGAACCAGCCAATGCAGCGATTTTCGAGGGATTTACTGCATTTTACCGATAACATTCTTTTTTTTTTACCCACGATAAGAAGTCTTCTTAGCGGCTGAGTGATAGATGGCCCTGAACTATAAACCGAAATACATATAAATAACGTGATCTTGAAAAGTTGTAAGCAGTATATATAGTATATAGAAAATGATCCTAATATGATAATAAAGAAACTTTGTATCTGTTTTATAGATCAATTAACTGATGATTCACCTTAATTGGTTTATTACTGCGGCAAGACGATACTAAGATCTGAGGTCTGAGAAATTCGAATCAACTAACAAACGTGAATTGAAAGTGTGTTTAACCGAAAGCTCTTAGAACCGATTTTTTTCGATATATTTAGGTTTTTGAACTGAATCATTAAATTAGAAAAGTTTGAAGTTATCGAAAAGCTGAAATATTTATTTTAATAAAGTTAACCAAAGCTCGAAACTGAACTCTACGGGTTCAGGAGGGTCTTTTTATATTGATCAGTCAACCAGAACGAAAGCTTTGAGGTCTCATCCAAAATTTTCGATCTATAAGCCCAATTAAGAGATAGGGAAATGCGAAATTGGGGAAAAGCAATTAGCGATAAATTTAATAGTAGATAATTGCTGGTTAAAAATTAATTAAAACAAATTAACTTGACATTTGACAAGAAGTCTGTCAATAACTATAGGGCATTGTATGGGCTGATGTGGGCGGCTTACCTTTGTTGGTCAAGAGACTGCGAACCACTTTAAGACAATTCTGTCCATCGACATTTTTGGAGGCGTAATACATGAGCTCCCAAGAGCTGGCCGCGTGTAGCAGCTCTGGAGGCAGTACAAAGTTGGGTCCATCTGCAGGCAGAGCGCCTGTGATGGGACTGGGTACTGGTGTGTTCGGTGTACTGTTGCCAATTGCTTTGCCCTTAGGTAGCCCCTTTGCAGCAAAGTCATGGAGCAACGCCAACAGTGGAGCAAATGCCGAAACAGGCGCTGAAGCTTCCTCCTTGGACACAGTCTTCATTTGCTGGACAATTACACGCATGCGCTCAACGGCCTCCAGTTCGAGTTCAAGGCGTGTCGGCACTGGCTGTGTGCCATTAACTATGGCCGACATGGAGGCACAGGAGCTGCTCAAACTATCCAAACTATCCAGTTGCTTATTCTCCAGTTGTTGCAATTTATCCACTTGACGCTGACAATTGGTTTCCAGCTGCTTCTCCAGCAATTTGTATGTATTTTCAAAGTTTTTACTGGTATTGGATGGCCTATTACTGATCGTACTGAGAGTGGAGGAGTCTGCCGAAACGTTGGACAACTGTGAGCTGCTATTGGAGCAATTGGAAGCCAATGAATTCAATGAACTGCTGCTAACACTGGCGCCCAACGTGTCGCTGTTAACGTTGGCATCCAACGTGGTGCTGTTAAGCAGCTGTTGGTCAAGTCCAGCCGCAAAGCCTTCACCATACTCATCCACTTCATCTGGTTCCATAGCAATTTCATTGATAACTGGCAGCGGCATTGGAGTTATTTTCACATTTTGTTGATCTTCTTCTTGTTGTTGTTGTTGCTGTTGTTGCTGTTGTTTTAACGCGTTGTTGAGTAGTGGCATTTTGTTTTTATTGTTATTATTTCGGGTAATCGCATTGTTTGCTCTATTTATATCACAAGTGTATTTTGCGTTTCTCTTTTATTATTGCATACAATAAATATATTAACTTTAAATTTTTAATTTTGTTGCAATTGATTTTCGCCTAGCAGTATAATATACATGGTGTTAGCGTTTTGATTGAATGTCAAAAAAGCGCCTGTCACTTCAAAGTGTTACCAGTGTTGGTAAACGCTTCTCACACGAACAAAATATGCTGAATATACTAGATATGTGTGTAGAGAGAAAAAACAGCTAAATATTGTACTTCACTTTGATTCTTTTATTACTAATTCTTTTTCTATGACTGGAGAATGACAAGAATTAAAACTGGTTCAGCCAGAACCGCTCTAAACCTTTTTAGTTTGGGTTTTATCTATGTCCTTCGAGCCATGAATCTTTTTACTATTTTTAACTGGGAGAAGCAAGCTTCATATGCAAAACTTTGGCTTAATGGCTTCTTGGCCCTTAAGCTTTTTTATAGGGCACTTGTCCCGCTCTTACAGAATTTTTAAGGCTTACACCTGGCAAGTCCAATTCATGTTTTATTTACAATTAATGCATTCTTTCTCCGATTACAATAGCTGAAAATATAGTATCAAGAATCTATTCAGCTTTCTAGAACATTTGTCACTTCCTGTACATGATTAAATAGACCTTTTTATACTCTTTTTCTCTTTTGACAAAAAAAAGGCATTCTTTCTAGAACCAAAACCTCTTTTTCTCTATATAACCTATCTAGTATATTCTGCACATTTTCACGGCACACAAAACACACTTCTTTTCACTGTTCTGCAGCAGAACTAAATGCGCATTATTATAGTAATATTTATTAATTGTTCTTTCTTTTTTTTATTTATATGTACGGGTATATTAAAAGGTGACACATCGAACACATTATCTTTATAGTCTTTTCGGGAAGCTATGCACTTATCGATGGTCTGGGTCTATTTTTGTTTATCTTAACGCGGAATTATGCAAGCCAAAAAAAGTCGAAAAAAAAGAAATAAATTTTGAAAAACAATGGCAAATTTGAAATTATAAATTCCATATGAATAACATAACGGCAACTGGCATTGCAATTTGCAACATTAACATACAATGCCAAAGAAAATGAAAAAAAGATATTTCAAAACTCTAACCAAAATAAAAATACAACTTCACAGAAAAGAGTGGACCGAATGACTGAATGAATGGAATGGAATGGGAGCCCTTGGAAATTGTGAGGAAAATGTCGAGAAACAAGTTTACAAATTATTAGCCAAGTTTTTTGTAAAAAAAATAAAATAGATGCGCCTTTCCATCCGCTTTGGGCTCTACATGAAGTTCATCACGTAGCTTTGGTAGGCTTTGGAGAGGATGTTAGAATGGGCAGGGAAATGATGCAACATTAAGTTAAGCATAAATTGCTGCCGCTCTCAATAACTATCAGATCATATTTAATGGTCTGCCAAGAGTGAAAGAAAATTGAGCTGGACTAGAAATAAACAGCCGTTAACTTGTGCCAAATAAATAATACAAAAATAGATTGTAGCTGATGTTAAAGATGACCAGCACTTCCAAGCAAAAAATGTTAAGCATGGATTTAATACTCATACCTTCAGATGGTATACTCTTCCACATAATTACACATATCTTATGATGAAGAATAATGCTTTAAGCGAGCTACACTAATCAACATAATTATAGATTTAATGTGTACTCTTAGATACCTCCAACAAGCATGTTTAGTTCATGATTTTACGAGTAAGATTACCAACTAATTGGCATATCACAAAAATTGAAATACGAGTAATATCAAAGCTTAATAGATATAAAGATGTTATGGTTTATACCCTTTAATTGATAGAAAGATGTTATAGAACATAGCAGCAAGATGGATTTATTAATAACTAACATAGTGAACTCTGGTATTTCTTTAATTTCTATAAAATATCTTTCTATACATATTTGCTGACAAATTTATAATACCCTCTAGAGATTTATTATGCGGAATTTTGTGTGAATCAACACAAAGTCACTTGATTAATGTTAAGTCACAGTCAAACACACAAAAAAAAACAGGTAAGAAAAGCTAGCACACCGAAGCTTTTTTCTACCCTGAAAATTTCACCTTAATACTTTTGCATGATTTGTTAGCTTTTTGTTTTCGAATGAAATTCAAAAAAAAAAAGGTAATTAAATATATTTTTTTAATTACTTGAAAGTGTCAAAAAGATAATGATGTGAAATCATTAAAAATTCTAAAACTCATTCGAGAAGGTAGAGTAATTCTTATCACAAATTACAATTTAATCGCAAGTCATAAATCTATCGATAAATTCTGCATTTTAGTTTACTTAATAAAAATAACTTTCAGTGGAAAGAGTATTAAATTAAGCGGTAATCCTGCACCGCTGAATGACATCAAAAGTTGTGTCTCAGTGCGGTTCATCGACATGCATAAAGCGTAGAGGCCCTCGAAATTAAATTCATAAATATGAATCGTATGCATTTTTATGAGTCAGATTTTAAAGGCAAGCCTCGACAGCTCGACTATAAGCCATAAAATTACGCATTTGGATAGAAAGGCAGACAAACAAAAAAGGGAACTACGATTACCAAGCTATCGATAGTTCGAAATATATTAAAACAAAATAATTGATACCATCGATTTATGTTAAAAAAAAAACAAGTACTCATATCTTTCATTTATACAATTTAAATTGAAAATATTGTTGCATCAATTTTAACAACCAACTTAAAATATCGATAAAATCGATAGTTTGACAACCCTGCCGTCAAACTATAAATGGATAAATGTAAATTACGTTATCGCACAGATAATAAAGCATATGACAGAGAGGAAACACTCAAGAATCGCAAAAAGCACAGGTTAATTGGCTAATTGGTTGATTGACAAATTGTACGACCGTCCGGGGGAATAATTATGTAAAAAACACCTGAATAAATATAACAAAATACACAAACATACTTTTATGGAGGTACAAAAAAAAATACCTCAAATACACAGAAAATAAAAACGAAAATATAGGAAAAAAAAAACAAATGCCAATCAATCGTGGCACACGCGAAAATAAAATGAAAACGGTAAAAAGTAGCTACTAAATCAGAAAGAAAAAAAAAACGTTGTAGTTTTGATGTTTTTGGTTCACATCAACTTTCACAAAAAGCAGAAAAAAAAAAAATGTTTTGTTGGTAATTAATTACATTGGCAAAACTTGGGCGCAATTTAATGCTGCAGCTGCTTCTTCTTATGGTCAAAATTTTAGCTCCTTTTACATTGTTAAGCGCTATACAACACTACTTATAAGTTCACAGTGGGATAACAGACTAATTGTTGTCAGTGCTGCCAGATCAGCTACTAATAAGTTCACAGTGGGCTATCAAAGTAATTGCCAGTGCCGTCTGCTGAGCTATAAAAAAATATGTATTCCCAAAGATAGCCAATAATTTCCTAGTGCTCAGGACAAAATATATGTTTAAACATATTTAAAAATTGTTTCCACAATATCCACAAATTTTAATCTAATCATATTTTATCATAGCCCACATTTTAGCTTTTTAATTTGGCACGTGAATGAAACCATGCCAAATCAACTAAATTGATTATGATGAACCTTTCAAAGATCTAATTAAAAATCAATAATTCACAAATAATATATCAATCAAAAGCTAACAAAAACTGTGGAATAACTCAAGTTTTTACTCAAAATATTCGATAGGTGCATGATTTTTTTTTCAAGATTTTTAGAGGCTTATAACAGACAAATTCATTCAATAAACCCATAGGATGTTTTCGGAATTGAACCTAAAAAATCATTATAATGAAATAATTCACAAAATGGAAAGAATTTAGAAGCTATTGTTTTTTCAATATACAACATTTTTTACAAATACGTCAATCGAATACGTATACGTTATTCTCACGAAAAACTTAAATGAAAGTGAATAATTTATGAAATTTACAGGTCAAATCACAACAATTAAAAAACAAAAAAAGAAGACAGACTTCCCGCTGCTTGCATTACAAGAAAAAAAGGCCAAAAGGCCAACACTGTTAATAACAAATGCAACAATTTATTTACAATTTACAAGAAAACACTTTGCGCTCCATTTTTCTGCGCTAATTATTGTCCGCAATGTGAATGTCCTACTCAATAGGCCAGTGACACAGAGGAGAGCATAAAATGAAAAAAAAAAAGAAAACAATATAAAAACAGAAACCAAAAAACCGTTGGCAATGCGGACACTTTCCGAGGTGTTTTTTTTTTTTGTATTGTAGTGTTGTGAAATGACGTAATTAATGTATGTCACTTCAGTGGCTGCACCGTTGTCCATTCGCCCGTCGATGTACATATTTTGTATGCATTAGTATTAGTATTCATGTTTGTTTGTGTTTGGCAAAGAAGTGCCAAATGTGTGTGTGTGTTCAGGGGTACAAACATAATCCGTATTAAAAGCATACACAAACACACACCTGCCACTAGAGATGGACGCGTGTCAAAACATGAGAAAGCACGAATAGCTTCAGTGCCTTTTTATCAAGTCTCGATCGAAATACCAACATTTTTTTGATGAATTAAATTACTTATAAACTCAAGAAACATCCCTAATTAAGCCTTTCCGGGTTCAAATTTCCCAAATTAAATGAGGTTTGCCTTAAAGTACGTTATCGAGTTACGTTCAAGTTCAAAAAAGCACGCACTGCGCCCATCTCTAGCTGACTGACACAAATGCTGTGCCATTTTGTGCATTTCTTTTGTACGCCGGCAGCAACAGAGGCCGGCAGCTTAACACCAATAAATTACGGGGTATCCAACTATGTAGGTCTGGCAGCTGATGTGGATTGGGAAGTTGGGGCATGTGGGGAAATGGAAATGATCGGCAATTTAACGTGCCTAATAGCATATAGCAACAACAGCAATTTATATTGCGGTTTATTCTGTACTCGGACCGGGTCCGGCACTTGATTACTCATCAACGGAACGCGTTTTTTTAAAACCATTTTTTTTTCTTTCTGCTACTCTAAAGATAAACCCATACACACACGCACATAAACATTGAAGTAGTCTGATTGATGCGTTGCACGGAAGAGCAAGAACAGCAATTGTTGATAAATGTTTAATCAAACAATGAGAGAGATATGCGGCCAGACCGGACCACAAGAACTATAACTGGATAAGCGGCATTTCTTTACCTCTCCCGCTCTCTCAACCCACTGAGCAACGGTAAATAGAAAAATTAACACACGAACACACACCCAAGAGAGAGAGAGAGACATGGGTAAATAAACGGGGCGAGGCAAACAGCTGTGAGAATTTGTATGGCTGGACAATCACCTGGACAGTGGGAAAAATTGGTAAACTGACAAGGACAACGAAAGGCCATTTTAAATAAAAATGGGAGTTCGTAGAAAATTAAATTAATTTCCTTAAGTCATTCACTCATTCATAATTTAAAATTTTTGCTTTTTAGTTTTTAAACTTTAATTTATTATTTGTAATCCTAAGAAAAAACTGCCCGACCTTCAACCCAGGCTTAAAAGTAATCATATACCATTACGATTATTTTTTCACTTTTTTCTCTTTCAATTAAAAAATAAAGAAAGAGCTAACTTATCATCTTACGAGCATAATCAACAAATCATTTGACGGGCTTTAAAAATAAAGTTGACCAATTTACTTTCTATGAAAAAAAAACGACTTTTTGAGTAAAACGATGAAATTTCTACAATGTCGGAATTAATGGATTCAATTCAATTACTCAGTGATTACTTACATGGTATATGCCAATTTACTCGTATGACTCTCATAATACCTTAAAAAAAATTACCGACCTAACTAGATAAGTACTCTACTAACGAGATTCCAATTTGAAATGCAGAAGGAATGAATAATTGAAATTTGAATAAAGTTAAAATGAGTTTACTAATTTCGAATGAAACTAACATAATTTTAAGATCTAAAACTTCAACTAAATCCCACTGTTCCAGGGCGTAAATATTGATAGATGTCGACGACGGCGGCGGCTTTGCTCAACAATGTTTGAGCGGCCCTACAAAAAAAAACTACTGCTCTTGCTTATCAGCAAAGTCGACGACGAATAAGAAAAACAGACTGAAGAACAGGGGAACTAGCAGAAAGAGAAGAGTATCGGGGGTAAGAAAGAACACATGGAAAAACGATTATGTAAAGCTCAACGAACAAATGAAGCGAAAGCGTGGAAGGCGAGAAGACATAACAAGAACAAATTGAGTTGACAGACAGAGATGGCTCCCCACCCCCCTTTGTCCATGACATGAATTACAACTCCTACACAAACGAAGAGAGCGAAGGAGTGTGAAAGAGAGGAGGATCGACCCCATTCATTAAATGTTTACAGAATGGCAACAACAGAAATGTTATTCTTATTCATAATTCACATGAAACTTAGCCACACACACACACACTAACATTTCTTGTTGCTGTTGTCCTAAAAATAAATACAGTTTGTATGACGCCAGGCAGCGACGCTGGCAGCACCACTTGGAGAAATTCCAAAAAATGTTTCGTTAAGATGTTTTTTTTGCACACTGTGCGTGTTCGTATGAATAATGATTTTCGATTGCTTGCGAGCTTTAAGCGTTTCGCTTATGATTTTGCCACACATTTTTTTCGATTTCAATAATTATGATTTATTTGTTTTTATTTAATTATCATTTTATTTATACTTTTAGGCGCACTTTTTTCTTTTTGGTTCAATGTCGACGTGTGTTTATTTATAAATTACATATTAAAATCCGTTGCGTACGTATTTCTTTTTGGCACTTTTATTATTTGTGGCGGCGCGCCGCCGTCAGCTTAGCGAAAATTAAAACTATTTTGAAATGCACACAGACCGACGACGCACGCGGAATGACAAAATAGAGCGAGTTAGTAAGCATGAGCTATTTCCCGGCGTCAAAACAGCTGTGCTCTTGCGTCGTGGTGTGAATGACAAAAGCAGCGCTTTTGTGGGAATGCCTTTCAGTCAGCTGATTGGCAATTAGACGTAGCTTAAGAGTTGCCACTTGGCGCCAACTTTTAAAACTTTGTAATCAAGTTTATTTTGGTCATCAAATCATGCAATTTAGACCAAAATAAAACTGTGATTCATTTCTCAAAAACTAAAGAAGCTAATTTATGAGTAATGTTGACTAATTGAGCAAACAAATAACAGCTGTGAGCTGTTCTTGTGTGAATGACAATAACAGCAACTGTTGTTACCAACACTATGCAACAAGTGTTGTATTATGAAACTTGGCGCACTTTTTGAATACTTTTCGATTATGAAAGCATATTCAATATTAGTTTTTGTTCTTAAATTCTCAAAATTTCAGACACTCTCGTGTTAAGTACACACCAAAAATTCTTTGAAATAACCGCAACAAAAAAAAGTACATAAATAATACTTTGTCACAAGTTTATGAGTGTCAAAAAAAAGAAAGAAAAAAAAGAAATACGCCAAATGGCATACATATAGAATTTATTTTTATCTAAATTGTATGGCGCAGATAAAAGAAAATTGCGTTTTCTGACAAGCAAAAAACAGATAAACAATTTTCCTTTCTTTCTTCTTGAGAGATATTTAAAAATGAATAAAACTTAACGCACAAAAGAAAAAAGGAACTAAGAATGCCACAAAATTTGTCTCAATATTAATACAAACAAATTGCTCATTGAAACTTTTATACACATAACGCAAAAGTATTGTGTAACCAGTACACATACATAGAGAGAATTATAATTAAGCAATTAGTAAGGCTGAAAGTCAGCTGTATAGTTATATATGTATGTGTATATATATTTAGTAATAATATGGTACAAAGTCTGGGTAAATAAAAATTGACGCTGGGTCTATTTAAAGCCTAGAGATCGCTCAATATTATAAATAAAAAAAAACAATTTTGTAGATAAAAAACAAAGCTGTACTTACGAAAATAGTTGAGGCACTCTCTAGTCTGTTCCTTGGTCAATCCAAGACCTTCGACTGGGATATGCAACGCTGGTGCGGGCACAAACCAATCCTCATTCGCATAACCCGAGAAATCAGTGAGAAAATCATTTCGTACTTTATATTTCGGTATCTGTTCCTCTAGCAATGAAAATATTTCCACCTCCGGCAAGTTCTCGTTGCTGCATAAATCTATATTATTAAATACAAAATTAAAACATTAGTAAATCCTTTGTGAATAAAAGAAAATTCACTCAACGCTCGATAATTGAATCTAGACTTTTAAAATTATATTACCAAAAAGTTGTGTTGCCTGGCTCAGAGTCATAATTTTTGTAGGTAAAAGTACGAATAAGTTTGGCTAGTTTTAACTATCGAGCGTTTACTGTACATGTGAGGAATTAGACATAAACTTACCGGTTAAGCAACTCGCATCGGCTGTCTGCGGTTTACTGAGCGTCGCTGTCGTAGTCGACGTTGCTGCCGCTGCCGCAGCATGTTGCATGAGACGCTTCGTCTGGAGCTTGGGCAAATGTTTGCTGAGGGTCGCCTGCGCTGAGGGACTGAGCGGCATCGGGCCGCCATTGGCCCCAAATGTTGCAGATAGCATAAATGTTGAAGCTTCTTCTTCCTCCTTCCTCTTCTTGATTTTGCTATTGATGTTTTCTAGGGTATCTCAATGTTTACTCAATTATCGTCTTGTCAATAACTTGGTTAGTTTTTCAGCTGCAAATTAGAATGTAAAACGGGCTTGTTAATTGGCTGGCACTCACATGAAACTAATAAGCGAATAACCGAGCGCGTTATTCGTTTCCCTCCCTATTCACTCACATACCCTGTAACACGATTAATGCGGTATAACAAACGTTCTAAAAGAAAAAGATACTTTCGAGTATGTAAGGCAATGGCGAGCTTAAGGCTAGAACTATCGAATTTATCAATTGAAAATCGATACTATCGATATATAATATCGAATAGTTGCTACCTTATAATAAGAGTTTGAAATACCAAATGATAAACTCAAAGTTTTGATGTTTTATTATATAATAATTGTATATTTATTATTTAATTATTTATATAACGATATATTTTCGGTCAGATAAATCAAAGTCGTTGTTATATCGGTGAGATTACGGGGTATATCCACTTCAATCACTTTTACTAGTATTATTTTCTATTTTGTTTGCTTTTCACGATTTCATTATGGAACTGTTATCTTGCACAGTCGCCCGCCCGTTGATAAAGTCAGCGTCAATGCGATGATTATTAATACTATAAATATTAGTAAACGTCAAAGGATTTTCGCTTCATTTACTCGTATCACTAACCAAAATTGGAGGTAGAAAAGGGAAAAGTTTCTTATCAGATATCGTTACAAAAATAATGTTTTGCTCACTCTTAACTAGAAAATTGAGTGTTTTGCTAGGTTTTCAGACTAGTTTCCGTTGATTACATCATTTCGTATGCAAAAATTATCTGATTTAATAGAAGTTAATTTTGATAAAAGGTTAATCATTTCATTCATCTTTAATATATTTTTATAATTCATTCAAATCAAAGACCAAATTAGATACTAACAGTGGTCGCTCGTTAATTAGAACTTCCAGAATTCAGCATTCTCAGTCAAAAAATGTTGAAAAAGTATTTTTGTTTTACAAAAAATGAATACCATAGAAACCATATATTTATTTAATTAGAACCTATGCTCGAGGCGAAAGCTTTGTCTTGGCTCTAAGCCCTCTGAAACGATCGCAAAATACAACAATATTTTGTAGATTAAATACACAAAATAAGACTGATCGGTTTGTTTTTTAACTAATTCATTAATTGCTTGTCACAAATAAAATAAAGAAGCTTTAGAACTAAATTCACGCAAATCATTTTTGCATCTTTAAATAATCGATAACAAACTGTATAGAAAAACGCTCTCATGATTTACCGTTCTTATAATTTTCGATGTGAGCGACGCGTCGCGCAAGCGTTAACTGATTTTTTTTGGTTTGTAGCCAACTTAACGATTAGTTAAGTGGAGTCTGTGTATCGAAAAGAAGAAAAAGAAACTTTGCTGATTCATGCTCAAAGAGAGCAATTGGAGTTTGGCACTGGAAATTAAGAGCAATATGAAGGCCGTACTAAAAAAAGAGATAAAATAACAAATCTCAGACAGACAGAAGAGACAGAGAGGCGCGACTACGTGCCAATAGCGGCGTATACGTATCGCTCCAGCGAATGCAGCTCATAAGGTAAGTGCGAAGCGTGTACACAGCGCAATTGATAACAATGCACGTGGGGGAAGCAATAGATGGGGAGAGGAGAGCAGGTAACGTGTAATTAAACAATAAACAATACAAACAAATTGGAGTCAAAGAGTTTTTGACGTTCGGGGAACCCAAGCAGCGCACTGTGGGTAATTTTTAATATTGTTATTTTCTTTTCAAAAACTCAAATACAAAATTAATTTTAATAAATATAAAATAAATAAATTCGTTTTATTACATAAACTAATTCTGGTATTCGTCGTGAAAATAAAATGGTTTAAAAACTATACATTCTTAGCTAAAATTGGGTTAGGTATACTACCTTTATTATAAAAAATAAAGCATAAAAATCAGAAATAAATTGCTCAAATTAATAAAATAAAAGTTGAGTAAAAAAAACATTTACTATATATGGTTTTTTTTCGGTTTCAGATTCTAGTTTAACAAAAAAATGTTTCCTTTTTTTCGCAGTTTCAAATTAAAATATTCAATTCCTTTGAAGTTCAAAACTGTTATTTAAAATAATACAAATTAGTTCTTAAGCCACTGTGCGCAGCGGCCAGTAGCTGCAGCGCAGTAGCCAGCGCTGCCCAAGTCAAAGTCGTCGGCGCTGACGCACAAAGGCCGCGAGAAATGGAAGGCATGTGACGTTGACGCCGACAGAACAAACCCACCACCTCTCTCTCTCCGCTAATACATACACCAGAGAGTGAGAGAAACAGAGCGACAGAAAGAGCAAGAGCTGAGGTATTCCCTGACCGTCGCTGTTTGATCAAGCAAGCGCAAAGGTTTCGCGTTCAGCGATAATTGCGATAACAGATAACGGCAAAAACGACGAATGCCGATTGGATTTCGCGCTGTGGCTATTGTATTGGCTGCAGCTGCATTGCGTAACAGAAGTGAAAGAAGGGTAGAGAAATAGAGAAATGTTCAAACGGAAATAACAACAACATGTAAATGCGAATGGAAACCCGCCGGCTGTCCACAAACCAATTGAGTAAACTGTTGGTGATGCTTTATTTTTGTTTTCTTCTGCGTTCTACACACACACACACATTCACACACACACGCGTTACATTTTCTGTGTAAATTTTTCTAGCTTTATTTTACATTCCACAAACTGTCAACTGTGGCGCAGCACTGTTAAAGAGCACACGCTGTTAGGCCGCCTGCTGCGAATGAAACTAAACTGAATGGATGGCATAATGCTCTAAAATAAATTTGGAAGCCAAAGAGGCAAGCGGCAAAACCGACAAACCCAACAAATGATGGCAACGTTTGCCAAAAATAAAAAAAATTTAGAAAGAAAAAAAGAAAGCAAATAAAAACAAATTTGTTAAAGTTTCGTTCGTGCTTAAATTGTTTTGGCATTTGTTGTTTTTGTCTTTCTTTAGCTTCGTTCTGGCTATTTTCACGCTGTACTCAATTTTTCGTATACGCATTCACACACCAGTGTTGCCAGATGTTTTAAAGATTCAAGCTAAAGCACCTTTAAAAAGTATTTTAGCTAAAAATCAAATGGTTTTTTTTAAATCTTCAAATCTTCAACTATGAAGAGTAAAATTATTCCATATCAAAATATCTGTAAGCCAAATAGTATTCAAAAACTAAAATTTCTTTAAAAAAATATTATTTGCTTGAATGTATACAAAGGGAATTCACCAAGATACATAAAATTTGTGATTCAATTAATCTATCGATTTTTCGTTGAATTCCATACAGATATTGCAAGATAGTAAAAAATAATATCAATGAATTCTCAAAGTTAAAAATAACGCTGGCAAAAATAATCAATTTGCAATAAAATATATTTTTTTGTCCGAGTTGCTGTGGTAGAACCGGTCTATATTTGGAGTTTGCTTATATTCAATTTTAGAAACAGATTGCAATTTAAGGCTTTAAATGATATTTCTAGCAACAGGTTGTATATAGTATTTGACATTTTTATAGATTAAAGTGTTTTTCTGTTGATTTTTAAATGTTTCAATTAGATCACAAAATATTTTTAATTAGTGTTTCTGCCAACTTTTTGTAAAGTCAAAATTTATTAAATGAAATTTCTCGTTTTTACTTTTATTAACAAAAGATTGTAAAGTATTTAGCACTTTTTTTATGATGTATCAATATTTTCAGTATTTCCATAAAGTTATAAATTAAATGTGTTAACAATAAATGTTTTAAAAATAAAATATATGCCACATTCAATAAATAAATATTTTTAGCCATTAATTCTTATCAACTTTTTGGCTATAAATATAAGATGTAGTGTTCTTTAAGTAATAGATTGCGGTTGGCTATTTATTTCGGGACTAAGGTCTTCTAAACAAATATTTTAATGAAGTAGCAACTTTTTTGGCGGGTAAATGGCTATTATTTATCTTGGCGATATCAGGCAACACTGGCAACGCACACTTGCAGGAGCACAAATCATTTACCGTTTCACTTATATAAGGCAGCGCTGCGCTAGCGCCGCTGACGCGATGCCTCAGCCAGTGGGGCAGGGTCATTAGACGACACCGTTGTAATATTTCTTTTTCGAGACTAATTTTAAATACGGTTCCGCATGCATTGCCAAAAAAAAAGAAGAAAAACGTAAAGAACGCACGAAAATGAATCAGCTGCTGAGATAACGACGCAGGGATGGGATGGGGGTTAAATTGGAGAGGTCAAAAATGGGACTAATGCGTGGGCGCACACACATACATACACATGCATAGGTGTGTGAGTGTTTTGGTATTTGTACTTGGGCTATTGTATGCGTGTGATTATAAAACACTGTCATCACTCGCGCACTCAACTCATTCATTCATTCGTTCACTCAATGTATGAATATATGTATATATTACTCATATTTCATAATTTTTTTGTTGTTTAACCTTAAGCACTGTGCCACATTATGCACGATTTATTGAATTTTCATTTTCTTTTGCTTTTTGGTTGTTGTTTGTTACCTACGTTTGTTGTTGTTGCTGTAGCTGTGCATGTGTTTGCCATTTTTTGTTGTATTATTTTTTCTTTTTCGTTGTGTTGTGGCTTTCATACACACACACGCGCACACTCAAGCGAAACTCAACTAAAAGCACATGTCCTTTATTTGTTGTTATTGTTGTGTTAACCGTGTCGTCAATTATTGAAAATTATATTATAATTATTTAGTGTGCGTGCGGTCACATTGATTTTAAACTAAATAAAATAAAAAGTTTCGTTTTGCAACTGCACAGCCGAATTTCATGCGCACACTAGAGATGGTAGAACAGCGTGTGCGCGTTTCTAGCGATTGACAAATGGCTTCCAATCATAACGATTAATCGATAGGCGCAGCTATTAGTGAAAATATTGTTAGTTTAGATTCGATTACTATGAGTTTTGAATAATTTTTTTGCTTGCTTTAGTTTTACACTTAGTATTTGTATAAAAAAAAAGTATTTGCTTGCATTCTAGTGACTAATCGATTGCTATTTTTAAAAAGCGCACAGCTGTTTGTAAAATATCGATAGTTTGCAACTTATGTTTTTAATGAACAACAATAAATGCTTATCGATAGCTTCCTGCGCCTTTATCTACCTTCCAAGTTAATTTATGAGCTCAGTTAATATACCTTATATACGTTTTTGATAAAATAAAACTTGCTCATTTAATTTTATATATATATATATATATTTTTTTTTTAATTTCATATAATTTTTAGTTTATTTTTTTTTTGGAAAACAAAAATATTTTGAATCAGATTTTTATTTTTGATTTATGTTCTGGTTTGATGTCTACAAAAATTATTTTTGTTTCTTTTTTTGTTTACATAGCATTTTACATTACATTTGTATTTATGTAGCGCTGTCTAAATTATGCTTCAATTTTGCTTTGCTTTCTTAAAAAAAATTTAAAATACATCAATAAAAATTTTTCTAATTTACTGAATTAAAATACAAGTTGAAATTGAAAAGTTGATGTTTGGCGTGATTAGGAATGCCTAATTATATATGGTTGCATATGTATATATAATATTATAATGTATTTAATTGTAATTTATAATTATAATTGTTTTTCTTTTGTTTTCTTATATGTCCCATTTTCTTTCAGCTTGCAAATTGGAAAAAACTCCAAAATAATTCAAATAATTTTGTAACGAATGAATAATAACAATCAAAAATATTGTGTGTTAGGTCAATGAAATAAATATTTTCATTAATCATCAGCATTTTTACGCGTTGAAGCAATTAAATCAACAGCGCTTATTGCATCCGGAAACATAGAGTGATAATTAATTAACGGCACATACGCTGCCGTTATGAGTCGTCCGGCAAACCAGCGTCCATGCAGCGAATTAACGGCTAAGACCGCCGTAGTAGTACTCGGACACTTCACATAAACAGTACCTGTGGGTGACACTGTATCCACGTGTATATGCAAAACTCCGCCGTGCTTAGCGCACTCCTCCAGTACATCCTCTCGGACCTCTGTGTCCCATGTAGGATTTGTCTCTGTGCGCGGATCAAACATATTTGATAATATAAAACATTGCGTTGCTATCGATGGTGTCGCCTGTTGCTGTATTGGTGCCGGTTGCGGCGCTGTCGCCAGCAAAGCATTTGCCGCTGCTTGTGGCACTGCCAATCCGGCTCCCTCGGCCAGTTTAAACATTAACTGCAAACGTCCTGTGGCACCCAGATCTATGCCACTTCGATCCATTTCATCAGTGTCCAATGAACTGGTATTCATGTCCAGCCTCTCTGTCACATTGCCCACCTTCATTGGACGGCCGGCCAACTCGAAGCCATTGAGTTGCTCCAAAGCCTTTTTGGCATCGTCAGCATTATGATACTGCACGATATAAAAAGATATATTAATTAAAAAGAGATTATAATTAAATATATATTAATATATCTATATATTTACCGTTATAAAGCCGTAGCCCTTTGAGCGACCCGTCTCAGTGTCCATAATCAGCTGAATGACATCAATTTTGCCAAATGGCTCGAAAATGCCGCGCAGCATATCCTCGGTGATGTTGAAATGGAGAGATCCAACATAGAGACGCATAGGTCCAGTGTGAGCTTTGGGCTGGAAGGGAGGCGGAGCATTCTGTAGACGATTCTTTTCGGCCTGGGTATGCTGCACCATTATAGGTACTCCCAGCAGTCGCTGACCAGATAAACCAAGGGCCAGGGCTACCGATTCGGGATCCTCAAATTCTATGTATGCAATACCCTTGAAGCGTTTCGTCTTGTTGCACGTTATGAGACGCACATCCCGTACCTTGCCCACACTCGAAAAGAACTCTTCTAAATCTCGGGCACGCACACGCTGTGATAACTGTATACAGAAAACTGTACGTGCATCACGTTCCTCTGGACTCAACTCGGTGGGCGGTGTACGTTCACCGGCGCCATTTGGCGGGGATCTTCCACCGCCACCACCACGTCCGCGTCCACCGTAGGGTCGTGGCGAATAGCTGGTGCGACGGCGACTGCTATAAAAACAATAGGAAAGATTAATATGGTTTTATACGGTTATGAATAAACTCCATAATAGAGTATTTATCAGTGAATTTTAAACTTACTTTCCGTCTCTGGAGCGGGAGTGACTGCGTCGACGTTCGCGTATGGGACTCATGCGTTTGCGTTGCTGTTCGCGGGAACGACTACGACGGCGTCTGTCGCGTGAACGACTACGCTTCCGTTCCACATCGCGTTGCTGGGTCTTGCTGCTGCCACGCCGTTCACGGGAGCGACGCTCACGATCCGTCCGGCTGCTGCCGCCACGTTTGTCATCGCTGGGTCGTTCATCTCGCGACCGGCTACTGCGTTTGCTGCCATCGCGATAGCGATAATCTCGCTGCTCACGATCCCTATCCTTATCCTTATCTTTCTCACGATGGCTGCTCCGTTCGCCACCGCCGCGCTCCTTCTCACGTTCCCGATCCTTAGAACGTCTGTGTTTGGCATCACGCGAGCCACTGCGACTACTGTGAGGTAAAGAAAAATATATTAGATTTATTTGGAATTAAAATTGTACTTCTGTAGAGGGAAATAAATACTCCTTCAACAGTTTAAGATCATAGAAAAACTAGTTGCTATATGCACAGTTCTTTTTTTTTTCGAATATTGCAATTATCTTGCCTATATATCGATAGTACCGATTTTCAAATAACAAAAAGTTCGATAAAATAAATGCGACACAAATTGACCTACACTCCTCGTAACTACGGCACTAAAATATCGATATAATCGATACGATGTACTATCGTTTACGATGGTAGTTATGGCAACTGCTGCTTCGCAAAAATAAACATAATAATATTTAAAATAAAATGCTGTAACTTACCGTGATCTATGACTACGTTTTTTATTGCCATTGGAAGAGCGTGTACCATTTTCCGCGTATCGTTCATCCTCATCAATATCATCTTGTCCAGCGCTGTCACTACCGCTGCGTCTGCGTCCACGCCCAGTGCTGCCCGCACTGACGTTCTACAGATAGGGTATTTTTTTTTTTGGTAGGTTGGTATTTTTGATTGGGTGGAGACATGGATGGGTTGGAGAAGTCGCAAGCAATAATGTACATACATAGAATTGGATATTTGTTCATTTGTTCATGTTTTGTGAGGGAGGAGACACACACAGACACACGTTACGTTGTTGTTGTAGTTGTTGTTAACAATTATTTGAGGTATTTTTTGTATATTGTTTTCGTTTTTTTTTTTGGTTTTTTTTTTTTTTGAATAAGAAAAAGCAAATCAAAGTAAATTAGTTAAATTTTTGGTATCTGCAAGTATATAAAATAGAAATGCTTAAGTCAACAATGATCGTCTTACAGATCATTGCCAATTTATAGCAATATAGCAGTAGTATATGTATATATAATAATAAATAAATAAATATAGTATATAGACGACACAACTGGAATATATGTATATATATATAGTAGTGGGGGTACCTATACTGATAGGTAGCCAGTAGTAGTAATACACACACCCGGCGAAATGTCTCTCTCTCTGTTTCTCTGCAAATTCGATTCGATTTTTGGGTATTATAGCGCTGGCTATTGGTTGGGTTGGTTGGTTGACTGGTTGACTCGTCTATATATGGACATATATATATATATATAGATATAAGTTAAGATATGTGTAGTGAAATAATTTAAAAGTTTTGCTTATTACGTTTTTGAATGCGATTTTGGATCGGTTTTCTTTGTTTGTATTTTAGTTTATATTTTTATTTTTTTTTTTTTGGGCATTTTTCAGACTCGACTCCTGAAAGAGCAGTGAAGTGGAGAGGACTTGTGACACTTTCTCTTTCATTTCTTTCTTTCTTTCTTTCATTCTTGTCTGTCTGTGAGTGAGAGTAGTAGTTGTGCTGCCTGCTGCCCCAGACAATAGGTAGAGTATATCTGAAATTTAGTGCACGTTCAGTTTTCATTGATTCATTTGATTACAAGTTATATAGAATTTCATTTAGAGATCAAGAAAAAAAAAACTGAAACAAATCATACAGAAAACAAATGCCTAGATATGTTTTGGTTTTTTTTTTTGTAATTTAATTTATGTTTATGATTTTTTTCGAAGTTTCTGGCACATTCAAAACTTACCAAATGGTCTCCAGCTTTTTGTGTTTAGAATGACCAAAACAATCACTAGCAACAATATTGAGCTTATACGATTTCTGCAAAGACATTTCACCCTTAAGAATTATTCTCGCTTTTTGTTTTAATTTTTTATTTCGTTTTTTGGTAGTGTGATAATTTTTTTTATTGTTTTTTAATTTACACATTGCATTTGTTCTTAGAGAGATAGACGGAAAAAGAGAGCAACCAAGTCAGGTGTTAATATCAAATTTAATTGCCTTTTTGGAAAATAATTGGACGAAACTATAGTTATTTTAATAGATTCGAACATTAAATTTCAATGTCTTAACAAAACTTCCCACTTCTACCAAAAGCGTTGAATATTTTTAAAATGTTTTTGACAGTAAATTAAAGATGTAAACTACATCCAAAATTAAACCCACTCGGAATATCTTAGTTTATATGGTTTCTGTATTTCGAATCAATTTTATTTCCCTACTTTAACTTAACGAAATAGAGAAACTTCGTTTATATTCCCCATACTCGGCTTACAAACGTCTTAAAAAAGTACATATTTATGGATTTAATGCAATACAATCTATACTAGTAACATATTAATGATTGAATTAAATTATACATAGTATAATTTCCATTCCGACACTTTGAAACAAAGTATATTTGTATGGAACTGATAATGAATTAAAAAAATGGGAACACAATCAAATTATTAAAAAAAAAAAAGAATTCCTTTTATAAAATTGGCGGTAAAAAAAAAACCTTTTAAAACACGTTTTTTGTATAGATAAGAACAACTCGAATAACCAACTTAACGACAGGGTATACGTAGGTAGCCAACCCTACACTATTTGTGGGTGGTACTGTGTTTCGTTAAGTGCAGACAAGCATAAAAAAAAAAATAATATAAAATTACCACGCGCAAAGGTGATTTATCAGCTGTGGACAATCTCTATGGTAATCGATTTCCGATTGCATTTTAAAGAGAAATTAGGTTAAAAATCGATTATCAACAGCCACTTTTTGTATGCACTCATACGTACATGTATGTATATGCACGCATATATATACACACACACATGCTATACATGTGCGTGCGCGTGTGTGCGTAGGTGTCTGAGACAGCACACACACATACAAACGTATACACGGCGCGCTATTAAGAGAAAAAGAGTATACAAAACGTTCACATAAATATATATATGCCACTGTCATAAGTATTAAACACACACACATTGATTATTACAAACCGTTTTTCTTAATCTATTTGCTATCATTTTTTCTCAAAATTAAATGCACTTACGTTTTTTTGGTACGGCGCCTCCAGCATTGCTTCGACATCAAAGTCCTCGGCCATGTTGAATTTTTTTCTTGGGTTTTTTGGACGGCAAGGGACGGGAATAAAACGCCCTTACACGTTTTCTAGCACGTTTAAAGAAACCAAAATTGTTGATTTTATGCACAATGCAACACGAAGATTCACTTACGAATTCGCCTTTCTATTATTTTGAATGTTAATTATAATTTTCTTCAAGTTTTAATCTCAATTTTCACAGCGTGGCTGACTGTGTTTTGTTGCTGCAGGGGTGCTAATGAGTAGTCATCAGTAAGTGTGCTATCGATAAATTGGTATTTGAAACACATTGTACAAGCAATTTATTTTTTTGTTATATTTGTTGATATATTTTATGATAATTAAATTGGTGTCTATTTAAATAAATTAAAACGTTTTGTGCTTTCTTTGTAAATTTTTACAGCTATCTGGCTGACGTTGCCACTTAGTGACAGTTGCGATGATTCTATAAAGTTCTGTTATCGAATAGACTATCGAAAGTTTGTCAGTTTAAGACTACAAGCGTTGCCACCTGCTGGGTACATTAATCGATTTGTTTATATTTACATATACGCAGCAAAAATTCGGATTTGCAATATTAACAACGTTGCATGCATTTAGCGCCTAAACATTAAATGTTTTATAGCATTTAAAGGTCGCTTTAAAAAAGACTGTCAATTCGATTGAATGGAGCTGTGGAGTGTAAATAAATATAAAAATAATAACAAACGCTGCTGGCAGTTTTAGTTTGTTGAGTCATCAGCGTCCAAGGCAAAAGCTGAGCAGAGCAGAAGAGCAGCAGCAACAGCGACGGAGGCAGTGCCAGGTTTGCTACAGGTGAGAGACAGTCAGTTGCGTCAATTATAACGGTTAATGGCTGCGGGTGAAACTCGAAACTCGAACCCCGAAACTCCCCCTTCCCACGCTCCACGACCCAAACTTCAGGTGTAGCAATAGCCATAGTATAGTTAAAGACTAAACCATCCCTCGTTACGTGCGTTACGCGTCGTTGACTAAAGGTGTGTCTAAATTAGTTAAATAAGTACAAACGTCGATCCGAATTCATAAATACCCTCACCCTTTTTTATTTATCTATTCGAGCCTGGCTAGATTAAACTTGAACCGAAGCAATTTCTTTACTAAAAAGATTTAATGATTCAAATATTCAAATTCAAATATTTTTCTAAAATTTAACCCTAAATTAAATATGTAAATATAACAATTTTGCACGATAAAACTTGCAATAAAACAGGCGATGGTTTTGAACCGATTGATTTTTCTACCAAATTAAAATACCTTCTAAAGTAAATTTTGTATTTACAGAGAGAAGTTGTCCTAACCGACCTGACGAACTGTCCAATGGAGGACTACAAATTCCTATTTAAAATTGTGCTAGTGGGCAATGCAGGGGTTGGAAAAACATGTCTGGTGCGACGATTTACGCAAGGATTGTTTCCGCCTGGTCAGGGCGCAACGATTGGTGTGGATTTCATGATAAAAACGGTTGAGGTGGAGGGCGAGAAAATAAAGCTACAGATATGGGATACGGCTGGACAGGAGCGTTTTCGTTCGATCACACAAAGTTACTACAGATCGGCACATGCGCTGATACTTGTATATGATATCAGTTGTCAGCCGACATTCGATTGCCTGCCCGATTGGCTGCGGGAAATACAGGAGTATGCCAATTCCAAGGTGCTAAAGATACTGGTAGGTAACAAAACAGATCGGGATGATCGCGAGATACCAACACAAATTGGTGAAGAGTTTGCCAAACAACATGACATGTACTTCCTGGAGACGTCTGCCAAAGAGGCGGAAAATGTAGAACGGCTTTTCTATGAGATTGCGGCCGAATTAATTGGCCAAGCGCGCAGCAAGGATGGCAGCAGTGCTGCAGCTGCGGCAGCTCAGCGTCAATCTGATGGCGGAGGCTCTATTGGATTGGGCAGCCTCAGTGCTAAAGCAGCGCAAAGCAACTGCTGTGGCGGCAGCAGCAATAACAGCAATACTAACAGCGGCAACAACACTAGTCAAGCCGGTTGAGGCAATGATTTAAAGGCCGCTAGAATGGAACTCAATGACTAAATGGATGCTAAATATTTGTGTTAAAAACTCCTTTGGATGTGTAGTTTGTAGTACGCCCGATTTTTCTTTAGTATTATTATAAATATCTGTTAAACCTTGTATTGTGAGAGCATCACCAGTTTATGTTTAAAATCTTTTAAATTAACGAAACAAACAAACAAAACTGCAATGCACATTTTATGCTTTATTTCTATAGTATTAATTGTATATTTTATACATTTTTTATATATTTTTGTATACGTTTACACGTACTTATGTATTTATTATAATTATTTGAGCGATAATTTTTATAATACATTTTGGCGTAGTGTATAAGACGATTTTATGACATTCCAAATATTAAACAAGTAGTTCAATATCATAAATAATAAATAAATGCCGCAAACATTTAAATAACTCACTTTGTAATTTAAATGGACCCAAAATAAAATTTTAAATGTGGATGTAAACCGAATTAAAATTGTTTTATTACCAACCAATATAAATTAATAAAAATAATCAATTCAATATTATAATTTTTCTACGCAATGTGCAACCCAAGGGAGGAGGTGCCCGTCTGACTGTTTCTGTATGGATAATTATAGTTTCTTGAGATATCTTAATGAAAGGAACAAGTTATCTGCAGCAGTGTTTTTGTTATTGCTTATTTTCAAGATCAGTCTACTATATCATATAGCTCCCATATGCAAAATCGATCTAAAAGTTATATGGTAAGTAAGAAGGTATGTAATCTCCGGCGCGCTGAAAGTAAAAAATGATATTTGAAACTAACTTATTTTTTAAGTAAAACTCATCTTTGTTTATTAAATTTGTTGTTTCATTTATTAAATATTGGTTTTTTCTTTTAAATTGGTACATTTGTCGTTTTGCAGACTTTTCTCTATGAGAAAATCTCATGCTTAGTATTAAGCTCTCTCTTTTTCTTTTCTTGTATAAGCTACAGTATATATTTATATATATGGTATATATATTCGACTTTCGACTCTACAGATATAAAGGTAAATATTTAGATATGTATGTGCATGTATTGGCTATATATTGGTAGTATATAAATATATTTGTATGTTTGTGTATAAACGTCATAGTAGCAAAAAGGCATTAGGCATATAGTTATCAAAAAAATAATATATTTATATATATATATTTCGATTCATATACATATATATATGTATATATGAGATATAGTAAATAGTAATATGAAAATTTGTAGCTGCAGTATTTGAGTTAGTTTTTTGTTTTCCTTTTTTTATGGATAGCATTGCATTAATTAGTCTGTTATTAAAGCAGGCCACATACGAACACATACACAATGAATTATATACATTTATGCATAAATAAAATACATAATAATACATGTAAATGCTAAATAATAATAATATTATAATAATTTCATTTAATACAAAATTTATGAATAATTAAACCATTTTAAAAAGTTAACAACAATTTGGGTCGGCCCTTTCACAAATTTCAATATTCCTGACAGCCTGGCACTTTCGTTTCTGCTTTTGTTTTTGCTTTTGCTTTGTTTCATATATTTTTATATATGGTATATTTGTTTTTGTATTTATGGTAGACAGTTTTGCCAGTGCTGGCGCGAGATTCATGATGATTCGGTTTTGATTTGATGATTACATCTGTATGTATGTATATAATGATGGACGTAGGCGTGGGTTTGGGTACGGGCGTAGGCGTGTTACTACTGCAGCATTAATGCATTTAAATTACGCTGCAGTATCGTATCCTTAACCGAACTAAACACCACATTTATATTTCGCGTATCTATGGCAGTGGTAAAGTGATGGTATATCCGGCTGGTGCTGCTGCTCCGGCGCACGCTCATAAACATTTGCAGCATAAAATTCTGAACATCCAACAAAGAATGGGGATTACCATTGAATTGTGGATAATACCAGCGTATGTCAGTCTCTGGATTGCGTACTTTTTGTTCCAGCAAATCGGTTTTATTCAAAAACAATATTATTGATATGCCCTTAAATGTGTTATTGTTCACAATTGTATCGAATATATTCTTCGACTCTTCCAGCCTATTCGTTTTCCTGAAAATGAAAATTTTTCAAAATAATTATAAGACTATTAAAAATTGCAATAAATAAATAATAAAAATCATGTTAAAATCTCGTAATAAAAATACATTTTAAGGCCGTAAAAACACAGCAAAAGTTTGTATGTTTATTAAGAATAGACCACAAAAATTATATTTTCTGGCTCGTTTATGGTACAAACAAACAGGTCTTTCCATATTATTCCATCCGTACTAATGTACTTTTTTTTTTACAGAATATTTTTTATAAACATTTTTCTATGTCGCAAATCAATTCCTTTATTCTATATCTTTCGGGACTCACCTGTCTTCAGCGAGCACCTGATCGAACTCTGAACTGGATACTAGAAATATAATCGATGTGACCGAGGTATCAAAGCATTTGGTCCACTTTTGGCGCTGTGTACGCTGTCCGCCCACATCGACAAACACGAATGGAATGTTCTGTTCGAGAAAAAAAAAGAGATTATTATATTGCAGGTCTTAAATACTCTCGGCTTGAGTTGCAGCAGCTCACCTGTACTTTGACACAAAACTCGTAGACACCTTTGGTTGCTTTGCGACAATGCAATATATCTTTGTGTGTGGGCACATAATCCGGTTTCGCCAGCCGTTCGATTTCGTCTAGAAAATAGCTGACCGAATCGCTCTGTAATAGAAATAATATTTAGATTGTGTCATCGATCTCTAGACTAAAACGTCATTTAAATTGTATATTTAATTGCACTTGGGTTTATAAGATACTAAAAAATCAAAGTAGATTTTAATAGATTTTTTAACATTTTTCTGCCAACAATTGCAGATTTTAATATTTTAAAGAGGTATTTGAATTAGAAACAGTATTACGATAGAAAACTGTATACTTACTATACGAAATTTTTAGCACAAATGACTAAAAAGAAGCTCGTAAAAGATCATAAATTGTTATATAGTAACTTACAGAATTGAGTATGGACATATACATATTAACATTTTTAAATAAGATCAGTCTAAGTAATCTTTTATCTAATCTCTTCAATAAGTCAAACAAAAATTCTAAATTAAATTGCCATTGAATTGACTTCTTATTGTAAAACGGAGAGGCCTCTAAAAAACGAATCTACACTGAAATTTCTCTATCTTGAGCCATTTTCCTCGCAGAACTTGTGAAAAGGAACACTATAAAGATTCCTAACTTGTACGAAGTCGAGTCTTATATCAGGTTTTCTTACAATTTGAAATTCGCGTCGTCGCTCGTAGGCGCGTCTAATGCCCCGATCCTGCCATAGGCGCCGTATGAGTGGCGCATATTCAACAAATCTGGCTGCCTCTATTGCATTACATTCCATTGATTTGGCATCGTTGGCATCCTTTTCCCTTCCATCGCTGCCCCAAGAAATGTCCAATTTTTCGCGCGCATCGAGGAGGACCTGCATACCTACAACAATATTGAACAGAAATTAATTCAAATTAACATATAAATAAATATATATTTAATGAAAATTTATACCTCTTATAACATTTTGGTATATCACATGTTGGTACTCGCGCAACAGTTCCGGGTCAAAGTTGACGCCGTGTATGATGCGCATCTGTTTGAGGAAGGTGGATTTACCTGACTCGCCAGCGCCCAGGAGCAGCAGTTTTACCTAGAAAAGGGAAGGATTTATTATTGTTATCATATTAAATACAAGAGCAAATATAAAAATAATAATAGAAATGAGGAAAGGAAAAACATAACAAAACAATTAAAATAGAAAGTATAGAAAAAGTATAAGAAACATGGAAAGTGTTGCCGGAAAAGCAGCTACTACAACCTACAAATGTTCAGGGGTTTCCCGGAGATAGTTCGAAAGATAAGATCTTAAGTGGGAGAGAGAGTTTTATGAAGATTAAATGATAAGATGCGTTAAAATGAACCTTGCCAAAATATTATGCTGGACTGCTCAGACGTTCGACCCTTATTAACCCTAAGCGAGATTAAAGGCAAATCGATTTGAAATCCTTTCAAATTGTTTTCAATCTTCAAAGCGAATACAACCAATCCTTAACAGAGTTTTTGGGTTTGAAATTGAGTATTTTAAAAATTTTTATAGCAACGATTTTGAAGCTTAAATCAAGCAACACTTTAAAGAATTTGCGAAATTGAAACCTTGACCGATAAAAATACACACAGCTCGCAAACAAAATTGTTAATTGAATGCCTTTTGTGTGAATAAGACATTTTTCCTCTCTTTTTCTTTTTTTTTTTTTAAATGATTGCCTAAATGATGCAACAATAAAACCCAAAGCCAGAGCCAAGCCCAACAGCAACAACAACAACAACAGCAAGAAAAAAAAGTGAAAATTCGTCTGACGTTTTATTTGTTTGCCTGGGCGGCTGGCTGGCTCATGCGGGCCAAACAACCGGATGAATATTGGAACTGTATGAGTGTACATACATATATATTGTATACAGATGCATACATATATGTGTACACATATGTATATACATATATCCGTGTGTGTGTCTGTGTGTATGCGTGTGGCTCGAAGCAAATTAATACTAATTACTTAATTAAACGTCATGTGGCAGCTCTATAATCTTTGCCTGCAAAACTACAAATATTTGTCAGTGGTTCGGTTAATGGTTCGGTTCGGTTCGTAAAAATGGTTTTGCAACAGGATTTATTTTTATAAGCCCCATGATTGAATGAATGAATACTGAATTGAATTGAATTGAATTATACTCTTATAAAGGGTATTATAGCTAGTTATAGCTATAAACTATAATGCATTGAAGAAAGCATCTCTGATCCGTTGTGAAATATATATATTATTAGTGACGACGATGAGACGAGTCGACATAGTTTCTAAGTTGTTAAGCTTGGTGATTCAAAATCGGCGAGCAACCTGCTTTTTGTTCCACGCAGGAACCGCTGGGATCGATCACAATCGAATAGGGAATTACTTTTTTGTTTCTCAAATAATCTTGATATAACTCACAAGTTATATGTAAGCATCTTTAGTGCTGGATCGGACTACTATATCATAATACTATAGCTGCCATTGGAAAGAAATTTAAATTTGTGGATGGAATTCCTGGTTTTAATTGGTATATGAAATTCAGACTTCGATCGACCTTAAAGGGTTCCTAGCAGAGTAAATATTAGCAGCTTAGGTTCACAATGAGCAGGTACAGTTTAATTCAATTCGGTTCGGAATAAAATAAATTTAGTATTCATGAAACTCGAAACGGTATTGTTCACATTAGAATAACAGTTGGAATTCTAGCTTCAACCCTTTCAAAAATGGTAACGCCAAAGAAGGGGGCATGTTTCTCAGTCTTACCTGCCGTCGAAACGTATGCTTCTCCTTCTCTAGAAATCGATCAATCTCTTTGGATTTGTAGCGTTGCTCCAGTTCCTCAGGCGTGCTGCGCAGTCGCACCAAATAGGTTAGAAAATTGCCGCAGCAGCGCATGCAGGCGAACCGCGACGTCTGCAGTCGACTACCCTGGCGTCGCAGTCGCTCTGCACCGTCCGATATGAGTCCGGTTGGGCCGGCAGCGCCAGCCGTCGCGGCCGCCCCCGCTGATGAGGAGGAGTGTGAACCCATTCTTAAGCCTGTTTGTTGATGATGCTCCTCCATGAGATGTGTGAGGGTTCCTGTGCGCGTATCGTTGTTGCTGCTGTTGTTATTGCTGCCGCTGCCGACGCCGACGCTGTGTGTTAACGTGGTCAATGTAATTCTGGACATGCTGGCGACTGCGACGGCAACCGCGACTGCGACTGCGAACACAGCCAACGCCTGACGTGCGCACTTTCTATACAAACACACACACAGAGACGCGCGCGCACACACAAGCGCAGACACGCACACAGATGCGCGCGCTGTACGTTTAGTTGTTGCTGTTGTTATTATTGTTGTTTTCGTTGTTTGTCAGCTCCGTTGTTTTGTTGCTGTTGTTTTCGTTGTTGTTGTTGTTGTGTGGTTATTCCTTTTGTTATTGTTATTGTTCTTGTTCTTCTATAATTAGCCTGAACGCTGCTGCGTTTTTATTGTTTTGTTTTTTGTCGTTGTTTTGTCGCTGACCACAAAAACAGGGCCGCGCTCTCCCTCTGTGCCTTACGCACCGCGAGCATTGCATATATATAAACACACACACACGAATTCACGCATACACTTAATTAATATTTTGCCCATGCTACGAAAAACTTCTTTTAATTACGCGTCGCCTTCTTTTTCTCGTATTGGCAAATTTTGTAAATAAATTCGCATTTTCACTCCCAAAAAATTGACAGTGCAGCGTTGTATTTAAGATAACAAACTAAGTGTTGCTTCTGTTGATTATCGATAACCATAGCCATTGACCAGTAGGTGGCAACGCTGTCACAACAGCTGTTCACAACAGGTCAATGTTAATCAGCTCGCAGCTGTTTACATTATTTTGCTTAGTCGCCGTGAAATTGTCGTTCTTATCACTCACAAGAAGTCGTATTTTATTTAACACTAAAAACAACATAAAAATATGCTTATTAATACAAGTAAAACATCATTGCTGCGCGTCGCCCGCTTGCCGGCCAGCATTCAGTACATAAAGCAGTATACAGGTGAAAGAAAAAGAAATAATAACAATAATAATTCCACTCTTAGAGGTCACAAAATGTTAAATTCATTGAAGCTGCTGCCTCTATTAAACGCTTGGTCCCCAGATAATTGGCATACAGTGTACTAGACTTAATTCAATTTACGCATAGTAAGCAGTTCGCATGCATATTTAATATACTATAACAGTGGAGTACGAATGGGGGTTTAATTGGAAGCTGTTAACCCCTTCTGAACCTTATATTTTATTTGATAGACAGTCGAACCTTTTTATAAGTAGATTGTTTTTTTTTTCTATCTACCTAACACTGTTAACCGCATCGGAAACGGTTAACATTTATCTGTCCTATGTGCTGTCTGCAACTAAGATAAGGGTATATTCCCAAACAAATAAAACTCAGTTATATTTAAGAAACTTTTTTCGTACATATAATATAATGGGACTTTACATATTATATATGTATATATAATATATATATTTTTTTAAACTTAAATATGACTAGAAGCTATATTAATAAATTCAAAACAAACATTTTTATAACGCCCTCCCAGAAGTAAATCTCTACGCCACTGCCTATATGTGCCCATATGTACTATATGGTACTATACTATACATATATATATATAAATGAGATTTGTGTGGACTTTATACCCTGTGGAACAGTGGCCAAACTGCGCAATTTATTTTCAAGTCATTTCTATATATTATTAATATTATTAATAATTTAAATTTGCTTTCCTTTTTTAGGTGTACAACCCTTTCACACAAGCGCCAAAGCGTTGAACGCTGCGCTACCGGCACCTGCGCTGCCGCTGCCGAACAATGTGGATGCCGCAGAGACGACACGTTTCTCCCCGCAACGTTCCAGGGATATGTCCGATAACATTATGGTCATGTCGCATGCGCCCATCTCTATGATAGACATAACGACAGATAACAGCATGACCGCAGCTGAAGCATACTCCTCGTCGTCCCCCATTTCGCAGGATCAACACTTGCAGTCGTATGATTGCTTCGGTGCCGTCAGCTTAAATGCTGTAATGCAGAGCAATGTTCCCACTCCATTTGGGGGCATGCATAAGTTCTCGCATCTGAATATGCCCGGCGGCCAATGGTCGCAGGAGTATAAATTCACATCGCAGAATATGCATAGCTCTCATTATCGGGCGCTCAGGGAGAGCACACGCGCGGATTGGGTGACCTACGATCAGAATGCAACGGTCACCGGAAAAGGTGAGAGAGATTCCCATCACTTGTTGCATGTGCAAAAATCGTATAACGTAACTAGTTGCATGCGACATTTCGCATGTTGCATGTGACATTTTGCATGTGCGAAGCAAGCGCATTAGCAATGGGAGCGTGAACCCTACCAAAACTGGCTTTTAAGGCTCTTGAGACTATTGAGACTGTATAAAAATAATATTAGTATTCGGAGCCCGCGGGAAAGTTAAAAAATAGTCTAGAGATGCTTTGTAGGGTTCCAATTCTGTAGGCTGCGTTCATCTCTAATGATAACGCATATCGCAATTCATATTCATACGCACCGCAGGCATCCGACGCTGCTACAGCACCCAAGCGAGTTCATCCACCAAGGCAGACGGAACAACTGTAGCTGCAACCGCACCCAAGGTAGAGTCTATACCGGTAGCAACAGGGACCAAAGAGCCGGAGAAGCTGAGCAAGAAGGAGCAATTGAAGAAAGCCTTTAAGGAATATGGAGCCACAATAGTCACATTTCACGTGGGCATCTCGCTGATATCGCTGGGTGGCTTCTATTTGCTTGTCTCCAGGTAGGATTTACTAACCCAAAAATGCGCTCATCTGCACGCTAATCTCAGCTAACAATTTGGGTTTATTTAAGCACCAACTTGCATACGAAATTTAATTGAATTTATTTTGCCATTTTGCAGCGGAATAAATATGATGCCTGTGTTGGAATTCCTTGGCATTGAGTCCTCGGCCATTGCGGAAAAGATAGCCGTCGGTAGCACCTTTGTGACTGCCTATGCAATCCACAAAGTCTTTGCTCCGGTTCGAATAAGCATTACTCTGGGCTCCACACCATTTATTGTGCGCTTTCTACGTGCCAAGGGATTCTTAAAACCGAAAAATAAGAGCACTTAAAAGTGCCACATACAAAAAAGCACATATCTATACGAATAAACTATATACACTATCTAATATCGCATACGAGAAATACACACATACGAGTTTATATATATTTTTTTAATTAGTCGTGCATGCAATTTTATCTGATTGGCAATAAAAATGTTTTTAAAACAATTCAAATGTCTTCTTTATAAAACGGATGTATAAATATATTTCAAAATTGTAATTAACTGTTAAAGAAATCTATTTTCAACACATCGATGGTTAAAATACCCTTCTAAATTTTTCTTTTCTCGACATATTTTATATGTATAATCTATATAGAGTCGGTGTTCATTATATCATATAATGTGCTCCGATTTTTTGATACCATATGTTATATATGTCACCGATTTTCCAAAGATTTCTAACCCACCCAATTCTAGAAAGAAAAATAGTTTTGGTTTTTTTTTTTAAATTTTAGTTTTTACTGCTTTTTTTGAGTTTTTTTGTTTGTTGTTGCTTGCTGTGTTTTCTTTTAGCATATTTATAGAAAAAATATTTTTCATTTCTTAAGTTTTCACTCGCTACACATCTGTTTTTCTCATTTTGTTATTGGCTTAGGCTATAAATTGATTTTAAGTAAACAATAATTGTAATAATTATACAATATAATAATTAAGACTTAACAGTTAGACAAAAAAAGCTGATGGAAGAAACAAATTAACAATTTCCAAAATTTCCAATGCCATTTTTCTTGTTTTCCTTTCTTTACTTTTTGTTGTAGTAGGTCCACCAACTGCAGTATACAGATATATATGGATATATATAGGTATATTCCCCCCCCGTAATCCACTTCGCTTTGTACGCATTTTAAAGCCTAAACAACTAAGTAATTGTAATTGTACGTAGTGTGAGAGGGAGACTTCGGCTACGGCTGTATATAAGTTTAGTAGCCATCGATAGCTTCCTCATCGAGTTGGGCCTCCAGTTTCTCCTCCTCTTTGGCTTTACGTCGCTGTATCCAGGGCATAAATGCCCAGAGGCTGGCGCCGGCTAACAAGGTTAGGCCGAGCGCATGGAAGAGCGGATTATAATCATTAACAGCTTCTGTCCAGGCATTACATAACGGCGGTCCGATCAGCTGTAGGATGCCATTAACAAACAGACTAATGCCATATGATGAGGTGAGGCGTTCAGTGCCCAGCATATCGGCCATAATAACAGCTGTAATGCCCACATAAATGCCCGAGGCGAGTCCGAACAAAGCACACCAAAAGCAGACACCGCCATACGTATAGGAAAAGGGTAGCAAGGCTAGGGATATGCCCGATACGGATAAACCGCCTACAAAATACCAGGTCTTGGGTATAAAGCCCATATCCGACAAGGCAGAGCCACCAATGCGTCCAATTAAATCCGTTGCCGAAACCACAGACAGCAAATACGCAGACAGGGATTTATCAAAGGATCGGGCCAGGCCAAAGCTGGGCAGCAATATAATAAAATTAGTATAGCTGATGGCATTCGTGGAGTTCGAAATGAGTATGACCAAATACATGGGATCCCTGAGCAGGCTTAGATCAAAGAATTTACTGCGTTGCGAAGCTTGTCCCGTTTTGCCCTGTCCTGTTTCATCCGCGCCGCCGCCTTCTTGCTGGGAGCCGTCTCCTGCCGCTGGCGTGCTGCCCGCTGAGCGTAGCGATAAATGTGAAGAGAATTCCTTGGGTTGAAAGGATAAAGTACTGCCATGATAAGGCGTGCTGATATATAGAAAACTGCTCGTAGAAGGAGATCGCTTGGATAAACGATTCCTTGAGCTATTTCGCATGGTTAGCTTGTTGGAACTGGAACGTCCTTCGGGCACGGCATATAAAGATGACTGAGAGTTTAACTGACCGGGCGTAAACGTCTGATTTCTTTGGGGCAAACGCACTGGTGTACTAATCTTTCGTGCACGCGGCTGGAATTCATCGCCAGCCTTGGTGTAACTTTGCACCACAGCTGCGGAGGCGCTGCGCACAAATTGTTGCTTACTATCCTCATCATCTTCAAGCAGATAGAGCGGCGATGGAGGCGAATTGTAGGGAAGCAGCTGTTTTTCGCCTGTTTGTTCCTGATTCGCCGGTGTTGTTGTCTCATCCACATTCTCGAATTTCATTACAATGCCCACATCCTCCTCTTCGGGTATATCGTCTAGCGCTTGTCGTGCACGTGGCACCCGCACCATGTGCTGCTCCACAGGCTCATAGAATAGCGCTCCCACCAGCACATTCAACGTTATGCCGCCCATTATCAGGCAGGATCCCCGGTAGCCATACGTTTCCAGCAGCCAACGCAACACTGGTGGCAATATTATCGATCCCAGTGCACTGCCTGAGATGCACAGTCCGTTGGCTAAGCCGCGCAGCTTCACAAAGTATGACGTCACAATATACACTGTAGGCGGAAAGGATAGACCCGCTCCAATGCCCACCAATACGCCATAACTGCAACAGAAAGAATATATATGTTAAAAATTGTTTTTATTTATATTATATATTTTTTTTGGGTATAGGATTTATTTATTTTATTATCTTTAGTCTTGAAAGATTTAATTTTTAAAAATTTTTCTTTTTGAAATTTAAGATGAAAGAGTATTACAATTTTTGACTGAAAGATATTTTTAGATTAAGGAGAATTTCTGTCTGTATATGTCATAATTATTTCTAGATGCATTTAGTATTTTATATATATTATATATTATAAAATTTTTGAGCTAAAGAGCAATTAATATTTGCGAATTAATTGCGAAATATATAATTTATACGATTTTTCAGATTAATAAGCTCTCATTATTAGTGTAGCATGATCTGTTCTAATGAGGTTTTTAACCTGAAATATTTAGAATTTAATTAAAATATAATTAAAACAACTAACTGGCTGCAAACGTAATTGTAAACGGGTTTCAAGCGAACCGGTTAAATCCAAAACAAAACAGTAATTAAAATTTTGAAGAATATAAAAATTATTCTTACAAAAACAAAAATGATATATATGAAAATCAGCTTGATTTATATAGATAATTGATTTATAATGCTTACCTGATATACAAATAGCCAATAGATGATGCCCAAAAGGATAATATCATGCCCAGAGAGGCGGAAACTGCGCCCAGCAGTGTTACCGTGCGATAGGAATACTTAACAGAGAGAATACTCGAAACAGGTCCTGCAAAAACCAAAGCAATAAATCAATAAAAAAAAATAAAATAAATATAAATATTGTGCGTATACTTACCCAAAGAACTGTATAGGAAATAACATAATGCCGGTATCCAGGACGCCTTTGTGGGCGATGTTTCGAAAGCCTCACAGAACTCAATGAATAACACACCGAAACTTTTAATCGTGCCTGGGATGAGTATGTTGGTCAGACAGGACCCAAACAGGACTAACCAACCCCAGCCACCATCGGGCGGTACAAGGTCATATTCGCTGCTATCATCCTTCTTGTCCTTCAGCAGGCTAACTGAGATCCACACATGAAATAAAAGGAACATTTAAATGAAATATATTATTAATTAATGCAGAAATAGAGAGATAAATATGAGTAACTATTATAAGGACTACTAAGGAAAGGCTATCCGACATAATTATCCGTTCCGCTAACCAAAAGAGGCTCCATTCCATTCATTTACTCTAGCTGAAAGTCTAGTTTGACGGTTAGTCAGTCAGAGGAACAGATGGACAAGCCTATATCGACTTGTCTCAAAGTCCTGATCAATAATATAGACATATATTTTTTATAGGGAAATAGATGTCTTTATAGTGACGTAGAAGTCGTAGATGTATACCCTCTACAAGTGTATACAAAATTCATAGATAAGCAAAGGTCAGGCTAAGGTCTAATACGGAAATTATTATATTTGTTAATAGTATTATTCGAGTAGAAACATGAATTAATCTCTGCTGACGAATAATTCAAATAGATCTATAAGACAGCTTAAATGGGGCTTTTTTTATTGAATTCCCTTTGCTTTTAATAAGAAACTAATTCCAAATAATTCAACTCTAAAAATTATCCTTTTTTTTAGGTACTTCAAACCTTCAAACTTAATAAGCTACTGCAAATATTTTTCAAGTGCCGAACCCTCTTAAAGAGTCTTTTGTTATATTAACAACAGATCAATGTACATTTTTTATGTTTATATCTTATCATTAAGTTTCGAGGACTGTTTGTGGGCTTTCGGCTATTATGTGGCTCGCGTGATTACCTCGAGGAAAAGTATAGTAAAAACTTTTACTCTACGACGGTCTGGCAATGGGAAGCAACTGATAAGCGCCCATCTATATCTATATCTGTTTCTGTATTGTATATAAGGCTGGCTAAGCCGGCAAAACGTGTCACAACTACCAATGGATGGACTCTACGACTACGTCAGCGATATTCCCATCTATATATTCGCATACGGGGCCTCGTGTTATTTCTATAACAATTTTGGGTTGTCAGCGTCCGGCAAATTATTAGCTTTCTGATACGAGTTTGTGCAAGCTACAACGACAATGTGGGGATCGTTTCAATCGCAGGGGGTTGTTGGGTATAAGTAATTTATTTAGTTTTAGTATCAGAAATACTGGCAACAATGTAGCAGCTAGTACAGCTAAAAAGGTGACAAAACATTGGCAATAAAATATCAAACTTTCACGTAGGAGACTCTACAGTTTAGTAGCTTTAAAAATAGTAAAATATATATAGTTGAAACTGAGAAAAATCTGAACAGGTTGGGATTAACGATACTAAAATCCTTCCAAAAGAAGTTCGACCAAAGTTCTTGAACCAACTCCGGATCGGGCATCGTTTGTTTTTATTTCCAAATTCTTGCTTTTTTCCCACTTTAAAATTTCCTTATAGCATTCGCGATTATTCTCACAAATCGATTCCAAAAAGTTCTTATCGATCTTTCTAATTGACATATTGCAACTACTGAGGGGAATATGAAATTGATATTAATTATTTATTAGTTTTCTGTGTAGAAAACTGATTAAGTTACCTACTGAAGCATTGGTTGGGATAGACTTATCTATACATATTATTTTCTATCAATTAGTCAGGGCAAAGGCGTGACTGTACCAGTCTGTTGTAAATAGAGGCCCTTGTGCAAACTGCGTCATAAATTGTAATACATTTTAGAAATAAACATAAATATATAATTTATATACATATATATAAATATGTATATATCATAATAAAGAGAGCGTGACAAGTTGTTGATATGATCGATTGAGGTTGTCCATCAATCAAAATCAAAATATTACAAGTGCTTTTTAGCATAACAAATAGTTTTATATTCCATTAATGCCAGATTTATATGTCATATATATCACTCGATAAATAAATATGTTATTATACTTAGATTACTGACCTGTTTTATCACTATTTTCTTTTGTCGCTCCATTTAACTTATGCTCTTTATTGTTTGCTTTTTTTGCATTTTGTGTACTTATAACTTTTTCCTTATGCATGATCTGTAAAGAGGAGAGAGAGAGAGAAGGGTTATTAAAAGCGATCTCTGTTGTATATATATATATAGAGAGATATATAGTTTTGTGAAAGAAAAGTCTAGAGACGCAAAGGGCATTGACATTGTTGTTGGTTCTTTTTAGGGATAGCTGATGAGGGATGAGGGTGATTCACAGACAAAGATGAAAATTAAATGAAAAACAGGAAATTGCCCCGTACAGACGAGTGTACTACATATGTATTGCTATATTTGGGATGGATTATATATGCACATACATACACACAATATATATACATACAATCCGATATATATACACATTTATTTAGCAGCCTGGCACCGAGTAAATGCTGGTCTGAGCGTGTGTTATTTATGGGGTCTAATCTTGGTTTATGGCGAGCCTAAAGTAATTGCATGCTAAATGCCAGAACATGTTTCGTCATTAAATTCTCGGCTCTGCAATCGGAATTGGAATCGGAATTGGAATTGGAATCGGGAATCCAGCAGCCAGCAGCCAGCTGTTGATAAACTCAAGGGTTCAAAATCCAATTTGATTGGGAGACTGAAAATCTACAGTATAAAATAGAGATGAGCGCGTGAGAATAAATAAAAAAAAAAACAACACAAATTTTCAAATAGATAGATAAAATTAGGAATTCAAATTATCAAAATTTCAAAAGAATTCGGTGCTTTTAATTTTAAATAATATATAGAAAAAATAATTTATAGCGAAAAGATTTTTCAAAATTTTCAGTTTATTATTAAAATATTTTATATTATATTCGCGCTATGAATAAATGTTTATTTTATAAATACCTTTAATATATTGAATAATATTTTATATACACTACTCTACGCTATTTTTGTGTGTTTTTTTTTTTTTTGATGTTTCAATTAAAATTGCTCGTGTCACGCTTGCAGCTCTAGTAAAACCTTAAAAATTAGCAAGCATTTTTTTTTAGCTATTTTTTGCGGTTATGGCGTGATCCTAAGGCCCCCCTATTCCCCCCCATCTACCGTTATTTTACAGGGCAACAAAACACAGAAATTATCATATGTCATTCAGAGAACACATCACACGATGATTCATTCAATTTTTGCTTTATCATGTTTTTCTCTCTTTTTGCTACGTCAAGGATCATGCGGGAGACATATTCGTATCATGATTTTTCCCCACTTTTGTGCAAATATGTTTTTGTTTTCTTTCTGTGTTGTTTTTTTTTCATGATTTCTTTTGCGTTGTTGTTTGTTGTTTATGATGAAACTTTTTCAGCTGGCGCCTATGACGTCATTTGCCCCACTATAGATCAACATACATTTCTCGGAATGAAAACCAAACAAAAGCAACGGAATTGGAATTCTCCTCTCTCGCTCTCTCTCTCTCCCTATGAGAAGGAGGGGTTTTTTATGCGCTGTATAAAATGTAAAGATCTTTAATGGGGTGTATTGACTTGAGGAAGAACAGTGCAAAAAAGAATTAGAAAAATAAATATACAAATGACATTAGAAGGTTGCGGAGCTTACTGGACTTTCCCCAATTCAAACTACGAAATTAATGGAATTGATTCAATTGATATACGTCCATAAATTAGTGTTAGTCATTCAGGGTTATTGGATAGCTACAAAGGCTTATTTGTTTTGCTTACTGTCTGGAACATTGGATATTCTGGACGCACATATATATACAATGTATATAGAAACAAGTAATTTGAACCCTTTATGGAGTGTTTCCCCTGCAGGGGTATCGAATCATATATCCGACGAATCGATGTTTGTTTGTACAGGGAATCCAGGCTATTTAAGCTCATATATTAACCTAATTTCTGTCTTAATGAAATATGAGCAGAACCAGGTGAATTGGGAAACCCAGCTGGATCTGAATGTGTACCAGACCAATAATTTCAGTTGTGCTTTCTCGAGACTTAAATTTTCCAGAACCATTTATTAATACAAAAAATAAAAAAGGTCTTTTGTAGTTTGGCCTTTTTTTATTCTGTTTACTTATCCAAAGTATAAGTTTGGCTAGACAAATTTTTTAATAACTGGATTCTGACTAAAGATCGGTTCAAAGTAAGTAATAATTTGAATTTCCTATTTAAACCGGTTCGGCTTTAAAACTGATTGCAGCTGTTCCTTAAAAGTAGTCGCAATAAATTGAAGAAACTTTAATTTGTAGGGTATTTAAGCGACCGACAAGCCTTAAGCAAAGCTTCTTCCAGCTTGTTTTCCTCTTCTTTTTTTTTATTATTGTATTGAGAGCGTCGCCATCGGCTCGTTTGTTGGCCCCTATTGATTGAAGGTCGTTTCCTGGGCAGTTATTAAACGGAATTTGCTTGAAAATATTGTTACAAATTCAAATTCAATTGGCGCCTCAAATTGAAATGTATTGACAACAATTACGCTTTTATTTTCAATACGAAAAAAAGCAAAAAAACAAAAAAAGAACAAAACAAAAAACAAATACGAGGTCTAATTTGTTGTTGTTGTTTCTTTTTTCTTTCGGTCTTTTGTTTTTGTTGCTAGTTATTCGATTGCGAGGCAGCTTTTTTTATTGTGAATCGCGTTGATCATTTAGAGCAGCGTTCAATTATATAAAATTGTTTAAATAATTTCGATTGTTGTTGGTTACACGACCAACTGATAGTCAAATGTTATACAGTTAACATCAAGGGCATCTGTTATTTAACATTGCAGTTAAATGTGAAATTTAACAAACAAACTTTGCTTTAAAACTTGTCTACAGCTGAAACTTAATGCGAAGGAGAAGTGTCACAATAAATAAATTAAACGATTTTTAAGACTGTAAGCACCAGTTAACAGCAAGGCACAAAAGTTTACTAAACTATGCTTAAACGGTTAACAGCAGGAGCTTCTGTTAATACGAGCATTTTTCAATGAAACAACTAGTAAAATAGTTAGTTACAGGCTGAAAGTAAAAGCGATTCTTAGCTGTTCTTGTTTGAAACTAACAGCTAAGTTTTGCTTTAAACTTGGCTAACAAGTTAATAGCAAGGGTCATGGTTGTACCTTTACGTGAAGGCGAAACTTAACAGCAAGGCGAACTGTAATTTAACATAGCACTGTGAAACCCCAACTTCAAATGACCTGACAACTTTAAGTTTTAATGAAGGAAAGCGACAGTTAAGACCAAGGTTAACTGTTATTTATGATTGCCCACATTTCTATAACATGGCCGACAACAAAGAGACGGCCGAAATCGATAATAGTTTCGCATTTATATTCTACTTAAATATTTAATATTTGTCTATATGTACGGGGATATTTACGGGCAACTATCACGTAATTTAAGCGAAAATTGTTTGCACACCTCGTTTGGCTGTCATAAATCACATAGTTATAATTTAAACTACTGAGAAATGTAACAGCTGTCGATGATTGCGACCTGAGACCCGAGGCTCAGCTCCATTTTAAAGGCTAAACATTTATAATTCAATGAGAAATTTGAGAAAAGTTCGAAACCTTTCAAAAAGTAGTAGAAAGTTGACCTTTTCATATCTATAATTATATATGTATATATGTGTCTTTGTGTGTACATTCAATTAGTTTCCGGCGTATTTGCCACACGCACGTCCCCTGAGAGGAATGGCGCCAAGTTACGCCTCAATTACTTGTTGCTAATTGCTGATAAAATATATAACAAAAATCTGTTTTCTACAAGTAACTGGCACATGAATTGTATGTACAGTGAACTCTTGATATGATCAATCTAATAATAATTTAATTAATTTTTTTAAATGTATATAAAAAAAACTATCAGCTGATCCTTAAAACATATTTTTCCTTCAGCATTTTTCAACATTACCCGTTAAATTTCTAGCTGAAAAGTAGCTTTGTTTTGCAGGAAACTCTGTACAAAATTATATTTCGCATTTTATGATAAAATATTTTGTATTTTAGTGCAAATATTCCAAGCCTGGTTTCAAACTGAACCGCTGGGAATACGCACATCCGACTATTTTCCTACATTTAATCGAATCATAAACCGAAAACGAATGGAATAAAATGGTTTCTTTTTGCACAGATGAATAAATTCTTTTTTCTATAAACATTATTCAGTTGTCTTTTGTTTGTATATTTGTTTTTATTTATAATGAGCATAAATTGTCCAATTATTTTTGCCTTTCATTATCAACCAATTAACTTTGCTTTTGCTACATTTTAAATTCACTTTTTATACTATATAATTTAGTAGAACTTTTAATTCTGTTTTATAAAATTGCACGAGCGTTACCTGTATCTATCTTTATGGCTGTGGCAGCACAGACTTCTTGGCCAGAGTCAGTCGCACATTGGTAAAACAAACAATTAGGTCTTCGTCAAAATAACAATAATAAAACAAGGCAAAAAAAAAAATGGTAGATAAGCTATGCCGGCTCTGTCTGATGAGATAGCCGCCTGTTAATGTTAAAGAACATAGAAAAGCTGCGACGGCGCTGTTCCTAGATAATTTATCTGTTTATTTGCTTTTTGGTATAAGTATTTGTCTTTTCATTTCTGGGTTGCCATAAAAATTCCAAGAATGTTCATTAAAGGCTCATCAGGGCGAAGGCGGCGCAGGCGTAGGGGTTGGCTTAACAGTGTGTTGAGACAGGTCATAAATGACGGCTGGGATTTGAGCTCTGTTATTGTGTTTACTTCAAGCTAAATGCAGGTAGCGCAGTGTTAACACAGTGCTCCGACAGAGACAGGCAGACGGCGGCCTTTGTCTACTTAAGAAAAATACATATAAACCGTATGAAAACAAGTGAGTGTGGGCGTTAAGTCAAAAGGAAGTGCAGTGACACAGCTGTTAACGATAACAGCGCAGTAGTTAATTAACAATTAACAGCGATGCATGCCAAAGACACAATTATGTTTACATATCGCGTTTTAACAGTGCATTGGCCCCGGGCCAACAACAGCTGCTCCACAAAACAGACCAGAACAGAACAGAACAGAACAATAAACAAAGCGAATGACGAATACGCAGAAGAAGAAGAAGAGCGCAGCAATAGCTAAAGCAGAACAAAAGACATGAGACAACCGAAAAAAAGAAATAAAACAAACGGTTAGAGTCACTGTGCTCTGTGATTGATCATCCGCCCACCCAATTACAGTAACAGCGATTGATTCTGTCTATTAAATTGCTATACTGTGCTCAGTCAGTGCTCCATGACTGATGATTGATGAGTCCACCCTACCTAACCCACTCACCTTGCTGCTAATAGCACCCACTCTACCATCAGAGCTTAACAGCGTCCCAGCAATTTGCGATTGATTCTGCTTATCATTGTTTAGGCATAACATTTTTTTTTTTTTTTTAGCTTATCTTAATCCGTAATCTCTGTACTTTTTTCTATATAAGTACTAAAAATTACATCATCGTAATGGCATTAAAGCAGAGTTTTATTTTTATGAACTGATAACAACAAAAAATATTAACTCTGTTATTAACATAAGCCGCGCCCCAGCGATGTACAATATATATGTAAATATCAATCAGCCATAGTTATAATTATTTTGACCAACAGAGAGAACCCAGCACTGACCAGATGTTAATGACTTTTCTACGCAAATGCGTCATAATTTTATTGCTTGTTAACAACAATGCGAATAATAATAATAGCAGAGTTCTCTTTTCACGTCTGGCCATTATTTACACTTCTCTATACAATATCGATATACAGCAAACAGTTATATTATTGGCCGAGACTCGACTCCGTTTTGATTTCTTGCTCTGCAATTAGTTTCACATTTCACACAAATGATGAATACTTTGTTGTATATATAGTATAACATTTGTGGGAAACATTCGTATTCCGGAAAGAAAATTAAATTCCGGAAAATAAGCTATTTAGAATTAAATAGCTATTAAATTTTGATCTTGATAAATCCCCTTCGAATGCTGCATTTTAAATGTTCTTTAGAAGTTATAAAAATTTATAAAAAAATAATTGAAATATATTAAATATCAGTCCAGACTTATTTTAACAGATTCTAATTTTTAATTAACGAGCAATTGCTGTATAACCGTTTCATCTCAAGTGTCGGCGCCAGCTGTTAATAACAGCAAAATTTCGAAGGTTTAGGGTCAAATGGCAACATTGACCCAATTTACTTGCTACGCACTCTAAAAAAGCGCGCACAAAACATACAAAAAAAAAATAAGAAAGAAAGACAGAAGAAAAAAACAGAGCAAACAAGTATTTGTATAGAGATACGTACCAAGCAGCCAAGCAAACAACAATAACAGAAACAGCAACAGCAACAACAATAACATAAGCAAGCGTAAACGGGCCCCCCACTAACACACTGACATTTATGCTGCCTGCCTGCCTGCTGACTGCCTACACGCCAAGTGAGCTACGAGCAAAGCGACGTCAGCGTCAGCGTCAACGACGGCGGCAACGATACTGTTGCGCGCGTGTCGGGGCCTGCGTGCTTGAATGGAGACTTACTTGCAGTAACAGTAACAGAGCCAGCCGCCCAGTGAGAAGAGCAACAACAGCAACGTTACGTGTGGGGTGGCATTGACAGCAAGAGAAACAATAACAGCAACAGGGGGCGGCGGTGGGGGTGAGGTGTGCTATCACAGATTTGCTTTTTACATCATAAACAAGGTATCGGTAACGGTATCGTGGCTTTAACGCCGTTATCACGTCACAAAATTTCACGCCCACAAATTAAATTGTTTGTGCAGCAGCCGAGTAAATTAAAAGCAAATTACAAATTACGCGAAAAGAAGTGATTTTTGACTTTGGTTTTTTGTTGTTGCTGTTTTTATTTCTCTGCTTCTCCTTCCCATTGTTGTTGTTGTTGTAGTTCAACGCCCTTGAAGCGTTGGCTGCTGCTGCCAAAGGGGTAGCGGGCTGCGGGGGAAGGGACTGGAGATGGGTACGTGAGTCACGTCATGTACTGAATTGTTCACTGTTTTTATACCCTTCTTTTTTTTATTTTGCACAATTACTTAGATTTAGCAAAATTATACCCAAAATTGGCTAATTTTAATAAAATTCCCTTTTTGAACTGGTTTAAATTACGTTGAGTTAAGTTCCATCAAGCCTAATACCATTTATAAAGTAAATTAAACTTTTTACAGATGTTTTAATCTTCTCAATTACGTGATTTTTTTAATTTGATTAAAAATTTGATCAATTAAAATTTGGAGTTATGTAAGTGTCGTTATTTCACGGACACAGTCACTACTTTCGTCCTTTCACGAATTCTGATAACAATTAAAGTAAATTATATGAATTTCACGAATATCCTGAATTCACGAATTGCACTTAACGTACAGTCACGGCTTTTCTTGGAGCATTCACGTCATGCACAGTCACGTTCATGTCGCGCGCGCATCTCTAGTTTGGGGTCGGGGCCTGTGTAAAGGGGCTGGCTGAGAGGCATTGACAAGGTGATGTTTTTATTGTTGTTGTTGCTGTTTGTATTGTATTTATGCATGCGTCAGCTGTTCTTTTCTTGTGTGCTTTTATTTTTTATTTTTTTTTTCAACACTTACCTTAAATTTAATTGTTTATCTATGTAAATTCGTCCTGAACAGGCGGTCTCACACACATGCACTATTACACACACACACATACGCGCACGTACACACTCACACACAACACACGCACACCGCTGCACGTTTTTTGCACGTTTTATAATGATTGTTTTTTTTTAAATTGTGTTTTACTGTTACATGACATCGGTTCAGTTTGTTGGGGTTTTTTGTTAGCGAATTGAATTAATTAATGAAAATTAACTACACTATAAAATATATATGTACACAATTATAGACGTATTTTGTACGAGAAATATATATACAAAAACAAAACGCGAAAAACGAAAGGTTCCCGTCGTCGTCTTTCACGCGCACACCACCCACACGACGTGCCACACTCTCGGACGTGGAAAAACAAATGAACGCACGTCCGTTCGCTCGCGGTTTGCGCTTTGCCTCTTTGCAGCAAAGAGCGACAGAGAGGGTGAGAGAGTGAGCGAGTGATTGACCAAAACGGAACTAGTTAATATGAGCGAACGAGTGGCTTGACATCAACTGATATACAAACAGCGGGACAACAATAACAAATGATATTATTTGCAATTTCATCTTTCGCACAGAGCTGCATCAGTTTAGGTAATCGCTTGCAATGTTATGTTATGGCGGTATATTTAAAATGTAATTGATAACACTGACACTGTTTTGCGGCTAGTTTTAGACTATAGTTTTTACATTAAACTGTACGCATAGTATAAAAAAAGTTTCACATATTGGGTAAATTTTGAATTTTTGGTAAAATGAAAGAACAGCAGTTTTTTAATTTAAGAGTTAAGCTTAACCTTTGTTGTATAAAAATTAAATATTGGATGCTGCGTTTCAAAAACACTCAATAATTGTAGTAATGCTTAAACGTATAACACTGAAATAGCATTGCAAAGAAACTGTTATAATAAACAATTGTCAATAGCCAAAACATGATTTTTTGGCGGCAAATTTTAAAGTGCGACACCGAATAAATTGGCTGTTGAGGATCAAAACATGTTAAGCTGTTATACACTCTCGTTAAACGATCACCTTACTGTCAACAACATATATCGACTTATCGATAAATTACTTAAGTTTTCGCGCCAACTCTGCTTTCCTTTGAACATTTATTTAATAGTAAAATGATGACATAAGACAATTACAATTATTGTATTTGAATCGCAAGTAATTATAGTATACGCGTGTGTGTGTCAGTGTCTTGAATATGCATTAGTTAGTACATATGTATGTATATGTATGTATTAGTATCACTTTTGATTTTAACTCGATTAAAAACAAAACATTAACCCATTGTAGCCAAATGCTTGTTGGTACCAACAGCACCTGGTGGGGCATCATTAGCCACACAAGTCGGAATAGCACTAGACCATTTGCCATTTTTCATGCATTTAAGGATTTTAGAGCCGCGCAAATCGAGGCCAGCATCACAGGTGAATGTGATACTCTCACCGATGGCATAGTAGAATTTAACAGAGGACATGCGACCGCTAATGGCGGTGCCGGGATAGGAGCAGGCCTGAACACATTTGGGCAAACCGCCCGACCAGCGTCCGTTATCCTGACAGGCAATTATTGGCTGACCTTGCATCATATATTCCGGGTTGCAATTGAATTGTACCACATCCCCGGCACGATATGGTACCGAGCCCTGGGCGTAACCGTTTTGCGGCGCACCAGGATTATCGCATTGCACTTCGACACAGGAGGGGAATGGGGTGGCCCATTCGCCTGTGGGCAAACAGATGGCCTCCGATGGGCCGCGCAATCCGTAACCTGTGGAGCAGGAGAATGCCGCCCGACCGCCCACCTCACGTGACAACACAGAGACGCGAGGTGAACTAACATTGTTCGGTTGAAGCGGTATATCGCCGCACTCTACGCTCTCGCAAACCGGCAACAAGGCGCTCCAATTGCCACTGGGCAAGCAAAACAGCTCCGATGCGCCAATCAACGAGTTGCCATTCGAACAGGACAACAGCACGCGTGTGCTCAATTTCGTATCATTTGTATTGACAATCAGGCCACGCCTGATCGGTATCTCTGGGCAATTAATCTCCTTCACAATCACTTCAACGGCATGCTCATGTCTGGCCGGTGTCATACAGGAATAGGTACCGGAGTCTTCGGCTACTGCATCGAATATACTTAGACGATATTCCAGCGTTGAATCACGACCTTCATCTGCCTCTGTTACCCAGCCCTCGGTATAGTTTCTAGTAAGAAGTAGTAAAGGGTAAATGGCATTAGCAAAAAGTTATCCTTTCTTTTCAATTTCTTATACTCTACCCACTTGAAAGTGTGAGTGACATTCCATTTGGGATTACCAAAGCGTCGCATCCACAGGCATTCCATGTGCAGTGTGGTTCCAGGGTATACAATCAATTTACCATCGTTACTCTGTGCAATCGGTCCATTCTGATGCCGGAATAATATAGTGGGCGCCTTCTCCACTGAAAAATACAAATTTGTAAATTTCCCTTTAAAAAAATAGATTATTACGATAATTTTAATACTATCGATCGCTGAAAATGATTAATATAGAATTGTATTACTAACATAAATAGTTTTTACTATAGTAAAGTTGTATAATAATATTATTATCAGCTACACTTTCTACTTACTCGCATAGTCATTCTCCTGATTAAGGCCTGAGCACACGGGCTTTGTATTGGTCCACTCCGAGTGGATGCAGGTGCGCTCATGACTGCCCGTCATCGAAAATTTGCCAATATCAACGCATCTATAGGGTTATCGGGTTATACGAATTCAAAATTAGTTTCAGTTTTAATCAATAGATTTTACTGACCTGGATATTATGGTAGCACCTGGCGGAAATTCCACAATATCTTCTCGAATCTCCAGATCGTTGTAAAAGCTAACCACATTCGCTTCGTTGTTCTTGAATAAACAGGTTCCATTCTCTGCAATATAAAATATGATATAAATTCTAGAATCTATAAATTAGAAAAAAAAATTTAACCTACCACAGTTATAGGAGCGACCTATCCATTGTCCATTATCGCAAATGATTCGCCAGGTCTGACGATCGCCGGCTGCATTGGGAATACAATTGAAAAAGATTTCCGTGCCACTCTCATAGACTCCATCAATCTCCACATGATCGACATTTCTGTGGAGTCCGTTTTAAAGGGAATTACTGGCATTACTCTTTGAGATTAGCTACTCACTTGTAGACCAAGGCACCGTCTGTCAGGCTGGGATGTCCACACATTTTAAGCTCATCTCCATGCTCATCCGTATTGTTATCATGATGCTGATGATGCTCGTCCAGCTCGTTGTGTTCCAATTTGTCATGTGTAGGTTTGGCTGTTGTTGTACCATGTTCCAGCTCCTCACGGGATTTGCGTAAACCCGTTTCACAGGGTATACTAGGAGGCGTCAGCGTGCCCTTGTGACAGACCATATCAATGGGATTCGCATTAGTCGAGAGCTCACAGCGTACGCTCACCGTGCTGCCATGTCCAATGGTCAGGCCTGCACGATAACCTCCCTAAAATGAATATAATTTAAATTGTAATTTCACAGAGTATATTTAGGATCAAGTTGCCTCGTAAATAACGCCGGGTATGTTGGGTAAGGTGCATGGCACGGAGGTGCACTCCGAGAAGGCGTTAACAGACCAGGAACCATGGGCGCAACGCAATTGAGCGGAACCCTGTAAAGGTACACAAATTGAGGTTAAGTTTGAAGACGGATAGACAGTTCAGAACTAGATCGACTCTTCGTAAATTACTCACCTGTATATTGAAGCTATCCTCGCATTCCAGGGTAATAAACTCATTGGACTGGATCTCTTCGTAAGTGGAGAGTGGAGTCAGCGAAGGCTTATCGCTTAGTTGCTGTGTATTTGGTTCCACCTTGTAGTATTGACCATGTTCGACAGCGGGCACCAGACAGGGAGCAGACATGCACTTGGGTATATCCGGTTTCCAAATACCGCGTATGCATCGTGCTGTGGCATTCTCACCCTTGATGTTCAGCTTGAAGCCCGCATTGCACTCCAGTTGCAGCATAATTCCGACGGAATTTCGTCCTGGAGCCTTGCCGGGACGAACTGTGGTAATGTTGGCGAATGAATCCCAGTCGAGATCCTCACAGGGTCCACGTAAACGTTTGCCTCCGCCTGTTTTGCCCGCTTCGCCACCATCACTGGTATCCAAATCTGCATCGGGCAGCGTGGAGGAGGATGCCGCTGAGCTAATGCTGGTGCTGCGCTTGCGCCGTCGTCGCACTATTTGCGATTTCAGCTGCTCGATAAACGTTCGTGTAGCATTTACTGCATGTAATTTGCGTGACACTGGAGCAGGTGCCTCATTGGAGTTGTGATCCATGCCGCGACTATAATTATTGGCGTCTTCATAGTCCTCGTCTTCGTCCTCAGCTGCATTGCGCCATTTATAACTGGGTCGACGGATCTGATGATGCTCTGCATTATTAGATTGATGAAGCCAGCGTGAATCCGGCTTATACAGACGATTATGGCCAAGAATCTTGCGTACATAGCGCTGATAGCGTTCCTTTATCTTCTGATAATATTTGGAGTAGGCTAAATCTATATCCGATGGCTTGGGATTCGGCTGAGACTTAGCATCACGCTTAGCCCGCTGTGGTTTCATTTCTTGCTGTTGTTGCTGCTGCACTTCGTCCAACTGGCGCTGCAGCTGACGCTGGCGCCGTAGCAGATAAACGGAGCGGAGCTGACGGAGTTGCAAGGAGCGCCTTCGACGGCGATTCCAGCGCAGACGCGGATGTTGTCCTAGTAGACACTGCGGCAGATCTAAGGGGCGCCATTTACCGCCCACACAAGTCGCTCCAGGTGGACCAACCTGTAAAAGAGACAAAAATAAGAAACTAAGATCGACTAAAGTGCTCAGATCAATAAATTCTTCTCTGTACTTCACAATAACTAACTCAAAAATAATGTATCCATTTTTACAGGGTATTCAAAGACAAATTGCTTACCTCCAGGACGTAGCCCTTATCGCAGTCATACATTATCTGCTTGTTGTTGACAATCTTCTTGACATAGGGTCGATAGTCGTAGAGTCCCATGTTGCCTACGAGAAGAACCTTGCCGTTGGGTATATAGCCGGGAAAGGAGCAGAAGACTTCATCGCATTTGGGCGTCTCACCAGTCCAATTGCCAAAGGAACATGTGAGCACATAATCATGTGGATCTGTTACATCCTTACCCTCAGGACTAACCAATTTAAAGCCATCCTTGCACTTGAAGCGAGCTTTCATGCCGTGCTCCGTTTTGGGTGCCAGGACCATGCCATGTTTGGGTGGCTTGGGCATACTCTTGCAACGGGCGGGCACACAACGAGGTATAATGCTCCAGGTGCCATTGTTGCAAGTCGGAGGACTCAGCAAGGATACTGGAAATTCATAATTTTCGTCACATTTCACCTCTAGCGCAGTGCCATGCTTCACTTTCTCCACTCCCCCTATGACTTGAGTGGGTGTCGATTGAGTTGTTGTCGTTGTTGGCGTTATTACAGTCGTTCCATTTTCATCTGTGGTTATCTCAATGGGTATTACAAATCCCTGGGATATTGTGGGCACCACACAGGGCGCCAAACACTCGGGCAACGCATTGCGCCATCTTCCATCGATTTGACAGACACTCGAGCCCAGACCATTGATTAACATTTCCGGCTGACAGCGAAAGATAATGCTGGCTCCCAGCCCAGTGCCTGCCTCTATATTCTCAATCCATCCATTGTAGAGTACGCCCGGGTGTCCACAATTAATCTCTGCAAAAAGGATGTATTACTGTTCTATATCCTAAGGTTCAGTTTTTAAAACTGATATCATTATATTGAGTTTAGTATAAGTGGAAGCCGCCGGAGTGGGCTGGAGTTGAACTAGCGATTCACTTGGAGATCGTCTAAACTAGTGCTGGAGATATTTTTGAACTGTAGATGGATTAAACATAGACTACACGTGGAGATGGCCATGGAGTATGTCCATAATTTATATTCTGAATCGTTGATATCTATATATAGCCAGTATATCAATTCTTAGCCGATATATTCTTTAGTAGCGATTTTTCCGATATATTGAAGATATATATCGATATTTTCGATAAATATATAGTTCTCCAATGTATCGATATTTTTTGATAATCTTTTGATTATTTTTGTACTTACCCTTACAGCTGGGCACTGTGCCGCTCCACTTGGCGCTGGCACCACAGCGGCTGGAGCTTTCTCCGACAAGGGTGTAACCATAGCGGCACTCGTAGCTGACTACGGAGTTGTAGGCGAGGGTAGTATAGGTGGCTTTGCCATTCTTGGGATTCTCGGGAGTGGGACAGACGACTGAGGTGACCACTGCGAAAGGTGAATGGTGAATTTTGGTGGATTTAGTAGTAGCATCTTTCCATAGGGATTTAGTTTAGGGCTGGTTAAAAGTTACCATAAATCTTGGGGAAAACTGCTGAGGGTGGACCACCAATTAAAATGAAATAAATAAAACAACTTGGGTTTTTGGTTTTTAGTTTTTTTCTTAAGATTTGTGGTAACTTTTATTTATTATTCAATTAACATTCAATAGGCCAACAACAACAACTTTTGCATAAAATTTTAACAATTTGTTGTAAACTTTTTTGTAATTAATTTGTTTTTTTTTTTGTTTTTCATCAATAATTATTAACGTTGTTTTTTGAATGCAGAACGATTTTAACAAGAGGAAAGAGCATTAAAAACTTGAGCTCTATGGATTTTTTTTTTTGGTTTTTTTTTTGGAGCTGCGTTGTTGCCTGTGTCTTTAGGACAACGTTGCTTGAGTGGTGGTTACATTTGCGCTATCCGCTTTCGGGTTGGGAATATCGATAAATTATAAAGACATAAATTATAATGCTTTATAATTTGAAATTAAATTTTTCATTATACTTACACACACAAGTAGGCAGCTCCTTGGGCGTCCAGGAGCCATCCGATTGACAGTAGCGCTCATGCTTGCCCACCAGCTCATAGCCGGTTCCACAATTGTAGGTGATCTTACAGCCGTAAGTATAGCATTCGCCGGCATGCCAGCCATACGCCGGATCGGGAGGTTGTCCACAGGAACGAGCTAAGGAATTACGATATATTAGCAAGTGTATAAAGGATTATACAGCCCAGTATCAGGATAACCTTAGAGAACAAACTCAACAATGAACCCAAAAGTATGCTACATATTTTACTGTGAAATTTTTAAACTTTAGCTAGATTCTGAATTATGAAATAAATCTTATTAAAAACCATCTAATTATAAACCAATCTTATGTATCTTTGTGTGGAATTTATGAAAATATAAAGCCTACTATTAGGATGGCCTTAAATTAGACTAGAGTACAGTTTTATTATGCTCCGGAAAGTAGACTATATTTTCTCGCGAAATTCATTACATTCTTTGATTCTTTTTTTGAAGCCTTCATTCAATTTATGTTTAAGAAAGTTAATAGTTTATTTTTGCACTATAATTTTCCATGTAATTTCGCAAAGAAATCGTAAAAATAATACTAGAAATTAATCATATTTCATGGGGCTAGACACTTACGTTCACATTGTATATCCGGTCCATACCAGCTAGCCTGATTATCGATGGCCAAGCACTTGGCACGTGGGAATCCATTGGTCACATAGCCCGTATGGCAATGATATTGCACCGTGGAGTCCAGATCGAATGTCTCCTGTTCCGGCAAGGCGGAATTTCTAGCATGCTCAATCTGTGGCGGCTTCAGGCAGTAGACTAAGAAAGTTAAAAGTTAGATTAATTTAAGATTTATTTATAGCAGCCATCGAGCTTTGCTTTAACAAAGGAATCTAATTTTAATGCAGGACATTCATCATCTTTTCTAGTCGCCCAATTTTCGAATATTTGAATTTGTTTAAAGCTATATTCGACAGAATCTCTTCGTATTACTCACTGTTCTGCTTGCAGGCTGGCTCAGCGCCTGCCCAGTTGCCATCTGCCTGGCATAGACGACTCTGGAGACCCACCACATGATAGCCATGGGGACAGGCGTAGGAGGCACGTGCTCCAAAGTGCCGACCCGCTACAGTGACCTGACCCAAACTGGGTTGAGCCAGCTCCGGACATTCACGATCTACGAACGAATATACGAAATTAGTGGATACAAATATAGAGGACAGCTGAAAACCCACCTGGCTTAATACAGGAATTGCCGCAGACGCCATCGCATAGACATTTCTTTTTCTTACTCTTACAATCCTCATCAGAGGAACATTTGCGCAAACATTTCTGACCTAGAAGCGTGGCCTGTTCCTCATCCCGCGGACATTCCGTTGATGGTGAATTTCGGGGATTCTTATAGACGCGTCCATCATCATCGGACTCCAAGGAATCATCGCCCTCATCCCAATCATCGTCATCATCATCCTGTTGCGGTATCTCTGTGGTGGTAGCAGCAATGCCCAAGGTGGTGCTGCTGGTCGTGGTGGGCACAGAGATGACTATAAATGATATATATTTAGTTTATAAGAAAATATTTCTTCTTTTTCAATATTTTTGCTTAAATATAAAGCACTCTATTTGTAGACTCCTCTTCTTTTTTAATTGCAGTTTACTCTGAACTGCAGTCTGATACTCTTTTTGGCCATTTTGCAATGGATACACACAGGGTATAAAAAACGTCTAGACGTCGAACAGCTGACAGCTGCAAACCAAACCCAACCCCACAAATATTTTCACATTTGTTTTGATTCTCGTTTCATCACACACACAAACACACACACACACAGACGGAGAGACCTGAGTTTCCCTCAAAAACATTGACCCATTTTATATTGACATCTCAGTGGTTCGGTGAGGGGGGGATTCGGTTCCAGCAGCTTTTGGGACCTGCGCATTGGGGATTTGCTTATATAACCCCAGCTAACATATACATTTTTCAATTTTGCAAAATTGCAACTTTTTCAAAGGTATTTAAAAAAACTGAAACTGAAGCAACTATTTAGACTTATAATTCCAATGGATCAGCTTATCTTTAATCTATAAACAGTTTTAAACAGTTCTTAAGTTAATTGGTTTATTCATTCACCTTTATAGACTAGAATCGTTGTCACCAGACACTGCAGCAGCAGACGATTCATTTTGATATATTTCGTATTCCAAGCTTAGTGTTATCTTTTTTGACTTTTGACTTTTAAATCTGTTAGATGAACTTTAGTTTTTAAGCATTTTATTAATGATTAAAATTTGCTTATTTTTTTAGTTTTTGGCTAATTTCGAATGGAGTTTTCGGATTTGCAAACTGCACACTTTGGCGAAACAGCACGAAATGCAGTCCAGCTGCTGTAGGTTTTGGTCCTTTTGCTCTCAATCTGTGACAGTTGAAGAGAGAACAGAGCGCAGCATCCGATTCATTTGGCAATAATTTGATAGGTCCCTTATGCGATTATTTTTGGTTTGTGTCTTAGATAAATAGCCCCATCTAAAATTGTCAATATCTAAACAGAATATGGAGGCTCCTTCAAAATATTTAGGATTAACTGGAATTAAGTGTTTTTGAAAATAAAACTGAATTTAAATTAAACAAGTTGCATTCCAAAGCTTTTGATAAGTGCTTAAAATCCTGTATTTATTACTTTTATTATTATTTAATATTATTAAAGGGGGAGCTTCGTTGGTACTCATATATATATCTGATCAGCGAACATGATTTTGACTGTTGATTCCTTCCAGCATCTCTATATTGATAAAATTTAATCAATCAGTCAACTCTTATAACTTTTAAATTCATTTTTCATATATCTAAATTTGAAAGCTTTAGCTTTAGCAGGAATACTTGCTTTCAAACAATCAACTCCTTTAGAATCGGTTTTACATACGACATGATTTTCTTTTGATTTTAAAATTTTTATTTCGAGTTTTTTATTTAAAAATTATCAAATTTTATTCGTATTTCTGTTCCGATTGAGGTAAACCCAGCCGCATAGAATTCTTTTTAATGAACACCCTCCCTAGTTTTGTTTTTTCTTAAGTTTACTAACCATAGTTTTTTATCAATTTAGTTGAAGAACTCATCAAAAACTTGCTTTAATTAACTAACGGTCGCATTTGAAACTTTTGCTACCCTTTTCCCTTGCATTTCCTTAACGAATGCAGCCCTCGTTGACAGAGAGCTTCACAGTGAAAACGACAGAAATAGAGAGAGAGAGAGAGAGAGAGAGAGAGGGCCGTGTGAAAAGCTTTCGCTCAAAGCTTTCGTCATTTCTCACATCGTTGTCGAGAAATTTTCCAACGCTCCACAAGGCAGAACGACGCACGGCACGGAACACAACGCACAAAAAAACGGGAAAAACTATTCGAAACGCGTACAAGTAAAAAAAAAAAAAGACAAAAAAAAAAAAAACACAGAGAAAACACTTTTTTTTATGTAGTTGAAATGTCTTAGTGGAAATGTGTGGGGCGAACGTTTTTGATTAAGCAATTAATTGAGAGCGCTTTCAATAACAAAAAAAAAAGAAGAAAAATACAAAAAAAGAAATAATAGGAAAAAAGAAAGAAAAACAAAAACAAATAAAGGGGCAAGTGCAAGTGCAGTGGGTGGAAATGTTTTATTAGAATCGTACGCTTTGGGGTTCGGGTTCGGGTACGGGTACGGGTAAGGGTAAGGGTAAGGGTGAGGGTAAGGGTACGGGTACACGGGGTTCGGTTGGCTCGGAACGGAACGGGGGAACGACGTGCGAAAAGCGCGTAAAGAAAAGTAAGTGCCAGAAATTTGTGTATTAAAATAAATCAAATAACCAACTAAGCGATGCATACACACACACACACACACACACTCATATATACTTGTACACTTATACATATTCACCCACAGTTAAGCGAGCGCACACATACATTTTGCGGTCAGTGTAAAGTGGCATATGCGCAAAAAAAAAAAAAAGCATAAAAAAGCCATATGATTATTAATTGAAATTGAGAAATATTTCGAATACAAAACAGCAAAAAAAAAAAAATACAAAATTGTGCGACAAAATGTCGAACCCAAAGGCCAAATAAAAAATTAAAAATACACACAAACATATGTACAAAAAAATAAAAAAAAACGAAAAAATCTCTATATAAAAAGCGTTTATTTATAGCGCAAATAAGAAAAAAAAACCTCTAGCGCGATTGAGATTATTTTGATATCCAATAAATATTTAAGTTAAAAAAAAAATGGGGAGGGCAAGCTGCTGCGGGGGGTTGGCTCAGCCGTTTGCGCGTCAACAATTTTCAAGCGTGTACACAAAAATCCAGACCAAGACCAGACCAGAGACCAACGAACCATCCCATCCAATCCCCAATCCTCAATCCAAATCCCACCACTCACCCCCTCAACAGAAAATCCACCCACCCAACCAGCCAGGCGGCCACTTGATTAACGCCAAAAGAAAATCTCTATAAAAGTTCAGTAAAGAGCATGCGTTCAGAGAGCTTTTTCGCCTCTTTCTCTCACTCTCTCTCTCTCTCTTTTTTTTCAGTGTACGCTCTTGCAAAGGACTCTCTCTCTTTTTTTTCTTCTTTTGATTTTTTTGTTTTTGTCATTGACCTGTTGTGGAAATAATTGAAATGTCTTTTATAAATACTATTTCGAAATATTTATAGAATTCAAGTTGCTCTTTTTCACATTTTTTTAATATTTTACCCATAATTTTCGACTTGTTTTCTGTAGTTTTCTATGCCACACACACACATACACACATACATACATACTTATGTATGTGTATAAGAAGTTTCTCGTATGCTTTACCCACTCCAATATTTTATGTGTACCTGGGAATAAATTTCAAGCCTATTTCAAGGCATTTTCAAATGCTTCACGCATTTAATCGATATGCAGGCACTTAAAGTACACATTAATTGGTATACTTATGCGTAGGACATGCTTTGCATATGAAAAGGACACTGTGAAAAATAGCATTAGAAAACACCAAAGAAAATCATATTGATAATATTATTATAGTCATAAATAAGCGGCAAATTGAATTATAATCTATAAGAAACCACTGTAATTATTCGCAGAGTACAATTAGCTGAGTGTTCGAAGCTTTTAGAGTCATATGACAAGCTGACGAATAATTAATGTATCTGAAATAGATTTTTCCAATATTTAATAATATAGCCAAGTCCGTCTGTTTGTCTCTTCAAACTTGTCACTCAGTTTTTTAAGCTAGATTGAAGTTTGGTATGGAATTTCTTTTATGTTGCAGCCAGAATATATATCAGAACTGGCCAGATCGAACCACTATATCTTATAGCTGGCAATCGGCTTCCACAATAGTTTTTGACTGTTCCGATATCTTACTGAAACTAGCAAGTTTGTGAGATTGTGTGTCCTTTTCATTCTTCTCCAGATAAGGCTACTATATATATAAAGCTGTCATAGGAACAATCGAGCGAAATAAATACATTTAACAGCAATTTTTTTCAAATACTTAATCCAGTATCGATATTGTCTATATATTTAAATATATATCTGAGTTCAGAACGATATTTATATCGTATTCAAAAGTTAATTCAAGATGTTTGCAGCCCTATTTAAAACTTTCTGGTACTAAAAATGGTCTGAACCGGAACTGTACCAATTCTATGCCATTATCAACATAACATATTTTCGTATAATAATATGTTTCCTAATAAAATTTCTAATTTCTAATTCTATTAATTACAGGACATTAATAGTCAATTTTAAGTTTAACAAGGACAGTAAAAGTCACAATTAACCATGGGCAACGTATGCAGCTCCGGACAAAAGAAGAAAAAGGACAAGGACAGCGGTTCCGAGAAATCAGATGAGTGAGTTGAATTAATTGAAAGCGAAATTAAAAATCAATTTTCATTATTCCTATTCTCTTTTGTGCTGCAGCTCCCCACCTTATCTGGAGAGCAGCGCTGATAAGAAGGATGCTTACCTGAGCAACAATGCCAACGAGGCAAAGGAGAAGCGTGCTCCACTGGCGGATGTGGAAGCGCTGCCGGAGATGACGCATCACGCAAATGATACAAATGGACCACAACAGCAGACGGCACAGCCAAAGCCCAATGCAACAGAGAAAGGTGAGTTACTAAGGAAATTGTTGATTCCAAATTATTCGAAAAGGATATTATATTATTAATAGTCTAAACTTCATATTGATTTGTTTTTTTGGTATCTGAAATTTCCAAAAAGTGCTTTAGGATCTCTCAGAAAACTGCATCCACAATTTAGTATACTTCTCTGATCGTATATATAATAAAATACCTAAAAAAAAGGATTCTAGAATTTAGATTGGTATTTTTTTTTATTGATTTACTCTAAGCTAACCTATCTTTAATCCTTGTAGAGTCGAACAGTATCGCACCGCAGGCTGGCCAGTTGCCTGGGGATGTGAACGGCAGTCCGGGATCAGGAAATCTGTGTATGCTGCAGGGAAAGCCACCGCCTGGTCGCAAGATTGAGCGAGATAAGAAGATAGTGATCTATATACTGGCCGATAATAGCACCGAGTACAAGAAGCACAAACGTGTCATATATAGCCTGTATAAACATTTCAAAAGCAAGTGCCAAAGCAAAGGGTTCGATTTCATAATAGCCGATGTGCATGACAGCGAGATCGGTGGCAAGGATGAGACTTTGGGTAATGTTAATGCCAAGAAGGATTTCTCCCGATTGCAGGAGGTTAAGCGCTGGACGCAAACGCCACTAGAGGCACAGGGTGGTCACGAGGAGGCAGCCAATTGCCTTTGCGAAATAACACGCCACGTGGCCGGAGCATATATAATCCCTGTACTCTTCCTGGGCTCTACACTGGGCACACCCATGCTGCCGCTCACAATTGAGAGCCAGGACTTTACCTCGGTGCTGAGCGCCGCCAGTGATGCAGAGAAACTATTGCTGGAGAAATGGTATACCATTGATAACTCCTATCAGCCGATGTGCCATCGCCTCTATACCCAGCAAATTGATCCGTACTGCAGCCAGGTCAACTTGGAGCTCAATGAACTGCTTGCCGTGCTGTTGCGTCTCTTTTCTGATGATGTTAAGGATTCGTATCTGACCACCGTTGTGGAGCAGGAGATTAACAACACGGTGCTCATGAGCCAGGAGCTGGCCAAGCGCTGCATTTGGATACAAACTGGAGCGCATTATTCACGCGCACCGGAAAATGCCAGCCAGCTGGAACTGGAAGTACTGCGTCGCATTACACGCATCTATGCGGAGCTCAAGAGTCATCTCTGCGAGAAGAATCTCATTCGTCTGCTGCCCACAATGAATATTCTGGACGATGAACTCTCTGCGGTCATTGAGAATCTACTGGATAAATCCCTTGCCGGCATCTTTGAGGAGCATCAGCAGAAGAGCATTGCCCACAACACGCTGGGCGTGGATCGTGTGCTGCTAGAGGAGCTGCAGCTTATTGGACACTACTCCAAGATTCTCGCACAAAATTCTGCCAATTTTGACATTATGAATGATGTTAAGCGCTATATTCGGGATGGTACTTCGCAGCCATTGATAATTTCGGGTGCACGGGGGAGTGGCAAGAGTGTCCTTGTTTCCAAAATTATGGAGAATGTGCACAGATGGAAACCAGAGGCTCAACTAGTGCTCAGGTCAGTTCAAAGCTGCTTTCTAAACTCCCTTGAAACCTAGATTACAATTTTTAATCTTTCTCCATAGATATGCCAATTTAAGTGCACGGTCCTCGGATCTCTGCTCCCTGCTGGGTTCCATAGCAAATCAGATGTCGGTGCTGGAGACGGGGCAACAATGTCATGTGGCCCATGTAAGTAGACCGACTCCTGAACCTTAATTCTTTACTAACAAAATTAAATACAAATTATCCTTAGACACTGGAGGACTATGCCGGGGTTATACGAGACATTCTGGGACGTCAGCAGCGATTTTTTGTGCTCATTATTGATGGATTGGATGAACTGCAGCGAGATGCGACAATGGATTGGTTACCACTACAGCTCGGCAGCTGTGGCAAGATAATACTGACTGTTAGCGAGTGCCAAGATGAGGAGGAACAGGAGGAGGATGCCACCAACGCCGGCGCTGGCGGAGATTCCTTTGATATGCTTGCCGCGCTGGCGCAGCTGGGCATACAACAACGCTGTTTCATCCGTCTGCGCCAGTTCACTGAACGCCAGTGGCACGATATACTCAGCTCCGGCGGAGGGGATTTCTATGCAGCAAACGGAGCACTCAAGCTGCCCGACGATTGGAAATCACTCCATGGCAAGACACCCTATCACGCCAAGTCACTGTGGTGGCTAGCCTGGCTGGGTCATGTGGCGCAACCCATCAGTGAAATTGGTGACATCTCTTCGAAAATTCTTCAAGTATTGGAGACCAAATTTGCCACGGATCAAGTGGAGCTATTGCTTCTTATTGTCCGTTTATCGCCTTGGGGCATCAGGGAAAGCGATTGCTTGGGTGTCTTCCAAAAGATGACGCAACTGGAGGCGCAGGTCGCCTTCAAGATCTGGTCCAAGTTCTGTTGGCTGATGGGGCCAATGCTTTTAGGTCTTAAGAATATTAGAATAGCGGACAGAAGCTTTGGACGCGCCGTCCTGTCGAGGTATTCGCAGAAGCAGTGGCTGGTACATGAAGCGCTGCGGGATTACTTCGATCGTCAGGATAGCGAATTCAAGGGAACCGCAAGCCTCATAACGTAAGTACAATGTCGAATCTTAAAGTCCTTATGACTGGCTCAGAACTTCTCAGAGTATATTCCACGTTTATTCCTTCACTCTAATCTCTTTCTCTTTGGGTCTTTTTAGCTATAACTATCAGAAGTACTTAAAACTGCCTTATCATCATTTCTGTGCGGTGATCGAGGATAAGCCGGCGCCGCACAAGATCGACATACTCTTCAATTGCTTCTACTTTACGGATCTGCAGTGGATTGCGAATAAGGTGCATGCAACAGGACCGGCGCATCTGATGCATGATTTGCTCCAGGCAGAGTGGCTGGCTAGTTCCACGGAGGGTTCCACGGATTATGTTCATATCAATTTTCTAAAGCACTTTTTGGTGCGTTATCTCCACGAGCTGAGCTATGATGGGCAGCAGTTCTATACGCTTATGAAATATTATCTGAAAACGCGCATCAAGGAGTCCTCCACACTGAAGGATGATGAGAAAATACGCTCCTGGTGGGAGTATACCAATGAGCTAGAATTTGCCTTTCTTGAGATTCTCAATAATGATCTAGATGTCAATGATCAACCAGTTGAATCTAAACATGAATCATCGCCAATTATCAAGGGTTACGATGTACTCATGAATCTTCCACAATCGGGTTGCTATGTAGCATCAATGTCAACGGAACGTGCCGAGATTTGCATCTGGGATGTGAAGAATTGTTGTCGCATACGCGAATTACAGGGTATTCAACAGCCAACCGCCATGTGTCCAGTGGGTAACTATGAGGCAGCTGTGCTCTGTCGCCGCGAGATTCGAGTTATTAATTTGGATGAGGGAAAGTTTAAGGTAAGCTTTAAGAAAATATTTTCCAAAAATTATAAATAAAACACATATTGCTTAATAGATTTATTAATGCTTATTGTTCTTAAAATTGATTAGATTTTGTTTTAAAAATAATTATGGATTGTTCTAAAGATAGTGTAAAATTCTCCCTGTATTTTAGGTCACCTTAAAGGGCGTAATGAACCAGAAGATGCCCTACTTTGGTCTGCACGATCAGAATCATCTGGTTTGTCTCTCACGCAATCGCATGTATGTGAATCTCATGAATCTGGAGTCGGGTGATTGTGTGACCACGTTTAAGGCGGGCGAGGATCGGTTCCTCAACTCGCTGCTCGTCTCCGGCGATGGACGGTAAGTACTCCTAATTGTCTAACTATAACCTGACCTAAATTTTTTATCTTTCCTTTTATTTGTAGAATTCTCGTCTGCGGTGATGAAACTCAGAAACCCTTCCCGCTGCTCGTCTGGCATTTGTCGCAGCGCAAACTTCTGTACGATCTGCGTATACCCCATCATGATTTTGTTACCTCTTTCTCGGCCATCACACACGAGGGATCTTATGTGTGTGTTGTGGCTAAGGAACTAAATGAGCCGACGACGCCAAATTTCATTGTAGTCTATGATCTCCAGAGTGGTACTTTATTCAAGAAATGGAAGCCCTCTTGTAATACTGTTGCTCTGGCCATATCCCAGCTGAATGCTTGCGTCATTGCTGGTCTGGAGGATGCCAAAATCATGATGTGGGACTTGGTGACGGGAAACTGCAAATGTACCCTAGTTGGGCATAATGCTCCTGTTACATTCTTGAAACTAGATCCACTGGGCAAGGTGTTGCTCTCCTACGACAAGGAAGGACGCGATAGCGCCATTCGCATGTGGGAGCTGAGCTCAGGTGAGAGAAAACTATTTGTAACTTGAACTGTGAACCGGTTCTGAAAACAAACAGGCTTCTGAAGCAGACATCTCAAAGAATGTTACAAAAACTCTGCTTCCAAGTTCAAATATAGAATCATCATCTCAAGAGAATATCTAGCTAACATTTTAACAATTATTTACAGCCAAATCTCTAGCGGTTTACAAACCGCCAGCACAAATCAGCACCTGTGAGATATTGCCCAATGGAGCGTTTGTAGTGCTGGCTCTCAAGGATCGAAATGATCTGTTAACATTGGCCCTCAAGAACTATGGAGGCAGTGGAACTGGCGACGCTTTGGAGGATGATTGTGGCACGCTATATGGCAATCCGGATAACCAGCACAAAGTTTTCGACTTGAGTAATTAATGGAGGAATCAATTAACATTAGCTATCATTATTCAAATTATACAAAAAGAAAAAAAACATATACGAAAATTACACAAAAAAAAAAAAAACAAATTATAATTCTGAATTATATATATATAAATATCGCAAAACAAGAAATTCTCATGCATAATTCATTAGTTGTATGTAAAATTCTCTAAATCAAACACTTACCAGATGTACAAAAAGCTAAAAAACAAACCAAAAAATTACAAATTAAATGATTTCATTAAGTCAATCAGATATATTTATTGTTCTTGCTTTTTTATCTTTCCTCCTTAAGTGGTGGCAAATAGATACAGCAAATTCTTGGCGAATTGTATAATTTCCGTACCGCCCAGCTTGGAGGTGCCATAGATTCGATCCACGAAAGTAATCGGCACTTCGGCAATACTGTACTTATGCTGGCGAGCACGCACCAGCATTTCCATCTGGAATACATAACCCTTGGACACACAGCTGGCGATGCACTGTTCCAGCACTGGTTTCTTATACAGTCTAAAGGAACCAGTCAAATCGCTGGCATTGGGTCTAAGCAGCACCTGGGATAGAAAGTTGGCTCCACGTGAGATGAGTTTACGCTTAAAATCCCAACCATAGACACCGCCATCACCAGCGTAACGTGTTCCAGATACAATATCATAATCTCCCGATTCTTGCAGCTTAATAAACTCCGGTATAAATTTTGGCTGAAAATGTAAAAGAAAATATTAAAATTTCATGATTTTCTGTTGAATTTTATATTGTTCTGATATCTGAGAATCCTTATATTCTTGCCGAGAGTATCCTAGACATAATCTGCAGGAGTATTGGAATACTCAGTATGCTGTTAAGGCTGTTACCCTACTCAAGTTTGAAGTATCAAGACTATGTTCTTTCTCTGTAAAGTTAAATTACAGTCTGTTAAAATGAGGTCATGTTAAGTATTTAACAGAAAAATAGAAAAGGGAAACCTTTAGCTGAGACTTTGTTGTTATGTTTCTGTTTATTTTTGTTAATACGTTTTCTGAGACGAACCGATCTTTAATTACTTTTGGTACTTCTTATTGCTAACAGAGGTAGAGGGCAACCTCTGCTTAATTTTGTACCCAATTCTTTATTAGCTACACGTATGTTTATATGCTTACATGATGACTCAAGTCGGCATCGATGATAACGATAAAGTCGCCGGTCGCATGTTTGATACCGTGTATATAGGCTGTGCCTAGGCCCAGCTTGGCAGAGCGGGGACGTAATACAATTGTTTCCTCTCCATAAATCTGCTGCAAATCCTTAGCCACGTCGAGTGTGCCATCCGGACTACCGTCATCTATGACAATCACCTCGAAGTCATAGCCGCTGTTAATACAATGTTATTGTGAATTAATTAAATTAGTTGATTGGCAGCAGCTCAACTCACCTGGCTTTCATGTATTTCACAATTAGCCATATAATTATTGGTAAATTGTCCTTTTCATTGTATGTTGGCAGCAGAATGCTGTATTTATGACCATTTGTTGGCATCCTGTTTGTTGCTGCTTATAAAAACAAAAACAAAATTGTAACTCTTGGAATTGGTTCAACAGAACAAGTTCAAGTGAACCGAGTATAAAATTATAGTTCCAAAGGGGTCTCAAATATTTAAATAATTAAAGTTGAGTTTTAAGACAGACACCGATACAATCTTAATCTTATATTTTTAGAAATTTAATTATTATTTGTTAAATGTACTCTTGTCGTTTGTGCTTTAATAAAACATACGTCGAAGTGGAAACAAATAAATGAATATGGAACCATAATGAGCGCTATTCGTCAACAGCATACTAGAAGCATTTATCTTAGAGTGTTGATTAACATACAGCTGTTAGTTATCGATATTTCGATAGCGATTAACAAACCCATTGCAAGTAGCCTGCAACGGTGCAAAACGCATTTGAAGCGCTCGGAAAGCAGACCGCTGCTTACATTTTATTTCATTTATTTAGTTATTGCAATCAGTTGACGCTGCCAACGGCAACGAACTGTTCATTTTTTCTCGTAGTAAATTGATTTCTGTAAATGTGTGCGCGCGCGTAATTCCGTAGTGTCAATGGCCAAAAAAATACCATTTAATGTGGTATTCTCCTCAGGTAAACAAACACATTTCTTTCATTTATATTTATCTTTTAAGTCTTATATTAAATGTATGTATAGTTTTATTCGGTAAGCTTTAAATTTACAATATTTTTAGGGATTTTTTTGTTAGTTTCCGGTTTAGCTGGTTTAGCTCCATTGCGCGCCGTTTGATTGCACTTGAGAAATCGATAAAATACGCATACGCCTAGTATGACGCCTAATTAAATTGCGTTCATAAATGAATTAAATTTATATTACAAGGCAATGCAATTTTAATCATTTTAATTAAATAAAACAATTTTAATTGAAATTTAAAAATAAATGCATTAAGTCCTCTTCAAATATGCACATTAAGGGCTTGGTAAATGGGACGCTTCTGTGCCAAGCATAGAATGAGCATAAAATTTTAATTTTTGTTTATTTTTCATACATTTTTTATTAACAAAATATTTTAACAAAGTTATATTCTTCAGGTTATATACATAAAACAGGTTTGTCTGCTTTTCATTCAGGAATGAATTTCATTGCAAAAAAGTGTAGTCTACTTATGGGTTTGTCTAAGATATTCAACTTTTAGGCAATAAAAAAAAACCGGAAAGTAGGCTATAAGCATTGTTGTGAACAGTGCAATTCAAAGTAAAAAGAATTGAAAGAAGTTCTGAAATAAAATTACTTTTTACTATCCATTTTTCTCAAAAAGGTATTCTAATTTTTAAAAAATTAGGATTAACTGGGTTCTCAAAATTATGCTGTACGAAAAGTAGACTTTCCGAATTTCGTGTGGAGCTGTTTTCTAAACAAAAGCATGAATATATTTAAGGCATATAAGTTTAGCCTTTTAAATTAAAAATATTGCTTGAAAACGGCATTATACTCTCTTTTGTTCAGAGAAAAATTTTCGAATTTTTAATTGTGAGATATGTCTTCCCATTTCTATAAAAACTACTATATAAAAATGCCATAAATTAAATACTGTAATTTGATCATTAAGGCAAAGGTCTCCGCAGGCGCTTTTGTCATCACACATATAAAAAAACACATATATCATTTTAATATTGACAGATTGCCGCTTGTCATAATATGTCTGGCATGCGTCTGCATCTGAATATATATACATATATAGCGAAATATACATATATATATATATATCCTTACATACTTATCGTACATCCAATTAGAGATGCAGCCAGAGATTTTTTCTGGCAATGAGCCAAGCGCACCGAATTGAAGGTTTAAATTGCTTTCGCAGCGCTTTATAAAAGTTTTTGAGCTCTATTTTTATTATGCCCTTGCTAGGGGTATTATAAATTTGTCAAAAAGCACATAAAAAGGAAAGGTATATACATAGATAAATGTAAGTTATAAAATAAATGCTTCTTTTTACATCAAAAGTTTTCGAGGCCGCAAAAAATACGAATACAATTAAAATGGGGTTCGTTAAATTAACTAGAATATTGCATATATCACCGTACCAAATGTAATTTTCCATTTTCCGATGTTTCTCACATTTTCCCCGATTGTTTTCATGTTATAATAATAATAAATCCAATATGTCCCAATGTGTAGCCTCTAATATTGAACAACGTACTCGAAAATCCACAATTTATGTAGAGTTTTTCTGTTTTTCTCTCCTGTACTTGAGTTTGGTGAGCAGTGAACCCAATGGCCCAATAAGGGTTAGTACATAGACCAGCACAGTGGTTAACATCATTGCAGGAATGAATTCATTATCCACAAAACGGGTAAAGAATTTAGAATAGTAACCCAGGTAAATGGCGGTCATGCCTAACGTAAAGGTGAGCAGCCCAAAAAGATTATGACGGAAGCGCAGCTCAGAGGGTGGAAATTTTTTCAATACAAATTTGGGTTGAAAAAAGTTGGCCAATCCCCCAAGAATACTGGCAGCACAGCCAAAGGCGGCAGCCATACCTGCAAAAGTCCATAGAAATTAGTGCATCAATTTTCATTGAACTATAAAATTTATGCGAACGCCCACATACCAAATCGGCCATGCCAAGTATTAAAATGCACGTCCTTTTGCGAGAATTTACCCAGAGCACCCAGTAGAACCATGGATCCTCCTACCAGCTGTAGAACTCCATGGTAACGGGACTTATTCTTATGCGATATCCAACGGGTTAGCGGATTGACCTTGTAGTGTGACATCAGCGCCTGGGCAATTAGCACATGAAACTATAACAGCAAAAACAAAGGTGAAACGGTGACTATTACTAATCAGAAATATTTTTCAACTAGTTCGACTAGGATTATACCCTATTATCAGTTATATTCTCATAATAATGTGCTTATTCTTTCACTAAATTTTTAAAATGTCCGGATTTTCTTTTCTTATTCCAGTTTACAGGGTATTAAGGCTTTGAGACGATTAGTTTAAAGGTTGAAATCCCATAAAGAACACGTAGCTCGAATTAGGAAGATTACATGTGTCGACATACATATATAGATATAATCGGTCTAAAATTTATTGAATTAGAAAATTTCTATATTGAATATAGGAACAATCTACCCTTCTCGGTACAAAGTATGAAAAACTAAAACTATATTCTATGTTTATATAATAGATGGGAAGGAAGATAGCTAGATTTAATTGGAGTTGATAAGAGATAACAGTCAGTGAATATATTTTCACTTTTCTCATTTGTAATATACCCTTTTTCTTACTCATATATAGTGCAGGGTATATTAATTAAAAAGCTTTTCTCACTCTTATTCAGTAAAGGGTATGAGCAGTTCGCTAACAGTTCTGTTAACAGTGCTGTGATAAGATAAACAATGACGATGCAGATTAAACAAGCTTAATGACTTATTTATAGCGAAATATGTTCTGATATGTCGACAAGATAACAAGTTAGTCGTACATACCCCAATGCCCGTCATAAACATGTGCATCGCGGTATCCTGAAAGTCCAAGCTGCGCGCCAGAACGAAGAAGAAAGCAGCTACTAAAAAGATGAGCATATGATTTATGCTGTTCAATATACTCTGTATTTGCAGCCACGACGATGAAAGGGTAGATTCATTTTTCACCTGTGGCATCTTTAAGCTGCTAATATAATTTTTATAAAATAACGTAACAAACAATTTATTTAATTAGGAAGAATTCGCAGTGCTATTTCACAGGTCAAATAGGCGACTAAACTAAAACTGCGAGCGCAGCGCTTATAAAAGAGAATTTATTAGAGATAAGAGCGACGCGTAGAGTGACAGTCGCCGACACGTAATCGATATGTTTTTGTTAGTGTATGTGTGTGTCTTCTAATGTTTCTCTCTGTTTATTTTGTTATAGTGTTAAAATCTGTCGAATGTTAACGTTAACATTTGTTGTGTATGTTAAAAGCGAAAAGCGCAGTTCACTTCTGTTATGTTAAAAAGAACTACTTATATTTCTGCTCCAGAGCGAACTTTTTTATTTAAAAATCAAAACAACCCGGGCACTGCCGACCAAAACAACGCTCTGCTCTTAACATTTGTTTGCGGAACTAGTTTAATACTGAAACTTGTGTTTACCAACACTGCACGTTTGTTTATCCACCTGTAGGCTAATCTGTCGTGTTATTTTTTAGATGAGGACGCCGGCTTCCCGGCCAGCGAACTGAACACACATGGTCCCACTGTGCATGGCTGGCGGAGCGCCGCGGACAGTGGACTGGGCACACACGACATCATCTTACGTTTCCAGCAGCCGGCGAAAATCTATCGCATACAGCTGTTAGCCCACCAGTATCTTATTCGTGAGTTGGAATCGATATACATTCCTATCTAAGAGCTGTGGATATATCCATATCGATATTATCGATCTTTTACGTTGTATTTAAATCAGCAAAATATCGTAAAAATCGATCGAATATTTGACAGCTTTAATCGGTTTCTAGTAGGACTATGATTTCTAAATATATTTGCATTTTACAGCGGAAAAAGTGGAGCTATGGCTGCATTACTCGCCCAAGTCAATGCCCAGCACACCCTCCTCTCAGTATTTTGATTTCCTGGGCTTCGTAGCACTGGCGGACAATGCAAATACCAACTACAAATCCCGTGAGCTTCAGAGCGTCACAGTGAGTCCCAGGCGTGGAACTCATCTGAAGTTGCGCCTAATTGGAGCCCACTGTAATGAGTATAACAGAAATGGACAGATTTCGTTGATGGCGGTAAATGTGCTGGGAGAGGATTTGGAAGCGGTCGGCTTAAGCAATGGCGAGGAGCACGCAGGAGCAGGCGATGCGCCGCCCATAGACACAGCCACGGGTGAACTAGCCTTGGCCTCTATATGTGATGATCTACTGTTCTCAATGTATGTGGAGGAGTCCATTGTGCAGCATATACGTGAGCTAGAGCAGCGCAAGCTGCAGGCGGTCAGTTCGGAACGCTTTGAATATGCCCGCAAACTAAAGCTCTGCATGACAGCACTTCGTACAGCCGGTGAGCGCCTCGGCCGCTATGCGCTTGCAAAGCGGCAGGCGGTGCAAGAGGAGGATTTCAGTGCAGCTAAGCTGCGCAAGGAACAAATAGAAATGTATCGCTCGTGCGTGCTGAAACAGCTGCGCGTCCAACAACTTCTTGAGAACGAGGGCACACTCAGCCAAAACGATCAGAGCTGTGAGGTTTATGCCGGTGGCAAACCCAGTCTGCCCGCTGCGCCCAGTCTACAGGATGTGGCACATGCTCTGGCCGAGGCTGTAATTAATGTTAAACCAAGCAGCATTCAGGACGAGAAGACCCCAACGGACAGCGGCGGCACCACAGAAAATGTGGCGCCAATTGTCGCCTCGGCTGCTGCTTTGCATCTTCATGCCAAATCTCACGATGAACTGCCTCAATCACCGCGTTTGCCAATGGCATCGCGTCACAGTTCGCCAATGTCCAGCAGACAAGGATCGCTACGGCGTCGTAATAAAAGTGCTCCTCGCAATTCCTACGAGGATTACGAAGAGCGTGCTATTCCAACTTTAAGGCAGTAAGTCCAACACTTCCACAAAATTTGTTCCAGTCGCGTAGCTGATGTCGTTGTGGTTGTTGTGGTTACTAATAACTATAAATTTGCATGACAGCATGAAATTTGACAGATTACACGATCGTTAAGAATAATACCATGATCACAACACCCTAGAAAAATCGATAGCTGTAGACTTGCAATTTTTAAATATCCTTGCAGAAGGTATAAGCATAGCCTAGAGATACCCTATAAATTATATACATATAATTATTTAGTGTACGTTTGTCTGTTGCCTTAGAACTGGCAGGATCAGAGCATTATATAGGCTCTCCACTTTAATAGGTTTCTTAGAAATAACCAGTCAAAAGTTCAGTTCCAATTTAATTGGAAAAAGATCTGCAAGGGTATTAAATCTTCGGCACTCCGAAGATAGCTGTTCTTTTAGTTTTTTGAAACACTAACAGTAATCGTTGTCGATGTTTTTGATGCTTTTTTTTTGTTGTTTATTCCCGTAAACGTTGTCATTCCGTTACACAAACTGTTTAGCTCAAATACTAATGAATTTTTAAGGGAGTGCCAGGGCAACGCACTGCTCGAAGCGGATCCAAATCGCAGTCGCTCGCGTCTCAATGATCGCGAGCGTCGCCAGGCAGCGCTACCCATACTGGTCTTTGGCAGTGAACTGGTAAGTCTTCATTTACAGCCTTTGTCCACTTCTTTAGGAATGCTCTAAAATTTCGGTGATCTTTAAACTTAACAGTGCATCAACTTAAGATCTGATCACTCGTAAGGCACCTCCCTAAAGAAGTGAACAATAGACATTCGAAAAAATACATAATTCATTTTCATTTATAATCTTTGCAGGTTGAGCAGTTCTACTCGCGTCAATTTCAGGATCGCGAGGATGGCCTCATACGTCTACGAAACTTTCTGAAGGAGCAGGAATTGGAGGAAACAGTGGAAAACAATGAACTGGCGGCCAGTCCTAATAAGGTGGCACGTAGCGCCGCTTTGCTGCTGCATCGTGCCGTGCGAGACGCCGTTTACTCTGTATTTAATCAGGCCACCGAAACTGTACGCGTGCTGTTCCTAGAATATGTGCCCGGAAGAGTCTCAGCCAGCGAGGTGGCCCGTTGCGTGGATCGGCTATTGCCAGAGCTATTGGCTAAATCAGGTGATCCGTCGGCCAGGCTGCATACGCTGGCTCAACACACAATACTCAGCATAGCCGCCTGTCCTCAGGTGGCGGAACAGCATCTGGTAGCGCCCGCACTTTCGAGAAGCGTGGGCTCTGGCACACATCAGCGCTTAGCCATGAGTCGGCTGCAAATGCTGGAGCAACTAGTGCATACACAAGGCATTAGCACAGATAAGCATAGCGGTTTAACCTGTCGTGCTCTGTCCGATTGCGGCTGCTCTGGTATACATCATCCGGCAGAGCCGGTACGCAAGGTGGCCGAAAGAATACTCCTGCTTGTCTATAAGGTGAATCCACGTCTTGTGCGTAAACAGCTTCCACCTGATGATGATATCACACGTCGCAATCTGCTGTATCGACAGCTCTTCACTGAATTCGATAAACTGGACCTGGAACGTAAGCAGGAGCTACTGGAGGCCAATAAATATGCTGGAACGCACAATACCGGCCATGAGACGGATTTCCTGCAGCCCACAACAAGCACAGATGCTTCGCGTCTTTTGAAAACCAAGACTGCAACCGATAATGGCTATGTCAGCTGCAATGGCAAGCAGCAATACAATGAGCAACTGAAGCGTTCCATGTTATCCGCTTCCAACTCACGCAAAGGCTCCGTCTCCAACTCTGAGTCCACCGAGGAGTCAATGCCCAAAATGTAAGCATTCGCTTCATACTACTCCATATTATTCTCTGACTTTATTTAGTAATTTATTATCTTTAGAAGTTGTCCATTCTGCGGCTGGTGCTGCACAGGCAATGATGCTAGTCAATTGGATCGTCATTATTGGAAGAGCTGTCCATTTCTCACTAAGTGCCCACAGTGCAGTCAAGTGCTAGAGGTAGCCGCACTCAATTACCATTTGACGAGTGAGTTTCCTGCTTAAAACAAATCTCTATAAGCTAAACTTAATTTTATATAAACTTCTTTATTTTACCATAGCGGAATGCGATGCCAAGGATAATTATGTGGTCTGTACTCGTTGCACAGAGTCGGTACACAAGCAACTCTACGAACTGCATCAAATGGAGGATTTTTGTCGTGGTATAGCTATTTATTCATAACTAATTTTGTATATTTACTAATTGCTTATCAATAATTTCTAAAAGCAGAACTTAAAACGGGCGCTGCTCGTTGTCCTTTATGTCATGATGACGTACATTTGCCCTTAGATGGCGGTTGGAAACTGCATCTGTTGAGCGCTGGCGGATGTCCAGGGAATATACGTAAAAGGAATTTAAAGAAATCAAACTAAAATACCTTAGAAGACAACTTAAAGACACAAATAATCGTATTAAATATCGTAATAATAATCGTCAGACTAGAATAATTTAAATCAATTTATGTTAAACACACACAACATTCCTTTTAGACACATTTTGTTATGAGACTTGGTTAATGCAATAATCATTATTTAAATATTCTATTTTTGTTAAACTTTATACGAGTATATATGTTTTGTACGCAATGTGATTTGTTAACTATATAAAAACACGAATTTCGAAACGTCCTACAACAATAAAGCCCATCCAAAATACATTCTCAATTGAAATTTAAATTTTGAATTGCCGCCGAATGTCTACCAAAGGCAAAGACAAGGTGACGAAGCTATTAGTTCCGACTCCACCGAAAACTGATAAACTCTGCATTACTGAAAATGACAATAATATTGAATAGAAAAGGATGTATGCTGTACGTAGCGTGGGGGAAGGCGTTTATACGCTGAAGTAAATAATTTCAATTTAAATAACCGCTAATTATTCGATATATTCGAGCTCCAGTATTGTAAAACACTACTATTACCCATAGAAAATTTGTCTCTGTCTTTTAAACACAAATTTAAACAGTGCCCAAATAATCGATAAGTCAATTTCTGTGTTGTAGAGCACTGACATTGTTTCACAAGGTGGCAACTTTAAATTAATATATTAATTGGCTTTTCAAACACAGACATCATTTAATAATAGCTCACAGCTAACAGTGGGCAACTAATATAAATTAATGTGATAGAGTATAAAATTATAAATAGAAAAAAAACAAGATACAAAAAAAATAAATAAATATGTGATAAGCTGTGTTGTAAAACAACCCCCATAAGCCAGCTGTAGCGTCTATATGTAGATGCGTGTGTGTGTGTGTAGTGTGCGTCAGTATTTAGATGCGTGCGTGAAGAGAGGAATAAAAAAAAGGGCAAACAGCCGGCAAAAGTAATTATTAATGGATTAAAATCCGGCGCGCTGTTAATAATAAATAGCCGTAGAAAGTCAGTTGAAAGTGTTTTCAATGCAAATATTTTTATTGTTAATTGACAATTAATGTAAAAGGCTGCAGTCAATTGAAAAGCAACAACAAAAACAACAAAAGCGACGCGTTGTTCGGCTTTGAGTGTTTTTCCCCCGCTTAAATTATCTTTTATATATAAATGTGTATATAAACATATAAATATTTATATGAATGTGTTTGTGTCAGTGTATATGAGAAGCTGCAGATTAATCAAAGGGAAAACACGTGCTTTGTTTACATAGAATTTCTATCATAATGCAACGTGTACGGCGTCTGCTTGACTATAAATACCTGACGAGGGAACAAATCAATGGCTTTGACAATTACAAGGTAAAGTTGTTTATAATACTCTAGGGTATCCGTCAGTCTATCAGAATCAATAATGTAATTGAATTTCTTATTAATGTATTTTGCAGTACAGCGCCATAGACACCTCACCCCTCAGCCAATATGTCATGCATCCGTTCTGGGATTGGCTGGTCAAGGTGAGTGTCCGTTATAACTCATTCAAATGCTCGACTAGCTAATACTCTGTAAAGCAGAGTAGTGACTGCTAAACCTATCGATAGTAATTAGTGTTATTTATTAATTAAAGATATAATTTGGATTATGAATCAAGAAGGAGAAAACTCTACAAACAGCTTTATTCAAAAACATGATTTAAAGGAAGTTGCAAAATATAATTTTCGAAATATTAATTAATATTGTAGTTTAAAGAAAGACATTGTTATCATAATTTTGATTAATTAAAAGGAATTTTTAACCAAAACAAAAATGATATATTTGAATTATAAAACGTTATACATTCTTTTTATTCGAAATATTGAAATCTATTAAAATCAATTAACTGTTATGCAATATATACTACTTTTAGTTATAACTTAATATACCTTCTAAAACAATATACCTTACTGAGAATTTTTAATAATTAAAGGGTATACTAAGAAAATCAATAATTATAATTTGCATGCAGTTCTTCCCGCGTTGGCTGGCGCCCAATTTGATGACATTCCTTGGATTCCTGTTTGGTGCCATGAATCTAGTGTTGCTTTCCTATTATGATTGGAATTTTGACGCTAGTTCAGGGGAGGATGATACCACGCCAATTCCTAGATGGGTTTGGCTATGCACAGCAATCAATATATTTGTGGCATATACCCTCGATGGCATTGACGGCAAGCAGGCAAGACGCATTGGCCTGTCCGGTCCCTTGGGTGAACTATTCGATCATGGTCTGGACTCGTACACGGCTATGCTGATCCCCACGTGTCTGTATAGTATATTTGGACGCAGTCGCGTGTATTCAGTGCGGCCTATGCGCATGTATTACGTCTGCCAAACGGTCTACTTTAATTTCTTCGTCTCCCATTGGGAGAAATATAATACGGGTATATTATATTTACCCTGGGGTTATGATCTCAGCATGTGGGGCAGCACAGCCATGTACCTGATCACCTGGTGGATGGGTTTCGAGCGCTGGAAGTTCGAGCTCCCTTTGGGCTCCTATGGTACCCTGCCGCTCGGGAATGTTATGGAAGCTGTGCTACATATCAGCGCAATGGCTAATCTACCTCTAGTAGTTATCAACGTCTACAAGTGAGTCCACACAATTCTATAAGTAGCACTACGAGTATAACATTGTCGATATATTGATAACACTATCGATAATATCGATGGTAATTTCGATTAAGTTGATTGGTTATTTTACTGACACTATCGTGGATTCCACTATCGTTGTCGAACTAAAAATCAATATTATCGATGTGAAAGTATTACATTTTCAAATCGATAAAAAAAAAATGAAGCAACACACAATTTTATATATTCTTGAAATTTGCAGTTCATATGTGCAACGCACTGGACGTCTTTTATCACTCAAGGAAGCAGTGCGCCCCATGTGGCCTTTTGTAACTTATTTTGTAATACTCTTGGCCTGGCCCTATTTATCGCCAAATGATATTATGGAAAGAGATCCTCGTGCGATGTTCATGCTTAGTGGCACCATTTTCTCCAATGTCAGCGTAAGTTTTCATTCTTTAAATAATTCCTTATAGCTTAAACTCAGTTTTGTTTATGTGTGGGATATTTTTTATTATCATCCACGCGACACGTTAAAAGCATGTCGTGCGTCATCGACGATCTACCCAACCCATTTTTTACTATCAAATTGTTATCGGTAATGTCCGATGAATCATTTTAGATATGGGCTTACGATTGCTAAGAACACTAGCAAGAAAGTAGGGCTAAGGTCGGCATGCCCCACTTTTTAAATTCCCTTTTTTTTTAACAAGTCTATACAAAAAAATAAGAAATAAATTATAACAAAAAAAAATATAGTAATTCCTTACCATGAAAATAATATAATATAATATTAAACACTCCAGCCTTTTTAAATAAATGATAGTAACCTGTACAAAGGGTATAAGGCCGGCACAAGTTACGGGTAATATAGATTACGCTTTAGGAAAAATTATAAAACTTGAAAATCCGAAAACAAATATATAAACAATGATTGTTCCAATTCGATATAGCAACTGTAATCAATTGAGTGTTTTTTATTTAAAATAGGTCTATTTAAAATAATTATTTATATTATAGTTTAAATAACATTGAGAATCAATTGATTACATCGCCCACATTAAACTGATTGTAAGCTATTATCAAAGTAAATTCCAAGTAAAATTGTTATCAGTCTTATAAAAAATTGGGCGGATCAGTCTATGAAAATGAGTGCTTTGGAAATAATCTTCAACAATTCGATTAGGTTTTATTTTTTTTTTTTTTGTCAGAAATTACCCTATTCCAAAGTTTCCGATTTGGGTTATGTAGATGTATATATAACATTTGTATTTAACCGATTGTAGTATATACAAAATGTACAGTATACGAACTTAATAGCCGTTACTGAAATGAACATTTTGGTTTAAATGAAACTGTGAATGTTTTGCTATAAAAACGTTAATGTCATATTGAGGTTATCTGAGATCGGCGGGTTCACTCAAACGTGCGACCACACGTACATAAAATGGCTATTAGCTATGGATATTATGGGGTCGCTGACGTTATATTACAATATTTGATTTGTTTTTTTAAAGTGGAATACGGAATATTATTTTAACGACTTTTTCAAACTGAAAAATACGATGTAGGTTTAAGAAATTTACACTCGTTTCTTTTTAAGAAACTTTGATAAACCCTACATAGAAATACTTGTCAAATTTCAGAATTCTTATCAGTTATTAGCATTAAAACTTGTGAAATACTTTAGATCTTTTCGACTGAGAATTCAAAACTAGAATACAGGAAAAAGGGTAAATTCAAACACGATGCCACCATTCTGTTGCGGAGGTCGCCGCTGTGCCGCAGATATTATGCGTCGTATGGAGGGTGATCCGGATAATGACAATGATGATAATGGCCGTAATGCAGCTTCGATTACAGTCACTGAGGCTGAGACTCCTTTGACCCTTAAATTCTATGCACGTCACGACAGGAAGTATTTCGACTGCACAGATGAACAGATCCAGCGTATGCGTAAGAAATTTGAGAAATCGACGGTCAAAGAAGAAGACAGCACTTCCCAAACAGGGGAAGAGGCAAAGAAAACAGGATATGTGCCCAAGCATGCTACAGCACAGCCCATGACTGAAAATCAGATTTATGGATGGTATCAGCACCGTGCCTATCGCTATTTGAAAAAGGATCGCGGCATTTTCGTCTTTCCTCGCGAGGGAGATCCATTGATCAAGCTTATTCTGGCTTCCAAGTGGATCCGTTAACAACGGTTGGAAAAAAGATGTTACGTTTATTTACTTTAAGCTTTAACATCAATAATTTACTTCTCTTTGGAACAAGTACAAGCAATTAAAAAAGAAACCCTTTTGGCACCGATCTCCAAGTATACAATGAAAAACTGAAGGAATTCATACGAAGAATGCTAAAAAAAATATATATATGCTATATACAAATGAATATAAAGAAAAATTTGAATAAAAACAAGTGTTGAATAACCCCAAAATAATCTTCTTTAAAACTAAGTAAAGAATAGCTGGAATAGCACATTTTCGAAATCCGCTTAGAAAAGAGTTCCATTATTGGGATAGAAATAGGACAACAAATATGCCACTCGTGGAATTGCCTATAAAATAGTTGATAAAGCGAAATAGTTAAGGTTTCCAATTTAAATCTGCTCCAAAAAGTATGCCATATAAATTTTTGTGGAAGTAAGAACTCGGCTGAGGTCCACACTTGGCTTTAAATTGAATTCTATAATAATAATATGTTTCTATATATATTTTCCAGTGTCGCTTGATCGTTTCACAAATGTCGACGACCCGCTGCGAGACCTGGCACTGGCAGACGCCGATGTTTGTTATGTCCATGCTCCTCAGCCTGTGGCTACCCGTGCTGGAACGTCCGCTGCTGTATTCGCTGCTCATTGTAACCACTTTGACCCATTGGCATTATGGCGCCTGCGTTGTGGATCAGATGTGCGACCATTTTAATCGTGTTTGCTTCACGGTGCATAAAAGGATTCCGGATGAGGAGAAGAAGAAACTGAAGCAGGATGCAGAGCAAAAGAATTCAGAGATAACTGCTCTCAAAAAGGATTAAGCTATGGGATTTAGTTAGTGCTTAGCTCTTGGGCGTGTTTGTTCAGCTTGGAGGAGGCTTTTTTTTTTTGTATAGTCAAACAATTTTGTGAGATGTGAGATTATCTATATATTTAAATATATGCGGATATTTGTTCTAGTTAGCGCTTCTTCAACCAAATGCTCAGGTAGCAAGGACCAATATAATCCTTGAGTAACACTAGACGGACGTTGTTTCTCTGTTAGAATACACACTTTCCAAAGAATATTCTCAAATTGATTTGTAGAGAACGAAAAACTCGCTTAAAATACAGTATTCACTCTTCTAATCGAATCTGTTATCGATAACATGCTCCATGACAATGAAAAAAGCCTAAGAAAAAGAAAACTATCTACCATCCAGTTAATTACCATTTTATTTCCTCTATTAACCAACATACATCACTACATTCGAAATTCGGCTTATATTTAAATTGTATTTTCTAGTTTATATAAATTCTGTTTAAGACTTGACTAACCCCAAAAACGACGCTAGCTTCCTCTTTACCCTATAATAATTACTACTAACTTTATTAAAATTAGGCGTATTTCAATGTCAGTGTTTTACATATATATTTATATATACATACATATAATTATTAATGTGTCTTTCGTGTAGTTCTTTCAATTTTAAGCATAATATTATACTTTTAACAGTGCTTAATTTATTTGTATTATTTCGTTTCGTCCAAAATTAAATATTGTTCAAATTTCAAGCAGAAGATTTGTAATCGCATGACACATTTAACTATAATAACCGCCAAGACCTCTAATTATTTAAATGCATACTATGTTATTATTTGATTTTAAAGCAACACACATCTACATCTATTAGTTAATTATTATATCTTATGCGCTTAATTATAACAATAATAATATACAAAAAATGTAAATGTCGCTTCCCCATCCTTAAAAATATTGTGTGAAATAAAAGGAATAAATTATATTTTAGAAAACGCAAATTACAGCTGAAAGTGTTTCTTTTTTTTTAATGTTTTAAAGTCAGAAGCCCCCCCGAGAACCATTTTTTATCTCCTTTACAGATCGGACGAACAGTAAACAAATTAACAACAAATTTAAGACAATTTAAAAGCGGTCAGGTGACAAGAATTTGTTTATACATACTAAACCATTTAGTCGTAGTTCTAATTGGTAAGTTTACTTCATCACAAGGTTATCGACTAAAAGATACCCTGGCAGAAAGAAATTATGAAAATCATTTCTAGGAGTAGTATCAGATTATATGATTATATACTAGAATTTTCGTTAGTTTGATTAATTCTCTAATTATTAGGTTTTAAATAGGAACAACAGTTCGAAAACGAGAAAATTTGGTAGTGATTTATAAAGATATATTCTCACCTCATAGTATAATTATTTATCTGTATTAGGAAAAAATCAAATATTACAAAATGTGTTCAATCTCGGCCACAGGAAAAGTCTATGAAACTTTATGTTTATTATAAAATTAAAAAAATATAAAAACCTATTTTTATGAACGACGTCATTTTTTTGAAAGTCGGAAGAAATAAATATAACACACAAAAAAAAAATCAATTTATGAAAATGGCTGTATTAATTTTCATATTTAGCACGACTAAGTAAATTGAACTTAAATTTGTATAATTTTGTTGGTTGAAGAACTCAAGTGTTTGACTTCACCTTCTAAACGATATTTTCTAGTATCTCGTATTAGTATTTGTTATGACATTCAACAAGTATTATTATATTATTAATGCATACATATTCCGTATGTATAGCACCTAATAGAGCCCCCACGACTGGCATCAGGTTAATAAAAAAAAAAAAAGAAAATAAATAATAATAAAAAGCTGTCAAGTATCCAGCGATCAATTTGAGTACGTGCTCGAGCGATTAGCTGGACATACGATAGAAAACGCTTCCTCATTGCCTAATTGGTGTGAAAATCTAATTCACGTACCACTGTGCGAGTGATGAGAACTTAAAAGCAGCGCACCGCCTCACCCTCCCCCTACCACCCTCACCGACTAACGGACGAAGAAATGACAATAACAGAGAAGTAAGCGCTACGCAGCAGCAGTAGCAGAGCAGCGCAGCGGCGACGACTTCGCGACGTCGACGCAAGTCACGCAAACGAAATGGGCACGACACAAATACAAAAAAAAAAGAATAAATAAAAAAAATAGCAAGAACAACTACAGTGTCATCAAACCAGAATGCGAATCAGAGTTGTTAACAGTGCTGACAATTAAGCGTTTTTCCGGTTAGTTCTCACCTCTTTGACCTGGTCCAAAAATAGATGTGAATTGTGGTTTAATCTGCAAAAGCTATGCATATTCTTAGACTTACATTGTGCGAACACCTAGCAAAGATAGAAATAAACCTTAATAAACTCATCCCTTTTATTTATAATATTAACGTTTAAAATAAGTCAGCGTTAACTGCGAAAAAGTCTGAACTTGCCAACACTGTCTGAGAATCAATTGCAGAAGAAGAAAGCAACAAAGGCAGCGACGCGTCGCAGCGGCGCTGCTGCTGCAGGAATATGAAAGTGGCGCATGCGCCGACGTCAACGTTAAAGCTCGCGATGCGCAGAACGAATCAGTTGCGAAGCAGAAGCGCCAGCGTTAAGAACGTAGCGTCTGCTTAATTTAATATTTATATTTGATAGCTGATTTTTGATTGGAAAATAAAATTAGAGATGCTGCTGCAGACTTTCACGCTGCTACTTTTAAGCTCAACAACGCTAACATTGGACACCACAACAACAACAAGAACAACAGAGGCAATAACAGCAGCAAGTACAGGTGGCATTAAGGAAGAGCATTTTCCGGCTGTGGCACCCGAAGTAGCATTGATAGAAACTCATCCGGGTTTGCTGCCGCCCTCGCTGGAGACTGGATCAGAGGATGGACTGCGACGTCGTTTAATTAGTTATGATCAACGCCAGGAAGGACAGTATAATATACGTGCCGATCTGGAGAACTTTATGATTGTATTAATCCCACCCGGACCACAGGAGGGACTTAGTTTGCTGGATTTGCTAACCAGTCCTTCGCTGCGTGGTGCCAGCAAAAGCAGCAGCAATAAACGCAAGCATCCGCATGCGTCAGCATTCAAATCCTTCTTTCAACGCCAGCAGCAGCAGCAACATCAGCAGCAGCTGCAGTTGCAGCCCCAGCCAAATGTGGGAGGGTCACTGCCAGAATTTTTGGAGGGACGCACACCTTATCATGTGGACATTTCTGCTTCGGCCAACGAAGAGCAGCAGCAGCAGCCGCGCCTGCATCGCCAACAGGTGGATGTGCTGCCGCCCCAGTTAATACCACAACTGATTAAACCGTATCATCTGGAAGCTGAACCGGAACTAATACAGGCACTACCACCCAGCAGCAGCAGCAGCGGAAACAGCGGCAGCGGCTCCAACTTTAATCCTTTGGCCTCTCAATATTATCGCAATTCTCGTGCACTGCGAGGCGAAAGCTTTCTGGAAACCAATCGTCTAGGTCCAGACCCCGCTTCCTCCTCCGTGGGTTCTTCCGCTCGCTCCATCAGTGTGCCTCTGTATCGTGGCCAAGGGAATACTCTCTATCCGCCCATTGATGTGCCTGCCTACATGGTGAATGAGGCGCAGCCACGCCTTTGGCAGCTGGATGATGAACCGACACCCATACAACCTAAGCATTTGGTCGAAACGGATATGTTGAGTTTTGAGCTGCTGGGCGATGCCTTAGCCGATTCGAAGGTTCTGCTCCGCGATGGCCTGGCACGCTGTGCGCCCGGACAGCGTCGCGACAGCTATGGCGCATGTCGCCAGGTCGAGGGCTACTGAGACTGACTCCTTATCCAGACTTAATTAAGCTTAATTAAAGCTCATATATACTATTTTAAAATTTAGTTTAAACTCATACAAAATGCTATACAAAAATAGTTCTAATTTTAAGTTTAAAAATCTCAATAAACACAATTTTAAATTCAAATTCAAATTACGCGCCCAACTTGTTAATCAGTGTTGCACAGTTACCAGTTATGTTCATTGTGGCATAACATTAGTCAAAAATAACGGAAGCCACCGTTACTTTGAATGATCTTCTGAAGGATAAACTCTAACTGACTTCAATAGCATAAAAAAAAGTAATAATAAAAACAAAAAAAAAAAAAACAAAAAATACAGCAATTGCACCGACTAAGGCCAGCACCATAATTTGCCACACAGCAGCAGCAATTTTCAATTGAAAACCAGTTTTCATTAAACGCACACACGAAAAAAAGTCAAGAAAGAACTGCTAAAGTTTTTGGAATGCCGAAGACTTAAATACCCTTCTTTTGGTACTGATATTTGAAGCAAGAAAATTGCTGAACTTCCGTAAAATTTTTTTTGTATATGCAGATATTGATTTATTATTATTGGGTTAATGAATCTTGGTTTTGGAGTGAAAATAAGCTCTTAAAATGAAACGAAATGTCAAGGAACACCTTTGTAATTGATAAAAATAAATTAATAATAATAATTAAAAAACTAATAGTATATAGTATAAATAAGATTTTAAATACATCTCTCTACCAACCTGGCTCTCACAACTTTTGTAAAATCTCTACAACTCTCTAGAAGGGTATTAAAAAAGAAAGGAAAAAAGAATACTTAAAATGCAGTATCAAGTTTCAGATGGCTGCAGCAACCTCCTGTGGGAATTGGCTAGAGTAGGCGCATTCTAAGGTGATCTCTGGCTTTGGTCATTGAACCTGACCATCACCCGAACACCTGAATACACTCAAACACTCAAAACACACTCACTGGAAACGCCGTTAACACTTACAATAAATAAAACCAAGTGAATGGGGAAGGGAATTTCGAATACGAGTATTTATTTACAAGCTAAACAATTAGAACGCTTCACAATGATATTTTTTTTTACGTTTTTTCTCATCGCCCAACCTAAATTTGGGTTATTGGGTTAGGTTTAGTTTACACAACGATTTTAGCACTTAACGAGGAAGTAGGTTAATCAATTTCTGGACCATTTTCTTATGAGTTTTATTTATATGTTTTAATGCTTTAAAGAGAATATTTTCATTCAAATACTTTAAAGTTTCTGGTGGGATTCGGATCTTTAAAAAATCACCTGTTGCTCTTTGGGTTTGATTATTTTTTAAAGAGCAGGACTGGCTTACATTAGAATAAAGTTAAAAAATTTTGAATAATTGCATCTACTGCCATTAAAAGGAGGAAGCATTAGAATTTCGCATTCTCGTAGTTAAAGTGCATTGAGTTGTTCGAGTTGCGGTCAAAATGCCAGATCCAATGAAGGTTCTCACATTCCCCCATCACAATGCGGAAGTCTCTGGTCTTTGGTCTCTGTTCTCTGGTCTTTGGGCCATTGAACTGAGTTGGGGATCGGGTTTTTTTTACTTATTATTCTTTTATTTTATTTTGTTAGCCAAGTCCAGAAAAGGCTCAGCTGGTTTTCAGGTCCAGAGCTCTGGCTCATTCATTGCCTGCTTGCAGAAGGCAACGGTTCTAAGGTGCAAGCAAAACGCATCCGACAGAAAAATAAAATTAGAAATGTGCAAATTTACCAATCGCCTTTTCGTTTTGGCCCTGCTCCAATGTGTTTTTACCTCATCAATGGCGAAGCCAGCCAAGATGCGGAGCAGCGTCAGTGATTTGTTGGAACAGCTCTATAATGATTATGGAGACTATGGCTATCAGGTGGAGGAGGTGCACTACGACCAAAGGCAGAAGGGCGAAGAGAATCTAAAATTGCGTCTAGATGGCTTTGTAATTGGTTTGCCAGCACGCGATGATATCTCCTGGATGGATCTGCTTGCCGAAGAGTATCTGTGTAAGTTCGGAATAATTTTAGAATAAGTCGGGGACTTCTGAGAATTGCGATCGTTAAAAGAGCCGTTTTACAAAATGGAAATTAATTTTAAATTAATGCAATATGAGTTATTTAATCCTTTACTCTTCATTTGCATTTAGCTAATACACTGCCCAAAAAACAGCTAACGCCCGAGCAGGGACAAATTTATCAAGCTTTGGCTGAGAACAACGTGACGGATACGGCAACAACACAAATAATAAGCATACCAGCGCCCAAAAAGGATATTGAGAGCCGACAACACGCCCAGGACGAAGGACCAGCCTCAGCTCGGTATATATATAATGAATACAAAATATTTAATTAATTACGTTGCACAATATATTTTATTATTTTTTTTAGTACAAAGCCGCATATGCTGCAGCTGCTCCAAATGCTAAGACGCTCGCATGCCTAAATAAATATTTAAAATAAAAAAAATATTTATTATTAAATATAAGACTTGTATACGCTTGAGAAATAAACACTTTTATAAAAAATTTTATTTCAGTAACGCACGAGAAATTAAGAATTTTCCTTGTTTATTTTGAGCAATAATAATAAACAGATCTAACAGTCTTTGCTTTATTTTTAAAATATTGAAAAATCAATGTGACCAGCACATACAACTTTTGCAATTACCCAGCACCTTTTTGGGTATATCGATATCAAATATCGATAAGTGTGTTTATTTGAGACCAGCTTTGGCATTACATTTAGTTTTTGTTTTCAAACGCACAGTTGACAAATAGGTTCCAAACGTGATTTGCAATATTTTTGCCGTGCAGTCAAAGAATATTCAAGAACCTTCGTGTCCAGCCGAATAACACGTCGGCCTACAAACCCGAAAGCAGTATAAAAGCCGAAGCTGCAGCCATTGCTGTTGTCAATATATCACAGAAGCAAAGAACGAGTGCGACGCAATAGACGACAGAAAGAGGAATTTGTGTTTAAATTTTTGAAAAAAATAATTAATAATACCAAATAAAAAAATGCCTGAGCAATTGATGAAAATAACCTACCACAATGCAGGTGGTGCAACTAAAAAGCTGAATGCTTATTTACGTATGCCTTCAAAGGTATTTTCCATACTACGACGCGAAATTGAGATTTATCTATTCAAGGAGCGACAGCTGACCCAGTCCGAATTCAGGACATTTTGGATTGGTAAGTTGAAAAAGTTATGAAATAATGATATAATTACTCTTTAACTAACTGGCGAAGTACAAAACAAAAATAAACAACAATTGTGTGTTGGTAAATACGCAACTACATGCACGCAAACATATTTGTATTAGTGTGTGTGGGTCTGTTTACAATTGCGAGTTGTGCGAACAGATGATGCAAATATGAAAAATGCAGCAGCTCCGAAGTGCAACTTTCATGCACTGAAGTTCGCCTGGGTTTATTTTCATAGCAAAACTACTGTGTGTGTATAACAAACGTATATATAAATGAATGTACGTATGTATACACAATTGCATATATGTATGATGTATGTGGTGTGATTCACTTTCAGTATCAGTATCTAAAGAATTGATAGCAAAAAAGAATGGCCAAAAAGAAAATCCACCAAAAATTGATGATTCACTAGTGTAGTTGCTATTAATTATATCAAGTGCATATTTTTGTATGTACATAGACTAAACTTACATATATATATACACATGCATATATGTATATTTGTATGTACACACTATTCTTGCATTCATTTTCTATGAAATTTCATCATGTCTTCTGTCTCGCTCCAACCAGTTGGTATTTTTTTTTTCGCACTGCTAAATACCAACACAAACTGTTGCACTATACCAAAATTTAAATTTATTTGAAGATATTCAAAAGAATGTGAAATTCGGAAAGTATATAAAGTCTAGAAATTTTGCGGTATTACTCAAATTATAATTATATAGAATAAAATACATAGATTAAATATGTGGATTTCATAAGTATTTTAGGCTATTAAAACGATGCCAATATTTGGGCTTAACAAATTGCAGAACCAACTTTTAAAACAGACTGCAAACTGGGAATGAGACTAAAACATTTGAGAGCTGTACTTTGGTCAACAAATAAAATATGCAAATGTATTCTTTTGTACTCAGACCGAACATTCTGAATATATTCTGTTAAAAATAAAGCTAAAGTCATACAAAAAAAAAAAACAAAACTATAACATAAGAACTAATCATCGCACAATGATTAGCACAATTTAAAATAAATATCAACCGTCGATTTCACAATTGAGCAATAAATATATGTTATATGACGTATAAATTTCAATTAATTAACATTATTAAATAATTTTTTTGTATATTTTATATTATATCTATACTATCCATAGTTTTAATAGAAAATTGGAGCAAGCCAGTATCGTTAACAAAAAAAATTACACTTTATATTATAAGATTTAAATATTTTTTTATTATTTGTTTAAATCTATATGTATTTGATTTTGTATACCCTTCTAAGTATGATTTAATTTTATGATTTCGTTATTTTTCTTAATATATAGACGCCGATTTAGATGAAATCGATATTGTCAATCAGGATGACTATGACATTTTTATGGCTAAGAGTGGCGAGAATATGCACATGCAGATCGCTGCTTTGACGGATGTCAAAAAGGAGGAGGGTCCAGCTGCTCCTCAAGCTGAGGATGATCCTACCAATTTCATTATACATGATTTGGTTGAATGCGACTCGTGCGGCGTGTCGCCAATTATTGGTTTCCGCTATAAATGCGTGCAGTGTCCCAATTATGATCTTTGCCAGAAGTGTGAGTCTGCACACAAGCATCAGGAGCATTTGATGGTACGCATGCCCACTAATAATGGACCGAATGTTATTGATGCCTGGCTAAGTGGTCCGGGTAACGGCTCCCATCATCATCGCCGTTCAAGCCGTCGCTTCCGGGCTCAATGCCCGTTTGCAGAAGTTGCTGTCGCAGCAGCTGCTGCTGATGGACCTGCACCGACTGCGCCCGCTGGCGCTGCTGCTGCTGGAGAAACGCACAAGGAGAGTCGTCGCGAGCGACGTCATTCACGTCGTCATGGCGGCGTTTTGTCCCAATTTGTTGAAATGATGATGAATTTGCCAGAGAGCAATGTACCACCCACACCGGCAGCTCCCGCTGCCGCCTCATCTACCGAAGCTAAAGAAGAGAAGCAGCCGCCAACTGCGCCACCCATGACTGTGCAGCCGGAGCCAAAAAAAGCTGAGCCGATTCCAGCTAAGACCCAAGACATACCTATTAAGGAACCAGTTCTGGAGGAACCTGTTACCGCTGCCAAGGCAGAGGAGGTACCACAAGCTGCTCCACGTGTTAAAGAGCAAGCCAAGCCACAGGCAGCTTCTTCTACTGCTTCTACACCGACTACACCAATTATTAACCTAGAGAATCTGGCTCAGATGGTCAATCCGGAATATATGCGTGCTGGTATTGAAATTTTGAATAATTTTAGCGAAATGTTTGCCAAAATGATTGATCCCAGCGAGGCAGCTGCCTTTGGGTGTGCCGACACTTCAATGGCTTCAAATATCTCAACAGCAGCTTCGCAGAAGACTGAAACTGCTCCAGAAACCCAGTCGCAGACTTCAACATCAACTTCTGCTACAGTCTCGCCAGCTGAATCACTGAAGCCTGACTCACAGCCAGCCTCTGCTGATGTTGCTGTCCCTATTGCTTCAGCTACTGTATCGACTGCTTCTGATGTTGCTGTCCCCGTCGCTCCAGCTACTGGAGCTACAGCTGAAGCTCCAGCTGTAGCTGCTCCAGAGCCTGAAGAGCGTCGCAGCTCGGAGAGCCTAGATCAGGACTGGCAAATGATTGACAACACTGCTTCGCCGATTGCTAATGTCTCGAGCAGCGATGCCTTGATTAATTTGAATGCCACTGCTACCACAGGCACTAACACCATCATCACCGCAAATTCTTCTGCGTTGCCAGCTAGCGACTTTGTCCAGCTCGGTGAAATGCTGCGCCAGCACGTAACTGAGGAGCAGCAACGTGAGCAAAGCACTGCACACACCCAAACATCGCAGGTGGATACTGTTAGCACATCTACATCCACCACTTCGGTGGCCACCAACAGCACTTCGACTTCGACAACACCCAATCCCCCAGCCCCTGAAGAGAAGCGCACTGTGCCCATCTATCACACTGGTAAGTTTTCATGGTACATAAAATAATCTTTATTTTTTTTTAATTTGTCATTATCAAATATTTATCCTAATAGATGAACGTATCAATGCCGCTGTACACGCCATGATGGCCATGGGCTTTAGTAATGAGGGCGCCTGGTTGACCCAGTTGCTGGAATCGGTTGAGGGTAACATTCCCGCTGCTTTGGACATTATGCACACATCTCAGAGTGGTCGCAACTGAGACTTACTATCATATATTTATCGATTAATTCACTTTATCCAAAACTAAATATTAGTGTAACCAGGGCATAATCTGTCAGGTTTAAATGTATTTGTGGTGATCTGTTCTTTGCATTATTTACCAAGCGAATCAAAATACTGGAATATATAATCTTTATGTATATGAATATGTATGTCGCAAATAATCAAAAACTATATCTTATCCAATGTATCTTATCGTTATATAAAAATAAAAATTATACTACAAAAAAAAATGAATGAATTTAAATTTACGGTAAGCTAAGAAACCGAAATAACACTGGGAGCAAAACTGAATGGCGAGTGGATCCACATCGAAATACTCATGTATTAAAATTTTAACCAAAATCAAATGGAAGCTGGAATCAAATCAATCATACAATGAATGCATTGGAGCTTCCATTGTTTTTGTGCCGCTCCGCCCGCATGTGTTCCAGTCTATGACCCGATGTACGAAACGTTTCACCGCAAATCTCACAACTAAATGGACGTTCGCCCGTGTGCAGACGCAGATGCAGCTGCAACGCTGCCTTGCTCGCATAACTCCTACAGCAGACCTGGCACTTGATGGGTTTACGCTGTGGCTGATGCGTCTGCAAGTGCCTGGAAAGCGTTGCTTGCAGGGTAAACCGTTTGTGGCAGGATGGGCAAGCATGCAATTTGAGCTTGGAGTGGGTTAATAAATGGCGGTGTAGATCACTGGGCTTCTGAAAGTTTTTACCACATTGCAAGCAGCTGTGTTGGGGTGGTGGAGGATCCATGTTCAACAGACGTCTTAAATGGCTGAACATATGAGTGCGACAGTTGAACTTGCGGGTAAACTTTTGCTCACAATAGATGCACAGATAGCTACGTTGCAGCAGCTCTGGCTGCGGCACTAATTTACGAAGTTGAAGCAACAGTCCGTCCTCTTCCAGCTTTTTATGTGCCTCAAAGGCAGATTTAGAGAGGAAGCTGCGATTGCAGTGCCCGCAATTGTGCACTAAATTGTCGTGTTGTTTGGAGATATGTGTGTACAGTTGTTGCCTGGAACTGTACCTGGCATCGCATTCACTGCAGCTGTGCTTCTTCATAGTGGCATGCAGGCGGCTCTGATGCTCATTTAATTTAGCCAAAGTGCCAAAGCGCTTCAGGCAACAGCTGCACGGATATGGCGTCTCCTTGGTGTGCGTCCTACGATGCCTGCAAGTTAACAGGAATTAGCCTATTCAAACAAAACCTTGAATCGAATATTATTGAATCAAAATCTGAGCTAAGCTTGGGTTTGAACCCGCGAATCGCAGCTTTGGAAAGACCAAGCAGACTAAAAGCAGTTTTTTAACAGTTTTCTTTTTTTGCCCTAATATAATGAACGTTACCTTATAAGATCATAGGATTTACTGAACTCCTTGGCGCAGTATTCGCATACATAAAAGGATTTTGAGTGATGCTGCCGCAAGATGCGCTGTGTGGGCAACAAATGTAATTCAGATTGTGGATTGAGTCTGTCGTTCAGCTGAACTATTTGGCAAGGCGGCTGTTCCTCCAGTGTGTCCAGTGTAGGCCTAATACCTGCTACACTGTGATCAGCCTGCAGCTGCTTCAGGGCAGCCAACGCATGTTGTGCCACCTCGGAGCTATCGCTGTCCAGGGATGCATTATGCTTGATGCGCACGTGACGCAGCAGCGAGCTCTGCTGGGAGAACGAACAATCACAGCTGTCGCACTGTAAAATAAAACGGAACCCAAACCAAAATCATATTTAGCGCTACAAATCTGAAAATGCCTGTGAACTTACTGAAAATGGTTTTTCTTTGCTGTGCACCACAAGATGACGCCGCAGCAGAGCTGGTTTGGAAAAGCTTTTGCCACACTGCTCACAGCTATTTGAGCTTTTAGTTTTCGCAATTTCATTCATTTTTTATTCATTATTTTATATTTATGCGCTGCAGAATATGCGGTGCATTCAAACAGCTGTTAAGAAGAAGCAGTGCTGCCAGCTAAAACGAAGTGTGCTCGAATTTTGCATACTCTTTAAACAGCTGACGAAGCTGCATGTTTTAAATTTTTTTAAAATTTCTGCATTGGGTTTTAATTTTCAGGTGTTTAAAACATTCAAATTGAATACCAAATTAAATGTAAGAAGAAATGAATAGATCACCAACGTTAATATTGCTACTTTTGTTCCTACAAAAAGAAGCAGAACGATAACAGCTGTTGCTATTCTAACAGCGTAGATGCCTCGCTCTTGCCAACGACGTTGCTTAACAGTGAGGTTCTGTAAAGTTGTTGGCATTAACGGTACAATTAACAACATAAGCAAATCCGCAACAAATCATATTTGCTTTCACTTTGTTTTTCATATTTAACATGCTCCCATTTTTATCAGAATGCAATTTAACATAGCGGGGGCAAAGCGTAATACTCTTTGTAGTTTTTTACTTAAAATCCGTTTATCCCTCAATTTGTTTCAAGAAATACACAGCCAAAGTGATTGTTTACAGCAATCATATAGAAAATCAATTCTATTTAGAAACTTAATTTAGAATCAACCAATCTACACAGTTACAGTTTGTAATTGTAAACAAAAACCACATTCCATTTATCATCAATTAGATTTTACTGAATTTTATTTAGGCAACGAATTCGTATGGAATTGGCGCCAGGGCGATGGGTTCCTCCAGTTTCTTGACGAAATGCGCCTTCTTTGGCTGCTCGGGTTGACGCTTGAGGGTGATCCATTTACCCTTCTCCTTGGCATCCTTCAACAGACGCTCGTTCTCCTTGACGCGACGCAGGAAATCCTCACGGCACTTGGAGTGATGCACATGCTCAATGCGAACATTGATGCGCTTGGCTAGAACCTTGCCGCGCACACGTTTGTTTACAATCACACCAACGGCATGTTGTGTCACGTTGAAGATGCGACCAGTCTTGCCGTGATAGACCTTATAGGGCATGCCCTTTTGGACTGCACCATGTCCCTTGATGTCAACAATATCGCCATTTTTGAAGACGCGCATATATGTGGACAGTGGGATGACACCGTGCTTGCGGAAGGGGCGCGAGAACATGTCTCGGGTGCCGCGACGATAACCCTTTGAGTTGGTCATTTTGATGCGTGTGGATCCCTGTAATAAACACAAGCACTATTAGCACATTCGGTTTACACAAATATTTATTTATTTTTATGCAATTTACACAAATTATTCGCTAACCTTTTACGTATTGACGTCCACGCGGTCGTGAAGTTGGGGAAAGAAAGAAAGATGGCTACCCGTCTGGCGTTGCCACACTCGGCGCATGTTTGACGTGTCGCACGGTTGCATGTCGCAGTTTCACTTGCTGTGCAGCCCTGGAAAAGGTAGCTTTTTTGTTTGACAGCGCGGTTCTTTTTATTTATTCAAAAAATATGCTTTCAATAAGTAAATGTACGAATTATTAATAATAATTGCCACTAAACATTGTAAAATAGTAAGATAACGACTTTTAAAACTTATCATTTTTAAAAAATATATTATATATGTATATATATAAAGGCAACTTGTATTACAAAATTATTTTGTTGTTAAAATCGTTTTACAGTTTTTAATTTTTAGCAAATAAAATAATTTAGATAAAATGCATTTTAAAGATTTATACATATATGTAACATTGATAAGATAAAGCTAATTTAGAGATCGATTTATGTAGTGTTTTTTAGATGGAATTAATGAAATTCAATTGAACGCTGTTTAAGTATTTCATTTTATTAAGTTAAAAAAGTTTTACAAATTCAACAGAAAACTAATTAATATTACATTTTTGCTTAAGTTTTGAGCACTTTGGTACACACACACATAATAGTAAATGTCATTTAAATATCTCGTCATTACATATAATTTATATTTTAACTATCATATATAAATGTTTTATATAGGCATATGTGTATATATTTTTGTTTTGTTTTTATTATATAACTTGTCCGTTTCGTGTGTGTTTTTATTTTCCCTATTTATAATTATATAATAATTTCTTCACAAAAATTCTAAGAATGTGGCGTCGTTTTGTTTGCAATTATTACATTTGATTGGAATATTAAAGCACAGAACTATTAAGTTATATGAGGGCTTCTTTTTGTTTTTAAATATATATGTATATATATAGCTTATGCGTATGCATGTGGTACGTATATATAATAAATATTGTAAATAATTTCATAAATATATATCAATACATGTATATTTTTATATATGTATGTAACCCATATAAGCATGTGTATACCAATATATATGTATATAAACAGCATATACAGTTTGACTCTTGCACACATCGTCGATGTAAACATAAAATTTAATATTTAGTGTGTTGCTTTTATATTAATTAATAATTTAATAGGTTATACTTTTGTCTCGTTTCGTTTCGCTTGGTTGTTGGTTGATTGATGGCTTTTCTTTGCTCTTTTGTTTTAATTTCTTTTTGTTGTGAGTTTTTCTTTTTGATTTTTCACATTTTTATATCATATATATATTTGTATGTATATTATTGGCTGTTGTTTTCTGTCTTCTTATATTTCTTCTTTTTTGGATTTCACAAATCCTACTACAAAAGCAGTCTCTCTTACATAGTCCACAGCTTCTCAACGCACTGGTCCTGCTACATTCCACTACATTCGTTGTCCGTTTGCATGCATCTCCAATTTGTCCGTTACCTAATTGGCCTCCTTTTTGTTGTGCCCATTCTCCAGCGGTCTTTTTGGCAAACTATCACAATTACAGTTGCTGTCGTCATTTATGGGCAGTGTTGTTGTATGATGCTGCTGCAGCTGCAACTTCTGCTCCAGGCGAGTTTTGTACGTGTACAGCGACTGCAGAGGCACATGCAGTAGTTCCACAATTTGCGTAAAGTTTAGCTCTGCAATTAATTTCATTCGATTAGTAAAAACTCTTGTTAGCCATAGTCAAAACCCAAGAAACCGAATACTTTTAAGAAGACTTTGTCTACTCGACCCGGTTTAAGGTAATTCTAAACCCCAAATTTTCTCAACGAAACCGGAATCGATATGATTCTGAAATTTAATTATTTCTACAGAAGTATGTAAAGCAGAATTTTACGATCAAGATAGAATGAGCCTAATTGCTTTATTGTATTAACTTATACATTCCTTGGAATTCAAGTGACAGTTCAAAATAAAACTTGCTTTACAATTGTATCAAAAATTGGCTTTTCAATAATTATATTTTTTCAAATATTCCTTTGAATACATATAAGATTGTTGTGTTGAACAAAGAAATAAGACCGAAGCTGCAACTGATTAGATACAGATACGGCTTAATAAGTTAAAGAATTACGAATGTTATTACTTCGTTTAGATTCGTATTAAATATACTCTAAAGAATTTGCATTTAAATAAAGTTATTTATAAGTTCAGAGCTTGGAAATGTCTTACTTAATGCTGTTTTAAATGGTGAATTCTATTATCGATGGTTTTAATACTCTGAGTTTTTGACATACCATTTTCGGCTGTTATATAGCCATGTCGTATCAAGAAATCAATAACAACTGGCGCCGATGTTGTTTTGAATTCAGGCGTGAATACGCGTTCCATACACTCGTTGGCCGGAAGGAGTTCGAAGGCTTGAACCTCACCATCGGCATTTTGTGGCTTGAAATCCAAAGGCAGCTCTAAATCGAAGACATATTCAGTATTGGGAAATAGACCCTGATCGCTCTCAAAAAAGAACGAGACACAGCCGGCTGAAACCAGATTCTTGACGAGATCACTTGGAATGGATGCCTCCTCGGCGGCCTCCTTAATGGCCGTCTCCTCAATGCCATAGCCAACGGATAGGCCACCACCCACCATATTATCCCATTTGCCCGGCCAGGTCTCTTTGGTATTGGAGCGTTGCTGCAGCCAAATGCATATACCATGCTGCGGATGCCTAACATAACCATTGATATCGACACCATATTTCCGTACACCAAACAGTGGTGTCGCTGCACGTTCCATCTTGAGCAGGGCTTTGTGCTCGGATTTTACCTCAAAGAATTCATCCCGCCAGCCCTGTAAAGCTGAAAATAAAGCATCGCTTCGAAGATCACGTAATACTTTATCCAATTGTGCGGTACGCTCAGTATAATCACGGAATGCCGGATTCAGTTCGACCAGACCCTGATTATAAATAAGATGATGATGTAATGCTCTATAATCTATTTTGGGTAATATGCTCACCTGCTTGGTATATTCACAGTCACGTATGGAAAACACTTCAGGAAACTTGAGCAGCTGCTTGAAGACATCCGATTTAATGAGGCCAACTTGTTGTTCTTCAACCAGAAATGGACGTATGTCACCCTTATGAAAACCTATGACACAATTAACATTAATTAATTTCGAGTGCAATTTCCCATTGAAGGAAGGTCGCTTGTGGCGTAATTATATTGCGTGTGGCCACCAAAGAATCACACCTGGGCTTCTATGTACATACATATATATGTACGGGCTTCTATATATAGTCCATGTGGCCATCTAGCGATGGTTATTTCAATGCTTTTAATTAATTAAAATTAAATGTATCGCTTGGAATTGCTGCTACAAATGTTGCGGTTTCAGCGATAAATTTAATTACTCTAAAAGGCTAATTTCCATGTGGAAGTTTGTAATCTAATTTTAGGATTGTAAATAGATTACACTATTCAGCAGAACATGTAAGGATCGGTTTATTAAACTCTGCTCCAAAAAGTAGGCTTTACGTTTCTTATGTGAACCCTTAAATTAAGTTTCTACTTCAAAAGGCTTTAGATACTGTTAATAAATCAGGAAGACATTATTAGGATATCAGCAAAATCTCCAATGTTCTTAGTGCCTCTTTTAAATCCGTCTGTATCTAAACATTTCAAGAGATATTAATGAAAGCTTTGTTTCCGAATCTGGACAGGGATTTGCGTAATATGGGGAAACAGGTTTTCCGCTCAGAAATACTCCTTATCTTCCTGTTTTTTTATGATTTTTTCATTTGCAGCTTTACACATAACACTTTAAGAGGCATAAAAACCATATGAAATTCTTTAACTTAGTTCTTAAGATTATCAGCAGCAAAAACAAAATAAATTAATTATTCTGATCAGAAAGGAACGTATATATATATTATGTATGTATTAAGTAGCAACACTTTGCTGAGCGTCCCTTCTTTTGTGTGTGAGTGTCTGAAAGCAATTCAACATTTTTCAACTTATTTTCTAGGCCAGACAGAAGAGCGACTTTCTTATCATCATCGGCTGGCAAAGCATTCATGCTTTTATACATAAAATATTGATTAGCTGACATACGAGTACTCGTATTATAATGGCTCAATGGGACTTTCCGGTAAAAAATTTCACGAACAAACAATAAACAAACCTAACAAAAACAAAAAAAAAAGCTTCCCACAATCGAAACATTAAAGTACATTAGTGGCTCAACTGGAAACACAAACAGCACGAGAACTCTGATTAGATATGCCCAAATACCTAATAAGTATAATTATTATGTGTCTTAAGTGCCTTTGGTTCAATCGAATTCAATCGATTTATAACTGCTTTTATATTTCTACTCTTTTTTTTTTTATCAATATTTTGGGTTAAAATGCAGCTTTTATCAGCAGAAAAGCTGCAGCTGGACTTTTGATGCGACCTTTGGCAATAAATATAGCGAGTCCATTTCAATGGCAATACGGTTTTGTTTACTTTTCATGTTTATTTTTCTTTTCAAAAGGCCTATTCTCTGATGATTCATTTCCTTTAAGAAATTGGAAATCAGTCAAAAGTTTATTTTTCTTTTGTAACTTAATTCAGTTGTTTTTATCGGGAAGTCGATCGTAGATTGATCAGGTGACAAAAAAATTTAAAATTTTCCACTCATTAAGAAGCTTTATAACGCTTACGGAAAAGTATTGATTTATTCTTGTACATTGAAGGAGATATCTCCGACTCCACAAGGTCTATATATATATAACATATATATGATATTATAATGTATATATTATTAATCTCTCAGTTATTGAGCTAGGTAAATAAAAGTTGAAGCAGAGCCTCCTTTTTGTTGCAAGCAGCTTATGGAACAGGTCCGATCGAACTACTATGTCTTATATGGACTGTCATGGATAGGAACAATCTGCTTATAAAGTTAGTATATAGAAAATTTTCTTACTTCTTGGAATATCTTATTGAGACGAACAAGTGGAAGAATGTTATTTCTTACTGCTAGTCAAAAATTATAAAGATCGGACTATTTTATCATATAGTTGCTATCATAGAAACAGTGGGTAGAAAAAAGTAAATTTAAAAATTTTAAGAGTTAAGCTGATAGCTATTCAAAAACTATAAAGAATCGAAATTCAATAAAAGAAAAATATGTTTTTGAGGATTATGAAATCAGTGATACGAAAACGTAGGCGGTTCGTGCCGGTTTGAGAGATCGTCAGTTGATTTTGGCACGCTCAATTATTGCATCATTTGACAAGCGAATTGATAGAAAATAACAAAACAGAGGAGAAAAACATAAACACAAAATTCCAATTCACTGCATGATTCAAAGCTAAACCACCTCATAAAGGAATAAGTAGCTTAAGCAAAACAGAAATAAATCAGTAAATAAAACCAAACATTTCATTGTGATTTTGAGTGACTGAAAACCCAATACCCTGCCAAATGTGAATGGCTTTCATAACTCGAAAAATTTCTAATAGTTTTTTCAAGATCATTTCTATATTTTCAGTGCCAATAGACAAAACTCAAATTGAATGACACGTACGTATATGTATATGATTCTCTGCGTCAGCACGAGAGCATAAGTACTCTCATACATATGGTTATATAGATATAGATTCGCGTACATATGAATCATTCAACAAACATTTGACTGTTTTCGCTATTGTTGATTTTTTTGTTTGGATTATGAAAAAAGGTATCTCCTTTCTTCTAGAATTTCAGTATTTTATTCTTTTTTGGAGTTTTCGTCGCGACACCTCTGATTGAGTACCTCTAAAAGTGCTTACAAATTTCAACTAGTACAGGGTATAAACAGAAAAATAAAAATAAAAAAATACTTTAAAAAACCAAATTTACATTCGCCATAAGATTCGCAGTAAAAATGACTTGAAATAGTTGGGAAGGCAAAACAAAAACAAAGAGCAAAAAGCGCGCATGGCGCTTATCAGCATAAAGATAGAGAGCCAAAGAGTGGTAAATAAATAAATAAATAATAAATACACTGAGAGAGAGAGAAGCAACACACCAAGAGAGAATGCTATAAACATCATCTATCTCTAAATTTTGTATATGCATATATACGATTTTTTTATTTATATGGTTTGATAGTGTGTGATTGTTTATATATGTATATATTCGTGAGATGTTTCAGCTGTTGCTGCATGTTTTCTTCTTGTTGTTGGTGTTGTACTGTTGCTGAAAATGCCCTCAAGGTGATGCGATAAAAATCTTGTTACAACAAAAGCAGCAAAAACAAGCGACAAACCATTTGTAAATTCCGCTGCAATGCAAAAGTTTTCAATTATGACTAAGAATTTATATACGAATACTTGGATGTTTCAACAGTGATCGCTCGGGAACTTAGGAATTTCGATTCCTGTCGAATTTGGATAAAATAAAAATTCTTCAGACATAATACAGCAGTCATAAGACAATAATAATAGCAGTAAAAGACCTTTATGTAACTTGAAAGAGTATAAAAATTATATGCTTCATATCTCATCAGATCAGACCTTTCTTTTCCCTATGTAATTTCAAAAAGTTGGAAAATAGTTATATAATAGAGTTATGATATTGCGAATAAAATATGATTTGTTTTGATTTTGTTAGCTTTTACTCTCGGTATTGATACTAATTAGCTGGCGATCACTGTACAACTATAAGACTGATTTGTTTAAAAGTTCTTCTTCAATCTTGATTACAATGATTTATAGTCAGTCGTTTAGTCGTATGTATTAGCTTATAGAATGTGCTTCATAAAAGGGGATCTTGCATAAGAGTCTCGCTTGTTTATTTAGCATTGAATTTTGTTTAATTGCAATAAATGCACAAAGAAAAGAAATGTGAAATGAAATGCGATAGGGCACAGCTGTTGGAATTGTGGAATTGTGTGTGGGCAAGCACTAATTACTATGAAAAGCTGAGATAAACAAAGCAAATGCAATTCGATTATTTTAGCATCGGATTACCAGCGAGCGCAACAGGTTAACTTATCGAAGTAGATCGATAACACCCAGCAACAACCAAACAAACAACAAAACGATATAAATAGCCAAAAAGGAAATTGGAATTCAATGTCAAATGCAGAGAGCACTTTATGATGCTGCGAAACGAAATGGCTATAAGACACAGTTGTTAGCGACGTCAGCAGCAGCCGCAAGTGCATACACACACACACACACACACACATACTAGTAAACAAACTAATCGATAATTCGCACTCTCTTGCTCTCGCGGTTGCCAGCAAAATTGCAGTAAAGTGGCCAGTGTTGCCAGCATTTGTGAAGTTAGCGAAGCTAGTTTTAGCCCCACAAAAAAACTTAATTTTGTGGTTATGATAGAAGGCATAAAACAAGTTGAAAGTTCTGTAAATTTGCAAAAAAAAAGCTCAATTTTGAGCAGTTTAAAGATAAATAGTAATAGTAAGGTAGCGTTAAAAAAACGGCTGAGTTGTAGCCAATGCCAACACTTGTAAGATATAAAAGCTAGTTTGGAGGAAAAAAAAGTTGAAGGACTAATAATTAAAGTTTTTTAATTCAGAAAAAAAGCTAACACATTAATGATCCGCCTTGTGTGGCCGCCAAATCGCACTATTGCCAACACTTGCTAAATGACACAAGCTAGTTTTCGTACATAAGAAATAATTTTTGTCTTTATGAACAATGCATAATCAGAATTTGAAAGATAAAAGGACACATTTATCATTTAAGAAAAAGGACAACTAAGACAATAATCAATGCCGTCAGCATTTGTACAGTAAGTCTTAACAAAAGAAAAGCTACTTATTGCAATTTCCGCCAAAGGCTGAATTGCAGCTACCCGCCAGTTTTAACGGGATAAAAGCGGCACTGCCCAACACTGGCCACTGGCTGCACCCATAACATTGGCGCCCAGGCCGCCCCCAAGTATGTATGTGTGTGTGCACGACAGCCAAACCCATTTTCAGGGCCAAAAAACAACAAAACATTGCTAAAATAAATAATAAAAAAAAAATAAACGCTACGCGCTGCTCACCTGTCAAGTAGAAGTTATTAAACTTTTGCGCCAGTCCCAACAGACGCGACAGTTTCACCTCGGTTGACGACATTGATGACGGGAGCGGCGACTGCGAGGGGCGATGCCAAAAGTAAATACAAATACACTTTAAACGCCGGCTACCTTAGCTCCCACTCCACTCTCGGCTCTTCTCTCCTATCCTGCTCTCTACTCCTATTCGCAGAGCAATAACAATACAAAACAATACACAGCCTGTTTGTATTTTTACTTTATTTTTTTTTTCTTGAGCTGACCGCACACCTTTTATTATTAACTCTTTTATTTCTTAGCTTTTTTTAATTAGTTAAATTTGGGGACAAAGTCAACCATCAAAACACAACCGCACGCAACGAAAACCACAGCCGTAGTGCTGCAAAATACGTTGAAAGCTCGATAACGATAACAAGAGGCGGGTAGTGATGCGCAGCGCTTTAAGGAACAGCTGCTTCCGAAAAAACAGCTGCTGTCATGTGCTACGTACTGGCCTAACATAAAGTGTTGTAAAACACTTAATTTTTTGAGTTTAGTGTGTTGAACAACACACGTGGGCCACAAATGTCACGCTGACAAGAGAATAGAATAGCAAAAAATTAGAAACATAAGCAGAGCAAAGGGAACGCATATTCGTTTCCCATTTGTGTTGTGTGCTTCAATTCATTTTGGCAGCTGATTGAACGTAAATTAGTAACTTAACCCTAGGCAAAGGCAAGCGATTAAATTCCAAAATGAGCGACGATTACTTAAGGAAACCATTTTCATTAGCGCCCGCACCAGCCGGTAAGCCAAACCCCCCACTCACCTCTCCACCCGTTCAACTCTCTCCCATGCATTACGCAATGTGAGCTGTTGTATTACATGAGTTCGTTTCTTTGTTATAATCTATAAAAGAGGTACACTTAGCTAATGCGTAACGTGTGTTACAGGCAAAAGAACGTAGCCGTGAAGTATATATGCTTATATATATTCTTGATCAGCCGATTTCATTAAGCCTTCCGTCGTTCAGTATCAATGCTTCGATCTCAGGAACTATTAGAGCTAGAAGGTTGCATTTGGTATGTGGGTGACTGTATATCCTACGTAGTTAACGCATATTTGCCCTCACACCTCCGAAAATTATAAAAAACTAAATTACGGGTAAAGTTTTAGAGATATTATATTGAAATTAGACAAATTAGACTTTGCCTGAGCCGCTTTTAAACTATGCTGGAAGTTTCGTAATAAATCGCATAATACGAGAGTTTTTTATATTTATATTTTAATTGTTTTTTTGTTTTATTACAGTCGACGAACCACAGCCGTCAGCAACAACAAGCTACACGCCGGCCACAAGCACATTCAGCAGCAGCACAACTGCTCCCGTCTCGCCATACCTCAATTATGATTCACGTTTCCTGCGGCAGGCTCAGCCTGAGTTCATATTCCCCGAGGGGGCCAACAAGCAGCGCGGTCGGTTTGAGTTGGCCTTCTCCCAGATTGGCACATCTGTGATGATTGGAGGCGGCATTGGTGGCCTGGCGGGCGTCTATAATGGCTTCAAAGTTACTAATGCGCTCAATCAAACGGGGAAGCTGCGTCGCACCCAGTAAGTTTTAAGGTCTCCCAATGAATTACTTTCTCCTTAGCGTTATTTCTTACCTCTTCCAAGTCTAAAAGTAGGCTGCAACCCGTCTCTGTAAATAATTCAGGTCGGGTTCGGTTTCAGTTCCACACTTTTCCCTGAACCAGTCTTCCTTTCGAATCAGAAAACTCTGTAGTAAAAGTATTCATTATGCATAATTAAACCGATAAATTCGATAGGCTTATCAAACAGTGGTTTATCGATCGATGGGAGTCGAAAAATAGATAGCCAGATTCACCTGCAAGCATTTTATAATTTTAAAACGTTGCTGAAGATTCTGTTGTCTCCTTTTATATGTAAATGCAAATGTTATTAATACGATTTCTATTTAGGCTTATAAATCACGTCATGAAACAAGGTTCTGGTACGGCGAACACTCTCGGTACGTTGGCTGTGCTGTATTCGGCGTGTGGAGTGTTGCTGCAGTATGTTCGTGATCAGGATGACAATGTGAATACAGTAATAGCTGGCACCGCCACAGGACTCTTATACAAATCAACAGGTGAGCAGCAGGTGTAAATAAAAATGAAATTTTTCTTATTTATATATATATTTATATATATTTCAGCTGGCCTGCGAAAGTGTGCCCTAGGTGGCGCCATTGGTTTGGGAATTTCGTCGCTTTATTGCTTGTACCTGCTAGCGCAAGAGAGCAACAACAACACAAACTCGAGTCCTAAATTCCTGTAGGTGTGCGACGGGATATAGCCTGTCGCTGTAGTCGCTTCCAAACGTGGCCCAAGGCTGATCTGCATATCTACATAAGTTGTGTGTAGAGTGTAGTCGGTTCGATGCGCTTTAACCGTCAAATATATAGTTTTGTTTTATATTATAAATACATATATATTTAGATTTATCTGGACCTATAAGCACATTTCTTTTTAGTAAAAAAACAAAAACATAAAAAAACCAAACAAAGAAACAATCGAACAACAAACCTCATCAGGCAACCAAAATACAAAAAAAAAAAAGAATACCAAAATAAAGTTGTATGCTTTAAATGCAACTTGCCATCAAAATTTGTAGAAGCTTTATTTTATAATGAAGGCGCCACACATTCACACGCAACACACACTTTAAAAGATTTCTCTAGGCTGCTACTAATAATCTAAGCCCTGGGAATCGTCGCCAGTTAAAGCCAACATCTTGACGTTTTTCTGCTCGCCCAGACCATTATTTGCCGGCGCCTCGCAACTTGTATCCTCCGTGGAGCATGTCTGGCAATGGCAGTTGATGGCTTCCATATAATTATATTTACGTATATGTTCGGACGCCTCGGGATGACAATTCTTGAGTATGGCCACCGTTGGTTGGCGCTGGGCATGCACACAAACCGGATGAAATGAAAGTTTGTAGGGGAATTTCCAATCGGAGATTTCGCTTGAGTCGCAACGACCCCAACAGCTCCAGACGCTTACATTATCCCAACACTCGTGTCCCTCCATATCCGTCTGGGTCACCCGATACGTGTACAGCCGGCGATGGCATCCAAGTGGCGCCACTGTCGGTCCACTCTGAAGCGCCTGCAGTTCCACCAATTCTGCGCTGGATACACGTAACTGCGGCGTTGCCAATATAAATAATAGCAGTCTGAGAAGAATAAATCATTCATTAATTTAAATAATTAATTTAATTTTTTAGAAAACTTGCACAAATTTTTTGCACTTTATTAAAGTTTTTTATTTCGAAATATTTCAATATTTCTATAAACATATTCCAAATAATTTCACACAATTTTAACGAATGAAAAATTGTTTTAAAATTTTTAAACTTGATATTTTTTTAAATAATGGAATTGGAAAAATTTTGAAAATTAATAAAATTCCAAGCTTGAACTTTAGCTTTTAATTTGAGGGCACTGAATTTCCAATAAACATTTATTTTCAAAGATACTAAATTATTTTATTTTTAATTCTTATAGGGGTCAGAATTTTATTGAAATCATGAAATTTAAAATTTTAACTAATATAATTAAATATTTAAAATATCTTAAGCAATTATAAAAAGTTAACTGAAGAAAAAAGCAATAAATGAATCAATTAAAAAGTACGAAATTTGTATTCGTAATTTAAGTAAAATGTATTATTTGTTACATAAAAATATAAATTATAAATTTAAAATTGAAATTAAATTACAATATTGAAAACTTACACAACTGCGACCATTCTGAAGGATTCCCCTGTTGTTCTCGCTGTTTTCAGGAGACTGTTGCTCTGTTCGCTGTCGGATGGCTTATGTTGAATATTTTGGAGTAGTACTCCATATTTATAGAAAATTTCTGATGGTGGCGTCTGCGCATTGCTTGAAATTATTTGTATAAAAAAAGCTCGAAAGAATAAAAAGAACATTCGCGTTTTAAATTCAAATTTCATGTTTAATGGATTGTTCAGCTGCACAATAAAAAATAGAAAACTTCATTTAGAATTCTATTTTAATATTCCGCATGATATTAAGAAATTTGGAGTACCAATAAAAATTTCGCCAAATAGAATATTGTTTTAATATTAAGTAAATATGGATTAGAAAATAGGAATCTTCATTTATTTATATTAACTTCATATATATTTATATTATTTCCGACCATGGAATAATCATTGAAACCAAGTCAATCTGGACTTTTGCCCATGGCCAACCTTTGAAACCCCATTTTCAGACATTGAAATGAATTAGTCAGGATATATTTATTGAGATTATATTAATCATTTATTTTTTATTTATCATCCAAATATTGGTTATATCAAGATTAAGGAATTTTTTTATATAAGGAAAAACTATTTAGATAAATTTTCTTCAGCGCCGCCAAACATAGTTCCGGATTAATAGCTTCAGTTCTTGCTCAGTTCGCAAACCGATTTCAATCTGAAAAAATAGACGACCAAGGCTGGCCGAAAATACCAAAGCTTTGGAGTTTGAACTGCATCCCATTTACGAAACGAAACTTTGCAATCTTTTGAAAACAAATTTCAGAATAAAACTTCATTTAATACTATTAATATTTTGCATTTATTGTGTATGATGCAAAGAATTTTGTTATACCAGGAAATTTTAGCTAACGGAATTTTGTTATACTTATTTTTGTTTTCTTTAAGAAGCCAAAATTGAAAAAAGATTTGCTCAATTTTTTCAATCGATTTTTGAAATATGCCAGAATTAAATTGGATGCGTTACCGAAAAAAGAAATATTGGAAAATAGGAGAAAAAATTAATAAACCGTTTTATATGAACGTGGGCCGCGCTGTGAATTTGTTTTACTATCAGAAATATACCTTAGCCATCGCTAACGCTTGCTCAAATGGGGTTTAAATTGGATTTTGAGTTTGGATATGGAGGTTGGATGGCGTATTTGGAAATGGCTGTAGGATTATGGGATTGGAAGTCAAAGCAGGTAGATCTAGTTGGGAGTTTATGCTAAATGCTGCCGTCGATAGCGTTTAGGAACGACGACGGATCTCATGATGCGAGCCATAGCGCTGATTACGCAGCTGCAACCGAAACCGCCGATTATTGTCTGGGCCGCGATCCTCCAGCTGACGATTAATATAGACAGCGGGCATAACAGCTCCATCGACAATGGCAGGGCCAGCGCCAGCAGCGGCAGCGGCGGCCGCGGCAGCCGCGGCGGCGGCAGTAGCAGCAGCAGCAGCTGCAGCTGCAGCCGGCGGCATGCCAGGTGCTGGCAAAGGCAGCGCCACCACTTGCTGCGGCATTTGGTGCTCCTCACCATCCACATCCTCATTGACACTCTCGTCCTCCAGTTCATCCAAGTCGACGTCATTATTCTCAATCATCGATTGGGAACGATTTGTGCTTCCAACATCTTCACGTGCCATTGCTGTGGCCATTAAACGCTGTCGCCGTTCCTCCATCAAACGATCCCGTTCCTTGTGTATGTAATCCCGTTTATTGGGCAATCCGGCCACATTATTGGCCGATAGGGCCGAACGAACAATATTCATATCTGTGGCCTCCATCCATTCATCCGTTTCGGCTACATAGCATTCGGTATGGGAGATGGTAGAGACACCATTGAAGCCGCCAATGGCAAATATCATATCATCGATGATTTCTAGGCCAAAGTTGCTGCGTGAATGATTCATTTGCCGTATAAAATGCCATGATTGTGTCTCCGGATCAAATCTCTCGCCCGTTGAGAGGCGCGAGGTGCCATTGAAGCCACCAATTACGTAGAGCTGATCACGGAATGCCACACAGCTGACGCCAGAGCGACGATGATTCATATTCGGTATACGAGTCCAAATATTTGTCAATGGGTCATAAAACTCCGCACTATCCAGACACTCCTGTCCATTGAATCCACCCGTGGCATAAATGCGTCCATGCAGTGTACAGGCGCTGGCATCGGAACGCTGCATATTCATTGGCGGTATAATGGACCATTGATTTGATTTGGGATTATAACGCTCCACCGTATTGAGGCGATTGTGGCCATCGTAGCCGCCAATGGCATAAATCATGCCATTCAATTCTGTTACGCTCACATAACATCTGCGGCAGTGCATCGGTGCAATTTCATTCCACTTCTTCTTGACGGCATCGAAGACCCGGCAGGTATTGAAGTATTCAACGCCATCATAGCCACCTATGGAAAAGATTTTGAAACCCAAGACGGCAGTGCCGTGATAGGCACGCGGTCCAGCCGGATCCTCAGCATTGATATTGACCCAACGATCAGCGCGTGTATCATAGGTTTCGATGCAACCTTTGGATGTGCCGCCGCTCCAGCCGCCAATCGCAAAGATGACCTCATGGGGTAGACGGGGCATCGCCAGTGGTGGTGTCGTTAGCTTGGGTTGAAAGGGCAAATCAAAGGGCACGTATAAGTTGCTGCTGCAGAGCAGAGTTGATTAGGAATGAAAATTGGTTAAGATTACCTCTTCGGCTTGCGGATTAAGAAAGTCCAGGTCATACATGAATTTAAAGGTGTCGACTATTAGCGGCTTGGCTGCCTCGCATTGAATGACATAGGGATGCTCCTTGACCTCCTCCATAAAGCACTAAGAAAACCAAATATAATAAATCAATTAACAATATCTATAATCGATTCATGCAGGATAGGAAAATACTGTCAATATAGGCCAATAGAAAGGATTACCTTGGGAGTCATTAGACCAAGACGCACGCCCGTCATTAGATGCGCTACTTGCGGTTTCCGATTCTCTGGATCTCGGTCAATCCATTTGACACACAGCTTCCATACGTAATCCTCCTCACGAGTGTTTAGCTCATCGTCACTAATAATGCTATAAAAGTCCTTTACATTTAGGTCCAATATGTCTGTATTCCGGGCAGCCACATCCGTGAAGTATCTCAGCGTGTAATTGCGCGCCTTCAGATACAAGTCCTCCAGAAAACGGAAGCTGTTCAATTAATTAAAATCGGATTATAGCTGGCAAATGAGGATGTAGGTGGTTGAAAAAGGTGAACCCACCGTGCAAAGCCCATGATGCTGACACAGTTTTCCGGGTTCAATGTGTTACTGAGATAATCCTTGCACTGTTTAACCAACCCCACCATTCCCACATAATCCGCACAGATGAGCAGTTCGTGTACATTGTCATCGCTGATGTTCGTCTTCCTCAGGTAGGCGTATTGGATGACACAGTTCATGATGGACGCACTGATTCCTGGTATGTGCACAACCCGGCTCTCCTCATTTCCCGTACGGCTATTAAACCCCGTAAACTGTGCCCTGACAGAAAAAAAAATATACACACAAAAAAACCAGAAAGAACCTCCATGCCGAATATTTGAATACCCTTGCAGGACATTCCTAAGATCAAATATGATGCTCCAAGATTATTAAAGTTAAATTTTCTAAAAAATCTTGCATTATTAAATAAAATTTAATTATATATTCCTTAAATATATCTGTGTATTTAAATATTAAATATTCTCAAATTGAGAAAGTTTAGGGAATATGCAAAATGAAATAAATATTCTTCCAAAAATGGATCCAGAACTCTTATTTGAAGATTTTAATTAATTGGGATCAGATAAGAATTTTCAAATTTCAATGTCAGCTGATCAGAAAGTATTTTAAAACAACGGAGGCAAGGCAAAAGGCCTGTTGTTAGGGTGCTAAGATATATTTGAAAAACTCACCGAAAATAGGAACTGCAGGAGCACATGATGGCACGATGGACATTGAAGGACTGCTCACCCACCGAGATCTGTGCATCGCACAGTAGATTCGCCTCTCGGAGCTCGTTGAGAACGTTGAGAGCATGATCGCTGACAATGGGTGATAGGGATTTAGCGGATTGCTTTTGTGCGGGAACATTATCTAGCTCATCCCCTTGGAAATTGGCATCCACATCCATATCCGTTAACTCCATTTGCACCAGTTCCAGTTGGCCCTCATTCATGCCATGCAAATGATTACCGTTTTGCCGATTCATAGCGTTAGCGAGCCAGCGATTTTATCTCGGTTAGGTCTCAAATCCTGGTCCTTGTCTATAAAATTTATAAAAAAAATTAAAAAATAGATAACGTATCGATATTAAAATAATATTTAATCGGTATATCGTACCAAGGGAATCGCGTTTTGTTGATCTATTATATTTTTTGGCCTGTTTTTAAGGAGATATATCTCCGTATTTAACAATAGGAACAGAAATAATGCTCAATAATTAATCAACAACACCGAGACAGTTCTCGTAACGCACAAAATGGGACTACTAAGTGAAAACTCAAAACTGAACGCACTCTAAGCAGCTTCATTTCGATATGTTTCCGGTTGTAATTCTTACCTTTGGCTCTAACATCTGTTCCCCGATCCACCTTTATTCCTTTCCAATATTTCTTGACCAGTTCAAAGTGTACCATAAGTCTGCCAAAGGCCTAGATAGAATTTAAATATGTTCAGAATGCCTTGGCTTTATGAACTAAACTCGACTTTTCTAGACATATATTCCAATGCATAGAAGTCTCTTATTATTATTATTATTTTTTTTTTATCTACAGTCGGGCTTCTCTATAACGCGCTTGTTTAGCAGCCAAATATAATTAATTATAGACAAAATAATAATTATCTTGAGGAACTTTATAATATACGGGCATCTAATTAGAAGACTTACAGAACTGATTAGAAATTTTGAAAATTTTTATGAGTGAAAACTTTTATTATAGAGAATTTTCTCTGCAACTGGCGATTGCTAATTAATACATCTACCTTATTGTGAACAACAATTAAAGGGGCAAAGTATAATCTGTTTTTTATTTTTATTTTAATTTTTTGTTAGCTTAAAAAAAGGTATAATTTGAAATAAATAAAATTCTGTATAGATAGTTCTAAATATTTTGACAAGTATCAAAAAGTTAATGTAACTTCAAAAAAATTATAACGAATAATATTACTATAATTAAAATAATTTATTACAGTAAAATCAAATACGCTAGAAAATATAAAATTTGTTCTTGATATATGATTAAAATTTGATATATTGGAAGGTCCAAAGAATATCTTTTAATGAATGTATAGATTAAAATAAATTATATAGATTAAAATGTAGCAAGTATCTTTCGAGTGGTATCCAAATATAGTCCTGCAGGGAATAATGAATAAATAAATGCTGAATTATGTAGATTACAAGGTTATTATAAGAATATACGAAATGGATTTCGTTTCTCCTATATTTAGAAAACAAGAAATAGCTGAAATGATAATTTAATGGGAATATGCAAACTTCACTTTTATTCAAGGACTTAAACTTTGCGCCCCAAACTTCTTGTCCCCCCATTAAATGCAGGCCATTGCTCACATCATTTCTATATATATATATATATATAAAACTACATTTCTTTTTCTGGATAACTTTGCGCAGACGTCGAACTTCGCGAATTGAAATAAAATAGAGCGTTTGCTGGTCCACAGCCAACAGTCACCATTGACGCCTGGTCGAGATGAGGTCTTTATCCTTTTCCATTGTGTGGTGGCTGCTCTGCTCCGGTTGCCTGTTGGCCGCTGAGAGTAATCTGGTGGGCAAGGATATGTGGTTACGTCCTGGCTGCCATAAGGTGGGCAATACACGTAGAATCTCCATACCAGACTGTGTTGAATTTACAATAACCACCAATGCCTGTCGTGGCTTCTGTGAATCCTACGCGGTGCCATCGATACCAACGCCCCTAACCGGTCTATTTAGGCCACCCAAACCGGTGGTTTCGGTGGGTCAGTGTTGTAACATGATGAAATCCGAAGAGGTGAGTGTCCATTAAATACACAGTAAAAAGAAAATCCAGAATTTCGGTTGGAATTCAATAGGAAATTAAAGGATTGCTTAAGGTGTTTTATTTTAATCCAAGTTTGGCTTTAATTTGGATTTTAATCTAATTTTTCTTGGGTTTCCGGTTCAATGGATTCAAATTCAAGTGAAATCTTCAGAGAGCTCCGACTTCTTTAATCCTTTTTTTCCAATGCAGGAAAGTTTCCTTTACTGATAGTTGATCCTTTCCAGATACAACGCCGAGTGCTCTGCATCGAAGGAGTACGCAATGTGACGTTTAAGAGCGCTATATCCTGTAGCTGTTATCACTGCAAAAAGGACTAAAAAGGAGCCGCGCGCATAGAAATAAATTTAATTTAAAATAATTATATGCCTGAGCCACATTAATTGTTCCAGCTTTACAAAATAAAAGAAAAATATAGCAAATTTATTTCTTCGTTTTATTATTAAAATTTAAATACGTTATGAGCCATTAATATTGTTTTAAATAAAATAAATACTTCATATATTATAAAATTATATTTAAATTAGAATTTCCTATTTTTTTTTGCATTCAGTAGCGTCATGAGCAGCGTCTGGACCACCAGACTCTAGTATTAATTGTCCCATATCGGCCAGAGCCAGTTCGACGGCCTTGCCATATTTTATAGCGCAAATAGCTGGAGTCAGATTCCAGGAGGAGATGGCAAAAATAATATCTTTCTCACGTGGATTATAGCAGCAGCCATATGCCTCAGATGACAGCGGCCCATGGGCCATGAAGGCATCATGTGGTGTAGCCACCTGAGAGCTGACTATACGATAATTGGAAGATTTCAAATATCCATACGATGTAAAGAATGCTGGCAGTGGTCGGCCATGTTCCCGTGCCATTTGCTTTAATCCAAATAGATGACGATCCACGCCCTTTCCCTGCAGGACACGCTTCATTTGCAAAAAGTGATCATCAACGGCAGCACGTAATGCCAGCACTCGGTCCCTCAGGGATGCATTTTGGCATACCATGGAGTGCACAAAGTCCCGTGATTTCATCGATGTGGATCGAATTGCATCAGTGCGTCCACATTTAAAAATGCGCAAATGAGCGGATTCATACTGAGCCGGCAGCTCCTTGTGCAGTCGATAGAATGCCAGCTGTAATGCCATCTGTATATAGCTATCTGGTGGTAGACCCTGTGACTTAATTAGACACTTTCCATAGCAGGGAAACTTGAAGACATGCATTTTCAGGCGACTTGAGATCTTATTGATGTTACGTTTAGCAGCAGATAGCCAGAATTCAATGCAATCATCTACTTCATTAAAGCGCAGGGTATCCGATGGATGCTCAGGTATATCCTCTGCCTTGTTATCATAGCCGTATTCCGGAGAGGTTCTGGATAGACAAGAAAAAAGGTGGGAAAATTGGCTTAATGTATGGAATGTCTGGAATTTTTAAAGGAATAATTTTTTGACTCAATAGAACGCACACAAAATCATTACATATTATGTCCTTCCTTGAGCGCATCTAATTATCATCCCAAGCCAAATCCTACCTAGTTGACTTACACTTTCTTTTGTACGTAATCCATGAGCATGGCAACCGGTTGGGGATCAGCTGGTGAATGCTCATAGCAGAATCCTACCATGCCATTGGGATTAACAATTAGCTGCAAAGTCTTGTCCATCCAACGATTGGCACTGTTAGCGATTAAGCCACCTCCATGCAGAAGTTGATTAGCCATTACGGAACGCTCTTGTCCTTTGGTCACATGAACCAATTTATCCAGGCAGACTATGAATAGCGCCTGTTCAATACAATGAACCACTCGGCTATTCTGGCGACTGATCATTTGATGGGCCTCTACCCAATTATCCCGGGTATCATGGGTGAGCAAACCAATCTCTGGTCCCGTGTCTCGCTTATTGTTAACAATTTTCAACAATTTGTTCATCAGCAGATGAGAGCTGACTATGCAGCCCGTCTCAGTATAAACAATCACCTTGTAAAACTAAAAGGAAACAAGATCAAATTATTTATAGCAGTGTTTCCTTTGAATAATCTAAGCTACAAGGATATGCAAAAGGAATCGTGCCTATTATAGAACCAAGACTTACTTACGTTATTCCTGTGCACGACAACGATATAGTTGGAGTTGCATTGCTGTAGAGAATCGCAGGGACGTTGAGGTATTCGAACGGTGCCAAAGACATTATGAAATTGACTGTTATCTAGTTCGAGTCCGTCCATGGTATAGACGGGTATACGATGCTGGTCTATTAAGTTTTTGAATTCGCACATGCCATAGATTGCTTTGGCCGTAAAACTCAAACAGTCGGAGATATTATAAAATTTTTGCTTAGGAAATGCCATGCAGGGACTGGTAAAGACAGTAACTGGTCCGCGATAACGCAAATAGTTGGCATGAGTCCAGCGTTCTGTAAGCCAATTCATTTCCACTCTTCCCGCATCCTCTAGAAGCTTTTGTAGTTGGCCTCCCTGGTAGAGCATAAAGTCCACAGTTTCGGAACTCTCACGCAAATATTCATCGTCAGTCAAAAAGGGACGAATGCTGGCCAAATAACGTTTCAATGTCTCATGGAGAGGCATCACAGGATATGTCAATAAATTCTTGGGCACTTGACGAGCATATTTCGAATTTGATTTACTTTTAGGCCCATTAGGCGATGTATTTATGGCCATTATGGTATTGTTTTTATCTTCGACCACGTTTGGAGGAGTTTTTGAATCATTTGTTTTGTAGTTGGGATTCACAGGAAGTGAATCTTGAGCTACATTGGGCTGTGTGGAATGCTTTCTCATGCTGGTGGTGATAATGGTTATTTTGGGCACCCGCAACTTCTGTTGCAGTTCACAGAATAACTCAGAGTTATTTCCATCGGATTCACTGCGTTTTTTGGTTACACGTGGTTGGAATTGTTTGCTCCATTCCTTTAAATAATTGTAAATCTTGTCGACAAATCGCTCTGCTTTTGCTGGCGGAATGTTGGAATCATTTTTTGGTGTATTTGGACGCTCGTTGATATTATTTTGACTGTATTGCGTGTAGTTTACGGGACACTGAATTGGGTTTTGGAATCGGATTAGTTTCAATTATGGGCTTAAATAATGGTCTGGGACTTACTTTGCTCATGAAACGTTCTCCGACTAATACAGCACGCATTACGTAATTTAGAATAAAAAATCCGACAGAACAGAGATAAATTTTATTTCGAGGCGAAAATGAAAGTGAAAACTAGATATTCATAATCTACGTACATAAATGAGAGTTCAGTTTGGCGTTTAGAAATGCGGAAAAAATAAAATAAATTAACAAAATTAAGAATTAAAGTCAATAGATTAAAATTACCAGGGAACAAAATATATTTAATAGTTCGAAATTATAGTTTCTTCTATTTTGGGAAGAGGGTGTTAAAAAAAAAAAACTAGTAAAGGAAGGCTATCTGCGGGTCACCGAAGAGTATATACACTTGCAAAATGTATTTTATTTTATTTTTGAATCTCAAAGATCCATTGTGTATCTCATAGATGCGTTTTGTATTTTAAATTATTTTTTTATATCAAAGATACTTTTGTATCTCAAAGATACTTTTGTATCAGACAGATACTTTACCCACACAGCCTTCAGATACATTTGTGTCCTTCACCAGAACACCGGTTGACAGCCAGGAATTTTTAAAATTAGTGGGCGATGTACCAGATGAACACAATCAGCAGAAGGTGAAAAAATGTTAAATAACAGTGACGCTGTTAACTAAAATTGGCACTTCACATTTGCACTGTTAATTAACATTGATCAGCTTGCTGCAAAATTTTGGTCGATTGGAGATTCTGCCGCTGGGGTAGAAGAAAATAATGATTCGGCGGCCAGAAGTAACAGGCGAACAGAAATCAGCAGCAAGCTGCCTTTTTTTCGACCCACCTAAAAGAATTGCATTCGCCTAGTTCTTTCAGCAAATTTTGGCCGTTGAAAGCTGGATTCAAATTTGAATTTTTTTTGGGCACCTTAAAAGTATGCAATAAAAATTTAAATAGCTGCCTTTGCCTACATTGTGAATATGATTTTTAAAAGGACATAACTTCCGTAAATCCTTACGGATTTTAAAGCGACCACCCGCGTTCTACTCGTAAGGACCAACTCTATCGATTGGCATTCAAGGATATAGGGGTCATCTAAGGATCATCGACTTGGAAAATTTCAGTCAAGATTGGCAAAAAAATGTGCCCAAAAACACAAAATCCAGGATAACTCAATAACTACAAGGACAATCCGAATGTCCTTTGGTCAGTCGATAGCCCTTATAAAAACCTACCGTTTGAGACATGACTCGCCAGGATACGCAAGGATATGGCGGAGTTATAGCCAATTTTATGTATACAGAAAAGTCCTTTTTACTCAGCTCTCTGAAGGCTTTTCGTCCTTTTTGTTACATCTTCTAATCCGGCAGAATAATGACTATCTCGTGGCCAAAGGACATCCCGATAGTCCTTCAAATGGCCGAGTTACAGGCGATTTTATATTTTCAAGACAATTTTCCTATGCTACCCCCTTGGAAACTTTTTAAGTGCATTTTTTGGTAGAAAAATAGCTGTAACTTGGCCAAATCGTGACGCATTTGACCTAAACCTGTTTTGTTAGAATTGTGAGGTCCATATCTATCGATTGGCGTTCAAGGATATAGGGGTCATCTAAGGATCATCGACTTGGAAAATTTCAGATGCGCAAGAAAACAAGTAAACTGCAAAGACTATCCGAATGTCCTTTGGCCGGTCGATAGCCCTTATAAATACTTACCGTTTGAGAAATGATTCTTCAGAATTCGACAGGACATGGCCAAGTTATAGCCAGTTTTCTGTATACAGAAAAGTCCTTTTTGTCAGTTCCCAAAAGGATATTCATCCTTCTTGTTACGTATTCTGATCTAACAGGATACGGAGAATCTGGAGGCCAAAGGACATCTTTACGTCTTTAAATTACCGAGTTCTCTTTGAAACTTATCAATTGATTTTTTGTCCTATCCTAACTAACAGTCAGACAGATTGAATAGCTATATCGACTCGTTTCATCGTCCCGATCAAGAACATATATACTTCATACTATATTATACTCTATAAGGATATAATAACAATTTATATATTTACTGCAAAGGAGTAGAACCATTACAAAAGCAACAAATTAAAAAAAAACGCATTCTTTTATGATATACTGGGTTTGTGACTGAGATACATTTATGTATGTGTCTATTTGCGTTTGAGTATGTATATGTGTATAAACCCCTGTCTTTAATCTCACTTAAAAATTTAGAAACAAATTTATTACAACTTTTTTGTTTTGTTTCATATGTAATTAGGCCCTACAACTTGGCTTTTGGTGGCGGCTCTGTATCCAAAACTTCTTGCATTTCAAGGAAAGATTTGTGCAATATCTGTGAATATTTCACCGGATCTGTTTCATTATTGTAGCTCCAAGCTCCGATGGCCAAAATTATATCCTTATCACGTGGATTATAGCAAACGGAATAGCCATCATCTGTGGCCGGACCATAGCCCATGAAGGCATCGTATAGAGTGGCTACCTGTGATGTTGATACCCGGAAATGCATTGACTTTGTGTAGCCCGGCGAGGAGAAGAATTTGGGTATGGGCTTATTATTTTCTAGGGCCATCAGTTTAAGGCCCAGCAGATGACGATCCACGCCGTGTCCTTGCAATGCCAGCCTAGTATACGCCTGATGACCTACGACAGCGGCGCGCAGGAGCTTAGCACGTTCCTCAGAGGAAGCTTTATCATTAGTCATTGCCCGGCAAAAGGCCAAAGATTCATTTGAGCATGACCGTATGGTTTCAGTGCGTCCGTTTTCGTAGATACGCAAGTGTGCGGACTCGTATTGAGCAGCAGGCACTTTGTGCATTCTGCAAAATATATAAGATTAATCTTAAGACTTTAATTAGAATTTTGTGTTTCTCACTTGTAGAATGCTAATTGTAACGCCATCTGCACAAAACTATCTGGTCCCAGGCGCTTCGTTTTTATGTAATCCTTGCCATAGCAATCAAATTTCAGCACCTTCATTTGTAAATTATTTACGAGCTTATCAACATTGCGCTTGGCATAAAAAATCCACTGCTCAATGCACTGGTTTACAGGACAGAATTTTATTTTCTCGGGGTTGCAAGCCACATCGTTGGAGCCACATTCACCAAAGTTTTTATCCTCTTTCCTAGAAAAATGTATAAAAAATTAATTAAATAATAAACATTAAGGGAATTTCAGCTACATTTTCTTGACTACATAGTCCATCATCATGGCAATGGGTTGTCCCTCAGCAGGTGAATGCTCATAGGTGAACCCGACGTGCCCATTAGGATTCACTACCAATTGAATGGTCTTGTCCATCCAACGATTGCCGCTATTCAGTTTGCTACCATTGCCATGTATGAGTGATAGAATTAGCTGATCCGTTTGCTGGTCGGGCTTAATGGGAATACATTCATCCAACGATACAGTGAAGAGAGCAGCTTGTATGGTCTGCAGAGCCTTGCAATTGTCTGGCTGCTCGGACAGTTTCTCATAGGCCTCAGCCCAATTGTCCCGGCTGTCTGTCGTAAGTATTCCATAGGGTACGCCAAAATCAGTCTCTGCTGCCATAATATGATTCAGCTGTTTAGCCAATGCGGCAGAAGAAAGCAGCTGGCCCTTCTCATCGTACAGACCCAACTTGTAGAACTAAGGCGGATAGAAGATAAAGACAATAATTAGTTATATATTACAAAGAAAGTCAGTTTTGTTCCCGAACTATAATCAAATAAATAAATAACTCACATGATTTTTAAAAATGACTACAACATAATCGGAACAAGGATTGTACTGAATTTCATCCTTGGCACGTACGGGTATGCGGCAAGTACCAAATACTTTTCCAAATTGGCTATTATCCAGCTCATTTTTACCCATTTTGACAATGGGCATTTTGCCCGCATCGACCAAACCCTTGAATTCTCCCAGGCCAAATATTACTTTAGCTGTGTAGTCAATGTAAGCGTCCAGATCCTTGAATTGCTGCACTGGAAAAGTCATGCCAGGACTGACAAAAACAGTGACTGGATCACGATATTTCAGATAGGCTGTCGTTAGCCAGCGATGTGCCAACCAGTTCTTCTCCTGCTTGCCAACTTTTTCGAGCAGTCCCTGCAATTCATCGCCCTCCTTATCCTTGAATTCTTCGGTGATTTTCCTCTGATCTGCAAACTCCTTGGGTGTTAGCAGCGGCTGTACCGTCAGCAGAAAGCGATCCAGCGTTTCATTCAGCGGCAGCACAGGATATGTCAAAAGGTTTTGCTTTGGTGGACCCTCTTTTGGAGCATCTCCGCCGCTTTTGCTGCTGTAACTAACGGGCAACAGCTTAATAAGACCATTTGGCGTTTGATGGTTAACCGAGTTCTTGGTCTGTTAAAATTATAATAATAAACATAACATAAATATGTATACATATTTATATACTATTTATAAATTTTCTGCAACTTAGATTTGAAATAGTTCCCAATCAAAGATTTAGCTCTTAACCACAATCTTAAGCCAAGGCGATAACAGAGAAAGAGCAAATGTTCCACTCTCTTCCTGTTCTATATCCAATGCTTGGCCAAATATGGGTAGAACCATGGCTGAATAATGTTTGTCAAGGTCGTAAGGCTGTAGGCTTAACGATTACTTACCAAATTCCAGAATACTCTGCCGGGTTTGCTCAGCAATCTCATCTCGGACGTGGATATGGGCGCTTTGATTGTACTCTCAACTGGGGCTCTGTAAGATAAATATTTATACACATATATAGAGCAATTCCAAGGTTATAAGTGTGTGCTTGTGAGTGTATTTCTCCCACTGTATTGTTCACCTTTGAAATGTTAGCATAATAAAGGTAAGGCGATAAGCAGAGCGTTAAGATTAACGCTAGCTTCGACGCAGACAGGAATTCTTTACTGAATTGGCACTTGGTAATCAACTAAATTAAATTCGTCCACGTAGACAAAGTTGCAGTTACTCGTCTCAGCTGCTATCAACAAAAATAAAGTGCGACCGGTTTCGTTTTAACCGACTTTCAAACTGCGTTGGCAACCTGTAGCTGCTGCTGCTGCTCAATAAAGCCAAAGAGTATTCATAATATTATGAATACTCTTTGAACCAAGCCTGCGTTTGTTATCGCTGCCAACGTTGACTGCGACTGCGACAGCGACAGAGGTATAGGCATCGAAAGTGAGAGCGATTACGTGCGATACTTTTTCGAATTTCGCTCTCTGTTGTGGTATCGAGTCCAAAGTCTCTTATTGTATATTTGTGTTTTTCGTTGCTTACCCTGCGTCGGTTCCTTCTTCTGCAGGCGAATCCTGGTTAGTTGCGGGAGGGCCTAACTGTTTAGTCTGACATATTAAAAAAAAAAAGAACAAAATTCGAAATGGCAATCAAAGCAGTTCAACCTATTTATTATGATTATCCATAGTAGAGATGATAGTTCTAGCGATACTATCGAAAGTTTCTTGAAAAAAATATATACATTTATTTATATATAATAAATATATTTATTTCTTATTTTGTTGTTTTTTGTATTTATATTTATTTTGTAATATCGCTTAGAGTTTTGCTTGTAAGACTATCGAGACTGGTATTGCAATATTTATTTATTTATTTATTTCAACAGCCGCCATTACAGTTGAGCACATTCTGTTAACTGGTGGAGTAATTTCTGTTAAATAGAGAATGCTGTTATGCATTGCGCGCCAAATTTAAATGTAAATTTGATAGAAACTTTTAAGCAGTTTTCATTTGCTATTACTTATAAGGCTTAAATTATTAATAGAATAAAACACACGAGTTTTTAGGTTTTATTTATTTTTTTTTTAATTTAAGTTTTTGCATTTTTTAATGCAATTTAAATGCTAAAATTACATGTTCTAAGGCTAAGATATTAATTTGTTGTACAAACACTTTGTTTTTTTTTTTAAGTTTCTTCTTTTTTTTCAATGTGTTTGCCCATAAATTCTGCTTCAATACAAAAATCACAGCAATTCTTAGCATTAATTGCGAACTTTGAACTACAATTGTTGTGCAAATTTCTTATTAGGTTTTTAAATTTTAAATATTGTATAATTTGCTTTAATTCATTATTTAAATTCAAATCATTTTTGTTTTTCACCTCATGGAGGTGACTTGCCTAACTAAATTAAAGCGAACAAAACTTACAAACTGCTTAAACTCAATTCTAATTATATAAATAACGCCATACAAATTGTTCATATTCATTTTTTTGTAAAATATTATATATATATACAAAGGATATTCGTATTTTTGTTTTTTGTTTTGTTTTTAAAGCTATCACAGTAATAAAACCAACACTTGGCTTTCATATTATTTACACTAGATAAAATGCTATATAAAACCAAAGAGCGGCGATGCCGATGCCCAACCGAACTACGAGTACACAGCGAGAAAAGGATCTGATTCTTGACCTCTGCTCTCTTTTCTCTCTGTGTAGCACACTAAAAAATTGCACTGGAAATATATCTATGCAAATTTATACATAAGTGGATACCGACAACCTAAACTAAACTGAATAAAACTGTTGGAATTACAGAATTCTAAAATTCTTGAATTTCTATACATGTTTGCTTGCTTCTCTCCCGCCAAATTGCTCGGGATGCGCATAGGGCGTCCAACTGCTCTTCTCTGCTCTGTCCAAATTTACATGCGAACTGGAACTGTTTGTTGAGGGGGGCGACGAAACAAATCCGCTGCTGGCCAAACTAACACCCAGCTGTAGAAGAAGAAGTAGGAGAAAAGAAAGCAAATTGATTAATTAACATATCAATGCTATATAGTAAGAGGCGAAGTGTATGCAAAATTCCCACTTCAATAGAATCTCATGCACACGCGTGGTGTTTGCCCCGAAAACGAGTTTGCTCACGCTGCCTGTCGTCGCCTGCTGTCGCCTGTTGTCGCCTGTTGCCGCCCGATTCCGACTCCAAAAAAAACTTAATTAAATTCATTTAACGCGCTCGTAAATTTTTGACCATAAACAACAGTTTCACGTAATGAACGCTCGCTCGCCCCCAGACACGTTAGACTGCTTGGCGGCGATTTCCTTACACTACTCTCTCCCTCTCCCTCTCTCTCTCTCTATCTGTTTCTCTATCTCAACTCTATTAGATCGCCCCCAATTGAATGATATAACCAGGCCTAGTCTAGATTATGATCATATCAGAAAATTGCAGCAGTTATAAATACTTTTTTAACAGATGTAAATGCTCAACTATATTGTAAAAAATCGACTTAATGATATATTCCAGAAGAAAATGTTTTCCAAATTTTAGAAAACTTATCTAGGTTCAGAAACAAATACTAGAGATATTTACTAACTCCCTATCCCCATATTTTCATAAGCTTACCTGTTGCTTTGAGCTTGTGTTGGCTGCATCCGCATCCAAATCGTTGTCATCGAAGCAACCTATGCAGATATCATCTTCATCGCCAGGTTCGACTTCTATGCACGAACTGGATGTGGTGGAATTTCTACTAATTGTAACCGTATCACTCTCATTGCCCTCATCGCTGCTCTCCGCATCGGAGATGGCTGGCTCCAGGTCCAAGGCGTATGCCGACGATTGACGACGCTCCTGATAGGCCTCCTCCCCGCTAGCATCGCGTATAATAACATGTTTCTTTGACCCAGGCACATCATCCAAGAGCTTCAGTTCACAGGGATTATATACCTGATTTCCACTACCCGTTAGATTCTGCAGTAGATTTGCACGTGCATATTTGCCCTCCGATATATTTGTCGCTTGACACGTATAGCTGGACATGTGAAGAGTGGCTCTAGTTATGGCATAGACCAGTAGACCTACGCCCAGCAGCAAAGCTCCCCAGAAGCCCAAGGGATTTACCAGCGGCAGCAGATTCAAATAGAAATTAAAACGTGTATCCAGCTCGTCCGGCAGCTTGGGCATCATCTAGAGGATATTATAAAAAAAAAAAAAAATTATAGTATAGTGTTTTGAGATATTGTTTAGGTTTCTAAGACAGCGTTTTTTTAAATATTTACTTACAATTTCGAACCAGAGCATTGGAGCGGTTAGATGACTAAACTGAGAGACCATAGGATAGTTTTGCAGATCCTTGAAATGCATGTTGATTTGCACTTTTACGGATAGCGAGAGCGGCAGGCCAGATTCCTAAAATGTGAATGAAATATGCAATCAATTTATGAGCTATCCGGCAAAGTAATGGAAGGTCTTATTATACGTATTGCCTCACCAAGTACGACACCATTTCGGCTGCACTTGGCCTAATTTCATTTAATTGCAGCTTAAATATAGGCCTGGCTAGTGCCAGTTGTCCTTAGGCAAATTTTTTTGGCCTATACCAGTTGTTTATTCGCGTTATTCGCATTTCGCATTCCGTGTTTTGTATTCGCTTATTATTGCATTTTTTCACATGAAAACTGGTCTTGAATTCTGCTTGAATTGCTACAATTTGATTAAATGATTGATTGAATGTTCGCCTGATAATTGCATTATTGCGTTGCTTTTTCGTTTTGATTAAATGGTTATACTAAATTAATTACACTTATTTTTAACACGATTTATTTAACAGAAAAAAAATGTTTTGTGAGCGCTTTTTTGGGCAACAAAACAAATAGCAACAGACAATTTAACAATGTCAAACAACTTCCGTGAGTTTTGGTGTTTTCACAAAAATTTAAACTAATTTTTTAAAAAATTTATGTTCAATAATACCCCCAGTCTAAGCTCTGGTTTTGGTTCCAGAAGAATTTTTTGAGAAATCAATTGATGTGCCGAAAAACAGCTAATTAAGTTGAAAGGAGATTAATAATTTAATTTTAAAGTTTAATACGGCTTTAAGAAAGCAAAGCATTGATTATAATTTTTAAAAAATTATTCCTTGAAAAGCCAGCACAATCGATAAAGAAAAGAAATTGAAAAGAAAGCTAAACAACAATTAGCTTTATTTTGAAGGTTTTCAAATAATCGAATTGAAAGTTAGAACGGAAGCAAAAACAGAAGCTTAGTTCCAGTATTTCTCTAGGTGCTCTGTGATTTATGCAAGCAAATAAAAAAAATGCTGTTAAATTTCTATTGATTTCCTGTTATAATTTCTGAATAATATATTTTATTTGTTGCCTTCTGAGAATAATATTAGCTTGGAGCGTGACTAGCTTAGTGTTTACGGTTAACTTAATTAGCCGGAAATGTAAATATAAATAAAAAACTTAAATCGGATATCAAATTGAGTAATGCACAATTAATTTCCACGCGATTTGTGGGGAAGGTGAGCATATAACTTTTCCACAGTTGACAGTCAACAACAACAAACAATTCATGTTTTGTTAGCCTACATAAATTGCATTTAACTCAAGTTAATTGAAACACTTAACGTGAATATTTAATTAAATACTATCGATAAATTTTCGTTTTTTTTCGATGATTGACACTCGAAAGTTGCCGCTATTAAACAACAAGAACAACAACAATAATAATAATAATAATAAAAATAATATCGAAGGTTACATACCGGTTGTATGACGAATGCCGTTGAGTGCTTGGCAGGATCAGGCTGCATGCCGGTTACATTCTCCACCAGGCCCGAATCTCCATTCATAAAGTGTGGAAAGCTGAGAGAGATCGGGAATCCATAATAACAGTCGGTGACGTCAATTAAGCCAACTGGTTGACAATCGCCTGTAATCAGAAGCAGAGACAAAAACAAGAAGAACATTATTACATCAGTTAGCTGTTTTTTATGTACCCTTTGAGAGTGATCAAGGCGGGGTATATTGACTTTATGCCAATGTATGTAACAGAGAAAAGAGAGCAACTTCAATTTCATAAAGTATTTTATATTCCCCCTTGAGAATGATCAAAGCGGGTATACTGAGTTTATGCCTATGTATGTAACAGGCAAAGCAGAGCAACTTCAATTTCATAAAGTATTTTATATTCTCAAAGAAATATTCAGTAAAATATAATATGAAAAACGTAGCTTCACTTTCAATCGGAACATTTTATTTGCAATGCTTTTTTCAACTCTCAACTTTCTGTGTGCAGAGTATTTTCTAGTCGAGCAACTTCGATCAAAGTACTTCTGAATTGTTTTTCGATAAGTTTTTTTGGAGGTTAAGCTAACGGAAAAATTCTAGAATCGACAGCAACTGAATAACATTGTCATTGCACGCCCCCTTTTTAAGGCATTGCGTGTCTCAGGTCGCAGCTGACGCGTAGTTTTTCCTAAATACTTTCATTAAAAAACAACAAAAAAAAACCGAACAAAAAAAGTATAAAAATGTTTTGTATCATGCGAAACGCGTTTTGCGTCATGGATGGAATTTTTTTTTTATTTTTTTCGGAACAACATAAGCCGTAAACTTGCAAAGTTTATAAAGAAGAAAACAAAACAAAAAAAAAGAGACATATTCCATGTTAACTGATCTGAAAAAAGTGTGGACTGAGTGGGGGGTACGTGGGCAGTGGGATTGCCAGTATCAATTAGCCAGGAACTGGCAAGAAACAAGAATTTTTTGCGCTTTGTACTGGGCAATTAAATGAACTGACGCCGATCGTAAAGAATGAGACTTAGGTCGCTCCATGTAGTTCCAGACAGGTCAGGACAGAAACAGTTGCTATAAAAAATGCATATAAACCTATACTATTCGCAGTGAGAGCAGCAACAAAGGTTCCAGAAAGTTCTCTTTAATTATTCGGCCAATTAAATTGAAGCTCATTTTAGTACTTAACTTCTACAGATTAATTGATTGATTAATTTAATCGCTTACCTCGACGACAGAAGCATTTATTTGCCTCATTGATGGCACCATTATCAAAGGCATTATCCTCGAAAACATAGTTATAGCCCTTCAGGCTGCCAAAAGTGCGCTCCTCGCCAACTCGATACTACAACAATAATAATTATAATATTAATTTAATTGTTTATAAAATAAATATATTTATATTTTTGCTTACCAAATTGATGGGCCTGCACATGCTCTTTCTGAAGAACTTGACAGTTTCGTTGGGTTGGATGAAACTCTTGAATTTCGTGCCATCCGAGGCATATTCAATATTACTGCAATGATCACCCTCCCAATTGGGCAGGGTCTTTTCACCACGATATGTGTCATATAGGCCCGATAATCCCGGATTTGGTACACCCGTATAGAATGTCTCAAAGTCCGTTGAGAAATCATACATGCGATCAATTAATCCCACCTTCTCGAACGATATCCAATTGGGTAGAAATGTATTGCCCAATGTGGCCAATGCCGATGGAAAGCCAAACATAAATTCCTTTGCCGTCATCCTCACAATTGGCTTCGATTGGGTGCTAGCAAAAAGTCCTTGCAGTGGCAGACGCACAAAGAAATAATTGTGATTGGCAGTCAGGTGGGAAATGGCCTGAAAAAAGTCAATTAAATAATAATTTATAGATTATTTTTAATAAAACGAATTCATTTTGAAGCCAACTAATTAATAAGCTTATCTAAATAGGCTATATTAAATGTTTTCTAAAAAAGGTGGACCAAAACTATATTCAATTTTAAGACATCAAAAAGATTTACTAAAATATTGAGCAATAAATATAATATATAATTTGAATAAATCCTTGATATTTTGTGAAAGTCTTAGGAATAGGATTGTTAACTAAAATCTTGGCAACTGAAAATAAATTTAAGCTTTTTTTTTAGTTCAAAAGCTATTTGTTTGGGGTTTTCTGGGTTCTCTTCAAATATTTGAATGATTTTTATTCAATTCTTTCTAGCTTTATTTTCTATTTTTTTTTTGTGCTTTGATTAGGATAAGAGAACTATAAATATTAGCTTATTTATTTTTGTATATTTTAATGGCGCATTTTGTATAATTTCAATTGATTAAATAAGCATATTTTCTAGGGGAAATCCCCTCAATGTACGTGCAAAATCAATGGCACGTGCACACCCTTTTAGGATATGTCACTCATGAGGTGTCTAAGTCTTTATCTTTCAGTTTATACAGTGCTAGTCTCAACAGCTTATTACCGGCTGTCATTAGAGTCAATAAATAGAGCATTTAATGTACTATAATTACGTACTTCCTGTGGAACAAGTACTACGTGTAATACTGGAAGCTGTTAGTTGGCTTTTGTTTTTTTTTCTTTTTGATCGACTGACAAACTCTTGACAGAGATTCAAACTAAATGCATTATTCATCATTTTGGGCCTGCATTAGACCCGGATGCGAATCGAAATTCTTGTTCAGACTAACATAGAAATAGGCAGTTTTTAGCAGCAAGCGGCATATTCGGCATAAATTAAGCAGCTTTTAGCTGCAGCTATGCTAATTTTAAATATATTTAATTGAAACATCATAAAGTCAACAATTAATTATAGCTATATATGTTCGTGTATAAACGATATACATATATATATATATTCATATATATATATATACTCGTATTGATTGAATGTGCATACAGAGTTGTTTGATTTGTTTACGATATCAAATGCGAAAGCTTCATTAATCAGTGAAAATTACTGACAATAACAAACACGCCCACAGACAGCCGTAATTATTATTGTAATAATCAACAGCAACAGCAACAACAACAGCAACAAATATAATATATAAACAAAGGCAAAGAAAACTTTCAAAAACGATAAATTGTGTGTGGGGGGCAGCGAGACAGTTGGAAAATATCTTCATTAATAACGGTAGCAATTCGCACGTCGCACAGTGGTTGAAATTTACAATTTTCGAATTGATTTTTTATAGCATTGCAGAGTAAAGAAGATATCTCCGATCCCATAAAGTGTATATATTTATTATTGATCAGGCGATAGGACGATTCAATATAGCCCCATCCGTCAGTGAATCAGTCGATCTGTTTATTTCTATTTAGACATCTCTCTCAGCTATTGAGCTTTGTTTCCAAATTATGGCGCTTTCATTTTGAGCATATGTCTTCTAACTTTTTTTACCATAAAACTTATAACTAATTATAATAAATTAAAAAAAAAACTCTATATCTTTACTGAAAGGCAACCTGTTCCATTCTTCCTAAGCTTTTTGCTTCAGTTTTGTTAAAAATCTTTAGCTAGCTATATATAAATATACTTATAATTTGGCATTAATTCCCGATTCAGATTCAGATAGAAAATTTATAGCAGTTTTAATTATTTCATAGCTAAATTGCCCCGCTTGAACCACTGTGCGTAGGCAGCCCTACTGGCTCATTCACACTCTCGCCTGCTGCCTTTCACACACTGCCGCACAGTGGCGCACAGCTGATTGTGTGTGTGTGCAAATTAATTGCCTACCATTTAGTTTAAACATGTTGCCAATATTTAACGCCACTTTTTTTTTATTTTATTATTATTATTGTTGTTGTTGTTGTTGTTGGATGTAACGTTTATTGACCTAGGCGTGAGCGTTGCGATGCCTTCTTTTTTTATTTTTTTTGTTTTGTAAATTTAATTTTTTTGTTTTCGCCCCATGTGCGCGGCACGCGATTTTTATTTATCATTATTATTGCTATTGTTGTTGTTGCTGTTGTTGCTGTTGTTGTAAGTAGTTAACGAATAACGGCATAATATGTAGCTATTTTCTACGGCAGGCTGAAATTAGCATGAGACGTCGTGCAGCTATTGACAAATAGCCATTGATTGCAGTCTATCGAGATAAGTCAATAATCTGTCATCAGATTGCGTCACAACATTTGTCGACATTGTATCAAAAAAAAACTGAACTGTCTAATGGAAAACTTGGATGGAAAATAAACCGTTTAACTGCTAATTTCCAGTTTGGAATTTCCTCTTAGTTGTTCTCCTTATAATTTTGTGATTTTTTTTTTCTACTCAACTTAACCTACAATTTGTTAAGCATTTCCGATGCTGATTTCTAATATTAATTCAGAACTCGACTCGTGTTTTTAATTCCACAAGGGTATATTATTAATTCTTTGTAAATCTATAGAAAAACATGCAACATTCCTATAAATATTACATTTTTTGAACGCCAATAATAATTACATTGCCTAAATCAAGATTCCACTTTATATAGTCTAAGCAATTTCTTAATAAAACTGATATTTTTCTAGATTTTTTTTATTTATACTTACCAGCATAGCTATATTGAGCATTACGACCTCGTCGTCTTCTTTATGTCCTTCGGAAAGATGTTCCTGCCAGACCAAGGGATGGCTGGGTGTTGTGGACATAGTATTATTGTCATTGAACGTAATATTCTCATGAGTCATGAGCTCTCTACAATGATATTATAATAAAAGGGATTTTAGTGAGAATTCTGCAATAAAAACTAGATAAAATAATACTCTGTATTCCGCTTTTTGAATGTATTCTCACAGACAATTATTCTCTATCAAAAAAGAGTGCATACTTTCTAGCGCCCTTTTCCTATAATAATTTCTATATTTTATCTTCAATTACAGTGAAATTTTCAGAATTAGATGCTCCGAATACAGAGTATAATAATTAATTTTATAGGGTATTTATTGGACTTACTTGTACACATAGGGACCCACTTGCTCCACTTGCAACTTTTCGCGACCCGCTAGAAAGGCCTCAGCATTGGTAATATTAAATAAATATATTTTGATATACAAATCGACTGGTGGCTTGGCCCAAAGATTGAAGATTTCACCATTGTCGGCCATTATCAATTTCTGCAAGAATATTTTGAGAAAAACAAAAACAAAATTAAAGTAAAGAAAAAAAAAAAAACAAATATTGTATTCTATATAAATATGGTACGTTCAATGGCGGGCCAAATTGCAGGCACCTAAATGGATTGCATTTATATATGAAATCGTGGTCGAAAAACTATGTGCGAATCTATATATATATATATAGCTGTACGTGTTAATATTGAAGGCCCCTTGAAGGCACCGAAAGTGCGGGGATAAAACATTTTGTCGCATAATTGCCGAACCATTTGGCAAAGGCTAAGGACGGCAGTTAAAAAGCTAAAGCTTTAGCTTTAGTTTGTGTTTATTGGACTTACCCATTTGAATATCAAATCATAGGGTTGAAATACTTTAACCAGCACCGCCGTTGTTATGGCCAAAAATCCAATGGCCAGCAACAAAAAAGCGCCTGAAAAACAAATGGGAAAAGAAATACAATAGAAATAAGTTGATGTTTCGTCGAGTACATATAAATATCCTCATTAAGTTAATTAAGACACGATTAATTATGCATAAAAAGCACACGCGAAAATGAAAATTGAAATTTTTAAATAAAAAAAAAAAACGAAAAAAATCGAAAAAAAAAAATTTGCATATAAAATATGATAATCTAATAAATTTCGACACACGAACATGTTTCGCCCGTCTACCCTTATAGGGTATTAAGAACTTTGTCACGTGGCTTGTAAGAAGCCACCTACCAAATGTACCATGTGAACTAGGTAACACGCGGAGGGATTTTGTTTAAATTTGGTATATGAATGGCATATCAAATAAGCTGAAAATGTGTGAGGGGAACAATGGGATCAGAAGTATATATATGGTAATAGGAACAGTTTAAAAATTGTTAGCTTTTAACTGATGAAAATAAGAAAAAAAAGATTGAAAATTGAGTCTAGTTTCCTTTAGCTTGCTCATTATTAAAAATGCTTATATAGTCGTAGTTCTTTCTTTAAAGCAATTAACACTCGAAATTTATTACAAAGAAAATAATTAATGCTGTGTTTACTTCAGCTTTACAATATTGATTAAAATGGTATTATACTCGAGCTTAAAGCTGACCCTGAAAATTCAACGACTTGTCGTAGTCGCTGCAATCCTCTTGACTGCCTTCTACCTGTAAATTATGTTAATCTGCATTGAAAGAATTATGTCTGAACCCGACAGAGCTCAGACAACTACAGACAGTTCCAATCAGTCGCTTAACAGTTGAGATCTCTCAGCCGAGTTCCTCGTGAGTAGACCAGAATGCGACTATTACAAGTTGTTTTATATATATATATATATATATATATGTGATCCCAGTGCAATAATTCTAGGTAAGTTATATACACGATTCTATGGCATATAAGTCACGGAGCCGGCATGTCATATCGTCATCATTCCGTACAAATAAATGCGTGCATATAAATATCTTCATTAAAGCAACGTCAGTTTCTTACTTATCAATTATGACTGTGCGCACAGTGGTCTGCAACCTGTTGCATTCAAGTTCAAAAACTTGTCTATTGTTAGTCAGCATTCTCCTCTCTCTCAGTTCTCAACACGTGCTCTAAAAATACACCACAATCGTATGATCTGTAGAGATGGTTAGCCAAAGAACTGGTTCCTAATTATCATCTCCAGCGATCAGTCGTATATTTGTATACGACTATGATCAAAAAAAAGCTAAAAAAAAATCATTAACTTTTGCTTTTCTTGGGTGCTGGGCATCTGCCAAGGAATAGCTGATGCCATTACTTGTTTGGCTTGGCTCATAATGGGTTTTAGTATTGAAAGTTGTTCCATCGGGTATACGACTTATGGAAAGTGACGAAGTTTTATTTAGCTTGAGAATAGAACACCGAATTTCTATTTAGCTCTGAAGAGGCCAATATATGTAATAATAAAAGCCCAACATATTTAGCTTTTATTAATTTTTAATAATTTAATTTACATAAGTCGAAATACGTGAAGCAAAGTGGCTCAACTTATACAAAATAATTTATGGCACATTTTCTTCAAAGATCTCAAAACTTTTATTTTTATATTGAAACTTATGTGAAAAATTTAAAATTTTTTTTTAGAAACTTCTTAATTTATGCAACATTTAATTAATTTTTAATTTATTGAAGTAGAATATTAATTTCGCAGTAATAAAGATAATAAAACTTTATTGAACACAAGCCTAAAATAATTAGCTATTTAATGCTTTTTTAATAATGGAATTTAATTTGTTTTTATAGGAATTTTTTAAACTAATACAAGGAATATTTATTTATTTTTATTTTCCACTCACTTCTAGTTTTTTTTTTTTTTGTTTGTAAAAATATTCCGACTCGTTTCAAATGATCTTCAGCACTTAATGCCCAGTTATTAATTCACCGCATTTTCCATAACAATTAAGCTTTTATCGGGGAGTAAAAAGGGAGAGAGAAAAAAAACATATAGAATATAGTGTTCACACCAGACTCTGATCACACCGGTTATTATAGAAAGATCGCGAATACTTTTTAATACATGCGATGATTCACATTTAAAGCTGATCGAAGCTGATCTTGATCTTGAGCTTGAAGATTTAACCGCATAGCGCATATCAACTTCGTTGCGACCTTGTTTTGGTATTCTTGTTGCCTTTTGTCTCTCGTGATGATCATCACCAATCCAATCCACCACAGTGACACTGAACTTGTTCTCTACGCAGTCTTTTAGCTTATTTTTCCCTTCTTTTTTTTTTTCTTTCTTTTTTGTCCCTTCCTTCAAATCCTGTTGTGCAACTGGTTTGCAGGGGATTTTCCTTTCAACTGCTGATGGCAGCTGCATCAACCGATTGGAATTTCTACAAGTTGTTTCGCTGCTAGTTTGTTTTAATGAGCCTCACCATAAAAAAACCTTATAGGAACTAGTCTAGAATTGCAGAGTATCATTTGCTTTGGCTAACCGCAAGGTAAGTATATGATTAATTTAATTATAGCTACTTATTGGACTGATTTGATTTCGAATTTTCGAATTTTGCTTACACATTACTTGCCGCCGATTTTGCAACTGTTGAAAGTGCCGCAGCTTTTCCAGTGAAAAGCGGCGATGCGAGTAGAGTGAGCCCAGAAAATCCTTTAGCGACTGACGTCGCAACCGACGACGCACCACAGTCATTTTGATTAATTTTCTTTTATTTATTCTTTTTAAATCCTCGTTAAATCGTTTCTATACTTTTTATCTACTTTTTGCTACTTTCTTACTGTTTGTTAGTTTTTTTTTTTTGTTTCTTTTCAAGTGTTTCGTTGCAAAGTCAAAGCCAAACTAAAGGCCGCTAATGTGTCAAGGGTCCGATGTACCCTCGGCTACTTTCATTTTGAGCTCGGCAATTATTAATTGCTTTCAATACCCTAACAAGGGGTATACTACTACTACTATGAAGTGGTGAATGAAGAATTAAGCTCACAATACTATATATAAATAAAATAAATATAGTCAAAAATATGGCAAAGCTTAAGCAGGAATTAAGCTCTTTAATAGTTTAATTCTGGTTTAAAGAGAGAATAGAAATAAAATGAATTTCAAGTACTCCAGAGCAAACAGAAAAGCTAACGCAGGAAGAGAATGCTCCATTTTTTCAGCTAAAAAGTATATATATATTTTATGTTATGAACTATAGTAATCTAGTTTTAGTCTTTTATGCAGTAATTTTCCTGATGTTTCTTTGAAGAATTAAAAAGTTGTGGTATTCAATCCATGGTAATTTAAATAGGTTTCTACGATCGAAATCTCAGCGAAGTCTAATAACTTTTAATAGATTAAAAAAAGTCCATTAAATGAGTAGATTTCTTTCAGATTGTTCTTATGAAAGTCTTTCAAATTTATGTATTTTTTTTACTTTGTATAACCTACTTTTTTATAGTGCATTTGAATTTCTACTTGCCAGTTTCTGGAGCTTTATTTGCTTGATCATTTTTTGAAAATGATTTTTAATCAATCGTTCCGTATGCACCACAGGTCTATGAATTTAGTGGTTAGGTGCAAACGACAAAGTTATGAACAAAGAAAAAGAACGAACGCTTCGTGTGTCTGTATTTAAATATATTCTATATAAAATCTTGATTTGTTCGATTGTTGTTTCAAATTGAAAGTCGTCAAAAATAAAGAAATACAAATACAAAAACAGCAACAAAAATAGCACTGCAAATGCAAATTATGTTGTGGCGCTGTTTGTTTAATTGCTTTGTTTGTTTGCCAAAAATTATATGAATATAATTGAATTCATTTTATTTTCGGGATCTTTTTGGTTATGTGAGGCACGTTCGCCTGGTGCGCCTGGTGGCCACCCACAGAGTATTTTTTTTTTCTTTTTTTTGGCTCTAGAGTTAAAGAATTCGTGGGAATACGCCACTAATTTACAGTTGAAGCACGCCGCGCACGCGTACAACAACAGAAAAACAACAACAAAACCAAACAAAACAAAAACCAAAACATTTGTGAACAGTGTAAACAGCTGCCAAGTTCGTGTCCTAAGTCTTTTGTTTTACATACGAAACTGAGTATCAATAAATTATGTTTATAAATATAGAAATAAGAAGAAGCAGTAAAAAAATAAAAACAAGTTGCTACAACAAAAGGGCAGCAGCCTCTGTTGCGTCATTTTATTGGCATCGGAATTGTTTTTGGAAAGGGGGGCGTGTTTCTCCTTAGCCTTAGAAATCATATACAAAGCGCGTCGGCTACTGAATAGAATTTAGAATTTATTTATTTTTTGATTTTCAATTAAGATTGTGTTAATTGTTGAGCGTAGAGCCTGTAGGGCAAGTTTATTTTATTAAATTGCTCAGCTCATTAGTTAGTTTTTTTCCCCCCCTGTTCAGATAACAATTGCGTTGTCAGCGTTTAAAACCTGATCTTAACCATGACGTCAGTATAAGAGTTTTGATAGGTGACTGACCAATGTGAGCTCTATAAATCAATATATACATAATATATATATATATATATAAATATTTGCCACACTCTTTTAAAGGAGTATATGCCTTTTTGGAGCTCGTTTCAGTTTTATTGACCCATTTACTTTTCTGTTTCTTTTTTTTTTTCGTTAAACACTTAAAGTGGCAATTCCACTTGAATTCCTACCTCAAATTTCTCTTACCAAACAGCTGTTTGAATCTTTAGATCTATATGAATCATCTCGATTTTTGTTTACACTCCATGATTTAGCAAGTTTTTCGTGGCAAGGGGAATTACCCACAGCATCAGTCTGAGAGTTATGCCCGAAAGGAATGGGCTTCTATTGAACCATTTGGAATGCTGACAACAAAGTAAGCAAAGCTGACGCAAAATTGATTATGCGATGAGAGAGGAGGTTCAATTGCAACATTTTGTCTGTTGCTGCAACATGTTGCAAGCCAACTACATACACAAACACAGCTGTGCAATAACTGCAAGTAAACATTTTTAATGAGTTGTATTTATTTTATACTTTTTTCTTTTAGTTTTTCTTCTTTGCCTTTAAAAGAAAATCCATCTAGTGGTAAAAGCTGACGCCTACTGCTGTTGCAAGCGCTGGGATTATAGGTATTATTAAATCTGGCTGGGTTATTTTGACTTAAACATGAGGTGTACAAGCCAAAGAAAATTAGATAAATAGTCATTAAAAGATAATGGAAAAAAGATATATGAAAAATAAAAGAAACAATATTAATTTGGAGACTTTGACAAACTAATCTGTATTGGAATTTTGGCCAGCTACTTTATGCTTTGCTGTGTTTAATCTATTATGGCGTCTTATATTATAGTTTTTCACAATAGAATTTGTAAGTTATCCTAAATTTACACTTTACAGTCAAGTGTATATATTAATTCCGTTGAATTATTAAGTGGTTTTTTTTTCGTATTTCTGTGAGTGTTTGGCTGATCATGAATTGAAATGAATTTTTGTGGTATGTAGAATACACGAATTATATATGCCATAAACTTGTTTTGGCACTTAATTCAGCTCATCTGGCTTACAATAATCGCACGAATATCTCCTGCCAAAATATCGTTCGTATAGCTTGTCTTTTGCATAAGACTTTTTTTCTTCTTTTTTTTTTAACAAATTTTTGACGTCTGCATTTTGATGCGGCTTTGCGAAAATATGTAGAATGCCAGTTTTTCGGTTAGCTTCTATTTATTATCAGCAATGAACCGCTTTTTTGCATAAATAATTTTTGCGAATCTACGCGAGAAACTAAAAATAATACAAAAAAAAAAAAAAACATAAACGATCACCAATCCTGTTTGGCCATGAGCAGGCACTTTTATTGTAATTATTTATTTTCATTGTGGCTGCTTCTTTTTTTTTGGGTATACCCTTTGAGAGGGTATTTTAAGTTCGTCTAGCAGTGTGTAATGCTTTGAAGGAGGCATATCTAATCACACAAAGTATAGCAGGACGTTGAGACGAGTCGATAATGTCTGTCTATCTGCTTGTCTGTCTGCCTGTTTTTATGCCAAGTAATCGCTCAGATTTTGGGCTGAGAGTCGGAATATATCGGATCGAACAACTATATCATATAGCTGCCATAGAAAGGAATAATCAGTGCAAATCTCCTTTGTTTGGTGATGAAAATTACACGTTAGATTTCAGACTAACTAAAGGGAAAGGCCTTCTATAACATATAGTAAAAATTGGTCAAAATAAATAAATCAAACGGCAATTTTGAAATTGCTCAACTCGGCAAGGGTATGCAGCTTTCGGTGCCCCGAAGGCAGCCTTTGCAGAGTAGTTTTTTGTTTTATTTTATTTTGTTCTTGAACACCTCGGGCCACTTATGAGATCAATTAATTCGAGCAGAATGCGAAACTTGTTCGTTGGGGGGCGTCTAAAACAAAACAAAAATTCTAATCCAAAAATTCGAGTTTTGCGCATGTCAAAAATATTTGCAAAAGATATTTTTATTATCAATTATTCAATTATATATCGTAAAATTCTTAAGTAAATAAAATAAAATCATTGCAATGTTTATTAAATTATAAGAAGAGCTCGAACCCCAAGTCGAACTCGAAGTCGAATAATATTAATGTATTTTCGACACTTTATGGGCGCACGTGTTGACTTTTTTTTATTTCGAATTTTTGTACAACATTTGAATTTGAATTGAGTTTTCTATTGAATTGATTTATGACACAATAAATCAGCTGTTCTCTTTCGATTTATCGGCCAAAATAGTCGAAAAAGCCAAAAGAGTTCTGACAAGCCCTTATAATATTATTACTGTTACGATCTTGATATGATTTTCACTGCGCGTGGGTCTAATAACAGAATCAAATAAATTTAAATATTTAATCAATAATTAAAAACAGAAAGCGTTTAAAATAAAGCGTCCGCCTATTAACTATTAACATCGTGTAATTTTACCATAGTTCCATAGTTCGATTCGTTTAATTAGAGACTAGCTCTGTAGAAATAATCTTTTTAAATCACATTACTAATCAATATGTATATATATCAGAGTGTATATTAATTCGTATTATAAAATACAATCGTAATAATTGAATTGATGCAGTAACTGGTCCCAATATAAAACCAATTAAATGATATTTTCTAATAGGGCTTTCTTAAATAATGCCATAAAATGTCTGAGAAATCTGCTCTGAATTGAAAATAAATTGTTTTTAATGTACAACTTTGCATTGAAATATTTACGTTTTCTTTGATAAATGTGTCTCAAAAATAATTAAAATAAAATATGTTTTTAAAGACTTGAAAATTTAGTTTTTTCTGTTAAAAATAAAATATTTTTTCCAAGCATAAATTTATATTAAAACTTTTAGTTTTTTGTTTAGATATGTTTCCCAAGGGGCTGCTCAAAAAGTGAAATAAAATGATATTTAATATTTTTTAATACTATTTTTCTATATACTCCGATAAATTTACTTTATTTTTCAAAACACAAACTTACATCAAAATATTTACTTTTTGTTTTTAAATTTTGTGAAGAAAATCAACAATAAATTTCACATATCAAAATCTATTTACACATTTATTGTTTATTTAAATATTAAAATCTTTTTTATATATATTTTTTAGCTAAAAATTAAATAATTTCATCCAAAACAAAATTTGATATCTTTTTAGCAAAGATCACTTGAAAATATTTTTGTAAACAAATTCGTCAACAAAAGACACACATCAAAAGCAATTTATATTTATTGTTTATTTTATTTTAAACAATTTTTTTTTCTTTTATATCTTTTTCTTTTTGGTTTATTGCTCATAATTTTATTAGACAACATTTATAAGGAAGTAAAACTCAACTAATTGCGTTCGATTATTTTATATTTGGCCGAGCGCGTAGCTCGCATAGAATTATTTGTATTTATTTATTTATCTATCTATCTTCTTTCGCTTTTATTTTGGGGAATCTTTTGATAGCTGAAATAGCTGCTGGGCGTTTTTTGGCTGCTATTTCTTATGATTTTCTTTACTTCTCATTTCGTTTAATTTGCTGTGCAAATAAACGCAATAAACCGAAAAAATGTGCGAATTTCGTGTTGTTCTTGACTTTTCAAAGAAACGCGCGCGTTTTATTCGTCGTATGGCCAGAAATGGGAGTTAATGAAGGTGAGGCCTTAGCGGCTAGTAGTGTATATAAAACTGTATCTAAAGGTCACAGCACTGAAAGCCAATTTGCCTCACATCGAAATGCATTTGTAAAAGTCGCCAGCGCGTTTAAAAACGCTAGACAAGTGCAGTCAAGAAAAATAAAATTAAAACAGAAAGCAGAAACTTGTATTGCCTGCTTGACTTCTAGACGTATATGGCTAGCATATGGTCAAGTTCAGGGTTATTGGCTGATAAAAACGCGTGCAACAAGCACAGGTGCACGACGCGATTTAAGCGCGTTTTTCTTGTGGTCTTTTTTTTTTGAGGCTTTTTTTGGCTAATATTGATTAACAGATAGTTCGAGAAGACTTTAAGCCAAACTGTGTCAGTGTCAAAGAGTTGGTAATACCAACAACAAACATAAAGTGCTATGCTAAACAGCAACTTTTGTTTGTTCCGCATATCATTTTGTGTGCGTTTTAAAACGCGTCTTTTCAAATTTTCATAATTAATGCAAAAGCAGAAGAGCTGCGTTTTTTTTCTGGTTGTTTTGGAGCCAAAATTGAATAATGATTAATGAATTATTAATTTCCGAAATTTCGAGAAATCCAATATGTCACTTTTGCACTTTTATTTTTAGATTTTTATTTATTTATTGTTTATTTTTTGTTTTTTTTTGAAGACTTACGTGTGGGCGAACGTGCATTGCGCGCACTGTGATGCCGCTCACTGAAGAAGCTGCCCAAGATGTCCATGGGCTTCATGGAGCGATTTGCCTTAAGACTCTTGCGACGCTGGGCGCGCTCGGAGGCAGCAGCAGCTGCAGCTGCAGCGGCAGAAGGATCTGGCAAGGATACGGCCGAGGCGGTTGCTGCATTTAATTGATTAACGCCCACCGCCTCCTCATCGCTAACACAAACGGCACTGTAGCGACGCGCAAACATTTTGCCAAAATCCTTCATAATTTGTGCATAGATAATACGAGTGTATTGGGAAGGAAAAATATAGTTTATATAGTTTTTCTTTTTAGAAAATATTGCACTTCAGAATATTGGCACTTTTTCTTTTGCAAAGCTGCGGCACTTAAAAACGCTTTTGCTGCGGCAGTTGCTTAATATTTGATTTACTTAAAATAAAATATTCTTATTTTTCTTAAACTTCTTAAATCTTAAAGTATTCTTTTTCTTATTGTTCCTTTCTAGTTTATTGGACTAAGCGCGTTTGCGTCCGTTCGCTGGCGTTGCTCGCTTATGAATGAAAACCCGGACGTGCGACAGTCGCACCAGGTAAAGTTACGGCTATAATTTGTTGTTGTTTTTCTTTTGTATTTGCAGTACGAGTTTTTTTTAGTACGAGCTTAGTTTTTACCTGTCCCGCCAAGTCACGCTCTCTCGCTCTCTTCTTATTCTGCCCCAGTCTAGTCTAGGGTCTCTCTCTCTCTCTCTCTCTCTCTCTACGCGACGTGACGCGAGTCTTTACGTTACGTTACGCTAGGCGGGCTCAGCTGTTTGCTTTGTTTTGAGCCGGTCTTCTCACTACTGATCTTAGCCAAAAAGATGAAGGAAAAAACAAAAAAAAAACGAAAAAAATACTAACAACAAAAGTTCGTTTTTTAAACCAGTTTTCGTTTACGCTTTTTGGGGAAATACCATGCAAAAAAGTGTTGGTCGTAAAAGGCGGCTACTTCAGTTGTCGCTGGCATATTACTCATACGACGCGTGTTGTCAGCATGGAAAACTTTGGCGATTTACATACTCAATTAATACATAGAAAATACGCAATTTGAATCAAGTTTATTGCCTGTCTTGTTACAATCTCAGCATAAATCTAATAAAATTTGTTTATTTTGTTTTTGTTTTTGTTATGTTTTAATTTGTTGCTGTTTTCTGTTGAGGCAAACAATAAAAACCCAATCACCTTCAGTTTTGCATGCAAGCGTCTACATTTGTTTTTTTTTTCTTTCTTACTTCTTCTTCTTCTTTTGGACATTTTTTTTTTATTTACTTTTTTTAGTTTTTCTGCGAGCTTAGAAATTTCTCGATTTAACAGTTGCTAACCAAAAAAAAACATAACAAAGGCTGAAGTCGACTTAGAAATACCCTGTACATTTTAATATAGAATTTTAAAGCAGATTCACTTAATTATTAAGCCTTCGAAGAGACAGTTAGACAGGCTGGAGCAGATTCACTCAACTGTTGAGCCTCAGTCGGACAGACAGCCTCAACTGTTGATCCTTCGAACAGACAGAATGTGCCTGATCAACTGAATAGTAGATGCTGATTGAGAATATATATTATATAGACAAGAATTACATATATTTCAAGAGGCTCAAGATGCAGCATGTAGCATCATCAAACTTAGTATGCCCTAGTCTAGCATAGAGTATAAATATTATATAGTTGTCGCCTGAAGTTATGAAAATAGATTTGCGTTTTTTCTTTCGTCAATACACGCCCATTTCTACAATTACTCTTAGCAAATATTTAAGTGGCTACTAGAAGCATATTTGCTGGCAATACTACGAGTAATTTTTGATTAAGGGGGCTCGACAAACTGTTTTTTTGGGCTTTGAGCTTTGATTGAGGGTCTAACACACTCTTACAGCTGATTTGAAAGAAGGCTTGACTCGCATAGCCAAGCGACACTTCCTGTTTGGAACCGATTTGGGTGCGTTAGATCAACAAATATTTCCAATATATCAATAAATTTGTTAGAGACTCAATAAAAGTGTTAGAAAAGTTCAGTTTTATGATTTTTCTACTATATAAGTAGCAATAAAATCCGTGCTGCCAGAATAGAATAATAGAATACTGAGATAAAAATTTAGAAGTATTTTTTGTATTTCTAGATATAAGTTATGTGGTTTTTTAGAGAGTATTATAAGTAGCCAAGGGCCGGACAGGATACCCTACCATCTAGGCGCCAATAAACTGTTAAGATCCAACGACTATATCATATATTTAGCCATAGTAACGAAAGGAACAACATTTTTCAAAGGCTTATTCCAGCTTTTAATTTAGAAGTGAATACCAGCTGAAATTTTAATTGCTTGTATTATAAAATTTTATTTGTATATTAAAATGCTATTTTAACTGTCGATATTAATAAAATAATGATGGCTATTTGAATATTTAACAAAAATAATTGTATAATAATTCAACCGATAATTGGCAATTAGAAACTGGAAGCTGTCCCTTTCAGGTTCGTAAGGCCGATTCTGAAATTCCGTCAGCCAGTCAATTTCAGTAAAATATATTGAAAAATGATATAGTTATCGAGTGTCAGCTAATTAATGCAACTGTAAATTGTTTTTCATACTTTTTTTGTTCTCTATTTTTGTTATTGTTTTTGAATCGCATGCAAAATCGTGTCATTGAACTAGACGCTTGCAATTTTCAATCTATAATTAAATTGTGATTATTCATGAGTATTTAATTTTTTTTCAGCTGCTTTTTTTTATTTTTTGAAAAATAAAATTAATATAAATAAAATTTATAGACCTGATGTCTGGGATGTTTTAATCAATTTCCGCGTTGACAATTCATTTGCCGTTAATCTTTGACTCATGCACAACAATAAAAACAACAACAACAACAACAATCAAACAACAACAACAACAAAAAATACTAAAACAAATTTGTTAATCTGTCCCAAAAGAGATGTCAATTCATATGCCCATTGTCTGAGGAGCAGCTGACCTTGCCGCAGGCTTTTGAACTCGCTCTTTGACATAACAGAAAACCAAAAGAGCGAAAAAAAAACTATACAAAAGTTTTAATAAATTATGAAAAATCTTTGAAAACGATTTGTGGGTGTCACGCACCAAAATCACTTTACTCGATCAACAAATACCCTATAAAAGCAGCGTGCCATTTTCTGTAGTATTGATAGTTCCTTCCTGGAGCATAAGAACCCTTTTTCAAGCCTAAAATTTTTCCTGAACAAAATATTCCTCCAAAAGTTTATTCTGATCAAAGAAAGCTTGCAAATTGGCTTAAAGCTGAACCATTTTGAACCCGGATATACAACAATTTTTTTCATTTATTGGTTGGGTTAATCAGGCAAAAGAAATATAGCCCAGCTTGAACCTGAACCGTTTTTTTCCTGATCGGTTCAAAAGCCGCTCTTTTTAGTCTAAAAATTTGTATGCTTCTGTCCATAGTCCGCAAACCAAACTCAGTAGTTCTTTTGAACCAAAACCGGTTGGAAACAGGATATCCGACTCCAACTTGAACCAAACTATGAACCGTCCAGAGTAAAGCTAAGTCTAAACTTCAGGTGAGCCAATATTTTTCAAAACTTTACTTTCTTTTCTTTGCCACCTCTTTTTATAGTAGAAAGTAATTCTAGAACAATTCGCCCAAATAAACCATTTGTAAAAGACGTAAAAATATGATAGAAATGTTTATGAACCAAGTTTAATAAGACTTACTAATGGATTAAGTGTGCATAAATATGTTGTCTAAGCAATACGTGATATATTCATTATAATAATTGATATAGCTAATTTCCTAGAATTGTTTTTATTATTTAACAAATTGGAAATGCAATTTGCCCAGTCGACTTCTAACCATAGAGATAGATAGATAGATAGACGCAGTGCAGCAGCAGTCATTAGTATAAGATGAAATGAAATTGAAATGTGTTATTGATATATGAGTTGGCGTTAATTGGCCATCTGAGACCTGAGATCTGAGATCTGAGAGGTGAGAGCAGAGATCTGGAAGCTGAGATCTGAGATCTGAGATCTGAGATCTGAGATCAGAGATCCGTATATTCCATAGGTAGATCGTAACGGACCCGTACCGTTTCATATCCGTAATTAGTGCATTTTACTGGCTAATTCGCACTTGTTAATCATAGGTGGCAGTTTGATTTTACTTTGATTAATTAATAATTACTCGAACATTTGCCACGTTGGAATGCCACTGCACTACTGCATCATCTAAAGGGTTCAATGAGGTCAATAGTTATTACCGATCCATTAATATTACCAATTCTAACGTCATTTCGGCCCAGAAACAATGGAATTACTTGTTGCTTTTAGAATTCTACGCCCAAATTGGGTTCGCCTGCGCCATTAGCGGCTCATGTTTTATTAATTGCTCAGGGAGACTTTGCCATTCAATCAATAGTTGCACGTTTAGTTCTCTAAGGCACAACCCCAAAAAACACCAGAAAAACACAAAAAAAACAGAAAAATTCCAATTGAATTTGGGCACATAAATAGACAAAAGTTCAATTGTTAATTTCGACAGTGTTAAGCAGACAAGTGCAATTTAAATTGGGCCACAGAACGCCGACAGAGCCGACAGTCAATGAAAATGGAATTAGAAAAAAAAGTAAACCAAAAATCGGAACAGAATTAGGAATATTAAATAAATATTTGCGAAATATATAAAAAAAAACATATTTCATTTGTATCTCTATCAAAACAATGAATCCTTATAAAATCTATAAAATATTTAGGCCCATTTAACACTGTCACTGGAATATGAAATAAAACAAAAAAATTGATGTTGAAAAAATATAGAAAATATTATCTTAACAGTTTTATCAGGGTGAAACTTTCTCAAAGATAAGTAAATATATATAAATATATAAAAATATATATGAATATATGTTTCATATCTATTGGAAAATCCAATTTCCATGAATACGTGAAGACAAACGTTAGAACCAAGATGAGACTTTCTCAAAGATGATGAATCAAATAAAAATATATAAATAAATATATATAAATAAATGTTGCATATCTATTGGAAAATCTAATTTCCAAGTTCTAAAATCCCTGGAGAATTTGTGTCTTTACAAAACCTCTAAAATTAAAATTAAAGTTAGATTTAAGTCAAATTTTAAAAAATTTCTTTTTAATTTTCAAAACATTGTAGGGTATTTAATCTACTATGTGCAGCCTTATCAAATCATGAACATGCAGTTTATATTTTTTATTATTTGTCCAAAGTCTTTGCCTTTTATTAGAGAACTTGTTTCCCTGTATTCCACCTGCAGTCGTGTCATATGATTACAGACATCAGTCAATTGAGAATCTCGCTGATCATGATGGGAAATACTTGTGATTAGATCAAAATATCAATAAATAAATATGAACTTCGAGCATTGCCATAAACTACATTGTATTTTGATGGCATGCAAATTTCAGAAACAGACAAACTCCAAAAACTGCAATAGATTTTCAGTCTTTTGGAATTGAACTTTGACCTGGGCGGCTGCATGGAAGGGAGGAATCACACGTGCTGCTAATAAGTATCACTGCAAACTACGCCATATACTAGTCGGATTCAGAGAATATCAGAATATAATTATCGATTAACGTTCGTTTCTTTCTGTATTGATTATAGATTTTCCTTCTCAATCTCAAGTACAGTGCGGCAATTAAAAATCTGTTGCCAATCGGTGATTTTTCTCATTAGAACTGTTCCGGTTTTGTGGTTGTTACTCCCCGTTTGAGTAATGTTTATGCGTTACGCATTTATAGATACACTGAGCAAAAAAGCGAGCCTGTTTCTCAAGTTTCATTTCTAGCTTCGCTTCTAGCTTCGCGTCTACCTTAGCTTCTAGTTCGCTTCTATTTTTGCTTCTATTTTCGCTTCAATATTCGCTTCTAGGTTCGCTTCTATTTTCGCTTCAATCTTCGCTTCTATCTTCGCTTCTAGCTTCGCGTCTAGCTTCGCTTCTAGCTTCGTTTCTAGTTTCGCTTCTCAATTCGCGTCGCTCCTCGCTTCTCGCTTCGCTTCTCGCTTCGCTTCTCGCTTCGCTTCTTGCTTCGCTTATCGCTTCTAGTTCGCTTCTATCTTCGCTTCTATCTTCAGTTCAAGTTTAATTTCTAGCTGAATTTGTACAATTTTTTGTTGAGTGTATTTATGAGTGTGTCTAGTATTCGTCTTAACTATTTAATGTGGACAATTAGTCAGCCGGATTCCACGTGCTCTGGTAACCTTCGTGTAGATATCAAGACACATGTCCATGCACTTATATCTTAATTGGTTAAGCAGCCAAGTTAAGAGTGATATTTATTTGTGCAATGTCATGCCGGTGCGAAAGAACATAATCATAAAAATAAAAAAAATAAGCAAAGCTTAAAAATCAAATAAAAAACATTAAAATCTAAGGAATAACATCTGTATGAATATTTAATTATAAATGAGCAGACAATTAATTACAATGGAATTTCACAATCGACGTTAAATTCGCGAATGAAACCCGTTCGTGGTTCATAGGATCGGACTCTGGTCGGGCCTCTCTCAATGCGGGCGTCATACGTTTTTCGACTGTCTTGAGTCAGCGATTTCTTTCAACAGCTCTCAAAGTGTTTGTTATACCCTATACAAAGTGAAAATAGCCATAAAGACTATACGAAAGCTATGTAACACACGGGAGGCAGGAAAAGAGTCCGTCTGTCTGTCCAGCTCTTTCTATATACCAGACTAAAGTTCGATATACACTTAATTAATCAACAAAAAAGTACAGGGTATTAACTAGAGATTTTTATGCATTTGCAAGTATAGGGTATTTGCTAGTCGTACTCGCTCAACTCGGAACATTATTATTTGTTTACGCTTAATTTGTAGCTTATTCTGGGCTTTGACTTATTGGCTTACTAATTTCATAAATGGTCGGAAACATTTCAAAGAGTTGGCTAGACAAAAGTCTCAAGTTTTGATCATATATCTGGGAATTAATGGGTAGCATATAAATATTAAAATGTTCACTTCTGTCTGTCTTAGCATCTTAATTGATCTTTTCATTTTTTTTTTTTTAGCATCATAAAAATTTGATGGCCGTAATACTGCCAAAAGTATAAAATAAGTACGTAAATTTTGAAGATGGCAAATGATTAATGAGCCCAGACCGAAAGGAAGGAGCTATTTGTAAACGATCGATTTAACAGAATATAAATAAAAAGATACAGCATATAAAAAAAGATTAATGATCTGCAGGTAAAATATATATGTATATATGTACTGCAGTACAGATCGAAGTTTTACTAACTGGCCGATTTCACCTTGAAAAGGTTTTTGTAGTACGATGTCTGAAATATGAAACCCGTTAAAGTTCAATTAAATCAGCAAAGCAGTTAATATTTATCAGCTGTACACTGAAATATTACTAATGATCTTTCCCAGACGCGTATGGAGTCCAAAGTTCATTGGGGTACGACGACTTGTTAAGTATTTTCAGCTAAATACCTCAAGTACTAATAATATTGTATTGATATTGATGCTCTCATACAAATATATATATATATATTATATGTTTGCACTATGAGTATTATACATATATATTTTTTTATTTTGAAATTTCCCTGTTCTTTAGCTCGGCGACTTAGTAACAACAACCTCCGCACTATAGGAATCTCCTCACATAAAAAAAAGCTAAAAAGCGAGAAAAGGAACACAAAAATCGAACAGCGCATTTCTCAAGCTAAATTATACGAAAGCCGATTCTTTTTTTTACTTCTTGTTATTTTGCTTTGAAAATAAATTCGACTGCTAATCATGAATTTGCAAAAAAAATACAATTTTAAACGATTCGCACAATATTTTCAGCATGTGAATCAGAAAAAAATCGGGAAACGGGAGCTACTGGTTTTTATATTATTTTGTTATTTCTTCATTATACTCTTGCAGCAGGCATACTAAATTTGTCAGTAAGTTTTGTTTAGATGTGAATTTCCTGTTTTCTATCTTGAAAAGTAACGAAATAAAAACAATTTGTCCTAAAAATCATATTCTTCTTCCTTAGGAAAGAATTCCAAATTTATTTGTAATTTAAATAAGTAAAAATGTAGGTTCTCCTCTGATAAATTTAATCTATATCTTATCTAAAGGTTAGAAAAATATTTATTTTTTAACTGAGTTCGACACTGCTTCAGGTTCTTGTTATATATTTCTATATATATATACCTATATTAAGTATATTTTTGGAGCCTGGTTCGGTTCGAGCTGTGGTTTAATTCAGAATTTAGTGAGATATTCAGGTTGAGCGTTAAACGCAAAAGAATAAACTACAACTTCAAAAATAATTTTGACTTTTGATATTTTTAATAACCCTAAATAAAAGTTTATAGTTTAAATTATTAAGCTATCAAGTAACTAATTCTATAAACATCTTTGAAGACATTTAAAGTCAGTATATCATTCTGTTAGTGTATTAAATATTCGGCACTGTTCAACACTTAACGTTCTTTCGTTCTTCTTGTTTATGAGTTAATTTTGCTGCGTCGCAAATTAATTATAAGTGTGAAGGGCTGGAACAACCAGAAATTAAAAAAAAAAAAAAAAAAAGAAAAGAAAAACAACATAATAATGATATATAGTGTATATATTTATATATATGTATATGTATGTGTGTATTTATATATGGAGGAGCTGGACGTAGTCCGAATCTATATGTGCCAGGCGAGCAGCGGGCAGCGGCCAGGCGGTCAGCGGAACCTTGTAACACTTTTTATCATCGCGTATCGTCGAATTTTTCATGAGCATGAAACAAAATATTTAATACACTAACTTGTTGTATGGCAAGTGCCTGTCCCGAGGTATTATTAACGCTTATATGTGTCTCTACCCGCCCAAGTTCAAGTTCAGCATCAAGTACAGAGACTTATATACATACATATATATATATATATATATATATATATATATATATAAACAGATATAGACATATAAACACACTTAATCAATTACGACGACAATCAAAATATTTTATGCCGAACATGCAATTTACAAGCAATTAAAAGCCCATAACATATCATAAAAATAAAAAATAAAATATAAAAAAAACGCGCTGTTATTAAAAATCAGTGAAATATAAATGAAATAAACGACTAATTTACGTGGTCAAAACAAAAAAGTTTCCAACATAATGAAGACATTTAAGCCATCAAAACAGCCATAAACCATATATAAAACCAGCTCTAATTATATACGTATAGCCACAGCCGGGGCGTTACTTTGCTCACTCGCTAAACAAATTGAGTGGGAAAATAAATTAAATGAATTTATTTAACTAACTGTGCATAATATTATCGAAACTGGCTGCTGTTTAATATGGTTAAAATAAGTGCTTAAAGTCATCGAAAAATATGGAAAAAAAACCTTTTAAATTTGGGCCAAAATTTTCTTTGCTTTGGTATTAAAATATGGAAAATTTCCTACCTTTTATCAACTAATTTTATATATATAAAACTGAGCTTTAAGTCAGCTAATATTAAGTTAATTAATCCTTGTTTTATTGTGCACTAAAAATGTATTTAAACCTTATAGTTAATAACTTTTTTATTACAAAAGATTTATCATTAAAGCGCTATAATAATCAATGCCCATAAATGGCTTTTATTATAAATAATCAGTGATTATCTTTTATTAAATTCGAAGAATTCGTTGTACAACTTTAAAGAAACTCATAGCCCCCTAAAAGGTTGTTGCTTCTTAATGAATTTTATATTTAAAATTAAAAAATTATTACTACTGGTACTACTTCAATTAATCAAATATTTAATCCTGGACTTACAGCAACAGTTGACATGTCAATTTGAATATATTTTTATTTCATTTCATTTGTCATTTCGAGAGGAAAAAATTCTTTAAGCTTCTTTGCCTCTATTTAAATTCTTAATTATAAATGTGAGATCATGTAAAACAAGGTACTTATCTTAATTAGCATTGTAACTATTCATAGTTCATTTTGAAATTATTTTTACCCCCCCTTTTTATACCCTTGCAGGGGGTATTATAACTTTGCCATGAAGTTTATATTGCAATGAAGGAGGCAGCTACTAGCCAAGTATATTATAAAGTTCCCATTGGAATCGGTCAAAATAAAAAAATTGAATATCAATTCTCAAAGGACTATTCCATTCTATTAGGGTATTATAATAGTCGGTGCGTTGAAACTATCTTAATTCTCAGACATTGTTATAAATCCGGCTAACCATTCAAAAGTCCAGTTAGAGTTAGAACATATAATTAACACCTTATTAATCAGGCACCTAAATATTAGCACAACTTATTTATTTAATTATATCATGCTTAATTTTATTCATTTCGTTTGATTTTGTTTAAATTGACACAATCTTGACATAGATCAGTTACGTATGACAAGCTCTTCGAAATTATTCCGTACAAGCAAAGCTTCCGATAAGATCACGTGGCGTCTCTATAGAAACAATAGATGATTTCGAAATTATTTTCTAAAAAGAAAATATTAATTCGTGACCAGCCGTCTGAACTCTGTTTGGCACTTTTAGTAATTAATGCATTCACGTTATTTATTTATTTTTAATTTTTATTAATAATATTTTTTTTTTTTTTGGGGTCGCTGAGGTCAACACTGATTCGCATTATACAACAACACAGAGATTACTAGGAGATCAATGTACTGACAACAATCTGTAAGCCGGGGGTGTATAGGGCGCCATACAATATATGTGAACAGAAATAGTTGGTAAGCCAATAAGATCAGAAAAATATATATACTAAAAAAAGTTAAGAATATTTTAAATATTTGAATTGTAGATAAATATTTTTATAGGAAGTTTCTCATGATGTTTTTGAACCACTTCAATTCCATTCATATTCATTAAGATATGGGAAGAAGGATAAAACAATTCTTGGACAGATATATAAGTTATAGTATTTCGATCCGGCCGGTTTAGACATATGTGATACGCACAGTGAAAAGAGCTCGACATACTAGGCAGACAGACAGTCGAACAGACGGACATGGCTATAACAGCCGATATTTGTATACTAAGTGGGATCAGAGATACCTTTTTTAATACACTACACACTTTGTGACAAAATTATAATACCCTGTAAAGGCGTATATGTTATCAAATTGAGCGCTATTTAAAAGGGTATTTGAAGATTAAAAATGTATTCTTGAAATTACTTAGCACTAAGATCCCAGTTCACAAGGTGCAATTAATTAAAATTAATAATTTCACAGCTTAACAAAATTTCAATGTTTTTTATACTCACTTTTGGGTTTTATTAACATATTGTCCTTCTTTGCTTGCACTTTAAAAGTATTTTTTATTTTTTATTTGGTTTTATTTTTATTATTGTTCAGTTTAATATATATATTAGGCACTGCAATAGAAGTGAATATAAAAAAAAATTGCCATATAATACGGAAATCTTAAGAAAACTGACCGACTAAGCTGGCTGTCAAGCCAGCAATCGAATGAATTTTAAAAATTCATGAACCCCGGGCACAACAGAATTGAATGATTGAAATATTTTTTATAAATTTATGTTATTTAATTTTATATACATATATAAAAGACTTTATATATATAATCTGCAGTGTATGCAATGGCGAGAGCTTTTTTAGCGTCGAATTGGAACGTCATGTGGCTTATCGCTAACTGATGACAGACAGGCAGACAGGCAGACGGACAGACAAGCAGACTGACAGAGCGGCAGATCGATGCAGTGCCAGACAACAGCTGTTCGAGGCCCAAAAATATCAAAGTCTTGGGCCTCGAATTAGCCATAATTATTTATCTATTATAGCACAGTATAAATATTGAGTGCTCCTCAATGTGGGTCAGTTTAGTATTATTTTTACTAGTATTATTTTCTTAGCTGTTAGCTGGTATAATCAGCTTACTCGCATTGCATTTGGTTGTCGTTGTCTTTGTCATGTCGCGTTGGTCCAATTAACTTGAAGAGCCCTGAACTATATATTCCATTGATTTACCCCATTTATTTCATTTACTATTTATAATAATAATCTTTGATTTAACACACACACCCGCACACACCCGCACACACATGCACACACACACGCAACACTTTCTATTCTGCCTTCACTCGGCTGTACTTAATGAGACCGACTAACTTGGGGGTGCCAGCAACGAAATGTTTAATCAAAATAAAATACTCGCACAGCCAGCTGAAGAAGTCGTTGAACGACGACGAAGAAGAAGGAAGGAATATAATAAATAATAGCAAAACGAATGGGAAACTAAACGATAAACGACAGCAGAGAAGATCAGAAGAGAGCGGAGTGGATAAAACATATCACAGTACTAACTGTAACTATGTCGTTTGCTGCCTTCCTACCATCCATCCAAATGGGAGAAAAAACATTTCCTACATCACGAAAGCTTATTGCATGGGCCTAATGACTTATTAAATACCCTTTAAATTAACATAAATTCAGCAATTAATTTTACAGCATCACATAAAAATCCCTACAAAATTTAATTTATTTTCTCTTTTGCTAGTTATACAAATATTTTGATATTTATTTGAAATAAAACATAGAACTTTATATAATAAACAAATTTGTTAACTACATACCAAAACCTTTAAGAATACGACATTAAAAGAAATTAAAAAAGAAAATACTTTCAGAATTTCAGATATAATAAATCTTATATCTAATATATTGAAATTATTTAAAAAAGTACGCATATATTTAAATAATTCATGGGCAAAACTTAGTAAATACTCCTTAGGAAAACGTTTACGAATACGACATTAAAAAAAAAATAAAAACTAATTGCTATAAAAAAAATCGTACAACAAATAATAATTAATATATTTTATATATATTTTAATTAATAATTAATAATTTAAAAACCTAACTGTATGTTTATTAAATTCCAAATTCAATACCAAAACTAAGTAGCCGAAACGTTTACGAAAGTGGCAGTAAAAAATAACTGAAAAATCGAAAGTTATTGAGAGAGTAATAGAAAAAATTGCATATGCTTGAAATAAATATTACTTTTTAAATGCTTGAAGACACGAATCGACAATTAAAGAAAATTAATATATATTAAAAAATTAATTTCATATAATTTAAGCAATAATTTTTAGTTCCGTAAAAAGCAATTAAGCCTTAAATTATATACAATTATAATTGTAATTTCCCTTTTTGTTCTGTACAATCAAAATACCTCAAATCTCATAAAAAAATACTATTTTATTCTGGAATAGTATAACCGCTTCTTGTATACCAAAGCCGCCTCTAAGATCTCTTAAGGCTGGCTTGATAAGAAGCGCTTAGAGCGGATGCCAACAACAACAACAACAGCCGAAAGACTGATAAAAGAATTAAAATTCTTAATGTGCGTACCACTAGAAGATCAAAGCCTAGTACAAGTATATATATATATTATCTGTAGTATTTATAGAAAATTCTTGTCTCTATTGTTCGGAGCTGTCAGTTGTCAGTTATGATATGAGTTGATTAAAGTTTATTACACTTAAGTATAGGTTGGGGGATTCATTAGCACGTATTCAAATGGCTTTTAGATGAATTGACTTAATAATATTTGTATTATTTACATATATATTAAATTTAATATATAATAAAGTAAATAGGTGTCGCCCACATCACAACAAATACCAGGTTTGGTCTTCCAGTAGCTCCAGCTAAGGTTCCTACGACTAAAACCAACAATTAAGGCTAATCGACTCTGGCGTATGCTGTAATTAAAAATTATTCAGAGCAACTGTTCTCAAATGACGCAAGTGGTCAGCAAAGTGAAGGGATTGAAATTGCGTTCTGTGTATATATAAAAAACTCCCATATCAGATATGAGATACAAAAAAAAGGAGGCCTAAAAAGAAGCCAGAGTTTCGCAAAGAAAAAAATAATAATACTTCCGCATCTGACTCCGCGTTCAAGCAAAAAAGTAAAAGGCAATCCTTAATTTGCCAGTCTCCACTTAGCACTGGAAGGTCACGAATTGTACGAATTTTAACGCCCCCTGACAACCCTATTGTAACACTTCCAGTGAACGTGACGCCAGAAATGATATCTCTTGGCGCCAAAGCTTCTTCTTCCACGCGCCTGGCTCAGTTGCCCTCGAGTTATACGCAGAACCGAATATTATCAGAAGCCGGAAATTTTGTCAGTGTCCTCAGTGTTTTTTCCCTATATTTCTTTTTTTAATTCAATAATTTTCTATTTTTTGTGTTCAAAACAGAACACGCGACTTTAGTTTATATATATATAAATATTTTTTGTTTTAAATATTAAATTTTATTTAAAATTCACGCGTTTTTCATTAAGCTACGCCATTTAATGAGCATTTTTTTTACCTGTATTTGTTGAATTCGCCTAATTCGCCTAATTTTCGCATAATTTTGTTTATAAGTTCAAACAAAAAGTTATTTTGTTAAAAACCCTTTTTAAAACTATTCGATTCGCTGTTTTTGATTTTGTGATACAAAAAAAAAAAAAGAAGTTGCTGTATTTTTTTCCAGTTTTGGGTTTCCATGTAAGTATCGGATTTACTACAGTGTCACAAAACTACATTTTTTTGGTTAATTTTTTTTTTAATTGGTAAACTTTAAAAAATTCGGATTGCCAAATTAAACACTTGATAATTTTTTTTTATGGAAAATATAAAATGTGTTTCCTAAAAATATTAATCCTAATAATATAAGGGCATGTTGAGGTCTAAGATTATGATGTTATTTGAACAGGAGTCTTATAGGCTTGAATTTCTTTAAGTGAAAGGTTGCATTAAAATTCCAAAGATATATTGAAAAAATACTGAAATAAAATCAAAGAAATTTGTATTTATTATGAAGATAATCAACAAATTTTCTTAGGGTATTCTATTTATTATAGGGTATTCTGTAGTTGTGCCAGCGCAATGAACAATTGTTAAATATGCTTTAAAGATTTGTGCGCCATGCAGTTTATTGCAATATGTAAATAATTGCAAGTCAATGAATCTAACTAAGTCCCATTAATCAACAAGTATTCCAATATATTGTTGTGTGACAAAATTTCCATTTCAAATCAGCCTCGCCCCACTGTACAAAGCTAACTGTATAAATATACAGTTACCACCGGCGAATGCAAAAAGTGTCACTCAATACTTGAATTTCGTATAATTAAAATATTGCGCGGGAAGTTAATGCCAGCTTCCCTCTCCCTCTCTCTCCTTCCAATTGCCCGCTTTAGTAACGCTATCTCTTTCTCTGTCTCGCTCGCCCAGTGTTGACATTGTAATAAAACAGTGTGAAGCCGGTTATTTATTCCATTTTAATTCGCAGAATTGTTTTATTTATTTATTTATTATATTAAGCATTTTTTTTTATATTGATGATCCCATGCAAATCGTTTCATGTTAACAGTTTTATAGATCTTTCTACAGTCGGAGACAATCAATTAATTAAATTAATTAATTCATTCGCTTTGATTGAAATGAGAACGCATAATTCCACATGCATATGGAATATGGAATAAAAAATAATACGATTATTGGGTTTTTCTATTTTTTTCCTATTTATCGCATTCCAGCGTAACCGCAAACGTGTGTCCAGTGGGTGCCAAGCACCAAGCACCAAGCACCGAATCCAAAGCATAATCCTAAGGGCAAATAATATCTCTGCTCCGACATGACCGAGCGTTTGTACAGGTGAGTACCGCATTCATCAGCACCTAAAGAAACTCACGAGTTTTTGTAAACAATTCTGAATAAATACGGAAACTAAATTAATCACATGCTAAGGAAAATTTTAGAAAAATTTCCAACAAATTAGAAATATTTTTGAGTTTTTGGACACACTCTTTAGACACTTTTTTAAACGTTTTTAAAAGGAAAACTATTTTTAAAAATACTTTTATTCGTAAGATTTAATATTTCGGAATTCTTAAAAAAAAATTATTTTAAACTAAAATAAAATTAGTAATTGTTATTGGAATGCCTTTCAATTTATTTCCACTTCCCTTTTTTCTGAGTGTAATTTGAACCATCTTGGAATCGAGAGAATGTTTTTCAACTATTGCTTGTCATCTTTTCATCAAAATAGTTCCAGTTCTTAATGTTTGAAATCTGATTTCATGTAAAATCTTTTCGCATTATAAATTTGTATTAAAATTCTTTACCATATTTATTCTTCTCTTATAAATTATTATTATTAAAAGAATTTTAAGTATTAAATAACAATTAATATCCATGAATATTTAAGTGCCGAAGTTAATTGTTCTTTTTAATATTATTTTTATTTTATTTAGGGCAAGTACTTAAAACCTATTTACAGTATTAAATATATTAAAAAAAATAAAGAATATTTAAATTTTTTATGTTTTTTAAATGCTCTTCTTAGTTAAAAGTTTCCCTTTAGTTTCTTCAGCCGAAATTTCCTTTCTTGAAACCAGATCTCATTTTGGGGGGTTTATTATGAAAAATAAACGGTTTTATAGAGTTGTCTTTTAACCATAGATTTTCCATTTCCCTTTTAGCTGGCCCGTTGATGCCGGCTCTGAGAATCCAGCTGCTGCATACTATGCAGCCCAAGCTCCACTGTATCCCTCGGCTGTGCAGCCCACTGCTCTCTGTGCTGACTTCAATAACAATGCTGTTGGAGGAGGAGGAGTAGTTGGAGGCGGTGGCTTGCGCTACTTCAATGGGCAGCCAGGGTATACAGCTCCACCAGGATTGTTGAACAATAAATATGCAGGCGGAGGAGCTGCAGGAGGGCAACCGCCTTCCCAGCTGGAGGTGTGTCAGTATGCACATGCAAATGGCAGTGCATCCTGCTATAATCGTAATCGATATATGCCCTATAATCATAATCGAGCATGTGCATCAGCTGCTGCTTTGGCGGCTGTTACAGGACATCCGCTTATGACTCCACAGCAGCAGCAGCAGCAGCAAGCGCAGCAGCAGATGAGCATCAACAACCCGGGCGGCTTTCCAAGCTACCAGCCCTCGTTTGCACCCATTTATCAGCAGCAGCCGCAGATGCAGCAGCAGCAGCAGACAACGCCGCTGGCCACGCCTACTGCCGGTACGCCCAGTGTGAGTGCTGCTGCTGCTCCGGATTTTGTGTATACTAATGGAGTAACTAATACCATGGCACCCTGCTCGGGCGCCGCCTCCACGATGTCCACAAACAGCTGTGCCAGCAGCTCCAATGGCGATCATCCCTATGCCAGTGTGACCGATGCCAGCGATGCGGTCACACTGCAAATTACTAATCTGGACTACTCACTGGATGAGAGCAGTTTGCGCAACTTCTTGATGAATCAACTGAAGCCCATTACGCCCGTTATTTCCTTGAATTTTGAGGGCAGTTCTTATGCCAAAGTTACCGTTCCGGATCTCTATGTAAGCTTTGATAATACCTCAATCCCTGAAATCCGTTTGTAATCCCTTGAGTACAGTTTGCCAAGCAGGTTGTCTCCAATTTGCATCGCAAGAAGAATGGCCATAAACGCATGCTGGTCAGCTACACCCGGGACTCTTCCCTCACCGAAGTGAATACCCTGCGTTGCCAGGTGGCCGGACTGTTAAAGGCGAGTATACTAGAAATATTATCTTGGATTTGATGTTTTCATTTTTAATTTAATATTTAAATCGATTGATATTCAGGATGTTCCGTACTATACACTACCCATGTATAAGTTCCGTGAGCTCTTTCAGTCGCGTTTCAAGACCTCCATCAGTGTCCTGGATTTGTATAAAATGCAGGACATCTGCACGATCAATTCGGATAATAATGAAGATAAGTTTATTAGCCTGCAGCCGGATCTGGTGAATACATTGGAAAGCTCACCACTGATGGAGGGACTGCAGCATAGTGTGCCCTACTGTACGGTGCATTTTAAGAGGGAACAGCATAAGGGTTGGGCAGAGCAAGAGATTGAACCATTGCCCAATGTATGCATGACCATAGCAGAGATACAGCAATTAATATATCCATTGCTGAAACATCATCCTGGCGATATACCGGTGGCTACGTTGCTGCACTGCATCGAGGGGCAGCTAAAGGTGCAAATAGCGGCCAATGAGAGTGGCGTCAATCTGGAGCATCTGGTATGCTGTGTGCAGGGCATACAGATACAAGTGAATAACTTTGGCATCAAGATACTCGGCTGGCTGGAGCTGAACAAGGATTTGCCCACTGGCGCAGGAGGAGGAACAGCAGCCAGTGCGAATATTAGTTTAAATGGCAGCGAACGTAGCAGTGCATCAAATGGTGGCTACTTCAAGAACTCTGTAGCTGATCCGCTTTTCCAAATCTCACGTGAGGTTATCGAATTGGTGAAAATGTCACCAAAATCCACCATGAAGTTCAATCGCTTCATACCAGCCTATCACAATCATTTTGGAAAACAATGCCGTGTGGCAGACTACGGTTATACCAAGCTAATAGAGCTCTTCGAGGCGTTATCCACAGTGGTACAGATCATGGGCGATGGTGAGAATCGTCAGATAACCCTTACTCACCGCACCCAAATACGGCGTTTCACCTCGGATCTGTTGCGTGTGTTACGCGCTCACGGAAATAATTCCGTATTGCTCTCCCAGTTGCCGGGCATCTTTGCTCAAGCGCAGAATCGTAATTTTGATGTTACGGATTATGGTGTCTGCGATATTTCTGATATATTGGATGGTCTGGTCAACAGTAATATTGTGGTTCTCAACACTGTTCAACAGGGCAAGGATATACTCATCTCTATGCCCAAGCGTAAGCAGACTAACGCTGAGCTGGAGAAGACCTCCGTTTTTGCTGGAGAAATGGTAGAGCTCTTCCAGAATGCTCTGCAATACGGCATTCTGTTTCAGAAATTTGTACGATCCTATCACTATCATTTTGCCTATCAATGCCGTCTCAGTGATTATGGTTTTCTCAAGCTGGCTGATCTTATGGATGCCATACAAGGCGTCGTCGAAATGGAGCAGACCAGCGATGAGGATAAAAGGATTTTGCTATCTCCTAAGGTGGCTCGACGTGTCTTTGCCGAACAGTGTGAGGATCTGATACGTAATGTCACTGGGAACTCTACGAATTGCATGAAATTGGAGCAAGTCCTAACGCTGCACAAAAAGAAGTATGGCTATCAGATATTGCCACAGACATTGGGGGCTAAGGATATTGCTGGCGCCATAGAGTTACTGCCCTATGTGGAGGTTCTAAACAAGGAGGAAGCCACCTGGCTCATCTGTCACAATGATGATGTGGAATTCCGTCAGCTCTGCTATCGTGCTAGTAAGCACCTATTGCAACGTGAGGCATTGCCTCCTCCGGCTAAGGGTGAAGCCAAACTGGAGGCACTTACTCAGTCGCAGTTTCTCAGTGAGTTCAATGCCAAGCAGAAGGTGCAACTAACGGAGTCTGCTCTCTTTGCTATGCGTCATGCTATTGAGGTGGGTTCTCTTCCACTGGGTTTTTAAGGAAATAGTCCTATTTATATTCTCCTTCCTAGATCTACACGGAGTCGGATCAGACCTGTGTGCGTCTCACTGGCTTTATGCGCTTTTTGGTCTCCCTGGTGCGTCTCCTGGAGCAACGTCCCAGCATGTATTTGCATGAGCTTAAGACTGCTTTGGATTGCGGCCTGACCAACACCTATGAATTTGGATTTCCGAATTTATACTCAATTATTGTGGCCCATGATGATCTCTTTACGCTCAACAATGGTCCTTCACAGGAGCGCAGCGATGTCTCCCTGAATGTCAACTGTGAATGTAAGTAGGTCCTTTGGAACTGTAACCTTCTTGAAGGCATAAAAGTGATATGTAAAAAGAAGCTGTTGGTCTATACTTCATCTCACCCTACTCCTTCCAATTATTCTGCTTCCCCTCTTCTGCTTTTCAATGCTTTAACACTTCTTCATTCTCCTCATCTATTTACCCCATTTCTAATCCATCTCTGCTTACTGCTTGCTCCATTAAGGTCTCTTTATCTCTCTCTGCCACATACTGATATCCCTCTTTCTCTTCTCACAGTGCGTATCTCTTCTGGTGCCAGTCATCAACATCTGTTTGGATCCTTGAAGCTGCCATTTGCTAAGCACAAGGCACAGCGGAACACCCGCACTCCGCTGGGCGAGCACAATCGTCCAGCTCCGGCGCAGGCGCCGCCTCCGCATAAGACTCGGGCGATTGCCGCTGAGTATGTAGCCAGTGTGACCAATGTGGCTTACAAGCCTCAGGTGAAGGTCAGCACTTTCCAGGCGTATCAGGAACAGCTTGCTGCCACTGCTCCTTCAGCTAAATATTCTCCACCAAGCTCCAATTGCTCGGTCATGTCATCCACATTGCTGAACAGCTCGTGTTCCGGTTCCGGCTCGGGTGCAGGTTCAGTTGGTGGTTCGGCAAATTTAAGCTTGTGCAGCAATTATAGCAACAAGGAAAATTCCTTGAATAACTCACAACAATTCTTCAATAGCAGCAGCAACAGCAACAACAACAGCTCCTTTAATACATCCTCTGAGCTGAACAGCAGCCTATGCGTTAGCGATGTCGCCTCTAGCACGGCCATAACCTCTGCTCAGTCCAGCAAGCTCTGGTATCGTCGTCAGGCCAGCTTCTATCAGCAACAACAGCAACAGCAGCAGCAGCAGCAGCAACAACAGCAGCGCCAACAGCAGCAAGCAACATTGTTGCAGCATCAGAATTCATTGGAAGGAGGTCGAGATCTATATGATTTGGTCAGCTGCAATGTGGTGCCCATAAGTTCCATCTATGAGCCACCCAAGCCCGATACTCCACCCACTGAGGTAAGCTAACTGATAAGTCTGGAATAAAACAAGTACGAGATATTTCCAGCTCCGAGTAGTACAGTTTTAATTACTAAAAAAGGTAATTATACATAATTTTCCACATAATTTATTAATTTTAGAAACTTCCCTTCTGGATCGATCCCATATGGAGCAATCAGTCGCAGCAACCAAAGCAAAACTTGCTTAATATTCGACTGCCGGAACTGAAGGCTCTGAATGTGCAGCCCATGCTGCTATCGCCCTATACCATATCTAAACATGAGAATATGAAGCGACAATTATTTAATTTTGATAATCATGATCGCAAGATAGCTTAAGGAATATTTCGAATATATATATATATTTAAGAATCATTTGATAAAGCGAAAGTATTGGACTCCCGGCGAGCCAGAAGATTGTTAAAATTTGATTTGATTTGTATAAAAGAATTTCTTTATTATTTTCCTTTAGCCTAGGCGCCTTTTGTTAATGCAAATTTATAAATTCTTAAGAAACAACAAAAAATTATTCTACTTTAAGCTAATTTTTTTTTATAAATTGTTACACCGATCACAATCAACATACACGCATTTTGTATTAGTTCCTTAAATTGGCCAAAAAAAATAAATATGTTGAGCCAGAATGATTTTTATAAGCATTATATATACATATTTTTCATACACTTGTAGAAATTTTTTTTCGATATAAACAGTAAAATATTTAAAAATAAATTTGTTTGTTAACTTCATTAATTTCATTAAAAATCGGGCGCCACTTGACGAAAGAAAGCATTGGCCAGTTCAATGCCAAAGAAGCAGGCGGCATTCGCAGGAAAAGCGCGAAGAATGACAGGTGTAAAGCCACTGTAAAAAACAAAAAAAAAAAACATATATTAAATTAATATTACAACTTTTGAACTATAGGAAAATGTTGAGCAAACCGATATAAAGCTGAGATTCCATCGTTTTTCAGGAGATCCTTAAAAACGGCTCTGATACCCGTAAATTTACCCTCAGGCGCTGCAAGGAAAAAGGGTTTAGATAATATATTATTTATTTAACATTCTTATAAAAAGTTATTCGATAATTTAAATTAATCGGTTTCTTTGTAAATACACTCAAAACTAACCAGATTGCAGACGACTCTTGAGCACATCGGCTGGCATACCACCAATCCAGTAGCAAATCCCAGCCAATCCTCCGGCGACAATCGCCGGAATCAGATCCACATTGGGTCGATTATAGCGATGCTTATAGGCATCGGTGAGGGCCTCATAGCCGAGAAAGTACAGACCGTTGGCGGGTATATCTGAAAAGATGAAAGCAATTGGAATCACATGTAAATCGCCTTGGATTATTAGCACATTTTAATTGCGACTCGTTTAATGCGCTTATGAAATGTGTTAATTGCGTGTCGATGTCGATTATAAATCAAAATTACGCAATAATTAACAGAATAATATCGATATGTAACCTGGGTCCCCAATTAAAAGAGAATAATTGAAATCAGAACACAAGGGCTGCCTTCTGACAGCGCAATGCCCGTCCAAGCTGCACTGTCATTTCTGTGACTCTCAAACTGTTGTCGACGGTTTATGATTCACTAGAAATATGCAACAGTTTTTAAACTAAATTGCAATATTTGCAGCAATTTTTATTAAATATTATGGGGCTGACAGAATAAAAATAATATAAAAGAAAAATTAGTTTTTAGATAGGGGACAAGCCTCTGTGCCCCTCAAACTCTTCAAGACAGTTTGGGACGCACTACTTAGAAATAGCCTTAAAATATTTTAGTGACCTTAAAATGTGAGATATGAAAAAAGCTATCCCTTCTTTTCTCAGCTTTTTTCTGAGCTCACTTTTTAATACAATGCTTCTCAAACTGTACGATAGCAGAAGATTAAAAATGTCTGGTTGATCCGAAAATTTCTCAAAGTAGAACCAAGGTTAGAACCAAATCACTAGGTCTCGGGTCTCGAACCGTATATTCTTGAACCCAAACCGAAAGAGATAACATTTTTGGTTTGGCCTTAATAAAAACTAGCATTTTTTATAATAAGGAAACCTCTGCTCGTACCTCGAAAATTCAGCAGCGAGATTGAGGTTTATAAATTATTTTAAATCAATCGATAAACTTAAAATAAGTTGATAATTTAAAGTAAGTATGAGTAAAACTTTAATACTCGTTAAGCTTATCAAAAATATGCATTTATTTTAGACTTTCTGACTCTTAAGACGAACAGTATTAAATTCATTGCACTACGTGGGGATAAAAGAAATAACAATTTTGCATAATAATCTATTAGAAGTTAGGCGTGACATAATTAAAGAATTTGTTGGCCAGCTCAATGCCAAAGAAACAGGCAGCATTCGCTGGGAAGGCGCGTATCATAATGGGCGTAACACCGCGATAAAGAGCCAAGGGACCATCCTTGGTAATCAAATCCTTGAAGACGCTGCGAATACCATGTTTGTAGGTGCCCTCAGGTGCTGCAAGAAAGAACAATCTTCTATTTAAACCAAATCTATATAAAATATATATAATTTTCTTAGCTAACCCGACTGTAGGCGACTCTTGAGCACATCGGCAGGCATGCCCAGAATCCAATAGGCCATGCCGGCAGCACCGCCAGCAAATATTGTGGAACCTGTATTTATTTCACCCGTTTTCGATTGGGCCCTCGCCAAGTCCTGTATATATTCATAGACCAGGAAGTACAAGCCATTGGCAGGCAGATCTGTAAATGGTTTAAATACGAATATTAATAAATGTTATAATATTTTTTATATGTATTTTATTACAACTACTTAAAGACAACCAAACTACTTTGAGACTATTCTTGTGTTCTTGTCTTACTCACATTTTGGTTAAATCTTGATAAATGTATTTGAAATTTTCTTGATTTTTGCTTGCCAATTTTCTTGATTTCTTGATATATATTCTGGAATTATTGGAGCACTCTAAGAAATTATTTATACAAATCGTGAGAGCCAAGCGGCGACTTCAACGGCGCCATAAATATGTCTTGTTTATTGTAAAATAGATTAACTATTTAATACAAAAACAAATAGTATATTGGGCGAAGGAAAACATAAACAAGTTACAATGGGCTAGAAACGCCATTAAATCCCAATAAAATTCACACAAATTTCAATAAAAATATTTCTTTAAAACAAGTTTTTAAATATGTGTAAAGAACCATTAAAAGTTAATAATTAAATATAAAATTTGGCATACATTTATTCTATAAATACAATAATTGATTTAGAATTAATTGCATAAAAAACAAGATATGGTTTGTAACAGGTTTCCTTTACAGAATGCATAGTTAAAAAAAAACATACTATAAAATAAAAGAATTGTTTAAAAATAACAGTTGAAAAGACCAAAAATTCCAATTTGTTTGTTCACCTAATTAAGTATTAGAAACAAATAGGAGAAAGTTTATCTTTCTGTTTTAATAATAAGGATAATAGGAACAGACAAAAAAAAAAAGCATTTAAAAATACAAATTTGAAACGAAAAATAATAAATCAAACATAGATTTATTCGCTATTGGATACAAATTTTAGTTCATGAAAAATTGTAATTTATAAAAATCTTTCTCAGAAAAGTTTTCATATCAAAAAAGAATATATAGAGAGCTTATCTCTTGTCGATAAAAAATATAAATTAGAAATAGAATGAAACAATTTTAGTTAAATCCTTAGCAATTATCAGAAGAATATAACGGATTTAAATATCAGAACCGCACAGAAGAAATATACATTTTTTGAAAGAGTATATGTTCAAAATTCCGTTAAAAATCGAATTTTAAAACAAGATCAGTGAAAATATTTCTAAATTGCATAATTTTCTTTAACTACTAAGCGGGAGTTTTATCTCAAATGCTCATCCCATATCTATAAAAATTTTCGAGATTCTTTTCAGACTTTTGCAATATATAGAAGCGACCTTGTGCCCAATGGAAACAGTGGACAAACTTTTCAAACCGACGCCCACTGCATTAAAGAATATATACATAAATGTGTATATATATAAAGAGTTTATGTATATTATATACAGAAACGGCTTATCGGAGGATGTCACTATCAGGAATTCATTTCCTTTAAGAAAACGTTTATTCAGAAAATAATAAAACAAAAGAACTGCGAGAGTGCTCGACTAGCAGGTACTCTATAAAGAGAAAATACAGATGATTTTAAATAAAATAATAGTTTCTCCAATTCGACTTGAAGAAGAGCGAGGAATCATTTTAAATTGCTTGATTAAACTGATGTTGATTAATAGTTCACAAAAAAAATGTATCGATAATCTCGATAGCCGAATTTTTGAAGTTCAAAATAATCGGTTTATCGAAGAGTCATATATCGATAGTCTTACATTTCCTGTAGTTTCCGATAAGCAATCAAAAACATTTATTTTAAGGCTTCAAATATGCTTCCTTATGCAAAATAAATACCCTCTTTTTATGCATTTTCAATGGGTATAGAGTACAAAAAATAAATATAATATGAGTTCAAGTTGTGAAGTAAATCTATGGATTTTGCTCTCAGTCTTATGGGAACCATGGGGCTGCGTTTTAGTATATGAATGGAATTCGTGGCAAGCGTGCCTGCTAGACAGAAAATAAAATAAAACTCAGAAGCGCCAGTGCTTGTCAAACTGTGTGATGGGGATAATATCGATAAGAAAACTGATAACACTGCTGATATTGTTATTGCTAGTGAGTTTAGCTGATATTTAAATGAAAATTAAAACGTTGCCTAATTTAGTCCCACCAAAAATAGACCTGTCAGTTGCAGGCAGCTTCAGTCTTGCCACAGGGCGAATTGCAGCCGGAGGCAACTGTGGAATTGGACGTACTCAGCTGCCCCATAAGCTGTGTCTGTCAATATGCCGCCTTCCAAGAGCTGCCCATCGCCCGTTGGGTGAATCATATGACCCGAGATAATAATCTGGATGATGATTCGTATTTTTTAATGTCCACACACACTAAATTGGCCACTTGCCTGCTGCAGGAGGTCAGCGAAACGCAAGCTTTGCTCAACCTGCTGCCCATTGATATACAGGCATTAATCCTATTGCATACAGGCAGCTCGGATAATCAGTTAACAGGTGAGTTTAGAGCCGTGTTGAAGCTAAATCAGTTCAACTTCGTAAAATAAAGACACTTGTTCAAAGTGGCCTTCTAAAAGTATTTAATCAAAGAATCAATGATATAAGCTTTAATTGAGAAAAGCTTTAATGAGCTTTTGGAAGCACTGTGAAAAATCTTCAAACAAAAGAAACATATCAATACGCTCTCAAAGATTTAACATACTTGAAGGAGTATCCTTATTTCTATCTTGATCAAAATCACGTCAAAAGTTGCTAAAGCTCCATCATTGATTTGATTAATCCAAAGTTTAAAGTAGAGTAAAGAAATGACATAGTACATTCGCTTATTCATTCACAGTGAATACAAGCAGTTTGCGTGCACTCAATCAGCTGAGTACCCTGGAAATACGTGGAACAGGTGCCACAACGCTGATCATTGATGAGCCACTGGAGTTTCTGCAGCATGCTAGCTTTGAGCAGGTGCAGCTGCAGGCGAGCGATCGTCTGGAAAGACGCAAGAACTCTAAATTACCCAGCGATAATTATGAGTATAAGCCGCCCAGCGATGTGGCTGTGGGTAATGAGGTGACACCCAAAAATCAATTACAATTTGAGGCAGATGCCGATGTGGATGCACTGGAGATTATGAGCTATGACCAGCATGTGGAGCGGCTTAGGCAGACGCGAATGCCGAGCTTTTATGGCTGGAAACATTTGGAGGTGTTGCGTATACACAATTGTAAGCTGGAGGAGCTGCACTGGCAAATGTTCGATGGCTTAACCCAGCTGCAGCAATTAAGTCTGGAGCGGAACGGCATTGAGGAACTGCAACCTTTTGCCATTTCCGGTGCACCACATTTGAAGAGTCTCTCGCTGGCCCACAATGCAATCGGACGTTTATTTTACTTGGGTTTAGCAGGTTTACTGGAATTGGAAACTCTTAATCTAGCCGATAATCATTTGGAGCGTTTAAGTGAGTCCAGCTTCCCACCACTGCCAAAACTACAAAGAGCAGATCTACGACAGAATCCCATTAAATATATATTGCCGGCAACCTTTTGGGTCATGAATGATACCCGGGAGCTGCAGCTGGGCAGTGGTCGAGCAGCCCTGGAGCTACACAGCTGGCAGACCTATGGACAGTTTGATTCCCTCAATAAGCTGCGTCAGCTCAGTCTTGGCAATGTGACCACAGCCAGCTTGGAGCAGGGTGTCTTTAAAGTATGTAATATTATATATATTATCTTCTTTTAAATGGTATATATGTAATATTTTTAGGGTCTGCACTCCTTGGAGCAACTGACGCTGCGTGGCAGCATAGCCAGTGTGCAGTTTGATGCTTTCGCTGGAATGGAACAGCTGCGAGAACTAGATCTGAGCCACTGCAGCATTGTAGATCTATCCATGGACGCACTGATGGGCATCAAGCGGCTTCAGGTGTTGAATTTGTCGTACAACAATTTGACACATTTACCAAATGGCCTACTGGATGATCAGCAGCAATTGGAAATGGTGCAATTACAGGGTAATCAATTGGCTACACTATCCACAACGTTCTTTCAGCAGCGCCGCTTGCGTGTGGCACGCCTGGATCAGAATCCGTGGCAGTGTAGCTGTGATATGAGCAACTGGCTGCCAAGGCTCACGAATGTGGTGCGTGGCCCTAGTGTGAAGCGTTGTGTGCGTGATATTCTCGGCCAGGAGATCTCCTGTCGCAGTGTTAACAGCTATGAGCCGGACAAGCGCTTAGTGCCGCGTTGTGCCAATTATAATGGACGCAGCGTTTATTATGTGCTCCGCAAGCAGCTGCACTGTGGTGCCATGGTTATATTAAAGCCCTCAAAAGGCAGCAGCACCCGCGGTCTGCCACATTGGCGCAAATTGCAGTTGCAGCAGCAGCAGCAGCAGAATTCGAATATTTCCATGCCACAGCAACAGAAATTAAAGAAAAAACATCAAAAAAATAAAGCGCATTTGGCGCAACGCAACAATTTGGAATACATTTTGAGACAGGAGCAGCAACAGCAGCAGCAACATCGGGAGCGGCAGCATCAGAATGAGGCATCCTTGCCAGAAAATCAATCAGAGCAAATGTCCAATGAAATTTAATACAATTTAATGTGTGCAATTAATGTAGCTTTAAGTGGAATATGTTTAATGCATCAATTAATTAATGAATATGACAAATTAATTAGAAATAAATAATTACGCTTAGACTGACAAAAGCCTGCATACAAATCATTCAAAAACAGGACTTCTAAACTGGGGTATTCTCAGAAGAGCTTGCAGATCCTTCATGGAACTCAATAATTAGAAGTATTAGTTTCATTTTCTCTTAGGAATTTGCTCTAAAATCCTTTATAAGAGGTTCTATATAGAAGGGATCGAAATCCCTACATAAAGTTTGGGAAATTCCTCAAGAAATTTTGATTTGAGGAGAGCCTCCCTATTTTTATGATATACAAAAATAGAACTTACCCCTGAGCATGGTAGCACAGCTGCCTTTGAATACGCTGCGTAGGCCGCCCTCTTTGTAGAGCTTGCCGGCACAATCAAGCATGCCATTATATTTTTTCTGGCCGCCAGGACCTGTGCCCTGTGTTTGGAGCAGAACCTTGATGCGTTCACCAGGTGCCATAATAAATGTGGAGAAGAGGCCAGAGAATGAGCCGGCCACAAAGATTTGCGAGTAGGTGAGCTTGGCATCCTCACCGCGTTGCTGCAATCGCTTGCCCACGGCATAACCGGCAAAGCACATGGCAAATATGGGTGCTATACCCGTCAATGGAGCCGACATGCCCTTGTACAATCCTCGAAAGCCTTCATTTTTTATTGTCTTGGCAGCGCAATCAAAGGTGCCGGCATATAAGGGCTTTTCACCAGGCGCGGGACGAGGCATCGTTTGTAAACGCACCTATAAAATAAATAGAATGCTCCGTTGTAGAATGCCTGTGTTGAAAAAAAGTAAAGAAACTCACCTTAATGGTATCTAGCGGATGTCCGGAGAGCACATTACAAATGCCACCAAATCCACCAGTAATAAAGGATTTAATGGGATTTGCCTTGCGCTCCGTCGGCGCATTTTCAATCTTTTCAACCGTTGCCATTGTCAATTAGTTTGAGCACCTGTTAAAGGACATTTATTATAATGTAAACACATATTTAATAATTGGGATTATCCTATATAACAAAAATCATCAAGTAACCAAAGCTATTTGTTCAAAAACTAAACGCCTCGTACAACAATCTTAATAGAGGGTATACAACACATTGGTTTGTTTACATAAATTCCACACACATTTCGATGCAGACAGATAGATGTAGTCATATATATACAAACATACATATTTCCACATTTAGAATGTGTGTAAATAAAAGATTTTGCATTATTGGAGTTTGCACCGTGTTCGTAATCATTGCCTAATCTCTTTTGCCCATTGTACTATAAACTGATAAGGATTATAGCAGAGCCCTGCAGATTGAATGGGAAATGAGCAATGTTAAATGGCCACTGTTAATATTTAAGTTGAGCTTACTCTTAGCAGACTGGCACTTAACATTACAGAGCAAGAGCGAAACTACCCCTCTATTGGTTTTTTGTTTTTCTTGGCACTGGAATTGTTCTATCGACTAAAGGATACTCTCCCTCTTACCTGATAAGTAAGTGATATGAATTGGCTCCAAAGTTTAGTTGTCGTGGCAGAGGCAGCGAAGTTAACAGCGTCGTTAACAGTGGCAGTGAATTTCAGGCTGAGCGGAACCTGTTGCTCGCAGCAGCGCGATGCGTTAACTGATAGGCGGCAGTGGCAGCGACAGCGAAGTCTGAGAAAGTGAACGGGTTTTTCTTATCAAAAATTTTTGCAGCTTTCAGTCAGAAATCTTTGACATTTACCTAGAAAAATTTAATTTTTATAAATTTCTGCTGCATTGCCGGCACTATGAAGGGTTCAAAGTCCGCCTGGATATCTATTTTAGGTATGGCATCTGCGTTTTTCCGTTATAGAGCCACCTGTCGTATTGCTGCAATGACACTTCTTTATTTTCAATTTTCACATAATCAATTTACAAATTAGTTCCTACCCAACGTCCCGAAACAGTGTACAAAAAATATTGTTTTGTGTAATTTACGCTTCGAGCTAGAGATGAGCGCATACACAGCACGCAGCAAAGTACTCACGCACGTGCATATATAGATATCTCGCATCTGCTTCTGTTAACAACTTAACATAACTAATATTAACAATAGGAAAAATAACACTAAATCATTGTTTCATTTTTCATTTATTTCAATAATTCTTACAATTATGTTAGTATCTAATAACAGTTTGTACACGAACATTTGCCATCTCAATTGACAGTCGCTTAACAGCGCTGCCAACCTGCTAACAACAACAAAGTGATAACAGCAGCTGTACAGCTGTTTGCCATTCACTCAGCAATCTAAACATTTGATTTAAAAATTTGCAATGGTCTTTCAAAATATTCATATTTTTAATTACATAAGATATTAACTTATAAAAAAAAGTAAAAATAGCTTCTCTTGGGCCCACAATCTTTTTGGCAACATAGTCTAGGTATTCAACAAATCATTGGCCATTTCAACGCCTATAAAAACTGCTGCTGTTGAGGGGAATGCCCGTATTAATATAGGCATTACACCCCGGTACAACGCTTTAGGTCCCTCTGTAGCCATTAAATCCCGAAAGACGCTGCGTATGCCATGCTTATATGTCCCCTCAGGTGCTATATAGATATATAAATACAATATATTAAAAGTGGAATTACAGGGTATTACATTTTGGGGCACCTACCCGATTGCAGTCGACTCTTAAGTACATCAAAAGGCACTGCTAATGACCAAAATACAATGCCAGCTGTTCCCCCCGCCAATATTGTAGACGTCGGTGTTATATGACCTGTTTTTGAGCGATGTCTGGCCAAATCCTGTAGAGCCTCGTAGACAACAAAATAGACTCCTGTGGGTGAATCTGTATAGCAAAGAGGATGCTTTTAGATATGCCGGATTTCGGAAGAGTAATTCCAATTCGTCTACTCACCTCTCAAAACGCAAGCGCAGGTACCTTTGAAAAGACTGCGTATACCGCCCTGTCTGTAGAGCTTCAATGCAGTATCCATCATTCCATTGTACATGAGTGGACCACCCGTAACAGGTTGTGTTTGCAGCAAAACCTTGATTCGATCCGTAGGCACTGTGACTAGCGCTGAGCAGATGCCAGCAGCAACGCCGGCCGCAAAGATTTGTGTATAGGTCAGTTTGACATGATCGTCGGTTTGAAAAAGTCGTTTTCCTGCTGCATAAACCGCAAAATCCACAGCATAAATGGGAGTAACACCGACCAAAGGAGCCGAAATTCCCCTATAGAAACCACGTATCCCCTCCTTGCTAAAAGTCTTTACAGTACAGTCGATAATACCTTTATATCTGGGCGATTGGCCAGGTTCAGGCAATGGCATCGTTTGTAATCGCACCTACAATAGGGAAAATAAACATCAAAAATTATGCTAGAAATGTAAATTATTAGTATGCTAATTATTAAATATATATGTATATATTCTTCAACAATCCATTTGATTTAGACTTTGGCCTATGCAAGAAGTTAGAGATATATTGATTTCACATAGTTACTCTCGAATTACATCAGCTTTTTTTAAGATAACTCATTGATGCCTGATAGATGCATATTTCGTAATATAATCTTTATATATTAAAAATTTCATAACGACCGGATACTAAATACACAATGTCCTTCATATATAATATACATTATGTAAAAGTAAAGAAACCCGGGATTTTAGTTCGAACCGGCAATAGTCGACTATTTTTCTGCTTTGGACCTTGAACTGCAACAATTTTCATGAAAATAACTGAACCAAGCCCCGTTAGTACAATGATGAGACTAGGCTCGAATCTCATTACAGAGTATCTGTAAGTCGTGCTAAGTCTTCAAGCTTATTATATTATCATTATGTTATTAAAGATGTTATTCAACAACATGTTATGATATGAAGGTACAGTAGTTTACAACTCTTTACAGAGCATCTCCTCATGCTTATGTTGCCACAAATGTTATATGCTTACTTTAATAGTGTCCAGTGGATATCCAGTTAATACGCTGCAAATGCCACCAAAACCGCCTGCTATAAACGATTTGACGGGATTCGCCTTGGGATCCGCTGTTACCGTAGCCGACATCGTGCATTGAATTTACGTAAACGAATCCAGAATAACGTCATACACGTGCGATGATGACTGTCGCTTGGGTTATGTTATCAGTGGACTATGTTTCAGCTGCTGTTGTTTATTTATACTAATTAAATGAGAAATTTCGGCAGCGAGCAGCTCAATTTCCATAGCGATGAGGCACAAGAGACAACAGTCTTCATTCAAATGAAACCATATGTTTTTCACAGTCAAAAACTTAACATTCTTCTGCACTGTTATGTTATGTTATCGGGCTGTAAAATGCCGTTACTCCACGTTTATCTTTCAGAAACGAAAATGGTTTTATTTACATCAATTTTGACTTGACTTTCGACTTTTTTCTTTTTGAAGAGTTTATTTTATTATGGGCCAATTGAAGCGGATTTAGTCTATGTATTGTTTCGTGCTCACATTTTGTAAAAATAAAGAATTTTGATAACGTTTCGTTCGTTTGTTGGCTAAGCATTTTTTGATTTGTGAGGGAGAGTTTACATGAAATAAGTAATTTTAAAATATTTTATTTATATTTTAGTTTTTAATGAATAATTTCAAGCTCTTCAGTCAGTTCAGTCATTATTTTTTATCAAAATATTTTGGATGTAACAGTATCTAATTAAAAATCAGTTTCCAAAATTCATTAAAAAATGTAAGTTTTGCCTAAAAATATAATGCATATCGATTACATTGACATGGTTCATTGTTCAATATCACAGATAAATGCTATCGATCTATAATATAAACTAACATCACCCGGAAGTAGTGATATTAAAATACGGGAAGGCAGCAATTTTATGTTAAGATAATAATACATATTTGCAAATTATAAAAGATAGAAGATAAGCTTAAAACTGCTACTAGAAAATATTTGTAGATTAGGTCTCTGTCTAGCGATAAGCACGGCTAAGCTGATAAGAAAATTTGAGATGAGAATTTTCGTCTATCGTCCATATTAACAATTAATTTCTTCGTAACAATAATACAGTATAATAATTCTAGTATTTGTTTATAATGATATTAAAATTAAATAATTATAATGAACGAACTTTTGAGCAAAATTGCTAACGAAAAAGGTTGTAAGGTATGCGATGATTATTCTATGTTCACGAAAATTAAGGGAATCTCTCGAATACAAACATTTATTTATTGTATTCAATATCGATGTTCAATGTAAACATTAATCGACATTCACTGTGGTTTTCAGTTTTGTATAAAAACAACTGAAAAAAAATAAAAACAAATACACAATAACATAAAAAAAAATAAAAATGAAATATTGTGAATGATTTATATTAGTACATATCTATAGTACTCCTAACAAAAAACACGTCTTACTTGGTATCGAACTATCGATATCATTGCATGACATGACAGGGCTACACTGCCAAACGATAGATAGAGCGATCTAATAAAAAATTGTTGCGTATGCGTATGCAAAGCATATGCATAGCACTAGCAGATTTCATTGTTTAAAACAAGCATTTTGTGCAAAACGTTGTGCAAAAATTAATGTAGAACTTATGTCTGATACAAGTGCGCTGGAATTATGTTATATCAGTTGTAGTGCGAGCTGCAGTAGCAGGCGCAAGCGAAGAAAGTGAAGCAGCTACAACAGAAAAAAAAAATAAAACAAAAGCGAGAAAGAAAAATTTTACATTTGTGTTTGTACAGAAGGCAACGTGCTTACCCCGCAACCCCGCCCGGCCCCTTTCCCCACAAGAAAGCAAGCAAGAAAAAAAGCGATTGCAATGTCCAATGGTGACGATGTGCTAGACAACTGGGAAGAAATTGACGAGGCAGGCGTGAGTATACTGACAATAACACAAACAACGAAACAACAACAACACCAACACATAACTAAAAAATGTTTAAAAAATTCTTGAACAGCTTTGCATGACGTTGCAAACGAAATTGCAAACCGCCAACGACGACGACAGCAACAACAAATTAAAGCCCGCCTCAGCAGTTGAGCCGAAAATGAAATTGCTACAGCGCCCACAACCGGATAACAGTAGCGGCAATAACAGCAGCGGCGGCAACAGTAACAGTAGCGCTTTAACAGCGCCCAAACAGATTATGATTGCCAAAAAACCGCCCGTTGCAATGGATTCTCTTACTGGTGACTTGGCAACAGCGCCTGTTATGATGGTTTTGCATAAACCGAACAGTGAATATGACGCGGCTAGTTATGCCACGCCCATTAGCAATCAAACAGTTAAAATATTGCGTAGACCCGCTCAGGCCGAGGAACGCCGGGATACGAACGGTATACGACCCAAGCAACCCATCAAAACGCTTCAGCAGCGCGAACAGGAATATGCAGAGGCCCGTCTACGCATATTGGGCAGTGCCAAGAATCCCGAGGACGACAAGCCGTAAGTATTCATAGATATTTATAAAACAAGACTGCAGCACCTGTACGATTCCCAACCGGAATCAAGGGTCTTACCAATCAAGGGTCTTACCAGAATAGATACAATGATTCGAACCTCTGAATCAAACTTACAGCAATCATATCTAAGGCACAAAAGGAAGTATATCGAAAGGGAAGCTAGGGACGCGGGCGGAATAGTCGAATATTTATCAGTTCTCAATACAAACTTGTTTCTACACGAACAACACGAAATTTTCCAGTAAGGAATGAGAAATTCCATTAGAAATAAACGCATCGATTCTCCCACACTTAAACTACTTATTCCATATGGTTCCAATTGATTTTATTCTTTGAGAATTATTTTCTACCCATTCTTTTATTTATGCAAAGGGTATTTAAATTCTGTCAACATGGCTTGAATAGCCCAATAAGGTAGATCAGGATGATCAGCTTTTGTGGTAGGTAAATGATTTCGGTATGCAGTCTTCTTGATGGTATACTCAGCACATATTGGGGAATATTACTTATATTACTTCTTTTTTTTATATTCCAGTCCCACGCCTCCGACGCCAGTTAACAACAGTACAACGCCAGTGATTACAGCCCAAACAGAACTGCCGCCACCGCCGTTGTCTGCTGTTAACTATAATAATAACAACAATATCAATAGCGGCGGCATTGTGTCGGCTGCCCCGGGGATGCATCGCTCCAGTTCGGCACCAAAGATGACGCAAGCAGCGGCGCCAATGTACAGCAGCTATAACGGCTATTATCAGGCAGCGCCGCAACCGCCGCCGTCAGCAGCGGCAATGAGCTATTTCTATCAACAGCAACAGCAGCAGCAGCCACCTGCCATACATCAACAGCATCAACAGCAACCTACGCTTCCGCCGCATTACAACCAACGTTTGCCTCAATATGTTGCAGGAGCAGCAGCGCAAAATCCCCAACAGAGCTGGTCACCAGTTGTTGGGGGCAGCGTCTCGGCAGCGCTTTTGCGCCAACAATCACTGCATTCGCCTTCGCTGCAACAGCATCAGCATCAACAGCAGCAACAACTTATGCAGCAAGCGCCGCAGCCGCCGCCACAATACGCACATCCTTATAATGATAATATATTGCGTCTGCCACGTGGTCCATGCCCGAACGGTACCATTGGCTTTCAGATGCGTCGGTAACAGGTCACGTTTATTATCGCAATTATCCAATGCGAAGTTTAACGCATGCATTCAAAATTTGGTCATTTCTGAGATTGCATTGAGTAAACTAATATTATTATTATTTTATTTTTATTATTCTTTCTTTACATTTTCAATTCATTTCATTCTTTTGGTTATCATTTCTCTTTGTGTGTGTGTGTGTGTATATGTGTGTGTGTGGTGCGTGGTGGCGCCTCCAAATGCGGCTGCAACCAACAACAGCAACAACAACAACAACAAATACTATGTTAACAAATTTATGGACGGAGTTTCGTAGATTTTTTGTAAATTTACAAACAACAACAAAACACAACACAATTTTATAATGCCTACTAATATTAATAACAACAACAACAAACAACAACAAAAACTGAAAGAAAAATACATATTTTACAAAAACAATAAACACATTTTGGAAATTTTCGTGGAGTATGTTTCGACAACTCCGACACAATCAGGACAAATAGACGACTCGTCTGTCTGTCTGTCTGATTCTGAACGAAATAATCTCAGAATTTTTGAGATTTTTTCTTTTTGTATATATCGGAATCGGCCGGATTGGATAAGTATATCATATAACTGCCATAGAAGAAAGCAATCAGCATAAAAATAAGTTTGTTTCTTAAGATATCTAGAGACTTCCAAGTCAGATGTACGAGTGTGTTTTCTATAAAAAAAGAACCAAGTCGGACTACTATATCATATAGCAGCCATTGGAACAATCGTCGTTCTATGGAAACCTCTTTTGTTTCTAAAGATATCTTAATGAAACTTAGAAGTTAAATTCAAAAATGTGTTTTCTAAATGCATAAAATAACCAAAATCAGACTACTATATCTTATAACAACAATATGAACAATCGTTCAAATTAAATAAATTTGATAACGATTTTCAAATACTTATTGCTGTCTGCAAGGGTATGTAATCTTCGGCGCGCTGAAGATAGCCTTTTCTTACTAGTTTCTTCTGTATTTTGCAGATATTTCAATTAAACTCACTTATCATAGAATTTTTAATGCTTTATATAGTGTGACTATGATTTAATGAAATCGGACCACTATATAAGATGTTTAGAATATCTATCTGAAGATCAATCTCAAAGGGTATTCAAGTCTTCGGCATGCCGAACACAATTTTCCTTACTAGTTTTTGCACAGTGTTGTAGACTCCAAACACTACAAAAAACATATAATAAACAAAGAATAGTAATTTTTTAAATAAATTAAAAAACAACGGGTACATTTTTCTATAAAAATAAATTAATGTTTTTTACACAAAATTGTATTTATACATTTTACAAAGATTTAATAAATTACAATTAAAAAGAAAGCTATTTTTGATTCGACCAAAGGCTGATTACTGGGGATAGTTAGATAGATAGTTTTGGTTCAAAATTATTCGTAATATTGGCTTTATTTAGATTGGACACTTTTCTTTATAACTATTCTGAAAAATTCTCAGAACTTGTAGTTAATATATACCAGAGAAGGGTGTGCTTTTTATGATTAACAAATCAATATAAGATTCGATTCTTTGAATAACCATAAAAATTCATATTCAGAACCAGAAACGGAACGAATATTATTTGTTAATCAACCATAAGCGTTAAAAAGGTTAAATGTAAAGAACCAAACTTTTCTTTTTTTTTTACAGAACTTTCTTCGTTTGTTTTTTTTCTTCGTGCTGAGCCCTATCCTAGTAGCTATCAAAGAATCCTAGGAGAATTCTGACCTAAAACTTCCTTCGATAAAAGGTTCAATAATCTTTGAGTGAAATTGATTTCCGTAACTGATATCGGTCCATAAATATTTCACAACAATCAATAAATTCGGCTCGGCGCCTGCTTAACTTTACAAGGCAATTTCCAATTAAATTCCAGTTTGAGAATAAGTTCACACTTATTAAAGCTTCGCTTATATCTTAATAAGAATTTCGGGTACAAGCAATTTCTCAAATATGTAAAATTAAAAACCTGAATTAAAGCCAATGCTGTGCTGATAGCTTCCAGCTCCCAGTGGCATTACAGTTGCATTTACCCCCACGGATGTTCGGTAATGGCCCCAAAAGGTTATCGATGTGTTTTTGTTATTTTTCACAGATTTTCACAACAGAAAAATAAACACGAGAGTGCAATGGAATCGTGTAGACGACTCCAACGACTTTTCAGCCAGTTTCTTATCAGCGGACAGCAACACAAGACATGAAAAAAATAACTATTTTTTTTTATTTACTGGCCGACAGTTTATTACCCTTGCTGACCGCTGCCAAGACAGTTCTGGTCAGCAAAAGAAATAAATAGAAAACATTTTTCTCTTTAAATGATACTCTATTTCCATTTCATATAATACTTTGTCGGATTATAATAATAGTATATAGTATAAAATTTATAGAATATACCATAATACTCCATATACTATCCTATTGTTCATCCTTGGGTCGCCTTCAATCTTGTTCTTAGAGCAAATATTATATATATACTTGTATGTCATATAAAGTCTTCCGATTTTTATGAAGCCAAAGCTCACTATATATATATATAAAGCATATAAAGTCCTCTGATTAACAAATCCGAGTTTTATAAGTTCCAAAATATATTTTTCTTTTGGGTTGAGCATTCGAAACCACTGAATTATATGGGTATTCAATTGTTATGTAAAGCTCTGAAAATTGGTATTCAATAGACGTAAAACCTAATATTTCCCTGTCGATGGTCGAGTTTCCACACCCAAAATTTCCACGAAATTTGTTTGAAAATAAATATATGATTGGATTAAAAGAAAAAAAGGTCTTATATATATTCTTTTCCCTTCGTGATTTTATTTTCCAAAATCCCTGAATTGGACTTAGTAAGAACTGCTAAGAACTAATTTCATATAGAGATATAAATAGATATTTGTTGGGTCTAAAAAATGCCGCCCACAAAGTGTTCCATATTGCGTGACAATAATAGAAAACGTTTTTGGGAAGGGTATTGAAGAGAAGAAGCAGAAGAAAAGGTAATCAAGAGAAGTCGCAGTCAGCAACGTCATGGATCGGCTTACCTAGGGTCGGTCGGTCGGTCGGGTATTTGGATTTTTTGCTACACATAAAATATGAAATTGAATTTAGTTTCAGTTGAAATCGCGACGTCGTGTGGTGCGGTTTATAATAAACAAAGCCCCCCCTTTCCAGAAAGAAGCAGCATAAAAAGCGAGGTTTGCAAAAGCTACGCTCTCTCTCTCTCTTTCTCTCGCAAGCTCTCTCAATCACCCACTCGCTCTCGTTCTGCCGCTCTCTTTCTACATACATTGATAATTGTGCGTAAAGCCGACAGAGCACTCAACACGTGGGCAACAGCGAAAACAACAAAAAAATTGCTAACATTTTATAAAAAGACGAAAAAAAAGAAACGTGCACACATTTTTCGTGTTTTGTTTTGATAAAGACGAGCACAAAGAAGCAGAGAAAAATAAAAACTATATAAAAAGAAAATAAAAACAATGTCGCATAGCGTTTTGGTAATTGGCAGCGGCGGACGCGAACACGCCATCTGTTGGAAATTAAATCAATCGCCTCAAGTTGGACAGATCTATGCGCTGCCGGGCAGCTTTGGCATTGCACAGCTGGGCTCAAAGTGCCAGAATCTTGGCGCCGATGCATTGGATCCCAAGGATTTTGAGGTGAGTGCAGCGCCCCCTACACGGTTGCGGTTTGCAACACTTTGCCGGCCGTCCTTCACTTAACCTTCGTGTCCGGCTTAAAGTTACATGCAATTTTTGCAGCAGCTTCATTTTTTTTTTTTTATAGTATTATTTAACATTTTTTAAGGCCTACTCTTCGACTCTTTTATGGTACTCACTTAATTTCGTTTTAATGCTAACCGGGGCTCATAAATGAATCCAATCAAAACCATAACAGAGCCCAATCTTTGCAATCTTCAGCTGTCTCGGCTGTGCGCGTTTCATACAAAGCTTAACCCTTGTGCTGCGCGGGGTGTTAAAAGCGCACACTAAGCGTATTTAACACTTTTCCATGATTTTTTTTATATCCTGCAAAAATTTTAGATACAATTTGAATATTATTTAAAATAAAAACCCCTTGTAGTCTGGAGTAAGCCTTTTTGTATATATATATAACTGCCTTTTTTTCCTTTCTTTTTCCGCTACAGTATATATATTCCTGATCAGGATCAGCAGACGAGTTAATCTAGCTACTCTTTCCGTCTATCCGTTTACATATTTATTTGCCCATATATAAATTATATATATATTATATATTATATATTACCTATGGCTTATCGCTTGAGGGAAACGGGAGAGCACCGAATCGAATGCAATTTTTTCAATATGAACTTTATAGGAATATTTATATACTTATGTACATATAGATCAGACAATCTAGCTTATAGATTCGCTGATATACAGTGTTTTTTCAAGTTAAAATTACAGTTTTCGAATTAGCTGGTTCGAACCCATTGGTTTTGGGTTCGATGCTTGGCTCATGCAAATATATATATCCTTTATTTTGGTTTACTTTTGGATACAAATAGGTTGCCTCCAGATAAATTGTCTATTCTACGATCTTCCGATCTGCGATCTTAATTTTTTGGCTGATCAAGCAATTTAAATGGGTCTAAAAGTAAATGTTAACCTTTAAATATCTATTTTGAACCGTACAGGAAATTTTGGATTGATTCGGGTTCGGTTCTTTTTTTTAAAACCTACTTCGGTTCATGGTTAGATTTAAATTAAATAAATTCTGCAAAAGTTTCAGATGTCTTACGATCTTCAATCATCTTAAAAAAGCTCGGAAAGTTTGAGCTCTAGAGAAATACTTTTGAACTGTATAAAATCAAAACTAAACCACAAAATTATTCTTATGTTTTTAAATGCTAAACTAAATTTAACTAAATTTATTTTTAAAAATGATTTATTGCTTACTATCTCCGATTCCAATGAGTATTAACCTTTTTTTTTTGTTTTACCTTTCTATAATTTATATAATTTATGGAAAGCCAAAATCTTCTTAATAATATTAGTCATCTTTATGACTCGATACTATCGATATCGATTTTTTGTCATCCCATGGAGTATTCATATGTCCTTAGCCAAGTCGTATATTTTTTCCAATCCATTTGAAATATGAACTTTAATTACGCTTGAAATTCCGTTACCTATTAGCGGGGTATTAGCGTCTGGCTGGCGCCAAAGGCCGAACCGAGTATAAACAATTCGATATATATATTTTGTTTTTTTATTATTATTATTTTTTGTAGCTTAACACTTCTATTTATTGTGGCTTAATTTATTGTTTAGATCAAAATTCACAGTTTTTGTTTTTCTTGTTGAACCCGTCCCCCCTTCCCTGTCTCGCAAGCTCAGCGTCGTCTTCTGAGAAATTGAGTTGCGGGCGGATGTGTAAGATGAACCACTTTTGGAGTGGTACTGGGACGAGTACGGGGCGTGGTTGGTGCTTGAATATTTCGGGTATAGACCTTAAAGGCTTCCGCATCGTGGGCCACAGTCTTCACCTCGCCCGTATAATAATCCCTCACCTTATACGGATGATTTCGTATATACTCCAATGCTCTCAATATATAATCCGGCACCTTGGGTATATGATCCCCGACAGCATAATAGCCCTTCTCATCGGCCACATAGCTAGTGCTGATCGGAGTGCCTTCGGGCGATGTATAACTGGAACCACCCTGTATAGCAACTCCACCCAAACCGGATTGGGTGCCCGCAATTCCATTGGATGTCTCATAGGCATAGCGATAGCTACCGTCCGTCTCCACCTGCAGCTCATTTTGTAGTGTCTCCGTATTACGATCCGAATCGGGTATATAAACCTGAGCCTGGCTCACAGCCAGCACACAGACGATTTGAATCTAGAAGAAAAACATTTTTCTAATTAGTTTAATTCCTTGTGGTGCAGTGGTGCGATGTCTGCAGTCTTACGAGATATTTCAGCCACATATTTAAAATTTATTTTTTTCGAATTTCGTTTTTTGGGGGTTTTTCGACGCGGCTGTTCGTTCTAGCGCTTTAAATCAACGACTGTTTGGTTGCTTTTGGCATGCTTTCGTTTTTATATCCAATCCGCTCAACGTGATTTTTTGACATTTTTTATCTCTGTGTGTGTGTGGAAACCCAGTTCCGAAACCACGGTGCGGGCGGAGGATGAGTGGGACGCCGCACAGTGGCACAATTGGCTGAAAAGGTTGGCAACTTTTTGAACTAATTTCTTCTTTTCAATGAGAATGCTGAAAAGAATTAAGGAATAAATTATTATTCCACGCTCATCTCATTAGATTGTAAAATATTGCTGAAATATTTAAATATTCTTTAAATATTTTTGAAGTTCTTTTTAATTTAAGAAGAAAAACATGGCCTTATAATCAAATAGGATCCTATTAGCTAGCTAGATCGTTTTGCTTTTCTACTCTCGAACCGAATCAATTAATTTTTTTATTCTTTATTTAACGATTCTAATTAACTTTAAATGTTCTAATAAATGTTTCAAATAGACTTTTTCGTTAACTTAGAGCTTATCGAAATATATTCACCCTGCTTCTTCCTTATAAAAATTAAAATAATTGCAAAATTTAAAATATGGAAACAATTTAACAAATCTTGAACCAAGACTGGCTTGGAACTGACTCGCAAATTCTTTTATTTTTTTGATAAATATTTTAATTTTTAATAATTTTTTCAATCAAGTCAAAGTTTAAATTTTGCCTCCTGTTTGCGTGCGAATCGAACCACTGTGCATCGTCGTCGCCGTCCGCCGCTCGTCATCATCTTGAGCGGCAGTCATAAATTAAATGATTTTATTTACCATTTTTGTTTTTATTTTTATTCTTTTTATAATTATTATTATTATTATTTTATATATCATCGCAAAATTGTTTGTCGCTGCAATTCTTGTAAGATGTGGGCTGGTTTAATTTCATTTCAGTTTCAGCATTTATCGAAATCGGCATCAGAATCGGTTTCGTATGCCCTACTCGAAGGTTGTGGGGCACTTAAATTTTGATATATATATTACCTTGCATTCCAGCAATATTATTGCATTCAAGAATTCGTTGAACTCTTAGGGTTTTATTTTATTTTATTTATTTTTGGGGAAATACTTGTGTCAGTTAAACATTTAATTATTATTATTTTTTTATTAATATTTATGGGCGTAGTGTCAACGCAAAAGGATAATTCATTAATTAAATAAATATACAATAACTTCTCGCACAGCAATCTTTAATGTCAAACTGTATTCCAAAATCGGTTGTTGTATTTTTTTTCTTCATTTTTAAATTAACTGATTCATAGCTTTTCGCCAAAAACAAATAATATTAACGTCTCGGATGTCTTGGATTAATAAAAACGACTTTTTTTCTTTTGATTATTTTTTCAAAGCTAAGCTTATATGATTAAACTGTCAATATGCAGATATAATCTCGTATCATAGACATCTTTTAATTTTAATGAAGTCTTAGAGGCACTGCGAAAAAAATTTGGAGATTAAATAGATCTATTTAATCTATTTCAACTCTTCGCAGCTCAACTCTATATTTTTCAAAGAAACGAATAATAATCTGTTAGAAATTCAAATTTATTTTCCTCTTTTTGATAGAATTTCAGTTTTTCTTATCCGTTTTAAAACCTATTTTTCTAATTAAAGAAAAAAACACTTTGTATAAAATTTTATTAAAGAATATTACATATTTAATCCACTTTATTATAAGAAATGTTTGTAATCAATAATAAATTAACTAACTATAAAAAAACACAAATTTTACTTTAGGTTCTTTATTGGAATTTTTATTTTTTTATAAATATATTTTACCATTTCACTATTCTTGGACCTATTTTCTTTATACCTAAATATGTCTCGAAAACTAAATTAAACCAATTTCATTCATCGCATCAAACTGAAAGCTTTAATCGAAATAAACCGATTAGAACTCAGAAACTTAACCAAAACCGCTAATATTTATACCGATATGGAAAACCGATATTTTTTCGGACGGCAACGGTTAACGAAAATAAACCGATTAGGACTCAGAACCTTAACCGATACAGCTAGCTTAAAGTTTTAGAATACCGATATTTTTCGTCCCTGTTCTGTTTTCTATTTAGTAAGCTTTAAACAGGCTTAGATATATATTTTTTGTCGAAATTTCTAAAGCAGTTTTTTACTTCCGATAAACCGATATTAAATTCTAGAAACGGTACGGAATTTAAAATCGATATAAATAGGAAGCAGAAATATAGTCGAAAGAAAAACTTTACTATCGGAATCAAAATATGATTCGATTTGAATCACTGGTTCCATTCTCAACAGGTGCTAAGAGCTTAACATTAATTTGAGTTCAAGTAAGAATTCTAGCTTGTACAGCTCTTTCCATTCCCATTCTAATTCTGATTCTCAGACTAATCCAACAAAGCGTAACTAATTTTAGACTAAGTATCTATGTTGGTGAATGTTTTTTTGGTCAACAGTCTAAAATTCAACTTTGTGCTCTTACTTTGAGATCTCATTTGCATATAGCATGCAATAAATAAAGTAAATCATGTGCGGATAAAGCCAGCAAATATATAAAAAACTGTTCTAGCCAAATTCGGAAAGTAGTCAAAAATTCCGAGACGCAGTCGATAAACTAAAAAAGTTAAATAAGAATTAAAAGATGTTCCCAAAAATTATTTCTTCCCACTCTTTTATATATATATTTTTTTTTTTTGTCGGGAAATAAAGAGAGAGACCTTGGCCGGATTGCCTAAAATGGAGCTACTAAATGGCTCAGTGAAGACGTCACATTATGATATTAGCATCAAATAAAAAGAGTCAAGACTGGAAGCTCTCGAGCATTGAACGTTCTTGAACCTAATATTTTAATGGTTTTTTTTTTATGGGGGGGAAATTCTTCAGAATGTGTTAAATGGTATGGAACGCAGTTGCACTTATCTCCGGCGCCAAAATCGATTAGAATTCAGACTAAGACGCAACAGCGCATCAGTCACGCTCCCAAAAAACAAAACCGGATCATCAGGGCCCGGATTTTTGATTTAATTCTTGTTGTTGTTGTTGTTGTTGTTGTTCACCTGGCATAGCTAACACCTGAGTCAGTTAATTTTGTAAGTTTTTTTTTTTTTTTGGTAAAAACGACATTCACCAATGAGACAATGCACCCAGCTTAATGGCAAAACAATTAGGAAGGCAATGTGTTTTTTTTTTATTATTATTATTAACGGCGACAAATTGTTATTGGCTATAATTACAGTCGATCTTCTGAAATTGAAACTGCCTGAAATATTTAAGTTTCTATGCCATGAGTTGAAGAGGGTCTAAAGAGTCTTTTATAGGAGACTGCTGCACCTGAAAGTATCTTCATAAAGGCCTTAGCCCTCTTCTCCACAAATAAATAAAATTTATTGAGAAAGGGTCTCTGATTACTGAGCAGGATTGCAGAGATAGGATGGGTCGATATATCATGTCTGTCTGTTCATTCCTTCTGTCCCTCTATGTAGATCTAATCCAGTCAGTTTTTGAATTAGATAAATGAAGTTTGGTATTGGAACCTTCTTTTGGTAGCAGACAGTATGAGTAGGTTTTCCTAGACTACTATATCATATAGCTTCCCTAGAAAGAATCGATCCAAAACTCAAGAAAAACTGGCCAGTTTTTATTCCGGCCCGCAAGGGTATTTAATCTTCGGTGCTCTGAATATACCCTTTCTTCACTAGTTTCATTTTCTATCAGACTTTTTATAGTATTCCACCTGTACTCATATTTCTGGGCGCGCTCTAATGATTGTTATTAAGCAAAGTTGTTTACATTTTAATTCCAGGCCATTGCCAAATGGTGTAAACTGAACAAGATCTCTCTGGTGGCTGTGGGACCAGAGGAACCCTTGGGTTTGGGCCTGGGCGATGTGCTGCAGAAGGCGGGCATTAACTGCTTTGGGCCCGGCAAGCAGGGCGCACAAATTGAGGCGGATAAAAAGTGGGCCAAGGATTTTATGCTGCGTCATGGCATTCCAACGGCACGCTACGAGAGCTTTACGGATGTTAACAAGGCCAAGAAATTTATACGCAGGTAAGATATGGGCAGGTAATATATTTATTTTTTAATAAGGATTAGTTTGAGCAACCAAGTTTGAAAGCTAAACCCATTAGATTTGTCGAAATTTTGGATTCCGGGAGTTCTGTCACCTAATTCCAATCTCCAACCTTCCTAACCAAATTCCGTAATATATTTTTAGATATTTTTTGTCTCCAATTCAAAACCAACTGACTTTTAACCTCTTCCCTCCGTTTATAGCGCACCTTATGCCGCTTTGGTGGTGAAAGCTGCCGGTTTGGCTGCGGGCAAAGGCGTCGTGGTGGCCACCAATGTGGATGAGGCGTGTCAGGCAGTTGATGAGATTCTGGGCCAGCTTAAGTATGGTCAGGCAGGTGCCACAGTTGTCGTCGAGGAGCTGCTGGAGGGCGAGGAAGTCTCATTGCTCTCCTTTACCGATGGTCAAACTGTGCAGGCCATGCTCCCCGCACAGGATCACAAGCGTATAGGCGATGGCGACACTGGACCCAACACTGGCGGCATGGGTGCCTATTGCCCCTGTCCGCTGATCAGCAAACAGGCACTGGAGCTGGTGCATCGCGCTGTATTGGAGCGTGCTGTCAAGGGCTTGGCTCAGGAACGCATTGCCTATAAGGGTGTTCTCTATGCCGGCTTAATGCTAACCCGTGATGGTCCACGCGTCCTTGAATTCAATTGCCGCTTTGGTGATCCGGAGACACAAGTAATACTCCCGCTTCTGGAAAACGATCTATTTGAGGTGATGCAAGCCTGCTGCGGCGGAGAGCTTCATACGTTATCCTTGCAATGGCGCAGCAGCTTGAGTGCTGTGGGCGTTATCCTGGCCAGCGCCGGATATCCGGAAACTTCAACCAAAGGTTGCCCCATTAAAGGTAAATATACTTTTTGGAGCGGAAAATAATGAAAATCTTGATATTTCACTTTAATATCTTAAATACTTTTTTGTAATATTAATTTTTTCAGGTTTGCCCACTGTCAATACGGAAAAGCAGCTGATCTTTCACAGTGCTGTGGCAGTGAATTCCGATAAGGAACCGATTACCAATGGAGGTCGTGTACTCATTGCGGTAGCCCTGGATGGCAGCTTAAGGGATGCAGCAGCTCGGGCCACTAAACTGGCGGCCAGCATCACATTTTCCATTGCACCGGCTCAATATCGCACGGACATTGCACAGAAGGCATTTAAAATGTAATTTTCAAATGGGTAGAAACAAAATAAAACACAGCAAATGCTGGAACATTACGAATTGAGGTTCGGTTGAGCGTACAAAATTGGTTTCTTAATGGTTCGGTTTGGTTTTTTCCATATAAAAACATCTAAGATTCGTTTGAAAGTCGGTGTTGATATTAGTCGTTTTCTTTCGTTACACTAAACAACTAAAATTTGAATCTAATACCCGATTTTTTCAAGAATTTGTTTATTAAAATTATGCAATATATTTTATATATCTTTTATTTTATTTTTATTAATTAATTTCTCAACAAATTAAATCAAAATATGTTTATTTTTAGACTTTAAATTACACTTTTTGAAAGCTTTAGAACAAAGTTTGCAAGGTTTAAATACAAATTTTAAATAAACTAAGTCAAATTAAAAAAAAAAAACCTTTTACATTTTTTAAACTATTTTTACGAGTTTTTTTCTTTAAATATTTAAAAAAAAAATTCAAAACCTTAAGTTAAACATTGAAACTTTTTTAAAAGGATTTTAATCAATATAATCGAAAAAATTTGTATAATTAAATTTGGTAATTTGTTGTCTAGTGTTTTTATAAGCTTTCCCTCTTCATCATCTACTCTTAACTCTCATTTTTCAAACCGTCTTTCTTATTTTTCTAACTTTCTCTTTATCGCTCTGCCAGGACGCCAGTTGCATCGCTCAGCTACAAGGACAGCGGCGTGGATATCGATGCTGGCGATGCTTTAGTGCAACGTATCAAACCCCTTTCGCGGGGCACACAACGTCCGGGCGTCTTGGGCGGTTTGGGTGGCTTTGGTGGACTCTTTCGGATTAAGGAACTTAACTATAAGCAGCCCATCATTGCGGAGGCCACTCAAGGAGTGGGCGCCAAAATTCAGCTGGCTCTGCAATATGAATTATACGATCATATTGGCTATGATCTCTTTGCCATGGCCGCCAATGATTTGTTGGAGGTTGGAGCTGAGCCCGTCGCATTTCTGGATTATATCGCCTGTGGCAAGCTACAGGTGCCACTTGCCGCACAGCTCGTCAAGGGCATGGCCGATGGCTGCCGGGATGCACGTTGCGCTCTAGTAGGTGAGGTTACTGTGATTACCACTGTGATTACACTAAAAGAAGCTGTGATTACACTAAACTAATTAATTCAATTGCCTTTTCTCCCTTTTCTTTTGTAGGCGGTGAGACGGCTGAGATGCCAACGCTGTATAACCCTGGTCAATACGATATGGCTGGTTATTGTGTGGGTCTTGTGGAGGAGTCTCGAGTGCTGCCCCGCTTTGTGGATTATGAGGCAGGTGATTTGGTTGTGGGTCTACCCTCGTCCGGACTGCATTGTGCCGGGTTTAATGAGCTGTTGACTCAACTGGCCAGCTCTGAGATTAATCTCAAGGCACGCTCTCCCGTAGAAGGTGAACACGGCTTGAGCCTAGCTCAAGTGCTGGGCACTCCGAGTCGTCTGTATGTGCAGCAAGTTCTACCACATCTGCAGGCGGGTGAGATTAAGGGCGTGGCACATGTTACTCACGGTTTGTTGCACGATGTCAGTCGCCTCCTGCCCGAAAAATATGAATTGATTCTGGACTTTGGGGCTGTGCCTGTGCCGCAGATCTTTGGCTGGCTGGCGGCTCAGCTGCAACTGACTGCTGAATCGTTGCTGGAACAGCATAATTGTGGCATTGGCCTGGTCCTGGTGCTGCCCCAAACGAGTCAGCTGTGGCGCAAGGAACTGCCCGGCGCAAAGGTTTTGGGCGTGTTGCAGCCTCGCAAGGAGCCGGCAACTGCTCCACGCGTACAAGTACGCAATTTCCAGGAGCAATTGCAGCGTTCGGCAGCACCATTTGGTGGCTTGGGCAGCAATGAGCTGCCCAGGGAACTGATGGAATCAGAGCAGCTACCAATCGCTCGAGAGGATTGCTTTGAAAATGCCGCAGGACGTCGCCTCACACGTCTACCAGCTCAATATAAGGATCCCATACTCATTCTGGGCACCGATGGCGTTGGTACTAAGCTAAAGATTGCCCAACAAACTGGACGCAATTCCAGCGTTGGCATTGATCTGGTTGCCATGTGCGTCAATGATATACTCTGCAATGGTGCCGAGCCCTTCAGCTTTTCCAGCTATTACGCCTGTGGCAAGTGGGATGCCTCTTTGGCCACCCAGGTAGCTGCAGGTGTTCATGAGGGGGCTCTCCAGGCTAACAGTAGCTTTATTGGTAAGTTGTGGAGAAGTCTAACGATGGATAAATTGAAGATTAATCCAATATTTAATCTTCTTTAGTTGGCCACACAGCTGCTCTGCCGCTGCTGTACGAACCGCAGGTCTACGACTTGGCTGGTTTTGCACTGGGCATAGCAGAACGCGAGGGAATCTTGCCAAGATTGGAAGATATACAGCCGGGAGATAAGCTCATAGGATTGCCATCCTCGGGAGTGCATAGCAATGGGTTCAGTCTGGTGCATGCGGTACTCAAGCGAACGGGTCTGGGTCTGTCCGATCGGGCGCCCTTCAGTGAGCGGACGTTGGGCGAGGAGCTGCTGGTGCCGACCAAGATCTATGTGCAGGCTTTGGCAGCGCTGCTCTCACAGCCGGAACATGGAATTAAAGCGTTGGCACACATAACAGGCGGCGGTCTGACCGAGAATATACCCCGTGTGCTGCGCAAGAATCTAGCCGTAAATTTGGATGCAAATACCTATCAATTGCCGCCAGTTTTTGCCTGGTTGGCGGCAGCGGGAAATATAGCGCCCGCCGAGCTGCAAAGAACCTACAATTGCGGCTTGGGCTTAATACTGGTGGTCAGTCCAGCCAAAGCGGATGCAGTGCTGCAGCAGCTGCGGTATACACAACGCGCTTCACTCGTGGGTGAAGTTATAGCACGCAAGGATCCCAAGGCGCCGCAGGTGAATGTTCACCACTTTGAGGAGTGCTTGAAGCGCAGCCAGAAGCTGCTCTCCCAGCAGCGACGACGCGTCGCTGTGCTCATCTCCGGCACCGGCAGCAATCTGCAAGCGCTCATCAATGCAACTCGTGACTCCGCCCAGGCTGTGCACGCTGATATTGTCCTGGTTATAAGCAATAAACCGGATGTGCTGGGTCTGGAGAAGGCTAATGCAGCGGGCGTAGCATCACTGGTCATCTCACATCGTGATTTTGCCAGCCGTGAAGATTATGATGCGGAATTGACACGTCATCTGGAAGCGGCACGTGTGAATCTCATCTGTTTGGCCGGATTTATGCGTGTGCTCAGCTCTGGTTTTGTTCGGCATTGGCGTGGACGTTTAATCAATATACATCCTTCCCTTTTGCCCAAATATCCGGGTCTCCAAGTGCAGCGACAGGCTCTGGAGGCGGGTGATACGATTTCTGGCTGCACAGTTCATTTTGTGGATGAAGGCGTCGATACGGGCGCTATTCTCGTACAGGGCGAGGTTCCTATTCTGCCTGGAGATGATGTGGATAGCCTCACAAAGCGCATTCATCTGGCCGAATATTGGGCCTATCCACGTGCCTTGGGACTCCTCGCCAGCGGCGTTGTTTCCCTTAGCCCTGAGGGCAAATTATTGGCCAAAAAAAATCAAATTAAACAATAAATTCCCTGGGAATTATCTAAAATTTGTTACTCTTATTATATGAAATTATATATAATTAATCTCCTCTATATCATATCAGATTTTTATATTATATAAACTTATTTTCAGATATCGAAAATACTAATAAAATTAGTTTAAAATTATATTAAAATAAAATCGTTTTTCTTTAAATTTTTTTAAGAATTTTTACCCCTACTCTTCCCTTCATATTTTGAATATGAAAAAAATATTTGAATCTTGAAAGCGATTGGTAGTCCAATTTAAGTCAAAATTTTGGAAAAAGAATAAAGTTTTGACTTGTGAAACCTATAAATCCATGGTATATACTCTTTTGAGAGCTTAAAGTCTTATAAACCGATTTCCATAGATTGATAGCACTTCAATTTTAGTAGAAGAATTTGAAGTACATATTTATAAGGAATACCATTTTTATCATAATTCGTTCCCTAGATTGATAAAAAACGGGTTTATTTTTGAAAATTTTGAAACATTTCCGGAAAACTTGTACTAGGATTCAAATCAAACCGAACAGCATATATCAGATTACAATATAATTTTATATATATATAAATATTCATCATCAGGAAATATATATTTCCATTATATATTTCAGTTATTAATCAGAATCTAATCAGAGAAGTTATAGTTAAAAAACTGGATGGCTTATATATATTTTAATTAAAAAATTGAACTATGGTGAAAAAAAAACTATGGTTAAAAAATGATTTTTAAAATTTCAATCCCCCATAAAAAGCTTTTTTTACTATCTTAGTCTTTGGCAACTCTTTATTTACACATTTCTCTATATAAACTCTATATCTAATATCACCAATTATGTTTCTCATAGAAAGATGGAGAAAAGATTGACCATGAAATTTCTTTCAATTTTCGTATTATCCGCAGTTTTAGACTTGCTCTGTGGACGTGGAAGATTACGTGGTAAATTCGCCTCCTTGAAGATGCTCTCGGCTAGCTTTTCCATGTTTAGCCGAAAGAATTGATTCTGCAGAATGGGCACAATTAGATTATATTTGTCAATTAGTTTATTTAGTTGCTGCACTTGCTCTGCATGCGCCTGAACAAAGGATTGCCAAGCAGCCTGCTGCTCCGGACTGCTCAAAGGCCAATTCCCATAATAGCTGCGTTCCACACGCAGCTCCTGCTTCAATTTTTGAACCGCTTCACGTATATCCCGACTGAGGGTAATCCACTCGGGCGTAAAGCCATTATCCAGCATTATTTTATTGAGTTTATGTGTGGTGAAGTCCAGATACGGATTCTGTTGCTGTGCGGAGCTTAAAGGCTTGCCCGAACCATTCAAATTATTAAAGTCTCCTTTGGACATGGCCTCCTGTATTAGATCCTCCACAACACGCTCAATTCCATATTTAGTCTTAATCGCATGCTTTCCATAGTAGCTGCCTCCCTTACGCATCAGCGCATCCTCTCCAGCAGCTGCCTTCTCTATACGATGCTCAAGCACTCGTTCCTGTGCCTTCATCGCACGCACCTGTTGATACTGCTTCTGGCGCTGGAAGGGTGTTCCGATGCCTATGCCATCATTTGATAAGTACTGACGATGTTGCGGCGCTGTATGCTTTATATCAAACTCCATCTCCTCCTCCTCGTTCTCCTGGATATTGCGTCGTCCCTTGGCGAACTTCTCCTGCAGCGTCTTAAACGCCTCGTCTACCTGCTGAAACCGCTCGCTGCTGGCCTCCTCGCTATCCGCATCGGGGTGCACTCTTTTCACCATATCCAAATATGCCTGACGCACTGTCTCCTGGTCTGCAGATTCGTGAACGCCCAGGATTTGGAAACATTGCTAGAGGACGGAAGAGAAAAATAAGGTTCAAGAACCATTTTTAGTATGTCTCAAATACTTTCAATATACGAAGAGAAGAATCTAGGGTACGGTTCAGTACCTCTGTACCCAAAATATTGGTTTAAAACTTGGGATAATTTAGATACTAATAAACTTCATATTATATATATATTATTTGGTTTTGAACCAAACCTATTATTGTTCTTGGGACTATGAACGACCCAAAAAATTCTTTTTTTCAACCGAACCTTTTAAACTGAAAATGGTTTGAGTCTTTGTTTACCTGTAAAGGTTTATCTCAAGCGCACAAATTTTACAGATTTAATTCTTGGCCGAAACAAAACAGTTTTACTTATAGTGAATCGGTTCGGAACCGGTTTTATCAGCGGTAAATTCTTACCTGGTACACCTCGCGCCTCTTCAAGTGCAACGCGCGCCAACAACAGCTGATGGGACCTACCGAATTACCCAATAAATTGACCGAGGACAACATTGTTCTAATTTTCTGTTATTGTTATTATTTATTGCTGTTGACGTTTGTTCAGAAGTTTATTATTTTAAGCTTTGACACATATAAAGAGTGAAAAAAAGCATTGTTATTGTTGTTATTCAATCCGTGGCACGGAACCAAAACAAAACAAATCTTGATAACAGCGAGAAGTCGCCCCACAGATACCCTATCACTGTTAATCGAAATGTAAATGTTAAAGTAATGTTAAGAATAACGCAAAGCACATTTATTTAAATTTAGCGTAACTTAGTCTAAAGGTTCAATATTATGTTAATCAATAATAACAACTATTTCGCAGTTAATTAAAACTTAAAAAGTTGATTACGTTGCTAATAAAAATGTTAATGCAAATTTTACTGTTAAGATGTGTCTTTGCTGTAAAACAGTAAACTTGCAATTAACAACGCTCTTTTAAAAAGAGGCCATTTTAAAAATAGTGAATAAAAATTAAGGCTAAAAAAACTATTAAATAAAGAAGGAAAAGCATACGAATTAATATTTTTTGAAATCATCTGTTGCTGCACGCATTATGTATGCTCAAAATGGCACTGCTACTTCCCATTAACAGTTTATCAAAATGTTATCGTTTGGTGTGACCAGTTCTTAGGCTTTTTAGCCGCTTGCGCGTGACCAGACTTTTTCAAAACCGCAAACAGCTGTTGAATTTTTACATGGCTACGGTCACACAGTACCAAAAAAAACTCGTTGCACACAACAGCAAAACACGCAACAAAAAAATTAATATTAATTCGATTTACACATACTACAAAAAACACACACTAAAATTAAAAACATAATATAAATAAATAAACAATAATTGCCAGCCAAGTGCCTCCCAACTGGCGTAATTCATAAATAAACCATGTGCAACGCAATTAACAATTGAAATTGTTTAATTTAGGCTACACACAAAAAAAAAAAGATATATTTTTCTCAGTAAGTGTCGCAGAATTTACCAGTTGCTGTGTGTGTGCCCGTGCATATGTGTGATTGTGTGTGTGTTATATGTGTAGATTTTTTGTGACTTTCGACTGCATTTTTCGTACGTTTATTTAATTTTATTAAAAATGTAACAACAACAGCAGCAGCAACAACAACAATCATTTTGCTGCTATACAACACTGCACACACTGCGAAAGAGCAACACAAAAGAGAGAGACGAAGACTAAAAAAATAGCAGCAGCAGCAGCAGCAGCATGTCGCATCGTTGTGTGTGTGTGTCGTCTCGTCTATGCGTGTGTGCATGTGTGTGTGCGTGCATTAGTATTTGTGTTAAATAATAATGTTTAAACATTTTTTATATAAATCATCGCACAACATTTTATGCGTTGCAGTTCAACAAAAGGTGAGTTCAAAAATCTAAATATTTTTCCTAGTGTATTTGTATTGTCTCTGTTTTTCTGTGTGTAGTTTGGCTTTTGTAATTTTTTGTATTTTTGCTTTTTGCTATGCGCGATTCGCGCGCTTATTGTGAATGCGCAAAGCACACAAACAAAAACGTCAAATGTCAGACAAGCCGCTCTCTTTCTCCCCATCGAGTCTCTCTTACTACTACTCTCAACGAGAGAGCACACTCTCCTCTCATTTAGTGTGTTTGATTTGTTTTTGTCTAATTTACTTTTTAGGTGCAAAAAAAAAACCCACTAAATTGTTGTTGTTGTTTGTATTTCTTTTTGATTGGTTTTCTTTTATTTTTACGATTTGTGCATTGTATTTTTATTTATTATCTGCCATACACAAACAGGCACACCGCTCATTCTGATAAGAATTTGATTGTTTGAAACGGAAATTCCAATAACCGAAGAAGAGAAATACTTCTAAATAAAAGAAAAGACTTTGCTATTTAATTGTCAGCAAATAATTCACAAATCAGTCTCGATCAGTAATCGAATAAAAAGCTTTCTATTGAATTCCCAAACCGTTAAAGCCGACAACATCAATCCAAATCTGAAGGTTTGATTCAGCAGTTCCGATCCTTCTTGGCCTAAACAAGAACCCATTATATAAATTTAAACTGATTTGAACCAAGAGATAATAGTTTGGTTTGGTCTGGATCCAAACCGGTTTGTAGCCCCGCAAAGCTATAGCTTTTTCAACCGCTTAAATTAGCTCATTTTTGGCATTTTCAAGCCATAATCCCAGTATATCCACTTAGATAGTTCGATTATTTAATCGATTACAAAATATATCGATTGTATCAGCAACAATTTAGTTTGACGTAATATTTAGTAAATATTTCTTGGAATAATAAAACGCTATTTATTCCAAAGGTCGCCTCATTAAGTTCGATAAGCATCTCTGAGGCTTTGAACCTTCTGCGGGCCTCCACAAAGCAACAACAAATAAACTGAGAAGAGAGTATTTAATTAATACAGAGTAGGAAAAGTCTGCTAAGGGGGGCAACAATGAAAACGCTGAGTAAATATAAATTATGGGTAATTCCCCGATACGCAGTGTTTGTTTATCCACAAAACGTCATGAGAAATTGATTCATACATATATAACAATAGCAATAGCGAGTGAAAAGAAAACAAACAAAACAAAATCCAAAGCACGAGCGGTTTTGCTGTGTTGTTGTTTCTCGCTTTTCGCACGGTTTCAAATTCCAATGCATTGGCAACACTAACATTACAATGTTAAGTAGCAGCCGCAGCCGCACACATACACACACACACACACTACACGCATACGAAAGTAACAACAAACAACAGGCGAAAACGTCAGACACGCTCTCTCTCTCTCTGTCGCTGCCGCTCTCAAACATTCATTCACAATTTGTATGTCGCGCGCGACTAAAAGAGAATAAAATAAGTGACAAAAAAAAAGAGGAATGCGCTAAAACAAAAAAAAAAACATGCAAACATATGTTGTTGTTTTTGTTTTTAATAATATTTCTAAAGTATCTGACGAAAGACTGCTAAAGACAACATCATAATTGAACATAACTTGAAATGATCTTCGATAGCAGCCGTACATTATGTTAAGGTATAAATAATTCGCTCTTTCGGTTTAGTTTTTACTCTCTGCTCACATTGCGTTCGGCAGCGCGCCAGCGCCACCTGTTAACTAACAGCTGCTTAACATGTACAATTTGAGGCGCTCTCTCTCTCTCTCTGCCAACTTAACAGAGGCAGTTAACAATTGGCGCCAGTGCTAACAGATATTTTTTACAGTAACAGAACGTCGTCGCGCCGCATAAGATGTAAAAAGCGAACAGCGAAAAAATCGGTGAAATTTTTTTTGCCCTCCTTCATCTTAAAAATACACGCGCGCCGCCCGTTCAATCCAAAACGTCATGAAAAATAAATAAATAATTAAAAAAAAAAAGAAAGAAAGAGAAATAGCAGAAATAATAAAGTGTTAAAGCAGTGCAATAAGTGCAAAGTGTAAGAAAAAAAAAAAAAAATCAAATTTAAATAGCAAAAAGGCAATAGCAAATATAATACGTAAGTTGTGTGTTTTATTAATTATTTATGACAAAGAGTAATAAAAACAAAGCGTCGCCGTAGACGTCGTCGTTGTCGTCGCCGTCACAAGTAGAGCAACGCCGCGTTGCCGTCGCAGTCGCCGTTGCCGTTGCCGTCAACATCGCTTACCCCTGCCGCCCCCTGTTGACCAACGGGCCAACTAAACACACACACACCCAGACATACACGCATGCGAATTATTTTTATTATTAACACTCGCTCTCTCGCTCACTCTCGCAAATGTTATGCAAATTAATTGAGGCAAAATACCAACAAATTTCGCTTTCGCAAAGACAACAAAAACAAAAAAAAAACGGTACAGAAAAAGTGAAATGCGCATTGATTTCAAAGCTTAATATTTTTTTGTCAATTTATTTTCAAACGGCACTTGGCGTTTGCTCTCTCACTCACTCACGTAACGGAACTGCCTCCAAGGCGCGCTCTTTGCTCTTGTTGTTGTTGTAGCGAAGCAAACGCCAAAAAAAGAAAAGAGAAGGAAAAAAAAACGGTTATGCGTGCGTTGCCCTTTGGGCCTACAGCAACAACAACAGCGGAGAGCAACATAATGAATGAAATACGTACTACAAAAACAAAACAGACATATAGAAAATTACATTACACACATAGTTGTTGTTGTTGGTTTTTTTTTATATGATTTTCTTTTGCTTTATGATTTAGCACCTGCTGTTTTTTCATCAACGGCGCGCGTACGTTCCGTCAGACGGACGCAGCTGCTGTTCGATGGTTGGCAACGCTGACGTAAAATGCAAATGCAATTGCGATCAACAGCTGTTAACATACAGACTGATAGTGTGAGCAAGAGCGAGAGACACAGAGAGAGAGAGAGAAAGAGAGATTGACATCCTTGTACTTGTTATTGTTGTTGCGGTTGGCAACACTGTGAAGCTAATGTTAAGCCGCTTAACAGCAAAGAGCATTCATAGGGAAGAGGGAGCAAATCGCTCTTTGAGTGATTTCGAAAAAGCCGAGTGAAAAAAACCAGCTTTGTGGCACAGCACGTAAACACAAAACAAGAATATTCAAAAGCAATGAGTGCTTTCGCGATCGCAATGCAACAACAATCACATGCAAAATAACAGCTGTTCGAGCGGGATTCAAAGCAAATCGTCAACTTTGAGCGTAAAATTTGGGAAGTTCGAATTTTTTTGTTGAGTGATTGTGCTGTGTATCTTCGCCGGTTTTTGTAGCCGAGTTCGAAAGAGCGATTTGCTCCCTCTTTATTATGAATGCTCTTTGCTTAACAGCTGTTGAGAGAGTGTGAGAGAATGACAGAGTCAAAAACAGACTGAGAGAGTAAGCGAGAGCGAGTGAGATCATTGTCATTGTGCTTGTGTAGTTGTTGTTGTTTTTACAATTATATATATATATAAATATGCATATATAAAATGAACTTTGGGCACACTTTTTTTTAATTATGTTAATCGATATTTTACGAATTTAATTAAAAAGCGAACTCGATTTTTGTTAATTAACAACTTCAAATTTTACAGCCGAAAAAAACCAAAACGAAAAAAAATGAATAACGCCTCAACAAAAAAGCAATAAATAAATAAATCACTTAAAACGAAAATCATAAAAAAATTAAAATAAATTCAATATATATATATATATATATATATATATAAATATAAAAAAGAAGAAAATAATGGAAACAAATATATAGAAATTAGCTTTAACAGAACAAAACAAAACATAACAAACAAACGCATAACATATTATGAGCAGAGAAATCTTGTAAAGCCTATAAAATACGCCTTCCAATAGTTATTATATATACAAAATACCGTTATATATACATCATACATAGAAGAAGAAGAAGAAGAAGTAGAAGAAGATGAAGATGCAAGAAGCAGCAGCAAAACGAATTGCAGCTAATTAGTTTATACATTTACATATATATAAAACGTGCGTTAATTCTAACGATGCAATCAAATCTTTAAATATTATTAACTAATATATATAACATTTATATACATACATATAGAATATATATATATATTTCTTATAACAACGAAACAACAAATATATATAGAAAATTTATAAATAAATTATCAGCTTGCTTACAAAAAAACAAAAAAAAAAAAAAATCAACGCAATTACTTTAGCAAATTTACTTTAAAAAAAAGCTAACAATTAAATTTTTTATAAAAAAAGTGCAAATTATTAAATGAAAAACTTACAAAAAAAAAAAGAAACAAAAACAATTTTTCTATGCGCCCCAAGTGCTTAAGCAACAACAACAACAACAACAAACACATTAAATATTAATTCCATTAAAGAATGTAGAATAACTAATAACAAAGAAAAAAAAAAAAAAACAACAAAAACCTCAATCAACACAGTAAAACGAGCAATATTAAACATAATTAAAATTAAAATTAATTGTTAAATGTTAACTAAAGATTAAATAAATAAAAAACAGCAACGCCAGCAACCTGCCAATAACAACAACAACACCAACTTTAATCCATGCGGTGCTTCAGAGACATCGCCAGCTTTAAACCTACTCGTAACAACAACACCAACAAATCAGCAACAACAACAACTGCAGCAACAACAAAAACTGCAGAAGCAACAACAACCAACAACAGCTGGAAAAAGCTAAAGAGAGCAACGGCGTCCCCTCGCCGAAGCTCTTTCACGAATTCTTAGGAAACGGTTCTTGTTGCCTTCGTCATCACATTGGATTACTCCACGACCACCACCACCACCACCACCATCAAACCCCCCCACAATCCTCCCCTCATAAGGCACTCATGTAGGGGAATTACCAACAACAACAACGACACCAACACCGACAACAACAACAACAACACCATCGACGGGACATGGATATCCATATGAAAAAACTAACGAAACCACGGTGAGTACCCACAAAACAAATAATCATTTCGGAATTTCCCTATATTTGATATCCCATGATATGTATTGATGTGTATATATATATATATATCATACGTATATATCTTTGGACCAATTCCCGAATGTTTTTAAACGCAAATATTTGACTAGGGGGATGAAGTTTTGGATCAAGGTGAAAAATATAGCTTGTATTTCATTGAATTTTCCGTCAATGAATGAAGCTTATTGAGATAATACAAAAAGTTTTACATTCGCTTTTCAATCGTCTGGTTTGATTTTCAACGAATCTGAAATTTGTGATTTTATTTTATTTTTCGAAATTGATTTAAAGTCGCTGAAATACTTTCTGAAGAGAATTATTGAAAAGAGCTGAGATGATTCAGTTTTTAATGGATTTTAATGAGGAAAAATTGAAGTTGGAATCGCATGGTGCATTCAAGGATGTTAAGATAAGGTAAAAAGTGAAAATTTGACTCAAATCTGAGTAGATTGATATTTTTCAAACTATTCCAATACCATTTATCAATAATCAGAAGATGATTCCTGTCATAGAAACAAATTATATAAAGCATGATAATAAAATTTGTATACAAACACTAATCGAAGATTACCAACCTTGTAGACTAGCTTTTTTGATATAGCTGTTCAATCTGAACGATTGCCATATAAAATATATATAAATAATTTTCCAAATCTATGCTTTAAAAAGCAGATTGTCTATGAAAGATACTTTACTTGGCTCAAAACTGAGATACTTATTAAGTTAAAAACATTGATATATAAAATCGCCTCTTCGTCCTGATAAATAATGCTCTTTATTGGCTCAAAGATGCCTCCTCCTTCAAATATATCCATATATAATTTTGTTTTTACATAGATCATTTAAAAAAAGTTTAATTTAAATGCAGCAATTGTCTTGTACCTTTTTAAAAAACTATTAATCTTTTCCCGGAACCAATTGCCATAGAATAAAATGAAACCAAAATCCCAACAATGCTTAAAAAATGCAGCACGAAAATCGTTTCGTAAAGCATTTTTTAGTACTCGCCCATAAGGCTAGCTCAATATAATCTTAGCTAGAGACAAGCTGCTGTTCCCCAATGTCGCATTACTCTTCAGTTGCAGATACAGATACAGATGCTCTCGTATACGGATATGTATCGAGCCACAAAATGATGCGGAAATTCTAAGACATTCGTGTAAAAGTTTTCCCATTTCTGCGTATATCTCCGCAACCCTTTTTCTCTCTCTATATATTTTATTATATTATCTTTTTTTCTTTCTTTATTTTTTTTTTGCCCTTCTTTTTACTGTCAATGAGCTGAGGCAACCACTAAAATGTATAATTGAAAATTGTACGCCCACATTACGACTTAAAATACTCAGGATAAAGATAGAGGAGATAGGTGGAAGGGGCGTGGACAGAAGCAGAGGAACGGGGAACTACCAAAAATGGTCCCAAGTTGCTTTTAGCGCCATGCAATAAACAGAGCGAAAGCAACAGCTACTAGAGACAGAGAGAACGAGAGAGATAGAGAGAGATTGAGGGAACGACGACTGCCAAGTTTGCGGTTTTTCTTGACTGCCGTTTTACCGCCGCCCTCCTCCCCACTTGCCTCTTTGTCCGCCCACAAATTTTGTGCCCACCTTGACCAAAGTAGAAAAATCTAAAAGTTTTTTTTTTTTCTCTTTGTTTTCTTCTGTTTTTTTTTTTATTTTTATTCTTACGTATATTTTTGCCGGCGTCGCCACGCACTGTTTCTCCTTCATCTTGTTCTTCGTCTTCGTCTTCGTCTTCTGCTTTCTACCCTCGCAGAAAGCATTGTGTGCATTTTTCGCTGCAATTTGTCGAAAAGTTTTTCCTCTACGCTAAAGTTTAACCATAACAGATTTCTTTAGCTTCCCCGCCCCCCCTGCTCTCTCTATCCAGTTCTACATCTATTTCTAGAGGGCTAAAAACTCGCAACTTCTCAATTTGAGTACCCTACTACTTTCCCATTCCCCCTCCCCCCTCCTCCCGGCCGGGCTCATTTACAGCTCAGTTAAGAACCGTATAAACTAGCATACTTAATTTCAAGAACTAAAACGATTTCATTAAAACCTGAGTTTCAAAACTTGAATTAATCAAAACCAAAAAGGAAATTACCAAAAAAAGAGACGTGAATCAAAAGTATAATCCAAAATAAACCTTCTGGTTCCAGCTTCACGTTGACCTTAGATACATTAGATGATTCTATATCAAAGTTAAGATGAATTTTCCCAAGTTTCTTTTCCTCTAGAAACAGGTTAGACCTCGGCTATACCAGTAATTCTCAAAGAACAATCGAATCCGGGAGTCGCAATATTATTTTTTATACCTGAATATTGTTCAGCACAGCTCTTTTTCGTACCCAAATTCGATATTTTCTAAAACTACTGAATAAAAATAATGAATAAGGAAAAGATTTAAAAAGCAAATTGGAGCTCAAACCTTCCAGTTTCTTCAATTAAATTAGGTAAAAATATAATAGAAATATAGAAAATTTAAAAAAAAAACTCTTGAGGAATAAACGGTTGAACCGGAACCGATTCAAAACTCGAGTGCATATTTTTCGGAACATTTTTTTGTTCTTTTATGCTTTGTTAATAGTAACTGTTATTTTTTTACTATCAATGATGACGTTTATAGTTCTTATAAGATCTATTATATATTAAAACTTTAATGTCGCCATCTGGCGACCGGAACATGCCATAAGAAACATAAAATTTTAATTTTTCTAAAATTGAAATTTTAATGCGGTGGTGTGCCTAGCGAGAGAACGCGCGCGCGAATTTTCCAGCAATCTCTAGCCGCCATTCCGCCAGTGAATCCATCCCCTTCTACCTTCTACATTCTTCTTCTTCTACCTATTAACTTCTCCTTTGCCCTTACCAGCATGTCCTGCCTGACTGCCCTGCGGCACATACACACACACACACACACACACACAGCCACACGCAGGCGATAGCAAGTTTCTGGTTTTTGCGGCTTTTCCGCTCTTTTCTCACCTCTTTCGTCTCTCTCGCGCTCCCTCTCTCTCTCTCTCTCTCTCTCTCTATCTGTGACTATAAAGCGAATTTCTTTCTTTCGTTGAATTATTTAAATTTGTCAGTGTGTGTGTGTGTGGTAGTATCTATGGGTGTGTTTGTGTCAGTTATGAATAGCTAAGTGAGTGCAAGTGCTGCAAGCTGCCTTTTCATTTTCATTATATTCAGGCCCTGTAACTGGATGGGTGGGTGGGGGTAGAGTGGGGGGAAGCTATCATAAGTTTTGAAATCTGGAATATTAAATTGTATTTCTAAAATCTGTGGCACACTTCTGTCACGAATCTTCTAGCTACTCTAATCACGAATGATTTCGGCAAGGACTTCTATTTTTTTTCATCAACCTGGCTTGGATTTATATGCTCAAGTTTAATTACATGTGCTTTAAATATTAATCTTTTGAAAGTTTATTAAAGCTCATGTGCCTGAATAACACTCACAACAATAACAAATCTTTAATTAGCTCTTCAGGCTCAGCTTTATATTTGAGTGTGTGTTATTGTTAATGAAAGTTTCCCCCAAAAAGCGAGTAATATTCATGCGATTTGGTGGGTCATCATTAAACACCCCGCAGTCATTAACTAAAGGCAGATATAAATACATATATATACATACATATAAATATGTGTATATATATACTGGATTACATACATATATCTGTACAATTCGCAAACAAAAGGCAAACAAGGCGAGCAGGGCAAACAGGACGGACGAACCCTTGTAAAAGTACGCAGTGAATTGTTTGCTGAAGGAAAAACCCAGTGCAAAAGGAATAAAATGTTAAGGGAAGTGATTTACTTTATCGATGGACACATAAAACAATTTGGCAGGCGAGCTCTTCGGATTCATCTCTCTCTTTTACTCGCTCTGGTTGCTCTCTCTCTCTCTCTCTGTCTGTCTGTCTCTCGCAGGACAGCCATGGCTCTATAGCTCTTGCACAACCCTCAAGTGGCTGCAAAACATCTGTCATGGCGGTTTCATGTCCTTTTGCTATGTACAAAAATCCTTTTTTCGCACAATAATCAAAATATTAAAAAGTTTTCGGCGAGAATTTACCCTGTGCGAATCGTGATACCCTAAAAAACGCTTCTGGGAAGTAATTGTAGATAAAAATCTGAAATCCTTCCATAATAAAGTCCTTTAATTCAAATTGTCGTAGGTATTTCCAGCTACCAAGAATTTTGTCTTCAGATCATATTTTCCATTTGGGGAGGAACTTTCTAATATGCTGATATACCCCATTTACATATGTAGAAGGCTTATAGGGTATATATAAACCTTTTTCGCACAAAAATCAAAAAATTGTTGCAATCTTCTTAGGTATGAAAATTACATATGCGCGACTGAACAGAAACGGAAAAGTGACAGGCCACTGTGTCCTGGCTCTGGCGCTGCTCCTGGCGTTCTGTTCCCGGTTTTGATTCTCTTCGTGGTGTCCTTAGTATCCTGGCAAAGTCATAAAAGTTGCGCCCAGCAAGTTTTTGCAGTGGCTGTGCCACTTCATTTCCTCTCTCTTTCTCCTCGCAGTTTGTGAGGACTTGGGCTTTAGGTTGTCCTGCTGCTTTACATCCTTTCAAACTGTTGCTGATTTATGGTCTCTGCGCGGGGTAACTGCCTGTTTAGTTTACATTCTCTCTTTCTCACTCTTTTAGGCTCTTTCTCTTCTGCCTGTCTCTATGTGTGTAGCAGCATTAAAATGACATAATAAAATGTATAATTTGGACATAAAAACTAAAATCCCCTGAGAGAGATTTCTAAGAGAATGCTGCCAAGGTTTCCTACAAAAAAAAGGAGGAAAAAAAATACTCCACACACACCTTTCGCTACACCATTTTGGGGTTGCCTTTTGATTGTTGACTCTACGTGTGGCATATCAATTAGGTGTGTAGGTCAATAGTTTAAGTGTGTGCCAAAACGGAGGGGAAAGTGCAGGGTATACAGGGGCTTGGCATGGCCCTAGAATGACGATTTCGTGAACTAGAAATTGCACATGAATCATGGATTCAGTTTGACGTGTTATGTAAACTGGAACGGACTGCTCCTAGATACATTCTCTCTCTATCTATTATGAATAGTGTGAATCCATGTGAATAACATTACTAACATTGCCCCAATGAGCCAACATTTGTGTAATGATTCATTTATATTTCAACTTGTTTTAAAGCTCCAACTTATTAGACAAGTTTTCATTCTGTAATATTTCATAAACACTTCTTTCAAACTATCGATAGCTTCTCCAACTCTTTCCTTGACAGCTATCGATATCTTTTTTACAGAGTTCTTAATACTCTTGACAACTTTTTGTTTGGAAACCATTTATATTGTGAATATCTAAACTCTTTAACTTTTTCATGGGTTTCCATCGATAAATTGCATATTTAAATGCATTGTTTCTATATCTAATATTTACAAGCTGGCCACACCCAGACGTCTGTCGACCTGCTTTTTTTTCTAAAGGGCCGACCTAGGTGTCTCTTCCAAGAACTTGCCAGCTAGCTGACCCCTTCACAGTGCCACCCTTTCACCCGGTTGTACCTTGCCACATGTATAAATGATTAACTGTTGCATGTGCCGCTTGCCACGCCCATCAGTCAGCTGCAGTTTTAACACTGAAGGACACAGGACATCGTTTGACTACACGGAGAAAAAAGCAAATGAGGATAATTTGCACTAGGAAGAGTAGCTAGAAACAAGTTAAATAATGTTTAACGTTTATATAAACCAGAAATTAAATAGATAAAATAATATGTTGAATCAGGAATAATTCTCTTAAAAATAGTCTCGGGTTCTTCTCTCAGTGTAGCATTGTTTCTATCGCCTTGGCGTGTGTGTTTCTGCCACTTGCGAGTCGCGACGCTGTCTCCTCTCGCACATTTCACACACAAGTATTTGCCACTTTAAGCCAAGCCAAGAACAACAAAAACAACAACAGCGGCTGGGAACTGCAACTGAAATGGCTGCCAAGTCCTTTGCGCTGCTGTTTGACATTTGGTTTTAATACCCTGTTAAAGAGAAATAAAAGATGGGCATACTGAATTTCCTCAATATAAATTACTAGCCTCCATCCACTACAACATATTTTACCATCCATTTGAACGGATGTTTTTGGCCATATACAAAAATTTGCCTCTTCTCGAATATAAGCATTCACTCCGAACAGAACGAATATTTTTTATTTAAAGTAAATATACTGAATACTATTGATAGTGCCTATAAAAGTAATCGAAACTATCGTCAGAGTGGTTCAGGATGAAATTGATAATAGAAAAATTGAAATTATCATATTTTGCAAAGGAAATTGAAAGGCTTTGGTAGCAAATTAACCTGATTCAGTAGTTTCGACCGCCAATGGAATAGTAAATCTTCAAGGTAATATGAATATAAGTAATATAAATAAAAAATTTCTATTGTTTTTGTTATGGCTATTGCTGTTGCTTCTTTGTTTGTGTTTTTCATCCTTCTGCTCCTCCTCCTCCGCCTCCGCCTGCTCCTTCCTCACCACAGTAGCCACCCAATCGAGGACCCCGACAAAGACGACGCGGAAACACTAAATAAGTTGCACTTTTCCGCTGACAGGGGAAAGCACTGGCAACACAACATAAGAGAGGCGAAGGAAGGAGAAAGGATGGACGGAGGAGGGAGGAGTTAGTGTCCTTCGTGGCTTGCGACTGCAAATAAAAACAAAAAACTTATTTGCCATTTATTTCCAGTTGACGTTTTTTTTTTTCCACCCAACCTCCTCCCATTTTTGCTGCTTCTTCTTTCTACTGTTATTAATATTGACAGCACGAGGAGGAGGGGTTGGAGGATGGGAAGGACGGATTGGGAGCTTGACAATCCTTTGGGGTCGCTGTTGCTGCTTTTGTTTGTTTGTTTTTGTGCTTAATGCTCTGAACTGGACTACTATTCGCCTTAAGGGAGTCACTCTCTTTCTCTTCTGGTCTCTCCTCTCAACGCTCACCTCTCGCCGCTCTCCAGCCATTTCCGGCGTAGGGATAAAAATTTGTCGTGGTTGAAATATTGTAACCTGAAGCTTCATTGAAGGACTTTTTAATGAGTGTTTGTGCTTGATTGTTGAGGCATCGCTTTGAGGAAGTTGTGTGGTCCGGTCCGCTCTTCCGTCTTCCCAGTGTCTCTTTTTCACTTTTCTTTCCTCCCCTTTGTGTCTTATCGTGAGAAACGTGTCTCACATAAGGCGTATTTACTTGTGCTCTCTCTTGAAGCTTATCCATTCCCAAAAGATGCAGCTAAGAAAATGACAGACCACTTCCATAGTTGTTCCAAAGTTTATGAAACAAAACTTATCGACAACTATCGAAACTATCGATTTTCTTTTCACCTTGCACTTTGAAGGCAATTTATTCGCGTCTTATTTCAATCTATCGCTTCGCTGAATAACTATTACTATCGGAAGAGTGGATCAAAGAACATTCCAAGAAAGAAAAATAGTCCTGAAATTCGATACTATCGTTGGGTATAATAATAACAATAAAGCTCAATAAAAGTTTATCTTTTTTTATGAATTAGTAGAAACATAGTCGAAACACTTTTATGGAAAACGGAACTCAAGTACTTTGGCGGGGGGGAATAACGAATGAGTAGGCAATAAATGGTTATTGAGATGCCTTATAAAAAGGTATATTCGTGTAATACATGAACCACTTTTATTTATATGAATTGGTAGAACTCTCAACCCTTGTCTGCACTTCTTGGGCCTTCCCCATCCCAAACCCTTCAGCTTTTCTCATGTCACGCAACGGTTAACTGAATAACTTTTGTCAATTTTTTTTTTAACCCTTGCTTCCATTTGGGTTTACCCATATTTTTTTTTTCTCTGGTCTTTCCCCCCCATTTTCCATTAAATGTCGGAATATGTACATTTTTCATAACTGAAATGTGGAACACACAACCCCCTCAAAAAGTCCAGCAGTTGTCGTCGCTATGCAGCTAAGTAAGATTCCAATGGGAATTTTGTGCAGTCAGGTTGATAATTGTTGATTTTATATATAAGTATTTTTATTATATTGATTGCGATTGATGTTTAATTGCCCGCATTTTTATTAATTTGTGATTGGTTCCGTGATTACTCATGAAATATGCTAATTTTTTACATCTATTTAAATTTAAACATTTTTTTTCCCCTAGTAATATAAAATAAATTCAATGGTTATATAACGTCTGGAAGAATAGTGAATATAGCTATTTTCCAGAATTTATTGTTTCTAAAGTTGGAAAACAATATATTAAATTACTTTAGAAAAGAGTTTAAGGAGTGGATTACTCCTTCCTGAATTCGATTCAGAGAGAATTGGGGGAATATTGTTTCTCTATGATTATTCTACCGCTCTTTTCAAAACGATCAGATCTGAGATTTTTACAATCTGAATTTAGATATATTTTTAACAATTTACAATCCAATTATTGCTACTATTTTTTATATTAAATCTTCTATATCGTTGCTAGAAAAAAACTTCAATAAAGCATTTAAATTTTGTCTATAGAGTATCTCCCAGTTCGATCATGCTAAATTTTTGTTGTAGCCTTTCAACGTCGTTTCACACATTTTTGCCGGCAGCAGCAACAACAGCAAAAACAACTGTTTTAAATGGCTGCCTTGGAGCTTTGCTCTCTTCTCCTCTCCTTCTGCTTCTCTGTCTCTACTCTGCTCTCTCTCTTTCTCTAGTTTGCCACAATTAGGTGTTAATACGACATTTTACTCAGCGGGAGCAACAAAAACTAAAAACAACAACAAACTGAAATATTTATGCAATGCTTGCACATGAAATATTTATGTTTGCATGTGTATAAGTGGAAGTATCTGTGTGTGTGTGTGAGAGAATAAGTTGAGTTAAGTTGAGCACGTCGCCGCTTTCTCGCTCTCTCTCTCTCTCTCCATCTTGCTCTCTCTGTCGCTCTTGCTTTTATTGTTGCTTGCGTTTATGCCAAACGATCGATAAAATGTTGTCCGATGCCGTCGTCGCACAGTGGAGGAAATTAACAAGTTTGCTATGAATAAATTATTTCTGTTCCTGTTATTATACAAAAAAATATGAACTATAAATTCTAATTAATTCAGGGATTGAAAAAAATAATCTGCTACTAAATACTAATAAAAATAAATACTAAGTATTAATCTAGAAAAGAAGTAAATATTTCATGGAACATTTGATCGCAGGATTTTAGACAAGGCTTTCGAGCTCATACAAAACATATTATGGGCTCGATAGAATTTTCGTTCTAATTTCGCACCAGGTTTTCCTTTAGACTCAGGGTCGAATATTTTGTTGGCAATTTAACTGGTTTAAGGATTATTTATCGTAATAAAATAGTATTAATCTAAATTCTAAAAGTATTCCTCCCCTAAGCTTTTCAATAATGATAATAATTACAGTCATTTAATAAGGGTGGTTTTTATAAAATATAACGAACAAAAAATAAATAAATATGAAAATAATACGCTAATCCCACTGTGCTACACAATGCTCATTGCGCGCTTCCTGCTCTGTGTGTGTGTGTGTTTGAGTGTGTATTTGTGTGAGTAAATTTATATACATGTGTTTGTCTATGGATTACATTGTAAGTTCTACCTCTCTCTATGGGCTGCGTATTTATCAATCTGCTGCTTCCTCCTTTCCGCCCCCGTTTCTCCCTCCCTCCATCCATCCATCCATCCATCCCTTCCTCTCACTCTCTCACGCTAGCTGTCACGCATTTGCCTTTGTTTTTGTTTATTTTATTAGTTGAGTGGCTTTTAGTTGCAAGTTTCTGTTTCGGTTTGCTATTGTTATTGTAATATCTATTGATTGTTGTTTGCCCACGAGGGGAAGCTTGAAATTTAAGAGAGAAGAGGAAGCGCGGAATTCCCTTAAATTGTTTTTTTTCTATGCTTCTCTATAATGTTTAATTGTTATTAAAATGGTTGCACGTTTTCCATTTAGTTTGCGTGCTTCTCAATTCGAAAATGTTCTTCTAATTTGTCGCTTTTTACTTGTGTTTTTCCAATCTGTGCGACATTAAAATGTTCGTTTTATCAAATTGAAATAATCAATTAATTATAAATGCTTACCTGATAAATAAACATGTGTTCTTATATAAATTCTGGTTTATAGTTGAGTTTAGTTGGATCAGAAATGGGATGCAACTTTGGTTGAACGACGGAAATTTTATGTAATTCAAAGCTAAAAAATACCTTAAAATTGTAATCTGATTACTGATTAGATTAATTAATAAAATAGCAGGTAAAACACCCACAATTTAAATAATTTATATTATAGAAATTAAAAAAGAAACAGCTGTTATTTAACTGAATACAATAAAATGAGCTAGGTTAAGTTATATAAAGATTGATAGGTTTTTTAATGAGTTTTAAATATATTTAGAAATTTTTGAAAAAGGTGCTAATGATTTTCTAATATTAAACTTCTAAGCTGAGGAAAACTTCTGGAAAATAATTTAGTACTTCATAAAATTAATTCTCTATTCAATTCATGCTGTAATTTTCCTTCGAACATTTAATTCTCTATTTAATTCATGCTGCAATTTTCCTGCATCTATTCAACACAAATAGAAAAGAAAATGCAACATAAGTTGGCCCATTATGGCCAATTAGCAGCAGCATATGAGTAAAAACTCATCAGATTCGGTTAACACTTGATTGGCAAACAAAATAAATCAGGCGGCAAGGCGAAACACAAGGCAAAGAAAAATAAAATAAAATAAAAGATATGCAAGGAATGACAACACAAAACAAATGCAAAAAAAAACAGAAAACAACTGTTTGAAATCAGCAACAACAACAAAAAGAAACCGCAACCAAAGTGGGTTAAAAATAGCAAATTGCACAAATACGACGGCAATTATAAGGCCATAAATTGTGGCCACAAAAATTATTTTTAAAAATATAAGTGGCTTAAGAGCGTGTAACCAACACACCCCCCTCCGCTGCCCCGCCCCTCTATCGCCAAGCGACAAACAACAAACACCTGATGGATATATCGTCGTGTGTTGGCTCTAATAATAGCCATACAAACTATTCCCCAATTAATACAGAAAATATAATAAGGGAACAAAGAAAAGCTAAGTTTAGATTTCTAAAGATTGTATGAAATACAGATTTTTTTTTTGCTTCGTTCTTAAAGAAATCTTGAACTTTGACTTTTCGAATCAATTACCTTGAAAGTGAGAACTCCAGTGAGAATTAAGCTAGGAAAAAGAAAGAAAAGCTTCGCTGAATTGTTGCGAATGAAATACTTTTTTCAGTTTCATCTAAAAGAAATCTTGACCTTTAACTTTTGAATAGAAACTATTGCTCAATAAAGAAATTATAATATTTAGAAGGAGAATATAATTTTAGTTTTCCAAATAGTGTTTCTCTCTTTGTTCTTAAAGAAGTCTTGAACTTTGATTTTTCGAATCAATTGCTAGAATATTTTTATTTTTTCAAAAATAATTATCTAGCTATGACTTTTAGATTGTCTTTTAATAATTAAGGCTGTTCTTCAGCTTGATTTCTATTTAATTCGGATTTTCATTTTTAATGGCGAATATAATCTATTTTTTAAATAAAGCATCGAAAAAGTCTGATTTTTTCATTGTATGTGGAAATTGCTTAGTCAATAGAAAAATCTCTTCAGAAAAGAAAAGATATTTTATTGAATTGAATTCCTCTTGACTTTTCAACCTAATTCATATATTTCATTCAAAATTGAATACGTAAATAAAATAAGTAGTAAATAAAGAATTTTTTTATTGTTGCTTTGCTATGCGCATAATTTAAAAATAGATAATATTTGAGCTAGACTCAGATTCATAAATGTCTCTTTTGGCCGGCCTTCTCCTTGAGCTTCCTCTTTCTACAAGTATAAATCACACACACACACACACACACACACACACACCCTCTCAGTTTCTTCTCTGCGCTGCTCTGCTTTGCTCTGTTCTTCTCTTCTCTTCTCTTCTCTTGTGTTATCTTTCTCTGTCTACGCACTAGTTGCCTTCGCCGTTGTCTATTTTTGATACTGTTTGAGCTGCGAGCAGCTTGTTGCCATTTTATTTATAAAACAACCGACGACAACAACAAAAACAACAACAAAAGCAAATACAACAACAACAACAAAAAAATAAAAATGTGCGTTGCTAAAAATATAATTTTGCCGCCTTTGCGTTTTTATTTGCTTTAAGTGGGCGTCGCTGCTTCGTCGCTGGATTTTTGTGAAATTTTGCGCTGCCATTGAGTGAAAATTTGCATTGAAATACAAAGCGAATAAAATCAAACACTCCAATAAAAAAAATAGAGAAATAATAAAAAAAAGAGATTTTTGCACAAGGACGTCGCTCATTCAGGGCCAACAAATCCATGCAGATTTGGATACTCTACCTATAAAAAAAGAGTACATAGCACAGAGTAGCGGCTTTTGAACCCAGTCTCTCTTTAAATCTATAATACTATCGATTACATGTAATCGATAACGATAATACACTTGTATTGTTTAATTAATTATCGGTTAATTTTAGTCTCTCTTTGCGTGTAAGCGTTTCGTTCTTTGTATGAATTGTTTTTAATCTGCAAAACTATCGATCACATGTTATCGATACTGAATTTGCCATATGCCATTATTATTGCCAAATATTCTAGTTATTATTCACAATATTTGAACTTGTTATCAGTTTAATATTAATATGAAATAAATGAGTTCTATTTGCTCGTTTATAAACAACAAGTGTCATACATTAAAAATAATGTTAATAACAAATGCCAGAATTGATTGTAAAAACAATTCAAGCCGCAAAGAGGGCATAAGCTACGCAGCGGCGCAGCTGGCGTGTGACGGCGCGGCGTCAGTGGCGACTGCGACGCCGATTGTGACGTCGACTGCGAGTGCAGCTAGTGAGTAAAATGGCGTTTATGGGATTTTTATGTTTTGCCATTGCCATTAAAACTAATGCGCATAATGCAAAAACATGTGAAAACGTTTAAAACTAAATAAAAACCAATAGACATAAAAACCAAGTGCATTTTATAAAAAACAATATAAATACATTCATATATATGCACATATACATATATATATATAATATATGTATATGTATATGTATGTATATACAAACAAACATATGAACATCTGTGCGTGCTTAATAAAAGGGCACTGCCTGAGTGCGACAGAGAAGGAACAGGAGCGCGACTCAAAGCTTCGGCAATGACAGACGATGCACTGTGGGGTCACAGCCCGAAAATTCATGCAAAATTTTGTCGTCGGAATTAGAAGAAACCAATGTCAATTAATTTCTTGGTAAACAAATGAATACATAAAGTGTGTCAAGATCAAAAGATTCTTGGTCTAAACAGTTCATAATTTTTAACATAGAATGAAAAAACATTTTACTAAGCATTTCGCTTTCTGAAAGTTGTCAGAAGTTTGTTCTCTGATTCGGAAAATCCAGAGTTAATGAGCTTTTAATTAAACCTTTTTTAAAGCTTATTTGATCGAAGTAGAAATTTCTTTTTTTTGTTCTCCAAAGCGAATAAATAAATTAATTGCGTGTCCTGAAATACCTGAAAAAAATCGCTTCATAGAATATTTTTCTATCAATATTTCTTTGCTAGTTTTGCAGTCAAGAAAATGTGTCTCAAGACACCACTGTGCGTTGAACTACATATTTGGGCTTCAGTTTTTGTTTTTGGCTTTGATTTTGGTTTTGGTTTTGAATTTGGGGCTTGATTTTGTCTCTCTGCGTTGACATTCATGGCGCACATGCATCGACACGTTTCTCAAATTGCCGTTGTTGTAATTGTTGTTGCAACAGTTTTTATCATTGCTGTTGCTGTTGTTGTTGTTGTTGTTGTTGCTGTTGTCAGTGATTGAAGTTTTTGCATGCAAAATGAAGTGTTAATCAGCATGTTGCCCGCTGGGTAACTGAAACAGAGAAAGAGACATACAAAAAAGGAGTGTTGTGCCAGAAAGAGAGGGGAAGGCAGTGTGTGTGTGTGTGTGTGTCGCATTGCAAAATGAAACGGCAATTTACAGTCTGACCATTTGCAAGGAAGGGTAGCAACAGGAGAGGGGGGGCCAGGAAAGGGTAAAGGGGGAGACAAATGGATGCCATAAAATGCAAAAGCTGAAATGACTAAACAGAAGAAATGCGTAAAGTGTTTGCTGCTTTGGCGCTTCCCAGTTTAACTGACGTTTCATGCAATAAATGTTAGGTCAATCTATGGATGGAGCTGAAGCTGGAGGGGATGGGGGGCACGAAGGGGGAATTTTTTAACGAGAATCTCTATGAACTTGATCGTTTTGTTTATGAATCAAGGAAAGGATTTGAGCTTAATTCGGTCTGTCTTTATTTTAAGAACTGATTGAGGTTTATTTTAAAAATGAAGAATATTCAGGTATTATCCCTGAAACTATCCAGAGCGATAGACTCTAAAATGTTGTTGCATAAAAGTTTGATTAGTTATCAAATATAACTAGCAATAATGGAAAACTTTTCATACGCTTTATGACCAGTTTAAGTAGGCCCAACTAAACCCGAGCTTTGGAAGTCGAACCTGAAATAAACAGCTTCAAAAGTTAATTAACCTCAATACCAAATCTGCTTAAGAAATCAAAACACATCCCTGTAAAAACAGATTTTTTAAATAGTCAATATTATTATTATACGAGATAGATTGATGTATCTTCATACAGAACATAAAGACCGTTAAATTTGTTATAAGAAACGATAAAGAATAGAAGAAAGAAGTGTTCAAAACCAGATGTTAAATAAACCCAAAACTAGTTTCTGTTTTAGATTATAATTTTTCTCACAATGTTCTTCCCGGCGTCAGTTGTAAATACCAATAAATACCAATAAAAAACTGAACTCGAAACTTGATAGATATAATATCAATATCCCAAGATTTGTACTAATAATTCAGTTAGAAGAGCTTAACTTATTCAATACACTCGGATACTGCTGTAACAGTTCTTTCACTATTCACTCATCTGCTACCCAGCAAGTTTGTCTAAATATGTGAAAAACTTTTCAGGAAAACTCGAATGAAAAATTGTATCTCGTAGTGCTTCTTCTTCACACCTTTCGGACTTTTACACAACGTGCTTATAATTCACATTTAGGGCACTTTTTGAATTGGCAAGGGGAGCATCGAAGACCCTGGGACACTGTGCAGAGGGCACAGTGGTGCGAACACTTATTCACACACGCACACACACAGAGACATGAGAGGACACATGTATTTCATACTACACTTTTTGTATTGCAATTTCAGCATTTCGAGCAAATCCTCAGATATTCATATATATGTTTGTATTTTGAACACGTGTGAGTTGGGGGGCCTCTGCTGCTGCTGCTGCTGTTGCTCACGCGTAGGCTTCAGGTGAGCAGGTGAATTGTATTTGTTGCTGTTGTTGTTATTATTTTGCGAGAAGCACATGCCGCTCTCACGTTTCCACAGTGTCTGTTCCGTCTGTCGGGCGTGCAATGTGCAGTCGAGGACTTTGGCATTTTATTAAATTACGTGCCTTCCTCTCTTCGTACACTTCTTTTCTCGTCTCGTCGTCGACGTCATCATCATCATCTCCGTGTGTGTGTGTGTGTGTGTGAGTGGAGCTCTAACTTTGTTACACCTGCTCCTTCCTCTTGCCATTCCTCGTCTAGTTTCTAGTTTTTGTGAGCGCGCGTTGAAAAGAAATGAAAATGTGTTAAAGTTTTTGGTTGCGGCTAATATATATACATATACATATATGTATATACACAAGTGTGTGTGTGTGTGTGTGTGTTGGGGCAGGTGGAAAGGAAAAGAAAAATGTTCCAGATGCAGAAATGATAGGCTCTGTGGCAAATTGCTCGCCACACAGGGAAGTCAATTGAAATAAACGAGCTACAAATATTACGAGAGGGATTTTGATGGAAAATCATGTACTCCATTTGATTTAACAAACGTTTAGTTTTCTTCATTAAAAAGAATGTTTTCGTTTCATTATTATTATTACAATTAATTTTGAAATTGTGAATGAATTGAACGCCACAATCGAATGGACTGATTTTTATCTCTATTCAGTTGGAATCATTTGTCGCTATCAGAACTATTGTTATTTAGTCGACAGTATGGAAAAATTTGTATTTTACTCATTAAAATGATTGTTTAAAAGCAAGGTTGTAAACCGGTTCGAACCTGAACCGATTTCGCTTGGGTTTCTTTGGTGCTTTGAACCGGTCCATCAATCGAACGTACAAACAAATAACACACTTCTCAAACCTAAGCTAAAACCAGACCAGTTTATTAAAAAATATTCAGTAAACCTAGCTTAAAATAAATTTCATTCAGAGACTGATGGAATAATATGGAAAAATATGTAGTGGATCGACTATGTTTTATGCTATTATACAGATATTAATGGATATATTTGTATTTACTCAAATCTTAAGTATTGACAATCAATTATTGACAATAGTTGCAACTTTAATGAAAAGCCCAAAAGAAAAACCTTCAATTTAATAGAGAGAGAATTCTATAGAGAAAGAAAAAGAACTCAATGGAGAATGAACAAAATACGACATTGATAAAGAACAAAAAAAAAAAAAAGTAAACGAACAATGTAAATGAGATAAGCTGACGAAACGAAGCACGTAAGAAAACAAACAGTCGGGCCTACAAAAAAAAAAAAATAAAATAAAAGCCACAGAAAACGTGCAAAAATGTTGAGAAAAGCAAAAAGTAGAAGAAAAAAAAGAACAGAAGCATGCAACAAATATTTCCAGAGTGCGATTTAAGATAACAAAAGGCGGCGAGTAGCAAGTGCCCTTATCGGGTCAAAAACTCGAAACTGTACGCTTATCAGGCATCTCGCTATCTCTAGTTTTGTCTCTCTCTCTCTCAGTCTCTCTTTCGTTCTCTTTATTCGCGCTATTCACAAATTAATCAGCGTCAAAAGTTGGACGCTATCAGGCAGATGAAACGTGCGCCAGCTCAAAGCTGCTTATGGCATAGAGATTATTATTAAGTTTGGTTAACTTTTTGAATGCCATGCGAGAGATTCGAGAGCGAACCAGCCAGAGACTTGTCATCATCATCTCATAATCATCTTTTTAAGCTGTTTTAACATGCCCCTCTCCGTCTCTGTCTCTTCCTCACTCCCTCTCTCCCACACCCAGCGATTTCTCTTTGAGCATATTATGCGAGTAAATTTGATTTCAATGCCACTGATAAAAGTTGAACAAACCGAGTTCTTAGAGTTGGGAAATATTACTGATTATGATTATGATAAAGCTGATAATAATGACGCTATGCTATGCCGTTGACGAGGGCCGAACAGTTAATAAACTTCTTAGCCAAAGTAGTTCAAAGAGCAATAGAAACGAACCTGGACACGTATTAAGTATACGACACGTGGCACAGCCCAGGTTCAATGCTAATGTGTAAATGAGTAGAGGAAAGTTAAGAATAGCAAATGGAAACTGTGGATATTATAACCAAATGGAAAACTTTTTGGTAATCGATATATGGAACCAATCTTAAAGAAATTTCAGCATTATTACGATAATTATAATATATAATATAGAGTAATTGTTACATAACCTGAGCTACGTTTATCTATGGGATTACATATTATTTATGTGGTCTTGCTCAGAATTTTATAACTTTATATTATAGATAATAACATAAAATAATCAGAAATCGATGAATTCGATATGACTAATCGATAACTATTAGCTATTACGAGTCTCAATGCAATTCCTTACAGTTATTCATATAAATTTTATCATCGTGTTAAGTCAATCGATTAATATTAATACGTAATAAATGACACAAGAGAGCAATTTATCTGCCAATTATACGTACTTATCCAAATACGTATATATAGTACATATACTCGTATACTTTATACTTATCTTGTGGCTGGCTGGGGGTTAAGGCATACGCTCAATTAAAGCTTCCGAAACCGAAGCGAAACTGCCGCCAATGAGGCTATAAAATATCAGGACATAAACAAAACTTCAAAGGACTCTTCGCCAAGTGGAAGGAGATGTAGAAGGGAAGTAACCAACCAGCCAAGCAAGAAATTTAAGGCGAAGAGAGGAGGTGAAGTTGTTGGAAGAGAGATACTGCTACTTGAAAAAAAAAAAAAAGAAACAAAAGGCATTGCAGGAGATGAAGGACGAAATACGAAGGCTATGAGGACAGGCAAGAAGCGTGTAGAACGAGGCAAGCTGAAAAGCAATGATGATTTATGTAAGAGGCCAAGTTGGGGAAAGGCGAAAAACTGGACTAGGGATATAAGAATAAGAAGGGAGAAATCGAGGGAAGAAGCACTTGAGTATTCATGCAATTTCTGGGTTATAGCCACCATTAAACTTAACCCAAACTAAGCGATGAGACCAGTCGCATTGCCGGGATGAAAGTGACACCAACAAGCAACAACTGCAGCATGCACGTTTTGTAACATGCAAAGATGCACACAAAGTAACATGCGGAGGACTCAACGCAACTCAACTCAACTCGACTGAACTCGACTCGACTCGACTCGACTCGACTTGATGCAAGGACTCGCCTAACGCCTCTCGTCTCACGCCCTCATTGACGTAGTCTGTTGGTAGGCCTTATTTACTTAGTTCTGTGCCAAGTTTAGTTCCTGGTTCGTTGCGTGACACGAATTTTATGGCGGCTATTTCATAATTCAGTTAATACTCTTTGCAGCCAAGTTTATAGTATCCGAAATGTGAGCGTTTATCCTGATAAGCGGACAGACAGACGGATGGAAATTGATGGAAATCACTGTAGAATTTCGCTAAGCTGCCTTTAACTAGAGTTCAATTTTATTAATCGGAGATTTCGCCTGCTTATCGCACGTGCTTTTCACGTGAGCATCTCTAGTTTTCTGCTGCTGCATTTGGAAATTGCATGCCAAATGCAATGAGTATATAAGAAGGGTAGAATTGTAGGCGTGGAGTCGTTGGTAGCTCTGAAAAGGGGGTGTGGCACAGCAGTTGACAGTTCAATGTTGCATTTCAAAGTAAAAGGGGGAATGCTGCTGCTGCTGCTGCTATGTGCCGCGTGTAGTTTGTGTGTTTGAAGCGTTTTAGGCGCGCTCAAGTTGAAAGCGTGTGTGGTGGCCATATTATTAGAAAAAGCATCACAAAAGAAAAACTGAAGCAAACGGCTGCAAACTAAGCTGAGGGGGGTGGGGTAAGGGGAAGCGTAAGGACTATGAAGCAGCAAGGATTTGACGCTAAAGTAGCGCCAAACGAGCGAGTCAAGATGAGTTTAAAGGATGTGGCATATGACGATAAGTGATGCAACGCGCAATGTTGCATTTAGCTGAGAATTGAACAGGGAAGAATTGAAAGAATAATTGTAGTTATATTAGAGAATAAATCCTTAACGAAAAACCGATTGAAGCCATACTACGAATGTTTCTCATATCGAGTCTTAAAGCAAGAGCGTTCACAGTGGTCTATTGCTTATTTCATTTGGATAAGTTTTATATGTTTTACTGGCCAAAATGGAGTTTTATACGTATTAAAACAGCTAAAGATAATACAAATTATCACCAGATATATTCAAAATAATAATAAAAATAGGCCTAGTCTTCAAAAACAGGAAATAAAGCTAGCGCAGCTCTATGCTTAGTCCTTTTTTTTTTGATTTGAGCATTTCATCATCAAAATTATTTTGGGTTCTTTAACTCTTTGATGGATTTATGTTTCGGTTGAATTAGGAGATATAGTTGCAGATAATCGGTTCGGTTCAGAATCGGTATAATTAATTGTAGATGAAGGCTGAGGGTTTCAATGGCAGCTCTAGGAACCTACAGCCAAAATCAACAGTGATCACTAGTTGCCAAACTTGGTCGAAACGGGCTATAACTTTACAGTTATTTCCTTTCCACCCTGCGAACTTTGAAAATCTTTAAATAAGCCGAAGCCCCCCATTATAATTGACATATTCTTCACAACATTTACCCCATTTAATTCTTAATCCCAATCAAAACAAAATCAAAAGCTTTTCATTAGTTAAAATCTACGCTTTTTTTTCTTTCTTTTTGTGTCGCGTTTTCCTTTTTTCTTTGTTCTTTCTTTTCTGCATCTGCTTTGCGCGTTGTTCGCATTCTGCTGCTGCGCTTCGTTAAACAAGCTTCTTGCGCTCGACACACTTTGCTTAATTTATCAATACCAATTACACTCTCTATTTGCATTTCTCTCGCTCTGCTTCAAGTCGGACGCTGCTCTCTCTTTCCCTCGCTTGCTATGCGGACTGCGTTTAAAACCGCTTACATTGATTGATTACCTCGGAGGCGCGACTTTTGTTGCGTTTTTACACGCGTGCGACTTTAAACGCGCGCGCTTCTCCAAATGTTTTGTGTGTGTTAATTGTTGTCAAGGTTGTTTGCCACTGGCTGTTTTTCTTGTTGTTGTTGTTGCTGCTGCACACGTTTTTTTTTCAGACCTTTGAGCAGCTTTTTTCTCTTCCTTTACTTTCCTTTTTTGTTTTTCGTTTTTTGTTTTTTTTTGTCATGCTTCAAAAGTTTTTCAGCTGTGATTTTGGCTAATGCAATTTGGTAGCCGCTTTTGTTTGTCTTTGGCCTAAATAATTTTTTTTTATTCTCTCTCTTTTGTTTTGTTTTCGCAGCTTAACTGTTGTTCTTTTTGTTGTTGATTTGATTTTTCAATTGTTTCGGCTTTTATTTGGGGGCGAATTGACATCTGGCGTCTTAATGACAACAGAAATGGGTCAGGAATTTCTTATAAATTTTTATTTTTGTATCGAAAAAAATATTTCAGAAACAGTACAGAAAAAAAATACTTGAATAAATCTCAGAAAAATGCTTATTTTTAAATATGAAAATGCAGTAGAAATTTATCAGAGAGACTCTAATCAAACCAAAATTCAAAATCCACATCCAAAATTCAGTCTGAAATTATGATGTGTTATTTATCTAACGAAAACTGATGTAAATAATAAAAGAGAAATTCTGTAATATTCTAAAGTTGAGACTGTAGATCTTACAAGAAACTAAAAAAAAGAAAGACTTACTTTAAGCCTACAGTAAAACTTTGTGGGCAGAAAAAAATATGCCTTCAGTTAGGGTAAAAATTCCCATTGGCATTCCATAATTACTTTAATACGCCTCGTTTAGAGTAGTATGAAAAAATATTTCAAGTGAGAGCGCAAGTAATACAAGAAAAATAATGAAAAATAAATATTACAAAGAAGAAAAAACAAAAACAAGGCCGAAGCGAACGAAGAAGTGTGAAAGCGAATTAAATATTTTAATCAAAAATGCAAAAGCCCAAAGAAAAAAACCAGAGCGAACTGTGAGCACAAATCGCAAATTAAATGAAGGTAAAAAAAAAACATACAGATATAATATGTATGTGTATATAAACAAACATACAATACATGCGCACACACATACATATATTTATATATATGTGTGTGTGTACATACGACGGCATTTAAATTATAAATCTTGCAAATCGTCAAAGACTTTCTACCCAGAGACAGAGAGACTTCAAGAGTTCAAGACGGAAAGAGCTGAAAAAAAATGCAGAGAGCGTAAATTTTTATTATTTTCTTCTCTTCTCTTGAGTTGCCTTTCCATTTCGATTGTGAAGTTGTTTTTGTTTTTCTTTTTTTCTTCTTTTATGTGAAATGTGAAATGCACACGCAGTTTGATCGATAAAATTTAAAATAGAGCAAGAACATCAGCGACAAATAAAGCAAAATCGTGCGGGTTCAGAAAGTGCCAGAAGATTTAGCTTGATTCTGTTTTATTCAAATTTAATCTGATAATTCTGGAATGGAATATAGCTAGGAAAAGCAGGAAAGTGTGGGTGGAATTAAATAGATATAATATTTCAAATAATACCAATTATCCCAAACTGCTGCCAATCATTTCATTAGAGCTGACAGCTCAATAAATACTTTGACTTATTTTTCCAGCTAAACTCTTTTCCATAGCGAATTTAAAGCTATTTATCAGGTAAAAAAAAAAGATAAAGAATGCAACTTGGCCAGTTTCCACTGGCTTTATATATATTATACAAGTGCTATTTTTAGCTAAGCGTCTAGCTCTTATCAAACTATCTATCTATTTAGCATTACTTGATATTATGCCAAAACTAAATGGCTGAAAAAAAAATGATTCTTCAACAGCTCTTGACTGACTGGGTCGGCAGACAGGCAGACAGACAGACAAACAGACACACCTGAGACATTGCCAATTTTCAATTGTTTATCGCAGAAACGTGCTAAAAATAAATAAAGAAGTAAAAATTCAAGTTGAATTTGGGTTAAGTGAAGTGTAAGCAGAGTTTTACACCGATTCTCTACACAGAGAAAAAAGGGGTTCAAAGTCTGGTCAAAATTTTGAATTTCTGTCTGCCTCTGAGACAGAACTTTCAGAATTAATAGAATTCTGAGGCAGAACTTTCAGAATTAATATTTCTTTTTATTAATACAGATTGTTCAGTTACTACTGAGTATATATCATAGTTAGCTTTTAGCTCAAATAATTTACAGCTGTAAATCTTATCGAGGTACTACAAAGTTGAAAGATATCTGAGACAAACAGACATCGATTGGCAGAGATTTTCGTAATACCATTCATGGAAGATATGATTAGATTGAATGACTAATATCGTTGATTATCTATCGATGATTTCTCTCTGTGTATATATGCACGAATGTTGCTCTTTTATAGCTATATAGCTATATATGTAGCTTCTGTTTGTTTGCACTCATACTATATGCTGATAAGTTGTCTAAGATTGCAGTCGAGTTCCTGAGTTCCCGAGTTCGACTCTGGCCACTCACATATTGTATAATCGCTTATCAGCTCTTATATATAAATATATATATATATATATATATATATCTATATAAGTGTATATTTGTCATGTTTGCGGTTAGCTTACGACAAATAAAGAAAATGAAATGTTTAAATTGAAGTAGCTTTTTATATACAATTTTTTAATCTATGCACACCACATTTGAAGACCACATTCAGTTCACTAGAATTCCATTTAATTTTGGTTAACCGCAAAGCGTTCTAAAAAATGTTTTTTTTTTTTTTATTTTTATTTTATCCACAAAATTGGTTGCCTCTTGGGGCGGGGAGCCTGCAATTTCTTGTTGCTGTTTTCCACTCTCTTTTTCTCACCAAAATGTTGTGATATTCTTTTGGCATTAGTTTTATTTGGCTTTTATTCTGTTTTCATGCCAAATGAGTCAGCACTTGTGCACGTGTTGGTTGGTTGGTAGTCTAAATAATTAGCCTAATTAATTAAGTGTTATCTTTATTTGGCTCTGAGCTTCCTGCTTGACACAATGTTTAGACATTCAGCTGCTTTATACGAGTATTTTCGTAAACATTTCGAATGACTTTATTTCCATCTGTATTTGTTTTGAATAACAAGCGCACTTGGCCAATTAAAGCAAGTGAAAAATTGAATTAAACTCAATAATTGGACAGAGAAAAATATTATTGAAAATGTGGAAAAATTTAGGTTAATGTTTTTTAAATTGAAGATAATTTGTAATAGGAATTCATGTATTCATCTTGAATAATCTTCAGTAATCTCTCAGTATAATTTTCCAAAATTAGTTCGTTAATTCAGATTTTTAATATTTTAATCTGTTTTTAAAATATTGTCTATATAATTGGCTAATAATTTATATAAACATTTTCTGCTTTTTTCAGCCAGATTCACTGCAATTTAGAGTGGTTTATTTGGAGGCAGTTTGAAGCCAGAAGAATTATTATTTTTAAACCAAAAACTTGATTAATTTTTGTTCATAAAAAGATCGTTGCATTTGAGGTGCTCTAAGATCTCTCTCCCCATCTCCCTTGCTGCTGGGGGTATCAATAATTTATACGGCTTTGCTATTTGCGTCAGCAATTCCACTTAAATATGCAATTTTTTTTTTACATAACGAATCAGCCAAACTTCCTTTCACTATAAAGCGAAAACAAAATCCAAATCCAAAAACATTCCCTATAAAAACATTTGCATAAAAGCGTTGTTTCTTCGCCTCAAAGTTTAGATATATATATATATAAATATATATACTGGGTCCGCGTAGAAACCCCTGCTAAAGTCACAAGTTTGCATGTAACTCCTCTCTCTCTCTCTCTCTCTCTCTCTCTCTCTCTCTCTCTCTCTCTCTATTTATAGCAACAATGTAAATTAATTCTGTTTCTTTCTTTGCTTATCTCTTTGCAGGTGAGTCATGAACGCATTTATAAAATTGCTGCAGAGATTAACGACTGTCGACTGTCGACTGACTTGTGTTGCGCAGTGTAAGTTTTATAGCAGCCAGCTACCGATTCTTGCTTCTTCTTTTTTTACAATATAATTCCAATCGCTGGTCGCTCAAGCGAAAGTTATATCACAAGAGCTGCCGTTGATAAAGCAGCTTGAGTGCAAATTTATGACAAGTCACAAAAAATCAGGCGAGGAAAATTAAAATTTTTAACTACCTTAAAGCGTGTGAAAAGTGAGATAAAACATAAAACATTGTAAAATGAAAAGTGTTGTGAAGGAAGGAAAATTTTATTATAGATTTCACTTTTCTTTCTACCCCCCAACCCCAACCCCCCCTCACACAAATACAAACAAAAGCTGCAAAGTTTACGAGGCACACATTCGAGTCTCAAATGACGTTTATGACATTTTGACCCCGCTTGAAAAAACTGACGACGAGGCTTATTAAAAAGGGTCGAGAGAAAGGTTCCCAAAGGTTCCTCCTCCTCCTGTCGATCTCTACTACTTCTGCTACGGATGATGATGGTCAGCACATGAAAAACTCATCTCACTTTAAATGTATACACATTTTCCAGGTCTTCCTCTGTTTTGAATGCTCTTTAAGACTGAAGTTTGGGAGGTTTTTCAAAGGGTTTTTGCTCAGGATTTAGTTACATTAACCAAGAAATATGGATTAGATATTAGCACATATTTTTCCATCAACAGTGCTTGGTACTTCCACTATAAAATGTCCATTTTTCTGCATCATTTAATATGTCAATTGTGGATAAATATGGAAAACTAGTTAACCTATGGGAAATTCAATTAACCTGGAGATAAAATCAGTTTTCATCTCTAAATTGACTTCTAATATTATCCTTATAAACTCTTTAGTAGTGTAACTACTCAAATTGTTCAATTAGTTTTAATTAAATTAGAAAAATTACATCAAAGTGCGCTGTTTTTTTATATGTTAATTCCCTTGTTTAACCACACTTTCGTGGTTTACACCCACTTGTCCTCCATGTGTTCACTTAACTCGTAATATTTTTTGAAATGCTCTCAAAAGGGCATTAAGCCTACGACTTGACTGAGAAAAAAAAGAAGCACTTGGCATTTTTCTTGTTGTGTCATCAACTTTGACCTTTTCAACAGGCTGTACCCGAAAGCTTGTGTGCGTTTAGCGCGCCCCCCTTGCCCCCCTCTGTCGCTTACGTCTCTACCTCCCTTCCTCCCCCCCTCCCTCATTGGTACATTGTTTGAGACACGCACAGACAGCACAGTTTGACAGTCATTGGGTTTCACTTTCTCACCCGTCTACACTTGAGAAAAAAGAAAAGGAGTCTGAAATTAGCCAAGCATCTATTTGTCTATAAAATTCAGATGAATTTATATAAATATTATATTTGTTTTATGCCCAATCCTTGAGTTGCAATATTTTTTCTTAGAACTCATGAATTTTTCGCTGAGTGCAGGCTTGCCACTTGTTTTGGAGGCGCAAGTATCCGTCAATGTGTTGTTGCTTGCTCTGCCTGTTATTGTTTAACTGGCAATGATTAATGATGTCTAACAACAATACCAACAACATCAGCTAACTGTCTTGACAACAAGGTGTGTGTGTGTGTGCCCGCGTGTGTGTGTGTGTGTCTGTGTGTCTGTGCCAAGGAGACGACCTGAAAATTGTTGGCATTTCTTTCATTTTGCCAGTGACCTAGAAATAATTTTGTTTCTGCTTTTTTGGCTAAATCATGCCAGAAGAGAGCATATTTTTCGCCTACAGTCGAGAGTAATGAGTATTTTTTTTTCCAGCAGAGATGATGGCATTTCATGTTTTCATATTAATTAACCTGGATTAATCGATTGCCTGAGTATTAAATCAAATGGAATGGCACGGAATTTCTCTTGCGTGTGTGTGTGTGTGTGTGTGTTTGTGTGTTGACTGTTAAAACAGGTTGAGAGAATGGCTTAACCAGATTTAAATACTCTGCACACATTTCTTTTTTAATTAATCCAATAATTAATGCTAATATTGTGTTGCTACCAATTAATTCATTGCCATCATCAATTGATATGCCTTTAAAACATATTTTTATTATGCATTTTGTATCTTGTATCTTTGTATCTTGGGCTTTGCGAAAGCTAAAGCTCTTGTTTCTATGAAAATACTCGGATTTTTATATATATCTATAACCAGATTTCTAGAGAAACTAAGAAGTTTTTCATTAAAAACTGAGTTTTTGAAACTTTCTTCCTAAGACATAAGGTAAAACTGCCCGATTTAAGAGAAGAATCACGCCTAAACCTGGTCCTAGCACTGAAGGACCCTACGAATTATTTATACACTGATTAAATTATGCTACCCTCTCAAGAGGTCTAAAGTTGGGCAATTCTTGAATCGTAATAAGAAATATTCACTTTATTTTCTTTATCTATATTCCAAGTAAATAGATAATTTATATATAGATTTATATCTTTTTTCTCGCCTTTTTGGCTACTATTATCCTTTTTATGTAGACCATGGTCAGCTTTTAATTAGGCCACGGTCACCCAAGTTCCGTTCCGCTGTGCATTTTATTGTCTTTGCATAGAAATACGGGCGAGAGAAACAGTGTCAGGGTTATACTGACTGAATAATCACCTTATTTGCGGGCATAATTTATATGTTAAATATCTATTAAAGCTATAGAATAGCTTGAATATATTACTATTATAGCCTTGTAGAGGATATTATTGTGTTTCGGTTTATATTTATTTAAATTTAATTTAAATGAAAGAAATTTACATTTTATTATATCGATTATATAGACATGATTATATAGCACAATTTTAATATTGGAAAGTTGAAAAGATGCAATCGAGAATTTCTTTTACACTAATAAGACTGATTCAAAAATTGTCTGGAAATTGGATTCATTATAATAGTAGTTTTTTATATGCATAAAGAATTCCATGAATATACATGACTATATAGACAATTTTTATATTGGAAAGTTAAAAAGATTCAATCGAATCTCTTCTTCAGCCTCACATTTGAGTCACTTGTAAGACTGAATCAAAAATTGTCTTGAAATTTGACTCATTATAATAGTAGTTTTCATATTTTTATAAGGAATTCCATGAAAATACTGACGCAACCAATAAAAGACTGGTAGCTTAAGCCCAGCTGATTAATATTATACGAGTATTATTTATTATTCTAATGAATTCTGGATGAAATCATACTTTAACAATTGCTGCAAAGAGCTAACCTTAATTTTATCCAGACTATATAATTTTCGTCCCCCTCCTTCATAACTACAAATTCAATTTTTTTTAAGGCTTATATTTTTTTTTATTATTATATGTCTGCACTTTGCTTTTGTGTTTCTTTCTCGCTTCTTTCTTTTATTATCTTTTCGCTGTCGCCGTCGCCGTCGACGTCGTCTCATGTGAAAAACCTGCCTCAAGGTTATTGGCTTCTTTCTGGCCGAAAAACGGTGCCAAAAGAGAGTGCAAAGTAAAAATGAGGCAAGAAGAAATGAAAACAAAAACAAAACAACAAAATTTCTCCATTACACGATGCTTTTTTTTTTTTGTTGTTTCAGCTAAAATAGACATACCGCAAAAATGAAACTTATCGAGTTCATTATCTTTTTATGTTTTTTTTCACGTCGTTCGAGAGATCCCCTTCCCGTTGCCCCTGCTCTTAATAAGGTCAAGGATTTTCGTATATATCTTTTTTTTTTAGTGCTAAAAGAAACAGAACATTTATTATTTTTTTTGCTTTCATTATTATTATTATGAATTGTTGCTGTTCTTCTGCTTTTTCTTAGGAATGCGTTGTACTTCATTTACATACGATGATTTGTTTATCAGAAAGCTGAAAAGTTTTGTTTTTGTTGTAGAGTGTTGAAAACGGTGAAATCTGGTTTATAATATGAATTCCACACTGCTTATGACATCTCTTCTAAAGAGAAGCAGAGAATCAAATTATATTTTAGATGAGGTTCCGAGTGTGGTTCTTCAGTTCTCTTAGTTTAAATGATTCCGATTCAGATAGGTTCGTCTGTTAAGACTACATTAAAGTAGGCTATTTATCAGAGGAATTCCCTCAGATCAAGGGAGGAACATTAATATTTAAGAGACTGTTAATTCTTTTCAGTTAACAGGAATAAACATTCCATGTTAAATCAATCGATCTCGGCTTCGATTTCGATAGAGAGTGCAAATTTTGGTATATAGTTTTCAAGGTTATTTGGAATGTGACTTTTAAAGTATCGATAGTATTTTCTACTCGAGCACTATCATCTAGGGCATACGTGGTCTATTTGAATTTCCATAAATTGAAACTTAGCGTTAGGGAAAGCTGATAATTTTGACCCAATTAAAAATATATCGAAAATTTGGCTATCTTTAATACTGGTCATCGATGCTAATCGATCATTTGATTATTTTCCACTTCTTCTATTTCCGAGGATATTTCTAAGTTTACACAAAACAATTAAATTTCTTCATCCAATTAAAACTGTAAAGCAGAGCTTCAAACTTAAGTCGAGCTACCTAAGGTCCTTAGTTAACTGAAGAGTCCACTCAGCTGTTCGGGTCGACCCCCCAGCCTCTTCCCCCTAACTGGCAGAAGAGCAGAGGCAAAAAGAGAAAAAAGCTTGGCACTTTAATCAAAAGCACAGCGGGAGGTAGAGCGCAGGGGGGGTCTGATTCTTCGCTCATTCTCATTCACATTCTGTTGCAGTTGTTGGAGAAACTTGCAACATTTTGTTGCACAACTTTCAGTCAACAGCTGCTCGCTCGTAACTTACTCTTCAGTCTTCATCCAACCCGCCGCTGCCCGCTGCGCCTTTTTCCACTTACCCCCTTGTCCAGTTGTGACTTTTCAACTTCTTTAACCACTTAGAATCATCAACTTGTTTTGCCTGCTACTTCTTTTCTTACCTAAGTGTGTGTGTGTGTGTGTGAGTTGCCTTTTGGAAAAAAAAAGTTCTGCATGCCACTTTAATTTGCGCAACTGCCAACAACAAAAACAACTGAAACAAGTTACAGTTTGAAGCGCCTTCGGTCAGCATAATAAACTTTACAGTTTTGCAGTCTCGCACACACGCACACAGTGACAATTCACACACGCACACACACATATGGCAAAAAACACATTTATAATGAACTTAAACATGAGTATAGAAGTGGAAGGAGACGACAAGACGACAAGAAGACGGACAACTGGAAAACACTCTTTGTGTAACATATTTGCAGAGCGAAGCCGCACAGTGGACAGAGATTATAAGAAAAATGAGATAATTATTATTGAATTAAAAATAATAAAAAAAATACTAATAATATTAAGTTAATTATTTGCGATAACCTCTGTACTCAGTCCTGGTTTCAGCAGAGAGAAAACTTTTATATATATATTTTGCTTAAAAATATATTATTTTTTAGGAAGATTTTTTATAGAGATAAAAGTTAAGTAATTTAATTCTTCTTTCTAAAAGGACAATTTATTAGTTCTCTAAAATAACGTAGCCTTTTTTACACTGTTGTTTTTTTTTTTTTTTACAAAAAAAGGGTAAATATTATCAAAGAAGTAAATTATTATGCCAGAATCGAAACACTATATTTTATGTAGTTGCGTGTTCCCTGAGCTCTGAAAAGTCACACAAACCACAATTACGTTTGTTACACATGTATTTTTTTTTTTTTTTAACTATGTGTTGTATATACGATGACCTTTGCTTTCTGTAGTTTTTTTTAATGAATAATGCCACCTATTTTATAGAGGCGGCAAGAAAACTACATTATTATTGCATTGGACTTGGGGTTCAAAACCAGTTTTAATTTAGGTTTTGGTTCAGGCGTAAGCGGTTCAAGCTTCAAGGCCATTGCCTTTGGTTTTCTTTATCTGGCGGATTTTCATCCCGGTTTATGGTACATTTGTTATACTGTGCAACGGTGGGCTACCAAAAGCGACGCCAACGTTGACGGCGTCGTCATCGCACGTTCCTTGCTTTTGGCAGCGACGCCTGCGTCAGCTGCAGCAGCAGCAGCAGACGCGCGTCGGCATGGCACACGCTCTTTGGCGCTCGTTTTGTGATTCACATTTTGTTTTTGTTATTGTTGTAGCTGCTGATATTGCTGTTTTTGGTTGCCCCAAAAACTGTTTGACGGCTACGAGGCGAGCCTTTCCCCTCAGTTCCTCGCCCCCCCTCTCTCTCTTTATCTCTGGCAGTCTCTCTGTTATTTCAGTCTGTTTTAGTCTGTCTGGTTGGCCGTTGCTCTTTGCTTTTTTTCTTTCTTTTTTTTTTTTTGTTGTGTATTTTGACAAATGAGCAAATGACAGTGGCCAATGTCTGTTGCTCAGTGCCGCTGCTCTGCCGCTGTCGCTGTAGCTGTAGCTGCCTCTGCCTCTGCTGCTGTTGACACTGATGACAGTTTGCCGTAAATAACAGCACAAAATAAAAGAAGAAAGAAAACCGATAACAACAACAAAGCGCGGCGCCACGCTCCCTTTTTTTCTTTCCTTCTTCTTGGCCTCACTGCATCACTGCGACAATTAAGCAAATACATATGTACACACACCTTTGTTACTGTTGCTTAATTAGAAGTTATCGATAACAGAAGTTATCGCTTGTATAAACATTCATTGAACTGAAAATGTGAACTATGTAAATCTGTCTATGGAAGAAGGCTTAGATCGGTGTTAAACCGAATCGGTTTGAGCCCGAATAATCGACCATTTCTTTAAGTGGAACCGAACCATGTCCCGTACCAGTAATAATTGAATCTAAGCTGAAAGCTATATTCTAAATAGATCATAAAATAATAGAATAAATTCCTTAAACTATTACATCAGCGCCTATTTCTAAATACCTAATCTTGTGCTTAGATATCGCTTATACTCGTAGTTATATGCATGCCACAACCTGCCACATGCCACATGCCACATGCCGCATGCCACATACCAAAAACTCAGTGTTTTCTCACTTGGAAGCTTTATCAAGTTACAGAGCCAGAGCGCATGATGAATATCTATGCAATACGCCCTAAAACCCTGTTTCTAGTACAACTTTAACTACCGCAGAGAGGGGGAAAAAAAAAACAATTAAAATGCTTAAATCGCCAAAGCTAGACTAAAGGATGCTCTTTTATTGAGACTTGAAAAATTAATTTAAATTATAAATAAGACTTACCCGAAAATCGCGAAGCTTTATTCGATTAGAATTATGTTTTTCAGAGAACACTTCCAAATAAAAAATTCTCTTCAATATATTTCCTGGATAACTCGTATCTTTGTCCAATAGTGCATTAGTGAATATACCCCTTTTTGCCACTTATTCACTGGGTATACATAGTATAAAAAGGCAACAACAACTACCAATTAAAAACTCATCAAATTGCACAAGGGTCTACGCCAGCCGCTCTTTCTCTCCTTCGTTCTACCTCTTCTGCTCTCTCTCTCTCTCGGTCTCTTCAGAGTCTGGGGCCACCCACTCATCAAAGACACAATGTTAAGGGAGCTACTGTATGCAGAGGTGGAGAGGGGAGGGGTAACGGTACTTGGGTGGGTGGGGTAGGGGCTGGTGCACAAAATAAAAAGCCCAAGGGAGTCGAGTAGTCGAGCAAAACTTGAGCGAAGGCAAAACATTTGGCAACCCGTCGCGGCGACCTTATGTTGTGTCTCCTCTCCTCTCCCCACCTATTTCCTCTCTCTCATTCGTTCTCTTTTGCTGCAAATTGTTGCTGTTAGCCGGCAGCAACATTTCGTCTGCTGCTTGCCAAAGCTTGTTTCGTTCCAGCTATACTCCTTCCCGCCTATCCACCCGCCGCCCGCCGCCCGTCGTCCGCCGTCTCCACGTTGCTCTCTTCCCTATGCAGACACAAAACTTCACATTGCCTGCCGTTGTTTTTGTTGTGTTTTGCTTTCCATTTTGTTGTTGTTGCTGTTGTTGTTGTTGTGTGCGCTCTATTTGGCTTAAGTGTTGCCTGTTGTTGTTGCTTTCTTTTCAGCTGCTTTTACAGTTTACAGTTATTTTCTATTTCTTTTTTTGTTTCGTTGTTTTTGTTGTGTTGAACATTAAAAGTTGCAAACGGCAAATAAATGAAAATAAATATTGTGTGTGTGTGCGAGTGTGTGTGTAGCGACATTTACCAACACTGCTGCAATATTTGCATCCATTTTGTATTTCTATTTGTTTTACATATGTAGCTATAAAAGCCCAGTCAAATCTAGTTTTATACGTTTACCAACACAGCTGCGACTGTCTATAGCCATCTAGCTTCCTTTGTTTACCAACACTGAGCTTAGTGACGTCAGCTTTAGAATACATCCACTAACAATGCTGGATGATTATTTAGTATTATTTATTTATTTTTAATATTGGTTTAAATAATTTATTTACCAACACTTAGCATGTACACTCTAGTTTCATACGCTAACCAACACTGAATTTGTTTCAGTAATCTGAATAATTAAAAAAACATTACTCAACACTGTATTTATAGTATTTTTTTCCTAATTTAATAAAGAGAAATAATCTTTTATTTGAATATTTTCTAACCTAACTCTTTCTATTTACCAACACTACATTTATCGATAAACTTTCAAGCAATCTCACCTGATTTTATGTATTTACCAACACTGACAACACTTGAATAATATTCATATTTTAAATTAAATTTAAGATTATCTTAAATGGCAAATTCATAAGCCTCCCATCTTTATTGTTTTAGCCAGCACTGTGGCCGAAAATATTGATTAGAATTAGGCAGCTTTTTAGCTCGTTTTCTCTCTTTCCACTTTCCATTCTTTCTCTCTCTCTCTGTGGCACAATTAGCCAAACCTTTTACATGTCATAAACATTTGTGTCACTGCCATACCTCCCCCATACCCTGTAATATGGGGCTCAGTGCAACCCTCTCACTTTTGTGGGCCATCTTAATGATATTTGGTCACTTGACAGGGTGTGAAATATTATTGACCATCAGCTCTGCTGGTTTCGCCTGGGTCTGCTTTTTCGACTAATTCCTGACTCTCTCTTTCTCTGGCTAAATTGATATGGGTTTGTCCCTCATTCTTGTCTGTCTGTACAGATATATATATGTATATATATTTTTATATATATATAAATATATGTACCTAACTTTTGTGCTACATTTTGCGCCTCGTTTTTATTCAGAGCCGTGATTAATGATGTTTTTTTTTTATCTATAAATAATGTTTCCTTTTTTGTTTTACATTTACTTATATAGAACAAAAAGTTGTGTGAGTTTAATTTCAGTTCACAGGTCGATGAAATTTTAGCTCCAGCTAATAAGTTAGGGTATTATACAGAAATTTTGGGGACATATTTTCCAGATCATAATTTATTTATCATTGAATTTATAGTATAAATTGGGATTACTGGGATCATCTAATAGAGCACTCTCAACTCTTGGAGTCGTCTAATAAAATGTGTATAGATTTTTAAAGGGTATTTTAGCTTCGTATTGCCCGAAGTATTCAGTTGTTTTGTCCGCATAGTTTTAATGCATTTAAAATATATATTTTACAAACAATTTCATTTTATTTTTTGTGACATTTGATGAACGCAATCTATTTCCTTAATCGTGAACAAATGTTTTTCCAGTGAAATGAAATTACACAATAAATGCATTAAACTTGGCTGAAATATAATTGCTTAAATAAATGCAGTTTAAATAATTTAAATATATATTGAACTATTTTAACCCAATTTGTGGGTATCTCCGACTACAGCTTAAGCTCTGGTTTTGATTCAAGATTTTGAGGTTCGTTTTACATAGGCGTTGGTCTTGGTTCAAGCTTTGATTCATCCAAATTCTTATATAGTATACTATCGGATAAACGTATCTATACTAAATTTAGGCTGTAATACTTCCTATAAACAAATTTTTATGTATCTAAAATAAAATTCAAATATTTAAATATTTCTTTTGAACCGAACCGATCCCGTATTACCGGTACACACAGCCTAAAGTACATAAGAAATAGAATTCTTTACCTGATTTAGGGAGAAGTAGAATTTCGGAGATAAATGTAAATCATAGATATATATTCTAAGCCTTAATTTAAAACAAAATATTTTAATAGCGAGCTATATAGTCTTTGTAATACCTAAAATTCTGGCCTTTTTAAAAGAGCTCGGGGATTATCTCAAATTAGGTATGGAACTTGATTGATATTTAAATTTTACTCTATAGAATAAGTCCTCAAGTTCAGTCCAGTTTTTGGCTTACTAAAAGCAGTTTAAAAACTCCAACTAAATTCCAAATAAAGATCTATAGCTGAAATTCCAACAGTGGCTAAAAGTTTTTGCTGAAACTGAAAGTTTGCTAAATGATAAATCACCTGCTGAAAGGATACTTTTTTTTTTTTTTTGGCGGGGAGGGGAGTTGCATGCTGAACTGCAATTTTGGTATCTGATATCGGTGACTTTGTGAGTTTATATTAATAAACGGGAACACATTGAAATTTATTCCACCTTTACCTTTCTTTTCACACATAATTCTGATACTATTAACTTTCCCAAAACGGTAGCCCTAAAGTAATAACAAGTTTTATGCCGTTAGGTTTTGAAAGTGGGGAACTGGGAAACTGGGAAACTTGGCTCGAGTTTCACAGCTGCATTTAATGTCTGTCGTTTAATGTCAACTCAAATCAATTGAAATGTCAATTACAACAAAACATGAAACGAATAAAGTACAAAAAGCAGCAGACCCAAAGAAGCGAAGTAAAATTTTTGTTGTTTCTTTTAGAGAGTTTTTTACTTGGAGGACAGCGGGAAACGGCGGGAAACGGGAAGAAGAAGAAGCGAACAAAGTGAAGACACAGCGCCAGGGCCTTCCTTATATTTTCCCCAAGTAATTGAGTCGGATTGAAGGTGAACTCAGACGATGACGACAACAGTTCAAACAGTGGTTAAAGCATGAGAAATAGAAAAGTTTAGGTCTTAAGCTCAGGGGAATAGAAAAGTCAGGAAAGAAAATTTAATGTTGTAAGGAAAAACTCTAGATGTTTTTGGCTAATAATCCCCGCTATATTTATGTAAAATTGATCAATAAAGAGGCCTTAATTATCTAATCACATAAATAAGTAACAATTTTAATCACATTCGGAACCAGTGTGCAATGTCGACTGGGGCCGCGTTTTATTTTTAGATACAGGTGGGCCATATAAAACACAAAGAGGCGGGGAGGGCCAAGTAAAAGGCGTAGAAGAAGGGGTATAAATACACATATTGCCGGATGGCTTCGCTTCGCTTCAGTTAAGTTTGGTGCGGTTCGGTTCGGTTCGGGTTGGTTCAGTTCGGTGCGGTTCGGGTACAGGTTGACATACAAGTTTAGTAGTTCAAATGTCGCCAACTTTGAGGAGTTTTTTTTTCTTCTTGTTTTTTGATATGGATACAGAGACAGATGGGAAAATTACTTATATGGAGTACATCACGTGGCTAGCAAGGAATTAAAAAGTGGAAAAAAAATAGGAGAAGAGAGAGGAGAAGAGAGGAGAAGAGGACGGGGAAAGACAAACAACTTCAATAACATCAACGAACTTGCAATTACAAAACTCTCTTGACAAGTGCAAAAAAAAAAAGTTTGTCAAAGTCGTCGTAGTCGATTTGTTTATCAGGTTTTTGCAGTTCGTAATCCCTTTATTTCTTCTTCTTTCATTTCTTTCGTTTCCCTCAGCTTTTTGCTTCACCTTTTGGCGTCTTCGTTATGCAAAAAGAAGAAGCAAAAAATCATTTCGTTTGAGGCAAAACAAAAAAAAAACGTATTAAGTCGCAAGCTTCAGTCCATTCGCCTTGATTTCCATTTGTTATTGTTGTTTGTTTGCTTGATGAATTTTTGAGTTTACCTTTGCCTTTAAAAGAGAATGATAGTGGAAAGAAAAGGGGGAAGAAGCAACAATACAACCTACTCCACTTGACCAGTAATTAGAAAACTTGTAAGTCGAGATTTCTCTAGTTTTCGGGATTGGTTTTCTCTCTCCACCCCTCTCTCTCTCTCTCTCAAGCGACTGAGTAAGGGCTGTTATTAAGTTTCCGAACAGCTGTTAATAGGCATATTGATTACATAACTCTGTTAAATAGTGTAAACTGCTGTATTGGATGGCATAACAATTATTTGTGGCTTTTGTAAATCGATAAACTTAATTGGAAACGTTTAAAATGCCTATTTGTAATTTAAGTAATTAGGCAATTACATTTTAATTTATGTTTATTTATATACAAATATTCCATATTCAAGGCTCTCAAATTATATAGAGTTTCGTATAGAATGAATAAGTAAATAAATAAAAAATAGCTTTATTATATTATTAAAGAAACTAGTGTCCAGAGGCTATCTTCGGTGGGGAAAGGATTTTTGTATCTATTTTAGCAAGATATCTGGAGAAACTGAAATGTTTTTTTAATGCTATAATTCTTGGGCCGATCGTTCCGATAGCAGCTTTATTAAAAAAAATAAGCCCCCATACCAAGTTTAATTTACCTAGCTCGAAAACTGGGAGACTAATTTGCATAGACAGACGTATATGACTATATTCGACTGATCAAGAATATATATATATATTTTAGGATCAAAGATACCTTTGATATCTTAAAAATCAATTCTGCTATTAACTGAATAGAAATATTCTACTTGAAATACTCGTATTATTAAAGTTGAATTAAAAATGGAGTTCCTTAAATTACATTTATTGGATTCCATTCCAATCGAATAATATTTTGAGTATCGCTAACAAATGAACTGCTGTAAATGCGGCAAAATCTGATTTCAAAGGGAAATGTGAAAACAAACAATTAACCGTCCATTAAACCAAGCAGCCAAAAAGCAGTTATTCCCCTCATTCATTCATTCAGTCATTCGCTCACTCACTCACTCACTCCCTCTCCTATACTCAGTTAGCTATCAAAGTCAGTTAGTCAATGCCACAGGCCAAATTACAGGGAAAGCCTCATCATGCTGTGATCCCGTTCCCCGCTCTCTTTCTTTCCTTCTAGGGGGCTGCAATGCGAGTAATCACAGCTCATATAATCATAATTATGAGCGTGCTGCCACGCCCCCCATTTGGTTTAGGGCCAAAGCATACATTCTTAGAGATGGCAGCGTGAGTGATTATTCTCGTCCAATTTTAATTGTTTATTCTCGTAAAATCACTGCAAAGCCCGATGTTCTCTTTCTTCTTGGTATTTGTCTCTCTAAATTCTCTACTCTTTCCTCCATTTTTCCCGTGTTAATTTTGTGTTTATAGCCATTATTTTGATAAGAATTTTTTCAATTTCATACGAAGTGAACATGCGGCTAAGAGACCTTTACTCACTATAGATGATTATATAGAGCTCACGACTGTTTTCGATCCTTTCCCGTCACGCCTAGTCCCATTCACGTCAGGCTTCCATCTCTAATATATACATATTTATCCAAGAGCCCTTAGTTCTGGTTCTCTCCTCGTCGCCATCGCCATCGTCATCGTCAACGTTCTTTTGCCCGCATCCGTGGCGTGCAACGTGGCGTATGAGCAATTTGCTTCAAACTCAAAGTGAAAAAGCGAACGCATTTTCAAATGCCAAGCGGAGCATATGCTCCATAGCCACGGCCACGCCTCCTGAACCGAACCGTACCGTACCCACCTGCTCCCCCCCTCCCCGCTATCACACTTCCCGGTACAAAATTGTGTTAGTTCAGTGCCTCATTATGAAATTATGCAGAGATATTTTTTTATGTTTCAGCTACGCAAAGTATGCAAAAAATAGATTTTTCTACTCTACTTTGGTCTCTTATATAGAGGTAAAAATATTCATGTAATTTACACAAAATGAAGAAAAATATGAAAGAAAAAAACAACAATTTTTTTCTTTTTTTCGTTTCTTTTCTTTCTTTCTTTGCTATCTTTTGTTTATTTTGCAGTAATTTTTTCTTTGCTTGAAATGTATAAATAATTTGGGTCTTTTATTAAAATTTTTTTGGGCATATTAGAGAGTTAATTAAGTTGCTAAGGTTGGCAGTTTAATAAACAGATTAAAGTCAAATTTATTTATTAATTATTCTTAAATATTTCATTAATTAATCGGGGTTTTCCGAAATCTTTTAATCCAGTGATTAGCCAAGATCTTCTTACTTTTTCTTTTCTTAGATTCAGATATTTCCTGTTAACAAATTTAGATATTTATCTTTTATCTACCACATAAAATAACTGAAATCACTTCCTTATTTGTGGAGATTCAAAAGAGATAATCTCTGCTTTTTCCACCTGCCACGAAATCAGTCAAAATTTAAATAGAAAAGTAGAGCCTACTTCCACTAAAATGAACGGCCTACATTTTTGGTAGCTGGCACTCCGCCGACTTCCCCCGCTTTGCGTATTTAACCCAATTCGTAAAATACGAAAATATCTTTGGCGAAAAAGTTCAATAAATGCTCCCGTTTTCCATTTGGTTCACAGAACCAAAAATTACGCGCCCATCAACCCAATTGCCAGCAGCAGCAGCAGTTCGCTCAGCTGTCAGAAGGGTTTTCGGGGCGGGAAAGTTTGGAAGCTTTTCATTTCATGAGAGACGCGAATCCCTTCAGTCGACCAAGCCCAACCAATCCAACTTCCACCTTCTTCTGCTGTCCTCCTCCCCTCTCTCTCTTCGCCATATTCTAGAAACTAGAAACGAGGAACGATTTCCTGGCATCACGAGCGCACAGTAAAACCGGAAAATTTTCTACTTCCTGACTGGCGAGTGACGACTGACTGTATAAAATGCACTCAAAAAAAAAAAAAAAAAAACCTACTAAAGAATAATTTGTTTGACAAATGGTGGACTAGAAGATACCCTAATATTTGACATTAATATCTAACTCTTAGGCTGAGTTAATCGGGTGGAAAGTAAACCTTTCCCCAGGTCTTTAGAATTGTGGACCCTATTTTATAACCTTGGGGGAAATACTTTCCAGAAAATGGTAAACATTTTTGAGCTCGATAGTTTTTAAGACAAAAAGAATTAATTAATTTACACCAATTTCCCTTAATTTAATCATTTATTATAATATAAATCTAAATTCTAATTCTGTCTAAATTCATAGTAAATATTAATTTGTATACCCTTTAGACCTGTATAAAACCTTCTAATAAAACTAATGCAAATTACAGGGTATTTAAAAACAGTAAAAGAAAAAGCAAAGCGAAATGAAATGAAACAGCGAGTGTCAGGTCTGAGAAGGGTGAAGAAAGGGGTTAGAAGAAAAAAAACCTCGTGAAATGCGACGAGTTTTTGGGCCTATAAGAGAATCGGGCAAATAACCAACAGGCATATCTCTATACCCTTTCCTCAGCCGTCTCTCTCTCTTTCCCTCTGTCGCTATGTGTAGTTTTTGGCCAAGTTAAATTTTTGGTTCTGCTGCCTGCCCAACCCACTGCATACCCCTAAATACCCTATTTCCACTCAACGCGCATAAAACTCTTGAAAATGCTTTTGGTCGTAAATTTTGAAGCAACTGGCGAATGGATAGAATAGAATAGCAGCCACAGGGGAGCGCAACGGGGGGAGGAGAGGAGGGAACGGGACTTGGGCAACACTCTGCTGCTGTTGCTGTTGTTGCTGTTGCATTAAGTGCTATAGGGTATAGAAGGGAGAAGGGAAGGGGCGGGGCAAAGAGGAGACCTCTAGCTGCTGGCGCACAGGACATTGCCGCAACAATTGTTGGCTTGCCACCGTCGACGTCGACGTCGACGTCAGCGTAAGCGTCGTCGCAGCTGCATGCAAATTTATTTTCAAATGCGGCGAGGGAGCAACAACAACAACAACAACAAAAAGTACAAAGAGAAGCAGAGAAGGGAGACAGCAAAATAAAAAAAAAAATAAAAATTATAACAAAGAACGATATTCTTCTACGAAGCTTTGAATACCCTCTTAGATAGTTTCTATATCATGGAAAATAGTTCAGTTTTAATTAAATATAGACAATTGTGTAAAGTATGGAAAGTCGTATAATTATAATTATAATACGGTATTCAGTATAGCTCTTTTCTCCGATCTATCAAATTTTTCTCTTGATTGCCATAAGAAAAAACTGGTCAAAAAAGTATTCTTTCTGGTCCTAAAACTGATCCATCGTTTAATATAGCTACTACTTTCTAAGAAAAAATCATCGCTAATTCATATATCATATAATGATCCCATTTCAAACCATGTTCATTAAGATATCTATAAAAAAAATAACTTATAGATCAAATTTAGATCTGTTTCTAGAGTAGCTCTATGATATAGTAGACCGATTTTCATTTATAGTCTTAAAAACACATGCAAAGACTTGCATCAGTAACATTGAGATATTTTTAGAAATTGAAAAGTCTTCCCCCCGACCTTTCCTAGAGCTGTTTTATGAAATAGTTCTCCAATCCGTCCTGCAGAGAAATAAAGAATCCCAGTCATTTTAGCTCGATAACTGAGAAAGAAGTTCGCTTAGAAGGTAGATGGATGGACGAATGAACAAACAAATTTTCTTAATACGGAATACATATAGCGTATCGGGTCTAATATGCGTCCTTCTGTGCTTAGCACATATCGGTATAAAATTGCAATACCCTCCAAAAGGGTATAAAAAGAGAGTCTGTTTGCACACATGGCGACTTCGTCGCCCTCCACTAACCCTTCAAGCCGCTCCGGCAATAAAACAAATTTTGCGGAAAAATATTCTCTACGTTTGGGTGTATCCATATATATATATATATATATATATATATAGAAGTATATATTGTATATAGAAATTTGCCCCTTAGCACAAACAGTGTGCTGAAAATAAAGAAATCACAGTCTAAAAGTGGACCCAGGACATGAGGACACATGCAGCTAAAAAGGATTAATGATGCAAAAACCAGTCCAAATTCTTGCTCTTTCTTCCCAACTCTCTCCCTCTCTCTTTCGCTCGCTATTTGTGTTTGTCTTGTTATATAAATTGTTTTGCATGTTTTGGTATCGTTCTCTCTTTCTCTCTGTATTTCGCTTTTCTTTACTCTCTTTCTCACTGCGTCGCTTCGGGTTATAAATTCAACATCGAAAAGCTGATAAGATTATATATAGCTAAAATATGAGTTTGTTACCCCCTTTGAACCACTCCACCCTCAGGTTCAGCTATTACTCCTCCGTCTGCACTCTTCATTCACATTTGTTGAACTCTTTTTTTTTTTTTTATTGTTTTTGCTTGATGCCCTTTGTATGTGAAAATATGTGCAAATGTGTGTGTATTTCTTTATTTATATGATTGCGGTCACGTAGCTCCTATGAATTGCAACAATAACAATAACTAGCGGCATTTACTAGGGGAAAAAAAGATATTAAAATTGTGTGTATCCAGTAAATATAGGCAAAAAGTGTACTACGTTCTCTGCGACCATATTAAGTATACGCACATATATATTGTTGAGGATCGACATCAGAGGCAATGGATCTTCCTCTGTATTCTCCTTCGTCTCGGACTCTATAGAATCTAGAAATTGGAAGCCTAATACTATAAATCTATGCTATAAATTAGAAAACGATCAGAATATATTATGACTAGGCTAAGTAAGAAAAGGTGTACTCACAGGGAGTCAGTGCGAATACGTAATAATTTGGAAGAGTATAACCCAGAGAAGGGTAGTTGAGGTTCTAGTACAATATCTAAAAATAACTGAATAAAAATAGGGCCTTCTTTTTTAAAGTATACTGAAAACTTGTTCATAATAATAAAATATCATCCTTATTAAAATATCATCCTTATGCCAAGATTATTGTTAACTTAAAAACAACACAAAAAAAAATTACTGAATATTAGTGAAAATTGTTGCGCTTATTTGACCGTTAAACTCGCCTTTCACTCTCTCTTTCCCGCCCCACCGCAACGCCCACCGCAATTTTTTGAATCTGAGCTGACTCAGACAACATTTTTGTGTGACCCAAAGTTATTTAAATATTTTGCTTTTGTTACCTGTCATAAATTGAAGGCAATTAACAGGCAAATAAAATTGCACAAATGTTTCTATAGTATGTAAAAATACATATATATAAATATATTTATATATGTGTGTGTGTGTGTGTGTGTGTAGAGTATGTCAACGAACCGTACGAAATATGCTGTTAATTATTTCCGTGAAATTTTGTGCAGGTGACAAATGAAACTGCAAAAGAAACGCGACGCATGAAAAATCGCACAGGGTAAAAATTCAGCGACAAAAAAAATAAAATTGTAACAAATTAAAATTGTGCTGGACTTAGACTGCACCCTGTACATATACAGGGTGTATAGTATTTATAGCTGCAGAAACTAAGAAAAAAAATATTTGGGAAGAATGATTCTGAGGCGAATGCTACAAAAATTGATCTATTTTCTGATATGGAAAAATATGTTGTACTAAGAAGTTCTAAGCGATATTTCAGAATATATCGATAGTTTTAATGCCCTTGGCTTTGATATCGAATTGTTATGCCCATTTGAAATGAGCGCAGGGTACAAAATAATTACCACAAAAATAGTAAACAAAAAAGCAGTCCGCAAAAAAAGGGGGAACGAACGAGCGAACGAGACTCTTAACTTGCGGCTTGTGCCGCAAAGAAAACAGAAAAGTAAAATTTATTTAATTTTATTTATTTGTTTTCACTGACAATTTACGGCACACGATGCCGCCGTCGCATCAAATTGCAAGTAAAGAGAGAAAAAGAGAAAAGAAAATAAAGAGAGTGTGTGGAAGAGCGGGGGAAGAGCAGGGGAGCGCGTGCAATAATGTTTACACTTGACGTATCGACGGCAATGACGTCGACTCGTTGTTGTTGTCGTTGTTGTTATCGTTGTTGTTATTGTTGCTGCTGCTGCTGCCTGTAACGGCATTGTGTGACTTTTTTTCGAGGTCGAATTTGTTTCGAAACGAAGTCAGCCGCAGCAGCAGCGCATCGTTTAAGTGCGTAAATGTTTGGACGGACGGACAGTGAGCGCCATTCACAGAAGGAGCACAAAAGAAATGTGACAATTGCGCGGAGCAGTGGGGGAGAGAATGAGAGAGAATGTGTCTGTGTGTATGAATGCTTGCGTGCGTGTGTGTGTGCTTGTTTGTGTTCATTTGCTTGCCGCATGCCCGTTGCAATGCGCTTAAAATGCATTATAAATGCTACTTATACCCTGTAAATAATTGTTTACAGAAGTGCATAATTGAATTCTTAAAATTAATTAATTTTAATTCTTTAAAAAATAAATATGCATGTTAAGTAATGCAGGTTTAATTGCCGCTACAGGGTATCTACAAGTTGTGTAGTCAAGCTGTTCGCATTTCATTTCATTTCCTAGAATTTTTTGTAGGTTATGCTCGAAGTGGATGATATTTAGGGCAATTGCGGATGTGTTTACAATTTTATGATAGATTTTTTTCAAGCAAATAAAACTGAATGATTACTTTGTGTGATAAATAAAGTTCACGAAGAAATTAAATTATTGGGGTATAATTTCGAATGAAATGCTCCTCAGGGACTCATTATTATTGATGCTTATAATACCTCTAAGGATTGGAAATTAATCCATTTATAAATTCGAGAGAATAAAACACTTTTTAGAGAATTGCCCACAAAATTTTATAGAAATAAATATTGAAAATGTAGAAAAAATGTTTATTTGATCTAGAAAAGGACGTCTCTTAAAGTCACCCTTTTTTTTAAGGAAAAAAAAGTGGATTGTGGGTGTTTTGTTAAAGGCCAATTTGTAGGCTTTTTAATGCTGAATCTACGTGGCATAAAAAGATTCACTTGTAAAATTGCATACAGCTGGAAGAGGAGCTCTTATGGGCCACCATTGAGTCACACAGCAGTTCCTTCTCTTTTCCTCCTCTACCTCTTTTCGCTGCGCCCCCACCCCCCCATCCGCGCTCCCCTCCCTGGCAGTGTGTCACCAACTCGCCCTGTCAACGGCGTTTGCCTTTTATTTGTTGTTGTTATTTCAGTCTTTTGGTGGGTTAGGCCTATTCACAGTGAGTCAGTCAGTCGGTCGTCTGTGATGTTGGTTATATGGTTCTGGCACTCCATTACCATAAAAAAGCAGAGAAAAAAAAAAAACCAGAGGCAGCGAAACTTATTTAGGTTGTTAGATGAACGACCGCTACACGTCAGACAAACTAACTTCTTTCCCTGCTCTCCTGCTCTCCTCCTCTCCTCTCTTCTGGCGGCTGTTCCACGCAGCGAAAAGCGAAAGATGCGCACAAAAACAACAACAACAAAATATTAAGAAAAAAAAAGTACTCATCTACAACATAATCAACGGGAGTAGCGGCAACAACAACAACAAATAACAAGTTTGTCGCATAACAATCACTCACACTCACTCACACACACGCACATTCACTTTGGTCGGCCCGTCAAAAACTTTCGCACAGTGTTGCAAACGTAGTTTTTTTTTTATAACTAAAAAAAGAATCCTTTTAAAATCGAAAGAAGTTGAAATTTTAATACAATAATTAAGACTTTAAATTTGGTTATTTTAAAATATTATTTAAAGTAGCTTAAATATTGGACAGTTTTTTTAACAATTACACAAATATTGAGCCATATATCGCTACTTTTTCTAGGCATATTTTTATAATGGAATAAGTTAATACAAAAAAGTTCCGAACCAAGATTAACAGAATAAAAAGTTTGAAAACAAATATTCGTTATAATATAATACAAATATTATTTAATATAAATTATTAAATATTAGCTGCTCTTCCTAATCATAGTGGACATTTTATTTAGTTTTTTTTTTACATTAATTTTTATTTAAATATAAGTCATCGCTAATAAATGTTTTTTATATACTTTTCGAAAGATTTCAAGTGCTGCTCTTCTTGATCAAATATGGATTATAGTATAAATTTTATTTATTTTTTTTTTATATTTATTTTTGTTAACTTTTATTATTTCTTACATTTCATTTCATACATTTTTGTATTCTTTTTTTAAATTATTTATTAAATCTATCTTATATGAGAAACTTTTTTGTTGCCTTTTAATAGCTGACACCACTGTGTTAGTTCGCCTCTCCCTCTGTCTCTCTCTCTTTCTCTCTTCCTCTCGCTCGCTTGCTCTGCGCCTAAGCTTTTGCCTTGGCTTCTGCGTCAGCTGTAAAACCGCAACACTCTGTGGCCGCCGCCGCCGCGCGGTATTTGGCGCTTTGTGTGTCACACGCTGCTGATGTTGTTGTTGTTGTTTTGCTTTTGCTCTTTTTCTTTTTTCTCCCCCTTTTTTTTTGTTGGTGTGTTTGTCGCGCCCCCCTTCCACCTATTATGCGTTTTTCATATCACATTCTAACGAATGGGAATGCGAATGGGAATGCAGAAACCGCTGCCGTTGCATGATAAGCGCAACGGAAATGCAAACCACAACAAAAACAACAACAACAACAACAACAGCAGCAACAGAAACACTTGCAAACAGCCAAAACAAAGCATTAAAATGCAATAAAAAAAAAGAGTGGAATGCTGTAAAAACTAAAATGAGAGAAAAAGTGAAATGAATACGGAAGGAAAAAGTTTGATTTCAATGAGTGAGAGACAACAAACCGGACACTGAGGTAAACCAGAGACAGAGACAGAGAGAGAGAGAGGGGGAGAGGGAGGGCAATAAAAGGAGAGAAGCGAAAGCATTTTGCAACAATTGGAGGGATAATCGAAGCTAAAGTGTTTTTTATAGGTTTTAAATGTTTACAAGGATTATAGAATATTTTAAATGATTAACTTTAATTGTAGCTATATTTATATATTTTTAACTCTATATGATTTAGTAGCCAGATTATAAATATTTTTAATATGCAGCTGGAAAAAAACTCTAAAAATCTTTAATTGTAATTTTCATCATAACATCTTGGGAAACTTAAGAGATAAAAGACAAAGTTATAGTTAAACAAGTTTCGGAAAGATGATTCCTTTCTACTCATAAATTCTAGCTATAAATCCTTCGGAATATATCAATTATTTTCACGAATTCATTAGGAGTTCTCTAGAATTTATGCCAACAAAAATCAAATTTCAAATGTTGCTAGCCTGGCCTAAAAGGCACTTTCAAACCAATAGGTTTTTACTTAATTTTATTAATTGAACTCTCTATAAATAAATAATTCAATAAAATTGAATTTATTTCTTTCTCCTTAAAAAAAAAAAATCTTTTAATCTTTATTGATATCTTGTTTTAGCCATTTAAATGGTGATATTCCGACTGAATTTAAGCCATTTTAACTGATGCCTGTCTGTTTTTTTTCTCCTAAACTAACAGCAGTTTAAATGATGCTATTCAATTGAAATGGAATTGAAATCGAAAATCCGAAAAATGTATTCAATGCCTCAACAAATAGAAAAAGAAATCCAAAAAGCAGCCAGCAGGCTGATATACATACATATGGGCAGTATTTGGCAATGGGGCGTGGCATAGCATTTTTAATAAATAACAAAACAATTTTGGGGGAATATTCCCCCAAGTTTCTAGTGCCCGTTGTGTGCGAAATAAGCCATAAAATAAAGAATAAAAGATAACAAAAATAAAAACCAACACGTGCCACGCAAAAATCAACAAATTGTCAGATAAATTGGTGAAAAAGAGGGAAGAGAGAGGGCCGAGAGAGAGGGAGAGTGAGGAAGAGGAGACTAAACAAACATAGTCGAGTCAGGCTATCATCAATAAAACCTAAATTACAAATACATATAGCCCAAATATAAATATCGAAAACTTTTATTCAGAGGCTAAAATGCAAACACGTCAATTTATGTTGTATTCCAGCAAGGATAATAATAAAAAACACATGCAATTTGTCCTGCGGACATACCTGAAATTTCATACACATTCCGCCCATATTCCCGTACCCCCCTCAACCGGATTCTATTACACCGAAAATAAAAGAGGAAGAGCAGTTGGAAAAAATGGAAAATAAAAAAATATGAAGCTGAATTTCAGTGTGCGCGAGTGAAAAACTTTTATTGTTTTTCATGACACGCAAATAAGGACAAAACGTTGCCTGCATTTGTTGTACATATACCCTTTATTTTTGAAAGAATGGGTTGTTATGTACGTCTGAACTATGCCAAAAAAATGTAAGGTTCCGGAAGGCTTCAGCTCTAACATTACCTCAATGTTATGTCGTGCATCCATTGTTTTTATCGAATTTATCGATAGTTTTATCGCTTCCATCGATAGTTGTGTTGATTGTTGGTTGCTAGCAATTGCACAAAACCGAACTTATATTATGACAGGTTTCAATATTCACGTTTGTATCAGTGTTTCAAGTGACACCAACGATAGTTTTATCGATTTTATCGATAGTATTTTGTGTCGTACATGTAAGACGCTCTCACTAAGTATCTTACACCCATTCAACTTTTAGATTTCTTACTCTTTCTTTGTTGTCCTCATATCTGCCTCTTTTCAGAGGGCCAAGAGTCGTCGTAGTCGTCGTAGTCGTCATCAACCATCTGTCCCAGACACCTGTGCCGCATGTGTCGTTCAACAGAAAGAAAATTTTATTTTGACTGAATGTCAATGCAGGAAACGCGACAGGTTTTTACCTTCGTTTCGTGTGGGTTTTGTCTATTTTGTTGGCTTTTTCTCATTGTTGTTGTTGGTGTTGTTGTTGTGTTGTTGTTTGGTTCTTGGTTGTTGTTCTTGTCATGACTAGCATGATGATATGATATGATGACTATGAATTTTATTTATTTTTATTTGCTGCATTCAAAATAAAGTTTTTTGTGCCGTTTTTCTTTTTGCTTTGTGATTTTTTCTCACATTGCAAATTGGCGCTTTTATTTTAGATTTAAGTGAAGGTTTTCTGTGTGAAAAAAGTGCTGCATTTAAGTGGATTCAATTTAAGGCTAAAAGGAGTAAAAATTGGAAGGATCAACTTTAACTTTGATCTATTTAAACTGTAGTTTATCGTCTAAAATTATAAACAATTTGAATCCCATTCATTTCGGTTCATTAAGGATTAGCTTAAAGTCCAAACTGAATCGCTTCCCTTGAAGGAAGAGACTATATTTCGATCTAGATTGAATACTTATATACTTTTTATTCATATGGGGCTTAAGTTGATAAAATTCACTGTGTCCTCTAATCCAACACTTTATATTTGTTGAGTAGTTTTTTAATGCCCTTAAATATTTAGCAAAGATTAAAAAAACGGAAGCCTAGAAACTTTATCATCAAAATTGTGCAATTCTGTGTGTGTGTTTTATAGGAAAGTTTCTTTTTCTATTTGGAAGCCAACAAAACTGTCTGCACTTTTTACTCGGCACAATTCATTAAACGCAGCCAAGCTACACCACCCCCTCCCCCCCCAACAATTCTCAACCTGCCTCCTTGTGCCACCCTACAGTTTTACAGTTGGTAAATCCCCCCGTTTACCCCCAACTGTCATCAGGGTCTGCATAAATTATCCACCCTGTCATCGGTTGTCTCTGTTCCTCTCCTCATCGCTGTCCACTCTTTCCCAACCATTTGCCACTTTATAAAGCTGCGTTGCTTCATTTGTTGCGCCTTCTGTCTGTGCCTCCCCTGCCCCGCCCCCATCAACTTTCCCCAAATCCCCAATCCGAAACACAAAGTGAACATCAGCTGCCCTCCAGCCTCCAGCAGCATCCGTTGTCGTTTGTGTCTAGAAAAAAATAAAGGAAGAAAATTTTCAAAAATTTATTAAAAGTAATTTGCATTGCAAATTAATTTTTTGTGTTTTTTCTCTCTCTCTTCACTTATTTTTTTTTGTCTGTTTCCTTCTGTCAAAATTACTATTTTATTTAAGTGTGGAAGAGCGAGAGAAATTCTCGTATTGAGTGTGCAGGGGCGTTGGCGAGGGGGGGAGGAAATTGAGCTCTGTCTCAGCATGCAACAAAGTAAACAAAGTTTACAAGTTTCTAGTTTATTTTTTGTACCTTTGGGGAGTTTGCAGCAAAAACGATTTCTAGATATCGTTTATATCTAGCTGGTAGGAAAGTAGTTGCATAAAAGGTTCAAAGGCTATTCAATACTATAAAGTCTTTTATATGCCAATAAAGAGTATGAAAATGGTATCAGAAATATATATATATATATATAAAGCATTGTATTGTGTGCTTTATTCTGCGAGTTTATTGCTTTATATTCAATTCCACTTTGTGCCGTTTTCGTAAACGTTTCACTGGCAGCGCTTACAAAGAGCTTTGCTTGGGTTGCATTCTTTTAGGTCCTGGAGATTAGAGTAACTTCCACTATTTTATTACTTATTTCTATGATTTATTTTCACTTTTTTATACTCTTTGTGCCTCTCTTTTTTAACGTTTTACTGGCTTATTTGATTGATTTTGACGACATATTTAAATGTATTCATAATCTGTATATTTTTTTTTAATGTTTTTTACAACTTGCAATTATTAAATAGAATTTAAATAATATTTTCTTTAATTACTTTCAAGTAAACTCTGAACTGTGTATTAGCTCATCTAATTACTCAATAAAAAGGTATGAAAATTATATAGTTTTTGAAAATCTTCTAGTTGGCTTGGTTTTTTAATGAGTTACTCCCCGGGGAGACACCCATTAAACAACGTAAGGAAAATTGTTATAAGTTAATAGATGAGAGAAATATAATAAGTATACGTATTATTGTAGTTATACCTAATAACAATTTGCTTTTATGATTATTTCTAATGACATCGCGTGCCGTCTAGAAAACCCCTTCAACTTACACCCCTTTTCTGCCCCCCGTTTCTCCTCTGCTCTCGCTTCTCTACGCTTTACATTTTTCTTGTTAATAACTTTTGTTGTTCTTTGGAAATATGGCTATATATTTGTTCTCTCACTCTCTCAAATCCAATTGTATTTTTATACCCTAACAGAGGGTATTATAATCGTCCGTCTGTCTCTTGCTATGCAAACTTGTATCTCTCTTTTAGGCCGGATTGGATGAACAGGACGAAGAAAGGAGCAAAACAAATAAATCAAAATAAATAAAATTAATCAAAGATTTTTAAGCGCAAGGGTATCTCGTCTTCGGTGCGCCTAAGATGGACTTTCTTAGCTAGTTTTTTTTTCTTTATCGTTTTCTTTTATACACAAATAATTGCATTTACTCAACGTAGTTTATTTTGTTTGTTTTCATTTGTTGTTTTTTTTTTTGTATTTGTTTTTATTGCTATTTATTTTTTTGCACGTTTATTTGTTGCCGTTCTTCTTCTTGTTAATGGCCTTTGAATTTGTTGTTTTCTTTTTGTTTGTGTTTAGTTTTTCTTTCTTGTTTTAGCCATTTTCATTAACGCTGAATGCTGCTGCTGCTGCCGCTGCAACGCGTGTTTGACTTTGACCAATTGTTGTTGCCATTGTTATTAGCTGTTGGCCTGGCTTTTAGCCATAATTCATTTATCATTTCATTTGCTGCACTCACTTCAGTTTTTTTTTATTAACAACTTTTTTATTACAATACAATATTTTACGCGTCAAAATGGAAATGAAAAATGAGAAGAAAAGAAATAGTTTTCCTCAATTTTAAATACACTATCTCAAATAAGTAGAAAATTTTGAATTAAACAAAAGTTTGCAATAAATGTAAATAAATTATTTAGCTAGCATTATATAAGTCCTAAGGCAGGGTATCCCTGTGGAAAGGGTATCAGAAAGTGAGTGCGAATTGCTGAAAATGTAATTACGCTCGCGTTTTCTGCTGTTATAAAAATAGCCATAAAATAAATAACAATTTCATTGGAATCATAAAAAATAATGCATTAAATTTATCGCTGTGATAAATTGTCGTCTATAATTAAAGCACATTGAAAGCAAATTTTATTTATTTTATTTATTAAAAAAGAAAAAAAAAATAGCAATTAAATACTTTTCTATTTTGTTTACATTTGTTGTTTTAATATAGTTTATTTGTTTGTTAATTAAAATTAAATTCAGTCTGTTGTTTGTCCACATTTAATTGGTATTCATTAATTAACTAGGAATTAGTCCTGAAAGGAATCAAATTGTTTATACCGTAGCGAAGAGTATTATAATTATGTGAAGGTGGCCCCAAAGAGTATGTAAAAACGATTGAAGTTTTTGGATTGCCTTACAGCAGATATAAATAATTAATCAGATACATATGTATATATATATATATATATATATATTATTTGCGCCTTGTATGCAAAGAGTTGTCGTTTTGAATTAATTATTCATTAGTTTCAAGTGCATTGCTCAACATTGCTGTGAGCACAGTGTGCGCACACAGACAGAGTCGAACCTTCTCACACCTGTCCTGGCTGTTAACCCCATGAAAATGGCCCATCACAGACGTTGCACAGTGATGTGTTGTGCTAAAACAATGGACTTTAAATTAATTAATTTATTTAAATTTCTGCTGCATAATTTAGATAAGTTAAAAGCTTTTTTTGATAATTTATTATATTTTTTAAAATTTACTTAAATTTTCTCAGTTTCTTAGCATTCGAACCACTGTGCGTCGCCCAGTTATGCATTACTCACACATGTCCGTCTCATTTCGAGTGCGCGCTAATAAATTAATTTATATTAAGTGCATTAACAACAACAACAACAATAAATTTAGCTGCGGCTCTGCTGCTAATTAAAATGCAGTCAAGCGTACAGCGGCGTCCGCAGCGACGTCGACGTCGACATCAGCAAATAGAACAAATAGCAAATGCATAGCAAATTGATAAAACACAGGCAGAAACACACCCACACAAACAGGCAAACAAATAAACAAACTTTTAACCAAAGACAGAAGAGAAAACAAAAAAAACAAGAAAAGAAACAATAAAAATGACCATAAAAAATTATATATTTTTCTGTGCAAATAAAATAGAATAATAAAACGAGCTGCCCCGCCTCCTGCCCCCTGTTTCACCCCCTCTTCATTCGTAATTAATTAGTGTTGCTGTGCTCTTTGTTGCTGGTTTGCCGGCTTTTCATGCTCTTTCGTCGAATTATGCAAATCAACAATTAACTGAGAGCGCGACGCGTTCTCTGTCCTTGAAAATGTAGTGTGAGCTGCGCGCGCGGCTCTCACTCTCTCGCTCTCGCGCGCTCTGCTAATTGCTGCAGGTGAAGTGCTCTCTTTCACTCAGCTGGCTCTATGCGCGGTGCGCTTTTGACTTTTGATTGGTTGGCGTGCTTCGCTCTCTCTTTCGCTCTGTCCGCCCAGCAACAACAAAATGTTAATTCAAGTTTGGGCCTCTGCTCGCTTCTGCTGCTTCTTCTTGTTTGTTTAGCATTTGTCGAGGAAAAATGCGATTTATATGTATTATTTATTTTTTTCTATTATTAGGAGCTAAAAAGGGGGGCTCGCAGTCGGATTTTTGATTGCGTCTTCTATCATATTGATTGAGTGTTAAGTTGTTTGTAGAGCGTTTGAGAAGGTGCTTGAGGCCCCAAGTAAATTTCTTGATAAGTATTTGCACTTTGGTTTGTCTCTTTCTATTAATAACTCAATGGCAGTCCGACTTTCAATCATTAAAGCCATAAAAAAAATACTATTTAATTTAGTATTCTATATAATATAAAGTACTAATTGCTATAATAAGTAAATATAAAATATATAAAAAATAAAATTATAAAATATAGAAATAAGAAGTTCTATAAAATGGAAGGAACAATACTTTCAAATATTTTGAAATTCGAAATATTATAAAATGAACAATATATATAAAAAGTTATAACACCCTCGCAATGGTGGTCACAAGTAAAAAAAAAACTTCCCATGAGATACTAAAATGTTTTATGTAAAATAAAATACCAAAAATTCGAATATATTTTGAAATAAAAACTACAAAATACTATAATAGAATACTTCTAAATATGAAAAATATTTACTAGAGATTAGTCTCAGTTCTTACTAAATTTGGTATATACTATTTTTATTATATCTGTTCTCTAAATCTGTTCATACTTTAATCTTAGGTTTCCAGGTGGATTTATGTATAGGTTCAGTTAATTATCAAAATCATTTATCTAAATAAATACATATGGGTTATATTGAAAATAGTTTCGGTTTGTTTTTAGTTCGATTATAAAAAAATATATAAATATTAATATATATTATAGTATCGGTTTCTTTCCATCCCAAACTTAGATTATAAAGAAATAATCAAAGTTGAACTCGAAACTCCTCTGTATTATTTTGAAATAGTCAAAAACTAGGAATTTTCACTTATTTTAGTGGAATTCTTTTTAAGTCCAAACCGGAACAGTCCTGGTCCTAATTATATATAAACTAAAACGATTTAATAGCCTACTTCCTTCTAGCTCCTTCCATGCTATACAATAGTTCATGGCAGTTTGATTTATAGGCTATCTTCATGTCTTCCTCTTCTTGCTGTCCGTTATGCTTATTTTTTATGAAATATGACAAGAAAAAAAAAAAAAGAACCGTTCGTAATCCTTTTGATTTTTGATCCGTTACGACAGTTGCATTGATTTTGCTTTTACAGCTTTATTTATAATCCCCGCCTCGTGTATTGCTTTTAATGAAGTAATTAACCCGAAACCGTGCATCAAAAATGGGCGGCAATTACTTAACCATGGAATTCAGGACTCGGTAGTCCTTTTTCGCTCAACGCTAATGGGCAAAAACAGCGAAAAAACAAAACAGACAGAGAGAGAGAGAGAGAGAAAAATGAAAAAGAAAATGTGGCATAAAACTGGCGAACATTACGCGGCTCGACTGCTGCGTGTTGGGCCTTTTGTGGTTAACGGGGGGCGTGGCGCCAATTGTGGGCGTTGTAATGAGTGAGTACATGTGTGGGTGTGTGTGTTGTGGTGTATGTGTACGGTTTTTAGCCTTAAGCGCCGGACATGGCCACGCATTTTTGCGTGTGTCGCTCTGATACCCTTCCAGAGGGGCCATTGAAGCAGGTAACACCGGACCTATAAAGTCTAAAATATTCTTCACTAGACAAAGAAATTATAAGATCAGACTTCTATATCTTATAGGTAATTCCGTTTAAACAAAATAATGTCAAAATCTGAACATTATATAGAATCTATATAGGTTATATTTGAACAAAGAGTGCTCGACTCTTCGGCAGGCACGCAGATATACTTTGTTTCTGGTTCAGGGACATTTTGGTTTCGGCAGCTGCCACCCGTGGCATGTGGCATGTGCCCAGTGATGAGTTTAGAGGGAAAGAGGGAGGAGAAGTGATTGACCAGCGTGTGTTTTCCTACGTGTTGCACGAAATGCCGTCGCAATTCGCTTGTCCCGTTGTCGCTCGTCGCTTTAATTGCCGCACGCAGAACAGTTTTTAGAAGCGATTCCCTTACACATTTTCTATAGTTTTTCTGTAGCTTCCTTTTGTGAACGGGGGGCGTTTTAATGGCTCCAACAAAACTACGCTAATTGGTTGGGTTAGTTAGAATGCAGCCAGAAAGAGACAGAGCACGAATCAGATGAGAACGAATTAAGCTGATGATAGAAGGATTTTGAAAGGGTTAATAGAATGAATAGGTCCTTCAAATGCATACGTAATTAGCTTGAATAAATTACAGATGTAAAATTAAAAATATTATTGAAGGGCTCCTACTTAAGTACTCGTTTTATTTGTACTAAACTTTTTCAAAGGATTCTACCTAAAAATAAAGAATATTCTTTCTATCCCGCCCAAAAAAGTATACTATAGATATATATAATATAATATATAATATATAATATAGATTCTTGGATGGGTCTTGATAACATATCCCTTCTTTATTACTTCTATAAATATTTATTAAAAAGTTCGTATACCCTACATTCTTGCTTCTTCCTGAAACGTTCCACTGGCTGCATTTTATTTATTAAACTGATGGTTTAGTTTGATATTCCCTTCAACCAATAATCTTAAATCTAATTTGTGTCTAGATATTTATAATAAATTATTAAAATTGGAACACTTTTATTCAATTTGGGACTCAATTAAGAATTTATTAACACGAATATCATAAATAATTTTTTTTTTTTTTTGGGTCATTCAACCCTTGTGGCTGGCTATAATGTATTACCCAAAAATAGCTGTAATAATTTTGTTTCTTTTCATTTTTGTTTTCTTTTTTTATTTGAAGAGAGCAATAAACTTTAATTATGTGTGTGAGTGTGTCTCTGTCGGTGTGTGTGTGTGTGTGTATGGGCGGCGCGTGTCCTGGAAATTTGACACGCAACGCATACTAATAAATGTCTAGACAAGATAATTCGACTAGAAGTTATCCTGTAATCTAGGAGTAAATTATGGTAAACAAATTTATGTGATATACTCGAAGTGTGATAATATTTTTTATCAGGCAGGGTAATAAACTTTGTAATAAATTTTGTTCAAAATTATGTTCGAAAATACAAAATTCCAGGGTATAAAAGCTGCTTAATACTTTTTATTGTATTAACTTTCACCCCATTTAATGGGTACAAAGTATACAACAAACAAAAAAAAAGTGTCAAAATATATAATTAAGAGAATGAGGAGTGAACGGCCTAAAAATGAAATTAATTAATACAGCGAAAAGCGAAGAAGAGAATGAAATATTCTCAGCTCATTTTGCTTCAGTTAAATTCGAGCATTTTGCCAATATTTGTTTGTTGTTTAGCAACAAATACGATTCACTTTTTAATCGTTTTGCGTTCGCTGTTAAGCGCCTCTCCCTCTCTCAGTGTCTGTTAATCAACAGAGGCGTCGACGTCGGCGTCGGCGTCGTCGTCTTCTGCTACGTAATCAACGCCTCAGTGCAAACTCTTGACAGACTCGCGTCAAACTCATTTGACAATCAATAGGTGGAACAACAACAACAACAACAGCAACAACAATCCACGCTGTGTGCATAACAGAGGCAGTTGTCGCCCCCGCCCCCCGCCCATCGCACGTCTTACTTTTTTTTTTTTTTTGCTTTGCTTCATTGCTACACACTTAACATTTACTTTGACTTGTTGTTGTGTGCGTTTTGTTTGCACACACTCTCCCTCTCTCGCTCTCGCTCTCGCTGAGTTCTTTTCTTTTAGTTGTTGTTGATTTTTATTGGCTTTGCGTCAGAGCCGTCTGCTCTTGCGCTCAGCCCCGCACTGCGCGCCTCTCTCACCTTGCGTTTTCTTTGAGTTCCACACTTTGTCATTTCGGTTTCGCTTTGCGCTCTCGTTCTACTTATTGGCTTACATATTAAATGTAAATTGCTGCCTGGTGCCTCCCTCCCCCCCCACACGCCTTCCTCCCCCGCGGCCTATTAACACCCAGCTGACTTAATTAATTTCTATATGTACGTACATATATTTATATATATATATTTTTATAGAATTTTTATTGTGATAAACATCTGCATTCGCCTTCGGTATTTTTATTTGTGTCAACTAATATTTGTATTTCTCTCTTTCTCTCTCTCTTTCTCTTTGCAGGTGAGTGTCATTGATTGAATTCTTGCGCCTAATCGAAATCTAGTCTAAATATTCTCTTGGGAATTACCTTTATTCCTCTGCTTGGTGAGTTTATTTTTGGGATTTACTTAAAAGAAAAGAAAGTACTTTTTTATGAGCTGGGAAGATGAGCTTCCTAATTATCTTAAGTATCTTAATTTAAACTATACAAAATGAAGGTAGATTTAAAAGTTAACTTAAAAAATAGGCAAAATTTGAAATATTTCAACCAAAAACAAACCAATTTTTTAAAAGACAGTAGAGTAAAAGCCAGTAAACTCATTGAAAAAAAAGCTCTTTTTTACACTTAACTCGTCAAAGGAAAATATGGAAACCCTATAGAATAAAAAGTGGTATTTTCTAGAGAATCTCCTAGCTGCAGCAACGCCCCTTATTTGCCTTTGATTTTTCTTGTACTTTTTTCAATATTACTTTTATTTTGCGTCCTTTGTGGAGATCCTTAAAAAACAAATCCAAAAAAAAAGGAAAAAAACCGATTAAAAATAAAGGCAGGCAAAAGCAATGAAAGAATAGTAAAACTGACATGTGGCAACAAAAGGCAACTGTATGGAATGGTGTAAGAGGCAAAAAGAGGGGTTAGAGGAAAGGGGCAGAAAAGAGTGCATTAAACTGCAGCCAGTCAAATGGCGGGAGGGGTGTCTGAGAGCAAAAGAGAATGGGGAAGCTGAGTGGGCGAGTGAGCGGACGGCAAAGTCGAGTAGCTTTTGGTTGGCACAAGAGAAGCTAGCGGCGGCGTCGAGGGCGGCGGCGTCGAGGGCGACAGCGGCAGCGCGACATCAGCTGCATCTACACGCCAAAAGCACAAACAAACACGTGCGCTCACACACACAAACACACACAAACAAGCTGACTCACTTATAGAGCTGAAAACAATAATAAATCTCAGCGGCAGCGCAAAAATCATAAAAAAAAAAAATAAAATAAAGTAACAAAAGGCAGTCAAAGCAAGAGGCCCATAAAAAAGCGCAAATAACTCAACGAAAAATAAATAAGAAGAATAAAACGAGCGCAAACCAGCAAAACAAAAAGAAAAAAAATAAAATAAAAATACAAGTAAAATAAAATAGTCGACAGCAGCGGCTGCTGCTGGCCGTCCGCTCTCCCTCCTCTCGCTGTGTCTCTCTCTCTCCCTGCTGCCGGCCGCCCACTCTTTGCACTCTGCTGCTCAATCGAAACGTATCGAAACGAATCGAAGAGCAGCCAAAGCAAACGTAAAGAGCAGCAGCAGATAACGAAACTGGCAAAAGATGAGGCAGTTAAGCAAAATGCGAGCCGGAATGTCGCTATTTTTTTTCTTTCTTTCTTTATTCGCTTTTGTTTTTGTTCTAGAGCAATGAAAAGTGCAGTCAGAGCGCGAAAGACAGAGACAGGGAGAGCTTCTTAGTGTGCGTGTGTGTGTGTGTGTGTGTGTGTGTATGTAAATGTTAATAAAATGCTGTAAAATAGACAGCGGCAGCAACAGCTTTATAATATAAAAATAAAAAGAAAAAACGTTTGTAGATCCAAAAGATTCTAGAAAAAATTCCTTTGGCGGAGCGCTGAGGTTTTGCAGGCTCGAACACGTTTACTTTTGATTCGAACCTTGGTTTAATTTTAGTTTTTTATTGTAAAATAAAACTGGTTCTCAATAATTTATACAAAAAAATAGAACGAAGCGCTTCCAAAATATTGAACGAACCTTCTTTATTTTCTTTGAAGCCTTTTTTTTGCAAGTGTAGAAATGTTTTGGCTTTGCTTTTATGCCGTTAGGAAATCCGCATAAAAACTGTGCGGCATATTCGCCTTTATGTGGATAGTGCAGGGGGCGTGGCAAAGTGCGAAAAAAAAGTACAAAACAAATAGGAAAATAAAGGGAGCACTTGCAGTGCAGGAGCAGCTCAAACGAAAGAGATGTATAAATAGAGGTGTATTTCTGTCTCTGTGTGTGTGTGTGTGTGTTTGTGTGTGTGAGTGTATATAGATATGAGCCAACTCATTTAGCACACACCAACAAAAACAACAACAACAAGTTTGGCATTACACTGCACTGCCAAAGTCCAGTGATTTCAAAGTTTCAGAGTTCTATAGGGTTATTCGGCGAAGCGGAGTCGGTGGAGCAGGGAGAGAGAATTGCAATTATGACCTGTTGTTTGCATTGCTAATGGTCGTACAGCTGGGCGTGGCAATTAAAATACATATTCACATACAAATATACATATTTTCATACATATGCACCTGCAACTTTGCTTCCATTTTTTTTTTCTCTGTTAAAGTTCAAATTTTAATGAAGTTGATAATAGACAAGATTTGAAGCAGAATTTGTAATACACAGAGAGAAAAACAATGCTATGCAATAGAATATCTTTTGCTTTATTCCAGTAACCAATCAAAAAACAATAACAATAAATGCCACCCTTTAAACCGGTTCAGCGCAGCTTTTGTGAGTGCTTCGAACCGAACAGAGCAGAGCTTTAACTGAAAGAGAAATTTTAAATTAAGATTAAATAACTTTTTATAAACTTAAAAACCAAATTTTAATACACTTTGCAATGGTGGAATTCACCCCAATTAGTCTCCAAAAAGTATGCTATAGAAATATTCAATCAGCTGATAAAACCGCTTACAATATACCAACCAATTTGGCACAGTGTAATATCAATTCTATTGTGCCTGTTCACGGAACTCTTCTCTTTCTCCTCGTTCTATCTCCACGGTGCAACATTCTCCCTGATTGTTGAATGTAATACAAACAATTCTCGATTACAATATGAAAATCGGGCAGTGAAAAGAAGTTTTTATGTGCAAACGAAAGGAAATAGAAAATGGAAGGAGAAAAACCTAAGACGGGAGAGGGGGAGGACAGTAGCAGAATAAAAAAGGAGGCTTTAAATAAAACGATTTTAGAAAATCAAAATAAATACAGCAAAGAACTAAGTAAAAGCTGCTCAACAAATGTAAAAGTTGAGACTGTTACCGAAAAGTTAACAAAAAATAATCTACCAAAAAAATTAAATGTTTTTTAAGCGACTCGAAAATGGCCCGAAATGCTTTGCCACTGACATTTCAACCCAGTTTCTATTGCCCTTTTTAGAGGGTATTACCACTTTGATACGAATTAGGTGAGAGAGTTATAGATAGAAAATAAATAGAATAGTTTATATAAAGTTATGGAATCTTTTTCAATTTATTTATTTAGCGTGAAAATTACTATGAAATATAATTTTTTGGAAAATATTCTATTCATTTTTCGATGAGTCACATATTTTTCTTAAATTTTGTTAGATGCAGTTAATATATTTATATATTTTATTTAAGAGTATTTGAATACTTTGGCATGCCGCAGATATTTATCAAAAATGTTGTTGTTCTTCTTGTTCGTCGTGCAACGTTGCGTATGCGTGCTGTGTGCTGCGTTGCATTACGCATACGCCGCATGTGCCTCAAAATTGCACATGCCTCTGTCATGTTACGACATTTAATAATTGTTGTGTACTAGCAGTTGTTAAGAGGCAAGGAGTGGAGAAGAGAAAAGAGAGGAGAGAGTAGAGTAGAGCGTAGTTGTTGCCCTGTTGTCCACAGCATGGTCAACTTGTCATACTAATTTCATGGCTAACCCTCCGAAAAAGCCCCGCAGGCCAAAAGCTGCTCCTGCTGCTGCTGCTGCTGCTGTGTATCTCCTTTTGTCTCTTGGCCAGTTTACGAGTTGAGTTGAGTTGAGTTCAGTTCTGGAACGCACTTTGTGGCATTGTTGGTCGGCTGCCAGCAGAGGAGAGGACTAGAGAGATGAGCAGAAATGAGATGTGATGAGAAGGGGGAAGGGTTGTGCCGCCTGCAGGTTCTGCTGCCGCCTGACTGCCTGCTTGTCATGTGTGGCCTGCCAAAGCAGCTTCCAACTGAGTGCACACACATTCACAATTCACTCACACACACACACTCACATATATTCACATACTCGTAGACACACTCACTGCACAATGATCGGCCACAAAGTGTGCTATAGTTTTAGTCGGTTTGGTTAGCAGCCGGTTTCCAAAAATATACGATTGTTCCCTACGTTGCCAAAACTCGGAATCGTTGCCATATGCTCTTTTTTTTTTATTATACTATATACCCTTTAAAAATGCCTAAAAGGTTGTATACTTAGCGCTTTCCCCTCTTATTCAAGTTTTTAAATCGGATAATCGGAAAAGTTGTGGGAGAAATGGGGTTTTTTCAAGCCTAGGCTTGAACGAAAGAGATAAATGATGCAGAAAAATGCTGTAGTGCTTCGAAAGGGGCAGCTTCGAAGCTAAAAAGAAAATATATATTCATAATCAAGATCAAGCCCAAGAGACGATCACGGAGACTCTAAGAGCTGGATATAAGAAATTTGGTATCTCAGCTCTGTGTGTAGTACTCTATAAGTTACAGAGTATTCGCTAGTCGAGCAGACTCAATCTAAGCCTTTTTGTAAGGCATTTTTTTTTATTCGCCCGCCTTTTTTTTTGGCTTGAAGCCAAAATATATATTTTTTTAACGAAACTAACTTCAGTTTTCGACTATGCATTTAATTAGCTCTTGACTTAAAGTAAGTTATGTGAAAGAACGATATCAATAAATAATGTAGGAAGTAAATTAAAAAATTTACGAGTATAATAAACTATATATTCCTTTCATAGAAGACAATAATTAAAAAAAGGCAACTTTTATGCGATAACAAAGAACAGGCCCAAATCAATTAGAAAATTTTGATTAAACACTTCAAGCTGATTTCCTTTCACCTGCCAGAAGGTTTATTCAATTAGAATCCTAGGTACTCGTAATAAATGGGTATCCATCATCAATGGGCCTCCCCTCTCTCCCCTCCCCTCCCCTCCCCTCCGCCTTCCTCTCTCGCTCAGATTTTGTGGTGTGGAGCAGTAAATCACTCGAGTTGAATGATAAAGCACTAAATGCTGTGCTTCTGCCAGCTGTTGCTGCATTGCGTGAATGGGGGAAAACAAGATTGAAGAAAAACCAAACAGAAAAAATAAAGGAGGAAAAATGTGAGAAAACAAAAAAAGAAAGGAGGAAAATTGCCTGAGACTATGCACAACTAGCCATAGTCGACCAACTAAATTGCCTAAGGCTTACAACCTGGCCCAGTACCAGAGGTCCACTCTCGGTCACCTTTCGTTGTTATTTTTTTTTCCTTTTCTTCTTTTGCGATGCGATTTTTTATCGTCAAGAAGATTTATGCGGCTTTGTGTCATAATTCTAACGCTCTTTCTGTTTTCTCTCCTTCTCTGCCTTTCTTTGTTGCTGTGGTGTAAACTTATGTCAGAGACAGGCTAACAGAACGCAGCGTCTCTCTTCTCTCCTTATGTCATTTGTGCACTCGTCTTGCCTGTTGTTTCTTGGCTTATTACATTTGTTGTTCTGACCTTTTTCTTTTTTTAAAGAAATGTTTACTCTCTCTCTCGTAGCAGCTTTTTGGTGGCTTATGCGTTTGGCTTTATGCCGCCCATAAATATATAGCTCGATGAACAGATCCTTTGGGGGCCTGACTCCATTGTTTTTATTAGATGTGTGTGTTGTTTATCTCCCTGGACGGCAGTTGGCCATTAAATGAGTCTCCTGGTTTAACGTGCAGTCAAAAAAGTAATCGCTAATTTACTTGCTTTGGCTTAAATAGTTATAAAACGAGCTAACAGTGACTACCTCTCTCTGCGTAAAGAACAGCTCCACACTCGATAAAATATTGAAGAAATTTTAAAGTCTAATTTTTTATATATTTTCTATACTTTCTTTCTGCTACTCTTAGTTGTTTTTCCCAAGCCCTGAATTATTTATATGACGAAATAGCCCATAGAAAAAAATACAGCGACGAACAGCTGTCAAAATTTCCTTTTTGTTGGGAGGAAATGAGTTCCAAGAAAACAAAACCCACACGGAAAATTTGAAGAAAATTGTACAACGCAAAAACTTTTTATTTCCCAATAAATCCCAATTTGTTCTCTATTGATTCTTCTATTTATAGAGCTGTTATTTCTATTTCACTCCAGTCCTATTTGTACTGCTACTACTATAATCTACTACTATTCAGGATAATACTTTTTCTACTACTACTTATTTCCTTTACAACTACAAGTTGTAGTAATAGTAGCAAATAGCCAAACATTTGGGGTCCCATAATACCCAAATAAATATACTTCCAGTTGATTTCTTTCTCTCAAACAAATACATAAATATTTTCCAGCAATTTTCCTGGTATTCTCCCCAAATGTTCCATAACATTCCACATCTTTTGGCTGTGCGGCAACACACAGTGCCCCAAAATGTAATGCCGCAACAGCTCAATATTAGCACTTGGAAGTGTTGCCTGATTTAGGGACTCGACTCCCTTCAAAGTTCTCAGAGAAAGGCTAAACTCGACTGAGCTGCCAATTATAACACACAAACAAACACACACCACATGCACACACACCGCGCACGCACACGCACACACACAGGCACACACACACGCACAGCAGTAACACATTTAGCGACAAAATTTCATCAAAATCTGTCACGTACGGCGAACAAAAGCTACGAAATATACGTAATATACGGGCATTTCTCCAAGTACACTGGAAGAAAATAGTAAAGATTTTAATACTTGAATTAAGTTCAAACAATTTACTTGAAGTAAATACAAAATTCTTGTGCTAAGTTTAATTTTATCTGATGTATTCTTATGTCGTATAAAATTTCATTTATATTTCTGAACTTTTCTCTGAGTGTAGCATTATACACCCACTCATATATATAGTTAACCCGCTGCGTTGCGATGCTGGCTGTCTGTGTGGCTGTCTGTCTGTCTGTCTGTCCGTCCGTCCGTCCGTCCGTCTGTCTCTCAGTTTTGTTGTGCACATTAATTTTGACAAAAACAATTTCATTTAACGACATTTCCGGCAGCGCGTCGAGTGACAACGAGACATTTTAACCAAAAACCAAAGCGAATTGTGGAACCGAAAGGAACCCAGCCATCCGACCACCCCCGTCTTTCGTCCCTTAATCATATTATACCCTTTCCACAACAGCAACCCACCGAAAGCGACCCTCAACTTGACACATTCACAGACGGCAACGAGTTAACCAGGCGCAAAACTGTTTAAGTATGTGGACAACAGACAACAACAAAGGGAACTGAGTGGAAGTAGAAGCAGAAGCAGCTGGTCAATGCATTTCAATGTGCCCGAGCCACGCCTGTGCTATCAGAGCCGCCCCCATTCGTGGCGCCTGTTGGCCAAAGCCGCAGGTCCACTGCTGTCGAAAGATTTTCAGCTGATTTTGTTTTGTGGTGGCGATTGGAGTTTGTTTCTTTTTTGTTTGTTAATTTTTTAAATCATTTTTTTATTGGTATTTTTTGGGCCACCAATCACATTTTATAATCTTTTTTTTTTTTATATGTTTCGAGCGCATTTTGGGCGAGGTGAACATAAGGCTTAACAGTCGCGTCTGGCTTGTATATTCCCTGCAATAATTGTTGCTGCTTCTGCTGCTGTTGTTGCCTTTGGCTGCTGCCCTTTCGGCCCAGTTGATTGTATTGTCATTGGCCCCGCTTTAGTACTCCCTTCCCTCCCCCCTTCGCACACATATTGCCTTCCCCTGTCTGACTTGCCGTCGCCGCCGCCGCCGCCTTTTCAGTTAACTTTGTTGTACATTTTTGACTGTATTGTCTCTCGCTCTGAATAGAGTATAGATGGGATTTTAGTGGCTTTATAAATCGACATATAGAGAGAAAGAGTAGTAGAAACATATGGAAATCCATGTATAAAGAAATGGAGTAGCTGTACTACAAATCAAGTGGAATATTAGAGGTCTTTAGGGATCATTTAGTTTGCATTTGGAATATAGTTCTTGTATTCTGGCAAGGATATGTTTTTCATTCTTCTGCTGTGGTTCGATCTGAGTAATATTTTAATTGAATAATTCTTCTTTAAGGGCACAAAGATAATAATTTTTCTCAAAATTCGAATTTTTCTTGGGTTCTAGAATATCTGTATCAAAAGTCACTAACTTTTCTGATTGATTTATTTAGAATTTTTTAGTTTTATAACTGGGCATCTAAACTCACTTCTTTCAATAGTGGAATCAATGAAAAACCTAGGCGAATTCTTCTTTTTTTCAACTGAAAATAGACCAAATTTTCAAGATTTGAAAAGAATAAAGTTCCTTACATTTTTTCGATACTTCTGCCCATAACTTTACCCCAAAAATAACTGTCAAAAACAATTTAGCAATAATAAAAAATCATCTAATAAATGTTAGGGTATATTCGTAGTATTTCTTGTTCGGTTTTTTCTTGTTGTTGTCGTTGTTCCTCTCAGTGTTGTTGGCAACATTGTAAATTGCTTTTCCTTATTGTTGACTTGGCTTGTACATTTGCCATATTTGAAATTCTCATTGTGTGTTGTGCCTGACTGTTGCTCGTTGTTGTTGTTGTTGTTGTTGTTGTTGCTTGTTGCTGTTTGTTGCTCGTGTTGTTGTTAGCTTCTGGGCTGCTGCTGTTGCTGCTGCTGCTGGCGGCTGTTTCTACAGTTATTGTTGTAACGGGAAGTTGCGTCTAACACGAACGTACAGCCAATGCCATTGCCCATGACAGGCAATCCTCTGGCCTGACACGCCCACTGCCCTAAAGCCCCCCATTTCAGTTCCCTGCCCCCCCCATGAAAATGCTGGCAGCAGTTCACTCAATATGCCAGTCACCCACTTGGCGAGACGAACAGTCGGGCGGGGTGGATTTTCCAGGGGCAGCGGGTGGATTTTCGAGACGGAGACGGGCTGAAGTTGTGTGCAGACATTTGGCGAAATGATTTTCATATTTTGTGCTTACACATACTAATGCGTTGTTAACACATACACACACACACACATATATATATATATATATATATATATATGGATATATATATATATTCATATACTTGGTAGCTCCGCTCTTCATCTATTCAAATTAATGAGGCGTGTCTCACTTATGTTTATGCTCTCATTTTCCTACATTTTCAGACTCTCCTCATAATATTTTCCATTTGCTGTTATTGTAATTTATTATTATTATTACCAGAGTATTATTTTGACTCGCATATTTGCACAGTAAAATGGCATGAAAAACCCCATTCCCATTCCCTTCTATCGTTCAACTGTTGCAACATTTTTGGCTAGTACACTCGGTATTTTATTGTTTTCGGTTTACATAAGCTGCTTAAATAATTAGTTAATTGATTTCCATTGGCCTTAGTGCGATTAAATGGCTTTTTACAGGGTGTGTATTATTGCTTATTGTATATATATGGGGGGTATTATGCTAATTTAGTTTCGATTGGGCCATAAAATGTATTATTTTGGTATTTAAATTGATTCCGAGTTAATCTCTCCCCCCGCCTCTCTCTCTTTCTCTTTTTGTCTATTGGAGTGAAAGTGTAAGAATTATGGGAATCTGTTGGCCACAATTTGTATTGACCCACTGGAAAGGCAATTGAATAAGTTCTTCTGTGTTAAATTTCCTCTAAAATTAATATTGAAAGTAACTTGGTTACTTGATAAGTTCTTAAAATTAAATAGGGGCAAATGATTAAAAGAAATCCCAATTTAAACCCAAGGATTTGTCTAAGGTTTAAAGTAATTTTATTCTAACTAAAATTAAGTATACGAAAAATGTACAAATTATCTAGAAATTAAATTTCAGGCATAAGCTAAAAAGTTTTTCTAAAGTATTTTTCAATGCCATATAAAAACTCTCTCAATTTATTCCTTCAACTCTTAGTTTACCGCCTTTGCTATTGCATTTCTCATAAACCTGCATAGAAGCTGGCTCCATGACTATAGCTGTCTTTTTGCATTTAAAGCTTAATTCGCTTATTTATTTAGCTGCGTTTTGACACTTGATTCCTGCTGACTTATTTTTTTTTTTGCTCCTTTTTCCCCTTGCTGTGTTCTGCATTCTCCGCTTTGCTGACCAACATCAACATCAACACACAGAAAGAGAAATCGTTTAAGGTTCGCACAGTCAACAGGAAAGACGGCCCAAAGGTGTTAATCAACTGCCACTCCACTTAAGACAAGGCGTCGTCCTGTGGCAAATGCGCTGCCACAGTGGTTCAACAGTTGTGGGAATTGCTTTCAATTTCACTTAAAGAAATTTTTATGGCTTTTCTTTGTTGGAACGCAGAGAAGGAAAATATGGTCCTATTATTTTTCTTCAATCAAAGCTTTTAAAGTTTATTTTAAAGAAATAAAATGGAACATTTTCCAGCAACGTTTAAAATTTGATTTTTGATAAAATTGTAGAAATTTTTTATAAAATTTGCTTTTTATTTTGAGAATTTGAAATATTTTCTTTATTAATTTTCGTAGTTTATCACATGCATTTAGTTGGCTATTAGTTTTTGTATATTTTTAATAGCTTTTGCCCCACTATGCAGGTTACACTTTGTTTATGTTTACGCTGTATTTTCTTTGTATTTACCGTCTCTCTCTCTCGCTCGCTTGGTCTGCCCCTTTTGCCCCTCTTTCTCTCCGCTGCTTTGCATGTCAGTGTTCACATTAAAAGCTGCCCGCTTTTTATTTATGGCCATCAATATTTTATGACGCGCAACGCGGCCGGCCGCTAGTAGAAAACAAAATAAAAATGAAAAAAATGCAAAACGGAAGAAGGTATATTTGCCAGGCCGGGTCTGTCCCCCGTCCCCTCTTCCCCGCTTCCCGCTTCCCCCTTCCTTGCTGCCCTTAGAGCCAGCTGTAAGCAATTACTAAAGGGAAACCCAAAGAGAGACAGCCAAAGCTGAGGCATAAATAACTTCTCTTTTTTTTTTTAATACGACTGCGTTAATTATAAAATATGTGCGCTTAAAATTGGTCAAGAATGTTTAGAAAATGTTTTAAAATATGCAAAAAATAAGCAAACAAATTCTCCAAAACTTTAAACAGAATTAAATGTATAAACAATTCTATTTATTTTCAATTTATTCGAAATTTTTTTAAAACATTTCTTAGTTTATTTTTATCTCCTTTTTGTTGTGTCTTTGAATTTCGCCAGAGAATCACGTGAACCAAACGTGTGCAGTAAATTTGTTAATTGAAATTTTATTATTAACATTGCTGTTAATGTAACAACACAAATGTTTAATTGCGCATTTTGACGCTAAATTAAACAACAACAAAAGCTAACAGCGACAGAGAGAGAAAGAGAGAGAGAAAAAGCAAGTGAGAGACCCAGACCCAGAGAGAGCAAAAACAAATAAACAAGAGAGAAAAATTGTCAAACATTTAACAAGCCTCAAAACTGTTAATTAACAGCTGTCACTGTTAGCGCCATGTTAACTGAATGCTGTTAACTGTTCGCTGTGCCAAAAAGTGAATATTCGTTTCGTTAAAAAGAATACAAAGAGCTGTATAAATAAAGCCAGCAAGCAGAGACTAAAGAGGAAACAATAAAAGAGGCAACTATTTAGCATAATTTACGCGTAAAATGTCAAGAATATAATAGAAATAACAAACAAAAATTCAAGGAAATGACCAAAGCAAAAGGAGTAAAATAAAAGAGAATAAAAGCAGAAAAAGAGAAGTGAAGAGCTGTAAAAGCTGGTTGCTAGACGGCATACAAATTTCAATGATAAAGAGTTGTGAAATTATAAAAAGATTAGAAAAATAGTTGCGGTATTAAAGGTTGATATTGATGAAGAAAATATGACAAATAATATATATATATATTATATATTAGTCCGATCTGAACAGTTTTTAGTAACCGAAACTTTTCCAGTCGATTGCTACTGTCTATGGCAGCTATAAGATATAGTTTTTGGATCCTGGTTCGAACATATGCTCAATACCAAATTTACCTACCTCAAAAACAGAGACTAGTTTATTTATAGACAGACAGACGGACCTTCCGTAAGGGTATAACAAGCAAGAGAACCAATAGAAATCAAATTAAACAAACTCTCTTTCTCATTATCTCATATAACTAAATACTCTGGCTCTGTTGCCTGTCGCCGGGGCGTATACATAATATGTGTTGTACTAACTATATTTTTATTGTATTTATTATTAATATTTCTATCTCACATTGACAGAGTGTGAGAGAAAGAGAGATTTAGTGCTATTTTTTTTTTTGTTACTACTCAAGTAGCGCCCTGATAAGACCAACCGCGACAGACACAGATAAAAATACAGGGTATTAGCTAGTGTCTGTGTGTGTCTGTGTTGTTTGGCGCTCGCACGTGTTGCACTTTGCTAGCGAAAATTTTCCATGCTTGAAAAAAGCAAACACAAAAAGAAATCGAGAAAAAAAAATAGTACGAAAATGCAAATAAAAAAATACGTTTTTTCTTTTTTGTATTTTTGCTAAACAATTGAAATCTATTCAACTGCGATACACAAACACACGGGGCGTATGAGTAATCAAATTTTTACATTTCCTTCTGCACACATCGAAGAATGGAAGGGATGGGATGCAAGAGGATGTGTATTGTTGACCCAACTGGAAATGGTCCTTTATTGGCTGCAGCTGATGTAATTAAAAGCCCGCCGACCTGTTGGCCAAAAAGCACAAAAAACAACAACAACAATAATATTAACAATGCCCAGCAGGTAGAGAGAGAGAGACAGTGATACAAGATAAAGAAAAAGAGGGAAGAGAGACGGAGGAAGAACTGTCTGACTGAAGAGACAGAGACGATGTGCCGTTAAAAAGGTTACATTAAACCATGTTAGACTGTTTTAAGTTTAGTTTAGTGATGGTTCCTCAGACACCCTGTAAACCAGCTTGAGAAGTGAGTTTCCTCTATTTAAAAGTCTGTTTTAGAGGATATTAATATCATAATATTATTTGAAAATCTCTCGAAAAACTGTCTTCAAGGATTACTCAAGCTTTCCCTTAGGTATTAACAACTCTGGCTACAGGGTATGACGTAGTTCTGCCGACGTTTTGGCGCCACACAGGACGCTCTAACCAGCATACCATGAATAGCCACAATGGTAGAGAAGGGGTTTAAATGAAAGGGAGTAGGAAAAAAGAGAGGAGAAAGGAGGAGAACAGAGTTTGTGGTCACTGAATTGCAGTTGAGGAGGGGAGGGAAGCGGAGGGAGTTTCGTTTGCAAATGATTTGGGAGCCTGTGTCCAGTTAGTCAGGCATTAAGGTTAGTTTAATTTCCCAAAAAAAGTTGTGCACTTTTGCAGGCAACGAACAAAGATAATTAAGCGTGAAGCAAATAACGAAAAAGCGCACAGCGTTTTAATGGCGAATAGCAAAAACTAAAATTGCAAATAGCATAAATTGCGAAAAGGGGGTAATGAAATAATGTCCAGGTGGACAACCAAATAGTAACCAGCTTTCATTTCCGTCCCACTGTCTCTCTGTCTCTCTCTCTCCCTCGTTTTGGCCATGTTTAGTCTGCATAGTTGTGTGAATTGTTATACACTGTATACCCATTGAAAGTGCATGAAAAGGGTAGACCAAGTTTGCAGGCAACGTGTTGAACGCATATAAAGCATATATATTCGTGAGCAGGATGAGCAGAAGAGACGATTTAGAATCAATCTCTGAGACTATGTGAGCTGGAAAGTTGAAATTTGGTATGTAGTTTATTTGATATTAAACGCAGCAGAATTTTATTTGAAATTTTTGATATTTTAAAAAATTTAATTACAGGCAAAGATTCAGATATATTGCTTTGAAATCAAACTATCTGGAAAACTTAAGGCAGTAGGATTCTATGTTCTAAATTTCAAATCAATTGGTAAATAAATTGAGCCTAGATATAAAATTCTTCTGCCATGGAATTTATCTTTTTTCATGTTTATCTAGACAAAGGGTATTTTCAAGTCGAGCATGCTCAACTCTGAAACTCCCAACTTGTTTTATTTTGTGACTGTCTATTTTTAGTAGTGCTTCGGTTATTGCACTGCACTTCCCCCTACCATATAATACTCCTCGTACATAGTTAGAACGCATAATATGATTCTAGTTCATAGTATATGTTTCAAATGGGATTTCCATGCGGTTGTCTCTCTGTTGATCGTGGGGGCGTGGCTAGGGCAGTTCGGGGGTAATGTATCGCGTTAAATGGAGCGGAGATTTGTGCCGACACAGGATTTTCTATAGTTATGACAGCGCGGCGGCCGCCATTCTATTGGCCGGAATGGAATTAACGGTGTGCATGTTGAAAGCATTTTCATTTTTAAAGAGTCTCCACATATATTTCAATAGGTGGATTATACAAATTGTGGGCGCCAAATGATTTTATAAAGCCCCCCAAATGTTGATTGAATGAATGAATGACTTTATCGAACACATTCCAAATTGATAATAGCAAAAATTGCAATCGATAACTTTTGACTGCCTTTTTTTTTATTGACAATTAATTCAAATTGTTTGTTACTTATTTATTTTATTTTTATTTAGATGTATCTCAAACATTTTGCCTTAACTTTAGTGTAACTTTATGGCTTAAAGCACAAATTTAGTACTTGAAAATTTAACATTTTTGGCCCGAAGCTTTTGTTGTGTTAATCTCAAGTGCTGTAAAGTCGGAACAGATAATGGTTTAATTATCTTGAAATAAAACTGAATTCTAGCAATTATCGTATTGCTTTACATGCAACACACACACATACACACACACACACACACACACACACACGCACACACACACACGCACACATTTTATGTTGCCCTTCCATTAATTCTTTTTTTTTTATGTGCCTCGTTTCTTGTCGAATTCCACATTTAAAAAAGAATCTTGGAGTTGTTTGTTCGCTTGTCTTTCTACACGTTTTTGTGATTTTCACAATTAAATTGAATTTAATTGATTAAACGTTTTTATTGCCTTTGTTGTTGTTGTTGTTGTTGTAGCTGTCAGTTGTTAAAAGTTTTTCGTTTTGCCACTCGTTGAAAAAAGCGAAATAGTTTTTTTTTCTTCTCTCGTTTTCCAAGCAAATTGTACGATAATTTATTAGCAGACACGCCCCCCACACCCGCCCAAAATAAATTTAACATTCCCTGTAATTATCTGTCTCTCCTTCTCTCCCCCTCTCTCTCTCCCTCTCCCTGTCTCTCTTTCTCAGAGAGAAAAGACAAATTAGCACATCTTCTATTCTGACAGTAGCGCGATTTGTGGTCAAAAGGAACGAATTAAAATTGCAAAGCAAATTGCTTCGAGTTGTTTAATAAATATCATTAAATATTTAACATTTACACATGTCACGACTTTATTATTTATGCAACACTCAATAATCCAAAAGGACGAAATTTTCACCTTGAGTTATGTTTTTATGCCCTTCCAGAGGGTTGTTTAACTCTGCCACCAAATATGTGAAGGAGGCGTTTCCGACTCCATAAAGTATATATTCGATCAGAATGACAAGAGGAGGAGTTGAGATGGCCATGTCCGTCTGTCTGTCTGTCCTTACATTTTCGGAACCAGGCAGATCGAGCAATTATATTTTATAGCTGCCTTAGAGAGGAAAAATCTGAAGGTACCAACAAATTCCTACTTCTCAAAAGGGTATTTTATCTTCGGTCTGCCGAGTACCACCTCTCCCTACGCGTTTAATTTTTCCTTTGGGTTCAGCTGGGGACCAACTGTCACAGAATTTATCTTGCCTAAAATTTTGCGTCTCGATTTTACTTACAATATATTTTCTTTCCTTTTCTGTCTGTCTTTCTGTCTGTGTTTTTTGCCAGTGTCAAGTGCATATTTAAGCAGCTGTTGTGCATAACTAAACAGTTTTCATTTACTTAATTGATTCGCCTTTCGTTTACCATAAAGCCAGACAGAATCAGACATTTATATAAAGAGGTTATAAGAAAGGATAATCAAGTGTCGCGCATAAAAATAATAGAGTGAAAACTGAGCGCTTTTTTTCATATATTTCTGTAATTCTCTTTAAACTTTGCTTGAATTCATAAAAGACATTTTGTAGGCCGGTTTAATTAATTAACAATTCTCTTTTATAGAGCTTCCAACTCCCTTAAGACGCTAGATTCTTAACAGTTGCTTCCAAAGTATTCCACATAACCTAACTTATCGAACATTTTTTTTGTTTTTCTGGAGCAAACTTCAAAATTAAATTCAAGGCAAAGCCATAAAAATGTAGCCACAAAATCACTGCTGTCCACTGTGCGTTCCACCCCCCTCCTTCCACTTCTCCCCCTGCCCCTCTCCTTGTCCGCAGATCAATCAATACAGCCTAAAAGCGGGCTACTAAAACACAATTTAAGAACTGAAAACAGAAAATTTAATGGGCAGAGGCGGCAAAACTGTAAAGCAAAATATAAATGCCGGCCGGCGGGCGGTGAGTTGAGAGAGAAGTAAGAGAAACAGAGCAATAGAGAATAAAAGCACAGACGAAAGCGCAGATGTTGCCAAAGGCAGCGAAGAGAGCGACAGGAGAGGGACAGAGCAAGGGGAGGGAGGGGGATGACAGGCAAGCAAACAACTTCACATATGATGCGATGGCATTGCATGAATAAGTTGTCAGAAACAGTGGCGGCAGCGCCGTCGACGTCAGCGTCGACAGCGGCAAACCCAAAGCGCCAAAAAATTTTACCAACTATCAAAGTGAACTTTTCGTTGGGGTTCGCGGGCAGAGGCAGAGGCTGAGGCAGAGGCCGAGGCAGTAGCGCGGCAGAGCTGAGCGGAAGGAATGTTATAATATAGATTACATCAACACACACACACACACACATACGCAGAGTAAGGAAACGCAACAAGGCGAAAAAAAGAAAGACAATGTATATACACAGCGCGAAGGAGTGAAAGGGAAACAGAAAGAGAGAGAGATAGACACCGAGAGGCAGCGAGTAGATAAAAGAATAAAACTCTAACTAAACTTTTGGATACATTTATTTCAAATGTAGCCAAGGCAACAACCAGAATGTGACAACAACAACAACAACAGCAAAAACAACAACAGCACAAACAACTTAGTCAATGCATAAAGTTCACTGAGCCAGCGCCAGAAAGTTTAACAAGCACTGCTGCATATGACACTTTGTTTTTTTTTCTTTCTTTTTTCTACTATTTGCTCGCAATTAGTTGCCCATTTACAACTGTTGCAAAACCGCAGACGCGCAGTGGCTGTCAAACTGTAGTAAGCACATAACAAAAGCGACTGAATAAGCGACAAGTAATCGTTAAGCTACTGTTATTATTTTTACAATTTCCATTTAAATTGTGTTGTTTTTTTTTTGGCTTTTATTTTTTTAATGAGTTTTCTGTAAGGAAGGGGGAGTACAGTGGGTTTTTCCGGTGCTTATCCGTTTTATATGAGCATTTTTTTTATATCGATTTTTAGTACTTAACATTGATACTTTTCAATATAATGAACTTTAATATATTTTAAATATTATACTGGATATAATAATTATAATAAATTTTCTTTAAATTATAAAGGTTAATTTTGTGAAGAGATTCTATTCTAGATAACGTGGCGTATGCGTGATTTTTTATAACTTAATTTGAATCTGACTTTTTGAATCAAAACTAGAATAGAAACTGGGTTATTCTTAAGAGGCTTTTCGGTTTCAGCCTTGATTATTATGTTAAGCTTAACAATTTGTATAAAACAGTTTTATTTACAGGGAAATCTCTTTTACCATTTTAAGGAGATAATCATAGTTGATCTTCTTAGGAAAAAGTTATTATGTTCAAACCGATTGCAAGAGCTTAACAATCCAGAAATTGATGCATCAAACTTAATTTAAATTCCTTGGAACTTACTTTAATTGAATGCGCTTAAGCGTAATTTTCTCCTCATTCGGAAAGTTAACAAATTGCTTACGAAATGTTGTGTTGGGTGGCAAATGAAAAGTGTTTTTCCACTTGATAAGCAGCTTAGGGAAAAGCCGACATCCTGGAAGCAAAACACCTCAAAGTGCAACAGAATTTTCTGTTTATTTTGCTTGTATTTTTCTATATTTTCTATGGTAAATGACTTCAAAGTCGGGTTTGGTCTTAAAAATGATTATTTTATGAATTTGCACTTCATCAGGCAACGAAGCCAAGCAGCCAAGGCAGGCAGGCAGCCAGGCAACAGGATCTACTGCAGGACCTTGGGCTGGGGCGTAAAATGACGACGGTTAACCGCAGGCCGGAGGCCAATGCTGTTGCTCCTTCTTTCTCCTACTTTCCTCTCACTTCTCCTGCGCCTGTTGCCCCTATGTGGTTGTGATTCGTGGGCGTGTCTGTGGTCGCTAGTTGTTGGTTTTTGTTATAGCCACGAAATCGTTGTCCTTAAAGCTAGTTTCAGGCCATTTAAGGCCAGTTCTCAGTTACTCACTAACCTCTTTTTAGCTCTCGTTTTTTTTTTGACCAGTTCTCGAAGGCCGCAATTTTACTAAAAGAGGCCACAAAAAAATGAGTAAAAACTGCACCAAATTTTATGCAATTTTATTAATGGAATTTTTATGTTGCAGTTATTCTTTCCTTCTTTTTTATTTATCTAATTTTTTGTTGCTGTTCTTTTGCTCTTTAAAATTCTTCAATTTGTTGTGTTAGGAAAATGAGCTGGGAAATGCGAAGAAAATAAGCAAAAGAAAATGCCAAGAGCGGGTAGAACTTTTTGTAGACGGCGAGAGTAACCCACATCAATTTAAGTTAAATCCCAAAAACTATTATCATTTTAATCAAATCAAGCCGCAAGCCAAAACCAACAACAAAAACAGCTAAGCAAAAAGCAGAAGGCAGAATACACGCAGGAATTGTAGCAGAACCAAATGAAAATAAAAGAAATGAGAATATGCTACACAAGTAGTTTAAAGTTGAAAGTTGATGGCGCGACTTGGAGAAGCCCTATATGAAAATTCAGGAAAGAGAAAATGGAAAAAAGAAAACAAAGTAAATTCAAGGAACTAAGAGAAAACAAGTCTGTACTCAACCCAACTAAATGTGAAACTATTTGGAGTCTTCACTTCTATTTAGTTCCTAAAAGTATGCTAAAAGTATTGCACTTATGAATTCCACAGCGAAATTCCTGTGAAATGCTGAGTAATAACTCAAAATCTAGAAATTTAAAGGAGAAAGGAAAGGAGAAATAGAAAGCTGAGCGTAAAAAAGTCCAGATTTAATTGCCGGTTGAGGTGATTTACGATAATGCAATGGTGTCAAAACTGCAGACAAATATTTGAAAGATGGAAAAAACGTTGACTGGTGTTGAAGCTTATCAGCAAAAGGACACGACAGCATCTGCTTTAAGTACAGGGTATAAAACAGGAATAAAAATTTGTAAGCACAGAGGGGGGGAGCAGTGGGTAAAACGGAAATGAGGAAGTGAAGCGTGGGAAAGCCAAGAGCGAAGGACAACAAACACAAAAAAAAATCAAGAAAAAAGTGACCAAGTCAGCAGCGGGAGATCCTTTTGCTTGCTGGCTAAAGCACTGACAGGACGACGTTAACTAGGTAACCGAATGGAAGGAACAAGCGCAAGGAGCAGAGGAAGCCGGCGGACGACAACGTTGAAGGCGAAGACGACGGCTCGTTAAAGCGAACGCCAGGTGAAATAAACTGAAAGGACGAGGCGGAGGAAGAGAAGAGGTAGAAAAGGAAGGCTACCAGACGTACAAAAACGCAGTGCACTCTTTATTATATGTATTTTTTGCTCTAGCGTTAAACATTTGTCGGGTACATCGTTGTGTTGCATACTTTATGGCGGCGTTGCTGTTAATGAAGCAGGAAATATGCGTCAGCATCAATATGTAGTCCAAGAGGATGCGCTAAGGAGAGAAGAGGAGAGGAAGAGCGTGAAAAGGATGAGAAAGGATTTTAAAGCCAAGCCGGACAGGTCTGAACAGGAGCAGCAGCTGTAGCTGTAGCTGCAGCTATAGTTAGATAAGCGCCGTGTGCAGATAATAGATAAGTGTCAGATAAAGCAACTTGACATAGAATATGCCAGGGACAGAAGAAGACGAAGCCTAAGCAGCAGGACCTAGAAGAGATTCTGTCAAGTGTGTATGCATATGAAATTGATTGGAACTGCTTTCAGCGTTAGGCGCCAATTGTATAGATGTAATCTTAAAGAGGCCTCCCCAAAAGTAGGCAGTAAATTTATAAAGTCCACTATCAAAATGTCCCTTTTTCTCCATCATTGGTTGTAATACTATTTGACTGGGAATATTTGATAATTTAAGAATTTTAAAGAAGTCATAAGTCAAAAGAAGTAATAATTGGCTTTAAATTGATAATTTCTTGGCTTTAAATTGAAGTGCAACAATAAATAATAAAATAATAAAAACAGCCCAAATGAACATCAAAGAACCAGAAAAGTAGGCAACAAAAAGTTGAAGCTAGCTCAATAATTATGTAAAGCAATTCAACACTCGAATTTCAGCAATAATATGGGTAAATTGAATTTATTTCTGCCATTATGATAAAGCAAACATAATTGCTGCAAATGTGGTTACATTTGTATAAATAATTTATTGTTATAAATTTGGTGGCTTTGAATTGCAGTAGATAGACGCCTGGAAGTGGGCTAAAAGCTTAAGACGCTTAAAAGTAGGCAACAGAAAATAAATAGAGAATGAATGAGTTGAAAGTAAATGTAGTAATTTAAGCAGCTTGTCTCTGTCTGTCTGCCTGTCTGTCTGTCTGTGTGTCTGCTCGGCCCCCACAGAGATTGCAGATTGATTTTACACTTGCAACTCAATGCTAAACTGCACAAATTAATTAAATAAATTTCAAACGCTTCGCGTGCAAGCAGAGAAACAGATAAATATACGGAGAAGAAAGAGAGACAGTTAAAGAAATAAATTAACCAGACACAGCTCTGGCCAGGAGCAAGGCAACAGCAGTCTCAGGTCAGAATTCGACTCGAAATCGGAGCCGGGAGTCGAGTCGAGGCGAGTCGAGTCTAGTTAAGTTGAGTTGAGCTGAGTCGAGTCACTGGCGCAATTTGCTGAAAGAAAGTTTAATGAGTGCCATAAAATTTGTTGACTCTCTGCGAAACAGACACAGCCACAGACAGGACGAAGGACGCAGAAGGTGGAAGCAACGAAGGGAAGCCAAGTGAAGGAAGGGAATACTTGTGTTTGGTACTGTGGCTATGGTAGTTAGTCTATGGCGCCCATTTGATAATAAATCCTATCCATGTATACAGACACACCCTGCAACGACGCACAGGCAATAGACCGATAGACAGACAGACAGAAAGACGGACGGACGGATGGACAGACGGGCGGACAGACGGACAAAAAGCGAATCCACCTAGCAAGTGGCAGGCTCTTGGGCGACCCACACATGTTACAGCTTTTGTTTATGCACTGGCCAAACAAATCGTTGCTCTAGAGATGGGAGCCTGTCGTGTCACGCATTCCGAACTGTAATTACGAATTTGAAAAATCTTTTTTGAGGCTTTTTCGAGTCTTTTTTTTATAGTAGTCTTTAGATCTTCATGTAAAAAAATATAGGGAAGTTTCCAGCCCTTCCAAAGATGGAATAATAAGCAAAGACTAATAGGAATAAAGGTTTTCAATTGTTAGAACTATTTCAGTTAGTTAAACTTTCCGAAAGTTTAAAAAATTTTATCCTCTTTGCAATTTTATCTTAAATGAAATCCCCTGGAAAAACTAAAGCCTACTTCTAGGATGATTTTCAATTAAAATTGAATAATTTTATTTCTAAAAAGTTAACTATAGTCAATTCTGTAGAATTATAAAAACCTGACTGAAGAAAAGGTCTGAATATTCATAATTTAAATCAAGCCTTTTTGAAATTTTATTCCAATCATTTATAAATATAAAAACAAATAAATAGCATCTATTAAATGCGAAAAGTCAATATTTCTATAGCGAAATTCAAGAAAGGAAATCAACAAATTTAAATTTTAATTTTTAATGAGCATTCCACTTATTTGTATACCAAGAATACTTTGAAGCTACACACGTTTGCACCTCTACTTTGACGCTACCTTTCTCCGTTGTCTCTCTCGCCCTCTCTCTCTCTCTTTGTGCTTATCCGCTTCTCTTCTTGGCGGCTTAGCGCTTCATCCTCCCCACTGCCAGACCTCTATACTCGTATGCATAGTTTCCATTGGGGAGTTAAGTAGACTTTTGTGTTATAAATTAGGCGTGCCGATGTGCATGAAGTCGTCCTCGTCGCCGTCGTCGTCCTTTGACTTTGCCTGCTTTTTGGTTTCTTTCACACATTCCTTCTCATTCTTTCATTCGTAACGTTCTCTGTTTCTCTCTAGCTCTTGCTTATGGCTCGGTAGTTAGTCTAAATATGCATATGAATATGAAATTAGTCGCATGTGTTCTTGCCTCCTCCAGTCTATGTCCTACGTCCCATGTCCTACGTCCCATGTCCCATGTCCTGTATGTCCTGTGTGCTCTTCTATGACTCCCTGAATTGAATGGAATTGAATTTTGTATGCCGTGAAATGAGAACTTGCTGAGACGGGCAGACGGGCAGACGGTTAGGCGGGCGGCTGCTGGTTGCCTTTTCTAAAAAGGATTCTCATGCGTAATTTAATGTTTGTACAAGTTGTTAAATCATTCATGATGAGAGAGTCCTGGAAAAATAACCCATTCTTTTATTGTTCCTTCCACAATCAATACAGAAATTCTTTAGTATTTCATTGGCATACTCTAAAAATTAGCTAATCAAACGAATTCCAAATTCGATTTAAGGATAAATTCCACTAAAAACGCAAAGTTCACTTAAAGGATCATCTAATAATGAAGCATTGTAGCCATAAATATTATATGGGAATTGTCTTCATGGAAAAACCAATTTTATATATTTTAAATAATGAATTTTCCAAGCATTGAGAGCCTAAGCCAAATAAATCTTTTTTTTACAAAAAGCTATGAATATTTCTGTGGAATGGTGTCTCGGGCAGAATCAAGCAAATTCTCCGAATTTTTTAATACATATTTTTGTTCCACTGAATTCAAACATGAAACGGTACTTGAATTTTAGGCATCTTTTGATTTTTTGTTAAATCGAAAAGCTCTGACAATTTCTGTAAAACAAGCAGCCTTTTTTCTGGCTTAAAACCCCAGCTGAAAGCTGATTTAAATGTTAATAGAATGGCAAACACTGGGAAGAAAAGAAAAAAAAAACAACGAAGAATCTTACAATGTTTTGTATTTTCTTAAACTTTTTGCATATGTCTAGGGTGGAGCGGGGTAGAAAGAGGAAAATACTGGTAACGAGAGGCGTTTCAGCCGCAACATATTTGCATAAAATTCATAACATATGCCCCAGTCGGCAAACGTAGGAGAAGCCGCTCTGTGGTTTGCCGTCTTCGGCTCCGGGTTTGGGCTTGGGTTTGGTTCCTGCGCCCACCCGTAAGTAGGCAACGAAAGAACGAACGAAAGAAGAGACGAAAAGTACGAAACGGTAAACAACTGCGCCACGTCGTCATCATATTTGCCAGTAAAAATGTAAAAAGAAAGGAGAAAAACCAAAGTAAATAAATAGACATGTGTGAAAAGATGGGCAAATGGGTAGGAGAAAATGCGGCGGAGGTGGTGAAACAACCAAGGAGTGAAACCCATCAGAAAGGCATTGGGCAAGGAACACCAAATTGAAAATGCTTAAGGCCACAAGTTTGCTTCAGCTGAGGATTTTCCAATATTTTTTTATTTCGCTTGAGAAAAGGCAGACGCAGTCTTCAGTCTGAAAATATGCATAATAACTATGTGCTGAAGTATCGATAAACTTTTGTAATCAATTTGGAATGCGATTAATTTATGGGGAATAGGGGATTCATAGTCGGCACAGCTTGAACTTAAAAAAAGATGGATTAATTGAAGAGCTGAAACTATAAATTACTATAAACTAAAGCTTCAGCTTCCTTATTCTTACGTGGAATTCATACTGAAATAAAAACCGAATAAGGTCTGTTACCTAAGGTTTCGATTTCCGCTTGGAGTCGATTTTATATTTAACTTTTTACAAATTATAATTAAATTTTCAAATGAACCCAAGGGAATGCTTTACTTCATTATAGTGGAATTCATTAAAAAGTCCAACTCTATTTCTGTTTTAAATGAAGTTTCCTGGGAATACTTTTAAAATAACTTTGAAAATAGCTCAACCAACATTTGAGTGTTAATTTAACTGGCACCCCCAAAGGTATGCTATAGAAATTTGTGTGTAAATAATGTGAGAATGGAATATGAAACAACAAATGCTTTTACTTGAATAAATAGTCTACTAAATTTAGTAATTATTTACACATCTGTAAAAGTGCTTGCTGTACATCAAAAACTTTTCATTTCCATGACAACACACAGTGAGTTGCAGATCCCTGTTTTTTCACAGGACTCTCTCTGGACTCCTTGGTGTATGCAACACAATTTTATTTATGACAAAAATGAGAGAGAAAAAAAGAGGAATTTTTTTTGTATTTTATTTTTGGAATGAAAAACGTGTCAGTTAAATTAATTTTCTGGTCACAGGATCCCAAAATGACAAGCAGACGCACAATGCTGACCCTTTTTCTGTTGCATGCGTAGCGAGAAAGAGAGAGGGACTCTGGAGAATATAGGGAGAAAATAGGAGTGTTTCATAGCCACAAATCTGCTGTTTGGATGTTTTTATGCTGCTGCTGCTGCTGCTGCTGTTAAAATTTATTTGTCTTATAAATTTCGTTAGCATCTCAACTGAAGAACTGAAGGACTGAAAGAGCCAAAAACAGAGTCGAGACAGACAAACATTTAATTATTTTATTTCCCACCCAGTTTCTTATACACAGTGCTTACAAATAGTTTATGCACAAGGCGCAAAATGAATGAAGACACAAGTCAGCAACAGAGACACGAGACCGAAAGAGCTTGACAAACTTTTTGTGTGTTGTCCCTTTTTGTATTTTTTTTTTTGTGTTTTTATTTCTATTTTTGTCTATGGATGGTCATTGCCTAATTTATATATTTTTTGCCGTCTGTTTGGTGTTCTATTTCTCTATTACTCTCCTCATCCCCCTTTCTCCTGCTCGGTTTCAAGAGCTTTGCTTTAATGTGCGGCCATTTAATCTAAAGCTACAATAATTTGTCTTTTACTCTGTCAACTTTGTTTATTTGTCTTTCGACTTTTTAACTGTTGATTTTGTATCACAATTTTGGCTTTTATATTCGTATTAAAATACGTCACAGATTTGAACATATTTCAAGTTGATTTTTCAATTTGTTTTCCTAATTTTCTGCATAAATTAAGAAAGTTAATTAAAGCTTTGTTCTGAACAGAAAAGGAATGAGGGGAAAGCCTTGCCATCAAGGCTGAAAATCGGGCTGGAACCGAACCGCTTCAAATTACCTTTAAGATAGTTACCAATTGTTTAGAAAAGGCTTTTTCGATCTGGAAACTTATATTAAATTTCGGTAATCGTAATGCCTGTGCCTGGAACAATTCCTTTTTTAATTTAGAATATAATTTAGCTATGGTATAAACAGAAATAAGGACAACTTAGCCATTAAAATTTGGGTCTTCCTCTTCTTCCAAAATCCAATTCCTTTTTCCTGTTAGTTGAATCCAATATTCGACTAAGATTCCAACTGTCTCTCTCATTAAAGAGCAGAGCTTAACCCATTCACTCCCCAAAAGAAGAGACAATAAAAAAAAATGTTGTGTCTCATCCGAACGGTTAAGTGAATCTGAGCGTTGCACTTGAAGCCAAGCAACCAGACGCCATTTTGTTGTTGCCGCTGCTTTAACAGTAATAGCAAAAGCAGTAACGGTGCTTACATTGGCTGCTGCTGCTGTTGTTGCTATTGTTGTTGTTGCTGTTGTTGTTGTTGCTGTTGTTGTTGTTGTTCTTTCCCTTCTTTTGTAACTAAAAGCAGCTCGGCACGTGGGCAGCGCCGCAAAGCTTGTAAGCCCCTGAATGCAACTGTGGGTGTTTGTCTCTGTGTGTGTGTGTGTGTGTGCATATGTAAGTGAGCTTGAGTGTTGGTGTGAGTAAGTAAGTGTGTGGGTGTGCGTGTGTGTGTGTCAGCTCTTCTCCATAATGGATAGCAGCGTTGCAATACTTGTCGTGCTTTATACCCTTGCAGAGACTCCTTTGATTTGGGCACGAGGCATCTTCAAGAGAAAATATTTTCGTTCAGGAGAAGGAAACTATTAGTTGACTCTCTGTGCAAATAATTAAAATTAAAATAATAATTTAAAATAATTAATATTATACACTAAACTAAGAACAATTTTTGAATGCTTAGTCCACTCTGGTATGGCTAGGGTATGGCATCTTCGGCGCGCCCAAAATAATCTTACCCCACTTATTATTTTCTCTTTTTTTATATTCTATTAATTACAGGCAAGAAAGTAGCCCTGTCAAGCAAAGAGTTTATAGTATTTATTTATTTATAGAGAAGTTATCCTTCGCCCTTTCGAACTCGAACCAAACACAAAATGAACCGCGTTCGAATTGTTTTAATTTCTTCTTCGATTGATTTGTTTAGTTTTAATGTTTAATATAATATTTTAGACATTTATTTAATTCTAAAATCGATTGCTTTTGTGACTCTGCTTTTTGTATGCAGAGGGAAAGCTTCCCTCTGGATGGATAGTTACTCTTTACTTTGAAAAGTGTTGGATGGAAATTACATATTTTTTATTCATCTATAACTTATTTATTTTAAACCTCCATATTATTTTTCTATGAATTAACTAATAAATGTGTTTTTTTCTGCTCTTTTTTTCAGGTACTGCAACTTTAAATTAAACATACAAATTACACACACTTACACAAAAACAAGAACAACAACAACAACAACAACAGCTTCCACACAAAAATACACAAAGCAATAATAAAGACTCAAGTAATCAATCAAAACAAAAACAAAAAGAAAAAAGAAAAGAAAAGAAAAAACAACAACTAATGCGGCATTTAACTAAGAAAAGTCTGGAAAAAAAATCAACAACAAATCACGTCATAATTCTCCCAGTTCTTTCTACATTTTTTTTTTTTATTTTTTTTTTTTGTAAATGTAACTGTTAAAATACAAACAACGAACTAAGACGCACTCAGTGCTTCCAAAACTGTCTCGCCTTATGTGAAAAGGAAAGAGAGAGAGAGAACGATAGTAGTAGCAGCAGCAGCAGCAGCAACAACAACGGCAAAAGCAACAAAATAACAGCGAAAATGTTGCGGCCAAATACAAAAACAACAAAATCAAAAAGAAACACAACGCAGCTTAAGATCCAAAAGAGCAACAACAAAAGCAACAACAGCAAGAACAATCCACATCGCCGCTGCTGTCACCACAGAAGCAAATTTACAACGATAACATAAGAGAGCGGAACGAGATCGAAAGAGAGCGAAAGAGAAATCACCAACCACAACAACAACAAGAGCAACAAACACTTTCTGTTTAGTAGCCCATCTACCCCAATATCTATATATATATATATATATATATATATAAATCTTATTTTTTTTTTGTTTTTGTTGTCTCCGTGTTGGTTTTTAATCATTTGTTGCGTTGTGTGAATTAAACAAATATATTTGTTATAAGGCCGCGTTATGGCACAACAGCAACAACATCAGCAGCAGCAGCAGCAACAACAGCAACTACTGCTGCATCAGCAGCAGCAGCAACAGTTGCAGCTGCAACAGCAACAACAGCTACTGCAGTACAATAACACTTTGTACAACCTGAATTATAAGTAAGTTTTAGAGTCATTGTGTTGCGCTGCGTTTTCTAAAAAACCCCCCCCCCTCGAAAAACTCCCAACCAAGCACTTCTCTCTCTCTGTCTCTCACTTTCCCTATGTGTGCGTGTGTGTGTGTTTTTTAGCATGCGCCCAAAATTTGTTTTTTTTGTTTATTTTTTGTTTAATAACAAAAACATATGCAAAGCGCTCAAATTCTAATACAAATATTTGTATATTAAATGTTTGTTCTCCTTTTACACCACTCACACACCAACACCAACACGCACACACACACACACACACATCCCACACTCTCTTAAATCAGACATTTTGTTTACATGCTCATCAAACCTTTACATGCTTCCGTGCCCGTCCTTGTCAAACTGTGTTGACGCCTAACGGGGCTGAACTGTGCACGTTAAAAAATTACAAAAATTTGTTATTTTTAAATATGGAAAAAATTAAAAAATTGTTATTTTTAAAATTATGAAAATTGAGAATTTTGTATTTTTTTTTAATCAAAAACTTTTGCCTTGAACTCTATTTTTATAACTGATATATTTTACGATAAATCAATTTACTATATGTCCTTCAATCTATAAATCTATTTAAAATACTTTTTACTTAAAATTTTTATAATAAAAAAAATAAAAAATAAAATTATATATATATATTCCGATCTATATAAAAAAAAATACTTTAGTGGCAAAACTTAGTTATAATATTAAAAAACACCGTTCATTTTTTCATCAGCTTAAATAAATTCTTTCTATTTAAATAAAATATTTTTATAGAATAGAAATAGCATTTAGAAAACTATAAAAAAAAAACAAATTAATGATTTTTCAATATGCTCTTTTAATTATATAAATATTGATAAGTGCTTAAGCTGTACTTTTATTAGGCACCCCAAAAAAAAACAAAAACAAAAACTAACAAAATGCGCCGCAAGCACACAATGCATGTCTAACTGTTTACATAGCACAGAGCAACAGCAAAGCAGAGCAGAGCAGAGCAGCGAGCAGCGCATGTCAAACTGCTGTCAGCTGCTGGCCCCAAAGAGTCTCCTTCCCTTGTTTGTTGTTGTTGTTCTTTTGATGTGTTGTTGATGTACGTTCAATGTTGTTGCCCATGTTGTCATGTTTGTATGTTATTTATATTAAAATATTAATATTGTTGTTGTTGTTGTTTTTCAATATGAAAATGTTTGCCCCATTTTCCTATGTGAATTTTGTTTTGCAATTGTTTTGTTTGGTTTTTCTTTTTGCAGCATGGAGGATCCCGAAAGGCGAAAAAGACGGGAACGCGAGAAATATGAACGACAACAGGGTATACAGAGCGATGAGCGAGAGATAAGCCTGTTTGCGGAGCCGCGTCGCCTGAATCCCAACGAGGGAGATGCGGAAATAACCGCAGCCCTGGGCAATTTTATAGATGCTCGGGATCATATGAATGCTTCCACGGTGGGAATTTATAGGCAGGCGCCGGGTGCCCCAAATGCGAGACTGCAAGCGGTTCCAAAGGGTTTCGGTAGCGGCATTGCCACCAATTCCTCATCCTCCTCCGCAGCAATATTAGCTTCCTCAGCATCCTCCTCATCCGCCTCTTTGCCTGGCCAGCTGCCTACGTCACAACAGCAACAGCAGCAGCAGCAGCAGCAACATTATCAACAGCAACAGCGTGCGCCCACCTATTTAAAGCAGGCGGATAATAAACCTCCTTATAATGGACGCGGCGGTTATCCTGGCCAGCCCATGAAGAATGACATACCTTCGAGTAGTGGCATGGCACCGCCTCGAGGACCGCCTAGATCTTCCTCATCATCCTCCAACAGCAGCAACAACTCGTCCAGCGCCACAAACAATGCCTCAGCGTCAGCGACGTCTGCGTCAGCGTCAACAACATCGCCCCTTGGCCCGCCCATGTCCACCCAAATGCCTAATGGCCGAGAGAAATCCTTTCTGGGTCCACCGGCGCCAGCGTTGCCCAACGGCGGTCGCTTTATATCGCCAGCGACCAGTGGGAAACAGCGGCCCAGCAGCAACAACAGCAGCAGTAGCAATTCAGGACTGCAGCCACCACCGCCAGAGGTAAGTGAATCGAATACCATTAAAAGGCTATTCTTAAGGTATTTATTTCCGAATCTTTGCAGAAGGATATTAGTAAAATAATCACCGAAATGACCAACAATTATCGGGTCACGCCGCTGACCTCCATTGCGGCCACGCCGCATGCGCCGATGCGCGAAAACTACAACCTGAATGGGCCCAATAAATTTAAGTATGCATTTGATGCAGTGGATCCAATATGTCCACTCAATTCCCCGCCTGCGGCAGGTAGTGGTGGCTCCTCGCTGCTGGCGCCAATTGCGCCCATCACATCACCAATTGCCCCGCTGCTGACGACGCCCCCTCAAGCCAGTCAATTGCAACTGCCGCTACTGCCACTGCCTCCGCTTGCAGGTGCCACAACGTTGCCCCTCTCTCTGCCCATGGCTGCAGTGGCGCCCATTCAGCAGCTGATGCCCACCCCTCCAAAGGCATCTCCTACGCCGCCAGCGATAAAGCCTCTGAAACAGGAGAAAAGTCATACCCTGGAAAAACAGGACTCGTGGTAATAAATGAATATAATAAAATATAATTCCAATTTTATTACTTAATTATTCTTATGCAGCCTTGAAAACGATCTGGAGCTGTCCGAATCCGACGATGATCGCAAAAAAGATGGGTAAATATTTAAGAGCTTTACAGTTTGACGAGCACTGTGACTTTAATGGAAATCTCTTTTAACAGACGCTCGGCTGGCAATAGCAGCAACAGTTCTGAGTCCGATTCCAGCGAATCGGGCAGCGAAGCAAGCAGTAAAAGTGAACTGCAGCAACAGCAGCAGCAGCAGCAACTACAACAGCAGCAGCAACAGTTGCTGCAACAGCAACAACAGCAGCAGCAACAACAACTGCAGCGTCAACTGTCTGCGAATGGCAGCAAAAAGAAATACAGCCAAACGATAATTGCAAGTGGTGCGAACACAATCAGCGGACTGTTGACCTCCAGCGGTTTGGGCAATGCAGCAGTTAATTCAGCCAGCATTGTTGGCAACAGCAGCGTCGGCTGTAATGCTGCTGGCAGCGGCGGCGGCGGCGGTGGAGGTGGTGGTGGGTCAAATAGTTCTGGCACGGGGACCATGAGCAGCTCCAGTTCATCCAATAAGACGCCTTCACCCACTGACAGCAATCGCTGGCTACTGAGTCGTTTCTTTCCCAAGCCAACGAATCAGGCGGCCGCTGAGAGCGTCTCACCGGGTGTGGCCAATGCCATGGGCAATGTGAGCATGAAAGTGCCTGGAATATTGCCTGGCGGTGCACAAATCATACCCGAATCCATAGAGATAACCACGGCCATTGTGAAGAATGAGAAGGTGTTGCATGATGAGCTGCCGCGACATGTTGCCGCCTCTAATGAGGAGGAAGAGCCAGACGAGCAGCAGCAGCAGCAGCAGCAGCGTTATGGCGCTGGTCTTAGTGTCACGGTGAAAAAGGAGGCACTGGACCAGCAGTTAAGCTCTGAGCAGCTGGCGCTTGCTGGTGCCTTATCAAAAAACCAAATAAAGCGTGAATCGCGCTTATCCGATTCGGGCAGTGGCAGCGGGAGCAGTGGCAGCAGCAGCTCGGACAGTGCTGGCGGCAGCAGTGAGGTGGTGCCGCTACCAGGACCAGGTGAAACACTGCAAATCCCAGGTGTGCCCGCGGCAATAACTAGTGTATTGCGTGTGCCATCGTTGATGCAACAGAAGGCACCACCAAATAGCGTCACATTGACGCCTATTGGACCGTTGCCGGCATCACCGAAGCAGCGTCAGAAAAAGCCGCGCAAAAAGAAAATGTCAGCAGCAACAGCGCCGCCACTGGATTCCAGCGATGAGGATGAGCCAGCGGCGGCGGCGGCAAATAGCAATAAGAAGCTTGTGCTAGAGCTGGCAGCAAGAGCAGCAGCGGCGGCCGCAACAGCAGCTACTGTTGCAGCTACATCCAATTCGCTGCCCAATGCAGCGCCTGCTGCAGCTATAAAAAAGGGACGCGGCAGGCCACGCAAGCAGGCACAACAGCAGCAACAGCTGCCACAAAGTGGCAATCTGAGCAGCGCCTCCGCCAGCAGCAGCACACACACCAAGGGTCCAACGCTGACAGCGGCGAAAAAGCCGCTGAGCAAAACAACGAGCAGTAGCAACACTGCGGCAAGAGTTCCAGGCAGTCGAAAACGTGAACACTCCAGCAACAGCAGTTCCAATAGCAACACGCCCACCAAAAAATCACACACAATGCCCACAATTGCAGCATCAGCAGCCGCAGCACCACCTCCAACGCTGCTGCCGTTGTCTATTGCAGCGCATGCGGGCGGCGGCAGCAGTAGCGATGAGGATAGCAGCAGTAGTAGCAGCTGCAGCACTAACAAATCCAGCAACAGCAGCAGCAGTGGTAGCGATACGGAAACACCAACAGCAACGCCAGTGGCGCCAGTTGCAACGTTAACTGCAGCAGCAACAACCGCCTCAGCAGCAACAGCAGCAATAGCAACTCAACAAAATCCAGCCAAAAAACGCATTGTAAAAATTAATAAATTGGGTGCACAGAGCAAGGCGAAGCGTCGCTATGGCGCTGCCAGCAGCAGCAACAGCAGTAGCAGTGAAACCGAAGAGCAACAGCAACACAAACAGCAACAGCAGCAATTATTGCTATTGCAGCAACAGCAGCAGCAGCAACAGTTGCTGTCACAACAACAGCCTTCGCTGCAACAGCTGCCACAAACATTTATGCCACAACAGCAGCAGCAGCAGCAACAAGGCTTGCAGCCACATAAAACCAGTCAGCGACTGAGCAGCTCTGACTGCAGCAGCAGCGCAAGCAGCGGCAGCAGCAGCAACAGCAGCGCCAGTAGCAGCGGCAGTGGCAGCAGCAGCGATGAGGATGATACGCATCGCGGTGGCAAGCGCAAGAGTGATAAAAAGAAAATATGCACCCTGACACGCATATTTAATCCCAAAGAGGGCGGTGCCAAGAAGCAGGGTCAAGTGGTTATCATAGATCAATCGGAGGAGCAGCTGCAACAGCAGCAACAACAGCAGCAACAGCAGCAGCAACAACAATTGAGCAAGCCACGTGCCACGCCCACACAGCTATTGGGAGCCACGCTAGCTTCACCCGCGCGAACCACTACACCACATTTAACCTCGCTTATGTGTAAGATCGATCTGAGCAAGCTGTCGCGTGTGCCGCCCGAGTGGTATCACAATAGCTATAGGCTATACGACAACCACAACATCAACAACAACAACAATAACAATAACAACAGACTGAAGTCACAGCAGCAGCAGCAACATTTGCAGCAACAGCAGCTACAACAACAACAGAATGGACATCTCAGCAGTCGCTCGGCGGAGGGCGCTCGCACGCCCAAAGACTTAAATCTTTATACACCCAATGGCTATGTCTCGGCTGGTGGAGGTGGAGGAGGAGGTGGTGTTGCTGCGGGGACAAAGCTATTGGGTAGCGTCAAGCATGAGCATGGCGTGAAGCCTGAGCCGGAGCTGGATGCCGGTTATGAGGCCAAATATAAACCGAATAGCGTTAAACAGGAATTCATGCTGAAACAGGAGCTGCCGCCAACGCGTCGACGCAAACGCAGCTCGAGCTCTAGTTCCAGTCCGTACAAGGAGAAGAAGCGAAAAAAGGAAAAGGCCGAACAGCTTAGCAAAGAGTTGCTGCCTGTGCCTGTGCTGCTGCCTGCCAACAATCATGAGCGATTATCGCGCGATAAACTGGAGTTGCTGCAGCAGGAGTCAGCAGCCAATGGTAGTCCCAAAAAGATGCAGCAGCAGCAACAAATGCTACAGCATCAGCAACACTCAATCGCACGGCAATTGCCTCTGTCACAATCAGCAGCACAGCTGCAGCAACAGCAGCATCTACTGCATCATCAGCAGCAGCAGCAATCACAGCCTCCAACAGCATCAGTTGCTGCCGTGCAAACGACAGTAACGTTAGCAAACCAACTGCCAATAATAACCACCTGCAGCGAAGCGGTGCAAACGACACCACCACCAACAGTGCCACCACCTGCGCCACGTCTCATCTATCGCTCCCACTTCGATAATGAGGAGGAGCATCCCAGCGATGACCTCAGGTAAGCAGTTATTTCCTTTTGGAACTCTTCACAATTGTTGCTAATAATTCTCTTAATTCTCTGCAGGAAAAATGATCTTCTGCTGCAGGAGGCGATCAGACGAAAACGAGCCGCCGATTCGGAACGTGACTCTTTTAATCAGATGACGCTTTACCTGGAGGCAATTGTTTATTTCCTGCTAACCGCCGATGCAATGGAACGCTGCAACATGGAGGCAACATGGACCATGTACAAGGACACCCTGTCGCTTATTAAGTGAGTAAAGTGTACCATAAGAAGGAAAGGGATCCCTTTAAAGTCCACTGTCTCAGCAGTAAAAAACGATAAACTGAAATTTAAGATGTTATCTCATCTCGAAATTCCTTTGCCTACGCTAAAAAGGACTATAAAATTATTTATTTTGAAAGAGTAAATTAATTTATATCAATTTTTAATTAATTTTCTCCATTTCTAGATACATTTCCTCAAAGAATCGACCTTATCAGCAGTCAACGAATGGAAAGCACGAATCGCACAATATAGTTGCCATACTCAGGTATATTTAAACACAGCTTAAAATCAAAGAAAATATTTAAATAATAAATCATTTTCTTCGCTTTTCTTATAGTTTGCGCTGCCAATCGTTGATATCCTTAAAGCTTTACAAGCTGCGACGTGCAACATGTCGTCAAATTATAGCCAGTTGCTCGGAATTCTTTCGCACTGGCAGGGGGGATATGCTAAATGGCAATACGCCTTCCTCCATATCACCATCGAACTCAGTGGGCTCACAGGTAAAGTGCAATTAGAATGACTAGAAGATACCCTGTACTCAACTCGGATGTTGCTTAGGGTATATTATGCCCATTGAAATGGGTGCAGGGTATACAAATAATGGAGATAATTCGTATAGCAACACGTTCCATTCTCATTCGAAGCGTAGAAATCTATAAAGAGGGAATATTGCGCTCTTTCTTCTCAATCTTTTTTTAAAATACAGAGAGAAAGAGAACTACTTTTGTTTGATTTATACTCTTTGATTCTTCTTGGGAAATAATTACCTAAAGAGAATGACAACACCTTTCAAATCATGGGAAATACTCTGAGTACGATCAACCCAACTACCCTAATGAATGGGTATAGAAAGAAGCGCTATAAAATAGAACTAGCAGGATACCAAAACATAATTATTTTGTCAACAAATTTCTCTAATTTGAATATATTTTAATTAAATTTTTGCAGGGCTCCGGTTCGAATACGCCGCCTGGCAAAATAGTGCCTCAAGATATTCATATACAGCTGTGCAAACAGAATGAATATCTTAGCTATGTTAACAGCGCTCACGAGCTGTGGGATCAAGCCGACAGATTGGTGCGAACCGGCAATCATATAGGTATATATATACAAACTATATAAAATCTGGAGAATTTGATTAATATATATAAAATGTATTTTTTGCAGACTTTATACGCAAATTGGATCATGAGAATGGGCCTTTAACGCTGCATAGCACCATGCATGAGGTGTTTAGATATGTTCAGGCCGGTCTCAAGACTCTGCGCGATGCTGTCTCCTATCCCCAGTCGCAGTAGCGATAACATCAACTTCAATTTCAACCTAAACAACGAGTCGAACAACAACAACAACAAAATAAACAACAACCACAACAACAACAACAACAACAACAACCACATCATCAACACCACCAAACGTGTCTAAATGAAAGTCAGGCCAAATTAGCAACTATTATTATAAAATTATACATATATAAATTGATATATATATATATATGTATATGTATATATATGTATATATGTATATATATATATATACAAAAGAAAAGAAGCAAATTTAGTTGTTTAGTTTAGAAAACCTTCCAAGAACAGCAACAAACAATAATAAAACAAACAACAAAGCCTTGTTTTTTCGTTATTAATTTCTAGTTATATTTCTATTATGATCATTATTATTACTATTATTATTATTATTATTATTATTATAATTAATTGAATAATTAATTGAATGCACACCATTTACTTATTTCCTTATGCTCAATTGTCAATTGGTTTCTTCTTAGGCAATTTAAGCTTTATATATATTTATGCCTAGTTTTAATTAACACACACACCACACACACACACCACACACACACAAACACACACATTTAATCAAGTTATATTTATATATCTCTATATCTATATATGTTTTTTAGCTCGTAAGTAAAGAATTAATAATTAATTAAATCAGAAAGGCGCGCCAATCCCTTACAAAAATTTTAGTTGAATTCTGTTTTTATTTTTTTTTCTACTTTGTTCAAACAAAAAATGGCTTTTTAATTATTAAGTTTAGTTAAATTTTCGCCTTCTTTTTGGTCGTTTACATATATATCTCCACACACACATATACATATACATATACATATATATGTATATATATATTGTAATTAATTAATTAATTATTCTCGCTGGCCAAATTGTGTAAATGCGCCTAGAAAACAAGAACATTTTTTATCTATTTAAGCAAAAAATACAAAAAATATTAAAAACTAAAAAAAGTTATGAAAAATTTTGGATATAAGCATGGTTTTTATGAAATTAATTTAAATGCAAATTTTTACTGTTTCGTAAGTTTATAAAAGAAAAAATCAGTTAACAACATCAACAACACACACACACACACACACACATAGTTGTATATGAATACCTTATTAATTATGTTTATAAAATACACACACACACACACACACACATATATATATATATATATATATATTATTTGATTTTAAAAGTACATTTTTAAAACAAGAAGCAATCACGTTTTTAGAACAAAATGAATGAATGTGAATATATATATATAAAAAAAATATATATATATTTAAAATATATCGCATATGATTTGTTTTATTTTTTTGGTATACTTTTACTGCTTTTTATACCCTTACGGCGGGTATTATAACTTTGTTTTTTTCTCCTGGTTTTTTGGTTTTTTATGGTGCCTCAAGACTCAGTAACAGACGCAACAACTAATAGTGCATTAGTAGATTTTAAACGAGTTAAAATTAAAAATGAACAAAAACAAAAACAAAAAAAAGAAATATTTATATAGAGAACTAAAAATCAAGTAATAGTTATAAAAGAAACAAACAAAAAAAAAGAAAAAAAAATCGCAGCAATTTAATCAATTGAAAAATAGACTTGCCTCCACCAACCCCTCAACAAACAAAGCAAATGGAAATCAATATATATACATATATAGACATATTGTACATATAGCCGACTTATACATATTATACACATATATATACACATATATATATATATAAATATATATATACATATATTTTTTAATATGCCAAACAAAACAAAATAAGAAAGCAAAAAAGCGATAAATCAAGTTATAGTCAATAAGCCGATAGAAATGCAGAAAGAAACGTAAAAGAAGCAAATGCAATAAACTAATTTTTAAGTCGTTAAAATCTACGCAACAAAATGGGCAGCACTGTTGTGCCGTTATGTGCCGCCATCGTCGCTGCCGTCGCCGTATTGGCAGCACTTTTGCAGTTATCGAAAATTAACGAAACACACTGAAAATCAAAGCGAACAAAAGAAAAAAAAAACAAAAAGAAGAAATGTAACGAAAACTTTAACAACAAAATGGTAAACAAGAAGCAAAATTAATAAGTAAATTAAAGTACTTATTATACATATATATATATATGTACTTATATATATATATGAAACAATATGTGGTTCTGGGGAAACAAAGCATTAACATTCAAAAAGGAAAATAAAAAAAAACAAAAACAAAAACTTAACATTTAAAGGTAGACAAATTTTAAGTTACCAATTAACAAAATACAAAAAAGAAAATCAATCTTCGGCTAGCCGAAGGCTAGAATACCCTGGCAGATAAATTGCTCCTATGGCAGCTACAATAAAAAAATGAAAAATAAAATAAATAAATAAAAATCAAAGAGTCCGTTAAATCTCAAAAACAGCAAATAAATCAAAATGATTGTTTTTTAAATATATTGAAAATTCACTGAACGCTGATCAAACAATAAAAAGTCAAAGAACTATTAAGGAAACGCTGAGATTTGATACCCTTGCAGACTGTCATAAGCATTTGTTGCAAATTGTTGTTTAAATTTTAATATTGTCCGATTGTTCCTATATGAATATATATAGAATTCCGATCTTGATAATTTTGATACTGCTGTTACATCAAAATTGTAATCGAAAACAAAACTCAAGAAACAAAAAAGGGATTGAACCTTTGGCGCCATTATTCACATGGCAGCTAGGAGATATAGTTGTCCGATCCGGCTGGCCTATGGAATTAAATTCACCTAGCTCAAAAACTAGTTAGCATGTAAGCAGATTGACAGACAGACGGACAGACGGACTGTTAACTCGCCTTGATCGAAACTGCCCCCTTGACATTCCATAATCAAGTTATAATACTCTCTGCAAGGGTATAAAATTGAGGAACTGTAAGAGAAAAAATTAAAAAAAAAAGTGTATTAAACTGCTGCTAGGGTATATGAAGAGAAATAGAGCGCAATTTTATTGTGCAATATGAAAAAAAAAATAAAAAAATAAAATTATATTGTTAAAATTTTTGAACGCTGTAAATAAAAAGCAACTTTATACACAGACAGACAGACAGGCACACAAACACACACACACACACACACATACGTATATCGAGACACAGACACTCACATGCATACATATATAAATATATATATTTTTATATATATACAACTAAAGTAATATTAAAAAACCAAAAGAATACCTTAAATTATAGTTAAATTTTTTCAAACAAACAAACAAACAAACAAACAAAGAAACAAAATGAACAACAACAAATGAACAACAAGCAGCAATCTTGCAATAATTATTATTATTATTACTATTATTATTATTATTATATAAATAAATAATGGAATCGAAAATGCGCCTAGAGGATTTTTCGGGGAATAGTTAATAATTATATTTTGTTAAGCGTTATTGTAGTGCAAAATATAAGCAAAGCAAACAAAAAACAAAAAACAAAAGAGGAAACGAACATAAAATGATGAAACAACAAATGGAAAACAAAAACAACATTAATTAAGTTTTAAGCTGACTAAAAACAAAACAAAACAAAACCTTATTATTCTAATGTAAACGCGAACAGCATCTTTAAACAAAACGAAATTGTTCATTAACATAGTGAATATTAATATATTAATAAATTAACAAATATATATAATATATATATATAAATATATATATGTATATTTTGTACAAATATAATTAATAATGACAAAAACGAGTAAACAAAAGAAGAAGAATAACAACAACAACAACTGCAGCAGCAGCAGCAAAAACCAAGTACACTTATTAAAGTTTAAGCAACAAAAACAAAAACAAAAACAGAAAACAACAACCAATTAATTACCGTAACAGTAGTTGATAAATCAAAATAAAAAACCAAAATTGTAACATTTAAATAGCCGTTGAGTTTTATTGGTATTTTTTTTTTTCTTTTGAGCAGCGCAATTCGCCGTACAGCAGCCGCCAACTGGATTCACCGCTTAGGCAAGCTTGGCTTCTTAAATTCCTTATCGGAATTCAAATGGGATTTATAATTAGCTTTAATTAATAGCAATTTTTTTGTTCAGCAGCAGTTAGCACTATTTTTTTATAAATAAATTCGATTTTTATTTAAAATGCGCGCGCATGTCAATTGGCGCTTTGGTATTTTTTAGTGCAAGGCAGTTCGCCTCAACGCTGCCGCCAGCTGAATTCGCCGACTGTTAAATGAGCTTAAAAGTCTCATGTTAATTTTTAACAGCGATCGTCATTAGTTTAGCTTAAATTAGCTATTTTAAGTCTAATGAGCTAAAATTAAAGTTCAAATAAATTGAAACAATTTTTTTAAATTTTTTACAAAAGTTTAACTGATTTCTCTTAACAACTCGACATGCGCTAACATTGAGGAGATTGCAATTGATGTTGTCGATGCAACAGCTGTTAACTTCATGTTTTCACATTTTGCAGCACTTTACTTTTTTTTAAAGCCGAACGTCTTCATTTTCAACACTGTCTATTTGCAGATTCTCCGTGCGCTTGCAACGCTCGATTCCAAGTACAGTATTTTTTTTTTTTTTTTTTTTTTTTTCGTTAAAATAAAGAGAATTTAAGTTGTGGTACTCTTGAAATGCAAATAGCTCGGGAGAATTAAAAAAACCTTTGTATGTATTGCACGCCATTTTGAATTTTAATCTGCACGTATTTTGCGTGCGGCACTGTTTGTTGTTGTTGTGGAAAGCACAAAATGAACTGTCACCACGACACAAAAAAAAATAATATTGCCGTTAGTAGCAGTAAAAAAACGCAACGTCGACGTCGGTTGCGACAGAGAAAGGCGCTGCGCGAAAAGGTCGAAAAGGAATTAAACAAATTAAACCCCAACGATTTGATCATCAAGATGGGAAAGCGCATGGAACTTGAGAGAGTGCAGGAGAAGAAAAAGCGCCACAAACAACGTCGCAAGCGACAGCGACAGCGAAAAGCAAAAATTGATGCCTCAATTGCCTTATCAGTGGCGAATCTTTCAGAGGTAAGCTCGCTCGATTTCCTGTTGCAGGATCCAACAGCAGAAGAGGACTGTAAAATGGAAACACAGGAGCAGCAGCTCAATGCAACGGTTACGTCGGCTGTCAGTGTACAGTTGGCTTTGGATCGCTTTAAAGAGCACTCAACATTGGATCTACAATATCAGTCAGTACAGTGGTCAACCGATTTAGCTGACAACAAGCGATGGCATGGCTCATTCAATGCCACGCCTACTTACATGCCTCGACATCAGGAGAACAACCAAACGCAAGCAACGGCTTCAATCTGGCAGCACCTGAATCAAGATCAGCAATATGGGGTAAATGCCACATACTATGTTAACTCTTATTGCCACACTAGCTATACAACACTCATTAACTGCTTTGAGATCCAGCAGCAGGAACAGCATCAGCGCGCAACGTTGGACAGAGGCCACGTCGAGCAGCGTCCACATTTTGCCCAGTTTGAGCAGTATCAGCTGCCGCAGTTTTACCAGACACAGTGGCAGCAGGAATCGTAAGGTATGTCTAAAACTTTTGAAAGGGGCCCACTCACATACGTATCACATATGCTTCAGTTAGCAAAAATCTATATATTATATATATATATATATATATATATGTATAAAATTATAAGCCTGACTTATGTTGGTACGCAAAATTACACGCATTATCCCACATCATCATAATCTTTTATTATGTCAGTGGGGACCTGCTTTTTTTTCTTGCTGTCAGAGTGTGCTTCTTGCCTATAGTTTAGCAAGCACTTGCATGCATATGTATGCGTAGGTTAGTGCCAATGGCAAAGGTTTTATGTGCACTGTAAAATCTATGCCCGTTTGAGCGCTACAGTTTTGAAGCAACAGCACGAGGCTGGCCTGGCAAGGTTTTTAAATTTTAATTAATAGTTAGATAGTTGCAAACAAATATGGAGATTTATAAAAAGAATTACAAAAAAAGGTTTGTCTAAAAATGCAGTATTCTGCCCATAAATATATACGATCAGCCGCCGTCCTATGTCAAGAAAAAGTTTGAGGGAGACTGTGAATTATGTATGGAAGAGCACAGGAATTGCGCTTACTTTGGTAGCACTCTGTACACTTATTGGCTGTATTTATATGTGTACATATGAATGTGTGCAAAATGTACTCACATTTGGTGTTTGTATGTATTTGTATTTTCATGTAAACACTTGCTGCTTGCGCTACATAGCGAACAACGACAACAACAACAAAACAATGCACAGGGCCGAAGGAAAGACGTGTGGAAGTGGGGTGGGGTAGAGGCTTAGAGCAACTTCCCCCGCACAGAGTTCAATGGTCTTTTGACACAAATGATGTCAAGTTGAGCTTCTTTGCCTGGTGCATTCGGTTTATGCGCTCGGCGCTCGGCGCTTGATGCTCGGCTTAGGGCTTTCGGCATTCGGCTCATTTGCCCGCCGCTCGCTCGCTTGTTCAGCTCGTTCAGCTTGTTCAGAGTCAGCTGCCGTTTGCAAATCCTTTGTGTCTATTTGTGTGCGTGTGTTTATGCTGGTTTTACTGTTTGTTTGGGTGCCTTTTTGGCTGTTGGCCCAACCGTTTGCTGATGGCTCGCTGCTGATACGCGGCCGGCAGACGCTCTCTTTAGCGTGCTTTCTCTCTGGCTTTGCGCCTCTCTCTCTCTATCTCTCTCTGCCGAGCAGAAACCTACCGCAATTTGTTTCTTCGTGCTCGTCGTCGTCGTCATTGCTGCATTTCCTTGTTTATGTTTTGTATCCAAATGTAGGGTATTCGGCTAAGTGCTGGAGCGTGAGAGCGCCATCAATTGAGAGCGTATAGGCAGAGAGGAAGAGAGCTTAACGTATGCAGTACCGTTGTATTGTTGACTGACTGTTGCAGCCAGTGCTTCTGCTGGTGTGCTGCTTCTGGTGCCGTTGCTGTTGCTGCTGTGGCTGCTGCGGCTACTGCTGCTGTTGCTGCTGCTATTGCTGCTGCTGCTGCGCTGCTTCTGGTGCTGCTGTACCTGCGCATTTGGAGCTGCATCTTTTTGTTATTGTTGTGTTGTCACATCTTCCGTTTCTACTCCTTTCTTGTATTGTGTTACGTGCACACTGGGCTGCATTTTTTTAAAAAATATGTTCAAAATGTTTTCGTTTGCAGTTTTTAAACATTTTGCTTAAATTTTTCTTTTTTTTGGAAATTGAAATTTTCTAAAATAACTTCATGGAAACTATGAACAGGATCATCTAAGAATTTTATATTATTACTTAATATGGTCTGGGCAATAGTGAAATATTTATTCATTTAAATTATTTTTCATTCTATAAAGGTTAATTTCACTGTTTAAGAGTGTAAAGTTGATCTATTAAATAAAAAAATATTCTGATCTAAGGACAATTTTTTTAAATTTGTAATAACAATTTTCTTTAATATTTTAGCTTAAAGCCACAGTAAATAATATTTGTTTACCGTTTATTTATAAAGAATAGGCCTAGCTTACCACACTGCATGGCTCGGCCCACTGTGCTTGCAAAAACTACGCAGTTTTGTTATAGCTTTTTCCTTATCCGTACTCAGACGCCAGGCAAACGCAGTACGACTGACTGTACGGTTACCCAAAAGAAAGAGAGACCGAGTGGGAGAGAGCGTAGCGACGAGAGTAGGGCGCTGCAGTTTACTGCGCTGCTGGCATCGACGCTGACGCTGCCGTCGTCCTGGCTGCATTTATCCTGGCGGCAATTGAACACTTTAATCATTTAGTTCTTGCACTCTCCGGCAGCAAGTTGTGTTTTTTGATTATCGTCGTATCGTCGTCGTTTATAAATTGTTGTATATCGGTATAATACACACATCTAGCATACTCACATACATATACATATGTATACATACATATACATATATATGCATATAGATATATTTATATATGCACACATACATCGTATAACGTGTGAATCGGTTTAAATCTAACATTTTGTGCGTGTATTTTAAAACTCATTTGCAACGAACCAAAATTCAAAGTTTTCACAAGGAAATTGTGTGAAAAATATAAGTGAAGAATTATATATTTTAACGACGCGCTCTCTTTGCACATTCAACAACAAAAGTAAGGAAATGACAGAATTGAAAAAATATATATCATTTTTTTTTTTTTTTTGTTGTTTTCTGCTGTTGTTGTGGTTGTAGCTGCTGCCTGTATTAGCATGCAAAGTGCCCACACCCATGGTCGATTTTTCGCATTTACATATACTCACACTCGCATACAAACTCACATACGCACACACACACTTGCATGCATGCACACGGACGATAGTAAAAACTTGGCTCAATGGGAGGCCCAGCAGCGCAGCGCAGCGCATTTCTCTACACTTTGCTGCCAAATGCCGCCTACACACACACTTGCACACAAACACATATGTGTGTATATTGAGCTGCGTTCCGTGCAGCGCCGGCTGCACCCGCCATTTAACCTAAAAAACGCAGTCAGCGTTCGCAGTCGCGCTGCGACGCGTCGCAGCTGCAGCAGCTAAGCGCGCTCCCGAGCTTACGCTCTCAGTCTCTCGCACTCTCTCCCTGTGCATTGCATATCTTACGGCGCGCTCAGCTGACAGCTGCTGCTGCTGGTGCTGCTGGTGCTGCTGTTGCTGCAATTACGCTCATTCTCTCTCACTTTCTGCCGCACCCAAAAGCAATGCAGCCTAACTATTATTTGTCTAGCTTTCCTTTTGCTGCCTACTACACTTGTTCCTTCTTGCTCTTTCGTTTCCTTCCCTGGGTTTGCACAGCCTTCGGCTGATTTTAGCTTTCTGGTTTTCTGCTTTAGCCAGCTGCAAGGTGTGTCACTTTTTTGTTTTGTTCTTGCATTTTTTGTAAATGGTCGTGCGCGGGGTGGGCGTTTGGAGGTGGGCTTGCCCGTTATATTGGACTCTGTAGTAGAAGCTTTCGTCGTTATATCCTTCGCTTTGTCAGCGTCCATCAATTAACCGGAAACAATTTTAAACAATTTATGAATGAAAATTGGCGGTTTGTGTTTCGCTATTTTGGGGGCGGTGCAGCTAATTTAGGGGGCTGGTTTCACTGGTTCAGTGGGATTATGCAGGTGTAATTCTTAAGGTGGTTGTTTACTTGGCTGACGCTTCGATTATAATTTCAACTGAACTTTACCTTTCTTCAATAAAAATAATTAAATAGTAGATCTAGAAAGCTAGCATACAACAAATATAAAATTTTAATTTAATATGTATAATAAAAATATCTGATTTTCTTGTACGATCAGATATAGCGAGAATATATAGCATTGTCTTTGATCTATTTAAATATGAAGTTACATAATATTTACATGGTGAAGCTTTCTTTTATCTATTGAAACATGTCATCTCGTTATTTTTCCTAAAGGTTTTTATACCCATTTTACTAAGTAATTAATAAATAATTATTATTATTTTGTACTAATTTGTTATTCTGAAACTTTTATCTATTGTTTACAACATATAAGAAAGTATCTAAAGGATATATAGCTTAATTATCTTTAAAGTCAATGCAATTCTTAAAAAATATTAGGAAAACTGGACGCATTTATTAAGTGAATACTTTTTAATGCATTTTACTATTCAGGTTTTTTCTCACTCTTTGAGGAAAAGTTCTAAATATTAAATATAATAATTCTATTAATTATATTAAAATGTGAGCTCGAAAATAATTAGAACTTTCTGAATTTATAATTATTTGATTCTTTCACAAAAGTAAAGCCTACTATTGAAAACATTTAAAAATATTTGTAAATAGTTTATAACTCAAATATTCCTATACTTAGTAAGAGCTTTTTCGCTGTGTGTATTATTCTTGCTAAAGTATTAAACCGAGTAAACCTGCTGGAAATTTAAATCGCAGCTTTGATCAGCTGTTTTCTATTTAAATAGTGTTTTAACAGCTGTCTTTTGAGCCGCCATCTATTCTGTTCCTATTCTAACTACATAATTATGTAGACAATTTGTCTACGTTAACATAATTATGTATGTAGATTTGCAGTTACTGCGGCCATCTTACAATGTAATCCAATTATTGCGCTCTGCTTTCTTCGCTAACATATGTAGCTATGTCATCATTAGCTTTTTCATATATATATATACATACGTACTTAAATGGGGAGCAGAGAATGTTGATCTGATCAACCACCCGCTTGCAGGCAATGCTCTTCACTCGCACACACACACACACACAGACACACACGACAGGCATAAACAGATAAACGAAGAGCATAGCAAAGAGGTGCTCTCACTCTCCTGCTCTGCCATATAAAATATATTTGAACATTTGCTCTCCCACTCTCGTCGGCGCTCTCTCTCTCTCTCTTTGGCTCTGGCCCCCATGGCATAGCTAGCTAGGCGACGCTGAGACTCGAATCGACTCGACTCTTGATACCCATTTGTCTTTGACGATGGCATAAAAATAATTTCCATGCCACTCGCTGAATCAGTTTATTTCTGTTCTGTTGAGTTGCAGGAACGTGTTCTTTTTCTACTTTCCGTTTGATTTTATTTCCTTATTATTATTATTGTTGTTATTATTATATTATTATTCTTATTATTATTATTGTTCAATATTTGTTTCGCGTTCTTTCGCTTCAGTTCGGTTCGGTTCGGTTTGGTTTTTGGTTTTTGGTTTTTCACTTTTTTAGCCGTTTTGTTAACGTTTTCAATACCAAAAAACCAAACAAAAAAAAAAAAATAAACAACAATCAACGGCAAAGTTTTTGCTAAAATTCTTCGGTTTGTTTATTTTCGGTTATTACAAAACTTTTACCCAAATAAAAAATAAAAAAGAAAAGTGTTTCGTAATCGCGGATAAATTTTAAGAGAGCAACAAGTTTTATTTACATTTCTCAGTTTTGTTTTCGCTGCAAAGGTAAAATTGTTCAATTTACTTATTCATTTTCTTGCGCATTTATGTAATTTTTTTTTTCAACCCTGACTGAGTGAAAAATGAAAAATGATTTGAATATTTCTTGTTTCTTGTTTTTTGATATTTTTCATATTACACTCTCGACACTTAACCTCAAAAAATGCGTCGCAGCAGCAGCAGCAGCAGCAGCGGCAGCGGCAGCCGCAGACGTTGTCTTGTCAGCAGTCGTTTTGTTATTTTAAAAATATTTCGAAAATATAAAAATCTTTCGCCTTTTGCCGGCTCTCAATTCATTCATCTCTCTCTCGCTCGCCTTATATTCTTCCTCCTCCTCCTGTTGCCTGTGATACGCCAGTTGTTTGTTTATTTTTAAAATATTAGTTTTTCGCACGATTTGTGTTGCCTGAGCACGCAAAAAAATAAAATACCAAATAGAATAAAAACAGAAAACATTTGGCCAAAATCCACAACAAAGGTGAATTCGAAATTCGGTGTTGATCTTGATTAAACATTGAAGAATCGCATGGAAGACAAGAAACAGTGGGTGAAGGCTAATGAATTCTATTTCTAGGGTATAGATTCGTACTACTCGACGGCATATGATTTTAAAATACTTTCGCAAACTTATATTTAGAATTGGATTAGCCGTATATACCAAAGTACAACTGTTTTACACGAATTATATAAAGAAATTATATATTTCTTTCTTATCATCTGGAAAATTTAGATTTAGTTTAAGAAAGATATATATCTTAAACAGAGTAAGATCTACTCTTCCTGTTTATTTTTCTCTTATTTATATCAACAGTAGTAGTGTAATTATAGGGTATAGCTATACCCTATATATTTGGGTATTATTTCAATTGGTTTGCACTGATTTCAAAACAGTTAACAATACAAAATATTGGCTGTTGTGCTCTTAGACAGCGATAAAGAGATTGGCGCCCAGTTTATATGGTTAGAATGGAGGGGGGCAATCAGCTGAGTCAACAACAATTTGCTGAGAGTTGCACCAGCTGACGGCACAGCGAATTAATGGAACATGACCGGAAAACCATAAAATTTCAATGGAAATATTAAAACTAGCAGGCAGCCTACATATAAATATATATTTAGCTCAACTGAATCAAATGAAAAATATTTTTTTAAGTATATAAATCAAGGCTGTAAACCTAGAAAATGATTTTAAAGGACCCATTAGCCAGTTCGAGTCTGGTAATACTGAAGCTTTCTTATAAAGTTTGTTGTGGACTGTAAAAGTTATAATTGTTGTATAAAAAAGAGAAAATATAACATTACATTTTATTATTATTCTTTATTAAATATCTCTCATTATAAAAGAAAAAGAAAACCAAAAATTGCTATGATTGGATAAGCACTTCACATTTTAGTTTTTGTAAGTAGCAACTGTACCAAAATTTGCCGATTAACTGCCTTTTTTTTTACCAGAGTCAAAGCCAGAGTCAGAGCCAGTTTCTTTCTGCCTTTGACCTATTTCATTCAATTGCGAAACTATGTGCAATTTGCCCACGTTGCAATTAGCCAGCCCGTTATTTTAATTACATCGATTTTTCTGTCAGTTTAGTGATCCATTTGACGAACCCACAGCTGAAACTGTGCCACAACACAAACCTGAAGAGAATTTCTACGGATTCATTAAAAATGTGTTGGCCATGCCAGCCATAGTTGCCTGCCTTGCCCGCCCCCGCCTGCCACCTGCTTTCCTTCCCCTTTGCATGTAATTTAAATTGAATTAAAATAATTGATTTTTATTGCATTTCTTTCTCATTGCAGTTAACTTTCGGACTTATATACATATAACGTATACGTAGTGGGTACTGAGTAGAGCGCACTTTGCGCGCGTTTATAACTAGGCTATAGTAAAAGTTCGACTCAAAGCAAATTTCTGTTTTCCACTTCCGTTTTGCTCGTCTCTGTGCATTGTGCGTAAAAATAAAAGGTTAGTCTTCCATATTTACTTCCCTTATATAACTTACTGTATATATAATAATTATTTATGTTTTTCTCATTTCAGAATTGAAAAAAAAAAACACGCGAAACAGCAGTATTATTTAAAAGAGAACTCTTTTAGCTATCCAAATAGAGTGAATACTTCAAGTTTATTTTTCTTTTGAAATAAGAAAGCAGTAAAGTTTGTCTCTTAATCCTAAACTAAACCTTATAGATAACATTAATTTAACTACCCTTAATTTATCAGCAAAAACATAGTTTATTTCCATTCTAACCACCAAATATTTAAATTTTACTAATTTAAGCTTTTCATTCTCGATTCGATTCCAATAACCTGTTTTATAATAGATTGCACAGCATCGCTACGGAATTTAGTTTAATCCAGTTTCAAAAAGTATTTTTATATATATTTTTGTGAAACTGAAATTGTATGGGTATGAAAAGCGCTAGCGAAAAGCAATTTATGGCTATTATTCTTCAATTGAAACGAACTTTAATGGATAAAAGTAGAAAGTTAGCAGCGCTATTCATGTTTGCAATTTTCAATTGGGAATTTTTATTTTATTTTTTTAAAAAACACTTAATCCGATTAAAAGCAATATTTAATTCGATTTTACGCTACTTGCGAACGTTTTACCAACACTTTAGCAGCAGCAGCAGCAGCAACAACAACAACATGGTTGAGGGTCAAACAGCGGTGCAGCAGTCTGGTGGTGGTGGCGGTGGCGCAGGCAGTGGTGCAACTGGAGCTGGTGGTGGTGGAGGAGTTGCTTCTAGTGGCAATGTAGGAAATAGCCAGGCCCAACAGAATGGTGGCACGGTTTCGACGGGAACTGGGGCAGCTGGGGCTGGCGCTGGCAATCAGGCAACTGCCAATAATGCCACAGCCAACAACAATAATAACAACAACAATTCAAACACAAATAATAATAACAACAATAACAACGAACCGGATCCCAAAACGAATTTGATAGTAAACTATTTGCCGCAAACAATGTCGCAGGATGAAATACGCTCGTTGTTCGTCAGCTTTGGTGAGGTTGAAAGCTGCAAGTTGATACGCGACAAGGTGACAGGTGTGTTAATAATTCAATTAATTAATTAATCAATTCGTATACGTAATTTCGTTTGGATTTCATTTTGTTTAGGTCAAAGCTTGGGCTACGGCTTTGTCAACTATGTTAAGCAAGAGGATGCAGAGAAGGCCATTAATGCCCTCAACGGACTTCGTTTGCAAAATAAGACCATAAAGGTGGGAATCTACGACTCCACAGCGGTATTCAAAAATATATATATATTATTAATTGTGCCTTTCGAAGGAACTCCCTTTCAAATTCTATAGAAAATTAGCTTTAAAAGAAACTAGGACAGCCCCAGTTCTTCCTGTGGCAATCTAAAAATCAATATTGAACTATTAGTCCTATTACTGAACTCGAAATAGCTGAAAGAGTTGACGAGTAGCAGACACCTTAATAGTTTACTAATTTAGTTTATATCTATGGCTAAGGTTTTATTTACTTTTTACTTATTATTAATTGAAATCTATTGTCAATTTAGGTCTCCATCGCTAGACCCAGCTCGGAGAGCATCAAGGGCGCCAATTTATATGTATCGGGTCTTCCAAAGAATATGACACAGTCCGATTTGGAATCATTGTTTAGTCCATACGGCAAAATCATAACTTCGCGCATACTTTGTGATAATATCACTGGTGAGTTGAGAGTATTTAATTAATTAGCACATATATATTTAGTATATACCTATGGCATGATTAGCTATAGAGCAGCAATTAATTAGGCAAAGCAAGAGCATAGTTTTTAAAGTATTTTTTTTTTCTTTTAAGGTAAATTAAAGATTGGTAAAGTAACGATTAACTATTGAAAATATCAGAAATCTTTTGCAATTCTTTTGGCTTTAATTTTTGAAGCATATATTCCAATTATATAAAAAATTCTAGCCTAGTTACATATATTATTATTCTTATTATATATTATAATAGGCATGCCTAGTTTACTTAATAATATAATTCCTTAGATAATATTTATCGGCCTTCAGTGAACCTAGCACCAATTTTGGTTTGGAATTCGGCTGGCGCTACACTTTTATAAGTTTCAATTTAATTAATAATTCAATAAATTTTCCTTACAATTTTTATTTTTTTTATTACATGTATTAATCGAACCCACCAATAATCAAAATATAAATAATAAAAAAACCAACACACAAATCAAATAAGATGAACATGTGGCGGGTAGGTTTTTACTTTTGTTTTTAGCTATTTTATTCTCGCAGCAAAATCCATCATTTTGCATTTCTCATTTCTCATTTCTCATTTCTCATTTGCACATTGCTTGGCATTATTTTAGTTGCTGCTTCTTTAGGAGACAAGCTCCATAGAATTGCTCTCTGTTTTCGATTGCTGTGTGTTTCATTGTTGGTATTTGTTCCATTTATATCATACCATACCATAGGATTAGTATTTGGAAATGGGGTATATTAAAATAATCCTAGTAAATAAAAGAGATATTCTTACGGGCTTGTGGGAGTAAAAGGGTTATTCCAAAGATGATTTTGTACTGCCATTATTGTTATTGGGTTATTACCAGGATGATTTTGTGTTGGGTTTATTGTGGGGTTCTTCATAGAACATATTTTTTGTATTATTTTTTAAAGAAAGGTTATTTTCTAGCAGACTGGAATCAGCATTTCAATATTCTTATTTCTTTAGCAGCTTCAGTCTGATTTTAATTTTAAACAAATAGTTTAAATATTAATTTTTACTTCTTTCTCCATCCAGAAGGCTTTCTGTAAGAGCTGAGAGGACATTTTTTTTGACTGATAAGTTTGCATTTCAGTAGTATAACCAACGTTTCTAGTTTTCAATTAGTGGCAGATTTTCAAGGAACGACTTATTTGTCTGGTACAGGGTATCGCATAGTTATGCATGCAAAATCTAACGCCGTACTTTAGGAAGGGGTTTCTACATCCGAATTCATTTCACTAATATACGTAATATAACATGCAAATTAAAACAGTTACCGCTCCAAATAGTGGGAAGTGGAAACCCGTATATAATTTAAATTTTTGTATTGCATTTAACCTTTTTATTCTTCTTCCTTATATTTTTATTTCTTTATGTTTAAGTTTGTTTTTCTTTTACTAATTCATTTAATTTTTTTGTTTTTTTTTTGTGTTTCTAAAAATGTAAATTAAAAAGAATATATTCACCCACATCAAGAATACGACGAGTTCTTAGACAGTATGTACAATTAACTTTTTTTTATTTGTTTTTATTTGATTAATTTATTGTTGGCTGTTTGCTTCAATTTAAAATTAGTAAATTAAAAAAGTACAGTCATGCACAACGATCATGATGCTTGCACATTCATAATCATTGTTTGTGTGTGGTGAAAATGAAAGTGGTGAACTTTGAGCAAATTATACTCTCTCCTCCCTTTTTTGTCTGGGATTTAGGTCTCTCCAAGGGCGTTGGCTTCATACGCTTCGATCAGCGCTTTGAGGCTGATCGCGCCATCAAGGAGCTAAACGGCACCACACCGAAGAATTCCACCGAACCGATAACCGTTAAGTTTGCCAACAATCCCAGCAGCAATAAGAATAGCATGCAACCACTGGCCGCTTACATTGCACCACAAAATACGCGCGGAGGACGCGCCTTTCCAGCGAACGCTGCCGCCGGTGCCGCTGCAGCAGCTGCTGCCGCCGCCATTCATCCCAACGCGGGCCGTTACAGGTTAGCACAGAAAGTAATGATTCAATTAATATTCATTCAAGAAGAGGTCACCCACTAAATGAAGCTATTGAAATTTGATTTCAAACCATTTTTTGATAAAAGCAAGAAGCGTCTTCTACTCGCTTCCTTTTTGAGATTAAACTTATATTTTCTTCTTGTTGTTTTCCAATAGTTCTGTGATCTCACGTTATTCGCCACTCACCAGTGATTTAATAACCAATGGAATGATACAAGGGAATACCATAACCAGTTCGGGATGGTGCATTTTTGTGTATAACTTGGCGCCGGAAACCGAGGAGAATGTGCTGTGGCAATTGTTTGGTCCGTTTGGAGCCGTGCAATCTGTTAAGGTGCTTATAGATTCCAAAGATATTTTAAAATAAATTCCAATTTAAGAATTTCTTTGCTTAACTCTGCAGGTTATACGCGATTTGCAGAGCAATAAATGCAAGGGCTTTGGCTTTGTGACAATGACCAACTATGAGGAGGCTGTGTTGGCCATACAATCGCTCAATGGCTACACGCTGGGCAATCGGGTACTTCAGGTTAGCTTCAAGACCAACAAGAGTAAGCAAACGTAATTATTAACCAAGTTGGCTGCTGTTGTCAATGCCAATGCGGCGGCAGCGACGCTGGCTGCCAATAGTTTGGTGCTCAACCAAAATCACAGCACCAGCAATAGCAGCGGCGGCAACAACAACTACCACAACAACAACAGCAACAGCAACGCTGCCTTTCAGTTTGGCAAATATGCAAATCAACATCACAACAGCAGCAACAACAACAGACAGCACCCCAACAGCAGCCACAACAACAAGCATAAGCAACAACAAGCAACATCAAGTAGCAGCAGCAGCAACAACAACAGCAACAGCAAGCCACTTTTATCATCAGCGAATAAAACTGCTGCAACTGCATCAACGAGCGCAGCAAGCAATCGTCATAATAAACAAACAGCTGCAACAAGCAACGCCGCAATCACTAGCAACAACAACAACAACAACAACAGCAGCTACATTCACCACAACACCACCTCGTCCAATGCCACGCTCCATGGCGATGCCGGCGCCTCCTCATCCAGCTCTAGCAGCATTTTGAAAACATCCTCGAAATTCATTTATAATAAGCCACAAAATCATTTTGAGCTGCTGCAACAACAATTGCAGTTGCAGCAGGAATTTGCACAGTTTCTCACAAATGTGGCTAACAGCGCGACGAGCGGGCCAGCAGCCATGCCCAACAACAGTCACAACAGCAGCCACAACAACCAACACAATTATAACATTAATAACAACAACAGCAGCTTAGCCAGCGGCTCGAATAGTTCGCGCAATGCTGCTGCATTTGGCAATAATTTGGCAACATCAAACGCTGGCAACAAAAACAACAACAACCACAACAACAACCATAGTAACAACAACAACTATCAATCCTCATTTATGCCATCCTGGTCTAATTGGTTTTTTAATTAACTCTTTTGTTTTTACACTGGTTGTTTAGCCCTTTAATTTGACTCCCTTTTGTTCAAGTGGTTCTCTCTTTTGTTTTAAGAATTAATTTTAGTTATTTCAAGTGTTTTTTCTTCGAATTTATGAGTTAAGTTACGCAAAGAAGCGAATGAAAATGAAGTTATTTTGTTTCAAATGAAGATATTTCAATTTGCATAAGTTATTTTGTTCACTTACATTTTTTTTTTAGTTTAAATTTGAAGTAATCTTTTTTTTGTTTTTTTGTTCGGCATATATGTATTTGCCATTATATTATTTAACACTTAAAATACTTTACACACTTTTTGTATACTTGTTTCTTTTATAAACAAACTCTAGTCGCCTCTAGCAAAGAGCAAAGCTACCAAAAATTGTATGGTTAAGTTCTTGTTCGAAGCAAGCAACATACTCTAAAACAAACAAAAAACAAAGAAAAAAAATGAAAAAAGAAGGCCAAAAAATGAAGAATATTGAAGCCTACATTGATAACTGTATAAAAATACGAAACTAAACAAAAAACAGAACTGAAAAAGTGTAAAAACAAAGGGCAACTTTTGGCATATAGTTGAATACACAGAGAGACAAAAAGGGATAGAAAAATAATAATAATAATTAAAAAAAACAAAAAAACCAACTACGATATGTTTATATTACGATTAAATGTATAACTTTTGCTTAAATAATAATAAAACCAAAACCAAAAATAAAAATAAAAATACAGATTAAAAATCAATTGCATTATATAATGTACTTGAAAATACACTTTATATTCAATTATTAAAATTCATCTAATCCATGTCATGTGTTAAATACTTGTCTAATCTCTAACTATTATTATGTTCAAGAAGACTCAAAATTTCGGAATATCCTTGCAAGGGAATGGCAACCAAAACAAATCACTAAAGACACGAGCTAAAAATACTGAGAATTTTTCGAATACAACGAATAAATGTTTAAGAAAAATTTAAAGCTAAAACAGCAAACCAAATAATACCAGAGACCTATAAATATCATTTTAATAACAAGCCAAAATCCACATAATAAAAGCAAAATTAAAATCGATGACTAAAAAACGGGCTAAAAAAAACAATTTTAAAATGAAAATCAGCTAAAACAAAAAATATATAAATTGCACGCCATTCCAAGCATAAAGATTAAATCGAATTCCCTCCCTAAACCAAAATAAATAAATTGAAAAAACGCGTTTCAGCAAAACGAATTTGTTTAAACAATTAAAAAAAGAAATACACCCAACAGCAATAATAAAGGAACAAACAATTAATGCAAATCAAATTGCCAAATTACGTATAAAATTTAAAGAAATAAAACAAAAATAAAAATATATTATGCAAAAGAAAAACTCATGGAACAGTGAAAAATGTAAAACTAAAAAGTGATCGTAATAAATAATGTTGAAAAAGATAAAAGAAAACGAAAACGAAAGAAGAGAAGAACAATTTCGACAAATGATATATGCATTTAACACGCAATGAAGAATGGAGAAAGAAAGATCTAAGTTCTATATAAAAAAATGAAAACATGGTGCTTGAGAGATTTTCTTGCAAAACTAGCTAAAAGAAAAACAAAACTAGTCCTTAAAAAAATCTCTTATTATAATATTCTGTTCACACAAATTATCTCGTTATCTTTTCAATTTAACTTTGTCTTGGGATATCGGGGAATTTCAAAATATAAAAAGAAAATTTATGTGAATTCTTCAGTTTTTGTAGCCCTGACTTCCTTCGTAAGAATCAGCCCTAAAATACATTCAACTATGCTATATATATAAAAAAAAAAAAATCTATAACTATTTATAACAAAAATCGAAAAAAAAAATATTATATATGATTAACAATATATTGATGTTGTGTATTGCAAATTTTAAATGTTTATACATATACATGCATACCAGAAATTATATATATATATATATATATATATATATTATGAAACTTATATATATATATATTAACTCATGGCATAAACAACTCACACACTTTCATGTATACGTCGAGTAAAAATTTATTGCAACTATTTAAAAGTAATATTATCGAAAACAAAAAACACAAAAAGTATAAATTATATGTATGTATATTTACGATTATTATTATATAGGTATGTATGTGTGTAGTGCATAGGTCTGAAATTGTAATTTGTAAATCTAAATGGCTAATTTTCACATAACCCCAAAAGCAACCAGAGAAACACCCGAATCGAATAGAATCGATTCGAAAATCACTCGAAAAGCCATATTTATGCGCAAATGCTTGACTGAAATTAAGAAAAAAAAAAAGAAAGAAAAAACAAAAAGAAATTACATTTAAATTCGTTGCTTTTATGCGATTTATAGAGAACAAAACCTTCCAGTAAACTAGAAGAAAGTTCAAGAAGAAAACTACAAGAGTAAAACACCAAGAGAAACGTTTTTTATAATGAGGCACTCACATTTTTTTATGTGCAGCTGCGATTTGAATAGAGTATAAAAAAAGAAGTGGAATGCAGAAATGCAAAAATGCGTAATGCAATTTATATATAATAATCATAAAAATAACATTAAAATAATAACAACAAAACAAAAGAAAACAAAGCAAAACAACAAAAGAACAGCAACAACAGAAGAACAACAAAAAGCAATCGATTATATACATTTTTTAAGACGAAAATGTTTTATAAATAAATAAATATTACAACAAAAACAAACAAAAAAAAAACAAAAACCAAGAAAGTATTTTAAAAATTTAAATATATACATGAGTACTATATATACAATATATTATATTATATATACATATTATTATATATATACTTAACGGTATTGGTAACGAACAAAACACCGCACAATAATATACAAAAAAACCAAAAAAAGACAAAAAAAAGAAATATAAACAGAAGAAAGTGAACTCAAAAATGAATACGTAATAAAAGAAAACAACAAAAACACAAAATCGCATAGGATCTGAAAAGGAAAAGTTGAACTAATGCAAAAAAAGACTAAAAAACGAATACCAAAAGAAAGAAAAAACTAAAACGAGCAACTTTATAATTTTTACATGAAAAACGCAATAATGTTAACATTTAAAGAAAAAGAAAAAGACAAAGACAAAGACGAAGACGGAGAACAGAAAACAAAGCGCATATCTATGAAAACGAATAAAAAAACAAAAGAAAACAAAACACAAATAAATATGGAAAGAACATGAGATGAGAAGATAATATCTATACTAAAAAAAAGATACGAAAAAGTTACCACAAATTTTACCTAAAAACCCAAAAAAAAAAAACTATAAGAATAACGAAAGAAAAACAAAAGAAAAGAAAAGAAAACAAAAACTCGCAAACAGTCGACGTTTAAAGAAATATGGTAAACTTTTATACTTTTACACCAAAAACAAATATATATGAGGATAGTGCAGACATATAGAAGATACATACGATATAAAAAGAATAAAGATCTGGCGATTAAAATTAATCGTCAAGTTTTGTCGTTTGTTCGTCGCGTTTCGAGGCACATTCGCGTTTTAAAACCAAAAAGGTTGTGCAATGCCTGCAGGCTGAACCGGAACCTGTACCGCATTCGGAACCTGTTCCGGCACCTGCAGTGCTCTCTCTCTCTATCTTTAAATGTCTCTTTCATACATAAAATACAAACAAACAAAAAAGAAACACCGCTCTCTTTAACTCACCACTAAAAACTCACTTAAATGAATGTTGAATAGCCAAAAAAAAAAAAAAAAAAAAAGAAAACAGAATTAAAGAAAAATATTGAATCTCATTCTAGAATTGATCTATTTATATGATGTGCTATAAATTTATTACACGTAAATAAGATTATTATAAAAGCTTGTAGGCGAATAGCTTAACAAAACTGAACTGACACAAGTTGTTGCAAAATAGACTCATTTCGTATCACTCGTATCATCCAATTATCCAATATTTTTCCAGAAATTTACCATATTTTGCATTAAATTCCACTTTATTCTATCTATTTTTTTCGCTAGAAATCTCTTCTCAATATTAAAAAATTGTAGCTCTACTTGTGTTTTGGTTTCTACAACTTTTTTATAGAATCTTCACACGTTTTGCTCTTAAAAACCTTTAACAAAACCAAAAACTTTTGGCAGAATTATAGAAGAAAATATGAACAAATATCTATCCAAAAAAAATGTTGTAGTGCATGTCATCAGTATATAAAAAAAAAAGGAAGTAAAGATCGAAAGAAGCTCTTTCTCTATATGTTTGCATTAAATGTTAAAGCAAAATAAACAGAAAACAGAAACAAAAACTAAAGAATATATATTAAATTAATTATGTATAAACCAATCTTAGTCAAAAAACAACTTAGTCAAAGGTACTAATTTTAAGCACTCTTGTTGAACGCAAAGCTAAGAAACTGCATAAACGTTTACTTAACAACTAAATGCAAAGAATGGAAGAATGGAATGGATTAATCCGAAAGAGAAGAACAAACCGAAAAGAATACCAACAAAAAAAAAAAACAACTTTAGTGGCATTAGTTCTTTCAAGCTCAAGCTCAACATACACTTAAACATAATTTAAAAGGAAGAGGAAAGCAAAGAAAAGAAGGAAGAAGAAAGGAAATGAAAGAAAAGAATTCAACTTATTTCTATTATTATCGTCTATTGTTTAGCTTTACATATAGTACTTGAAGAAACATACTAATTATGCCAGATATATAAACTATGCAAACGTTTTTTTCTCGTCGTTATAAACATAGTCAAAATATTGGTGGACCGTCGTATCGTATTGTAGTAGCAAATATTTAACTTAATCATTGTCAGAAGAAAAACCAAAATGAAAAACCAAGCAAACCGATAACACAATTATTCCAATTTAATTAAAAAGTGCATATTTATCTATTGAATTACTGTCGAATTACTGTCTCATATAAATGATGGGCGTGGCACAAACGCCATAACGCCCAATACATACACACACAAACACACACACACACACACCACACACCTTAAAACAATTTTCTTCGAATTTTAATTCAATTTACTTAAACAAAAAAAATAAATAATATGAAATGCAAATTTATATAGCATATTTATGGTATACTCTGTGCAAGATTTATTAAAAATCAATTAAACTTCATTATTATGGATTAATCCGAGAATTTACAACAGCAAAACACACGACAAATACAAAAATGAAAAAAAAATCCAACAAAAACTAATTAAAAACAAACAAACAATTTATTCAATAAAGCTATGAAATGATGTGTTTAAACAAAAGTCTTGGCAAATTATTAATTGATTTTTATTGGTAAGTATGATATGATATTAGTATATTATTATATTATATTTTTAATTATTTAATTTTAATTTCAATTATATTTTTTTACCTCTGGAACTACTCTTTAAAAGGCATAGCAGCTTGGTTCGGAAGCGGAAGCTCTCGATTCGGCTTGCCGTTCCTCTGGACGATGCTTAGAATTGACATTTGCTGAATGAGATTTTCAAATATATTAAGCTGATATAATTATGATCCATTACAGTGATTTAAATCTTAATATTCTTTTACTTAAAGGATAAAATTCATATGATTTCTTTGAAAGGCCTCTGAAGATATTCCCATATAATTCCTATATACCCTACAATATCTTGCATTTATTGCCTTAAGAATTATTTAACTACTTAAAGCCAAAACTTTAAGCAGAACCTTTAAAAGGAAGTCCTGAGTGAGCCATAAACAGTGCTATTGAATGGGTCAAACAAACGTAAAACATTTTCTCTATCTTTCTCACCCGCATTCTCTCTATTCCCCACTGCGTGCACAAAGTGCAGTGACTGTTGAAAGAAGATTTTAAGCATTGCATGCTTTTAGGCGGAGACATAAATTGCACAAACGGGGACAGAGTGGAAGCTGTGTGGGCTCGCCTGGGCGTGTGCTGTGCGAAATCTTACATAAATTTGCTAGGAATGCGGCGTGTGGACAGCCGCAAAGTATGCAACGCAATGTTCAGGTTTGAGCTTATATAATGCATTTTGCACATTTGAACAGAGTTAAAGTTTTAAACAGAAGGTAAGGGGGAGCATCCTAATTGGCACGGTCGTAATATTCCGGCGGTATAAACACCCAGTTCTTGGCCAGGTCGTTAATAGCCTCCACCATCAGGCGACTGAGTATGTCCAAGATGGTGCTGCAAATAAATAAGAGGTATTGATTTTAAGCTCTGTGAATTCTCTTCTAGTATTTACGAAATTTCTTAGCTTAAAATTTATTATAGAATAAAATCTATCTATATTTTTTGCTGAAAAATATATAGCATACTTCTTGGAGCAGAATAAAATTATACTACTTGGCCAGCTAGCTAACGTTTTAATCATGGTACTATCTGTGGACTCCATTCTAAAGTAATACTCTACTCACTTATGTTCCACAAACGCTGGAGGTGCAGGTGGACTGGGAATTTCATCCACTACGATCACCTGATCATAGGTTTTAGTAAACTTTTTACGTGAACGCTCATTGGTAATACGCATAAAATTCGATTTCGATAGATATTTCCAGAAGAGTTTCTCGAAAATGGTGATGCGATGATCGATGGCCATACTCAGGTCGATAACTTCATTTGCATTCAATTTGCGTTTCATCGATAGACGTTTTACGATTTCCTCGCGTTCGGCATTCTTAATTTGCTCCTGGGTTAACTGAACCGGTTCAGCATCACCGCCAGCACCAGAATCAATGCCCACGCCACCACAAGGAACACAGGTGCCATCAGTATCATATTCATCATCATCATTCTGTTCCTTATTACGCGAATGGACACGTATATTCAAATGGAGAAAGACGTGCTCCATATAGCTATCCTCTTTCCATTTGGGATCGTCTATGGACTCAATCTCCGACAGCTCCTGCTTGGCTATTTGTGTTTCCCTATCCAAAATCCGATGCACCTCCAGCACAATGGGTATGCGACGGAAGAAGATCATGCGCTCAAAAACGCTGACCCTAATCTCACAGAGCTTTGAGTGGTGACCCTTCAGTCGGAACACTGACGGTTCAAAGGTTACGGCAAAAAAGTCACTTATAATATAGCTGGAAGAAACGTAAATTTGTTAAAATAGTTGCATATTTGGCTTTGCACCGGTTCAATTCGAACCCGTTTGGTAGCCCGGACTTGAACCTACTTTTGCCAGCGAAATTCCATACATTTCTGGTCATAGTTGTGTACATTGACAAGTTGTGTGCGATGCTCCTTGCTGCATATTTCAAAATTCAATCGATTCGGGTATATTAAATAGAGGTAATCAGCTGATTCCTTATCCTTGAGGGGCATATCTGTGATCTCAGTCTCATCAGTGACAACGCCTCGTGCCTTGATCTTATACCGTGCCTTGGCATTCTCATATGACAACAGCACTTCGAGCTGAAAGTATTTAAAATATTAAGGGTATTCCGTTGTTCCAAATTTCGATTAGCTCAGTGGACTATTCTGATCATCTCTGAATACTCTGCCGAAGGAACAAATCTTTTTTACTCTTACCTCATTATCATAGTCCAAGGGTCGATATTCCACCAGAAGAGGCCAGACGCTCTGTCGGGGCACGGTTAAATTGGAGTTATGAAACTTAAAGCTGCGTTCGCGTGAGGAGAAATTGAATGCCAGATGTGTCATTGTTATGTTCTGGACCCAAATCGGTTGAGTAACATGCTGAAAATTCTTAATATTTATGGGTAGCAGCTCCTTGGTAAGCAAACACTTTTCTGGATCAAAGGCCGAAATTTCCAGTTTAAAATTCCATATAAATTTGCGATTATCTCCGGTGCTGGAAAGGAATGAAATTATAAAAATCTTTCAAGCAATATTTTTTTGTGGAAGGAGAAGATTCTTGTTCCGCAATCGAAACCCTTTAGGTTAGCAATTGGGAAAAGAAATTTCTGCATTATCTATGGACTTTACTTACCAGATCTCATAGGTTAAATAATGCTCTCCATAGAGAAAGAAATACGCTGTAACAGTTAGGGGTAGCACTTCATCCGGCGCTAGATTCAAGATTTCCTGATTCATATGAATGAGCCGACGATGGGGACAATGGAATAGCTGTCGGAATTGATTGAATCCGACTCGAGTTTGCAAGGGTTGGCATTGACAGTTTTGGATGCGCTTTGTTTTCAATTCCAATGGCTTGGAGGACATATTACGCAGCCAGAAGATCATCTTGAGAGGCTGACTTTGTATCTGGCGTATTGGTACGGCCAAAACATGTTCATGCTCCTGCTTATTGGATCTAAGCTTCTTGTTGAGGCTGGGCAGAGGAGTTATTATTGGCCTAGGAATAAAATATAATATAATCCAACTTACCCTGAAATATCGAAACCCTCCCAGTAATATAATTTTAGTATGGGTGGCCGTATAACCGTCAAGTTATCCACCATCAACTTCTGATAGATGGGATATGGTTTCAGAACCCCCGTGCAGTGAGATTTAGGCATTTCTATATATTTTTTTTTTGTAATATTCGTATTCCTGTTATGTTAACCTGATTTTGAAGTATATAACTTTCATTGAAAATTGTAGCTTACTTTTTACTCGTAATAAGTAAGAGAGCAATTCAACAAAGCCCCATACTTGTACTTGGGCACGTTCTTTTAATGCCATTAGTTGTCTGACCTGCATGCCTCGCAGCGAATACTCACATGAATACTCATACGAGTACCCGTAAATATTCATAAATGGTCAGCCGCACATATGAACACCTCCAACTGAAAGTCCAGCATTGCAGTTCCTTTGAATGCTCTGCCAGATACAGTTTTCTTTTTCAGCCTCCTTGGGGCATAATATTCTCTTAATTGTTTCGTCAAGCAGATGGGGTATATGTTTTTATTGTTAATACAAATGTGAAAAAGAAACCCATAAAAATAGCTATGAAATATATAGTTTTGGGATAATGTTTGCCGCACAAATACCCTAGAAATTTATACTATATTGAGTGAAGTTGATTCTAAAGTAGGCCTTAATCTGACTACCCATAAAACTTGTGTAATTATTAGTTGAAGTTTTTTGATAAATTATATTTAAATGGTTACTACTTTCGACTATTTTACAGCGTATCTACCAGTCGAGCACAAACTTCCATTTGTGATTTTTTTCAGCTTGTTTGCTTGGAGCGTAGGCAGCAGTGGCAAACAATCAAAACAATAGCCAGGGCTTCTGCGGATGTAAAGAGTCATGCAAAGTATACATATGCATATATATCTATGGGTAGAAGCAAGGCTAGGCCAGTGGGTGATGGGTGTACGACTATAGCTCGTCCTAGTACCTGCATTTCTCTGTGAGTTGAACCCAAACCTTTCCACTTTGCCCCAAAGGGCAACTGACGCTGTCGTGCAATTCATTTTGTTACTCGATTGACAAAGTGCCAAAGGCCAACTGCAAGTGTATTTGTTAGTGTATATGTGTGTGTGGGTGTGTGTGTGTGTGTGGTAAACAAACGAGCAAGAAAAAGACATTAGTGCCAACGCGCCTGTCAAAAACAAACCCCTAACCCCAAGTCCCAAGTCCCCGTTCCTCGCCGTTTCCCAGAAAAGGACTTTATCATGTGTGTGCTCGTCCTGCCAGTTGCATTGAGCCGAAGAATGCATTGAGCCATTGAGGGAACATCATTTACAGTTAGTGCGTTGACAATTCCTGGCAAAAAGTCCACATAAACGACAATTAGATGAACACACAGCACAAAACTCAGAACTCTCAACTAAGCACTGGGCACAGTGGCAAATTTACCATAACCATAACTAGTTTTTATGATAGCCAAGAATATTGAATTCAGTTTAAACTGATAAATAAAAAAATTGCTTACTTATTCAGCTCTGTTGGGGCTTTCATCTTCCTAGGTTATATTAGAAAAATATGGCTTTAACTTATTTCTAATTCCAGCTCAAACGGGTCTGTTCCGATTTAAGCCGACAAATGGATTAAATTAAGAAAAGCCATGTCCTGGATTTAAAAAATTAAAATTGAACACTCGAGAAAATCAATGAATATATTTGAATATTGCTTCAAAAAGTAAATATATTTACTTAGATAATTATACCAGTTTTTCTATTAAGAAGGGTAACCTGGGTAGAAAATATCAGGTCAAAGCTTGAAACATCTGCAAGAAGGTCAAATAAAATTTTAATGGATAACAATTACCGAATAATTCTGATAATGGACGAGAATCCATTTGTGGACACCAATACAATTCCAGGATAAAAAGAAAAATTATATGTGACTGGCAGTTCAAGGCGAACATCGGAAAGAAAAATGAGGCTTTCACAATGACACGTTAAAAATATTGTTTTGCATTTTTCGTATAATTTATGAATATATTTTCAGCGACAAAATCATGAGAAATTCCAACTGTAGCCACAGCTTACGACCTGTGCATCAATCACAATCGCTTTTGACAGCATCGTCCCGCTACCCTTTAACCCCATTCCGGATTCCGTCGCTCAGATTCTCAACTTTTCCGATAGCGATCCCGAACAATAACAAAGGAATAGGTACATGACCAGAAGACAAGGCAGCTACAATTGTTGTTCATCAACGTTATTGGCAGAAAAACATCCACTCGAACTTTTCTCGAGTGTTTCACTGTTTTCCCACAGTTCCATGTGACTCAATGAAAACCACTCAAAAAGCGGCTCGTTTCCAATTTGTTTCTACGGTGGGTTTTGCGCCCTGCCAGTGGGCAACATTTTAATTTAAAGTATGTAAACTAAACAACCTTTTTGTTGTTGTTTTTTTTGTTTTTTTTCTTTTGAACATTTGGCGACAACTTGTTGGCCAATTGTTGTGGTTTGACTTTTGAAGGGCTCTTAGTGTAGTTCGGTCAACCGTTTTGTGGCTTCATTTCGAGCCAATAAAATAGCGTTGAGTACTCAAGTACTTTGTTTGAGTTATTTACTTTCTGCTTTACTATATTTTTCATGGCCCATCAAAATTTATGGAGTGAGTCGCCTGCTGCATAATTATGGCATAATTTTCAGCTTTTGCAGCTTCAGCTATGAAAACTAATTGCATACTTTTTGGGGGCGCCACTCAAAAAGCATATGGCAATTAAAAACTTTTTATGCAAGACAATTTTTTTTACATGCTCTCCAGACAATTTCTCGTGTCTCTGGTCCCGTGTCACGTGTCTTCGTCTTCGCGTGCTTCATCATAATTGAAAATCACGTTGAGCGTGAAGCGAATTAACAGTTTCTGCTTCAGCCAGGAACAGTAGCACTTTTATAATTAAAATTAAAAAAAAAAATACTGCTTTCAAGTTTTCAACTTTGGCAGCCATTAAAAGAATTTGTAATAAAATATAATTAGTTGTGCAGTTCTTAATTAACTCCGCTGAATCGCGAATAATGTTAAATCAAAGTGGTTATAATTTGGATTTAATTCAATGATTCCATCCTAAAAGTAGGCTTCATTTTATTCAGGGGAATTGAATTGGGAAAGTAGTAAAAGAAAAAAGGATGTGTTAAAGCTTTTATATATCGAAGCCGAACCAGTTAACTCTTTCTGTTATCCGCATATTTTTATGACTTGATTCGAACGAGGTTTTAATAAGTGTGTGATTAGATTCAAAAATGATATTCAAACACAAAGTCAACAGATTAATTTCCGACCAGAGAATAAGTACAGATGAACATTTTGACCCGAACCAAAACAAATGGCTCATGGAAACTAGAGAACCACATTCTAGAAACAATACCAGAGCTTAGGCCGGGCTCGAAGCGTTGCAAAATTATCCTTAATATTTATTTTATTGTGCAAAATTTATTTATATTTTTTACAGGAACTGAAAACAATGTTTGTCGTTCGAAAGAATAGATTACATTTAATGTAAAATACTGTGACAGTGGGCGTAGGCGTAGCCATGGGCGTGGCAGTCACTGACTTTTAACATCCGCTTTTCCATTTCCATGAAGTTGCAGCAAGAATTGTAAGACACAAAACAATGCAATTAGGGTGGCGCCTTCAGATAAGGGAGGAAGAAACGGTAGAAACTGGGCGTGGCTGCAGCAAACAATAACTGTTATTTCAATTGAGATGCCATCCCGCTCCCCGTTTGCAACCCTTTTATCACATACCCCCAAGCAGAGTTCGGGCTTTGTGCGACGCTATCAAAATTATACACCTTGCAGCTATAAAGTCAGGGAAAGAAGTGGTGGGGTAAAGAGCTGTGAACCGGTTTGTTGTGGCTACAGCAAGTTCATTGTAATGCAAATTACGTATACGGCATGTTGGCTCCTGGTGGAAATTGCAGTACCCTTTGCATCACCCCACGTATTTTCCGTGTTGGGTTAACCAAAAAGTGGCAACATTTCCATACGATCTTCCTGCCTGTCTGATCCTCTTTCCCATTGTCAGCACTCCAAAAATAATAATGAAAATACAAAATTCTGTTGTGTGCCCTGCAGCCAGGTCCTGTAGTATTCAGCAGATGAAGGCGCTTCTGAAAAATGCAATTAAAGCATGAAACAGAGCGTAAAATAATTCTGTGTGAAAGTCAAATTAAGCTCTTTTCATTTAAAGTTTAGTTTCTCTACAAAGGACTTCTTCTCAATTCCGCCTAAAAGGTTGCTTTGTTTTCATTTTCCTGTTTCGAATTCCGCATGACATTTGTTCCGAACACTTTAGCAAATAAATTAGTAATTAGAAAATAGTAATTGATTATTTTTACTACGCCACAAGAAGATATTTAAATTAAATTATATTAATTAAATATTGACTTATCTAAAAGTTTATCATGCGCCATCTGAATTATAACATAAATTTCCTGTTTAACTGCTATAAAAGGGATTGTCTGGCTTAAGTCAAGGCTTATTGGTTTAACTCTGTCAAAGTTCTGCAAATTTGGCAAACTTAATCACCAAAAAACAAGCTAAGAGCAACAAAAACAAGCCAACTCGATTCGTATCCTTTTGCCTGATGTTGATGCTGATGTCCAGCTCGAAGGAAATGCAACATTTTGCAGCAGGAAATGCAGCTGAGCAACTTTTCGTAGAAAGCTTAAGTGGATGCTGGGGCTGGTGGAGAGGATTAAGGAAAAGGGGGACGGGAAAGGGCGAAGGGAAAGGAGATAGCTTTTAGCATCCCGACTGTGTCAGTGTCAGGAAGTTGTTCCATTTAAATGGAAAAACTTTAACACACAAGTAAATAGATACAAAAATATAATAAAAAAACGAAAACAAAAATCTATGTTGAAGCAGCAACAAAAGTTAACATTTTCAACGTTAACAGCCGATAACAACAAACGAGCAGCTTAGTCAAAGCCGCAGACTGGAAGCCGGGAAACCGCATCCTCCCTGTCATCGATGTGTTGAACCGCGAACAGCAGCAAGGGAGGAAGAAGGCACGGATGATGCATGGCTTGGTTAAGCCCCGTGGGTCTGCGAAGACAATTGTAAATTTTAATAGTCTGGGTATAGTTTGTCACTAGGGACGCGAAATTACTCTATTGAACTGGAGGATAACCAGTTAAGCCTCGAATAAATTCCACAAAAATATTTATGTCATCTTATTAATAGATGGATACCATTGTTAGTCGCATTTGAAGCCCTTCTTTGGATTGCAGAGAAAAATAAATTAAGAGCTTTAGCTAAAAGTAGGCTTTAACAAGGGTTTGTAACTGTTTTGCTTTAGCTTCAACACAAATACAAGTTTAAAAATTATTTTTTTTTTAGTTAGTTGCACGTGCAACGTGTTGCAAACTCTTTGCACTTTTCAACTTTTGGCAATTCGTACTTTTTATTTTTTCTCTCAACGAAATATTCTCTCTGAATATTTAATTGTGCGAGTTCTGTGCATTTATCTTTCTGTGTCTACTATTTCAGAGAGTGTGTGGGAGTGTGTGTGTGTGTGTGTGTGTGTGTGTGTGTATGTGGTTAAGGGTATTGTGGGCGAGACTCGTTTTGGTGTGTGTGGCTGAATATTTGTGGCTCTTTTTGGCTCTTTTCGATTTTCGAAATGCGCTTTTAGTTGTTTGTTGTTTGCATTTCTTTTGGCATCGTTCTCTGTGCCCTTTTTGTTGTTTTTACAACGAAATTGTACAATTTTTTGCTTTGGCAGTCGTGCCTGGCATAATATAGTATAAGTTAGAGATGGCAGCGTGATCGTGAGCCAACGTGCGTGCTAAAAACCTGACCTGATAGAGGTACAAACTGTTAGGGAAGTATAGTTATTTTAAATTATAGAAAAAAGAAGAGTTGATGGTAAAGTTTTCGTGCTAGAGAAAATTTCGTATCGTTATTGTGCGTGCTGTGAATAAAGTGAACTCAATCACGAGCACATCTCTGGCGTATATGAAGGCTATGAAAATGTCTGTTTTGTTGCATACTTTTTAGCGCTCAAGCTTATCTCGTTTCGCCTATGCGCTGCTAATGTGTATGTGTGCAGCGTGTATATATGTGGGTTGGTGTGTGTGTGTGTGTGAGTGTGTGTCTGTGTGTGTACATTGATATGCAAATATTGTGACCTTAGATGTTAACATTGTGGTTTCCATTATGTTCAAAAATAAACTGTTAAGGCGTGTGTAAGTGTTCAAAACAAAGAGAGATAATGCGATATATAAATAGGTATAAATATCCATAAATAAATAAGAAACTCGTATTTTGAAATCTATTCAACAATTACACTTTTATCTGCCTGTAAATGGACAGTTTTGAATAATTGAATTAGGGTAATTATTAGATAACAATCGCACACAAATTTAAATATTCAACACACAAAATTTCACATTCGAAAATTACAAATTGAAATACTCTTTGTAAGCCGAACCTCTAATCAAAATTTGTCACCAAAAACTCATCAGCGTCCAATTAAAAACCACTCTAATATCGTACAAGCTCATTCGGCCACATCCATTACAATTCCATATAAGAGCATAATATGCCGTGTTCACATCAAATTTCGCATGCTAATGAGCAGCAGACACACAACAGCAACAGCAACAGCAGACACAGAGCAACAAACATGCAACAGCAACAGCAACAGCAACAAGCGACAAGCGCAGTAAATGTCATCACATTCTGCTGGATTTATTCTTATTCCTCCTTTCTCCGCACACGTTTCATGGCATGGCATGAAAATTGCTTATGTGAAATATTTCAGTTCGCAAAATTGCAAACTAATCAACATAATTTTACTGGTTTTTCGGTTTTCTGGCTTTTTGGTCAGATGCTAATTTATGTGTTGTTCTACCCTGTACAGTAAATTCAATAGGGTATACTACTAATCAACAGCAGTTTGTTTAATTTCATAGTTAAAACATTCTACCACAAAGGTCTTAAAGATAATAATTCTTGCAAGTATTTCTAAGAGAGAATAAAACTTAAATAAAATCCAAAAATACAAAACTTTAAGACAATTTATATTCGAAGAAAAGCTAAGCATGAATTCAGGATATAAGTATCTGTTAGTCGAGCAGAATGCAATAATATTTCCCTCTATATCTACAATAAATATCTAGATTTAAAGTATTTATTTCGATTTAAGTTCAAGTACCGCAAGAGTATGGTAAACGAGTGTAATCCGATGGTCTGAAAACAAGACTAATGAAAAGCTGCAGCTGAGAGGAAGTCACAAGATGTTTCGCCAGAACAAATTGTTGTTTGCAGAACATTTTCATTGGTCTTAGCTGAAATTTCGCAGAAAGTAAACTTTGTGGAAATACCAGTAGTACACAGTCTAATGAGTCCTTCGGCTTTCGCTCGATATACAGTCAAGTCGTTGTCATGCATACCGAAAACATTATTAAAAGTCCTAGCCCAGCGTCTCCTTCTCTCTTCGACACAGGATATTCAGTGTACTGTTCTGTGTATTTTGGTCACAAGGAAACCAAACAATTAATTTGAAAAATTGCTAGCTGAAGGAAGTTGGCTGCCGGAACGTGGTACATTGTTTTCCAAAAAGCGTGTAAAACCACCAAATGTCAACAAGCATTAAATTAAAATACCATAAAAATACAAGAAACCAGAATAAATACAATAAAAATGGGTCAGAAGACAGTAGAAATGGTGGCAAGTGTTTGGCATAAGCCAAAATATACCAAATTGCTCTTACCCGAGATTTGTTGGCAACGTGTGTGCTGCTGCTCGTTCTCTGTGGTACAACAGTGCGTATGAGCAACAGCTGTTTAATGTTGCGACCTTCCTCTGCTCATTTCCAGTGCCATTATCCAACCGCCTCGCAACCCTCTCGAAAGCATTTTCATTTTGAATACCCTTACAGAGGTATATTCATTTTGTCGCTAATTCTGACTTGTATTGAAAGAGGCACCTCCATAAATTATATATAATTCAGATGAGGTGAGTACGAAAAGCTATATTTATCTACCCATCCGAGTGTTTATCTTTCTATTTATTTCTATGCAAATAAGTTTTTTAGAAGAAGAGCAATAGCTTCATTTATCTGACAATCTAAAAGGGTATTCAAACTTTCGGTATGCCAAAAAAAGACTTTCTATAATGTGTTTTATCTTTTTTTCTGTTGGTAGCTCGTTAGAATCCCCTTAACTTCCGTGAGCTGAGGTAACTCATACTCTACACGTATGGCACATGTTGCGCTCCGGAAAATATGTTTAATATTTATTATAAAAATATCTCCACATGTGTATTTTTTTTTTGGTGGGACAATGTGGAGGGTTAAATGGAGTGTGGCCAGTCAAGTGGAAAATTGTGTTCCATTTTCTATGTTCTAGTTCTTAGTTATTTGATAAGAAACCCAATTAAATTTGACAATGATGCATATGTTAATTTCTGAGGTTTATGGCGACGAAATGAACAAGTTTTCTTAATGGAAATGGGTGGAAAAGCTGACTGAACACTACCCACAAAATATCTGGCAATAATCAGAAGGCATTAGAGCAAACCATAATGGTTTCCATAACAGGAGTGAAACGCTGGTTCGGCAGAGAATTTTAATACACTTTCTTTATAATATGGGGAAAGAGTTTAAAATTAGCTGTTTTTAATCTTTATTTTTTTAGTGCCATATTTATTTTTTTTAGCTTTATTTTATTTTCATTTGATGGAAATTAGTTAGCAACTATACTCTAGTGTTTAGCATTAATTTTTTTATTATATTTTAATAAGAGATTCATATAGATTTCTTTTATCTGAAATAATTTCCTAATTAGTTTATTTATTTATTTTTATTTATATATATTTAATTTTATTTATATTTTCCTCTATATATTTTGCTTTTACTGCGTTAGCCGTTGATTCTCGCATGAGATTTTGGGAATTGAATTATTGGCCAGGTTCATGTCTGTGCTAATGTTATCGCAGTATAAACACCAAAATGTTAAACATATGTTAAAGGTATGTTAAGTGCACGTTGCCAGGCTGTTAACATTGAAAGTCGCCCAGACTTTAGGCTGAGCCAACGTTATTTACAGTAGAAACCCACATTAGGGGCTGAGGAGCTCTCCACCTAAGCCTGAGAGCCTGAAGCTGACTGCAGATTTGTGTTGTTGAAGCAAATGCATTGCCTAACCGCAGGCGTTCGGCCTAAGCCAGGCCAGAAAAACAAACAAAGCCGCAGGATAGTTGGCTTGCAATGAGGCGACCTGGTTTCTCAATCAATATGCCAACCATTAGGCAAATAGCAAATGATAAACAGACGCCCAAAAGGCTGCTGCACAGAAATTACCGGGTAACAGAGAGCAGCAGGCGTGAGAGAGAACATTGAGCATAACAGAGCGCTGTTAAATTGCACTCGCTCTGCTATAAAAATTGTGTGCGCGCCCAAAAAGTATGCTGTAGTATTTTTCTTTGTGTGTTTTTTATATCCTTGTTTTTAGGCGACCTCGTGGCGACTTTAATTGTTCGCTGTGAAATTTTTGGCCATAAATTTGAAGTATTTCTATACCAAGCTGCTTAAAGTAAAAAGCTTGCTCTTATTTTTATGAGCCACTCTCTGAGCCGAGAAGTATGCAATGCTAAAAAACAATTGCAGCTCGTTACAGGCTCATTAAAAGCCGGCTGGTTGGCATGCTTTCTCATAAAACGTGGAAAACTGGTTCCTCCTTCCAGCACCCAAAACGCAGTGTTAAATCTCTTAAGGGGTTTACGGATTTCCAATGCAAAACGCCTGAAAAGTAGGTGTTATATGCTTCATAACGCCCATTGACTGTCAGTCAATTTGCGAATTACTATTTCACCTGCCTAAGGGTCATTTCTTGTCTAGATTCCGTAGTGTCTTGTACCTTTTTTTTTTCTCAAGCGGGCAGCCTGAGCTCAAAAAAGCTGAAAAGCTCATTGTGCGCACCAATAAGAGTGAAAGGTTTTCTTTTTATTTTCGTTGTTGTTTTGTCTTCAGCTTCATCGAAGTTAAGTTACACTTTTTCTTTATTTATTTATTTTATTTTTTGTTGGGAAATCATCTGCTTCTGATGAGATTATCGGCATTCAAACTGATTAGCTAGCTGATTATCTTACATCAACATAAAAGAGCTCTCGCAATACGATGAGAGGTAGTTTAAGTCAGGATGAGATATCATTTAATCATCTATCCTATTTATATTTTTAGCTGATAAATATCGATGATATTATACACAGTCTTGTTCCAAATTTCAAATGAATTCCTCTCAAAAGATACTGAATGAATTTCTATATAAAACTCTTGAGCGAAGTATATGAAGTTCTTATTTATACAGAATGAATAAAAATGTTGCACATTGAAAATAATTTTAAGTTTTCTGCTCTTCATCTCTCAGTATTTCAAGCTGAATCAAATTGTTGAGGCACCTGCCTTGGTAAGGGCATAAAAAAGGTCAATGGGCTTAGCAGTCAGAATCAATCATGAGGCCTGGACAAGACCCTTGGGGCGAGCTTAGAAATACAAGAGGCACACAGAGAGCTAAAAATAAATAGAAATTATAGAGAATCGCCCTAGGTGAGGCGCCTATGGTGTCTGCTAGAATGGAAAAGTTTAATTTGTCTTGAAATTGCAAAAAATAAAGCAGCACAAAAAAGTTTGCGTTAGTTATTCACTTATTTTTAATCTGCACTTATTTTCAGGCTTTGTACTCGTCGAACCGCTCCAGGCGCAAATTGTACACTTATTACGATAATAATAAGATTTTTCGCCACTGGATATGATGTGTTTAAACCTTTTTGCTGCAGATGCGCCGGAAAGTATGCTTGAAAATAAGTAAAAGTATTTTATTAATCTTGCTCAGCTGGGAAATACTCTGTTTCCTCCCATTGGAGTTGCGCCACAAAGTATGCTTTTAAATAAGTAAGAGTATTAAATCAATTTTGCTCAATTGGGAGATTTTTCGTTTCTTTCCATTGGAGTTGACCCACAAAGTATGCTTTAAAATAAGTAAGAGTATTATCTGTAAAGTCTCTTCAACTAGGAGATGCTCTGTGCACAGGTTTCTTTGTATGTTATTTAAATTGTAGCAGAAAGGTTTACCTTTTTTCAAAAAATTGAATTGACTTGGCTGCGCTCTGCTTCGTTTTTTAGCTGTATTGCCAGATCCATTCCAGTTTTTAAATGCAAGTTATTTTCCAAGCAACAGTTAAATCGCAAACACTCCAAAAGCAATATACTCTTCTTAATCATTTTCAGTACAGAGTATAAAAATGCTGCTTCTGCCTGGCGGTTATCTACGAGCATTTTCGTGTCGAATTATATGATGGAGGGTCCGTGTGGCACAGCACAGCTGCTTTTTGGGTTTTATTAGCGCGCATATTTCATTGCATACTTTTTGGCTGTTGCGGGTAAAATACACTGCATATGCGCTTGAGCTAATGGACAAATTTGTTTGTGTGTTTTTTGTTGTTGCTGCTGAAATGACTTGCTAATTACATTTGTACATTGCGGTTTGTTTGCCAATGTCGCCCCAAAGTATGCAAAAGTTATTTAAAGCAGCTTTAACGCTGCGTTGCCCACGCCCCTAGCGCCAAAAAACAACAACAAAAAAATAAACATTTGCCTAAATGACGCGCCGTAAAGTATGCTACACAACACTACACTACATGTGCACTACGTGTTGACGTTGACTGTTGGCTTGGCTCTTGGTTGACACACTTCGTGTTGTTTTTGTTGGTTTACTTTTTTTTTTTTATACCCCCAAACCCCTCAGCCTGAAAAGACCACGGAGGGGGTGTGGGGCTGCGAAGTACTTGAGAGTCTCGGCAAGCATTTGCGCTAGACTGACGGGAGAGTAGCGCCTAAAAGGACACATATGAGCTTGTTCCGGAAATCCTTTTCAGCTTGATTTCTCGCCGGTGCTTTACAATATTTCAATTAAATATATTTACAAATTGTATGCCACATCTTCCTCCATCACAAGTTTTAGTCTCAGGGGCTCTGAATATTTTTTTTAGAAGTTTTTTGATTTGAACTCTCCTTTCTTATTTCTTACCTTTATTGCCTACTTTTTATGCTTTGAACACCATGCGAATTGCTGACTTGAACTAAATGGTTAAAGGTCGAAAACGAAGGCTGGAATACACTTGTGTAGCTGCTGTGTATTTTTGTATTTGTATTCCCCAAACGGCCACTTGGAGGCTCCATAGAGTGTTGAGACAATCAGGCAACTGTCAGAGCAGCGACACTGTTCGTTTTTTATGGGTCCCTTAATTGGCGGCAACGAGACCACGCCTCGATGCCCAGTACGATGTTATATGGCTATTGATTGATCAGCCACGCCCACGTACAGCCCACATGATTGAAGTGAGATTTGTCAGCAAGGTCAGAAACCCAAAAAAGCATTGTTCAGGTCATGGCCAGGAGCTTGCTTTTGGCACTTTTGTCCAGTTAATAAATATAAATGTTGCCTGCCATTAGCTGCAGTCACTGTCCCAGTCCCACTCCCTTTCCCATTCCCCTTTAGAGTCACATAGTAGATCACTGTCAGAGGCAGCTGTCACTGCAATTTTCAATGGAGTGACAAATATTATTAAAGCATTTTGCAGCAGTCAATTGACTGACTGCCTTTAGCTGATTGATGTTGGAATGAAAGAACATCGCCTACTTATGGGCTGCTTAACGTTTTATTGCAGAATTGCGTTCTTGTTGTTTGTAGTATTAAACATGTCAATTGATTGTTTGCTTGCCTCTAGGCGCTCCACTTCCTCGAGAAGCTACTCATAAAAATGCAATTCATTTGCTGTGTGTAGCTGGCAAAGCCCCGAAGAAGTATAACAGCAATAATTCCCTCGAGTGGCTTCTGTTTGTATTTTGCTCAGTATACCCTGTATTTTCTGATGACTGTGGGTATACTGTGTCTCTAAATATTGGAAACATTGACTCTAGATAAAAGAAAAGGTATTTTTAACTGAACGAATTAGTTTTATGTGTTGCAACTCCTTTAATAGAACTTGGTTCCGCTTTTAAGCAGGGTATCTCTTAGCACATCATTTGACACGTACATCTTAGCATGTGTATGTATGTTTGCATTGTGTATTTAACTGTTGGTTTAGTGTTAGCTATAAATTTCGACTTTAAGTAGCCATCATGTTGTATGTTGTGGCAATTCCAATGTCTGATGAGTGGATAGAAAGATATTGTATCTAACATTTTATGAGAGCTGGAAAGCAGATTAAATTATATGAGAGCTGAAAAGTAGCAAAAGGAACGAGTAAATGGGTACAATTTAAGTTTGTTTGCAATTCCTGAAAGTTTAATATTATACAGCTTTGTAAGAGAATTTTTAAGGGATGCTGGCCAAGATTATTCAACAAAAATAAAAGAAAAATTACGCATTACTATTGATCTAATTTTATTTTGATTATTTTCATAAGCAGAAACGAAATTAAGCATTAAAAATATTCTGTTTTGAATGTAAAATAGTCGGAAAATTATAATACCAGCGTATACGTAATATCTCAATTCTCATGAATGTCATTAAACGCAGCCTGCGCCAAAAACTATGCAACGAATTAAATTATTCTGCCAGAGAGATAAACGGAAAGCGGATGATGGGCGACATTATTTGAAAATCGTCGTTGACTTTTTTGCAGGAAAAGGAAGGAAAGAAAAGGAAAGCAAAGAACACAACTGAACAGAACAGAATTGAGCAGGAGAAAACAGGATGGGAAAAGGAAAAAGCAAAGCCTCCGACCGGGCCAAGTCTGGTATTCATTGTAGTCGAGGCGCCAAAGCAAGATAAATGGCGCAGAAGTAAACACATTTGGTGTGAAAACTGGGTAACTGGGTAAGCTACAACCTCAGCGCGGGAAAATCCCAGGAAAATCACGGATGCTCTGGCAGTGGAAACAAGCGAAACAATAGTCACATTGAGTCAGAAGAATCACGAACAGAAAACAGAACATGGAAGATAGAAGACAGGAGCAGCTGCCGCTTCTGCTCCTGATGAGCTAAACAAATGAGACACACCACACAGCCACGCCTTGTCGCCTTCCTCTCAAGTTTTGTATGGCAGATTAATTTATTTCATGGCAAGTTTCTCAGCCAAATTACGCAATTTTTTAACCTACTTTTCATACGTGTAGCAGCTCCAAACAAAAAAAAAAACAAAAAACTATTTTGTTTTTATAAATTGTAAAGATCAAGTGGATGACTGAAATCAACATTTTAGCTGGATTTTACAAGCTTTAAAAATGTGTATTTTCATTTAAATTTCGAATTTTGTATGCGCCCATTTGTATGCTATGAATTTTCATTAGTTTCAATCGGGCAATGGATTCCATTGATTTATGCTGGAACGCAGCCTACATTAGCTCCACCAGAGCATAAAGCATACTAATGCATGTTGTGGCATGTCATGGGAATATTTTTGGTCTGTAAATTGCCCCAAAATAGATTGATACACAAATGCGAAATGCTTAGAATTGATACAACGTTTCAAAGGGCATTTCAACTTAATTGAACTGCATTTTATCATTTTCTTTATACGTCGTTAAAGTTCACAATTCAAATATTTATTTTTTTAAATTTTACTCTATTTAAATTGCTGAACATTTTCTATTTCTAATTCCTTTTAAAATGGGAAATTCTAGTTCATTATAAGTCTATAAAAATGTCAATTTTATTGAAAGGATTTTATGTTGGGTTGAGTGTGGAAATATTTGAAATTGCTTCAATGAATCGATTACAGAACTCGATATCTGGCAGATAACTGGATGCATTTTTCTGTATTTATAAGATAAATTTAAAGCCTTTATTCACTTTTAAGAATCTAGTCCAAAACGATAGGTTTTAATTTTATTTATAAGCTTTATTATTTATTACTCAGTTTATATTTTCCTTTGCCTTTAAGCTGATGCCATTTTCAGTAATTTCCAGTTCTTAAATAAGTTTCCAAAAAGGGAAGTTCTGACTTTATTTTTCCTGTTTTTCTAATTTCACTTTTAGTTTGTTAATTTTCATCGCCGTTTCATGCTTTTCATTAGTTATGCAATTGCTGAATGTGGCTGTTGCCCAAAACTTTAGAGTTTTGCTTTATCTTTTTGGCCAAAAAGTAGAAGAGAAATAAATAAAAATAGAAAATAAACTTTTGGCAGAACCCAAGCGTTGAGTTGTTCCACAGTTTGCAAGAGCCATACGCAAGCGAATACGAAATCAAGTCAGACATGTAAGATGCTTATCCTTGGCTTTCTCTCTAGGACACACACACTTGTATGCCCCTATAGAAAAAAAAGCAGAGCTGAGCTCATTGCCACTTTGCTACACTGTCAGAGCGGTGCCGCAATCAGCTTAACCCTTTCGAGAAAAACTCTGCAACAAAATCCACACAGAAATCCCGCTTTTAATTAGATTTATGCCCAAGTGGCCAATACGATGCGAAGCACATATATATATATAAAAAAAAAATATATATATGTATATGTATATATATATAGACACATGGAACCTACGCAGGGACATCAACGACGCCGCAGGGACTCGCACGCTAGAAGGAACAAACACAAAAACAATAACAAGAAATATAACAAACAATTTGAAAAATTTTGTCATGTGGGAAAAAAAGTTTTACTCACTCGGCGCCCGAAAAGTAGGCAACAAAATAAGTTCACAGGTGCGCAGAATTTCAAGCAAATTCAGCTTGAAAAGCTCAACCTGTCAATTACTTAAATAACTTTTAGGATTTGCAGAGATCCCAGGCAAATAGTCAAAAATTAATTAAATCAATGCTGACTGATCCTATAAGAGTTGAGTACTTTTTTTATCGAGGACTTATGACGGCTCGACTGACTGACTAGCCAGTTTGAACTCGAATATTTCTGTACGAAGTCGGTTCTACCTGAAAGTTAACCCATTCCTCGAAGTGGAACCCGAAAATTACTGAATTTTTTTTATTAAAAAAATAAGTTTAGATCTTATTTTAAGCGGCCCAAACATATTTATTTGAATATTAAATTGGTAACTTGTCTTAAATTTTAAAGCCTACGATTGCAGAGCAAAAATACAAGAGCTGAAAGTTTTATATACAATTTTTTTTGTTTGATTTTACAACCTTCAATTGCTTCAGTTCTTATGGCCAAAAGAGCAAAAAAAGTCTAGAAAAAAAAGGGTTCACAGGTGCGTAGTAATTGAAGGAGCTTCTGCCAGCAAAGTTATAGCTGTCAATTACGTAGATTGCTCTCAGGATTCGCACAGATCTCATTGCAATAGTCAAAAGTTAATCAAATCAGTGTAGGCCGCTCTTATCTTAGTTACGTGTCTATTTGTTATTTGTCAATCACTAAGCTACTTCATGTATGTCAATATGGGCCAGGTGTAAGACCAGTCCCGTGCTGGGTATTTCCCTTTCTGCCCCTCCGAGTACTTTGTTCTTACACTTGACTGGCCACATTTGCCAACTCTGCGCTGCTGCCTCTCAGACAGTCTCTCTTTCTCCTCTCTCTCTCTGACAGTCTGTCCGTCTGTCTGGCAGTTTGTCTGACAGTTTGCCTTTGTGTCTGTTTGCCTATTTTAGTGGGCGGATTTCTACCTCTGTTTGAGCTCAGTGCATGCTTCATCTAGCTCACATAACACCATTTCCAATTTGAACATAAAATCGAACTGGGACAAAGACATTGAAATTGAAATCAAAAGCAATGCGACAACGAGCAAGGGAATACGAATACGAATACGAATACGAATACGAATAGGAATAGGAATAGGATTAGGAATACGTGTAGGTTATCGGTATATATATATAGGTAACAGAGTATCCTGTAAGAAGTAAAGAATGGGAAATAGCAGTGGGAATAGGAAAATGAAAATGGAAACAGGCAGGCAACACTGAAAGCAAGTTTCTAGATTTGTTTCAAATTTACCAATCCATTTAATGTGAACAATGCAATCCTTTGATACGATGACAGGACATATTTTTGTCAGCTTATAAGAGCCAAACTTCACTCACAATTTATACAAATTAAATATGCAAATAAATTTTAGAGTAATATTATTAAATTGTTTGGAATATGCCTCGGATGTTGACCGGAAACGTGGCAAACAAATTTGAATGCATTATAAAGATACCCTAGGTTTCCCATAAGTGTAGGGTACTCTTATACTGTGCATTGTTGTAGTTGAAATGGATGCTGTAAGAAATCTTTGAGGTAAAATATTTTTTACAGTCTATGCTATTGAGTATTAAATCAGTTGTACCCTGTAAGCATGCTTAACCTATTTGGAATTTAGTTGAAAGGTCAAGTATCAAAATGTTTCTTATTCAAGTTCCTATTTTGCTCTCAAAAAGAGAAGACTACTTTCGGAATCGACCACAAGTTAATTTCTATAGAAAAATGTATTTTAAATTTTAAGTGGAATTCATCGCAGAGCTTTATCAAAAATAAAAGAGTGTCTTAGCCAAATTTATAGCCAAATTTACTACAACATCAACTGCTTTTAAATTGGAACATAATCCACTATTTAAATTACAGAGCAAAGCAATAAATATTACTTTAAAATGCAAAGCATTCTTTTGGGTGCCATTAAACGCCCCGAAGGCTGTCAATTTGCTATGCATCATTGCCAGCGAAAGTGAAGTCATTAATTGTCCTTTTCCTCCCACTGAGAAAGGCGTGGCATTTGTGGGCGACAAGAAATGGCGCTTGGACAGCATAAAGCTACCTAAGACATCGGTGTAACATTTAATTGTTTAGACGTTGCGCGTGTTTTGCATAAGAATTGTGGGCGAGTGAAAGCTCTAATTTCTCTTTTGGCATTGCATACACGTAGGCGCAGCGACCGCCTTTTAATTAGCAGCCTGCCAGGATATCGGAATATACCTAGATATCTGAGAGCTAGCCTGCAGTGCCAGCGTCCTGGTCCAGAGCACTTAATTAAACGGAAGCGAGTCTGGTTTGGAGTTCAGCTGGGTATTGACTTACCTGTCGTATTATGCATGCATTGAATGGGCGTGGCCGCAATTCAATTTACCTTGATGGAACACATGCGAGATGTTTAAATACCGTAGCGAAGCGAACGCCAAAAAGTATGCAAAACTAAATGCTTTGGCTCATGCATGAGCTAAACGGGAGGGAGCCAAACGAATTGTAATTGTGTTGAAAACTGCAGTTTCAGTTGCCGCTTAAAGGGGCAAAAGGCGGTTGGTTAAGGGGAGGGCAGGGGTGTGTTAGCTGTTGGTTGCACATGCCACAAGGCAACAGCGCTTGACCTCGGGCTCTGCAGGCTGCAAAATGTATGCCGCTTGCCAGTTGCCAGTTGCCAGTTCTGAGTTCTGTTTTTTTTTTTTCGGCTTTGAGGCATCTGGTGAGGTTCTTTTGTTGTTGGTTGCCACGCCCCCTCTCTGCCAGCACCCTTTAAAAAGAAAAAAACTAAAATGAAAAAAGAAAATGCTGCTGCATTCAAAGCTGCGTGAAAAATTAGCGTCATTGCCGTTTGCTGTTCACAGGAGCAGCAGAAGCGACAGCTGCGCCAGTTGTTCTACTCGTCGTTTTTCTCAGCATTGTTATACCCTGTACATATAGATTTTTTATAGAGTATATGCATCAATGGCTTATTGTCAACAGCAGAAGAAATGTTCCAATTGACAATTATAAACTTAAGCCAGATTTTGGATTACAAATTTCAGTTAAGATCCACTTTCGAACAGACGATGTATTTATTTGATCTTTGTGCTTTATTTGCAATCCTTCTGCTGGCAGCATTATTCCTAGGGTATCATTGAGTCGAGCTTAACATGATATTATTTCAAATTGCGCCTTTGTTTTGGCTGCATATTTCTAGGTGCCTGCCAAAAAGCTTCGCCCCTTTTTGTTGTTGCTAGCGCTGCACATTTCGTGGCTTCTGCGTGTTGACACATGTGGGGTATACTTCTTCTTCTAGGTAAACTCGAATCGGAAGGGGAAGAGGATGCAGAAGGGGGCAGGGGACTGAAAGGTTAACTGGAAGTGCGTTGGGGCTAATAAAAAGCCTCAAATTGTGCGGTGCGTTTTATTATTTTGAAATGTCAAAGATTGCAGCGCCTCAAAGTATGCCATTCTGTGTTCTTATGTAATTCCTTTTGAAGTAGAAAATGGAACTGAAAGTCTTCAGCTTCTTTGATGCATTATATAAATTGTAAGCTTAATCAGTGGAAAGCTCTGGGAATCGGTTATTATATCCTCTACAATATTATATATCTTCGAATATAATGTGTAATGATAAGTTAAATAGTTAAAACTTTGCTTCGGATTACTTTAAATTATTTAATTTACTTTAATTCGACTTCCCACACTTTACTTTAGTTCGGCCCTCTTTTAAATACCCCCTCTGTATGCTCTATTTCCGGCTGTCTATCTAATCTTTTTCATATGACACATTCATAATTTCAAAATTTGAAAGTTTCGGCTGTTGATTTGCATCCACAGAAAATTGAAAGCCCAGCCACAATTTCCACAATTCCATTGAGTTTTCCTATCACATTTTATAAATCCCACACACGCACGACCTTCCCAAAAAACCACAAAATCCGTTGGTCTAAGGGTGAATCTCTATGTACATTAGTGTGTTTCTGTATGTGTGTGTGTGTGTGTGTGTGTGTGTGTATGTATATCTTAAGGATTGTGTCCCAAAGCGAGTCCCATTTTCAATTCCAGGCTGGCAAAGTGCATGGCATACCTTTTTGCATACACTTGTGAATTTGGAAAATTTCACGTAGAAATCTCTGTGTGTGAGAGTCTTTGAGTGTTTTCTGTGTCTGAGTGTTGTTTTTGCGTTTGTCATCGGAAAATGTTTTTCCTGCTTACCCCAGTAGCCAATTTGTGAACCGAGACCCCCCTCTACCTTTCCTCTCTCCCTGTCTCTCTGTCATTTCTCTGGACAAAGTTTTTGTATGATGAAAGCGCACCCACAAAATAAAAACTGAAAATTTATTGTGAACCACATGAGATTTCCGAGCGGTAAACAATGTTAAACATTGTTTAAAACGAGAGATTCAGACAGAGCTATATATAGAGAGAAAGCAAGGGAAATATAGGTGGGTTGCAGAGTTGAGACAGAGAGAGAGAGAGAGAGAGAGAGAGAGAGGGCGAGGGATTCCCTTGGGCAAAACCAATTAAATTGCTCAGAAATAGTAATTGGACAGCAAAATTGAGTTTACCGTTGAGCTGCCAGCACAATTCGCATTTTAATTAGCAAACAAAAAATAAATAAAATATTACATTTATTTTCGTGTAATTAGAAACAAAATTATATTCACTTTCTGTCAAAAAAATGTAATATCAAAGCTTTGGAAGTGTTTTAAAATTAAATTTATATTTAGTTGGCTTCAAGATGAAGTCTTATTTAAAATGTTGCCTTTAGTGGCTAACTGTTGGCATTTTGTATTATGTTTTATTTATTTATTTAACTGTTCAATAAAGGAGTATATTTTCTTTAATTGAAATACTCTTGCTAAAAAACAACTCCTGTTTTTATAGTACTTTATTTAATTACTTTCTAGTTCTTTTTGTATTCTAACTACTGAAAAGTGTGCATTAAATTTTAGTTGCTGTTTGCTTTTAGCATTTATAAACTTTTTTTTGTGGCTGCAACTTTTAAATATTTTTCATTTCACTTCATTTTATTCATTTGCTAATTACACAAAAATTTGAATATTAATATTAATTTACGGCTGCTCTGCAAATTTTGAAACTTAATTTAATTAACAACCTCTGCATATTTTTAGCATATTCTGAGTTTATGCAACAATTTCCAGTGGTTTTTATTCAAATTTCCATCATTTACATTCTGTGTGTGTGTGTGTGTGTGTGTGTGTGTGTGTGTGTGGAGTACTCGTATTTCCTTCTCTCTTTTTTTTGTGGGTTACATGTAGCCACAACGTGAAGCAATTAAAAATTCCCAGAATTTGCAAGTAATTAACAAAGTTTTTGCTACTTCTACGAATATTCTTTTGCACACAAGTCAACCGTGGATATACTCACACAAGTCTGTCAGATACACAGATACAGATACAGATACGGACGGGAAGAGAGAGAGAGATACATTGTAGAAGTACTTGTAAACTGACGCTCTTCTTCACATATCAGCCAAGCATAAAATTCTAATGATAACTTGCCATGGTCTGTGCCATTCAGCTGTGAAATGAGTTGGCATGCCTGGCAGGAGCTGCTGCCAATAAAATGTCAGCATGAAATCAAAGTCATTCGCAGCTGCTGCTGCTGCCGCTGCTGCCACATGACGCATGCCACATGCCCCACCACCTGCCCCACCTAACATCATTAGATGCCATCCTTTAGCCGCGCTGCATTATCGTCTCCTCTCTCTCCCCCTCAGCATTTTCATAGCTTTCCATTTCACTTAACATAACTCACTCTCAGACATTTCGCAGCTCTGATATGGATATGTATGTGGATATATGGATAGATTATTTTGCTTCATCATCGCGATGCGTTTTCCTGTGCAAAATCATTGTATGAAGTTTGGTGACTATCTCAAGAATTATGGCATGGAGTAGCTAATTTATCGGATAAAAGGTGCTATACTTTTTTAAGTAAGTGTATAAAATATATTAATTAAGTATTATTATAATGCATTAAATATGTTCCCAATTAAAAATCAATTCAAATAAAATGAAAAAAGCCAATTAAGTTGAGTTTTAAATATTCTGAAGCTTCACTTTAAAACCCTTGAACAATTGTGCATAATACTAGGGAAAATGGCTGCTGTCATGTAGTATTATTGTATTTTGTGATATGAGCAACGTGTGAAAAAAAGTGTATTTAATCTTCAGCACAAACAAGATGCTTTTTCAGTTATTGCTATATTTGCTGGTATCGTTTTTTGCACCTGTGGCTGTGAATGCTGAAAAGTATGCAACGATTTTTTTTTGTCGTCAGACACATTTGAATATGACAGCCACTCCAGCTGCAGGGCAGCTACGTGGGCGTTTAGCCATAAATGGGCGTGGTCGCAGAGGTTGCGTGCTGCAAAATTTCCACATTTTGCATTTTAGTTGGTCTCGCAGAACGCAGAAATAGTACTTGAGAACCGTTCTGCGTTCGATGCTCCAGTGACACGGATTTCAAGGCGATTTACGAGTGTGTGCCGTTAGCTGCTTTTTGATTTCTGACACTGTCTGCCCGCCCGTCCGTCCGTCCGTCTGACTGCACGTACGTTCATTGCTCGCATGTGGGAGATTTATGGCGTCTAATATAAATTTTTACGAATTTAGTTTGGAATTAATTTAGGCAAACTAATGGTGGGGAATAAATAGAATAAATTCACTGGAAATCAGTCATCTGTTATGATCAACGCAACAAATAGTGTCGCATATGATTAAATTGAATCTGTTTATCACCGAAATGTCAAGTCAAGCGTTAATCGAAGGCTAAAACTAAACACTACAATTTAAATTCAAATTCTAGCACGCTCACGCAAACCTATTCAAGCATAAACAACAAAGAAAGAAGAGAAAAAGGATATTTTATATAAGTGCCGAGCATTTAAATACCCTTGCAATTAAATACCCTTACAATCTAAGCTATTTGGAATGGACCCAGGAAGGAATTTTCTCTGAAAAGAATATTGGATAACTTAAATAAAAAGCATTTTATTATTGACATTAGGAAAAGTAGAATTAATTTGGTAGTGGTAAAGAGATTCTGAATTCTATTTTTGATGCCCTGTTTCGGTACTCGCTTGAGAATAAAATGTAATCAAAATCTTGCAGCCTACTTTTAGGATTCTCTAAAAATATAGCAAGAAGAGCATTTCTGCTTTTAGAAGTAGGTTGTAAGTTTCACTGCAGAAGTCAAACTTTACTTAATGGGAGCTTGCGACACGCCCTTTAAATAAATATACCCTCTGCAAGGGTATAGAAATCCAGCTAAAAAGTATGCAGCACAAAAAGTTTGCAGCTGAATCAAATTAAGCACGCAAAAAAGTCCAGGAAGCTAAAACTGCGTGACATTTTTAATTATCTAGAACAAGCGCACTTAGCACACAACACACGCACACTAATACGCACACACGGTACACATATAGTACACACACACACGCATACACAGGCGCACTTGCAAATGAGTTGTGCAGATGCACACACAAAAAATCTCGTTGCATACTTTGCGGGCTGCTGGGCATTTAAATGAAAATTTTGCTGCTAACTGCATCTATAGAAGGAAGTCGACTGAAAAACGCATTCACTAACTCACACTCACACTCACACACAAACACACACTCATACATACAAAACACAAAAGGAAAACACGTTGCAAGTATGCGAAAAAAATTCATTGAAAGCAGTTTACCACGCTTTTCTGCCCGAGCAAAGTGACTAAAGTTTAATGAAATATTTACAAGATTGCAAGGAATTTCCGCTCTTCTTTTTTATATATATTTTTTCTTATATATTTTTTATACTCAGCGCTGTAATTGTTAATTAAAGTCGGGGTCTGTGTAAATTTTTAAATGCATACGCCGCACTTTACAAAAGGCGAAATGTGCAAAATGCGAGGTAAATTCATCCTTAATCAGCCTTGCCTTAATGCCCATCTACCATAACAAACAAATCCTCCCAGCACGCCGATCCGGGCGGCAAAAGACCATAAAAAAATACGCTTTTTTAATGGCAACTTTTGTTGCTGTCTGTGTACACACATTTATTAAAACATTTCACGCACATTAAAGAAAAATCCACTATAAAAGAAAAGGTAATAATCTCTCTGTGGCTAGCAAACTCTTAAATACACTTACAGGCTTATTAATTCATAATTTGGGGCATTTTAAAAAATAAGTTGAATTAAATGTAATTAAAATTAAACTGTCTTTTAGTGCTTTTCATATTTCATTTTCTATTATATTTATTGTTAATCAAATTAATAAATTTCTTTTACTTCGACGAGAAAGTAGAAAGCAATACAGAAAACATTTGCTCTTTAAAAACTAAACTATAAATAAATCTATTGATTTGCTTTTAAAGTGAAAGTGCGTACGGGTTCTATGGTTATTCAGAAATAATATTTGAGAAATTTCCAAAAAATTATTATATAAATTATGAATTATTATTATCAAGAGACAAAAATATTTAATGCATTTTGATTGAATATTGAATATTGTTTTCTTTCCGGAGAATTAAACTGAAAGCCGCTTACCATTTACAAAAATAAACCGATTAAAACTCAAATCCAAAACTGTTCGCTGTTTTCTGTGGATAACATGAAACAAATACTTTTTATTTTACCTTCAAAATAACTATTTTTAATAAAAATCCTTTTTTAGTTTTTCTATTTGTATCGCTAAGCTGATATAAAAAGAACCTGAACGGAACATAACTACTCGAAGTTCAAAGAGATATTTATTTAAATTTAAATAAACGCATTTTTCTTTTATATAATTAGCCATATTTAGAATATAATTTTTTATTATTTCGCTTTAATTATCCCGTATTTAACCAATTTTTTTATGCGGCTTATTTTTAAATTGTAAATTATAATTTGAGGATGAAGCTTTCTTTTAGGGCAATTTATATGGTACTTTGCATAAAACGGCTTAGTTAATAATGCCAAGCAGCTTTCAGCTCCGAATTATCGGCTCATAAATTTTGCCACACAGTGCGCTTAATAAAGAAGGCGAAAAAGGATTAGTTGAGGTGGAAGGGGCGGTGTAGCCACATGAATAAAATGCTTGTGAATGCGGCAAATATATATATAATATATATATATATATATATACTTTTTTTTATTAATATTAACTCGACGTCATTGAAAGTTGCTGGAGCTTTCTTTCGTTTTGCTTATTTGCCCAACACTTGAGCATTGGTTTTCAGCAACAGATTCGCATTCACAGCATACTTTTTGGCGCTCGACTAAAAATGCGCAAAGTGATTTATTTATTTATTTTATTTATTTGCTGAAGTAATAAGTTTGCAGCCAAAAGCGATGCGAATATTTATGCAGCACTTAAAAGTATGCTATAGAATTTGTTGAGAGAGAGTCAAGTCAGAGAAATAAATTTTTGCCTGAAGCAAGCGCCTCAAATTAGGCAACACTTTTCACAACCCAACAAGAGATGCAACAAAAAACTTGCCAGTCGAAAGGCGACTTTCCAAGCGACTTATCGTCAACATCCGGATAACGAAAATAAAAGAGAGAGAAAAAGAGCAGAGAGTAGCGAGTAAAGCGCAGAGAAACACAATGCAAATGTTGTCGTTGATAACTTTATCAACATAAGAATTTTGCATACATCAAGGCGCACAAGCAGCACAAGAAGAAGAACCCAACATACATATCAGTGCTTCCTGGTGCGCAAATAATAAAGAATACTTTTTGGAAAAGGGGAAGAGAGAGGAGCCGTCTGTCATGTCGAAATTCCCTCTCAATGGCTGTCTCTTGTGAGGTGGGGATGGGCGGCTATCAACGCATCTTTCTAAGGAGCTGGCTCTGGCGCTGGTTCTGTAGCCCCTATCTGTCCTCTACTTATCGGCTGCTTCAGGCTTCGCTCGAGTCGATTTCAACAATGTGCTGGTCGATTCCTTGGCCATGTTTAGTTGGTGTCCGTGCTAATGTTTGTTGACATGGAAAAGCCTAAAGTTATTGTTTGCAACACCATCGCCTGACCTCGACCTTCCCGGCCCGACCTCCGCTCTGACCACACCCAAAAGGACCAACATAATTTGCCTCTTTGCTGGTGCTGCCTAATAAGCGGCTCAAGTGTTGGCCTGGAATTAATGCGTTCACTCTTTCCTTTTCTCTCTCCAAGCCTCTATGCCTTCCCTCTCCTTTTCCTGCCCACCTCTCTCACCCGATATGACATTGTCTCCAATTCTGTTTGTTTATGTGTTTATCATCGCAGGACACCCGAAAGTTACAATCACCGGACATGAAATGGCCCTGACTAAGTGCGTGTGGGTGTGTGTGTGTGTGTATGTGTGCTGTATTTGTGTATCCTTCAGATTTTCCAAGGATATCCAAGTGACTGTCTGAGTGCATTTGTTTACTTGCGATTTGCTAACAGCCTTGCTAGTTAGCAGATAATCAAATTTACAGAACGGAGAGCAGTTTAATTTTCAAAAGTGTTTCTCACAAGCCTGATTCAAATTCAACTTTTGAATGAATTATTAAAGGAAATCATATTATAAGGAATTTTCAAATACTGAACAAATTTATTGATGAGAAATTATTGTTAAAGTGGAATCCGAGAGAGTTCCATATGAAAAGTGATAGGATAAAACAAAATAAATTGTCTGGAACCCCTTTGTTATATACATTTCATTCACAGGACATGGAATATTTAGTACAAGCGTCGGAAAGAAATAAAATATTTGGGCTACTAAATTTAAGAGCTTTATATGACAGCTTTCAGTGCAGTTTTTATGGCATTTCTATTGATTTCCAATCTACAATATTATTTACTCTATAAATCTTTTAAATAAATGTCAGTGCGACTCTTTGTTTCAAGGATTTATTGAATAATGGAAAATTTTTCAAGTGCCAGCCCTCAAAATAAAACTAAAATGTTTGCACTTTACTGCGCATATAACTATCCCATTACACTTCGCTGCCTAAAAATAGACTATACTTTTTTTGTTTTTACTAATCTACTGCTCTTTGCCTGTCTGAAGAGCTGCCATTTGAGTGGACTCCCACTTCCATTTCCACTTCCATATCCATTTCCGTGTTCAGTTCCACTTGAACGAGACTTGTGATTGATAAGCGGCCATAATAAATTTGTTATTAGCGAGTGGCCCAAAAGGCACAAATGACCAAATGATGCGTAAATAAAAGTCCAACGCTTCTTGGGGCATTTGTGGGGGATTTAAGCATAGAACAGGCCACTCGTAATATATTAGACAAATAGATTTATTTTCGTCAAAATGTCGAATCTCTGAATCGCTGAATCGCCGCGTTTATTTGTTTATGAATGGAGCTCAAATAAAATGAAAGTCGAAATGTTGTGAAGCATTCGATTCATTTTGATTTGATTAGACAGAACAATGGACAATGGCGCCCAAATTTATGCAGCAAAAAATTGTGGACAAAATAGTTTTGGCTTGGAGAATGCCACAAAATTGACGCCTATTTTTGGCCTGTCTCGCTGATTAGCCTCCCTTTGGCTATGGTCCAGAACGGAACTCTTGCAAAATAAAATAGCCACCCGCAACCGCTCCCAAGGACCTCCAACTGTCTGCTGTAATTATGAGTTGGCAACTCACAGCTTGAATTTTCGGACCCAGAACCACAGGATGGCGTTCAATTTTCCAAAGCCAACAGCAAATTTGCGGCAGTTTCAAATTTGCCAAGCCAATTTCAATTAAAAATTGTGTGCGGCATGCTTTTAGGCGTCTCCGCCTGTCATCACTGATTGGCTGCCCGAAATAATAAACTTTGAATGTCTATCTCCACAGGAGAGGAGAACAGAGTTCAGATAAGTCAGCAAAAGGTGCTTCAAAATTCTTAAAGTACTCAAAATTAATCACTGAAAAATAGAATTTGATTTCGTGGTCTTTTTCTTTTTTTTTTAATAAGAAAACGGATTCTTAGCTTAAAGCCAACTGGCCTAAATAAACAGCAAAGAAAAAGGACAACATTTAAATCAACTTTATAGACTGAGCAACAACATAAAAAAAATCACTTATATCCATTCAATCGACAGTAATTCAACAATTTCTGTTGCATACATTGTGCTTCTAACATCGTTTATCTATATATAGCATTACAGGGAGCTACGTGGGAGGGACTGAGACTTATAAAGGAAAATAGAACAATCGGCTCTATAATTTAGAAAGTCTTTTTTTTTCTTTATTTATTTGCATAATCAATAACTGCCCAGAAGGAATACCTATTGAAAAATAATCAGAATTATTCTCAATTTCATTTCAAACATTATTTTTGAACTGAATCAGAAATGTTTCTTCTATTTGGTTTGGTTCTTAGTTCGATTTGATTTAGATAAACAGTCGGCTAACCTGAAACTAATAGGTTGAATTTAAAAGCAGTTTGAAGGTTCGGTTTTATATCTAAGCTTATCTAAGATTTAGGCCTTTTTTTAAATCAACTCCATTTCACTCATAGATTCAAAAATATGAAAAAAAAATAATTTTGAAATGATCTGAAATATATTAAAATTATATTATAGTTTTTTTTTGCTAGTTTTAATTGCAAACGAGCTGGTAAAGCTATTAAAAATACACTAATTAAATTTAACTTGCGGATTTGCATACTAAACGATGCTTTAAATATGAACATTGCTAGAGTTCAATGAAAATTAATTACTAATTAATCAGGTTTAATTAATAGGGTATATCACAGTCGCATATCACATACAGTTTCTCACAATTTCATATTTTTTCTTCTCAAATAATAAATATTTTGCCTACGTGTTTGTTGATGTGTGCGCAAAAAATAAATACAATAAAATATAACAAATATTGTGAAATATCACAGACTGAGTACAGTTTACCCCCACCATTTGTATGGCCACACACACACACATGTATATAAATATATATATAAACATGTATGTCTGTATTTTGGTATTCTGATTTCTCTTTGTGTGGCTGCCTTCAGTTGTTGTGTTTGTTATTTAAGAATTGGTCAGGCGTTGAATTCGCTTTCAGTTAACTTCAGTTGTGTTCTGTTCGGTTTTTGTTCTTTTATTGTATTATTGTTCCTTTTCTCTGTTGATTTGTATGCGTCAGTGTTAGCCCAGCAATGACAAGCAATATCCACTCCCACTACCTATTATACTAAGTAATACCCTGTAGTATTCACTAGAGATGGGTGAGTGCTTCAAGAAAGCAGAGAATTCCGGAAAGTCGTCAATCACAAATTGCGATTTCACGGAAAAGCCGGAAAAATTTATTATCTTGACTATTGAATTGGGGTATCCTAAAATATATATATATATATATATCAAATTATAGTTTCCAAATTTAATGGAAAGCTTTTGCCTGCAGTGACCTACAAGTCCAAGGCGCAATTGTGCGTGAAGAGAAGCCACTCACGCGCTCATCTCTACTGCTCACTGCCCACCTTTTTGTGATTCTCCTTTCCACCTTAATATTGCATACTCCTCGGGCTGTTTTATTGAAATCGATTTGGTAATTGGACAATTTGGTTTGCTTTTTCGCTGACTGATAATCAAAGCGGCATTTGAATTATTTTTGTTGGCTCGTGCATGTTATTAGCCACAATTAGTTGTCAATAAAGTTCCGCTTGGCTTACCCACAACTTCCAAGAAAACTGAGCCTGGCTAATTGAATAGTCCCAGTGGCGATCGAAACTTAAACATCGCCAATTACCGATTTGTTTCATTAAATTATTACCACACATTTTGCGCATTTTAATCGGATTTTGTAATCTTCAGGGCCAAAGCTAAAACCACACAAATAATGTAAAAAAATTGCCTTAACACCGACGCAGTATGAATAAAAAAAATTGTGTAAATAATAAAAATCAAAATAAATGGCCAGCGCACATGGCCAAAAGCGTTGCGCTTAAATAAATGTAATCAAAAAATGGGTGTGGCAAAGCGAAAAAAAAGGAGATGAAAATGTAAAAATCACAAAAAACTGTGTCCTTCAAATGCTCTGCAAATGAAGGGAAAAAGACATAAGTGTAGAAATCCTTTAACGAGAAATAATTCTCAAAAGAAATTGAAGAGTAATTTTTGCAATTTTCACTTTATTTTAACATAAAAAATTAAATATTTTTCTTAATTTTAAAAAAGTCAATTCTTCTTTTAATGGTTTCAAAAACTCAAATTTTAAGAAAGAGATTAACTTGATTTTGTGGAACAATTTGTTAGGATTACTTTCTGAGTGTATCTTCGAGGTGATGTTACATAGTGCCTTTATTAGCTAATGTGCTCTGCTTAATTCTCATAAAATATTTAAATAAGTCGCCTTGGCAGTTCCTGCCCATTTTGCACACTTCACATTTGCGAGGCTCGTTTGATTTATGCGCCTAAATGTAGGCAGCTTAATTTATTTTCGTTTTCGACGCGTTAATTTGCCGCACTGACGTATAAATGTGCAGGCGTTTAACAGCGACCGGGCAGGGTATACTCCAATCTATTTTTATACCCTATACAGAAAAAAAGTAAAAAAAAATATATATCTATATAAATATATATGTGATACACGCTTGCATGGGAAAATATAATTAATTATAGCTCATATTCAGCTGGGGTAATATTTTATATGCAGCTGTTCAATTACCTTAATGACTGAGTCAATTAGATAAACGATGCATGCAATAATATAATTTAAGTCTTTGACCAGTAAATATTCTATTGTAGAACTGTTATAGAGCTCTATTTTAGCATAACTAATAGTCGTATATGCTCGGCTTTTCTTTTGCCTGAATGTTAGTTTTCCATCCTCTCAGTTATTACATTTTTTGACACGGTCGAAACTTTTTGGCCCGCACAACTGGCGCCTATTTTGTGCGTTTTTTTTTCCTAGTTTTGCTTACATTTTTTTAGTTTTGTTTTATTTTTAATATATTTGAAAAAGTTTTGTGTGTAATAGAAAGTTTTAATAATTTTTTTTTTTTCTCAACAAGTTTTCGTATTTTACTTTGGCATTGTTAGTTTTGCACTGAGCCTTGGCACCGGTAAATGTTTAAGGACAGAGCTATAAAAGGGAAACTGGATAAAATAGATGAATGGGAGCATGATGTTGTTAAAGCTATGCAATAAGATTAGACAAAATAAGTATAAATAGTGGAGAAACTTATCCAAATACATTAAATGTAGCGTCCCAAAGTCTGTCATGTTTATGTAAATGTATTTAAGAAATACACTCAGAGAAAAGACAGAGAACTCTGTAGTTGAATGTAGCACAAACATTATTAAAAGATATTAAATAAAGGTAAAAAATTTGACATTTATTTCTTGATATTGATATTCCTTTTATAAGCTTTTTTCGGCATATTTTAAAAGAGTTTTGAAAGTAGGAATTAAATATATTTTCTATATAAACTTTTGGCAATTAGTTGCTTAACCTTGTTAACTACTCAAACTATGAATACTTCCTATGACTCATCGATGCCTGCTCTTTGGGGGGAAACTTATCAAAAAAGTTGTGGAGCTGTCGAAACTATTTTCTAGCCGGGAAGCAGAGCTGAGCAGAGCAGAGTAGTTCAGTTCATTAGCATTGCATACATTAAGGCGCACTCGCCACGCCCCCGTTTCGGACATTGTCTTGAGTCGCAAATGCTTTAAGCCTCAAGTCTACTTACATTTCACTTTGCAACTTGGCTTGGCTTTTTGCCTGGCAGCAGCTTAACTTGTGGGTCACTTGCCATAAAAAATTGCCATAGCCTACTTAATGGGGCCCCCATATAATTATGCGGCAATACAAAGAGTGGCGTCAGAGAGAGAGAGAGAGAAAGAGAGGTGGAGAGGGAGAGAATTACGATGCCATTGTCTTTTTTATCATTCGAGTGTGGTTCGGATATCTCTCATAATATGCTCATTCCCCCTCCCTTCAACAGCTTGTGCGTAATGCGATAAAAGTGCCTAAAAGTATTCTAAGCTTTTTGACATGTGCGACATCATCGTAAAACTGAAGGCGTCGCTTGATTAATTGAAGTGGAAAATGTGCCTGGTTTTTCCTTCGAACGAGGCGAAGCCTGATTGATGGCACTTGCTTTTTAATTAGAATTTATTGTGGTGTATTTTTATGGCTGAGCTGATAAATTAAATTGCTGGCGAATTGTCGCAGTAAATGTGAGTTCGTTTAGTAATTTTACTAAAATGCTGTAGGCATTATTTGATTTCTATGTGGCCTTAAAAATTATCTTAAAAGCTTTTCCTTTCGCCTACTTTTTGGACTTCAGGACGTCAGAAAGGAAGAAAGAGCTTAGCATTCATACAATTTGCATTGAAAATATACGCCGGGTCCAGCCATTGTTTGCCCTCTCTCTCTCTCTCTGTCTCTTTTTTGTAAATGTTACGCCTGTCAAACGCCTGTCGGCATGCAATAGTTTCTTATATATATTTTTTTTTATTTTCTGTTACTGCTCACCTGCCACATGTCAGAGACCCTGCTCGGGCGCCAGCCGCTTGCCTTGTCCCTGCTCGGGCGCCGCCTCATTCAAGCCCATTATACACTCGTTGCGAGGAACCTACGTAGACGCTGTCAGTTCTCGATTCCTCAGTCTGCTCTCTTCTTTCGCCAACTGCACAATCACATTAAGACACACATATATATATATATATATATATGTATATATATAGGGAGACAGGAGGGGTTTCCGCAGTCAAACTGTGGCACTAACCGTAATTGTTGTCTATGTCTGTGTCTCTTCCTTTTTTCTTCTGTCTCCCTGTCATTTGTACAATTGACAATTGTGATTGCATATGCTATAATGCAGTTGAATGTTCTCCTAGGGAGGAGAAGGAGTAGGAGAGAATAGATGGGAGAATGTGTATTATGCCGACACGTGTAGCGCTCGAGCTTTGTTTGACTGAAGAGTAACTAAGTGCGAGAATCGCTGGATAGGATTGGGATTCGGATTCGGATTGGGATGGGAATCGAAGGATGCGTGCGAGAAGTCTGTCATCTGCTGATTACTGATTGCTTTGAATGACGAGCTGATGTTGCAGTTACAAATATCCGCCCAGCAGATAACGCTAGCCACTCACTTCCATCCTGAACATAAGGAGAATGATGTCAGCCAGATGCGAATACAAAGTATAAACTTGATTATGTTTGTTTTTCTCATTTCCCCTGATTGGGCGCACCTCTTATCTAAGTCAGCATTTACTTAGACTATCAGCCGTGTCCCGCTTTTCACTTTACACTGAATTTCACAGTACAAATTAAAGCCTACTATTGGATGAGTATTTCCTTCATACTCCTAAAACAGGCCTTAATTCTTCCAGGCGATACTCAGGCATTGGTGAAGTCCGGAAGAGGTCTATATATTTAAGTGAAAGCAAATAATTCCCTATTTACTGAAGGCTCTAGTTCTGAATTTTTACTATTTAGACATTTACTTAAATTAAAAAATATATATAAAATATTTCCTTATTCAAGGCATTAAAATTATTCAACGAATTATTTGTTGGTGGTCTTTATCCTTAGTCTTTACGTCTGCTTTGTGTTTCTCTTTCGAATTATAAAGAGAAGATATTTCTTGTTTTAATATATTTTTATTTTAAGAAAAAAAAATATATATCTTTCAAGAATTTTCAATATATATTTTCTGCAATAAAATTATCTTTTTATTTAAGAAAGTACAGCCAATTAAAATATATTTTCTTGTTACCAATTTGTCTGGAGTCAAGCTTTATTTTATTAAGGTTGCATCCTTTAAAGGGATGTGTATCTGCAAATACTTTTAGGACAGACATATGCCAATATTCGTATATTTAAATATACCCTTTACCCAGCGAAAAGAGTATATTAAATTGTATTTATGCTGCTTAAAAAAAATCTATATAATAATCACATTATTATTAATCAATTGATTTGGAGATTAACTCGAAAGTTTTCAGCCAGTCAGAAAATATGACATTTTTGCTTTTAAAAAATAAAAAAAGAATATTTCAGCGTTGAGCTATAAGAGGAATAATGTTGGGGTGTAGGATATCAGCTAGTCGAGCAAGCCTAACTAAATGCAGGTCTCTTTTCAGGTTTCTTATGCATAACTTTCCAGCTCAATTGCTCACTTTAGGGAATCGCTTGCTCCAAAAAAAAAAGGAGAAAAAGAAAAATTGAGAAAGAAGAAAAATAAGTGTAGCCACGTAGCTTGAAATCGCAATGATGCCACAGCCAATCCCCATTCCATAGCCAATTCCAATCCCAATTTAACCATTGCCTTTAGACGAGTTATCCTTTATCCTGTATCCTTTATCCGTTGCACATTCATCGACTGCCTGGAAATGTGTCGAGTATTTTTGGTGCGTGCCGCGCTCTCAAAAGAGTCTAACAGAAATGAATGAAAAGCCAAACCCAAGCGATGGGAAAACCAATGGGAAACCCATGAAAAACTAAGTGCTGCACGTACTGGCAGCTGTCAGCTGACGAGCTGCATTTTCTGCTTCTGTCTTCTGGCTGGCTTTTGTTTGCATACTTTTTGGCGTAGGACAACCAAAGCCAAAGCCGTAGCCACAGCCAAAGTTCAATTTGTTGCTCCTCGAAGCAAAGTTTAGAGCAAATGGCATAACTTTTCCAAGTGTAGCAATGCGAAATGGACTTTTACCTTTTCTTCCGCCTTCTCCTCATATACCCTGTAAATAGCCACACCTGCATTTTCTCACAGTTTTTCAATCAAAATCAGAGCTTTTCATGCCAATAGTTCTTGAAACTTGAAAAGGCGCTAACTAGCCGCATTCATACAACGTGCCAACTCTTCCATTGTTGGCTCTGATTTCGGGTTTTCTTTTTCTCGAAAACTCAAGACCAGACGAGACGGAGACAAAAGGGCTGAAAATAAAACAAGAATTTCGTTTGGCTTTGGTCAACTCTTGAGCATTTCTTGGAAAATTATGAAATTGATTTAAAGGCGCAGTGGCAAGTTGATTTAAATACGAGTCTCTATACGTTTTTTACGGGTTTCATTTCATTTAATTTACTTAGAATTTAATATTGCAAATTTGATCTGATTAAGTTGGATTTTACATTGTGTAGATTAAGTCTAAGAAGCCAAATTGCTTTAATACGTATTCAGAGAAAAATCAAGTTAAAGAAAAAACTATTTTAAGAAAATTTCAGCATTGTTATAACACAATTTGGTTTCAGTTAAAAGGAAAAAAGTAAAGTTAGCTGGTTACTATAGATTACTGCCGTATAGAACTGAAAACTGTAGCAAAAATTCCTTATTCATGATGCGTATTACCGAGGCAACTACATTTTATGAGAGCTTTTTATATTTCCTCCAGTATTTTTTCATCTTCATTTTTTCTTCTTTTTTCTTCGTATACAACGGACAATTGCGAAAAATTCTTGACACATTTTCGGTTATTGTTGTTGTTGTGGTCGTGTAAAAGTCAACGGTTATGGCCAAATAAAATGCGACACGCCCCTGTCTGCCCCTGTTTGCCTCCAGTTTCTCCTCGGTGTTGGTAACAAGTGTGCAACACTGTGCTACAAATGTGATTACGTATACGCAGCGTGTGTCAGCAAGCGTTGACCGTTTTGTATAGAGCAGAGAGTAGATAGCTGAGAGCAGAGCAAAAACTAAATAACAAAGGATGTGAGGATGAACAGGATAAGGACAGGGAAAGACATATAATTCTCTCGTGTCTCCACATTGATGCTCGCATCCTGGCTCTTGTCTGCCTGGGATTCGGGGCATGCCGCGCATAATTTAAGCCACGGAATTTCCTCTTCCGTGTGTGAGTCACGTTCCATTGTTAAATTTCATTTGTGGCGTTTTTGAACATCTAACTTTAGGCATTTTTTGGGAGAAGGCTTTTCAAGGCAGCCCGTAAAAAAAATAGAAGAAAAACTGATCCCAAGTAATGCAACTTTTCTAAATAAATCGAATCAGTAGTTCTCATCACTTGTTGAACGTTAACCTTTTTTGTAAAGCAAAACTAAGAGATATTCCCTTTTTCGGAATATCAATTTTGTTTCTTGAATATCGAAATCGTTTATTTTTGAGTCTTTAGAATCAAAATTAATAGTTTCTTTCATTCATAATGGCTGAAATTAACCTTTACTTCACAAGCTTAACTTTTAGTCACACCCAAGAGAAGGACTTACTACTCTGAGTAAAACGATAACCTCTCATAGAAACAATAGATATTTAGGTCTTTTTTGTTAAGAGATTTTGCTGGAGCAACCCGTACGTCTCCTTAGATCAAATATTGTATTTACTCGAGTTCAGTTTAATAAAAATGTTACCCTCTTTGCATAGCTGTAAACAAAACTGTCAGGGATTGTTGGAGGGAGGGTTGGAGGAGGGTACAGCATGCCGGACGTCTATTAACTAAAGAATGGCAAAAAGGACGAAGAGAGGGCTTAAAAATATTCGCAGCATTGAAACATGCGCCAGGCATTTATAAGCAATTTATAGAATATGTAAAGCTAGCTGACTGCTGTCTGCTGTCTTCTGTCTGCTGCCTGCATTTCTTTTTTCTGTGTAATCGGAGCTAACTCAAGTTGTTAAACAGAACACAGCAGGAAGTTTACTGAGAACCATTGAGTTTGAAGCAACCAACAAGCAGCAGTCAGTTAATCAAAGAGCAGAGCAAAGTCTGTTAATGTTAATAAAAATAATGAATGAAATCGAGAGTACAGCATTAATTTAATGAATACTTCAAATAAATATTAAAGCAGCAACACAGAGTCAGTAATCAAGCTAGAAAGAAGATTCAATTTATTTTTTAAGATATTTTTTTCTTCTATTTATACCTCACTTTGAATCTTGAGTCTACATGTTAAGAGACAAGTTCAAAGAAGATACAAAAACAATTTGAATCAATTAGAAAATAAATAAATTAATTAGTTAATAATATTTGCAAGTAATACACATTTTTAGCTTTTCTATAGATTGTAGTGATGATTGCTTGTAGGCTTTAGGGAATTACCTTTGAATTTGTATTGCAATTAATAGACCATTTTCTATTAATAGATGCCAGTGTTTGTCTGCTCCGCAGTCTCTTGTAGACACATCATTACACACATTCACATTCGCCTGATGATATCCATTAGATATTTATTCTAATTCACTGTTTAACTTCTTTGGCACCGCAATGGGGTCGTTTAAATAAGGAAAACCTATTGCCAAAACACTCGCCAAATTGTTAGTTGGCAAGGAAAACCGCAAAGAGCAAATACACAAACCACACAGACAACTATTACCTAAATACATATATAGATTATATATGTATATAGTTACATCCCGGCTAACCAACGCTCTGATCTTGGAATGCTCTGGGTGCTTGTCGCTGATGGTATTTACCAACTTGTAGCAGGGAAATTAATTGAAATGGCCAAGAAGGGACTGAGGCGGAGGGCAGACAGCGGGTGTTACTTGTATGCTAGTCCCATTAGGCGCTCAAATTAATTTGCTGCCAACAAATTCGTTTGAAAATTGCTTAACAAATTTTCTTTTAGTTTGCTTTTCTTGTTTTTTTGTAGTATTTGGTGCTAAAACTTTTTGGCGCTTTGCCGCACTATTGAGTGTTAAGTGCTTTGCTTTTTTGATTGGGCTTTTTGTTTCGACCAAAACTCTGAATATTTCTGTTTTTTTTTGTTGTTTTTTGTTGCTGGCATCAGGTGAGAATTTCGGGTAATTGGTTGCGGAAGCTTTCAACGCCTCAGCTCACAAAGGGTTAGACACGGCACGGCTCGACAGGGCACCTAGAATCTCAACTCATTTGCATAATTTCCATAAGGATTCTGAACCGCTGAACCACTGAACCCAAGTCGGGTGCAATTAACTTTAATGAGTATTAATGCTTATAAGATCTGGCATTTCTCCTCTTCTGCTTGGTTGGCCATAAAAAGCCGTTGCTAATGCGTGTCATATGTCAAAACGAAAGAAACCCTCATCCAAGTTCCACAAAAAAAGACGAAGATTATATTATTGTTTAACAGCCAAAAATATTGCAGAGAATTAAGAACAATTTAAAGTTTTATTAACAAAAATTGTATAACCAATAATAATTATAAAAATTAGAATTAAATTAGAGCTAGCCGGGCTGCAAGCCGATAAAATTTTAATATAGAGCTGGTAATATAAAGCGTTAAGCTAGTCAATGATAAACCGAAAATGGTTGAAGAACTAAATGGAATTGTATTCATTTTAGTAATTTAATGCCAGTCCAAATATATATAAATTATTAACACAAAATAATGAATAATTGCATGGATTATATATGAAGCAGCGACCTCGGTCTAATGCATAGATTATGAGCCATAGATTATTTTGCAACGTGGCAATCTCATTAACCCTTTCAAGTCAGCCTTGGCTTTCCATATTCATCATGCATCCAATTTCGCACAGTAAGTTTAATTATTCATGCTTAAATTTCACTAAAACTTGCAAAAACTCGTTATTCCTTGCTCCTTGCTCCTTGCTCCTTCCTCCTTCTACTAGGCCCACCAGGACCAGATTCAGTCTCTTGCGTTGCCTTATTCATCAGTTGTGTTCTTCAAAGAAACTTTTGCTGGTCATGCAAAATTGCAAAGCGACCGCAAGATAAACGTTAAACAAACTTCAAGGCGAAAAAAAAAACATGGAAAGCTGATAATTTGCCTTCACGTTTTTAAATAAAATATAAATCAAGCCACGTGCCAGCAGCAGAACCAAGAAATAAATGCAAACAAAGGAGGAGAATGGAATGGGAGAAGTGTCGGGAGGCTCGTTTACAGTTTGTCAAGCAGTCAGTCAACCAGTCAGTCGGTTTTGGGCTTGTTTGGAGCCCTCAAGCTTTCCACACGTTGCTTTCCTGATGGACAAATACTTGGGCCGACAGTTCGTTAGCTGCTGCGCCTTTACGGGAGCTTAAAAAATATACACCTGTACGTCAAGCGAATGGTTCGCTGTTTGGACAGTTCACAGAGTTTCAACTTTTAAGCTCGTGCCACACTGCGTATGCTTGATAAAATATAAAATATTTTCTGTGAGTGGCGAAAACTCGAGTTGACGTGTTAATTAGTGTGACTTTTTTTTTCTCTGGTTGGTCCATGGTTCAGATAAGGTAATGGATCTAGTCAAGGCTGCCCTACGAGTAATTGAAACTCCCACTGGCTTTTGTGCTCTCTGCATATTGTCGACTCATTAAAAATCAGCGCGTTGGCAACCACAAAAAACAAGCCACAAGAAGAAGAAGAAGCGTCATTTTCATAATCAAACAAACTGCAAATCACACAGCACAAAATACAAGGCCAACAATGGCGTCGTGGGAGAGGGAAGATGCAAAGGAGAGCGGCGCCCGAGCAGGGACCGCAGAGTCAGAGCAACTGCAATTGCATTAGGAATTGCATTTAATGAGCGCACCAGCCAGGCAACGAGAGAGTGACAGAGAGAGGGTGAGAGAGCGGGGAGAGACGGGGAGAGCAGCTGCTAGCGTCAGGCAAATGGCGTAGAAAATGGCGACACTGAGACGCCGAAATGGCGTCCAACGTGGACTATAGAATTGTCTTGAAGGGCGATAAATGGGAAGGGAATGAGGAATGGCTCAACTTGATGACTGAACGTTTAAATGCATTGCTTAATGTCAACTATAACAACTAGTAAGAGAAGTTATATTCAGAGTCACGACGACTTGAATACCCTTGAATACCTGATAAGGTTCAGTGAGGTATTTTTTGATACTTTTAACAGGGGGTTCAAAACAAGTTAAGCCTGGAAACTGAACCATTTAATTGAATTTTTTATATTTAAATATCATTATTAATTCTGTACACTCTTCATGGCCAGACTGATATACCCTCTAGAAAAGGGTATAAAAAACATAACGAGCCACCATCATCGCCCGTTACTATTTACATTTCCCTATTTATTCCCTTGTTAGTTTTAATTGTTCCACAGTTAGCTCCGACAATGTCGCATATTTAATTTATTATCCGTTTACCTTTTGACAAACATGTGAATGTTATTTGTCAGGGCCAGAACCAAATCCCATTTGGTCGGAAGAGCGGCGAAAATTTGCATTGATTTGCATAATGCGAACTCAAATCGTGCATATTATTCGAACATCAAGTTTAATTATGTTTTGTGGACATTGTTTTCAAATTTAAATCATGTCTATGCCTGTCTGTACGTTTTTGCATAATAATACAAAATATTTTGTCAATTTTCAATCTATTATTCCCCAGCCAATTGCGATTTGGAGTGAATTTTCACAGCAGCCATAAACATAGCTTGAATATCATCATAAATAGTGATTATTTTTGCTTGTGAACCATCCCCACAAAAAAGAGTTTCCCCCAATTTATTTAAGTTTTACAAAAACTCTTGACAATTTAAGCTTTTGCTTTAAGAGTTGGGCCACAAAGAGAGTCTGAAAAGTCTCGGAAGGACTCAACTACCACCAACTGAGCAACTGAGCCAGTGATAACTAAGAGGACAATCGAGCCACAAAGCAGGACAAATGGCCAATTGTGGAAGTAAAATGAAAGCTGGAAATGATTGAATGATTACTTGCTGTGGGCGTCACTAACGATGGTAACTAAATATACAACATTGATAGGCAAATGTCAATACAGCGCCTAGGTTCTTTGCCTTACCAACTTCACAGACCTGTCACTACCTTGACTTTCCTTTAGCCTGAAGTCGCTTGCTTTTTTATAGCTTGATGGTAATTTAGATACTTCCGTTAGCGTCACATTCTCGTAAACATACGCTTCGGTAAACAGGACTCGTGGCTGGCTGCGAGTACTTTGGTTCTCCTTTTTGACTGCCTCCGTTCTGTTGTTGGATCGGTCACTAGGGTCGCATTAATTTAGCGCTGTGGCAATTGGCATATAAATTCAGCTTGCTTGCCATTTATACCCCTTATTTTCGGTAAATTGGGTGTACTATGCCCCATTTAGATAAACGCAAGCCTTTTTAAGAGATTCATGTTTATTTAAAGAACTGTGCAAAGAGGGTATGCTTTAGTCAGGCAACGACGTAGCATACTTTTTTGTTGTGGCTTCCTGGCGCAATTTGCATATGAAATGTGTCTAAAAATGCAAATTTTTGCGGTACACGAAAGAAATATTTTTAAAATTGCTGAGTTAACAACATGTGTAATATTCGGAATTGCCTACTCTATGGGCGGCAAAGGCATGTCTCAAATTAGACTCATAATAGATGGCCTTAAAGGCTTTTTTTCCACACAAATAGAAGCCTAAAATGGCAGCACTTTGTTTTGAAAAAGTAAATAAAGCTACAAAATATAGTTATATTGTTTCAAAGTCGTATCTGAATAAGCCTGTAAAAACTTGCTTCAATAACTTACCTTTTGTGGAGAATATAAAATATTTTACCCAACTTCTACAAATTGTTGAAGCTTTGCGTGAATATATTCCATATAGAAAATAAAACAATTTATTGATTTCTTTTAAATATAATTCCTTTTATTGAATACTCGAATACTTAAAACAATTATTTTTCTTACTGAGCGCATTTCCATTACAATTTTCTAATCGCTTTCAATTGCAGTTCAGTTCTTTTGCACTCTTCACTGTTCACTGGCTTTCAATTGATTTGCCAGCCAACAATGGGGGATGCCAAAGGACAAATGCTTCGCCCTATAAACATTAAAAATACTCCATGTATATATCTATATGTCTGCATATATATATTTATATATATATGTGTATATAGGTTTAGCTTGTCCATTATGTAATTCAAGTGGCCATCCTGATTGGATTAATTAAATTTCAGTTGGACATCTCCAACTGTCAGAGTCAATATTCTGTTTCGAACTATTTGCTTTGCTCTCATTTTTTATACACTGCACCCTTAAAATAAGTGGAAAAAATATGCTAACTTTATGTAAAAACTATTTAAAAGGCAGGCAAAGGCTCCACCGCCTCTATAAAGTATATACATTCTTGCTTGGGTCCTCAGCGAGTATATCTAGCTACACACATCCCTCTGTCTCTCCAAATAGACCTGGACTAGTTCATCTGGGAATGCCATATTAAATATATATATATTCCTTTAGAGCTGTCTTTTGTGTTAGGTGTAGAGTAATTAATAGTCCAGGATCCAATTTACTTTGATTCGAGTTTGCTCGGCTACAATAGAAGCTATGCATAAAATATTTTTTTTGTAATAAAAGCAGATGGAGAGCTGCCGCTGAGTCTCAAGTGCCTTTCTCAATGCTTATCTATATTTCTGTTAAAAAATTAATTGGTTAAAGGACATTTCCTGTTCGAAAAAAAGGTTGCTTGTTTGTTTTTTTGAGTTTTAATGCAATTTACTGAAAGTAATTTCATTACGCATACGCACCGTTTGCTAATTACATAAAACTTGCTGGCAAACTTTGCTGAAAACTGAGAACTTACAACGGCGCATTATCACTGGCATCAAAAGTAAACTTGTCCTGCTGAAAAGTTTTTTATCTGCTTATCAAGAACTGGCAAGAACTGAGCTAGACAAGCTGCAAAAGTTTGCGACAACAGATGCATTTTCCTCGACATTAGGCGCCTGATGAAGTGTCGAGAAAAGCAGCTGAAAATATTCCACAATACTTACTGAAAATTCACTGAAAGCTGTCAAGAAAAATCATTCCCAACGTTGATTTCTATTTTTCATCATATGTTTGCTAGCAAAATGTCTGCGAAAATATACTAAAGTAAATAAAAAAAAAAAATAATCGAAATAATATAAAATAGAAAATATAAGAAAAACTATGCAAAAAGCGTCAATATAATCCAAATAAAAGCATAACTTAGCAGCATCATCATATGTTACAGGGATTCAAAGCAGCGCCAGGTTTTTGGTAATATCTGAATTTGTTGTTGTACGGGAGGATTCTTAGACGGAGGGATCAAAATAAAACACAAGCGAAATTTTTGTAGTTTTTTTTTTTAGTTTTTTTTTAGTTTTTTTAGTTTTTTATAGAGAGGGTAGTTTTTCTCCGCTAAGGATTTTCAAAGTTTACTTTTATTTAGAGAAGTTCCTTTAATGATAATCATACTTATGCTTTTTGTTTTTTTGTTTTTGTTTTTCTTTATGTTTTTACTGTTTGCCTTTCGTTATTTAAAAGTTTCTTGTTAAATAGTTGTTGTTTTTTAACAGCTAAATACATGTTGTTATATCATAATATTTGAGTTTTTCGATTAATTTGCAATTGTTTTTTGTATTTTTTTTTTTTTTGTTTTTTCTGGTAATGTTTTTGACCTTTGGTGTAATTTGAATTTCTTTTGCTGCGTTAAAATTCACTTATCAACTAGACTTTTCTTTTGTTTTCTTTTATAATATTTTTCTAAATTATAATTGTTTTGTTGTTATTTGGTTTCTGGTTTAGCCTAGGGTGTTGTGCGGCACCGTGAGTTGTTGTTGTTTTTGTTTTTGTCTTTAGAGTTCGCATTTCATTTGACAAGTTTAAGAATCAATCATTTTTCCTTAAGTGTTAAGCTTTAATCTATATGTCCAAATATCTTAATAGTTAACGTGACTTAATAACCTAAATTGTAACAATAAGTTTTGTATTTTTTATTTTATAACTTTTACACACATTTAAGCAATACACGTAGTAATATTTCGTTATATATTGGTATGTCCATATAGTATATATTTTTGTGTAATATATTTAATTTAAACGCTTGGAATGAACTTTAACACCGACTTACATACTAGAGAATTGATTTTTTATATAAGTATTTTTCCGCTCTTTCTTCGACTTCGATGGCGCACCAACTTTTGGCACATGCTGTACTTTCTTTTGTCGTTTTTAATCCTTTTTCAACACTGCCACCGGTTTCCTCATTACTTAGCTGCTAGATTAATTGAGTTTTCTTTCCCTTCTTTCATCAATTCATGAGTAAATACGTAATGTAACTTCTTGTGGAATATTTGAATATATATATATATTAATATGGTTAATTATTTTTACGTTATTTGTAACATTTATAAGTTGCATATTTTAATTATTTAACTGTGGAAAAATCACTAAAAATGTATTTATACTCGTAATATATTTATTTAACTTTTTTCCATTAACTGTTCACATCTCATATGACCCTCAACATTAATTTTTGTGTGAATTTTTGACTATTTAAAAAACGAATTTGAATTAACGTATTGTATTCGATTATATTTATATACGAGTAATTATAATATGCGCATACACTGAGCCAAAACAATAGTACCAAACCGAATGTCTATACAAAGAAAATGGTATGACATTGCATTTGGGAGACTTCTCAAAAATTCTCAATTCTCTCTGACCAACTGGAGTCCAATAATTTCAATTTTAGTGGCACCTTCACACCCGTTTCACCTGAACTCCTTGCCAGACTACTCAGCGTGCTTAATGCTCTCTTGAGTTCTTGGCTCAGCTGGCGTAAACTGGAAACTATCTGAATATTTTTCTTCGAAAACGGTTTGGATAGGCTTCCGTTTTGGTAAAATTGATTGGCTTCAAGTGTAAGACGCCTACTTACGATACATTTATAATTTTACTTGAACTTTATGCTTTGATTTCAACTGTTACCCAGACACGCAACGCTTGGCATTTGAAACAGGAGATTGTCTGGCAACGCTGCGTGTTTCATATGCCAATCGTTTCCATTTCTGTGAGCGCTGGCAATGCTGCAAATCAATAAGAGTTTCTTTCTTTTGTCAACATTGCCTTAGCTCAGCTCTTTTGATTATACTTTTCCAACATTTCGATTTTAATTCGTAACTTTAGATAATTGTTTTTTCTTTTGTATTTTCTTTAACCACCAATACCTTAATTTATTTATGTATGTATTTTTCTTTAGATATTTGAAAAGTGCAGCTTGCAGCCACTCGTTTAGCTTTCGGTTGTTTGTAGCTGGCCTCTACTTTGTGCTATTTGACGCTAAACGCGTTCCATTTCATTCGTTTTTTTTTTGGTTTTCACGTATTTCCCTAGATCTCTTTATTTGATTTGCTTACCGCTACGTTGATTTTGCATCTACGCTTTATTTTTTTGGGGGTTGAAGTTTCGTTCCATTCCATTATTCCGCCTCTCTTGCGTTCCTTGATTGGGCAGGCTGCTGCTTAATTTATTATAGTACTTCAGCTACTCGTATATTATTTTTTAAATAACTTTTTCTCTTTGTGTAGTTCTGCTGCTTATTAATTAGTTGTTTTTTTTTCTTTAAACTGTTTTCTTGGGTTTTGCGCGACTTACTTTATAATTTTCTACGTTTTTTTCATCTTAAGTCATATGTGCTCGCTTGTCGCTACATTTACTGGGTATATTTTTATTCTTATCGTGTCTTGATTTGTGTTTTCTTTTTTGTTTTCTGTTTTTTTTTTTTGGTAACCTCAATTGTTTTTGACTTTGTGTGAGTGTTGTGTCTTGTGTGTATTCTGTGTTGTTGTCTTTTAACTTTCTGCTAAAATTATAATACTAATTATATAATTTAAATCATATGATATTATAACTTAGCATTTTATTAAACGTAAACTTATTAAAAGTTTTCTCTTATATATCGTACAGCATACGTACAGCCGTACTCATATCTCGAACAGCTGAACAGCGCCTTGTTTTGTTAATATATGTACTAGTATAAGTAGCTTTCTTTGGTTTCCGGAAAGAGCTCCTCAAGTCCATTTGCAGAGTTATATATTACATATAAAGTTTAACTGTTCTCTAAAATATTCTTTTGTTTTACTAAGTGGTGTCAACTATTTACCATACATATTTGTCGTAATGATATATCGCACTACATTAATCGTTAAGGTTTTGTTTCTTATAAGGTGTGTATGTTTTTTTTCAAGTGTATTTTTGTGTGTTCTTTGTTGTTGTGTTCTGCGTATATAATAATATCTGACTAGTTAATGATAAACATAGCATTATAACTAAATAAATAACTTCATCGAGTAACTACAGCGTCTGCCTTTTAAATAGTTTGTTTGTTTCTTTCTTTGTTTGTTTGCCTAAACATATATTTATATATGTGTATACTGTATATAAAATCATATTCATATACGTATAATGTATAATGTAATTATGTAATTTTCTTTGTTTTTGTTTTAATTATCTCGTATAAGTATATATTTAATAGAAAACCATACGTAAAATTGTCTATCGGTTTGCGTTTGCCTTGCTAAAAACAAAAGCACTACACAAAATACGTGTTGATTTTTTTTGGTTTTCTTTTCGTTTTAAAATATATTTTCAAGTTTGAATGCGCTACTAAATCGGAACTAAGTAGTTAGGGGCCACCCCTTCTAGTAGTAATTGTTCAATTTTTTCTAAGCATTTTTCGTAGCATTTTTTTGCAGCTTGTTTAAGTCAAAAACTTATCTCAAAATACTTTATAAATTTTCATTTGTTTGGCAAACTTTAAGCACTGCAATTTTTCGTACATGACTGAAACGTTGGGAATGAAACAGCAAGATCGTTTGTTTCACGCCCACGTTCCAGCCTGACGCAGCAGTTGAGCAGCTTGTTTTAAGTCAAAAACTTATTACAAAATTGTGTTAAAAAATGTTTCCATTTAGCAAGCTTAAGAACTGCTTGCAACAGATAAATTAGAAACGTTGGGAATGAAACAGCAAGATCATTTGTTTCATGCCCACATTCCGAGAATCTGTCCCAATGAAGTTTCCTTAAGCCAGCCAAATGGAAACCTTGTGTAAAATTCTGCCCATAAAATTGTTGGGATTTGATTTTAGGCTTCACAGGTCAAATAAAATAGAGTTTAGGGTTACCAAAAATTTGTTGCAAACAGTTTTTTTTCTTGGTTTCTTTAGTTTCTTTGGTTTCTTGACTAAGTAGTATGATGGGTGGGTTACATTTATCAAGGAAAGTTACACATTTCTGGCTTATTATGATATGATGGTTAGCGCTGTCGACTAGTGTGGATTGTGTGGGATTGGGAAATTGATAATGACATTTATGACGATGATGATGATGGTCTAATAAGAACAAGAAATAATAATAGATATTATCTATAAAGATAGAAATCATAAAGTAAATGAAAAGGAACAACAATGTATGCATGCTGGAAATAATATATATCAAGAATAACGACTATATACGATAGCTAGAAAAAACGTAGAGATAACGAGATGAACGATCGAGCGAACTACTAGTAGATACGAGTATAAACGACGAGAGCGAGCGATAACGAATAGTACGAATAAATAGAGAGAGAAAGAGAAACGAGAACGAGAACGAGACGACAGCGACAACGATGAGAGAGTACAATGATGAAACGAGTACCATTACCGAGTACTTTGTACGGGTACGGGTACGATTATGGGTACGGGTACGGGTACAGGTACAGGTACGGATACCCATTAATGTTGCTGTTGTACTGCATGTTGTTCTTGTTGTTGTAGTAGTTGTAGTAGTTGTTTCTTGGTTGTTGTTGTTTAGTATGCAGCGTATTTTAGGTTATATTTATTGAGATTGAGTTTGAAAGAGTGGCATAATTATTATTATGATTATTATTGTTATTATTTTGTTTGTTCTTAATTTAAGCTTAGATCTCTTGGCATACCAAACATAACCAAGCTTCCATTGCGTCTGCCGCCTCCCTCAATGCCAGCGCCTTCTACGCATCAGGATCTGTTCGTGGATGATCTGCCAGAATTTACCGTGCAGCCAAAGGATCAGCACCACCAACTGCATCAGCAGTGGCCACTGTTGGAGCTCGTGGCGGGTTCTTCTCTTCAATTGCTGGAGTCGACCCTTGGATCCACCGAGCAGACACTCGAGTCGTGCTGCCGGCGTTGGTGGTGCATAGCTCAAATTGTAGTTGTAATAATAGTAATAATTGTTATTATAATACTGCAGCTCTACCGGTTCTAGATCTAGGGAATTGCCCTCTAAATATTTATTATTATTTTTTGGATATTCATCTCTTATTGTTGTTGTATTTGTTGTGGTTGTAATATTTGTTAAATTTGTTACTTTGATATTGTTGTTGTTAATGTTATTATTATTGTTGTTTGGATGTTCATCATTGCGGTATTTTTGTGGTTTACGATAATATTACATGATGATACATTTGCCTTTTTCAGCCCACGGATTGTTCTTTTTATCCGGCGCATTAATTAATGGATCATTCTTCTCATTCTCCTCAATAAAGGAGCGCATTCTGTGAACAAATTTAATAAAATACAATAAAATTGCATTAGTTGGGTGGACAGTGTAAATAACGAATTAAAATATATTTATTTTTGTTTAATTTATTTAATATTTAAATGAATTGTTTGGCAACATTGTTTAAACATTCGTGAATAAATGAAATAATCACAAAAGCCTGGCACAAATGGGGATTTATTTCAATTTATTTGCATTTCATATCTTGTAAATTTTGCGGTTTCTCTGTGGAATTAATTGATGATTAAATTATTGCATAAATTAAATTGAATTAAATTAAATTTCGTTTAGTTTAGAATTGCACAAATATTTAATTTTAAGGCTTAACAGTTCGAAACTCTAAGCAAACCAGTAAGGAAAAAGTTAGCTTGGGCACGCCGACTATTAAATACACTGCGCTGCCTGCTACAAGCACAGAAACTATGGGACTTAATGCAGGGGCTGAAAGTTAGACAGACTTTTATTAACTCTTCTTGTCTTCCCTATCTATAATATATATACTTCATGTGTTCACAGATATCTTCTTTCAGTGCATAACATATCCCATGACAAAGTTGTTATACCCTCTGCAAGGCTATAAAAATGTTGAAAATAAAAGAAAATAAATTGAAGGTAAATTGCTCATGGAATAAAAGCTTTGAGCAGGATATTAATTCAATTTTTAGAACATAGGTGGTGCTCTGCTTTTCAGTCAATAATAAAGCAGGCGAATTAAATTGACTTTTTTTACTCTATTCAATCGAAAGCAATCGATTTATCTCACTTGACTTTATTTTCAGTTAAAAGCTGATGCGTATTTCACTTAAATTTTAAAGAAATTTTCACAGCATACTTTTTTGAGTAGTAAAAAAATAATATGTAAAAGTTGCTATCAATATTTTCTATATAAATATATGAACTATGATATTTTTAAAGCTAACTCTTGACTATTTTTCTTTTTGGTTTAATCTTGGCACAATTCTAAAAGATGTCTTTATTTTAAGGAGAGAAAACACAGGCGGGCCTCATTTATTAAACATCAATTTACTTTTTAAGCACACCAAAAAGATTATATTATATATTTTTATGAGAATTGCTTTACAAGTAGAATTTATGGAAGAACCACACTCCTTTGAAGACATTCAAATGCTGAGCTGTAAGTATAAATGAAATAACTTTCTTGCCAGCTGCTAAAAAGAATGTAAAACCTTATACCTTGGGCTTAGGTTTTATATTTAAGTTTATTTTACATTGTAAAATGGCAAATTCTTATTAAGTTTTATATTATTATAAAATCCGTGTAGTCCGCAATAAAAGCGAAAGTTAAACCCACACATATACACACCTCTGATAATCCCTATACTTTAGTGATCATAAACTGTGTAAGCTCTCTATACAACAAAAATCAAGTCATCTCAAAAATTGCATAATGGCTGCTGCGTACTTAAAGCTAAGCAGACATTAAACGACACCGCACGCTCCATCGGAAGAGGGTCGAGTCCGTAGTCGGACCGAGCACGCCCATAAAAAACATGGGCGGGGTCAGTCGGGGGACACACTTTCAACACGGCAAAGAGTAAGAGGATTTAGGGCCAAGTGCCAAGGGACAGGGCCAGAGAAAGGGCCAGGGAAAGGGCCAGGGAAAGGGCCAAAAAAGGGCCAGGGAAAGGGACAGCTTTTATGCTAATCTGCACGCAGATGGACATTAAAAATGTTCCAATGCTCTTTACACGCGCCAAAAAGAAACTACAGCACCATTCCCCTCCCATCGAAATACGCCCCTCTCTCTGTCTGCCTGTCTGTTTGTCCGACTAAAATCCTGTACTGTGTTGTTGTAATACACTTATCCTTTAGCACCATAAAAATTGCTGTCCTGTCGTTTGCATTTGTCTCTCTTTCATTCGTTTTGTCCGTCCCACTGTCTGCCCATTTATTTTCGTTACTTTTGCCCAAGACAAAAATATTCTGCACTTTTCCTTAGCACGTATTTTCATTCGTTTGCTTCAACCTTTTCTCTTTTGTTTTTCTTTTTCGAAAATTTGCAAAAATTTATTTATTAAAGTGGAACAGCCAAAAGTACAGATAGACAGTTTGCGGAACACGCTTTGCATTTCAATTTTGTGCGTGAATTATTTTCTTTCCATTTTCTTTCGCCACGCATTCATTTTGTTATGCACCACGCGGCGTATGCGTTATATTTGTTATAAATGGAATTGGCAATGTTGCCAAACGATTTCTGAACCATTTCGCCTTAAAAATATTAAGAAGAAGTGCTTGGAAATAATAAAAAACGGGTTATACTTATATAATAAACAAAATTTAAAAGAAATTCCCCCTTTTAAAAAACTTCTCAGAAAAAGAAAAGAGAAAAATATGCCTCCAACTTGGCTCTGATTGTAAATGTTATTTGGTCTGAAAGTATATTAGAAATTACTAAGTAAACCTTTAAAGTTCAGAGAAAAAATTAAATTTATCTCATATTTATTTTTGACGAATTATTTCTGGTCAGACAAAAATCAATTGTGGTTGCTTTTGAATATATTTTTGAGGACATGTGTTTGTTTTTCTTTATTTATTTGGGTCCTGCTTTTATATTGTGTCGTCAATGCTATTGGCTTTGGGTTTTGGCTGAGCGTTTTTGTATTTCCAGTTGGCCGCAAAATTTATAAAGCTTTTTGAGGTTTAAGCCGAATGTTTGCATTTATTATGTATTTCCTTTGCACATCTTTTCCTTTCCATTAGATTTATTTATTCTCTGAGGCAAGGGATGTGTTAAAGAACCAGATTTTCCCTTTAAAACTTAAGCACACGCATCGTATACGCAATGTCGTCGTTTACTGCATGCAAACTATTGTGTTTTCACTGTGTTTGTCAGGTGAGGGCGTGGAAGTGGGCGTAGGGCGCGCCCTCTCATGTTGCCGCATTTATGCATAATTTAACTAACAAGACCTTGTCGACTTTGTTGTCCTTGTTGTGCAAGCCTGGCCATGTATATTCGTAGATATATACTCTGTACCATTATAATGGCTCTATAGGTTATACTAAATTTATAGGGAACATGTGTAAGTATGTTACAGGCGAAAGCAGACATCTATCAGCTCTCAGAGTACATATATTGTGGCCCAGGATTACAAACTGATTCAATCTCGCCATGCTCGTCTCTCTGCCTTTCCGCAAGAACCCTTTGATCGTTTTAGGCTATAACAGCTGGAAAATTACCCCCATACGATCGCAGTCTAATGTTTATAGCTGACAGCTTGCTGAATCATATAGCTCCAGCGTTTTTAAGTACGTCTATACTAGAATTGGTTACAGAGTATTTCCTAGTTGCGCCACATAAACTTGTGATATGTTTGTTTGTGGGTGAGGGCGTCTCTATTTCCTTGCTCATTTTCCGCATCAGTAGAGCAAAAGGCAACGTCATACTAGGGAGCAGGGGGCTCCCAGATAGGCTAGCAGGTTTACGTAGATACATAAAACAATGCCCAGCGAGTCTAATGGGCTTATGACTCTGCGGTTTTGGGCGGTAGAGCCCCAAAAAAACATACCTTAAATCCACAAGGAGGGAAAGTGAGAGTGAAGGCGACAGCGAAAGTATTTTAGCTCCTAAACAAAGGCCAAGGGTTCGAGATTTCTGTTCGTTTTTTTGTTGTTGTTGGGATTCGGTGCGAGAGTCAAGGCTATTTCAGGGGAACTTGCTGGGTTGCTATTGGGGCTTGCCCCAAAAAGCCAGTCAACAAAGTTGTTATTATGACGTTTTTTTTTTGCGGCAAATGTTTGGAATTGTAAAAGTAAAATTTCGAAAAACGCCCTCTGCCTGGCTCTATGACATTTCATTTTGCAGAAAAGCTCTGGGAAAACGTTGCTTATCATGTATTTATAATGAGCGCATTAGCAAGAAATGTCGAGAAAAGGTTTTGCCCAGCTCCTAAGTATCTTATTTAGTCTAAAGGAGCGGTGGGGACAGAGGGGAGCGAAAGTTCACTAAAAGGGGATTTACATTTTGCAGGAATTGCTCGTTGTCGTTTTGCCAGTTTTGCTTTATTTCCTTTTAGCCTCGTTCTCTCGCTTTTACTGTGCGAGTCATTGTGTTTAAAATTTATAGCCTACTTCTTGGCGTGCCGACTCTTCAGACACTGCAGACGCGTTTCAAGAGCCTCGAGACGATTCGACACTTTAAAAAGGATTTGGGAATTCAGGTATTTGAGCTGTCAATGCCATGAATCTGGCCAAAAAAAGAGCGATTTGTCTGGGAGCTAAGCGGGTTAAGCTTCAGGCCCGTTTATTGAAAACTTTGCGAGAGGGCCTATTAAATATTCAGAAGATTGGCTCCAGTCTGCTGGCTGATGATGTCATCAGCAGCTGTACTCGTACAATTTGTTGTCGAAAAGTTTGCTCATAACTGTAAGACGCTTTTAATAAGCAACAGCAAAAAGTTGATGGAATACGCGAGAAATACGAGAGAAATAATCGTTGAAATATAAAAAACTTTACACCATTTCAAACAGCAGCTGCACCTAATTGAAGCAGCTCTTTAAGAAACTTCGCGCTGTCTGTCTGCCTGTCTGTCTATTTCATTGAAACCTAATTTAAAACCTTTAATTAAATATGAGCACACTTCATATATATATAACTATATATATATTTTATATCTACGGCATTCTCTTTCAATCTTTCAAGGTCCCTCTGGGTGCTTTTATGTGCTAATTAAAAGCACTTCCGCTAAAATGAGAGGCAAGTTGTGTGTGAAAGTGCGTCAAACAGTTGCGAAATGGTATAAAAGTCATTTAGATGTATTTCCTGCCATCTGCAAATGGCCCTAACAACATTTTGCTTTTAGGGTTAGGTAATTTATTACATTAAATAGCATATAAATAACATGTAGACTTGGGGGAACTTCCTTGATTTAGTAGAATATATTGACAATTGAGAGAGTGAAAGATGACACTTGATAAAGTCATTTGGATATGATAAATCGCTGGGCAAAAACGTAGAAGAATATTAGAGTCCATTTAGGTTACAATTTCCAGCTGCTTATGAATTATTTAGGAACAAATATAATCAGATAACAGCAGCATATCGCATGACTGTCAGAATTGAGTGCAAAAATAAATCATACCTAAAAGGGTTCTGCTTAAATGTTCAATATCCCTTCATACTTCAGAGAGGCACTTTAGTTTTCTCGGAAATATTTATAATATATTTTATGCAGTTACAAATCTATATTTATTTTTGACTAACGTAAACAGATTCAAAACTGTTGACACAGCTGAAATATTTCATTTGATGCCTTAGATATTTCCCACACAACTTCTCCAAAGCTTTAAGGAGTGTGTTTAAATATCTTTCAGCATTGAAAAGCCTTTGATAAAGAATTTTGCTCTCTAAATTGTTGAGGCTATAAACATTTTATTTGTTTTCTATTGTCTGGCATTTATTCCCTAAGCAGGCTTGTTTCGACTTTTGCTTACGACAAAATTTTATTTGAAAACCTATTGCCTTTTGGATCAGTATTCAATTGAATTCTCCCTTTATTTTAGAATTATTTCTAAGCTGAATACGAAAACTGCCCTTCTACAATTTTCATAATATTCTATTTTCTGCAGACGCTTTTAAAGTGCGATGGGAAATACACATAAGCTATTAATTAAATTGAAATACGCCTGACAAGCCCACAAAACAATTCCCCCCTCTGCAAATCTAAAAGCTGTGCTATATATATTTAAACAGTTGCTTACCTTTTTAAGCCCCTCCCTTGCCTCACATTCGACTTTATCTATGATTTGTGGTATGTTTGAGACGAGAAACCTGAACACGATTTAAATGTTGATTTATGACAAGAACACACACACACACAACATACTGCATATAGGTCTGTATAATGCGAACAATCTAAGCACCTGAAAGCATGCTACAAAAAGCATTATTTATCGATGGCGTCAACATTCTAGGCATCTATCGAGTACAATAACTACAACCCACGTCGTGCTGTTCTATATAATCTGCACCAGCTTAACAGGGGTCCTTTCCCCGCCCCTGTCCTATTGTCCTTATCCCATCTCCACACACACTCACGCACACTGTCATACACGCACACACTCAAACAACATAAATTTCATATTCAGTTTGTGTAAACAAAATGCGACAGACACATGTCAATTCGCATTTGTGTGTGTTTTTGTGTGTGTGTATTTACCCTTATCTTTGTAATTCTTGTACTCCCTCTTAGAGATGGCAGCGTGAATGACTTTTTTTTGACACGTCACGCCCAATCACGATCTAAATTTATCATCTCAAAAATACAGATCTTTCTATGAGCATTCACTTTCCTTCGTTTTCAAAATTGTATATTTTATTTGAGCATGAAGACTATTATTGATTTATTTTACTTATTTAGTTAAAAAAATGTACCCCTGATTACTGGTCTATTTCGTTTTAGATCAACCTAAAATTCGGAATATTCTGTAGAGAAAACTGAGGCATCGTTTGCGATTTTCATCAGTGTCGTGCTTTGATTATTTCCTTTTCATGATTCTCAAATGAAGGCAATTTGGTGAATGAAGTTATTCATGCAATTCACAACATTTTTGCATCCCTTTCATGTCACATTATTAGACACTCATCTCTATTCCCTTCTTCTTTCTTTCCCTTGCTCTTCCTCTCTTTTCCATGCCTCCTTTGTTTGTTTTGGTTCGCGTGTGGCTCAAATGCAAAGCTTAAAATTTCATTTCATGCATATTTTAATTGTTTACGCATAATTGTCTGCCCTGTCCCTCACTGGCCCTTCGCAGCGTCCACCAACACTTGAAACTGTAAAACTATAGCATACTTTTGAGCGCCTTGGACGACCTTCGTCATAAACTAATTTCCAGCTCATTTCACATCTCTGTGTCGCGCTGTATGTGTGTGTGTGTGTGTGTGTCTTGTAGCCTTCGTTAAGCTCTGCCTATGCTAAATTTAGCATACTTCCAGGCGCTACAAGCACACAAAACACAAAACACAAAAACAAGGCAAAGGCACTTATGGCACAGCAAAAAGACCCTCCAGCAAACCGCTAAGTTGAAGCGTTTTGTTTTCATGCAAAATATGCGAAATTTACATGGAGATGAGAGTGTATATGTTCGGGTATTTGTACTATGTGTAGGGAAATGTGGCTAGTTAATTGCATTTTAATGTGCATTATTTGACTGATGTTGCCAGCATTCAGGTGTTTTAACCCAAAACTTTGCAATCACGCTGCTCAACTATCAGATATCCTATGAAATAACATACCAATTCACTATATTCTGTTTCGGTTTCTCATTAAGATTTCTCATTTAATTCTGATCCAAAAAGTAGACTATATATATTTGTAAGGGTTTCCATCTAAAGGCAAAAAAGAAGCTGAGCTGATTTTGCATTTATATTAAAGAAAAATTTAAATTTCTCTTGGGATGATATCAAATTAAATGATAGAGTTCTACTGTCTTTTTCTATTGTGATGCAAGAGGAAATAGAACTTATCTACCCCTTTAGAATGCGGTTCCACAGGGTATAAATATGCATTAAATTGCTTTTGCTTATCGCGTGCCTTGAATAAGTTTCATGAAATATGCAAATCGTTTATGTAGATTAAACATGTGATGCATTTTATTAGTCTCAAATGGTTCACGACACACCTGAATGAGGAGTGTACAAGCAATGCGTTGTTTGGTTAGAAACACCAAGAAACTTTTGTATAAATAGAATTTTTTAAAGCTGGAAAAAATAGTAGAGAAATTTGTTCATAAAAGAAATATAAAAAGCTGAATTTAAATGTGCAGCTGTCTGGGAATCCTTAAAAATTATTGGTTAAAGTTAAGCATTGCCCAATCAAGTCAACATTTGCGATTACTGCGTGGATCTATATCAAAACAAATCCGTGAAAAGAAAAAAAAAAGTTGTTTATGTTGGCTTCATTCGCCGCTTAATGCTGCAAGCTGCAAGTTCCAAGTTGCACGTTGCACGTTGCACAAACAAACTCCGAAACGGAACTGAGACTGAAGCTGAAACTGAGTCTGAATCTGAGCCTGAAACTGATTTGTGCGCTGCAATCAGAAATCCGAAAAAGTCTCTATGCGAATTGTGCAGTGAATGGCAAAAGGCGCTTACGAATAGACAGGAAAACAAGTGGGAAAAACGATGTTGCTCGACCATAAAATACCGTGTAGGAAAAAAGAGAACTGCGCAGGCAAATGTACTTTGTAGAATAGAAACTCTGGCTGAAAACACCTTTAGAAATTATTATTCTCGTTTATCAACAGGTGAGGTGTAAAAGAAAAATAAATGGCTCAATACTTCCATCCGAGAGAAATATTATAATTTGTTTATTGCTTCAGTGCAAACATACACTCTATATGCTTGTAGTTACTAAATCTACAGGGTATTTAAAAGTGCACTTGACTTGTGGCAACTGTGGCAGCTGTTGGCTGTGCCCTGATTTTGTTTGCATTTCAATTGGGAATCAGTGAGCAATCTGCCAGAACTGAGCCTCTGTTACATGGCTGAAACCGAATCAGGAACGCTAATCGTTGCCCATTCTTCAAACAGAAAAGAGCTAGGAAAAGAGCTGGAAAAGGCACTGAGAAGAGAAATACTTGCTCAGCAGCTCACCTGGTGACCCACTCAATGTAAAGTTTCTGCCACTATTCAACTAGCTGGCAGCTTTATTATGCACCAGAGCCAGGGCCTAAAGAAGACCGAGAGAGTGAGAGAGTTGCCACACAAGGGTGCTTGGCATTTTCTTAACCACTTTCTGTGGGCACTCGAAAGGGGCGCAGACCACAGACTGAGATAGAGACTCTCGCTTTTGCCTTTTCATGAATACCAAATCAGGTTGAAAGACAATCCCGGCCAGGGGAGAGGGCATAGTCTATGGCCTGGACGGGCAAAAGCCGCAAGTTCTTTCAGTTCTATGCATACAAAAAGCGTTGAAGAAAGAGGCGACAACGAAAATCCTAAAACAAAAAGCGACACAGAAAATGTTTAACATGGCAAAGAGAGGAAGAGAGATAGAGAGGGGGTAATACTGGTACTTGGTAGTAGGGGCATTGGCTGCACTAGAAATGTTTTGCAGGCCCTCTGGTCCACTTTTGTTGAATTGAAAAGAAATTGTGCAAAAAACACTTGAGCCGAGTTTTCCACATCATCATCATCAACAACATTCTCATCTTCTTCGTCGTCCTTTCAAGTGTTTGTCAAAGTTTGTCAGTTTGCCTCAGGTTTTTTCCCATAGAAATATTTGTTGCATTTGCCTTCCCATTTCAAAGTAGCAAATCAAATGACCTCTGACAAGTGCGGCCCGTCGGGATATCATATATAAAAACTTCGAGCTAAAATAGAGCGAAATTGAGAATATTGTGGCTCAAGGGCAAATGAACAGAAAGTAATGTGACAGGTCAACGGAAACAAAAAACGGTCCTTAAGGTACAAAAAAAGAGTTAAGAAAAACCGCAAAGCAAACTTGAATTATAACAAAGGTTAAAGACGAAAGTATGTGCCAATATTTTTTTTTGTTGATTTTCTGCTTTAGGCAAAAAATATACCTTTTTCATTTGCTCTTTCTCTTCTTCAAGGACGCAGACATTTAGTTCTTAGAGGATCATAATAAGAGTGGAGTTCAACGGAGTAAATGTTCTTCTATCAACTCAATACTTTTAATCTCTCGTTTTACTGCTTTGGAAAGTCGCAAAAGAAATTCAATTTTCAGAATCATTAAAAAAGCAATAACCAATACACGTACAATCGTGCGTGACTCTCCATGTGTGTGTGTGTGTGTGAGTACGTGAGTATAATTATAGATGAAAATGAAGCTTAAATTGAAGGAGAGGAAGCAGACAGAACTGGAGAAGGAACAGGAAAAGCTTAGCATACATTTTAGCGCTGTTTGCCTAATACGAACAATTGCGAATGCCAGACACGCAGGAAGGACATGTGAAGGAGCACATAAGCACATAATTTGTAGGCACCACCGATAATTACAGGTACGAAGCAGGTAGGCAAACGAGAATCTTTAGATATCAGTTGAGTATATGGCAAATATGCATATTGCTAAATATTATACACAAATGCAGAGCGGAAATTTAATGCCAGAAATTGCAAATTTCCTGCTATCAAAAACTTGTCGAGTTCGAAGCAAGCTCGAATTGAGGCTGCCAGGATGTAGACACCTATAAACGACTTCTCGATCTGCCTGCCAGTGCGTTGTGCACCTGGATTTGCATATTTGATTTGCAGCTGGCAGCAAAGTTATGTTTGCTCCCTTTTCTCTCTATATACACCTTTACTTCATTTGTATATAAGGACACACATGGCGTATGCGTGTTCTAGATAGAATTTCCTATTACATTTTCTGTGTCTTTGTCTGTATATGTTTGCTGGGTAAAGCTCATTATAAAGTGACATGCACTACACAGAGTATGCCAATGTTCGCCGCTCCCCTTTTCTTGTCTGTGCGCCTCAAGCTATGCAACACATTCCAGCACTATTTGTAAGCCAGTTCTAAATACCTGGCATTGTCTCTGGCTCATTGTGCTGGACTTTAATCAATGAAACGGAAACTTTTCATTAAAAGTCACTCGCTGTTCTCAACTGTAATTGCTTTTCGGAATCGTCGCTCTTCTGTTTGATATCTTCTTCGGTTTCTGTAATTATCCGCCCCGACCCAATACACATTTAATGTTAATTTCGGACTAAACTCAACGGAAAAGCTTTGGCTAATTAACAACTAAGTTCCCTAAGTGTATGCATTCACATAGGCATGGCTACGTATTCTATGAAGCTGCCCAAAAGATGGCTATAACAATTAATTTTTAGTAATGGGAATTCTATTTTTGTTTACTTAGTAAGACTTCCTTACCTTTTCAGGCTCTGAGATTGGGTTGGCTTTAACGTTTTGGGGATTTGTATATTCATTCGTTATAATCAATAGATTGATGTTTAGACGTTGCTAATAGAAGGCTTTAATAAATTAGTTAAAAAGAAAGCAAAAACGCAAGGATATCGATTAAAGGGGGCTCTCTTTAAGCAGGCTTCTGTGTTTTTTTTTGCTTACTTAGCCTTGCCAAAAATGTAGGCTAAGCATTTTTCTTTAACTCGGCTCTGCCTGTGGTTGATTAATTGAAGTGGAAAATTGTTGGCCAAGCACAAACCAAGCGAGTAACCAATGAGTATGATTGATAGTTTGAGCCGGGTTTAATGAGCCTGCAGGCCAACTTTTATGACAACTACAGCTGCCTTTGCTGCTGCTGCTACTGCTACTGCTGCTAGGCTTCTCCTACTCTATTATTTTTAATGAGTTTGGCCAAACTTGAAAGAGTTCGGGGCTGGGATTATATGACGTGAGTCACGCGCTCATATTTACATACCCCTAATTAGAGGAGATGACCTCCACCTGGCTTTAATTAAAGTTTGCTAGCCTCACAATACAATCGTTAATGGAGAAAAGTTTGCGCGTCTTTTGACAAATTGCAGCACAAAGCGAAGCGACGAAGCGTTGATGGGCTGAAAGGAAACCAGGCAAAGCAATTTGCCAGCGACAACAAAAGCCAGCAAATTAAATGATGTGATCAGGCAACAGCCAACAACTGACAACAATTTTCGTTTGCCTGGGAATTTTCCTCCTAAAAGCAGGCTACATTTTTGCGGCAATTGCTCGTAACGCACAACTGCAACGATTAATTTGCGTGGCATGCCCAAAAATATGCTACACTTTGTTAGACAGCTCGAAAAGCAGAACGAAAGCAACGAAATAAATGACGAACAGTTGATTCTGTGACCACTAACGAACTAGCTCAATTGAACACAACTGTACGCTTTACCCCCATGGCAGAGATATTGCAAAATTTTGCATATTTGCAGGCGCTGAGGCAATAAATCAAAATGCTTTTAGATTGCATCGACTTAGTTTGCACTATTCTTAATTAAAAGTTTCTTTTTCTGTCAATATTTATCAATTTCGCAAATAACTAAATAAAAAGGAGTGTTCTGAAGTTCACTTTCACTGAATATGAATATAATGGAAATTGTTAAAAATGAAAATCGTTGAGTAAACTAGCCAACTTTTTCAGTAAAATCTTGGCCAAAAAGTATGCTTTACGTCTTTTTGGAATTAGTAAAAGCCTATTTTTCATACAGGGTATAATTCGATTGAAACTCCAAGTAATTTGTTATTCTTAATTTTAAAAGTAAATATTTAAATAAAATTGACTAGTGAAAAGGTAATTTCTGTTCATGCTTAGAAATGTTTATATACCCTAACTCCCTTCCTTGCTTATACAGGGTATACATCATGTTAAACTCCCTGTTATTTGTTATACGCAATTTGTTGAAGTGGATTGCGAGCAGCGGGGCGAGTCCTTTAATTGATGCTTCGTAGCGAGTCGCATCACTTGAAAACTTTTCTGTATCCTTTTAGCGCTAACTGTACTTTTGTTGTTGGTTTGTGGTTGCTATTCAGGTTTCTGTTCTTTTTATTGTTATTGTTGTAGTTGTTGCTGTTGTTGTTCTTGTTCTTGTTACTGTGGTTCTTTGCGCTCTAATACGCCGTTAAGTGGCTTTTGGACATTTGTTGCAAAACTTTTTTATATTTTTTCTTCTCTTTTTTTATGTTCCAAGCACTTGATGTAGTTTTTGTTGTTTTTCCAGTCGATACTTTTGGCTAAGGTTTTTCCAGTGTTGGAAAATGGGTATTGGCCGCGTCTTAAGTTCTGTTGCGGTAAATTAATGAGTGACACGAGAGAAGTTTTTGGCCAGGCCCAAAAAAAACTGTTTAAAGTGCTATTGAAAAACTTCAGCACAAAATTGCTTTACCAACTGTTGGCGTTGATTTACCGAGCGAGCAGAAAACTTGGAAGAAAACAAAAATAGAACACGAGTATTGGGAATACTAACAGCAATCCTAAATGAATGGAGTGCTAAAACTTGTAGGAAATAAATAATATAAGAAAGATCAGGAGATGAAGAAATACGAAAATTCTACTCTTTGAAACTGACTTTAATAATAAAAGCTTGGCGTATTTGCTCTACAATTTATTTTATATATAATCTGAGTAGTTAGCTTCACTAGAAGAAGAAGAATGATATATAAGATTTATGGTTGAATTCCTCTCAAAGGTCTATTTAAGAGTAGCAAACTGTTCCAAGAGCTCTAATACTTCCATTCAATATAACTTTGTCTCTGAGAAATTTTCGTAAATATATAATATTTATTAGAATACATTAATATATATGTATTACTTATTGGTTTTTAAATAAATTCACTTTGTTCCTATTTTGTATGTTCACAAATATTTCCAATTTAATTATAATCAATAAATAAAACAATAAGACTTGCATTTTCAGAGTTATGTCAACTCTCACTCAAATTAATAACTCACTCAATGCTAACAACTCAAATTAATAGCTCAACTTAAATTTGAAGCTGCTTTGAGCTTTTTACAAAAGGAGTTGATCGCAGCAGAAAGCACAGCCGCAAATCAGTTGGAAGTCGCTCATTGGCAGCGCAGCAAGCGTCGGCAGAGAGGCTGCTCTTTTTTGATCGGGTTTTTGTTTGTTTACCAATAATTCATAAATATAAATAAATATATGTGAATATGTGTATATTAAGTGTTGGTGCGCAGTTCTATGAATATGCTTAATTCTATTGTTAAATTTTTAATTGACACAGCAATTGTCTTTCTGAAAAAATCTCGACAGAGCAAGCGCGTTTGTGCTTTTTTTACAGTTTTTTTTTTGCGTGTTCTTTTTGTGTTCTATTCGTCAAAGGCAATCAGCACTTTCTGGAGATGGAATGCACATAGATATGTATGCACGTAAGTGAGCTCTCATTCTCTCTTAAATCTAAGATTCATGACGCACTTTAAAGAGCGAGCTCTGTTAGTGCATTTTTAAGAGCGTGCGCTTTGATAGCGTATTCCCATTGTTTTTTGATCGAGTTTTATTAATAGTAGCTCAAGAGCAATCAAATTGGTATTTTTACTATATCTACTGAATAAATGTTTATTTTATTTGAATTATATTATTTTTTTGATACTGGCAAAAATTTCAAGTTTGATTTAAGAGTGTGATTAAGAAGCTATAAGCTATAGTTGTCGTTTTTCCTTGGGCTGTTATCGATAATCCGACTACGGGAATGATTTTTATAGGATGTGGTGTAGCAAGTACGTCTGCTTGAGCAGATTTTAAGCTTTACTTGAATTGGCTTTCTTTTAACCAGATTTAAGCCAGCATATGGGAAAATCTCTTCTCTTTTAATGGGCAATTCAGATCGTTTCTCGCTGCAATCTGCAATCGCAATTTGTTGACCATTTCGTTTCATAAATAAACCAATAATTTCATTTAAAGCCCGCACCTGTGACTGAAGACACAACGCAGTGGTTCATGAATACGAAATGTGAATGGATACTTCAAGCATATATGTATATGTATATATGTATATGAATATATATATATGTGTGTATGTTTTATATATAGCCACGTGTGGGCTCTGAGGGTCATAAAGCTTTACGAGCAGTCGTCGCCGGTCGACAGCATCTCATTGTTATGGACAATAATGCGCTGAGACAGCGGCAGAGAGACACGTGGAAAAAAGATTTTATGTTGGCATTTTTCCGAGCAGAAGAAGAAGTTGTTTTAATTATAACACCTGAGTCCTGCCTACACACATACATATGTACATAGCAGTACAGTCAGTCACAAAAGGTATCAAGAGGCTGACCGCATTTCATATGCAAAATTTAATTCTCCAAATGAGAAACGTAGTGACTGAAACTGTGACTGTGCCTGTGACTGTGACTGAAATGAAGATCTCTCTTTCTATTTCTCATTGTCTCTCTGTGTGCATATTTTTGCGACCAGCTACAATTTAACAAATTAAAAAAAAAAAGGGCGCAGCTAAGAGGAAGGATGACAGGAAGAACAAACCGGATGCAAATGTACGAAACGGAATGACCATGACCAAGAGGTATTTTTTTTTTCATAAACCGAACGTAGGCGAGAAATATGCAAAAATGTGGGCCAATTGTGGAAATATATATATATATACTCTCATATATCCTGCAGGGCACTGCTCTGACAACCCCAAGGGCACTACGAATACGACTGAAATACGACTAACAGCTGCGAACTTTCATTAACTAACTGATTTTATACAATACACCATGGAAAAGCCCCTTTGTTAAAAAAAAAAGAATGGTTTATAATATCAAAAAAACTGAGAGTAACCGGCGTTGGAAATATGCGAAAACAGGAAGTATTTTTTATGGAACCTTCACGTTGTTGAATATTTATTCGTTGAGCTGTGGGATTTGACCACAGAATTCTATCAAGCATTTCCAACATTTCTGTTTTAAATCATAGCCTTTGGCTTATATTCTAAAGAGATCGAAATTTAAACCATAAATTCCCCTATTCAGCTTCAAGGTTGTTCATTTACTCTTCTTCTCTTACAATTTGTAGTACAAATTTTTTTTTTAATGTTTTCAGCCGGTTTTTATATAAAGCCAGAGTAGGCATTAGCGTTAGCCAACAAGGTACAGTCTTAACTGCTTTTAATAAAGTTTTTATCTCTTTTAATCCAACATAACCCTTTTTATTTTTGGGAAATGTCTATTAATTTTGTACTTTATTTTTTACCACATGTTGTTTTTTTACTCAACCCGAAATCAGACCGGAAATGAGTAGGAGTATTCCCTAGAAATGAGCTCAAATATTTACTAACAAAGTTTTCGACCTTTTTCTCCGGTTACGTTTGCATAGACATCATGGGGATTTACGCTTTTGGCCGTAACCGTGAATTATAGAATAGCTTTGGGGATCTGATACATGTTGCTTTAATATGGTATTAAGTCATTTCATTTATTATTTAAGCTCTGGCACAATTCGTGGCATTGCCTGTCAAAAATGCAATCGCGAAAAGCGAGAGAAAAGCTGGTAAAAAAAAGAAGGAAAAAACCAGCGAAAATGGAAAGCGCATGCAGCGAAATTCAATTACTACTATGGCAGTCAACAAGCAGAGGGGTTGAAACTGTAGGGGCTGCTCGTAGGGGGAGGGTTGGGAAAGTAAGCGGGAAGTGCGGCTGTTGGGGACGTAACGAGACGTAACCGTTGTTTGCACATAAATTGTTTGTAGTTATGCCAATGCTCATAATATATATAAATGTATATATGTGTGCACTCGGAGAAAAAACAGAATTCCGCACTTGAATCAAGAGAAAACCTTTTTTAAAAGTTGCTTAAGTTTGGTTGAGTTTCCTAAAACAAAGTACTCATTCGGAATTTCGGGGTGTTACGGAAATCTTTTCTAAACAAAAGGCAACCCAATTACAAATCTCACTGCCACCGCAAACCTCTTTCTCTCCTTAAGGGATTTGTAAGCAAAACTCAGCAAAAAATAACCCTACAAAGTTTAGAGCTAAAGAAGAATTCTCGAGAGGTTTATAGGTCAAAAGAAATCTCTGGAGATTTTCTTGACACTCCTTGAATAAGATTGTTTTTTTGTGACAATTTAAATAAGCTTAGGAATGATTTTAAAATACAAAAGTTTTAAAATGGTGTCAAAAACAGACTTAATTAAACAGAGAAAATGAATTGGAAGATTTAATTGACTAAATGAATATTAAAAAGAAAGCTAAGAATTTTGAGGTATCTTTCATTATAATATATAAAATTTTAAAATAATAATATAATTTATTTCACTCAAAGTTGGGTAACTCGTAGTAGGATTAATTTAAATAATTCAAATATACCAACAAAATGTTAGACAAAATCTCGCAATGTAGATTGTTTTTTTTTTTTGAGTGTATGTGTGTGAGCCACTCCCCTTTGCCTCTGCCTTTTGCCATTCCACACATCCGCCATTTGCTAGCATTTTCTCTCTCATCCATGTGTCAATAAAAGAAAAAAAGAAAGAAATACGAATAATCGCAATAAAAAAATTGAAACGCCAAAACGTCGCAGCTTTTCCAAGGCAATTTATGTGACCTCTCTGCTCCTGCTCTTTCCCTCCTTGTCCCTCTACTTTGCTCTCTTTTTGTGCTCTACATGGTTCATAATTTTTGTTTTTATTAACAATGCGAACGACAGCAGAACAATAATAACAACAACAAAACCAAAAACAAAAACAAAGAATATACAAAAAATAAAAGCAATAATATTGTACAAATAATGACATAAATATTTGAAATACGGCTCATGCATTTCGCTATCCAACCATAATGAATTCATTTCCAAAACGGAGAAGTTCATAAATAATAAATATTGAATTTCTATTTAATTGTTAAGAGTATAATTTTTATTATGAGCAACTTTATTAGTTGATCCGGATAAATCTATATCTATCGAAAAATAAATGAAGATACAATTTTCGTGCTAATAGCAAAGAGAAAGTCGTGACTTTTAAAGCTAAAATATAAATATATAAAATATAAAATATATATTAATATTTCTCAACCATTTTTCAAAAATTCAAATGAGTTTATAGAAAACTTGGTTTAATTTTTTTAGTTTATTGGCATACCATTCTTTGGAAATATATTAAGATTTAGGGATAAAAATGGATTATTAATTATGAAATATATAGATGCTCTGGACTTTCGAAAGTATTTGGCATTATTTTGAAATAAATCGAAGTAGGCTTCATCTTATAATTTATAAATTTAAGTCAAACATGTTAAGGAAATTTAATTAATTGATTCCTAGAAATAAATTCTTGAAAGCAATTAAAATCTCTCGAGATATTTTCTATACCACTTTATGTGCATGTTTATGCCAATTCGAATTAAGAATTCTAATATAATCTGCTTTCCTAAGACAAAATTCAAAGGCTCATTAAGAGTTTAAGTATTATCTATCATTTCACTTTGATGATATTTAATTTATTTATGCAGTAAATTTAAGGGATAAGCTCAGATCATAAACTAGCACTTAGGGTGAAGCCATGTGGCAAACCCATCAAGCCAAAAACTCTAATGAGTTATACTCTGCACTGCAAGTATATTAAACCAATTATGTAAGACTTATTACACTCAACTTCTCGGCAAATACTACGAGTATTTAGCCCCGGATTGACCCACTTCATGGGGAAGCAGGCAGGCAGCCAGTCAGCCAGTCAGCCAGCAGCTGAATCGAGTGGTGGCCATAACTTTTTAATTAACCGCATTCAACCGTTGACCATGTCAAATCCACTCAACCACCGAACACATACACACACACACACACACTCGGCTGGTTATCCATCAGCTAATTAACTGATATTTCATTACACACACACACACACAAAGTATCCTTATCAAGGACCTTCAATTGACATGCTAATTTGGGTATTCATTTTATTATAACGAGTAATTTTTTATTGCATTGCCAAATTGCACATCATGCCATAATATTTGTTTAAACAAATGAGATAATAAAAAGCGTGGAAAAGGAGAGGCTAATGAGCGGCCGTTTAAAGGACATTAGGTCACATTAATTTACACTGACACTCTCTCTCTCTCCTGGCAATTAAGCAGCTTGTTAGCAGTCTTAATAATGTTGCAAGCTTAATAGTTTTAGCTGGAAGCATCAAAGTTGCCACTTTGCACCGCCACGTCTACGCTGCTTGCGTCGTGCTGCTTGCAACCCTCGAGCCAATTGTTCAATCATTCAACTAATAGAGCAGGCGAACCCAACTCGAACCACTGTGCAACTCAACAAACTGGGCGTAATTGCAACGTGGCTGGGCGTGGCATGCGGCAAGACTATGTGCAACGCACTGCACTTCAGCTGCTGTGGTCTTCTAATAGACAAACGCTCGCTTAATTGGCATTCGCACTGAGAAAATGAGAATAAGATAGCAAATTCTCGTTCGAGGCATGAGTATCCGTATCTCTAACTCTTTTTGGCTACACATTTTCCGAATTCTCTGCAGAGAAGATAAGACAACAAATGACATTGGCAGCTCGAGGGACTCAGTATTTGTAGCATTCTTTTTGGCTGGTAATTTTCCGAATTCTCTCTGAAAAACAGTTAACATTGGCTGTATTTACAGCATATTTTTTGGCTGGCCATTTTTCGAATTTCTTGACTGCAATGCCATGAAAGTGAACAGAATCGTCTGCAGAATTAAGCATCACCTGGAAAGCCAAACGGATTCGAGTCTGGACACACTTAGAATGTGTCCAAGAAATTCTTTTTGGGGTTCCTAAGAGAATAGAATACATTTTTCCTCTATTTTCCTCTGCTTTCAATAAGTTAGAATTGAAGTTTTTTAATAATGGGAGGAGAACTAAGAAGTGAATAATTCTAGGACTTTTATGAGCTGTTAAACCTAATCCTAATCCTTAACCATATTCGTCTCTTCGGTTTCGCTTTGCCCAAAGACCTTTAAAACCCGAAAAAAGACTGCCTCTTCGCCCTGTTAAAACGCACCCAGCGAAATTTCGAATCTCTTGACAATAGAAAAAACCGCAGCATACATTTAGGCGCACGCAACATAATTCATAGTTCACAATACGCATTCAGAGCGTAAGATTAATGTGTCTGGTACTCAGATAAGAGGAAAGAAAAACCAAAAGACAAAACAAAACTGTGCCTCTAACTGGTTTGAGAAGCATTGTGTCCGCCTGCAATTTGCAATGTGTGAGTACGAGAGAAATAACCATTTTGCTGGGATCCTACTTGAATTGGCCCGCTAGCACAATTCATTTATATGTGTGGCATGTTTTATGGCATACTTTGCAGCGTTGCCATTAATCAACATTAAAAGTGTCAACAACAACAAAAAATATAACAACAACAACAGAAGGCGAAAGAAAAACAATAACAAAAACCGGGAGAAACAACAACAAGGAGCGGAAGGAAAAGAAAAGAAAATGCCAGGCCAGCGCCTTGTTATATGCAAAATAAAATGTGAAAAGCGTTCATAAATAGCTGACAAGACGCACAGTAGAAAAAAGAAGAAGAAAAACAGCAAGACAAAAATAAAAGGGAAGTAGAGTGTAGAAGACTGGATAGCCATAAAGTAATCAGCAGGTGTTTCGAGTAATTTATTTGCCCTGCCAAGTTGCTAATATACCCACCCAGTCTACAATCCCCAGTCAGTTCAATTTTTCAGCAAATGTCCAAGGCAAAGCTTTATTTAGAACCTTTTATTTGGCAAGTTCTGCTTTCGTTATTTTTAGAAATTATCTTACAACATTTTTTAAACAATTTTTTAACATAATATGCATTTTTTTGAGTACCTCTTCAGAGTGATTTCCAACAGCAAAATAAACTATTAAGCAATTGCTAGCATTCATTTAGTTCTGCTCCAGCAATTATTATATTCTTAGGCTGTTCCCAGTTCCATATCTGAATAAATTTCATAGAAGTTGTATAGTTTATGTTTTGGATTATGATAAAATAACAAGTATTTTTTGATTGGTGATGAATGCGGCATAAGAAACAGACAAGCATATCAAATTTTCAGTAGATGTTTGAATTTCATTTCAGATTTTTTCTATTGTTGAATTCGAATTTCGTATTTTTCTCCAGCAAAAACTAGAACATTTTTGCATAACTTTTAAGCCATAAAAATACCGTCCTATTGTGTTTGCTGTCTCTGTTATAATGCCCAAGCGGTTCTTGTACAAACTGAATTGGCCAGAACCTTGAAAATTCAGACATAGTCGTGGTCGTAGCTGCGCCTCTCAAGGGGTTGGCACCGTTGGAACCGCAATCAACCTGCTGTTTGCCAATTCTTATTGAATAAACTCAGCACAGTTCAAATATCCTCAACTTAGACAGTTTCTCCCTTCTCCCCGCTCTTCTCTTCCAAAGATAAAACAAACTTTTTGACTGTTTTACGCACATTGCTATTGTTCGACCTTTGGCAGAAAGTTGCTTGGCGCTGAGAAAATGTTTTGCATTTAAATTAAATTGAATAAACCGCTAATCCAATTCACTGGCCACACCCAGCCAAAGACCCAGCAGTGCAAACAAAGGTCCCACGTGCCTTCGTTTTCCCCCCTCCCAAAGGACACGAACAATTTCCATATCCTTCCGTTTTCATTGTGAATTCCTATGCCAATTAATTTACGTGTTTTAGCAACGCCATTTTAAAGTTTAACAGCTATTTGGAATGCCGTTAAACAAGCTGTTTAAGGAACACCCTGTCCCTGCCACGCCCCAAATTCGCAGCCTCAATTAAGTTGGAGCCAAAACTCTGGACACGGACAATTGCATTTGCTGGCGAACAGGAGACACACCAACACACACACACACACATAACTTGCAGGCGCCCCAAAGTATGCTGCGATATTAGTTTCTCCCCATTTCTCCTCGCATGTGTTTAATGTGGTGCGACAACGGCTTCGACTTTTTGGCACAATTGCAGCACCAAAATTGACCAAAACTTTGGATATTCCGGTTCTGCAATATCCGGTCCCGTTTAGCTGCATTCAACGCACAAAACAAAAATAGCCAAGCGTGCTCTTTTCATACTCTGTAACCAGATAATGTGCAAACAGGGAATACTAAGTTCTTGCGAGACTTATGTGACAGGCTAAACGAGAACCATCTATCTGCCTGTCAGTCCGTAAGTACATTCGTCTGTCGCTCTTTCTTGCAACTACTCCGGAGGCTATACCCATATATAGATTTTTCTTAAATTCCAAATAATTCTCTTAAATCGTTTAAGACTAATTCCAGGCATTTAGTTTCAGATATTCAGCTATATTATTTGCCATCCATAATTCTGTTTTACTAATTGAGAAATAATAATTCTCTCTGCCAAATACAAATTGTTGTCAATCAATGGTTGACCTGTGTACAGGGTATTTTCTAGTCGTGCATGCTCAACTTGTGCATTTATGTTGGCTGTTGTTGCTGTTTATATTGTTATTGTTGATATTGGCTTTATTAAATGTGGTTTGCTTTTGCAACTGAGCGTGCTCCCAGCTTGCATTTCAAACTGAAACTGAAACTGAAACTGCTGACTCATAGTTCTCAAGTGCCAAGTCATCGAAATAGTTGCTTAAACAACGCAAAACAGCTCAAAAGATTCCGCATTTAACTTAAGAATTTTATGGTTTATTTTAATAAACAAACAAAGAAGCTTATAACGCTTGGAAAGAGGTTTAAAGAACAAAAACATCTCGACTGACCGTTTCTATGCAAACTGCATAATAAGCCTGACAAAGCTTAGAATTTACTACTGCTTCGAAGCATATTTTATTGTTTTTATATATTTATATATATACAAAGAAGTTCTGTGTTTCAGATTGTAAAAGAAAATAAAAGTATCTACGAGATATTTTGGTTTTTAAGCTAATTAACTTCAAGCATATTTGCAAATGAAGCGGAAGACTTTTTAGTGTAATTAAATTCTAAAAATGTGTTTAAAGTTCTTCTTCTTTATTCTGCAAAGAAGGGAAATATTTCATTATATCAATGCGAATTCATTAAGCAAGCAAAAGGCAAAATTAGGCAGCTTTTCCGATGTTGACAGTGGGTAAAGAATTTCCCAGGCTTCTCCCAAAAAAAAAACAGAGTGCCCAAAAATATTTTCAGTAAAAAGCAACAACATAATAAAGTAAATAAAGCTAAAGAATACAGATATTAAATTATTATCATGCCTCTTTTATGAATACAAAAAACACATGCAATCAAAAGAGGCAACTTGTTAACTATATAAAGTATTCAACTGAAATCTCTTTGATTTAATCGTAAGAAAAAGGTTAAAAGCTGAATTTATACTCTTTTTTTTTTGTTAAATGGGTTTTATGCAATATTTTTTATGGAGCGCATTAAAGCTGCAACTAAGGGGCAGACTCTGTTCTCTCTGGAGCAGAATGCATCCGTTCGCTGCTAGCTGCGAGTCGCACAATCCACATTTCCGAATTTATAACCACAATAAACCGCAACAAAAGCGACAACAGCAACCATAAACAGCAGCTATGTTTTCCTTATTGCTCCTCTCCCCCTTTGCCTTATAAAATGGCATAAAAAATGGAAAAAAAGAATGGAAAATCCACAGGCATATAAATATGAGTATATGAAAAATGAAATGCCAAAAATGTGACCACACCCCCCTCTCTCTCTTTCTCTCTTTCTCTTTCAGTATCCTCTGCATCTCTGTATCTCTCTCTCCAGTGTAGATACAACACAAGTAACACAATTTTCCGGTTGAAATGCCAAAGCAATTCACATATATTATACCCTATGCGAAAAATTTGAACGTCTGTATTGGATTAAATAAAACCTATAATCTCCAAGGATTGAAGCAAATAAAACCCACATATTCCCTCTAGGCTTAACACTTCACAATTTAGATGTAAGCTCAAAAATCCCAATTTCGTATTCAGGAAACTTGCATTTTACCCATTGAAATTTATTAAAAAAAAAAAAAGGAGCTGCCGAAGAATTGAATACCCTTTCGAAAACACGAACTTTGAGCCCAATTGTACGTTCGACTTTGATCCATGGCATACTTTGATTTGGCTCGAATTTTTTTTAATTTCCTGATTTTAGACGTTACCAGACTTTATTTCAACCAACAGAATTGATTATATTATAGAATTATGGAGTGGATTATAGGATAGAAAAATCTTTCTTCCGAATTTTATTTGGTTTTCACTTTAGAAATCTGTAAAATCGACTTTTAGGAGCGTCCGAAATAAAAGGTATTGAGCAAACTAGATAAATTTATAATTGAAATCTCATAAAGAAAAAGTAGGAACATTCACATATCGAATTGCAGGGCATCTACCATTCGATCAGTCAATACCAATGCACTTTATACTTTATATAGCTTGCCTTATTTATTCACCGCTCCGAAGAAGCTAAAAATGAATTTGCACTTGTTGTTGATGCTAAATTAAAATGCACAACAGATATATGTGTAAAGTATGCAGCAGCTGCGAGAGGGAGAGAGAGAGGGGGAGAGAGAGAGAGAGAAGAGATCTAAACCGAGCTGAGTCAAGAGTTTTTGCGGGAGTATTCAGAATTTTATGAAGGGCTTCCAAGACCCTGGTAAAACTTTACCAACCACCTGGAGTCTCTGCCAAAAGTTTTGCGCCCATCTACCGGAAAAGTTTAACAGCCATCCCTCCCCTCCCCCTCCCACCCATCAACAGCAACAAAAACAAGGGTAAAACCGCAAAACTTGGACTTACACGGAGTATCATTAAAGTGGAATATACGAGTATTCCGTGGTCGGAAAATTGTGATATGTTCCGCACGCCCAAAGGTATGCAACATTTTGTCTACGGTATCAAAATGACCAACGGCTGATAACCGTTAGTCAGCCGTGCGTTCAAGGCCTGTCACGCACTGTGGTTGTGTCTCTCTCTGTGTCTGTGTGTGTGTGTGTGTGTGGTTATAACCACAACACACAGGGTGTCAATCAATCAAGCTCTGCGATAGGGGATACGGCTGGAAAAGAATGGAAAGGATTGGATTTCATTTCAGTGTTTCGTTGTTATACCCTTCTACAGGGTATTCCAAGTTTAGCACGAAATCACAGTAGGCCTCCCAGAACATTGAAAGCAAGGAGTATAATGTCGGAAATAGTTGAATCAGATAATTAGATAAGTAGTTCTTTTATCATCATTCTTTTCTTTTTCTTTTTTTGTTCGGATATTGCTGTGAAAGTCTTTATTTTATAGGATTATAACTGCTTTATATAGTTTGATTACTATATTTACTATACAAAATATATATTGTAAGGGTATTTACAGCTTCGGTTTGCTAAATATAGCGCGGCTTTCGTTGCATCGTCGTTGCATTGTTGCGTGCTCGACAACCGCTCGGTTGCACAAAATCGCCGTAATGTGTGGTGTTTGCTGCACTTAACGAGTTGCCCACCGCACACACCAACCACACACACACCCTTTCCTTTTTTGCTCCCAATTTACCTCAGCACAAGCCCCTCCCCCCCGCCCCTTTACAATCTATCCAATTGCTATTGGTCAGTCTGTGCAATTTGTCCATCAATCATGCGCTTCGATTTTGCCTCTCAAAATTTAATTGACTTTGATTTTCTAAAGTTGAGAGCTGTCCAACATTAGCCAGAGACCCGGGTTCGAATGGGTGTGTAAAGTTTGTCTAATTTGGCTCGTTTTGCTGCTGATTGAGTGACAAATGTTTGATGTTTTGTGAAATTGAGTTGATGCTTTCGTTAAGTGCTACGAGAATCGATAACAAATCGTTTCAATCGTTCTATAAAATTGCATTTGTCACGCTTTTTTATACGATTTATTTCGCTCATCTTTGTTTGTCATTATTTGATTTTTCTTTTTTTTTTTCCTTGTATTAATTCCCGCTTGTCAATAAAATTAAATGTTTGCTGTAGTTTCGATTACCCAAATATCAAACAAATCTTTTTTATGGCTTAACTTTTTCACTCTACCTTTTTATGCCCTTGCAGCGGGAATGAAGACTTTGTCACAAAATGTGTAACGACTCCTCTTTTACTCTTTTTTTTTACTACCACATTGCTCTCATTGGAACAATCGGTCAGCTTACTGAAGATATTTAATCTTTGGCTTGCCGATGACAGCCTCTTCTAGCTAGTTTTTTTTATTCTTTTATTTTATATTTATTATTGAGGCAAGACTATTGTTTGCTTAATTTCAATATTTTTAATGGAATCTTTGATGAACTGACAAGAGAAATATTAAATAAATTCTTGTCAGCCATATAAAATTTATTAATTTATTTTGTGCATATATTTTGCTCTGCTAAGACAACAAAAATATGGCAAGGTTGCCAAGGAATCTCTACTAAAAGAAATGAGTAAAATTTCACTGACTGACGTATGACCTTCTCTATTATTCTGTATTTATTCAGGCTTTCGCTTGGAATAAAAAATATTATTATTAATGCATAACGTCAATAGAATAAAAGGAATTTTAAATTGACATCAAAGAGTTGGGCAAAAGAATTTAAATGAAAATTTTACTTTATAAAGAAAAATTCAATGAAATAATTTACTGACTGGCAGAACGTATGAAGCTTTTATAAAAAAATAATAAATAAATAAATTCAATTAAATTGGAAAAAAGTTAAAATTAAATTATGAAGCTGTTCAACAATTTAATAGAAAATGCTAAGAGAAAATAATATGAAATGTATCTGAAGCTTAACTCAATTTTATAGGGTATTAAAAGGTAGCCTTTAAAAGTTACTCATATTTATCATGTTAATTATGATAAATAGATTTGCCTTTGGTAATTAACACCTGCAGGTTTATTTAAAGCTGTCAACGACTAAAACTGAGCTGGAGAATAAACTGAGAATTAGAGAAGGAGAATATGAGATATAAAGAGGCGAAACGCTAAACAAATATACACATGAGTTTTGAGCTTGGGCGTGTTGCTAATTGGTAAACCGAATTCTATGGGAGGTGTAAAATAATTTCTGAAAAGCACAGCACAAATATGTAGAATCCAGAGCCACCCCAGTAGAACCACTGAACCACTGTGCCTGTTTGGCTTTTAATTATTCATAATTAGCCGCTGACTTGAATGTTTAACTAAATCCAAAGTTTCGACTCCAGTTGCGACTGGGTATTTATTTAAAAATTGGCTTAGAATCGCAGTCACAGTTGGCTAACGGCTAACACAAGGCCAACACTGTTTATTTCTCGGCTCAAAAATATTACCAACAAAAGTTGGTCATTAGAGAGCAACACATTAATTGGGATTTATGTGCGGCTCTTGTTGCACGACCCATGAAAATGGCTATTAAAATTTTGATAATGAGCCATGTGGCAAGTGAAAACTGAGAAATATATATATAAATATAAATGGACTTCCAGTTGCAGATATAGCTTTAATAAAGAAACTGTGAATTGCATCTAGATCGAGACTGAAATTGATAATTAAATTAATCTATAAAAAATATCAGGCATCCATTTTGTAAAAGAAGGTGGTGTTATACTTTTAATTTTAATCAGTAATAATTGTTCCAAAACATTTTAAATTAATGCAGAAAATAAATTTGGAGAGAGAATAATAGAATATTCAAAGAAGGTTGCTTGTTCAAAAAAGGGAATAAGTTGGTAATAAAAATTGGGTAATATTAATATTTTATTGACTGTTCTGAAGTCCTATTCATAGCCAATCAGAACTCAAAAAAGCTGAGCGTCCATTGTGTAGCTGAATTAAATAAAAAACCATAAATATATAGCTTTATAGCTTAATTAATTGATGATCAGTTTTCACTTTTTTCAGTGAGAATTATTCGTCAGCCATAATCGAAATAAGTCTGTGTGTATTTAAGCCTAAAAAAATCTATGCAAAAAAAGGCTGAACCATATTCTAAATTTCAGTTTTAAGAGAATTTTAGGGATTGAAGTACAGCACAGTCTTTGCAGCAGAAGCGAATTAACGTCCTTTTCTCTAAATATATATATAGATAGTCCTAATTAATAGATTTTATGTATTTATCTTTACATTTTCCAATACAATTCAACTGAATGTGAAATATTTTGTCTAAAAGTTTTAATATTCTGCTCTTCGAGATTATTATATAAAAATGAATGAGTTTTATATTCTATATAAAGCGCGTTAAAATTGTATCTCAACCATATTTGACAATGTTTTTAAACTAAATAGGTTTTAAAACACAAAGTTTTGTGGCTTGCAGAAATAAATTACTCTGCAATTGTTTAAAATTTCATAGGATATAAAACCAGCTAACAATATTTCCAGCAATATTTCCATGAAATTGCAATAAAATTATCGTCTAGCTAGACTGCAATTCCGACAGCAATATATAGAGCATAAATATATATTAGCTCGTAAAAGTATAATTTAGATATTAATTATTGATAAAAGCAGATAATTGAGTTATTGTAAGGACTGAATAGATAAATTAAACCGTCATTTGATGGACTGATTAGACTGAATAAACTGAATCGAAATGACTTCCTTTCAACACACACACACACACACACACACACTCACAGTCACACTGACACTCACACAGACCGAAATCAATTTAGCGACGGTTAAATTTTTTTATCGCAGATTTCTCCATGCATAAGGCTGAATATGTCGCTGTAGATATCTATAGATATATGTACTGGAGTGTCGTATATATTTCTGTGGAAATAACTTGAAATTCACTCACTGAATTTGTTGTGAGCTATTTTTAGTTGCTCGGAACGGAAAGGAAAGGAACTTTGTCTAGTCGTTGTCTGCACACATACATAGGGCACTGTGCCGTGCTGAAAGGGAGACTTGGTTAAACTTCTAGCAACAACAACCCCAACAACAACGGCGGCAACAACCACCCAAGACAGCAACCACAGCGACGACAACTTTATATTTATGTAAATATTTTGCAAAAATAAACAGACGGGGTGGACGGACGGACGGACGGACGGACGGACGGACGGGCGAACGAACGGGGCACTTAGCTCAGCTCAGGTGTTGCAAGAGGCAAGCGGCAAGCGGCACGTGTATGAATATTTTAGGCAGGCACTGTGTCAACTCAGCTGCAGCATCTAAGATGCCAGCGTCTAGACATAAAACTTGAGCTCACTGTTAAAAGCACGCACACACACACAAACATTCGACAGTCTTTTCTTTTTGGTGGCTTATAAAATATAGTAAAATGTTTTTTTTTATCACTGTATTTCACACTGTATTTATTTATTTTTTTTAATTTTTTTTTGTATTAAAATATTAAGGTTTTATTGTGTTACTCACTCAGCAATGCTTTTAGATAACGGCCAACGGTCCATGGTGGCCTGATATTTCATATTCTCGATTTGCTTCTTTAATGCGTCCCGATCCATGTTTTGTAGAGCACTGGGATCCATGGCGGCTAAAATTTATCCACATACCACCCCTGCAAAGCGAACAGAGGGTTCAAATGAGCAAAATGTTATGTGTTACTATAAAATCTGTAAAGCTCTCGCATAGATGCGCTCACAGACACACACACCCTTGGCTTTTTTGGGGGTTGTCTTTATGTTAGGTCACCCTGTATGTTAATGGCCGGTGTCTGAAGTGTGCAGCACAGTTGACGCCTGCGCGCTGCCTGCATAACAAATCAATAAAGAGAGCGGCAAGAGAGAGAGAGCGCGCATATTAACAGCGCTGCCTAAAAGGCTGCTATAAAAAAAAACACACACTCTCTGTTAAGTTAAAACCCAAATAACATTTGTTTACCTCCGTCTGGCCGCAGAGCAGAAGAAAAATGCAGCCAAAAATAAAAGGGCGCGCCCAAAAACAACAACTGCCAAATGCAAATACAATAAAAAAATACATATATATATATCTAAGGGAAATGTTAAAAAACAACAGCTGAGTCAAGCACGCAGCTCTCTCATTCTCCTGCCCTCTAACAATTTCTGTCTTGCTCTTGCCGGCAATTTATTAAATTTGTGCTTTGTTTATTTAGTCAAAGTCTCCTTTCTGCTTTTATTTTTGCTCCCTTTCAGCCAGCCAAGTCATAAATTAAAGCAGCCTGCCGTATATTTTTGGCTGCCAACATTTTCGGTTCGGTCTTTGGGGGTGTGAAAATGCTGCGTGTTCTGCTACAATTAATTTTTCGTTAACAGCGAATTGTTTAACTAAGCGTATTTATTGCCGGCTCTGCACAAAATAAAAAATTTAATGGCTGTTAAACTTATGCGAAATAAAGCTTTGGTAAAAAGACTAAATTTAATCTTGGCCAAAGAAAACCAATGAAAACTATTGAGTCAGATAAGCATTCAATGAATTCAATATAACAGAAATAAAAACTATAAAAATATATTTAATCTTTTCAATAATTTTTCTAATAAATTCAAAAGAGTATTTCCTGTTTAAATTGAGAAACAAAATAAATTCTTTCTAGAAAACAGCTTATATTTCCTATATTCAAAATAGATTTATTTTTTATTTTAAAGAAAAGTATTCTTTTCTTTTATAACCATTCCGTTTAATTATTTCTTATTCAAAATTTATAAATATTTATCATACTTCAAAAACAATTTTAAAAATAGTGGTTTTGTTTTTATATTTTTTTTAATTTTTTAAATAGTCTCAAAAAATATAAATCATTGCCTTGTTTATTTTTCATATCATCATGACTTAACAGAGCTATGTTAATTAACACTGCTTAGCACCTCCACTTAACACTAACATCAACAGCGTTTTTAGCACGGACACAAACCAGCGCTAACAGCACTGCTGAATAAAATCGCATGATACAAGCTATTGCCTGAATTTCTATCGCATGCTAGAAAACTATTTGTTTGTATAGCAGTTGGTAGGCATAATCGAAAACTAATACAAAAGTCAAATAAAAAACCGCAACATAAAGAAGGCAGCAGAACTCTGACTGTCAGCTGTAAACCGCAAACAGAAAGCAGTAAGCGGCAGCAGTTGTTGGCCCAATGTTTTCCCATAAGGTGGCCAGAGGCTTGGCTATAATCAAGCTCATCGATGGGGGGAGTTGGCCTTCTCCCCTCTGTCACTACCCACTTCGTCGCATAGATAAGACATGACACCAACTGACAGCCAGCTGAAGCCGGGAAAAGGACGAGGACGAATGGGGGCGTGTACACTGATGCACAGCTGTCGCTTTTGTAGGTGTAACTTGAAATACAAAAAGGACGAACTGTCCAGGCTAGTTGGCCACTTCCTCAGCTCCCCAGTTCTCCGCTTGCCGTGTCCCTTAGTCAGCTTTATAGGATATGTATACTATATATTTATACATATATACATACATATATACATATATATGTGTTTATACACACACACTCAAAAAATAAAGGACTAAATGACAATTAATTATTATTAATAAATTTATCATATATCTTAAGCTTCGCTTTCGAAAATTTTATCTAAAAAAACAAAAATTAGATATAAATTTTGTATTTATTTTATTTTTATTCTATGTTAGGTTAAGGCCTAAGAACTTCCTGCTGTCCATTCATGAAGCTTGCCCATATTTAGTCCACTTTTTTTTTTGACTGTATGTACATCATTTTTTGTCACTTGGCTGGACTCTATTCCGGCAAAGCTGCTAAAGGATTTTAAGGTTTAACCCAAGCTGTGCAGCTGCTCGTTTGCCGTCGCTTTTGCTTGCTTTTTTTTTCATCGGCTTTAAATGTCCGGCCAAAGTGTTAATAGCAAAATTGCTTTAAAAGCCGAGATTTAATGCTGACCATGCCCTCCAATCTCCTTTTGCTTCTTCTACGCTTACACTTCCCGTTTCTCTCTGTTCAACAGGACATGTGTACTGCCTGCTGTGCTCACATGTTGACAACCCCGTAAAAGCTTAAAGTTGGTTTAATTAAAACTTTTTCTATGGTTTTTCCATGCTAGCAAATATTTTCCTTTTGGCCAGTTAAATGTGCAAATCATTGGGTATTCCACAAACTACTTTGATGTCTGTTAAACTGAGCGTGTTTCCCAACGAACAACCAACAATAACAAGCTCCAACTGTCAAAACTATTTGGGAATTATTGCGCTTAAAGGCAAATGCAGAGCATGCAACAATTAATGGATTCAGTGGGATTGAGGGACTCAGAAGTTTGTATAAATTTTGCAGAGTTTCCTGATTATACCCTTGCAAAGGGTAGTTTGATATTGTCACCCCTTAAATGAGATATCTAAAACCATACTCAGAACTTTTGCTTCATACAGCTTGACTATAATAGACCTAAGTCAGATATGATAAGAACAAGGGTATTCAAAAAGATAGCTTTTCTAAGAAGTTTTAGCTATTTTTCAAAACAGCAATCAGTTGCTCGACTAACGAACACGAGCCTAGGGGCGAACTGCTTCTACCCATTCTTTTATCCTTTAAGCTTGAGGCGCAGGAATAGAAATCTAAACTAATTGCTTGGAGCAATTGCCGGGGCGTCTAGTTAAAGACGCCGTTGGCTGACATCTAACCCATAGAATACGATGCCCCATTAAACACAGCGGGAGAAGCTGCAAGTAAATGCAAGTCAGATGAAGAATAGAGGATTTGTGCGGGAGAGAGAGAGAGAGAGAGAGACTGGCAAGAAGAGCTGCTGCAGTGGCTGCAACTGAAAAAGTAGCAGAAATTTATCTTACAGTCTCGAATGGAGAACATGCAACGGACATAAATCGTTAGCAAAATGTTTTTGGCGGTTACAAGCGGCTTCCCCTTGACGCACTTCTTCCACATCCTAGAGGCTTTTCCTTTTGCCTTTCCTTTGCTTTTCCATCCTTGACTAATACACACACGCGGGTGTGTTCGAGTGTGTTTCGCGTGTGTGTCAACAGGCGCTCAAGTTTTTGACACTCTTCTCCTGCCCTTCCAGGAAAACACCCTCACCCGCCAAACCATAACCTCCGACTCACATAAAGCACAGACGCTCTGCAAGCGACAAGGACAACTACGAAAAGTCAAGTGATTTTCTTCTTTTTGATTGTTGTTGCTCGCATCCTGTTGCTGTTGTTGTTCTTGTCGGTTGTTCTTGCTCTTCTTGTTATTATTGTTGTCGGTTGTCCGACAAAAACAAATTGTCAAGCGACAGCCGGGTACTGTCAGGCAGTTAGTCAACCATAAAGAACTAGCGAAAATATATATGTTTGCGACTGTACTGTATAGCATAAGCACTCTAAAAAATGAGGCCTTCTTATTATTATTATTATTATTATTTCTATTAAAAAGAAAAATACGGAAAATGTCAGCAAAGCTAACTCAAAATTTAACAAATCTGACAGAGCGCACTGCATTCATTCGATTAAATGGGAAATTTATAGTTTTTCTTAGGAGAAAAACAAATCATCAGATACTCAATTAATCGAATAATGACAATGAGTTCAGAAATATTCTATTATTTATGGAAAATTGCACTCATTTTTAATGCGATCAAAGTATTTAATAAAATAAATTAGACTGTTTCAAAATAGAATTCTCAGCTTTAAAATTGGAAAATAAATATGGCTTGAAGCATGAGAAAATATGAAGCCTGCTTTTAGGAGCTGAATTTTATTAAATACTTTGTATATTTGTCTTTCTCGCTTTATACTTAGATGATCCAAAGATAGGGCTTTATTTTAGTGAAAAATATTGGAATAGGGCAAAAACAGTTTGTTAGGAAAGAAAATTCATTAGATCCGTCCAGAATTCCACTAATATAAATAAGTTAAAAAATAACATTTAAAACAGAACTCAAATTATTTAAAATACAAAATTCAGATTAAAGAAAAAAATAAAATGAATGCCATTTTAATTGTTCCTGAAGAAAATCTCATAATTTTTTTTACATTAAATCGAAAGTGCAGTCTGTTTCTTTGAGTGCATCTTTTTCATGTACTTAACTGTCCAAGAAAACTACTTCTTATCAAGTGCAGGAATTTATATCAAAAATTGTCTCGTGCTTGCAATGGATTTTGGGCCTGTCCAACATCATTTTCGAGGGTTTCTTTTCATTCCTTTTTATTCTTTTTCTTTTTCTGTAGAGCCTAAGGCGTCGTCTAAAGTTGTTAGAATAATTGGCATTAGCCTAAATGCGGGCGACTGCGTATTACGAGTGTGTTCGTATATATAAAAATAAATCGCTTTGAGCCACAATTTCAGCTTGTTAGCTTCAGTTTAAAAGTAGAATAATATGCCAACGAATTCTTGGCCATATTTTTTTCCCTCCCCATTCTTTTTGTTAAACGTTTTTGACGAGGCTCTTTAGACTGCCGCAAGGTGGTTGGCAAATTTATAAAAAAATTATTTTTAAGCATTTTATGAGAAATGCCAGCTTATGGCTATTCATCTAATAATGAGCTTATATAGCTATGATTGACGTCAGAGTGACTATTTTGCCAATGAGAAAACTAGAAAGTAGAAGAGAAGTAGAAGTAGAAACGCAGAAAAGTGATGACACGGCGATGGTCCCACTGAATAGGAAGATTCCATAAAAAATTTAGTAAAAATCTTTAACTTTTCCACTTGAATAAAAAAATAAGGTAAACTACTATTAAAGTGCAGTTGGAGAGTTGGAGAGTTGGAGTTTCTATCTTAAACAGCTTAAAAATATAGAAAAATTATAAAAAGTTACCTGGAACAATGCTTGATTTAGAAAAATCATCCGTTCAGCCAAACGAAAGACCAGAATTGTGTTTCCGGAAAAAGTGCCACAGAGCAGCGTTTACACTTGCATTAAAAATGAATAGATTTTTCGAGGAGTTCTCCAGTGCCCAACTAAGATATTCTTGTTCATTTATTTAACGTAGATAAACTTAAAAGTTCTGGTTTAATTTGTCAATGTCATGTCGCATTACTTCTTGGGACTAGACAAATGTTTATAGAGTCATTAACAGAACTTCATTCCGGCTGGCTTTCTACCTTTGGCACAACTTCAAAACTTGCACGTCCACAAGAGAAAGGACAACAAGGACGAGCCGAGAATTTGCAGAGAACTTTCAATTTGAAAACTTTTGGAAAGCAACCAAAAACCGCCAAACCACAAACTGCAGAATGCAACTCGACTGTACCCAGAAGTGTTTTTGCCACACTCGCTAAATCAATTTGGAGAGCTAAATAATTAAAACACAAAATGCGTTTAGTGGGCGATTTTCTCCCAATTGTCTGTCTGTGTGGGCGGATTTCGAATCTAAGTTTTGTTCGCTGAGTATCCCTGAGCCATAAAATCTGCTAAATTATGGCACGCAAACAAAGCAAACTCCGAGCAAGAACACCGCACATCCTGTGGCACGCACTATGCGGCGTATGCGTGATTTATGCCTTAGCCATGTGTTGCCTAATGACGAATTAATTCGTAATACCCTACAGGGGAAACCCAGGGAGAAGCTTAATATGCACAGGTATTGAAAGGATTAAAATCGCAAATTAACTGCGCAGATTTAACCCACTGAATATGGCAATTTATATATAAATAAAATTTAAATAATTGCCATTTATAATTATCGTAGGGAAAATGAATAGAGTTGCTCAGGGTGATTCTTTTTTAAAAAAACAATTAAATTACTCATAAAACAGAATCAATAAATACACTCTAATTCTTTAATTTATAACCAAAGATAAAAGTAAAAGTTAGTTAAAGGCAAACAATGAATAGTTTCCTGCAGATTACAGGGTATAGAATAACTACAAGCTTGTAACAAAAATGCACAACTGCAGTTTATTTAGTTATTGTTGGCTGGGGGGGATGGAAAGCGAAGGGAGGGTGTAAATAGGAGAAGTTTTCGTAAGTTATTGCATTTAAAGAAGTTTGCCAAGTTTGTCTGGGAAATCGCATAAATCAAACGATCCGAGCGAAGCCCAATGGCTATTAAATTTACGAGCTGACCTAACCGGTGGGTGGAAGCGGAACCCAGGGGGGAGATGAACCGGAAATGGAACGAGTAGATGGAACCATTTTGAAACCGTTTCATTGCGCCTCAGTTTGTTTATCTGTTTGTTGTCTGTTCTCTGTTTGTTTGTTTGTTTACCGTTGATGGGAAGCAGAGCTACAAAAAAATGCAATTAAAAGCGTTTCATGTGACACTTCACTTGCTTTCCGTTCGCTTTGTATATGTAGCGCAAAGGAGGGGATCCTGTTCTGGCTAGCCGAAAGGGGAGTTATTGCATAATGGTAGCATGAGTTTCGACCAACTGCAGGTGATACGCCTGAGAATATTGAGCAACAGTAAAGAGAGAGAGAATAAAAAACTATCGAATTGATGGATAGATTGGTTGAAAACGGTATACGACTAACGATAATAGTTATCGCGTTTCATGGGCGGAGATAAAGAGAAATTCTGTACTAAAGAGCGGAACGAAAGAGACAGAAAAAAACATTGGAATTTATATGTTAAGGTTTTAGCTGCCTGAAACAAAAGTAATATAAATTGAAGCCATTTATCGCAAAGCGAAAAAATATTTAAAATCAGGTTGGACTCGAATCTGTATTAAGTCGGATACCCTGTTATTTTTCCAGTGATTGAAATGAACTATAAGTTTATTTAAAATTGGTTAAAATAGGGTTTCGAGACTAAAATAAATATTTTCCAGTACTGCAGTCACTGTAGATTAAATTCTTCTTTACTTAAACTAAACTAACTCCTCTTCATTGTTAAAAAATGGTTGAGAATTCAAGCCAAACCTTTTGATTTTCGCAAAAAGCTGGATTTATGATTCAGTATTAATCTTCGAATCATAATCTTTGGTATCATTCGTTATTGATAGTTTTGATAGAGCCTCGTTAAAAAATAGTTATAAGGTTATAACAAAAAAAAAATGAAGATAAGAATACAAGAGAATTAGAGACAACAACGAGAGACAGAAATAGTAACGAAGGACAGTGACAGGAGACAAAAAAGAGAACAAAGCATAACGAAAAACAATAGGAAAATTTGAAATGAAGAAACATGAAAACAAGAGAAATAACCAGCAGACAGTAAAAAGAATCTGAAACGAGATATGCTATCCCAAAAACAGAAACTAGAGACAGAAATTTAATGCGAGTATTCTATTTAGTTAGGATTAAAAAGAGCAAAGCACGAAATGTAGAGACAAAATGCAATAAATTAATGAAAACAATTAGTAGTAGAGCAGACAATGAAATGGACATTGATTATAAAGAGCTGGAAATGGGCAAATAATAAAAAAAAGTCAATAGAAAATACCCAATGAAATGTGGTCACAAAAAAGGTCCTTACACTCACACTAACAGTTACGAGATAATCGCATATGAATTCACTGTGGAATATGTATATCATAAAGATGCTAGCTATTATCCTGTAAATGACAAGCACTTAAATTCTAAGCTCTTTAGCTAAGAGGGGGCGAGGGGGACTTACACTCTGGGGAGCTTCGTCCTTGGATACTCCTTGGTATACCTTAAAACTTGAAAGACGAAATTAAATGTAAGCACTGACACAAAAACCCACACCCATTAAATTTGCATTAAAATATTCAATTTAGACACACAGGACACACAGGACAAACGCATAGACAATGTAGAAGAGAAGAGATGTGGCGAATGTGGCAAATGTGGAAGATGTGGCAGATGCTTCTATGGCTGTGGTTGCTCCTTGTGGAGTGCATCAAAGGCAGCAGGCGGCTTTTATGAGAAGACGATGACACATTCTGGCTGCTCAGCTAGCTGGCACCTCTCTACCCTAGCCTACCCTACTCTCCCTCTCTCCTGTCTCCTGTCTCCTCTCTCTTCATTTACTCTGAATTTCATTCTCTATCTCTAGCATTCAGTCTCTGGCGCCTTCTTTTATGCTTTAATTATTTGTAGCATGCAAAGTTAAGCCCATATATACACACACACACACACACCCACACACTCCCACACACAGCCACACACGTGCAAGCACACAGAGGCACATATCAACACATACATATATATACTTTGGGCAAGGTATTAAGTTGTAAATATGTAGAAAAGCGTGCAACTGCAACTCAGCCCCCTTCAGAGACCCCCTCTCTCCAGTGCGTATGTTAAAAATGAATTACATTTACCATGTAAGAAAATATGATATTTTTTGTAAGAAATTAAACCTTTTGTATGATAAAAACATGTAAGAAAGTTTGAATCCTATCATAACGGGAGTTTGGGAAATGGGAAGTTTTGGTACGGTTAATAAATATTACCTGAATTTTGATCTATAAAATTTCCTTAACATATTCATTGTGTCAACAGCAAAGAAAATTTGATAAAATTATATGTTATAAATTTATATTTTCGGAATCAAAAACATTCAATCTCTACGATTCTCGAGTTTGAACTCAGTTTCTGCTGGCTATAGACTCGGACTATTGGTTTTGATTCAAATCTAATTTCCCAGCAGAATTTGAATTTTATAATAGAAAAAAATTGATAAGTAAATCGCACAGAATATATATGTACTTTATATTATTTATTTAATACTTAACCAGCATTTTCTTTTCAATTTTCGGAAACCTCATTTTGCATTATAATTTTTATTTACGATTGTTGCTATATTTTTCGTACATTACCAGTACCAAACAAAAAGAGATGTCTATAAACAATTCCAAAAATAAAGTAATTAATCCCATAGTACATAGCAGTCAGCAGCTGCGAGTGTGCATGCGTGTGTGGCTGTGAGGGTTGTGTGCGTGTCTGCATATTTAAGAGCGCCGCAAAGTATGCAGCAAAGTTTAACAGCTGCGTGGCTGCTTCTTGCTCTATGGATTTACTTGTGTTATTTTTGCCAACAAATACACAGAGACACACACTCATACACACACACACACACACACACATAAAGAGATATAGAGAAGTACACACAGATAGCCATTTAGTTAGTGGCTTTTGTGGTGTGCTAAGTTTTAAATCCGATACAATTTACTTACTTTAAGCCCACGCCCATAAATTCCCCATATCAGGAGGCAACAAAACGAGTGCAGACTCTTGATTACAGCTGAGATACATTCTATTTGTTAGCAGTGTTTGCTACATTTTTAATTGAGTGTCAGTGTGCAGTGCGAGTATTTATGTGAGTGCCTGTATTTGGGTATTCTTAAAAGCTTAGGCACCAATTCAAAAGGAGCAACTTTGCCAACAGTCCCAGGACTCGCATGCTTATATTATGGTATTTTATTAAAACCCGCACAAAGCCACAAAGTGTCTATGCTTAGCCTGAATCATATTTGTATTGGGAAAGCTTTAATTCGATTCTTTAAATGTTGAATAATAATTGTAAGCTACAATTTATTAGCTGATCCTTAGAAGTACCCTTAGTAAATTTATAGCAAATTAATTGGAAATTGTAGTAACATATTAAATTTGCCAAGAATGTTAGAGTTAAAGCATACTCCAAACCCATCAGCCTGAAGATATGCTCTTATGCATAGCATACCACCTTCCTCCCTGTCCACCCCTGAAATTGAAACCCTGCTGGAAATTACCAGCAAAGCTCTGCAGCTTTGACCACTGCGGAGAGATACTCGGAGCACTTATCTCAATTTGCAGCTGCACTCTACGCACAATCAATCTGAATTGGAATTGGAATCCGAATCAGATTCGAAATCAGAAGCTGTATGTGAATTGCAAATGGTGCATAAGTAGTAGCCTCATCCCAACCAATCACTTAGCGCTCCCCTACACTCAGAAAAACGTAAATACTTAGAACTAAAATTTTATAACTATTAAAAATGTACTGAAGAGTTTGAAGCCTTTTCAAGTCATACCTGATTTTACTACGAGTTTTGTATCACAACTTAGAAATATTAATGAACCAAAGTTAAGTGGAGAATTTTCCGAATTTTACAGAATTTTCTTTGAGTGTAAATAACCTCATCTATTTGCCACACTTGTTGCAATGCGACGAGACGAGAAGCAACGCGACGCGACGTTTAATCAAATCAATTTTTTTATCCCCCTGTTCTTTTTACACATGTTACAAATGTTCGAACCATTTGCAAAACCCTCAACGTAAATCTCCCCTCTCTATGCACTTTCCTATCCCATTTATCATTTAGCATTGGGCTATGCAAATCCATTGTGACGAGAGTCAAAAGCTGAGCCAGAAAAAAAAAGAACTCTAATTGAATTTAGTTTACGGCAGTTTTTCGGTCCTTGACCAGGATACTCTAGTCCATGCCGCCCCCTTTCCCCCGGCTCTTCACTTCACTTTGGGAAAAACACTAAATTGAAGCATGAAAAGCGCAACGCACTGTTCAAGTGTTGGGTGGAGAGCGGGGGGGGGAGGAAGGGAAAGCGGGGGTTTGTTATACGTGCCAAAAAGCAATGCAATGCCACGGAAATGTTGCCGTAGCATCCATAGAAATGCCGAGTTGCATCAGCCGCGAGGGGTGGATTGTAAGGCGGGGGGTTTGGTTGGATGGTTGGGTGGTTGGGTGGTTGGGTGGTTGGGTGGCTGGGTGGTAACTGTCTTCTTTGTCTGGCATTTGGCTAAGAGGCCAGAGCCAAATTGGTGTCGGTTCAGGCCAGTCTATGAATGACGGCGCAAATAATTGAATAAGCGATCAATGGGTGAACAAGTTCCAAGGCCCCAAAAAATTCATTTCTGGAATGCGATTGCTGCACAAACTGAAATCACACAAAAAACAAGGAGAGAGAACGAGAAAGAACCGCCAACTGTGGCACACCGAAACTTTTAATGCCCTTCAAAATATGTGTAAATGTTGATCGTTCTTATGACCAGCATTGCATATATTTACATCAGTGTTCCTTGAGAATCTTAGGAAACTGGACCGATCCTTCCTATGGATGTTAGTAATCTTATAACAATCTACACCCTTGCTCAATAATACAGGGACATACATATCTATATCGCCTCTACTCATCGTGCTGTGACCACAGAGATGCCTCCTTCAATGCATTTCACACATTTCATTACAAAATTATAATACCCTTTAAAAGACTATCAAAAATGAACTCAAAACAAACTGGAAAAACTGTTTAATTGAATTAGCTAGGCCCAAACGCGGGTCAAAAGCTGCCAAAAACCTCCCAACACGAATTTCACTTGCATACTTTTAGGCACAGCTCCTCAGTTTCTCTAACGTTTTTGTTATTGTTTGTTGCTGCTGCTGCTGCTGTTGTTGTTGTTCTTGTTTTGCCCGGTAGCGGATGGAAAAGATTTTTGGGATAATTGCTTTTTGGTCAAGTGAAAAGGCGGATTCATGGCACGTTCCAGACTGAAATACTGAAAAGACTCTCTCCTGGTTATGACAATAGCTTTTTGTGATACCCTCTCGCCGCTCTTAATAACAATTTATGGCACAGATGGAAACTTTTTCATAATATAAAATAAAACTGAACTATTTTAGTTGACTATTTTAGTTGACTAACCTGTCAGAATTAGTTCAAGGACTTTCCAGGATCATTTACAAATTGCATGCCAAACTTTCTAGCCATTAAAAGTGGTTGAAACCATTAAATAAATTCAGTATTATTCTGTGAATGATTTCAAAACATTTTATGATATTTTCGTTAAGAGTAGAGTAACAGATTCCTAAGAAAATTCATTTCCGAAAAAGATATAAATAAAATTAATATTTAAAGCTGTATCAAGCGGAATTTCAAGACTTTTTTGTTACTATATTTTCAAATATAGTTACTGTTGCAATTGTCAGTATTTACGCTTGACATATTGAAAATTAACCAAATTGAAAACCTTTCAACCAAATTAAATATACTTTTTTTATTGACAATAACACGTCATCCACTATAGTAAATTAATGCACCAATTACAGTTCAATTTATTACCAAATTCAAGTTGGCTATAACAATGGAAGCAACCCAAATAAATAAATTAATCACCTGAGCGAGAGAAGACTTTAAGCCACAGTTAACATGCATAGGTAAATTTAAGAGCAATTACGAGAAAGCCAGCCATGCCCACATTTATTGCCACCCCTGACGCCCACAGTATGTGATGCAATGCAATTTAATATACTTCGATAGCATTTCAAAATCCAATCAAATCGAATCCTGCATCAATTTTTCATGGCGCAAAACGGTAAAAGCAAACTGAAAAACCAATGAAAAATTATGAGCCATGTGGCAGTAACAGCAAAAGCAACAGCAACAGCAACAAGAATAATAACAAGAAGAGCAACAAGAACTAAAAACAACAACAATAACAAATAACAACAATAACAGACCGGCGTCTATAACAATAACAAACAACAGATTTCTGGCACAACCCTTTGACTATGCAATCGAGCAGGACGATCCAATAGCCAAGTGGCCATTGATGCGTTAAATAAAAACTTCAACTAAATATTTTCCAAAGGCAAAAAACAAGCGAATTTCAAGCAGAAACAGAAACAGAACCAAAACCAAAACCAGAACCCAAAGCAGACGATGGCAAAAACTAATGCAAAGTTGGCCCACAAAAGAGAAGTGAAGAAAAGGGGTGCGACGACAAGTAAAAGCCAACAACTAACAAACTGAGAAAAATAAAGTCAAATAACTAAACGACTTTATGATGCCCTTTAATATACTCTTGTATCAGGGATCACACAAGGTTGCAAACCTTTTTAAACTTTTCGGTTATTCACAGAAGAAAAAGTTTGAAAATTTAATTTACGATTTTATTTATTTAATCAAAGTTGAGCAAGGAGATCCGAGTTTAGTAAAAATATTAAGAAATTGAATATTATTATTATTTAAATAAAATTAAATTATCAAACTTTAAAGGAGAGAGGGGAGAAATTATGAACAAAATAGCTAGAAACAAGGAAGAATAAGAAATGAAGTAAGAACGAAAAGGAAACCCAGAATATCTTCAATGCAGAGAGCAAAAGAAGTTACCGGAGAAATCCTGAACTCAAGTTCAATTAAATTTATTAAAAATATTATTATATTTCACGCTTCTTTAAGAATATTTTGAGCTACTTTTTTTTTAATAAAACAAGCTCGCAAATCTTATAAATCCGACCAAATTCAAGAAGAAGGTGAAATCGTTTTAACTAAGTCAAAAAAGCAGATTACGATTAAGTGCAGTAGTAAGCTGATTAAATGCTACTTATGCAAAGCACAGACTAATTGTTTATTCCCACAGGCAATAGCCAAAATCTACAGGGTATTGAGCAAAGCAACAACTAACAAGCATTTGCCGCCTTTGTCTGGCTCTCCTGTTTTTCACAGCCTCCTCCCACTGTGAAAACATATAGTAGTTCCTTTCTTTCAATCCTCCCCTCCTTTTTGCCATCATCATTTTACTGGGTCTGCCCAGACACGTACACAAACATTTCATGGTTCAATAAATTTGCTGCCGAGCGTACCGGAAACTTTGCGAAAAATACATTGGGAAAATGTTCGTTGCAATGTAAAAGGCAAGGAAATTATCTGTAGCCGGTAGCAGTTGCCACGCCTTCAATACTACTGCCGCCTCGCCACCTGCTATTATGCCCACTGTTCAGCTGTGCAGCTTCCCCGCCCATCCCCCTTTCTCCTTCTGCATACGAGAAATGTGGCTGTGCCACATACGCGGTCGTATAATTTTGCTGCTCAGTTTTTCTTTTATAATTTCTTTTATTTTTTTTAAATATTTTTTTATACCCATTGAAATTGTGCAAAAAGAGTATATAAAATTCGTACTAAGAGTATGTAACAGTCAGACGAATACAGCAAGGAGTCAATGGAGTATAAGCATAGAGCATCCGCAGTTGGCTCTGGCTTTGTTTCCATCCATCTGGATTAAAGTGTTGATCATAAAAACTAATGGAATAAGCCTAAATTTTAGGAAATTTCCCTAAAAAAGTCAAACTCAATTCAAAATTAACCAGACGATTTTTGATAGAGCATTTTTTTCTGAGAGTACCCAATAAAAACCAACATACAAAGAGTATCTTGCAGTCGAGCATTCTTAGAGTGTTTCCTTTTTTTTTTTTTTTTTTTTGCATTAAAAAGTTTTTGGCGCGCATTCCGCTTGCCTTGCTGCCACGCCCACTGATTATATTTTTGGCCTACTTTTGGGGGAGTAGGTGCTAAATTATGCATGCCCCCCGCCCCCACCCCCTTCGCTTTTCAGCCCCCTTTTCACACCTTTTGCAGCAGCAGCTTTTTCCTGGCAATTATTGTTGCATGTAGGAAAACGTATTTCTATTTGTTGCAAGCTGCCTTTTTAATATGTTGCACAAATAGCAATTAAAAATACAGCCGAAAAACCCAAATGGATTTAAACAAGCATAATTTATAGTTTTAATTAGACGAAACAGCTTACCTATCCTTTCTTTTATTCCTTCCAAATATACGAGTATATTTTTTGTTATCTCTTGGGCATATCCTTGGCCTTACAGATTTTTTTATTGGCTTATTATTAATTTTAAATGGTAAACTGATATGTGGCTAGGCAAGCAGATTGAAAATAGAATTAAATATTTATAAGCTCAGCAGCTGGAATTATTCAGAAGGCTTAGAGAATTTTCCAAGTGAAAGATGTGGCTTAAAATGGTCTGTCTAAATAATTGGTCAAGGACTTTTTATTTTATCCATTAATCAAAACCGTTTTGAATATCATATTGAAGATAATTCTACAGCATTATGTAAACCATTCCATATTTAGTTTTTCTTTTTGGTTTCTCTTTAATTCAATGGAACTTAATTGCAGCATTCAGTTAAAATTTAGTTTTATATTCTCTATTCTCAGAAGGATACTGTTTCTTGCTCCCAATTTTGGAAAGGTCTATCGAGTTTCCAGAGCAAATTTTCTTAACAATTCTTAATTTAATAATAAATGCCAAAGTTTCTTTTGGGTGTTTACGGCTTGGGACAAATACTTTGAATTTTATGCAGTGAAATTTCTTACGCCCTTTGACGAATGTCCTCAAAACTGTCCCACATATTGAATATTTTATTATGGAATTGTGTGCTTTACATAAAATAGAGAATTTTCTATGAGTTTGCCGTAATATTTGCTACTAAAATTAAATTTATCAAACTTCTGCTACGATGAACAGCAAACAAACACAAATACATACACACATTTACACTCACACCCTCACACTCACATAGAGAACCGCAGTGCCACAGAAAGAGACACCATACGGAAACCGGAAGTAGAGCGCAAATTTTGTGAATGCACTTCCGTTCGGTGGGTTGTGGGTTGTGGGTCGCGGGTTTCGGGTTGGGGTCGAAATACTTAGTACGTTGGGTTTTGTTATTTATTTATTTAATGTAACTGGCGAAATACGAAATGAACTCTACCAAAAAAATTTATTGAGCAAGGCAATTTACGGCGGGTCCTGCAATTACAATTGCCTGCTGTGCTGTGCGTTTTATATTGCGTGCTTTTAGGCGCGTAATTCACATAGATGTTGAATTAATGCACTTGGGTGCATTTAATATAATTATCTCAATTAATTACAAATGTTAAATTTTAATAGGATCTTTCATCTTGATTCCACTATTCACAGCAATGTTCCCCAGCGAAAACTAAATTGAGTTTAATTAATTAATTACCGAATTTGCCATATTTTAGCTGGCAATTTAAGTTGCTTTAAGCTGCGGGCCTTGGCCCTAATTAAACAGTCGCCAAAAGGTATGCAACACTGAAAACTGCTACAGCTTTAACACACGCCAACACACACACACACACACACACACAAACTATTTCTATATCTCTCTTTCATATTTATTATTTTTTCACCCTTTTTTCACTTTTTTCAATGCCTTCTTTCTTTGGCTGTAACTAATGCACGCCAATTTTCAATACAGAAAATCGAACTTTCAAGTGGGCGACGACGCGCCGCATACTATTTCGTAAAGGGGCGTGGCATGGCGTGGCGATAGGCGTCTCAAAGAGGGGCAGGGCTTTGACTTTGGGTGCAACCAGCGCTGGCAATTTTGGCAGTTTTCCGCCAAAAAAGTGTTCAATTGAATTTTCGGCTTTATTTCCCATTGTTTACTTTTACATTAACTAAAGAAAAACAGTAAATATCTTAGAAGAATAAGGGACTTCTGTTCGCTTCCGGTTTTTACTTTCGAATGAATTTCACTAAAAACAAAGCATAGTTTTTCGAGTTGATTTAAAAATGAAAAAATCCTTCGCTAATTTTGAATATTTTTTCTAAAAATGTAGCCAATTTTTTAACAGAAGTTGGCAACACTGAATGCAACGCTGCTGCTGGCGTGCATTTCTATTTTGCTTGGGCGAAAACCACTTGAAACTATTATTGATGAACAGGCGCTGGGCGAAGGGGGCTTGTGGCATGTGGCAAGGCGCTTGAGGCATAAGCTGGGAGTAGGTGAACAAAAGGGCTTCTTACTGACATCAAAATGGGAGGATTCGGAGCTGGGTGGGTCATTGAGTTGTCGCGGCAACGAATGCGTTTTGTGCGTGTTAAAGCACACAGAAAATATGAGAATGAAAATGAAAACGAAAATAATGTTGCATACTTAACGGCGGCAGCAGCAGCAGTAGCGTCCAGCACTTTACCACTTTTTATGCTTGACGATAAATTAAAATTTTTATTAACATACTTTCCGGCAGCAACAGCCTCTGCTGCTGCCCTCAAACGTCAACTTGTCCAACACTCAACGAGGACGTCATCCTCCCTTTTCAGTGTTTCAGGAGAAGACCTTGGAATGGGAAATTCCTGGCCAAGCACTTTTTATAACTTGAATGGCTCACGCAAATACTGACCCCCAAACCTCCTCCTCCACTTTCTACACTCCTCAGCACCCAATTATAATTTGTTGACGCGGTAGCTAAAGTATAAAAAATTGCTTGCTCAGTGACAGAGTTTCAAGTCTGAAGAGTTTTCCTCTCCTTCCATTCCAATTTTCAGTCTCCAGCAAAGAAAAGCAGGCGGTAAAAACTGCCATATTGTTATTACTGTCACCCGCACAACAACAATTGCAGTTGCAGCAAAAGGAAAAAACTATTTTTTATTATTAAATTATGCATACGTTGCCAAGAAGATTTTTAGCTCAAGCAGGCAGTAAAAAATGCAGATTAAAATTGCAACCATAAAGTGACAGAATGAAGCTCAGAACAAAATAATCTTCAGAGTCGTTCTGAGTTCAAGTCTCGAATTAGTTTCACACAAATAAATAAAGCATACTTTTTGGGGCAAATATATAAATAATACTTCTTTATTCTCTGGAATGATTTTCATTGCTTCAATAACTACGCCAAAAACACACAGATTACATGCAAAAAGTTAAATTTATACCGGATAGACTTCAAATTGAGTTTCAAAACTCCAAATGTTTCACATTTTATCGAAAATCCGCCCTATCATCGTGAAATAGACGTAAACTGTTAACTTGTTGCTGTTGGGCAATCAATTTTATTTTCAGTTACAAAATAATCTCTACACATTTTTTTTGCAACTGGGTTCAAATTGTGTTTCACAAATAATTCTCAGCAAATAAAACTTTTGATAAATTCACATGCAGAAAAATGTGTTTCAACCTATCAAACTAAATTTTTAATATTGACTTTCCCCAGGCAACACAACGTAAAGCTGGCTGCTATCAATATATATTTTTTAGAGAGATAACAAGCTTTCTCTAACAGCAAAATATTTGAAATTAGTTTCAACAGAATAAATATCGAATCACATATCAAATACAAATATAGAAGCAGCTTAAATCAAATCCAGCCAATATGATTTCTCTAGCCTTTTCATAGGTATTTTTCAATTATTATTTACTAGTTGCAAAGCGGGAAAACACAGCGCATTTAATTAAAAATTAATTGAAATATGTTTAATTCGCTATTTGAATGTAAAACGCACGGCTAAAGCTACCCAAAGGTGCTCGGAAATTTATTAAATGGCACGTAATATGCTACGGGCCCCCTTCTCCCTCTTCTCTGTTTTTACTGTTTGAAATGGAAATATTTTTTATTATAATTGAAGCAGGAGAAATGCAAAATGGAAAGGGAAATTATGAATGATAAAAGTGAATAACATGAGTGTGAGTGTCAGTGTGAGTGCGTGTGTGGATTCTGAGTATAATTTAATCATCACTCGTCCAATAAGCAAAAACAAATAAACACGTGTAGTCTAATTGTTTTCATTTGCATTGCTTCAAAAAAAAATAAATTAAAATATTAAATTATAATTATTAAAATGAATGATGAGCAGAATTAAATTTCAAATTATCAGCCCATAAAGCTATCGTTAACAAATTTAAACTCTCTTTAATTTAAATTTAAAATATTATCATTAATATCATCATCTAAAAGTCGGAGATTTTTTAATGAAGCTTAAAAGTCTCGTGTGGAAATATATTTTCTTTCTGCTTACTAAGATCGCAATTCTATATCATACAAGTACCTCCCATAGGAACAATCGGTTTAAAAGTTGGAAAACTTTTCTTGTTCTTTAGATATCCTATTAAAACTTTCCAGTTTATTGTTGAAATATATTTTCATACCAAAAGTTATTAAGATGGAAATACTGATTTTATAACTATATATTTTGATTAAGTTTTGGTAACAGTTTCGGTTTTCTATTGGGTTCTCTTTAAAATCCAGTATTGAAATCAATCCTTGAACTATTTATATTTAACTCCCGATATTTAGTCACAGTGTATTATAAAAATTTTCAATCAAAACTCAGACAATTACTTTTGATAATTGAGCCGGTAGAATTATTTCAGCTTTGGGTGTTTGAAAATATCTTTAATATCGGTTACGATTGTGATTGCGAGTCGGAAATTCAATCGGATCATTTTGGTTAGCGGTTCCGGTGTCAATATATCATTATACCCTGCCCTACTAGAATATATATGGGGTATATAAGCTATAGGCCAGCTAAAAGACAACATATTATTAAAATAAGCAAAAAGAATGATTGCTTCAGGGCAACCACGTTTTAACCCACTTAATGTCTATCCAATTTCTTTATTTAACATATTTTAAAGGATAAATTTTTCTGCTTCTCAGGTCGCTTCGAAATAAGGCTGTAATACTTAATTAATTCGCGTTACACATTTCGTAATAAATTCGTAATAAAATTATAAGGGAATAAATGGCCGATATAATAATTGAACAAGGGCGTTTCTGGAGGGCGTGTCGCTGACAGCAACAATAAAAATTCGTATATCAGCGAAAACAACAACATAAAATAATAATAAATTGCACTTGGACAATTCGCGGACATTAACCGCAGATGCATCAGGACAAAGGACAAAGGAAGTAAGTCGAACCAAATTGAAAGCCTGAATTCGTTTTAATATTTATTGAAGAGTTTCGTGCCTGAGTAAATGACAATTTTAATGTATTCGTTGCATACATTTGGGCGCCATATCGACTGCCATTCATTCAGAACTCTATAGAGCCTGTCAAAGGGAGCTTTCAGTTAATAATGATCCACACACAGCATTTTAATTATCACGCATAAGAAATATTTTTTATTCCCTTAAATTTTCAGCCCGCAATGCTTTTAAATGTGGCTATATATATATGGTTATATATGTAATATGCCATCAAATTAAGGTCAATGTTATTTATTGTTATTTCTAAGCAAATTAAATATTCAGCTTATTTAATTACCATTTAATAACAAGTTTAATTGACAGCTCGATAGATGGCTGTAGTTTTCAAGCAGGGAATACAAATTGAATGACAAGTTTAAGAGCTATTATTAAACAAATAAATTGAATTAAAATTTTCAAAAATTCTGATAGAAAAGAATAGTTTGACAAGCGCTCTAAAATTTGGTAAATACGCGCATTTATTTCAAAAAGAAATCGATCAAAATATTCTGTAGTTTTTGAAGATAATATTAGGATTTGCCTTATGAGATTCTACTTACCAGCCAGAAGAGTTGAAATATTTTTGTCGCTTCTCTCGACAAAGTAGAACAAGAAGGGAACGTTTTCAATTTGCGTTAAGAGCGTTGAGGATGGCGCGCGCCAAAAACTATGCAACACAAACTGAACTGTGAATGTCTTCTGGGTGCCGTTGTTGGCCAAGTGCCTCCGTCGATGTCAATGGCTGATGGCTGGTAATGTGATTAGTTGGCCCGTTCTATTTGTATGTGTATGTGAAAGTTTATATGTGTGTATTGTTAGTAAATTTTAATTTAATTATGTTGTCGTCGCACTCTCCTCTCCGGCTTTCGCTGCCTTGTTGTGTCGCTCTGCAATTACGAAAAAACAGCTCAAAGCAAACGAGAACAAACTGAAGACACGCACCAATAAACAAAGACAACAATAAACAGAAAAATGGAAAACAGAATATAGAAAATAGAAAATAGAGAATATATACAATAACAGAAGGCAACTAACCGGCTGATAGACAGACGGACCGTAGTCCGACTGTAGTTCGCTTAACGCAACCGACGTTAATATACAAAAATCAAGCGCGCGAATGTCGAATGAATGACGAATGAATGTGAAATGTTGTGAAGCCAAAACTGGTCGCTGACGGCTCTGACTGCTCTGTCCGCTGACTGCTAACTGCTGACGGCGACTGTAGGCAATCGAAAGAAGTGCAACTGCTGCCGCTGCCTGCTACAAGCGACTGTTCACAGAATGTTGCATACTTTCAGGCGCCAGCTGAAACACGTTCCAGCAACACGAACGCAACGCATGAAAATGGAACACTCTCGTTTCACTCGTTGAGTGCAACTTGCAATGTTCTGAGTGTTCCGGACCAAAGACACACACACTCACACACACACACACATGCACATACATCCCGTTGGTTGAGTTGAAACATTGAACCAGCATGCTAGACGAAAAATTTAATTGAGTTTACGATAGTTACTTACCCGTACTTACTTTATATAGAGCGCACACAATTCAATATTTGGCTCATTAAATGTAAGGGTAGTTTCCCGCCTTCGAGGGGGTTGCCTGCAGGAAGGTAAAAAGTATATTAAAAAGCCATAAAATTGATATGATTTTACGTCCCCTTTCCTCGTTTTCCTTCTTTTTTCTCCTCATTTTTGAAACACTTTCATATTTACTATTCTACTTATTTTATGTGCTCTCTGTTTGTAGGGTGTTTAGAAAGCCAATTAAAATGTGGTACGTACATTGAACAACTTTAAATTGATATTGTGTGTTTTGGCCATAATTAGATTATAAACATTTGTATTGAAATTTAAGCCCCCAAAATTGATATCGGAAATAGGAAGTTAATATACTAGCTACAAAAAAGTTCTTTAAAAAAAGAATTACCCTGAGAAATCTTTGAAAGAGAAGCATTGGTTTTGAATTTCTTTTTATCATATTTTTAAATATCCTAAAAGTAGGCTTAAGTTTTTTCAATGGAATTAGTTTGGTTGTAGTAAACGGACCAGGCTTAATTGGTAAATTATTTTAACGCGCTCTGCTGCACACTTAACTTAATTACTAAATAAATTTCATGCTTTCTCAATTCAATTGAATTGGAATAACAATTGAATTCTGAGAAGATAAAGCAAAAACAAATAAGTGCTTCATAAAATTTCAGCTTATTCATATTTTAGATGACATTTAAAATTGGTCAAAATAATTGTAACAATTAATTAAAATTGAATTGATTGAATAAATGCTTTGTGCCTTTATTAAAGAGGCAAATAAAATACGGCATAAAAGGAGTACAAAGCGTAAAAATACAGAGAATTTGTGTTTTGTGATAGTTGTTAAAAATATAATAATAATTTCATTTTTATTGTAAAGTTAATTCATCAGAATTTAACTAGGTTGACTAGGAGATACTCTCCAACCCCAGCTGTTCTTATACACTAAGACACCCATTTTGAAGCTATTATATCAACTGCTTTTATTCCTTGTATTCCAATCCGAAAAGCATGCTTCACATTTTTTTTGGAATTTCGGATAAGCCTTAATATTATTTAATTAGACACCTTAAAAAGTGCAGGGTATTTCTGAAGCGCATCAACTGAATTGTAGTAATTTAACGAGCGATAGCATTATTTTTTATATCCTGCTTTATGGTTGCCTGCCTGTTAGCTTGCTTCCCTGCCTGCCAGCCAGCTAGCAGTCTATCTGCCTGTCTGTCTGTCTGTCTGCCTGTCTGTCTTTCTGGCTTGTGTATCCTGTATCCTGGTCTTTGTGTGGCTGTCTGTTGCACCTATAAAATACGAAATACGACACACAAAATACGAAATGTAATGATGCTCCTGTTTCATATGTTGTAGGAGGCGTCCGCCAGCGATGGGGCAGGACAATAAAAGCGTCACACGCACCACGCACTGCAATATGCAACAGTTGCAAATACGCAGACAGCAGCAGGATATGTTGCACGCACATTTACATATATATATATAATATATATGTATATATATATGTAAAGATGTGTAAGTCCTTGTGTAATCTATCCATGAAAGTCGCTTCCGTTTTGCATTTTGTATGCTTAACGCATCGTTTGGCCGCGCAAATTGAGTTTCAGTGTTGTTGCTGTTGCTGCTGCTGTTGCTTCTGTGGCAGATGCTTTTGTTGCATTTATCCTCACAAAAATAAAGTGGAGCGAAAATGTTGACGTTGCTGCTGATTGGATACGCCTTTGACATGTCCACATACCAATTGTGGCTGCGGCTTTAAGCCCAGCCAAGCGGACAAACTGTTGCTGCAACTCTTGTTGCTGTTGCTGTTGCTGGAGCTGCAACTATTGTTGCTGCTGCTTTTGCAGCCTTTGTATTCCGACCAAGTGGCAATTAAAAACCTGGGAAACCTTGGCGTCTGACAATTTAATTAGGAAAATCTAATCAATAGCCGCCCAAAATGATACAAATGTCAAAAGAATCCATGGCCGGCATAGCATATTGCACAGTGGTTTTTTAAACAAAAATAGGCCCAAAAATATGCATATTAAGAAAGTCAAATTGTTAACAATTTTTAAATTAAATTACAACATTTCTTTAGTTTTTTTTACTTTACTTTATTAAGATATTAACATGACATTATTAGATTTCTTAATATTCTAATAAAGACCAGTTTTTCTTTACTGAAATTAATTAAAATTTCTAATTATTGAAAATTTCAAATATTAAATAACGTTATTATTAACTAACTTAAATTATTATAAATTATATTCAACTATATTAATTAATATATATTCGATGACGAATTTAATTTTTGATTTCAATTGCTCCACTGTGCAACGACCCTGAAGCGAAAGTAAATGCAGTAAAGTGCAACCAACTAGATACAGATACAGATACAGATACATTATATATCCGAACAGCGAGGCGAGAAATACAGCCATATCTACATAGAGAGGCCTACTCCTATATATACGAGTTGCATGAGCGACGACTGCAACAAAATGCAATTTATGTTGCTATTGCAGGGCGAACAGGCGTCGAATGGGCCTCCTAATAGGATTGTGGCTGTAATTTTTGTGCCCTATACCCATTAAAATTGTGCACAACGAGTAAATTAACTTGCTGTCTATTTTTGTAACAGCTCCAAAATCTTCAAATATCTTTTGTTAATCAAAATCAAAAATCAATTCGTCCTTCTGTCACAAAGGAGATATATCTGATCTCTAAAACTCATTTGTAAGTTTGATAAAGTCGTTTATCAAGCTTATTACAGCTTTTTTATTTCGGCTTCCATGCAAAGCAGGCTTTTATCTAAAGTGCAAAGATGTAGACTATTTACAGTAGAAAGGTTCAGGGTATCTGTTAGTCGTGCAGTGTCAAGATCAGCATTCTTCTTGGGTCACCAATTTCGAAATTTCCAACGCATTTTGTAGCTAACACGATGGCATCAAGAACACTCGAATGTTCTGTACTTAAATTTTGCGTTCAACGAAGAGCGTCATAAGCAAAAGAGAGCTTTAATTAATTTTCTCTCGAAAATGGGAAAAAATATTTACTATCATTGCTTAACAAATTTTTGTATACTATTTCACTGTGTTTAATCCCTGCTGATGATATTGAATAGTAAATAAATAATACGCTAGGCAGTATGAATAATTAGTTAAATATGTAGTTATTTATACAAAAACATACTTTCAACTGGCCAAAGTACTGAAAGCTTTCAAATAAAGACTTTGGCGCGCTGCTGACGGCACTCTCTCCATCTCTCTCTATCTTTCACCTCTTGCGGCGTTGCCAGACTGACAGATGATAGGTGGCGCACTATCGATAAGCCAAGCAATATGGCCGTTATTTTAATCGATATTTAATTTAAAGTTTTCACATTACATTAAAACTTAAAGCTATATATCTGATTTTAAATTGAATTTAATTTGCTATGTAATGTTTTCTTAAAGAATAAAGTTATAATTTATTCGCTTAAACATAATACATATATACACAACATACATAATTATACAAGCAAACTAATGATTTAAAAATTATTATATTAATTTCTGAATTATTGAAGTTATAATAATAATAAGAAAAATAAAACTTAAAACCACTTTTAATTTTGAGCACTTAAGAGCACGTTATGCATTGACAGTCTTAATAAGTTTCTTTTAATAAGAAGTATACTTATCGAAAAATAAAGCTTTTTATGAATAAATTTCATAATTTTGGTCTATTAAGATATTACTTATATTAATAAGTATTAGTTTTTTTTACTATTTATTTTAAATATATCCTACTCCCATGGGAGCACTCTCTAATAGACCACTTTTACTTGTTCAAAGTTGACTTTAATAGTACACATTTTAAAGGCATAAAACTAAATGAAAAATGTGTTATTTTTCTTAATATAAAAGTGAAATTGGTTCAACTCACACGTGGTTTATTTAAGCAAGCAATTAAAGCCTTCCCGTCTGCGTTCAGAGTATACGAAACTTAGTATACTCGTAGTCTATTTGTAAAGCGGTTTACATTTGAGAGCACGCTTTGCATTTTTCACACTTTGCTCGATTTTTCGAGCTTCGTTTAAGCCAAGCCATGCTCAAATTTCTCGTATCTCATTTCTCTGAGTACGACACAAAGTGAAAATTATTAAAATTTAATGTTGGGCAAAACTTGGATGTTCAGTCATTCGTAACGCGCGCTTTGTCCGGAGCGGAAGTTCTCTTATTTTAGCGGGAATTTTGGCGGAAAGGAATTAACGACTCCAAGGATTATATAAATTAATCAATATGCGTGCTGTGGTTATATACGCGTACCTTCTGATGGGCCTATTTTACTTTTCGGAAGGTATGAAACAAACACGCAGACAAAGGAAAAGTGATCAATAATAATAAAAATAAAAAATAATATAATAACTGAGAAAATATTGACGTCTGTGCGCGAAAGTATCGTATTTCAAATTTTTTAACGATATTTGCTTATTACTATAAATGTTATTGTCCGAAAATCTATGGAATTTAATCAAAAAAATATTAAATTTTCCAGACGAAGAGAAGAAAATTAGAAAAAAGACTCAACTGAAAAGTAAACATTTTATAATATACGATTACTTCAGAAAATTTGCCTTATTTGTGTAGAAAAAGTTTAACCAATAAAAAAAATGGATACTTTTAGAATTAAAGCTGCAAACTATTTTCTGAATTGGAAAACAACAACTTCTGTATTTAAGCCGAACTACTTTTAAAAAGTAAAGAAACATCGAGAAAAAGTAGAGAAAAAGATTTTGATTTTTCGTAAGAACGGAATCAAACCATTTTAATTATGCGGCAAGTCAATAAAAAAACTTTAAATAGATTTTATAGAATTAGATCTTGAATCCGAACTAAAATCTTTGCTCCTGAACAGGATTTCATCCTAAGACTTTATAGGATTGCAGCCTTGGTTATAGTAGACGCAGTTTTCATTTTTTTAAGACACGAAAAAATATATAAATTTTCTACTTTATTCTTCAATCTTTTTCCGATTTTTTTAATTTGCAATAAACTAGGTAAACCATGTCCTGAAAAATCGCGTCCACATCTGACCCTCTGCGATGCTTACTATAAATGTCGTGAACTTGCATCCAATTCTCACGTTTGGGTTCCCATAAAATGTAACGAAGGACTCGTCTATGAGCACAGTGTGGGTAGTTGTGTGCTTCCAGGCGAGGATTGGGAGTGCCTGACGGCAAGCGAGCTGGTCACGACTTCAACCAGTTCACCGGGCAACGGGAATATACTCATTGTAAATAACGAGGATGAAGCGGCTCTGCTCCTCAAGGAGCAAAACGATGATAATGTGGAAATTGTGTTAGATGCAACGATGAGCAGTGAAGAGCAGGAGGATGAATCTACTCCGGTTTTACCCTCACCTAATCGAAGCGAAGATGAGAGCACTTCCATGAACCAATTCGACTCCAGCGGAGATGGCGAATTAGTTGAGCTGGATGGTTTATTGCAGGAAAACCGTGAGGGTGAGGTAACCGTCAGCCAGCACAATTACAGCACAAAGCCACCGACTCCGGCTACTACAAAGGAACCCGGCTCAACCATTGATCCCAAGCTGACTGCACATCTACAGCGATTGTCGCAGCTGATCGATGGACTGCAGCAGACTTACCAGAAAACAGAGAAGCCTCAACTGGAAATGCGACCGGATCAATTGAATGCTTTTCTAGCTCATTTTGATTTAAAAAATCGGTACGATATGATCAATCCTTTGGAACAAACCACAACAGCACCGGAAAGAGCCCAACTAAGTACCACAATGAAGCCAGCTAATCCTTTGCCAGAGCCCACAGTGAATAAGACGCGTCTGCAGGAGCATTTGACTAAGAATCGTATGCAGCCAGAGACTAAATTGATGCTTTCCAATTCACAGCCTTTTTCCCCCTATGGTCCGGGATATGCAAACTCTCAAATTGTTGTCAATCATCCGGAAGGTTCAGTCATGTTTACCCTACCTCAATATGGTTTGAGCTCCGAACAGATGCATCAAAATTCCCCACCTCCACAGCAGCAGCAACAGCAGCAGCAACAGCATCAGCAGCAGCAACAGCATCAGCTATATAGTCAGCCGCATAGTCATGAATATAGCGATCATGAGCCCAAGATTTCAGAGGAGACATTGAAAACGGTTTTGGAACTGTCTAAGCAAATGATTGCCGCACAGAATCTACCGAAGGTTCTACCAAATCCGGCATATAACGGAGCTTACTATGCGCCACCCATACTACAACCCGTAATACTCTCTCCGCACAATAATCCCTTCCAGCAGTACTATTCAATGCAAAGCTACGAGTCTCCACAGCCACCACGGACGCAGTACGTCCATCATAAAAAGACGAGTGGATATAATAAGAAGCAGCAAGCCCCCACAACGATTATACACAATAATGTGATCCCGGTTCACCTGTCCAGCACCAATTCCGGGGAGAAGGAAGTACTCGACACTTACGGCAATAGTCTGGGCGTCTATCCCAACCTGGACAAGCACAATAACCATAACAATGACCAAATGGATAACAATAATAATAATAATAATTACTATAATAAATTTATAGCTACAATGACCACTGCTAGACCCAGTTCCGGAATTTCTGTGACCACAATGAGCAGTCAATATGGAGTTCCATATGGCAGCGACTATAGCCAGACGACGCCCTCGCCTTCAACTGTAGCCACCTATTATACGGCCAGTCCTCATCTCAATGAGAATAATGTGAATAGTATCTTCCAGACGGAGAGCTATCCTACGGCTATGGGTATTAATATGAACCTACCACGTCCCATGGATGCACAGGGTGGCATGTTTCCCACACAGCTAGAGGCGGGTCAGGTGAAGATACGACCAAATGCACAGAAAATCGAAAGCATGGAAGTAGAGGCTGATGAAGCTAACTATGCCAATGGGAATGGAAACGGGAACAGCAATAACGATCGGCATAATTTACTGACCTACAGCAGCAGCACTGGAATGGGCATGAACCATCAATTAGCACCTTCCTCGTATGTGGAGCAGCAGCAGCAGCAACAACAGCAGCATCAATATAAAGTTCCCTATATGCCCAGACCGACGACGCCTAGTCTGAGCAGCACCATTTATTCCGATACAGCTGGCAATTTAGAGCTCAATATGTACAGCACGGGATCTGGAACAGGTCCGGGAACTAGTCATAGCATGCAGCTTTTGCCTGGCAAGCCCAAGTACCCAACGGCGCTGGGGCAACTGGTTAATTTCAATGGCAATTTCATTAGTTTGGATGTATTCCAGAAGTCCATAATGCCACTAATGACACAATCACCTGCTGCTCTATCAGAGCTAGGCAACGTTGAGGTTATAACCTGCCAAGCGGGCGTTAGACAACCCAATCAGACAGATTGCACTCGCTATTTTGTTTGCAGCAAAAAGGATGGCAAAGTCTTATCCTATTCCTGTCCTCCATATACTGGCTTCAATAAACAGACGCGGATTTGTGATGCCACAACGTATGCCCAGTGTGGTAATATGCCCATATTTAATGGTTATTCAATTGATGAGAACAGGCGGCTGCAGCTGGAGACTCTGAAGGTGCTGGCAGAGGCCAAGCGTCGCCAAGAGGCTGCCATGAAAGCACAAAACATAGCCAATCTTCTGCAGCAATATGGGAATACACCAGAGCCAGCGCCGGCGCAGTCTGCCATGTCTTCCAGCATGGAACAAAGCATGTTGGACTCTTATATGGTCAGCTTCCCGGAGGTAAGCAGCACGCCACGTCCCACACCAGCCTCGCCCACGTTTTCGCCCCTCAGCAGCAGCAATAGCAGCGGCTCCGTGAAGAAGCGGAAATATTACTGCAAGGAGGGTGATAAAATACCCGATCAAACTTCCATTAACAGCTATTTTGTGTGCTATAAGAATGCACAGGGACAAATGAAGGGACACAAAATGACCTGCTCGAAAGCCTTGCTCTTCTGTCCAAAAACTCTCATGTGCACCTTGGCTAGTAAATGCACAGGCTAATTTCCGACTGGGCTATTGGAACTGACTTGGGTTGGGCTTACACCAAGGCTGCCAACCAAAAGAAACTGGGCTGAGCTCCAGTTTTGATTCAGGCCTATGCGGTTCGAACCTCGAGGCAAATGGTTTTGTTTCGAATCTAAATTTAAAATAATTCTATTTATTTTTGTTAAATTTAAGCTGCAAATTAGTACTCTAAGATCAGGAAAATTGTAAATTTAAGATCGAAAAGGCCTATTCTAAACTATTTCTAAGAGTCTAAAAGAAATGTTGAATCCCAAGAAATGTTGAATCCCAAGAAATGTTATTGGGCTTAGCTTCTATTTGATTTTGGCACCTGATTCGTTTCAATCTAAAGAAATAGTCATTTATTCCGGTTTGGAACCGATTCGATTCAAAACCGTTTAGCAGCCTTGGTTAAGGCACATAAATGACACTTGAGTTATTTATTTTTTAAGCTATTTATTCTAATTTTAGTGTATGTTATGCGAACAAACAACGAATTCCCCTAATTAAACTGAATAATTATAAACGATAAACAAAAGTTTTTGGCTTTTATTTAGCAGTGTGTCTTTTTCTAAGGGTTCGCGGGTTCATCGTGAAAGTTGTGTTGTGTGTTGGGTTGGGTTCTACCTGTGTGTTTCGAGACCTTGTGCCACAGTTTCTCTCAGACGACCTTCTTATAAACCAGATACTTCTACACTCGAGACTTTACATACACACACATATTTATATATACATATTTAGTTATACTCATAAGTTGTATTTAAATGTATGCCAGGGCACACTCTACACTCGCATGAAGAACCCGCACTTTTGGTACTTGCTATGCTTCAAAATTTCACTTTTTTAATAAGCTCATAAAGTTTTATATTCTGGTTTTTTATTAGGCTGTTGTACTAATGTACGGGTACATCTGTACGCAGTCTACATATGTATCTAAAAATAAAAGCCTATTAAATTTGCACTCAAGCTGTACTGATTCAAAACCAGAAATCCCAAAGAATTAGATACTCTGGTAACTGCCCTTATAACTTTTAATTGCTGCTTAACCGAATTATATAAAATATTCTTTGCAGAGGAAAAAGCCATTGAGCCAAACTTATTCTTATATTTTGAATAGGTTCTAAAATAAAAAAATAAACATCGACTCTGGAGTGAAATACTATTTACAATAATCTTTCCTTAACGTTGATTTGAAAGACTTTGTTTTCTATACTAAAAGTTAAGTAAAATACCTGAAATAAAGGTTATTTTCTATTACTATAAACTACATCTGACTTAGAAGAAATCAAATTTAAGAAGCCTCTGTAAAGATATTACAAGTAAAACTTATTGAATGCGAAATTACATAAATAAGTGTTGAATTTCTGACTACAGGGTAAGCATTGAATATACACTTGGTCTAGCAAGGTTTATCTTCCTAATAAATTCCCTTAAATAAATGTACAAAATATAAAACACAAAAAAAAAATTTATATAAAATATGTCTATAGCTTTCTTTTTTTTTTTTAATTAAACTTTTAAAATTAACATCACATAATTATAGCCACTGTTGTCGCCCTGTAAAGATATCCAGTTGAAAAGTGATAGTTATTTTTAATATTTTGAACTTTTGAGGTGCCGTTGAGCCGTTGATAAGGCACTTTCTCTATTCAATTTAAAATAAAGAAAAATCTAATATGCGATTTCTTTTGCATTTCTTTTCATGATTCTGGTACTCTAATTAGTTTGTAATAATTTTTTAAATTAATACAACACAAAATACTGGCACACGCGCGTCTATCAGATCATTGCGGGCCCCATTTAAATATTGACCACTTAATTTGTCAATCACGCATTCAGTTCTCTCTCTCCCGAAGATAGTTTACTCTTGAGATATCTGTCTATAACTGTCACTTTTCACCTGCATATAAACTGAGGGTAAAACATATTTTATATAGTTTCAATGGATAGCTGGTCGGTATCCCCCCCCCCCAAGGCATAATATGCAATGAATGACCTTAGATTAACCTCTGACAACTGAAGTAGCGTTTACTTATGGACTGGATAATAGTCTGGGCTCCAAAACAAGCCTGAAGAAAGTTGCTTTCCGGTTTCCGCAGCGTTAGTTGTCATTAAAATCATAATGTTTTTTTATTGTAAGACTAAAAACCGGTTGGGATCCCATAGATGATTTATGTTGAAAAATGTACAAAAAGTGGTGAAATAAAATTTAAGATATTAACTTATTATGTAATTAAATTTAAAAATGAAGTTAGTGGAAAATATTCCGAATATTTTAGTTACCATTTAAAACATTTTATTCGACCTAAAACCGCTTGAGATTCTATAGTTGATCTAAGTTGAAAAACGCCTAAGACAGCAGGCAGTAAGAACCAAAATAAATGAATTAAAATATGAGATATTTTGCTGATTATATAAATAATTTAAAAACTGAAATGAGTTGAGTATATTCCGATTATTTTAGTTTTTATTTGAACAGCATTTTTCTTTCACTTCATCACACATAAGAGAGATCGTTTTACTTTCAATTCTGAGTACTCAATTGAACAACTACATTTCTATTACTAATTGTATAATTTATTGATTTGACTTTTTGATTTTTTTTTGTTTTTTTGTTTAACGCACAGCTTTCAACAATACTTTAAAACTACTATTTTTAATATTTTTGTTTCTTTACTTAATCCTGTGTCTTTTTTTATATATTGCTTAAGATTGTAGAGAGCTCATTTTCGTAAATTCAGACAAGCAAAATTTAGTTGAAATGCATATTAACATTGCTTTTTGGTTTCTGGATTTTACAATAATTATTTTCTACTTCGATTACAATTTTTAGGACTATATTTTATTGGTTTCTCTTCGTATTTGGTTGATTCTTTGGGTCAAAATTTGTACACAGCACAGCTAGCATTCAATTTTTTTTAGTATACAATTTTATTTTGTGGCTGCATTTTGGTTGTTTGTGTTTGTTGAATATTTAAGTTAGTTTAAAAAGTTGTTTACGATTAACTTGCATTAGTTTATAATACAATTATCACATTCCCTTTGATGATGATATATTTCATTTTTGTTTATACCCTTTTTATTTATTTTAGTTTTATTTTGACTGAATTAAAAACTATTATTCAATTATTGCTTTGGATTATCGTATTTAATTGTGAAAGCAATTGATGCGCTATTTGTAATTACTAGAGGATCGCTTTACAAATTCAATTTCAATTTCATTTCAATTACAATTCGCTTTCAATCATCACTCATACATACTTATTAATTAATGATACCTAAAGTTACGAAATTACACATACTATAAAGCGCAGGAACACAGTTTCAGCTGCTACATAAAATATATATACTATATATTCGAATTTTTCTAATAGAGAACATTTCTTAGACCATGCCAAATCCCTCGCTGCCCTCGCTGATGGCCAGCAGCAGCGATTTCTCAAATTGTTCATAGCTCTCATAGTCGGGCAGGCAAAGCTGATTGAAACTGCAAGGATAATAAAGGAGTGTATAAGAGCATTATATCATATATAAGATTCACTTTATTCACTTACCAGGTATGAGCCGTTGGTAGATTTCCAAATGTGGGCGCCGCAGTTATTTGAAATTGTGGATTCAATTCCTGAAAGCCGCCTGGCGGCAGTTGGGAACATCCTGTGGTGAACTGCAGCAGGCGAGCCATTTCGGTTTGACTGAAATTGCTGACTCCCGCCCAGAACCAGGCCAGAACACGTCGAAATTCTGCTGAATTTCCATTGGCAATGTGATGTGATTTAAAGTCACTGATGGAATACTCCCCAGTGCCGCACATAAGCAGCTAAAAGAAGAGAACAAAGTTTTTGATTAAATATGTATTGGAATAATAATAAAGAAAGTTTAAAGAAAGTTCAATTCACCTCCAGTTCGTTCTCATCAAAAATGCTTAATAAATTGTCTGGAATAATGGCATTTAGTCCCTTCAGAAAACTATCCACCTCATCCTTGACGCTATTGCAGAGCCTCTGCTGGGCTAAAGCATCCAGATATTGGTTTTTACTGGCATTGTTGACACGCGTCTTGGCACCATTTGGAATGAGTTCTATGGTCTTGCTCAGCTGACCGCTGGCATCATACAGTTCCTCTACAAAATATAATTCTAGTGTATCTGTAGCATCTAAATCCGTATCGAGTATATATTTGATTTTGGACAGATAAAGATCTGGATCATCCTGTTCAAAGTACTGCAAGAGAGAAGGAGTGTTTTAGCAAACTAATTAGAATTATGATGAAATTATTATATTACCTTATAATGTACTCTTAAGCCAATAAGCTGAGCCAGAAATGAGCGACTAAATCTTGCGCGAACCAATTGCCTATAGCTGCCACCCAAAGCGCTCTCAAAGAGGCATTTTCCAACCATTTTACCGGCAAATTCAAAGTACTTTAGCTTGAGATGAGCCGGCCGTGTAGGATTAGGGTGAACCAATGCCTGGTGCTTATCATGAAAAGTGCAGAAGAGACCACTTCGGGTATCAAACAAAGAGCTACAAACTAATTCGAACCATTCGCGACGTAGGCCACCCCAATCAATGCCCTGTTCACCCTGGAAAGTAACCTCAAAATTACCACACCAGTCCGAGACAGAGAACCCTTTGGTGGACTTCATGCTGCTCTCGAGAATCTTTTCGCGATGCACCTTGAGTGCCATCTTTTCATGATAATAGCTTGCATGAAATTTGCGTACTTCGTGATAGAAAAAGTCCTGTTTATCCTTAAAAGTCTCCGATCCTCCAATATTCTTAAGTAAGAAATGCGTAAATGTAGCTGCAATAATATTCCGATCCTTCGACGCCAACTCGATGCGCGGCTGTGCTCCATCGTCTATAATGAAAACCGGTCCATGCAACTGCGACACCAGCTGAGGCAGAAAATGAAATTTGGTCGAAGGACACAGCCGAAAGGTTGCAATACGTTTTGGTATAAATTTCAGAATCATTTCCTTGATGGTCACCTGAAAGATCAACGAGTTCTGAGCCTTAACATTTCCCAATAAAATTTAATTATTTCAAGCCCTGTGATACTCACCTGTTTTGGTCCCACATAGCACATCACTTTGCGCGGTTTCCCCTTGTTCGATCCATAGATACTCAGTAATTTAGCCTCATAGCAAATATTATGCTTCCGCGAGGCGATATTCTTGTGCACCAGCGTTGTGTCACTGCCTTAAAGAAGAAACAAAAATATAAATTTAGTGAATTAAGTGCTTGATTGATCCTTTCGGAGCAGGGAAAATGAATACTTACTGCTCAGCACGATGATATCAAAGTCGCCATTAGGCAGTTGCTGATCCCGGTAGCTGATGACTGCCCGGAGACAGGCAGGCTCCGGGAAGAGAGCAGTTACTGAGACGCGAGAATTGACGCGATCATAACTGAAAGCAATGGCATGCTGTAGCTTTTCAACTGGAACTCCATGGAGATCATAGATGGCCACCTGGTAGCCCTGCAAAAACGAAGCATAAGAGATTAGAAAACTTCAAAGATATCTATTGAAAGGTTAAGCTATACCTGTAGAGCGTCATCGGATTGCTCGAAGAGGCAAGCGTTACCGAATTCATCTCTGGGCTCGATATGCATCAAAGTGGGTGAACTGGCGCAGCAGATGACTGTGCTGGCCGGTCGAATGAATCTGGAGCGGCGAGCGTCGATGGCACCGGGTAGAAAATTGCGTACAAAAGGTGAACCAGCAATATGACTGGCACCAATAAGTACTGAGATCTTGTACTGGCCAGCGGTGCGTACTGTAAATTTCACCTTGGCAATGTTGGCATTATTGGGATCTGTGGAGGAGCCGAGCTCACTGAGGGTAACCACTTTGCGTGTACCTTCGGTGACCTCCACAAAGAACTGGTCGGTATCACAGATGGGATAAGGCTGGCCATTGCGTTGAAAGAAACGCACCACAAAACACATGGTGCCACCCACACGTACTGGATCCTTCCAGTCCCACTGTACCTTACAATTGGCCGGCAATAGATATTTTCCGGTAACATATTGCAGCAGAGAGTGTCGCGCCTCGGGCGCCAGCGATGGTTGCGTCATGGCGGCAAGTGTGACCAGACCGGCAACGGATACGGATACCACCAGCATGCCACCCCATGTCCAGGCGTCCTGATGCTGACTCGACTTGACCACAGTCGACCACAGCTGTGCCTTTAGTGCATCCAGTTGTGCCTTTGACGTGGGCAATCCTTGCCGTGCCGTCGACCACTGTTGCCAGTCCTTCCCTAGTATTTTACTGGCCCGCGAGTCCTCCAGCCAGTAAACGTCCTCCAAGGAGGCCACCTCTACAGCCAACAGCCTCTGATAATGATGTTGCATGCGATATTCACGCAGCCATTCACGCAATATCAACTTCTGTTGCAAGTGCAATGCGGCACGTTGCAAACGCTGCTCGTCTCCAGGCGGCAGCTCCGGCAGGCGCTCGGGATCGCCGGAGCTGGACAATGATGAGATGCCTAAGCCAAATATAAATAATATAATTAATAGAATTATTGAACAAGCTAATTTTAAATTGGATTTCAAAAGAGTTTTTAAATATTTCATATCAAATAAGAATCTAAATTGGAAACAACGCGACTTAGGCATGGTTATTGGGGTTTATTTCAATATTTAAAGCAATTTTTGATAATAATTTGTTTTAGTATATACACAATATTTTGTGATAGATTCTGAGTTTGTTAATATTATTAAGAAATATTAAGAGAAGCCTTTGGCTTTCTGTCATCAAATTTATTTATCTTGAAGTCGAGCACTTAGATCAGAGCCACTTTTCATTCACATGTCACTGATAAAATGAAGAAATGTTCTGTGTAATGGATGCAGCACCAAATGCTGATGGAAAAATATGCTGAGCAGGATGCAGGCTATTATCCTTCTTTACCGTCCTATAAATAGGCAAAGCACCCAACAAGATGGACTGTCCACAAATCCAAGAATCTTTGGCTGATTTACATAGTTTTCGTAGTAGTCGTAACTCTTTGGAAAAGCGAACTTTACGCGTTGCTTCCAATTAAGTCGAAATGGTCAAAGTTTGTGCGCAATTCGAAACTTTTACCATGTCATCGTCATCGTCATCGTCATCGTCAATCATCACAGAGTAGCAGGAATGAAATGACTGTGGCTCCACAATGCAAATAAAATCAACTTTATGGTGTCTAAAATTACCAGGCAACTAATTTGGGAAGGCGACTACGTCAATGCCACTCAGGCCCAAGTAGGAGTGGAAACTTCGACAACAACGCCAATCAATTATATTTCAATTTTTTATGACTTTGACTGCGGGACTGAGCACCGGATATACGGAATACGTCTACGAACCACGACGATTCACTGTGTACTTTCGACTCCTTTAGCCGATTGCCATCAAATGAAATATGGCGCCTTATACCTATTCCAATTTCCTTCCTTTTCCTTTTTTTTTCTCTCTTTGTTTTGGTGTTGTAAGCAGTTTAGTTTCCTGGCCCGTGACATTTTTGCTGCACGTTTTTTTTTTTTGGCTTATTCACGAACATTAACTTTTTTTTCTCTTAGTTTTTGTATTTGTTTTATTTTATTTTTAGCAGTGCCAACTGTAAAAGTCAAGTGGGTGCAAAAACTGTGCAAAGTTTAAGCTAAAAGTTAATAGAATTTTCATTCAATTGAATTTAATTTATTTCCTCGAATACGACAGATTTAAAACAAATCTTTTGAAAAGAAATTGGTGTCTTTTTTTATTTAATCTTTTTATTTTAAGTTTCATTTAGAGCTTGACTTTGGGAACTAATCACAAAACTAACCAAATTAAAATTGAATTTGGACTATTGTAGCTTTCATCCATCAGCCACTACCAAAATTAAAATTTTTCTCCATCAGTGAATGAAAGTTAATATTGACAAACGCCGATAGAATATCGAATATTTTTTTATTAAAAGGTAGATCCATTCTAAGTAAATTTAATTGGCATTTTTTCTCCATTCGAATGGATGAAATAATATGTAAAAATATGTTTCAGCTGATTAACGCGCGGTATTAAAATAATATTTCTTTATATTACAACCTTGAAAACTTTTACTATTTACACCAAATCGAATAGATTTATTTCTAATTATGAATTGATTAAAAATGAAATAGTAAAAAAAAAAACAGATATCATGAGAATCCTTAAATGCCAACAAAGGACGCCACTGCTCAGCACAAAGCTCAACAGTCTTTGACCAGCTTTTCCTCTCTACTTTCCTGTTTCACTGCATGGCAAGGGAGGAAAAGCGGGTAAACTGGGGAAAAACAACAATGCAAACCGCATGCCAGTTCAAGCCACAAACGAATAGAATGAGCCCTAACCCGCATATGCGGGCTATACTATAAATAATGTATAAATATATATATATATACGATAATATATATATACAATCCTTATTTACTACCGACAAAGTCGCTGTACAACGTTAGAACGTTAGGTTTGCGTGCCTGACATTCGAAAACGATTTCATTTCGTTACCAATTTCTTTTATTTCTAACTATGTTTCCTCCCCCCGTCGCTTCCTTTCTCTGTCCCTCTGCCATAAAGCCCTACCAAGCTTTTCATATTCGGATTCGCGTGAAACGAACAACTTCCGTTTTGAATTCGTTGATTTTTGTAGATGATTTCAAAACGCTGAAAAATGGCAAAAATCCAAACAATGAAAAGCAACTTTCAATATTTATATATAAAATTTTAATATATTTTGTATGTATTCGAAGGACATTTATATGTAAGAGAATATTGCACGCATTTGCGTTGCGTCCTTTTGGCTGATTGTTTAACGAGAATTACTAATCGTTTTTAATTAAACAAGCGAGAAAGTCAAAAGAAAAACAGAAGTCGGCGTTAATGAAAATGACTTTTGAAGGTTAACACGCGCCCTCACAAAGGGAATAATAATGGGAAATGTCAAGAGAGCTTTAAGTCGGAAAAACTTTTGTGAATTAAGGCTAAAAGTGGAATGAAAAGGCGGCCGTCAATCGAAGGATATTCAAGCAAAGAATTTGAGCAGTGAGCTATTTTTAGGAGCCTTGTTGTAAGATTAATAATCTAAAATTAAATAGGAAAATTTGGCGAGAGTTTAAGGTCAGAATAATCTGTGAAGAAAAGAAAAGGTCGAATAAGAATGCGACCGTAAATCAAAGAATATATTAAGAAATATTTAAACAGTGTAGTTTCTTCTAGAACTAAGTCTGTTTTTAATTCATTTTAAAACAAAAAATGAGAAAAAACATTCAACAAATTAGCAATCTTCTTTCAAAGGCTTCACTTGAAAGTTTTTCGGAATCAAAATGGATTAAAACAAGCTTTATTGAAGCCTAAAATTGAAAAAGCTTTACTTCAAAGAATTAATTTGAATCAAGAATCGTTTGCTGTGTTTTTTTGTATAAAAGAAAGATTACTTTCATTTAATTTATGAATTTTCGTATAATTTAGACTAAGGCAAATAGTTTGCTTCATAAAATCTAGAGAATATATTGGAATGCAACTTGAAAGTCTACATTTTAAATTTGGACTCACCAAACGAATTGCTGAAGCCTAACTTGAGACTAACAGAGCGCAATATTTGTTTTTTGGTACTTTTAACTGGCCAACAGACTTGCATATTATAAATTAAAAGCGCCATATCAAAATTATTACTGAAGTCCTGCATAGCTCCTCTAACCTTGGCGCAGGCCTGCAGTAATATTATTTCCTTTCTCATCGCTGCATCCTCAGGCTGTAATTGGAGATGATCCATGTGTGTATAGGGGAGAAATTGTGTAGAAATTTTAAATATGACTCTAGTAATTTTGGCACATAAGTCAAAAGTGAGTAAAAACATATTTTAATCAAGAATAGTCTCTCCCTGGAGTCGTCTTTTTCGCTCTCTCCTGTGATGAGTAGCGCATTTATTTGCTCACTCATTAACAACAAACGCAACTTGGCCAAGTGCCGGGCAAATGTTTGCCCTCATTTAAGTGGGCTAAAGACTGAGAGGGTAGCGGAGGGGAGGTAAAAACTTAGCCTAATAGGCTGGCATTATTGGAGCTCCTCTTTGTCATCATTTTGCGATTAATTTTTAAAGCGCTGCGACGTCATGTTTGCCCGAGGTAAGCAAGAACAGTCAGCAAAAAAGTGTGCAGCAATTGAGAGAACAGGATACCCTTTAAATGTGATATGAAAATTCTAAGAGATCTATAGAAAAGATTCAGCTTTTAGAGACGGAGATTGCGGAAATATAAAAGGGCTTCCTAAAATTTAAAAAGAAAATCAGAATCGTAGATTCTTTTTTTTTAGGAAAAGCTGTATGCCCCCCGCATCTATACTCTTTATGCGACTCTTTTCCAGGGTATCAAAGCAATTTCGCCGTTGATTGTTTGCTTTTGCACTGACGACCATTGAACGCTGCCGTCTCTTTCAGCAGTTGGCTGACAGTCATTATTTATGCTACGGCTTTTGTAGTATTGTATACATATATCTATCCCTTCGCACTGTTTGTATTATCCTTTTATCGATTGTTTCACTCTTTCGCTCTTTCTTAGCTCGAGACCTGACTGAAAATCACAATATGAATGACGTTCGATCGTCACTTCAAAGTAAATGAAAAAGAATCGAATGAAAGGAAAGGACACAGATTAAATTGTTGGCAACAAAGCCAAAAGGCTGCTGGGCTTGTCCGTCTTTATCCTTTTCTCCTTTTCACGGCTTTTGTGTTTGTTTATCAAAGTGAAAAATGATTAAATTGCCAGCCATACGAGGCTATTGTTGTGTATTGATTGCTTAAATTCCTTACGAAAGCATTTATATAACGTTTACCACACTCCAATGGAAAATGCAACGAAAATGGAGGAGGAGTAATATTAACGCATATTTTAACTGTTCATAATCATTTATACGGCCAATCTGCAGCAGACACAGCCCATAAAATATTTGAATATATTTAATTTTAAATAAAGAGCACTCTTCACCTCGCCTGCTGTGCCACACTTGCCTCAAGTGGCGGCATAAATTCAAATGCCACTTTGGTAACAGCCTCTGCAAATTACGTATACGCAACGTATACAAACAACGCAGGGCAAGGCAAGGCAAGGCAAGGCGCCCTCATCAGCGCTATATATGTATAAAGTGCTTTCGGTGCTTTCCCAAGTGTTCTCCAGTCTGCTGCTGCTATGCTATGCTCCTCTTCTCTCCGCTCTCCTCTTGCCAGCCTTTCATGTAAATTTCGCAATTTAGAATAAATCTGTAACCAAAATACGCATACATATGCATATGCACAGTCTGCTGCCTGGTTAGAATCAAACTTTTAGGCTCTTTGATGCGACTTGCTTAGCCAACGAAGAGTCCTGTGAGTAGAGCAATAAAACGCGCACAGCTGCTCAATATCCTTCGAAATTAAGTAAGTATTTCTACGAATTCCAAATAGATATTACACTTGAGCAAGAAATCGACAGACAGAAATACGCCTTTGAATAAATGCAATAAAAGAATTTTGAATCTGAATTATTCCTCTTCAGGCTGAAAGAAAACATTAATGGGTAAGATTGTCTGTCCTGGAAAACACCGCTTTCTAACCTATTTCTCCGTTCCATTTTCTTTTAATAGAAAATGAAATCAATAACTTTATATTCAACCTACTCATTCGTTTTATTCAAATGGGAAATCTAATCAAGCCAATTTATTGATGTGACCAATTAAAGCTAAGAATCAAAAGACTCGACTTTTGGGTCGATATATTCCGAATATATCCATAACACAGTATATAATGCCAGAGCTAAGCTGCAGCTGCTGAATGTATAAGAGATGAGCGTCGCAATAAAAATTTTAAAAACACACTCTTGGGGGCAAATGCCTGAAAGCTGCAGCAACAGCGAGAGACTTAGAGACAAGGTTTGACTTGGAATAGCCTGAAAATGATGATGAACAGGGCAGGGAAGGAAGCTGCTGGTGACTATGTCGTTTTTAGTAGGATTTATAAAGGTAAAAGCGTGAGAAGCTAGACGAGTTGCTAGTCGTCTACATATCCTCCTGTGTGTGTGTGTGTGTGTCGACGTGTCCTGTTCTGTGCAACATGCAGCATGCTTTTAGCCTTTTTTTTCCTTTTTTGCAACGGCATCAGCTGTTGCTTTTCCCATATATTTTTTTTATCCGCTTCCCTCATGCAGTTTTCCACATTTTTGTGGTCTCCTCAATGTTTGCAAAATGTGAGGTTGTGTGTACATTTGTGGCATGCGGGCAACTTGCAGCCGCACGTCAACCTTAAAGGCAAACAGGTGCCAACTCATGCCCCAATCAGTGCATTCTGGCACCACCCATCACCCACCACCCGCACTTTGCTGACAACGATAAAAGTCTGCTGTCGTTTAATTTTACGACACATAATAATCCGTAAAAAAAAGCCAAAATCCTGCAAAAGCAGCAGAGGAAGTGTTAAGATATCGGTACTATGGATAAGAAGCAATTTTTGCAATTATTTAATAGCGTTCTAGATTTGCTTTCACCTTTTCTTCCACTAATAACTATATCTAACTTCAAAAATTCTTGACTTTCGTAATGAAGCTAATAACCTTCTGCTATCATATTTTTCAAAATATTTCAGATATTTATTAAGATAGTCTCTCTCTAATTGAAATAAATAAACTAGTAAAGGAAGGCTATCTCCGAAGATTATATACACTTTCAAACAGGACTGTTTCCATTGCAGCAATTTGATATAATAAAATCCAACTTGTAAATTTCATCAAGATACTTTGAGAAACAAAATAGTTTTCGATACAGCAACTTTTGAACCGATTGTTCCAATAGGAGGCATATAATATAGTAAACTGATCTGAATAATTCTTTCGGTGCACTTGGCAAACATACTTACGCATCTAACTTGTAAACTCGATCAGAAAACAGAATTTTACTACTGAAAATCAAATGCATTTTATTTTCTTTTTGATCTCAATGATACATTATTAAGATTATATATCATAGATGCATTTTGCAACTCAAAGAGACTTTTTGTATCTCAAAGATACTTTTGCATCTCAAAGATACTTTTGTGTCATCCTTTTTTATTCCCAGACATCCTTCAGATACATTTATTTGTATCCTGCAACTCGGCCCCAGTTGTCAGCTAGAAATTTCCAAATTACCAGGCGAACTACCAGGTAAACAGAATCAGCAGGAGATGAACAAATGTTAATTAGCAGCGACACTGTTAACTAAAATTGGCACTTAATATTTGCCCTGTTAAATAACATTAATCAGCTTGCAGCTAAATTTTGGTCGCCAGTTAATTCTGGCGCCGGGGCAACCGAAAATGCAGATTTGTTGGCTAGGAGTACCAGGCGAACAGAAACCAGCAGCAAGCTGACGTTTTTTCGACCCACCCTAAAAGTAAGCAGCACAAAAAAATACCAAAAAATATGATGGCCGTTGGAAGAAATTCAAGTTTTAATTTCTTTGGGCCACCCTAAAAGTATGCAATAAAAATTGAATGTTGCTGCTTTTGCTCACATTGCAAATAAGATTTTTAAAAGGACATAACTTCCTTGATTCCTTACGGATTTTGATGCAACGTCCTGCGTTCTATTCGTAAGGACCATATCTATCGATTGGCATTCAAGGATATAGGGGTCATCTAAGGATCATTGACTTGAAAAATTTCAGTCAAGGTTGGCAAAAAAATGTGCCCAAAAACACAAAATCCAGGATAACTCAAGAACTACAAGGACGATCCGAATGTCCTTTGGTCAGTCGATTGCCCTTATGAATACCTACCGTTTGAGACAGGACTCGCCAGGATCCGCAAGGATATGGCGGAGTTATAGCCAATTTCATGTATACAGAAAAGTCCTTTTTACTCAGCTCCCTGAAGGATTTTCGTCCTTTTTGTTACATCTTCTGATCCGGCAGAATAATGACTATCTGGTGGCCAAAGGACATCCCGATAGTCCTTTAAATGGCCGAGTTACAGGCGATTTTCTATTTTTTAGACAATTATCCTATGCTACCCCCTTGGAAACTTTTTAAGTGCATTTTTTGGTAGAAAAATAGCTGTAACTTGGCCAAATCGTGACGCATTTGACCCAAACCTGTTTTGTTAGAATTGTGAGGACCATATCTATCGATTGGCGTTCAAGGATATAAGGGTCATCTAAGGATCATCGATTTGGAAAATTTCAGATGAGCCGGAAAACAGGCCAAAACAAAAACCAAGATAGGTAGAAAACTACAAAGACAATTCGAATGTCCTTTGGCCGGTCGATATCTCGTATAAATACTTACCGTTTGAGGCAGGATTCATCAGAATCTGCAAGGACATGGCCAAGTTATAGCCAGTTTTCTGTAAACAGAAAAGTCCTTTTTCTTAAGTTCCCAAAAGGATATTCATCCTTCTTGTTACGTATTCTGATCTAACAGGATACGGAGAATCTGGTAGCCAAAGGACATTATTCTAGTCGTCAAATTGCATAATTATAGACTATGTACCCTTTGAAACTTTCCAAGTGATTTTTTTTAAAGAAAAATTATTATAACTGTGTTAAGTCCTGGCCAATTTTGCTGGGATCTCTTGCATGACAAAATTGTAATACAGTTTTCAAGTTTATAATACATTTTGTTCAATTTTATTATGCTCTTCTGAAAGGACATTTGCTCAAACATCCACTACAATAAGTTTTTCTATATTTTTCACTATGAAAAAACGAGTTTTTAATATGAAATCATAGACGTATATTGCAGTTTCCAATAGCTAAGTAATTAAAGAATGAAAAAGTCTTTTCTATAAATCATAAAAAACGAACCCCTTTATCAATCGTTTGATTGAAAAGCCTTATTAAAATAATAATAATTTCTAGCCCTTTAATAAAAAGCATTTTATTCTAAGCAATATCAATCAATTTATTTAAATTTAAACAAAGGCTTAGAGCATGAATAAATTATATGAATACATAGTTATTTATGTATTATATAGACGCACACTCTGGTTACATGTATATTGTATATATATATATATATATATACATATCGTATATATGTATAAGTAATGCAGCTAAAATGAATATGCATTTCAGATTTCAGTATTATAAATTTAATGCCACTGCAGCTGCAGCAGCAGCCTCTCCGTGTTGTCCTCTCTGTGGCTTTGCCCCTCGCTCTCTTCTGCTCCTTTCCTCGAATTTAATGGCAACAATGGCAACGAGGCTTAACCTACTTCCCTTGGGGATGTTTGTGGCACATAAAATGCATAAATTTCATTATTTATTCATTAATTTAAAGCCTGGCGAGGCATGAACATAATCACAGTTTGCAATTGCTCACAGATTCTCTCTCTTTACTCTACTCTTCTATGGCTATAATTTGCATTTTATTTTCTGATTTCTGGCTGCCTATTTAATTGAGTACGCGTTGTCTATGGCTAGCTGTTTATATATGCTCGTTTATATCCTATATATACGGTGGTTAGCCGTAAATCCAATTTGCAAACCGACTAAAAATGTGGGAAAAAAGTACACCCACATAATACCACAAAAGCACTGATAAATTGGCTAAAACCGGCACGGCAAATGAACCCGCAGAGCAAAAACTTAAATTGGGTTAAAACCATAATACCTATGTATTAATTTTGCACTTTGACATCGCCAGCAAATATGAACCGCTCCGGTTTGCATCACGGATTACCTCACAGGCTCAGGGATGACCGCAAAGAGTGACTGCTACTGTAAAACTGTGACTTTTCTTTATTAATAAAAGTGAACTGTGATTCTTATCTATGTTTGTATAAAAGCTGAAAAAGTCTAGAACTGAAAAGACAGCTTAAGAGATCCTTAAAATTCCCTCTTAAAAAACAAAGTACGCTAAATCGAACTGGTAGCAAACATTGGTTCACTGTGAGTCACAACATTTCCGTCAGTTCACAGTGACTCAGTCACAGGTACATAAACAATGCTCATCTCTAGATATAGTTGGATATGTTGCATATGCAACAAACTGGCAAACAGGCCGCAAAACATTTGGCAACTGCCTCCAATGGAATTCGCCAGCTTTGCCAGCCAATTAATGGGGCAAAAAGGAAACGTGGTCCTTGTGAAATGCCCGTCCATTTGACCATATATGGACAGTGCATACACACACACACACGCACAACCATACACACACAATCACACAGAGGCAGCAAAATGTGAATTCGCATAAACAAATTTGCACGAACGAAGCTGCAACACTTTGGCATTTGAAATTGAAGTTGCGTGTACATTTCGCTGGTCATATATGTGTGTGTAAAGTGTACATATATGTCTGTCCACGACTGTGTACGGGCTTCTCTGTGTCTGCCTTTGTGTACGTTTGCTTATGTGTGTCTGTGTGTGAACTGGCGAATGCGTTGCAATTAAAAGGACACACAGTAATTGACATGTTAATAGATTCAGACCGCCTATTATATGGCGGTTAATTAAGAATTATTATGATATTATCGAGGTGAGTTAAAAAATCCTGGATTAAGGGGAATTAAAACATTTAATATATAATTTGTAATGGAAATGTCAAAGATCAAATTACCGGAGTTCAATTAAGCAGAAAATGAACGAAATAAAATTGAAACTAAGTTAGAGTTTTATTTATTTTAAAAGGATTATACAGGATTCAAATTTTAATTTTAAAAACCTGTTTAATTGCAAATAATGTGCTACAATTTTGTAATTTCTTCCTGCATTGAATCATTTTCTCGTGGATATATTTGAATGTTCAGCGCTGTTTTTTCTCATGTATTCGTATGGCTGGCGAGCGGGGTGGGGGAATACCTGCATTGGTTGTAGTAGTTGAGGTTCTGGCTATTACGTGCATAACGGCACTTTGCTGCCCATTAGCATTCGAGCATTTGAACTTGTGGTGTGTTATGTCATTGCCATGCAAAGTATTCTCCTTTTTTTATATTTTTGTTGAATTTCAGTTTAATTAAGACGAAACGCAGAAAAAGATACAAGATAGGAAAAACACGAATATTGTGGGTTTTCGTATGCACCTCAGCTCCATTGAAGGCTATTTGCGTTTCACTCTAATCGTGCGCGAAAAGTTCAAGGCAAAAGAAAACAAATCAATCGGGTCAGCGCGGCGGAAACGGAAACACTTGGGAATCAGCGCAATACGAGCGCAATATTGCGCATACGACCCGTTTATTCAGCGAGAATGAATGCAAAAAAAAAATGGGGAAAAAAAAGAATTGTGCATTCGCATGAAATTTGAATTTTTATGCCTGAACTTTGATTGGCTAAGTCAACAGCTAACACTGAGAAAAGAGAAAGTTCTAAAATTGGGAACACGCTTTACTTTCTTTTTAAGTTCGATTTCTGAATTGTTTATTCTTTTTCCCAGTAACCCTTTTTCTGTTTCTGTTTTAAAAGGATTAACAAAAGTTCTCGCAATATGAAAACTCGTTTAATTTTTTGATTTAAGAAAAAACTAATATAAAAAATACAATATAAGCACTTTGCTTTTCTTCATTCTTTTTTTCCAGTGTGCTGAAAAATCCTATATATCCTGGCTGACTCACCTGAAGACGAGGACTGCGAGTGTCGCATTGTGGTGACCATTGCAATGGAATTAATTTCGGATTCGGGCGACCACATTGTTATTATCCTTGATTTATTATGCGCGTCGTTATTAAATTATTGATTATTTAATTGATGTAATTATAATTGCTTTAAACTGAATTTTAAATCATATTGCAATTTGTTCTTATCACGGCCTAATTTATTTTTTTTATTATTATTATAATTATTTATGGTTTTGTTTTTGTAGTTTTATTTTTTAAATTTATTAAAAAAGTTATAGCAGTAGAAAGTTTTGACATATTTCATGCATATCTACGACGTTTTACTGGGAAGAGAGGGGCGTGGAAAATTCGTGTAAGTTTTGCAAAAGTTTCCTTTTTGCATGGAAATAAAAAGCGAAACGAAAGCAAGTTGAAAATATATATATATATATATATATATATAAATGTATATATATATAATGCTGTAGGCGTTCTGCGAGTAGATGGAGCTATAAGTGGGCGTGAAATTCTTGCGGCTTGCAAATGAGTTTCGACAGCAGAGTTTGCCCTGGGCGGGGAGAAGAGGTTGCAAGGCAGGCTGAGATTAAAGCTCGCTGCCAAAAATAAAACAATAAAATTTGAGCAGGGCAAAAACTTTTTGCTTGCCAAGAAATTGTAATGAAAAACTACGAGCCAAAAAAGGAAGAAATACATAAAAAAAATGGCGCACAAATCATAGTTAAAGTGTTATATAAGAGGCTTTAGTCCGCGTTTTTTTACCACTTTTTTTTTTTTTTTTGTTGGTCTTCTTCTCACTCTATAAAGCCTGAAAGGCCAGTGCAGCTGCAGCCATTGTAACCGCCATTAGCTGCCAACAGCTAACAGCCATCAGCCATAAGCCATAAGCCATCAGCGACATCAAAGTCAACTTTGAGAGCACATTTTCTATGCAAGTGCTAAGTGATTTTTTACAGGGTCAAAAGTAAATGAGAAAACACAATAATAATAATAATAATAATAATATGCTATAGTAGTAAAACACACCATATATTAATGGTCTTTTTGTTAGTGGTAAGAACCGTATAATAGCAGCAGCTATTATATCGATAACTCCAGCGATAGTATCGAGATCTTTTAACGAAAACTATCGAGGTTGCTTAGACAGAAAATCTTTACCAATTTAGGGGCAAGAGCCATATTTATTTGAAAGATTTATTTTACCACTATATTTGGCCTAAATTAGTTGCCGTCGAAAGCTTTATAAGCTTCACATTTAGCCATTTATTCTTATTTGCAAACCAAACTCTTTGCCTTAAGGAAACCAATTTTATTCAGGTTTCAACATTAAGGCGTGGGATTTAAGTGACCCAGAAAGCTCGAGCTCATGGATTGTCTTTTTTCCCATTTCAATACAACGAACCTTTATTCTTTAGAGATTAAAAATACATAATTAAAAAATTTAAATTCAAAATCAATACTGTCAATTGAAAGAACCATTATCATTTAATTTGATAATATACAATGCTTTTTATATAGCGACCTGAAAGTCCTCCAATACGAATAGTCTACCAGCTCTGCTTTGCTGCTGATAGTATTGACAAGATTACTTTATGTCCATTGAAATTGAAAGCAACAATAAAAACAATTTATTTGCTGCTGCCAAACGAACTATAATGCACAATATAAGTATATATATTTATATATATTTTTAATTCCCCAACCGAAGTGTGCTGGCGACAGCTTTGACACAGCAAAGGTAGTTTGTAGTTACGTATAAAATAGGAAAAGTGCTGAGAGCTGCTCAATAAACTCTGGCAAGGGATTTCCACATGACATGACTAGCTATAAGAGAAACACACATATTTAAAAGCCATAAAATATATCGAAGTTTATATACCCTTACCAGTGTATAAGGTAGTGTAACAAATTGTAAGAAATTACGTTAATTCAAACTTGCCTGGGAACAGAAATAAGTAATACTTAATTTAGGTTAAAAATAAGAGCAATCAGAAGGAAAATCCTTCAAGTAATGGAACTCTATGGTCTAAAAAGAGTTCTAATACTGCTGCAAAGGTTTTGAAAACATTTTTAAATAATTTTTAATTGAAAACATTTCATTCTCCAATGATTGTTTCTATGACGACTATTTACTTGATACGACTATAATGGTCAAAGCTATTTAATGTTAACTCAGCCATAATTCTTAACTTTTTAAAGAGCTTTATAGAAAATTCCTTAAATTATTCCTTGTACCTTACCAATCTATTATAGAGCACTACAAACAACAACAAATATTTATGGATAAACCTCACACAGAGACCAAGAGAGACTTGGAGGAGAAACTCTTGACATTGACAGGCGCAATGTGAGCAAAAATTCTCGTAATTTGTTCCATGTACCAACCACCCCACAGTGAGTCAATAATTTCACAACAGCAGCTTCTTCTTCTTTTTATTTTTCTTCTTATTCTTCTTCTCGCCACTTCCTACTTCCCTTTTTCGTACTTCCTGCACATCCTCGCATATTCTGCTGCACATCATCATCGCCATTGATGGCGCCATTTTTGTTTTTGCCGCCCTTTTGTTTGCTTAGCCAGCCAATTTTTGGTGTGTGAGTGTCCCTTCGTCCTTTAGTCCTGTGTCCCATGTCCTGTTCCCGCCGCTGTTTGTAATGCGAGCTGACAAACTTTGTCTGCAGTTATAAGCACTAGCTCTCTCTATATATATATGGGTGAGTGTGTGTGTGTGTGAGCTTATGCGAATCGATGTATTTGTGTGCGAGCTTACACTCAGAAAAAAGACCTCACAGGAAAGAAAAACAATCTCAGGCAGACCGATGACATAAATACGCTTACCTAGTAGCCCGAATTTTATCGCATAAATTCAAACTATATAGAACATTATATTCTGTTGTTAACAAATTTAAAATCAGTTTTTATATTCAAATATATATTTCTTTATTCCATTCCAATATCAACTCTTGTCGAGCTGCTGAAGAACTGGTATATATAGATACCAAGTTGCCTCTAAGAACTACACGTTTCCTGACAAATTTATAATTCCTCTAAAAGGATATAAAAGTGGGAATATTATTTGTAATTCTCTTCTGGAATTGAATAAGAATAAATCTTCTATCTTTAATAATAAACCAATAACTTAAGGCTTCAAGGAAGGAAAATGTAGAACTCAATTCTAATAGAAAGCAAATTACTTAATTTTTTCACAACTTTTTGAGGAGTTGCACAAAAATATCTGGTAATAATAATTATAGTCTGATTTGGAAAATATCAATCTGAGAACTGTTTATACTTAATTTCAGTACATAATTTTCTCGCAGTGTATGTGTGTGTTTACTGTCGGAATTTGTAATGAAAGTGAGCTGTTCATTTGCTTTAGGGTCGCCAAGTGGCCGACGTCTATTTGGGTTTTCTTCTATCCTTCTGAACGTATACATACATACACATATTCTTAGCCATACATTCATATATATATATATTTATATCTCCTCGTGCGTGTGTATAAAAAGATAAGTAAATGCTACCCTGCCATTTTTTATGAGGCAAACACACACACACACATATATACACAATGGCAGATCCTAGCCATAACTTGTCATAATGCGGGTCTGTTTTTGAGGTAGCCCATTGGAGCGTAGGGCATACGGAGTACTCGTAATACTGACACTTTTACGACTACAAATTTCTTTAGTGCGAAAGGCAACGAAATGTTTTCTTTATGTTAATATAAACCTAAGCAAAGAATACTGAACGGAACCAGACAAACAAACAAAATTCAGAGATTGCGTAGTTTTTTCTTTTTTTTATACCCCTGCAAAGAATATTTAAATGTTGGCTTAAAATATTTACTGCAGTAAGAGGAAATTCTTGAATTTATACAGACACACAAATATTTATACTCTTGATGAGAGCTAAACGAGAGCAGCAATCTAATGAATAATTGAATAATTTAGCGGAGATCTCAAAAAGTATAAAGACATTTAAGCACACTTTCTTTCACAAAAAAAATATTTGATATTTTTTAAATTTGAACGAAATATTTGAGGATAATTTAGAGTTTAATTAAGCTTTGAAAACTTATTTGAAAATATTTAAACAAATTTATTTCTCTTGAATATTCCAGTTGGATGTCCACGCTTTGAGATTTCTTGAAACCTTGAATTGCAATCCCCTCAAAATCAATGATTGGAAAGACCTCGAAATATGTACTAATTAATTTCAAAATATTTTTTAAAAATATATTAAAATATGTATTTTATTATTTATATTGAAATATATATATTATAAGATTGGTTTTAAGGTAATGCTCATTTTTCTAGGGATAGGAATGGATATTTAATACATTAAAATGCTTTGGAGAATATCATACTTATACACATCGGATCTTCAAAAAATTAATGGAAATTTCTGGTAGATTGTTAGGGTATTTCAGCACGATTACAGGTAATTTAATAGTCGAGCAATGATTAGAACAAAAAACGGAATCTTAGCTTTTTTTTTGTCGTTATACAAGTGGAAATTATCTTTACGTTGAAATGCGCAACTGTTTTTCATGCGCTTTGTTTTCAATTCAAGGACACCACAAAAGGCACAATATGATAATTTGCGAGAAAAAAGGACGAAAGCGAAAAAGACCCAAATGTACAGTAAGCTGCAATACAGCGAGATGGACAAAGAGAGAAAGAGAGAAAGAGAGAGAGAGAGAGGGACAGAGGGCGAGACGTATGACTGCTGCGTTTTAATAATTGTGGGCTGACAAATGTAACAAAAACAACAAGAATAAACAGTAAACAAAAACAAAAAAACAACAGAATAAAAGGAGATGGAAAAGAGGGGGAAATGAAAATAATGATAACTAACCACAAAGAGCGCCGCAAGCGCCATCACGCACAGCGGCAGCAGCACCAGCAGCAGCAGCAGCAACAACAATAACAATGGCGATTGCCAGAGCGAGACAACAACAATAGCAGCGAATGCCAGGCTGCCAGCTTCCGTCTGTCCCTCTGCACCACTGAACCGCCGGCCGTCTGTCCGACTTGGCCTACATAACAAAAAGAGTTGCAGCTCAGCTGTTATGTACACATAACAGTACGAATGCGAATATAACGGTAACTTGCAGCCGCACGCAGAACAGAAGACGAAGAGGAAGAGGAAGAAGACGCAGCATCAGCATCAGCAACGGGCAGGAGCGGAGAAAGAGCAGACAAAAGAGAAAGACATTACAAAGGGTCCTTGTTGTTGTTCTTGTTCTTGTTGTGTGCACATGTGTTGTATACTTCATCTCTTGTCGTTGTTCTTACATCCCCACTGAAAAGTGCAACGAAGAAAGAGTATAATAATTCTGTGTAAACGTATGTAACAGGTATAAATTTATGGCTAAAAATTTTCTAATTTTAAGCCAGAGAAATCTCCGATCCAAAGATAAAGCAGTGTTGGTAAAGAAGCGAGCACTACGACCATCTGAAGTCAGGGAACTCCCACAGATTTGAGTATGAGAGATCATAATTCGTAATTTTATTGTTGCGTCCACTAGCAAATGTCCATTTTTCTACATCATGTCAATGAAAATTATCCTCGTTTCAATTAATATTAATGCATTTCTTAGGGAAAAATATATTCTGCTAGATCCTCGCTTGTATTCACAGGAAAGTAACCCATACACTATAAAGTATTACTGTCTTTCCCTCCTTTCTATAGAATCATTATTTACAGACATTATTTCACAATATGTATTTTCTACAGAAAGTATCCCATACACTATTACTGCCTGTCCCTCTTATCTGTAGAATCAATATTTACTGACAATATTTCTTAAAGATCTTTCTGCATTTAACAGGAAAAATTAATAGTAAAATTAACTTTAAAGATGTTACTCTGAAAGATACATAATTTATCTTCGTACTCTGAAAATTATAAAATATAATATATAATAAACAAAAAGTTAGAAAACGAAACTCAAGAATAGAAAATATATTACAAAATTGTAAAAAATCAGAGAAGATATATTTTTTCTTTTGTAAGCCTAGAACTCTGTCGTAGATTGATAGATTTCAATATGAGAGGAATTCTCAACTCGTTATAGGGTATCTACCAATAGAATACTTTGTGAGTAATTATTGTGCTTGTTGTTTTTCTTCTGCTACTCGAGTCATTTTCAACGATTTGTCAGCCGCCCCCGCATAGCATTTTAATTTGCTTAGCCGCACGCCTCTTGGTCTACTTTGGCCCCCGCCTCCCACTTACTGCACGGAAAAACAAGCGCAATTTCCTTTTAATTTCCTTGGGAACAACAACAGAAACAGGAAGAAGAAGAAGAAGAAAATAGCCAACTAATGGAATATTCTCTGTGCTTCTCTGTTGTTGGTCAATGTTTACCAAACAATTATTTCCTCTTTTTGTCGCACAAACTAAATGCCTCCAACCGGAGGCTCCTTGCCCTTACCAACTTCTCTCCGCTTTTACTACATTTACCGGATCTAGTTATTACAACATTCATTCATATAAACCTATATATAGTATATATAGTATATATAATCAGAAAGGTGATTGTACAGCCAATTTGCTGAGCTTGTACAATGTAGCGAAATGCTCGACTGGTTTTGATAAAGAGACAAAGTAAATGAATACTTAAGCATTTTTTTTCTTTTCTTTTCTTTGCACCATAATTTATTCAACGTCTGATTGTCTATATTTATAGACAGAGACAGAAATATATAGAGCTATAATTTTTGTATTTTTCAGTGGAAATCATCGCGGTTCCATGGTGTAATGGTTAGCACTCAGGACTCTGAATCCTGCGATCCGAGTTCAAATCTCGGTGGAACCTGAGATACTTTCTGTTATTTTTTCTTTTTTATATTGCATTGTTGAATTAAACTTTTTAAGAAGATTAACAATATCATTTATAAATTAGTAATATATTTCAATCCACGAATTAATGATTTTTATATAGATTTTTTTTATCTGCGAAGATTTCTGAAACTCTTATATGTTAGCTGGGATGCAACCAGAAAACTAAGCCCAAAGTTGAATTTTTGAGTGGTATTTAAAAAATTCTTGTTTACGGCACTTGAAATTTTTTAGTGACCAATAAAGAAGATTGGATTGAAGATTGAATGAACATTTAAATCTATTTTATTAGCTTTATAGTTCTACTTTTAAAGATTAATCAATGTTTTCTTTAACTATGAATTTGATAGCCTGCACCTAATTTTACTAGATAAAAGGAATAGGTTTAAATCCATTTCTTATTAATAACATATTTGTTAAATTATTGAACGTATTTTGAGGTTAAAATCTACTCGATTTGAACAGATTTTGGTTCCTTAAAAAGAAAGTTGTGCTAAGTCTTTTTAACTGCTGCTAATTTTAAATATGTGTATACCAAAATTTTCGATAAAAACATATAAATTTTGAACTGTTCTACCCAAATTATGTTGTATGATGATCATGTAAGCTTCCAGGTCAACATTTAAAAATTATGAGCACTTTTGAATTGGTCCCCATATGGCCCTTTGTCCATAATTAAGTATTTGAACCTTCTGCTGCCATGGATGTCCACGTGTTAATTAACATGAAGACCACAGAAGCGTCGTCAACATCGGATAAATGGACGGGTATCAAAATTAATTGGCAATTAATTCTTTATGAGCGAACAATGGCGACCATCGCATGAAATGTGACAGTTACAGTGACACAGTAACAATAACAGTAACTGTTACAGCTTAATGTAATTATAAAAGTAGCAGTAGCAGTGTCAGTGGCAGTGGCAGCTCCTTTTATTAAATGTTAGCCGTAAGAAACACATTGTCAGAAGATAGTTCCCGTAATCGATACAGAGGAGTTCATAAAGTATTCACTTGTGTGGGAAATTGACACAGTAAGAGTCACAGTTCGATGTTATAGTTATAGTAACAGTAACAGTGACTTTTATCACATGTTAGATGGAAGGAAAGAGAGTTTCCTTAATCGAAATTGAGTCCATAAATATATAATTGCGTGTGAAAATGACAAATGTTACAGGTAATACACGCATCTTAGAAATTCAGTAATCGAAATCGATTTCATAAAATATTCAATTCAAAATGGCACAGTTACCTTAACAGTAACGCTTACTGTTTAATGCAATTATAAAAGAGACTTTTATCTGGACTTTATTCTTCTCCAGCGAATTTCCTTATTCAAAATCAAGTATATAAAATATTTAATTGTTTGTGAAATTTAATGAAATTATAAAAATTAGCAGAGCCGTTTATCAAATGTTATTGGAAAAGCCACATTTTTGCAAGAGAATTCCACTTAAAAAATATTTAATGATCTGTGAAAATGCTTGCAAAGACTGGAACCAATCGGAAAAATAAATATGGTGAAAACTCTTGGCGCGAAATTTGGTTTACGCGCGGATTAGAAATGATTAAATGTGCATCATTAAGCTCAATCCTGAGGCAATAATAATATAGGTTAGGGCTATAAACCCCGTAGTCGAGAATACAGTTGTCACCTCGGCAGGAAAGGAAGCGAAAAGATAAATAATAAAAATACATATAAATTGTATGTACACGGGAAAAGCACTCGGGTTTTTATTTATTTTTTTTTCTCACGTTTCGCGTTTTAGTTATTACATATTAAAATTTCTCCCGTGTTGTTGTTATTGTTTATGTTTTTAATTTTATTTTTGACTGTAAAAAAAAAGAACGGAATTGCGGTGTCCTGACGTGCTACGACAATCAACCAGCGAACTCCAAAGTAAAACCAAAACTGAGCATTTAAGGACATTTACGATTGATTTTATACCGAACCCACGACTCGCGAGTCGTGAAAACCTCGTTTCCAACGACGAGCCGAATGAAAATCTAAGGCCACCCGAAGAGTATTTCGGAATAAGAGCTTATACTCACTTCCTGAGAGCTTTCATATTCCAGCAGGTTGTTATTTGTTTCGCGCCCTTATTATAATTACAATGTGGTCTCATCATAATTAGCTTTTAACTGAATACACACTGTCTTTAAGTATACTTTTTTTCATAGTATATTCTAGACTATTTGTCTTGGAAAAATGCGTAGCTTTTAGGTGTGAAATGGGTACAAAGAATGTATATTTTTTTCAATTAATTTTAAACGCTTTTTTAGCATTAAATGCTTAAAAATTTAAAAAATGGAAATGTCAACAAAATAAAGAAAAATATTTCGAAAGATTTGTGGAACTTAGGCAGTCTAAAAGCCGTCTTGGAACTAGACGACTAACTAGATGAATTGTGGAAATAAAATGTTTGCCTTTTCTATTTTCACTAACTTTTAACATTTCTATTAATTATGTAAATACACAAAGAATAAATAAGATCGTCTATTTTGTAGATCTGCCTTTGGTAGATAAGTCTAATATTAACCCGCTCTGCTAAGCAGCTCAATCTCAACTGAACTACATTTCTATTATTTCTAATATATTTAGATAGTACTGAAGTTTACCTTTCGCTTGATATTCATCTTTTTTTTTTTTTTGCGCTGCGTTTCTCTCAAAACTACCAACTCATCAAAGAAGAAGCAACTACAAACTGGTATTTTGAGTCGCTGAATTGTTGGTAGTAATTTTCTACTAGAAATTTAATGATCATCAGCTAGTTGCTGTTATAAAACCGCTTTTTGGCTGGCTAAAATGCAAGAGGTTCCATGGTGTAATGGTTAGCACTCAGGACTCTGAATCCTGCGATCCGAGTTCAAATCTCGGTGGAACCTGGTCTTCAAAATTTTTTTTTTTAATTTTCTTTTGTGTAAAAATTAATACAAAATAAAATTAGTAATTATATGTACACCTTGTGCTTTAATTAAACTTTTTAGTGTATTTTCTACATTTAGAAAGTTTATTTAGTTTAATTTTTATGGCAAGATCAATGCGGTTCCATGGTGTAATGGTTAGCACTCAGGACTCTGAATCCTGCGATCCGAGTTCAAATCTCGGTGGAACCTGAGCGAATTCATTTTTTTTTTTTTTTTAATTTTAAATTATATTTAAGAATCTCAACTTTGAGTATTTTGTCTAACTGTAAAAAAAAAAAAATGCCCACATAAAAGCTCATGAGCAGCACGTGTTACTTGTGAGCGAGCTTTCGTAGCACATGCACACACACTATGTGGGTGGGCCTGCATAATGTCAACAATGCGAAGCAATCGCACGAATATAAACAAATAAAATAATTTATTAAAGAGAAGGAGGAGGAGGAGCAGGTAGCAATCGTTTCTATGGAGTAGCGTAACTTACCTTTATCCCGGAATAGTTGTTGATAGGCGAGCCATTCGTCGGGGGTGAGGCTGGCGGTGAGGGGCTCGTCGTGGTTGTTCGTGTACGAGCTAGAAGCGCGGGTGAAGACGAAGGCGAAGGGTTGGTAGGAGTAGAAATGCAGCCAGTCTGGATACGACGATGACCAAATCAATAAAACTATCTTAACCAATGAGATAGTAAACATTAAACTCAATACAATTGCGATTAATACTTTTAGCGAGCGTTTCAACATAATAGATAAATGCAAATTTAAACAATTCCAGCTTCCAAATAAAATGTTTTTTCTCTCTGGACTGGAGATTTCGATGTCGCCTTCCTCTTCGCCTGTTAATCGCTATCTTTAAATTCTGATAAATTTTTAATGCGCGCACTTTGACTGCAGCAGCGACAGCGACGCAAGCAGAACAACGGTTTCATTGTTTCCACTTTTTTCCGATTATCACATAGAAAGCACGCGTATTTAACAGTTAATCAATTATTATTAACAAAATATTTACACGTATTTTTTATACAGAAAGAGCAACAGCAAACATAGAATCACAAAAAACGAATATTTGCTCTATTTGTGTTTTTTTGTTTTCTCGAGAAACAGCTGATTTGTAGAGCTGCCAGATCGCGGTCGTGAAAAATAAGATGGCAACACTTGATGCAGTCAAGACACAAACCGATCCCAGCGCTAATAAACTTTCGCTTAGCAAATGCACAATCCATCGCAAAGCACTTGCCAGCAACTTATCAACATTTAAGTTTGTTTATTTAATTATTTAATTTATTTAATACAACTGTAGATCAATTAAATTAAGTTTATGATCAATCCATATGAATAATATAATAATACATTAGAACAAAAAAAAAAAGTATTTTCACAACAGGTTCCACCGAGATTTGAACTCGGATCGCAGGATTCAGAGTCCTGAGTGCTAACCATTACACCATGGAACCGCTTTGTTGCTGTTTGACAGAACCTACATATATGTGAGTGGCAGTGACTGGGCTCTTCTTAAATATTTAAATAAAAGCTATTATTTATAAAAATAAAAATTATTATTTATATATTTATAACATAAATGTCTTATTACTAACATAAAAAAATTCAATTTGGAAAAAAAATGAGACATATTCTCGACAGGTTCCACCGAGATTTGAACTCGGATCGCAGGATTCAGAGTCCTGAGTGCTAACCATTACACCATGGAACCTCGTGAAAGAAGACTGCCAAAAGTTGCACAAAATATAACTGATCTAAGCAGTCGATTGATTTCTTGAGACAAAAAAAAGAAGAAATATCACAATGTTTCTAAGAGATATTAAAAGAAGAGTCAAAGAAAGGTGCTTTTAAACATATTTTATTTGACTTTTTTTTGCATTTTCACAAGCATTTTTCTACTACTAAATAAAAACTTATTAGATGTTGCCAGCGCGCGCATATTACATGTCCATTAATCACGAATCCATTTGCGTTCTTCTCACTTAATCGCCGTCAGTTATCATTCCCGCTTGTTATAAGCCGTAAGCACTTAGCCGTAATACGAGTAGGGGGAAGCATAGCCCGTGTATGCAGAGTATCCATAGGGGCTAGCACCATAATAGAATTGTGGAGCTGGCTCGGGACTGGCCACTGGCACTGGAGCGGGTGCAGCGCGGGGGATGGGCGCAGGCACTGCCAGGGCAACGGCGAACAGGGCGGCAAACAGAACGACCAGCTATAAGGAGGGGATCCAATGAAATTACATGAGTATTGCTCGATGCATGCACTTAGAAAATGGAAAGCTTTTTAAATTTAGAAAACGTTCCTTAAACTTAAGTTTAAATACAGAAATTTTAAACTGATACAAAGTGGTTTTAGGAACCGGAAGTTTTTGCTAAATAAAGGGAACGATCTAATTCCAGAACCCCTTTTTTTCAGTGTATAAAGTACATATATGTACATTTATTTTAAACTCACAAGCTTGAACATTTTGAAGTTTAGTTTTTTTGAACTGATTTGATGTGATTGAGGCAATTGCACTTTGTGTTGTGATAATACTAGACCAAAAACAGAGGCTATTTATACCACTCAAGAAACTGATGCTCAGCCTCATGACTTATTTATGATGACCAACCAAAATACCGCCGCAATTTTTACTTTTTTTTTTTGCAGATTTATGACAGTTTTTTTTGTTTTGGTAAACCTTTTTTTTTGATAGTTTTGTCAGTCAACAATTTACCTTTAGAATTTCTAATGACTTCTAATCGGCTACTGATGACATTTCAGAACTATAAGTAGAAGTATTCCTCTAGATATTTATCTATATCTGTGTTTGTATTGAGAGCCTGACCTTGAGAGTGATTACTGTTTTGTTTGATGCCAGACAGATAGACAGACAGAGGCAGGCAGAGAGACGGCCAGAAATTCTGTTACACGTATCGCATATTAATTGGCCTTTCTTTGGCAAAGGCTTTGGCTTATTTCAAAGCACTTTTGGAAGACATTTAAGTGATTAATGGATAAAAATCTATACAATAAAAGTTGGCAATGACAAAACAGTAGTTGAATTTGTTCCAATTATCATATTTATTCAAAATATATTTGACATAAGGAAATTTTTAATGCAAAATAAAGTTTTGCACTCTTATTGAATTTCGTATTAATTCTATTGTAAGTATTTGTTTATGTTTTCTGTTTTTCAGCAGAAAAATACAGAAATATTAAATTGCAAAGAAAACTAATAAAAGCACCACAATTTGGGCCGATTGTTCCTATGCCAATTATATGATATAATAGTCCGATCTTAATTATTTCTCGCATAAGAATGAAACACACTTTTACATATTACTTTTATTTTTTTAGATATCTCAAGAATCAGCATGTTTTAAGATATATATTAGATATCTCAAGAATAAGCGAATTGTTCCTGTCTATAAGATATAGTAGTCCGATCCTTCAGGTTCGACAGACCAACTTTCATTCAAATTGAAGGACTTGGCTAAACCAAATCGTTTCATCGTCCTGATTACCCTGTGCAAGGGAGGGTATAAATATTATTTATGGAAATGAATTTACGAAATTTATTACGAAATTATTTATGATCTTTAATTTTGTATTTTAAAGCTAAATTATTATTTATTCTTTATATGGTATTGCGTGCAGTAGGGGCATATAAATATCTTTGAGCAATCTTCAATATGTAAATTATGGAATAAATACTCGTATTATTAGTTCTCTTAGATACTGTAAATAGGTAATATGTAGTCTGTAAGTCCAATATTCCAGGCTTTCCTATAAGTTTCGTGCCTAACATTTTAATTCAGAAAGTAAGGCAACATTTCTGACCGGTTTCAATTCATTTATTCTTGAGCAGCCTCGCAGATTGGAGTAGAAAGCTCTTGAGAACGTAGCTCTTATGGATTCGTTCCGCTCTGGGACATATTTATGTATTTATATCTTTATGTTTATAGTGTTAGATAATAAGTACAACTCAGCAAATAATTGTTTACTTATTTTATTTTAAAAACAAAATCGATCAAAGTATGGCACAAAAAAAAGGCAGAGACTGCAAAAAAAAGCGCAGTGAATTGACAAATAATTTTCGGAAAAATGACGACGTTGTTCCATATCTGTTGTTGTATATTCGGATTAAGAAACAATACGAGTACGAATATATATATATATATATATATATATATTGTATATTGTGCCCACAATAAGAGTCAAAGTATTTTGTTGTATTTTTTTTTGGCTAACGATTCTCGCATGTGTTCTAATAGCCATTAGAGTGTCGTTAAAGCGAAAATTGAAGCTATAAACTCGGCTAACGAATGCATATTGAATATCAAAACGGAACTGAGAGACGATGCAGTCAGCCAGCCATCCAGACAGCCAGACAGCCAGCGCATGAGCGAGCGATGATGACAGCAGACAATGGGCATTTCAGAGGCGCCCCCACAGTGGGCCACAGGAAGGGTTTGGGAGGTGGCTAAGCGGCTTATCGACGGCTCCCCTGAATCGACTAATGACGCCCACGATGATGTCAAAAATTCCATAGTATAGGCGAGAGTATGCGAAATGTTTGCTGGCGTTCTTATAAAAGCCTGAATTCGATCAAACAATTTGTGCAGTTTGATTCTGTGTGCTATCAAAGTTCGTTAGTTGAGAATTCTTTCATCATGTTGAAGCTGGTAGGTGTTGAATGTATACTTTTCCACTATATATATATATAATATTTGTATTTTACAGGTATTTCTATTGCTCGCCGCTCTACTCGCTCTGGCTGTGGCTGTGCCCGCTCCAGTTGCTGGACCAAACCCTGCTCCGAATCCACAATTCTTTTACTCAGCCGGCTATCCCGCTTTGACCTACTCATCTCCATATGTTTACTATGGCTGATTTCTGAATAATAACAATAAAACTTTCAATGCAGCATTCAAAAAACACAAAGCCAACATTTTATTTTATTACTGTATACTTTTTTATTTTTTATTTAATTACACTTATATCTTATTTACATTTTCTTCAAACACTTTCATCTCACTAAGGACAATGGGCAATTAGAACACATTTTCCATATTTGCGACATCTGCAATGGCCGTCCCATACGATTGAACTGATCAGGTCGTCAGGAGCAGCTTGAAAATATTCAAATAAAAGAAGCCAAATCAATGCCTGTTTCCATTTAATATACATTTTAAATGATGTTTACAGCACGAATCTTTATATTGTTCTCAACGGCATTGATTAAAAAATTGTTCTTAGACTGTCTGATTGCTCTCAAAAGAGAGAGTCTTATCAGTGAATGAATTCTGAGTGTAATCTATTCTCTTTGATTAATTAAAAAAGAAAAAACAAAGTTAATTTTCCATCATATTGCAGCACAGTAGAATAATGACCTGTATTCCGACATGAAATAAAAATATTTTAAAAAATTTATTAAAATATTCTTAAGCGAATTATCTTAAATAATTTACACACGCATTTATTAATTATTCCGTTAACTTTTCTGTAATAACCAAATCTTGGTCCGAGATTTTCGTTATTTTTTATTACAGGTTCAGATTTGGATATCCAATTCGAACCGGTTTTAAACCAAACCATATGAGAAAAAGATCAATCATAAATTAATAAATAAATACTGAATCTAATTATTTTAATTTATTTATAATTTTACTGTATTAAGAATCTATTATTTATTATTTAGTCTTGCTCAGAAAAAGTTTATTTTTCAACTTTTTTTCGCAACTGAAGAGCTTTGAAAATGGGGTTGTTTTCGAAAAATCAAAAAGCTTCATTCGGATAATATTATTAATAGAGTATTTTTTAAAAGCTCCAATAAAACTTCCACTCTGTCTTTTTCATTCTCATTGGTCTTTTTGACTTTGGAGTTTTTGACTAAAAAACTTTGCTACGCCTTTTAAATTTATGGAAAACCAAACTTGGTGTTATACGGCAAGCCATGGTGAATTCAACCCTAGACACATTCTGTTATAAATTGAGGAAAATATAACAATTCAATGTAAATCCTTTTACTGTTATACGCACAATAGAAAAAATGTTATATTATCCAACTGAAAGCTTGCTCCTTCAGCCGAAAGCTCAAGATAGAAACTTTCAATTACCCCTTGAAACATTTCGAACTTTGTTTAGCAACAAAATGATGCTCCTACGAAGTTGAATAAATTTTTTTTTTTTTGTTTGGATGACGACATGTAGCCTACGAAGTTACGGAAATAAAGGATTCCATAAGAGTCGGAATGTCCTTCAGTACAATTTCTGATTTCGCAGTGATTTGAACGCGAGAACGCAGTGCAAAAACGCTAGATAACGATATTGAATGTAATAGGAAAAATTGTTAACCCGAAGTCACGAAGTCCAAAGTCCGAAGTGCGTTATCCTGTCGTTTAGTCCAATTTTGGCACTCGCTAGCAATGGATCACGTATCGCTAAATACAATTTGGACAGCGCGGGTGTTATACGTATTTCAAAATGTGAATCCAGTGTGAAGGACGAAAGAAAAAGCACACAAAAAAAGTCAAACAGTTGTGAGCAAAGGATATGTTGCCGGAAATGTTATCTTTGCCGTGACTCACTCCGCGTTCTTAGTGACAAACATAAGTAATGCAAAAAACAAATGCACTCAGAAAAAAATAGGCATTATTTTTGAGAAAGTTTAATTAAACTAACTGAATGAGTCTGTGTTTAAAAGTTTCATAGATCAGAAATTTGGAAAGTTTAGAAAATTAGTCTAATTAAATAGAAAAGGAAACGCTTTTATAAAAGATTATAAAAAGAATTCTAATTCTAATTATTTTTACGGTTAATTTTCGAAATTTCTGGTCTTTAATAAGAAATAATCTATAAGGAATATAAAACCCGATCATTTTTAGAACAATATAAATAAAATGTAGTTTTTTAGAAGGAATTTGAATAAAATATTTTTGAATAGGTAATTTGATCTATTTTAATTTATTTCTATTTAATATTTATTTCAAAGAATATAAAATTTTAAATATTCTAGGGATAGCGTCTTAATGATTAGGTTATTTGAAAGTTTTCTTTGTTAATATTATCAGACTACTTCTAATTGTTTAAAGGTTAATTTCTTAAAAAATTGCAGTTGAATTAATTTTTCTGAGTGTACTAAAAGAAAAGAACTATCCACAAAACAACTTGGCAGCCCAGTGGGAAAAAAATGATTATGATGATGGTGCCACTGAGGCAACCAATGCCACTTCCTCTGCCACTGCCTTTGCCACTGATGCTGCGACTGCCATTGGCTATGCCGCTGCCTGTGTCTCTGCCTCAGCCGTTGCCCATGGCAATGATGTCATCCTTTTGTGGCCAGCAAAGTGAAAGTTCTGTTGCTGTTCCGGTCCTTGACGACACATGAATAATCATTTGGCCAACTGTCAACTATTCGTTCACTCGGTCGCTCGGTCGCAGTTATGTGCCGTTGTCCTGTTGTTGTCCTGTGAAGTGAATATACGAATCGTGCGAAACGCGTTCAGAAACGCACACAATTAACCCAAAGTTGAGACATAAAAAATTAATAACGCATTAAGGATTACGACGCAGAAGGCTAACAAAAACAAACATAAAAAATATATTACGAATAATATATAGATACATAATATACATAATGGATATATTAATATTACTATGCTGTCTGCTGCAGTTTAACAGAAATGGTAAGAAGTATCCTTTTTTACATAACATAAAAAAAGAAGGTAAAAATCTAATAAAAAAAAGTACTATTTTAGTATTGTACTTCAAATTAATCAGTCAGAATGTAACTCATTATCCTCATGCCTTGAGCGCTTTTAAGAGGTGAGAGATGATATATATTAATCTATATTCGATCCTTATTTAGAGCAATCAAATCTTTGATTGGCTGATCGGCAAAATTATATTAATATTGAACGTATTTTATTGGGTTTGGGACAGCAAAGGAAATATGAAAAAGCCTAAAAAAAATTATTAAATTCTAAATATGCTCTTAGGTATTTCGATCAATATTGCAGAGTATCTGTTGTGTTTTGTTCATCGGATTTATTTCACAGCTGAAGCATATGATTTCCATATTATAAAGCATACTTTCAGGCTGTTCGAAATATGTGTATATCGAGACTTGAGTTGACTTCAATAAAAAACATTTTTGAATATTTATGATCTGCTATAAAAGAACACTCAAAGATTCTTTTCTAGCTTAGTACAGGGTAGCATCTAGTCTGTTTATTTCATTTTACTGACACTCCTGAAAAAAACTCCACATCGCTTGAGAAATAAAATATGTTTTGCTCCACTTCAAGTCTAAATTTTATTGAATTTCAGACTTTATTCTCACTTCACATGCGTTTTTATTAAATTTACTTTGATTGATGTGATACAAAGGTTTCATACCTACTTTCTATTCATATTATCTGAGCACTTTATTCTTTTTTTGTTGAATTTAAACGTTTTTTATTCAACAAATTTAAGGATGAAATTTAAGCATATTTAAGGTTTTTTGCTTTAGTTCTTTGAACTATAACTCTCTGAATATTGTTTATATGGATGGCTTTAAAATAAATTATTTTTGATATATAATAATACTTAGAAATGATTTAGAACAGGCCTTTTCGGCCATCTTCTTTCATCAAATTGATTAAATAAAATCATTTTAAGCCAAAACCGGAAGCAAGGCTGAATTCCAACCAGCAAATCGAAGCTCCACAAGAATTATTTTCTGTTATGTTTTCCTTTAACTAATTACTCCGAGGTATTAACAATCAAAAACAAACAACAAAAAAAACTGCTCTTCAAATGTTATTGTAGTTTTCCAATTTTCAATTTCTCATAATTAGTTTAGAAAGCGCATTTACGTATTGTGTTTCTCTCTCTCTCTCTTTGATAATACTCGTCGAAGCGCTTATGATGTTTGCTTTCAATTTCCAGTGAACAAAGGAACTCAAATTGAATAGTCCGAATTTTAGCAAGGATATTATAGGGTGTGTGAGGAGAGGGGTGTGGCAGTGGAAGCAGTTAGTTGGAAACGCGTGTTTTTCCGCAGCGAATAAAAGTCGCGTGCTGGGAATGGAAGCCCCTGTGAAGCCCGCTTTAATTAAGAACACCTTTTAAGTAATATAACAGCATAATTATATCATTCACTTCCATATTTAAAAATAATACTTTCCCCAAATGTAAGTAAATTAAAATTTTAATAACTTCAAATAATAGTAAAAGCTTAAAATATGGATATAAAAAAAAACTACTTCCTCTTTTAATAAAAATATACCAAAAATCTATAGAAAAAATGTCCAAAAAAATGTTATTCTTTGTAAACCTTTGAAATTTGATTCATAGAGCAGCAATGGGTGAAAAAAAAGGGGGGGAATTTTTTTATTAAAAATGATTGTAGCAAAGATTGTGCAAGCTGAAAACATGAAATATATCTATGTGTATATATACTCTGGTATATATACGAATTTTTTTATTCTCTTTCACCTCTTTGAGCGCTTTATCTGTAGTTTGAGCCTTCCATTGAAAGCAGAGCTAATTAAATCAAACCAACTCCAAATGGAAGCTGGATTCAAATTATTTTTTAAATTTTTATGAGCTTGCTTAAGTTTTTAGCTTTCTAGTTTCCAGTTGCTTTTTTCAGAAGGATTTGCAACTCTTTGAGCTGGTTGCTTTAGTGCAGCACACAAAAAAAAAAAAGAAACCCATTGAAATAGTGATAAATTTAATGTGCATTTTTACAGCAGCTGCAGTCCTGGGAGTCGGCCAGCTTGAGAGCTTCTCCAGCACCGGAGGCGACATTCTAGCATCGCCTCCGCCTACACCGCCATCAGCACTCACCCTGACACCCTCGACGCCATCAATAACGCATTTTGTAAATGACTCCTTCATAATTTTCTGCAAAACAGTACAAAAGGATATCGACACCAAGTGGCGTGATCCCAGGGGCCAGACCCGTGAGAATACCAAGGGACGGGTCCACATCGAAAAGAAGACGGGTAAGTGGAGCAGCCACAGCAGCCGCGGCAGCACATTTACGCTTTTACGACTACACTCAGAAAAAAAAGTGTGTGAAGAAATCTATTTCAAATAAATACTGCCCTTTTATTTGGAGAAACATTCTGTCAAAGAAATGAAGAAGAAAATGTTTCTCAAATTGAAATTTGAATATAATTGTTACTATGCAAAGTAATATTTTATAGCTTCACTTTCTTAAATTTGCTTCACTTTTTTTGCTGAGTGTAGACACTAGACCGACAGACAGGCAGCCCATAAATGTTGGCAGTAATGCTAAAGTAGCCTTTTCCTATGGCCTTTCCATTTGGTACTCCTTTTCTCTCTTAGATCTGCTTGCCCTGGTCTTTGAGCACATCTCACTGGACGATAGGGGTAACTGGACCTGCGAGATGGGCTCTGCTCAGGAGCTGGAGGCAAAAAAATCCTTTGAGCTTCTTGTAAATCGTAAGTCGACCTAAAAATGTATTTATAAAATGTTTAAGTGTTAACTAAGAAAATAAAATTGTAGCTATTTGTACTCGTTAAAGTTATTTAAGGAAGGATATTTTAACTATTTGTAAGACATTTTTTAAGTGCTCATAAAAAACTTAGTACGTTAAGATATAAGAGCAAGAGTGGAAGCATTGGGCACATTTAATTGAATTGAAACTGGCTGAAAAGGAGAAACATTTATTTTAATATACTGGATGATTTATATACTAAAACAAGTGGGAACCCTCCAGTCGAGTGTGTCCAATTCAAAGCAGGAGTATGTATATTTATTAGGATAAAACAAAGGGTTTCTCACCAGTTTAGTATCGTCCTTATATAAGCTATATTTAAATATTGCATTTATAAGTCTTCCCTTTGAGCACTATTGATTCCTTTCGTGAAGATGTCCTGCAGGACTTGCCCAGCAAATCAAAATAAACACTATTATCGCTGCATGGAAGTTGATACGTTTGATAATAATATGTTTAACTAGCAGAATGCTTGAGTACTTACTCCGTAGTATTTACAATTGACCGATAACAAATTTGTACAATTTCCTATTTCCTTTCACTCGATTGGCAAACAGAGAAAATTTCATTTGACAAGACGGAGCAAGTGCAATCAGTACGTGAAGGACGCGATGCCATGGTGAATTGTTTCGTAAAGGGTCAGCCGGCACCGGAAGTCTCCTGGATGTACAATGGCGAATATATAAACAGTTAGTTCCGCATAACGGGCATTTGCCCAGCAAACACAATTTGCTAAATCTACTAAAAGAAAACTTTTTCCCATTTCTCAATTTCTCTCTCTCTCTCACGCTTCAGCTCTAAACTCATCGAAACACAAACGCCTATCCGAGGGTCTCTTCATCAGAAATGTCGGTCAATCAGATGCCGGGGAGTATACATGTCGGGCCATGCGAATAACACCAACATTTTCGGATTCCGATCAAATAACGATATTGCTAAGGATACAACGTAAGTCACAGGGAAGGGGGAAAGGTTCATTTGGGATTCGAGATGGCTCGAGTCTCCAGAATGAACCGAATCATTTATCAAAAAGTTAACTAAACAAATTTTTTTTTGGTTCGGTTTAAGCCACGAGTGCAAACCGGTTTTAAACCGAGCCGCTTCCAGCTTGACTTGGAGCTTGAAACGATTCAGTTATTAAAACTAAATGTCCATCTAAACCTGAGCTGAACCTGAAATTGTGGTTCGGTTCAAAAATAGTTTTTAGAGAGTTCAATCCACCTTTTAGAAAATGACTTGGAAGGTACTAAAAATTCATATTTTCTGGTCCTTATAGTCATTCTATATTGACTTTCCTGATTAAATTAAATAGTTTTTCTAATTCCTGTTGAGATCTATTTAATTCTGTTTTTGATAAACTGATAATTCCTTCGAGCATTGTGGCTGCATCGAGAGACAATGAATTAAAATGGTAAATAAAGTTTTTATTTTTGAATTTAATCTGATAAAGAACTTTACCCCAGAAGGAGGTAATCAGTTGTATAGGAATATTTTCAGTAGCAAGAACCTGAATGCAGTTCAAGCACTTCCCCAATTCACTTATATTTATTTAGAAAAAAAATGGGGTCTTGAACTCACTTGTCTGCTCATATTTGACTCTAAAGCCAAGCAACTTTTAATTGAAATGTTTTTAATCCTTTCAACACAAGTTGTTTGAGCTCAAGTGTCGTTTCTAAATGAACAGAAATTTGTGCCAGTTATTCAAATACGAGTATAATGAATTGAACATGTTTCAAATAATATGGTTCAACAGTTCAACGGTTCAACGCCTAACGTCAGCCAACACCCGTTGCAATTCATTTGATTCATCCGGGATTTCGCCGCAATCGAAAATTTGACTAATGACTGCCGGCCATTGGTGGAGATATGGTACACTCAGAGAAAAATATACCCTATAATATTTTCTTAAAATAAATAAAGAAGTTATATTTGAATAATCTAAAAAGGAGCAACAAGTCAGATCACATAAATTTAAAGGAGCAGGAAAGTCTAACAAATATTTAAATATATTTTTTATGGAAGAAAAGTTGAAGGGTTTAATCAAAAATTTGATCATTAAAATGAAGAAAAAAATTACATTATATACGGAATATCTTAATTATTAAAATTTTAAGAAAATTAGTGCTAAATTCATAAAAATTCAGAGGGAAATATTTAAAGTTCTATCGCTGGGTTAGTTTTCTAAATATTGAAAATATATTTTTGGTTTTCTGAGTGTAGCAGAAAGTAACCTGCATACCCTTTGCATTGGAATCCCAACTGACCCACCACAGAGAGCAAAAGCAAAAGCAAACAGCAGTCAATGGAAACCGAAACTAATTTGTAGCTCTGCTCAAATGCTGCAATATATAGGAGTTATTTGAGGAGTATGTTTGCATTTCCTGAGCAATAAACTTCAATGAGCCCCAGCGAGGACGACTGCAATGGCAACGACAAGGATAACGTCGAAATGCTAAAATGTGCCATCAGTTAACGCTTGAATGGAGCTGGTTGCTGTGTGCACCACGCTTAAATAGAGGCAAAAAAAAAACAACGAAAATAGTAGGGAAAGTTATTTACGGCACGCCGAAGACTTGAATACACTTGCTACACCCTGAGTATTAGAAATCCTGTCATTAACTAGATCAGGGGCAGAAGATTCATTGTAAAATCTGCCAAGCAAAATGTTTCTTAGTACAACAGAATTTATTTAAATATAGTTTTGCTTTTTGGAATAACTTTTCCTTACAGCCAAAGAATATACTTATCCGATTTGGCCAAAACTGATATACAAATGTACAGCCTACAATAAAATATAAACATTCATGCTGACAGACTAGTTTACATTGGATCAACCAGAGAGATAGACGGACGAATGGACAGACAGACTCACCTCGTACTGCTCAATAATATATATTCTTTATGGATTCGAAAATGCCTCCTTCAATGCATAAGGCGTTTCGTGGCAAAGCTATAATACCCTCTGTAAGAGTATGTAAACTGAAAATACTGTAACTGATGTGCACTGTGCGGCTACGGTGGTGGGGGATTTGCCTAAGACAACGACAAAGTGCAGGACCCCCATTCGCATTCCCTTTTTCACAAGTCCTTTCTGTCATGTGTATGCGGCTGTGATGAAACACAGGCAGCTCAACTGCTATGCGGGCTTAAAAGCGGCCCCATCAAGTCCTACAGCTGGCTCCAGCGGCAGATGACAGCGTGACACGACACAGCACGCAACAGGCTATAGAAAATGAAGATAAAATAAACGATTATAATACGTAGATTTATTATATTCTCTTTAACTTAGCTGACTCACAAGTTTCTGGCTTAAAAAAGTTTAAAATTCAGTTGTTTTGTATTCAGCACGCATAATCACGCCTATTGAATTCGTGTCACGAGCTCCAGCTCTAAAGTATTGTCTAACAAATCTATCGTTGCAGACAAGCCCCACTGGTTCTACAACGAAACGCTACCGATGCAGTACGCCTATGTGGGCGGCTCTGTCAATCTCAGCTGCGATGCGATGGGAGAACCGCCGCCATCATTTACCTGGCTACACAATGGCAAGGGTATTGTGGGCTTTAATCATCGCATCTTCATGGCCGACTATGGTGCAACATTGCAGCTGAATATTCGCAACACCAGCCAGTTTGGAGACTACAAATGCAAGGTAGCCAATCCTCTGGGCATGCTTGAACGCGTCATCAAGTTGCGCCCTGGTATCAAGCCTAATGGACCGACCCGTTTCCAGCTTAAACGTCTCTATTCCGACGCATTAGAGCTGGATCTGAAGACACCCCGCATGACAAACATCTCCGATGAGATGCAAATCTTTGGCTATCGCGTTGCTTATATGAGCGAAAGCGATTTTAAATACAGCGCCGGCAATTGGAGTTATGCCAAGCAGCGAGATTTCTCCTTTCATCGTGGTAAGTTTCTATGCACTGCAAAAAAATAAGATTAAAAAATGAATGTGGGATTCTCTATGAAGTTTTTGACTCGGTTTGGAACTGGGCAGATTGTTAGGTGGATGCCTCTTGCTCTGCGTGATGTTTCCTGCATATAACCCATTTTTCAAGCTTGGACTTGTGCTCTTTTTTCTCTTATAAATCCTGCTCCTTCGCTTTAATCTGTTCAACGAAGCGTTGCTGTAATGACAGGAGCTTAAAGACAAGAGAAAAAAAAAACAAAGCTTAAGTGCAAGCTTAGAAATTGCAAATTTGTTCTGTGCTTTTCATATTCAAGAACATTTTTATCAGTGAAAAATCCTATTTTCTTTTTTTATATAGGTCAAAAGTTAACTTGTAGTAGGAAAAAAACAATTGTTTTCCATTAATATTATACATCTATACATATAGAAAAATCTGGCAGGCATGCCGAATATAACTTTTCCCCAGCAGCTTTAATTAAATTGAATAAAAAACTACTTCCTTTTCTTGGCAGGACATCGTTTTATTATACCACATCTCCAGGGCAATACTACATATTTAATGCGAGCCGCCTCCAGAAATCTGGCCGGTTTAAGTGAATGGAGCAATGTGCGAATATTTGCCACTGCAGCGGCTGCCAGGTGGAACCTGCCAGCACAGTGGTACCAGCTCTTAATTTGGCTAGTTGGAGCCTCTTTGATTTGGCATTAAAAAGAAGAAAAAAAAAGATTGAACTAATATTAAATTTAATTGATGAACCAAGTTAACTGTAGCCTTAGTTCAATGTTGTTATTGTTGCTGATTTTGGCACCTATCATTGTTTATGTTTTATGTCTTTGTATCTTCTGTGATAGACTTTTGTGTGCAATTCAGTTAATCGAGAATCGAGAATCGATAATCGATAATCACGAATGCTTTGCTATATTCATTGCCAATTTTGAAGCCAACATATAGATATATATATACTAAATTGATTGTGAGTTCCTTTCCATAATAATTTCGGTTTCCTTTTTATAGTATAAAATAGTATAAAACATATGCATTGTCAACTCAACCTAAATACTAGTTAAATGTAAAAGCCTAAATCTACATCAATGTTGTTTATGCGGAACTAAATATTATATTATAGCATAAGATCTTCCCCACAAAAAGAGCAACAAAAGCTCACTTTGATGAATTTTACAAAAGTCCAAATTATTGATAAATAAAAAACCGAATAAAAAAGAAATGAAGATGAAAAAAAAACACGTATAAAATAAATGTATTGAAGCAAAAAGAAAACGCAAAGCAAATCAATAATAGATGTGAATTCATATTAGCTTAATTGAAAATGAAGGAAAAGAAGAAACCATTTAGATTATAAGCTGAGGGTATAATTAATATGGAAATAAATTCATTTGAATGTGTAAAAACAAAAACATGTTTTTTCTTGGCAATCCCTGGATAAATGAACTTTTTTTTATTTGTTTTCCTTAGAAAAATTAATGAATTAATAATACTCAAATTTGTGTTACTTCAATGTTTTCAATTCACATTTTTTTTCTTGTTTGTTTTCATTATATTTTCTTTCAATTTCTCTCTCTCTCTCTCTCTCTCTCTCTTTATTGCAGCATTGCTCCTGTTCGTTATTCATTTTGAATTATTTCATATAAAATTCATTTGCATAAAATTCTTTAAAAATTTATAGAAGGGTGTTTAGAGCTGAATTTAAAAGCGGATAATAGGCAAATGGATTTTTCAAAAAAATAATATCTCAGCTATTTTTTTGAAAATTTTTGCTATTAGTTATATATTTTTATACCCTGTCTAGCTGCCTGTCCGTCCGTACATATACCCTGCACTTATTCATAGATAATTAAACAGATAAACAAATATCCTCGGCGTCTTAGCATATTTTTGGTAAAAGTAAATAATTAATATAATATCAAGCGACTTATAAATGTATAAATCTGCATTGCATAAGCCTTGTACAGGGTATTATTTATTTATTATATTTATGGCCAAGCGATGCCCCAGAAAAACTTCATATATTATTTAATAGAGTGACAGACAGATGCCTCTGCATTTTGTATAGAGCCATTGAACCATTTAAATAGGTGCAGAATATAAAAAGGCATAATAAACTAACTCATAAAAGTCAATAAACTGTCAAATTGAAAGACATTTACATCACTTAAGCAGCATAAATCCCAGTTTCTGTGTCAACGCCAGCAACTCTCTCCCAAAGAATATTACGTATACGCCATGAGGTTTCTCATTGAATGGAAGGAAGGAAGGAAGGAAGGAAGGAAAAACAGAAAAGCAGCTTGTGTGTGTGTAGGGCTTTATAAGTACTGGAGTTAAGCGACAATAAAGCTTCTTTTTATATCGACCAGCGCTATTTGCGTAAGCCCAAAAGTAATTTTTCCCCGCTATAAATGAACATTAACGGCGTATCGGCTGTAATAACTTATTGCAGTCTTATTTATTTCATTTTTAATACCAGAAATTGTTACCAGGTCAGTCGAATTCCGGCCACAAACGTGTCATCGAATATATATATATATATATATATATATATATATATATACATATATATTTAAATAAAAGAAAAACCATGGGCTTCAAATAAATAAAAGCCGTGCAGCGATTCTACCACTCCCACAAAACTACATATAAAATATGAAAACATTTACTATATTCATACAGGTGAATGGTTTGTATGTAAACAGCATATTATTAAAATACAATTTTCTGGATTTTCTGTTGAGCGTATTTACTTACCTGACAGTTTCCCTGACTTTTCAATCTATCAGCACACACAGAAAAAGGATTTAAAAGTAAGTATATTTTTAAAGGAAAATTGCTATAACTTTTTTTGTAAACACAAATAATAAACAAAAACAAATACATTTTAAATTTGTTTTATTCAATTATGAAATTAGACTGAATTCTATCAGAAAAACTTATATTCGGCGCAACGAAGATTAGACACTCTTTCAGGCTTTGACAGATTTTGTATTTAATTTGATTGACTTTGATTGATTGTACCTAAGATATACAGAGTAATCCAAGCTTGATATTTTTTCTTGCTTTTATAAAATATACGTTGTATTTAGATAACTTTGGAAATAAATATAGCAACGAATACATTACAAATTTCATGACAAAATTATAATATCTTCTGAAAGAGTGTACAAAAAAAATTCACAAGCAAATTAATTGAAATGCAAAGAAAATTCTATTGCCTACTTTTAGGAGCGTGATTAAATTTCAAACCTTGGGTTTCCTTTAAGTCTTGCAATTGGCCAGATAATTGAATTATGCTTTTAGCTCTTAGAAAATTGAGGTGTACTCTCTTTATATGATGACTCAAAAGTTATGTAAAGTTCAATTGGAATTCAGAACAGTAAAACGAAAGCTTATTGCCTTGTGAGAAAGGGAATAAAATTATTTTAAGAACACTTTTCATTGTTAACATTTAAAATGAACAAACAGAACTTAAGCGGATTTTGTAATTAACCAACGCAAAGAACTTAACAGAGTCTGAAAGTCAATCTTTTGTTTTTTGGTTTATTTTTCATCTTGGTTCTCTTCTGCAGTGGACAAACAGAGAATCCGTGTCTGGAATTGTCTGGAGGAGACAATGCATTTATTTGGGCTTTCATCCTTCATTATTTACGATTACTGTAGTTCCTCATGTGCGCAGTTTGTTTGGCAATTAATGGGAGTTTTTTTTTATTGATAATACGAGGACATACGAGTAAATGTCCATTTAGTATTTACTTGCGGAGTGAGAGTGTGAGGAAAATTACCTGGCAGCAGATAGTGTTGGGGGCGAAGAATGGAGGGAAACTGGGAGGGGAAAATGCTACGCATCAACTCATACTCAAGCATCGATTTACTGTCGCAATCGTTAGGGTTTATTTTAATTAAAATTTACAATTAATATTTAATGAGCCGAGGGGAGGAGGGTGTGAGTGTGTGTGTGTGTAACACCCGGAGCAACATCGGGAGCTGCAGCCGCCATCAAATTGAATTTCAATGAAGGCATCCTGTATCCTGCATCCTGCAAAGATTCTGTTCTGTTCTGTTCTGTCCTGTTCGATGCTCTGGCTGTCCGTTAAAAGTAATTTCTGCCGCAACCGCAGATTGAATATAATTTGTCGTGCCATCTGATTGTGAGTGATTTTCAGTTCAATTTATTGGTTAGTTTTACAATAAATTATGCTGTCGTCAACTGAATTGATAAAATTCTCAAATTGATGAAAATGCCTGCTGTTCCTTTGAGCGCCCAATGTAAATGCCGAATGCGAATGCGGTGTTAATGTTTTCAGCCCAGATTTTCAACCAGGCCAACCAATTTCGGTTAGCCACATGTTTGATTATAGCATTTTATAAAGTATATCATTTTTAAGCCTTGGTCTTAACATATTGTTTAACCGCTTCGAAACTTTTTGAACAAATAAAAAGAAGATTTTTGGCTTTGAAATTTGAGAAGAATATTAAAAAGAATTAAGTAAGAACAATGTTAAAAAACTGAAAAACAATTTAGAGGTAGAGCTTTAAGATCATTTTTGAAGTGGATCGGGTAAAAAGTTATTTTCCCTTAGACTCCTCATTTTCCGAACTTGAATTTTAATGAAACTTGGATAATAGATTTTAAAAGATGTAAGACAACGGAACCAGAAAATGCTTATGACCAATAAATCATATAGATGTCATAGAAATAATTTGCCATAGTTAATAAATTTACCAAAAATATTATAATGGTTATTATTCTAGACTAGAAGAGTATAAAATCTTCGGCCTTTCCTTAGTAGTTTTCTATGGAACGAATAAATTACAAAAATGTATTTTCTCCTGAATTACCTTTCGAATTTTATGCAATTCCCTCCTCTTCTCAGTTGAATGCAATTGAAATTTGATAATTACATGCTTCACTGACTTACAGATTTATTCAAAAGCAAAGCATTTTTTATTTTTAGATTTATTATTAAGCTTTTTTTACAGTGTGTTTATATTGAATCTTTTAATGCTTGTAACCCCATTTTTGCCCTATCCGGTTTTCCATTTTTAATTGGCTTAATATAAATTGGATTTGTGCAACGTATACCCCAGAGTTACGAATAACCTATCACTTTTTGGAGCACCTTTTTCCCCTGCTGCTGTTGCTGCTCTCCTGGAAAAGACTGAATCCTTAATTAAACGCCAAGTCATCAACAAATCGTTAAGCTGTCAATTTGCCAACTTTGCCGATAGGTGTAATAAATGCTTAATAATTTATTTATGAGGCTGCAAAACAAATAAACCCAAGCCAGTAGATAAATTTCAAATTGATTGCGGCATATTTGCCCCAGGACGAGAGCTTGTATCTATCTATGTTTACATACAATACAAGTGTGTGTGTGTGTGTGTGTGTGTGGGTGTGTGTGTAAGGGTGTGTAAAGAGTTTAATGTAATAAAAGGAACTTTTCTTGAGATGACACTAGTTAGATACTTGTGTCCTTATACCAGATACAATCAGTTAAATAACTAGATTTAAGGACTAGTTTCGTTTTGCTTCAATTAAGGATATGTTTTTTTGAAGTATCTTGGATCATCTCCACAGTTTCTTAGATTAATAAAACTCCATTCATGAGCTTAAAAAAAGGAATAAAAATCTGCATAGCTCAAAAAGAGTGGAAAGGCAAAAACTTGTTCAGGACTTCAGGGCTGAAATAAAGGGTATTTATTTCTGAGCATTCTTAAGGAGACGCGTGACTTGCAATGCAGCTCTATTGTTATTTGATATGTTTCAAAATCCATTTTATTTACTTACAAATAAATATTGTTAATTAAATATACCCCCCACAAAATAGTAATTAAATTGCATTTAATTTCAGTTTTACGCATATTAAACTTTCTATTATAATTCAATGTTTGCAGGCCAACTCCTTTTTTAATTACTTAATGACTAAAATGAATAAAACTAAGGACTCAAAGACCGCCATTATAATTTTTGTACTTGTTCCGTTTCATTTTGGTGTACTATAAATATATTTACTATAAATTTAGTCTAAATTGAATTGAGAGAAAAATTCTATCAAAAATTTGTAATATTTCATGTTTCTTCCTTCTGAAATCAAACAAAAAAATAATAAACTCTAAATTATATTCTATAAAAAATTTGATTCAGCATTTGTTGGGTTACCTTCTTTTTTCTTAATATTTTTCATATTTCGATCTTTATTTTTAAATGCCTGAAGGATATAATAATGACGTCTTTTATAGCACACAATTTGTAAAAAATCTCATTTTCTTTTTGTTATGTTTTTTGAAGTACCCTTTAAAAGTTGTATTAATTCTACATAAAAGGGGGAACATGTGAAGGATATGCCAGGCATTATCTGTCCAATCGATTGGCAGGTGAAATGGGAAATGCGAGAGACACAGAGAAAGAGAGAGAGAGGGGGGGAGAAATTCAAGAAAACTGCCATGATTTAATAGTGCGCTGAAATATAACAGACGTTTTACCTTTTCTTCTCTCATCTCATCTCAACTCGCACAAAACTCTTGCACCTTGTAACGACTTTTTAAGTGCCAAAATGTGGAGCACAATGAATATGTAAATCATCTTCAATCCCCGCACCCCTGCATCCCCCACTCCACACCCCCCTTCACAAATAGAACCCCTTTTCACGGCGAAGAATTGCGTTGAGCACGAAACAAATAGGAAAACGCGTTGAAAATGAAAATAAATGTGAATATTTAAGTGATTTATATTCGTGTATGCCAGAACACTTCAACTGCAAATACTACTCGTACGTATATGGAATACACGTATGTGATGGGCGTTGAATGGTGGGCGTGGCATTTCATTTGAATATGTCAGTGGGTCTGAAAGTCATTCATTCATTGTCGGGTCTAGACTCACATGTAGTAAGAGTATAACTCAATGTGTCTGTTATTTCTACCTCGCAATCTTTCGCCTAAAAGACCCATCAGCACTACGAATAACTGAGAAAAAATAATACTCTTTTCTGTATTTGCTAAATGTCTATTGAATTCATTCAAATTATGTGAGTGTTTTTCAATTTCTTAACATGTAAATATTACTCTAAAGCTCAAATATATTAGAGAGGACTCTAGTGTTTTAAATGGAGTAGAAGCTTTTGGCTCAAGGCTTGATTTGGCTTAAATACATTTTTTTTAATACAATTTCAAAATTTATTTTAATAAGAATCATCTCTAATATCTATTGAGTAAACGTCTCAGATTTTATAGAAGGTTAGAGGGATCTAAGCTGCCGTAAAGCTTTTGGTTTGTTAACTAATTTCAGCAAGCTCGGATTATTTCCATTCCAAAGGATTACCTGCAAAATAAGGGATAGATTTAAATAATGAATGCTTTTCCTTCTATCAGTCTCCAAAAATCACAATCCTAATGGTAGGCTTCACTTTTATCAGTGATATTCCCTCGATAATCTAGGCTCGAGCAATCCTAACTATATAAGAATATAAACTAACTTAATTTTGACTGATTCGGGTTCAATTAAATGCTTATTAAATTATAATAAAATTATAATCAAAGGTTTCATTCGCCTGCCTAACAGGCTCTGGAAAGTTGGCTTCAGGTTCGGTTAACAGGCATGTTAACTGCACACGAGTAATTATGACCTCATATTAAATAAATATATATATTTAAAATGGGGAATTCGTTTATACTAAAACAACATATTATCTGCTTATTTGTAGTAAATTGTGCATTAGTATAGCCTGCCCACAATTATACATATAAATATATATATATAAATATATATTTGTACAAAGCGCAGAACTTTAATTGGGATTTTGGCCACATTGGTTTTTATTCAGTTTATATAGGGCCCAGATAGGCGCATAAGGAATTAGGGCTTTAATTGTATTTCGGGTAACATTTCGCTCATATTGTGTATTTATTTTGGAACGTTGCACAATTCTCTGCATGTCAGTTAACATTATGCAAATGAAATCGTCCTTCAAATCCACTAAATATTGCGTATACGCCGCGGGTAGCACATGCTAGTTTTGTGCATTTCGCCTCTAATTGAATAATTTTATTTTGAAATTAAATTCTACATAGTGCATTCTGGGTTCAAAGCACGATAGTATTTTGTTTATTCCCCGTTTCTAATAAATAAATGTGCAACATTTAAATTTGAAATATTTTAATTAATTAATTTGTAAAAAATTACGTTCATTTCGCTCATTTATCTTTCAATATTTGCTCTTTTTCCTTCAAATTATGCTCATTTCGCTCGATTTTTATGAAGTTCAAGAGCTTCAGAGTATTAATATTCAATAAGAATAAACAATTATAATTTAATTAATTTTTAATTAATTTTTTTTAACTAAGGATAGATCGCAATTAATGTTTTTATAATTATTTGCACATGTGTGCAAACAAATTAAGACTAATTAATAACGTGAAAGATAAAAATACTGCCAATTCTTTGACCCGAATTTGTTTACATAAAACAACAAGAGCTGAAATTAAAACTATCAGCTTTAATTACTTTTATTTTGTATTTTTTGTACGTCCTTCATACAACCAGTGCAGAAGTTACACTAATTATCCTTTCGATATCCGTGCCAGTTTTTTTTTTTTTGTTAACTGTCAGCGACAGTTGGCAGAGTGTTGCAGTGTTGCTGTGCTGCATTTATTTATTGAAATGGGAAATTGACATCTGGTGGGTGCAATCGCAACATTTTTGGTCATTTGCTTATTGTTATGGCTTTTAATGAATTGAATTCCATGTATACATCGACTATACTCGTACTCGTTAGCATTTACAGCAACAATTTATACCCACTGTCCAATGTCCGCTGTCCTCTGTCCACTGTCCACTGTCCACTGTCCACCACATGCAGATAATTAAGATACGCATAACAACTACAACAGCTTTCAAAGTGACAATGAATGCGATTTATAAAAATAAAACTAGTATGGAAAGTTATCTTCCGAATATTAAATACCCTTGTTGACCAGTTGTTCTATTTATTTATTTTAAGCGATTGTTCCTACGGCAGTTAAATATATAGTGGGCTGATATATGTATTATTATCAATGTATCTTGAGAAACAAAAATCTTTTTCAATACAACATTCTTTCTATTCCTATGTCAGCTCCAACATATGAGGCAAAAAGAAATCCTTATACAATAATTAATTTAGCTAGCTCGAAAACTGAGGGTTTTGCATACATTACACATTGTGTATCAAAATTATAATACTCTCTGGAAGGACATAAATATAAAATACATAATACTTGTTATATTATGCTCAACTGGAAGATATCCTGTAGCCAGCATGAAAGCTATAAGCTTCAGGCAATCAGTAAGCTGCTGCTTCCTCACTCTGATCTAATAATATGAAAACAAGAATTAATTCTTCGTCTACTAAAATGAGACTTTAATTAGTATTTGAAAACCGATTGAAATTTTCTGACTTTTACAGGAAATTTGATATTACTCATAACTACATATAAAGTTGAAGTGCATATTAACCATGCTTGGTTACAGCCATTTCAAAATGTATTGCATACTTTGTGGCGCAGGATTAATTCTTGTATCCTTTGTTCAGTTCTTGTAGGCTTCACTTTTTCAATTTATTTAGAAGCGGAAAGTGGAAAGGAAAAGGAAACTGATGTACATTTCCTTTACTTTGTGATATTTATCGATAAACTGTTCAAGACTCAGGTCTGCCTGTAAAAACCTCAGAACTCTATTAGTTATATTAGTACTCTTTAAATGTTAACTTAATTTAAGAATAGAACAGGAAAGATCTGCAAGCTTTTTTATTACTTTACTTATAAATTTAACTTTAATTTTTTTAAATCCGCCAATCTCAACTTTTTGCTGTTGTTTTATTTAAGTTCCATGCTGCCTTCACTTTATCATTAAATTTTCATGAGCATTCGTAGTACAAAGCTCCGGAAACTGGGAGAAAAATATAAGCTGCTGAATTTTATTGTATTTATATGTCTGCAATTTGCTTAACTTAGTGAGTAAGTGAGTAATAAATAAGCACACAAGTAGAAATTTCATATATTTTTTCTATAATATATTTATATATTATTTCCTTAAGCTAAACCTACCTAAAGAATCCTCATTTTTAATACTCTTCCTAATTTTTAAGTACCTAAAAGAAACTTTTCAAGAAATATTGGGTTGATTCAGGTTCACTTCAAGCCGCTTAACAAAAACTAAATTCATTAATATAGCCTCATCTGCATATCATAAATAAATACATATGTTGAATATCCTGAAGATACCCTGTATAATGCTTCTACTGATAATCAGGAATGCAAAGAGACTCTTAAGTATCGATTATGCCTACTTTTGTAGCTTACTTATATTTGCAATTAAGTAAAATTCATAAGTTCCAGTAGTTACAGGGTATAAAGGGAGTACTCCGATTACTACAAACAAGTAACTACTCTTCGTAAGGAAATGAAGCTCATATATTAATATATTTTTCTTGGGCTGAGTTGTTTACTGATGTTTTTTTAATATTTTTCGTAATATACCCCATCTACCCAATGTTATTTGTAGAGGATATTAAAATGCACATGCTGCTATTTATGCAAGAAAATCAGTACAGAGACACAGCGGCTTACAAGCACAGTGGAAGGATAGGGATAAAAACGAGAGGAGGACCCCTCGATATATACGGTACATATATATTTATTTATATATATATGTGTGTATATATATGTATATATCACCTCGCACTTTTTATATATGATATGAAGCCAGAATCAGAATCAGAGTCAGAACGAGCGCCAGTGAATATATCCGCCTTCACTTCTTGCATGCAGTTTGTGTCAAGTTTTTTTTAAATGTCAGCTTTGTGTGTGTGTTTGGGGCGTATCTGGGAGTCGGGAATGGGCGTGGCACAGCATCGCATTTCTTGCTTTTTGCCAACTGTGCATGCTTTATGCGGATTCATATGTAAATCAAAAGAAAGACATGGAAACAAGAAACAGAGAAAACTGCCAAACAGAACCAAAAGTTAATCTTTTGCATAAAGCTTTTCTTGTAGGAACTGCAAAAAGATTGACTAATATTTGTTAATAAAATTATACCTTTATCAAAATATCTTTATCTTTTAATTTAAATATCATTTGATAGACTAATAAACTCAGAAGCGTAGCTTATTCCTTACAGAGTACCTGCTAGTCGATCCCTCTAGTCTTAAGGATGAACTCCTTCAGATTTCTTTATCCTCCCTTATTAGTCTGGGTCAACTAGGGTCCATTGAAAGTTGCTGGAATTATTGCTAATTTCAAATAATATGTCAAAACAAGGAATTATTCACTCAATGATTTTTAATCTTTAATCTTTTACATCACTTTACTCATCAGTCATTAATTATAATTATTATTAATTAATGATAATCAGAATATTTCTTGATAGAATAATCTGTTGTTCTCAACTCAATGTTTGATATATTTTATTTTTATGAGCTTCTGTTTTCGAATCAACAACGTCAGCTGACATTTATTTTAACATTATCGCTTACTGACCTTTCGCACCACAGTAACAATATTATTATTTATTTTATTGATATGATTTATGACTCAAAGAAATTTACGTTAATTTTTCGTTTTATATTTTGTATTTATTAATACATTTCTGAGACTTCTAAGAACTGGAATTGCATTTGAAATGGGTTGGAAGCTCAGCTTATAGAGATATTCTAGATTCCGTGTTGTTCAGTTTCTTTTAATTAATATAATTCAATTAAAAGAAAATTATTTGTAAATATCTGAAGACTTTGTTGTTGTATTATTAATCAATTTAGTATTCTTCCAATAATATTTATCTGAGGGGAAAAACTATTTATTTATGTTTTTACTTAAGCTTCATAAAATTCTATTCTAACTGTCCGACTGTCTGTCTGTCTTATCAGTATTAGATTCAATGAATTTCCAACCAGCTGTTCGCCTATTCGTGACATCACGAGTTTTTTTATTACTTATTATGTTCCGATATTCTCATATTCGCTTAGTCATCTTCAGCTGCGTTTCGCTATGAACGAAACAAAGAAAGTTATCAAAAACCGCTGATCGGACAAAGTAAAATTTGTTAAGGCGTAAATTGAGACGGTTGCTTATAAAATTATTACCAAAAAACGTAAAGAAATTATCATATTTCACATTTTGTTCTTACAGCCCTCGCTGACGGTTGTTTACGAAAGGCAATACAAAAGCAAAATATTTAAAATAGTAAACCTTATCTATATTGAGCAGAAAAACCGAAAGTAACTCATATTTTTAGCTCACTTGAGAATTTAATGCGACAGTCGTTAGAGAGGGAAACGAAGGATTTCAAAATAAAGATTTATTCATATAAGAGCTTTGAGCTTTAGGAAATACAGCAGAAATATAGAAGAAGGCAAATAAAATCGTATAATACTTTGTTTATTTGAAGTATATTATGAACAAGCCCGATTTACCCGTCAATACCAGGGATTATAAAAAGATATTTTGATATGTTGAATTACATTTTTAGCACGAGGATATCAGACCATTATTATTTGTTTTGAAAAAACAAAATGTGCCCACTTGCGAAAATATATAACCGATTTTTACCTATTTTCCGCACGTAGCTCTACAAGTTTCTTATGTAATATTATTAATATAACCTAAAATAAAAATCAGAAAATAATTAGATGCAGTTGTTTAATAATCGTCAATTTCAGATATTGGTTATAGAAATACAAAGTTTTAAAAATTATTATTATACAATCTTTTGTAATAGAACTGTTTTTAACTTTATGTGAACATATTTAATTTTGTTTTTTTTACAATAAAAGTAAATAATTCATTAATTAGTTATAATTTTTTAATAGCCTTCTTTATTTTCGAATACTTTAGGGCTTGTATTCGTCTTGATACTAGCTTTCATCTAAGTAGAGTTCAAAGTGAGCTTAATTTAAACAACGATAAGCTTTGTGGCTGTTAACGATAACAGAGAAAAATTGGTTTCTGTTAGAATCTGATAATAGTAAGCTGAGCAGAGCAAAGCTTACAGCTGTTTTTATCATATTGAAATCTAAATTGTGCTCGGTTTCTTCACCTTCGCCTTATCATGCATATTCGTGACGAGCGGAAGAAGCAATAAAAAGCAAACAAAGCAAATTACAGCGAGAATACCAAAAATAGCTCACCCTCAGTTTTCATTTATTTCTTTTTTCTTTTGCTTTATTTTAAATTAGATTACAATAAGAATACAGTCACGCTAATTTAACAGTTTTCAAGGGAAAGCCTTGAGTAATCTTTTATCTACTATTTTCTTCTTTTCTTTGCTTTTATTGTATTTTAGCGGGAATTTCGACGCAAATGATGTCGACAGCATTCTGATCCTGTAGCTCCCATTTGACCAGAACTGAAACTTTCGGATAGCTCTTCAGCACTGGCAATCGAGCTGTATATCGATAAGTTTCATTCTTTTCCAATGGGCATTTTAAGCCACTGTTAAGGCACGCATCGGGATTGGCCAATGGAAATGGCATCTCTATGCCCAGCACTTTGCCATGCACCACTGTCTTAACCACGGAAGCAACTTCAGCCAAAGCTATGTCTATCGTTATCGATACATTTGTGCCCCTGTGAAGTAAGCATTCGGGCTTTGTTGTATCGCAGCCTTCGATGGTGACTTGAGTGAATTTTCCTGTTTTTGAGCCGCAATCTCTAAATTCCAGTGCTTTGCCCAGTTGCAGGGCTAGCAGTAGAGCCAGACTAAGGATGCACACTTTAAACATTGTCACTTAATTAGATTACAAGTTTCGAGGAGAATAAAAATAAACGTTATATTTTTTACTATATATATTTCTGTCAGCGCAACGGCTTAAGAACAACTGAGATGTGACAATAGAACGACAAACGGTAAAAGCCCACAATCAGCTGCGCGCCTCACTCAGCACGAGCTTTGCTGCTATCGATATATATTTACATCGATTTAAGAACGAAAAGCTTTCACTGCACTCACTGTTAACTTAACAGCGCTAAGTTCGGCGCGCTCAAACTCAATTTGAATTGATAGTCAACTTTAAGAAAAAAAAAAAAGCACTCAAAAGCTTACAACAATATGTTTACTTATTACATATGCTTTTATTTGTTATTTTTAATTGTTGACATTGAACAGTAGCACAGCAGCTTAGTTGCATATTGATATCTAAGCATATAGACTGTTAACTTATCTGCGCTTACCTCTTCGCGATTAAATTAATTTATATAATAATTAAAAGACACCAGCAATATAAAAAATATTTTTAAGCTATTTAACAGTAACAGCTGTGACTCTGTTATCGATATTGCGAATTGCCGCACATCTCTAGGGCATAGCTTTTGCTTTGAATCCAATCCGACTCAGTTGGTTAGATTCTCTTTGGCCGCTGTGGACGTAGCATTTTTGGCGGCATTTAAAACCTTTTACATATTTTGTTAATAATTATTAGTTGCAAAAATGTCTCAAATTTGTAAACGGAGTTTATTAACAGCAAATCGCATTGCAGTAAATGCGCCAGCTGTCTTACGTTGCAAGTAAGTCCAAATATATCTGCCTCTCGTGTTCTGCCACCCACCTCCAACTCTTCTGTTATTTAGCAGTTCGTGTAACACGTTGCAAGTGCATTGAGCGTGTATGTGTGTCATTTGTCAAGGTCATTGCATTTGCCGGTCTAGATTATGTGTGCAACTGTATGTGTGTGTGTCGATGTTTACAGTGCATGTGTTTGTTTGTCGCGCTGGATAATGTTTTGTTGTTCCTTTTTGTCTTTTCTCACTTTGCATATAATTTTTATTATGTCAGCACGCTGTGAGACAGCTACAGCTGCTGCTGCTGCTGCAAAGCTCCCATCAAATGGCGAAACACTATTCTACATACATATGTATGTATGTATATACAGGCATATATTTACACATATACACATGTAGAGAGATGTCTTTTATATGTATGTACATTCATATATCTGTTTATTTATCTTTCCATTCTGTTCATATTTATCATAGCAAGTTTTATAGTTTTTTAACTCTATAAAAAGGGTATTATAAAGATATTTTATTAATGTTTTTTTTTATTTAATAAAAATTAATCTCTGTTTATATTTGAATAAATTAAACTCGAAATTGGAACATTCCAGTATTTTTTAAGCACTTAATGCTCTCAAATTGAAATCAAATCTATAATTTATTGAAAAACTTGTTTATAAGATATAGAACTTCGATCCTTCACACCAAATTTTATTTCACTTTGGTCAAAAACAGAAAGACATAGACAGACATGCAGACAGACTTGTATTTACCTGGTCAATATATAATAATATATTATGTATATATAAAAGGTATATTTTTTTTATTATCGGAAATGCGTTCTATTCAGTTATTCATTTCGTCAGAAAATTATAATACCCTCAGGTGTATATATGGTTGGAGAAATAAGTAGACATTTTTTATTTATATTAAAAAATGTGCAAAATCTATACAGATTTTCTTTGTCAAAATATCGAATTTCGCATAAACAAAGATATACGAACTTTTCAACAGCTTCAGTTTAATTACTTCCTATCACATAATGTATATAAAATATATATTTACATGTCTAAAAAGTTACATTCATCAATGTGCATTAATGCCTAAATACGGGGTATTTAATCGTCCACATCTCTGCTTAATCTTAATTCTGACGCAATGTCATATCAAAAATAAATGGTCTATTTTGATTTTTAATTTTATCGAATTGCTGACTTCTGACGACGCGACATCACCACCTGCGTTTAAAAAAAAAAAACCATTTGACTCATAATTAAAGCAGAACAAAAAAGAGAATTATAATTAATTTAATAGGTCTCAAATATTTTTTAAAATGATAAAAAAATAGCATGGAAAGGCTATCTGCGGCGCAACGAAGATTACATACCCTTCCAGACGGTTTATAATTATTTCACAATTGTTTTAAATGTATTTATATTGATTAATTATATACTATGTGATAAAGCTGTCCGATCCAATGTGGAAAGGAGTCTTCATGCTTCATCGCAGTGAGAGACTAGCTGGCATAGAAACAGACAGACAGACAGACTCAATGTTCCCACTTACGTTACACATTTCGCGACAAAGTAATAATTCCCTCTATAAGGGTATAAGAGTATAAATACTTCGTGGGCAATTGCTCGCTTATCTCGGACGGAGGCTCTCTCGTATAATCGTACAATATTCGTATAGAAATTATAGGCTTGTGTCGGCCTTCATGAACTGCATTATTTTTACGGCTTGTTTACAACAGTATGTGATAAGAGAGGTAACTGTAAATAGTCAAACCCCCCAGCGGAGACATCGAACCGGTTTGGGGGTTGATAAAGGTCAGTCAGCTGTACCAGCCTATATGTAGGAAACCTTTGCTTGACTTTCAAAGTTCGCACATGCTTCATATTAAATTTCATATTAAATTGATAATTGATAACTAATCAACTCTTAAGCAATGAATGAGTGGCTACCGTGTGGCTATATTTTATTATACTTTCTTGATATTGGACATTGGATCTGCGGCATTAGATCTTGAAAAATCAAGAGTGAAGATAAAGAGAGTAGCCACAGTGCAAAGATCATAAAAATTAATTATTTAATTAATGGCAAAAGGCATAGCATATCTGCCTCAATCCGGTTTGAAATCTAAATTGAAGGATTGGCAAAGAACTGAAATAGAGACCAAAGCAGTTCAAGTTCAACTCTTCCAAGAGAGTAGACTATACTGTATTATACTGAACTGTATATAGATACTGAAATCTCAAGTTTTCACAGATAGAGCATTCAAACCACTGTAAGATATGTACATGTTAATTTTAAAGTAAATATTGACTTGGTTAACTAATCTTATTGATAGATCTGTTCTTCACACTCGAATGGAGAGCTAGGTCTTGTACCTAAGAAATCTATTTTATATCATATAGAACTGGGTGTTCCAGTATTTCTTTAAGTCATACTAACTTAATATAAATAGAATCGGATAGATTCATTTATTTCTCAATCAATCTTAACCCATTGCAGCTTTAGGTTATTTTCAAATACATCAAATTTGGACAATTCATATATGTACCTCATGTATCTCAGCTCTACTCTGAATTTATATGTTATATAATTGTTTTATACTTTGGCTAATCAATGAAAATATTATTATCAAAATATATAAATATGACATTGTTATAGTCTTTTATATAAGGGATCCCGAAGGTATCAAAAGAGAAAGAGTATTCTCTAATTGATCTCTCAATATGTTTTCCATTCTATTCACCAGATCCACATGGTTCTCCGAAGTGCAAATGGGTCCTCCGGATGCCATTCTGGGTGTCACAGAGGCCTTCAAGAAGGATACAAATCCTAAGAAGGTCAACCTGGGCGCTGGCGCATATCGCGATGACAACACCAAACCCTTTGTGCTGCCCAGCGTGCGTGAGGTAAGTTCATTTATGTTATAATTCCCAAGTCTTGTTTTAATTGCTCGTATGCTTAATTCCAGGCCGAGAAGCGACTCGTGGACCGCGCCTTGGACAAGGAGTATGCCACAATTATTGGTCTGCCTGAGTTCTACAACAAGGCAATTGAGTTGGCCTTGGGTGAACAATCACAGCGATTGAAGGCGAAACATAATGCCACCACACAGGCAATCAGTGGCACTGGAGCGCTACGTATAGGCGCTGCCTTTTTGAGCAAGTTCTGGAAGGGAAATCGCGAGATTTATCTGCCAACGCCATCGTGGGGAAATCATGTGCCCATTTTCGAACACTCTGGCTTGCCAGTCAAGCGTTATCGCTACTACAATCCCAAGAACTGCAATCTGGACTTCGCTGGCATGATTGAGGACTTAAAGGTAAGCCAGAGAGATGGATCATACGATAGTTATGATATTGAATAGAAAAGAAGTTATCCCATAAGTATATCGGAATCAAAAGATTTCTTGATTGATGAACGTAAATCGGTCTAACAAGAATCGGCAATTATTTCTTGATTATTCATATTTTTTCATTATATATTTTCTTACAGAAAATTCCGGAAAAATCTATTGTATTGCTGCATGCCTGCGCCCACAATCCCACAGGTGTGGATCCCAGCACAGAGCAGTGGCGTGAGCTTTCCCAGGTGTTCAAGCAGCGCAATCTGTATCCATTTTTCGATATGGCTTATCAGGGATTTGCCACCGGCAACGTTGATGGCGATGCTCAGGCAGTGCGCATCTTCGAGGCTGATGGACATGATTTCTGTCTGGCTCAGAGCTTCGCCAAGAACATGGGATTATATGGCGAGCGAGCTGGCGCCTATTCAGTGATCTGTGCCGATGAACAGGAGGCGGCACGTTGTCTCTCACAGATTAAGATCCTCATACGCGCCTTGTACTCCAATCCTCCAATTCACGGTGCACGTATTGCGGCCGAAATACTCAACAGTGCCGATCTGCGTAGCCAGTGGCTGAAGGATGTCAAGCTAATGGCCGATCGTATTATTGATGTGCGCACCAAGCTTAAGACTAATCTGGAGAAATTGGGTTCTACGCGCAACTGGCAGCATATTGTTGATCAAATTGGCATGTTCTGCTTTACTGGACTCACACCGGAGCAAGTCGATAGCCTGATGAAGGATCATAGCGTTTATCTAACCAGAGATGGTCGCATTTCCATGGCCGGTGTCTCAAGCAAGAATGTTGATTATCTGGCCGAAAGCATGCATAAGGTCACCAAATAGAGCTTATTTCTTAACCGATGGATCGAAACCTTTCTGTAATCTTTCTACACCTATCAGCACCTGAACGAATTTTAAAGCAGCAAAAGAAATTTTAGTTACAAAAAATGCATTTTCTCTCTGTACATAAGTTAAAAATCTGCCTTTAAATAAAGCATTTTTAAATTTATCCTGTATTTACTACTAATTGATTTAAAAAACTTCTTGAGAAGCGAATTGATCCCTCATTATAAATTCGCTTGTTCCTATATCTCTATAATAATTATGGCTTCAATATCAATTTATGTTGAAATTTATTCTTAAAAAAAGGTTAATTTGGTTTCAAGTATTTTTTACTAGCTTCTTCTCTGTCCTATTAGATAATGCGTATGTATTTATTTGCTTAATATATACAACTAGAATCACGGTTTGTTATAACGATATCTTAACTTATCGCTTGGCTCGCAGTATTCCTTGATAATAAGCTTACATAGGAATATATGAAATACTATAATTATTGCACACACTGATACCCAAAAGAGCGCGGGCAGCCCACCCAATTGATGACCATGCTTATGCAGCGCTATCAAATGCTGTTCATGTGCAGGGGCTGTAAATGCAAATAAGATTGGAATTGATAAGTAAAGTAAAATAAGGGTATACAATTCCCGATGTCGCAGAAATCTCTTTCAACATAGTTTCTGTAGTACTTTAACAGACGTGGCTTAACCAACTTTGACAAATTCAAAGAGAAATCTGTGACACCTCGGTATATAATATAGAGCATACCCTCAACAACTTCCTTGACGTGTATAGCATGATGAATTTCCTCCATGTGTTGCTTATCTTCGGTTATGTATAATATTGCAGTTAAGGGTTCAGTCAATTTGACTGGGAATTCTCGACGGCCTTGTCTGTAAGATAGAGATATATGAATATATATATTTTTAAATCATTTTAATAAATTTACGTCAACAGGACAGGCTCATCCAAGCAGCCGCCATCGCATGCATAATAACTGCGATCGGAACGATCTAAGGCGACACTAATGACCGCTTTATTATCATCCTTAACTATGATGGTAACATTAACATGGGTCTTGTTGCCATAGTTCAAGCGTCTAAAATGAAAGTCTCGATGCAAGAATTTTGGATGAACATTGCATTCCAGATGCTGATTGCTAAAACGAAAGCTACCAAAGCTAAGCGTCATGGCCTGAATTACCCCAGAGGCGCCAGCACGTATTAGATTATGACAGCCTTGCTTCTCAAGTGTAAGCATCCAAGACGATACCAGAGAATTAAGTTGAGATAGCGTTGACATATCACGCCAAAGATTCTCAGCCTGCAGCGTATGATAGGAATCGTAGCAGCCCTCCGCATAAGTCAACGCTTTGGCTATGTCTTCTCGGATGGCTACCGATCCTGCTCCAGGCTGTACTTCTTCATATTCAAAGCTGCGCACCTGGGAAAGCACCGCATACATGGTGGCGTTAATGCGATCGCCATTCAAGCTATTCTCGGCCTTAGAAGTGCTTATCGTAAAACCCGTTGCCCAAAGATCTGTCCAGACATTAATGTGCTCCTGTCGATAAGTATTAAGGCTATAAACCGCTCCGGCTGCCTTAACGCTCAGCTTTTGCAATAGCTTCATCATACTCTGTATAGAACGTTGCTCAATTGCTTCCAAAGTGACCTTCGTTTGCACCTCTGCCACAGGCTTGGAATACTCTATTACCATAGGGTAAATTATGAGTACTGTGCCACGTTTACGCAACTGTAACTTTGGTTCCAACTTAGGCTTTACAATGCATATGACAATCAATTTGCTGGGATCCTCCGGTGTCGGCTGCACAGTGCCTGTGGTGACTTCCAGTTCGCTGTAACTGAACATGCCTATTTGCGCTGGTTCACTGTAAAAGAAAGATGAGAATTATATTTATAGATACGTAATCCTGTCTTATTATTCCGGAGGCCAACGTAATGCACTGAAGAAGGCATCTCCCACCCCATAAAGCACATAAAATATTCATCAGAACAATGAAATTAGTTAATATGGGAATGGACTTTTAGTCTGTTTCTGTATATGAAGCCTAGTATCTCAGTTCTTTACCTAGGAGACTCAATTTTGGTATGTGGGAACCGGGCGGATCGGCCAACCATATCTCATAGCTGCCATAGTAAGGACTGACCAAACAAGGTCGGTTCAAGTATCTAAAAGCCAATTTCAATTCTTACATGTTTATCTTATAGCAAACGTTTCGGGTTCAGCTATATTTTCCACACCAATTCGATCAAAGTAGAAGAACTATTCTCGGTTCTAGTTCATTTTATAATAACAACCAGTTAGTTGTGCCCAATATTATTTATCTCCTACAAATTAATTTCAATTGAAAAAGAGATTTCCTAATCTAAAACAAAGACATATAGACATAATTTACAGTTAGACTGTCATTAGTGAAACTAATTAAGTAGAGAACGCGTTTAAAGTATTTAATTTACTCCAGGCCAGATAAGATATTAATATGACATTTTTACACATTATAAACTGACAAATTTAATCGGAACGACAAACTGAATAAAGGTTCTTAAAACGTGGTATACGGTTTTTACAATACTACCAAAAACAAAGTGCAAACTGAACCGGTTCGAAACCAGACATTTCACTATATTTCAAACATTAAGCGGAACTATGAATTGAACCAGATAAAAAAATGAAAGCTGAACCTAAATCTGAGTCAAACCAATATTTTCGGTCCAATTCAAAGTTAAAATTTGAGATATAAATTGTATTTTGGATATGTTCTAAATGAATTTCTCCGAATAAATTCTACTACTTTCATTAATTAGACATAAATGTTATAGGCACAATATTATGAACCTCACAGCTGAAACAGCAAATTCTTGAACCAATAAAATAATGAACCATCATAAGAAATACCCTGTAGACAGTGACTCACCTGAGTGGAATATTACGCGTAGAAGTCTTAGGCAAACGATTGCGTGGCATCAAAAGTTCAATATTCTCAATAACATTGCGGGTATTTGTGATTTGCACTTCTTGCATGAGAACATTGGGCTGTGTGCGATGTGCGTACAAGGTATACGAAACGAAATAGCCAGGAAAGCATTGAAAACGATGAACCATGCCCGTTAGATACTCTACAACGGTGGCCTCCTTTTCTCCCGCTGTGCCACCATTCTGTGAAACAGATACGATGGGCTGGAAGCGTATGGGTAGCTGCATGGCGCGGCCGTGTTTAATATTCAATGAAGCGTCATGGGCAATCTCCAAACCGATATACCCGTTGCCCACATACGGGGTATAATCGCGTTCCCCTGGCAGCAGAGGCGCCACGTGACGTATATTCGCATCGTATTCATAGTTTTGTATTATGTACGGCGTTAGACGATCATCCATGCACATGCTATGCGGATCTGCAATTAATCAATTAATTAATTTATTTATTTAATCATAGCTAATTAAGTATACCCTTTGTTTCCTGTGTGCTGAGAAATAGATAACGAAACATCGGCGGCAGCATATAAAATATAATGCAAACGCCCAACAAAAGCAAAAACAAACGCCGGTAGGATGTTAGTGTTCCCTCGGCGAGTCTCTTTAATCTCCGCACAATATCCGCCGTTTCGAACTTGTTCTTCGCTGATCGGAATAACATATTCATTACGTTTTAATAATCCTTTCATTTGGTATAAATATACTTTTAAAAATCTACTGCTTGGCCACAAGTTGTGGCCAAACTCAGAAATACTCGTAGTTCTTCTAATGTAGGTCTGCTAACAATTTATCGATACATCGATAACTTTTATTTGTCATACAAAGAGTACATAATAGATTTTGAGGCAACAACTAATAAAATAAAACTACTAATTAAATTAAAAATATAATTTCAAAAATATGTAAGGAATTGTTTTGTACTAGTATAAAACAATTTTAAAATTCATAAAACTCCTTTTATTTCAATAACTTTTCCGAATTTCATTTTACTTAAATGGTTCATACATTTTAATGGTAGATATGGAAAAACTATATGAAAAAGAGATCATCTACTTTCTAGACTGCAAGTAAAATTAATTGACACGTAAAAATACTTTTTTTAAAACTTAGAATTTTCTGCCAATATTGTAAATAAGTATTTGTGTGTTTACATATATTTAGATAATTCGTTAGTGTTAGGTTTCCTGCTTGGCAATCAATCGATCGAGGCATATCGATATTCCAAATAGCCATTGTATCACCTCTAAGTCTCCTTTCGGTTTGTTGTTATTTTCTTTTTTTCAATAGTTTCTTTTTCCAAATGTTTTATAAAAAATTGCATGTGCACGTTAACAGCCTCTTTAAAAAGAAACGCTTTATTTTATATTCCCTACTAACTCTAATTGTTATATTAATATTTTTGAAATATTCAATCGAGACTGGAACAGATCTTAATAGTTCGCAGCAAACCAAATGTTTATTTTGTAATATTGCCAACGGGACTGTATCAGCCACTAAACTAGAATTTGAAAACGATGAATTTGTCATTTTTAAAGATATCAGACCCGCATCTAAACACCACTATTTAGCGATTCCCAAGGACCACTATGAGAGCCTAAAGGTGCTAAATAAATCCCACGTAGGCTTACGTAAGTTCGATCACTTTTATATAAATTGTGCTTAATCATAATTAATCTTATACTTAATCATCAGTTAAACGCATGCAGGACGGTATGCTCCAGTTTCTTGCCTCAAAAGGAGTAAATTTAAATGATACGATACTTGGTTATCATATGCCACCGTTTATTTCTCAAAAACATTTGCATCTACATGGAATTTCACCTCCTTCAGAAATGGGTCTTTCAGATCGGATAAGCTTTTTTCTGCCGTCGTTTTGGTTCAAATCAGTATGCTTAAAATTACTAAATTTAAAATTTTAATTGTTGAACAATTTATTTTTCAGGCTGATGACGCGATTGCTTATCTGAAACGCCCAGAACTTTAGGGAATATTATATTGTCCTAATTTTTAAACATATGCAGTGCCTTCTCCTTGAACATTCATTTCCATTGGCTGTACTAAAAAGAGAATTCTATTTAAAGATTGAGTATTTTTTAATCCGTCCTTATGTGTACTTAAAAAATTATCCGAAGAAAAAACAAAAAATGTGACTGAGTAGTAAAAATAAAATAAAATATAATGCTACATATAATTCCTAATCAGAAAAGGTAATTTAATTTGTTTACGGTGAAATTGTATTTAAAGTTTCTAGTAAAAGCGCAATACGTATTTAGTTTTGTTGACCAACGCCGTTGTAAAATAATTTGAAGCTTTGAACTTCAGATATGCTTTTAATCATGGCTCAGAATCAATCCATTTTAGCTATCTTTTCTATTTAAATTAAAATGGGAGTTTTTCTGAGAATATAAGGGAAACAATTAAAATCATGATTATAAACACATAAATATAAAATGTAAATGTAAATTAACGAACAATTTTAAATGAATTTGAATTGAAAAGAAAGTAAAATAATAATCAAAAATAATTTAACTACAAAATTTCAGTATATAAATAATAAATAATATTTAAAAATATATAAAACTTAACGGTAGTTCAAAATATGTAAAAACGGAAAATAAAAAAAAAATTAGCCAAACATATCGAATTTGTACATCGTGGCAAAACAAACAAAATCTATCGATGCACACTAACAACACTAATATTATGAGCGAGTAGCTGTTATCGATAGCACTACTTTGCAGCACTAAAAGACACAGCAGCAGCAGAGCCAATAGCAATAGCAAACGCTGAGTTTTGGTTTGTTTTAGTTACAAGATTCGCGAAAACCAAATAAATAAAACAAACGAAGTAAATTGCATCCAAACGGATTGGAACGCTTTACAACTAAAGCGTTGAAGACAACGCGCAGGATGTGGCCACAAACGTTGGAAATGTCCCGCGACGAATGTCGAGGCATGCTGCGTCGACTTGGTAGGTGGAAACGCTAACCGATACAGCAGCCAGCAGGAGCTGCCCAGAAAACGATATACACATGCTTGCTTCTATAATATAGAGACAGTATGCTTATGCGTGATTGCTAGTGATTATTTAATGTTTTTGTTTACGCAGAGCTCGAATCGTATTCGCATATAATTAGCGTTTTTCGCGCCCAAGGCTCGCTCAGCGAACCAAAGGCCAAACTGTTGGAGGAACTGCGGCAATTGTTTCACATAACACAGGAACGTCATCGGGCGGAGGTGCGAAGAGCTACCAACGATGAACAATTATGCACCATAGCTGAAAAGTGAGTCCAATTGCAAGAAATATAAATTTAAATATATATGTGTGAATATTTTTTTTTGTGATAAATATTTCTAGTGTTTGCGGTCCGAACACATGGCAGGAATGGTCACGTGAAGGTCGTCGCCCTTATCCGCTGCTTCCTCGCATTCATCCTCAAACGGCATTGAGCATTGTGGCCAATGATCTGGCCGCCAAGGCTTTAGCTGAAAATGTTAAACTCGCTGCACCAGCCGAAACGGGCGCCAATTTAACAGAAGCTCTGTTGGAGCAAGCCAAGTATCAGGCGCTAAAATACGGGCATAAAAAGTGTCAGGAGCCACATATTATTATGGAGGAGCCGGTGAGTGATTCGCTACCGTTATATAACATACATATTTACATATATGTATATATATAGTGTATATATTGCTGCGAGTGTTTTTGCTGTGTTTGTGTGTGTGTATATGTGCGCATGTATTGGCAGTGAAAGTACAGTCTGCGCCTGGATCGCTTGCTCTAGTTATTATACTAAGCGCCAGCATATTGACATAACTTTGAGCCAAGCAGCTGTTAAAGGATTCGCTTAGCTTTCTAATTGATCTGCTTGTTGACATAAATATATGTATATATATATTTTAAAAATCCAATTAGGCACCAATTGGAATGGATAGCTATAATTGCTAACTATTTAATTATGATTAATTTTTATTAAATTATTAGTTTTCCATTATGTTTATTTTCTATTTTTAATTGTGCTTAAATTGTTGCATTTGATTTTTGATTGCTGTGTGTGTGTATTTTAAATTTGATTGAACTGAAATGCTGCAGCGCCAGCTAACAGTCAGCGGATGCGTTAACAGCAGAAGTAAGCTGTTAACTAACATTAACATGAAGCTGGTGGCTGTAAAACGATAACTTCTGTATCAAAACAATGAAAGAGTTATCGTTATCGAAACAGTTAACAAGGCAAACTGAAGGTAGATAAATTTAAATTGGAGCAAACGTTAAAACTTAAACTTTTCAAAAAGCAAAAAATAAATAAATCTTAAAATGGTATTTAAGCTGCGAAATTTATAATATATATTTTATATAAATACATGAGTTTATCTATATTTAACGTGGAAACGGGCTTTAGCTTTACTTATTCAATATAAATATCCCTTTATTCAGTTCAAGGTGCCAGATTTGCCTAATGAAATTAAGAAGGCGACTCTTAAAAGGAAAGAAAACGAGGCCGGCGATGGCAAGCCCAATAAAAAGCGGAATACACAGCAGTTGGAGAAGTCGGGCAGGGATGAGGATGAGCAAGCAGCGCCACTAGAACAGCGGGCTAATGCACGCACGCTGCAGCAGCGTTACTTTTATCAACAGCAGCAAAAGTATAAACAGAGATTGGCCAGTAAAAAGGGAGCTGGGAACACGTTGGCTAATCACAGCGGTTTGGCTGGAGTGGGGGTCAACACAAAACCAGCGAAAAGTGGACGAAGACGGGCACAGAAGCAACTACAACAGCAACTGCAACAAAAGCAGCAACAAGAACAACAACAACAGCAACTGCAGCAGCAGCAACAACAACAACAAAAAGTATTATTGCCAGCGCCTGCGCAAGCAGCAGCAGAGCCAGCAGTGTCAGCAGCACAGCCAAATGCCAATCATCTGGTGCAACCGCACGTGGAATATATACTGGATGAGGCGCTTAAATCGGTAGCAGCCACAAAATTGAAAACGGTGCCCGCAGCACGCGTTGTATATGGACCGCCCGAAGTGCTCTCGCCAACAGCGGCGCGTGCCTTTGTCAACTCGCCCATTGTTTTCAAGGAGAAGCTATCACCGACAGTGCAACCGCTGCAGCAGCAGCCCGTGCAGCAACAGCAACAGCAGCAGCAACCCGTTCAGCAGCAACTGAGCACGCCTGTAAAGAAATACATTGTCGAGGAACGTCAACAGGTGGCAGTGACTGCAACGCAGCCAAATCTGTTAACGGCCAACTTGCCGCTGTCGCCACAAATAATTAGTGTACAGCAAATTACAGGGCCACCAAAAGTACGCAGCAGCAGTGCAATACTGCCACCTGGCACCAAGCTGACACCCAAGAAAATCAATCTTCTGGAGAAACAGCAGCTGCCTACAGTATCCAATACAGCAGTGCGCCTCTTGCCCTATGCCGAAGCACAAACGCAGCCCCAGATGCAGACGCAGTCGCTATCGACGCCAGTTATAAGTAATCTCAGCAGCAGCAAGCCGCCAGCTACAGCAGCTGTTCAAAAATATATAGTAGAGGAACGTGTGCCTAGTCAGCCGAGTCCTGCAGTTGCTACGCCCCTAAGCAGCGCCTCTGCTGTTAATATTATTAAGAATATACCGGCCAGCAGCTTAAATAATACGTTAATAACGCCGTTAAGCAATTCTGTATCTCCAGTGTCACCGCTGTTCCGAAAGGCAACCGGACCGACAGTAGCGACAACAACAACGACTACTGCAGCAGCAGGCGCCAGTGGTTCAGCTCAGCTATTGGGAAATATAAAGCTCACGACCAGCAGCAGCACCATTAAATGTCATGTGCCGAGCAGCGCGTTGCGCAATATTAAAATCTGTTCGCCAAATGGCAAGGTATTTCTGCAGCCTGCCAAGCTGCATGCTGGCAGTATAATACACAAATTGAATCCGACGAATAGCTCTGCTTTGTCGCCAACTACTGCTGGCTCGCCCACCTCGCCACAGCCAACGCCTCAGCGAATTACAATACAAAAAATGCAGCTGGTGAGCAGCACAAGCGGCGTCAGCCCCACTTCCAGCGGCAGTAGTAGCGGTGGCGTTGTCACCAAGGTGAAGCCCACCACTCTCACACTGGGTCCAGGTGGTGTGGGTAAGAATAATTTGGTATTTTTACCCACTAGCGGAATGCGTGCCGTAACGCTAGCATCGAACAAACCCAAACCCCAGACCGCAGCCGAGCTGCTGGCAGCTAAACCCAATGTATTGGTTATTGGTCCATCATCCGCCGCCTCTTCCTCGTCGGCCTCTGTGTCCAATGCGGTCAGCAATACTCAAACAATAGTTGCCACATCGCCGTCATCGTCGTCGTCCATGTTGGGCAAAAGCAAAGCGCATCAGCTAATTACAGAGGATACACCAATTGATATTATTAATATGCCCATCATTGTCGCAGATAACGGCACAACAGAGCCCAAGCCGGCTGCCAAAACGACGCCAATGGTTGTATTCAATGCTACCGACTGGGAAATGGAACTAGATCAGGCTTCCAAGGCAGCGGCTGCTACCAGCATAAGCATCAGCTCCGGTTCAACCAGCAGCAGCAGCTGCAGCACCACACCAACAATAACAACAACAAAATTTACGAATGCTTCTAATAGCAAACACACGCTGGATGATGTCATTGTAGAAGATTCAGCGGAGGAGGTGGAACAATCAACTACGTTGCTTAACAATCGCAGTGAGTAGTTTTTTTTATTCTATGTTGGGAATGGAGCCATAACTATTTTTAGTGCCGTTTTTCATTAGTATTTCGGGTTTTAATTGATCTCGGTACCGAGGTCCTTTTCCGTAAGCATACCTTCAAAAATTACAATTCTTTTCCTTTAACGGTTCCCGTATTAACCCTGGTCCTCCTTTAAAATCGTCCTTAATTGTCCATACATATTTTAGTTATTGAACTGCAAGAGGATGATGATAGCACTATTGAGTATGTGGACATGGAACTAGAGCAGCCGATTGAGATCCAGAGAGCAGGCAACATATCAACAGAAAGGATGAAGAGCAGCGTCACTTCGCTTAAGAGCAGCATTGTGGGGAAGGCGTCGGTGCCGGCGACGGGGAGGGCGACAACGATGGCGAAAGATCAAAAGAAAATAGAACAGGCAACGAAAGAGGAAAGAGAAATTGTTGTTGTTGGTGGAGCAACGCCAAAAGGGAATATGAAAACGATGACGGTTACGGTGTCGGCGACGTCGACGCTGCCTTAGGCAATGACGGTGTTTTAAACATAATTTTGTTAGTTAATTAGCTTCGAGTTTGAATATGTAATTTGTAATTTGGTTGCTCTTTTTACTACGTTACGAGTAAGAAACGCACAAACGATTTATACACATACACACACACACACATACACACACACACGCATACAGCCCGGTTTAATTTAGTTTTAGTTTTTAGCTTAGTGTCGAGTTCGTAAAGCAAAGTGCAACATTATCATTATATTTATATATGTAAATTAAAATATTTGCGAAAATCGCTTCGAGTAACGTTTCATTAATTCATATTGCTGTTTTGATTAGACCTTGTTTTTTCTGGCGCATAAAAATAAATGAATATAAAACTAAATAAATTAAATAACATCTCCAAGGTGCCACCATCGAAATACCTTAAATATATTTGTAAACATTGTAAATAGCATACTTATATTTCATATTTTAGTTTAGAATTTTAAGTTTATTACAAGAACAGAACGGAAAAAAAATTATCAAAAAAGTGTTTTCACAATGAGATTATAGAATTTAGTTGTATTTTCTTTTTATGGCAGCTAAAATAAACAATATAAATTTGTATATATTTTAAGTAAAAACAAAAACATTGAAGACCTTTCAACTTTATGAAAAAACAAAGCATAATTCATGTATATGTACCATGTAAATTGAGCAAATTGAAATGAAAATTTAAGAATAAAAGTTTATAAAGAAACCCTCTAAAAACCCTACACGTCTAAAAACAAACAAAACACTTAAATAAATTAATTAATATAATAGTTAAGTATTTTACGCGTCGATTTTGTAAAGCCAAATCTTAAATAAAAAGCTAAAACAATGTTGTAATTTTTAGACAAAAGGAAAAATATTAAAAAGAGTATGAAAATGCGCAATCGAAGCAAAACCACCCAGAAAATTGAAAACAAAATAAATTAAATGTAAAAATAATATTACAAAGTAAAAAATATTGTTGAACAATGCGTGCAGCTGTATAATTTTTAACATAGAAGTTTTAAATGAAATAAATATAATTGTAAACTTTAAACTTTCTCCAGTTTTTTGATTATTTATTTTTGATCAATAAATATAAATTTCTTATTCGAAAACACGTCAATATATAGAAATAATCTTTTTATTTTTAGTTTTAATTTATGTTCAACTTGATAAGTTTGTTGTTTTTTTGCCGATTCCATTCTAACTAGTTTTTTAGTTGACAAAAAAAAACCAATTTTAAAAAAACTCACTTTTATTTAAATTCTTTAAGCTTTAAGTATTTTCTGATCAGACTAGAAAAAAACTCAAAATTATGCAATACTATCGATAGTACGCGCTTGCTTAAAGTAAAGATAAAGATTATAGTTGTGCAGTTCCGTTAAAGACAAGATAAAAATAGTACATATATTCAAAAAATCTATACTTTCCCCACTTCTATTAAATAGAGAGGAGATCGTACAGTCATCGTAAATCAATGGCAAGTTTTTGATCATTTTCGTAGATTTATTCTCCTACAATCCCGCAGATTAGCATGTTTTTTCTTATGTATGTTTACTTTTTTAATGATAACGAATTGAGGTACACATATTATTACTCGTAATTCGAAATTAATGAGTGTTTTTTGTTAAGAGTTAAACGGTGTTTTGTTTGCTGGAAATTCAGTACATTTACAGTGTAACCAATAGGGTTTAAAGAGCAGTATTATATAAACCTAGACTAAAAAAAATATATATATATTTATACGTATAAATCTTTTAATCGCGACCCAAAGCGGTGCCACGCCCCCAGGGAGAATTTGCAGCTTGACGTGGAGGTGGCGCTCTGCTCTCGGGCGGTACACCAAAACCGCTGATACCGCCAGAAATGTCAGGAACTAAGCGTTTGCTGTGGATGCAAAAAAAGCTGGGTTATAAGAGAACTTTTACACCAGAGAGTAAATCTTTAATACTCACAGAAATTGTGGTGTTTCCAGGAAAGCATTGCCGCCCAACTCCTGGGGATATTGGAATTTCAAGAAGTAGTAAACGTGGCCATTGAAAATGCCCACCAACGAAGCCAACGAACCATGGAAAATTAGCTCGATTCCAGCCAAAACCCAAGGTAAATACATGGCCTTAAATCGACTGCCAAACCAGAAGCTTACTATAACCTCTTTGTTCAGTTGACACCAGATATAGGTTATGGCCACCACGAGCATATCCATCAGGAAGTAAACATTGAAGACCATTCCACCCAAATTGGCCAGAACAGCTGTTATCAACAATAGATACATATAATCGGCGGGACTTCTCGCATATTGATCTTTTTCCAGCCTGGCACTATACTGTGTTATAAAATAACAGTTGATCAGGAAATGGAATCCCGTCGCTCCGCTCAATGGAAATACAAAAAGCGAGGTTATGCACCGCCATAACTGTAAACGGGTCAATACCAATTCCCGGGACAGGAACATATATTCCATGGGTAACATTCCGAACCGGCATAACAGGCTTAATCCCACTGTCGCCGTCAGCCAGTAGCGTGTGAAGCGTGGCAATGAGTTGTACCATGTCCCAGCATCCATGCTGATCTATTTCTTTATTAATCCCTTTATTTATTATACTTTATAGTAAACTTTTGTGAAATTCTCCTGTTGTTGTACGTGTCTTTAATAAACAGTGTGGCAGCATATGACGAAGCAAAAAAATACTGTTTGTATTTCATATACTAGCACATTCCATGTAATCATATGTTGTCGCTTGCTAGTGGTGGCAGAATATTGATAGCATAATTTATCGATGACATCAGAAAACAATTATTTAATTTATTTTTATTTTTAAAAATTAACCAAAAATATACAATTTTGAAATTGATTTTGTTTTTTTTCGGCTATTTATCACAAACTTAGCTTAAAATATCAACACAATTTGAAATTTGAAATACTTGCAATGATTTGGCAGAGATCCTCATTCTATTAAGTAGAAATTATTAATCGCATATCGAATATTATCGAATTGTGCTGCGCGCTATAAATTCAAATTTGAACAGCCATTGCAGTCAGTCTAAATTCATGGTAGTCATACGTAAATCCTCATTTTTTCGATTTATACTTTGAGCTTTGAGCAAATATTTAGAATTCCATTCTTTTCTTTTGAGAAAAAAGATTAGTTTCGGGAAATATGAACAAAAATAAACCCTTTACCAAATTTTTTGAAGATGTAACCAAATAAGAAAAAATATATTTTTTAGATGACTTTTACTCTTAATAAATTAGAATTTCTGAAATCCTCGAACCGAACCCAAATCTTCTCATCATTAGAGATTTGAATGCTTGATTTTTTAGAGGTTCCCGCTTTCTACAATATTTTGAATAGATCTTAAGCTACCCGCTTTACCAAAAAAGATATGAAGGCCTGCCAAATATAGGTCTGTTTTACTCGTCACGCAAACAAATGCAGTGCAGTGGTGCGAAATTAATGCGCACACGAGGAAATACTTCAAAATGTGCGCTTTTCCAAAATGCTGCACTTTTAAGTGGAACCGTCCTAATTTAAATTGGCACAGCGGTACAAAAGCAAATTACCAAAATAGAATAATTGACAGTTCCATCACTTCGTTTTTTTTTTTTTTTTGTTACTTTTTTATTGTGTGAATAAAAGTTTTTGGTGGTAAATATAATAAATATATTGATTAAAATATTTTTTTGAACTATAAATATTATTTAATATTCAGTTATAAACGCTTTTAGCTTTTGTTATAATTCAGATGATTCGGTTCATGGCTCAGTGTAGGGTTGAAGCCTGAAGCCAACCAGTCTCAAACTTTCAATCATTTCAATTTATGTTTTTCATATCATTCCTTAATATGAAAGCAGAAAATATTCGTTTCCATCTTAATTTTTTGGATAATCACATTAAAATTAAAGACCGCATTTTAAGGTTAGAAAGTAAAAGTATGTAAATAAATATGCAGGCAAAGTTAGGTTCACCACAGAAAAATGCGAAGAAATTCCAGCAGTGAAACGAATAATGAAAGAAGATGGAGTAGAACGAATGCCATTAAAAAGTGTGAGCGAGTGAGCAAGCTTTTTTTTATGTGGGTGAATTTCTTAGCCTGTTGAATTTTAATCATAAGGCAAAAAGAGATAGTAACATAGAGAGAAAGAGAGAGAGAGAGGAGAGAGAGCAAGAACTCTGTAAAAGTAAGAAAAAAAATTGAGCTAATCAAGTGGTTTTGGACCGGTTCAATGTGCGCTCACTGTGTGTGGGTATGTCTATATATATTTATGTATGTGTGTGTTTGTGTACAAGACTGTAGGTGTGTACGAGTGTACGTCAGTGTAGCCACACCCACTCAATAAATGCAAAATGGGTGCTATCGGTTTTTTTTTCGCTGCTGTTCAAAGAAAGACGCATGCGCTGCCGTTACTGCCGCTCTGCCTACTGCCACGCCCACATTGCCTTTTAGATCATTATGAAGTTGTTTGCTATCGTTTCTGTTGTTGTTATTGTTGTTGTTGCTGTTTTAGCAGCTGTTGACAATGAGCGTAGAGCGAGGTTTTATTTACTTACGTGTTGAGCTTTTACTGCGCCTTGCTTTTTCCACTCACCTGCTGCGCCGTCATTTTGTTTTTTGCTCGCTCATTTCGTTGTATTGCCAGTGTGTACATATATATATATTTATGTAAAATGGCAATACTTCTACTACAACTACTCGACATGGCTTTTTTTTTTTTATTTAATATTTGATGCGTAAACATTTTAATATCTCTTTCAGCCAGGCATCAGCATTCTGGCCTTCATTCACTTCAATTCTAAGTTCTTCTTGTTCTAAAATATTCTTACACCTTTCAGCTTATTCGCCTTTGTCTTGGTGCAGCAAAACTTAAAATTGCATACAGAATATTCTGAATTATTTAAGTTTTACAGGAATTTTTAGGTAAAATTATTAATTTAGTTTAATTTGACTGCTCGAACTGAATTTCATCTCGTGGACTGGATTCAATAATATGGGGCTTAAGCATAACAGGCATACCCAGGGTTTTTGTAATAAATAAAAAAATATATTCCATAAAACTATATCTTTAACAGGATTGGTTTCATTTTTATTTTATCTTTCTAAATTGATCAACAATCTAATCTATTATGAATTTACTTAATTTTATTTTTTAGTAAAACTATTGCGTATATCTGGTTCAGACATTGCTTGTATTTATGTACATTAATAAAAATGAATTATTATTAATCTTTTATTTATTTTGGCGGAAGAATAATAGATTAAAATTGTGCTTTAGTTTTTTTTTTTAAATAGAGATGGACTAAATAGTTTTGGTATCCTTTGGCTTGAACTCTGTTTACTTACTGTTATTCACATGGGAACTTCCAGTATCAGAAATTGCCATGCCATCTAATTACAGTAATTATTTGATTAAAAAATCTCCCAGGGTGCACAGCATTTCGTAGCCTTTTTTTTTTTGCTATGCTCAGAATCTCCATTACAAACTCACACACATTGTATGCACAATACAGTGCACAGTTCAAATGAAATGTTTTTTTTTGTAAACCGAAATCATTTTTCGTATATATATTCATATGTATGTAAGCTTATGTATATTGCTTTGTATGTATTATGAGCATATTTCACATGCCTGAAGCGTAGCAAACATAGAAAATTTCTCCAGATAATGGCTCAGCGGGAGGGGATCGGTCGGAGGTTAACTTAACACGGGAGGGGGCACCCAAAACACCCGAGAACACCCAAAAAAACCGACCCCGAAAACCCCGCGAAAACTCACTTGTGTAAATGAGAACGCAAAAAGAGGCAAATCATAAGAGGAGCAGCGTGTGCGCCGCCAAATTGCAGTACAAATATGTACAAATATCAGGGGGTGTGGGGTGGGGTGATGTAGGGGCATTGCTTAGAAAAAGGACAGTCCGCAGCTGTCTACGAAAATATATATATATGTGTGTGTATGCATGTACATACGTGTGTACACACTGACGATGCGCACGATGGCGTTAATAGCACACACACACACACACACACGTGCAAACGTTGAGAAACAGCCCTCAAAAACTGACAGGGCTGTCTCATTGGTGCAAGTGAGAGAGTGAGTGAGAGAGAGCGCAGCGTAATGATGTTCATAAATGATAATGATGTTTTTTTTTTTTGTTGTTTGCGCCCGCTTTGCCGCTTTCATTTCATAACTGTAGTCAGTGTGCAGGTCAGAGCGAGAGAGCATGAGCGCGCATTCTCTTCTGTTGACTCTGACGACGTTTGCGAAGCCGACGGCAAAAATTTACGAATGCGTAGGTGAGAGAGAGGTGAGAAAGTAACGGTACGCGGCCGATATATATTACGGTTTCAGTTAACGGTTAAAAAACATCGTAACGACGCAGCAGAAGAAGAAAACTTGGCCTTAACGATAATTTTTGTTTCTGCCTTTAACTTACTTTGGCTCATAAATCAAATATTTACATTACGAAATTGACGTCTTGAACGCGCGGTCGCAATTTTCACCGGGTTTTCCTCCTGGATTTTCATCCAAAGTGAAAATTCACCTTTGAATCTATGAATGTGTGTGTGTGTGTGTGCGTTTGTGTGCATTTTATAAAGAGACTCAGCCAAGAAATACTAAAATACAAAATCAACAAACAGTCTCCGATATAAGCAATTACTGGCTTGATTAGTCTAGGATTAATTTTTGCTAAAAACTCTTTGAAGTTTACGTGTATTTAACAGAAATTTCCATATTTCATTTAAATATTAACTCAAGCTAAGGGGCAAGACATCAAAAACGGATTTTACGTTTAAGGAAGAGTATTTGAAGACACTTTGAGGTGAGTAACCAATTTCAATATTTACCTATCATAATTATTATTTGAACAAGTTTTAATGGATTACCAATTGGACGTCGGTTTTAAGACAGACTGAATTTTCTATTTCTTTTTTCTATTTCTGATTTTTAATCCATCAAAAATTAAGCTCCAATTTATAATTTTTGTTCTGAAAAACTTACCGTAAATATGAGAGAAAGAACGAATGCCTGTTCTCTATCTTTATTATATTGGTCTTGACTTTTCTTATTGAGATATTGAGAACCTTGAATTTTTATATATTTTTTTAGTTGCTCAATCTCAATGAAACTGTCACTTAAATTGCAAACAATATTTCGTAAACAAAAATTTTTTTAAAAAATATAATAAAGATTTGTTTTATTTTATTTATATATTTTTATTTTAAACGAATATTCCGCTACCTATTTGGCAGTTTGCGCTTTTTATACATTATGGATGGATAAATTTTGATCAAAGGGTGATGCATATATAACAAAATAGAGATCTAAAAGTGTAAATGTATATAGCTGGAATATGAAACCTGAAAGTATGCTACAAAAATTTGATTGAACTCTATCTAGTTTTGTATTTAAAATTAAAACTCTTCTAAATATAATAAATAGAGTCCGACTTACCATTCCTGAACAGAATCTATAGGATCGAATACCTTAACTATTTGTTAAATTTTTTAAAAACTGGTATTATATTTATTCCTAAGTTGCTTACATTTTACAATAATTTTTGATGTATTTCAATTTTATTTGAGACAAAATAGCTACTATTCTACTCGTGTATAATATTTATAGCCAATTAAGATATCAAAACAGTTGTGCGGTTTTAGATCTTATAAAATTCTAGGAGCAACTAAAATATTCAAAAAAAAAAAAACTTAAGTCAACTGCTCTGAAACTATTTTTCTGGCATATTTTTTTTACTTGGCCCAGTGGCCATTTTGGGACGTCACAACTAAAAACCGTTGACAGGAGCACTTGAGGAAAAGCCTAGGGAAATTCGTGAGTTGTGAAATGAAATGGAAAGTGTCTAAGTTCCCAGCTGAGCTCGACAATCTGCCAAAGTTCAGCCCATGTGGCAGTTGTCGTCCATCAATTGTTAATGTCACAGCCGCACAGCAGGACGAGACAGAACGAGGGAGGACGGAGGACGAAGGATGAGCAGAATCTTGGGTAGCCAAGCACTACTCAGCATGGTAGCCACAACTTGGAGTCGTTTCTGCTGTTTAACTGCCGTTTTTCGCGCGCTTTTCAATTTTTAATTGGGATTTCTGTTGCTGTTGTCGCTGTTGTTCAGTTCTTGTTTGTGCGACGCCTTCACAGACCTTACACAGCTACACTGAGAAAAATATCAGCGGACACATTTGGATTTTTGATAGTTTAAGCTCAACGAAACTTAGTTTTATTTATGCCCTCAAAATGGTTGTTTTCCTAGTTGTTCATCCTCTTTTCTTTCTTTGGAAAATATGCCGCCTGTCTGCTCGATTTAAGAAAAATCTTTAAAGGATTAACGATTAAAATATTAAGAAATTATCGATTAAAGACTTAATTTAATTTCTCTGTGTATAGCTCTCCCTCGCAGTCGCCATCAGCCTGTCTGGCAGTCGTCGTGGCGGTGTTGACTTGCCCGGTTCGCCTGAGTGAGCCCATTTTGTAGTCGTAGTCGTTCGTAGTCGTAATGCCCGTGGGGTAAAAAATGTCTTACGGTTAGTCGCCGTTGAGTCGGCGTCATCGCCACGTGGTTGTAAAATGCGCTTTTGAATAAATACAATATGCAATAGAAGTGGAACATGCTTTTTATTTGCTCGGTGTTTGCCAGGACTTCATCTCTCCTTTGGGGTTCAACGTATTTACCGATTTTTCGTGGTTTTTGATTTCCTGACACGGGTACGATGGCAATCATTGTGACATTTTAATTGTTTATTTGCGCAGTTTGCGCATGCTACGCTCGGCTACGAATCCAAATCCAAATCCGAATCCTGGTCCTTGGTCCTTGGTCCTTCGTCCTGGTTTTTTTTCTTTCTGTATGCTCAAGTGCTCGAGAGTTGCCCGGAATGGCTGAGGTAATTGTTTTGAAGTTTCATATTTTGACAAAAGATTTGCGGGTGAGGAGTTTTTCGGTTTTGGTTTGGTTTTCGTTTCGGTTACGGTTACGGTTACGGTTCGTTTTTACCCCGACAAATGTAAAGGACTCTTTGCACTCACTCACTGTAGTTGTTGTGTTTGGTTAATGTAAATATTTGCCTTTATTGTCATTTGAAGTGCGCTCCACTGCAGTTCATTATTTAAATCTTGTTCTCCATATGTGACTTTAAATATTTCACGGAATAAGCAACTGTATTGAAATATTTACTCAAAAGTAGCGAGAAATGCTGAATGAAAGTAGCACTTAAATTAAATTAATTTAGATAGGGGAAGACATCATCTATCCTATTAAAATAAATACGTAAAATGTAATAGAAGTCCACAAAATTCACGTGCTGCCATAAATTCAAGATCGGAAGACTTTTCCGATATAACCCGAAGATTACGTAAGCCTTGGAGAAGCTATAAAAATACATATATAATTGATAAGATCGATCAGTTCAGCCGATGCAGCCAACCCCGTCTGCCTGTCTGTTTTTTTTTTTTTTTTGGGAATGAGTCTTACTGTTTTTGAGCAATTTGGCTTGTAGCCTTCCTTTGTTACACTCAGTTCATAGGTCGGAATAAGTCAGATCAGAACACTATATCTAGGTGCTCCCACAGAATAGATCGTTCCAATAGTTGTTGTGTAGAAAAAATGATTGCTTTTCTATGCTATTAATCATCATTCAGATCAGACTACTATATCTTATAGTTCCTATAGGAACAATGGGTTGCTGCTTTACAGCGGCGCATAAGCATATGGAATAATATTATTATTGCGCTTGGAAACACTCTAAAAATGTTGTATAGCTTTGAATATAATGCGGTATAATTATGACAGCTTATTAAAGGTATCATTTTTTTTTTTTTATTATCTCTGACCATATCGATAGTTAATAAACAGTGGAAAAAAAAATGACGAAATCTGTTGAGCAGCACTTGAGCTGCTGTCGACGACGCCTGTTTAGGGTCTGAAAAGAATTGAAAAATCAACAAAATGAAATTGAAACAATTTTTTAAGCATAATAACCACCACCAGCAGCAAAAGCAACACCAACACCAACCATTTATCGGTCACCCTCATCTGGAAAGAGAACCCAATCAAACATTTATGCCTAATAAGAGAAGGGCAGCAGCAGAAGCAGCAGCAGCAGCAGAAAAAGCAGCCGGAAAAAAGCCAGCACATATGGAAGTTTATTAGATACAAATTCTTTGGATTTGCCTTTCGGCTTCGGTGGCTGTTAAATGCTGCCCTCTGCACGTGGTTGTTCTTGTAATATATAAAAAAAAGCAAACAAAAATGCTGTAATCGGGCGTACTCGACGAGGAGATGCTCTGTAATCAGAAAGGTAAAAGAAGAGAAGATACATTTGGTTTTCCTACCGCCTGTTACATACATTGGCACGAGCTTAATATACCCTTGTTTTTAGACATTTTTATTGGATACAGAGTATAAAAATCGAGACGTCAACCATTTTTGGATAGATGCTCTGTTTTTTTTTTGTTTGGTGGAAATACTTTGGGTGCGATAAAAGGGGTTGATGTGCTATAGCAACGGGATGATGATGCTGAGGGCACTAGACGATTTGTTGCAATTTCATAGCTGGATCGCTGTATGTAGCCATTTTTGGAAGCAACTGCGCTCGGCTGGTGATCCTGTTGGACCCGCAGCAGGACAACCCTTAAAGCGCATTCGCAGACCATTCAAGTGCGCAAAAGGTTTTATACAACTCTCCTGCAACATTTGCAGCGGGGTTCGTTCGTTTGAAAAACCCGCAATTAAATATGCGTTTTTTTTTGTATTTTTTTTGAATACTCTATCGTACTTGTGCACCGCCCCTGTTGTTAGTGCTGCACGTTGTTGTCGATCTGTGTAACTTTTGTTTATTACGCGTAATTGCAGTTACTCTTACTCCATCGCTCATTCTCTCTACCTCTCCATTATCCATTCCTCATCTATGTTTGCCTTTTGTGTGCTCCTTTTGCAGCTGCTACCATTTCCACAGGCCTCTGCTCTTTTCTATGCATACTCCACATGGCGAATACTTAATATATAGTTTTTATACCCATCCCTCGTTCACGTAGCGGGCATATTTGTTTATTTTCGGGTTTTTTGTAGGAGAGAGAAACATTTAAAACAATTTTTAGATATTATACAATGATATAACTTTCGAAAACTCTTGGAAATGTATCAGAGTTGTGTATTAAAAAACACAATATGATTAATACATTTATATATATCAAAATTCCCTGTTCCTAGCTCATAGCCAGACAGACAGACGGACAAGCAGTTGAAGAGACGGGCGGAGACAGGTAAATAGAAAACTTAATGTTCTCGTTTTACACTTTTCATGGATGCAGAGTATAAAAGGAACGGAATAGTAAATTGTTTGCAATTTATATAATGAGTCTATACTTTTGCTCCTTTGGAACAGAATTCAAATATTTTATATAAATGTGACATAGCCGCTTTTGCTTTTTATTTTATTCCTGTGGCGAAAATTGTTAGTTTTGGATGGCATAAAAAGGGAATTGAAGAGGCGAACCTGCTGTGCATCCCATTGAGCTAGAGTTATAAAGGGGTTATCGAGTTTCAACTCTAATTGCAGCGTATAAGTAAAAAAATGTTATAGCAACAATATAGAGAATAAAAACTGATTTTCAAGGCAATAATAAACATTTCGATTTTTAAGCACTTCTTTTGAGGGCAAGAAACAATTCTGGAATGGATTAATTAGTAAGCCAAGCTGAAGACTTTACTACTCCTATAGTTGGATATTATATATTATTATTATATTATTAAAACGTCTTAATCTTGATTAAGTATTCATTAATTGATTGGTTTAGCAATGGTAGAAAAGTATGTCAGATTTTCTTCAAAAAAGTATGAAGACCTTAAATCAATCGGTTTTATTTAAACACTGAAATTTTTGGTTAATCTTCAGTTGGCTAAAAAATAATAATTATAATGCTGTGATTATTTGAGAACTGAATCATTTGTTTAAATAGTTTTCTTTAGTCACTTCTATTCTCAATTCTAAAATTCTGAAAAAGCTTGCCATTTTTTATGTAGTATAAAATAGCTAGAGTATTCTCATACTGTGCGCCTTGGCAATCATTTAAAAAGAGATTACTGACATGCCAAGTCTGGGGCTTTGTCGGAAAACTGCTCGTTGAAAGGCAAATTACAATCTTTTTTTTTTTGTCTGGGGGCGGAAAGAGGGCAGGGCCCGCCTGTCGGCAAATTACGGCAAAGTAAATGTGAATTTATTTTGAGCGCAGCAAATTGCAAGCAGAGCAATAAAAAGAACAAGAACTACAAGAGGCAAGCAACAAAACAAGTTGCAAATTGTAAATTGTAAATTGTAAATTGCAGGGTTCTGCTTCGGAGTACAAAGAATTGTTCTGCTTCTTCTTCTTCTTCTATTGCTAGGTTAGGTTGCACATTTAAAGGCGAACAAAATGGCGTCGGCTCATTTGATTTGTGATTTGTTTTCTGCCGTTCGCAATTCGCGATTCGCGTGCGCCGCTGATCATTTGACAAGCGACAACAAATTGCTACCGTTAGTCTATCGCCGAGATACGCCGATATGGATACGGAACGTACAGAAATACTCTGGCATACATATATGGCATACATAAGCGTACATATCTGTTTTAAAGGGGGGCTTAAAACAGTCTTCGGATTGCTACTTTTCGCAGCTATTAAAATGAATCAATTAATATGAATAAATTATTAATTTAAGTCCAATAAATGAATGGGAAATTTGAAATTTGAACCCCCTTAAGTACGCCACTGGCAACAAAAGGTAAGCTAGTCTCTGTGCATAGAGAAAAACAACCCCCCCGTGTATTCTGCGTTTATAGAGCGCATCATTTGTCAATATTTGTGCTGGGCATGTAAACAATTTAATAGGCTGTTAGTTGCTGTTTACTTTAGAGATATGGAAAAACCGCCGTTCAGCCACTTGACAGCTGTTGCAATTTGCGCTTGATCTCAGCCAGGAATTTGCTCCTGAATAAGGATTTTTTGTTATTGTATTTGATTTGAAGGCTCGGGGGTTGAGCGCTGAGATTTTTATGTGCTCGTCGTATCTTGTAGAAATCAGAATACATTTTATTTGCACCAAGTAAATAGTTTATTTAGCTTCCTTTTTGGAGCAGGAGAGTCAGTCCACTTATGGCTTGTGGCACTTTCAACTTTTCATTCGAGTTTAAAAAAAAAACAAGGGTATAAAAAAACATTTTAAATCAAGCACAAGCAGGTTGATTTATAAATGTATTTGTTCAATTTAATGAGCTGCACCAGTTTTCAATTGCAAGTACAATTAAACAGAAAAGAAATTCCAAAAAAAGTTTGTTTTGAAACCCTTCAACCCTTGCGGGGATCGAACCCGCGACCTTTGGATTAGAAGTCCAACGCGCTATCCGCTGCGCCAAAGGGTCTGATAATCAAACGGTGTCTTAACACCCAACCACCTGTTGCAATTTATAGAATAATATCAATTAAAAATACCGTTGATCTTTACGTAAACAAAATATGAGCGCAGCCTAGAAAAAAACACCTTCAAAACTTGACTCGCTTCGCTTGTCTTGTAAACACAAAAAGTTTTCTATGTCTGCTCCGAGAAACAGCTATTTAAATATGCGTATAAGTGTATAAGTAGTGCTATATACGTATATTTATAGAACGAAATTTCGACGGTTTACCTTTTCGTCGCAGACGACGGCGACGACGGCCAACGCACAGAGATACTAGAAATTTGTAGCTGCAAAGCATAAATTGTATGCAGCATTGGGTATAATCGATATAAAGGCGAGATCTGTTGAAAGAGATTTCACTTAAGGGTTTCACAACACTGAACCCTTTTGAGGGGGCTCCGGCGGTTCTGTAGGGCATTCAAGTGCTCAATTTACCCCGGATTTTCTCATTTTCATTTGCATTTTACGTACGGTTCGGTGTTGCTTTTTTTTCTTGTTATCGCCGTCGAGATCTTCATGCGCTTTTAGCTAATACCCTGAAGTTCAACGAGTACGGGAGGGTCTCTCATTGGAGTCCAGGGTTGTTCTTTGGCATACAAATATTTCGGCCAAGGCGCATTTACGTGACTTGTGGCAATTACTCAGGTTTTGTTGTTGTGTGTTGTGGCTCTGTTGCTACTTTCAGTTTGTTAACAAATTAATCAAATCGAACACCAGAGAGCCCAGTACAAAAAGTCCTCTTCTCTAATAGAGTAATCGTCGAAATGTGGAAATTTTCACCCCCCTCTCTGCCAAAAAGTTCTTATCTCTGTTTATCTCAGAGCTTGCTTTGCTTTGAACACTGTCCCCCTTTTTTTTGTACGAAATTTTCTCACTTTTTACTGCGTGATTTATCTACTTCTTCCGACGTTTTTATATCGAAGTGTCCGCCTCCTCCCGCCCAAAATACTCCCTCTTCCTTGCTTCCCTCAACAGACACTGTCCATATAGATTATGCAAACGTTTTTTTTTTCGTTCGTTTTTTTGGTACGTAAATCGCACACTCGAAACGGATATTAAATTTTATTGCTCATGTTGCCATGACTTTGACTTGGGTTCTGGTTGGAGGTTTCGAGCCCGGGTCGTTCGTTCCATTGTTGAGCTCATTGAGCACTGAAGTAGTCGCTTGGTCAATTAGCCAGGACTGCTTAATAGGAATGCAAAGTATGTGCATTTGGGGTCCTGCTGGTGGCAGGTGCTTTCGTTACGAGTAACATTGAAATTTCTGCCAATTTGAGAAGGGAAAAATTCTGTAATTGTTGTGGATTTCGAAAGGAATATGAGGACAATAAGCGAATGAATCTTAATCAAGTGGATAAAGCAAAAACAAAAGGTTCGATTCGCTGATTCGAATTCAACTAAAGCTCAGGCTTTAATTTCGTTATTATATTTCCCCTTATCTTGAATCATCTCGGTCATCGAACCGTATCAATTTATATTCTGTATATTAAATATATATATAAATTGAGGTTTATTGAAAGCTGTAGAAAATGAACTAATCTAAAGGCAAGAATATATTAATTAAAGCATAATTTTTAAGTATCTAAAAAAATCTAAATCTAAAATCTAAATCTATGAAGATTTTTGAAGAGCTTTGGTTCCGTTTCAGTTTAGGACTGATTAGAAACAAATAACTTTGGAAAGCTTTTATTAGTTTAATACTAAGAACAATGAAACTGGATTGAAAACCTTGTTTAATAAAGAAATTAAGCTAATAAATTAATTCAATTAAATTGAAGCTTGATTATCAAATAAAACATTTAAAAATGCCAATTTATTGGATCAGCGTCTAAAAATTTATTTGGCTTGTAAACAAACTTAAAGAGAATATTACGCATTTTATTACTTACCCCTTGAAAAATCTAGTTTCCCGATAAAGTAATAGTCAAATAATTAAATATAAATTCAGCGAGTGCAGCTGCTTTTTGTTCCTGTTTTTGGGCTCAAATCAAAAAGATCGGATGACTGCAGTGTGCCTTCTGTGAATGTTTTGCAGCAGGCGCTACGCCCGGAGGAAGACGCCCATTTTAATATACATAGCTGTATATTCAACGCCTCCTCAAGGACTTCGTCTTACTCCCAATCTCGGCACGCGCTGTGGAAATTTTGCACATGTTCACAGCAACAACAGGATTGGTATTTTAATTGCTACATATGCGACACACACCAAGCTCACGCCTCCAGAAAAAGAGCACGAGATGTTGATGCCAAGGACCCTCGTGCTGCTACTTCTTCTGCTTCTTTTGCTGCTGCTTTTGCTGCTTCTGCTGCTGCTGCTGTTGATCCTTCCGGTGGACACACAATACGCCGGCTGAGCATCAAGACAGGAAGCAATGTGCGGCAATGAACAATTGCGCTCTCTGGCTGAGATTTTTGGGCAGGCGCAGCTGCTGAGGCAGCTAGCTCCTTTAAGTGCTGGGCCAAAGGATAATCATACGGCGGCGGCTTCTACTTCTACTTGTTTACTCCTCGCCTAATGATAATCATCCCCAACATCATCATTATTATTATTATTAACAGAACGATTGTTGTCGAAAACCGGTTGCGTCTTTTGGGCGTTACCTAGAGTCCTTGTCCTGGTCTGACATTTGATTTCTCTGCTTTTTTTTCTTGCTTTTCAATTTCGCTTTCGGCAGCGGAAATGCTTTTTCTTTCCTTCGAGCATATTTCTACGGTTGTTGACACGCGATCCTTGGCAAGGATACTCACGTCTCTGATAAATTCAGCGGTTTCTCTGCTGCCATGTCTGGCTCTGGCGCGTGTGGCTGCTTCCGGTTAATTATATTCACGTAAATTGTCAAAAATGTGCAAAAAAAAGCAAAATACAAAGACCATTAATAAGGCACGACTACCAGATACTCTGTAAATTAGAAAATGTATTCTGAAGACTCTGCAAAGAATATGCGGATCGATCTCGCGTCAAATATATTTATTGGATTTCGCATTCCTCTCAATTTGTTTTAAGTTTTCCTAAAACTTGTATCAAATTATAAATTTCTTCTGAAAATACCATTAGTAATAGCCCTACCTTAATATACCCCTCAAAATCATTTGAAATAGTTACAGGGTATACAAAACAACGAAAAAAACAAGTCCGTCGTCTCAGACCCTCGCGCGAATGCTATTTAATTGAAAGCGAAATTTTATGCTTTCATTTGTTTGCTTCGTTCAAAATTAAATTAAATGCATATGTTTTGCTTTAATGCATTGTATACTCATCTCACATCTTGATGTCCTGGCCTGTGCTCCTTTTGTGCCCCTGTGTAGGCTGTCAGTGCTTGTCCTTTATCCTTTGTACTTGGTTCCGCGTGCTGTCGACAACTAAACAACTGCTCATTAATTGTCGGTTCTGTGTGCTTTTCTTTTCGTCCTTCGTCCTTTTGCTATTACAATTTTTTGGCTCGTGCCAGCTTTCAATCTCAGTTCTTTGTTCTTTGTAATATGAGCAAATGCATCCTGTCTCGAGATAGTTAGGATTAGAGTTCAAGGTGATCCTTTTGGGCTAAACTTGACTTACAATACTTTCTAGTTTTAGTGACTGCACTGCATCCTTCAGAGAGCTTCGGCTTGTAAGAATACTCGAGCTCTTCATAATTAATTTAAAAGCATACGAAAGTCTGAGGGTTCAGTATGATTCTACTCCTATTCTGTCAACTCCTATACTACTTTTTTTGACTAAATTAGCCGGCGTCACGATTCCCAGGACGAACTCCTTTCCCTTTGCGTAACTAAGCAAATATTTAACTATCATGTCAAACTGAATTTCTCTCCCACATCGGAAAAACTCACACACTCCTACAAAAAACTCTTTCAAGCTGATTAGCATAAGGATATGAAATATTTTGACGGCGGCCAACGATAAAAAAAAAATAATACTAAACGAGAGGCGTTCATGGAAAAAACTGGTGCTTCCTGTCATAAAAAGCAACAACAACAGCTAGAGTAACACTTCCGCGTGACAAACGCCTCTTCGTCCTTTTCCCTTTTTTGTGTCGACCCTTAAACAACCTGCAAACAGGCCAAGTCAAACGTTCCAAGCCCAAAACGCGTGGCGACGTTTTTCTCGGGGCGCCGCGACCAGAGGAAGGAAATTATTAACATGCTCAGTTCCCAGTTCCCAGTGCCCCTTTTCACCCCAGTTTGAGAGAGTTTAGGAACTGCGGTTAAGCGCATTATGCAACATTATGACATCCAATAAAAAGTGTGACACGCGCCTCAGCCAATACAATTATAATTGCAACAAATTGAACGACGCTAACGCCACGCGTCCTATTAGCTCATCTTCCGGTAGCCTCAGCTCCTGACTGAGAGACAAAGGCGGAAATATTGACCAGAAGCCGCTATGGCCTTCAGTTGGGTTGGGCATAGGCGTCCCGCTTCCCTCATTATTATTATTAGCTGTTTTGACGTTCCTTAAATTGTTGTTTTCCACATGCTTTCCTTGCCTCTTGCGGGCTTTCCATACCCTGGCTGCAAAAGGTGTAGTCGGGTGTGACAGAGTTTTATATAGTTCTAAAATTAACTTCTTTATTTTCTGAAGCCTCCATCAATTTTCCTAACTTTAATACATTTACTTTGATTGCATATTTATATAAAATATTTACTTTGACAGTTTTATGATGCAACCAAATTTATTTCTCGTGCCTGCTACAGGGTATTTCCAAGTATATACTCAGAATGCTGCACACTCGGCGCTCTTCATGTTTTAGTATTTGCTTTACTTCCTCTATTGCTGATTTATTGGCTTTTACTTATTTCCGGTCATGCTTATGGGGGCGCTTAGTGGGCCGGGGCAGGACGAGAGGTTTGGAAGGACTTTGACTCCCCAGGCACTTCACCGCAATGCCAATGTTTAAGTAGTTATTATTAGCGTGTTTTCTTGGTGTTGCTGACATATTTTGTTGGCTTTTTGACACCATCTTCAGGCTGGGTGTGGACAAGAAATGAGTATTAGCCGGAAAAGAGATTCTCTTTACTTTTCATAGAAACTTATAGAGTATAAAGTGAAGTTGTTTTATCAAATTTGGATATGTAATGCCTTGCCCCACTTTTGGCTCTAGAACCTATTCAAGAAGATCCTTAGCCCAAGCTTCGGCTTATTTTGTAGGTTCTTTACATAACTCGCTTCAAAAGATTCAAAATTTTCCTACTTTCTGAAATGGAAATTCTTCCTCTGCTATCTACAAATAAAAATCATTTTCTTTTGTGGCCACAAAGCAATTAGCTGTATTAAAATTTGTAATATTTACATGGATTTGCTGAAGCACAAACCGCATCTGTTGGTCAACCAAAATAGCCAAAATATTAGCAGCAATTAACTACTTATTATTGACCAATTCAATTGGGTTGCACAATGTGCAAATATTGCAAAATTTAGGCAGCTGAATTTTTCTGCCAAAACAACATTAAACGCTTGAAATATTTTCAAACAAATATTTCGCTGACCATAATTAAGGTCTGTCTATTCAAAATCCCAGCCAAATCTAGATGAAACACGTCAAAATACTGTCAGTAGTTGTTGCACTTGTGTTCAATTGTTCTATGGGAGAAGGGAAATATGTTTTAAGAGTTTTTGAACTGAGCCGACAATACGTTGAATGCTACCTAAAAATTTGTGGGATGCAGCGGGATCAGAGGATCATACTCTTAGTTCCCGAGTTCTCTGTTATCCGTTCTCAGCTCTCAGTCTGCGTCTATTGTATTTATTGGCAGGCTAATGATGGGATTGGGTCTGCATTTACAAAAGGATTAGACGAGCAGTTTGACATGCTTAGTTGCTTAATTGAGCCAAAATGTATGCACAGCATATAAAATATTTGCCTTAAATATTTTGGTTAAATTATGAAAGGGTATCTACACTTGTTTAGCCCCAGGGCAGAAAGGATAACCAGTCGATGCAGTCTGGAAATAATGTGTGAATGCCGAAATATGGGTATGAAGAGAAGAAAGGGTCTTGGGAAATATTTTGCAGATTGAAATAAATACAAATATGTGTATTAAAGATTGAGAAAATGTAGAGATAACTCTACTCTTCAGGCTGTATTTATTAAAAACTTAAATATTAGAAAATTTCTAATGGATTCTACAATTGTTTTTGGTTAAGTTTTATCTGAAATAAAACTGCTAGCTGCTAAAAGGGAATGAATATTTCATGGCTCCACAATTTGAAGAGTTTGGTGCAAGAAAACTCCAAACGGAATCAACTTCTCTCTGGGGTTTGGTCAGTTTTCCGTCCTTCATCTGGAATAAACCAAAAGTAAACAGATTTTGATAGCTGTCTAATGCATCCCCTTTTGGAATACCACAAAGTTATTATTATAGGACTCTGTTCGAATATTTAATACACATAAATCCACTTAATATTTCCTAGCCGGTCTGTGCAAATTTTCACACTCAATTTCGCTAATAAATATGTTTGCCGACGCGGCGAAAATTGACTGTCAAACGATGTCAAAACGTTTAATTTCGCTCGCTAAACCACAATTTCCGGTAACACCTACGAAAAAAAAAAAAAGAAGAGAAATCCGGGGGCGAAAAAATCCGAAAAACGCCCCCCTGTGGCCAGAGAATAGACGACTCCAGTCAGGACATCAAATCAAGAGTTGCTGTCAAAAATATATATACGTATATGAGTGGAGTTTGGGTAAAGCCAATTAGGAGGAAATAAATCACGCGTCATGTGTGCGAATTCTTGGCAGGAACGCCCTGCCCTATCCAATCCTCATAGAGACACCGGGTACTTCAAAAATGTGTGTGGCAAACAAAGCAACCCAGCACACACAGCCAGATGCAGGGAACCGAACCACCCATATTCAGAGAAGTATTCAGAAGAAGCTAAGCAAGTGCCAAAAGCTGATTTCAGTGTAATTACAATTCACACTCGCAGCATATTCGAGACCCGGGAAAAGTCGTTGAATACCCTTCCTCATCCCCCCAAGTTGCCCTGTAAATGTGTTCTTTTTGTTTGGCAGCACTTAAGCGACGCCCCCCCCTTTCGCCCAGGCCAGCCATCAGAAAAGTTTGGATGATGACGATGATGATGAGCAGGAAAACCCACAAACAGACACACCTACTAACCGACAATAAGGCAGAAAACTCTTTCAGCACTTTTTGCTGGGTTTCTCATTTGTTTGGGTGGTTTTGGGTGGTTCTGGTTGGTCTGGGTGGTTTGGGTGGTTTGGGTGGTTGAACGCGTGTCAGCCCTGCCACTAAGTAAACAAAGAGCAAATACCTTCTCTGGGCATGGGCAGCAATAGAAATGTCACAAACAAACCGATTAAACAAGTACTTTTCAAACAAACACCAAGCCAGAAAGGAATGAAAAAAAAAAACACATGAATGAAGTAGAAAACGCCACCCACTGTAAGGCTAAGAAATTACTAAGGGTTGACAGAGTTTGTTAGAGCAGCAATCGCTGGAATCGCAGCAACCCTTTCAAGCTTCACATCAATAATTTCGGTTCATTCAATTTGCCAAATGTGGTCGACTTTTCACTGCAAACGCATTAAAATGTTCAAAATTTCCATAAGTTTCTGGTCACGCGACTCCTTTGTTAGTATTCCCCGTTTTAACATCTTTTTACTAGCCGTAAATATGTTAATGCGCTTTAAGCCTATTAGTGTCATTTCAAAATATACAATTATTTCAATCTGTGTGTGAAGGGTTTATCTTCTAATAGACACTTCGTTTCTCCCACCAGATTGAACCAATTTTAAAGTATTCACATTGTCATTTGCAAGCTTAATTCAAGATCTCAGGTCAGATACGATTATTCGGTCAGTTGGCTGGGACACTCTTTCTGGTAGCCAGTTTTATACGACTGCAAAAGCTTCATTCTTTATTTTTGGTTTTTAAAATGTAGTTTAATTGTGCTTTTTTTATGGTTATTTATGTTTTTATTTTGATACCCTTTAAACATTAAAATTGGGTAAAAGTTATACATCATTTTATTAAAAAAAAACTCTGTATTCAGGCTCTTTAGACATGAGTACAGAGTATCTTCTAGTTAAGCAGACTTGACAAGAGCAATCTTACTCCCCCATACTTATTATAAAAGGTATAAGATAACTTTATAAGTTCAAAGATTATCGTATTTAATCTCATACAGATATTTCAAATAATTTTATAATTCCATTCAGAAAAGAGGAAAAAAATCTCGAGAAATTTTAAATTATTTTCTTTTAATATGCTACGCAAAATTCGAAATTTAAAAGGTAAAACTGTGTTTGAGCTATCAATATTAAGACATTCATATTTTGGATTCAAAAAGAAATAGTTGTTCTAAAAAAAAAAAAAAAATTAAGATTAAGGATGCAAAACTTTAAAATTTTTTTGAAAAAGGTTCAATTCGGATGTTTAAAGTCCTTGGAAAGATTTGAGTACTATCTGCGAACCGGTCCAAGAAGACTCTTAGTCCTAGGTTCCGGTTCGAGTCTTGGTTTCCTTTTTTTTATATTATTATATATATTTATATTTTTTGATTCATTTTCAATGTGTCTGACTTTAGACCTAGACGAACTGGAAAGACTTAAACGAAATAAATAATTCCAGAACAAGCTAGATTTTATTCGAAAACTTTCGAATTTCGTTAGGAATTCGAATTTTGCTTTAGAGCTATTTAAAAATAAAAATTAAAATGCAAGTTGTGTTGATTATAATTAGGGCAAATGCACAAAATCTTTGTGGGTCTGTCTAAGTCCAGGGCTCGAGTCGACCTTATTATTAGCCCTACTAAACTACTAATGCAATTCACAGGTCGCACCTTAGACTACTAGCTACTTATCTTAGCCACGCCCAAAATTAACCTTAAAATTGAAGATTTACACCTTGAAAGTCCAGTTTGTTATATACTTATGTAAGTAGTCCGAATTTCCAATGAAAAACTGAAGCAAAGTAGGAGACAGGCTTCGTCCAGTTACTTGCATAATCTGTGGTAAGCCATGGCGATTACAAGGCATTGTGTAAAATACTGGCAATACATTCGTGTTCACATCCTTGTATCCATAGCAGGATATGCGAGCATTATGCTGGACATGTAAAGCGGAATATGCGGGCATGTGTAACCAAGAGAGAGAGAGAGAGCTACTGACTGACCCAACAAAGCATAATACATAATACATAGCGTTTATTGGTCTGAGCTATGACCACAAAAGGAGATTCGGAAAACTCAACAGCTGCTCCTTGTTGGGTGGATAAAGTGGTGCAAGTGGCGTGGGTGCAATACTACTAGAGATGGGCGCGTGAGTGCTCCAAAAAGTCGTGAGTGGCGTGATAGGGCTTCTAAAATGCAATGAAGCGCTTAAAGGGAAAGGAGCTATTCCAAGAATAGTGAAATATAAATTTTTAAAATTTAATATTGTTTTAGTTTTTGCATAAAAAATTTATATTTATTATAAAAAAAAATAAAAAATCGAATAGGATTTTTAAATTAAGAAAATAATGTAAGACCAGCTGTGATTGAAGCTCAAAAATGCAATGAATAACTCCATTCAGAAACTCGTGAATTGCTAAAGGTGAAATCACGATCACACACGAAATAAATAAGAAATATTACTAATAAATAAATAAATTTTCAATCCTAATCAAACAAAAAATAAAATACCAATTTGTAATATAATTTTCTAAAGTTAAGGGACTATAGCGAGTTAGCAAAGCCGCGTGACTGCAAAATTTAGAATCGCGATTGTGCGTGAGTCAGGCGTCCATCGCTAAACTGTATCTGTATCTGTGTCCGAGCAACATAGAGACGAGTATATCCGATTTGCAAATGAAACAATTGCGGTGTTTGACCAATTTCACAATTGATGTAATCCTGTAAATCGCTATATTAGCGACAAGCACGACGAGGATGTCTAGGGAACACAGACGATTGTGAAATTGAAATGTTTTGAGTTCATTCAAGAGTAAACAGCAGTAGCAGGACACTCACACACTCACACACATAATTTGCTTTATGTGGGTTACGAACCCGAAGGTTTATAATAATATTTTGCTAACCTTCTTTTCGCTTGTAAAACTTCAAAAAGATTTCGCCCGCTCCTTTGTAGGCATTTAACGATTACCGACACAGATTAAGGGATGTTCTCCCCGGCTCCGGCCACGTCCACTGTCTTCGGCTGAGTCCTTCGTTCGTTCGCTCTACTGTCTTCTGTCTTCTGTCTTTGGTCTTCGGTCTTTCAATCGGCTTTTGCGCTTGCGCGGCAGGTTTGTTTCGCTTCTCTTCGTTCTTTCCTGTCCAATTCATAGGAGCGCAATTAGACGAGTTTATGCTTTTGTTTCTCCCTCTTTTCGGCCATTCGTTTCTTTGATCCGCTCTATCCTTAAATCTGTGCACTCGACCATATAGCATATGTATGTCTGTCTGCAGCTTCCTCTTTCTAGCCGATTTTCCCATTGTGTCGCGCGTATTTGGCGCGTTTAAATAGATTAACCGCCTTGCAAATTGCTTCGATTTTATCTCCGATTTTTTTTTGTGTTGTTTTCTCCAACAGCTACCTAGGCTTGCCAGGTTCCAGGTTCCAGGTTTACGTGTCTATTGGTCTATTCGAACGTAGTCTTCTTCTTTTTCTACTTGTACTTCCTATCTTTCTGCCTGGCTCGTACAATTAGCTGCGGCCGCCTTTGTTTGCTGTCTTAATCTTGAGTAAATTAGTTCATTAAGAGGTTAATTCCTCATAACACCCACAAATTATACCCGATTTTGAATGGATGAATGGATGAGTACTCTATAATGAGTTCTGTTAGCTGCTAATATAGAAATATGCGAGTAGCCTGATTACCTCATTACTCTCTGGTATGCTAAGCATAATATTAATTTTTGATAGAGGAATTGAAATTTACTAAAATTTGGATCTGGAACTATTCTAGAAGACAGTTTACCTGTTAATAATAATAAATAAATTCTTTGGAGTTAATATACCCTTGCAGAGGTTACTATAATTTTGTCAGGATATTTATCAGGAAATAATCAAGATCGGTCTATTTTATCATAGAGCTTTCATACAACCTCTTCAAATGCTTACTCCAGTCTAGAAGGGCGTGTTATATTCGTTGTTCTTATTATTTCATTCTCACCAATTTTACACTTTTTTCAACCGCTTTTTTAAAGCTTTTTCTAGCAAAAAATTTTATTTAAATTACTCTAAAAACTTGTATTTATTATTGGGGTTATTCAGCTTTACTCGGGAATGCACTCTTGAATAGAACATGGAAAAGTGACTATAGCTCTTCGACTCTGCGAAAGAATATTGAGGAATTAATATTTATTAAGTGTAATATATTATTTAATTCATATTAAAACTTAAACTAAGATATTTTAAATATTGAAGAATAGAATAACAGATGAAAAATTAATAGAAATAAATAGACAATAATATGTTAATTATTAAAAAAAAGTTACTAAGTTCAGGGACGCTGTAAACTGCTCTGCGAACATATGCAAGAGTTTCCACTGTATTTTAAATATTAAGCAGCTTTGCAGCCCTGATAAAAAATATAAAATAATTGCACACACATACATATGCATATGTGTTTTTACACGTATTTATTTTGATCCTCAGGGCTACTTAATGCGGTTTGAACAAATGCAAACGCACTTGTCACTCGACGTCGCGCTGCAAATGAACGAATAATGCAAAAATGTGCAATCTGCATTTAGTTAACTAAATACATAAAACAACAACAAAAAGGCAACACTAAAAAAATGACGAGTCCATTTACAACAACAACAACAACAACAACAACAACAACAACAACAACAACAACAACAAAAACAACGAACAAACTGGACATTCATAAAAGCACTGAACCAACAAAACGACAACTATGAAAAGAGGAGATTGGGCGGGGATGATGACTCCTCCAGGGTTTCGCCATCATCAGCATCGTCATTCTGAGTCTGGGCGTGCACCTCTCGACTCGTTCTCTTTTAGTGTATATTCTGGTCCTGCTCCTGGTCACAAAGGCCGTGCAAATATGGCTCACCTATACACAACCAGACAGACAGACAGCCAGAAAAGAGGCAGGCAGAATCCGAGTATGCTAACTGGGAATATCAGGCAGAGGCAGAGGCAGTGGCAGAGGGCCGAGGTAGATGGCAAAGCCGCAGGATACTCATAGGACGAAGCCTGCAAAGTATGAGCTGTGGTTAGAAGGTAGGGCAGGTCTGGGAAGGGAAAGGCAAAGCACTCGGCGAAATTGCGAACAGAAATGCAAAGCTTGAAAATTTGCGGCAAAATGTGCAAAAATAAAATATCAAAAGTGCAAAAAGTGTTGGGAAAAAACTGGGCGAGACTTTCTATACCCTGTATAAGAGTATGATAGTTTTTTAATACTTTTAGCAACAAATAATGCTCCTTCTAAATTAAGTTTGTATTTTTAATTTGAAAAAAATAGAAACAGTTTTGTTTTGTTTCCAGAAACGAATTTTTCTAATATATTCTTTGATTACGATTCGTGGGTTCAAGCCTAGTTTCAATCATAATATTAAAATCAGGAAAATATTTATTGTGGGATAGCAAAGATCTTCTCTAAATAATTTTAAATTGTGGACTTATTTTAGTTTGATAGAAAAGTCTTATATCAGTATTTAATAAAGGATTGGATTGAAATCTCTATTAAACTTATATATAAAAATTGTGTCAATTCTGCAGGGTATCAGACGTACAGCAGTTCCTTCTCTTTGCATTCGTCGTCTGATTGTTAGACTAGTAGATAGTTTAGAATTTGAATAACCTCAATTCCACAGCAAATAGCTTTTTCAATTAATTTAATAGCATACAAAAGTTGCGATGCTCAAATTCGAATTTCGAAAATTTCTTTGGCCACAATCTGGTGATATATTTGCCTATAGTATATATATCATTTTTGTAAGCTAAAAAGCTGAGCAGCTGAGTTCTATTATCCTATTCTATTGCGTTTCACGTGTCAAGGATATTTTGAGTAGCTTTCATGGCGCATGTTTGCCTATTCCTTTGACAATGTTGCCAGACTACTAGACTGCCCTTTCGTCTGGTCTGGTTCTTTCTTGCATCCCTGAAGAGTTGTGCTTTTAGGTGTATACAAACTGAACTGCTCAACTGCAGCGGCTTCTCACAGAGAACTGCAGCCGTGCTGCATCCTTGGCTGCCTTTTTCGACGAGGACGAGAAAAATCCAAGAGCAAACAAAATCAAGAAAAAGCCGCGTAGCGCTGTGCGATATCATCAAAATGAATATAAGATTATATTTACCTAGGGAAACAGAGAGAGGGAGAGAGAGAGAGAGAGAGAGCGATGTCTAAGGACATCGGATGGGGCAGAGGTGAGAGATAAACAAACAAAGACGCTGATAAAACGAAATGCCAAACGATATAACAAAAGAGGAGAAGAAACCGAGCAGGCAGGAGAGGAGGGAGCAGGACTCGTTTGGACAAGTGAAAGAGTCAACGTCAACTCTTTCGAGTGGGCGACCAGAGGCGCTGCCATTTCGGTGTCTGGCAACGCTTGAAGAACATAAAGCTGGAGGGGATTAGGGCAGCAAGACGAGAAGAGGGTGTAGCTGGAGGGGAAGCTCAAATCAAGTGTGAACAGAATACGGCCAAGTTTTGGTTGCCACTTTGCGTGCTCCGCTGAGGGAGAGAGAAGAGAGGAAGGTAGGAGGAACGGTAAGAGATATGTCCTAAGGCCTCTCCCACTCTCCATTATGCAGCCGAAGCAACCATCTCTGTTACTCCCACAGTGTGTACATAAATATTTTAGGGGCGGGCTCTGCTCTGGCTCAGCTCTCTCTTGCTCTTTCTCTTTATGGTATTACGTATATTCCAATTCGACATTTTGTGTGTGTGTGAGTTGAAATTCATAATGCGGTTGTCATCGCTGCCTCAGTCGCAGTCTCAGTCGCTGTCGCTGTCAACGTCAACGTTGTTGTCCCATCCAATCTGAACATCATTATGAAGTTAGCGTAGTCCTTTTGCCTGCTTTCATCTAGCCATCTCTTTCGCAATCACACGAATATCCTTTGACTCGCGTAGGGGTGGTTTTTTCAACTACTGCTACTGCTACTGCTACTGCCACTGCTGCACCCTCCTCTTGCGTTTGCTCAGTTCACAGGCCCAGTCAGAGTCCTTTTCATAATTCTTAAGGACATACTGCATCGTATTTGCCTTCATTCCGCTTCGGTCGCTGAACGTTGAACGTTGCGCGCTTTGTGTTTTACTCCCTCAATAAATAATACGAGACGTCATCTTTCTCCTTCCGATATTTATTTATTCAACATATGTGAAAAACTCTCGGAACGTTAGATTCAAACAAGTGGAAAGTGGAAAGTGGCGTAAAAAAATTAAAAAGAAAAACGCGATTTTTCTGTGAACACTTTAAAGAAAATATACCCAAAACTTCTTGTATCTGGAACAAGACGGTGCAGACAAATTGGATACGGCTAGGCAGCGCCTAAATATGGTTTACTTTGTACGTATTTTAAAACTATATTAGTCTTTTTCAAATATTTTTTAAATATTTCAATCTTTCAATATTTTAAAACTAATTTTAACAAGTTAGTTTTGAGGCTGTTAATATATTTCCCAGTTTTTGAAAGCTGTTGAGATTATCTTTATTAGAGATAATGTCTGTTTTATTTTCCCAAATTATATTATAACTTTTTATTTAAAATATTTAGATAGAGATTTTAAGATTTTTTTTATCATTATTTTTGAAATCGTTATACTTTACATTTGTGAAAAAAGCGACGAACGAATTTCCATTATTTTTAAAAGTGTAGAAAATGAAAAAAAAAGTACATTTTTTAAAGATTTAAATTTTGAGAATCCAAATTGAATAATTTGGAATACAAGCTGAAACAAGCCTTCCACTTGAAGCTTTTTTGTTGGATTATGTAAAGCCTTGCAGCATTTTCCGCTTCCAAAAAGTATTATTAAATATTTATTGAAAATCATTCTAAAGGGAAATTTGGAATTAAGTTGATATTTTTAATTTCTTTTTAAAAATTAATAGCTTTATTTATAATCTTGAGAAGTACGCAATATTAGTCCATCTTATTCGGTATTTATTTATGTTCTGTTTAAATTAATATGCAGCTAAACTTTGATACAAAAACATTGGATGAATCTTTCCCCAATTTCCTTATTACCTTTTTATGTATTGGCTGTTGATGTTGAAATATATTCTGCTGGTTTCACAGCTAGAAAAACACTTGAGCTTCCAAGTGGCTACTACAACACTTACATCATTTAAGCTCCCCAACTGAATATGCTATATATGAAATAAGCCCAAGTGTCAAGACTCAATTAAAGGCCTGACCGTGTGGGTTAGTGTTAAGTATGGTTCGCCCTCATCGGGGTAAAATTTAATAAAATTACTCGTGAAATATAAGGCAATTGGCCAAACTATTCCCAGCTACTTACTGAGGCGTCAAATCAAGTTAATTAAAAACGGCAGGCATATACGACCCGCCTTACAAGGAGCGCTGCAGAAACTCACAGACTCCGAATCAGACTGAGAATATCAGACGGAAAAGAAAGGGAAACCAGGGATGGGGAAACCAAAAACGGATGTCGCGCATTAGGAACACTTGAGGAAACAGGCATCGAGACTTTACACTTGCAGCCAAGTGTAAACAATTTAATGAGGTGCAAATAAAAGCAGAGAGCTCAAGACTCGCGCCAAAAAAGCGTGTATATATTTTCGCTGAAAGCGATTTCTCTCAGTGTGTTATGATTGATTTACGAATTGGAATGATTTATGGCAATATGCTTGCTGTATAAAAAAAAAAAGAGTTGAGGAACTGGTGCTGAGCTGAGGAGCCATTGTTCCGGTTTAGTGGAGCGTGGCACGGGTTAAGCATGAAACCCACAATCGATAAAAGAAAAACCGATCAAACTTACATATCATATTGTTTTTTTTTTTGCATAATTTTTAGCGGTTTTGTTTTAATTGCGACCCGCTGACTGGACAGCCATAAAAGTAAAGGAAAGAGTTGGTTTTGGGAATAAAAATTATACTCCTGGCACGCCCCTGCGTTTGTTTGCATTGCCTGCAGAGATGCGTTTCTGGTTGAGTGAACATCTTTGGGGCGTATGCTCGATATTAATTGATAACCCGTTGCTTATTTGCATACACACACAACTGTGAGCTTTGTTCTGACTTTGTACCCATTAAAAAATATACTAAATCTAAGTAACAGTCGGAGGGAAAGCATCTTCGTTCCCATAAAGTATTTTTGCTTTGGAATCGTAAGCTGAGATCAGCATGACCTTCTATTCATTCGTCTATCTAGTTGAAGTAAAAAACTTATCTCTTCTACAGATACTGATTAATTGTCATCAGATTACTATAACATCTAACTATCATAGGTCAATAAGTCCAAAATTGGTTTAGTTAGTTACTCGAACCTTCATACACTATGTAATATATTATATTTAATGAAATATCCTAGAAAAGTATTCCCTACCCTACCTCAACCATTTGTTTTATATTAATTTCCATTTTCCCATTTGCTTGTTTATTTCAGAGTCCTCGTGGCATGCAACCGTGTAGTCCATCGGGTGTTATTGCAATGATGCCGCCATCGAAGAGTCCCATTATGGAAACCGCAGCCAGCGATAGCAATCAGACGAGCAGCAATGATGCCAAGCGTTCCTGCCCCCTGAAGTTCTCCATAGCCAAGATTATGGAACCAGATAACAAACAGGCAACAGCGCCAGCCAGACAATTGCCGGAAGAGCTGCAACAGCTACAGCAACAGCAGCAGCAGCAGCAACGGGAGGAGGATTCAATAACAAATCATGATAATTATGCTGATTCTGAGCGCTCCTGCAGTCCCATAGAGGTCACCGGCGATGAGGACGAACCGGCGGTCAACTATGATTCAGCTTTTAAGAAATATGTGCCTGTTTCCAGTTCCAACTCGGCAACAGTTGCCGCTTCTGTTTCCGCTTCGGCTTCCGCTTCAGCCTCGGCGGTACAACAATTTGTTAGCACGCGGCATCAGGAGCTGCTCTCGCAGTATCCTTTGCTATATTATGCCCCCAATCAGCTGATGTGCGCCGCTGCCGCCGCTCAGTATGCAGCGCTAACAGCACAGCAGCAAACTTTGGCCAGTGCTGCGCATTTGAGCAGCTTTACAGCCTCACTGAATGCCACACTGCATCATTCGCAGTCGCTGCGTCGCAATTTAGGTCATCCATTGGCGGCAGCCGCCGCTGCCGCTGCAGTGGCACAGTCGCAGCAGCAACAGCAACAGCCAGCGCCAGCGCTGCAGCAGAGCCTGGAAAAGTCACCCATACGCACTGCTCATCCCGCACCACATGCCAGTCTCAAGCGCAAGCGTTCGCCTCAGGTGGATCAAACCACACCGCCGTTGCCGCTGCCGACGCTGCCATCGCTGCTGCCACCAGCAACAGCAACCAGGTCGCGTTCCCCGTCGCCGCATGGCTCACTGGAGGATAGCAGCCCGGGTTCAGCTAATGGTGGCAAACCGAAAACCTTCTCTTGCTTGGAATGCGGCAAAGTCTTTAACGCCCACTACAATCTCACCCGGCATATGCCAGTGCATACGGGTGCTCGTCCATTTGTTTGCAAGGTTTGCGGCAAGGGTTTCAGACAGGCCTCAACCTTGTGTCGCCACAAGATCATACACACTTCGGAGAAGCCGCATAAATGCCAGACCTGTGGCAAGGCCTTCAATCGCAGCTCGACGTTGAACACCCACGCCAGGATACATGCCGGCTATAAGCCGTTTGTATGTGAATACTGTGGCAAGGGTTTCCATCAGAAGGGCAACTACAAGAATCACAAATTGACCCACAGCGGGGAGAAGGCCTACAAGTGCAACATCTGTAACAAGGCCTTTCATCAGATCTATAATCTTACCTTCCACATGCACACACACAATGATAAAAAACCCTACACTTGCCGTGTGTGTGCCAAAGGATTCTGCCGGAATTTCGATCTCAAAAAGCACATGAGAAAGCTGCATGAATTGGGCGGAGATAGTCTTGAAGATGACCTGCCACCGGCATATGAGCGTCGGCGAGAATATACCCGACGGGAGCCGCTCTCTAGCTATAGCCAGGCCAGCCAACTGACACCGGATTCATCTTCGGGCAGTCTTTCGCCGCCCATTAATGTCACCACGCCTCCTTTGTCCAGTGGCGAGGCTAGCAATCCGGCTTGGAGTCGCACGCCGTATCAGGAATCTGCTGCTGGAGCAGCACCACCAACTGGACATTTCCATCATCATTTACATGCACCGCCGTCGGCGCCGGTTTTGCATGGCGATTATCCTGGCAGTTCGCCATTCTTGCAGCTCGCACATCCGGCCCAGCAACAGCATCAGCAGCAGCAGCAGCGTCTATCCGCTGCCGCCCTGGAGAATGTACCATTTATAGCCAAGGTATTTTGACAGCGATATTATGCAGAGAATCTGGCCAATTCTACGGCAACAGCAGCCACTTCAAAGCCTTTGCAGTCTGCAAAGAATGTGTCCAGCTTGAGCAGCGATCTACTCATTGATTGACTGCAGTTTTTCTCGGCGCAGGCTGCAGCTACAACGACGCCGCAGGACGAGTCCAAGTCTCCGGAAAATGTCGAAGGGCGCGACTCTGTCTCGCCGGAACCGAGCTGTACGACTCTAGGAAATGCTGTACGTGCTCTCAATGGGCTATTCTAAAGTCTACTCAAGCAGCCCCACCAAATGGTTTCAACATAACCTGTGCAATATACTATATAAACAGAATAATACCAATTCAAATCGTCCCAAAAAAAAGAAGAAGAAAAAACGTTCTATTTCGAGTATTGTGTGTGATTTTTCAGCGAATTTATGTCGATTTTAATTTGTATGTTTATTTAGCTATAAACTGTAAATAAATTATATCAAATTGTTAGATTTACATCAAGATTTAATGCCTAAATTTCCAGCTAGTTAGTACCAAATTTAGTCATAATATATGCATTAAAATTAAGTATATATTTAGCTGCAGATTCGCCAGGCGCGCATACGAATATATATGTTATATATAGTTATATATCATCTGCATTGCGAATTGTCCATAAAAAACCATATTAAATACAAATATAATATATGTCTGTATATTTATTATGTATTAAATAGTTTGCTTAGTTGCAGCAGCAAAGAATTTTAAACAAAAAAACTCATTGAAATTGTTTAGCCCTTAAGTGATATTATTGATAATGTTTAAGCAATAAAACAATTCTTCAATTGAAAACTTATTTTATTGGGTGTTTTATTATTATTTTTTTTTAGATCTTGAAGAATTTCAAAATCTTCTGGTATTCTGTGAAGATTTAGTTGAGCGCCTTAAAGAAAATCTAATTAGTATAATGAATCTTTTCAATGGATCTTCAAGTGCTCAGAATTGTATCTTTCCTCTTTGGTTGTAAGCTTCAACTTAAAAAATTAAAATTTCTACTTTAATTTAAAGCAAATATAAAATTTGTTGGTAACAATATGATATACTTAGCCTAAAATATTAAGAATGGAAGTCAATCTATTTTATGAACTGCAAAAGTATTATTTTTTTATCTGTATAGTTCGTAGTATTACAATACAATTTTATAATGGTATTTTTTACTGCATCGGTTAAGAAGAAATCTATATAGCTTAGCAGCCTTCTTATATATTTTCTATAAAAAATTACAAATGCATCTATTATTAAAGCCATCAAACCAAAATGTTATTACCATAGATATTGTAGGCAAAGATACAATTCCATTCATTCAATAAACAAATCTTTATGTTTCCCTTGGTAAAATCCTTTCGAAAAATGAGGAGTTTATTGCTTAGTTTTTCTATAAATTTTATGAAACAGCGGCAAAATATCGAATAATTTAAATAGAAATTCAAGATATTTACCTACATTCAAGATTAATAGAACTAATCATTTTTTTTTCTCTGAAAAACCTGTAGACGGCTGGAATAATATTGAAAAAAGTATTATGCTGAAACTAGGCTATAAAGCAATTTATATGAAATAAGTGAAAATTAGATAAAATATAAATAATTGCAATTTGTGAGCCCTTCTTAGATAAGAAAAAAGTTCTTTAAAATATGGACATATATCCGAGTGCAAAAGGGTTTTTCCCGAGAAAGCTGAGAGGCAGAGACAGAGATGAGATGAGAGAATTTAAAAATGCAAATGGTATGCGTCGCTTTCTAATGAAAACAATTATTGCAGCATTTGCGTAAAAGCTGCTTTAATGGGCTCTAAACTGTCGGTTGTCGGCTGTCTGCTGTCTGCTGCCAGCTGTCAACTGCCAGGTGAAAAACGCAGCCCACCTGCTTAATTAGTGGCGAGCCGGCGAGTTGCCCACTCAACAAATGATGCTTCAATGTGGAACACGCCCCCCTCCCCGCGCTCCATTTGCATATCACTTTGATCTGTGAGAAGAAAAAGGCGGTACAAATGTCAAGAAGATGGCGACGCATCCTGAGACTGAAATTGAGACTGAGAATGAGAATGAGAGTTTTGACAAAGAGTCGAAAACACTTGAGGTTGCTCATAAAAATGCAACAGAAGCGTATGGCGAGTGCGTCATCAGCTCCTGTTATACTCGCATCTTCAACTAAAGATTCTACTCCAAGCTGACGTAGGAACCCGCCCACAATGCTCCGAATATCCCCCAATCGATTTAAAACTGAAGAAATGCGTTTGACTTTCCGCAAAGTTGCTGGAACATAAGGATACTCTATAAAATAATTCTCCAGAGTAGACTCGAGTTTTTATTTAACAAAAAATTAATTAAAATTATTGAAGAAAAAACAAAGCATTAAAAAATTATTCTATTCTTAATAAATATCTTTGTATTTCGAATCGTAGGTTCTTGAGTAAAAATCGAGAGATAATACTGGTTTTTAAATAATACTGGGTGCTTAAGGAAAAGCATATACTGGGAAACAAGTATTAAATATAAGTCTAAGTACTAAAGCCCTCAATGAGATACCGAATTTAATATTTACTATGATCAAAGGCAAATAAATCAAATTTTATACATTTATATTGACAAAATATTATTCTAGCCCATTCTACCGCTTAAATACAGGGTATAAATACAGAAGTAGGCGCATGTGTTGCCACTTCAATGCAAATAAATTTCTTTCTTCCTTTCTCTGCTTTTCTCTTCCTGCGTAACTTGATGAAACATATGAATAATTCAAGCGAAATCAAATCAAATGGGAACGAAAAGCGAAATCAAAAAGCAAATGCTTTATGCAAATGCAAATATGAATCGAATGTGAATGCGAATGCGAATGTGAATGTGAGTGCGAATGTGAATGCTCTCTATGCTCAAACTGCGTGCAGTGAGTCCTTAGCATATGCCTAAGCACACCGCCCACTGACAGAGAGCCCATCCTTCAAAAATATAAAAAAGTCCTCTTTTAGTTGACAGTTTTGTTTTTTTTAAAGTGATCAACCCACACATCCTTCGCTAGGTATCTGCGATTGCGATGACAAATGGCATAGGGCTTGTGCCCAATTTGAGATGACTTTTGACACCGCCTTGCGGCATTTCTTTTGAACCCAGTTGGTTGCAATCCTCATGATTTCCATCAGCCCTGACGAGCCGAATCCTTCTCGAGCATCGAAGGACAACCCCCAATTTTTTTTTTTTTTTTGTCGTGACGTCAATGGTCCTTCACTTGTTGTCATGCTGTCCACGCTCCGATTTTGATTCCTTTTGATGTTTGCTTTATGCACGCCCAGGCGACCATTTGAGTGGGTCTCTCTTCTTTTTTTTTTTTTTGGGCACAGGTCCAGCCATTCTAACATATTTACTCCTATATTCGAGCCTGTACTCGTACTCCACGTACGTCCACAATCGCATTGACACAAAACCGCCTTATTTGGCTAATTGAAGTCGCTCTTCCTTGCGCCTTTGTGAGTATTCAGATTTTTGGCAGATAATTCGACACTTTTCGACTCGTTTAAGCATTATGCCACAACTGTTTTTGTGACACTGTCATTGGATTCATTAAGCTAATTAATCTCATTGATATGCGTTAAGTTCTTTTCAAAATTCTAGCATATTCTTTGTGAGCTTGAGTTATTTAACAGCTTCAAAAAGACAGAGAGAAAGTTAACTCTGCTCTCATCGAATCCCGTCTGTATACATTTTTATAGCATACTTTTTGGAGCCACTTATAAAGGTAATATAAAGGGAATAAAGTTATTTGGATAGAAAACATTTTTATTTATTTGACTTAATTATCTTACTCCATTTGGATATCTCATAATTTTAGATGTGAATGCATTAGGAAAAAATATCCTTTTCAACCAATAGCTGGACTTTACATCAAGACAATTCTTTATGTCATAAACGATGGATACACACAAATATCAGGAGTTTCCTTTCTGGCCAGAGCATTGATCTGAATATTATGAAATTAGCAGAGAATTATAAAAAAAGATCGAAAATCTTATTGAAAATTGGTCTAAATAGTCTGTCGAAATGTTAGGCATTTGATTGAATTAATTCTAACCATGTTGTAGTAAGTTATTGACTCTAAAGTTGGAACTACTTAATATTAGATATGTTAATTAGTTAAGTATCAAAATATTGTTTATTAAAAGAAAGATAGAAAGAAAGATAGAGATATAAAGTTTAAGTATTGTGTACAGTCTTTTAACAACTGTTGAAAGCTAAAACGAGCGCTGATTCTGTTTTGGTAGTTTAAGAAGGGTTTTCTTATAAAATCTATAGAAAATTTCCATTAATAAATTGACAAATGTAGACTCTACTTTTCCACATAAAAATTTGATTAAATTAGAAAACAACTATAGACTCCCACCCAACTCCAGGGTTTCAGGGTACTCAAAACTGGAGATGTCTATCTTGTGCTAGATTGTTCTCATTCTCTGTTTGGCCTGTTATGAATGCATTTGCCTTAGAATTATGATTGAATTTGGATTCGTAGTATTGCAATATTTGTCTATGTTTTCGCACTTGATGTTTATTGTCATTGGAAGGCTTGTTTATGCCATCTAAATTGTTTACACAGCATAAACAATTCGAAAGGCGCCATAGTTGTAAATTTGCAGCAATAGTCTAACAGTTTTTTATGCAATTTTTTCGAGGTGTTTTTTGTTGTGTTTTTTTGCATATTAATAACTCTTATCGAGGCGCAATCTGAGCCACGCCTGCAATTCTTAAGAGAGAAGAGAAATTGCATCAGAACAACTCGAACACGAAACAACAACGAAACAACAACAACGCGTCTCACTCAGCGACTGTTAAGCACCTCGCCATAAAAAATTATAATCCAATTCCATTGTTTAACTTGTGGTGGGATGAAAAAAAAAAAAATTATATATATATATAAATATATGAATAAGAGAAAGATGAAAAACAAAACAGAAAAGAAAAAAAAAAATGTTACGAGTAGTGTCGACTGCGCTTATCACCTACACAACAATGGTAGGGCAGAGAACAATGCAAGAAAAGCCTTCAACCCTCAAGTGTATAGGGTATTCGAGCGTAAATTGCAGCGTAATCTCTTCCGGATATGATTACATTCTTAAGTGATCTGAGCTGGCTTGCTGTCATCTCTCATCTCTCATCTCGCATCTCTCATCTCTTTTCAGCTAAATGCTGCTGTGACCTATCAGCTTTGTATCTTTATCTCTGCGGCGAGTGCAATATCTTGTGATTATAATTTCTTAAAAAGCTAAAGCTGCATTTTCCTTTGAATATAACACAAGGGCCCGGTTTCCATCTTAGACGAGCATATAAGTGTTTCTTAGTGTATCTTTTGCTGCGCCAACAATATGCTGGAAAAAAACACTTAATGCACCACGGGCGTGGCTCGTACTCTGCAGAACAACAACAAAAAAAGTGTATATATATTCGTGGTACTTTTATATTGGCATTCTTCGTCGTAATTGTGACGTTAATTGTCGAGGTGACAAGCGACGACCCTTCAACTATGACACGATGCGTTCGCTTCACTGCATCTGCAGGTGTGAGCGACTACACGTAGATATCCGAATGAATGAATGGACTACGAATACTATTCGCATATTCACTTTATTTGTGCTATTAGGGTGCGTTACACCGAAAAAAAATTATCTCACCACTTGAGTAAAGGGTCTAAAATCCGTCAGCTTAAATAGCAGCCACAAGGATATCCCTGATTTTTTATAATGAAATTTAGATCTGGCAATATAAAAGGATAGCAATAGCAAATAATTAACAAATAAATTTATTATTTGTACTTCAATAAATATTTCTAATTATTTCGGTTTTCAGTTTTTTGAATGTTATAGACAATTTAATAATTTGATAGGCAGAAATTTTGTTCATTTTAAGTATATTAAACAATTTCATTAAAAAAATTTACTAAACAATTTAATTTATACGAATAGTGTAATATTATAGTGAGTTTCCAAGATAATAAAAATACATATTTCACAGAGTTTTTGAATCTGGCCTGTTCCTATTTCTAGCTAAATTACACAAAAATATATAGGCTACTTTTGGGCGAAAAATTTGATTTAAAATTATATCTATTATATTATAATAGATTTATGAATATATTCCTAAATATTCCTAAATATGTTTATTTTGAGTGTATGAAATTTATTTATTTATTATTTAAATATTTAATTTTATTTTTATTTAATGTTGCATATTAATAACAACTAAAAAGAATTGAACCCAGTCCTGACTTTGGCCATTGGAATGACTACAATATTTATATATCGAAATAGGATTGGCTTTATTTCCATCTCAAAAAAGTATACCATAGATAAAATTAATTAAATATATGGAACTCTTTCCAAATTGGAATTGAAAACAGTCAGTGTATCTATCATATTTTTCAACAGATACAGCTAGGAATTGAAATCCGGCTTGAATATCAAACATAATGCTCTTCCTTTCATAATCAAGTCTATTTATTTTTCTTTTCGGCCTTCCGGACTTAGCTTTTTTTTCTTACTATTTATATATCCCATTACTTTTTTACTTTATTTAAAGCCTTCCTTCCTTATTCTTACCATTTGTCATTGCAGTTGTGTAAATGAAAATTTTGATTGCCCCCATTATAATAGATATATAAGGTATCACTTGAGCTGAACTCAACGAGCGTTCTAGCTCTTTTTAAGTATTTCTTTTGCTGCTAACAAGTGAAACTAATTAATACTATATAGTCGTATTTTTAGAGAGAAAAAAGCCATAGTACTCGTATAAGGAAAATGCCAAGGAAGGCGCCATCAACAGAGTGTTGCATTTTACGGGCTTAATGAGAGTGACGCCTCTCGCCTCGATGCTTACTTTCCATAGAAAATCATAAAGCTGAATAAAGCCAGGGCTAGGTAGGGGCTGGCTGAGAGATATACTCGTATTATTTATACGTGCGTACATATATTTGCAACATATTCATAACTTTTCAGGCAGCACAAATGGGCAGCTGGGCGTGGCGCTTTTATGCCTGGGTGTGAATAAGTCTATAAGAAGTTGCCATAAAGCAAAGGACGACGACAACAACGGGGCACAATGCCGGATACTGCGACAGCGACGTTCACTGCGACTGCGACTTCGACTGCGACGCTGACTGCAACTGCGACAGTATCCCATATCTCTGGGAATCTGCATTGATATCCGCTGAACCGAACTAATTGAGCCGCGTTACATTAAGTTGAATGCATTTCAATGTGTTGCCAAGCATCAGCTGAATATCATCATCATCCTCCTGCATTGACGTAACTTCTATTTCAGTTCATTCTGGGTCTCGCCTGCTCTGGTCTGGGAAATCGAGCAACTGTCTTTGCGTCTGTCTCTCTTACACTGCTGGCTGCATACGAAACATAAAGAGATTGCTCGGCTATGAGATACTCTGTAGACCAGTTTCTCTCTGTTTCTAGATATTGAAGCCATTAATATCAGATCTAGGGCTGTAAAACAACTGGATTTTCCATAAAATTGTCACTTTCAAGCGATCCTTGACCAGTATAAAAAAAAGGTCAGTTTAACCTTCCAATATTATCGCCTCCGTTCAAAAAGAAGTAGGCCAAAGACAGCAAAAAGTAGTCCTTTTAGTTTCATTAATTTTGTAATTCCCCCAGTTCCATAAAAATACTCTTTCAAAACTTCAAAATTCCATATTTTAGGCAAAACTTACCCGTTGTAATATAAAATACCATTTCGATTAATTTGATATTTTTATTGTTTTTAAACATTAAAATTTGGGGATAAAAAACATCTGACTCAACTAAAAAATACCCTGTTTAAATATGAGCAAATTATAAACATTTAATTTTCGAACTGAAGATAAATAATTTCGAATTTTTAAACTTAATATTACCTATTACTGTGCACTGTTAAGATTTTTTTAATGGCTAATGAGCGACGATACTATACCCTACACTGCTGAGAAATATTTAAAAGATTTATAATGCTTTTTAAACTATTAAATAAATATAAAAAGCATATCTAAAAAAAATAAGAGAGAACTAAAAATAAAGACTATTCTTTTGGGTATGTAAGAAAATAATGAGAATAGATTGTAAATCATAATGGAAATGCTGTTTTCAATACCATTATGCTCTATGCAAAAAGAAAATTGATTAGAATTTTAGTTTTTCCTTATCAAAATTGAATCAAAGATATTTTCCTTTTACTGAAATCGAAGATTATATTTAAATTGCATTTTAGAAAGAAAGTAAAATAAATTGTCTTTTTATTTTTCATTTATCATTATTATTTATTTACTTAGAATAAGTATTAAAAATAATTTGAAATTTATTTTTCTCATAGCTGATATATTTAGATTGTTAGGTGAAGCACAATTCTTTTTTTTATTTAGATTATGCACACACCTTGCAGGAGGTCAGGTCATGGAAAAGCAATGCACTGGGGAAGTGGAAAGGGCACACACAATTTGCCACCCCCAAAAGCGAGCAGAGGGCGTGTCTGGCGTTGGCAGCTTATTGAAAATATTTCGTATACAACTTTTTCGCCTTGCTTCATGATTGGGCGGTGCCATAAATTATTCATAATCGTGCGTGCCAGAGGAAGACAAAGCTAAATGGGAAAGTGAGAGAGAAAAACAAGGTGTGTGGATGAGATTCTGGGTGGAATTTCGGACTGGGTGTCATTTGGTGTTGCTATCAATAACTGTCTATCAATAGACATATACAAAAAAAAAAGAAAGAAGAAAATTAGTAAAATTAAGGGACTGTAAGTAAGCTTTACGCTGTTTTCTACCCAATAATCTAACTCTTTTCATCCCTTCATCAATTACAGGGTCTACAAGCTGCTTTTTGCTTAGTTCAATATTGATACAAGTTAATTGAAACTCACTTCCTTTGGGTTGGGTCAACACTGAACTGAACAACAGCCACGCAAAGAGGCACTTTCAGTGCCGTCTAAAAAGGGGCCAGAACAAGGCCAGAACAGGGCCAGAACCGGGCTAACAATCAGCACAATGCTCCATACTCAAGTACAATAGTCAGTTTGGTGCATGGGACACCTGCGACATGGGATAAATTCATTCTGAAAAGTTTTAAACGAGCTCGATTTGAGTTGAGCACCCCCAAAGCCCATTTCAGGAGGGGGGAAGGGTGTCGATTTCGTCACCTGCTGAGTTGGTCAGTTCTTTGATGGCTTTAATACGGTTTAATTGATCAGAGTCATTTCATGTGGCTCAACTTATTGCCACCTTGCAGGGGGTATATTAATATTGTCACGTAATATATGTGATATTTTCAAGGAGGCGTGTTCGACTATAGTATATAGTAACAAGGATATTCAATGATTGGCATCCCGAAGATTTTGAATTAAGGTTTGGCCCCGCTTATGTAAGCCTAAACAAATGATAATGAAGCTCCGAAACGCGAGTTTAAATGCAGTTTTGATCCCCGGGGTCCATTAATTTTGAATAACCTAAATTTTACTGAATTTTAATAATTAAATTTCTTCCTGTCACTCGGCAAATTGAAGGCAAGGAAGATGTCCTTTGGCCACTAGATTCTACGTAACAATAAGGATGAATGTCTTTTTGGAAACTGAGAAAAGATGTCTTTTCTGTATACAGAAAGCTAGCTTCTTGGCCATGTCCTTGCAGATTCTGACGAATCCTGTCTCAAACGATAAGTATTTATAATGGCTTTCGGCCAGCCAAAGGACATCCGAATCGTCTTTGTAGTTTTCTAGATATCCTGTATTTTGCATTTTCGGCCTGTTTTTCTTGCGCATCTGCAATTTTCCAAGTCGATGATCCTTAGATGACCCCTATATCCTTGAACGCCAATCGATAGATATGGTCCCTACGATTCTAACAAAACAAGTCCTAGTCAAATGTGCCACGATTTGGCCAAGTTACAGCTATTTTTCTACCAAAAAATCCACTTAAAAACTTTCCAAGGGGGTAGCATAGGAAAATTGTCTTAAAAATGGAAAAACGCCTGTAACTCGGTCATTTGTAGGACTATTGGGATGTCCTTTGGCCACCGGATAGTCATGATTCTGCCGGATCAGAAAATGTAACAAAAAGGACGAAAATCCTTCAGGAAGCTGAGTAAAAAGGACTTTTCTGTATACATAAAATTGGCTATAACTCGGCCGTATCCTTGCGGATCCTGGCGAGTCGTGTCTCAAACGGTAGGTTTTTATAAGGGCTATCGACTGACCAAAGGACATTCGGATCGTCCTTGTAGTTCTTGAGTTATCCTGGATTTTGTGTTTTTGGGCACATTTTTTTGCCAATCTTGACTGAAATTTTTCAAGTCAATGATCCTTAGATGACCCCTATATCCTTGAATGCCAATCGATAGAGCTGGTCCTTACGAGTAAAACGCGGGTAGTCGTTTCAAAATCCGTAAGGATTTAAGGAAGTTATGTCCTTTTAAAAATCGCATTTACAATGTGAACAAAGGCAGCAACATTAAATTTTTGTTGCATACTTTCAGGGTGTCCATAAATAAATTTTTTCAAATCTTCAACTCGTCCAATGCAAATTTAGCAGAAACTAATGTAAAGTTTTCAAATTATGTTTTTTTTATTATTTTTAAATATTGTCACAATTAATAAATCGTTTTAACTCATAGTTGATGTTAGTATTTCTGTATATTATTGAAACTATTTCGATATTATTTGGTTGTGCCGCTACCCATCATAAAATATATAGACATATGTATATATATATAGTTATACAGTGTATATAATTCATTGCATAGGTCGAGGTCTTTTGTTAGGCCAATAAAACCCCCAAGCAACTTGACAATTAAAATTAATAAATTAATTAAAACAAGTCGAAAAGGGGCGCTTCCCATTTAATTAAGTAGTTAATAGTAGTTAAGTAAAACAAAGCAAATTTGAATATATATTCAAAAATTATAGATTTTGTATTATTTGTTGTTGTTTTTAGTTTTTAGTTTGAAGTTGTAAGTAGTATAATTGGACATAAATCATTATCATGTTTTTTTTTTTTGTTTTGTTTTGTTGGTTAAGTTAATTTTAATACATTTTATTTAGTTGTAAATTATTCATAGGGTAAATTTTAAGTCTAATACATATTAAATAAGTGTTTTTTCTTTTTTTAGTTGAAATGTTTAGGTATAATTATGGTAAATACGATCAAATAATTAACTACTAAATTACAGAACATAGTGCTTCTTTTTTTTTGTTGTTGTTGAATTTGTGTATTGGAAGTTGTATCCTTTTCAGCCGACAAAATAATGCTAAATACTCCGCTATTATCTGGCGAATTATCAAATATTAAGCACTTTATATAATTGTGGATCGTACATATATAGTATATATATATATATATAGTATTTTTGAGTAAATAAGCGCAATATATATATAGAGAGTTATTCATAAAAATTGGAGTAGACAACTTTGACACAAAATGTTTCTTTTGCTTTGTTCAACAAAATATATCTATGCGAAAAATACAACGAAAAAAACAGCAAAAATCAAGTCGCACTTTACATACACTCTTTTTCGCTTATAGTTCTGTTTTAGACAACTTAAACTCAAATAACACTTAACATATACAACTTAATCTTCTACGAATTGAATTCAGGCTATACAAATTGTGATTTTTTTTTTTTGCTATAAATAAAGGCCAAAAACAGAAAATGCACAAATACACAAAAGAACAAAAAAAAAGTATACTTAATCGATACAAAACTTGACTAAAAATTAAGAAATTAATTCTTTACAAAAGCTGTGTTAATTAATTAACAACAAAAGTTAATTGGAGCTGCTCGTTTGACTGCCTTTTTTTAGTGTTGTGTTTTGAGTGTTTTGTTTTTAATAAATATTAGTTTTGTATTAACCCATTTTAGTTGCCATTTCTGATAATTAATATATATATATTTATTTGTTTTTAACCTAATCTATGCGCTACACACTAGGAGTTATTCTCACAGTCATCTGGTTTGTGCTTAGTGCGTAAATTGCTCAATAGATCGGCACAGTTATTGACCATCATCAGATAGTCTCCATTATCAAGATTCCCTGTTCCTGACAGCTGCTGCTGCTGCTGGTCATGATTAATTCCACATCTGCCATCGCCTCCAAGTCCTTCGCTATGATTGTTGCTTTGATTCGAGAGCATTTTCTCGTTTTGTCTGTAATCACATTGGTTAATTTAATATAAATTCATAGAGATAAGTTCCCTGAAGTGTTTCACCTATGAGTTATACTGCCCAGCATATTACGTGACATAATCACAGCATTCTCCAATTCCTTTAGAAGCAACGAATTCTTCAGGTTTGCATGCAGCTGCATTGCCGTCTGTGTGGTCGTATAAAGCTTATTGATCACATTGTGTACTTGGGCCTCAGCTATAACAGAAATATCTATATAATTTACTTTATTTTCTATAAATCTAACATTTCTCCACTTACGATCTTCACCCTCGTAATCCTCAGGTCCTCCCCCTCGCTGCTTTACCGCATTTCCGGGACTATTATTGATCAGTTTGCTTTTGTGATCAAAGCCCAAGTTTCGCGGCCGCGGCGGCACAACGGGCTTATTGTTGACGTTGCTGTTGGGTGTCTCCTCCGAACTGGAGTCGTCCTGCACTGCACTACCTGTAAAAATTCATTTAATTAATATAATTTTAAATGTGAATTAACAGCAATTTGATAGTACCACTGTTAAAGTTGGGCGTCTTGCGTCGATTATTGTTGGCATTGCTTATTTTGTTGTTGTACTGACGATTGGCCGCTGCAAGAGAGTAAAAAAAGGGAGTCCTTAATATGTGTAATTTTTTATATTATAAAAAATAGAGATATATTTAAAGTAGATATCTTCTTCAAAGAAATAATCCTATCTTATCTCGGTTCTTTTCTTATCTTAACCTTACCAATGGGTCCATTGTTGCGAATCTGCCCATTAGTTGCGCTACGCAAGCGGTTTCCTTCCTCCGGCTCTGAGTCGCTCTGTAAGATATCAATTCAGTATAAAGATATTATTTCAATTGATTGGAAAGCGTTAATTCTTTTACTTACCGCCTGATTGAGCACATTCATTGAGTTGCTGGAAGCGCCTAGCCCCGATTTACCTTGTAGACTGTTGCGTTTGCTGGTCGATCGGATGATATTGCCATTACGATGCGTAACCGAAGGTTTCTGTGGAGTTCCATTCGATTTGCTGGCTGCGAATTGAGAATTGGAGACATATATATTAAAATAACTGATCAGAGTTCCGAGAATTGGGATTGAGGATCTTACGTTTGCCAAAGTTGCCCATATGCAGATCACTCAGCGAGCAGGCGCGACGTATCGATGAGGACTCCTCAATGGGTATGGGATTGAGCATTTTGGGATTACCTGTAAGTAGGCGTACACTGTTATTAAACGGGGGCTGGTCAAACATGCTGGACAGGTGCTGCTTTAATGGTTGGTTCTAATGGCAAAGGAAACATCAACTAACAAGTAAGAAATGCTCTAGTCGAGAGTGTTCGACCAGGAAATACTCTGTACCCATGGTGGTATAGATTTAAAAATTGTGGAGGCACTAGCTCAGGATCTCTTCTTTTTATTACTCTTATTATAGTCCCGGAGATTGATGCATTTATACAGGAGGACGAACGGACAGTCAGACAGGGTGGAGCAGACATCGAATAGGTTCACTGGGTACAGAGTATAAAAACCAAATCAACCAAACATAATCAGGTGCAAAGGAGTACACAAAGAAATGAGAAATGAGTGGAACAGAAAAATCATCGTGTGGTTTTGTACAACAGCGACTCTCAAAAGGGCTCAAACCTTGTAGGCGCAACACCCGATGATCTTCAACAAGCGGAGTTTCTTTCATTGCTATGGCATCATTATCATCATCCTCATCGTCGGCAATCACTTCCCTGGCCAGCTCAACGTCATTACTATTCCCATGATGGTAATTAAAGTCAGCACTTTCGAGTACATCCGGTAAACTACAATTCCGACGGATATGTCGCGCATATGCACATAAATCCGCATCATTGGCCGGCAATTGTTCCTCCAGTTGTGCCGGCTGATCCTGTGCCCGGGCCAACATATCAAAATTCATCGTTAGACTCTTAACGTAACCCTTTTGTTTGGAATTACAAGCAAAGGGACGCAAGCGGGTCTCTGTGGCCAGTCGAATCTGTTCCATTTTACGCTCCTCCATGGCTATCAGCTTCTCAATGATATCGATTTTCTTGGCTATATTCTGGCACTGATGGCTAGTTGAATTGGTGGTATTTCCACCACCACCCGAACGCTCCACGTTGTCCATATTCTTCTGATGCTTGGCACGTTCCTGCTGTATCTCATCCACCACAGCCTGTAACTGTGGCTTGGTATACAGCTTCAGGCTCTGCATATGCTCCAGGTTCTCCGGTGCATTGCCATTCTCGGCAAAGAACATCTCAAAACTCCGCTCTCCACCATAATCACTGGGTAAACTGCCCACCAGAGGTGCTTCTATTTCCGTTTCCGATTCCGTGCCATTACTATTAACATCATTTATATTTCCACGCTTTGCACTAGGCGTATACTTGATCTGGGAGACGGTATTAAAACGTACGCTAATCTTGGGACGCGCCTTTTGACGCACGCTTGTAGCACGCCGACTGCTTTCGCTGGTATCGAATCGGGAGACTTTCTTCAGACAGCTGTGCGTGGCCAGGGCTCCACTACTCACAGAGCTTCTCATAGCCGGCACTGGGCGCTGCTGGGAACGCTGCTTTTCCCGCTCAAATTTCAGCAAATTATGCTCAAATTGACGCACTACACTAGCAGTTCTGGAGCTGGATACGCTGCCAGACATTGATGGCTTCTTTTCCACATGACACGTGAGTGTAGAGACAAGATTCTGAGGTTTTACGGGTATTGGTGGCTTCGGTTTGAGTGGCTTGCGCACAAACAGCAGATTGCCATTGGAACGGGATTGGGTTTGGACTTGGGGCTGGGACAAGGGATTCGAGTTGCGTTGGTGCCGCTGCTGGGCAAAGTCTGTGCTCAGACTTTTATTAACACCCGAATTATATTGTTTATTTTTGGAACGCATCGAAGGGATATGCTCCTCTGCCGTTGGCACTGGCATTGAGGCTAAACGTGGATAAGTCTTGGAGCTGGGCAGCGGCTTTAAAGGATTCAAATTGTAGCCCGTCACGTCGAAGCTATCGTAGGCAGAGCTCTCCTGTCGCATATAGTAATCAAAGCTGCCATAAGCATTGGGACTACTTCCATAAGATTTGGAAACGGGTCCATGGAGTATAAAGTTGCGTATGCCCGCATGGCATTGCATGGCATGCAAAGGACGCTGTGGATCAAGCGGTGGCTCTAGAGGTGCGCTCTTGCAATCACTTTCATCGGAGAGCACGCTTTCCAGACTATTGCAGTAACTTCCGCCATCGGAGAGTAACGATTCCTGGCTATGTTCATGCGGCATCTGACCGGAGCTGCTCAAAAAGAAACTGGCGCTAGAATGCCGCTGCGTTTCCAAAAATCTCGCCTCATCCAGTCGTTGCTGTGTAGCCGCAAACTGCTCCGGATTTAATATGTCCGATAGGGAAACCTTCCTCTCACATTGATAGATCTCCCGATAAACATAGTACTGCGTCCTACCGCGAGGTGGCGTTGCTGTGGGCGTTGAATCACCCGTCGATCCCAAGGCACGCAAATTAGCCGGCATCGAGCAGGAAGCGGGTAAACCCACCTGTCCATTGGGTTCATCAAGATCACCATATTTGCGTGTGATTTCATCAATCATCTTCTCGGTATCCGCATGAATCATATCGAGTATAGTACGTGCATCATCCGCATAGACCGAATGGCGCTTTGGTTCTACGGTAACCGCACGATCCGTCTCGCCCGACCATTCGACCTCCTCGTGCACCGGAGAAACTGGACAGGATTTGTAGTGTTTGAGTATGCTGGGCGTACGACGATTATTTCCCGCCGGATTTCGCTTTGCAGCGCCCAATCTAGGCGCTGTTTGCGCCGTATTTTGCTGTCTGCAGGGACCACCATAGGGTACGCCCGGAGGCGGATGTATTTGATGGACGCCCACATGGTGCGGATAGGGTGGATAATGTTGTTGTACCTGACGCATTGTTTGAAAATTTTGCTGTAATTTCGATTTGGGTGCGGCACAATTAAAGAATTGTTGCGGCTGCTGCAGCTGCGGAGGAGGAGGAACAGGAAGAGGAGCAGCTCCATAGACTTGAGATTGTTGTGGTAGTTGCTGATGCTGCTGCTGTTGTTGTGTGGTATTAGTCCTAATATACTGTGAATTTTCGTGGGAAGGAACTGCTTGGGTTACTCAACATTTTTAAACAAAATTATTGGGTTTTATTTTACGATATTTTTTTTTTTTTTTACCAATATTATTCATACCATAAGTAAGCGCAAGGAGAAGCAAGAATTAATTAAGAGAGAGAAAGAGAGAAAAGAGATGGAACACAACAAATGGCAAATGGTTTACGGATTAGCCTACAGTTTACAGGGTATTTCTTCAACAAATGTCTTTAAAAGAGTATGAAAATTAAAAGCCGAAGCTCACCTGGCTTTGTATAGCGTGCGGGGCCTCCTGTATTGCGGGATCCATCCAAATTGCCCGCAAGACTCAGATCCGAAATACTATGGCTGCCTCGCAGAGGTCTATGGCCGACCTGTAAATTTTGCGTACGCAAACAAAAAGAGAGTTAGTTCAACGCTAAAGATACTCTGTAAAATTGCCAAATAAAAAGCGGGTGCTGTGTCAGTAGTTTTCCAGTTTGTCTGGCTTTCTTTTTGTTGTTTTTGTTGGTGCTGAGGCAAAAGCGAGTTTCTTAGTGTGGCTGTAGTTGTTGTTATTCAGCTGTTTTGCGGCTAGTTGCTGGCTATATTTAGTTTTAGTCAAAGAGATTATTTTTCTGATAGTTTGAACTTGCAGAAGACGCAGCTTTCGCTGGATGCATTCAACAGGCATCGGTGGTTCAGTGGTAGAATGCTCGCCTGCCACGCGGGCGGCCCGGGTTCGATTCCCGGCCGATGCAATAATACTTTTTTTAATTTTTAAATAATAGATATGAATGAAGCTAATATAATTCTTATAAAATTGTCATTCTTTAATAAATATAATTTAAGCAATTTTCAAATTTGGGAAGCTTCATCTCTCTCAGCCTATTCAGACCTTGGTTTGTAACCGCCAAAGTTAATTTAAATTGAACTCTTGAAATTTAATGAAATATTTAAAGACTCTTTGATTAAATAATTAATTTATACTGATCTTAAAGAAGTGATACATTCTGATTAATAAATGAAGAATACCTCACATGATTCAGGCAAGATTTCTAGTTGTTTTTAGTCTTTGGAAATTGCAATTAATAGTTAATGGAACAGCCTATAATTTCGTATAAAAAGTTTATATTATCCTGGTATTAATTAGAATTAATTAGATGGAATACAAAGCTTTTTCAGCCTTATATATAGAGTATAAGTAACGGCTTAAGCATTATGATATAATGATCAGAATTAGACGCATTAACGATCGATTAATTTAGACAACTCGATTAACTCGTTTCGGCTCACCTCGGGTATGGCATTTAACTTTTTAATACCATTCTTTCGCGTTCCCTAAATATGTTTAAAGGTTTTTGGATTTATATTTATTTATTTTTTTTTTTTTCAATTTGGCAGTCGAGTTGGTTGTGGGTTGTGTGTTGTGGGTACAAAACAGACACCAAAGCAAATGACGCAACACATAAAAGTAAAAAAAAAGTATAGAAGGAAACCCAAGGGAAAAACGATGTGAACATAAAAAACAAAAATATATAAAAAAATACAAAAATATGTAAATAAATATAATAATAACAAGAGGTGTCACAGCGATCTCTCTTATAATCCAATTCAGTTGGATATAGATTGGACATTCCAAAAACTATAGTTAATATCTCTAGAGATTTCTGTGACATCCCCCTAGCAGATCAAGGTCAAAGGTTACTTACATTTTCCAGCTGCTGCTTGACCTTGTTGATGACCTGCAGCAACTCCTCCTTCTTGGTGCTAGTATATGACTTTGTAATGGTGGGCGGTGCTGACACGCCCTTACCATTCTCATTGTTGTGCTTGGCGCTGATGCTGCGACGACCTGTAAGAAATAATTTCATCAGTCAATATATAATTTATTCCACAGGACAGAGCTTACTGCTAGTGCCACGTTCCAGCAACATTCCGGGTCCTTCAGGCAGTGCTGCATGTAGAAAGCTATTGCTACTTTGCGGTAAATTCTCTGAGCTGCCGCCCAACGTAGAAGCCAGCGATCGCTCAGCATTCTCAGCACTCGGCGTTGAGCCCTCGTCTTCCGTATCCGAAGTTCCAGTTCCAGTGCCCGTGCTGGCCGTATGGGAGCTGCCATTGCCGCTCACCGTTGTCAGCTGTAGGCCAGATTTCTCGAATTTCTGGCGGCGCACCGACTTACGTAGCTCGTCCTCATTCATGGCCGTCACCTTGAAGTCACTATAAATAAAAAATTTTATTTAAAATCATATTTTATAAAATATTACAAAATGAAAACTTACGTTGGCGTGCTGGGCGCTAGATTGTTATAGAACATGCCATGATCTGAACTGGTTCTTTCCCCATCGGATATGTCTTCCACATCGCCGTCGTGATCATGAGTATGCGTATCGAAGCGCATGCCAGGCTTGCGTTTATCTGGGCAGAGCAGGCGCTGTTGGTTGGAACCGGGAACTAGGCCACCATTGCTGGAGGCGGTGACTGAGACTGAGGTGGATATGGTGCCATTGTTGCTGCTGCCAATGAATTTGAGCTCACGGCGCGTCTCCATGCCAGAGTCAATGGAAGAGTCCTCGCTGAGATATGTCTGGTTGTACATAATATCCTTAGAGGAGGCGCTATTGTAGTCGGAGGTTTGCACATTTGTCACACTGTGACCGCCCACGGAGGAAACCGTGCCCAGTGGACTTTCGGAATTGGAACGTAGATCCTCAGTGTCCAGCTGACTGCTCCGCTGAGCCCAACGGCCGCGTGCACGGGGCGCTGCCACGCCCAACTGTTGACTGGGCGACGAACTAAGGTTACCCATAGAGGAGGCAGCATGCAGAGCAGCAGCTGCACTGCTTTGTGTTGCTGGAGTCGGTATGGACAATGCGCCGCTATCCGAATCCCCAGCCGCCTTACGCATAGCCCACTGTGGCAATTGGCCAACTTCCGCAAGTCGATATGCATTGCGATTGGCTAGCGGCTCTTCAGGCACCACAAACTTGGGTGCCATCTGCTGATGCTCTAGCTCGCTTGTGGGTGACTCCAGCACAATGGCATCCGGCGGCGAAATGGGCGCCATTGGACGCGGCAATGGAGCATGTCCCGACCGCAGACGCTGCTGGGACATACGCGCCTGCATGGTGACAATCATATCATGTGGCACCTGCCAAATAAAGATGCAGCCATCTCCACTGGCTGAGATTAGATGCCGGCAGTCATTGGTAAACTTCAGACCCGTCACAAGCTCACTATGCCCGTACATACGAGCCATACACTCGCTGGAGTAATAATCATAGACGGCCAGCGTTTTGTCCGTGCAGGAGGTGGCCACATAAATGCCGCTTGGATCGAGGCTTAGTTTGATTAAGCTACCCTCATCCGAGTGGGAACCCTTAAAGGTTTTCGTTTGCTTGGCATTCTGTGTGCCATATACCCTAACATTGCGATCCTGGCAGGCGGTTAGTATATGTTTGGCGTTTGAGTCAACCTCCATGTCGTAAAGCGTCGTCTTGCCCGAGGTATTTGTGCCGCGCATAAAGATGTTGCCCTGGAGAGAGTAGAGTATATAATTAATAACTTGATTAGGAAATATTCGGTATGAAAACTTACCTGAAAGCTTCTAAACATTATGGACTTATCGGCGCCGCAGCTAATCATTTGAAAATTGAGTCCAGCGCCCACAAATTTAATGGAAGTTATGGAGGAGCTATGATCATCCAATGTCTGCAATAGCAAATAATTCTGGGAGACATCAAATACGTGTATAAGTCGATCCCGACTGGCGCTGGCCAGCAATTTGCGCTCAATCTTCTCGTTTGAGTACTCCAGGCACAGCACCTCCGATTCGTGCGCCTCAATGGTGGTCAGCAGCTTGAGATTCACTAGGCTGTAGACCCGTATATTGCCACAGCGATCACCGCTGGCCAAATGCTGCAATTCCGGACTGATTTTAATGCAGCGCACTCCGTTGCGGCCATCATAACCAGAATTTCCGGCCTTGTCAAAAAGCGATGAGCCCTGATCCTTAATAAACTGCAACTCCTCATCGCTGTAGATGATCTTTAGCAGCTCTTTTGAGTAGATATTCTTGCGATATATCTCATTGTTGGCACAACTCTCCAGTCCCCACACACGTATCGTATCATCCGAGGAGCAGGTAACAAAGCAATCCTCCGGCAATGTCTGGGAAGGCTCACGCTCCAAATTATATGGCACAGTCTCCACGCCCCAAATGCACGTGGAGTGATAAAGGAATGAGTGTGATTTGCCCACACGCGATATATCGCGCAGATCCCAAATATACAGCGAATGATCGTTGTAGACGCAGCTGACCTGGAAATTGGATAAGGAAAAACAATTAGTAAAGGGATCATAATAAAATTAAGGATGATTGTGGTATACCTTTGAACGCTGCTCGTCGAAAACCATGGCAATACAGTCGGGAAATTTGGCCTGTTGGGGTACAGACATAATGTGATTGATTTGAATACCCTGGGAAACATCTACGCCCAAATAATGAGTTCTGGGCAGTGTCGTCACATATTCCAGGGTAGCGGCATTAAAGATGCGTATAATAGACTCGGCACAACCCACAAGTATGAAGCGTTCATTGACGCAAATGCAGTTGGCATTCGAGGTGCGACACTGCACCCACTTATCCAGCAGTCGCCTCGAACTGAACTCCACCAGATGACCCTGTCGGGTGATGGCATAAGTGCTCTCCGAGCAGATGCCCTTGCCACAGGCAACAGCACAGAAGTCATTGTCCCGCAGATCACCCAGAATAGCACTGCGGCCCATCAGCGGAATTGGATCTTTGTACTGCAAGAGGAAGATGTGTTAATTGATGTTATAGAAACTTTGCCTTTGGCTTTTAAATAATTACCTTTCGTCCGCCCTCCAAATACCAATATTTAACATGACGATTGCCGACGGTAACAAAATAGCTGCCATCCTCGGCAAAACAAACGGCGGCAACCTTGGAGCTAATCTTGTTGGATGCCATTTTCAGATTGGCTCGCCAGTCGAACACGTTGACAATCATGTCGTGCTGCGAGCCCACCGATACCAGGTACTTGCCCGTGGGAGAGAATGCCTACAGGACGAACTCAATTAGCATAAGAAAGAGGAGCATAATTTAGTTGAATACTTGCCACACAGGTGACGGCGTATTTGTGATCCACAAACTCGGCCACAACTGTGCCGCCGGTGCACTGTTCCAGATTGCCATTCGGCGTTTCCAGCTCCCAAACTTTAATGGCAGGATTGATGCCACATTCGCCTGTGGCCACATATCGTCCACAGCGCGAGAAGGCCACCGATGTGAATGCTTTGCGGGAGGTATTGACCAGATAGGCCTGTGTGTGACGTTTGGCATTGAACAGAACCACTGTGCAGCTGCAGCAGAATAAATTGCGAAAAATGTTATATAAAAATTTCATTTCAATTTGATATAGAGCAGACGCTGGCAAGCAGCATCCTTGACTTGAGCTGCATGGTTCCGCAAGGCTACCCAAAAAAGTCATCATATTTATGTCTCAAATTTACAAGGATAAGGCTCAGCAGACTCAACTGAAAGCTCCAGAGAGCTCAATGTGGTTCTGATTTAATAAGTATTTAAATAAATTTAAAAATAACAATTATTTAATGGTTATTAAAGATAGCCAAAGATAGTCTTTGATTACTGTGAAATTATTCCTTTTACTCTGAACGAACATCATTTTATTTATTTATTCTCAATTGAAAACTGTTATCTGTCAATAAGTATTAAAATCAACTTTTACGCAATGGAAAGTAAATGGATATTCAGTGACATATGCAAATTCTGATACCTGCAATTTTGATTACCTATAGCATAATGTTATTTTCCATTTAATTTGAAATTTTCCCATTAAGGCGATAGCAATTGGCTAAAAGGCAGCCAACTGAATGATTGCAGCAATGCAAAAATACTCTTGATATTTTATCAGCTTTTACGAAGCTTTCAGGCACAAAGAAATGAGATTCTAGATTCAATTTAAAGGCAGCTTTTACTGTGCCTTAACCTTATTTATTTGAGCTGCATTTTGAATGCATTTTTGGCTAGAAGAACTTACCCTGCTGGATAAGCCAACAGTCCGCTGACAGGGGAGACATCCAGGGCCGCATTGCTGCAAACTGTAAGTCCCAAGACTCTTTTGAGTTTTATCTGCAAGAAATTGGATAATTCATAAAATTAGCATTATTTCACTTGAACATGTTTATTTATTTAGGTAAGGTCAGCATAAAACATTAAACCATGTTAACTTTTGCACAACACAATCCATTCGCATGTGCCCCAAGCGCGAGTCTAGTGTAAATTATTTACGCACACAAATCGCACATTCAAAAGTAAATGTATATATATATATGTATATATATATATATATACTTGTACAGCTTACATAATGGTATAAATAATCCAAAGAGCAACAACAGTAAATCAAATGTGTTAACTAGATTTTTCAATAAGTCAAAAATAAGCTGAGCTAAAAACAAAAACGCCTCAAAATTTGCATAAATAAATAAAATACAATGTAATTGCCTGTGGAATTTAATATATTAGCTAGAAAAACTTAGTTCAAAAATTGTTTTCTTCGCATCCATTACACATTTTATGATGAATTTATAATACCCTCGGCAAGGGTATAGTAATTGGCTGTGTTAGTTTATATAAGTTGAAAACATTTGAGAACAATTTGAGGAGCTTAAATCTAAGCCAAGGTAGAACTATGAGTAAAGCTTTATTTAATAATAAACACTTGTTTCTATATTCTATATTATTGCTACTATAAGAAATCATATTTAAAAGATACTATATAAACACTTCTACCTGTCTTAGATATCACTTTTGATTATCAAATTAATAAAGAGCACAAGAAATTGTAAAATTTATATCTTTAATTTATTATAATAATTGTTAATTTCTTTTCAAAACAAATGGTCGAATTGCTTTCACTAAACTGCGGTAGTCTCCCAGCTAAACATCTTCTAAGAATGACTTCATTCAAATGGCTGCTACTTATATTATTAAGTATTCTTTTATTACTCTTATTTGTGCTTTTATTTCTTTTATTGCTGTTCGACTGGCAGTTGGTTCCGCCTCAATACAGCTTCACCTTGATCTTACCCAGGGCGAAATAGCAAATAACAAAATCGGTGTGGTAATTAAGGGGCGTAGGTAATCAAGAAATAAGTCGCTGGCTTGTTATAATACCCCCTATACAATAATAAATACTATATATAATATATATATAAAGAGAGGAAGTAAACGAGTCAAGTGTTTTATGACAGCCGCAACGTACTTGCACTTGTCTGTCTGTCGGAATATGGTCATATTTATGTATATATATATAAGTATGTATATCATGCTGTGTGGGCGAACACTCGGAGGCAACCAATTAAATAGTTCAATAATCGCTGGCATGCAAAGAGCATCCAAAAGATACTCCTTACTTACTTAAAACACCCGCAGAATGCTTTTGCGTCGCAGATACAAAAAAAACTGAGATCATCTGACAAGCTGAATGACAAGAAGCAAGCATGCTCAAGTACAGTGTGCACGACTAGAAAATACCCTGTACACAGAACTAATGCAGATTTCAACACAGTGAAATACTTCATGTCTTCTATTCAAGCCAATTTCTTGAATAGGTTTTGACTGTTAAGTTTCCAGGCATTATTTTAATCGATTTATGAGGGTGCGGAGGGATTTATCATAAATTTGAAACAAACCTCATCTGCTTGTGAATTACAGAAGCTCGCATACCAAATTTAGTATCTCTAGTTCTTCAAGTTTCTGAAATCGAAGCATTCCGACAGATATATAGATGGGCGCACAGGCTGACAAACAAGTCAAGATCCATTCAGGAGTTGATCCTATATAGTCGAAGTTGGCACAAGGGAAATTTTTCCTTAATTCAGGCTGTTTTTCTTTTGAATATCTCTATAATCGGCTGCCGGACAGACAGACATAGTCATGATTACATACACTGAGGTTTTCCTGAGGAAGAATATAAGTAAACTCTGCAGTCGAAGATGCCTTTCTGAGCCTTACGTTACAAACGTTTTGCACAAAATAAGCATACTCCTTTGTGTAGAGTATAAAAATGTGCTACCTTCTCAATGCTGCTGTTTGTTTTGTTTACTATACGCGAACTTACTTTAAAGTCCGCGCATTATTTAATTTGCTTGTTTCACTTTAAAGCCGCCACCAACGCAACGAACGAAATATTTTAGCTGTTTTTTTTTTTCTTCTGATTTTACTGCAAAAGGTCGTTGAGAAACCGGTTTACACACACATTTTTTGTTGTCTTTGTTGTATTCTATAGTATAGTTAGTTTATCTGGGATATTTGCATTCGTAATGAGCAAAATATGCCGTGAAATTGTAAACACTTTGAGAGCGTGTCTAGAAAACTGCCTCGCGAAAAAACCGGAGAGAAAAAAAGCAGCAACAAAAACAAATATTCAGCTAGGCTGCCAATAAAAAATGTTGAAAAAAAAATTAACGTCTGACATCGATTGAAAAAATTGTAAATGATTTATGCCGTTGGCGACGGCCAGCAAATTTAATCGTTGCACGGATTTTATGCGCAACGAAATTCGTGAGCGCTTTGATTTCTATGCAAAATAATTACATAGTTAGCTATGCAAATGCTCATATTGTTTATTAAAATTTCTTTGCAAATTAATCTTTGGGCTCTCAAACGTCAAAGATTCTATTTATTTTTAGTTTTTCTTTTATTGTTTGCCGGAAGTCAAGGCACGTCATTCATCATACGCAAAGCAAAGCAGCTTTTTGGTAGCCAAATACTTTTGTTACAAATTTGGATAAGCAGCGAAATTTATTTTGTGCGCATTGTCAGCCCAATAAGGAAAGCAGCTTTAAGTTGCTTTGACAGATGCGCCAAGGAATGTTTTTTCCAGCTTTAATAAATTATATTTTAATTTTGTTGTGACAAACTGTAACACTACTATTTGCCCACTGTGCGTATGCGTAATGACAGATGAGCAAAGCACGTTGCGGATGAGCAATAAATGACCTTTATTATCTTATATATATAATATATAACTCTCAGTATAAATAGTGATTATAATAGACGATTTGTAGAGTCTCATAAGTAAAATAGGTATTTTTCTCATATTTAAATTTGAAGATGTTTTAGCGCTCTAAGATAACTTTCGGCCAAGTTCAATGTATTCGTACACGGTGCAAAACAGTTGAAACCAATGTTAAAGTTGGTCAACAGCGGCTGTTAACCTGCAAAATAAGTGCCAAATTCTGTTTTCTTAGGCTTAAATATTAAAGTTTGTGGGCAGACGGCACATTTCTGAGCTGCCCACACTATCGCATAGAACTATCGAAGTATAAGCCATCCAAAGCAATTCCGTGACTGTCGAGATCAACAAATATTTGCACGACAGGTGTCAACCAGACATCAAGCAAATGAAGAAACTGTGTACCGAAAAAGCCAAACAACAAATACAGCTAACAAGCAACGGCCTAAACAATATGACCTAACTGGCAAACGAGGTCGCCGGTCGCCGCAAGAAGATTTATTTATGCAAATTTTTGGAAAATTGTTAGCTTAACGCATTTTGTAAAAGTTTATACACACTTTTCATACTGCTAATAATGTTGTTTTTCATGCCTCTAATTATTGTAAATAATATTAAAAAAAAACATGTTCAATTAGTTAATTACTTTCAGCACGTTTAAGAAAACGAATAGCGAAAATGCTGCTTAATTCATAAATATTAAACAAAAGCCTCTGCAAGGCGCCTACAAGACAGCAATAATTAATTAGGCAGTTCAAAATCAATAATCAGCCAAAGAATCTCAAGTCAGGAAATCTTCGAAGAACCCGTAAAATTATACAGAAAAATATTAGGCAGATTTGCCGCTTGAGTATTAAAAAAATGCCATTTATTATATTTATATTTGCATAGCAAATTTGTGGCTTATAAATTAACAAGAAGTATATTAATAGAGCTACTTTAAGGAAAGATTAACTAGGAAGAAAAGTTTTCGACGCGCCGAAGTTTATATACCCTTACCTTTGAAAATTGTTTCTTTATTTTGACAGATTGTTCCTATTTCAGCTGTTTATATATATATATTGTTTTGATCAAGTTTATTCAAGGTTTCTTCGTCTAAAGTCCATCATTTCTATACCGCATATAAAACAAAATCTATTTTTATATAATTTATCACAGCAGGATGGGAGTATTGAGCTAAAGTTTTAGTAATATTTAATTGAGCTATTAAAATTTTAATTTTTTATTTCATTGCACTTTGAAATCATTAAGCTGTATTAAACGTTAACCTAGCAAATTTATTATTTAACTGAATTTTAAAATTAGTTTTTTGCCTTGTTGCGAGCACACGTTTCGCGCATTTCTAATTTGCTTTCATCGACTTGTTTTGGTCGTATTTTAGCTGACATAAACAAATATATAAACATAATCGTATAAATGTACACTGAGAAAAAAGGTTTTAGTATTCATTTAGAGACAGCCAAGCAAGAAACTTACTGTGGAGCTCCGAAACGCAGGTTCAAAGTCAGTGTAAGCTCTGATTTTGTGTCAAGAATATGGGTTGTTCAAGCTATATCCTGGTTAGAACTGGTTCTGCATGAAATCGGTTTATAGGCTTGGTAATAATATTGACCAATTAAAATATATTTCTATATATTATTCTAACCCTCCAAGCAACATTTAATGCCCAGCTCAGAGACTGAGCCTCTGATAATAGATGATCAAAAATTATGATGGCAATAAATATTGTAAAGCCGGTGACCATATTTTTCGTTCAGTGCACATAAATTGGCTTTGTATATGTGTTCGGTTTACCGCTTAGACATCAGGCCACAGTGAGAAGAACGTGAGCAAAATGCTTGAAGTTTTTGGCAGCAAATCGCATTTCGCGTATAGATTGAAATTCAGCGAATTGTATGCAGAGGAGACTTGCCATGAAATATTTAAGCTATACTCGTCGAATGGATGTCTATCTCTATCTATTCATTCGCATAGAGACTGATGCCAATTCACAGGCAAAGTTTGAAAATGCCTGAAAATTCCTTGACATTGTCTCAACATTCCTCTCGGAGAAGCTTTAGAAGCTGCCGCTGCAGCAGCTACAGCAGCAGCAGCAAAAATAGTACCGGCTAATTGCCTATAATTACTTGCGGCAGCCAACAATTCCAAACTGAAAAGGCAACAATATTTATATGAATAAGCTAAGCCGGGCTAACACATACATACGCAAAAATACAATTACGTCTACAAATACGAACTGACAGAGAAAACCACAAAAACTCATTACAAATGGGGAGACAAAACTTTTGGCCACATGAATCATGCCATAGAGCAGATTGTGGCACAGTTTGTGGGCTGACAAGAGCAACAAACCGCCAACTTACGGACTATATAACAAAATATATATATATATATATGAAAGAATTTATCAACTTTTATTCGAATTCGAATTTGTCAGAGACGAGTCTCTATTCATGCTCTGCACACAAAGGAAATGGCTAAAAGGGGTATATTAAGTGTAAGGAAAAAACGTGTCTACTAGGCAGGAGAATGCATCTTCGAGCTCAAAAACAGTCTAAATATTTGGCCAGGTTCTACAGCCATTTGAGACAGGACTGTCTGAATATTGCTCTGCTCATCTATCAAAAAAATGAGTTTTTCCCATAGACTATTAAAGTTAGAGTTACTAAAAGTTCCTGAATGCATTTTGTTAATTAATTCCTTCACGAATGCAAATCGGGAACCGAAGCTCTTTTTTTTTTTGCCTGTAGCGTTGATTTTCCATACTGTGAATCAGCTTCAAGAAGTAGCCCAAAGCTCTCACAAAAGTATCGATTTAATAGAGTATCTTCTAGTTGAGCACCCCTCTACTATACTTTTGCTGATGACTGTTACAATTTCTAAAAGCCTTTTCCTTTTATATATGTATATATATTTTTTATATGACAACCTTTACCTCATAGGCAGCTACATCCTCTTTGCCATAGATGGCAACTGGCGATGAATTTCGTGGCGCGAACATATTTTCTGCCTTGTCTGGCAAAACATGCCAGCGAAAATTCCTTGAAGTACTTTAATCTCTTACTTAATTAGTGTGTATGTAATTTTTTGTATGGCACACCACAGACACACACACACACACACACACACTGAGAAAAATACGCCCACAAATTTCTCACTTACATATGTGTGTGTTTTGTTTTTTTATTTGTGTATATAAATAATAAATTCGTATTTTCGGAGGGGCGTTATTCGATTTGTATCATGAATAATACACATTGAAAATAATACTTTTTGGTTATTTTGCACTGTGTTTTAAACTGTGTTTCGTTGTTGCTTTTTTTCTGTATAAACGATGACTAGTCTGTATATATAGATATATATATATCTATCTTTTTTTTGTGACTCTTTCAAGGTCGTTCTGGGTTTCGATGCGGTCAAAGGCCACGATTTGTTTCTTGTTTTTTGCGTTTGATATTTAATATTTTTCGTGCACAAACAAATATATGATTTATTTGCATAAATTAGGCTACATTTTGTTTGATTTAATTTTTGTTTTTATATATTTATATTTTAAATATTCGTTTCACGTTTATTGCGCGCTGCTCGTTAATTTCTTTTCTACGTTTTTGCCTGCTATATTTTCAATATATTTTCTATTGTCGTCGTCGTCGTTGTCGACGTCGCTGCGTATCTGTTGGATACGTTTCGTTTTTAGCGCGGCTCAAATCAAACTGTCGAGATTTTTACACAGGCCAACAAAACAACGTCGTCATCGCAGCGAGAGAGCCCCCGTCAAAACTGGCCGGCCACCTTCTCAGAGTCAGTCAGTCAGTCAGTCGATTGAGCGATTTTCGACCGACTCTATTTGAAAGCTCTTTGCGTATGAGTATCTTGTAGATACTTTTGCCTCAATCGCAGTCTCAGTCAGAGTCTCGGAGTCTCAGTCTCGCTCATTAATTTGCATATTTCAAAAAACACGTTTGCGGCGGGCGTGGATTGAAGTCAAAAGTATCTGGCCTGATCGCTTGACCGAGGCGTTCTTGTTGTCTTTTATTTTCTATCGAATATCTATCGCCTCACGTTTAGCATTCTAACACGCGATTACATTTTCAATTGACAATTGACAAATGACAATTACGGCGAAAACTTAAAATAAGCAAAGAAAAACTCAATTGTTGCATAAATCAATGCAACATAAAGCGAGCGTACTACGAATTGAGCAGCGATTAATCAATTGTCGTTGCACCCACTTGATAGTTATGTATACCCTGTACCCAGAGCGTAGCTGAAGTAGGGTATGAAAATGTAGTACAGAAAAAGACAGGCAGACATTTCCAGCATTTCTATTGATCAGTCAGTCGACCGCATCGAAAGCTGTAAAAGATATTACAGTAGCAGATTTGCTTACATTACAAAGAGTTCAGATATTTTTAATATTATTATTTAGTTTGTATTAAGTTCAATATTATATTCTCAACTAGAGATGAGAGCGTGAATGATTTTTCGTCCATGTCATGCGAAATATCGTTCATTTATTTCGTATTGTGGATGCTAATTAAAAATGTTATCTACGTTAAATAAACTGCAACGAGTGCAGGGTATTTCCTAGTCGTGCAGTCTCTCATACAACCATGTAATTAATTAATAATCCATATGCATGAAAAGTCAAGTTGAAAGTGTTTAAAGCATCATTATGGCTGCCTAAGTGTATCTATATCCATACAGATCTGTATCTGTATCTAAATTTGCGTATTAGTATTTGTATCTGTATCTGTTTCTGGCTGTCTGCACTGCCCACAAAATGCAATAAATTGTGAGTAAAGCAATCCACGTTGAATTGTAGGCGTACACGTTGCCTCCAAAACTTGTAAACAACCACAAAATTAGGCAAATCAAGAACAACAACAACCAATAGAGGTAGCCAACCAGAGCAAGTGGAACGGACCCAGAGCCATAAAAAAAAAAAAAACAATAGCACCCTGTAGAATACAATGGAAATGGTCAGATAGATAAGTATATTTGTATACATTCTGTATATATATATATATATATATAAAAGAGATAACTAGCTGGATAGCCACTGTGGCAATTGCTAAATAAAGCAATGGAACTTTACAATAGATTTATGCGCAAAATATGCAAAAGAGTAAAAAATATTGAATATGAAAGTGGTTCATTCCGCAAAGGTTTTTATTCACATTTGAATAGAATTTTTTAAACTTAATTGATTTGAATGGGCATTTCTTAGGGGATATTTCAAATATATATATGCAGCTATAAGTTTTAATACATTTATTGCATATTATACATCTTAATGATAGAGAGATATCAACAAAATAAAATATGTATTTTTATGAAGAATATTTCTTAATTTTTTAAAATTGTATTTTCATATTTATGAAACCTTTTTTACAATAGTTTCGGGTAACTATCGATTGTGGCCATGAAACCTATCAATGAATTTGCAGCTCTTTATTTCATCTCTAATTAGACAGAAAATTAAAAACAAATCATTAGACTGTAAAGCAATCAAAACTATCGATTAATTTGCATTCTCTTAACCCGTCTCTATTAGGACATAAAATTTAAAAGTCAGGTGCAATAAAGACTATTCAAACTATTGCAGTGCTTTTTAGCTGCTTTAATCAGACAGGCACTTAAAAACTCATCATTAGATCGTAAATCAATGAAAACTATCGGAACTATCGATTAATTTGCAGCTCTTGATTGCTCCTTTATTTAGATAAGCACTTAAAAATGGCGAAGAAAACTAATAATAGCATAGTAATTCAATCACAAATACTCGTATAACATTCATAAAAAGGTCATTCAAAACGATGCCCAGCTCTTCTTATAAGTACCTTCAGTCTTCAGACTGCTAGTTGATAAAACTAGGCAGCGAAAGAAAATCAATTTGCATAACATACAAATCAAGTGAAATAATAATAAGCATCAACACAGTGACGTTTCCAAAGGCACACAACACAGTCACACACACACGAATATACACACATTGCACATGGCAGCAGCAGCAGGCAACTGATTGACAAACAAAATGCATTGTTAACATTCCCATTCCAATTCCAATTCCCCCACAATAAAGAGAAAGACAACAACTTAAACAACAACCAGAAGAGTCAAGCGACAACGCCACGCACTTGAATGCCTCGCCAGAGACTAGATCAAACCTGGGACAGAGAGCCGCGACTGAGACGAAGATGGAGATGGAGACCCGGGTACAGATAGAGTCGACCCAATGGTGCAGTCAATTTATGATATACTCTTGCACAGGGTACTATAATTTTGTCAGATATCAAGTGAAGGCGGCTTCTACGACCGTATGGATTATATATATTCAACTCTTAATAAAAGATGTTTATCTGCTGAGCTTACTATCTTCTTTGAGCTAGGCTATAAGGCCAGGAAAGAGCATTCAAATATTCGGCTTGCCAGAAATGGCCTTTCTTTCTGGTTTTTTGTAGTGTGTGTTTGTGCATATCTGAGGACGGCGTCTACTCGTAGTTTATGGGGGAAAGTTACAAGCGACGGCTCTGACAGATGCTAGGCAGATAGATAGATAGATTAGACTTGAACTGCATGCGGCGCATATTCAAATGAATGCAGATTGTTGTTGTTGTTTGTGTTGTTGTTGTTGGTGTTGTTGGTAGCGGCGGTGCCACTTGGCCGCCTTTTTCTTTGATTTTGCGCCGTGAAATGTGGCCGGCCTCTTAACTACTCCACAAGTATTTCTATTTACGTGGATCGCGGATTCCGGATTGTGGATTGCGCGCTGAATTTATCCGCCTCCTTTGGTAATTAAATAGCATTTGCTTCATTGTCATTTGACATAATTATAAAATGTTGAAATGGTTTATGACGTATTTTAGCCATTGTTGTAAATGCAATTGAAATACAAAACAATAAATAAAAATTGCTATATTTTTTTTATTGGTTTCTGGCTTGTCAATATCTTAACTTGTTGTGTGGGCATTTTCAATAATTATTATGATTTATTATAAATCCATATTTGTGAGCTATTTTCTATGTGTGTGCAGGCTGTCAGATAAGACTAGGTTTCAATAGTATTTAGCCATTGAATAAAGAAACTTAACAGCTCAATAGGCATATTATTAATGGAACGGATATACTCCCATCTCAATTAAAATTGAAGGCAGCCTTCTACATTTCTAAATTTTTTGAGGCACTTGTAATATAGCTATTAATTTGAACACTCTTCCATAGGGTATTATAACTCTTTCAATATATTTATAAAGTATTATTGATTAGTCTATAATCAAGTTCGTCTGTCTGTCCGTCCTTACATCCACCTGCCTTTCTTGCATAAGCTGAAACTCTTTGCAAATAAAAAGCTTGCTGCTTTGAGCATAATTAACATTAATTGATTAATTTTAAATGAACAAAATAATTATTATTATTACGAGTATAATTAGCTTTTAATATATTTAATTTAATGCAAGGCATAATAATTAATATTTAGAAAGTGTTCAACTTGCTTGCAGCGCATTTTGTTACTCAAATATTTACACTGCTTTAAAAAAAGAAATATTAACAATAGAAATAATTATGAAAAGTAAATAATAAAATTTAATTTTTATAAATTAAATAATTTTTATATAATAAATTATCAAATAAAAATACCATTGTTATATCAACTCTATTGCATCAGGTTTTAAAAAAGAAACTTCATATATAACTTCGAAGAGTTATTTGACTTGAATATTTTATTTTATTTCGGTTTTCCAAAACTGGTTGTTAGTCAAAAACTTTTCAATTATTAAAATATTTGTTGAATGGGTTTTCATCAATACTTGGCAACATATTTTTACATATTACTCCATCCATTCGAATGTTAATTTTCTTGTTGAAACTTTCTCAGATAAAAGAAAACTTAATATTTGTACATCCATCCATCCAGATGAAGGAATTTAGATTATTTTTATATAAAGTATTCCATATTTTATAAATTGAGAAGTTTAGCATTAAATAGAGAACTTTTGGTAAGATTTCTGCAAAGGTTTTATAAAATCCTCAAAATTTTACTCCCACTTCTAATGACGAAAGATGTTCATTTGAGTGGATGCATCAAGAAATGCTGATGGAAAAATGTACTTAATTTATTTATCAAAATGTTACGAGTCATGCAAGTTAGTTCCTGGTTTAATATACGAGTTTATATCGTTAGTCTCCCCCTAACCAAGGCGCACCTCTCAAAATGGCAAAGCCGAACCCAAATCCAAATCCAAAAGCAAAAAATAATCAAAAAAAACACAGCAGATAAATCGAAAAGTCAGTCAGCTGCCTTTCAGCCCGATTCACATTTCGTGCATAGCGTCAATCAATGTGGTTTCTGGCCATTTGGATTTGATTGTCTGACGAGTGGCATATGCGATTGCGCATTTGTCAATATGTCAACATATTTTCAGGCAAATTAAAAGCGCTCAGCTCCTGCTCGGATGAGGTAAGCTTTGCAATTAAATAGATCTCCTCTCATCAGAGCATCGAATAGTTTTTCAAGTGTATTTTTATACTTGTTATACGCAGTGTTACAGTTACAAACAGGTTGTTGCATGACTTGGCCAAGATTGTGTCCGTCAATCGCCACTACAACATAATTAATGGCAAATTAATAAATGATATTAAATCGAATAAAGCCAGGTATTATTTATGCTCGCAAAAAATACATACATTTTTGATGATATAACCTGCAAGTAGGACTAGAGCATGACTAGGATATACTCTGTATTTAGGCTATGAAATAGTATACTAACTTTGTGGAAAGAGTTTGTAACAGGTGTTTTGGCCAGGAGAGCCAACCAAGTTTAGTTAACCATATCCGTTTAGGAAAATTAAAGCTGACTTTCCTATGGCTCGACTCATTCGTCTTTTTATATTTACAAAGTCTGGAATTCCTTAGTAAATTATTTTTTTTTACAGAGTATAGAAAGCAGCGTGATGACTCTGGGCACAATTTTATCTAAGCTCATATTTTGAGCAAAGGTCCAATTCTTCAATTTGAAAAGTTCATGAAAAGCAAATAAATATAGCCACAGGCTCTTCGACTTTGCTTTCCAGACTTGTCCGGGTGTCAAAGTTGATGAAAGCCGCTGCCAGGCTTAAATCTCTTAAATCTTTTCAACTTAGCAACGCCATCAACGTCGTCCAATACTCTGCAGACTCTCAGACTCTTTCCCCCCCTCTCTTTCTCTTTGTCGGAAACTTGATTTGAAAGTTTAGTCCCCATATTAGTGGTGTTAGTTAAAAGGATTTTTGTTAGTCTTGTATACTTTGCACCACTGTGCACTGTGCACTGTGCACTGTGGCACGTAATACACACTCAAATGGCCGCACAATTTTGACTAATGATTGTTATTTGTGCAACTGATTTGAGAGTTTGTTTGCAGACTAAACTACGAATAGTTGTTTTCCCTTTTTTTTTTTTTTTGATTACAAGTTTCAATTTGTTCAAATTACGAACAACTTCCCATAGAGCATAACTTTCAGTATAATCAACATCCAATTTATTTTTATAGCCTTGCTTAGGGTATTACGAGCACAAAGCTTGTCACGAAGCGTCTTCCATCCAATAAACTGCGAGTATGAAGGTATTCCTAGGCAGCCCAAAGAGTTGAGATACAACAAACATATTTAATGTAAACTAGTCCATTACTTTTGCAGTGGTATGTATTACGGAAAAATGCCTTAATAGTTGGAAAATTATGTCATGCTTTTTCCGGAATCTTTAGTTACTTCTTCATTATTTTATGCTAAATTTTCATTCTATAAGAAGCTGTGGTAAACAAGTAAGATTTACGTTCAAAACTTTAAAAAAATTATTGAAAACCTCATTAGTTTTAATACAAATTAATCTTAAACTAATTTAGGGAAATCTGTTGCAAAAATTTGAGGAATTCAAACTTTAAAATCTAAAAAAATTCCTATAAAATGTAAATTTTCTAGTAACCTGCAACCATTCTAAAACACATTAAATAAATATTTAGTAGGAAGCAGCTGTTATAAAAACTTGGGCCGCTGTTAAGAGGTCGGATAATGGAGGAAAAACTGTATAAAATAGCTTTGATTTTCACGCAAAATCAACTCAAATCCATTGGTTTTTCTTACCACGCCAACTACATAAAAATTTTAAATTAAATATAAAAATAAATTAAAAATAAATATAGCTACTTTGTTGCCCAATAAAATAAAAAGGTTTATTGCAAATGGATAGTATTATATCATCCCGTATCATCTTGCACAATTAACACGATCATCACAATAAGTAAGAGGCTCTTTCAGTTGCTCCCATTGAGATACTCCGATTGAATACGAATACTCTCATAATATCAATAATTTTCGTGTGGTCGCAGCGGCAATCTGTTATGGCTGCATTTTAAGATTTAATTATATAGAGATGGGAATGAGCGTGAGAGAGAGAGAGAGACAGGGAGGGGGGCTTTATCGTAGCACCGATTTCATAAACATTTTCATTTTTATGTGCTGCTAAATGCTGCAGAGGAGTTATGCTTATGACAACAGTCCAGACGTTGTGGCAACCACTCGAAAAATGCGTTTTTTTCAAACTAAGCCGCCGAATGAGGGACGCCCACGGTGAAAAAAAAAAAAAAAAAAAAAGACAGACGAGTGAAAAATGTGCATAAATTTGTGTTAAAATCAAAAGCAAATCGTGTTGCATGCAGCAGCAGCAGCAGCAGCAGCAGCAGCGGCAGCAACGCACTTAAGAAAATTGCTACAATTTTGACGGACAACAACAAGTCGAAGTCTACACCCAAACTTAGAGTGTTGTGCCTAATAACAGGTGTCAGTTGTCAGTTTGCCAGCCCCAAAACTACCCACTGTTTACTGCAGTTGATATACCCTATAATATTTCATAATCAATAGGTTCTAGTCTTCTGCTGTTGGTCTCTTTTATTCGTTCTTTATTTCGTGTTTCTTACTGCTCTACGTAGCTCTTCTTGAATCCTTTAATTTATTCTTGCTTTTATTGCTTGGTTTTTGAGTGGATTTTCCCAAAATCCTTACGACAAATGTTGCACTATAAACTTTATATATATTACAATGACCTTAGAACGCGTTTCTTTATGATTGAATATTATTAAAGTCATAAAAACTATGCATTGTTGGTATTCAAGGGTATCTACGAGTCGAGTTTTTGTCTTCACATGAATCTTTCATAGTTATATTCTGTATTTTTTTCTTGCTATTAGTTTTGCATAATTTTGCGTAGTGATAAATTTCAAGTACTTAGTTTTTATGTTTATGTTCGATATTAGTTTATTAGAAGTCGGTGCCTGAACTTATTTCCGGCATTAAATAATAAGTCTTTATTAAGAGTTACTCTTGAGATACTTTGGCAAGAAATTCACAGCCCACAGCTCTGCGATTTTAATTATAATTTACATTGTCTGCGAAACTAAATCAATTCAAAAGCAACGACTTTGGCATACTTATTTTTATTTTATTATTTTTTTTGACTTCGCTGTTTGAAATTGATGCTCTGCCTCAGCTGGAGATTGTGTTTATTTCATCTAAAGTTAGCAAAGTACTAAAAATATAAGATGAGTCATGAAAATAAAGCTGAGATTTAGTTCAATTTATATAAACGCCGACGGTCGCCTCGTAATTTATGTTCAACTACTTAAATTAAAGAATTTTTGTCCCACAATTTTAGTTGTTTTTAGTGTATTTATCTATATAATTTTTGTATTTTTTTGTATCTCATGGTCAACAGCAAATGACGACGACTATTTCCTTAGCTCATTAATCTCATTAAATTCGCACCCAGTTGACTGAATAAATAGCTTAATTGCAGTTTCTATTACGCCCACAAACACTTGCCTTAAACTAGGCAAAAATATTACAAAATCAGCCAGATTACTTTTAAGCTCTGCATTTACAATTAAAGCATTAGTTTCTATAGTTAATTCTATATATTAGCTGATACTTTGTATTCTGAAAATTACTCAACTTTCCTGAATAAAGAGTATATATTTATCGACCTATTCATGTGAATATATAAGCCAAGCTTAGGCTCTTTCGGCCTCTCTTCTGAAGTTGAGAAGGGAGTAGAAGAACTAGCAAAATACCATTGATTGGTCATCTGGGTCAAAATCTTTGTATGCAATTTTAGTTCATCCAGATCGAGTTACCAAAACAAAAAAAAGGTGGGCCAAAATGTCAAATTGCATTCGATTTAATTGGCGCATTTTCAATAAAGTTGTATCAAATTTGTTGCTTGTTCTGTGGGCGTTCAGTTATCAACAAATTGTTGTTGCTCTTAATACATTTTACAGCTTGTTTAACAATCATTTTATTTACATATAAGGAATAATTTTTATTTTTTAAATTGCATAAAAAATGTGAAGCTCACAAAAAGATGAAGGTAGCTCTGCATTAAGACTTAAAAGCATTTCTATGTGCTTTTAATGAACAATTATTTTTTGGAATATTTGAAACCAAAGTACAGGGTATTTTCTCACTGATTCGATAAATTGACGGGGGCGAAAGTGTAATCTAAAATACACTTTTAGTGTTGACTTTTTTCGGATAACGCCGGTTAATAATTGGCTATAAAATGGTTCGAAATATTTGATTTATTTTTATACTTTTATGAAGATTGAACAATTATTTATGCGATTTACAATCATCTGCTGACTTTTATTGCATGTTTTTTTTGAGATAACAAATAGATAATGTTGCTTAACAAATAGTTGCAGGGCTTTAATTACACTTAAACCGGTTCTATTGCGGCTTCAAAAGAGACGTATTATTATTTTATGGCCAGTTTTTAGTGCTTGTACGTTGATTGAAAAATGACATTTATCTGGTAAACGTTTATGGTGAAATGACAAAGTATTTTAAGGCGTTCAGGGAAGAGACTTCCGTCAATAAAATGCTCCAATAGTGAGTAAAAATGGCTTTTATGACTTTAGCGGAAAACCAAAACAAAAACCATAAAAAACAAATCGAGAGTTGGTCAAAGTGGTCGAACGAAAGCTTTCGATACCAAAATTTTGCTTTATTAACTGCAACTGCAAAAAGCAAACAGGAATACAGAAATTGAGTGAAGAAAGGGGAGAAGAAATAAAAACAATAATAAAACTGACATCATATGGTGACATCACAAGTTTATATTCGATGCTTTAGAGCTAAATCATATTATATCTCATTAGAAATGCATTTGCGAATTTAAAGCGTGCTAGAAACCTGAAAAAAAAACCCTGTTCAAAATTTTAAATTTCAGCGATTTTTGTCGTGCAACTAATTAATAAATCAACCATTTAGAAATAACAAAAAATCAACATGAAACAGACAGACTGGACAAACAAAACAAGCAAATAAATTATCAACTTGTCTGCCAAAGTGGGAAAAACAAATTAAATAAGTATGTAAGTACGAGTATCAGTAAATAAAACAAGTACAAGTTAAAACGGGTGTGCTCGACTGGGAAATACTCTGTACCTAGATTCTGATCTTCAAGTTTTTAATTGAAAATACTACTCTCTTAAATATCTTATTTTCTGCTAACTGATGTCCAAGTCATGTGGGTGTCGATTTCCAAGCCAATAGCTTTAAGACTTTTCTTAGTTTTTACTGATTTTCCGGGCCGCTGGCGCAGATATTCAACAATATGGAATAAACTAGATCTGCTAAGGTATACAGAAATCTACATACCAAATTTCAACTCTCTAGCTCTTATAGACTTTGAGATCGAAGCTATTAAACAGACGGACAAACCTCGTCAATTGACACAGACACCTGCCGCCTGTTACATGCCTTGTGCATAAATGTAGTATACTCTTTATATAAATTATACGTTTACAGGGTATATAAAGACCAAAAAAATATTAACCAGCGTAGGTCGTTAGATTTATAAACAAGCTGCAACTGCAGAGTGCCACATTGACCGCGACACGGACACAAGAAAGTCTCGAGTCGAGACTAGCACTTGTGGGCGTCTTCTGTTAATGGGCTTGATAAATAGCTCATAATCATGGGAGAAAAAAAAAAAACATTGGCTCCATTCAAAACTTAATTTAGTGAAATCTTTCAGCTACTTAACCTTTTGCCTTCAAGCTGATGTAACTCTGAGCAATCTATTAATTATCATGCAAATTTATCACAATCACACAACAAAAAATAAATTGTTTGCAAAGATAATTAACTTTTTTGTCAAAATTGTTATTTTTTACAAGCTCAAGTGTATACAGTAGCATTCTATATCCAATATATATATTCATATCTGTATACTTGTATATATAAACATGATAACTGCGCACATGTTCAGGCAGCAAAAGCAAACGAAATGAAACATTTAGGAGTGCCCCATACATCAATCAAGTGGTAATCATGTGGGTTGGATTCGAAAAAACAAAATATTCGTTCGCACACAGCAAAAAATGGAGGAGAAAAAAGAAGAATATGGCATCATAAAGGTGTCAAAAGCAAAGCAAGACAGTATTGGAATGAGAAAACAAATACCAGAGTTACGAGTTCTAAATAAATATGGGCTTCAAGGGCTCGAAAAAAAGTAAAATTATCATATTTTATGCTTGTAAAACTTGTTGGCTACTAAAAATGCAATATAGGTGACGGGTTTATCGATAGTATCGATTAGTTTTTATATTTTAAGCAATCGCTTATACTTTCACATTGCGAAACTTATTCTATGTTCTTAATTTCGATACAAATCGATTGTACATATACACATACTATCGATAAGTAAATCATATCGATAGTTTTGCAGCTCTTCTTTGCACCATTTAAATGCCAACATGCTTAAAGCCAAGCAAATATTTAAGTTTTAAGCATACAGAGATTGATCTAAGTAAATTTGACAACATTTTTGTTTTTGGCACTTGCCAAGTTCTGGCCAACTTCAAAGGCTTCCGACCAAACTGCGCATTGACCGGCACACATCAAGTTTAAGTACGTAAAAAAAAAACATAAACAACTGTAGAAAAACTATTCATATTGTTCACAAAAACTAGTTAGGCACTACGAGCAGTCGAGGGGTATAAAAAAATGTAATTGCGCGTGTCGAAATGTCGGCATAAAGCCACAGCGGGTCACAGATATGGATACCAAATATTTATGAAAAGCGGTCAAGTGGGTGAGCCTTGATTCCAAGCGTGATAAATCGTTTAATTTCAATTAGAGGGATTTCAAGATAAATATTTGCCGGCCGGCTTTTCTTGTGGAAAACAATTGAATAGAATAAAAGTGTAGTTTAAAAATAATACACCCTAAACCATTTTCCAGGTCAGCAACTAAGCTAAGAAAAACAAGGGTATAAATATACCCTGTACAGTCCTATATACCCAGTACAGTATAATAGTGCTGATTAGTTTAGCGTATTAATCACATTACACTTAAAAAACTAAATATTCTATATAGTATAATATGGCCTAAGATCCTAAGTGAGTTGAAGAAGAATTGTGAATGGACTTTGATTGATTCCTTTGGAAATTTGATAATATTTGGGACACTATTTCTGCCAAGTTAATAAACCAAATATGTTTTCTTTGATCCTCAAATGAACTTATCAAAGAGAGAGACCTTTCGCTGGCTCTTAAACCAACTAAAGCTACGCTCTTTGTTAAACCACTTTTAGCGACTAAAGAGACATCAAAATAAAAAGTGTTAACTGCACTTTTATTGTGTGGTTAACGGCCTCAGCGGCATTAGGGGACGGCCATAACAAAAGGCATAAGTCAAAAAAAAAAAATAAATGGCTAAGACGTGCAATTGCCGCCAATTCTTTTGACGACTTTCTTACTTTCCCATGCATCTCTCTGTCTCTCTCTCTGTCTTTGGGAGTATTGCATAAAACTTAAAAGCCGTTTTCAGCTTTTAAACTGCAGCAGAGACAGCTGCAAGTGTAAGTGAAGTGGAATTGAAGCCTTTAGCTATCAATTTGTCGGCTCTACCAAAGTGATAGGCGGTAAAAATGTCAAAGTTGCAACAGGAGAAACAAATGATGTGGCTTTATATATATGGCGTGAGATTTCTTTACTATCTATTTGTGGTAGAGCCAACATATTGGCTATAAGTAAATTGTAAAGTTAGTCAAGTTTTGCTCCACAAGTTGAGAGTCTTTGGAGTTGCTCTTGTGATCTATAAGTTTATCATTTGGTAGAATAAAATATTGATAACTTCCCAAGTTGATATATCACTGAACAATAGACAAATAGAAGTGGACAAGGTCTAAGTAAAAAAAGCGTATAATTAAGATAAAAATCAGAGTAAATAAAGGTAGAATTCCACTCATCCCTGCCGTAGTTGCCCCATCAATTCCCCAAACATTTCGTGACAACATAATTATGCCGCTTGCAACTAAACTAAGCATTTTCAATTAAGCGCTAATTGAATAAGTAAACCCAGATCCAAATCGTGTAATAACAATGTTGCTTGTAATGCAAGAAATCAGGCAAAATACACACAGGAAACATAAACAGAAAGGTGTTAGCTGAGCAGGTAAAATAGGCCTTCAAAAGCCACAGGTAATTACCTAATACGCCAAAATACTTGTGCTTATATTCTGAGAAAAAGAAACCAAAATTAAAATCTACTTTAGCTATTTCTCTTTTATTTTGTTATTAATAGTGCAAAAACAAGTTAAAAATAACGCTTACCTCAAAGGGTAAAAAAAAAACAAAACAGAATTTTGTAGCCGTATCTAAATCATGAAAGCTTATCAAAAAGCTTTTTCCTCCATTCTTTTTTTTTGTTTTTTTTGCACGCCTGTCCGCTTGTGTGAATTGCAAGAACCAAAACATAAATCAAATGACACAAGACAGCACGATTTTCGCTATATATATATATATATATATACTCTATATACTCGATTCATTCGGCTGGTTGGGGCACAACTAAAATACTGATCACGTTTTTCCGGTGCTCAATGTCAAAAAATGGAAACTATGCAAATTTTCTAATCACAATGGGTTAACTGCATAAATCTTATTTAGCCGGAGTACGGACGGAACCAGACTTAGGGCGTTGGTTTGCGCGAATGGTAAGCTAACCTATAAGAAAAATAGACCAGATTCTGGTATCTAAAAGTACAAAACTTATATGGGGTGAATCATGGTGGAGTGGAGATGCGAATATACTTGCAGAAATAAAGTCTACACAAAATTATGGTGAAACTCTGGTTTTTAGGTTCAAGCCAAGTTTCACCTCTGGTTTTGTTTAGTTATTGGTTTTGGTTTGACCCCCGGATCACAGGAAAACAGTTGTAAAAAATTGATTTGGCTTAGGTCCAAGTTCGGCTTTATTTCAGACACCTTATAAGGGTCAACATTCGGTTTAAATGGGACAAATACTTTGGTATTTGATTCGACATGGCTCAAAAACGGGTAAAGGAACAATTCAGGTTGTATTTTCAGAGATCTGGTGAGCTATGCTAAGTCAAAATCTGAGGCTAAATAAAAGAAGAGTATAACCAAAATGTATTAATATTAAGGATATAAAAGTGTTCTAAATAGAGCCATAACTAAACATGAGGAAAAGCTTTTAATTCTTTAAAGGAAACCAGAAGGCTTAGAGTTAAAAATAGGTCAAAAAAGTTTGGCTTAAAAAAATTGGTTAGTTTCTGAAATAATTCAGTGAACATATTTTGTAAAAATTAAAAAGTACCAATTAAAACAAACAAATAAAAAGCTAAGTTTAGCATCGCTTTTTCTAGTGTGAAGTGATCTCTGCGCTTCGCTAACTGCATTCGTGACATAAGAGTCAGATATACACATATATATATCTATATATCTATATCTGTATCTATATCTATATATATATTAGTAAGCATGTGGAGACATCAGCTGAAAATTAGCTTGGAAAAACTTCTGTTTTCCAGACGTGCTTGTTTCGACACGCTTAGCTTGGCCTGATCTCCATATTATTATACCAAACAGTAGTCACAGCTCCCGGTCAAACATTATCACCCGTGTCCGTATCTGTTTTTTTTTTTTTTTTTTTTTTTTTTGGCGTATAGTTCATTGACATTTTGGAGCTGTGCTGTGCTTTGTTTTAGCCTTTTTTTTCCACCCAGCTGGTTATAATTTGGTATGCTTTTTTTTTTTTTGAGTATTGCCTTATGTTTCTGTTTTATCCGTCTGTCCGTCCGTCTGTTGTCGCGCTGTCATTTGTTGCTCTAACTGTTTTGCATTGTTTTATGGTCAACTTTGCTTCATTTTCGTGCCTATTTCTACATGGGAAACAACGCCATGAAAACTAACAACAACAGCAGCAGCAGCAGACACAACACCAACAGCAACAACAACACCAATAACAACAGCAACAACAACAGCAACGTGCTGCAACAGTTTACATTTTAATGGGCGACTTGGCGCGTTAAGGTTAGCGGTTTTAGCGGGTTTCAGCGGTTTTAGCGGGGTTCAACCACACGGACTGTGGGTTAGAAGTTGCACTGAACAATGTTTACCGTTGCCTATTTAATGTCACTCGCCTTTTGTTGATCTGTTAATGTATATATATAGCAGTGGCGTATGTTGATATATTTGAGGGGGGTTTTCAAATTGGATTCTTAATAATTTTCGCACGTTTTGATGCAGTTTTTACTTATGGAAGTTATTATGGGTATTTTTAGGAGAGAGAGTGAGTGCTGCTCAATATTTTTTATGATTTCCGGCTATATATTTTTATTTTATTCAACTCAAAATTTAAGAAACTAATAAAATTTTTTGATTGTTTTTAAAACTTAGAACAACTTCTGTTCGTTAAAGCTAAGGGGCGTTTGGCCCAGGAAAACCTGATCCCCCCTGCACACGCCACTGCTCGGTAGATATATGTAAATACATACAAAAGTAGAAGTGTGTGTGTGTGGAAATTTATGTGCTCCACATAATGTAATTGTAATTAGCTTTTAGGCGATTTGTCAGTCAAGTTCTTTGTCGTCACGTTTGAATCGGGTCGTACTCGTAATACATGTTGTATGTGCCGTGAAATTGTCGTTCTTTAACACTGACATCAAGTGGAAAACGCCTAGAAATTATGTGGGAATGTGAGAGAACTAACTTTATTTGAGGAAGGGAGAATTTGTCAGCTGTGTTGGTTAATTGGAAAAGTGTGATTTAAGTTAAGATCCATTGTGGAGTTGACATATTTATTAGCCGTAAATTGTTAAAGTTAATAGTTATAAGTCCTTCTCTTAACATAATTAGACATATTCCATCCGCAAGGAGATTTTTATTTGAACAGAAAAAAAGAATCCATTCTTTTACCTTTGACTGGGTCTGTTGTATTCGCCCCAAACAAATTGAGTAATTTAATTTATAGATATTTCAATGATGCATCAAAAAGTTAAGCTTATGGATGGAGATCGAGTCTATGAAATATATTAAATTGATTTTCTTGACTCTTCTTCCAAAGAAAGTCTTTAGTTTACCTTGTGCTCATTTTCTTGTTAACTTGCGGCCTCAACAAATGCATTTCCGACTGAACCTAATCATCTCTCGTTGATACCCTAACAAATGACTTGGCTTTTTCAAGGTATGATGATTATAAAAGCAACACAAACACAAACACAAACACCAAAAGCAACGATGCCAAAACATTAATCATGCTAATGGCCCAACACTTTTTCTCTCGCTTTGAAAAACTACAATCCAGAAAATAAGTAACAAGAGCCGCCCGTGCAACATGGGTGACTGCTCGCCTGAGGCGTCGGCGGAATATGATGAAAAAAGGGAAAACAATTTTCAGGCGGCAAAGCGGTAAGCGGCAAGGCGGCAATGCGGCCAAGCGGGCAGCGTTTTCCACATCGGCGCACAGAAATTAGCCAAAAGATCAACCCAATAAAATTTCAGGCATACTGGGCATAAAAGCTTTAAAGATTTTCAATATACTCGTTGCCAAGACGCCCAGCTAGCCCCCAAAATGCAAATCTCAGAGCGCGAAAATGTATCTAGAGAGTGAGAGGGAAAATGCTCGACATGCAAAAGTTGAAAGTAAAAAAGGAAAGCATTTTTCTATTTTCTATTCGGTTCAGCAGCGAGAGGCGACTTTCCCAGAAAATGCCGGACAAATGCAATCAGCGACTGCTGCTTCTGGACGGGGTCTACTCTAGTCTGGGGTCTGGACGGGGTCTGGTCTGGTCTGGCTGCATCTTAACTGCTCGCTCGTTCATCGGTCTGGCATTCGTTTATGTCTCAGGCGTGGGTGTGTTCAAGAGCTAGCGATGACAGCGTGCCGATTATTTTTGGAGCACGACCAAGCACGGATACTTAAGGCTGACAGCAAATAAATTTTACAACAATTTTAATGTTTCATGTTAGAAGCAGAACTAAAAGAAGATATTAAATATTCGATTGTTATTTTTCACTACTAGAAATGCTAAAATTGTTTATTTATTTATTTGTGGGGAATAAAGAATATTGAATAAAAATATCTTCATAAGAGAGTATCGTTAAAATGTTTGATAATATTTTATTAAACTTGAACCAAATTGAATAAATTATAAATGTATTTTTTAGCGTGATTTTCTCTGTACAAAATAAGACAATTTCAACACGCTGTCGTGTCACGCTACCAGCTCTAAGCCGAACCTCAGCTGGAGCAAGAGACACAAGAGAAGAGAGGAAATTGGTGGCAACGCGATGCAGACTGTGACAATAGCCAAATGGCTAAAGCGGCTTTGAATCGCTGCCACTTTCAATGCCTGCCCCCACACTGAAAAGGCACAAAAGGCTGTTCATTTATTGTTTAATTTCACTTAGTTGCATATGTATGGTACTTGCAATGGACTATTTTAAAGCTTGCTGCAGCTTTGCATAAATTAAATAAATTAAAAGTCAGCCCAGTGAGTAGACTCAATATTGTTCCAAGACTTTAATCTCACAGTGTGCTTGCACGAGGAGAGATGAGGAGAGTGGTAGGAGTAGTCTGTCTATAAGGAGGGCCAAACTCAAAGTTGCCCTCGTGTTGCATGGCCAAAAGCCTTTCAATTAAACAGCCGCACGTTTTAATGCAGCAACAATTTCAAATTCAGTTTAAATCCAGTCAGTAGCCTAGAGAAAAATGTATTTTAACGCCAAAAGTTCGACAGCTCCAAAATAACACAAAAAGCCAATAAACTATGCTGCGCACTGTTAGCTGCAATTTAAACACATGTAACTTAAGTACAGGCAATCCTCTGTAAAGTGGCAAGAAGAAATAATTAACATATTAAAAAAAAGGCCGGCAAACGGTTAACGTGAACCGGTTCGAACCGGAATACACGACTAATTTTCTAAATTGAACATAAACATGAACCGCACCAGGTTTTCAATGTATATATAAAAATCTTGACTAGAATTCGTTATAGCCACGTTTTACTGCCTGCATTTTATTGAGGCCAATTTGGGTTGGGGAACAACTGCCTGGCGGCAACTGTGAGTCATGACCGCACATTGATACAGTTTTTCATTATTATTCTCCGCAAAAAAAAGAGGGGAAAAAAGAAAAGATACAATATATGAACGGGTATTTATGCTCAAAAATGATGAATGGATTTTCCGGGCATAAAAAAAGAGAACTTTTGACACGTTTCAGGAGTGGCTCTGACCACAAAAATCGATTCTAGCCGCAACATAAGGAAAATGCATTTATTGAAAGGAAACAACTTTCCGTCTTGCAGTTCTAATTAGGCCGGAAAATGTAAAATAAATCATTTCAATTAATCATTTAATGACAATTCTTTTAGCACTCAATGAAAGTGGAAAGTGTGTAACGTGTTTCCTTTCACAATGTTAAAGAAAAACCAGCGACAACTTTTGATTTGGCTGCGGAAAAGTCAAGTCAAGTTTCATTTTTCAGAGCCTCAAATTGACGCAATTTCAATCGATTCCTCTCTATATTAATGACAGGTATGAATCTAATGCGATTAAACTCGTCATTCCCTCCCGGCCATTAAATAATCGTACAAGCCGCGTGATAAGCGCCACCCCCAACTTAATTTTAATTGGGCATTTACCAAAATAATTACATGATGTCAGCCTTAAATCAAACAAAATTCCTTGATAAATCTCAGTACGTCAGTTGCTTTTGATAGTGGAACAAAAGCACAGCATAATTTGAGAGTTATTGGGCGTAACTCATACTGCTCCAATGATATATCATGATATTCCTTTAAGGAGATGCTTCTCTTTCGTATAACCTTTAAGATTAAAGCTTTCAATCGGTTCATAATCCTATGCCTTAGTGATCAATTTCTAGTCAATTTCCACTGATTTTTCTACTGTTTAATTGCTGAGAAGTCAATTTCTCGATATTTTAAAAGCATTATTATTATAAAAGCATTGTGCATTGCTCAGTTTATATTTACACTTAGGCCAATTGCCATTTGTGGACTTCTGTCGAAAGTTTTCACTGCCATAAAGGATGATAATGACAGCGCGATTTGTGTGCTTCTAGCTGAAGCTCAGGAAAGTGTTTAACATTTACCAGTTGTATTTACTATTTATACTTGTTATAAATACACTTACAAATCAGCTAACGACAATTTTCTTTGTCTTGAAGGCGGTTAGAAAGTCGTGCGACTAATGGCAACTATCATAAAACGACGTCTAACCGAGAGACTAGAAACTAGAAACTAGAAAGAGATGAATGGACAACACTTTCCCAACAACAGCAACAACAACAACCACAACAACAAACTCAGACGGCTTCGGTCATTAGAAGACACACTGTAAAAAAGTAGAACAAAATAAGACAGAGGAAATCTTAGTTCAACACACACACAACTTGATTTTCTTTCTACAGTTTTTCCAGTGGAAAAACTACGCGGGGGGCGAGCAATGGCTATTACCGGCATCTGCATTGCAATTTACTTTCGATGCGTTTGCCAGCAGTGTTGGCAATTGCGCTTTTTTCCCGCCAAATCTAGCTTTTATAAAACTTAGAAAACTAAGTGAAGATTGTGGAGTTTTTAAAGCTCAAAAATATTCGGTTTTCTTCTAGTTTTCTTTCTAAAATAGCTCATTTTACACTTGAAAAGGCGAATTATATATATTTAAGAGTATTATTAAAATACATTTATAAATGCATCCATTTTAGTAGCAAAAAGTTTAGCTTTTTATCCATTTTCCTACTAAAACTAGCTGCTTTTTGGGGCAACACTTGCAGCAGCCGTTAATGGAGATAACGTGGCGTATGCGCAATGTGCATTTAGATGAGCCGCTTCTTCCACTATCCGTTGCATATGGGCCAAAACAATTACGACTGCAAATTAAGTTGTTTTTTTGTTTTTTGTGTTGTTGCTTCTTTCTTTCTGCTTTTATTCATGTGGTAGCTGTTGCTGTGCGGGCGGTGGGCGTGGCAGCTTGCAGCTGAGCAAGGCAATTATGTCCATCATTCGTGTACAAAATATCTGCAGCTTTTAGCTGCTGTGGGCTACTCTACCATCTGCATATGGCAAATGTGTGCAGGTTTTTTTTTTGAGAAAATGTTGCTGCTGCAGGAAAAACCCAATCGCCACATGAATGCTGCTTTTCTGCTCCAAAAAGCGCAAAGAGTCTGGTAAATAGTTTTCTTCAGCGCGTTCAAAATGAAAGGGAAAATTGTCATGGAAATATGAAAAAGCTGAAAATTGCGTGTGAAATTCAGATTTGACGTCGTCATCTCTCTCTCTCTCCTTCTGTCTCTCAGCTCAGCTCAGCTCACCTTGAACTTTGCCGGCTTTTGATTCCGATTCAAAAACTTGCTAAATCAAAATGTCTGTTCAGAAAAGTTGTAGTTGTTTTTGTTGTTTTTGCAGTTGTTGTTGTTGATTAATTATTGCGCAACAACGAGTCGATTTCGCCCCATGGGTGAAAACAAATTAGAAAAATTTTCGCCTCAAATTGCGACGCTGACATTTGTAAAAGTTTGCGCAAATTGCATGCGCAAAAAAGCAGCAGCAAAACTTGGATAATAAACCAAAAAGAGATCACTTTTTAATGGCAAATTACGGGCTATCTCTGAAGGCCAATGAACACTGGGAATAGTAATTAAAATCAAACACTAAAGGTACTGCAAGAAATTGGAAATTTTTGCTTAGGCCAGAGATATTAAATTAGACGCAGGGTAGAGAAGGAGGAGGCAGATGAATGTTCTCTGTTGTATTCAGGCTGTTAATCAGCTACTACCTCTAATAAAATCATGTTAAAATGGGCTAGTCGACTTGGAAATACGGTGTAAACAGCGCTGCTTCTGTTCACTGAGAGAACATTTTTCTTTAAAAACCTTCTGTAGATCAAAAATATATCCATACAAGCTTTTCTTTAACGAAGGAAGGAACCTACATAAATATGTATCTTATAGTCAATATAATGGAGTACTTTCACAGGCATCTAAATGAGGGTTTAACCCATTATAAACTCTGCGAGATGAGATAAAAATACCCCCAACATTATTGATAATTTATCGTTAAAAAAGTATAAAAATACTCTATATATAGTATAAAAAACCAAAGGGGTTGCTTCTCATACAAGTCAAAGCCCCAAGGAGAACATATGAAGTCATAAAAGAGAATTGCTTCAATGAATTAATGCAGAGTATCAAAAAAAAAGATATCTAAAGTATGAAACGCGTAGTGGGTATGCTTGACCTGAGTGCAGTCGATTCATTCATGAGTTAACGCAGGCTACAGAAATATTCAGATATTTTCTCATGCTTCGTTACAATCGATTCTTTTATGACTAAAGTCATGCAGGGTACAAGGATTTGGCTTAACTCTCTCAATCATGACTGAGCTTACGCAGGGTACAAACACTTAGTTACAGGGTATGTAGCTGATTAGAATCAATCAAGAGTGAGCTTACGCATGGCAGACAAGTTTCTAGTTGCAGCACATAAAGTTCGATTGATTCATTCAGCAGTGAGCAAACGTAGGGTATTAAAATGTGGATATACTCATATCTATACATGAGTACAAAGAAGAGTTACACGGTATGTACTTTACTCGATTCTTTCATGACAAAGATTTAGATATACTGTTGATACGCTCTTTATAGTTACAGGGTATGCGGGTTTCAGGGATTACAGCTCACTTATTCGTTCATGATTAGGTAAACTCACAATAGATTTAGATGTACTCTTGATATACCCTTTACAGTTACAGGGTATGCGGATTGTGGGGAGAACATAGTTGTTTACACTCACTTTTTCGCTGCGCTCGTAGTTGGCTGGGAATTTTGGGGAGCCGGAGACGCCAAAAAATGATGGCGATGCTGAATGTGGCGTCAACGGTGACGGTGACTGTGACTGCAGCGTTAACTGTGACTGCGACTGTGACATGCGCTGATGATGCAGTGACGACAGCGTTGGCGTTGACATCGACAGCGACGTTGGGGTCATGATTAAATGCCGCATCTTGTTGTTGTTACTATTATTATTATTATCGTTGTTGTTGTTGCAGTTGTTGTTGCTGCTGTTGATGTGTTGATTTAAACAATACACTAATTTTTCACTCTTTTTTGTTGTTGTTATTATTTGCACTTGGCGTTTTAAAATTTCCACAGCTCAGCAGAGTTACATTGTTTTGTTGTTGTCTGCTTTCTGTTGTTTATTATTTGCCTTTTGCGCTTTTTGCTTGTTTGCTTTTTGTTTTGCTCTTTGACTTTCATTTGTTGTAAATGTCATTTGCCTCTCTGCGGGCCAAACATTTTGCCCGCCGCCTCTATAAAATTTTAATAATATTCCGTATAACAGATAAATTTATAGGGGCAGATGTTTTGGCCAGGCGGCAATGGGCCAAATGGGTTACGTTCCAATTAACACAATGAATAATAAATAAATTAGGGAGAAAACATGCGTTGATTGTCTCTCTTTTTATTTCTATTCTCTCCCGTTTTTCTTAGTTAAATAAAGGTTCAAAATTAAGTTAAACTTTTATTCGGTTTAATTTTATTTTTAACTCTTTATTGGAAATCGACCAGAATCGTTTGAACTTTAACCGATTTATACCACAATATGATTTTATATATGGATATAAACTTCTAAAGTTTTGAACGAGACTAGCTAAAGCCCAAGGAAAAGCTTACGATTCGGTTTGTGGACCGGTTCAAAGGGAGTCTGAACTCAATATTATATAGAAAGTGGTTCTGCTTCGGCTCAACTACTTTTTCGTCTAAGAAAGTCCGAAAATGATGAACCGAACCTCTTCAAACGGTTCGAGGTAGTTCGCATTATTGATATAATCTTAAGATTCAGTAACGAAAAAGCAACTTGAGAAATGGAACATTGAAACGGTTCCTCTCTATGGTTTAGCCTCTTGCTTTTCCTCCCCTATTCTTTTTCTTCTGACCTCTGTTATCTATTTTGTTTCGCGAGAGAACCTGAACTGAACTTTTTATAATACTTTTGCATAATTCGCTTTTATAACTATTTTTATCTATGTTGCGAAAATTGTTTTCTTGTTTCTTCGCTTTGCGCCCATTTCTTATTTATTACACTTTGAATATTTGTATTCTCATTTTATAGAGCTCTTTCCTTTGCTTTTGCCATTTGTTTGCTCTGTTATCTCTTATCATCGTTCGACTACCTTTTTGTTCACTTTCTAACTACGGGCCTGACGTGAGTCGAGACCTGAACTGAACTGAAAAAAAGTTGTTATCAGTAAATAGCCCCTCAGCCGTTAGACTTTAGTTTTTGTGTTTGCTGCTTTTTGTTTTTCTGCGTTTTTCTGCTTTTGTTTTTATTTTTCATTCTGTTTTGCAAGGGAAATGAAATTGAATTAATTTTGCATTGACATTTTGTTGCCTTTGGATTTAATTTGCCTTTTCTGTGTTTCTCTTTCAGTTTCTGTTTCAGTGTTTTTGTGTCTGGTTCCCATTATCTCTGGGTCCTCTTATTACGGGTATTTTTGGTACGCTGAGCATATCAGTTTATGATAAAAAGTAACATTAATAAAAAGTCGTAAAAATTTTAGATACGAGTAAATAAAGTATACGCCACCGTTATGAAACTATAGCGGAATATCATTAATTCTGGAAACTTAAGATAGTTCTTAGAGCTTTATAAACTATCTGAATGATAGCATATAATATGAGAGCATTATTAAAAATATATCATTTTCTATATATATATATATATATAAGTCTTCGATTGTATTCTTCGAAAAGTAAAGTAGTTCACCAGGGTTTCAAATTTCAATATTTTTATAGCGATAGATCGGAAAAACATCTTTTCTAAACATTAGTAAGCCTATGGACTCTAATCAGCCCAATTGAATATATTGCGGTTACTTAATCATCAACCTATTTGTGTACTTGTCTTTGATATCCATTTGTATAACAGATGTTTTTTTTATTGAATAACTCATTGAATTAATCATTTTTTTAAAGATATCATAGAAGCTAGTATAAAAACAGGTACAAAATTCAACATATGTCATAATTTCTGCAGCAAATTATGAGTTTCGTTACTGAATTGATTTAAAAATTAAGTTTCAAAGCCGGTTCGAGTGACTATTTCCCTCAAATGGAACCTAAAAACTCAAATTTTTAATTTTTTAGAAATTAATTAGAAAGCAAACTGGTTAAAAAGGCTGTTTGAATCTTTGTCCAACTTGAATCAAATCAAAAGTCAAAATTAAAGCTGAATCTGAACCACATCGTAAATGGCTGATAACTAATACTGAGGGGGTTATCTTATAGATACTTAGAACATTTTAGAAAATATCTTTCGATCTTAAGATCAATATTTTCTAGTGCCATTATAGAATTGTTTTTATTTTAGAAAAATTGAATAAAATTTTAATGAACCAAGTTTCGAACCAAAACCTCATAGCTTGAACCACATATTGTGGAACCAAAATGACTAGTTTTTTATGGTCATCCTTGGTTATTATATTAATTAAAAGATGCTCTTAAATTGACATAGGAATTTTAATTTAAATTATTCAAATTTCTTTTAATTTAAGAACAATTAATAAAAGCTCGTTCGGTTGAGACTCAACACATTATTTGTTTCTGGGTGGTTTTTCTCATTTTTGTCGTTTGCTCTTTGTGCTTTTGTTTCTTTTTCTGTGTTTCGTCACAATTTAATAGATTATATAACGTCATTTTGGGTGATTTAAACTGAGCACTAGACCTGTCGGCTAATTACATATATTTGCGAGCGCAGTCGCGGTCGACGTTGACGGCGAAGTCAACGTCAACATCAGCAACTGCGTCGACGTCAGCGTCAGTAACCGAATTACACGCACCGAATATGTCTGAAGGCCGTTAGAAAAAACATGCGCACTTTTTGGGCAAACAAATAAATAAATAAATAACTAAAAATAAAGTAAAAACGGGTCACAGTTAATTCTATTACGTTTTTTTGGGTATTTTTCATAATTTTTATTATTTTTTTTTCTATATTTTCATTTGAATTTTCTTTTGCACTGCGGCGCGATTGCAAAATGCAAAACAAAAATTGCACGCGAAAAATTGCAATAGAAAAAGACGAACGAAACGCACCAATACAAATGCAATGCGGTGGGTGGCGGTGGCGGTGGTGCTGGTGGGGGGTGTTGCTTGGGCAGCGCGGCGACGGCGTTGAATGAGCTGCTGCGCGCATCGAGTGGAATACAAAATGTAACTAAAACAGCGCAGCCACTGCCAAACGGCGCAAAGCCAACGGCGCAGCAGCGCCAGAGCGCGCACAGAGAGCACAGGCTGAGCGAGTAAGAGAGAGGTGGGTAAAAGCTACTCGTACTAACGGCAAAAGATAAAGTAAAACAGACATAAAAAAAAACAAAAACAAAACACCTTTCAATACACGGCTCAGAGAGGAGAGGATAGGCGTGCGAAAGAGAGCCAAGATCATAACTTGAAACTTCAACACAGCTGATCTGCCTGCTGCTTCTGTGGTGAAGTCATCCTCTGGTGAAAAGGTCAGGCCGGCAAGCTTTTGGGGAAGGTAAAAGCTACTAGTATTCAAAACAGCAGTTAAATTTTAAAATAAACAATATAAACAAAAGCCCAAAGAGAGCCAACAGACTTTGTGTCGCTCAAACTTCAACTGCTGTTGCGCACAGCTGTTCTACTATGGTGAAGTTTTGCCTCTGGTGAAAAGGTCACTGTGGCGAGCTTATGGTGTGGGTAAAAACTAGAGCGGTTTTAGTAGAATATAAACGGAAACAAAAAGCCTTTTTAGGTCTATTAACATTTAAGAGAGTCGCAAAGAGAGCTCAAACTTCAACAGCTGCAACAGCTACAACGCACAGCTGATCTACCGCTGCTATGGTGAAGTTTGACTCTGGTGAAAAGGTCAAGCTTTTGCTTTTACAGCTGGAAGAGAGAGAGAGAGAGAAAGAGAGAGAAAGTGCAGCCTGCGCTCTCTCTCCCTCACTCTCTTTCTCTTATTTCATTGCTTTTGATTTTGTTTATTATTTAATACACATTTCGCAGATTATTGTTAGAGCGTGGGTGTTTCTCTGTCTCTGTCTGTCTGCGTGCATTGAACTTGACACAAAACCAACTAATTGTTGCTATTGTTGCTTTTATTTAATTATATTTTTTGTTTCTTTTAATTGCGTGAAATTTGAGGCGAGTTAATTGTGGGTTATATTGTGTGTATGCAATTTGAGTCGCAATGTGGGTTTTGTGGGTTGTGTGGTGAAGGTGTGATTTGCGTCTGCCCAGCTACAGTTACATGTTAATGAACTTGGGTGGGAGTGGTGAGTTTGAAGTGTTAGTGGGCGTTAAGTGAGCTTTAAGTTAAAGGCTAATTTTATGTACTTGACCTGATTATTTAATTTTAGTAATAATTTTAGCTCAGCTCTAGAAGCTTTACACAGTTTGCGAACCAGTTTTGAACCGGTTCGTAAAAGAAAAAGTATTATAAAGTTTGTTATTTATTTAAATGTCTTTTGTTTTCCTAAACCCAATTAATCAAAAACGAAGCAACCAAAAGAAATTGTAACAATGAAATGCAAGAATTTCTGAAATAAACGACACAAAACGTATTCGGATGGCATACCAATTATACCAAATGTTGTAGGCGTAGCGACAGTAAAAAAAAACTTTCATTTTGTCGAAAATATGTTGTATTTTTTTTCGGTTTTTGGAGGAGAGTGAGAGATTTTGGGAACTGGATCGCACGCTGCAGGCGGCCATAAATAGAAAATGGATATGCAGTAAAAAATGTTAACACGGCGATCGCGATCGAGTTCAATGAAATGACAAACGGTAAGAAAAACATAAAAGAAAAAAAAAATACATAAAAAATGTTGGGAAAAAGTTGTCAAGGCAAATGAAATGGAAACCAAAGCGTTTTCAATGTTAAAACTGACCCAGTAAGTTTTCTAGGTGGGATCGGTCTGCTTAGGCTTTATCCACCGATAGAGAGAATGAAAAATTGTAAATCATTTTCTCTCAGTGTAATTATATTAATTAGAATTTAAATTAAACTCACCCTATCCATAAGCTGTTCATCATTTCGTTTGCGTCGCGCAGGAGCACGTATAATGCGGCCGGCATCTGGAGCGTCCATTATATATATTTGTATCCAAAGTTTTTTTAAAAAGCAAAATGTTCTAGATAAAAAAAAATTCATTAATGACTTATATTATTCAAACTAAGCTTCATTTCTTAAACTTAGATTTAGCTTACAACCCAGTAGCAATATCAGCCGTGACACGCACCCTGCTACATTTTTGTGCGCACGCAACTATGTATTGGGTTGCTGTCTATGCTGCTTGGTTTATGCCGTTGCTATACGTTCTACATTTGAGTGTGTGTACTCGCTTAACTTACGATCCACAATGATCTGCAAAGTTTCGCTCGGCTTTCAGTTTAAGTCTAAGTTTAATTACAAATAATTTTTGATATTTTAATTTCTGGAACACTTACTTTTATTTTAAAATCGCACAGTTCCACATTTTCTGAGGCGTTTAAATGATATCCTTCGCTAGTTTGGCAGTTAAAATTTCGCTTAAATTTTTATGGCAATTTATATTATATTTTTATATGGAAGCAATAGTTGCAGTATTTTAGTTCTTAGAAAAATCTGTAAGAAATTAAAGAGAATAAAGCACTGATTATTATAAAATCATTCTAATATAATATGCTAAAATTATGTGAGTCTCTGAACTAATTTAAAATTGATTGATTATCTGAATAAAATATAAGGCTAAAAGCCAACATTTTCCAGCGACAACAATGAAAATTTGACGTTGAAGGGTTTTTGTTCTTGACTTGGGAGTTGAGTGGTTTATTGATTTTAAATTCTGCATGTGGCTTGGAGCAGAGTCAAGGCTGAGAGCCATGTTTAAGTTTCAAAAATTAACCAAAATTTGTTAATTAAATATTTAAATATAAAATAATGGCTTATAGTCTGCTGTATTTCAGTGCAAAATTGAGCTAATATTTTGTCCAAATTTAGGTTAGTAATATATAAATGCTAGTTTCAAGCCTGGCTTATAACCGATACAATATTTAATAGGCATCGTCTCAAAACGGTTAAAATAATGAGTTAATTTCGTTGCCAAATGGCTTTTGCGTCAATGCTTTGAGCCCGGCTCATTAGAGTTTCGATGCAATAATTGTTAATTAAATGTATTTTACTTATAATGATTATAATTTCAAATGTAGGCTAATAAAATTGTTTTAAAACGATGCTCCACTCCACATTTTTCCATCAGTTTAGGTGGATATTTGTCTACATATAAGAAAAATTATGGAATTTTTTTTACGTCTCAGTTTGGGGTACAGTCGGCTTTAAAAGTTGGTAGACGGAATTTTTTAAATTTCAAGATATTTTGATCAAACTTTCCTCTTAGATGTGAGAATGTTTTTACCTACTGCACACCAAAAATGATCAAGATTAGATCCACTATAGCTTCTAGGAACAATAGGTGAAAATATATAAATTTTAGAACGAATTTGAAGTAAAAATTCCATTCCGTAAGGGTATTCAATCTTCAGCTAGAGCAGAAAGAATAAAACTACAACTAATTAGTTAGCAATTTTCGAACAATTAACAGAAACTTCGTGTTTAATGTGTTTTATGCCTAAAATTTATAGTTTTTTAATAGTTCTCATAATGAAGTTCAATGAACAGCTTTAAAAAAAATTAATTAATATGCAGAGAGTTGACTCTAATTAAAGCCAAAAGTAAAAAAAAAAAGTGGCAAAACCAAAAATGGCAGCTGGGCGTCTAGGGACAAACAGACAGACAGAGGAGAGTTTTGAATACCAATTTATAGAGAGGAAACGTCGTGACGTAACTTAAAATGAATCATTTCGCACTCTTTTTACGACGAGTCTTAACGCATTTTTCCCCTAGATAAAACCTCAACTCTCCGATAAGCATCTCAGTTAACTGCAGTGCCAACAGCAAATCGCTTATCAACGCTTCGCAGTTAATTTAAGTGTTAGTTCGCTTTGAGCTGCGGATTTTGATGCAGACGAAAATGTATCGACTAGGAAATACCCTGCCAATTGAGCTAAAAAAAAAGAAGTTTATTTTAAGCTTTTGTTGTGCAGAGAAAATAGCCTGGATCCTATTCCTATTTCCTATTGGTATAATACAAAATATAACTCTTTGATACAGGATCAGCTTGACACTTGATGCTGATCAAGAATATATATACATATAGATAAATACTCTTTAAAGACTCGCTGATACTTTGTTTCTGTTGCTTATATTTGCATGGATTGAATATGCCCGCTTATACACATTTTTAAAGGGTATATACAGAGTATTAAAAAATAAGGAAATACTCGTAATTAATGCGCAAAAGGTGCAACAACAACAACAACAACAACACAAACATAAACAACAACAACAACAACAACACAATGACTAAGTGATTACAAATACAAAGCGACCGAGCGAACTACTGAATGAAAAGACCGAGCAACAGCAACAACAACAACTACAACAACAAACGAATCCAAAAAAGTGTGGCTGAAAAGCGTGGAAAAGCGGCTGGAAAAGCTTCAAGCAACACAAAAGAAACAACGAAAAACTTTGAAGGTATTTTTTTTTTTTTTTGTATTTTTATATTTTCTTCTTCTCTTTTGCGATTGCAGAATGTTTTTTTTTTCTTTGCATAACTCAAAAGATGCCGGCGCCAAATTGCAAAACTGAATTGCAGATGACTAGGGAAACCCCTTCCTCTGCTTTGGGCCAAGATCTTGTTTTTCTTTTAGCTGAATAAGGTGTGAAAATGCAGTCGTAGTTGCATAAATAAATAAACAACTCTTAGTTAAGTGATAACAGTTTTCTTTGTGTTTTCCCAGACAAAGGAATTAAGGCTTAAAGACGACGGGAAGAAGGTAACTGAAAGAAGAATAGCCAAGCAGGAAATAACTTTAAAATATGATAAAAAATATGTTTAGACAGGTAAAGTTTTAATTTAAAAATAGTTCTAGGGATTATAATTTTTCAAGTTTCTTATGCTGGGTTTATTCTGAAATTCTCTTCCAATTAATTTGAAGAGGTGCTCCGACATAAGAGCCATAATTTTAGGAAGCAGATAAATGTCTTACTAAACTGTCTATTAGGGGCCAAAAGGAAAGGCTGAGTAATGATTGACCACAGTACTCCACTTAATTGCGCGACTAATTCAAAAAACGTTAAAAAAAATACCTTTTCCAGTCACGATGAAGGGGATTTTGGGGTCAGTTTGCTAATGAAGACATTTCGCAAACGAAAATTAAGCATTCATTAGTAATATTCATACTTGGATACACTAATATATTCAGGCAGATGCAAACGAATTGTAAATCTTTCACACGGAACACGTGCCCCAAACCAAAAGAGGTCTTACCCCCCCCTGTTCTTAGCCCCTCCTCTCTCAATGAGTACAAAGTATTTGGCAAAGTTCAAGCGCCTTTTTCTTTAGTGCGACCCACTAAAAAAAAGAACAGCAAAAACGACACGTCTACTACAAAAGACTGCAGAGAAGCAGCAGTAGCTGAAGCTGAAGCTGAAGCTGAGACAAGATACATAGCCCCAGCACCAGCCCCAGCCCGAAAAATTTGGGTCAATTGCCTCACACAAGAAAGAAACAAAAACTAAAAAAAAAAACTTGTTCTCAAAGCGCGCTGACAATAATAACCGCAAGATACAAGAGATTCCGAGACAGATAATAATAATAAAAAGATAAAAACTTAATACAACAAAAAGGAATAAAAAAAATACTATCTTAGACTCAATCCAATCAATAAAAATTGTAGAAAATCGTTCAAGAAAAACTCACTCAATTGCAGTTGTACTTTTGATTAATATGCCCCTTAATTATAGCTACGATATCTTTGTCTGAACACTAATCAATTACGTAGTTCCCCTAAGGTAAAAAAAATGAGGAAAATTGCAGCAATATCTTCACAGAATTTGTCATATCAGTTCACAAAGAAACCTCATTCTGAGTCGAATACTGCGCCTTAGCAGTGCTACTTGATTAATGGCTCTTTCTGTCCGTAAATCGCTTCTATTTATTGCGCCAATAATATAATTTAACAATATGATAATTGAGCAAAAATAAAATTTCCATAAATTATATTTATTTTTATTGACTTGCTGCAATTACTCCATTTATCATGGGCAATAAAAGTTGTTACCTCATCGTGAATTATTCATTCTACCAAAAGAACCGCAGATATTTCTTAGTTGTTGGGTGAGTCTTGGAGCTGCAAACTTCCTTTTAGCTTTAAAATAATATATCTTTATATCTTCTCTTTTCAGTCAGGATCAAGAAAAGCTCTAAATCTACAGAAATGATTGTAGAAAAATATTTTATCCGGTGGTCTCCTTTAAAGCTTAGTTCTGATTCGAGTCTTGTAGCTGCAAGCTTCATTTCAGCTTTAAAATAAAGTATCTTGTATCTTCTCAAAGATCAAGAAAAGCTGTATTTCCTCAGAAATAACTATAAAAAAGTGTTTTATCGGGTTGTCTCCTTTAAAGCTTAGTTCTGACTTGATTCTTGTATCTGCAAACTTAATTTCAGCTTTAAAATAAAGTATCTTGTATCTTCTTTACTCACTCAGGATCAGGAAAAGCTTTAATTCTGCTGAAATAATTATAGAAAAGTGTTTTATCGGGCTGTCGCCTTTAAAGCTCAGTTCTGACTAGAGTCTTCTCTTCTTGTATCTTTTCTTTTCACCCACCAACTTAGAGATCAGGAAAAGCTTTAATTCTCCAGAAATAATTGTACTAAAAGTGTTTTCCATATCTAGATTTTAATGTTGTTCTGCTTTGCTTCAATGGTGACGCTATTATTATATATTTTTTATTTTTAAAATACTATTTCTGACTCAAGCTCGTAATAAAGTGAAGCAGCTGCTGTCCAGAGTGAAGATTCATCACGATGACAAAACTGTTTCCAAGGGCAACAACCCATTTTTGCGCAAAATGACAAAATAAATTGCTCAAAAATGTGGAATTCTTTTTAGCAAAAATTGCAATTTGCCGAAACCGACAAGGGGGGGGTCTTCAAAGTTCATGGATCATTTAGCAACAGAAGCATAAAATTGCCTAGGCAAAAGCAATATTAAATCGAGGCGAAGTCAATTGCAAAAATATTTGACTCTACGGGAATATTGTGTGGAACTGTGGAGCTGTGGAACTGTGGAACTACGCCAGAATGCAAAACGAGTTCAATGAATTTCTGTGTCAACATTTTGCCATTTTTGGCATCGATTCGAGCGCAATCAATGAACCCAGAAAAGCAAATATACTCGTCTTTAATTAAATGAACTGGAAACTTTTAATCACTCTTTTTGATAGACTCAACGCTTATCTAAGGCACTGTGGATGTGGCTCTGGCTCTGACTGTGGCTGTGGCTGCGGCTGCTGCTGTTGTTCAAGACAGGACGTAGATTTTAACGCTTCAAACGCCTCACTAATGACTTTTTACAAGCGTTCACATTTCAATTAAACTATATAACACAATTTTTATACCCTACAGTAAGTGTAAATAAACACAGGGCATATCGTTTAGAAAGCCAGCTTCGAAAATATAGTTCAATCTCATAATATATTCCAGCAATTGTCTGTTTAAGGGCAAGGCGGGCTCAAGATACCCTTCCCTTAGATACCCTTTAGTATTTTCTCAACAAATTCAGAATTTAAATCAATTCTTTTACCGTGTAGATAACCGTAAAAAATTCGATTTACTCTATATACTGTTTTTTAATTTGTTGTCTAGTGTAATTAAAGAAAGGCAATAAATAAAAAACGCCCCCAACAAACAGCAGCTTTAGCCAAAAAGGAGGCAGAAAAATTCAAATACGATTACCTATAGCTGTATCTGTATCTGTATCTGTAGCGTGTATCTGTATCTACCATTTAGCTGGCCGTGGTAAAAATGCAATCAAAAAACGCCTCAAAAAAGGCGGCGCGAAATGAAAGACGGTTGCGACAAGTACCAGAAGAGGAGAGGAGGATGAGGAGGAGGAAGAGAAGAAGGAAGGGGCACAAAAGAGGGCGAGTTGCAGTTGCACGATTTTTGGCGCCTCAAGTGTTAATAAAATGTTGCAGTTAAGTTGCCGTAACACATGCTGAGCATTGGTTAAAAGCGAAGGGAAAGAGCCGGCGAGAGGAAACTCACATATTTGCGGCAACATTTGCGAATTCAATGCGAAATGAATTGCAACCAAATGTTGCTGCTGCCGCTGTGTTGCAAGATGATTGCATTTCTTTTCAATGATTGGCAATACGCCTTGGGGCAGCATCCAACCAAAAGTGCACAGAGAAAAAATGTTATCATCTTTATTGGCTTGAGATTTTTGGTAGTAAAAATAAAAGGTTTCAAAATAGTACCCAAATTTCTATTCGAAAATTCCACTTTCAGGATTTTCTGCAAGGTCTTAGCGAATCTTTTAGCTGCTTGCCAAAACTGCTTCTTTATCAGTTTTATCACCAGTACTGAATACATTCATTGCTCTTCTTTTCTCTCTGTGTAAATATGCACAGATGTATCTATATAATACGCGTTGTGGCAAAGATATAGTCATAGTCAGAAAGCGAGACAGCGCGAAAACTGGGCAGACAAACGGGCGGAGCAACCTGAGCCGAGCTAAAACACTTCTCATGCAATTGAAACAAACTGCATTGGAATTTGCATGATATGTGCTTGCCATATGCAAATACCTCGAATACACTGAGAGAAAGAAAAGTGCACTAAAAATAAATATATTGGCATATTTTCTCAGCACTTTAAGATTCACTTAATTAAGTGGGTATTAAAGACCAGAATTTTGCTTGTGATGATATTCATTTTCAGCTTATCTTAAATTTTATTATATTTTAATTATCCTTATATATATCTATAAATCTATATATAAAAAATTCAGTTATTTAACTCTCAACTAAGACCTTTGGGTTTTGGGAGCACTCTACACTTGAATCTGGGATTTTAAGGATCTTGGGAGCACTCTATTCTTCAATCTGGAATCCTATGGCCCTGGTTAACTTTTTCTGCTTGAGAACTCACAAAGCTTCTTGAAGATTTCGCTCAGTGTAGTCTAAGGTGTTAAGACACTAATGCAATTTGACGTCTTACTGCAAATACATTCATCATTTGGCTAAAAAATTCCGAAAAGAAATGAAAAAAAAACCTCTCCCGCTGACAATGGCGCTGCTTAAAACAAGGAAACTCTGTTGCTTCTTCCACATGAAATGACTGAATAACTGCATAGAAATTTATTGCATGGAGCCTTTTTTTTTTCTTTGTGGAAAATGCAACAAGTAGAAATTAAATGAGCGTTAAATTTGCCAAATTGTTTGAAACAAGTGATATATATGGGGCCTATTAAGAGTACACTGCTAAGTATTAGCGCTTTTTATTATGATTATTGCGGTCAGCTTGTTTCATTAGCATTTTTTACCATATTCTGCTGGGTTCATTGACCTCCCCCCGGAAAGCCCAGACTGAAGAAAAAGACAAAGCAACACTCACATACTCCCTCCCCTTTCTCCTCTGCTCTTATAAAGAAAATATGCACAATTGACGCAATTATTTTCCTTTTCTTTTTCTTTCTCTTCTTTTAACAAAAGAGATAAAAAGAAGCTGTGCATAATAATGATGCCATAACAATAACAAAATAGATATAAAAATAAAAGAGAACTCTAAAGTCAGCATGACGTCATATAGTAGCACTTCCAAATTATATATATATTTTTTTTTACACCGCATTAACTCATTCGCAATTTATTATTGTTCTTAACTTATCAAGGCTTTCGCGATATCAGCAGGGGAAACATTTGTCAAACAGAGAACCCAACAAAACAACAATATCATCCGAGAAAACAAGTAAAAGTGATCCAGTTGAGGGTGCCCAACGAGCAGATACTCTTTCCGAACAGAGACTAAAATAGTAATCAACTTCATTTGTGGCGTCCACTACCAAATGTCCATTTTTCTCCATCATTCGATAACAGGTAAAAGAATTTTGTCAGTTTGCTTCTGGCCGAAGACTAACTTCATCCAAGAGAGCTGGACACATCTTTATTTTAATATGGATAAAAACGCACATCCAAGACGGATGCAATAATATGGAAATAAATGTTGCAGTATTTTTTTAAAATTTAATTTTTAATATTTTGAGTAGGGTATACCGAAAAATCCACATAGTTAATATGATATGTTTATCATAGTTTAATATTCTCTTTCTATCATTATTAGAGGGTATAAAAACAACAAACGATATTGAAAGACCTCGGAGAAAAGCAAAACGGTAAATTTATGTGTCATAGCAGTCAACGTTCGATCCAGCGATCGGTCGACTCGTGAATCGATCGTTCGGTCAATTCTTTTCGAATCGGCCAACTGTTTTATTGGGCCTCTCATATATAATACACTCTGAGGCGCCTCTGGCATTATTATCATCGTCTATGCTTTTTGCTTTCTGCACTTTTATTTTTATTTCTATTTTTTCGATGTTTAGAAAGTGATAAACAGTTATACGAATGTTTATTCGCTGGGTTATAGAACGAAGAAAGATAACGACTTATCTTTTTTTATGCCCTAGCAGAGGGTATTATAACTTTGCCACGAAATGTGTTTTTTCTCTCAGTTTTTGAGCTAGCTGGTTGTACCGGGCGGATCGGAAAACTATATCATATAGCTGCCATGGGATCACAAGGTTCAGAAGTTGTTGTATGGAAAACTGTTTTGTTTTTCAAGATATCCTGATGAAATTTACAAGTTAGCTGCATAGATTTGATTTCCAAGTGCGCACAAAAGATCATTAAGATCGGTCAACTATATCATATAGCTGCCTTAGGAACAATCCATTAATTTAAAACCTTATAAGTGAATGAGGGATGTCTAAAAGAGACAGGAGGAAAACTTAGAGACATTTTCAATTACAATTTTCCAGCCGAGGAGCGAGAACGACCCCCTAGGTGTAATATGAATTGAATCGCTTTCATAGAGTTGAACAGTAGGCCATGTCTACTGTTCGTCTACTTCTGAACTCGAACAAAATATTTTAGTTCATTCTCAGCTCAACAGTCCTACAAGCAAGAACACTAGGAAAAACATTAATAAATTTTTAAATATTTTTAAAGGTAAATTCTTTTATTGGCTCTTTATAATATTTATTTTTATTTTATAATTTATTTGCAGCAAAATAAAAACTCTAACTGCAACTCGTGACTACAATGTTGTATGCAGCAGGTCCTTTTTGACATACTTCAGAGGACTGCACAAGCAATAAGGGCTGACTCGAAGGATAATAAAACAAGTTTTGATGACGGCGTAATTTAGGAATGAAGAATGGTGGAAAGGAATGTCAACTATTATAGTATTTCTCTTTTATAGTATAAAACAGAAATATAATAATAGTTGCCAATCCTTTCTAACCATTCCACATTTCTAACTTACACTGTGTATCAAAATTTGTATTATTCGAGAGCCTTCAAGAACACCTGATGACCACAATGGCACCTGTCGAAAAAGCTAAAAAGGTCGCCAAAGCACCCGGTCAACTAATTTATGGCCTACTATATCATTAACCTGTAGGCAGGAGGAAGCCTTAGAGACATTTTCATTTACAGTTTCGAGCCGAGGAGCGAGAGCGACCCACTGAGTTGAATAGTAGTAGGCCATGTCTACTGTTCGTCTGCTTCTGAACTCGAACAAAATATTTTATTTCATTCTCAGTTGGGCAGTCCTACAAGCAAGAACACTAATATATTTTTAAATATTTTAAAAGGTAAATTCTTCCAATGGCTCTATATAATATTTATTTATTCTATAATTTATTTGCAGCACTATACAAACTTCGGGAGATATTGTCTCGAATTGAATTTCTTGAAATACTTCAGTGCCTGTTTGAGATGAAGGTATGCAAAGGAATTCGTTAATTTGCTTACCCCCATCTGAAACAAATTTTGCTTTGGCCAGGATTTCCCACATATGCCGGGCCTACTTCAACACCTGCACCTGTCGGAAAAGCTAAATTCGAAAAATTGGTCAAACCACCCGGTCAACTCATAGCCTAAGGGTGGCATCTTGCGTTGCTCCAATGCTCAGATGTTCTTCTTTGAAGGACAAGTAGCATCCTGTGTATATCCAGAAGAAGAAGATGCCTACCAAGAAGATGAAGATCGGTGGTCGTAAGAACAGTGAGGAGCCCCAAGGCCGACTACCCAACCAACCCGTCCTGGCAAGGTCAACTTCAGCGAGAACAAGCTCAATATGCGGCGCAATTTGTACTGGTTAGCGTGCTCTCTTGCTGGTTGGCCATCATCTGGCCTTCGCTCTCAGCTCGTGCCCATTGCTCCGCGTGTTCCAGTGCTACATTATTGGATTTTGGCGCCTCTCAACGAGCGGAGAAAAAAGGATCAGGAGGTGATCAGCGCCTTCCCGAGAGTAAATTCTTCAAGAGGTACAGGCGGAACATGCTCGGCCTCCACTCCGAATACCCACACCCAAAACTGGAACTCTGTGTCGAGCTATGAAGGATATCGAAACACTCTTATTAAATTATTAAATTATAAAAAGATGGTTTTATTCGAAGGCCTTGCAGAACGCCTGGTTTATTTACATCTGTTAGCCACAAATTTTGGTAACGGCGTTGATAAAGCCATCTCCATCTGTGCAAAGATGGCTTTTCCTTTCTAGCTTATCTCTTTTTGTGGTAGACGATGTTTTGTTTCAGCCGCGATCATCATTTAATCAATAGTAACTTTAGATGCAGTGCTCGGTTGAGTATTGGAACTTATCGAGAATTTAAAGAAAAGAAATTTTGAATTACCAATTTGTTTTGAACAAACGGAGCCCTTTTAATGAATAACTAGAGTAAATATCAAGAAATGCTCAAAAGAAACAGTGGACAGCACTATTCAAAATTAGAATAAATGATAATCACAGAATGCTTATCTGCTTCTAACCAAAAAAAAAAAGGCTAGATTGTAGATGCAAATGTATGGCAGTAGAATATGACTTATATAAACTGTGGCTAGATATCAATTTAGATTAAATTTAAAGCCGCCGACAAAGCCCAACAGACTGTGAACATTGCCTGCATAGTTCCATAGTTCTATAGCTATAATATGGCTAAAAAATGTAATTAATATGCAACTGTTGCCAGATATCTGACAAAAGCTAACGTTCCACACGTTTCTGGTTTGCAGCCTGTCAGTCGCACGTCAATGGCAGAGCCCGATTAGACAGAGACCTGAATGAAATTCTGTATAGAAATACTCATAGAATAGAGCCGAGCTGAGCCGAGCCGAGCAGAGCAGAGTAGAGCAGAGCAGACCCAAAGGCTGTCAGCTGGCTGCATGGCTGGCTGTCTGTCCGTCTGTCTGTCTTTCTGTCTGACTCGCTGGTCATATCAAATAACCTTCAAGTGCAAAAAACAAACAAACTGGAAGCCAACAAACCGGTTAGATGCACACGCTTACATAAATACTCATTACATACAAATTACATATGTACACTGAGAGAAAATAGGCTTGCCAAAAGTTTGAATAATGAATAAAAAATTTAATAGAATTATTTATCGAAATATTGGTAAGTTTCCGAGAACTTTTTGAAACAGTGCAACTCCTGAAGTACTGGAGATCTGATAGAGACATTCTGAAGCTGGAACAGGGTGCCACAGGGTGATTCATTTTAGGTGAATAAATCTGATCTGAGAACCTTATTATTATATTATTTTTTGATATGAATTCGATTTAAAAAATAACGTGGACGACTTAAGAATTGTATTAAATAATAATAAAAAAAACTAAAACTAAAATAATGGATTCAATTAGATATCTAAGAGAGATATTTTCCTTAATTTAACTCAAATTTTATAAATAAACTATTCAAGCAAAAGGTGCTTTAAGCCCAATGTTCACTACGTCCTAAATTACTCCCGAAAGAGAACAGCTGTTAGCCATTTGAAATCTTTTTGTGTAAAACTCGCTTCTTGGCGGAAGTAAATGCACTGAAATTATGTATGATTCTGTTAACTTTTAGCTGATTTCTTTCAGTGTAAAATATTTATTTTGTTATGTATGCGCAGCCTATAATAAAATTAGAAAAACAAAAAAAAAATGCAACACAAAACTGTTGCGGGCAGACTGCCAAGCTAAACTGCCCAACTAGCCCACTTCACACCACCTCACGCCCCCCTAAAGGCCTTATATATATGTATTATATGTATTATATATATATATATATATATATGTATGTATGTGTGTATAGTGAGCTGCAGCAGCAGAGCGGAAACGGCTGACCATACGCGGTATTCGTTTGTGTGTGAGTTTAATCTCTCAGCTGCAGGTAATTTCTTGACACTTTTTCTACTTAATATGCAAAATCCGCTCAATTGTCAACAATTAATTTTGATACCTGCTTGCCTGCTGCTGTATATGACGAATCAGCTTTAATCAGCTTTTATCAACAGGGCGTGCTCTCAGCAAGTGGGCGGAACACTGAAGGGGAAAGCAATAATCCCCACCTTATTAAATCTTTGTTTCGTTTAATTAAAGTAATATTTAAATTGAGAAATTTAATATATATTCTTTATTTTTAATGAAGAATTCTTCTATATGTTATAGAAATAGGAATAAAGATTTGAGTCAAGTGTGGCTATTTATTTGAAATTCCCTGAATGTTTTTCTAAAGCTTTTCTCAATAACTTAAGTTATTTTTCCTCTAATTATTAAGAAATATTTGAAGCGCTGTTTCTGTGCATTTCTCAATTAGTCGGCTCAGAGAGAGAGAGAAAGAGAGAGAGAGAGAGAGAGAGAGGGAAGGGGGGAGTAATACCACCTGAGATGACGCATTTTCAGGAATTTCCAGCTTGAAAGCTGCACACTGGAGAGTTGGGAGCGAAACAATCAACCAAATGGATGTCGATTTGTATTTGTAATCTCTTCAGACTGTTGATGGATTGCTTGGCCTCACTGTGCGTGTGGGCCGCCAAGCAAATAAATAACCAAATAACCATTTAAATGCGTACACAAATATCAATTAACGTTTTCGGTTGGCTCAATTGATGTTGGCTCTTTAAAAGCCGCTGAACTTTGCTGACTTACAAAAGTTTCAAGTTTAAGTGGCTTTTGGTTTGCTTTTTTTGGCGAGGGATTTGAACCGTGCCTCAGTGAAGGTCATTGGCGTTAGCATTTCATGGTTTACTTTTGGGTCACGGCAGTCAATTGAAGTATTTGTAATTCCAAAGATACCAAAATATTTTCAACCTTCAATGGTTTGTTTTTTATACTAAAAAGTTCCCGTTTCTGCTCCCAATTTGGATAATCTTAAGAACCTTTAAAATACAAATGGAATTTAAAGTTTTTGAAGTCAGAGTTTATTTCTCTCTTTAGCTTTTTAGTGTATTATCTGTGAGTAGTTTCTCAGTAATTGGATAAGAAAAATGGCTAAGTTTTAATATTTATTTTATTAATTACTGATTAGCTCACTCCTTGTACTAAGCTTGGAGAATGAGAACGAGATTTCTGGCTGAAAAGCTTCAATCAAAAATTTGTACTCTCAATTATTTTATGCTTGATTCGATAAGGCTTTATTGAAAAGAGAAAGGCTTTTGTGGCTAGATTCTGACTCTGAATATGCTAAAGATTGCGTCTCTTTTGACTCTCATTAGGCTATATACTTTTGTATCTTTTTTGGGAGGTCTTATATAGCCAACAAGCATAGTGATAGAGCTACAATTATCTCGAAATTTAATGGGTTGTTGCTCCATTAATATGCGTAAAGATATAAACCACTAGACTAAGTGAAAGCCCCAAATTTTTGGGGGAATTAAGTGTGTCGCATAATTAAATGTCACAGCAAGTTTAACTCGAATTGTGCAATTGTCACTTGAGGCAGCCGAAAAAATGTAGAGAGAAAAAAAAAAGAGTCGAAATAGTTGGAACTTTTCTAGATGTTAACCTAGTTTCCAGGCATGTGCACATGCTAAGCGGTAGCTGGGCATAGCTCAGAGTTTCTTAGCCAACTTGGTTGTATTTACACACGATTTCAGCATAAAGTGAAAATATATATAAACATATTACCATACATATATTAATACACACACACATATATATATATATATATAGTAAATACATACATAGATCACGCTATTTCAATTTGCATGTGGTAGTCAGCAAAAATGGCAAAAAAAAAACAAAAAAAAAACCGGAGTTGTGTTGCCAGTTGGCTGCTTTTTTGCTTGTTTATTTCTTTTTTTTCCAGAATTATTTTTGACAATTCGATGAGCAAAACGGTAAAAGAAGAAAGTCAAGTAAGTCCAGGAAGCGGGCAGAAAATTCATGCAAAAAACTGAGTCATTAACTTGACTGAAGTGCTTTCTGATGGTAGAACCGATTCAACAAAGGAAGCTCCGACCACGTAATATGCCTGCATACAGAACTAAAAGCGTAAACAGCTGTGAGAAGCGGACAGAGACTCATTATACCCTACCCTAACATTAATCTTTGTTATGAAGCTTATAATTCATCAGAAATTTAAAGAATATTTTAGCAATTTATGGCCAAAAAAGGTAAAATTCTGTGGCTGTCATTTGCATCAATTTCTTTATAGTATTTACTGCAGGAAGTATGATTTATTCGAACAAATTTTTCAGAAAATATTAATTTTTGGTTAGAATTGCTCACCTAAATATTATTTGTAAGCCAAACCCTACTTAAAGGTTCACTTTCAGTTCAGGTTCAGCTTTAGATGTGGCTTAAAAGTCGGTTTATGGCTTAAAATAATATGAACAAATAGTCGAATATTTGGTTTGTTTTGAGAAGCCTTTTTCTCAATTTATGGTTCAAAACCGCTCTTCAAGTTTTAATTTAATTAAGTTTTCTATATATTCACAGTCAGTTCAAATTAATTTAAAGAAATAAAAGTACACTTTTAAAAAGTTCTCATACAACTCATATTCATGCTGATGCCAGAGTATGACAACTTGCCTTCAGTTTATTTTCTTTCTTCTTTTGTTACAAGTCTGGAAGTTTGACAGGAAGCTCGACCACCCAGACAAAGACTTTCAGCTAACAAACCAACCAAGCAACCCGACTACCCGGCAACCGTACCGTACCGTTCCGAGGCAGCCCAGCAACCTGTGGGCGTTGTCAACAATGCCAGACAGGCGGGCAAACAAAAAACAACCGCAAAAAACAAAAAAAAACTACTTTCCGGGTTTCGTTGGAGCTTAATTGAGTTGGCATTAGTCAAACTAGGGCTTGCCTAGGCAGTCCAGGAGCTAGCCTCAACACCCTGGAATACCCTAGAAACCTCCAGGAACTTCCTGTAACTCCCAGAACTCCTGTGAAATTTGCTAGCTATCAAAAGGGGAGGCAAGCAAAGCAGGTCTGAGAATTTTTGGCAGAAATATGCACGAATTTATGAACTCCCAGGAAAATAAGTATATATTAACGGGGTTATCCAATATTTGAAAGAATTTCGTGTTATTAACTGAGTGTTCCCAGTCTGTAAAATAATATTTTCAGGTATGTTACACGTTTTTAAATATTTCTTAATGTAAAAAATGTTGACAATTTTCTTCGAAACTTTTTCTATCTAAATTCTTAAAGTATAGAAAAATTAACTCTTTATTTGAAGGAGTAAAATTTGCAGACCTATTTCGAATCCTTCTTTTTTCGAAATGTCAAAGTCTAGAAATTATCGCAGAAAGCTTTTGTTTTTTGAATATTCAAAAGGTACAACATTTTTGATATCGCTCATTTTCCGAGTGAGGATTTTAATATTTATAGAAAGTGAATCGTCTCTATAAAATATAGAGAGTATCTCTAAGTCGAGCTCACGCAACTGGAGCACTTTTTTTTTGTGTTTTGATTGCACTGCGTGTTGGTTCTCACGCTCCAACTGCATTTTTAGCTACAACTTCGACTCCAACTCGAAAAAAAACAGCTGCCATTCATCGCCCATATGCCAGCAAATAGTTTCGAATTTATTTATATGAAAATATTTAGAGCCTTTTTTTCTCTGTTTGTTTTTTATTGTTCCATGTAGACTTTGGCCGCCTGCAACGATTGTTGAGCAGACACAACTGCCGTATTATTTGGTAAATTGCTCATGTCAGGGATTTATATGTATATAAATATATATATATATATATATATATATATATATATATATATGTAGAGCAAAATATGTTTCTTGTTTGTTCGGTGCAAATATTTGCAACAAGGCGCCAATTTTTTGTTCACAGCCCAATCAGATTTACAAACTATTCAGTGACATTTTCCACAATTTAACAAATTAAAATGTATCTGCAGCTATTTCTTCAAGTATCTCATAACTTAAACTTGACTTTTGAAATTCCTGGGAACAGTATTTCTATACTCTTTCACAGGGTATTATAACTTTTGTGTGCTGCATTGAAGGAGGCATCTCCGACCCCATATGGAAAATATATGATTGATTGGGAACGATGAGACGGGTTAATATAGCCACGTTCGACAGTCTGTCTGTTGGTTTCTCTGTCCTTCTGTCCGAGTGAGGAGATTACTCATCTAGGCAGCTGGTCTAAATATATTTGAATACAGACAAAAGCTTCTATGGTCGTAATTCTTATTATTGACAATGAATATAGAAGAAAAAAATGCTATTACAATTAGAAAAATTCCTAAACAAAGATAAATAGAAATTGCCCAAATATTTGCATGCCAAGCCTACAGAAAACACAATAAAAACGAAGCCAAAGTCAAATTTTGCGAACAAACAAAACTAAGAACAACATAAGAAACTCCGACTAGGTAAATACTCTCTCCCAAACTTGTCAACCTTTCAGCTAATACGCTTAACTGAAGAATCATTTATTCACCTTTTTATCAAGGAAGCACCGAGACAGGCGTATGATTAACGAAAGCAGCTGATTCATTAAATAGTTCACGTTTCAGATAGAACATGGCTTGTTCTGCTGCCAATATTGGAAACAGGCAATAACAATTTATCACAATGTGTAGAAGGAAAAGGAGGTAGTAAAGTTCCGGCAGGGTATTTGCCATGTAATAAACAATCAGGCAAGCAAACAATCGAACAAAAATATAACAAGTACAGAATGCGACAATCACACCGATACAGTAACAAGATTAATTGGAAAAGGCAAGTGCGCTCGACTAGAAAATACCCTATAAACAGCTAACAAAATGTAGACACCTGCGATTGTATAAACTCTGCCTAAATTCTGGCTTTAATTTTATATTCTTTGCTATTTATTTGTATTCATTTAGATATCCTGTAAATGGTACCTTTATCTACTATTGATTTTCAAGTGTACAGGGTATACAAAGAACAACTATATAAAACCGAACAAAATAAGTGAAAGGATCAAGAATATATAACTTCTATTTAACTCAGACTTTGTGTACTACTCTACTATCCCTTTATTGGTTTCTATGGTTACAGGGTATCAAGAGGAGCGTAACAAATGTGAATAATTTGAGAGTCGCGTCGAGGGCATAAAACGCAGTCAAACAGTCAAATGCCATTTCCGACTGCAGTCGGACATGAAGCTACCAACTGCAGAGCTACGATCCGGGGGGAACGGAACACAGGGAAAGGGGTCAATTGTTAGGGGCTTGTGGTGAGCACGTGGCTCCCAGACGGCAGCTACATACTGGACAATAAAAACAATAGCCATATATACTCATATACTCGGGCGCGGCCCTAACTACTGCAGGGGGAGCAATAAGAGGGAGCGGCTTTCCCAAAAAAACAGAAACAAAAAAATGTCTCCCGAATCAGCGACTTGTTTTATGTCTGTTGTTGGTATTTATGGAGTTGCATGTCAACTGGCCAGACATAGATACATAAACACTGCGATATAGACGTAGGACAGCAGTCTACGGGCCAGCGCTGTGGGAGTGCTTGGAGCGTGAGTGATGGAACGACTTCTGGATAGAGGGAGAGAGCCGAGCAAGTAGTTTTCAACCACCTTCAGCACCACTTTGTATGTAATTTGTAAGTGCAGTCAGAGTATCGCTTCGAAGGTGCGCCCACACACATAATTATTCCAGGCTTACACTGAGAAAAAAGTCAGGCTCTAAATTTGGCTGCATATTTTTTGGGTATACAATATAAAAACTTTGAGATAATCAGAGCTGACTAAGCTTACCCAACTGTTGACCAGGTTTTTGCTTGAGTCAGGCAAGAAATTCTCTACATTTTTTCTCTCAGTGCACTTCAGAAGTTGTGTGTATGTTCAGCCATATCATAGGTAATTTTGCGACGCATATGAAAAACGCGACTGCCACCTGGGAAACCACTCTCAAAAATGGAGCATTAAACTTGTTGTACAATTTGCGGGGGTGTTTCACTCAAACCTTATAACACAACGAATAATCTATACACTCTATTTAAAAGCCGAATAATTTAGACAAATAATTTATTAATAAAATAATGCCTGTTAATATTCAATTTGATAGAAAACGGCAGCTATAGATTCGATTACTATAATGATAATATTAAATGCAAATAGATATATAATTTTAAAGCCTTTTCTATGATTATTACAATGAGTTTGAGACGGATATATACTATACTATTCACTGTAACTTGCCTAAAATTAAAGCAAATACTCTATGCATAATTTACAGGGTATTTGCTACTGTAGCTTTCTTACATAAGGAGTGTAGCTGGGTTGGGTCAAGGAATTTACGGGAGTGAATCAGAATTGAGGAAGAGAAATTATAGGGCGTTGGCCCCATAAATAAAGCGTAGCTGTTGTAATTTCTATGATTTTAACTTGCCTTAAATAAACACCTGTATATATAGTCAACTGATATTTACCTGCAAAGATAGAGAAAGGAGTATGAAATTAATAAATTAATAATTATAGTGTAATAGATCGACAATTGGCAATATTTAAACTAGATTTCAGTCATAAGGCTATCATATTTTATATGACATAACAGAAACATTACCTCTCTGTCCATATATCTAGCTATATCTTTATTTATTTGTCTGTCTGTCTGTCTGTCTCTCAGTATTTCTTTATTTTTCCCAGCCGTCTCTTGTTAGTGGGAGTCACCCGGTTATATTTCCCTGTTTCTTTGTCTGCCTATCTGTCTGTCCGTCTGTGCTCATACGATATATAAATTAACCCACTTTTGTTGCCATCAACACAGCACAACAAATAAACATTATTATGATTATGAAATTGAAAACGGTTTTTACTTAATTTCATTCCATTTGCTTATCTGGCTTAACATATAAACAACAACTCTGGAAATTAGTTCATTTGGGTTATTGAATTACCTTAATGAAGCCGAAAGATATAAATGATATTTATACTGTTTACAAACGATATTTCATATTAGCTAATTAAGGCATTTTGTTTCAAGTAATTAACGCATTTTGTTGAGTAAAAAAACAAGGTATGAATTTACAAAATTGGCTTAAAGTATTAGTCATTTTTAATTGCCCTTTTTTGTGTTCCTGGCCTAAATGAATAATAAATAAATAAATGTATATTAAAAAGGTAGATGTAGTTCCTTTAATAAACGTTTAAATTTCCATTCTGAATACAGAATTATTATATATAATCTATAACTATATTCAAGAATGAACTGGAATCGTTTAAGACAGCCTGCATTTTCCTGTAAGATTCTTAAGAGTTTTGCCTAGAAAAATTGGCTTCAAGCCTAATTTGTTCCACTATTTCTGGCATATTTTATTGATTTTAGATAATGTCTAAAATAAGCAGCTGATAGCCAATCGCCAATCACCGATAATGCTGACAAACTGCATTAAACTGTAGTAATTAACACTATCTGACAACTGCTATCATCACAGAGTCCGAATTTCAATGTTTACCCTAGGGTATATATTATGATCCGTTGTGAAAGATTTTATGACCTGGCTTATATGGAGTCTCCAGAAGCATTACATGCAATTATCGGGTGCATTATTAATAACCTTATATAGACACATCAAGTCGTAAACGCTAGCCGTCAGCAGGTCACAAAATTTTTATTATGCTTGTGTTTTTATGAATTTTATGGCATAAAGCTGTTTGAACTTTCTAGCCATAAACACGTAAAATTACATTAGAAAGTCGGGTCTGTCCGGTGGGGGGGAGCGGTTCAATGAAACTACAAATTCAACGGCACTGACCAATTTGGCAATGTGAAAAGGTCATATCCGGGAATTGGATTTCAATGGGCAGATCAATATCGCAAATAATTATGAAGGTAAACATGATTTTTTTGTTCAAAATAAATTGATAAAGAAAGGAAATATTACATAAATAATTAATAATTTATACAGTTTCAGAGTTTAGCAAAGCTAGTCTCAAATGGAAGAGGTTTGTTCCAAAAATGGAAAACGAGCGGAAAACTATTTTATGGCTGATCAAAACTCGAGCAATCGATCAAAAGCTCACGAAATGTGTTATGCTTGGCAGGAGGCATCTCCAACCTCACAAAGTATATAAATTATTGATGAGGATGAAGAGAGAATCGAGACTCCAGTGGATGGAATCATATGACGTTGCTTAAACTATTCAATTAAAATTCTACCCAAATTTTCATTAGAAAAATGCACTAAAACACCCAATATTCCATCAAGTAAAAAACTGATACTTATAGATAGCTTTTTCCCCTTTTTTTAGTCCCCCATAAATATTTATTTATGGGGCGACGCTGCTTAAAACTATTCGATTAAAATTCTACCTAAATTTTCATTAGATAAATGCACTAAAATATCCAATTATTACGGCTATTCCAATTATCATGTCTATTCCAGCAAGGAACTGATACTTATAGATAACTCTTTCCCCTATTTCCCCATAAATATTTACCATAATTATTGACCGCCCAGCTATTTGTAACGGAAATATTTACTTTGTAGGGCATTTAATGTGTGCATACAAATTGATTAATGGCAACCACAGAAAAAAAAGGGGAAAAAAAATAACTCTAATGCATAGACGAAGCCAAGGCAATTGAATAAAAAGCGGAAAACTTTGGTCGCATAAAAAATAATAATTTTTTATTTGCCAAATAAAATGACAGATGTTGAGTTAATGCCAATTGGACACGCAACAAACTTTTAGCTAGATTGAACAATATGTTTGAATGCGAATGTTTCAGTGTGAATGTTTGAGTGTTTCGGGTGTGAGTGTTTGTGTGAATGTGAGTGCGGTTTCTTATGAGCTGACCAAATGGCCGCTGTTCAAGGCACGTAAAAAACCACCTGGCATAATTTTCCCATTGCGTAAGATTTTCACCCAAGGCTGCCAAATTGTGCGAAGAAAATAATTAAAACAAGTTGCAAACTATTAACCCAATTTGCTTTGGTAATACGCGTTTTTTTTTACCACTTTTATAATGGAATACTTGGGAAAGAAGTAATGCGGCCTGTGACAAGCTTAGGAGGAGTTATACCTTGAATAATACTAAATTTTCTGCAAATATTATTATTATGCATTTTTCTTCAATGAATTTACAGAAATTGGACTAATTTTATACATTTAAAAAATACTAAAATTTGTATCAAGAATTAAATAAAAATGCAAAAATAAAGTCTTCCAGGAAAACTTTTTAGATTTTATTTAAAAAAAATTATGAAAGGAAAGAAAGAAGAAATTGCTATAAAATATTATTATAAATATTGCTAAATATTAATATTACATATTATTAATTGTTTTACCTACAAAGCTTTAACCTATAGCACTATAAAATATATCGAAAAATAAATAAAACAAATGGAAAACTCTTAAGACGCTCTGACCTTCATCTTCTGCATCAAAAAATGCAATTCCCTAGCCTGAAATCTGAACCCGGAATATGTTTTTTTAACTGTCACTTGTAGACAGCTTATCTTTAAATAAATTCATAATACTTAAGCCATTATTGCTATAATTTTTTTTGGCATATCTCTTCTACTCTTAACTCCCACACATTCACTTTTGCAGTCTCCCTAATTGGCTGTGAAAAGTGTGAAAAACTTTCGCTTGTTGGAAAGTGCATACGATTGATAATATTAAGAGTATAACAACAACAAAAACAACAGCAACAACAGCAACAGCAACAACAACAAACTGAACCACAATAAGTCGAGACCCGAGACCTGCTTCAAAGTCAAAGTCTCCAACTGGGCACTTTCCTCGTGGCAAAAACAACAACTACAATCGTCGCCAGGCAAATCAATTGAACTGAGCGCCCGTCACGTTTGCCCACTTCAAATCGGAATGGGGCCCAGTTAATTGATGATCATTTCGCTTATGATGATGATGATGATGATGATGATGAAGATGACGATGTGATGAGGTTGAGTTTGAGCTTGAGCTTAAAGGCCGTTTTGTTCGCTTTTACTTAACTAACATCATGCTAACGCATAAATAACATGAACAAACATGAATGAATAGCGTCCGTCGACCAGGCCAAGCGGCCAGCGATGACAATGACAGACCGCTAATCATAATTTAAGCATAACAGCAAAAAAAAAAAAAACAGCCAAGCTAAATTGACTAAACGTGTGTGCACCTCACAAAATATGTGAAAATAATAATATGACATTTAGCTGCATAAAAAGTACAAGTAAAAATGATAAGACACAAAAAAAGTACACGACTTGGAAATACTCTATAAGCTTGCCTTCTACTTTCCCCATGGAAAATAGCGTCTTGAACTGCTTCTGTGAGTATTATATGATCTTTTTTAAGAGCCTGGCTTTATTTGTAAATGCTTAAGACAATATTTAGGGGAAAGAATCTAAGATCTATCTGTCTATAGCACATGGGAAGCCCCATACCAAATTTCATAATACTACCTCTTATGGGATCTACGATTCATTCTTTCATAACGTCGGCCGGCCACAAGGACTCACCTGTTGTTCCTGATCAAAAGTATGCTAGTACATCTTTATATAGTCTAATATTGTATATAGTAGTACATATATTATATAGTCTAAGTTGCCTTCTATCGTCTGTTATACACTTCTCACACAATTTAATGGGTAGCTCGCAGAAAAAAGACTCCTCAGACTGGTAAAAGTTAAAGCATTTATTGTCGTCGCATTTAATGAGGCGTAGCGAACGCCCATCAAAAGTTGTTTTGTGACCAGGCAAAAGCCCATAACACATGATTATACCCTGCACAATATCTAACTGGGTCTCGCTTAATATATTTATTAATGCAACGCCTTTCCGCTGTGAGAGTATATCAATGGCTATAGCAAAAAAATTGAATTTCTTGTGCTTGTAATATGGAAAAAAAATCTTTTTCTTTTATATCTTAGACGATCTTTAAATAGATTGTTATCGATTTATATGGATACATACAAATCTATAAAGTGTGTTCGATATAGAGCAATAAAATTTTGTTAGTCTCTGGCAATGGAAAAAAACTTTCAGTTGATGAATCAGGAGAGAGGCATAGTCATCATATGGGGTTAGATTGGGATAGAAATAAAAATAATATCTTATTGGATAGAATTCATAATAATATATTATTAAATTGGTGACCCCTCAACTTAAAAGATGTATTTCCAATATGAAAGTACGTATATTGAATTTAGAATAGAAACCCAAATTTTAATCAAAATATTTGGAGGTTTTCAGGGATTATGTTGATCTTCTATAACATATTTTTCCATATTAATTAATCAGATTACGGGGTTGTTATGAAAAGATATGGTATGTTATAGTGAAAGGAGGCTAAGGATGCATATGCTTAGTATAGAGTATTTGTAAGTCGTTTGTTTTTTTGTGGCATTTCTAGTTTCTTTCATAATAATTGATTTGCCGCAAACTAAATGACTTTCTATTGGATTAGAAATCCGTAAAGCGAATCAGTAAAAGTTAAAGGAGGAGTTTTGTGTAATTGCTGCTAATTGGCCTGCACTGCCGCCAGCCCAGGCGAAGCCAGGCTAAGGTTAAAGGTGTGCCAATTAGCCATGGGCAGGTGCGGTGCGGTGCGATGCGATGCGATTGGACTTTTTAGATCTAACCAAAGCATCGCGTGTTACTCAGCTGGATAATTGCTATAGCCCACTATTCACGTGATGTTTTTTACGGAATAACCTTTTTACCCGGCCAACCAATTTCACTTCCTTTTTCTTCTCTTTTTTTAGGGAATATCTTTTTAATTAAGTGGCTGGCGCCTTGTGAACTGGCAAGGCAATTAATTAAACAAATGGGCTAATTTGATTTGAGTTTACATTTATCGTTGCAATTAAATTAAGTGAAGTGCATTACAAACTGCAGCAAATGGCTTTTTTTTAAAGTTTTTTTCGAAAATTGTTTTGTTTATTTTCAGGTTTTTCGAGTGGCGTGTTGAATTATCTCACGACCTGACTTTTCACACTTGTCGTAATTTTCTTCTGAAAGTTAAAAGTTCATGTTTACCCAAAACTTTTCGGGGCTCGATCTAAACAGCTGAACACAAATGAGGAATTTGGGCGCCTTACACTGGGCACTTTGTTTAACTATAAACAAAAATATAAAAAATGCTTTATTGGAGACTGTTTGACCCTGCCTGGAATGCCTTAAAACTGGTGAGTATCTTATAGTGTAAAAGGAAAAAATATTAAAAGTTATTAATATTTTTGTTTTTGGGTACAAACTAAACTATTAATGCATCAGTGTTGCTCTTTTCCAGAAGGAATTGTCTTAGCCAAGATGTGGCCTAAACAGAGATCTATAACTTATCAGCTGTCATTAATTATTTTGATCTATTTTCTGTTGTATTTATAATATATATATCAGTTTTTAAAGGTAATATAGAATAGAATACTATAGTTCAAAATGTTGAATAGAATCGAACAACTTCATCACATAGACAGAAACCATTTGAGTTAAGTTCTTATATGGAAAACTTTGTTGTTTTTCCTAATTAAACCGAAGATGAACTTTTCTTACTAGTTTCTTAAGTTGGAATAAAATAAAATAAGCAAAATTCTGTATAATTTCTGAGTGGAAAATTTACAATATCTAAAAAACATAGAACGATCTACACGTGTACAACTTTCGGACTTTAAAAATTACTAAAAAGGTAAAAAACAAACTAAAAGATAAAATGTTAAGTTTTCCAGCTGCGAAATCGCTTCAACCTTTCACACTCTATTAAGCGACGACACACGCGTTAAATTAAGTATACGCGTACCTAATGTATACATATATATATCCATATATATATATGTGTATATGTATAGTTGTAGTCGTGTATAAATCGTCAGTTCGTTAGACATCTCAAGTTCAATAAACTCTTTAACAACGAGTTGAAAACACATTTTTTGTGTGTGTGTGTTTTTATTTCCGCTTTTCTCATCTTCTATGGTCGTTTTCATTTTTTGTGTAGAAAAATTTAAATTGGCAAAAGACAACAATGAAACATACGACTGCTAAAGGAGTTAGAGTATGACTTTTTATTGCTGAGGGTCAGCAGAAAAAACAAAAAATAAAACAAAAAAAAAAATTAATGAACAATGGACAAGGCAGCTATTAGACATCTACAACAGTAATAAAAAAAAAGAGGTGCTGAGTAGCGGGAAACAGTCAATAGAGAAGGAAAGACAGTAAACCATTGGTTCCATTTCATTTGGTAACAACAAAAACTGAACAGATGCCATTCAATAAATTCGACATTTGTACAGTTTACAGTTCTCTTGGTAGCACCATCCAGAACAATTCCGACTGACGCTCCATTTGATTGCCATTTCCCGTTACCTCATCCCTTATCGAGCTTGAAATGAGCTCACTATAAAATTAATTCTATATAATATGGTATATATTTTATTTGATCTATCAGCATTTTATAGGATTTACGGCAGATACTGGAACTTTTCTTAGGTCTAAAAAGGAATAAGAAGCCTTTTTTCTGTTGGGACCGGATCGGATCTCTGTATCTTATAGCTGCCATAGAAAGGAACATTATGCCTAGAAAGTTGTTGGGATATCTTGAAAAGCCTTAGAGGTGTTTTTCCTACTGGACGCCCAAAAATTATAAAGCTCGAATTAGTATACCATAGTTTCCTATCAGTCCAAAAGTTGTTAAATGGAAAACTTTTTTCTTTCTCAAGATATTTTTATAAAAAAATTTCAAGTTAAAGAAATTTCTTTTAAGCCCATACGAAAGATCGCCCAATCCCTAGGAACAATCGGTCAAAATAAATAAATTTATAAATTTTCAAAAGCGTATTCCAGTCTGCAAGAGTATGCATATCTTCGGCACGCCCAAGGTAGCCTTTCCCTATTATTGTTTTCTTTCAATATCTTATCTATTAGAGCATTATATAATAACATACTCAAAACGCAATTAAAAGTGAGACAATTGTCGAGTCGCATGCATTAATCATGGTCAAAATGAGAGAGAAAAAGAAAAAAAAACTCCATTACTTATTTCTTACGACTCTGACCCTCAACAGATCTTTGAAGGTGGGCACTAAATATTGATTCCTGTTCCATTGTTTATTACCGATTTTGCTTTATGTTATATGTTTGCCTGTCATTCGCGTGTTTTTTTTTTTTTTTTTGGTTCAATTTTTTCTATTTTTTAAGAGCTTTTTGCTTAATTAGTTTCATTTTTCTTTGCTCACCGCACGTGCGTCATTGATTTTTTGTTATGCTCGAGGTTTTCTTGCCGCCGTTTTTGTTTCTCTTCTTTGCTCTTTATAAATCAGTCTGCCGACATATGTTATGCTTAGCAAAATAATAGATCTCTAAGCTTAGCCGAAGATTGAATACCCTGTCAAGAAAGCTATTTTATGGTATATTGCTCGAGGACTACAGGGAGTAAAAGAACTTTCCCATTGATCTCAGTGGTTGTAGGTGCTAGAGCTACCAAACTTGGTATAGTAATTCTAGAGTATCTTAGGCAGATCATGTTAAAATTAAGTTATAAATACAGCTTCAAACTTTGGTAACAAATTTAAAAGTGGCTAAAGAAAACTGCGCTAAGTGTGAACTTATTTATACTGTTTTCAAGTGGCTACAAGCGCCTGTAAATACTTCAGACATAAGTACAGAGTATCTTCAAGTCGTAGAACTCTTACTTTTTTTTGATTGTATAATCACCATTGACACCAATACATATATGTGTGTGTGTGATTTTGACACGTGAGTTATTCGGTCACACGGATTTAAATACATACAAAGAGAGATTCGCTGAGAAATGCCCCAAAAAGAAAAGTCTGTAGAATTTTTGGGTTCGAAATTTGCATTCAAATTGTTCTTGGCACTTTCGTTGCTTTTGTTTTGCTTATCTCAGCTGCTTTCAATTATTTTAAATTTAGTAAATGAGTAATACGATTTCATTTTATCAGTGAGCGCTTTAATGATATTTCAACTTTATTTCTTAAGCGTTTCGTGAAAGTAAGCAAATGTTTTTCCTATCTAAAATTAAATGTTTATAATCGTATTAATACAATTTGCACAATAAATTATTAGGAAATAGCACAGATTAATATTGTTTGCTTACTGGCTATAATATCTTAAGTGATTCCTAATACTCTCTACATATTTCCTCTATTCACATTAAAATATTTCTCCATCATCTGAGGGACAGACGAACGGACAGACTGTCATGAATATATCAACTCCTCTCGTTGAGGTTGGAAAAGAAAATTAAGTTTTCCACTAATTTTAGGCTTATGTTTTTAAATACATGCTTCAAATTTATCTTATTATATATTATATTGTTTAATAAGTAGTTTTATTTGCTATTCCATTTCATAAAGAAAACAATAATCCATAATGATTGGAATCGAAAATGCTGTTAACTAGTGTAATTAGTTCTTTAAATAGGTAGTGCAATTGTTTACCACGAAAGTTTATCTTTAGTTAACAGGGGAAAGGCGACATTGATTAATGTTCAAACAAAAAAATAGGTACAATTAATTAATAACAAAAACAGTTTATTAATTTTAACAAGAATTTCTTGCTCTAAGAATCGTCTAATCAATTATATTTTTCTTTAATTGCTTACGTTATGTGTTCAATGTCTTATCATATCTATTGACAATAATATAACAATAGGAAATGCAGCTGTTTATGATAATTTCATCCAAATATTAGATATTATTATAAATATTAAATATTATTCTTATTATTATTATTATTATTAACTTATTCCCCCTCTCTCTTAATTTATTTCCTTTGTATCTTAAATTTGTTATGGTTCTAATCTATTCACAAGGATAGATAGATATATTTCAAAGCCATGAAAAAAAGCTAAAAGATGATAGTTTAGCAGTAAAAAACTGATCTCTCGATCTTAAATCAAGTTTAACCTAACCGAAAAACCGAGCGATCAGTTTTTTACTGCTAAACTATCATCTTTTAGCCTTTTTTCGTGGCCTTGAAATATATCTATCTATCCTTGTAAACACTTAAAGCTACACTTAGATGAGATATAAAGTAGGTTTCATTGCAGAATTTCTATTCCTATGCATTTTATCTTAATCCAGGAAATTCCAAGTAATAAATAGAGTTTTCCTTTTGAATCCATTTAATCTTAAATCTTCAGAAGTCGCTATTGTTTTATAGCTACAGCTAATATATTCTTGTCAAACCTGATTTATTGCTTTTTTTTTAATTAATTCCCATATTTATGCTATAAAACTTGTGGTGTCTTTACACTGCGCGAAATGAGTGCAAAATCTCTGCATTTCAAGCAATTTCGAGCACAATAAATTATAATTATGTTCCGCTATTCTAGCTCTCCTCTTGGCTCTTGGCTCTTGGCATTTTGCCAGTCATAAAAGCAACAACAAATACAAAAAATAACTGACAATATTAAAAAAAAAAAAAGAAAGAAAAAAGTTCCCAGCTGTTGGAAAAATAAAAATTAGACTAGCTCTGCACAGGCCAAAAAGTTGACGTTTGCCTTTGCGACACATCCTTGCACATCCTCTCGGGAAACTGTTGGGAAATTATGCACACACATGAACAAACACATAGAAATATATATGTGGATATCTTTGTATCTATGTATCTGCATAGATGTGTATGTAATTGTGTATCTAGATGCAGCAGAGTCGTATGCAGAGCAGACCATGCGAGGAGGGTGCAGCCGCCGCTCTAAATGATCAACTTTCGATTATTTTAACTTAAATTATGTACTACAATTTTTAAGTTTATTTAGACAATTTCCATTTCTAACTAAAAAGAAAGCCCATTTTACTCTACAACCAGGATAAAAGATTAATTCTTCATTCTTGTATTCTTCAATTAATTAATTTACTTTTTTTTCCTAAATGATTTTCCTCTTGAACATTGAAGCTATGGCTTACAGCCCCCTTTAAAACCAATTTCTGGCTGCAACCCTGGCCTAGAGACATGAACTTGGACAGACGGTAGACAGCAGAAAGCCGCATAAACTTTTTTATTGGTCGAGCAGACAAATTTGTCAAAAATGTTGCCATGGGGCAAGTTAGCAACAGCAGCAGTTGTTGTAAAGGCCTTAAACAGTGCTCAGACATTCCGCAGTTACTTAGTGTATATAATAAATATGTCTATATATATATATATACAATATGTATATACATATTTATACATTTACATATTTATGGTTGTCGTTGACTGAATACTTCCTCTTAAGTATTCCGCCGGCTCAACAAGAAATCTTGGCAACTGCCAACTGTCTCTGGCCAATTGCCGAAGCAGCCCAATCGCGGATCCTGATTTGCCTTATAATGGCATATGACACAACGCGCAACAATTTTTTATATCTATATCCCTGTATATATACATATATATATATATATAGAGACGTGCTTTAAGAGCTGGCTAGGACATATATATTTTGGCAGAGCATCAAGCGTTAAATTATCTACAAAAAATGACTGAAACTTTCTGCAACAGGGCTCGGCTCTCAGAGCAAAGTCCGTGCTTAATTAAGCTGAGAATAGTTAATTAGCTGAGTAAATAAGTACAGTAAGTTATTAAGTAGTTCACAGATTAAACTTGTCGGCTAACAGTGAAAGGAAATGACAGGCGGACAAACAGACAGACAGGAAGGGAAGTACAATAAGTTGGCAAAAGTAAAAGCAAAGGAATTTAGCAAAATAATGTGAACTTCAAAGGAAAATTAAACTCATAATTAAAACAAAAATTTCCTAATGAAAGAAATATGCAATTATTTATGTACAATCTGAAATGACAAAGATACGACGGAAGTGACAAAGAATTTGGAAAATCTTCAACATTTTTTTCAAGTTTATATTAAATATCTTGCATTTCCGATCTTAATTATGAAGTACAAAGCGGTATTACAAGGCAAAAATTTTAAAATTGCTTATAAGTATGCCAAATATCTCATTAATTTTCAAGATATGATGATAAGCAGATAATTGAGTTTAAAAAAAACAGTAAAAAAAAATTAAATTGATTAATTTGATTATGATCTAAAATAAGTTCGAAAAGTTTCAGTTCTTTTTTGCAACTAGTTTGCTTCAATTAAATAAAATTTATTAGAAAAGTATCTAACATTTTTTTAATTAACTTGTTAGACAAATTCACAATTTCTTTTCTTCTGATATGAATTGAATTGGAGAATTGAAGCCTCTGTTCCTTGTAGATATTTAATTAAAGCTTATATGAATTTGCCAACGATTCAAGATTCTAAAGAATCATTTCTTCTCCCACATAAATCTAATGGTTGCAGCTAATTCAGATTCTAATGCCAAATAAGTGGAAGCCACAGAAGCGGCAACTATGTACAAGAAAATTCCAATTAAAGTAGCAAGTAGAAGAAAGATGCAGCTCATTAGAAACGACCTCAAAGCGTAAAAAGCAAGCCGCGAAGAAAGAGATATGCATGGAAAACAATTGAAAAGAAAGCTGTAAACAGGAGCAGCTCCCAAGACCAAGTTGGATGGCAGGGAAGACGTAAGACGGGAAGACCCAGAGCCAGACCCAGACCGCAGACCGGCCTCCAAGCGAACTTCCAAAGTGGGCGTGGCACATTTTTATTGTTATTTATTTATCTACATAAAAACAACATGTGCTTCAATCCAAAAAGAGAGTCAGAGAAGACAGGAGACCCTTGCGATTTACGAGTGAGCAGCAGGCATGTCTTATCGAGTCTAGCTTCCCATTTACTTGGCTAAAATGTATGCGAACACATATGCATATATACATATGTATATGTATATGTATATGTATAAGTATATATGGGAGAGTGCACACACATTCTTCCTATAAAAATATATACACTAAACAGCATTCCTTTTGCCAAGCGCCAAGTTACAAGATATCAATAAAAGGTGGAAGGTTTGCCACACAACTTTCTGAAAGGGTTCAATAAATATCTGAAAAAAAAAGTATGATATTTTTTTGAAAATTTAAAAAACATATTTTGTAATGACTTAGTAATATTCAAGAGATATTTTACTTCTCAGAGATCAACAAGATACTTAATTTCTCTAACTAAGATAGAGACATTTATCGACAGAAATAAGACATATATAGACAAAGTACGATTTCTCGTAATATTTAAAGATTCTTTACTTGTCGGTAAGCTTTAAGATATATTCTACATTTCGAATTGGATTAATCTCTGAGAAACATTCTCCATTTTCCGCAGTGGTTCAATATTATTTCGAGAGTTTTGTTTTTCAAATTGAGATCTCTTGCAATTTTGAATACTATTTTCTGAATGGAATAAATATCTGGAGAAATACTCCTAATTAAAAATATAACTTATTCTGGATTCAAAATCAAGTAAAGTTAATTAAAAGTGAAGGGAGATTTGAAAAGATACGAAACTCTCCAGAAGCCTTCCAGAAGAATTTGAGAAGCAGCCCTCGCTTTAATAGTAGTCTACTGTAAAAGATAAGAAGGAGGAGGAGAAGCGCAGAAGCAACAGAGCTGCAGCGACACTAAAAGGTAGACACCAACCAGAAGAAGAGGCACAAGAGGAAGAAGAATAAGTAGTAAAAAGCAACACCAGTACACACAAGTTGCAGTCAAGGGCAAAGGCGGTGGAGAGAGAAGAGAAAGGCGCAGAAGGAGTAGAACGTGAGTGACTGAGGAATGGGGATTGGAACCTCTTAAGAATGTTGCACCTTGTTGCTAGCAGCAACAACAATTTCTCTTCACTCCTGTGTCAGGTTAATGGATATGCACAGCCACACTGCAAATTATCAAAACAGAGAGAAATCCTTGGAGAACAGAGAAGCAAGCATTGCATATGCACACTCCCAAAAACATTCCCAACTACCATAATTTAGCGTATGGAATGTTGTAAGTTTTGGTTTGTTTTTTTTTTCATCTTTCTTTCTTTTTTGGCTTTTCACTTAGGCTTTTCGGCTTTCATTTCGTTTCAATTTGCAGATGCTTTAGGGAGATGCTCTTGGGATTTCTCCCTGTTTCGTACATTTCTGACAACAGTTCTGCATTATGATGATTGTAGTTGTTTTAGAAACTGTTTATTAACATCTTTTTTTAGATTTTTAATAAAAATTGGGTAGTTAAATAATCTAAAAAATAATCATTTCAAGATTTTTTTAATATTCAGTTTTAGAGCAGATTCTTTTCCAAGCCATAGCCAATTAAGATTCTTCAGATCTTTAGCCAACATAGGTGACTTTAAAGGCCATCGGAACTAAGATTCGAAGATTGGAAGCCTCTTTTTTTAAATAATAATTATATTCAAATTTTTATTACAAGACTTTTCAATTATTTTAATTATCAAGAATTTAAATGAGTCAGTTCTTCAGTTTTCGTCTGAAGAGCTACGTCTGTGACACAAAATATATTGTTCCAATATCGATTATTCATTATTTATTAGTATAATTCATTCTTATCAGCCACAGTTGACATTATTATTGGAACAATTTGCAGATTGTGATTTGTTTGTTGTTTAACTGGATGACTAACAAAAAGCATTTGATTTCTATTAATTAATTTAGTTTTGTAACTTTTCTAGGAGAAACCTAAATCATGTTTTCAAATAAATTTAATAAATATAAATTTAATTGTAATCCCAATGGGAATAACTTTCACTCTGCCTCTCTCTCTCTCTTTCTATCTATCAGTCGTATTTATCGATATGCCTATCGGCGGAATCTACTGGCTTTTATCGAATCGTATTAGCTTCGCTTCTGCACTAGCTACAGGCCATTAAATATCTATAATTTAGAGAGATTCGTCGAATACTTAGTAAGGCCCTGTAGCTAATAGGAGACAGACAGCAATTAAAAGAACATAACTTTTAATAGGCCCAGTTTAGACGAAGATTTAGTAAAGACACGAGTCTAGCAATAAATTGCCAATCAGCCAGAAGAATCCTACGAGTATATAAGAAAATATGTAATTCATGGAATTCTTTTTTTTATTTTTTTTGCAATCTCTTAACCAGCTGGTCAATAGCCAACTTCTTTCTAAGAGACCGCAAACAAAATGTGCTGAAAACAAGTTAAATAAATGATGAAAGAAAGAAAATCGAGACTGCACCTGTCGCAGGTAAATGTTGCCGGGAAGAACGTCTTAGAGTAGACCAAGCAAATAGCAAATAAGCGGCAAAGCAAAGCAAATAGACAGATAAAAGAGGCAGCAAAGGAAGAAGACCAAACAACATGACTCAGGTAGCCAGGCCAGAGACTAGAGACCAGAGACCAGAGACCAAAGAAAAGAGAAATAAATAAACAAGAAGTGTATGAAGAAATCTGTGCACAGCATAAGAACACAATCAAAATGTATAAGACGCAAAAGAGTAGAACAACAGACCAGAACAGAACAGCAAAACAGAACGGAAAACAGAACAGAAATTAAACAAAGTTCACTTGTCATGAAGAAACAAATCGCTCTGACGCTTTGTCAATCTCCCTTTTATTTACTCTGTCTTTATCTTTCTCTCTCTGGCATTTGATAGCAATTGTCATCGTTTCGAATCATAAAGGATTTGATCGGCTAAATAGATACCCTTTTTGGTGCACTGAGTAACTCATAGTTGGATAATATCTAAAAGTAATTCCTTTATAAGTCAAAATATTTGCAGAGGATTGATATGATGAAATAAAATTTGATGCCGACTTTTTAGCTTGCTTACAGGCTGGATTTTAGCTATAAATGAAAACTCTAGCTATAAATTAAATTATAAACAATTTATGTTCAATAAGAAAAAATGTTTCAGGACTGTTGATGTATTTAGAATCCTGCAAAACTCGAAAGTCTTAGCCAGAAAAGAAGTATTTTCAGAAATATGAAGTTTAACTAACTCAAAATATGTTTTTTCTTTTATTTTTTAAAATTTTTCCAAAACTGTTTAAATTTGTTTTTCAGGACAAAAACAATCCAATTATTTCTAACTATTTACAACTTGGTTGAACGAAAAATATCTTCTAGTTGGCTAAACAACAGAAAAACTTAGATAAGGGTTGCATAGAGAGCGAGAGTATTGCTAGTTCGTCAGAGTCCGTTGTAATTCTCTAGTATTTCGTCTAATTGGCGCAAAACCTTTACCTTTTTTTTCCCAGCCGCAATCTATTTATAACCCTTGGGTAATGAGCTTAAACTGACCGCCAGCGTCGGCTTAGCAACTCTCTCAGAGAAATTGAAAAAAAAAAAACAAAAAAAACCATCCACAAATTAGTCATTGTGATTAATGAGGAGACTCCGAGTCTGAGTCTGAGTCCGAGTCCGAGTCTGAGGCAAGTCTTTAAGTTGTGTGTGAAGTTTCAAAGAGAATCATGATTATGGGGTATACGGGAATGCTCGATAGAGTACTCAAAAACTGCATGCCTATTATTCAGATCAGTCGAGCGAGTCTCTCTATCTGCATATTTAGTTTTCTATCTTTATTTCTTCATTTCTATCTTTATTTTTATCTCTAACTATATCTATGATTTTGTGTGGGATTCGGTCTTTCGTTTGGGTCAAGTTCAGCGCACAAATTAAGATTTTAATATTGATCGACAAGCTCTTCAGCTGAAGAATTGACTTTCGAGCAACAATTTCAAGCTAAAATCCCACTGTACCTAACGGTTGTTGCTGGCCCAAAAATAATGCCGCGAATGGCCTTCACAGCTTCAAAAGTCGTGTGTGTGTATAAGTGTTTGTCTGTAGCTGTATGTGTGTAAGCTTACAGTGGATTTTCGACAATAGGAACTACTACTTCACTTCGATGGCAGCTTAAAGTTCAAATTGCTAAACAGAAAATAACTATAAATTGTTTAAAGCATTAATTATGCTTTAATCAGCTAATTGGCATAGAAGTGGCTAAATTTTTATAATCCCTTTTAAAATCAGTAACTAAATTCTTACTAAAAATGATCAAAATCAGTGTACTATATCATAGAGTAGCCATAGGAACAATCAGTTAAAATAAACAAATTGAAAAACAATTTTCAGCCTAAGATAAGAATTCTCTTTTCTTATTATTATTAAACAATTGGAATATTCAGCATTTCTATCGCTCTTAGCGGGCGTCTACTGTAACTCACAGCTGAGCTGAGCTGAGCTGAGTGAGCAACAGACGCACAATCACACAAGAAAACAATACACAAACAAAAACCACCCCCAATTGTGGAGGCTCGAGAGGAAAACCGTTAGCCTAGCAGGCTTGTCGCTTTTGCAGCATCCAAAGGAATGTCACCCCCAAAGAGCACCGTTCCATTGATTAATAAAAACTGTGTCAGAAATTCTGCCCAAATAACGGTACACATGCCGCTCACTCACCTCTTTCAATAATAACAAAAACAACAAGAAAAAAACAGGAATTTTTTACGTTTGGACGTACAAATTGAGTGGCAACGTTTCTTCTTCTTGCTATTGTTGTTGTTGTTGTTGGTGTGACGTCGACTGCGCTGCTTTTAATAAGAATCCTCCGGTTTGCTTTTGATTCACTTTTTTTAACGCTGACCGCGCGCGTTTTTGCTGCCTTTTTATCTAAACTGCGACGTCAGCGTCGACACTGGCAATGACATTTTCACACACACAAACACGCGCGACGTTAGCGGTGACAGCGGCAGAGGCAGCGACTTCGCGTCGTTGTTGTTGTTGTTGTCTGGGATAAGTAGAAGTTTTGCAAGGCAGACAGGTGCACCTTGCACACACACACACACATAAACAAACACACACACACACACGAATGGACGGGCAGCGACGCGACGCGCAGACAAATGAGAGACAAACAAACGCTGCGGACGCCTCTTCTCCTCTCTCTTCACTTCTTTCTTTTTTTTTTGCACGCGGCTTTAGTTGCAGCTTTTTATTTAATTTTTTTTTTTTGCTTTTCTTTTTATCTTATCTTCGTTTTCTTGCTGTGCTTTCTATGCTTAACGCTTAAATTTTTAAACGCTCTTATCTAGCGCCTTGTCGCCTTTGCATACACTTCACTTCTATTTGTATATTTTTTTTTTTGTTGTAATTAATAATATTTCCTTTGCGTTTGAAAACCAACCGCAACGCGACGTGCTTATTCTTCGGCGTCAAAACAACAACAAATGCTATTGGCTGGCAAATAAGACCGTTGCGCGGTGGTCATAAAATATCACACCGCAATTGGTATTTTTATGGGATTATTTAGTTGCAATTTCATTTGGTATTTTATAACTGTCGTTTGTGTTGAGCGCGTGGTTTTCAAAATTTGAATTTACTATGAACCTTAACTAAATGAATTGTTCTATAATTGATTAAAATGTACCCATCTTAGTTGGCTGTTTAGCAAATTTAGCAATAATTTAAGCTTGAAATTCAAAAATAAATAGTTCCATTTAACTGCTTTTAAAACGCGCGGCAATCTGCTTGTTGCTGCTTGCTACGAAACTCGCTTCATTTGGCTATGTAGTTAACTCGCTCTGTTTTCAACAGCTTTCACATGAGCTGTGACAAAAGCTGAGCAATACAAACTTCTAAGAGTTTCTAAAAACGAACGATAGGAGCGCCACATTAACTCTTATATTGAATTACAACAATTTTGTGGATTCTATGCAATGAGAATGAGAATTTTTCATTCTCATTGATTCTCATTGATTTAAAACAAAGAAAGCCTCAATAAGTTTTGCGCGCCATCTCTTGGTCAATGTCTGCAGAGAGAGTTACAGACAGAGGTCATCACCAGCGATAGATGGACAGCAAATGGACGTAAATGATTAATGGGACAAGAATTTTAGAAATGTCTTTTTTGTAGGGGGCTAAATATATTTTCCAAGAACAATTTCAAAAATTTCAATTTTTCAAATATACATTAGTTATTACATAAAAGCAATTGTATCATAAATCTCAGTTCGAAGCGTGATTCGCATCTGTTTATAGTTCGAATCCGGGCTCAGTTCAGTCTTGGCTCAATTTATGATACAATGGGTATGGAATTTTTTTAATAATAAAAAAAATTTTTTGATTTTAACCGATAATTGAGAATATATATGTATTTGTCCCATATCATATACTGTACAGCCAGTTTTTAGAGGAGTCTATGGACACCTTTCGGGAACGAAGATTTTCCGCGTTTCATTTTGTTCCTTATTCGACTATCTTTCTCTTATTGCTTTTCGTTAATATTTTTTTGGTTCTTAAAAAATTATTTCTCTTTCCTCTTCATTTTCTTTATTTCATTCTTAGATTGGATTTTCTTCTGAGTTATTCCCAATCCAAGCAACAAAAGAGTTGGGAAAGATTTAACGATTTTGGTATGCTTCGCACAAGTCGTGTGCACGGGCGACGCCGCGTAACAGCGCTCGTCACGTGTAAAATACATTTCATATATTTCCCTATTCCCCGTGATAAAAATACTGGCAAACAAATACATAAATCAAGTGGATTTTAAGCTGGAAAGCAAAGTCTATCTGCAATTTCCCTGTGTATTTATTTTATTTTTTGTTTTTATTTTGCGTAATTTCAAAAACTGCGCTCTCGGTTTCTGCAGCATCTTTTCAGAGTGGTTCCAGCTGCTTTTATCTGATAACGATAAGAAATATATACACATATATATAGATATAATTATCGTGTTAATCAGTTAATCAGTCAGAGTCTGAGTTTTGAGGTGGAAGTTGCTTACGTATGAGCTTTTACAATGTGTTTGTTCTCCCTGCCCTGCCCATATATCATATTATATCTATTTTTTTATAGTGCCCGCTAAAAATACTTCGTTTTATCTACGGATAACTCCTGCCAGTTTGTTGTTTCGATATCATTTTGATGAGATAAGCAAAGAAATTGACTCGTGTGTGTGTGTGGGATTATCTGACGGTCTCTGAAAGGTCATCCACCGAACTTTGGCCGGTTTTGACAGCGTTTTTATTAACTTTTCGACTCAGTTTGTAGACCTTCAAAATGTGTAATGAATTCCACATAAAAAACTGTAGTCTACTCTGTGGAGCTGCATTGCTTTTTTTCGAGCCTGTACTTAATTCCATTCTAGAAATCTTATTATCTATAGGATACTCTTTAAAGCGAGGTAGAAAGAGAAATCTTTAGATACTTTGCCAGATGGTTTAATGGTATTACTTTTTTTAGAAGAGGTTCTGGGGATTCTGGAGTTTTATTGTTAATAATTTATACGACAAAACTTCGTCGTTTTATAGCTAAAATAAGGGAATTTATTAATTTGAATATCTATTTAAAAATATGTAATATTTCATGTTGCCAGGCCGCATATCTGTCGATCAGACAGATAAATGTTTTTTTTTTCTTTTTGTATATCAATCAAAATGAGCTTTTTTCGTCTTATCAGTAAATTGTAATTTTGTTGTAGCGGCTTTTATCCATGTGATTCGTAGTATCAAAATTATCAATTATCATTTCCATAGTTTCGCTTACCAGTCGAATTTTCTACTTTCAACAGTGCGGCAGGAAAACGTTGCGATTCGAAATTCCAAATAGTTTTTTTTCAAACGAAATGCCTAAAACTTTCACGTTTCAACAGCGATTTTTGAGTGCAAATCTTTTCGAATGTCAAACGCGAGTGCAGAATCTGCTTTTGAAATTCCTGGAAAACTCAGAAACCGTCTATGAATATGGCTGACGCGCTCTAATACATTTTTAGTATACAAATTCGCAAAAAATTGTGTAAAAGTTGAAAAATTTAGGAAAGAAGAGGAAAGGTTGGTTTGGTACACCGATTTTTGGATATCCTTTGCAGATGGAAAAAAGCATTTGAAAATTATTATTAAATTAATTCTGTTTAACTGATTGTTCCTATGTTGGCTATAGCTATATCTTATAGTAGTTCGATCTTGATCATTTCTGGGGTATGCAACAAGGCTCCATACCAATTTTTATTCATCTAGCTTTGAACTGAGAACTCAACTCAACTATCCTGATATATATATATCCTTTATGGGGTCAGAGATGTGCCCTTCAAAAATTGTAATACCCTACATAACATATATATATATATATATATATAGGAAATATATCAATAGAGTAGAATTAAAGACACCGACTTCGATTTCTTTGAGAAATATTTATAGTTTTAGTTGCTTTCCCTCAAATATTTATAATAAGGATATAGATTCTGAACCAGTGCAAAAGACTGTTTAATTTTACTGAAAGAAATCCTTTAAGAATTCAATAAAAACGACTGAAGAAATGGAACATTTTACTACATTTTAAAGTGGTGGAATTCTATCACACCTTCCCAGCAAACCTTGGCCTATCCGCAATCTCTGTGAAGCCTCCTCCTCACATCAGTCTGAGTGACATTGTGGCACGTCAGACGCTCAGTCAACGCTCAACGAGCTTATCAAAATGTTCAGGGAAAAAAGATAGAAAAAAAAAAAAACAGAATAACGACATTATCTTTTTGGGTATCTCTGACAGACGTGTATCAACAAGAAGATCAGCCAGAGAGAAAGACAGTGAGAGAGAGAGCGAGAGAGCTGTCAGTAATACGTTGGTCCAATTTAAGTTAGAATATCATTATTATTAAGAGTAAGATCATAATGAACCTCCCGCTCGCTCTCACTCTCTCTCTCTTTCTTTTTAGTTAGATATATGGAGCTATAATACTCGGATTTTAGTAGAAAAATCTTTGCTTGATAAGAGATTTATATAGTTGTCAGTCTCGCTGCGAATGGCGACTAAGAAAGTAAAACGCGCGGCTTAACGTACAAGAAGAAAAAACCAAAAAGATACCCTAGAAAATAAAAAGGATATTTTGTTTTGAGTGTATTCGCTATGTAGGCAATAAAAGTGTTTGAGTTTAATGCCGAAAATTTAAATAAATAAATATAAATGAATTGAAATAAATAGCGCGTCTATTTTTAGCGTGTAACAAAGTGAATATTTCGTTTAAATAAAATAAAGAAAATATAAAAAAAAAAAGAAATAAATAAAGAAACAAAACAATAACAATTTGATGCGACGTTTATTTCAATTGGATTTAATCAAAAGTCGCAGACCCACACACACACACACACACACACACACACACACACACAAGTCTATTCATTGTAGCATAAGTATTAGTGCATGTATGTATATATATATATATAGATTTGTACCTGTGTTTGTGCATATGTGTCCCACTGTCGTCTGACCGAGAAACTTAAACTAAGTCGCCAGCTTCAGCTGCATTTCATTGAAACGAACTTCAAACTGACAGCGGCAGCGGCGGCAGAAGCTTATGCAAATTAATACAAATACAAATACAAATACAAACATTATCTGTGTGTGTATCTGTGTGCATATTTCGGGAGTATCTGTGTGAATGTGCAATGGGCAAAATGGCCAGCGAGGAGACGGTCACCGAGGCCACCCGCACAGATAAAATCGAATTGTCTCGCTTTGGTGAATTCTGCCAGCGACGCGGCATAAATCCAAATTTGATTATGCTCAAGATAACACTATTTGTCATGTACGGAGGTGAGTATATCCATTCCATTCCACTATTCCCCCAATCCACAAATCTATAAATCCATAAATCCAGAAATCCCTGGTATATATCCACTCAATACACTGAACTAAAACAGATCCGATTATTTATGCATTTATTGTCCAACTCTTATCAATATGCTTCAGCTTCGTTGTCTTATCACAAAGAAGATACAATTCAAATAGTTTCAAAGATATTTCACATTATTTTTCTAATATCAATAAAAAAATTATGATAATTTTAAGATTTTTTAATGTTTTTAAATAAAAAGAATAAGTTTGAATCAACCAAAAGTATTTACATTTAATAGCATAAATAAATCAAGTAATATTAAATAAAAAATGCAGTTTATTATGCAATTTAAACAATTTAAGTTTAAATTCAAATAATTACTCATTTAATTCTAAAAGAATTTAAATGTATTTAAATAAAAGTAATATGAGATAATACTTAAATGAAATGTACAAATTATGAGAGAAATAAAAATGATTAATTTATTTTAAATAAATACAAAATTCTTGAAATTCTTCTGTGCTGGGACTGAGACAAATTAAAAGAAAAGAAATTCTTTTATCAAAAAGTAAATTAAGCATATTAATTTAATACTATGAAAGTGGAGGAGTTTGTATATAGAAAAATTCTTTTAAAATGCAATTAAAATAATAAATTAAAGAGTTATAAATTATTTTATACGTCATAATTTTTTAAATAAATAATTGTAAATATTTGAATTCTCTAGAATTTTGGCAAGAATTGAAGACTGGAAAATATATTTAAACATAAATCTAATTTGGTGAATTTTCAAGTGAAATTATGCTAAAAACTCAAATCAAATTTTTAAATAAATTTAAAAGTATATGTATAAATTGCTCTAACTTTTTTTTATCAGTGTACTGCATACATATAAATTTGTCATTAAAAACCAATTACATATTGAGAGGTTTATGGGTTTGGGTTGGGGTTGGGAGCTATCAGCTACCGCTTCCGCCCCCTCTCCGAAAATAATGTGTAGATCAAAAAAACGTGACGTGACATGCAATTAAGTTCTTGTCTTATGGATTATTATTATGGCTCTGCTTGCTGATAAAGACCAACTGAAATATACAAAAATATGATGAATATTACGTATACGACATGTTGTGCAGCAGCTTAAGCAATTATGAGACTGTTTATACTGGTAATTGTTGGTTTCTCCATTTGTTGTTGCCTGATTAAAATGTCTAAATGATTAAAAGACTAGAATGAAAACTTTATGAACTTTGGGGATTTCAGTTTTTGGCCTAGATTAATTTTTGTTTGCTAACTTGCTTAATTAAGAAATACGGCTAAAACAATAATAAACAAAATTATTCTATAATTCAGAAACTACTTAACAATGCTTCAATGAGAAAAGTAGAAATCTCTTTGTTTATTTTGGAATTTCTAAATTAAATAAAAGTAGCTACAACAAGTCTAGAAACAAAGTGGAAAGTTTTGAGTAAATAGAGAACGAGAGCTACGGAATGTCTCTTTCTTGTTATAAGTTTGAATTTTTACTTATTTTAATGTTTATCGCTTATAGTACTTTTCTCAGATAGTTTTTAATTTAAGCCGAGTTGAATTTATTTTCTAAGCTGAACTGTATTAAACTTAATTCCTCCTTGAACTATGTCTCGATTGTGGAGTTAATCCGGTTGGAATCTGTTTAGTCATTTCTGGCTAATCAGTCTGGCTGGATCAGTTTTCTGGTGAAGAGTTGGGAAGAAAAAGAAGTCTTTTGTTGTTGCTGCTTCAATATGCATTAATTTGGATTTTAATTCATTATTTTTCAATTATTTCTGGCCTTACATAGTAGAGAATCAAAGCTACTTTACTTTACAGCACTCTGTTCAGATTGTTCAGATTCAAAATAGCAGAGAGATTCTAACGAATACAGGAATATTTCTGCAGTAAATAAAAATAAAATATATCTTTTAATTTATATAATCATCAAATACAATATAGGAATTAAAAAAATGCATTTAAAATTATTCTCCTACTTTTTAGCAATAGAAATCTTTATCAAATTCGAAGAAGAGTTGAACATTTTCTGCTTTAAACTTGTATTATTTGTAGCCCTTCTTTCAAGAGCGTATAACAATTTTTTGAAGGAGATTGTGGAATGCATACCATAAAGTATATATTCTTTATCTGGAAGATAATTAGATATAGCCATGACTTATCCGTTTGCTATCCGTCCATCTATCTGTCTAATATGCAAACTTGTAGCTCAACAGAAATAATTGTAATGAGTAATTAATTAAATCAATCAAGCAATTAAGTTCCTGTTTAGAATCTCAGCTTTAAGTATATATTTCCTTAACGACAGCTCCCAAATAATTACTGCGTAAAAATAATACTAACAATTAAAAGGAACACAAATTGAAACTAATACTAGAATCAAAGAACTGACCTAAGAAAACAACCTTAAAAAGGAAAACTTTCAGGGTGAAATTTTAAATACAGTTGCAGTTGTACGCAACTGCCAAGTGGGCAAAATAGACAAGGAAAATCTTGTTATTTTAAATATTAAATTACGAAATGCAAATGTAAATGTAAACTGACCAAAACAAAAGTACAGTTGGCTCTCTGCCTCAGAATTACAGAATACACCCACTCACATATACATATCCACATATACGTATACTTAATATACAACAAAATAGTCCCTCCCCCCACAACACAACTGAGAAAATGAGTATATTTCGTATATCGCATAATCACAGTTTCACAGTTCCACCTACAAAACTTATATGAGTACACTGAGCAAAAAAAGGGACTTAATTTTATTTATCATAGATATTTTTATTCAATGTCTTATTCATATTAAAATTAACATATGATTAGTGGAATATATATTTCCATAATATTATCCATTAATTTTATATAATGTTCCACTAATTCAGTTAGCTAATTTTTACGTGAATTAAAGTATGATTATTGAATAATATTTATATATAATATAATTATCCGCTAATCCGGATAATAGTGATTTAATTCATAAAAAAAAATGTGTTTTGAATTTATTCCTTAAAAGATATTGGGATATTTAAGTTAATTTCTATTTTATTAATTTCTTCAAACTTTATACAAAACTTTTTACTTTGATCAACTCAAAAAAATAGTTTATTTTTTGGCTCCATTTGTGAATCGATTCGGTTTCCCTGAAAATTTCCAAACCGAACATATATGAAATTTTTTTACTATTTCAATAAGTTTTTTTACTACCAGTCTATTTTTGTATACTACACAAAAATATCAAGTTTTTTCTCAGTGCATGAGACCAAGTCAGGCTGACAGTGAATCTTTGAATTCATTATCACAACGTGTTTGTAGTCTCAGCTCTGCCCCTCTACAAAGGCAATAACTTTCATGTGCGTGCGACAAGATCTGAACAGAAATATATAGAGAACTATCCAGGGAGATAGAGATAGAGACAGAGAGAGAGGGAGTGAGAGAGTGAGAACTATGGAACTGGGGGACTAGGCTGGTCGGAAGTTATCAATTAGGCACAAAATGTGTTACACATTTGTATAAATTTAGTTACACAAACACAGATAGAGACAGAGAGAGAGAAAGAAGGAGAGAAAGAGATGATGCATCGCATAGCCTTTCCTCAGCATGTGGCAATTAAGATATTCATAGTATTCATTTTGTGAGTGTGTCTGTGAGTCTTTTGTGAATAAATCTAGCTTATGTGTGCTTAAAGCTTGAGAAAGGTTTAGTTTAGTTTAGTTGCGTTGAGTTTAGATAGTCGCCTTGTTGTTGTTGCCCCACCTCTCCCTCCTCCCCCTCTTTTCGCCCCAAGTATCTCAAGTATTTTCAACTTAAATCAACTCAAGTCAAGTCAAATCATCTGACCGTGCGCCATTTTTTCTCTGCTGGCGGTCAATGACAAAAACATTTTGCAAGTGATTTTTTTTTTTTCTTCAGGTTTTCTTCTCTCCCCTCCCAGATTCCCCCTCCTGCTGTGCGACCTCTGCCTTCTGCCTTTAAAGTCAGCCAGTCGCAGAGAGAGAGATTGTCGCAAATATTAGTATTAATGTCTTTTTTATTTGGCCTAATGTATGCACGCCTTTGTTCACAGCTTCTTCAGCTGTCCTTAGTCATTTTTCTTATCTCTTAATTTTTATTTAATTTCACTTTTATATAGAAATTTACGAAAAGTTAATTAAGCTATGCGCAGATCAAAGTTCATCGTGCATTTAATTCAATTTTATCATTTACATAATTTGTTTATAGCAATGCAACAATGTTTCAAGTGGCCAACATTTCAGTTCAATTTGTGGTATTTCGAGACAGGTTTAGAGATGGATTTTTTTTAATAGATTTCTCTGTATTAGTTGCTCAGTATTTGGTAGTATCGCTCGCAGGACTTCTTTCCCCTAATGCTGCAGGGGATTTATGCAGCTTAGAAGTAATTCTTGGAATTCCATGTCTATTTTTTGGGCTAGTTACTTTTGTTCTACTAACCTTTACATAGTGGATCCTAGGTTATCTTATATAAAAAAAAAATTGTATACTATATTTTAAAAATACTTCTTAAAATAAAACAGCGAAAGAAGAAAGTATTTTTTATTTAAAAACCCGAAAAAATCAGACAACAGATTTTCCACAATATTAATATTTATATTATGTTTAATTTATGTATTAAATTAATAACTTTTAATAGACATTTTGTTTCGATTAATATCAAATTTATACTCAATAAAATGTATAGAACTTCCTATAAAAATTCCACAAAATTTATCCCATTAAAATATTATATAATTCGATAATATATAAATATTGTTTTTTATATACAATAATATAAAATAAATTGTAACAGAAGTTGGACTCAAAGTGGCCTGTAGCGGATGCCTGTTTGGCATTAATTACGAATGACAGAAATGGACATGGAAAAAGAGATGGGAGGGATGGGGAAAAGGGAGAAGGAAGATGGCGGACAGGGGAGGTGTTGCCAACAATGGCCGCCATCGCATACAACCCTGACATGCATGCATTTCCGTTTCCGTGCGTTATGTCAACTTCCAGACACAAATACAAACACGCAGGCATAAAGCAATTAATTGTTATTGCATTGAGAAAATACCCATACACACACATACTCACACACAGGCACACACACTATGTGCTTTATATTATTGTTAATTATCTGAGGCAATGTAAAAACGAAATGAAATGAATTTAAGCAGAGTAAAAAGAGTAAAAATAAAAATAGTGCTGAATGCACTTTAACATCAATTTACATTCACGGCTCGCAGCTCACAGCTCATAGCACGCTGCCACACCCCCCACCCCCGCAGCCCGCTGTCCACTCCCATTTTTCACGTTTTCCGGACTGAGGCCGGGGCGTGTTTGCATTGAAATTGGTCAAGGCTGCGGCTACTGAGGGTCATCATCAGCCACTGCGGTAGCCACTGGATAGCTGCAATGGTTTTCCCGCTTCATATACTCTATAAGAGAACTTAAAAATTATTGAAGTTCCATGAATACTTTCTTATTCTTGCCCCTTTTTCCCTACCATTACTTAATAATATTTTGTATAACTGATAATTTTAGTTTTTCCGCAGAAATCTAAAAATGTCAAAAAATACTATGAAAACTTAGAAATAGTTTATATTTTACACACTTATTAGGCTTGAGTTGGCTGCAAAATTTCAATAAAACATAAATCATACGACACGTAAAACAAAAACTATTTGAAGGGCTGAGAGTATCGATTTTCGATACTTTTTTTATAGAGATCCTTCCTTATTTACATTCCTATTAAATTTTTTATTTACTATTCAATCTTTTCTGCTTTTAAAGTCAATTAAGAGTACGAAAAGATTATTTACTATATTAAATTTAATATTTAAAAAGGAAAAAACAATATTTTTTATTGTTTTCTTCATCAAGTTATCCAGTTTATGCTTATATCAGAGGAAGTCTTAATGTTAAAAGCTTTGGTTAATACTCAGATTTGGTTAATCTTTTCAAAAATAATAATATCAAAATTCAAAATTAAAGGACCATTTCTTATAGCAATCAAAGGGTATTTAGATCTTCGACTTGTCACAAATAATTGTCCTTTTCTTGTTATCGGTTTTCTCTTCGCCCAATTTGGCGTCATTATTTGCTGCAACTGCAACTGCAGCAGCAGCAGCAGCAGCTGCGGCTGCATCAGCAATGACAACAACAATTGAACAGTGACACATGCCACTCGTTTTTTATATCCATAATTTATAAATGGAATGTGAAGAGGAACTCCGCATTTACTGCAGCAGCTGATAAAACTTATGCGCTTTAAGTAGCTTTTCAGGCGACTATTCAGCTGAACTGAAGGAGCTTCTTGAGATATTAATAACTTCAGACTCTCAGAATTAACCCATAAATATATGTGAGAAATTACACTCATTTACTTTTATACAGAAACTGAAAGGATTCGGAGGGGTTAAAAGCTACTTTCTGCTTTCTACTTTCTACTACTTTTCTGAAATTTGATACTTTATACAAGTATAAAACACAAAAAAAGAAAGGTTATGCAGGCATATCCGACCATATGAAGTATTTTTAATCAGAAATTTGTTTTTTTCAATTTTTGACCAAATTCTCCATTACCAATTTGTGATTGAACCAAATTGTTGAAGCCAAAAGTTTGCAACTTTCATAGTACAAAGTTAAAGTTAGTATAAAAATCTGTATGAAACTGAGGTAAACAAAAATGAATAAATTAACCAAAAAATAAACCTTAGATTTCTAAATACATATAGATTAAAGCTCAAATATAATGTATACCGAATTGCCAAGGATTCTACATCTTTTTGACTTGTAGAAATTTAGTCTGAAAGCAAGTTGACTTGCAGACTGAATGCGAAGTTTTAGAGACTTTCAAATCAAATCGATATTAAAATGCATTTCTATTGCAAAAGTAGAGATATATTTATTTATTTTAATAATCTTTATAATTATTTTAAAATACTTTAGGCTCTTTTTTTTATTTCTATATTTACCACCCATTTCTTGGGGGCACTAACAATATTTTAGGGCCGTTGCAGGCCCAGCTTTATACAATTTTTCATCCTTTCACCCCCTACATATATATATTAATAAACTCATTATATACATTCTCGATTACTCACGCGATGTGCTTCTATTATAGCCACTTCATCATTGCTGCCCTATTTGACGATACACATGCAATCGATTGGTTTGACGGTGGAGGAGATTGCGATTATCTACCTGGCGCTGCCTTTCACAACATTTCTCAGTCCACCGATAACAGGTGAGTTTTAATTTAAGACTGCAACGTTGAATCACCTGCAGCTTCACTTGTATGCTGCAACTTAATTAAGCTGCTGTCTTATTGAATTTTTAATTAAATTTTTCAAGATTTAGCAAATATTTCTATGCAATGTAGTGAAAAATAAAGTGCAAAGAAATTGGTAGAGAAAAAGTCTTTAAAATTTCAATTTATAGAACTTGTTATTGATTTTTTTTTGAAGTTTTCTATAAATGTCTTTTATGTGCTCTAAAATTTCAATTCAATTAAAAAGGAGATGATAAATAATGAAACTAAAAAACAGAAGAAGTGAAGAGAGGGGATATATTTTATGTGAAAAAAAGCAGAGCACAGATTCTATTCTTCAAACTCTATTCATCTTCATTATTCATCTTAATATACATTAAAGCAATTTAATATCATGCAAATTTAGTATGAAAAAAAAGCAGAGAGCAGAGTCATCCGCTCAGGTGACAGCTATCTATTTAGCCTATCGCAATATTTGTATCTTTTGGATACCAACTGCAGCTGCTGCACTTCACATTTTTAGCCAAAGCTTATCTTGTTTTTATTTGCCTGTCACAGCTTTTTCTCTTTGACAAACAACCACAACGACTATTTCAATAACAACTAAAGTACCTGCATATAAAACCATATCTGACCAGAATATATACAGAGTATACGCTTTATTTTTTATATGTCAACTATTTGTTCTCTAATACCCTGTAACCATAGAGCTGTAGGTAGAAGATGGCCTCAATATTCATTGAAAGAGCATAAATAGTCTGGTTAGAATTTCAGAAAATATTGATACCCTGTTATTATGCCTTAGTAGATATTTGGGAGTGAAAGACTACAGCTACAGGGTACTTTCTAGTGGCATACTTTGAGCTAAAAAAGTCGCTTTTGTTTAACTTTTTCTTTTTTGAATTTTCTACATTTTTTTGCAGCGCATTGTTCTTGTTTTTTGGCCAATTCTATGAGAGTGAAAATAATTGAATTCACTTGTAGCTTAAATAACAATTATATTTACTTCCCTTTTATTATTTTCGCGTATTTACAAATCGCCGTTTTGTGGGAATTTGAATATTTTGTACTAGAGAAGTGTGAGTTTTTCAAAAAAAATATAGTTTTTGTGAATGAAATTGGGTTAAAAAGGTGTACTAAAGTTGGGCGGGGATTAGGGAAGGATTGAATGCATCGCCAGAAGAAATATAAAAAGTTAATTTGGCATAATATTTGGTAATTGCTGCTGCTTGTGTTGAATTGAAATAAATTGTTTTAAAAGCTTTTCATTTAGATTAAATGGCTTAAAACTTACTTAATTCTTATCCAACTTTCTTAGAAAGATATTCCAACAGAACCCCGCGAAATTAATTCTTCATAAACGAGAAAGATTTACTGACAAAGGATTAATAGATTGACTTTTTATTAATGCTCAGTTTAATATTAAATAAATACAAAATTTAAATGCTGACTTTATATTTAACTCACATTTTTTATATAATGAAAATTTAGTTATCTTACTTTAAAAAATAATTTAAATTTCTTGTATTGACTGAGAACTTTGAACAGTAAATAAATAAATAATAAATTGAGCTTTCACGAAAAATAAATATTTAAAATATAAAAAGCTCTTTTAGCAAGTGAATCGTTCAAAAACCTTTCAACAAATTTTAACAAGAACATACTAAAAAATTCTTAATCTTTTCCACCTGTTCCCCAACTTACCTCAGTCTGGAACTAAATTGTAAGCAACTTTTCAGTGCTAAAGGGTCATCTTGTAGTCAACTTATTTGATAAAGCTTGCGTACTTAATGCAACACAGTATCCTGCCACAGATACAGATACAAATACAGTTACAGATAAAGATACGTATACACAGATATAGATAAATAGAAGTTTACAGCTGCAAAGAGATGCACACAAACACATTAGAAAATTATTTATTCAGAGCTCTAACTTGATATCCACTCAACTCCACTTTCTACAGGTTTTCTCGTTGACAAATTTGGCAAATATAAACCAGTCGTTGTGATGAGTCTCCTGCTGAATGCAATTTTCCATCACTCGCTGCTCTTCATACCCCAACAGGAGATACCCGGAGTGGTTCCGTCGGCGTTTGTATTGCGACATCCGGACAGCGGCGACATTGAGGTGAGTATTCACTTTAATCATTGCACCTTCAACAAAAAGTCTGGCAAAAGTCTCTCTTTAATTACTCTGTGCTTGAGTCGCTTTAAGCCAGAGAGAATTTCGGGTTAAATATGGGTTATATTTATAACAAAATATTTAAACTACTATTTCTAAATTTTATTCTATTAAAAGATATCATAAAAAATATAAAAAATACTCAGAAAATAATAATTATGAAAATAAAACAAACAAGACTCGAACCAGAATCCCTCTAAGCCAAAGTGGTTCAGGCCCTTTTGTTTTCCTTTCAGAGTCCCAGGAAAAACACCTTTTAATTGTTCTCAAAGGCCTTTAAACGATTTATGAACAGAATAACAATTATTTTTAATTTAGGCTTAATATTTATTTAATTAATTTTAAAGTTGAAAAACTTTTAGCAATATTCTGGCATGAAAAAAAAAAATAAAAACAGTTTCGCCTGATGTTTATATGAGCATTTTGGCATGTCAGCTACTTAGCTTTGCCCAAACTGTTGTTTAAGGCATCATGTGGCAACAACAATAATGTTGTTGCAACACGACAACAACAACAACAACAACAATAGCAGCAGCAACAACACGTTGCAAGTTGCCACAATAAAGTGGCATAAAGCAAACCGCATTGAACCTAACGTGCAACAGCTGTCTATTTGAGGTGGTTTCTGGCTTTTGGTAGTTGTAGTGGTTGTTGTTGCTTTTGTTTTTGTTTTTGTTTTTGTTGCAACTTTGTGTTCTGCTCGTAATACCTGCGACGTGTACGTTCATGTCTCTGTCTGTGGCAGCAAATGTGAAACATTCCTCTGTGTGTGCTTGGGTGTGTGTGTTTGTGTGAGGGTGTGTGTGGCAGGATACAGACAGGATTAAACCACAGCCACTGCAAACGGTGCGGCATCCGAATTTCTATTGCCTTTAACGACGAGAAGTACGAGTATATATCGATATTTCAGCCTTTGGCGCATTTTCAACAATGAGAATTTCTCATTTAATTTAAAGCAATACTTTAGGCTTAGCTGTGCACTGAAACAAATTCTATTTGGTAGTTAGCTGAACTGATTTTCTTATATAAAAAGTTAAACATCTGATTACTATATTCTGTTTCCAGCATAACTCTCCACTGGCTTTCCATATGAAAAATCAAGTTAAACTCTCAGATTTGAAGAGATATAAAAAAGTACTAAATTTCTACGGGGGTGTAGGAAGGATTGACTAGATTTTGGATATGGGGTAGCTTGTCTAATGGCAGGAATAATATGGATCAATAGAAATATTTGTAGTGGTTGTGGGCCAATTAGAGCTCCAAAGAATGCTGACCGGAATAGAAGACGTTATTAACTTTATGCGACATCAATAACAGTTTTGCTCGCATTTAATTTAATCTCTCAGCTGACAGAAGCCAAATAAAGTTGTTTGCTGGCCCGTGGAACGCAAAATGTTGCAACTGACACGTATTCAATTCGGCCACACGCATCTCAGTCGGCGTCGCAGTCGCAGTCGCAGCTGCTGTTGGCGTCGCAGTCAGAAATACAGGACTGAGCCTCGGATGTCTCCATTTGCGAAACTGCTCTGTGGCAGCGCTGAAGCATCAACATAAAAGCCGGCTTTTATTTGAGGCGCCATAATGCTGCCACATACAATACACACACAGACACACACACACACACACGCACATACACACACGCACGCTCACACACTCACGCCTCCACAGAGCGCCATAAAACGCACACAAGGCCAGCAAGTTATGCTGGAAGTTTCACTCTCTCTCTGTTCCTCTCGCTCAGCATACATATACACTCAGAAAAAAGAGGTGGAGTATGAAAAACAAACTTCTCAATTTTAAATAAATTTATTCTGCTATTTAAGTATTGAAACACCGGTTCAAACCGGAAACTTTTTGAACCAGTTCGATGGGAGCTTTGAACCAATCCAGAGATCTCTTATTATAAGAGAACTTCTGGGAAATCCGAACTGACCAAACTTTGTTCTTTTTTTCTTCAAGTGTATATGCTTATATGTGTACATGTTTATTTGTATGTGTATTATGCGTATCGCGGCGTAAAGCGCCTCAAGTCAGAGCGAGAGAGTGCTAGCTGGAGATAGAGAGTGGCAAAGCGCGAAAGAGAGCAACAGTTAAAGCGAACGGCAACCAACTGTAAATTGCTGCGAGCCCAGCATCCGGTTCACATAGTCTCACACACAAACGCAGTATCTGAGACACACACACTGGCAATATTTTGATAACGTATACGCAATGTGTGTGGCAGACAGAGCGTCTGTTTTGGGCCACCCTGTAGTCGTGTTCCCGGTTAACTGCATTTCACTTAGAGATGCACGATAAAGTGATTTTGTTGTGACTTTCGCTGTGATCCGTGACTGACGAAAGACAGAAGAGTACAAGAAAGCTTTAATTTTATTATTATAAAGAAGTTACATTTTGGAAATCCCTTAAATTAAATATTTCTTCAAACCAAAGTCTTTGGTTCTTTATGAATCTAAGGAGGTTAATCCTGGCCTTCAGCGTGGAAGCTAAATAATCGTATATGCTATAGGAGATTAAAAATTCTGTGTTCACATTTAATTGAGGAGAAAGTGAAAGGAAATTAGAAAAATAAAAATGTGTAAATCCTTAGTCTTCATGAAGTTAAATGTCGTACTAAAGCTGAAAGAACAAAACGGATTTATTAGGCTGATATTGATATTTCGCAGATACTGTCAATATTTAGTCAGAATAAGTTTGACAGGTTATTTGTCAAACTGTGATTTATATTGCTCATCTCTAGTCTCAGTATCGAATAACATGATTTTTGTGGACATTTTTTGTTGCATCTTTGACTGCTCGAATTTCCCTTAACTTTTTTTTTGTTGCTGTTGTTGGGGCTTGCATGCGCATAAATTTGTGTCATGTAAAATCATTGATATAAAGCAAATAACTGTCCAATGTGGCTCAGCTGGAGCGGGGCAAGGGGAGGGCTGGGGGGCGCAAGGACTTTCGATGCTCGTTGAAGGCATTGACAAAATTTGTTGCCCTAACATTTTTTTTCTTTTGCTTTTTATTATTTTTATGCATTCTGTGTGTATTTTATGCTTATGAGCGCACTCTGCACAGTTTTGGGCAGCTATTGTTGTTGTTGTTGTTGTTGTTGCTTGTCCGGCTGTTGCTGCCATAATAAAAATTTTAGTACTGGATTTGCATTGAAATGCCGGGCAAAGCTCTTCCATGGCAATGCGAGCATTACAAGGGTCGTCCAGGGTCAGGCAGAACACAAGCCCTGAATGCAAAGAGCTCTTAAAAGGTCAGCAAATACCAAGAAAAAAATAAACGTTGAAATGAACCGGATTAAAGCATTTAACAGTATGTTACAGAAGGTTTAAGACTCAGCAAAATTTTCGGAAAATCTTGTATTAGTCATTTTAATATCATAGAAAATTGCGCTCATAAAAAGGGAAGTATAAATATTTCAATTGTAGGTTTATTTCCTGGTAAATACCCTTTGCTAGATTTTATTAGTATTTATGCTAACTATGGAATGAGGCCAAGTTGCAAAGGAACTCCACTTAAAACTGTGAATGCCCCGATTACCGATTAGGTATCAGTAGCCAGGAGTATTTTTTCTGTTTGGCTTATGAATCTGGCTTATAGATCAAGTCGATAGGATCTATAACAATCTGGTAATTTTCAACTGTCTTTAATCTTTTGCTATCATAAGGACTTAAATATTTGTTTCAAGTATTCTGCAAACACCTAAACATTTCCATTTTATCTATTGCAAGCTGAGAGCCATTGACATTTCAAATATTCTTATCATATTTGGTGCATTTGCATGTTGTATGCATTTGGAGTTCAGGTGTTTTCCTCATTTAATAGCCCCTTTGGGAGGGCTAACAAGCAGGCAGGTTCGTTATTCATCTATAGATTTCGCACGACATCGAAATATATGTGTTTATCTATTGGACAAACATCGGAGTCTGTGTACTCATGTTGTTCTTGGCTAAGCAACTGAAGCTTAAACTCAAAGTGCTTGGTTTATAGCCCAGCTGGCAGTCACACTTTCAGTTGGTAGCAACAAATTGCAGTGGCAAATACTTCAGTGCTTCAGTGCTTCACTTGCAGCTGATCGAATTATGGGGGCTCACGTACAGTAATACTCCCTTATACATATGTATATGAGGACACATACATACATACATACATAAATACATACATACATACATACGTAGCCAGAACTGAAGAGGAAAAAATATTTGCCAGCTTCATTGAGAAACAAGATATTATGCTAAAACCAAGCTAAGGCACTTTTCCTATTGGAGGAGCCAAACAAATGAAAATGGAAAATAGAAAATGACAGCAGCAGCAAATTCTGGAGTAGAAGCTAACGTACTTGACAGCTAAAAAGCAACGAAACGCATTAGAACCTCAGCTTCGTAATGAATATCGACAACGTCGAAGATTTAAATACGCTTTTCAGAGCAGTTAAATATTAAGAGAACTTTGTGCTGAGATTCGCCATAGATTAAACGTGACTAATAAAACGAAAGCCTCGTATTGAAATCGCCCAATAATTGAGCTACGAAACAAATTAGATCTTTAGTTCAATTAAGCTCTCAAAAGTAGGCTACACTATTTTCATTAGCCCAGTTTTATTGTTATTAGCTCTAACGACTTATTTTTCTTTTAACTGCTGGTGGTTTCTTTTTAAATTAACATGCTATATTAGCCGACTATATCAGTAAAAACTATATAATATATTCAACTGATTCTTAATGCTTTCATTCAGCAATATGCCAACTTTCATCTTCAGACGAACAGTGCTCATATACCCTGTGGCTTTAGAGCTGCTCGTTTTTAGTGCTCTGCACATATTATGATAAAATTTATAATACCCTATGCTAGGGTATAACAACAACAACAACAACAACAACAGCAAACAAAAACAATAAGTAGAGCAATAGAAGATGCGAGAGGTACAACTAGTGGAAGCGGAGACCTGAACAACTTCTAAACCGGGTGGCAATGCCGAAAAATCCACTTAAATGGGAGTGCACGTCACGTATATGTGTGTCTCTGCGTATATATGTGTGTGTGTATGCATGAGTGTATGTGTGTATCACGTACATTTATCTTTGTGTCGTTTTGTAGCACTTAAGCTACACTAACAACACACACTTAAAGCACAGACACACACAGACACACTCCGAGAAAAAATTCACTCGGACTTGAATCAAATGAAAACGCTCTTCTCTCTTAGTTCGAGAAGAACGAGTTTTTAAGAACGAAATTCTTAGATTGAGAAAATTCTTAGATAAAGACATGTTAGGGTTTATAACGAAATTATATGCAAGTAACTCATAATTTTGAACCGGTTCAGTTAGGAATTGCTGAGTCATTAGAACCGGAACATAAACTGAACTCTAAAAATAATCGATCCCTCGAACATAAACCGAACCTCCTTTTGAACACAATGTTTCCTTCAGAAAACTATAGAAACCTGTTCGAACTGCCGAACCAAAGTGATCTGCGGTTCCGATAATCCTTTATAGGTGTCGTTGCCTCCTTGCATCTTTAAAAATGTGAAGGCTTCTCACGTTTTCTTTTGCTTTAAGTTTAAGAATACTTTTTGGCAGATTTAGGAGGGTTTGTGTAATATTTCCGAAAAACAAAAATTAAAGTCATTGATTTAAAAAGCATTTAAAAAAAATCAATTCTATAAATTATAAACATTTTTCCGAGTGTACAGATATGGAGACAGATACAGATACAGATACTGTGAAATGTTGCCGTTAGTCGTAATGAAACGCAATGGTGCTGCGTGTGAAAGGCCTCGCTTGGGTCTGAGTTTTTGGGTTTGGGTTGTGTCCTGGTTCTGTTCCTGTTACTGGCCCATTGCCAATCGCACGCATTGCCTTAAATGAGAATTTGCGAAAAAGTACGAGTATCTTGCAGTTTCAGATACGCACATTCACATACATTCACATTCACATTCACATTCACATTCGCATTCGCATTCACTAGCTACTGGACAATGGACAACAGGAAGGGGCCCCGACACGGTCGTGTATTGAATTTGTATTTATGATGTGCACATAAAATACAATAACACCATTAAAATTGCTGCAGAAAACAAGAACAGAAATGACCATACACAAAAGGACAAAAAAAAGGAATAACGACATTTAAATACACTAACAGAGCAGCTTAAGAATGATTTGTGTTCCATTTAAAATGAAGCTTTAAAAATGTAAAATATACAGCAGACTCCTTTGAAGTATATATACTTTCGTTCAGATCTAATTAAGTCCATTTAAAGGACTAAAAGTTAATATTTTTCATGGATTTAAAAACAGTTTTTAGATCATAATGTTTGAATAACAAATAGAAATAGCATAACTATAGAAAGAAGCTTTTCTCTTCCTTTCAAAATTCCTCTTGTTTCAAGATTTAAAGATTCTGTTTCAGGGCAATCTAACATATTCTGTAATTATATTGAATTTCAAATGAATTTCAATAAAAGTTCGAATCCTTATCGAGCTAAAGTAGCCGTTTTAAAAATCTACTGCCAAAACTATTTTATATATATCCTTGAAAACTCAAACTAAGATCGTTCCAGATATCATTGAATTTTGTGTCAAATCAAAGCAGATCTGCTATGGCAATTAAAACTTATATTTTCTGCACTGCCAAGTTTCTTTAAACTGAATGTTTCATATGAAGTTGTCTAGGCAGACACATATGAATATAGTGTATTGTTTTTCCCAACTGTGTGGCACATAGTTATTAAGTGTTCTAGCAGACTCTCCAATAAAGAGAAATGGCTGGAGCCTCATCGCAACTCACGCCTATATTTGCTACATTTGTCCTTCTTGGCCTGCCTGCCTGCTGTGCTGTGTAGTATGCTGTGTTGTTGGCCATTGGTTGGCTGCCTTGCCTTGTGGTTTGCTATTTTATGCCATTATAGCCAAGTTTGGTTGCCGTTTGGCATAAATTTATATGCAGTCGCCGTTGTCGATGATGTTGGACGCAAACGGAAATTACCATTTTATTATTGCAGGCATTACGTACTAGCCAAGAAGAACAGCAGCCGAACAATAACCAAGCCATCCACCCACCAACCTCGCTTCTGACCTTATTGAATTCGCATTAAAATTGGTAATGGATATATGCAAGAACACGAAGCATATACAACACTTTCCAGGCTGGCTGCAGCTACTGATAAACGAAATCCAACACATTTCTATTTATGCTTTTTAATTATGTAGTATGCCTTTTAGCAAGACTCGTGATATAATTACAAGCTTACTAACTCTAGATACTCTTTGGTACAGTCAAAACTGTGATATCTGCTGCATTACAGAGGGTTTGATCATCTTCCTCGGAGACTTCCAGCACGGGCTCCAGCTCTGGGGTTCCGTCCTCCTCCTCATTGGTGGACTCAAAGCCGTCGGTATCGTCCGATCCCTCTTCACCATCCTCCGGATCCAATTCACCAGCCACAAAGAAACAATCTTCAAGCATAGTTTTCCATTCCTTGACCAATGTTTCGATATCACGCGCTTCAAAGTCAGCCATCTCTTTAACATACCAAAAAATATCGGTACCCGAGAGAGCTTCATAGGTCCCATTCGGTCCAAAATCGTGTGGAGCACACGACACATCATAGATAAGACCCTGGAAACCCACCAGATATCGGCGAAAAGTATTCTTGGAATTGTAATCCTTTAGCGTCTTCCTCGTAAGTCGCAAATGCTGTAAAGGTTCCTCCATCCTACCGTGCCCCTCCTTCAGATAGTCGTCGTCATCATAAGTCGGATGCTCACGTCGGGCATTCATATAGGCAACATAAACCAAGCCGCAAGTCATTACTATGATGCCCACCGGAGAAGTAATCCACTCACGGATCAGTGAAATCCAATTATTGTTCGGTATTGAAGACATTTCAGTGATTTATCTAAGATTTCTTCAAGATTTTATTTAGTTTATTTTTTAAATTTTCTTTTTTTTTTTTAAATTTTCTTACCTTACTTTCCGACCTTTCTCAATTCAACAATTTTATGAACTGACTGTAATAAACTTACTTGCTCTACCAATATGAAAATCAAGGCTTACTCTTTTAATTTGAAATTTCAAAATACATTTCTATTTATATGGGAACACAGACACCTGAAGAGCAGAATAAGCCGACTCGCAGCGGGCTACAGTATTGTTTATTTGTTTCTCTCATTGGGTAGTTTGGTAGTTACAGAAACACGTCTTGGCCACATCGCATAAAAGTTAATTAATTATAATTGCGCTAAATTAAAATCAATTGTCCTCAAATAATACCAAATAAATAATATAAATAAATAATAGTAATTAAGCAGCATATTGTTAGCAAACAATTAATTCGCTCTAATAAATAAATATAATAATAAAACTATTTAAAATAAACACTGCAGAACTCACATTTATTAACGATTGCTTTCAAATTTTCTGACAAAATTTAATGTATTTATAATTAGTAAAATTCATGTAATTAGGCACAGTTTGTTTAAGCTTTTTATAATGCAAATTATTATTTAATTTTCATGTTTTTGTACACTTTGCAAAATATACACAGCAAAAAAATGCTTTTTGAACCTTACTATTTTATTAATAGTATATATATATATATATATATATAATAACCTATGATAACTTATAAAACTATAAGAATTCCAATGAATATATATATAAATTCCACCAAATAATATAAATTAAAAATTAAAATTTAAAGCAAAACACCTCAGGATAAGAGTCAAAGTTAATTCTACTCTGAGATTGTTAGATTTTCTGTAAAATTCCATTTACAGCTGGTCATTTTATTATTATTATTATTATTTATATTATTATTATTATTATTATTATTATTATTATTATTATTATTATTATTATTATTATTATTATTATTATTATTATTCTTATTATTATTATTATTATTATTATTAATACTGTTATTATTGTTGGCATTTATTTATAATACTGCTGCCAGTGCTGTTCTTTGCCCTGAGGGTCAGCCTAAAGTTGCTCAGTGAAGGAGAGAAAATCTCTTCTGGTGGGTTCACCTAATCTCTGCCGAAATAGTGAACTTTCTGTGAACTTTCTCCTACACCAAAATAATGACCGGACATTCACACAAAATGTGCTTTGTTATCTTATTATCCTCTTAACAGAGCTGTGCACTCTGTTCTGTTTTCCGGACATTTTGCGTAGATGTTACTTAACTTTGTGATGGCTTATAAGACAAAGATTATACGCCATTTTTTGCGAGCTCCCTTTTCCCCTTTAACCTTGGCAAGATTTCATTGACATTATAATAGGAACTGTGAAATAAATTGAGGCAAATTTAACTAATTGAAATTTAATATCTTTTGGTAACTGCTTAACAGGTGTGGTGGTCGCCCTGCCCCAGTCGAGAGTGTCCAGAGGAACCGGAGCTTGACCTGGCCGTATATCAATGTGTGGACTATTGTCTAATGCAGGAACAAGTAAATCCACAACTTTACACAGATTTGCCGGTGCATGACAAGTTCCCGACAACAGCAACTACGGCGAGGACAACGGCAAGGACAACGAGAATGACTACGATGAGGACAATGTCCAATCCAGGAATAGATACGGGAGAATCAACTGAACCCACATTGGTCAGCTCAACCACAACGACGACGACGACGACAACCTCTTCGCCCGCTTCATCATTACCAGCATTATTCGCAACGCAAACGAGAAGCAGATACCAAGATGTACTTAATATGTCATCGACCATGTTCCCGCCACTGGAGAACGCTTCAGCATTGTCATTGCTACTGCAGCAGTCGTCCTCAGCTTCGTCCTCGTCCTCGTCCTCATCCTCATCATTATCATCAGCTGAATTGTCAGCCATGTCCATGCAAGGATTGAATCGTAAGTGACACTTGTACATGATGATCCTTCACTTTAAGAAAATACCAAGCGCTTTAAGCTTGAATTAATCAAAAACTGACTAAGATTCAGTTCAGAATATGCATTAAAGGTGATAGTAGGTTTTTTCATAAACAAAATTCTATAGTTTATTGGGTTATTAAGGAAAAAAATGTTGAATAATTGAGAATATTGCAATAATGAAACATATTTCAATGAACTCAATAGAAATATATATTAAGTACTTTTTGAAGGCTAAAAGAATACCGTAGCCTGTAACCAGAATACGGATTTCTTTCTCTTTTAAAAGGAATTCATTCAAAATGTATTCTGAAAAAAAAGCTCAAAAAACAAAGAAAATTTAATTAATTTAAGCTTATTTAAAGAAGAGTTTTATAAACATTTTTGCTGAGTGTAGTCTCCCTATGTTGTCCAATAGATTCGCCTAGTCCAACCTTATTATCATCATCCAGTTGCTGTCTCGTGGTGCTTGTTAGCCGTTAGTTTTCCTGTCAACCGCGTCATTCACTGTCGGATCTCTCCCTCGTATTGTCCATATCCTTGTCCGGAGTCAGAGTCATGTGTGCGTGTGAGTGTGTGTATGTGTGTGTGTTTGTTATACTTTTATTAGTTTGTTTTCAACATCTTTGCCGAGTTGCTGCTAGGAGGGAAAAGTTGCACCATAAAAAGCAAGGAACGAGTTAAGCTGCCATTCGACAGAAAATACAAAAAACCAAAATAAATATAATTCAACCTGTGGTTGTGGCATCTCAAGCAGCAAAAGCAGAATCAGGTTGTCGTTGTTAAAGCCTGACGTTTTTCCCAGAAAGTTCCAAACTTTTCAACACCCCGAGAAACATGTCAAGGAGTTCTGTTTTTTATTAAATTTTCACAAATGAAACTAACAAGAAAGTGCTTTTTCTATAAGTAAAAGAAACTCAAGAAATGAGTTTAAGTCAATATAAACAGATAAAAGATAATTGCGACTTGAGCAGAACCAAAGAAACAATTCAATTTCTACAGCAAATATCTGCACATTAAGTCTAATTTGTTTATAAATAAAAGCACTTAAATTTTAAGGTTTTTTTTAATGGTAAGAAAGCAAAGTTTTGATGGTAGAAAACTCTATTTGTTTAAGGAAACTGCTGCGCTTAAAACTTGGAATTTAATTTTGTAGCATACTTTGAGGCGCACGCAGAAATTTAAAAAAATTGATTTCAATTGGTGAAGAAAATTCATTTCTTTATGTAGCTTAAAATATATTAAACTTAATAATAATAAATATTGTGCACTGGTAGTGCCATAATAATTAATTAAATTGCTTTTACTATAAAGGACACAGCATGAATAATTATATTTGGTTTTGTGGTTCGATTGCAGCTCATTAATTCGCATACGATTTAATTTCAAAGTGTAATGGAATGTATCTTAAGCATATATTATTTGCGTTTTCCTCATATATACAGATATAAATACATATATATAGATAGATATATAGATACATATATTGATTGAATTATAAAATTATCTTTGAAGCATGCTGAGTTTGTTTTCAATTTAAATTGTCTGTTTGCCGAAATAAGCTTAATCTGTTTTATACTTCCAACAACAATGCCTTTGTGGGCTTTGTGTAAATTTCAATATATACAATATTATTATATTATAGTAATTATATTAAATTGTAAGAGAATTAAGGCCCAAGACAAAGCCAATTTCATCTAATTTGGTCTTGCATGGTTAGCTGCTGTCCTGTCGTTGAAATCGTCAGATTTTCAGTTGTCCTGCAATTAAATGCTTCGACACATCGAATTATTTTAATAAAATTGTGGGTTAAACCGATATGTATTGAATCTCAATTTTAAGCTACTTATTTTCCCATTTATTTGCAGTTTCTACTGGCAACACAGGACTGCTGAGTGCCGAGCCAATGGTCAGCAGCAGCTGGGTGCATTCAGATAACTCAGATGCCACTTACTTCATGCTGCAAATGCATCCAGATCTGGCGGATCCCACCGAACAATTGGGCATGGAAATTGAGCAGGATGATAATGAAACGGTCACGGATATTAGGCAACGCTTTGGCGAGGATAGACTGGTAAGAATGCAAATAAATCTCACCGATATGGATGATCTGGATCTGCGCTGTGGTGGCCTCGTAAGGCGTTCCAATATGTCCTATGTGAATGCCGGAGCTGTCAAGTGCATGATGCAACGCTGCACTTTCACCTTGAATGCACCTGAAATCTGTCCGCCTGATTACAAGGAAACCGATGATACCATTTTCTGGATATACTTTTTACTGCGGTAAGTAATATCTTTTAAAAATATGATAATTTATTTAATAATTACCATTTTTTCTTTTAGATTTTTGGCCACAACCATGTTGTCGGCAGGAGTTACTATTATGGATCCCATTGCACTCACAATGATTGAGAAATTCGGTGGAGACTTTGGTCGTGAGCGATTGTTCTCCAGCATTGGCATGGCTATATTCTCACCCATAACAGGCATTATGATTGACTACTCATCGAGGGGATTGGGATATACTGATTACTCGGCTGCATTCTATACATACGATGTCCTACTGGTCATATCGACAATGTCCGTGCTAATGATGCCACTGGGCGAGAAGTTGCCGGCAGATAATGTGTTTAGGGATTTGTGGAATCTATTGAAGATGCCGCACGTGATTGCCTTTATCATATTTCTATTTGTGTTAGGCAATTTCTGGGGCTTCATCGAAAGCTTTCTATTTCTCTATCTCAAGGAGCTGGGCGCACCCAATTATCTGTTAGGTAAGTTCTTTCTACCATCGAATGATATCAGCTAAGAGATACCACGTTTTATTGCCGTTTGGCGTATGGGGTTGTTTCAGGCATCACAATTACTGTGGGCACAGTAAGCAGCATACCATTTTTGTATGGAGCGGAGAAAATCACTCGAATCTTTGGACACGTCAATTTGATTATTATTGCATTCTTCTCGCATGCCGGACGTCTGGTGGGCTATTCCTTTATCGAGTAAGTGTACCAGACATGTGCGTGTAATGTTGTTTAATAGAAGCTTATACTCTTTTTACACTGAGAAAATATATCGGCACTGTAACTTAATAGAAGCAACTACTCTTTATACACTGTGAAATCATCCGTTCTGTAAGACTTTCACCTTGATAATAAACCGAAAGTTAACAGGAATTTTTCATTATTTTCCTTTTAAAATATCTCAAATCCTCTTAAAAATGATAATAGTTTTTATATAATTTAAAAATTGGATAAGCCTTGGTTTGCAATTTAAAGCTAATTATAATAATTAATGTCTTGGGCTTTAATTTGGAAATGAATTTGTTTTGTTTACAAAAGAAAACAAGCAAATTAAAGCAAGACAAAGCTAATTACTATAATTAAGCCCAAGGGCTTAAACTTTGAAAAGAATTTATTTTATTTATCTAAGAAAAAAGCTAGCCAAACCAAGTCATTCGCTTAGCTTGGAGACTCGCCTCAGGCTTAAAAATAAAGCCAATTTGCTGAGTAATAATTAAAATTTTATTTAATTTTTTAATTCTTACAAAATGTGCCAGAAAATCTTTGTTTGCTGCAAAATTTACCTTTTCTTTTTTTCTTGCTGTGTAGAAACGCCTGGTGGTGCTTTCCATTTGAGGCCATGGAATCTCTCTCCTGTCATCTGATGTGGGTGGCAGCTGCCACCTATTGCTCCATATTGGCACCCAAGAGTTTGCTGGCAACGTTGATTGGCGTACTTGGAATGGCTCACTTCAGTTTGGGTAAGTGCAGCAGTAGCAGTAGCAGCTACAGGGTGGAGCTGCGGGTACATCCACGGGAAGAGCTATCTAAACTCTAATGAGCACTCTAGTGCTATGTAATAAAATTTCCCTCACACTCTCTTCTCTCGACTCTCTACTCTCGCATATCGTCTATATACATGCAGGACGTGGCAGTGGCAGCTTTACGGGAGGTTTACTCATAGGACAATTTGGGACACGAGATGCGTTCCGTTATATGGGTCTATTGGCTGTGGTGGGGGGCATAGCCTACGGATTGCTGCATCTGATTTGGTTGCGTAAATTTGATCATACCACAGAGGAATCCGAGGAGGAAGTGGAGGCTGTTGAGGCCGGGGAAACAGAGAAGCTAACAGAGCCGGCAACCAAAGAACAGGGTACTTCCATGTCGTTGGAACGCTTAAGTCTGATGATCAAATACAATCAGATTGGTAGCTTGTCATCGCTGCCGCGTGGTTCGCGGGTAAGGAAAAAACTTTTATTTTTTTTTTTTTTGGGGCACAAAAGTTTTTAATTGAAATTCCCTGGAATTTTGGTACAATTGACAGTCGGATATACACGACCATTTGTCGGTGCGACGCAGCAGCTACAATGTGGAATCGCTGAGGGTCGGTCCAAAGCATGGAAATATTGGTAGCAGTGCATCCAAGGTGGATATACTACGTTCGGCACTCGAAATTAATCACAAGTCGTCGAACAATTCGATGCTGAGCAAAGCCGATAACAAAACGTCAAATCAATCACTGGGTCGCAATCGTGCCGACAGTGCGCCCAAATTGAATCACAGCAATCTAAAGAATATTTCCCAGCCCGCTCTCGAGGGTGTCGTATTAGAGGTAAGTCTCTCCCGCCCAATTCAACGCTCCCCATTTTCCCCCGTCTCCACATATTCCCCGAGTTCCAAATTCCCCCATTCCCAGTGTGTGTGCTTGTGTGTGTCTGTGCCGATGATTGCCGTCAATTGTTTTGATTTGTGTTTTGGGTTCAGGAGTTCAGGTTCGAATATTTTTTTCTCTCCCATTTCTTTTTTTTTTTTTTTTTGTTTAAAGAATTGCTCAGCAGCTGTTGCCTCAATAACTTTTTAGCATACTCAAAGAGATGTCCTGCTGCTGCTGCTGGTGCTGCTGCTGCTGCTGTTATTCTTCTTCCTGTCCTGTTTTTACCGCCTTGACAACCGGATGCTCTGCGCCACTGCATCCGCTTGCCGTTCATCGTTCATTGTTCATTTTTCTATGTTTTTTTTTGCTCTGTGTGTGTTTTGTTTTGTATTTTTATACTCTTGTAGGGGGTATTATAATTTGATCATGCAGTGTGTAACGCTTTGAAGGAGACACCATAAAATCTGTGTGTTCTTCAATAGAGGATGATGAAATGAGTTGATATGGCACCATGTCCGTCTGTCTGTCTGTCTATCTGCCCGCTCACTTCCTCAGTTCAGTTTTTGAACTAGGTAAATATTACCTATGCAGAGCTTTTTCTATACCCTTGGAGAGGGTATTATATTTATGCCAGGAAATCTACAATGCATCGATAGAGGCTCTCCCAATCCATTTATATTATTAAGCATCATGATGAGACGACTCTGTCTGCTTTCTTTCTCAAGATCTCTTATTCAAACTAACAAGTTCAAAGTCTGTTTTCTAAGCGGATCGGTCCACCAGCTTTAAATAACAATTAAAAGTTTTGTATTGCCTTAGACTGTTCAGTTAGGGTATTAAAATAAGCGGCATGCCGCACCATGCCCAATTCTCGCTTGAATTTGTATTTTTTTCTATTTGTTTTCCTTTACTGTGATAGAGTATTTGTGTGTTTGGCATTTGTTTCCTTTGCTGAATGCTCGCTTTTGATGCCGCTTCAATGGCTTTGATTTCTATTTTGCAGCCAACTGGCAACTCGAACTCGAACGCGAACTCCAACTGGAACTCGAATTGCACAAAAAACCAACTTTATTGGTTTTTGTTTTCAAGACAAACATACGAGCAAGTTCAACCTTTGGCTCTGGCGCCTGCCTTGGCAGGTTTCCATCCAAAAACAAAGAAAACTCTCGAAATTTTAGCAAAAATTGAAAGGTTAAAGTTGAGAACTAGAGAACTTGACCTTGGTATAAAGTGTCTACTAATTGGTTAGAAACAGGCAGCTAAGATGACAGCTAATTTTGGACTTTTTTGATATTGACTGCATGCTGAGACAGCAGTAGAATTTCAGTGAATTTTATCTCTTTTCTGTTTCTATTTAAAAAAATATGATTAAAAATATATACATCTAAAAGTAAATTTCAAAAAGTTCGAGAAGCAAGAAGTCAGCTTCACATACCAACAAATTATTCCGTTAAAAATAAAGTAATAATATATAAAAAACTTATTTAAATCTTAAAAAAATGTTGAAAATATTACAGCACTTGAAAAGCTTAATGTGGCAATTAGTTCTTCTGATTAAAGTCAAATAATAATATTTAAATATTGAAGAGTTTATTAAAAATACTCTAGTAGTTTTTAAAAAGATTACACTCCAGTTAACGAATAAATATTTAAGCCAAATAGAGCAGTCGAATCTGCTTGTAAACATTAAAAAATAATATGTAAAAACAAAGTTTAAACTTAAAAATAAAATAAAAAAGTAAATAGTGCTTAAAGCTTTCGAAAACCCGATTTAAATTCATTTGGTAACAGAAAAGTTTTCGTATTTACTTTTATGAACAGAGGTAGAGAGAGAGAGAGAGAGAGAGAGAGAGAGAGAGGGAGAGCGAGAGAGAGGGAGCTGCCAATAAAGTGAATAATCCTTCGTGTAGTTTAATTAAAAACTTTCAAATGAAATATACACATAATACTACAAGAGCTATTGGACCTCTTCCAAGCTGGCTGGATAGTGGCTAGGTGGCTAGTGGCTGTTGGCTGTTGGCTGTCGGTTGGATGCCGCAGTTAATTTCATAATTAATTAGGAAAGCTTTCAAGCGAGCTTTTATGGCAGCTTGGCAACCATAATTCAATAAATCAAATGTGGTTGCAACAAATGCGCAACATAAAGCAAAATACAGAAAACAACAGCAACAAATTAATGAATTTATGAACATGCCGCCAAAACTTTGCCTTGGCATTTCCAGTCTGCAGAAACAGAACAACACTCAACAGAACAACCGGACAAATGTCCAATGGGACAGGCGGACTGTTGGAAGAATGGACAAACTGACAAACTGACAAACAGACAGACGGGCTGCACATCAGTGAACAGTGAAAACAAAAGCCAGCATGTCAAAACAGCAGGGGAGAGCAAAGGGAGTCAAGGGACTTCAGGGAGTAGAAGCCAACGCTTGCAAATTGCAGGCCAGTAGTCTAGAGGCAAAAGTTCGTTTGGGTTTTTCGTTTGTGCAAAATAAATTTGCCAAAAAACCGAGAGAACAGCTTCATTCGATGTCTTCCCCAGTAGAACTTGTTTGCATACAAATAATACTGCTAGCGTAGTGCTTTTATCAGTCTGCACCATCATAGAAAATTGTACTTTTCTTTAGGGACTTAGCACGAAAAAGCTGGTTCCACAACGGAATCTTTGCTCCTCTCTATATAAAGCCAATCCAAAAAGAAAACTTTTTGAGATATTAAGCTCCAGTTATCCATTATTTATCTCTTTGTGAAGCAAATATAAAAGTATTAATGGTATAAATGATTCTCCAACTTTAAGCTTTCTCGACCAGTTGAGCCTTCAAAAGTGATAAATGTATATTTTTTTAAAAATGGATCTCAGGACTGCTAGAGACGACTGAAACTCTCTCGACGACTTGACGACTTCCTTAATATAGAAATTCACTTTTTTCGATGTTTTTTTTCGCCCTGCCTCTCGACGCTTTTCTGCGTTTTCCTCTTCTTCTATTGACGCTTCTCTTCTATTTCTTCGCCGGCCATACAGTAGATAAATGTTGCCTTCAAACTACGAGAGATAGTCGTATCGTTGAGACAGTTTGATAACGAGAAATCTGAGTAATCTGACTGGTAAGAAATATAAATATCAATTTATATAAAAATAAATAGATATTTGAAAACTATCGTTACCAACAAGCTTCGATTTCCAGATAACCTTAAAATTATTTAAATATCGAACAAGTTGTTGAAAATGGGAGGACAGCATAGAGAACTATTCTGAATTTATTATACGAATTATTTTCACTGGAAAAAGTATTGTATACACTTGGGATCGAAAATAATGAAGAAAATAACTGAGGTTTTTTAATTTACTACTGCTCCAAAGAGTAGACTCTGCTGATTTCTGTGAAAATTATTCTGAAGTGAAATTCAGAACAGGACTGAAAATACCTATACAATCGGTTTGAGCCTAAGCCTTGAGTGCTGCTAATACTGAATCAAATGGAGCTACTTTCCACAAAATTCCATTCAGTTTTTTAAAGCTATCTGTATTAATTTTTCAAGCTGCTTTTGAGTTTATTGTACATAAAGGAAGTGTCCTTCTGAGTTCACAGCAAGAGTGGAATCTGTATTGGGATCCTGTTTCTGTTGGGTGGGTTCTATGGAGTGTGCGACTGTGATTGTGTGTGTGAGTATGTATGTCTGATTTAGTGTGGAAGTGCATCTCTACTATATGGTATAATATATACATACATACATATGTGACTATAAGAATCTGTTTGTCTATAACAAATGCCATTCACATACACACAGGGAGTGGAATCAACATTTTTTCCGAGCCGCATGAAAAAGTATCCAAGTGGTTTGTTAACTACAATACCCGCTGTGGATTTATCCGTAATACCCAGCTCCATGTTAACGGTAATGTACAAGCCAAAATAGTTGAAATAAAAGCCACAAACAAAATGGGTTTTTTCGGCAAAGGCCGAAACTATAGATTTTCTTGGCAGAGCAAAGCTGAAAGAATATGCATTAATTATGAACTTAAATGGCAAAATTATGCATGGAATTTACTTGGAATTTTTTGGTATTTTTGTCCGGTTTGCAGGATTTAATGTAATACAGTTTATTCTTATTTCTTATGATTATAGTATTGTCCGCTTAAAGTTGTGAAATGAATAAAATCCACATAAATATTGCCTACTCTACCAGCGTTTCATATAAGTAGATTTCTCTGCCAGATTATTGACATACTACCAGCATTTTTCTATATGCTTACTTACATATGTTATTGCATGACTCTATGAGTATCTTGCGCCCGAGTCCCTCAATCCCTGGAATCACTGAATCATCCTGCATCGTGTAGAATCAGAAACAGCCGAGAAATTGCATGAAAGGAACCCGAGGCTTGTGGCTAAAACATTGCATGTGAATTTGTAGTTCCCCTCCTCGTTCTCCTCTTGGTTCTTCTTCTGGGGGCCTTATTCCCCTCCTTATTCTCTTTGTGTTGTTGTCATTGTGGTTGTGTTGCTGCCTTTGCTGAACCACCAGGGCATCAAGTTATTTGGTTGAATTAAAGCCCGCAGTTGCTCCATCTGTGCTTTTGGCCTGTTTTGATAAGCGATATACGGAGAGAAATATGCTGAATTATTTATTCAAAAATTAATTAAAAAAAAGGATAAAAAAGGAGAGTTTGTGTTAATTTAATAATCATAATTTGTGAGTTTTCAATTTGGCTTTGGCCTTAAAGTTATTCTCTAAGATATAGATTATAAGATTTTCTGTTGAGTTCATTAGACAATTAAACCATTTTGTGGGTATAATTAGATATGCTATAAAGTCATTCCACTACAAAATATTTCTCAATATTTTGGCTTGTAAAAGCTTCGTAGTAAAAATACTTTATAGACTTGGTAATTACTCTAAAAAGACTTCAAAGTTCCAGTCAAAATTTTAGCGACTTACAGGTGGAATACAATGATTTGTATAGACTGACTTAATAGTTAGGTTTTCTTAATTTTTAAATTCAATTTTTTTTTAAATTTTGTATGAATTACCATCTATTTTTCTCTGTGTACTCTGAGTTCTCTCTCAGCTTCTATTCCTAATGCTGGATTTTGCCTAATGTTGCTTACTCGTTTGCACTCACATCGAATGAAATTTTGCCATTTTTAAAGTAAACATTTTTTGTAAAATTCTTCCTCCTTTTTCATTTTTTTTTGGTTGCTAGGGACAGGCAGATGGGTAAAATAATACGATGAAATTGTCGCCTTTGCTGTTTTTCTTTCGCTTTGATTTTGTTTGTATTTTAAGCCAAATGATTTGTTGTTCAACTTAGTACAAGTTGACAAAAAATAACAATAGCAGCTGTTGCAAAAGCACCAATAAGTTGACTGAGCGAACGGGCGGAGCGGTTCGGGGCGGGGTAACCCTCCCTCCCACTCCGAGAAGAGGATGAAACTGCTGCTGCTCCTGCTGCTGCTGCATGGTGGAAGAAAAAACATTGCCGTAAAGTAAACAAACAAAGAAGCATAGCAAAAGGCGCAGTTTGTGGAACGATGCCAAATGGTTTTGAAGTTCACATTGGAAGTGGTTTAAAAGTAATTGAACTGCTGATGAAATGTTCTCAAACGAATATAGAAATTACAGTCGGAACTTTCTGGTTTACAAGTTGAAATTATTTCAACTCAAAGCAAATTGAGTGGCAATGGAGATTTTCAGCACAGAAAAAAAAAATACCCACATCAAAGTCTTTTTTTTTTGTGGCTTGTTGGTTAGTTTTAGTTAGTCAACTTTGGCTTTTTGTGGATTCCAAAATATAAAGTTTTTATTAAAGTTTTTTTTAAAAAATCCTTCTAATTGTATCTTTATTTCACTTAGAACAGAGTAAACCTTTGTTAACTTTTATATGTGTCGCATAGGAGAAAGGAGTTAAATTTATTTATAAACCTTTCTAAAAAATTTAAAAAAAAGTTTCAGAATCGTCAGATAATTCCTTGAACTCTTTGAAAAAACTTTAATATTTAGCAAGAAAAAACTGATAAATAGACTAATAATAAATAATTTTTGTAGTTAAGTTTTTGAAGACTTATGCGAATTCAAACCAGAAATTTTACATTTTTTTTAAATTAAATTAATTTAAATCAGTATTAAAAAAATCAAAGTTATTAAGTCATAAAAATCTGAAAATATTTTCGTAATCAAAATGATTTTTCGGTAACCAATTTTAGCCACAAGAGAGCTATTTATTTTTGTCACACTGTATCGAAAAAAACAACACAGTTTTGGATTTCCTAGCCATATTTTACTATTTTCAATGGCACGTACATATTTTCTACCATTTCCTGTTAGCTATTTCCCCCTTATATAAGCTCAGCTAGAAAAAGCCAAAAAAAAAAAGCAAAGAAAAAACGTTTCGCCGCACATTTTTGTTGGCATTATTTTTATTCCTTGCTCGCTACACATGAAGCGATTTATCGATGTGCGAGAGAATGGAAAAATATATATAAAAAAATGGAGAAAAATATTTATATGTGGATCTCAAAATGAAAGCCATGTAATTTGGCGCTATTGGCTGGCTTGAGCAACATTTGTCATTGTAGAAATTTGGTCGAAAACGACTTTATATGCCCCAACGCCAACGCCAACTTTTACAGTGGAAAAACGCACAAAAAGTCGGCGGGAAATTGCGCGTAAGTAATTTTTATTGTAAGGCAGGGAAACAAAAATACAAAAAGAAAAAAAAACCAAAAAAATACTAACAAAAGGAGCTGTGGGTAGTATTTTTTTTTTATATCAAACGAAATCATTACCAAAAGCTTCAACAAACAGAAATGGCACTTAAGAATAGCGGGAAAATGTTATGCATTCAGCTGCAATATTTGAATGCCCTTTCAGAGGGTATCTTCACTTTGACACAAGATGCGTAATGGTTTCCAAAGACGAATCTCTGGATAGGGTATATAGAGTTGCGGGCTATAACGTTGAGACGCCTAGGAAAACTCGGTCTAAAAGCATAAATTTAACAACAATTTTCAAATACTTATTCCAGCCTGCAAGAGTATTTAATATTCGTTGCACTTCACTTAGTCTTCCTTACTAGTTTTTGTTTTATTCGCAGTTTTCTGCACGTTTTAATAAAAAGCCAAAGAACAACCAACAACCGCAGTTCAGTTTTGATGCATGCGATTTATGAGTATAGCTAAAGTTAGATGGCGTGGAAATGCGGAAAAATGCAATAAAAACAAACAAATATAAAGTAGAAAATCATTTTTCATGACTCGCACATACTCACTGAGCACTAAACTAAAATTTTATTTTAATTCACTTTTAATTTCAACTCTCAACTTGGCGTCATTAAAAGTGACAGGAGAAAAACCAAGGAAAAAGCACAGCCATTTGATGAGATTTTAGCTTTGATTTGCTTAAAAATGACTACAAAAAAATTAATAAAATAATAATTATTAAAATTTCAAAATTGTAAATTTTTTTTAAAAATTTCTCTCGGTTTTTTTTGGAGTATAAAAAAAGTAGGAAATGAAATTTAGATTAAATGCGATTTGATAATTGTTTGCACTATTCAATAGCTGAAAGTTTGGTTCTTCAATTAAATATTTCTACCTATTTTATTCAGTGTAATAAACCTCAAATACCTTATTTAAAAATATGAAATGTTAACAAAAGACTTACCAGCCAATTATGAACATATATGTTTGAGTATTTCTAGTGTAATACACCTCAATTATTCAATAACATTCACAACATTCAAAATTCCCTGGTTTATTCGTGCGTACCATGAGCAACTCCCCACAGAGAATGTTCTGTGAATTTCATCGCTCAAGAGCTGAAAAATCAGCATTAACATCTGAATGAGAAAAACTTTTCCAAAAACTGCAGCTGGCTTCCATTCAAAAACAACGAAAAAAAAAAAAGAAAATGTGAAAAAATGAATCGCTTTGTTTTCCACTTAATATGTGTGCACAATATGTGAATACTGAAATTAGCATGCAGGTTGAATATTCCCTTGCATATTTGCATGAAAATTTCATATAAAAAAACACCAGGAAAACAAACAAAATAATAATAAAAATAAAAACAAATAAAATAATATTGTGGGTGTAAGTCGCATTCAGTTTACATTTGTTTTTTGTTTTTTTTTTTTTTGTTTTTATTGCATTGCAATTTCATCCGATAGTTAATTTGTATGCTTGTTACGGGAATGGAATTGGTTTTTCATTTATTTCATTTTATTTTAAGCTTCTAATTGGCAATATGCAGCAAAATATTTTAATTTAATTTTCATTTAATGAAATGTGGTTGGTTATCGGAAGTTAAAGGACTTTTTTATTTACATTGAGTAAATAAATTAATAGAACAACGTTAAAAACTTTCTAACGTTTTAGGCAAGCTTCAAGCCAGGATTAGAAAACAAACAAGATTAATATAGACAAATATATCAACTCACTCTAGCTATGTAAAATAATACCAAAGCAATTATTTTCGATCTTAATTCGATATCTCTTCTTCGCTGTATCGATAAATATCGGTCGCAGCTTTTCACCAGACAACTGAACGTGTATGATTGACCAAAGACTATGAAACAATGAAGAAGGAATCTTTCGCTCTCAAATATACTTTAAAGTTAGTTTAAGAATAACGAATATGTCGCTATTATAATGAGTTAAGAAGAATATTATATGCAATAGAATAAAGATTGAATATCGAATCCGTTTCGATAAATCTATCAGTTCAGGCGAAAGATTTTTTTTATCTTCCATGAATGAATTCTTTTATTTTATAGATAATAACAAAACCAAAACTTCAATAGAAAACTGCATTCGGATAATTAATTTAAGCACATATTAATAAAATATTATTTTCAAATTATGAAATAAATGAAATATATTCATATAGAATTACTACAATCGCATTGAAGAAAATCGATACATTTAACTCAGCTTATTAATGATTTATAGTAATCTGTAAAAATCATAAAGTGCTGCAAATTGCAGTTTAATATTTTCCTTATTTATTAATAACAATATGCTACTCTTAGCACTTAGTATTATATCATATTTGTATATTATGTATTTACCTAGTAACAGCTTTATTCATTTTAATCGGCTTTTTTGTGTCACAGTTCACAGCAACTCAGAGCAGTAGTTAGTTTTCCTCTCCCTGGAGTCGTGTATCGGAAAGAGTATAAATTTATTGGCAAATAGATTATTATATTTACTTGCAACCCTTATTATTATTAAATTTATATACTGATTGAAACTCCCCAAAAGCAGATAAAGCACATTTGTAAATATTACCATGTTTAAGCACAATATTACCATATTTACCATCTGTATATATTTATATATATATATTTTAGTTGAGCACAGTGCATTGGGCATGCAATTGGAATGGAAGCATATTTTCGATATATTCCTTTTTTACTTACTCTTTTTGTTATTTTACCAATATACAGGATCAGGAGGTGCCAAAAGTAATACCAGAGGAAACGGAATTAAATTCATCCAAAACAACAGTTGCAGGATGTTTAAATGAGGCAGCCTCAGCAGCAGCTCAGACTCAGTTACAGACTCAATTTCAGAGTATAGAGCCGAATGGAAATGGGACAAAGGATATGCCGGAAGTTGAGAATTGATTGACATGCTTCGTACCACTGTAGCGGGCGTGTATGTGGGGCGTATGAGTGATATTACAAACAATAAACCAAAAACAAAGGGATGATTAAAGTAATTTGAAAATTAATTAATTATGTGTATTCTCTGTGTGTGTGTATACCAATTGATAAACAATTAATTGTTAGTTGTTATGAGTATGTTATATAAATTATGCGAAATAAATTAGTGTTTGTTCAACACGATTAAAAAGTCTTTTGTGTTTTTTGCTTTGAAACATTTTTATTTGCCTTTTTGCTTAAATTAATTTATAATTGCCAACATAAAAGTATATTTGTCTTTTATTATTATAATTATTATTATTTTTATTTGCTAATCATTTAAAAATTGTAAATTACTTTTGCATTTTCTTTGCATTTCAGATTTTCATATTCTTGGTTTCCAGATGTTCATTTCTCTTACCCTAAAAACTGGCTACTTTTTTGTTGTTCACTCAGCCTCTGCTTAATCAACATATAATTACTTAATATAGCATTTTAATTACAAACTCATTTTCATTTTCATTTTCATTTGCATTTGCATTCATTTATTAATTATTGATATAAATACTGTCAAGCTTATCAGAGTTTTTTCCTTCTGATTGAGCAAAGTTAATCATTCGATATTTGTATATTTAAATCATTCATTTTTTGCACTTTTTGTGTGAAGTTCTCATTGCAATTTGATCAATATTAATATTTGCACGTCAACAGCAGCTGGCACCCGATACACACCCATCCATCCATCTATCCATCCATCCGCCTACTGGATTATATTCCGGTATATTATGCAGAAAAGAATGTTTTATAATATAAACAAATACACATGCATTTTTCGACCACATTACAATACAAACAGAAAACAAAACAAGTGAAGAAAGCTGGCCTCAAAGTGCCGAGATTTATATACCCTTCCAGGCTGGAATAAACTTTGTTTTGATCGATTTCTCCCTACTACTCAACTCTTCTATTCATCCTGATTTATAATATATATATGCTTTATGGGCTCGACAATGCCTCCTTCAATGCAGGACACATTTAGCGACAAAATTATAAGACCCTCTGCGAGGGTATAGAAAACAAAAGAGAAAAGAACTTTTCAAATTTTGTGACTCGTTTTAATTTATGCTAATTAATATTCAGTAACAGCTTAAAACATATATAAATTACCCCAAAAATTAGCAAATATAATCTCTCCCACTGCTACTAGTACACACATTTATTGAATACTTTGTTTATGCAAATAAAGTCAATTTATCAGTGTGGTAAAATGAATTAAAACTATTTTAGCATTAATTAGAGTGGATATAAAACATTCATTCCATTTGCTTAAAACATTTTTCTATCAAAATTTTTTAAAGTGCAACGCCAAATTGGGACTATTTGGCATTAAATACAATTATTTTATGTTGGCCAAATTTAATTAGCTATTTTCAATAATAATTATGGTACTTGGAGCTGTATTTATTCATTAGGGCTTATTTAGATGTTCAGCATGAATTCCACAGGAAAAATGCTTTTAGGAGGAAAATTTAATTGAACTTATCAATTTATAGTCCATTCCAAAAAGAGACTTAACTCCTTTTTTAAAGAATGCTTAATTGATTTCAAGTAATATTTTATCATAGAAATGTTTTCCAAAAAGCTGTAAATTTATTCAAGGATGCCAACCAGACGCTTTTTCAATCGAGTTCGGTTTGTTCTTCTCACTCATAGTGAAAACTGTTATCATATATGAGGTCTATTTCCATTAACAATTAAAAATATGTAGCTCAATTTTTGTTGTGCTAAATTTTAGTGTTGCTAAATATAACAAATTCTCACTTTTAATTCTCCATTTATTCCTTTGTCAGCTATATATTAATAATTTCACTTAACTCTACAATGGTTGGAGTATTATATCGGAAAAAATTGCCATAATAAAGCTACCGGAAAAGTAAATCAATTTTTCTCCTTGGCCGAACCCAAACTGCTGAGCAGCCGCATCAAATCTCTAGGAAATTCTCACAGTTTAACATCCCGGAATTGATATTGTTTAACCAACTGAAAACAAACTTACAGAAAAGCAGCTGTTTTGGGAGTGAATTATTCCGGAATGAAATTTAAGCACATTAAACAAATGGAATTCAGTTAAGTGTATTACCAGTATTAAGCACAGGCAACAGGCAAATGGAGCCCACTGCAGGCATTTACATAATAATTTTGGAAACATAACCAAACATAATGGTTTTAATGCCACCTCAGTTGCATAATCAATATACTCGTGAAGTGAGTGTGTGGGTGTGTGTAGAGAGTGTTTGGCTAGCTGAAATAATAATCGTGGTTACACAAGATGTTAAGCCTATTAAAGTGTATGCCATATTCATCGTAAATATTATAATAATATTATTATTTTATTAGTAGTGTAATCATAAAGTTTCATTTGCTTAGGTATTTTAGTTACGTGTATTTCGCGGTATTATTATCCAATACTCTCTCTCGCTCTTCTTTTTTGCTGTCAATATTTGAAATATTGCATAAAAATAGCAAATAATCCTTTTTATTTTCTGTTTTCTGCTTTTTGCTTGCCTTAAAACTAAACTCTACTCATGTGAAACGTGCTTGCACGTAAATTTAACTAACCAGCCACCATTCTCAGCTCCAGGTGAGACTATAACTCTGGATGATTCTAGTCCTATTCCTGCGTCAACTCTCTCGTCTACGCCCACGCCCACATCCACGCCCACGCCAGCTGCATTTAAATCTCACTGTATTAGCGGTGAGTGCTGCGAATTCTCACTGAAATCAACCGTGTAGTACATATCATTCTCCAGATTCATGGCCAGATGTCTTTGGAAGGGTCTCTCGTGCAGCTGTCCGCCCAGCGTGGTTTGCGTCTGGGAACTGCTTCCATTTGGCTTTTGTGGCAAGTGACGCGTTGACTGCTGCGTCGAATTGTTGCATGACGCAGTGGTTGAACCACTTGCCGCTGCACCACCTGCTGCTGCACCTGTCGCATTGAGTCCTTTGCCACTTAGCCAATGCTTATTCAGTTTTCCCTGCATCTTTGTGCGTCGTCCAAAGCCCAATATTGGTATAAACGAACTGGAACGCGTCGAGAATTTGCGATACGTTTGATTCACCTTGCAGTGACAGATGGTTACCTGTTTACAAAATGAGAAAAAAAGAATATATAAAGCGTTAGCTTGTGTTTGTCATATGATAATAAAGTAAGACTCCATTCTAATTTTTATACCACTGCAAAAAAATGTAGCCTACTTTTAGGCTTGCCTATTAATGTTGCTGGAAAGAGTTTGCAATCCAGTCTTCTTTCTAGATCTCTAGATACTTCTGCCAAGCATTTATACTCAAAACTCAAGAATATAATTGCTCAGATAGAAATATTTATAGTTTGATTCAAGGAGGAATTTATACTAAAATGATCATCTAAAATATTGAATATTCGCAATAATTAGTTACTCGTTTTTCTATAATAAAAACTAAAAAGAATATCTAAAACTCAGCTATATAAATGAATTTGTGATTTGAGATCGATAAAAATATAATTTATTAACCTTAATCACTCTTTGACTCTTTTTTGACGTGGTTTTCATAATTTATTTGACTAAAATTGCAGTTTTGTATGCCAATTAAAACTACAACTACAACAATTACAGTTTTCAGTGTTTTCTGGTAAAAGTTTTCAAAAAGTACTTAAACGATATTTGGCCTGAAGAATACCCTACTTGATTTTATGTGCATAAATTTGCATTTACTTTAAACTTGCTGCTCGATTGAACTTTTGGGCTAAAAGCTCGAATTCGGTTGGAAAATATTCGTAAAGTAAACCGTAAGTCAAAACATGGAAATGAATATGCAATGCAATTCCACGAAATTTTGTTTTGTTTTGTGTAAAAACCACAAAGAGCAATTTCCCTGTTGGTCAGCCCTTTTCTCTGCCTCCTCTTAATAAAGGGTATAATATAGATGGGCGCGTGACACCTCTAAAAATGCAGTGAATCACGTTAAAATATCTATTCAAAAATTTCACAAAATTCAAAAATAGGATAAAACAATATTTCTAAAAAAATAAAAGCCCATTATGGTTCCTGTTTCAGAGTGAATTCCAATAAAAAATGTACTGGCGTCTATTAGGAATTCCAAAAGACTAGGAGACATTTTTATTTTAATGTAGTTCCCAAAAGCAAAAAGCTTTTATATAATAAAGTCCCAAAAAAAGAGGATAAGTTTGGAGCAGAAGGCGGAAACAGCCAAGAGTCTGCTCGTGACTGTGCGTGCATGTGAAAGTCACTCACGCGCTCATCTCTAGGGTATATGTAAATTGTCTGTGTATACAAATGCAGGGGAAAACTTACCACAACGGCAACGATGAAAATAGCGGCTGCCAGAACACCAGCCGCAAAATATGCATTATGCAATTCAATGGGACTCTTAAGCACAACCGATGAACCAAAAGTTTTGTCATTAAAATTTCTAGCGTTCACATCGTCCACAATAAATTCACTGGAGCTCACGACAGTCTCCACCACAAACTCATCTGCAGGGCACACAAAATGAATGTAAATGGTTAGTTGCCATCCCTGGAGGAAGAAGGTGGTCCCGGGTAAGCAGGCGCTTGGCTTAGATAGCCTCCCGGGAATTTTGCATAATTTCTTTCTTTTTTTTTTTACGCTTTTAGCCAAAGTTAATGAGCACAGCTTGGACTGTACTGTACTCACCTTCGCACATTGTGCCCGTATAGCCGGGTCGGCAAGCGCAGTAGAAGCTATCCCCGCTGGACCAACAAGTGCCACCATGGGTGCAAGGATTCACGCTGCACTGCTGAAAATACTGAAAAAAATAAGGCATTGGTTGTGCTTACTTTCCATACGTTCAGATACAGAAGGATTTATTTAGTAAGTCTTAATATGAGAAATTATAATTATTTCTAAAGAAATGCTTCATTTTTCCATAATTTGTTGTTAATTTAATTAATAGAAAAAATACTTTCAACGTGGAAAAAGAGAATTTGATATGATGTTAAATATAGAATTAACCGGGTAATAAAAAATGTATAAATTTATGGTTTTTTCTGGTGGATAATAAAACTAGTGAGAAATATTTATATCTTTGGCGCGCCGACGACTATATACCCTTGCAGAATTTGTTTTTTTTATTGAGTGATTTTTTGATATGATTTAGTTGTTGGATCTTAGTAATACTTGGCTAGCCTTTAGAAATTTTATCGAGCTATCTGGAGAAACAAAAAGTTTTTATACAAGATCTTTTGGTCCCTAGATTCCTCTGGTAGTTATATCATATAGCTGTCCAATTCCGAGCAATGTGCTGGCGCAATAACTAGCTGAAAAACTAGAGTCTCTGTGGACAGGACTATATCGAATCACCTCATAGTCCTGTTCAATTATGTGCTATATACTTTAAGAGGTTGGCTAGGCCTCCAACAGGGCAATATACGTTTCGTAACGAGTTTATAATACCTTCTGTGTTAGGGTATAAAAATATGTACACTTAAATTCGCTTGCTTCCCACAAGAAAAAAGAGCATATTTTTATATTTGAGCATTAAAAAAATATATTGAATTTCTGTGGCGATATTTTACGCATTTGCCAGTAAATTTGATTATGGAAGTTAATGAATTTATGTTAAAGAACTTGGTATATATTGAAGTGGTGACAATTTTTTGCAGTGTATATAATATTTCCTTTTTTTTTTTGGGTGTGCAGATACACGTATTTGTGTTATACTAACTAACAATTACTTTGGGGCTTTTGTGTGCGTCTGGCATGTTAAAAACGAACGCGTTCATAGTGAAATGTAATTAATTTGTCGGCGCCAACCGCCGACAACAGCGGCTTCTCATCGTCATCGTCATCTTCATCAGCTTCAGATACAGCTATAAAGAGTAGGACAGAGACAATAGGGTAGCTAGGAGTATGATGATGAGGATGAGCATGAGGAGGAGGAGGCGGAGGAATTACCGCAACTTTACCCGCTGCATTAGTGTCCCTCCTGCCTTCCAGCACCCCTGTAAAACCACTGAACAGAAGCCGTGTCTGTCGCTGGCAATTTCTGGCCTGAAAAGAGCCCTGGTTGCGGTTAAGGACCCTGTCCATCATCGTCGTCGTCGTCGTCGGCGGCGTCGTGCAAAAGCTTTAATTATGCAGCCCTGACACGACGCTTAATTTATGTACATTTTGTTAAGTTTTATTTTGCCCACCGCAAATTATCAAGTCATTGAGCGTTTATTAAATACTCTGAAGTAGCTTGTTAATCTGCTGTTGGTAGGCGCGAGACACCACTGTACTTCACTTCCCTTAAGTCTTTTTTCTACGCGCAAACTTTGATTAATTAGCGCAAAGTTGAAACTAAGAAAAATCACAGAAACTAGCTAGAAATAAAGCCGATTAAATAGCGTGCAGTGCGCCAATTAATGCTGTATAAAAAAACACTTTTTAATCATGTTTAATTTACACCTTCTAAGCACAAATTATGAGCCAACTATAACAGCTTTCTAGCTGTTGTTACGACCACTAATGTAACTTAAATATTTTTCTAATATAGAATAATAAATTCACTATTCAAGGCAGTTACATTTTTATATTAAGCAATACACTTTGTTTTATTTTATTTAATTTTAAAACTGAATTGGTGAAACAAGACTATTAATCAGGCTAAAAGCTACACAGCATCCACAATCTGTTAAGTTGATAACATAGATTCCACTGGACACAGCTGACCTCAGACGGATGACGTTTTGTCTTTCATAGACTAATTCCTTTTCAAACTATTGAGATCATAAAAATTTGAGGAGAGCCTTCCAAAAATTGCTTTTCGTATGCATTTGGTTTGACATTCAAAGAGGCTATGATAAAATAGAGGGAGGAATCCATTTGGCTTATATCGTATTAAACTGATTGCATTTTGTTTTACATTTAGAACAATTCAAAGTCATAAATCAGTTTACAATGCAAAGCTTAAAATAGCCAATTGTTTGCTTGTAGTCTAGTGCAGTAGTGTAGTCTAGTGTACCAATAAAATGGACTTCAATTACAAAGTTTCATTGAGTGCAATCAGGCAACTATTCACAGACATTTGAATATAACTATGAATAAACTACGAGTATGTTCGTATGGGCTAAGAAATACTCGTACTCTTTTCTGTGCGATGCCAGCAATTTGTGAATATATATTTTTTGGGGGCTTTTTTGGTATTCCATTGAAGCAGCCAGCAGACAGGAAATTTTCTGGCCTCAATAGGAAACCAGTGGCCGACCGGGGCAAGTTGAGTGCATAAATCATGACTTACCGTTCGTGGCATTTGATTACAATCCGGTCCATTGCGACCTCCTGGGCATTCGCAGCTGAAATCATTTCCATGATCAATACATCGATGTCCTTCGGGGCACGGTTTATTGGCGCAGAAATCAACCTAAAACAAAACAAGAGTAGAAAAAAAAATAAAACCAAACCGAAAGCAAACAGAAAACATACAAAAATCAAAGCATATTGATAAAAGCCAGACTTCATTACATATTCAAAAATTTATTTATTCCCAGCATACGTATCGTAGGCTTTTTATACCCATTTCCCCAAGCTCGTAACAGGGTAAATTGATTGAGCACGGGATGGAGGATTCTTTTGTGAGCTGTACAGGGTATTTTGTAGGCGAGCTCTTTGAGTAGCAGACCCACTCTTGGTTGGATGTGGATATCTGCATGCGTGGGTGCAAGTGTCGACCAGAGTAAATTCAATCAATATATATGTATGAATGTTATGCATATACAGATTTCATTTGGCTTGTCTGTCAAATTCAGCTGCCTGTCATAGCCGGTCTGAGTGTACTTTTGCTAAGAATTAAATATTTCCAGGGAAAGGTCCTGTTACTGTTTTGATGATAATTTCAAAGAGAAATGAGCTATTAGCTCGGGAAATTTTGACTACGATTACTATGGACTGCTCCTTTTAATTTAAGTTAAAAACGAACTATACTTTATACTGGATATACCCAATAGACTATTCGATTTATTATCTGAAAGTGTGTCGAGGCTTCGTTGTGCTCAATTGCACAATTCCTGGCAATTCCTGGCAACGGCTGACATTCAATTGATTTGTTTCTCCCTGACACTCACCTTTATTTGGCAACGAGTACCCGTATAGCCCTTTGTGCAGCGACACTCGTAGCTACCAATGTGATCGATGCATTCGCCGCTATTCTGACATGGATTCGATTCGCATTCATTATACTCGAAGTTGCACAGCTCGCCGGCGAATCCTGCAAGAAGGAAGGAAAATAGAAAATGGGTTTGAGCGAACGGGGCTTAATGTAAATGTGAAAAATAAATGAAATGGAAATTTTCAGCGAACTGGCTTACTGCGACACTCAGACTCGAGACTCTACACTCATGACAGAGAGGGGCAGAGAGAGAGAGAGAGAGAGCGAGGCTTCGGCCTGGCTGTTGGAGCTCTTGGAAGGCTTCCCAGTTCATCCATTTTATTTTCATTTTGATTGTGATACGAGTAGAGTGCGATTTATGCAAATTGTGTTTGTGCCAATGAAATAATTTATGAGCTTCAATGCAGATTTCATTGCTACATTTCTATGAACATTTTTGGATGAGCAATGAAATTGACATGGTTACTAAAGTAACTGAAATTGATTTTCCATCTTATTCCGTCTAATATCGGAGCAACAAATTTGCATTGAATTGGTCAGCTTATTGCTACTTTTATTTGGAAATAATTTCTTCGAAATGATTGCAAATAAGTATCAAGTGTTGGAATTGTAAATTTCTCACTTACCTGGCTGACAGAAGCAACGGAAACCATCCTCCTGATCCACACAGATTCCGTGCACGCAGGGAGATGACTCGCATTCATTTAGACTATGCTGGCAGAGAGGTCCTGTATAGCCAGGAGTACAGTCGCACCTGTAATATGAATAATTCCCAATTTTATAGAGAGGATGGTCTCTGCATAACAGGCTAGTAAATTATCGATAAATCTAGAGTTACTATTGATTGTTACCCTTTTTATACCAGCTATAGTCTATCGATATTTTTAAATTTTAGGAGTTCTTTGATGACTCGTTTTGATCTAATTTCACTCACCGAAAATGTGTGGAATTCCCCACGCAACTGCCGCCATTTAAGCACTCCGCTGGATTGCAAGGATCCGATTCATATTGACAATTTTTGCCCGCATAACCTGCGACAGGGTCAAAAGGAAAGCCAAGTCATATTATAGCCATGCAAGTAGATTAGCTGACACCAGGGCTAATGAGGCAAACGGAATTACTAATGAGCTTACCGTATGGACAGAGGCATTGATAGGAGTTGCCCTCATGGCCCTGAGAGAGGTCCACACAAATGCCATTATTGGTGCAGGGACTGGGATTACAAGCATCGATCTCCTCGCAATGGGGACCCGCAAAACCGCTGCAACACTGGCACTCATACTCCTCCATAGCTCCATTCGAATAGCATACACCCTTGCCGGAGCAATCGGCGTTCTCGCCACAATTGTCGGTTTTTGTGGTCACCTTTAGGCGCACACATTGTGCACCCCACTGCTCGGACACCACTAAACGAAGGAGAAGAAAAAAAATCGTGAAAAAAAAGGGATGTGAAATTAATTAATGTCAGTCCTAGGCAAGAAATAGGACCCAAGGGTCAATACAAAAAAATAAGGAAGCAGAAAACGATACGCTAATACTCTAACACAATTTGTTGAAGGAATTTGTTGGCTTGAATGTTTTTAATTTTGGACATTATTTAATTTAAGCGTTTTCCTTGATTGAATAAACGTTTTTAGAAATCTTAAATTTATCCTTTTTTTAATATATATATAGTTTTGTAATCAATAATTTAATATTTAAAATAGATTTCAGGTGTTGAATTAATTTATTTTATTTATAAGAATTATATTTGTTTTTAATAAAAGATTAATAAGTTAATAGAGACTTTACATTTACTACATTTACTACATATGAACTCTATTTTATATTCTGTATTTTTCAGATACTTCTACTGGTCGCTAAGAGAACTGTACCGACTATTCCAAGCTCAAGTTTATATATACTCGAATAAATTGGGGTTCAGAGGCAACTGTATTCTAATAAGATTAGGGACGTGTTGGCCGTAGCAAGAGTATATAACCCGAACGTGTTTTGTGGCTTATTCTGCTTACCAATTAACAAGTTAACTCCCTCTGTGAGGTCCTTGTCATAGAGTGTAACCAGTTTTCTTCCATCGACCACCAAGGGGGTAATATCCAGTAGGACGCCTTCGGTTACATCGCAATGCTCATGGCCGGAGCGAGTTACCTGGTACACCTGAGCTGCATGTGCGGCGCTTTGGCTATAGAAAGAGAGAGAGAGAGCGTATGAGAGAGAGAAAGAAATGAAACAAGCAAAAGAGAAAGTAGAATAAAGGAGTTCAAAAACGAGGCGTTCTTAAAGTTATAAATATGATAGCGCGCGTTCAAGCGTTTCTTGCACTGTGTACTTAATTAATTAAAATTTATTAATAAGCATAGCCTGGCCACTTTGTTGGCGGAAATTAAATAGCGTAAAACGGAAATTAAATTAACTGGCAACAACTACTATGAGCCATCATCATGTTTCCTTTGGGCGTTCGTTTGATATCAGCCTCTCCTCACCGCTGGTTTCCATGGACTACGCCCACAAAATAACCCATTTAGAAATTCATTTACACAGTAATTGGTCTTTTATGTGTAAATTGATTTTTGCTGCTTTTAATGGCATTATGTGTTGTGTTGTGTTTTTTTCTTCTTCTTTTTTAACAAATATATTAAATATATTAAAGTTATACCAACTGTTTAGATATTTCTTGTTAGACCACATTCTAACACTTACTCGTCTATAGCCTGACACCGCAGCACAAAGTTAACAAACTGCAAAAACTTTTCCACCTTTTGACACTGAGTACTGACAACTTGACTATGGTCACACACAGCCATCCTTTTCTACACTGTCGAACACACAAAAATATAAACTTTGCAATTTTTCGACATCACGTAGCGGGAGACGAAGCAAAGAGTTGCTCAACTTGCAGATATCCTGCGGCTGTGGCGATTCATTACAACACATTCACCCGCCGGAATGGACTTTATTCCACACAGAGGAATACATTTTCCATTGAAGGATGAATGCTACTAAATCTATGCAGTTTGATCCTTGTTGATGATGTAAAGAAGAAATTTAATATGCGGTTTATAGCCTAGATCTTTCAATCAAAAAATAAACTATATAAATTTTAATTTGACGTTGAGCAAGTAGGTTTCTTCCTGCGAAAGTCAAACAGGAAACAGACTGGAAAACTATTGAATAATATGCTCTAAGGATCTAGGCTTTTTATGTACTTATGCTTATTTAAGGATACAAAAACGTAAGTCCAATACTGCCTCAAATATACCCATTTTTGAATCCCTTCTGTGTTTGAATCCTGTATCAATGTTAGAGGGTATATTAGATAGAAGAAGCTTGTAGAGTGGAACCTGAAAACTTTTCACTTGCAGCGCATCGCAATCTATTTGCTACCCACTCGTTTTGCTTCACATTATTATTTGTTGCTGTACATTTGTTTGCTTTGCTCATATCCCCCCATGTCTCGTCTCTACTCAATAGAAGTGAAGCATACATATTAAATCGATAATAAAAACTTTTTTGACATCTCATTTTCATAGTTGGGAACTTTTTCTTTACTCACGCTCAATTGTATGCTACGTTTTTTCCATCTTTTCTTTGATACACTTCAAAAGAGTATTGAAATATTGTCACAAAATGTGTAACACATTAAATTTATGAATATATTGTCAAGCAGGATAAGTCGATATCCGTCTGTCTGCCTGTCTGTCTGTCTGTCTGTCTGTAAAGACATATTTACGAGTATATATAAAATAGTTTATCAGTTTGAAGATTGGATAACTTTATTACTGTCACAAAGTTGAAAATTATGTTTTTTTTTTACATGAAAAATAGTTTTATATACTGCACAAACATGGATGAGGGCTTTAAAAGGATCTCTTCTCAATTTAATTATTATAAATTATTTATAGTATACTTTTGAGGGCACAATAGACATAAAAGCTCAAGCTTTCTTGGAATATTCATTACAATAGTTAGCCCTTTAGAGCAATTTGATATCTGACTAATTAAAAATGAATTCCTACCTTAGAAGTCTTGTTCTTATGTGAAGGGTATTTAAATCTTCGGTGAACCAAAAAGTATTATTATTATTTCTTTTTGTTCTTCTTGTTCTTCCACTTTTACTCTGCTCGCACGTTAACCGAATTGTTTGTGGTCTTATTAACAGACGGAAAAAGGTAGAAGAACAGAAGAAAAAGCCGTGGGAAGGGGCGGGGCCTTGAATTGGCCCGAAGCAAAGCTCAACTTGAACTTATGCGCCGTATTTTTTGGAGCCTTTAGGCTAATTGCTTCATCGCACAACGCAGAGCAAGGGCAAATTTTTAACTTTGTATTCGAGGGGCTGCTACATGGAGGCTATCTCGTAGGGCTTTTGATGTTGGATGTTTTGAAATGGGGAACGACGGCAAATGAATTTTAATTTTTTTTCTTTTTTTTTTTGTGCAGCTGCTGATAACTGGGGAGTGTGAAACGCAATGCAAACTTTTATTTGTATATGTAATCCTGAATATCCTTGCATTGTGGTTTCTTTTTGGGCAAAGATAGCAGCAGCCGGAATAGACACAACAAAAAAGCAAGTAAGAATGGTTCAATGGAGCTAGTACGACTAAGAAATACTCTGCTCTCACAGACAGTCGGAAGGAGTATGAAAAAGGCGGACGGATAGATAGATGGACGGGCAGTGAAATGGACAGAAGGGCGAATGAATTGATGGACGGTTTTATGGATAGGCTGACTGGCGAATCTGACTAGATCAAATTACCTAGTTTAAGGATTCGCATACGAACTTCTTTCTGTTACATAAGTTTTGTATTGGCTTAGTGTATCCTTTTTACCAATTCTATGGGCGAAGAGTCTACAAAATATTTACATATATATAGTAGGTATATAAAAAACTGGCAGAGGAACGTGATAATTGCCACGGCCTGTTAACAGCAAAGGGTCAGCAGCTGAGCCTGGCTTGGTTTCTTCATTTTTTTCATTTTTTGGCAGCAGGACGCTTGATACACGTTCTCTGACCCGCAAAATGACTAATGGTCAGTGAAAAAGTAGAAAGAGGATCCCGAAACTGGGCATTAATATGCGCAGTTTGTAAGGGATTTGCTTGCGTTATAAAGTAAACAAAAAATAGGAAAATAGAAATGAAAAGAAAGCATACCAAAAAAAGGAAATAAAAAAAATATATTACTCCTGCAGATACCATAAGCAAAGCATGAGAAATGCGTAGCAAAAAAACGAAAGAAAACAATTTAATAAACTGTAAAAAGGGCATGATAATGGCAGAACGTGTCTGGAGCGACCTGTGGGGTCTACAGAGAGGTCAATTGGGTGCACAGCAGTCAACTGAATTTGTAGTATAGTGTAGCATAGCCCCTGTGCAAACGTGCTGAAGTAAAATCAATAAAAGACCCTAATGGATGTTATTATATAATAAGCTGTAGAACAAACTCGTCTCAACGAGCATTAAAGCACATTAAATGAAAATAAAAATGTAACATAACATATAAAAAAGAAAACAGAAACTACACAGACTCCAGCAGATATTTTCAAAAGCTCTTTTTAAAGGATATGCGTAGACAAACACTCTACCAGGCGAACCCAAAACTAGAGACAATTTCGTGAACAATTTTTCATTCAAGTTCTCAACGAAATTTCATGCTTTCTTCAGGATATTTCCAGCTCAGAATGTTACCCTATATTTTTGAAATTGTAATACAATACGCCCTTCACTTTAAATCTGTAATTTACATTTAATTAAGTCTAGTTTAGTCTAATTTAAAGGATTTTTAATAGTCCCAATCAACATTCCTAGTCCTAGTTAACATTCCCAGGGACTTTGACCTTGCTGCCATATCTTTGGTAATATACATTATAACTAAATCAAAATTTTAATTTTCGTGAGTATTGTGATTTCACGATTCCGTGAACTTAGTCACGCGGCTCACGTAATGACGCGGTTCATCTCTAACGAGCAGCAAGAAACAGAAACTCAAAGAGCTGAGCCAGACACCTTCTAGCGTTTTTCTGCTCTCCTGTGCATTACAAATTTTAGCAGTAAAGTAAACCCTACCCCTTTCACTTCCACGCGTCCGACTGGAAAGTTTTGTTGGGAAACAGGAGTTGATTTTCCCGATGATGATGATGATGATGCTGACGATGCTGATGATATATAATGACAGTTTTACTCGCGGCTAAGTCAGTTACTTTGATAAACTACATGCATCACATCTGGTGTTGGGTGTCTGTCGGTCGTTATATTGGATATAAGTTCAAAGTATGTTTTTCTGCTGACTTGCAGTATATCAACTTTTATGCAGTTGTCACATAGAAAATTGTAGCCATCTTTTTATAGCTGAAATATGGCTAAAGATACGGCTTTGATTTCGTTTTTGATGTAAAGATGGGTTTATTGAATTGCTTGAAATGTTGTTGAATAGGCAGTAATTTTTCTGTATTTTATGCTAGAAATCAAGTCAAATTAGCAAATGTTCTATTTCCAATACTGACTCTGAATCAGAAAAGCTGATTCAAGACTCGAACCCAAAACTCCCTTCGAATGCCCGAGAGAATTTTGCAGATTTCTTTAACTGGATTTTAAATACACTTAACAAAATTTACCTGGTTGTATTATTCTGCTGATGTTCTGTATTTAACATGGCATCATTAATTTCAACAATCAAAATATCGCCAGATTGGATTTCTGCTTCTCCCTCCCAAGTGAGTACAGTAGGCGTACAATGCTCTCCGGGCAAACAGTGTTCCGTGGTCTGTAAATGGAGATTGTTAAAATTATTTTAGTATATACATTTTTTTTGTTTTGTATTTGTTTATATGAAGCTACATAAGTTATGGGGTTGGAGTAACAACCACAAATGTTTTTTGGGCTTGCAAAAAGCTAACAGTCGAAAAGGGCTAAAAGGTTTGTCGGCTCGGTTGACATTCTCTGCGGTTTGTTGGCCGCAAAGCACAACGAGAATAGTGAAACGGCAAACTGAAAACCGAAAACGGTAAACTGAATTATTAAACAACTTTTCTAATTTCAGTTTTATCCTTTTTTCTTTTTGGGATCCAAAAAAGATAGCCTAACAAATTTACATACTAACCACACAGAACCTAATAAACTTTGCTATAAAAGGTTCATTTTGAGATAGGCCCCAAAATCGCAAAATCCGGCCAAAACGTAAGACATGTGGCAAGTTTATAACATCGGACATATGCCTATATATCCACTGAATGTTTCTGCTTTTATTAATTTGGGTTAAGCCACACACACAGAGAAGCTGGCCCACATCCCAAAGCAACCCAGCCCAAAACCCTGACAATAAAATGGGATTTTTTTTTTTTTGGCGACTAGTCTGCAAATTTTAGCATATTTCGCTCAATTTGAAGCGGTTTAGTTTCTCTCTACGTTTCGAGAATTTGTCTGTGCTAAAATTTATGGCATTTTAATGGCTTCTCTCACATAAAAATGTACATTCTGTTTTTATTTTTAGTGCCCCGAGCACAAAATCTACAAATAAAATGTCAAACAAATTTACATGGAAATATATAGAGCATTTACGGAGCAACTGGAATCTCATGTGTGTTCCCTTTTTTTCCAGAGGAGTTTAGTATATAAAATCTAAATAAAAGACTATCAAATTTATTTAGCAAATTGTACAAACAAATCGTCTGTATCCCTAGAGATAATATTGTTTAATTAAAGCCAACTACGAGTATAAATAAAGAAAAATAATAGGATAGTTTTTATGAATTTAAATAGCTTAAGATTTTCTCTATTAAACCAAATAAATCTAAATAGACTTGAAGATTTATTGGTAGAGTGTAAGCTAAATATGTAGCTATTCCATTTGATGATTTGAATTAATTAAGCGCATAATAATAAACAGAACATAAAGTCAATCAAATGTATAAATATATCCGAAATATTAATTTAATACTTTTCAATTAATTAAGCAGCTAATTTAAGTTCGCCACTTGTTAGCAATACAACAATACAACAAAGAAACAGTCAATAAGAAGAAGGATAAATAAACACGAAAGCCATTTGACAGCCGGGTAAACAATCAAGAAAAGGACACTCAGTCAGTCATTCACTGAGTGAAACTCAGAGAAGCGACAGGAGACAAGAGGCAAACATTTGACTTTCTCAAATGAACCCAAAATATTTAATCCTTTGATAAGTTATCCAGTCAGCAAGCAAACGAGCTGCTTTGCCTAGTAAGGGAAATTATTGATCGGCATTTTATTTGGCTATTTCCGTAACATCTGTGTGTGCGTGTGTGTGTGTGTGTGTGTGTGTGTGAAAAGGAAGCAACCCTAACAAGTTGACCGGAAATACTAAGTTACCCAGCTGGTTGTCCCTTCTGCTAAAAAAAAAAGGATGTTTGGGTTTCATTTCTCTTTATTAAATCACATTTGTTGTTAAATTACAAAAACTAAGAACATGTAACTCTGCATATTTCATTTCCTATTTATTTCCATGTAAATCAAGCAATTTACCATAACATTTCTCAACAAAGGAGTGAATCCATTTCACTCGACTCCCAGCTCCCATAATTTTCAATTCATTTTTGAATATATCCATTTTTCTTGAGGGGTTATCATCCATCTGCTACCTTCAATTGGACTTTGCATTTCAATCTCTTTGCCTTTTTGACTGTTTTCAATGATGTTTAATTAACATCAACTAGTCAGTCTTTCTGTCTGTTTGTCTGTCCTTCTGTCCGGCTGTTTGTTTCTATCTTTTTCTCATTTCATTTGACGACTACTTGGGCTTCATTTTCTCCTCTGTACTCGTACAATACAATACAAAGGCGAAAAAAAAAGGAGAAAACGAAATTGATTTTCTGTTTACCTTTAATCAACGATTGAAGACTACCAACATTTTGTTGCTTCTCATGCATTTAATTAAAATGTTTCTGTATTATGTTAACTTTGGCCGAAATACATTAAAAAAAAGGCAAATTTTATACCTTGCATATCATTAATTCTGCCTCTCTTAAGTCTTGTCTTCTTTTTGTTTAGGAAAGAGAAAAGGTAAATGAATTACAAAATGCGAAACAATTAAAGAAAACATTATTCGAAGGAAAGGTGCAGGGCAACTTTGGGTAAGAAATTTAATTGCGACTGTACATTTATTGTATAAATTTGTATCTGAGCTAAACTTTTTTTAAGGATATTTTAAGATTTTTGTAGCTGTCTTTCATTAAGATTTTACTGCAAACTAAAACCACGGCTCTGAGCAGCATTTAGAGCAAAAACTGCAAATAAAAATAGCTTAATCTCAGGCCAGGATTTGGCTCAATATTTAAAATAATATTTGATTTGTTTCAAACGATTTCTCTACTAAAGTTTGAACTGCACAAACCTCAAAAACTCGAATTGCCTTAATCAAACTAATTAGTTACTCATTAGGAGGTATATAGTGTAAATAAAACCACCTCTGAGAACTAATTGCCGTGGTTCAGCATTTGATTCAGGTAAGTGGATATGATATTTCCGTATATACTACGAGAATTTCCCGGCATTTCAATTGAACCATTTAGCCGCCTGCTATATTTGTTTACTTTTTGTGAACGTTAATGATAAGGGCTTAATAAGGTTTCAATTGTTTTGACAACAACGAAAGATACACAAAGCCTTAAAGCTCTCACTATCACTTATACTACATGCGTGACTTCGTCTCTTCCCCTCGTTATTTTCACACTTCTGTAAAGGTATCCTGATTTTTTCACATAATATGTAACACATTGAGGCAGGTAGCTCTCTTCGCTATCGAGTCATTTTCGAAGTTTCTCTTTTGGCTTTGAATTCTAATTTTAATTCAATTCTATAGCATACTTATTTGAGCAAAAATTTATAGCTTACTCTGATATAACAAACAACAATAAATTAGAAATTTATTAAATGAAATTAGATTAATCGTAGAAAATATTATATAAATGCCTTGTAAGCTTTTATAATTTATTTTCAACGTAAAATTGGAAAAGAAACTACCCTACAATACCTACTGGAAGGGTATTTCTTTGATCTGCTTTGAGACGTTTCCACTTTTCATTTATAATGTTATTGAACTTACCACAATGGGAAGCAGAAGCTCGTGCGTTTCGTTGCCACGCCACAAATGTGAATCCTGCGGCACATTTAGTATCTCACATTCAAGCGAATTGATTTTCTCCTGGAGGCGACTCAAAATACGCGGCCGAGCAATTGGCTTTGAGGCCGATTTAGCTAGATTAGCAATAGCTACAGCTCTATGCGTTGGCCCATCCAATTCTGGTCCTGGACTGCTTGTTGTTTCAGTGGCAGTGCCAGTGGTGGTGGCAGGAGCAGAGTCAGTGGCGGTAGAAGTTGCTGCTGCTGTTATTTTGACTTTGGCTGCCACAACTTCCAGTTTCTCGACGTCAGCGTTGGCATCGCTGCCGACGCCGGTGTTGGCTGAGGTCGGCGTCAGGGCCTTGAGCAATAATTTAGCCCGCTTAAGCTGCTTCTGGTATTTCATGGGTTTTACAGTAGTGGTCCAAATAGGAGTTGCTTCTGCTGTTGTTGATGCTGCTGCTGTAGTTGCTGAGGCGCCGTCGAAACTTTCCGCTGTTGGCCTCAAAGTCACGCGTTGCGGCACCGCTGTCGCCGTCGTCGTTGACTGTGCTGCTGCTGCTGCTGCTGCTGTTGTGCTGTCCTTTAACTTTGTGGTTTCACTTGCTTCGATGGGGCTCCGCTCCGATGATGGCTTTATAATGCTGCTGCTCTCTGGGTCTCTTATTAACTTGCGTGTACTAAGCCACGACCGTTCGTTGTATAACTCTTTGCTGTTGTAGAACTTTGTCGTCGAAAATTCCGGATGTGAAGCAGAAGAAGCAGCTGAAGCAGAGCCACCAGATGAACTTGCCTCATGGTTATCTGTGGCATCCGTATTAAACTTCGTATTGGCAAAGTCAATATGTGGCAAAGCCATGACGTCACTGGCACGATGTTGCACAATGGGAAATTCAAAGCTTTTTTTCACACGCCGATCTATGAAACTATCCCCGGGTAAAAGTCTGGGACGTGTCGGACTTAGAGTTGTGGTTTCATGCAACTGAAACTTACGCTCGATTTCAGTTATCAAATCATCCTGTTCGGCTAGCAATTTCCCAGTAAAATCGCTATCCGTCGATGGTAAGCTGGATAGAGTTGTTGTTGTTGTTGGCGGAGTCCTTGTTGTTGTTGTTGTTGTTGTTGTTGCTTTCGCCTGATTGACATTTCCTATTGGATGCATTTCCACTTCATTGGGCATTAGATTTTGTCGATACTCTTCGGGATTCTCAAGCCGGGTGAATATGGTGTGTTTTTTCAACAGCTCAGCATTATCGCTACGTATTATCGGTTGAAAATCATCCGGTTTCATTGGATACAAATCCACTATATTGAGTTTACTAGCAGTCGGCTGTGCCAATAGAGCGCCATATCTGGCCCGTTCCTCATCATTCAAATCAGCTAAGGTTTCAGCTACCTGATACGACGCTGCTGCCTGCATTTGAATATTCAATGGCAATTCAGATGAGTTATCGTTATCGGTTTCAGCTTCAGACTCGGTTTCAGCTTCGGTTGCAGCTTCGGGTTCGGCATCGGGTTCAGGTTCGGTGTTATGCAGCTCCTTTATGCGATACAGTCTATCGAAAACGCTGCCCAAGGCAGCTAGTGGTGGCACATCAGTCGATATATGGCTATCGATTTTATCGATTGTTGTAAATTCTTCGATTGCTGCTGTTGCACTTGCTGTTGTAGTTGCGACATCAATATAGGGAGCTGCTGTTGTTGTTGCAACATCAATAGAGGGCTCAGCTGTTGTTGTTGCAACATCAATAGAGGGCGCTGCTGTTGTTGTTGCTACTGTAGTTGTTGTCGTCGTGCTGGTTGTGGCTGTTGTGGTGGGCGTGGCCGTTGATGTGGAACTGGAGGCGGTTGGGGTGTTGCTGCTAGCGCTTTCCACAATTCGGTTAGTAGTAGTTGCTGACGTCACTGCTGGCTGTATTTCCGGCAAAGTTTTTGCTGAAGCTTTCGTTTCGTTTCGATTCATTTCACCCCCGGCGTGGGCGCTGACCACTAGGGGGGCGTGGCTGCTATGCAAGTCATTTGTTATGGTTGGAGCTGTTGCTGTTGTTGTTGTTGTAGTTGTTTCTGCTGTTGTTTTTGCCGCTGCTGTGGCCCAAAATGCGGCCAAAATTACAATTGTTAAAATGCAGATTTTATCTATTTTCGTTAGCATTTTGAACAAAAAATTATTCTTCCGCCCCGTTCGTGGGAATAAGCAGTTGTTATTATAGCTGTTATTGTTTGGCTATTATTATTATTATTATTTTTTCTCTGTTTTTTGCGTTGGCTTCATCTGCCTTGGCACATCGCAGCAACTGCAAAAAAATAAATACAAAATATAAATATGAATTCTATTGTAAATAATTCCATTTCGAGTGCTGTTTATGGCACTTGTTACTATTTTTGCCCAAAATTAAAATTATAAATGTTTTTGAATGGATTCTACCCAAAAAAAAAAAAAGAACTAGGTTTTCCATTTTCATTGTTAGTTCCAGTTTTTCATTTTTGTCCCCTGCCTGTGGCTATTTTTCTATTTAATTGTTATATTTGTGGCATTTTTTCTTTGTTATGTGAATTCTGAATATTCATTCAAATTTAAAATTCTAGTCACAAATAACGACAGATATTTGTGGGAATTTCTTCAACCAGCAGTAAATTTATCTCAAAAATGCTGTGCAAAGGCTGTTTGAGTATCAATATATAATTTGTTTTCAAGAATTTAGAGTAAGAAATCACATAGAATAAACCAATAAACCGAATAAATCGAAGTAATTGAGCAAGAAAATGATATTTGCTTGTATTGGGTTAGAGCAAATGCTGCGTATACGCAATGTGAAAGTAATGAAAAGTCTGAACTCAACAAAACTATTTATTAAAAATACTATAATATTTTGCGGAGAATTTCACGAACGAAGAATGCAGCTTAATCAGCTCAAAGAGAACAAAAAGAGGCTTATTTTCTCGTTTAATTATTAAGAGTTCACAATGCAAGCAAATGTAGCACTGAGATATGAAAAACACTTTTCTTCGGTATATTCAAAATGCAATTGGCAATTAAACTGCTCGAATACGCAATTACTCAGACAATTGAGATATTCATATTACTCGTAATACTTCAGTTCAGTTGTTTCAATGAAAGTCAAAGAAAGTCAAGAAATGCATTCATTCATTCATAAATAAATGAGTCATTTTGCAATTGAACAAATACGAGTATTGAATAAAATTGTGAGTGTGTGATAAGCACAAAGAGTAAGAGTCAGAAGGCAACTGAATGACAATTGAATTTTATACCAAATTAAATAATTGCCAGTGTAGTTAACAAGATGACAAGACGAGGCATAAAATCGGTCAGATTTATTTGTACTCCAAATTGATTTGCGGCCACTTTGCTTTGCCTGCCCCATTGTACTTGCTGCCCCTTCCCAGAATTCATGCCACATGCCACAACAGTTTACAGTTCATTGCACAGCAGTCCAGTTGCTACTTGTTACACTAAGAGAAAACCCTAAAGAGAATTCTGTAATTGAATCATTTACAAACAAAGTTGAGTTAAAGAGAATTTCCTTTTTGAAATCGATACATAAACTTTCCCTATAAAAGTCTTGTACAAGAAGAGTCTATTAAAAATAAAATATAACCCTGCATTCAATTTCTCTGAGTGCACCCTGCCAGTGACTGCCTGATTGTTGAGAACGCCATCCATTGAGTCATTCATTTGTGTGAGCCATTCATTCAGTTGGTCATTCATTCAGTTGGTCATCCATTTGCTACTCGCTTGTTCTTATCTATGGCACAGAATGTAGTTCCTCAGGCTCAACCAAAACAATGTTCGCCTCATGAATTAAACTCCTATGGGCGTGGCTCCAAGGAGGCGTACGGCATTCAACTTCATTCTTTATGTGTGGGTGTAGCAGATTTATCAGCTCAGTCATAATCCCAGCAAGGACATTGATAGCACTTGATACTGGGCGGGTCTATATACATATCTATACTTTCGACTACTACAAACAGACTTTATGGCCAACAACTATTAAAGGCATTCCATAAAATGGATGGAAAATGCTTGAATAAAGTTACATAGCGTGTAAAAAATGTCACATAAAATGTGTGGTAATAAAAAGTTAATATATTCGAGCGCAGAACAAGTCAATAAAAATGTTACATTTTTATACAAAACAAATGTCCGTATTAATTATTCATTTAAAAACAAGTAAAAGTAGAAAGAAAGGCATAGAAATCTTTGTTTATTCCACTGAAACTAGTTTCTTGAATAAGTTCTATGTTTATTTTATCACTTATCTCCTCGTCTGCTGCCGGATCATGCTACTATACCGTGTAGAAGCCATGGGAGGAATCGGTCACATATTAAATAAATTTTCCTTAAATTTTCAAGGTCTTACTCTAGTCTGTATGTAATTTCCAGCTCACAGAACATAACATTTCCCTTATAGTTTTTATTATCAATAAATCCTTTGGATTTCTGTTATTATTGACTGTTAATGCGGATCACAAATAAATGAAATAGTTACTAACTTTGACCTATTTTTAACAATTTCTAGGTAACTGGAAATTACCTGCCTTCTAGAAGCAACTTGATGGCGTTTTTTCTCTTTTGAAACTTCAGAAAAACTTTTCTAGCATTTGCACATTAAATTTAATTCACAGGATTTGCCCAACAAATTATACGAATAATCGCAATAAAAAGCACACGGAAAGGAGAAGAAAAAAAGGTAAAGTGTCCTTTTTTTTATTGAAATTTATGAAAATACAGAGAAAGACTTGAAAGTGGCATTAGCTATGCCCCATTGAATTTATAAATATTCCATTCATAGTTTAAAGAGTTTTTGCAACTTTCAAACTTACAAAACGTTCAGTTGAAGAGAAACTAATTAAGAGAATAAAAAAAAGGAAACATTTTGCTGAATTGCACTTAAAACTGTTTATTTATAGCAATAATAAATCAAGAGAAATTCTCTCCATCCATGCAGTATTATTCCACTAATTTCCCTTGAAATATAGTTCAATTTGTTGCAGCTGCCTTCCCAAATTAATTATTGTAAGAGAGTAAAATTAATTAAGATGCATGCAATTTAGTTTGTGTGGTTGCAATATTTGAGATTTATATGGATGGATTTAAATGATTTATAAATGATCCCCAGCTGAAATAGAAGGCAAAAGCATTTTCCGGTTGAAAACATATTTATTTATCTTAGCCAAATTTCAAGCTCTGCTTGGCTTGCATATTGCCAAAACCTCAGAGCCTCTCACAAGCTAATAGCATAAGAAAATTTGAGGGCAAACAACATAAGGGCGCCTTAACGGACTACAGCTCGAGCAAAAACAAACGAAATCCTCTTAGTTTCAAACGAGAAAAGCCATGAAAAACCACGAAAAACCAAGGGAACCTAACGACCAACAATACCCATTTTATTTTTAAAGTCGCATTAAAGTACGCTCCACTTGTTACAATATATGAAACACAGGATATATCAGCTTTTAGGGAAATGAATATAATTAATATTTTTGTTTTCTAATCTGTTTCGTTTCCTTCTCCCATTTCTTTCGCTCACAATTTCAATTCATGAATAAAGCAGAAGCGCCACGCTCTTACCAAAAATTCATATTTATCACAACAAACATCAGAAAATTGCAGATGTAAACAGGAAAACATAAAACAGCTTAACTAAAATATAGCAAAAATAATAAGGGTATAAAGGAAAAGGCAACGCTAGATGGAGACTGGTAACACATAAATAAACACATGCAATGCCAAATAAAAATACAAATCAAACATTTTGCTTCGCAGTGGCAAAATGTAAAGCAAAAGCTACAGGAAAAAACAAGTAGGAAATTTGAAGTTGAACATGCACGACTACGAGATGCTCTGGAAACGCTGGATAGAGAAAGGCGCTTCTGCTTGTCTATATATATAATTGATCTGGGCGATGAAACGAGATGATATAGTCAAGTGCGTCTATCTGCCTGTCTGTTTGTAGGCCAGGCAGTCTATCAGTTTTTGAGCTGAACGACAGTTGGTAAGGAGCCTTCTTTTTGTTGTACTCAGCATATAGATAGGTGGGATCGGAGAACTATAACTTCTATTGAATGAAACAATATGTTGAAAACTTTTGCGCTTCTTGAGCTACCTCAATGAAGCTTACAAGTTAAATGAAGGACAATATTTTCTAAATTCGCACTAATTTTTAGATCAGACTTCTTACTATATAGACTAGCTGCACAATATTATTATCACATACAATTTTCAAATATTTTCCAAGTCGCTAAGGGTATTTAGACTTCGGTGCGTGGCAGAGACGACTTTTCTTACTAGTTTTCTTTTTTGTATTTTTGTTTTTCTTCCTTCTTTTCACAAACGCTTTGCACAAGCTTAGTATGCTTTTCTACACTTTCTGCAGAGTATTAAAAAAAAGAAGAGAAGGCAAAACAACAACTGTTTTTGATAAACAAAAATATGGTAGAGAGATGTAGAAATAATAAAAGTGAAAATGAAAAACAAATAAAAAATTTGCCCGCAACGGGATGGGGACTGGGTTGGGTCTAAGGACGACGTCTGGGTGGAAATAAAAAAAGTTTGTTTTATTTGTTGCCATTTTTATATTTTTTTATTATTTTGTTTTTTTTTTTCTTCTGTTTTTTGTAATGTCTACAAACAGTTGCAGCAAAGCAAAAGCAAAAAGCAAAAGTAAATAGAAATAAAAATGAAGCTTAATTTAAAATGCGACGAAGCGTGCCATTCACTCACACACTGAGGCCATAAAGAAGCGCTAATATCAACACACATACAATCCCGCCCCCCCCTATACAGGGGTGATGGGAGTAGTAGGGGATCGGGCGGTAAAGATAGAATGCTGCAGATAAACTTGCCTCGTTTTTCGCTATATGCAAAGCTTCAGTTTCTGCTCCTGCTCTTCTCTTATTTTATTTAGAAAATGTTTATGTGCGGGCCGCATTTTTGGGTGTAACATACACAAAAAAAAAAGTAGCTAGATATTTAAAACTCGCAACCGCAGCACTCATAAGGTTAAGCGGAGGCGGGAAAGCCCTGCCCCGCTACAGCCACTGCTCCCTTCCTCCCTTTCCCTCACGCATAAATGACAAACCACTAGAAACGATAGACGACGAAAGACGACAAGCACAATCATGATGACGCTCTGCTATTCGGTTCTCAGCTAGCTAAAGACTCCCAAGCCAAGTGCCGGTAAGGCGCGACTTCAGTCTGTCCGCTTCTCTACCCTTCTCTGCTCTTCTCTGGTTTCTTCTTTTGACTCTCTTTTAGCTGCTTGTGGCCGCAATGTTTTGTGAAAACGATTCTCATTCGAGGTATGCCAAAACACAAGGTGTAATGCACAGTGGTTGAAGTTCAATTTAAAATTCCACGGAAATTAAATATTTAAAATTTCTCTAGAAAAAATATATTCTATATCATGATTTTCCCCTTTCTTAAAACTAACTTTTAAACAGAATTAAACTGAAGAACAAATAATTATTTTAATTCCTTAATACTTGTAAGCCCAGTAATGTTCAAATTTATATTTTTTCTAAAATATTACTATTTTTTTAATTATTTAAGTAACGATAAATTACTAGAAAGATTTTAAGTTTCAGTTTTTCAATTATTTTTGAGCTTTGCCAAAATGTTTTAATTGTTGAGAACATCCATTCCATTTAACCTTTCATAATCAGAGTTTAATAATCACTTTGGTACCACAATGCGGTTTTTGCTAGAAATGTTGGAAGAGAGAATGCTGCTTTGTAAAGAACTCGCATTTATCTTTATTTTTATGCCACAAACACGCCAAAGACATGGAGACTGAAGACAGCAAAGTGGGGGCAAGTGGAGAAAAGTAGCCACGTTTCTAGTGTAGAATGTATGCTGCTAGGCAAAGACAGGAGACTGTAGGGAGAGAGAGACGGAGACCAAGAAGATGGAAGGGTTTCACGTCACCAACACCAGCACTGTGCCCCAAAGCCAGCATTAGCCGAGGCATGTTGATGGCGGCAACGCCAATGGTGGCAACGCATACAAATCACAGAAGCTGCTAGAGTAGAGAAAGAGTGAAGAGGCAAGGCGAAGCAGTAGGAGATAGTAGGTGGAATTGTGGGTGGACCAATGGGCTTAATCTCTAGAATCTTTTAGTTTTGCGCTATGTAAAGCGAAGCATTTTAAGGTGGCTGCCACACGATTCTGCTTACCGGGTCAACAACATAAACCAAGTCACCAACAAATACCCAATCCACAGCCACACCCATACCCACACCCACACCCACATCCTCATCCACACCTACGTCCTTATCGGGGTCCTTTCATATTCAGCTTGAATCGAAGCGATTCAAGAGGCACTTGAAACCAGCGATCTGTGGCATTGACTATAGTCAGCGATAGAAAGATGGAGAAATTGGGGTGTAGATATGCGACAACTGTGACTGCTACTCCCCAATAACAGTGACAAGTTTTTTTTAACTGCGACTAACTATTAGAGTCGTTCCATTACAATTTTTATTTATCCATATTACTCCATTCGCAAAGAGAAATTTCGGTATACAGCTTTTTTCTCTATGAAGTGTCTTATTATAGAATTTTTTGGCTAATTTTATATAATAATAGATGTGTATACAATATATAGTATAATATTTTTAATACTAAAGAAAAGAATGTTGTGATAACGAGACGCTACTAATATTTCAGTTTGAAAAACTAATTTTTTGTTTAAATTAAAATTTAAAAAATAATCACAGAGTCTATAATTCGAAAGCCAATCAGTTTGTCTAGAAAGCTGATTTCTAGCGAAACGATAAATATCGATATATGTTCTATAGCTACCAATTATAAGTTCATAACCTCAATAGAATAAGGATAATGGGTTGTTATTTTAACTATTGTACTAATATCTAAAAGTTGACTACTATTTTGACTGTTGATATCAGATAGATGATTGTTAGTATCGGAATCGGGAACTGTTCCCTTTTGTCACTGCTACTCGCGATATTTACAGTGGGTTACGATATTTTGTGAGTCACAGGTTACGTCGATATCCACTCATCTCTGTTGAAATGCTGTAGCAGCAGCTTAAATACGTGGGTTCAACTGCTTGGGTCGAGGTCTGGTAGTAAATGTTATTTGATGTAGTTTTAAAAAGGGAAAACACGTACTATGTCCGCTTTTCGCTTCTTGCTTCTCGCTTACTTCACTGTCTTTTGGCTTGGCTTGGCTTTTCTCAACTTTCTTCGTACTTTGTTGTCGCTGACAATTTCACAGTCTGTTTTAGCTGTTTATTTTTGTTTTTGGCTTGAGATCGACTGTTGAATTAATTTCAAGTTATTTGTTTGGGGCACTTTTCTCCAGCCTTGGCTTCTTTTTTTTTATCAATTTTTTACTGTTTGCACTTTTTCAAATTAATAATCGGGCTTTGTTTGCTTATCATAAATTAAGACTGGCTTTGGCTTTTGCAAGAATAAGGCCTCATAAAAAGAAGTTTGAGAAGATTAGAAATTTTTCGCTGTGCTTGGCTATGTCTAACAAAACTTAGAATTCATTTTATTTGAAATAATTCATTAGAAGCAATGATCCAAAAATATTAATTTTATTCATATTTTGTATATATTTTAATTTAAGCTCTTTTCCAAAATAAAAATCGAGTTCTGTCGTAGCTAAAAAATATGATTTTTATAAAAGAGCTTAAACTATAATCGTAGCAATTAACCTGGATGTGAAAACAGAAACTTAAACAAACAAATTTAGTTATTATGTTTATATATTTTTTATGTATATATTAAAGTACTTTATAAAAGGACTATAATGTTATCTCCCCTTGAAACTTTCACAAATAATATAATTTGTGGACCAAATTATATAGCATAAATTTTAAATTTATTTCTTTCGTGATTCACATTTTATTGTCAATTATTTTTTGTATATTCGAGTTTTAATTTTTTAGCTTGCGTGTTTTAATATATTACGAATTTTTGCACTATTTACTGAATTTCTGAGACAAAATTTCATAAAAATATTTTAATCCTTTCACCATTCACAGTTTATTTAAGTTTTCAATAAAGGTTAATTTAAAGCAGTTTTATTACCAAATATATTCTCGATTACTACCAAAAATCTCTTGATTTCTTAAACCAAATTTTCACAGATTTTATTGAGTTTAAACAAGTTTCGTACTTTGGATAATTGGGTTTAGCATACACGAGCTCTTTCAGTTCAGTTATAGAAAACTTGGGTGCCGGTTCGTTATGTTTGTTTAACTTTGCGAAAACACAATTAGAGCTCGTTGGCGCGTCATTTCCCAGGGTATTTCTTGCCTTTGATTTGTTTTTGGGTATCCAAACGCTGATTTTGAACCAACCGTAACGCTTGAAAGTTGTACCGCTACTGAAGCGGCAGTGCCAACGATGCTGGAGATGCTAAAAATCCTCAGATAAAAGCTTTCAGTTGCTATAAAAACATATATAGAGAGTGGAATTCAGAGACAGAGAGAGAGAAAGAGAGTAAATTTTCTCCAGCATGCGCACAGCATCCTCTCAAAGGTTACGAACATGTTTTGGGTTTTATTTTGGGCTATTTTACAATAAACGCCAAAGACTTTTTTTTTCAAAATTACCCAAAACATTGTCATACAGCTGTTCGGCATCAGCTGCTACCACTTCAAGGGGAAGAGGGGGGCTGAGGAGGACTTGGGGTTCCTCTTTCTTCTGCCCAGCTTTCATATAACTTTTGGCGCCGTGTGGCGGCCATTTTCATTTTATTCGCCAGGTCTGACTTTCATTTCGGTTTGTTTGTCACTTTTCGTCTGTAAGATTTTTTTATAACCTAGCAGATGGTATCATATTTTTATCATTCAATATGTAACTTAGTAGAGTAGATGTCTTCATTCTTATAAAGGAGAGCCTGATTCAAATTCCAGTTAAGAATGAGTTCTTCATAAATATGTATGGCATACTTTTTGAGGTAGTATTAAATTATGAGACTGAATTATATATATCTATGTCTTCAACTTATTAAAAAAAAAGATGGTTTATGTGCTCTTATCCCTTTAAAAACTAATTGGATCAGTAAAATTTAGTAGATTATCCGTGCTTTTCAGGAATAAGTACTATGACGAACATTGTTGCCTTATTTCTGTACTATTTATCAATATCTCGGAGTCCCAAAAGAAGAGTATTCCTATTAAACGCCCTGACTAAAACATTAAATTCATATTTTTAGACCTGTTTCAAAATTAGCTTTACAATAATTTGCAAAGAAATGTATATAGCATACTTTTTAGAGCGGACTTAGCCTTCCTTTTTAAGAGAAATTCTTTCTCAAATGGAACGCGAAACACATCTGTATAATTTTTTAAACTATAGTTAAAGCCTATTCACAATTTGTTAAGGTATTTAACTCGACGGCTTTACAAAACTAGTTTTCTTTCTTGTTTTTCTGTCTGCATTCGTCACATCTCTTTTCGTCTGCATCAGGTCGTGAACCGAGGTCGGGGTCGGGTACCGGTTCGGGTTCATATTGCGGGGGCTCACTTGGAACAATAGCTTTTTATTATGAGCCCTAATGTCTGCGGCCTTTATGCTTAATGTGTGCAAGAGGATTCATGATTGTTGCCATGGACGCCATGTGAGAGCACTGAGCTCTGAGGGCTCAGTTTTGCTTTGTTTTTCCATTGTTTGCCTTTGTGTTTCATTCGTTTTTGTTTTTGTTTTTGTTTTGTTTGGTTTTCAATGTTTGCAATGTTTGCTTTTCATGTGTATGAATTTTTATTGTCTCTATGATCATTTATTTATGTCAATTATTGTAATGATTTTGGGCATTGAGCAGCATTAATGCATTTGGGGAATTGAAACTAATTGCGTACAACGCTGCGTATGATAGATGGTTATATTTTCTGAAAAATGCACATATATATTCGCAATTCTCCCCGGCTAGTCATTAATATTGCATATATTCAGCCAGCATTTTGAGTAATGAGCAATATTCGTGAGTGTGCAGAGAAATTATGGCGAAACACAAATAAAAACGTGCCAAAAACTTGCGAGTTTCCCACTTTCGTCGCATCAATTTAAATCACAAAAGTTTATAACTCTGTGAGTTTTATATGGATACATATATATATATGGGTGTGTATGTGTGTGTGTGTATGGAATATGGTTTACTGTGTTCAAGTAACATTTCAGAGTTCATTAATTTTGACGGCGCTTGTAATTATGCAGCAGTTTCTGTAGCCGCCCGGAAATAAGTTTATAATTTATTAATCCAACAGTGTAAAAATAGACAGGCGTCAGAGCGAGTTACAATTTTAATGGGAATCTGGCAAGAAAATGATAGCTTCGGCGCACCGGCCATTATATACCCTTGAATATAAGTGGTAAAATTTATTTCCGATTTTTCCTATGGCAGATGTGTGATATAGAGATCAAATCCAATCAGATCCGATGCAAATAAGAGTGCATACTAAATTTCATTCAAAAACTGATAGATTTGTACTAAAAGAAGCAGCAGAAGGACATCGCTATATCCCCTGGAATTCCAATTTAAAATTAAATTAACGCATTTTATTTTTAGAGTATTTTAGATTGCTTCAAAAGTAAAATAATAATATTTTATATATAATTTAAACTATATCTTTTATAGCAAAAAGTATAATATTTTAGTGTGGCAGTTCACTGATATCTAAGAACTCCAATCAGGCCAAATGTCAGAGTCAAGACTTGTGAATCGCTGCCAAAATATATATTGAGCCAAGTATTTTGCATTATAAATACTGCGCATTACTGCAAAAATTGCACAAGGTTGACAATTGAGCCAAAAACAAACGAAGCACGAAAAACTATACTCAGCGCGCCGCAGGATGAAATAAAGGGAAGAAAAAAGCTTTCCATAGTTTTCTTTCAACCTTTGGTCCGATAAATGGACATAGTCTCATCGTGCTGATCAATAAAATAAATATCGGAGGTGTCTTCTTTTATGCCTTGCACATTTCGCGAGAAAGTTATAATACCTTCTACAAGAGTATATTTATTCCAAGTATAAAATTTGGCTCAAATATAGCAATAAACCTTGCCAACTTTTGGCTCAAGTTGGCCGCTTGGTTGAGCAGTTAAAAATATACAAATTTAATATTCTCTAGCCAAAAAAAGGCAATATAGACCCAAACTTGAGAATCTTGAAAGAAGCTAAAGAAAAGGTGTGAAATAAACTCTTAACTATTTTTATAAGTTATCAGTGTTTTTTTAACTCAACAAATTAATTCAGAATACTTGTATAAATTAAAATATATCATCCCTCTTGCTGCCGTTGCAGTCGGCAACTCTCTTTATACACGTAGCTTGCTCAGTTTTATTTTGTTGGCTTTAGCAATTAATAGCAAACTTTTTACCAACGAAAATAAGCAAATCTGTTGGTATTTTAATCCTTTGAAATTTGCTTTAATTAACTCAAATATGTAATAAGCAACATTCCAGAACGGAACACCCCCGGCTCAACCCACGTTTCTGTGTCTGCGACAGCCTTTTATGTTCTCTTTTTTTCTGTGAGCTTATAAGCTTAGGCTTTGCGGTTTTTTGTTTAGCAGTCAGCAGTCGGCAGTCGGATTTCCCGAAAATTTTCCAAAAGGAGAATTCCATACAAAGCGAGGCTAATAGGCAGCCCGAAATACAGAGAGAAAAGGGGAAGCAAAAGTTAATGTGAACAGCTGCCCCGCTGTTTGTTTGTTTGCAATTCAAAAGTTTATTAATAACAAACACGAGCCGGCAATAAGGCAAGCGCTTTGCCGGTCACATTAAAAAAATATATAAAAAAAAACACACATATATATATACTTGAATTTGTATATTTTTCATTTTAATTAAATGGTGTACAGAGAGAGAGAGCCTTCAGAGAGCGAGTGTAATTATATTTGAACAGCATGCGAAATATGTTTTAATTTATTAAATTAAAATAAACCAGACCAAAACGGAGCCAGAACCAAAGAAGCAGGCTCAAAAAAACTCAGACGCCCAGCCAGCCGCAAATGCCGAGTCCAAAGCAATATCAAGCGTCGTCCTACGCGTCGTATGTGTAATATGTAATGCCAGTGTATGTAAACCCCTCCCGCTTTCGACCCGTTCCGGAACGAACCGCTCTTGGAGCTTATGTGGCAGCAACAAAATCAACGTTATGCAAATTTAAATTTGAACATAAGTCGGAAAGGAGCTCGGTTGAATTTTTTTGTTTTTTGCGGAGAGTCACTCTCTTTTTTTATTTCAAGCTTCGACTTTGCTGAAGCTGTATTTACATACTATATGAGCATATACACTGGAAAAAAAAATTAACGCCGATTTCATTTATTTATTAAAGAAAAAAAAATTTGTTTCTGTTTTCAGCTGTCAATTTTAAATGTTAAAGTGGTGTGAGTTAATCCTAAAACTTTTGGAATTATTAAATAAAAAAAAGTATTTTTTTCAGTCATCCTTTTTTGTAATAAGAATTCCGCTCTTATGTTGTAGTCAATCAATTTGTAATAAGAATTTTATATTAAAAGTTTTGGAATGTTATCGTCAATCAAATATGATAAAATTTCACTTTGATTTAAGTCTGCATATTTATTGGTATTTTCTTGCAGTGTACATGTGTATGTGTGTCTGTGAGCGTTACGCAAAATTACATTTGTTTCATATGACGATGGCAAAAGCAAAAAAATATTTGTAATGAGCTTATTAAGTCATATTAAAGTCCAAGTACAACCAATTTGATAAAACAGCAACTGACAGCTTCGCTGGCAGCACACCCACACACACACACACACACCTCACACACACTCAGAGGAAACGCATATCAAAATGTTTTTAAGCCCTCTGATATACGTATTTGGCATTAAAGTTAATAGCAAATGGCTGGCAGAATGTGCATATTATAAATGAGGCTGACAGATGGCTTAACAGCACCCCAAAATGTTGAGAGGTGGAGTGCTCTGAGGGAAAGCTCTGAGGGGGAATTAAACCAGCTAACAGCTGCACTTGTTCTGGCAACATGTGACTTAACATGCTTATATTAGGCTCTCTGTTCCGGGTAGCTCATTTATCTCAATTGTAGTGTGGATTAAAGGTGCGTAATATCGCACACTTCATATACTTTTAAAAGCTACTTTCCCTGCATGATACGAGCATTTCATACTCCAAACTAATTACAAGCTATGAAATATACCAAGTAACATATTGTTGCTATGAAAATTAGCTGACTAAGATAGCAATGAAGAACAAATTTTAGCAGCTTTAGGAAAATTTGTAAATTTTTTCTCACTGTGTTAATTTAGATTATATTTACATCGCATATCGAGAGAGCTCCTATTTAACTGAACTAACTGAGATTCCACTCATTTCATGCTTTGAATCCGCCTTACTTCTAGGTTCAGTATGAACCCTTTATATTTCCTTAGTAGTAATAAAATTCTCCTTAATTAGCTGTTCTTATGACTATCTCCAGATCCTCTACATTTTCTTTTTAAATCCTATTTTAAAATGTTATTTTATTTAAGATTGTAAATTCTTTCCGTATTCTACTGCTTTTTAAATATCATTCAAAACTGTTGCAATTGATTGCTCTTTACAACAAGCAAATACATATGGAAATCTTTTTATTTTTAGTGTCCCACTGGGTACTTTAAGTGCAATTTGATGTGATTTTGCATGCAATTCAAGTTGATTTGTATGCACTTGAAAGATGAGCATAGCTGGGATAACATTCTGCAATCACTTAGGACTCCGCAAGTTTCGTCAATACAGAGTCGTAAAGGAATGTATGAAATGTACATAATTCCCAAGTGTGATTGTTCCATTGTTTTTTCTGGTTTTTGTACTGGTTTTTTGGCTCTTAGTTATTGATATCCTTGCTTCGCCTTGCTTCCTTCTTCGCCTGTCCTTCAATCTAAGCTTTTGGTTTACAAAGACTAAAGGAAGAGCAAAGAAAAACATTCCCATTTGTTTCAGATTCCAAATTCGCACTTAAATTCCATTTAATATTTGATAAAGCGAAATAGCAAAGGTATTTCAGATAATATTTAAAAAATATCCATGAAATTAGTTCGAAAGAATGTGCAGAAATAATTAATTTTCAACTTTCTGCGGTGTTTTTTGTACTCAAGTGTAAATTCGAAAAACAAAGCACATTCGGTTCAATAAGTGAAGTGTTGAACAAAATTTACAAAATTATTTGTTATGTCACAAAAATAATTCAAAGCATATATTGTATAAAATAAAGCTGCAAATAATATAAATAATACGAAGTGCTTTCAAAATGCATGTGGTCAATCTAATCCAAAGCCAAATCATTGTTGCAAGTGAGTAAAGTGAAATCCTCTCATCTAATTCTCAGCGAATCTAATGTATTATTTGTAGAAGAGAACTCCAATATATTGGTGGCTACAAGATTGCTACGTCCTTTGATCAGAAGTCCTGTAGCTCAATTGATTTTCTCTTTTGTGGTGGGTTACTATGCAACCACAAAGATTACCCAATTGTATGTGCTCATTAGAAAGCAGGTTGAGAAGAAATCCGCGGACTTAGACTCTGCTGGAGGGAGCACTTCAATTGAACCGAAAAGTATCTTGATTGAAGAGAATAAAACTCTCCAGCTTACTCCTCGACAGTTGACTGCCTACAATGGGGTCCATGGCAATCAACCCATCTATACGGCACTTAATGGAAAGATTTACGATCTCAGTTCGGCACCAGATACTTTCTCAAGAAAAGGTAAAGGACTCTATTCTCTGCTAGCTGGATGTGATGCCAATCAAGTTTTAAATATTGCCTGTGGTTCTATGGGAGTTTCCACCAATGATATTATTCAGCGCTGGGAACAGAGCCTTAATGCTGAATTTAATATCATTGGCTTCTTGGTTGACAGCGATATTTCTGAATCGGAATCGGAATCCGAGGAAAGTGACGATGACTCGACTGTTGTGGGTTACAGTAACGATCTGCAGGAATCTGCAAATTAATCGTAGTCTTGCTAAGACTTAAGTTTTCATTCCTCTTCATAGATTATTCGTAATTTATTGTCTGGCGAAAATTATTAAAAATAATTCTGTATCCTTGGACCTGGATTAAACTTTTATTAACTTAAACTGTGAAGCTACCAAAAACCTCAAAGAAACTTAATGTGCAAACGGACCGACAAAAAGACATGGAAAATCCACTCAGATTTGACAAAGCTTTCATCCATTTTTGTGGATGGCGGGTAGACTTATAAATAAGCAGATATCTGTTGAATATAATTTATTAATTATAAATATTTGTGTTTTATTTTCAATGGAAATCTTCAGCTCTTTAAGAGCAATTTATTATGCCTTTACGTGAGCCACATATAAAATAAACCACTTGTATTTCTTAGGCATTTTTGTACCTTAAACTTTAAAGAAATTAGCTGAAAATGGGGGTGAAAAAAGGCAAACGCTCATAGAAAATTCCAGTGAACTGTGGAGCCCTGGAATCTATTTCGTTTCACGATTGGCTGACTGCCTGATATCTGGCACAAAAGTTTTCTTTTTTCCCTGACAAGAAAATATCGATGGTGTCAACGACGATAACAACAAATTGTGAGCTGTTTCTTTGCACTTCAGGCTGTTTTTTAACGTGAGTGTTCGACTTAGGGAAACTTTTCAGCTGTTTGGGGCCAAATACGAGTACGCAATTGACAGAAATTGAATTGAAGAAGAAGATGAAGATGAAGGCGGACTAAAAGCTAAGAGAGTAAAAGGTTCAGAGGAGAGGGGCGCTGCCAGAAGCTCCCATCAGGTGTTACACAGCTAATAAAATCAAAATTACTTTTCGCCAAACAACAAGAACTTGCAACTTTCTGCTACGTGCTTCAAAAATTTTTTTAAAAAAGTTGTCAAAAATTGTTAAGCACACACTTAAAAATCATCCAAATGTGCAAAGGAAGAAAAAAAAAGAACAACAAACAATCAACTGGGGACAAGCAACATGTGCAAAATTCGATCATTTTAAAAGGTGACAAAAGGACAAAAAGCCAAAGAAAATAAAAACAAAAAAAAAAGGGCAACAGCAGCAGCAAAGAAAACAAGTTAATATTGGAATATACCAATGAGAAAAGGACAAACAAAAATAGTAAGAAAAGGCTGTCTTCAGTGCACCGCAGATTAAATACTCTTACTGGCTGGAATAAGCATTCTTGTTAACTTTAATTATTTTGACTCGCAAGTCTTAAGAGGAAACAAGGTTTTCCTAACCACAACTATTGGAACGATTGTTCCTTTCTTTGGCAGATATATGATATAGTTGCCCGATTATGCCGGTTCTGATATAAGTGCTGCCTGCTATGAAGAGAATGATGGGGGCCAAGGTTCACTCACGGCCAAAAACTGAGTGATTACTTTGCATTGATAAAGACGGACAGACAGGTAGATGAACAGACAGACGGCCATGGCTAAATCAACTCGTCTTTAATTTCTGACCAATAATATTTACGACAGATAGACATTTCGTGGGAAACTTAGGGTATAAGGGTATAAAAAGGACCTCTGCTGGTTTATTCCTGTATTGTTTATTTAAGAACAGCTGCTAGCCAAGCTGTGCTGACTCATTTATTACGAGAAATTTTGTATGGCATATTTGTAAATCAAGAATTCATAATGATAAGCCGAAAATATACAGAATTTGGTTTTTGTTTTATATTTACAACGTTATTAAGCTAATAACTAAGCTTAATTCTCTTTAGAATGCGCTCAAAAAAGCTTTTAATTAATTAATTTATACTCCTTTATGAGTGATATATTTGCTGAATACCGTTTATATTGTTAGTATATATAGTAGTATATATTCTAAAAGCAGAATCAAATCAGATGTAAGCTGCTTACATATATTTAAATTAGAAATTTTCCACTCACAGCCTTTTTTTTTCAATGTTTCTTATTTAAAGCAAAAAGATAAGATTTATAAGTAATAGTATTAAGAAATATAATAGGGAATATTAAGATTTATCAAATTTTTTGCATACCATAAAAATACCCTTTAATTATGCGCCTATCCGACCTTAGAGGCTATAAAGCTAGATGAAATGCAAGGACAGTTTGAAGCCCCCATTCGCCTTCAAATAAATATGCTCCGAGTTTCTTTCAAAATATTAAAGAATAGCATAATAAAGTTGGGTGAATTTATGTAAGAGTAAAGAGGCCAGAATGAGGCGAAGGCTTATAATTGAAACCAAAGCACATAAAAATGTCACGAGTAACGCATTAATAAGGCTTTAAATATGCCGCAGTATGACACAGACCAGGCTCACACACACAAAGAGAATAAAATGTTCTGGCAAGAACACAAACAGCAACAACAACAGCAACACAAATAAAACCAACAAAAGAGCAAATTAGCAATGTTTCACATCAAAGTGTACATTAAATCCGAGACGATAATCACGCATGGCACGGCGAGGACGAAGCCAGACGTTATCCTGTGCGACAAGGACGCCGCCGCCCGTCGACGAAATCGTCTTTTTTGTATGCGACGGGGCATACAAAAAACATAATTAACCACGACCTGGTAAAGCCGACGACCGGTCTACGAAAGCACCCAGTCTGCCCCAATCCGTAACCCCGATCCGTTGCCCACCCAAACCCACATTTTCCCCTCGTCACCAGGTTAATGTGACATACCCAGCTGTTGCCATCGACGCTCCTTTTCCTTCTCGAGACTTGTGCAAATTACACAGTTTTGAATATAAAGTACACAAATGCTAGAAACATGCGAGTTTACACTTGGAAAAAAGATTCCTAAATTTAATTCCAAATTTTAAAACATTTTTCTAAAATAATAATGAGGTTTCCTCTTGTTGTTTCAATTATTCTTCTTTAAAAAACTTCCATTTCTAAAATTTAGTAATATTTATTTATCTTCCCTACAACTGAAAGTTTCCCTGGATTTTCAATTTGTCTACTCTTTTTTTCTGAGTGCATCCGCGTCAGGCCTCAGCCTTTTTAATGGCTGCTCTGTGTGCGGGTGCGTTATGAAAGGTTTGTTCAAAATTTATTTCTAGACTTGCCTCTAGGCATAGCCTAATGGCCTAGGGAGTCCCAGTGAATGCTACGGGGCTCAGCTCAATTGCAACTTTAACATAAATATGCAATTTCTGTGAGAACGCTGGCAATTAAGTGTTGAATGTTAGCAATTTTCAATGCAAATTATACTCAAATTAAATATGTATGCATTTCTAAAGGGAAAGGGAAAGGGAGCTATAACAAATACTTCGATAAACTTTCTAAAAGAAAAGACACGATATATATCGTATATTTGAGGTATTCCTTCTAAAGATCTGGTAGAAACTTTCGTTGGAATTCTGAAGCTATAAGTAATTATATCTATTATACTTTTCATAATATACCCGTAGCTCTTTATGTATGAGCTACATAGCTCTACATAAAATCCTCATTTATTTAAGACCAAACTGTCTGCTAGAATAAATTACTGTTCAGCCAAATAGACCAGCTATAAGCAATAAAATAAATGTTAAAGAATGAAAACTAAATAAAAGAAGATGCTGCAAAATTAGCATAATAATGATTTATAGTACTTCTGGTTGAGCAGGAAGAAAAAAAAGGAAGGCACTTCTGAACTCCAATTGAGTTTATATTCTTTAATAAAGCATAGAGTCCGCAGGATGGAAAACCATTCATTACTCACAGCCATTATTAAAAACCAAGCCAACCTTCATTACAGGCCGCTTCCGGAACTGCTTGCGCAGTGCTCCACAGAGCATTTTTCCATCTCCGGAATCCGACGTCTGCTTAAAAACCAACAAACCAATCTCCTCTCTTCTAACACTATGCTATGAACCTACTCGGAACATCCGTTTTATGGTTTGCACTTAGCAATTAACGAGTTTACTTTTTTAGTGCTGGAACTACGGGTATAGCGGTATACCGTATACCGTATACCTCTTCTCTATAGTCGTCTGGAAGCCTCCTCTTTTTCCGTCTTCCATCCTGGTCCCTGCCACCACAACATTTCCCCAGTTGGCTCGTTGCTCTCAATTAGAGTGTCACTTCCGTTTGAAATTTAGTGCTCTGGACAAATTTACCTGTGCTGTGTTGGATAGTTGGATGGCCGGATAGTTGGATAGTTGGATGGCTGGGGGAACCAGAACTGTTTCCTATCTTCTCCCAATAGGCAGCTGTCATAAAAGTAAACTTGCAAAAACTAAGCACTCTTCACACTTTTCTCCTGAAATTATCACACTGGGTCAGGTCATGTGGCTAATCACAATGAAAATGACAGAAACTAAATGTAATTTGAGTTTACTCTACTACACTGAGAGAATAAAATTACTTTAAAAGTTTTCCTTTTCCAGATTTATTCTGCCTGAAACTTAAGTTAGTTTTTCTACTTATATTGTATATAAAATATTAATTTGTTTACTTTTGCTAAACAATTCAAAATGTTTTTATATACGAAATAAGGGTCAAAGGGCTTACAACGGCCAGAATCTCTGCAGCTTTCAGTCTCTGTCCATTCCTTTTATAACAATACTTTTGACCTTTTTCCTTTTTAAGTCTTTTGCTGTTCCTTAGTCGCAGGACGGCATTAATTAATGGTAAAAGAGCGCCTGACAAAATATTTGTACATCATTAATAAATATTTATGAAACTAGCAGGAAGTGCACAGAGCAGGTCGAGTATGAAATGAAAATAATTAAATGTTTGTTTGCCTTATGAAAAGTTAAAGTTGTGAAGACGTTGACAAATTAATTGGATAATTATCTGTAATAAACAGAAGCCGGCAAGGTTGCTTGCAAACTTCGTAAAAAAAAAGGTAAATAAGCCAGGAAGTTCTTGTAGTACATTTAAAAGAAATAATTTCAAGAATTCATTGGACAGTTTCTTACATATCCTTAAGCACATTTCTAGTTCAAAGAAGTTGAATCTGTAAGTAAATTGTTGTTTAAAAATACCCAATATAAAAGTAGAGCATGTAGGAGCGCTGTAGTCGAGAGTGCTTGACTTAAAGATGACTTTTACTCAGGGAATGCATTTTATAGTCTCATTAGCTGCAGTGTGTGTGTTCATCTTGTTCTCCCGTAGCTCTCGTGTTCTGGCCATCAAGCGGGAAATTTTCAATTGACCCAAATGGAAATTAGCAGAAAAACAAGGCGAAAAACAAAACGAAACAAGCAGAACAGAGAATAGAGAACAGAGAACAGAGCACAGAGTTCTCATGAGTTTTCTCCTCATGTCATGTGTTCTTTTTTGTTTGCCTTCTAGCCCCTCATTTAGTCCATTTCATGAATTGTTTGTGAGAATAAAAATTGCTGCTTCCGAGTAAGGTTTTGTTTTGAGTCCATACAAAGCAGAAACTCGTCCATTTGCTCAGCTTTCATTGTGTATATATACATATATATATATATATATATATTCCCACATCTCTTAGCTTTCTGCTTAGCCTCATTTCTGCAGTCCTTTGTTGCTGCAACTTATTTCCTATTCATTTGGGGGTAAATGTGCTTTTATTTGAGCCAAGTTGCGACTTTAGTCCTGCAGCAATGTTGTCATTTCCATTTAAAATCCAAACTTAAAAGTGTCTTAACTAGTATGGAAAGTCAACAACCTTTTCAGTTATGCTGGGATCCAGGCTTAAAAAAAATAGTACTTAACAAGAGACGAAATACCAGTTTATAAAATTAAATTTTGTAATCAATTCTAAAAGTGACTCCTTGTTGCTAACATAATTGAGTGTTAATAGCGTCTTCTTCCAACATTTTTTGACTTTTTTCTTACCTTCTAGCTGGTTCCTTTCATTTGAATATGCCGCATTATAATGAATTACTTTTCAGCAACCCATTAGAAAAGGGAAACTAATTAAATGATATAATTGTTTATTAAAATGAACAGCAATTATCAACACGTGAATGGCTCTAATCGTCCTTTATTGTCTGTTCTGTTCGTATTTTCAATTGTGGGATTGTTTTATTGATTCAGTCGATTGGCCAACATATTTTCTTTTGGCTGAAAATAAACACTTTACAACGCATTCAGCCGTTTAATCGACAATGTGTAGAACTCGCCTCAGTTGGAGACAGAAATTTACTCAGTTTAATCTATGGATTGCATTATACTCTTCCTGGGCGTTGGGACTCTTTCCATTCGTCTACAATCGAAAATCAGGAAAATTGCGACGATCCTTCAGGTTACTTGGATATAGCATCGTATTAAATGTGACTCTTGTTTGGGTAGCCTTTCGGTACAACGATGCTACGGAAACTGGTGCCAAATTGGAGTTATTTAAACGAAATCCTTTGGCAAAACAAATAAACTCTCTACATAATATTCTACTTTTGATGACGATTTTTGTAATGCACATAAGAAACTGGTGGGAAAGCGCAGAACTTTGCAAGATTATCAACGAATTGCTGCGAATACATCAAAGATATCTTCAAAAATATGACACAAGCGATTGCTTTAACTATGACAATTATATTATATACAAAGGCTCATCCATTATGCTGGAACTCGCCTCGATTTTAACTATTGAATTTGCACTGTCGCCGAAATATACCATTAAAATGTTTTTTGGCTTGATAAGTCTTCTACTGATCCAACAGGGAGTGCTTTATTTTGGCATGCATTTTACCCTGGCCGTAATACACATATATCGAGCCGTTTGGATTATAAATCGGGAACTTCTCAGGCTTGTGAATCGTCTAAGTATAGAGAAGACCGTGGAATCTTCTAACGTTCATCGGCTGCATTCCCTGTACAGTCGACTCTTGGATATAAATATACGTCTGGTGGCCATCTATGACTATCAAATAACTCTACTCATGATGTCCCTACTCACAGTGAACATTATATCCATATTCTATATAATAGTGTATAGCATAAGCATGAAAAAACCTATCACATTCCTTTTGGTGTTTAACTTTATGCAGGCACTGTTTATCAATATAATGGACTTTTGGTTAAACATTTCAGTCTGTGAGTTGGCTGAACGCGCGAGTCGAGGAACTGCAACGATTCTGAAACTCTTCAATAATATTCCTCAACTGGATGCAAAGTTAGAACGTAGTGTGAGTAAATGTTGTCTTTAAAAACGAATTTTTCATTAATTTTTGTGTTTTATTTGCAGCTTAATGACTTTGCCTTATTTTGCAGTCATCAACGATTAAAATTTAATCATTGTGGTTTATTTGAGGTCCACAATGCAATGGGCTTTCGTATGGTTATTACTTGTGCATTGTATTTGGTTTATTTGGTGCAGTTTGATTTTATGAATTTATAAAACAATTATGTATGCACTTAGAAAATATATTAAATTATTTATTTAGTTGATGGTTTTGTAATTATTTAATTGCTGGCTTTACCCACTTGCCCTTTGAACATCGTCATTGTTTGCCTACTTACAAATATTTTGTACAATAAATAAAATTAATTTTCTAAATGGTGTTTGGTATTACAACGAAAGCAACACTGGTATACAGTGATGCTCAATAGTCTACACCCAACACAAATGAATGCAATTTTTTCTAATAGTTTTTTTTGAATAAATAGCTAAAATCCCATTCCTCCATTACAATCTAAACTTCTGTAGGAAGTGGAAGACAAATTGGGAAGAATTTTCAACAGCCAAATTTAATATTTAATATAATTTTTTTTCGAAAAAGGAAAAACTTTATGAAGACCTTAAAATTTTAGACTTTAATTTTAGGTCATTGAATCAACATTTCCTTTTATTTACAATGGAAAACTCTTCTAAAAGACAGCTCACCTTTTCTTCTAAGTGTACCTAAGTTCTTATTTTTTTCCCAAGCTTTATTTAGCTCTTAAATAAAAGAAAACTGCATTTATTATATATTTTAAATAGTTTATAAATTCATAAAATCAAATTGCACCAAGTAAACCAAGTACAATACAGAAGTAATAATCATTCGGAATCCCATTGCGTTGTGAACATGGAATAAGCCGCAGTGATTAAATTTTAATCGATGATGACTGCAAAACAAGGCAAAGTCATTGAGCTATAAATAAAAGACAATAATTAGTGAAAAATTAGATTTCTAAGCCAACATTTACTTACACTACGATCTAAGTTTGCATCCAGTTGAGGAATATTATTGAAGAGTTTCAGAATCGTTGAAGTTCCTCGGCTGGCGCGTTCAGCTAGCTCACAGACTGAAATAGTCATCCAAAAGTCTATCAAATTTATAGAAAATGACTGTGAAAAGTTAATCACCACGCCAAAGGTCAAAGGTTGCTTTAAACTAAAAACATAGACGATGATATAGAATATGGATATAATGTTGATAGTGAGTAAAGACATCATCAGTAGAGTTACTTGGTGAGCGTAAATGGCCACCAGTCTTATATTTAGATCCAATAGACGACCGTAGAGAGAATGCAGCTGATGCACGTTAGAAGATTCAACGATTTTCTCTATACTTAGGCGATTCACAAGCCTGAGAAGTTCCCGATTTATGATCCAAACAGCTCGATATATGTGTATTACGGCCAGATGGAAGTGCATACTAAATAGAAGTACTCCGCATTGGAGTACTATGACGCCAATGAAGCCAAAAAACAATTTTAAGGTGTGTTCTGAAGAATAACCAAAGGTGACAGCAAGCATTGAGATTAGCTCCAGCATAATAATTGAGCCTTTAATGATGATATAATTGTCAAAACTGGTGCAATCCTTAGACTCAAATTTGTTTAGTTGACTTGTTTGTAGATGAATTAATTCATTGAGAATCTGGCCAAGTTCCTCACTGAGCCACAAGCTTCGAAAATGCATTGCAAAAAGCGTCAGAAGAAGTAAAACATTGTGAAGATAGCTTATTTGTTCCGCCACAGGATTACGTTGAAACATTTCCTTCATTACGGAAATATCAGTTTCCGCATAATTAAAGTATGTTATCCCAACAAAACTCAGAGTGAAGATTATACCATATCCAATAAGCCACCAAGAGCGCCGCAATTTCCTCATTTTTCGACTGTAAACGAAGGGAAACAGACCCAATGCCCAGGAAGAGTAAAGTGTGCCCCATAAATTTAACTGAACTAATTTCCGGCACCAACTACGACGAGTTCTCCACATTTTAACTAAGTGAATGAATACGCTGGAACATATTCATTTAGAGTCAACGCATGTGATGAACCGTATTGATAAGCCATATAAAGAATCAATAACACTAGCCAACAATTATTCATAATTAATTAATTTCGAAAAAGGATATGAAAGGCTTAATAAATGGCCTTCACTTTGTTCATATTTATTATGTTGCATAGTGTAGGGTTATTGTAACTCACATTCTAATCATAATACGCCTATCGATTAATTTGACATTCATAATAGAAAAAGGTTACTTCCGACGGGTCTCAGTGACTTGAAAATACCTTGTTACCTACTAAAATGTAGGGTATATTTTGGTACCCTTGCCGACGGTATTTTAACTTTGTGTAATGCATTGAAGAAGCCATCTCCGACCTCATTAAGTATATATATTACTGATCATGACGACTAGATGACTTGATATAGCCATGTTCGTCTGTTTATATGTAAACTAGTCTCTCAGTTTTTGAGCTAGGTGAATGAAATTTGGTATGGAGCATTCTTTTTGCTGCACGCTGCTATAGGAACAATCCATTAATGTATAGCCTTAAAAGTGAATGAGAGATGTCTAAAATAGGCAGGAGGAAGCCTTACACACATTTTCATTTAAAAGTTTCGAGGCGAGGAGAGCGACCCACTGAGTGGCATATAATATGGATGCAATCGTTTTCGTAGAGGTGAATAGTAGGCCATGTCTACTGTTCGTCTACTCCTGAACTCGAACAAAATATTTTATTTCATTCTCAGTTCGACAGTCGTTCAAGCAACACTAATAAATTCAAATATTTTAAAAGGTAAGTTCTTTCCCTGGCTCTTTCTCATATTTATTTATTTTTATTTTATAATTTATTTACAGCAACATACTTGTGACTACAATGTTTTATCCTATTTAATTTATTGACATACTTCAGAGGACTGCTCAAACGGAAAGAGTGGGAAATCTCCTTGTTGGCCAGCAAAATGTCGGTCTTTAATGGACTCCAAAGCAGAGTTTCTTTGAGAAAGAGGTAAGCAATGAAAGGATTCGTGAACGAATTCTTTTATTTGCTTACCTCTTTCTCAAATAGGCTTTGCTATGGTTTCCATTTCTGACCGACATCTTGTCAGCCAAGAAGGAGCGCTTTGTGTCCAACGAGCACAGAAAAAAGGACCAGAAGGAGGTGGTCAGCGCCCTGCTGGAAGTGATCCAGAAGGAGAAGGTGCCAATCAAGGTGAAGATCGGTGCTCGTAAGAACGATGAGGAGCGCCTGGGCAAGGACATCTTCAGCGAGCACAATAAGCGCCACAATTTGATGCCGGTTTACCGTGCTCTTCTTGCTGGCTCTGGTCATCATCTGGCCTTCGCACTCAGCTCATACCCTCTGCGCCGCGTGTTTAAGCACTAAGTTATTGGCACATCGTCGCGCGTGGATTTGGGCGCCATCCAGGTAGCATTTCAATGCCACCTACTTCCGCAATTTGAAGGCTAAGGACAAAAAGAGTGACAAACCCGACACCTCTACGGGCAAGAAAAAGCGCTTTGTGTCCAACCAGCAGAGAAAAAAGGACCAGAAGGAGGTGGAAGTGATATAAATCCATCCCGAGGGTAAATTCTTAAAGTACTTCCGGAATATGTTCGGCCTGCACTCCTCGCAACACCCACACCAAGAACCGGAACTATGTCGAGCTATGAAGGATATCAAAACACTCTTATTAAATTATTAAGTTATCAAAAGTTTGTTTTACTCGAAAGCCTTGCAGAACGTCTGATTTATTTACTGGTAACAGCGTTGATGTAGTCATCTCCGTCTGACCGTCTCTTTATATGCAAACTACTCTCTCAGTTTTTGAGCAAGGTGAATATTTGCTATGAAGCATTCTGATATGCCGGAACCTGCCAGATCTGACAAATATATCATAAAGCTCCCTTAGGAACAATCGGTTCAAAAGTTGTTCGAAGATGGCCTTTCCTTACTAGATTCTTGTTAATTTTTGACAGCGACATATATAATATATATTCATATATTTAGAGTAAAATGTGTATTTCTAACTTCAAAATTTGTTAAACCTTGTCCAAAGTTCACACACTTTTTATGTGAGTCCAGAGGTATGAAAATGGGTTTTTTTTTCAAACCAAAAATTTCGTATTTAAAGCTGTAGGGAAAATGGAATATTCTGTTGTTTTAAGAATATTAAATTTGAATATATTAAAAAATAACTCACACAAACACAGTGTTATGACCTCGACTCTGGGTGAATTTCTTTCGTTTTTTCTACCCTTTTTTGATAATTTACGAACTTTTCAACCGAAAAATCTCTACTCAAATGTAATCAGAGCCATGCATTTGCATATCAAAGAAAAACAAATAGCCTCACAAAGTTTGTTTTCTCGCTCGCTTTACGCCCAATCAATGCCAAATGAATCAGAAAAATATAACACTAAAAAAACATTGAACTAAAAAGAAAAATAAACAAAAATAAATTTGCACAACTGCAAAATATATTCTCCGTAATAGTTGGCTGCATATGCAACTCACTGAATGTGTTGCGAATCAAGGAAAATCAAGGAAAATTCAAGGAAAAACAAATTAGTCAATATATACAAATCGTTTTATACAAATATCGCGGAACTATTGCATAAAAATTAGCTTGGAAATTTAATATGAAAGGTGTTTCACTTGGATTTACCTGATACCCTGGAATGTTGTAGCATCAATTAATACATATACATCACAGAAATTATACCCTTTAATTTCATTTGATTAAAAAGAAAAACCTTGCTTATTGTTGTAAGAATAAAATTCATAGAAATTCCATGTTGAAATCTACTTTAACTTTTCAAAAATAAATTTTTTTAAATAATTTTGTTAGACTTTGGAATGAAATTAGAACCTTAATCTTATTTTTTGAGTTGAAGATAAGATAAGCATTGATTAGAATTTATTTTAAGTGCTTAAAAATCCTAGTTTTCGGGTAGAGATTTCTCTTGATAAACCAAAACAATCTTCTGGGATTTATTTTTAGTGTAATTTTCTAATTTTCCGGAAATTTTGATTTTCTTTGGAAACTCACTGCTAAAGAAATAAATGCCTTTAAGAAAAATATATTCAAGCTAAAATATTCCGATTTAAAATTTTTTAAATACTTGTAACAAATCTCTCTTCGTATTGGACGCATATATATTTCTTAACTCTTACGAAAAATCATTTTCATTCCTGTGCTCCAATACTTTTGACATATTTCTCGAAAATTGCAAACTTTTAGGATTTAATAAGAAGCTGAAATGAAAGCAGCTGTCAACAGGGTTCTACAATATCGCGCCCAAGAGAGTGAAAATCCCTATCAATTCCATTTGCCAATTTTGTTGCCAACTCTTCAAGATATAAAAAATTAGTTTGCCTGTATACTTGGTATACTCGCAATTTCTGCATTTTCTCGCCCATTTACCACTGTGAAAACCCCCTGCCTGGTCACCGCGTTTTTCATGTCGAGCGCTGAACGCCATGAGGTATGCAACACATGCAACTGCCACAAAAAACTTTTACCTTTTTGCTGGTGCACAACCTGCAGAAAACATTGCCATAATAAGTTGTGTCTAGCTTTTGCCACGCTTCCATTTCTATCACCGCGAATGCATTTTTCACCTTTTATCATAATTTCTTCACACATTTTCCCATTTGTGCGGGAAAAGTTTCGTTGTCGCAGCCTGCGGGGAGAGTTTGGTGTCTAAACAACCTTCTGAGTGACTCAATTTGGACTTTTATTTTCCCTTTCCCCACCCAGTAAACTGTATATCTCAGCTAACAAAAAATACACAACAAAAAACTACACACTAAGAATGCTTTAGACGTGAGAGATACTCTGTAAACTTGGATCTTCAGATATCCACTCCATATATTACAAAGAATTAAAATAAATTATCGGGAAAATAGACATTGATTGGCAGTCTCCTCTTCAGCCTGTTGCTTACGCTTGAAACAAACTTAGTAAACTCTTTTTATTCCCACTACGCGTACAGGGTATAATTAACGGAATACTGAACAATTTATAAAAGATAAGCATACGCTGCATGTCTGGGGGTCCATTTCAGAATTGCCTGTGAAATTCACTTTATTTCCCCCATTTGAAGTTCAATTTACTCAGCGCTATGCTGCTATGTGGAAATATGCCAAAAAAAGAAAAAAAAAAAAGAAAAAGGAAAACAAAAAAATCGCTGCATCGTACATGCCTACGATATGCGGGCAATAATGAAAATGCTGACAAGTGCTTTGTATGCAGCTTTCCAGGGAGAGAAGAGTAGGAAAAAAAACCCCAAAAAAATTTGAATCCCCCTTTTATACGTGCCAAAAGCCTGGTCCTCCTCTGTTTGCCACAACACGCTGCAATTTAGTTCAAGGAGCGGTAAACAGGTTGAGGTAAACAGATAAACCCGCACACATGCAATTTCATCCGTGTGCCAGAAAAACCAGCCAAATATAATCGATATTCGCTTTTAGCTATTTCTGACCTGCATCTGCTAATTTAACGTTTGCCAAATGTTCTACAATCAAAAGTTAATTTTTTTATTTTTTTTTTGGCATAAATCCAGAATTCTTGTTTGCTAAAATATTCCAGACTTAGAGTCATTCCATGGAATAATATTACTGTTCCTTCTACTTTTGGGGTGAACTGGCATGTCCTCAAAATCAAATGAAAACTTGGCAACATTTAGTTCTAAAAATCAACAGAAACTGAGATTGCAGGCTTAAAAAACTTTAGATTACATAATTTACAAAAAAAATTAGTACAAATGTATATAAAAATTAATTAAAATAAAATAAAGATTTTTTGAATATAGTTTGTTTCTTAGATTTTATATTTATTTCAATTAACAGTCTAGAAAAAAGGCAAAAGATCAATCTGATTGGCCTTAAAATGAAAGATCCGCAGAAAGATTCATCGACCCAACGCAGGTTTTGGATGGATTAATGGACAGACGGGCAAACAAAAATGGTGGCTGCTTCATTGCATTACATATTTACTGACAAAATTAATATACTCCCTTGAAGGGTATAGGGAATACAAATTAAAGAAATAAATAAAAGAGGATACCAGTTTTTTAGGGCGGTTCGTAATCCATGTTGCAGTGCCATCAACAGCTGGCGCATTGTTGCTCGACTTTGGCAACATGTTCTGCAACATGCACCCAGCCTCAAAAACAGCGAGTATTACTAACGCTCTCTCAGATAAATATTTTGAAAAGCTTTCTTTAGCATACGCCTGACTCTCAGTAATTCCCGTTGCCATAAATTTGTTTTGGGTTTGTTGGGCTGCTCGACAGTCGCTACAGCAAATGTTTAGAGGGAGGTCATCTACTTCTTGGGATAGAGGATGACTGAATCAGTGATTCAGTGGGTTAGATCTGGGAGTAGATATAAAGGGATAGACTTGGTACTCATTAAATGAAATACCTATGTAAATATTTGCAGTATTTTTGCTCACATTTATTTGTTTACTTTGGAAATCCATTAGATACAACGGTGCCTGAATAAACTCCCAAATGCCTATCATATAATTTTAACACTGAAAATGACGTACGTCTATGAAAGAGGCAGCAATTATGGCTCCATGTAATCAATCAATGTTCAATATGTAATTACATTTCTGTCTAAATTCTGTACTGATTCATCTTAATTGTCTGCTCATGCCTATAATGCTTTTTAAATAGAAAAGGGAGATATTTTGAGCTGAGAAAAATGTTGTTTAACATTTCACTTAATTTGATTGTCTGCCAAAATGATTTCGAGCAAATAGAGATGCTTAGATATATTTGAAAAGTATCCTTTATCAATTTGAAATTATATATTTTACCTTTTGAATTTATACAAAATAGATGGACAAGAAATTCATACAGAAAATGCATAAATTGACCGAAAAGATTTTATTTAGAATCATAGATTGTTAATATTAAATAAATATCTTAAAATATATAATTATGTTGTTATTCGTATATGATTTAAAAAAAAGATTTACTGCTTTTACCACAGGAAATAAGAAAGTAATTCTCTACATTAGCGTCACTTACTACTTAAAGGACAAAGGCAAATAGTTAAGGATATTTTTATTTAATTTACAATATTATTTTACCACAAAATCTTATATTATTTCTGTGTTAAGAATGAATTCCACTTTTTTGTAGCCTTGATTTCAGAACAAATGACCGCCAATTGTTCCCTTTAGTTTGGCTTTCCTTTGTCAAAGAAAAAATTACAAAGAAATCGAATCACTGAAGCTACACAGGAACAATTGAGCAATAAATGACAATACTCGTATTGTGTGCAGCAAAATTACTGGCTTCTCCCTAGCCCCAAAAACTGAGAGTATTTTGAGAGCTCTTTGTTAATTTTCAAAAATATTTGAGTGACAGTATATTGGGTCGCTTCTTTCGAGCTTCTGTTCAGTACTTGTAATTAAAAAATGTAAAAAAAAACACAAAGTAAATGAAAATGCTGACTTTGACTAGGTTAAAAGGATTCTTTCCATTTCCCATTGAGACAGAAAATCTGCACTACAGTGCACACTGCATTCTGTATGCGATGCCCAAAAAGTATAGCATACTTTTGCGCGTGATTTTTGGCTTACATTCGTTTTGACACACTTAAATGCATACAATTCAAACGGTTATTGTCTTCCAATTCTTTGCGGCTTTCACCTAAAATCTAGCTGAATATATCGACTTTTCTGAGAAATAAAGAGGGGCTGCAGTAGCATCGAGGCTCTGACGAAGCACAGTAATTGCTGAGAAATGCTGAGAGATTGGATTAGAGGACGAACACACAGGGACTTTCTTTTATTTGTTATTTTTTGAGGTTTTGCAATCGTTTTGTGGCAATGCACTCAGACAAAAAACTAAGCTACTGACCTAAAATAAATATTTCTTAAATTTTCGTGAATATTATTAATAAAAATGAATCGTCTTTATTAAACAATTTCTTAAAAATCAGCATTAAATTCTATGCGGAATACCCTCTTTTTTCTTGGTGTGTATTTTATTAAATACTTTATCCAAACAGGCTCAAAACTTTTATTTTAAGAGACAATTTCTTTTATCTTTAAATTAAGTTTTATTAAGTTTTGAAAATTACTAAAAATTTGATTAGTTTTTTGGAGCAATTTCCCAACATTCTTTGAACTTTTTCATCTGAGTGTACACTCTGGTAAAAGACTGAGGTAAAAGCTGAACAAAGGAACAAAAGGAAGCTCAGAATTAGAGGAAGTTATCTGGATATACATCCAATTCACAGATAAGCACACGCACTTAACACATATAAAGGAAAGAGAGAAAAACTTGATTTAAGTTATGAGGTGGAGCTAAAAAAAATTACGAATAATAAAAATTTTAAATAATGCGCAACGTATTCGTCATAAAGCACCTTTTGTGCGAGATGAATAAGATGAATATGCACGCATATATATATATATATGTGTGTGGGTATCTATATGAGTGTGCGTGTGAATGTGAATGAGAATGCGAATGCGAATGCGAATGCGTCGCGAATTACATTCATTCATTTTGTGGCCATTTACACGGTCCTTGGCACAGCAGAAGCGGCGAGATGGCTTCTTCTCTCTTCTATTTGCCTTCCTCCCATACAGTTTGTGGGTAAATTTCCCTTATTTAACATAATTTGGTTGAAAACTGCAGAATGGTAAATGTCTTCGGCCGAAAAACTTTTCTCATCAGCTCGAGTAATTGTGCGGTACAAGTTTCAAATTTGTCTGCGGTTTTCTCCAAAACGGAATTATGTTTCCCAGCTAAGAATATTTGAGTCGAGCCTCGAATTCCTCAACTTAACTAAGAAATTGCTGCTGGCCAAAAGTTAATACGTTGACAATCTGCCAAGGTGAATATACTGAAGGAACTTCTCTCCATCTGTCTGACTGTCTGTCTGCCTGCCTGTCTGTCTGTCGGTCTGTTGCCCTGTCCTTAATCACCGTCTGCTATCTTTTGAATTACAAATTAGAATTTTAGTTTTTAATAAGCTTAAGTGCTTCAGTTTCTCAGTTATTTTTGCGGGCCAAAAAGTTTCAAAATTAAGCAAGCTAATGACCAGAAACCATGGCCTGGAGTTGCACTTTCATGCATACTTAAGCAAGCGTTATGAATCGATATTATTTTCGTCCCGTTTTCGCTTCTGAATCATCATGGCCAAGCACGGAAGTAAAAAAATAAATACAAGGCCAACGAGTATATGGAAAAATGCTTTGGAGCTGTATGCTTGGGAATATGACGTATATTAATGCCTTTTAAATGGTGGTCAACTGCTCCTCTGTTGTGATGTTTGACCTCTTTTTTGGACTCGTTTTACCATAAAACTTATAACCATATTTCATTATTTTACTTATTTCGTGCTTGTGTCGAACAAAGTTGTTTGATATTAGCATGCTGGTCAGGAATAATACTTCGAATCAGAGACTTAATCTGAACGAGTCAAATTTCAAGGATTTTTTGGAGGTCAAAATCTAACTCTTTATTCGCTCTATTAAAGCTAAGGGTCTTGGTAATGCCCGTCTAGCAAAAATTCTTGACAAAATGAAATATGAAGACCTCTTTTTAGTTTCTCAAATGGTTTATTAAAACTTACAAGTTGGATATAAAATATTAAGATTAGACCACCATAGAAACAATCCGTCAATCGGCAAGAGCTTCAAGACTTGCTCCTCTGACGTCTTGAAATGACGATTTTTTAAATAAAAAAAAGCCAGATAAAAAATCATTTTTAAATAGCAAATTTAAGTACTTTGTATAAGCACTGATATTTAATTACTCAGTCGGAATCTTACTGTGACCAAATTAAATCAAGTCTCTTAGGTTTATTTAGCTTTAAGCCCTCTTAAGTGGAGCACTCTTGGCTAGAGCACTCCTCTACTTATTTTAATTTGTTGTTCTTTTATAATTTGTTTATTCTCTTGGCCTAAAGCCAACAACCTGAATTTTGAGTACCAAATCCAAAATGAATTAAATTGGCAAGCTCCCATGACATTTTTCTCTAGTTTTTTTTTCTTTTCATTTCGTTTCGTTCATAGGATACTCTCAGTATTTCGAATCTTTTAATTTTGCTGAAATGTCGTGTGTAACTCAATTCAAGTAAAGCCTGATACAAGCCCCCATTTTCCACCGTTCCCACTCCACTTTCCAAATTCCAACCCAAACCATCCTCATACCAATTTCGCGTTGCTTTGGCAATGCCAATAATAATGTCACTCTCTGCCCTTTCAAGCCTCGTATACCCCGTAGATATATACATATATCCATGGTGGATTCGTACCCATGGTAGGATGCCTACAGGCATCTCTTATGCAAAATTTGTAGTTTCTGTTTTGGTGCTCGTCGCTGCCAAAAATGTTTTACGGACCATCAGAAAAAGCGACTGGTACGTGAGCAACTTGGGTAGGGCCCAAAACAACAATCACTAGTGAAGCAGCTTTTCGCTACACAACTACTGAATACCCTTACTTCTTTGGCAGCTTCCTCAATTCTTCTTAATAATCTTATTTTATTTGAGACTATCAAATTTAGTTGAAACTTATTCATAGCCTCCATTTACTATAAAATGGATTAAAGAAATACCGGTGGATGTCTGAATAGAATCGTTATTCAGTAAAGTTTTTCTAGATTTATTTTACCTTTCTGTATCAAAATCAGTGAGTATTTCTTCTACACTTCAATGCATAGTTGTTGCTTAACGTAAATCTGTAACACCCTTGGTAAGGGTATAACAACAAAAAGGAATTCAATGTTTTTTTCCCAGTGTATATATGTGTGTACTTTCTGTTGGCATATTGACAGTGGTATTCGCAAATACGCATCCAGCATACAAAGCGAAACAAGATGTTCACTTGCTGAATTGACTAGCGAATTGGACCAAATCCCCTTCAGATTTCCCTTCTCTTCTATATACTTACATTATATATATACATATCTTTTATAGTCAGCGGGTCTGTGGATAGTTAAAGAGAGAGACATAGTGGATCACGTGCTCCCACTCGATGGTGAGGCTCTCAAAGGAATTCTCAAAATGTGTGCAAAAAGTACACAGTATTGAATACTTATATATACATATTTAATTATTCTTAAAAGGTATTCCAGGTGTTTAACAGAAGCTGGAAGAGACCTCTGTAGAGAGAACTATTCAGCTGTTTTTTCAACCTATTAATAATGCCATCTAAAATACAGTCTACTTCGAAAGTAAATGCCATTAAAAATTGCAGCAGTTATACTAGAGGTAGACCTTTAAAATATGTTTCAGGCATTTATCTTTTTCTTTAATAAATTTACGTCTCTTTTAAGGAAACTCCCTCCAAAGCCGCCATGAATAATTATTATAATTGTCGTGTTGAATTTCAAATTTACGACACCGAAAATTTATGGCTAAAATTTTGGCTGTTTTACTTAGTCTCACAACCTTCTCCTCCCTTCAGTTGGTTATGACAATAATAATTGTCTAATTTACAAGTGTCAACGACTTTAACTTTTCAGAACAAAAAAACATTTAATTCATTTAATTTAATTTAATTATATTGTAAGTGTTTGCCTGCCATTCGCAGCATTCTGCTTTTTACTTTGGCTACCTCTCAGTAGTTTCATAAATGCTTATTAATGTTGTGCAAATATTTTCTCTGGAATTCTCTGTTTTTAATTAATGTTAGAGTAAGCCTCCGACTGAGAAACCGCAAAAGCTTCGAGGGCGAAGGACTAAGCCTAACCGCAAGGAAAATACAAAATAAAAGTATTTCAGAATGTTGAGATACCAACAGCTCTTAGCCATGGCAAATACCCTCAATCAAACTCAAATAGACAAGTTTGCAAATGTTTCCAACTTTTTGTATTGTTTGTGGATTTTATTTGCCATTTCACTGATTAATTTGTCCATAAAACATAAACAAAGCTACAACAAATGTTTACACGCTCAAAATTGTAATAATATTGGTAAAAGACTAAAGTATTTTATTTAATACTTCAGCAAAGAGCTTCGAAAGTTAAGTCAAAATTTATGAATATATATTTTTAGTATTTTTCCAGGATCTGCTGGGTATTATATCCTTGAGGCATTTCCATCTCCATAAAGTATATACAATGTATATATTTATTAATGAGGACGACGAGATGGGACTATCCAGCCATTTCCGCCTTTCTTCTTCTACGCACAGAAGCTTTTTCTTTTCTAGAGTTTTATATTTTTCTAAGAACTTGTTAAGAATTCTAACAGAAAATATCATTTTTCCAAGACACTAAAAAATCTACCTTTATTATATACACCATTATATATATAGAAGATTTTAACCCATATTTGCAGAGTGATAAAATTCGCAGAAAAGTAGAAAACTTTAACTGGCTTAGCTTACTCGCTATCCAACAAATTGTGCAGTTCGTGTCCAAGTTAGGATTATGGCAGCTGCGTATTGGGAGAGCGGAGCAAAAGGAGATGAGAGCCGGGTGGAAATGGGGCAACCTTCCAACAACATAGGTAAATTTGTCCAGAGCACTAAATTTCACACAGAAGTGACACTCTAATTGAGAGCAACGAGCCAACTGGGAAATGTTGTGGTGACCACGGGCGGGAAGAGGGTTAAGGGATTTGCAGAGGTACTAAAAAAAAATTGTAAACTCGTTAATTGCTAAGTGCAAAACCATAAAACGGATGTGTGTGTGTATGTGTGTGTGTACGTGTGAGTGTGTGGGACGGGTCCATAGCACATCATCAACGAGTAGATTGGTTTGTTAGTTTTAGGTGACAACGCAGCGGAATAGATGAAGGGTTTGTAATGCGGGTTCTGTCAGCATTTTATGATGGCTATCAAAATGCGTACTTTAATACCCTGTAATTTGCAAATATCAAGTATATCAACTAGAATGAGATGAGAGAAAGACAGGCTACGGTTTTCGTTACTAAAATAATTCAACTAAGAAAAAGCTAAGTCTTGTATAAAGGGTAAAAATTAAAGGCCTATTCCAAATTCCAAAAAGTAAAAGTGTTTATGTACAATTTATTCAATATATTTAAGCCTCTTTTGTCTTTTACCTAATTCTATTGAATACAGGGTATAAATAGTTTGTTATTGCGTCAGACAACAGTCTTTTGACAAATAAAGATGGGCAGCTTATCAAACCTGTATCAATAGATACCCTACCTTTTATCATAAAATCTAAATTGCTGTAAAGGAGGCGATGTACCAGATAATTGCATTTTGGATGGTTTCTCTTGTTGAACATTTGGATTTAATTAGTTGTTTATTGCCAAGCTTCTTTAGATTTTATGAAAGTTGTAAGCCAAAAGTGTTAAGCCAGAGCCTTGAACGACAGATATCCTTAAAGAAAATCCTTGAATGTTTTTGTTTTTGTATCCAACTTATTCAGCATTTTAAATATTGAAAACAACTTCATAATGTCAATTAAAATACATTTAGTAGCTGGCTCAAAGTGCTAAATTCATAAAATAATGAATTAACATTCATACACTGAGATAAAATATTACCAATATTTGTTGCTTTTTTTTCCTGCTATCAATAAATATAATTTCAGCTTTGACTTTGATAGCTAAAATCAACTGTCTTTTTGAGTACAACCCAGCCAAATCGAGGTTGCCAATGTTAAGCCAAATAGAACTAATTTTTGAAACGGAAAAAAGTTAGATGAAAACGTTCCCGAACTACCAACTTTTAGACCCAATTAATGGAAATACAAAATATGCAGTATTTTTTACAGTGTAGCTATTGACCAGAACTACTACTACTTATTGTTGGTAACCAACACATAGGAAGCGGATTTGTTTGCCAATTTGGTCAAAATTATCCAGCTGGCTGTAATGATGCAATGGTTTAGCACTCTCAAATCCCTTTTGTTCCAACTAAATTCCCCTCTTGCAAACAATTTGCTGCCAATTCCCAATGCTGTGATTTGCAAACACTTTAAATATGCAAGTGCAGCTCTTGACAGGCAGCAGTAGCAGCAGCCGCAGGAGCAGCAGCAGCAGCATCAGCAATATCCATCCACATATGACCAGTTGCGGTTCATGAGGTTAGTAGGAAAATTATTCAGAAGCCAGTTTGTAGGCCAAAACCCTAGCAACAGGGAGTAGTGGACCCAGTAGGACGGTAGGACTGGAACTCGTATAACGGCCGGAATGAGGCCACTGCAGCTGCTTTTACATTCATAACCAATTCAATATTTGCATTTCTGCATCGTTTTATACCCTGTAACCAGAAAATTTCAATAAACGGGTAACTGGAGAGCAAGTTGCTTCAAGAGTTGGTAAAAGAATATGTGAATATCAAGGCAGTAAACCAGTTTAGAGCCGGAACAATTTAATATTCATATAGCAAGTGTCAAACCGGAACCAATACTTAAATTTTTATTCACAAATGAAAGCTTAGAAAACATCGATTTTCGATCTTAAAATTATTATTTTTCTGTGCTTGTTTTTTCGATCTCTGAACAGGGTATCTACCAGTCGAGCTCTCTCTCTTTCTCTCTCTCTCTCGCTCAGCAAAAATTGTTGTTACTTGTTGAAAGTGTCTGAGTCACTGAATCGAATTGCGGATATCATGTTTAATTCACATAGTAAATATGAAATGGAACATTCAGAAAAGAAGAATTTTTTAACAAATAGCATTGGCAATTTTCGTATGCCAGAAGGCGCCACATCCTTTTCCTTTCTGGATCGGAAGTGTTTCATGTGATTTATAGCAGTAAATTGTAATTCCATCAAGATGTAAATTAACTCAATAAATTTTACTGGTCAACAAAACTGAACTAAAATAAAAATTGAAATTTTATGTAATATTTTTTTTACAATTAGATAAATATATGAAAATATATATTTTATATACATATATTTTATGCTCTGCCGTAGGAAGAAATAATAAGCTTAAAAAGTTGTTGTATAAAAAACTTTCTTGGTTCTTTAAATATCTAAAGAGCACTTATTATTACCTGCCTTCATTTAATTTAATAAACAAAAATTTTCCAATAATCATTCTAGACTGAAATCGTTACTTTTTAAAATACCTTAATTATGTTGCATAGTGTAATTTATATAGTATTCTAATGAGGCTTATCAAATCGAAAAGCCTTAAGCCTTCGTTACTTTCAATTTCTTTTCAGTAAAGTCAAATAAAACAAATTTGCCTGTCTACACTATATAACAAAGTACACACAAGAAAATTTCCAAAGAACACTCCAGCAATTTGAGAGAAAGCAGTAAAAGTCTGACCTGATTCTTTTAGTAGCATCTGGTTTGAAATGAAGGTAGTCGAGTTGGCTTTTCTTCCATCTTTCGTCTTGACCATTTCACCTAGTTGTAAAACTCTCAAGAAATGCAGGCAGAATTTTCATATTATTAATAACTTGACAATTGTTGACAATTTATCTGTTTGCAGTGAAGTTTTTTGGCAAGGATTTAAAAGAAGGTGTAAAAGGTGTGCTTGAAGTTACCTGCTAACAAATAAGTTTATATTTTATCAATCTGTGGTCAGCTTATACAGCTTCTTATTTCCTTAATTAGGTTTATTATCTGAAGTGGCCTGTCATTGCCAAAGCAGCTGTCAGCAGTCAAGTTTCTGGCTCTGGGTTTTCGACCAAGTTTCTCTGGCTGACAGTCTACCTTTATCTCACACTGCCTTGAAGTTTTCTCTGGGTTATTGTTGCTTTTATCTACGTGTATTGTTATCCTTTGCCTGTGGTTTCTACTGTTTATTGACGCTGCATTTTCAATGATTATTCTGCCATGTCTTACAGCTATTTGCGCCTAATTTCTAATCAATATTTATATATCAGCCATTATACATGTAAATATGTATTCAGTGTGGCATGCCAATATCCTTGCATGTTTATAAATTGTATTTTATATCTGGGCGTCGTGCGTATACATAATCAGAGCTCCAAATTGTGATAGGCTCTATACAAAATTCTGAATTGAAATTGATATTTATTACAGCTTCAAATCTGGATGCTTAGTAATTAATAAAAACTAAGGAACTCTATTCATGTTTATTTTCATATAATAGTCCAATTTTTCTATATATTTATCTAATTTTAACCATATTTAAGCCAGATTTAAGCGGACCTTTATAATTCCATATGCAAATCGGTGGAATTTTCATTGCACAAATTGAATGGGAACATTGACTGATAATCCCATCAGCAACATATTTTCAGATGAATGCCCAAGCTCTTTCATTCCTTGCTCAATCAGGGATTTCATATTATTTAGTTGCCCTTTTTCGGCCAATAAATATCGTAATCCATAAGTTTTTATATAAAAAAAAATGAATATTACTAAAAATAGGCCCGAAGAGAGCAGAGCAAAGCGGAGCAGAGCATTTAGTTGGAAATTTCGTTGCCAAGTGCATTTTGTGCTCCACTTGGCAACATTTCCGTTCCGTTTCGATTTGCATTTCCATTTCCATTCCGATTATCCTTTTCGCATATTCGCACAAATAAACCCAATGTTTGTCTGTCTTTTCTGTTAGTCCCTTTATTTTTTAATATTTTTTTTTGTATTATTTTAATCTGTTTGTCAGACTGACACTTTTATTTTATTTTTTTCACATTTATATTAAAATTCATTGAGGAGCAATAAATAAAAACGCTGCATAAATCATTTTAGCAGAAAGTTTTGCCCCATTTCGCCACGGAGCCAAAGGATTCGCTGCTATCTGCGGCGCTCAGCTTTCTCTTAACACTTTGGCTTAAAAAAAAGGAAGGAGAAAAAAAATAAAATACCAGCTAAAAACACCTTGGGGAGAAATTAAGACAATTGTCGTTGAACAGCTGCCATAAAACCATGAAACGGGTCGGTAAGAAGTTCACAAATCGCTGCTACACTCAAAAAAAATATATCTAGAATTTTGGGTACGAAAATGGAATCTTTTATGGGGCTAATCACAAAAATTCCTTAGTCCCAGTAAGATTAATTCAACTGATTCAGCAATAAGAAATTTTTTATTCAATCGAATTGTTTATAGAAACACATAAATTTTAAGTACAGAAAATAATATTTTATGTAAAATTAGGTATATTTTTATAAGCTTAATTACTGATTTAATTAAATTAATGAGTATATTAGAGTCAATGTGATTATCTCTGATTCTTCCCCTCTTCTTTTACCAACTATCTTCTTCTTTGTGGCATTTTATCATTTGCATTTCACGGCCTAAACACAGACTGCTTTTTTTCTGTGTAAGAATTTCGAAGGATGCTACTTAATTGGCCCGATGCAAATTTAAAGTTGCTTTGCGATTAATTTATATGAAAATCTATTGGAAACTGTGTGCAACTTTAATCCTTGCTTCAGCTGGCCAAATGTTTGCCAGTCCATTTATACATGCATGCAACGTTTGCTCTGTGTGTGCGCAAAGGATTTGCCAAACAGGACATAGCAAATATTGAAACTACCTTCTTTTTTTTCATTTTTTATTTTCCTCTGAAACGCCAAAGCTGCTTTAATCCTAAAAAACGTTTTTTGCCGGCGAGCGGGTTAAAAGTAAGAGCAAAATACACGTCATATAAGCAGCTTATGCCATTAGTTTGAAATCAGAGTAATTCTGGGGGAGCTGCATACTGTGGACTGTGGACTGTGGACAGTGGAAACAGCAACTGATTAAGGATGGAGTTATTTTCTGCGGTAAGTAGGAGTATCTACTTTAGTGCAGGAGACAGCAGGTTGGAGCAGCAGGTATAGAGGCATAATTGGCGACCACTGTGGCATATGTCAATTCATTGGGGGCAGAGAAAATAAGTGCTGCTTAAGCTTAAAATATCTTTATTCCTTTATGTGAGACATCTTTTAATTTTTTCATATTTAATACAGTTTTTAATCGCAGGGGAAGTCTTTGAATAATCTGTGGGAATACGCACAAATTAATCTTAATATTATTTAGCTTTTGTTTATGTTTTTGCTTATATTTACCAGAAAAATTTAGAGAAATTTCATCAATAATATCGTAAATATTCCGTTAATATTTTTACTTTTGCAAAAAAACATAATAAATAAGTGTAAAAACTGAATGAAACTATATTACAGAAATCTTAACACTAGTCCATTAAATTTGCCTGTCTGCTTTTCTTTCATTCATAAGTTTTTAAGAACTAACGCAAAACATATATAAAGAATTATTTATATATCAAGCCTGCTAATTATTCACTTAAATTCAAAGAATTTTTATATAATATATAATTTATTTTCCTCAAAATATTTTTCTTTAATTGGAAGCTTCAGGATGAGAGAGCGCAGGTTCATCTCCCCAAAAAGCATGCGAGTAATTTTGACCTGAGTATATACAAGCATACAGTAAGCCCTCGTTGAGCACTCTCAAGTGGAGGATTCTCACGTGTAATTCTCTACACATTTCCCTTTTCAATGACTTTGCAGAAATATGTTGCCATTTGATGCTTAAAATATGCAACATGAGCGTAAAAGTCAGCCTTAGGTGTACAACGGGCTTTTACCTGGGCAGAGCTACGCTCGAACCGTGGTTCAAAGGCTCAGCAAAATATGTTGAAAATTTACTTAGCCTTAGAATGTCTCTCAAAATGTGAAAAATCAATTGTTAAAGGGACACTCACAGTTTAAGCACTATAATAATAGAGTATCTCAGCTTTTAAGCCTGAAATGTCTCTATTATTAAGAGGAATATCTTATTAAAGCCACTGTGCAGTAGTCAGTTGATGTCACCCGGGTTGCTTGCAGATTAAGTATGACTCCCAGTTGACTGCAGCAGCAGACTGCATCAAAAAATATAAAAAAAGACAAGAAATTCTGTTGGCTGCCGCTGCAGCTGCTTCTCCACGCGGATTTTCGGCTGCATAAAATATGAAATTAAATTGTTAGCCGAAAAATAGCGTCAGGGAAAATGGCAAAAATATGAGACAAGGCAAACATAAAGGAGCCAGCAGCTGACAGGTAAGTCTCCAAGCAGAACTGACTTGATGACTTCCTGCAGTTTCTTCCCATTTTTTGTTCTTCTTTTACCATTTTTAGTGTAGTAAAATGTGACTGTTGTTGATGGCATACTTAAGTTGTTATGTTCAAGCTGAAATTCTGCAGCATCATCAAATAGCATATTTTTTTTGTAATTCAATTTAGTTAAATATCTAGAAAGTACATTGATTTTTAATGTCCAGCTCAAGGGAGCAATAAATTTCTAAAGGATATCAGCTGAGTTTTAGTCGATTCTCCAATTGTTTTGTGAATTACTTAATCTTAGTCAATTTATCTTAAAGTGTTAAGAACATATAAATAACTGAAAATGTAGGGAATATGTTCTTTCAGTTTGATTCTACAAGTCATGCCAAGGAACTTAAGTAAGATATCATCTTACTTATTATTTATGTGTATAAGGCTATTGACATATAAATGGATTTATGTCATAATATTAGCTGGCATTCCATTTTCCCATGGAAAACATGGCTAAAAAAACTAAGCTAAAACAAATGTCGGATATAAATCCATCATCAACTTCACCTCCCCCCTAAAACAAAAAAAAAAAACAAAAAGGAAACACAAGCAAATTGAGTGAATGTAATTTCGAATATTGCTCATACGCAGTGTGTAACGCGAGTCGAGTACTTGCCGTCTCATTAACGTTCAGTTTCTCAGAGCGGCACTTAATTTAAATAAATTGACTGACAGTCGAAAGCTTTACACTCTCCCTCTCAATCTCTCACACCCTTCTCTTAGGGAGGGGGTGGAGGGTACTCAAGTGCCGTCAATTTTGATTAAGTTAATTGAGAGCTTTGCGCAAAATTTTCATATACAACAACAGCAGGCAACAAGTTATTAATATTATTTTGCCTTAACTTCCGGTTAAAAGTGAAGCTGCATTGACTACGTTAAAGTTAAGTAAAAGTTTGTATAATAAACTTCAAAATTTATACAATATATTGACCGAGTCCTTTGTCATTGCAGGCATCCAATTTTGGGTATGCGAATTATGAATGATTTTCATAAATTTATTTTAGCTTGAAAGTTTGCCAGGCTGTTTCTGTCTGTTTCTGTCAGTTTTTTGTCTGTATGTTTCTGCTTCTGCTAGTGACTGGACGACGGCTGGCAAATTTGCGGCTGTCGCTCATAATTAGTTTCTTTTATAATTAAGTTGGGATGCCAAGCAAAATTGCCCAGATATTTGTCTGGTTGAATCCCCCCACTTCTCTCCCTGTGCCCCTGTGTCCCTGTGTCTCTATGTGTGTGCATTTTGGGTCAAAGCGGTTGGCCACACTCAGTTCAACAACAATTCCCAAACAGAAGTTAAAGCAAACTATTGTTTAAACTGATGTCTACATGTCGGCTAAATGTTAAACGCCTCCAGTCAACTCATTCCAGGAATATGTTCAGCTTAATTGTGTTCCCGAGAAGGCCAAAAACGCCTTTTTTTGGTAGTTAAAAAAAGAAAATTTGAGTGGGAAATCTGTGGAAAATGTGGAGTAGAAAAATAGCATATTTTTTGGTAGGCAGAATATATAATTTTGGTTGGCTATTTGGGAGTTTGATATTGGTGCTGGCAACAGTAAGAAATAATACCACATATAAATAATATTATTTTAATTTAATTTGAATTCTTCTCATTCTTGGTTACTGAATATTTCCTAGCTAACAATTCGCTGGCTTGTTCTATCTGCAAAAATAATTACATCAACTTCAACTCTTTTTAATAGAAGTAGTAATCCAAATGGTTTTTGGCTATCTTTTAGTTAACATACTCTTACAACTAACTTGTAGGTTTCATAAAGATACCCTATAAAATAATAAAGTTTTGCATACAAACCCTCTGCATGGGTATAAAAAGGATAGATTCTGTTGTCGAATTTTTGTGCTGTTTTATACACTCCTCGTCCATTTAACTTTAATCGAATCTTTAGTCTTTAATTTATGAGCGTCTGGTTGTCATGTGCCAATGATGTCATTTATTTTAATGTTTTACGTGACGCATATGGAGCTGGAAATTGAACGGAACGACTCATTAAATACAGAAAATAGTCGTATATAAAGCATAAATGCTTACGTATGGAGTATGGGGGGAGGGTGTGGAGTATGGAGAGAGAACGTGCCTAATTGCTTAAGCCCTGGAATAAATAACTTTGCCAATTTGTATATATTTGGGCACTCACTTAAACACACAAACAACACACATATGTTTCATTAGAGGCAAACAATTAGTTTTCCAATTTATACTAAAATGTGTTGGTAAATACGTTAGAATTTTGTGTTTAATTTTGCTGGCTCAAGATTATTTTGCTTCCAAGCAAGAGGAAAGAGAAGCCGCTGCCACACAGTAAGAGTATTCCATGCCATTCAATCTTTCAACAAAGTTGGAGCAAGTTTGCGCTTTGCCAGCGCTCTCAACAAAGTTAATTTAATTAGTTTTCATTTATCCAAAGTACACGCTTCATTACATAATTTAACAATTCATTGCATTTCGACAATCCACGACACGAAGCGTTCTTGTAATTGAAAAGCGCGGCACGTCTCTGCACAAAAAAATATCCTTCTCCTCTATCTAACTAACTTATATATTATCGGAATACTCGACTTCCTCGTATTCCTCCTTCAATTCCTATTCCCATTCGCATATACCTTGGATATCGCCGCTTGTCTGCCGGGAAAATGCACGCTTTGTTATTATCGCCGCCAGACAATTGCTAATGGTCACTGTAATTATCATTAAATGCCTGGATTAAACCCTAGATTGGTTTTCTTTTTTCAACCGAAAACAGCAAGAAAAAAAGAAAATAGCATGCCATTTAGCTGCGAAAAATAAAAGATTGGCTAACAGATGCCAAGGATTTAAGTGAGCATAGTTAACAGTACTTGATTTCTCGTTTATCTTCAAATAACCAAAAAAAAAGGTGAAATTTAAACAGGCTTTGAGCTGAATCTGAATTACTCTCTCCAAATACTTTTCCTTCGGGATTGACATGAATAGCTTCCTTCCACTACAACATAATTCCTCTTAAGCAAATAATTAAAAATGTTGGCTTGATTAGCGATTTTTGGCGATTAAGCGGATCAGACACGGATATAAAATAATGGACTACTTTTTACATATGAAGAAACACAGGTAAAACTATGTCTATTTAAAAGGATGAATCGATAATTTTTATCAAGAAACATAAATATATATCTCAATTAAAAGTTATGGAATAAAAGTCATTATATTTTCGGTTATAACCTATTTTTAAGACCATAAACTGCTAACTTGCTATCGAAATTTTCTACCAAAATTTAACTTTCACCTATAAAAATATATTTTTTAATTGTCAAATTGTAGCCGTGTTCGTGCCATCACTTTTAATCAATAAGATTTAAGCCAAAAACAAATGAATTATTTTTTGGTAGCTCAGGTTGGCATGGTGGAAAGAGGCAGAAGTAGATCTCGAAGCCAAAGTTAAGGAGTACACAAAGAATTATATTATGTAAACAAAGCGAACGAACGAGCAATTTGCTGATGTGTTTTCCGAACCATTTGCAAACGTGGCACAAAAGCAATAAATCAAATACATATATTGGTATTCCCATTGTTTGTCTGTCCTGACGTTACGTTAAAAAAAAAAAAAAAAAAACGAAGAGAAGAAGGAAATTGCCCAAAACTTTGGCTAGTAAGCAAACAGCTAAGTGGACGGGAGGGGAAACCAGCGCATTTTATTCACAGGATAATAAAAATCAATTTACGCACTTGTGCCAACAGCGACGCATTTTCTCTGCTCTGCTCCGCTCTGCTCTTCTCCTCTCTTCTTTTTTATTGTTGTTGTTTTTATTGTTGTTAATGTTGTTGTTGTTGCTGTTGCTGTTGTCGATTTGGCTTTGTCTTCTCAATAATCGAACATAATGGGGGCCCTTCAGGGCAGCCCCAAGAGCAAAACTTGTCTGCCGATGACAGCGGTTTACACAGAAAGAAACAGATTTATATTGTTCCGGAGCAAATTATATTCAGCTTTCATTCAAACTAGCTTAAAAAGTAGGAACAAAAAGGAAATCAAAAACTTTTATTGCGGCGCTCCGATTAGCTGGTCAGAATTTAGTCTCAACATTTTAACATTGGCATTTAATTTTATTTCAGGAGGATATTTTCGGGCAAATTCAAAAAATTTGAATAATTTGATATTATTTTGAAAACGAAATGGAAATCTTGGTTCGGGTCCGCTTATGGTTCAGTCTTAAAGCCAATCAAACAGCCTTAAACAGCCGAGTTTCGATACGGTTTCAGCTATGACAAATATGAAAATATGTCAAGACTCAAAGTGATCGGCCTTTCTGAGCCATTTTATTATCCTATAAAAATATGAAAACTTTTGCCTCTAATTGTAAAGAACTCTTAAGTAAATGCTTTAAAAAAATTTTATTCTCATTACATGTACAGGGTATCTGAAAGTCGACTAAACTAGGCCACCGACTAACTACTTTTTGAGTGCATTTGAAGTAGTCGGTTGAGAAAAGAAAAGAAAAGAAAAGAAAGACAGTGAAAGCTTGATTTTAATGTCTATCTAAATTTGAGCAATTTTATGTTAATCTTTTTTATCAAATTTCTTATTTAATGCCATAAAAGAGAGAAGAAAGACTCAAAAACTAGCAGTAAATTCAAAGGAAACCCGCTCAAACTGCACAATTTGTTCATGTTAGTTGGCCTCTTTTGTAGTCTTACTATCGCTTCCTGTTTTCCACTGCTTGCATTGTATTCCGGTCTTGCTGTGAGGATGAAACCCGTTCCATCCACAGCAGATAGTTCTCCTCTGTTCAGGTCTGTTCTGTTCTGGGAGTTCTGTTCAGTTCAGTTCAGTTCTGTTCTGTTGAACTGAATGCAGAAAGTCGTCCAATTGTCCGCTTTCATTACGCATTCCTTCTTCTCTTTGGCTTTTTGCATAGCCTCATTTCGAGAGGGGGGACGGTTTTCTTCTTTATAGAACTTATTTTACATTCATGCAAGAGCCAGCTACAAAATACAAGTTAAATCCTGCGGCAATGTTCCTATTCGTATTTTAAATCCCTACTTGAAGTTGGTGGCGTGAAAAGTCAACAAGCCATTCACTATACACATCCCTTATGCGAGTATACGAGGTATTCGCACTCCATTCAGCTTTCAGCGTACTTTTAACTCAAAGGATCCCCCAGCAACAGACAAAATTTAAGCCTTGGAGTCATCTGATGAATATTTTAATACTTTCGAGAAGTAGGACCTTTACTTGTTCTCGCTCGTTGTCACTTTCTCCAGGGGATTTTTAATTCCATCTGCCTAGTTACATATTAATGTGTTTCTGACTCTGTTTATTCCAGGAGAACTCTTCAAGAACTGTTGACAATTTTTTCTTATGTAACGTTTAAGCTCAATCTATAGTAAAGTTAACTTGAGTGCTTTGAAATATTCTTAAAAAAAATAACTTTAATAAATAAAAATATTTTCCCCCGATCCACAAAACCCACATGAAAATTTCAATTAAAAATCCAGCCCAAACTCAAGAAGAAACTCCTGACTTAAATCCAGTGGTAAATCCATTATTAATAATTCTAAAAATTTCGCATAAATATAATATTTATTATAATGTTTTGTAGATACAAAACTAATTAGGGGATAATCACAAGACGGTTCTCAATGCAACATGTTTTCTAATTAAAACCAGTTTTAATTGAGGGTTATCCATTACCATTATTATGCCAGATTTCCATATTCCTTTTGTGGCAGCTTTCATTAAATAAACCGCATTCTCATAACGATTGAGCCAACCTAGGAAGGACTCTTACCCTCGTCTAATGTCCTGAACTGTCCTTGAAGACCATTTGGTACACTTGTTGTTTGCAATGTTAGAGCTTAGTACAATTAAACTTTTAATTTTTAATTATATCCCACAACAAATGATGCTTGCAGAGAGCTTTTGTAACTTTCTGCAGCCAGCAGGAAGCTGGCAATCTAATTTGCATAGGTAAATAAATGTACAACACAAATGGATTAAAATTAATTAAAAACAAGGAGAAATGGTTATCAGCGGTAAGCCGATAAGCTAAATACCCTATTTGCTGGGGTAGCTATACAAAATACTAGTAAGAAAAAGCTTCGACACAGACAGACTGCTTGCACACAGGAATAACCATTTAAAATTTGTAGCTAAATCTTTTAATTTTAATCAATTATTCTTATATAACCGATATGAGATAGTAGCCTGATCCTAAGAATTTTGTATGTACATTTAGAATGCCCTCTATAGGATATAGCTTATACTTTAAAATTAAAGACATTCTTTTGATCCATTACCGCAAAAGTCGAATAGGGAGGATATATATCAAATTGAATGCTAATCAAACCCGCACACTTCCACATAAACTTCCACAACTCCCTGTGTAATTGCAGGGTATTTACAAATAAACTGATTATTCAACAGTTGTTTCTCTTTCTTCTTCGATAAAGAAAAAACCCCCATTTATTGGCATTATTGAACCGATAAACGGCCATTCCAAATTGTCATTTATAGTCCCCAGACAATCCAGTAATTGTTCTGTTTACAATTGTTCTTTCTGTGCAATTAAATTCCTTAATCAGGGTGTTAAAATAAATTGTCAAAGGGAAAACTCTGTAAGCGTTAACAACTGGGGAGAGAGCATTGCTCATACGCACTGTGAGCCACTTGGAATAAGTTGCTCTAATTAAGAGACGGCTCGAGTTTGTCAACAAAAATTTTGAAGACATTCATCGAGCACAGAGCAGCCATCAACTTAATTTTGAAATCACTGGGAAAATAATTTAATTAGGCCAAGAAGAAGGCGGTCCCAGAATCACGAGCTTAATGTGCTGTGTTAGCTTATTCTTTGGGCGTAGCTTTAATTCCTGGCCAATTAAAATGTTGCACACAAATAAGCTGACTGAGGCTGTTTTTTAAAATGACACTTAATATAATATAATTCTTATGAATCCCTAAAAAGGAAGACAGACCAAATTTTAAGTTTTATTAATTAAATTTTATTCATTTAGTAAGTGAGATGGGTAATCTAAAAGGATGAAATTTGCACCCAATATTAATGTCATCAGTAACTTTTCTTTTTTGTTAATCTGATAACTAATAAAATAAATTTCGATTGGACTCTAAAATTAAATTTTCCGGTCTCTTTTTTTTAGATTTTATTATTATTATGATTATTTTTATTATTTTTGTGAGAAATGTCGAGAGAAAAAGTTGGAAAATGTGCAAAATTGATTTACAAAGCAGACGCTGGCTCTGCCTCGGCAGGGGTTGGAAATTAGCCTTGATGCAAGGAAAGTAAATGGCAAATTTGGTACGAAAATTGAAAATTTATTGGCCAAAGAAAAGTCGTTATGGGGAGTTTTTCTCCATTATGGCCTGCAGTTGGCAGCTGTTTTAAGGAAGGACAAACTCTGCGATGCGACGATGGCTTGAATTGACAAAAGACAACGAACGCAGTCTGGAAAAAAGATTTTCCTGTTTTGTGATTTTCCTATCAGCTCTTTGAGACATTAAAAATTAGTTTGCTGTTTACTTGGCTATGCAACTTTAGTATATACAACAAGCACGAGTATATTTTCCTTAGGTTTAAAACGTGAGGCATGCAACACATGCAACTGAAAGTTGCCCCATAAAGTTTTCTCTCGCTGCGTGAACCCATAATAAGTTTGTGTCTAGCTTATATTAAGTCTCACGCTCATCTTTCCTTCTCTTTTATTTTTTCTTTTAACTTTTTGCTCATCTATTTTCTATTTATGCAAAGAAAGTTTGCTGCAGGTGCAACATTTTCTGAGCACATTTAAATATGGATTTTGCTTCACAGTGCGTTAACTTAATTTTATGGTTTTGTTTCACTGTGACTTATTGTTTTTTTGCAGCTAATGAAAATCGGCAAATGGCTAGAAATTTATGCGCTGTAAAAGCTCGTAAATTTTCAATGTTTTTGTGATAAAAATCAGCAATGAAAACGCACCAAAAGCAAAAGAAAAACACAAAATAGATATATTTACATACAAAGATGTTGTACTGTTTCGTTTTCTTCTTGGAAAACTGGAAAAACTTTTTCATAAATAAGTCGTTGATCTGCTTAGCGACATTTTGCTGGGGGGACCATAAAATATTAAAGTGCTGAAAGAATAAACAGGGCTCTAAATATTTATGGGCTTTTGGACAATTTGTTTATTGCTAAATTCAAAATTGGGGGAACATTTCTGTGCTCTTTCATTAGGCATTCTTTGAAATCAGCTGAAAACTTCATAGTCAAGAGACAACCTATTTTTATACCTATTTTTATTTCGCATATAAAGCTCTATTTGATACCTATTAAAGTAAGCTATATCCAAGCTTTAAGATTAAACAAAAATAAGAAATTTTCACTCATTATTATTACTATTATTGTTTAACAAACAATTCAGTATTTCTGCTGATATCTGCTGTAAATGAGCACACAATTAACAACAGATAAAACGAAAAACAATAAAAACAATCAATAAAACGGAAACAAAAAGAGAGATAAATCCAAAGTTTCTACATAAAATCAATACAAGAATATATAAATTAAATTAAATTGCCCCAAGCAGGGGAAAAGAGAGAAAGAATTTCCCAGAACGAATGATAAACAATGCCTCAGTCAGTGCGCGGGTCTGTAATGAAAATTCCAACAGAATTCGTGAATTCATCAAGCGGAAAATGTTAGTTAAAATAATTTCACTTGAATATTATTTTTATTTTATGAGCCCTTAGGGTTCATATTTTCAAAATGATGGGACAATAAATTTACAATTTATATTATTGAACGTTAGAAATATTTATAAAAAATTGTTGTATTATTTTTATGACATTTTTTAGAGCCCCAAAGCTTCAAATTTTCAAATGTCAAAAAATGCAGCTACGATAACTTTTCAATTTATTTTATTGTGAACTGGAGGGGAATACCTTTGTTTGAATTTTATCAAAGAAAATATTTTTATTATATTATTCACATGTTTTAATATTCAAAAGTGAAGCAATAAAATATTTGAAACTAATTTTTTTGACTAATTTATTCTGTAAGAATATTCAACTATCTTTCAATTTTATCGAGTGTTGGTGCAGAAAATACTTTTGAATCTTTATGTACACGTTAAGCCTCCAAATAAACTCAAAATTCATCAGATTCCTTACTTCAAAATTTCTCAAAAATTTGTGAAATTTAATGCTAAATATTTTTGCATATACGTGTAATTAAACGCCGTAAGTTATTAAAGGTGGCCGCATTTGGTACTCATAGTCGTACTACTCATACAAAGCCAAATCACAGAGCTTTTCCCAACCGACAGACCGACCGAGCGACCGACCGACCTCTATGCGAATATGTACCATAAGCACATTTTAACACCCACCTTAATTGTTGTAGTTGGCAGCTCTTGGGGGCAAAATGGGCGTGGTGGGGCTGGGCGTGGCGGGGCATGTGTGTTCTGAAAATATTTGAACAATTAACTTTTGCTTTTTGTTGGCAGCCGCAGCCGGAAATTTGTGAGGTTTTGGTAGAGGCCATTTCATTAAAATGGAATTCATTATGCAGCGCTTTACAAAAGAGTAAGCAACAAAGAGCACCAGCATGGAAATTACTCATTATGTTTTTTATATGTTTTTTGTGTGAATAAATAAGGAAACCACTTTACTTTAAGCTGAAGATGAACTATTTGTTCCCTTATTTTCCTTATTTAAAAGTATATATTTTATTAATCAGGCCGACGAGAAGAGTTGAGATAACCATGTCCATCTGTCCGTCTGTTATATGCAAACTAGTCTCTCAATTTTTGAGCTAGGTGATTGAAAATTTGGTGTGGAGCCTTCTTGTTGCTGCAGGCAGCAATTTATTTATTAGTAGTATCTAAAAGATACTTCTGTGTCTGACAGATACGTAGGCCTCACATCGTTCAGATACATTTCTGTCCTGCAGCAGGAGATGAAAATAGCATTACTAACATTTTTACTGTCAACTAACAGTGGCACTTAACATTGGCAATGTTAAAATAACATTTATTAGCTTGCTGTAACATTCTGTTCATCTGGCGATTCTGTTAAAAATCCGCCGCTGGATGAGCCCAAAATAAATAACAGAAATAACAGGCGAAATAACAACAGAAATTAAGTCAAGTTGGATGTTGATTACAGCCGATTACAAAGCACTTTAGTTGGTTGTCCATCGCTGCCCTTTCCTTCCTTCCTTCCTTTACATGCAAATCCTACCACCTCTGCCTGCAGTTACTTAGACTCAGGCTATAGTTGTCCGATCCGACCAGTAGAAAAACACTCTTCAACCATACAACTTTTTGTTTTCTTCTAAGGTTACAAGTCACAAATATTTTTATTTTGCTTTTGATTTCTTATTTTCTTGAAAGAGAAATAGGATAAGTAGAGGACAAACTTCTTTGAATTACTTGGAAAAATGCATTTGTGTCTGGCAGTCCGATATTGCGAATACTTTCAGTCTGTATTTGACTATTCGTGCGTGCTAAGAACAAGTTCATAAAGATATCTAACACAATTGCAGCTAAGTCAGCAGAATTCCGACTACTTTTCCCTTTTTCATTCATATCTGTTTCTTATTCTTATTCACTTCGCTATTTTCCACTTTCCTTTTACTTGCTGACGTTGTTGCTGTTGCTGCTGTTGTTGTTGTTGTTGTTTTTGTTGCTGTTTGTAGCAAAGCCGCATTTTCATTCCGGTTGCTTTTCTCTTGGTTAAACATAAAATGAAAGGATTCATAAAAGCATCGTCGGCTGTAAACTTTAATGTTTTTTTCCTTCGTCTACCAAGAAGCCTTTCCTAGTCCTGTCAGTAGATAGTATAGAAGTATAGAGTGTCCCTACATATATGACAGTGAGTGTATTAGATGGTACACTAAGTTTTATGCTATCACATTCTTATGCTCCTCTGTTCAATGTACCAAACGAGAATTAAGTCTAGAAAAACTATTTTTGCTTGGCTGGTGAATCCTGTCTGAAGCGGTTTCATTTAATTTAAAAAAAGTTACTTTTTTAACGTCTAAAATAAACAGTTGAGATGCACTCGGAAATAAACTAATAGCGTACCCCCTTTACATCATCAAATGTCCATATTTCTACATCAGTCCTTGTTACACCTTTGCAGAGGGTTTTAAAACTTTGTGGTGAAATGTGTAAAGCATTGAAGAAGTCATGCAAAATTTCTTTAGAAGCGAATATATCCTTTTTCTGAGACGAATACACAAAAATATATTATTATTTCATATGGAAAAATATGTTATATTTAAAGATAACTAACGCAAATATTAAAATTCTCGACCATTTTCTTTTGAATATTTATTTATTTACTTAATTTAATGTCCTAAAAGATGACAGTTTAAAAAAAAGGTTTCTTACTTCTACACTAGATTAAGTGGACCCAAAAACCTCGGAAGATCCCATTAACAATTACAAATATTACACATTTTTTTTAATGTTTCTTACACAACTTCCAAATCCTTTTTCAGATTCTTGGCTACACCCCTGAAAAAAAATGAAAAAAACTGAGGATAAAGACTTGTCTCTGCCTGTTGACATTGCTGGCTTTTTTTTTTTAAGCCGCCTTCAAAGTGGTGACTTCAGCTTTGGGCGTCGTTGATTGTAGTTGGTTTATGCATAGACAGAGCCCAGAATAAGACCACAACGAAGCAGAGAAATACTCTGCATTTATTCCTCCTACTTTTGCCACATTGTTATAGTTGTTCTGTCTTTGTTTACGCCTCCCACTTTTTGTGGACTGCAAACTTTGTTTTCGCAACAAATTGCAGCTTAACATTTATTTTATACTCTCTGTCTCTCAGCCTCCCTCTTCCTCTCCCTTTCTCTGTCTTTATACTGATTTGCCTCATTCCAAAAGTTCAAAATGTTTTTCTTGGCATCTTTCAAAGTTATTTGCTTTATTTTTTTTTTATTTTTGTGGCTCCTTAATCTGGTTGATGCATTCGAAGGAGCACATTGATAGTTGGGCATATTTGATACCCATTAAAATTGGTTAAAAAGAGTATATTAGTTATATAGAAATTTAAGTCAAGACGGATCAGAAATATGTATGAAATATAAGGCAATTAATGAAGAAGGATAACTGCCAAAGGAAGAAACTTTCAGTCATTTTATAGAGTATTTAATAGTCAGGCACATTTATCTAAATTTAAAATATTATATCAAAAGGCCTTTATCTAAGTCCCTTTATAAAGTGCTGTGGGAAAACTGTGTGTGTGTGTATTTTCAATTAAAATTTACAATATTCACAATTATTCCGCAAGCACTTGTACTTCCTGTTGTTGGCACATCCTTTGTACTTTCCGTTTCCTGTTTGGCATAGTCCGTTATCAGCGAATTTCCCGCTACGAATCAGTGTTTGAAAAAGTTTTTATCATTGGATTTTATTTCAGGAAACTTAAACCAAATCGCAATAATAGCAAATTAATTGAAAACCAAACATTTTAGAGGAGTACTTTAAAGATTCTCTTTTAATAGAGATATTAGTATACTCCTTTTTATTCTACTGCCAAATGGAAGTATTGCAGGATTCTCACATCCCATTCTCCGTTGATGTTTCACTTAACATGAATTTGTACTCTTCGTAATATTTGTTGTGCTTTCGAATTTCCTCCCTGGGTGAAAGAGAATAACTGTGTCTCTCTGCACTCTTATCGAGCTCGAAATTTAGTCGAAAAAATAAAAAAGAATGGCAACATTTTATAAAATATTTTATTCATGCCTCACTGGGCACTCATTGAACAGTGCAAGGGATAGAACAATAGACCATATCTATATAGGATTAGGTTGTTTATCCCAACATGCGTTTCATTTTAATTCTCTTACAAAATCAGTCTTTTGAAAATTTTAAAACCAAATACTAACGAGTATGTGGGCAGCTTGTACACTTGGAGAAAAAACAGAGCACTCTCAGTAAACATAGCCAATCACTCGCTGCTTCTACTAATCTATTAAGCGAGCTTTTCTTTTAGTCAATTCAGGATAAAATCGAAACTATTTATTTTCTCTGTGTACAGCTTAAGCCTCTTACTAACCCCTCACAAACTATACAAGTTGCAGTTAAGAGAAAGTATTAGCCACAAATTCTATATCGCAGACTACCATTTATCAGGTAACACCTTCGACACATTCTGAATTGTGTTCGTGCATTCATCATTGACGTGACTTTGAAGCTGTTGCAGCGTGACTTCCAACTCGGATATCCCTTTGACCTAGTCTAGAATATTAAGCAGTACATTTTGTCTACAAAGTCAGGCATTAGCATTTCAAACAACGTAAAACATTCAAATTGATGCGACCACAAAATAACAATAGATGGAAATAGAAACAGAAACAACAAGTAGGAAGGCTCAAATTGAGAAGGACACGACTATCAAATACTCTGTACTCAGATCTAGCATATATAACTATAAATATATATAGATCTAGATAAAGATAACAAACTAAAGTCATTGTACTTGATCCTATTATATTAAATAAAGACAATTACAGACTCTGAAAAGAAAAAGGTTGACATGGAGACAGACAGGCAGGCGGACAGGTGAACTATGACTGCTGATCCTGTGCGAGAATACATATATTTTTTAGTCTAGTAGATGTCTCCTTATGGCTGTTACATAGGCTCCGCATAAAGCTAGTATACCCTCTTAACCATTTTATGGGTAGAGAGTATGAAAACAGACGAACAAGTTTAAAGGTACGTAAGGAGTATTCATGCATTTGGATCACGCCCGGGACCCCAGCAAACCTGAGCATGTAAAACATAGAATAGAATACGAGTAAGACCGAAAAAAAAGGGGCGAAGGTTTAGCTCGGTTCGTGTGTAATGCGTGGGAAGTTGTCACCTAACAAAAAAGTACGAGTAGTTCAGACCTTTCTAAGTATGCGATACCATTTGCATAATTTCAGACTAAGGATATATGCAGCCAAAGAAAAGAGAGCTGTAAGTGTGAGTATTGAAAAAGTCTTTTTAGAAGTGCAAAAGAAGAGACGTTGCTTGCTGTCTTGGGGTTTCGCTATCTCCTGGCAATCTGTATTTTAATTCAATTGTAGTTTATAAGGTTGATTCCATCTCGCCAGAAACAAGCTCAAGATATAATTTATATAATTGAAGCTGATTTTGTTTGTGTTGCTAAAAGTATGCATATATTGTTTTTCTGGGCAAATAATTCGAATCTGTCATTGGGATCGGGCCCGGCTTTGTAGAAGTGGTCTTTAAGCACAATTATTTTATTTTGAATCAGTACGCAGCTTTTATCACAGCTTGTTCGAAATATTCTCGTATTTTGAGTAAATTACAGTGTAATATAGTCCAACTCATTATATAGTCTGCTAGTAGTTTTCAAATCAAAATGTCTGTGTAAATTCTTTGTCCGCTCATGGCCAAATTTTCCGGATTCTATGTGGAAAAATGCGGCAATCAACTGCCATGCTACGCCCCGTCTGTAAATGGAGGCAATAATGAAAGTGCTGACAATGTAAGCGCCGCCAAGGCCCCAAATTGCTTTGTACACCTTGTTCAGGGACTTTCCGAACTCGTCTCCGCAAACCCCGCAATCCTCTGACAACCACAGCTCGGTGCTGCAGCTCAGTGCAAGTCGCAGCAGGACGAATCGAGTTGATGCCTCCGTGCATGGAATTTGAAATGCCTGACAAAATCAGGCCAGTCATCCTTCATTCAGCTAACAGAGATAGGAGACGAGAGGCGAAAAAGGGGACTTGGTAATCGCCTCTCGCAATTTAGACCTGCATCTGCTCATTAATTTTTAGCAACGAAATTTCGCGTAATATTTCCAAAATTGATTCCGCGATAGGAAATCGATTAGGGAAACAAAAGAGAATAAACGAGGTCTATGATTGCAATTAATGTTCCCTTCTAAATTTCTTTGGAAAACTTTGAACTGCGCCCATTAATCTTTAATGTATCCTCATACTGTGTGTTTTCGCGTTGAAAAGTTTTAAAGAACAATTTAATATTCAGCCGGATTCTTCCAGGTTGACTTAGTCGAGGGCTGTACTTCCGGCCTTAATTTTCGGAAATCTGTCAATAATTGTCTGAAAATTGTATTTATACATAGATCCATCCGGGCCTTTAATTTTTTTCAATGAAGGAAGAAGTCTGAACATATTTTGTAATCCAATTTGGAACCTGTCAAAGTTTTTCTGGACTTTAGCAAACTTAGAATATACATCTATATAGATTACCATTATTTTAATAAAAATTTTAATTTGAAAAAATAAAAAGAACTTTTCTATAATTAGGATTTCTTTGAATTTTAAAATCCTCCCCTTTTACACGAAAATTTTGTCATTGTCAAGTGTAAATGTCTGCGGTTTTAACATCCCCAACGACACTGTTTGACCCAGAAATCATTTCCCACTCTGCCAAGTTCCCAGTCCACCAATAAATGAGGAAAGAAATCAATATTAAGATGACAATTTGTTTTTGGCCACGTGGCGGATGCTGCTGCAACATCAAATGCCTAGCAGCATGTTGCACGCAGCTGTCAACATTTGTTGCTTGTCAACACATGCTCAGATAAAATGTTAGCATACTTTTGTGGGCTCTCAGCAATACAAGCTTGCCATAAATACTATTGCGTCTTTGAGAACGCCGACAGTCGCACTCTATAGAGATGTGAGCGAGGTCAGCAAATCTATCGTCCTTTAATATTATGCATATCATCTTTAGGAACAACGTGTTAAAGGAAGGACTCGCAGAAATAAAGGGGATGATGTCTAGGAAGCTGTTGATTAGATTTTTGATTTCATTTGCATACATCCTATTGAATGTCTCTTGTAAATAAATATTTTTTTCTCAGAGGAATATAATAATGTAGAGTAACCGGAACTGATTGAATTTCCAAAATACCAAAACATTTGTATTTACTTTACGCAGCAATTTATTACATTTTTGAAAGCATTTTTTGTTGCAATTGTAATTGTAATTCTATTATCAAATTTCCAGAACTATGAAAGGTTTTCTTAGCATTGTATTTTCACTCAAAAAACATAAAATTTTAATTGAATAACGTATTATTCCTGATCAGAAAATCAAGAGCTTCAATTCAGTAAATTATTCGCAAGTTTCAATAAGTACATTTCTAATAGCTTGCAGCAATTTACTGATTTTATTTTTTAAATCTAGCGAAGTCGGAAATGGTAAAGCATTTTAAGCGGAATGTTTATCTTCTTTAAAAAAAAGTTGTGTACTAAATGTTGAACATTTCATTTGAAATAATTTATTTGTTTTTCGACGTTGCTGAGGGAAAAGCAACATTTAAAGTTTCGATTTTGTTTCCCATTGAATTATTTTCACAAAGCATAAACCACAGAAATCCCTGTGTAAATACTCTAAATCCTGTTGTTCAATAGTTTTAGGGCAAACAAACAGTTTCAATAGATATCTAAAATACCCTAGCAATTATTTAAGCTGATTCGCATGTATGACACGTAGAGATATGTTGAGATAACTTTTTGTAGGGTATAAAAAATGGAATTATAATTAATTGTAATTATGGTATGTAGATTAATTTGCTATTAATTCATACACTTCAAAAGTTCAATATACTAAAAAAAAATAGATACATTTTTTTTTCTTCATGCTAAGTAAAATATTGGCAAACTGTTTGGAATATCTTAACTTCTCGCATAAATTTCAATATGACTAATGGATGGCTATTATCTGGATTTTATGTCTCAAAGATCTGTAATTAATTTTAGTTAGAAGAATATTGACTGCGATGGTAAGAAAAAGAGTATATTTACGTGGTTCCAAATATTCCCAGAGGCAGACAGAAGGCTGACGAAGCGTCATAATTGCTTTTATATGCTAAGCGGTTGCCTCATTGAGAAAGAAAGAAACAATGCCGTCATCTGAGTGGCATTGTTTTTTTTTTTATTATTACGGCTACGCTTTGTGGCTGGCTACGTTTACTGAGATATATAGACATATATATACACACATACATATATGTATACATATATACCCAACTCTCTCTGAAATGGGAAAGAAGTTTTTATGTGCGGTGAACGCCGAAATAAAGTCACAGTTGGAACCAAATAGAAGAGCTGTAGAGGAAACGACTGGAATACCCTATGCTTTCTTAATAAGACCATTAACTCCAATTCATATACAATTTGTATAGGGTATATATCTAGTTGATATCTGCAACTGAATCGTGGACACACCACTTTTGTGTACAGGGCAATCAAACCAATAAAAAACACTAAGAATTTAAGAGAAACAAATGTAAACAAATTGAGCGAAACGAACTAAAAAATACTCAGCACTAAAAAACATAAAAAGAGATGGTTAAACCAAGGAATATGGTGTCTATATCAAGTAAGCAATAAAAAAAATAAAATACTTTCATAAGCCTATAGCAAACATGGTTAATATACCCTCTTACTTAGAGCTTATAAGTACAGGGTATAAGAAAGAAATCCTCTGCTCATAAAGTACATACACGCATATAAGCTGAATACAAAAAGAGCACTGAGAAAATACGAATTACATTATGAGACTGTGGTAAAATAAATGTTAAAAGAATAAAAATTTAAATAATGAGCAACGCATTTGCCATAAACCAAATTTCACTTGGATGAATATATGTTTATACGCTGAGAAACAGGATACTTTCTAGGAAATTTCCACTTTAACGTCTCCTTACAGCAGCATTCATTAATTTAAGGATTTTACTAAGAATTGTTGTAAATAATACTGACAGTTCTCAGACTGTATTTTGTAGCTTTAATATAAAAAAATAATACATATATAATCAGCTATCATTTTATCCAGGAAATTTGTAGTTTTTGGTTGTGGCTACCCACTGGAATAAATGTTTTAGAGACCATCATCAAGTAAAAACTGATACGTGAGCAACATAAACAAAGAACAAAAATCGCTAGTTTATAGTTTATCCATATTGACAGTGGCATTTTAATATAAGCTTAGAAAATACACAACGAAACAAGATATTTCTCTGGCGAATTGACTTGCAAAATGAAGCAAATCCCAAACCCCTCGCAAAAAGATTCTTATTCAGAACGCATCTCAAACTAGAGAGGAAGGCACATTGGGTCACGTTCCCCTTTCGGTGATGAGGTCGGTCTTGGAATGCTGCTGAAATTGTATTAGGGGTTCCGTAGGATTTGAATTCAGCCACGAAATGTTCAAATGCAATTACACATTTCCTTAAGTGAAGCCACAATTTAGACATCTATTTTCCACAACATTTAAAACAATTTTTAGAGCTGCAATAAAGTAGTTGGATATCTTAAGTGTGCATGTCTAGGAAGTAATCTGTTCCCTTTTCTAAGGTCAGCTATTCTCGTATAGAAAAACCAAGTGAGGAAAGGCTATATTCGAAGACTAAATACCCTTGCAGACTTGGAAAATTTATTTACTTGAAACGATTGCATTATTCTAAAATAAACAGAGAAAAGGACATGATTATATCAACCCTTCTCATCATCATTTTGCTACTTATCTCTCACAATTGAACTGTATAAAAATTCGAATATATATTGAAAATCTAATAGATAGAATATTCCCAATTTTCTGTGTTTAAAGCAGAGATCCTCTTCCTTTTTATGGCACACCTGTAGCACTTTTAATTCGACTGCTTTTGCTGTATCTATAAATAATGTTAGTTAAATGCTGAAGGCCATTGGCAAATTTTATGGCCTGTTGAATGTTTTTTTTTTTTTTGAGGAGTCAAATTGGCGGCGCATTATGCAAATTTTTATGGGGTAACAAAGCAGTTAAAGTTTCCTGCAGCCCCAGCAGTTATTACTCAAACAATCATCATTCCCCGCAACTTCTTAATTGGCTGATTTTTTAAGAGGCAATCAACTGAGCTAAGCATTAATTTAATCACATTTAAATTGTGCAATTTTCCTCTCCCTCTCTCTTTCATTGCTGCCCATCAACAACAATTTTCATAAAAAAAATATATTTTCCAAAGCAAATGTATTTTGAAACATTCTCTCTGCCTCTCTGTAATTAATATTCAAGCGAACATCCAACTAAGAAACCGCAAATGCCACAGAGAATAACCTAAAGCTCAAAATAGGTACAAAGAAATGAAAGTTAGTTCTATAAACGCTACACATTGGTTTTCCTCTAGTCTCCTTTCTTGTTATTCCCTATAATAACATGAATAAAGGATACAACCATTCTAAAATTTGACCTATATCCTCTGAAGAATGATTTCCACTGCCAAATATAAGTCTCATAATTGGATTGCTAACTAAACTAAACTAAACTCTTTTAAGAAGAAAGGGTTTTCATTTTATTTCTAGCTTATTTTGTTAAATTATTAACCTATTTTCTTCTCAGCGTACAGGGTATTTCTTCACCTGATACCCTCAACTAGAATATTCATTTCTGTTTATTCCGATTACCTGTGAAAATTCAATCAGGGAAACAGAGCCAATACTATATTTCCATGCTTTTCTCCAGAGTCCTTGGCGTAGCTTTGTCCTTGCTTTGACATTTTTCATTTGCTTTGCGCAGTTTTCATTAAGGAACAATTTCCGGTGCATTTCAATTGTGGTTCACCTACTTCATTTGCAAACAGAAAAAAGAAATGGCAATTTGTGTCCATGGAAAGGAACTTATGCTCTAAAGAAATGAATATTTTCATGTGTAAATCAAATGATTCTCAGTACTAGAAAATAGTTCAATAATAATTTGAATAATCGAGATTGTTACCAGCCCTCAAAAAGTGAAGTAAACTTTTGGGGTTGTCTGTGAATGAAAAGCTGAGGAACTTGTGCCTGGAAAATTAAATTTAAAGCGAAATTAAAAACAGAATTTTCAGTAATTTTAAACAATTTAGAAAAAACATATATTTGCTGTGTTGTCTCAGCACTCTGGGAAATTAAGTTTTTGCTTTTAGGCTTCACAAATGCTTCGATGGGTATCCAATAAATTGAATCACAGCATTGAGAAATATTTTCCAAGAAAAAATACGCCTCTGAAAATTTCCTTTGCCGCTTGGGAGTATTCGTCAACACAAAAGAGGCTCAAAAAATACCAAAATGCGCTGCACATTTATGAATAATTCAATAGTCCTGACAACTTCCCTGCAGGATCACCTTCCCTTTCTCTGATTTGTCAAGATGTCTGAATGACAACGCCAGCACGTGTTTTCTATGCCATTGTTTGACTACACACGTACAAATTCACATGAAAAGTATCTGAAAAAGAAGCACACTTTTTGTTCAGCTTTAAGTTCAGATATTTCATATTAAAGTGGTCCAAAATAGAACACATTTCTTTTTCTTTCTTTTTTTTTTGTTGGCTGGCAGCAAAGTTAGCAATGTGACAGCTGAAAAAATTACTCAAATTCATAATTATCGTAAGTGTGCACAGTGGGTCCTAACAGTCCTCGCTCACAGCTCAGCTGTGACATTTTTATTAATATTTTTTTCTTTTCCCACGCCTTAAGCCGCCCTCCATGGACAACAATTTATTTCTGACGTCAGATTGCTTGGCGTTTTAATTAAAAAAAATTCGCCTTGAACTTTTTTTTTCAGATTGCAACCTACAATTTCGTGAAACTGAAGCAAACTGTTTTGCTTGCTGTGCGCGGGTCGCTCAACTAAATAAATTTAATTAACAAGTATTTTGAGAATTTAATAAAAATATAATCGGGAGTTTTCTCAATTTAAATTTCTATATTTTTTGTGCTTTTCTTTCGATTTCTTTGGTCTGAAAAAAGTATAGAAAAGTAAGTCTGACAATCTTCTCGGCTACAACCGTTCTCTAATAGGTTGCTGTTCAATAATCTTCTTTTCTTCAACTATGAGCGATATAATTTCTTCTATTAATCAATATATAATTCTAAGTTCTTCTATTATTTAATATTTACTTAGCTGCAGTATTTTCTATAGACTCAAAACTTTAAATTATTATGCTTTACTCCTTTCAACTTTCACAATCGATTCCGGCTACTGGGAACTCATTATAATTTTATCATCTAATCCCTTTCGCTGATGGTTATATTGGATGCTTCTCCTTACTTACTTTAATAAAAGTAATCCAAGACTTTTCTTGAAGCGCTGAGCAATCCGAGCCCAAAGCTTTCTATCCGCTTGGAACCTCGGAACCGGATATTTCGCCGCTAAAGCTTTGCATCTCTGATAATTAATAATTTGTATAGCATTTTTCCGTCGTGATGGGCCCCAATTTATGATATCATTAGGGGAAAGTCCTGCTGTTTGCACACAGAAACTAAACTTTCAAATAGTAAGCAGCCAATGGGAATATTTGAATAGGTCAAGAGTTGTGAAGTTTTGGCTTAAGATAATCAGAAAATGGTCTCAAACTTTTGTAATTAGGAGTTATGTTTATTGAGTTGCATCGATTTGTGGCTTAATGGTGAAAGTACTTCAACTGCCAACTGGTTCGCCTTGACACATAATGCAAATGTTTGTTCTTTAGATGGCTGGTACTCCACGTATTCTTTGTACTTTGCCTACTTCCTTTTTGGCAACTGGGTCAAGTGAAATGCTCCACAAGTTTTCCTTCTTACAGAGGAAAAATACAAAGCACACACAGACACACCTACACACACACACACACACTCACACACCTACAAGTTACTCAAGAAAAGAACACTCCAGCAACATTGGGGAAAAGGAAAAGCTGTGACCCGATTTCTTTAGCAACAGCTCAGAAAGCGTTGCCGCCACTCGGACACGTTTTCTCGGCGGTATAGTTAAGATTTATGTATTGTACGCCTCCCCCCTTTTCTATAAGAATGTATGTATATACCCTTATCACCTCTATTTCTGACCTGCCCGCAGCTCAGCTCATACAGCAGAAGAATATCGGAGGAAATTTATGCAGAATTATTTATTTAATTTGCCATCGTAGCAATGATATTTTGACAAATGCTGGCAATTAATTTACACACATTTAACAGCTGAACCTTGACCAAAAGTCGTCTGTCACTATGAATTTCCCAGAAGGTGCTCACATGGTTCTCCCATTTTGGCCACGGGGATTTGGACTTAAACGCTTCTCATTTATTTTAACGCCTCAAGAGTCGAGCTCAAGCTCAAGGCACAAATACTACTATAATAGAAAATGGTTCGAGGCTCTTTTCATGCCAAAAATATCTGATAAGGCTTCAGCCACGTCCTTTTTTACACTAAGAAAAAAGAGGGCTCTGGTTTTTACAGAAAAAGAAAACTGTTTATAACTCCAGAATTTTCTTAAGAGACTAAAAAAGGTTCTAAATAGAATCTAATAATATTTAATAGCCTGTTAACCTAAGCATTAGCTCCAATTAAAAATGTATAACATACTTTTAGAAGTTAAAGGATGATTTCAATTAAAAATCTCTTTAGAGGAATAAGCGTTAGAGTACAGAGTACTTTCTAGTCGAGCTCCCTTTTATGTTTCAAAAACAAAAAATAGCAAAAATCCTGTTTTTAATTTTGAAACACTATTTTATAGCAGTGCACCCATAAAAGCTCAATATTAGCCAGTCCAAAGAAAGGCAAATAAAGGAAAAAGAAAATGGTGAAAATAATCCTAGTGTCTTTGGCTACTTTGGCTAAGGTGGGGAATAAATGGGCGGGCCTTGATTCCCCTCAGGATTGAAGGCAAGCCAAACATTTGGCAATAAATTGCAACTTATTGCTGCGAATGGTTTCCATTGATTCTAGCCGAATTCTATAAAGAACAATATAATACAACTTGCTTGTGACTTTATCCCAAAGAAAATTTAATTTGCACGTAAATGTTGCAAATATATATAGGAAATTGTTGTGGGCTTTTGTGGTCATTGATTTGATTTCTATATATAGAAAATGGGCTCACTTTAAAACTACTTCACTTTCCTCTGTTGTGGAATTACCTGTCAAGTTCCTTTCGCTATGCAAATTCAGACAGTGTAGGAGTATCATATTCGAACTACATTCTCATTTTCTAAAAATCCACTTAAGTGGCTCCTCCTTTTTTGAGTGGCTCTACATAGTTGGGTCTATTGACAGCTCTGTGAAGCATTCTGTTGCGGTCATTTTAGCCAAGTTTCTGCTGTTAACATGCCACCATTTTATCTTTAAAATGTTGCCGTTGTTCGTGACACATTTCAATTGCATTCATTATCATTATTATGTTTTATTAATAGAAATAAAAAGGTCACTTCAAAATATATTTTATATGACAGCGTTCAGGCCAGGCATTCCAATATTTATAGCCTGGAATTAGACCAATGGAAGTGGACTTAGTTGCAGTTTAGACGTAATATTCTCCAACTTTTCGCTTAACTGGAATAATCGATAGATAGATTTTAATGTAGACTAAATTCCTAAGCATATTTAAGACCCAAAAGGCTTCTATTCTGTCTCGCTAGAAATTTGTTGTACAAAATAAAGCCATAAAAGCGAAGCAAGTTAACGGCCAATCTGCTTGTAGGGATTTTAGCTGTATTCATTTTAACTACCAAGAGAGATCAGCCCGTCATATCCGCTCCGCTCGCTCCACGCCAGAGACAACATTAAGCTAATCCAATAACCTGCACTTGCACATTTTAATGAGCCATTTTATTTGCTACGCGGATGCACTTGCTCTCACTCTCTCTCTCTCTCTCTCTCTCTGCTAGACTCCAGCTGAAACTCATATCATGATGCAATGGGATCAGGGCAAACTTTTGGGATTTCGCGCCGCTTCCGACAGCGAAAAGTTGCATTTAATGAACCGTTTAAGCCCAGGACTAGAAGTCGACATACTGTGGAGTTTGTTAGCCTAAAATTTCGCATGTCGCGCAATTAGGCAAAAGTTAAATTGCTTGTCATAAATATAAAATTTTACGAAAATTGACTCAAGTGAGTGGAGAATTTATGCGCTGCTGCTGCTGCTGCCGCTGCTGGGTTAAAATAATTTAAGCGGCTTTGAATTTAAATTGCACATTTAATGCCAAGTGTTGGCATCGGTTTCGCACTTTCCTCTCCTTGAGCTCTGTAAAAACGCTGAGCCATAAAGATTATAAAATCCTCGTAAAAAAAAGGGAGTAAAGTAGAAGAGAATACGAGCAGAATAGTCGGCTCAGCAAACTGCAGACTTATGCGAAAATGCGAAATACGTCGGAAAATTCAACGACGGCATTTTGTGACATTTTCCGCTGTCATCATTGCAAAGAGCGAGAAAACATCCTAACGAAATTCTGAAAAAAAAAAAAATCTTGTCTCGGAAAATGCTGTAAATTTACGCCACGAAACCAAACATTTTGTCATATTTTCGTGCTAAGCCGCAGCAACAAGAAGCAAGCTTGGTTCATTATAGAGCAGTTTTCCAGTCCACAAACCTAACCCGTTTCGTGTCCTTCCCGCATGTCTAAGCAGTCGCATAAACAAGGACGTAGTCTTGAATTTCCCAGAAGGGGAATTTGATTTTCTTTTGACTCATCTACACGCCAAAAAAAATATTAAAAACCTCAGATTCACGGACTCAAATTCTGTCTTACCACCGGCCATTCTTTCGGGTCAAATAGGAAATATTAGTTTGGTATAAGTTCAGGTTCCATTATATTTTTAACTCCTAGAATGCATTTCAATAAGCAATTATAGTTTATAAGCTTATAGTTGAAAAAAAAAAGAAATGTTTTTCAAAATAATGTTAACCCCTTGCTACTACGCCCTTGCGCATAAATTATAAAATTAAAAGGGCAACCAAAAATGTTAACCTGCAAAAGTTTAGAGCCATCTTCTGTGACTGACAAAAGTTGACTTTTGGCCTCTCTCGAGGCCAGCGTAATGTGTAACATAGAGAGAAATTGCAGTGTGCTGGGACTCCAACCTCAAGTAACACCTGCTTTTGTGTTATGCTCAAGCTAAAACTAAATTTGAACAACATGTTTCGTCATTATACCCTTGCAGAGGGTATTATAACTTTCTAACAAAATATGTAATGCATTGAAGGAACCATCTGTGACCCCATAAATTATATATATTATTGATCAGGACGACAAGACGAGCTTATATAGCCATATCCATCTACCTCTACCTCTCTATTTTTGAGGTAGGTGGATTCATTTTGCTTTTCAAGATATATTGAAGAAATTTACAAGTTAGATTTACTTTGCGGAATGTCTGAAATAGGTAGAAGGAAACCTTAGAGACATTTTCATTTGCAAGTATCTAGTCGAGGAGCGAGAGTGATCCACTGAGTGGCATATACTATGAATGGAATCGTTTTCGTAGAGGTGAATAGTAGGCCATGTCCACTGTTCTGTCCGCTTCTGAGCTCGAACAAAATATTTTATTTCATTCTCAGTTCGACAGTCGTTCAAGCAACACTAATAAATTCAAATATTTTAAAAGGTAAGTTCTTTCACTGGCTCTTTCTCATATTTATTTATTTTTATTTTAGAATTTATTTGCAGCAACATTCTTGTGACTGCAATGTTTTATCCGGCAGGTCCTATTTAATTTCTTGACATACTTCAGAGGACTGCTCAAACGGAAAGAGTGGGAAATCTCCTTGTTGGCCAGCAAAATGTCGGTCTTTAATGGACTCCAAAGCAGAGTTTCTTTGAGAAAGAGGTAAGCAATGAAAGGATTCGTGAACGAATTCTTTTATTTGCTTACCTCCTTCTCAAATAGGCTTTGCTATGGTTTCCATTTTAGAGTGACATCTTGTCAGCCAAGAAGGAGCGCTTTGTGTCCAATGAGAACAGAAAAAAGGACCAGAAGGAGGTGGTCAGCGCCCTGCTAGAAGTGATCCAGAAGGAGAAGGTGCCTATCAAGGTGAAGATCGGTGGTCGTAAGAACGATGAGCAGCGCCAAAGACGTTCGTTAAGAAGCGTCCTGGCAAGGACATCTTCAGCGAGCACAAGCGCAGTAAGCGCCACAATTTGATGCCGGCTACCGTTCTCAGCTTGCTGGCTGGCAATCATCAGGGCATCATCTGGCCTTTGCGCTCAGCTCGGACCTCTGCGCCGCGTGTTCCCGCGGTACGTTATTGGCACCTCGTCGCGCGTGGATTTGGGCGCCTTCAAGGCAGCATTTCAATGCCACCTACTTCCGCCGTTTGAAGGCAAAGGACAAAAAGAGTGACAAACCCGACACCTCTACGGGCAAGAAAAAGCGCTTTGTGTCCAACCAGCAGAGAAAAAAGGACCAGAAGGAGGTGGAAGTGATATAAATCCATCTCGAGGGTAAATTCTTAAAGTACTTGCGGAATATGTGCGGAATATATTCGGCCTGCACTCCTCGCAACACCCACACCAAGAACCGGAACTATGTCGAGCTATGAAGGATATCAAAACACTCTTATTAAATTATTAAGTTATCAAAAGTTTGTTTTACTCGAAAGCCTTGCAGAACGTCTGGTTTATTTACTGGTAACAGCGTTGATATAGCCAACTCCGTATGTCCGTCTTTATATGCAAACTACTCTCCGTTTTTGAGCTAGGTAAATAAAATTTGGTATGAAGCATTCTTATATGCCGGAACCTGCCAGATCTGACAAATATATCATTTCAGTCCAAAAGTCGTTGAATAGAAAACTTCTGATTTTATTAACACGTTATGTAAATCGGATTAATAAATCATATAGCTCTGCAAGGGTATGTAATCTTCGGTGCGACGAAGATAGCCTTTCCTTACTAGTTATTGTATTAAGCCATGGTTAGTTAAACGCCTTTAGAATGGGAGTGGCATACAACTTACTACAACTTCGTACAATAAATGTAGCAATTAAGAAGTAATTTTTGACCAACAAATAAAGCTTTATTTTCTATCTTATTCACCCTTCGTTTTTCAGCTAGGTAAACTTGTTAGCCAGAGGAATAAAATCAGTTCAAAGTTCAATTGTATTAAATTAAGATGTAGTAAAAGAAAACCTGTTTATATTTTATACAGAAATTTTAGAGAAACATGTAAAACATATATATATATATAATATGTATATTTAATAATTTAAAATAGAAGGTAGTTTCAGATACCTTTCCAGTTGTATTATCTTAAGAAATATCTAAAATTTCTCTTCTGTTTTCTAGTAATTTTTCATTTCATTTTCGTTAAATCTCTAAGCTTTATTTGGCTAGCAGTGAAAATAGCTCAAAATTCAAACTATCCAAAAAGCACGTACTTCCAATAAATTTTGATAGTGAGTAAAAACAAATCAAGCTTATAACATGCATATATGAAAAATGTCATAAAAAAAATGGTGGGGATTAGATTCATTTTATGCCCACAAACTATATTCAAAAATGCTGAAAGCCCATTATTTTTAAGCTTCGAAAAGACTCTTTAATCTTCATACAATTTCTGGTGGCCACTCTTAAATAGAGTTAAAAAAAAATACTGTTTAGATATTGCTTGGTATAAACTGATATTCTCTCAAGCTTACAGCCCTTGGCTTGTTTATGGAGTGGCGTTTAATTTAATGCACTATTTACATGGAAAAATGTTCAGTATTTCTTCCAAATACCTTTAACTATTCTCGTAAGGTTACAATTTAATTGACTGCATTTGGGGTGAAACAAGTAAAGTTTTATCAAACATGGAATATACCCGAACCAATTTAAATTTTCGGGAGTTTAACCCAGACTTAAATTGTAGTATCTAGTTTAATTATTATTTGGTTTTTATTTATTAATAAATGAAATAAATAAATAAAAAATAAATATATCCTCTGCGCGCCGAAGATTACCTTCTCTTGCAGTTTGCCATATATTTTTAGTTATCATCTTTCTATTTTTAGATTTTTATAACTAAAGGACATCAGAAATTATACAATAAATTAGAGAGTATCATCTAGTCAAGCATTCGCGACCTTTGATTAACTTTTATAGGGGTCTATCCAGAATATTTTTTTTTATTATTTTATTTTGTTTCTTGGGACCCGTCTTAGCCACTAAAGGTAGAGTCATGGCTTTTCAGCAAGGTGTATTGTTATGAAAGCAAAGAAAAGAAAGCAAGAAAATTTATAACTTTTTATAGAACTACCGCAACAGTGGCATTCAAAGGAAATATACTCGTAGCATTTTATATATTATACGGGTACGGGTATTAAAAGATTTTCACCTACATATAACCTTCCGCAGTATTTCCCATTCGCTGTTTGCCCACATTCTTTTTTTTTTTTTTTTTTTTTGCTTTTCCCGCCCTAAATTCCATGCCATTTCCATTTGCAGAGACGTGACGGATTTTTTTTTTTTAGTATTTTCCCCTTTTCGGCCCTACAAAACTGTAAATAAATTTTATTTTCAGTTGGAAGCAAAGTGCATAGGGCCGAAACTGTTGGGCTAGCCTCCAAAATGGAACTTTATCTGCATTAAGTACATAAATAATCGGGTTCGGGGCAGATTTTGTTGTGTGCCCGAAAAGCTTTTAGCTGCAGCTCCCGTCGTCAAAGGCGGATTTAGCCGGATAGCTGGAAAGGGTTTTAGTTGCCTTGAAACGGGTTCGGATTTGTCAATTTAACTGCTAATTTGTTATACTATATTGAAAGGCATTTTTTTTTTCTTTTTCTTGTTTTGTTTAGAAACGCTTTAATTTATCTTTCAGTTCATTTATTTAATACCAAGCTGAGCAGCAGACAGAGTTTATCACTATTTACTTTAGTAAGTAAAAAAGTTTTATTATTTGTGCTCTGCCTGTTGATGTTTCTTTGATGAGAAGAAAGAGCTAAAATTGTCCGCTTGCCAGCAGAGATGCGTTAAGTAAAATTCCACTATGATTTCAACCGGAAGACTGGCTTTAATTCTAGAAGCTTAGACTTAAACTAAAAGCTTTTAAACTCTAAATTTGGATATAAAAAATTATGCATAGGAAAAATGTTAATGAAGCTCGGACTTTGGTATGCTGGAAAACAACAAATTAAAAAGCTTTCAATATATTCATTATATTCAGTACTCCATAATATTCCTCAATCCATTTCATAGAATATTTTTAAGTTCCTTTTTCTGCATTTAAAAATGTAGAAAAGTTAACCTATTGAATAATTTTGTGTATTGGCCTTAATTTGTTTCCACTCATGTGGTCAAATGTTTTGGTCAAAACAAAATAGTCTAATATAATTAAGCTCAATTAAAAATATTTCAGCAAATTTACATAGAAAACGTTTTATACTATTTACTATCCTCGCTTGCATTGATTAATTACTTCACATGCCCTTTTTCCAGCTTGTATTATTTTTGTTCAATGCGTCCTGTTTCACAAATATTAAAGCTTTTCCCTCTAAATTCAGCTTTCCCTCCCCCGCTGCAGTCAAGGATAATTCCCTCGATTCGCAACTACAGATGACAACATAATTTCATATAATATATACATGGATATGGTGTGTGTGTGTATGCACAACTTTTGTGATTGATGTCTAACATTGCCATGTTTTTCCTATGGCGCTTAAGTCTCTTGACAGTTATGACAGATAGTGCGTTTTGTTGTACTAGTCTCATAGCCAAGTTGCTGAAGGAGGCGCAGACCAAGACGACGGATTCTGGGCGTGTGCTGCAAACGTTCTTCATTTGCATTTAACTTGAACACACGTTTTGCTGATCTGTTTTGAATTCCACAGAAATATGTGGGGTATTCTTTTTGGCATAGAACACTAATTTAAGATTTAGGTCAATTTGATCTGCTATAAAATTTGTATTGGACCTCAGGTTTTTCAGTGGAATTCATGCTAAGCAAGTAACCGAAATGTTAGTAAGCTTTTAAAAAAAATGACTGCTGCCAGCTCTTTTTTCGTATCGTCCTTAATTCTACTGAAATATGAATGATACTCCCTGGAGCTGCATTATATTCTAATACTTAGATATACTGATCCTTTTTTTTTTTGGGAACTATCCCAATTATGTAATAGAGCGCTAACTGAGTTTAATCTAATTTTTAATTACATTTAGTTTATATATTTCCCTAACGACCTGTAAAAGTTATTTAGCTTTCATTAGTCACTGAGCACTGATAGACCTTTTTGCGAAAGCATTAATCACATTTAAGCAGGATTAATACTTAATGCAGAGATAGAACAGAAGCAACACAAATAAAAGCAACTAACATTTAATAAGCCAAATAGTAGAACATTGACACCATTGTACGTGACCTCATCTCATTTCAACTCGCCGTGCTGGTCTGTCGGCCGGTCTGTCTGTGTGTCCGTCTGTTTTGTCACTGCAGAGACTCGAATGAATCAGACCGCACATAGATCTCTGTCAAAGGCATTAGCATTAGTAGCAACAGGAACGCGGGGAGCACCAAAGATAGTTCATCAAAACTGACAAGCCCATTTTGGCTGAAGAAGACACCCGGCAATAGCAATGGCAATAGCAGGAAGGCACTGGAATCGCAGTAGAAATAGCAGTAGAAAGAGCAGTAGAAGTATCCACCAACAACAGCGCTGAAATACATGTTTTAACAAAACTGCATGGAGGCAACAACAAACCTTAGCGTGTTTGCCGTGTTGCCACGTCTTCTATTCCCTTTTGTGCGAAGAACAGTAATGCTAACTTAGCCTTTTTTAGCCAACAGAATCTTTTCTTATCAAAATTATCAAAAAGCCACATTTTGATCTTGCTTTGCTATTCATTTTTGAATTAACTCGAATGGCTCTTTAGAGCAGGATTATAAATTATTTTTTTAATACTTTTCGGACAAATATGGAAATAAAATTAACTATTTTACAATAGTATTTAAATTGTAGCAAATCTATTTTATTTACGCCATATTTTGGCTTGTTTTTTTTATGCTCTGAATATTAATTTTTCGTTTTTGGCCAACACTGGAGAAGACCGCACAGAACAGATGAGAAATATTCATCAGCATTTACGTCACGCAGCGCGCGAAAGGCTATGACTGAGGCTGAAGCCGAAGCTCAAGCTGAGCAGGGCGACTCAGGGAGAAAGCTGAGGGGAGTGACTGAGGGGACAACAGGCTGTCAGTAGATTTATGTTGACATTTCAATGACAGTTGTGAAAATGGTGAAAATGCTTTCGGCTGCTGCCATTTCGTGTTGTGGTTTCCACTTTCAGCTTGTGTGCTGTTTTTGTTAAATTTGTGCAATTTGATTATCACGCGCAGATACGTATAAATACGAGTACGAATGCAAATACATATGCGGATACGAGGAGTACTCCTGCATATCTATAGGGTAATTTAAATGCCCTATCAGATCTCGGATCTCATCACAACTAGTCACGAACGATACGCATCCCAGTTACGTTCATTATAAATTTCACGTGCTTAATAAAGGATAATAATATTCGCGGTCCATTTAAACAGCTGCTTCGACTCCACTAATTGTAAATTCAAAATTTTGATTTAAATACCCTTTTATGGCTAATGTAGATTACGATAAGCAAATGTCAATAATTTATATCAGGGATATTTTCCATTGTCGAAAGTTCACAGAAATAAAGCATACTTTTTGGAGCATTTGTAAATTGGGTCATAGCAAGGTAAAAGTATGCTTTATATTTTTCTAATAAATTGATAAAGATAACTATTTGTTTCATTCTTCTCAGAGGAATGGCTTGAAGCAGTTATAAGCTAGTGTTCTGATTAATTTAATAGTAAAATATATACTGATACTTATAAATAATTACTACACAATAATGCTAATGGATAGCGAGAATATCTATTTAATTAAAGCTCCACTAGTTAAGACATCTCAGCCCAAGGCGATAGCAGCTGCCGGAAACCAAATTACCCTAATTGGGTTATCATATGACAAGTCCTCTGTGTCGGGTGTAACATTTGTTTGACGGTTCGCAATTACCGCTTCACCCGCCTACTTTGCCTTTCAATCGGCTTTACGAAATGGGCGTGTTTGGCCAGCTGTATTCTGCGCAAATAAGCTGATTTCATCCTACTCGAGCCGCTTTGACACGAGAAACTACAGGAGGAAGACACTGTGCATCGATTAACTGTTGCTTTGGAACTGAATATACTCTATAAAATGATTTATCTACCTTTATACTGAATGAAAGGTTTTAGCCAAGTTTCTTATTGACCGCCGAAACGGAGAATAAACCAAATATTTATGTTGCATGAATAGATAACTCTAAAATTTATTGACAAACTGCAAAAGGTAATATGGAAAATTAAAGCTGCATGGCTGGTTCGATATGAGGCAGCTTAGTATTATCGCTGCAAGGAGCAGCCAGCATCTCCTCCAGCATACGATTCAAGGACTCCGAACCAAGCACAAATTCCGACTTATCGCTATTATTTCCATGAACATCTCTACCGACGAATACTGGATGACGTTCCAAATCATTTTGATCACTGCTTAAAATTTGCTGCAAAACTGCACTAATCTGCTCAGATCCCATAATGTATGGTTGCTCCGCTGCCATCTGAATCGCCGATGTATCCATTCTAAACATAATATGAGATTGTTCATCTTCATTGGCTACTTTAAAAGGGTGCAACATTTGTGAGCTTAGCAAGAAACCCGCACCTACACCGATTAGCCAATCTATTAACGGCATCATTGATTCGGAATTTGGAATATAAAGCTTATGTGTGTAGGTATATGTTTTTTAAATCTAAAGTATATGTAAGGCCTATTGAGTTCGTAGAAATCGATCCTTTACATTTATAGAGACTTTCAGCAATATCTTTTGAAATTTTGTTACAAACATTTGTAGAATCGACTACAAATTCAAATAATTCATTCGATAATTGTGGGAACCAAAAAGATTTTTAGATTTAAAAAGTTGTCAACTCTAAAAATGGAATAGGGTGCTTGTTAACATATGTAAAGGTTAACAGAGCTGTCATTTTTGACACGTCCTGTCAGCATATCCAACTCTTTTCTTTCTTTCCTTTTTTCAGCAGCTGTCAAGCAAGCTAAATTTTACGAGCAGAAAAAGTTTGATTCACACAAAATGTTTAGAATCTATCGTAAAAATATAAAACGCATGCCTTTTATAAGCCGTGCTGAAAAAATTGCATTATTAAAAGCTATTGAAAAGAAACCGGTGTTATGGGACATCAAAAACCATAAGAATATTGATAACCAAGAGATTAAAAACGCTTGGAAAGCCATAAGCTCTGAAGTTAGAATGGAAGGTTGGTAAACTGGACGTTCCACATGGGCGTGGGAGAACTAACAACACTAATTTATAATATCATTTCTTCGTTTAGTGAATTTATGCAAATCGACATGGGATTTGTTAAAAGCAAGTCTCGAACACTATATCAAAAGGGCTGCCGCAAAAAGTCCTGGGCAAGAGAGTGTATTAAAAGATGTTGAATGGGATTTGGCAAAGCATATGACATTCTTACTGGGCTTTACAGGCAAAACATCGTATGTAATTCTAAAACATGACTGTAATGTCAACTTATTAATAAAAAAAAATATTTAATATAGGCCGACTCCATCTGTGGAATTAAACCCAGAATTCTCTCCACTTTGGAGTTCAGTCGAGAATCGGTCAACACCTCCAAGGGAATCCAGAGTAGACGATTTTATTGTATTGTCTTCTGATGACGATGAAGAGTCGCAATCCTCTACATCAACTGATCATGCCAACGCTATACAGTGTGATATGGAGGATGCTAACTCTGGTCCAGAGAACAATTATCAGAAGGCAAGCTAAAAGAACTCGGATATTATAATGTTCGATTTTCCATTTAAGTACATATCTCAATATATCTCTAACTCTACTCTCGCTTTCAGAACAACGATATCTCTGAAGATCGTAATGTATCTGATCTTTCACCAAATTCCAATTACCAACCTGTAAGTTGTACAACGAAACTCGCATTAAAAACATTTCTAAAACTACTTTTGTGACCTTCAGGGAGTGAAACGAAGATATCCAAATTATGACAAATCATTAACTAATGCTGATATGGAATCTGTTAGCTGTTCAGTAAAACAATCAGATAATATAATTCCAATGCCAAAGCTCAAGCATTATGATATGTACTTATTTTGGGATCATATTCTGGATGGCATGCCGAAAGAAACTCTGAATGAAGTGAGATTTAAAGTAACTGCGCTTCTTCAAGATATTGTCAAAGAACAAACACCGCAATATATTGATTAATTATATAAAATATAATTATAATTAATACTCTACTGTTCAGAAGAATAAAATGGTAGCTAAAAAACATATGTGTTTGTATTATATAAATAAAATGAGATTTATATTTTCTATCTGAAATTTCCATAGCTCTAATATTAAAACGTAAATAGAAATTGTTTCGTTTTGTTTACATTTAATTTAAAAAACCGTTACACAATTTTATTGTGTTCGGCCATTTTTAGTATATTTTAAATGGTGCTTTTTTAGCATTAATTATTATCACAATTATGGAATTATGTTTGCAGAGAAATTTAAATAATTTAACGATTATTAATGATGAGAGAAAAATTTAATGTATATAAATATGCTGTCATAAAAATGCAACAAGAAAACGCAAAAAACTGATAAAGAACCAAAGCAGAACGACAAAAAAATATGCTATAATTACTTTTTACTTTACTTTTTACTTTTGCCATTGCAATTTGACTTTAAATTTCTGTATGATCATATAATCTACATAAAATGAACATTTCTAATTTCTTAATTTTCTGTTCAGATATTTTATGGACGGAGCAGACTGTTCGCTCACTTCTGTTATTTTTGATTCGCGTTTCATGTCACAACATTTTTGTCTTATAACATACACACTGTAAAGTCAGCAACGCAACAAGTTTAGTATTTTTTTTTGTTGGGATTTTATCAAAATCGAGCACACGGTCACACTGTCTGCATTTTGTATAAACAAAACACGTAAAATGCTACCTGGCGTTGGCGTATTTGGAACAGGTGAAATAGCCAATGTGCTGGTTCCCCTGCTGCGAGAAAAAGGATTTGAAGTAAGAGCCATCTGGGGAAGGACAATAAAGGAGGCGAAAGAGACGGCAACCGCACAGAATGTAGCATTCCACACGAACGTCATAGACGAAGTGCTGCTAAAAAAGGACGTCGATTTGGTATTTATTGTGTGCCAGCCTTTTCTACATGCCGAGATCTCTGTTAAGGCTTTGGGGATAGGCAAGCATGTAGTATGCGATAAGCCCGCCGGGCTACATCAAATGGATGCCATGAAAATGGTGAGGGCGTCACAGTATTATCCAACGCTGATATCACTGGTGAATCATCCGCTCAGATTTCTGCCCGCCTTTACACAAATGCGTCGCTGCCTGCAAGAAGAGCTGATCGGACCGCTGTCTGAGGTGGTCCTCATGGATGTGCGTGTACAGCTGGGTACACTGTTTCCAGAGAAATATAATTGGATGTGCGATGCACAGATGGGCGGCGGAGCTCTGAACCTAGTTGGCAGCGTGGTGGATTTGGTGAGTTTTCTGTTGCAACAGCAGGCAGTTCGTGTCCATGGTGTGCTGCGATCCTATACCAAAACCACTGCTGAAATCAATGGCATACGACAAATAACCGCACCAGATTTTTGTAATTTTCAAATGGAACTGTCCAGTGGAACGCTAGTAACAGTTGCCCTACACAGCCACACGGTGCCTGCGAAGAGCTTTTCCCAGGAGGTCTTGGTGTATGGCAGCAAGGGGCATTTGGTGGTGCGTGGCGGAGATTTGTTTGTGCTGAAGGAGGCTCAACAGAAAGAGGAAGCTGTCTATGTGGATGTACAGGATTTACATTTCTCCACCACTAATTCATTGCTACCACGCCCCTATATTAAAGGTTTATGCAAAATGGTGGGCGCCCTGAAAGAAGCCTTTGGCAGCAAAGAATCCAGCTGGATAAAGGCGCCCGTCTCCACTGCAGCCACCTTTGAGGATGGCCTCTATGTCCAGGCTGTCGTGGAGGCCATACGAAAATCCAATGAAACCAGGCAATGGCAACGCGTTCAACTCACCACAGAAGTGCCTCTAAATCATGACCAAATCATACGCTATGGCTACGCCCGCATGTCCACCATGTGAAGATATCCAAGGGAAACTGTGCAATTATCGCATATAAATATATACATATATGTATATTTATTTAATTTAGTTTTAAGCCAACATTTAGCCAGACTAATTGCTAACTAATAGCTTTGTGTGCGCGGCTTTAACCATTAATGTATTTAACATAATATAATTTATTATATTTTTTAGCATTTATATTTTGCTGTAAAAAAATACATGTCTTTAGTGTTTAAGACAACAAATTGACCCTTGAAAATATGATCAATTTAATGTTATTAAAAACAAGGCTGTAAACCTTTTCGAATCCGCAAATCTAACTATTTGTTTACTTTTAATAGATTTTAAGCTTTTTTTTCAATACTTTTTTAGGTCGAACGAAAACTGGAAACAATCCATTCAGCTCATTGCGGTCTTAATTTTCTTGTCTTCCTTTTGAACAAGAACATCTCAGAATCACAATGAAACTCTCAATATTAATTTACAGATTTACCATTTTATTTAATAAAACTAAATATAAAAGCCACAATAATTACAATCCATATTCTAGACTAAAATTCTTAGTCTAAATTGACATTAATTAAGACATGAATTAATAAATTGATCACAAAATATGTTTATATGTATATATAAATGTGTGGGTGAAAGTACATATTGGCTCGTACACAGAAAAAAGGATGAATCAAAAAAATATATAAATGGCAAGCTGCTATTTCGTACTATGAATAATTTGTGAAAACTGTTTGTAAAATTGTTTTTCTGATTTGATTTGATGTGTTTTTGTTCCTTTTTGGTATATCAGCACTTACTTATGTTTAACATGTATATTTTTATAAAAATTAAATGTATTTGGAGGAATAAAATCCTTTAAAATGCTACCCTAAAGCCTTTTGTGTTTAACATTAAAAAAAGGAATTCGAAAGTGTCTTCAACTAAGCTATAAATAAATAGTAAAATTAAACATTATATGTGGAACAAAACAAAACAAAATCAGTAATAAAAAGACACCCACTATATACACGATATCATTAATATACTACTATATAAAAGCTAAACAAAAACGCTAACTATAAGAAGTGTTCCAAAATCCACTTTCACTTGAACTTCACCCAGCAAAAATGATTGGTTTCAAATTGAATTCTGCTCACAAATTTTAAGTTTTTCAGTGAACTTCACAGAAATGGTACTTAGAACACGACTTATAAATAAATCTAAGTATTTCTACCGCTTATTCAATTTCCTCCAGAGCGTGATCACTGTAAGTAGATGCATCACGCCAATCACAATGGCCATAAGTAGCACACAATCTGACATGTGCACATCGGAGATCATCATGTACTTGAGAAACACTTTGGGACTACGAAAATGGCAGTACATGACATTCTGTGGGCACTCCAGAAACGGACGATCCATGCCATAAATCGCATTCAGAGCACCATGAAAACCAGCACGGAAATAGCTCAAATGCCACATCCAACGGAACAGTGGCGTTATATCGATATAGCGCGTGCAGAAACCAAAAACGGAGAACATTACGGCCAATATGGGACCCAGAAACACGGCAAGCTAATTAAATGAACAATAATTTTGAAAGGTAATTTATTTCGCATTTTAAATCCACTTCTAAGGGTTTATTTACCTTGGTTGGCAGAGTAGCGCCTACAAAGAAACCCCAGGCCTGGGCGCTCAGTGTGGCCATTATGGCCAGCAGCATAAAGTAATAGATCCGGAAGGAATCCACGCTATCATTGTCCGTCAGCCGTACACTGATAATTATATACAAAGCGGCACATAAACTCTATAAGTATAAAAAATAGAAAATAATGTTTGATTAATTATTGTCTAGGGTCGAATCGGTTCTGTTTCCAAACTGTTAGCAAACTAAGCTGAAATTGTTAAAGGATCATTTTGATCCATATAAAATGATCCAGCATTCCCTTTTTTCCTCTGTGTATATAACATATGTGACCTATAGGTAGACTTTGAGGTCGATGCTTTCATGCAAGGACTGACAAACAAACAGATTGCCCAAGAATATATATATACATTTTATATATATATATATATATATATATACATTTTATATATATATATATATATATACATATATATCAAGATATGTATTCGCATGTAAATACGAATATACAGTCTATAAGGTCGATGCTTTCTTCTTGTCAGTTCACGCACAAAGTCAATTAGGGGTAAATAAGTAAATAATATATTGTGAGAGTAAACAAAAGAAACAAAGGCAAAAATATATTGAAAACTAAGCAATAGACAAACCGGCTATTTTCTGATGAATTTCTAAAATTGCAGTAGCTATCAGAGAGACAGACAGCTAGTGACATGCAAATTTGAAGATCAACAGCGAATTCAGCCCCCCAGCGACGTTAATTTGATATAATGACTGAATAACAAGTCAGTTAATAATAATGCTAATACCGAGAGATGCCAGTTTGATGGGCAAGCTAATGGACTTCAATCAATTGAAGCTAGACTTACTTGAAAGGGTATTTCAAAGGAGATTAGCGACAGAAAATAGGGTCCCAGTTTGTACCAGCGATTGAAGTGTTCCCGTGTCAGCATATCGATTTCCAGCGGAACTGAAATGAAAAATGAAATGAAAAGAATTAACAGATTTATCCAACACTTAAAATCAACTCTGATTAATGATAATCCGTAATACTAAAACTAAACTGAAGGCAAGGCGAACACAGTTCCTTAAATATAAGTGGGTCAGGTCAGTGGACCGTAAAAATATGACGATACGACGACACATACAGCATACAGTTTTTGCGATCTCCAAACCAGTTTACAAGATTTTAAAGTAAGTGATAAAAAAAATAAGAATGAAGAATAATTTGCACTCAGCCGAAGCTTAAATACCCTTGCAATGAAGCGAAGTTCAAGCCACTAATATAAAAGCTGAATCGAGCAGGATATGAAATGCAAGAAAAGTAAAGGTAAGGACATCCTTATAGGTTTTCTTATTTAATATAAAATATCTCTATTTTTCGTGGTTATCATAAAAAAATCCTTTAAGAAGTTGCATATCTGACGTGCAAATGGGAATGCTTTTTGGTAGAGTATTGCAAAATCTTTTCCTTTTTTTGTTAACTTTTTCTGAATCCAGTTTATTTTTTGTTTAAGTGAATATCGCAGCTTAACAAGCAAATTAATTAAGAGTAAGTGTACTAATTTACGACATCCTTGGAACGGGGCAGCCAAATAAAAATCATTTTATTTATATGCCGTAAACTCATAAATTCTATGTTATTTATACATTTTTTAAGGCATTAAAAGTACAAATTAATACATTAATTTATAGATTTAATTCTATAAATTGTGTGCTGCTTTAAATATACAAATTAATTTGTAGATTTTAATTTATTTCTTTGCTTTAGATGCCTCAGCAAGAAGCTTTAGATATAAACATCTTAAATATTTTAATAGTTTAAATATTCCTTTTATATAAGTTTAAATATTCTGACCACAGTCGGCTCTTTTGGCTAATAAATTTCGCAGAAATATTCTTTCCTAAATTGTTATGGAATTCGATGATTTTAGCCATTAGTTTGTTGAACTTTTCAATAATCAATTGCATGAATCGCTGACCTAAAAATAGTAAAAAATGACCAAGCTTAGAATTGGTTAGTCGACAGTCGAACACGAGACAAAAAGCCAAATAAATACGAAAAAAAAGCAACAATTGCATAAGGCAATGCAAAAAGTGCAACAGCTGCAAAAACTCCTACAGACAAACCCTCATTTGGCTAAGAAATATTTTGTTAGCCAAGAGTCGACGACAGTTTTGCATAAATAATACTGGGTAAGTATCTTATATTAAGTTAGAATTGCTTTTTTGCAGCTACTTACAAGTCAATACTACTGCCATTTTTCCAGTGTAGACCAAGAGCAGTATGGAACCATAGAGATAGACATAATTCCCAAGAACGGAGTGTGCACTGTTGCCCACATTCATGTACAGATAGCCAAAAATAACGCCAATGAAAATGTGTGAAGCGATGCGAGCCAGCAGCAGAAACTGCAAAAAAATAAAATAAAAAAAATAAATAAAATGTTTTTTTTTTGGAGACATTACATATATCGAGTATATAGCATATATATCCAAGTATCGAGTACTCAATCTGCCATGGCCAAAGACGAAGCTTAGCATTATCTATGTGAAGGTTGCCGTCGTCGTCGCCGTCGCCGTCGATTCGCATCGGTTCAATTTGCCTTTTGAGTTATGCCCACAGCTGAGTGGTTTTCTCAGCATCAACAGAACCAAGTTTAAATCTTGAAATCTTGATTCTCAGACATTGTATATATATATATATATATATATAAGTATGTCCATATATCATATACAATGCAGGTAGAACAACAAAAACAAATCCAAACAAAACAAAACAATTCGCAAGACGCTAAAAGGCACTCAGAATTCAATGACAAATCCATACGACGCGTATCGTAAACAGTATGTAAATTATTGTAAAACTGTTTACAGTATTAAAGAAACAGTTTAAGAACTTTCTACAAGCATTTTCCCATAAATTAAATAAAACTTTGTATAATTAACCTATACAACTTTCCAGAGTAATACAAATATTAATTTATCTCTCTTAACTGCGGTATGCAAGTAGACTGCATCTTAAGAAACAAACAAAACTTTTCCATTCAAAAACTTTTTAAGTTGATATAGTTAGCCGATCCGGTTTATATCGATATATATTTATACTTAATTGGGTCGGGTCGGGTATATATTATTTTTTAAATTTCTGATAATAAAAATTACTTAATATACCCTTATAGCTTGGTCACGAAATGTGTAATGCCTTGAAGGAGCCATCTCTGACCCCATAAATTATATATATTATTGATCAGGACGACGAGACGAGTTTACAAAGCCATATCCATTTGCCTGTCCGTCCGTCTGTCCGTCTACCTCTCAGTTTTTGAGGGATGTCTAAAATAGAGACGTTTCCATTCAGTTTCATTCGTTTTCCAAGAACCGGAACTATGTCGAGCTATGAAGGATTTCAAAACACTCTTATTAAATTATTAAGTTATCAAAAGTTTGCTTTACTCGAAAGCCTTGCAGAACGTCTGATTAATTTACTGGTAACAGCTGCTAGCCACAAGTAACAGCGTTGATATAGCCATATCCGTCTGTTTATATGCAACGTGAGTAAGATTTGGTATGGATCGGACAAATATATCATAGCTCCCATGGGATTTATTTAAATTAAAAACTTTACGTATTATTAAAAACAACAAATTAATTTGCTCATTGCTAATGATAATTTGGCAACAAATTGATATCGAAGCTTGACATTTTATTATTGTAGTTTCGCATGAATAAACCTAGATCAAAATGTTATATAAAAATGTAATTTTGCGGTTTGTGCAATGAGCAAATAATTTGATAATTATGATGAACATTTTAACATCTGGATTATAAAAACGTTTAGAAACCTTCGCTTCAAATTCGCCTATTATGGAGCATAATCATATCGCGTGTAGGCATTAAAGCAAATTAAAAGCTCTATACATTCCGCAATATGCCAAATATGAAAGTATATCCGAGAAGCAAGAAAAACTTGTAATATGTGGAATATAATTATACGTATACGTATAAAAAAAACACATATAAGAGACCAGTAATAGCTGACAGCCTCAAATATTAAACATATAATAATGCGACGCCGTCAAGTTTAGCCGAAAAACCGCTAGACCATAGAGACGAACAATAACTTGAATATAATAAAGAAAACAATATGTACAACAGATATATTATACAAAAAAAAAAAAAGAGGGTCAGATACAATTTAGAAATTAAACTCCGAAATAAACCAGAAAATAAAAATAAAACCCGCTTTACTTAATGGCTAAAGCACCATAAAATATGGCGAATTACCAAATTAACTTGACTGACAATCAAAGTCAAGTTGTCAACTTGGAGTCGAACTGCCCTAAACCGGCATAACCTTGTGCTACGAGTAGCACGAGTATTAGCAAGTGCAATTTTAACTGCTTTGTACCCAAAGAAAATGGCTTAAAAAGGGTGTACTAGGCTTGAGCGAAACGTATGTAACAGGCCTTGAAATATGACTGTCTATAACACAGAAGATATTTCCAGAGGAAAAGCAAAGCAGTGTGCAATGTATAATATTGGGAATATATATTAGGGTATATTTCCTAGTCTGTATACTCACATAGTTGCGTTTGGCACAGATCAAAATGCGTTCCATCAGGAGCAGATATTGCATAAGGAATGATGCTGAGATAATGGGATGCAGTGCGTCGGCTGTCGTCTGATTGGCAAGCCCTGTGGCTGTAATTGTGGCATTGGCAAGTCCAGGCTGTTCCAGCAGATCTGTAGGATCATCTTTCAGCGATTTAATCTCCTCCAGCGCCAGCTCATTTTGACCAGGTTTCACATAATCGTAGCTCGAGAATTGCGCTAAAGCAACTGTAGGCAGCTCTTCGGTCGAGCTGCTCAGTTTATTGTTTCCAATATTGTCTGTAATTAAAACATCGGAAATGTATATATAAGTGCCGGATACAAGAATATTACACAAGCCAGAATATTTGATCAGAAAAAACATCAGCTAATTGGCTAATATCTGTAATCTTTTTTCAGAGAAAAATATCAGTTAGATGAGTAATAAGCCAATAATCTAATTTTTCTCGCTCCCAGCTTAAATTAATGCTTAATTATTTAAAAATAAATTAAAAACAACTCACCTTTAATAGTTGTTATAATCCGAGACATGGCTGTACTGCTTATATACGGATATCGATCGGCATCTTCGTAATACTTTTTATTCGCTGCATCTATAAGATTATTTAAGTCACGTTGATGCTCCCCAACGGCTACCTCGAGTACTAATTGGCAATAAAAAACAAAAAAAAATAGAATTGTTTTTCTATTCGTCAACCCATTTAAAGTAGTTATACACGTACAGTAATCCGCCGGATTGTGATAGCTGGGACAGACGAGCTGCTGATCGGCAAGAAAGGGTACCAGCTCCTGTACTCTACCCTGGTACATGCAATGTCCATCGACGACCGTATACAGCTTGTCAAACATCTCAAAGATCAAAGCACTGGGCTGATGAATGGTACAGACAATTGTATGACCCTGGGAGGCAAGTCTCTTCAACAGCGCCACGCACGAGCTGCATGAAGAGCTGTCCAGACCGCTGAAACGTTTAAGGAAAAGTGACAATTAAATAATATGATAATCCCTGGCAGATAACCTAAGCTTATGATCACACCACTTCCTTTGCTCTAATCAAGCCAAAAAAAAAAGCTACAGCTCAATTCGCCAATTCATAAAAAGTGCGCACTTGCCTTAATCGCCATGGAAAATCACCAGAAAAAATCACTACATCATTGTACTTAGGTCATATTATGAACGTCGATACCCTACGACATATTTTTCCATATTATTCCATCCGTTTGACATTTGAACTATATAAAAAAAAAGGGCATTTCGCTCCAAACAATTTGAGAATTTTTGCTTCAATTAAAAACGGACCTTTGTAAAGGATGCAGCAAAATATGTTGATGGAAAAATATATTGTTATAGATGGACGCTGTAAGAATGTTATATTCTGTGTACTCTACAAATCAAGTCAATTATATATCAATTAATCTGAGCTTAAAACTTTCAAGCGAAGAGATCGAAATATGCATTGAACATGGCTCAACGATTTGCCTGTTGATGCCGATCATAAATATGTACAGAGATGCGCCCTGTTCTGCATAATTACAAACATTTGCATAACGTAATAATACCCTATATATATGGGCCAACATTTAATGAGTATATGGCATACTAAATTAGCCACAATTGTACGTGATTATTTAAATTGTGATAGAGTAGACATAATGAGTGCTGGGAAAAAAACCAAATTTAAAGCGGCCACATAAAAGGAAAAAGGTGGCTATTATATTTTTCATTTAATTATTTAAGCCAAATAGAAAGCACTGTGTTGTGCAATAATATTTAATGTATGATATAAAAGCGGGTCATTAGACTCTGCCTTTTTTAAATTGCCAGTCATTGTGGGTAATGGCTAAAAAGAACATAAGCAGCCAACTAGAAGCTCAAAAGTTTAGAGTTCCGTCAAAGTGAAATACCTAAGTATGTCTCTGTGTCTATCATTTCTAGGAATTTCACATTCAAAACAAAATATCTTGTGACTAGACATGTATAAAATGGGTGCATTAAAATAACTATAAAGTTACCACAGCAAAGTTTTTTCTTTGAACTTAATTATAAATTAATTGAATTTCAATGAAAAACATGCAGACAAACTGTGTAATTAGTTGTAAAGTTCTTTTAAGTTTTTTGTCGCAGATTGTTTCTATTTAAACTATATAATATAGTAATACGATCCTTATAAGCGGGCAGCCAAATAATACAAACAGATAAAGCAAAGTTCAATTCAACTTTTTTGATAATTCCTTATTAGAATCTTTATAAAACTTCATAAAATTTTTGAAAGCTTGCAAAACTAATTACTTATTAGATTTCATAATCATCATCCTATCAAGAAACTACAACTTATTCATCTAAATATATATTATTCATTCCAAAATTCTTATAGTTGGTAAAACTGTCCGATTATTTTATAAATAAACTATAGTCTGAGATATTGTTTGTTCTACGTCCGGTTTAATGTAAAAATATAAACAAACAAAAAAAAAAAAATTATAGATCGGTCATAATTGAGACTATTATTCTTTAGTTATCACGAGATGTTTTATTTACTCACGTTGTTGGCTCGTCCAGATAGAGCACCGGCGGATTGCTTATCAGCTCCAGGGCAATGGCGAGACGCTTCTTCTGTCCGCCGGAGAGTTTTCCTGTATGGACATTGTAGCGATGCTCCAGGCCCAGCAGCGATAAGATGTGCTTGATCTGTGGAATGGTGGGTGAGAATGCTTACTAATTAGACAGATTCTCAAAGGGAACTAAATTTTATTACTTATATTTTTAAAGCATTGGCAAATAAAATAAATTAAAATATCGATGTAAAAATGCATTGCAAAGATCTGTGCCTTGATTCTTAGAAAATTATTCTAAAAATAAGACAATTCTTCTTGTTTTTTTGAATTAAGTTTTGTTAAAATCCATGATATTTTCCCTCTTGAAAATTTAAAAGTCACTGAAAATAAGAAAACTATTCTCAAAAACCATAAAAACTGTCAATTTTTCTTAGGGAGTTTCAGTATAATTCTCTTAGCTTTCTCTATGTTTAGCTATATTTTCTAAGAATGCATCCGAAATGATATTTATCTTATGAGTAAACTTTTTTTCTTACTTCAGAGTTATAATGGCTATCATTATGAGTATAATTATTTCACAGTCTAAAAGATCAGATGGTGACTCACCAAAGTAAGTTTGTGAGCTTTGGTCACTTGGAAACCAAGCTTTAAGTGAGCCGCCAGCAACATTATCTCTCCGACCATCAACTGGGGACGCAGCAGATCATCCTGATGAATATAGCAAGAGAGCTGGCGAAATCTCTCCGAGCTTGTGGCCATGGGTTTGCCATTGACGCGAATATTGCCAGTGACTCCAGTGGTGCTGCAAGCAGGCACAGAAAGAGAGAAAGAGAGAAGAAAACAAGTTGAGTTAAAATTAATATAATTTATGAGCATTACTTATAAATGGTATAATTTCAGAGCTATAGATACAAAGTATTCATTTGCATATTTCTGTTTCAAGTTCGGAGTTTAATGACCGATAAGCGACAGTGGCGACATGTGACTGGAACGTGCAATAATAAACTTAAAGTCGAGATTGATTATATAGTAGAGATACCTTAGGCTTAATACTGCAAATCACCTCTATTAATTAAAGGAAGTCCACGTGTATGACGACTATTATTTAATTTATAAATACGCACGTGGAAATAGCATATTTTCTTTTATTAGTTGTTATTAGTTTTAACGATTTATAATCTACTCTAAAATAATAAAAATAAGAGAGCTCCAACACACTGTTAGATTGGGGCGATAAGCGATAGGCAGTCAACAAATGCCATGGCGATTCGGTAATCCCCGCTGATCAAGAATATATATATATTATATATTTTGTAATATTACATATTTGCTCGCTTTGAAGATTACTAAAAAATTCCTCAATTAGAAGAAAAACAGCTATCTTCTGCAGAAAAACAAGCCAAAATTTATTCATAGAAAACAAAAATTATCGACCTATTTTTATAAGAAATTTGCTATCTGAAGTCCTTATAATATCTCGAAAGTTAGAAGGTCGTAGACAGCCGGATTATCGGATTGACGCCGATATTAATATAAATAATGCTTTGAATCTATTAATACTTTTGCGAATAGAAAATAACGTTCCGGAAAGGGTGAAATCCTTACGGCAGTGGAAACCGAATCAGGTCTAAATTTGTATTAAAAATAATCAGATGGTCCAAGAATTTGGCTACAAGATGAGCATTTAAAAGGGAAATGTAACAATATTACGTTTTATAAGCAATTTCATATTATAGTTATTACGTCAGTAGAAAAAAATTGCCTTGAAATGAGATTAATCTAATTAGCTGGAGGAACTGTTTGGACTATGCCAGGGTCTCATTTATTCAGTTACTCAGTCGCTCAGCTGTTGTCGGTTGTCGGTTGTCGGTTGTCTACACGCGAATGGGAATGCGTTGATAGCGTTTTTTGTTTTCACAAGACAAGACAAGACAGTTCCGACTTAGATTATATTATTGCCAGTTAGATTATATACACATATTATTGCTTGATTCTTGACACAAGCGTTTTCAGTCTCATTTTTCCAGTTCACTTGCGTCGGACATTAGCTCAAAGTCGTTTGTATGCAAATTTCGCACGCCAATACTCATAATAGCAAAAATATGACTCAGTTCTCAGCCAGTCAGTCAGTCAGTCAGTCACTCTGTCAGTCAGTCAGTCAGTCAACGCATTTGTTATCGCTTCGGTTCGGCTCTACTTATGCAATATATGGAAGCACCCCATACATTATAAATAGCATTAAAACTCGGACTGTTGTACTACATAAAAGTACATTTTGTGCGTACATAAACTAAAGCCATATCGTATGATCTCTTCCATTGCTTACTGCAAGCGCTAAACGTTGCACTCTTCACAGACAGCTAATATTCTAGATATTTTCATACAAAATTTAACCTAAAAGGACTCCATATCCTTGTGGGAATAATGTACATCGTGTTCCTTCTATCACGTTGAGTATTTTCATCAGAAAACACAGTAAAACCTCATTTCTTATAGAGTTATTGCAGGCTGATTTCGAAAATGATCTTAATACAATATTTTTACTTTTTTAAAATATTTTTAGATATTATTATAAGAAAGAGTATTGTTAAAGCTATAATCTCAGTAAATTGTACAAGAATTAGGCGTTATTAGACTTTAAATTTAAGAAATTACTAAAGCTCTGACGAGATATCATTATCAACTTAAAATTGCTTAAAAAAGAATTACTCAACTTATGATTCATTTTTATTAAATATTCTACGTCCCAATAACATTGCATTTTCGAAAATAAACTAGTTCAGATTGAGGCAAATTAACTTGTCCAAAACTGTTAAGACTTAAACGCTTCAATGCATTTTTGATAACTGAAATGTCAGCAGTCTTTCAATTGACATAAAAATATTTTCTACAATAAAAAACTATAGCAAAAGTTCAACGACAAATAAACAATTTGCAAGCTGTACATTAATATAATAATAATATTTTCGAATAATAAATAAAAGCTCACCAGAATCCAGACATTACGTTGAGCAGTGTGCTCTTTCCAGCACCAGATGGGCCCATAATAGCGGTCAGTTCGCCGGCACGAAAATTACCCTGTAGACCGTGCAGTATCTCCTTAGTAACTGCAGAATTAAAGAATTATTAATTAATTTATCCATTAAGGGATTATATTTTTAGTAAACCTACCAAATTTACGTTCAGCAAAGGAAAACTTGCGTACCGCATAGCGCACATCCGAGAATTCTATATCCACCTGTTCGCACTGGGCAAAGTTAGCATGGGCCACAGCCTCGTGATAATCATGTGCTTGAAATTCTTTCAGAATATTGTTGACTTTCGAGGCTGAGGAAGTCGATGAGGTCTCATCAATAGATATTTCCGAGCTGGCGCCCGAAGTGCAGCAATTAATACCCAGGCAACCATTGCTCTTATTTTGAGCACTGGAATGATGCTCTTTATGGCAGCCACTGGTGCTGGCACTGTTGGAGGAAGCATCGCCTCCGCCACAGCAGGCGGCATCTGTTGCTTTGATATCTGGCAAGATTGTCATTTTTTTAAGGGGTATATAACACGATTCACCTTCTATTTAGATACGGTTAGCTTTGAGAATTTATCTGTAGAATAAGAAAAGAAGCAGATATGAAGAATTTAGAGAATATTTTTAGGTTAAGTAAGCTAAGATTGATATATTATTAAGCATAATTCCTCAGACTTAAATTCTCTTCAGAAATTGTTGAACCAAAACCAGAGTTAAGACTAGGTTCGAACCCAGGGTGTAGCCCTATTTTAAGAATAGAATAATTCTCATTTGACTATTGACCAGACAATAATATTTATATTAAACTTCTTTTTTTCTCTCTGTAATATCAATTATTATTATCAATTTTCGCCTTAAATAAAACTATGAAATTTTAGTTGAAAAAAAACTGTTTTCTTTATAGTGAGAACTATATTAAAATTGCCTAATAAAGCACAAAGATTTATAGTCTCGTAAGATTAAGATAAAAAACTGAACATATTTTTTTCTAAACGGTTTAACTTTGTGATTAACTAATTAAAATATGACCCATTTAAATTTATTATGCATCTATTAAATTAAATTGCTTAATTATATAGCAATGCGACACGTGCTTTCTGTGTTAATAGGAGGCGTTACTCGATCAATTTATTATTCCACTACAAATAACAATTACTGACAGTAAATGGCAGGTTCTATTTAAAGACAAACATTTCTATGAAATTTTTGATATTTTCAGATATATGTGGATTAAATTTAAATGAAATTTTTACGCCTAAAATTACAAAATGCGTAGCTAAGTTTTTTCTCTTTTGGGCCGAAAGTAAGTGAACTTTGGACTGTTGTTGTCTTCGGTCATTCAACTGGTATTTTGTTTATTTTTACTATGAGCGTTACACATAATGCATATATTATTATTTTATGATTAAAGGGCCTGAAAAATTATAGTTACACTTGCTTTATTATCCATACAAAATGTGATTTACGCTCATTAATTTTAATTATATGATCATAGGTCAGTTACAAGTAATATAATTAACTGGGTTAATCTAACGAAATGGAAATAATTGAAGAAATTAAAAGAAAACTAGTAAGGAAAAACGATAAAATATTGCATACCCTTACAGACTTTAATTTATTTATGACCCGGAATATTATTGTATTCATCTTTTTTCTCAGTGTATATAGAAACGCAGCTCATCTGTTTGATTGTTTTGTTGTTAAGATTTAATGTGATTTTGGCACACAAAATTTAACTGATATTGACTTTGCTGTAAATTGCCACAATTCAGTCAAAATAAATAAAGCCAAAAAAACAGAAACCAGTTTAAAAGACTCGCCAGAAACCGGAGCAAAGTCTTGAAAAATAAAATGTCATTTATTTAGCAGAGCGGGGAGTGCCTGAACAATTAGCCAAAATGCAGTTAACCAGGCCAAAGGCATGGCCAACAGAATTGTTTTTAATGAATTCGAATGCCGCAAAAAAAAAAACTTTGAGAAAAACCGCCAAGTTTTACAAAATTTAATTCTAAAACCCAACATAAATTTATTGTTTGCTGAGAGCAATTAAAATTCAAGTGCTCAGAGATCTGAGTACATTTCAAGTGCAGCCTAGTTAAATATTCAGAATTGAATCAATGAATTGAATCAATCAATTGAAGGTACGAATGAGTTGAGTGAGTACAGTAAGGTCTCGTGAGTTGTTGTTATTGTTGTTGCTGTTGTTGTTGTTGTTGCATAAACAAACAAACACCTGCTTTAATTTCCTCTTACGGCATCTGTTTATTATTAAAACATATACACGTAATAGACAACTTTAAAATTGTATAAATTTTCAAAAGAAAAGTGATTTAATGTCTATGCAGCCGGATTTTGCTATAGTCAATGAGCAGTGGGCTCTCTCTGTCCGTCTGTCTGTCTGTTTGTCCGTCTGCTGATTATATATGCAAATTTCTTAAAGCAAAACGGTCTCGATTTCAATTATAGTCACGAATCTGAAATGTTTTAAAACGTGAGCAGCTAAGTATAAAGAATGATTGTACAGAATACTACTACTATATAAGTACATATATTAATTTTGTTCAAAATTACGAGAAAAACTATTTTTTGGGAAACAATAGAATAGAAGTACGAGTGGATGGCTTATAATTAATGCCAAGATAAAACCGAAGAACAACTGAACTTTGACCATCATAAAAATTATGTATTCTTGACCCTTGAACTGAAATTTGCGGTTAGGAAAAGTGACGTCATCAAGGTCAGCACGTGTCATTTGGCTTAGAAATCTACGGGAAATGAAAGTGTTGTCTAGGATCATGGACTATATATACATATATATATATATATTATATGTGTACCAATGTAATTTTTAGTAATACTGTCTTTCCTATTTCATTTTAAATCATTATAATTCTAGTAAAGAGGGTATACAGGAAATCTACTGAAAACGAACGCATATATACTACATATATATTTTTATATTTCCGATTTCATTTTGTACGTTTTTCGCCGTCTCATTTATAATCAGGGTATATTAAAAATCTACGGAAAACGAACCTTTTTTCTATGTTCATGGGCAAATAAATATATATTTATTATATTTGAGTTTCCTATTACAGAATAAAATATATTATAATAATATTTTGATTTATATGTAGAAAACAGAAAGTGACATATCCGACCCTATAACGTATATAGTCCTAATCAGCATGAACAGTCGACTTCGTCATCTAGCTACGCTCTTCTGTTTCTGTTTGTCTATATGAGCGCATCGAGAGTATATTAAAGCTAGAGACATTATATTTTTTATATAGATTCTCGAATACTACGAGTATGTGCTCCTATATATTCACGAGTCAATTTCATTTTGAGCACTCTCGGCTAGAGTACTTTTATTAAAATGTAAACACTTTATGAAACCCAAGCATGACATTCCTTCTCGGAATACTCAATAATCAGGGGTGAAAAATTTAGATTTTAGAGATGATCACTTCAAAACACAAATAAAAATTAACGCTCTTACTTATTTATTATTATCACTTTAAAATCTAGGCCAGAGTACTTTAAGGGAGAATAAGTAAACTAAAATTATATTGACTCCAAATAAAATATTAAAAGAAAGACCAATTAAATTAACAAATTTTTATAACTAAGTAAAAGATTTCGAAGAAAAAACATACGGAAAAACTATGTTAAGTTCTATTGAATTTTCACAACAAAATAATACGGCTACACTTAAAAAAATTAACATGTTTATAAATTGAGAGCAGGCTATTTTCAAGTATTTTATGGTTAATTTTTTATTTCGAATAAAAGCATTCTTAAGTGAGTTCTTAAAATGTCTAAGATGGAGAGGAAATTTTAATAATCATTTAACACAATAAATTACAGAAGAGGTAGAAACAAGAATGTCAGAACATTTTTTTTAGTGTAGGGATGCTCCGCTGCATAATCAGGCAGACAGAGACAAAAAGATAAACAGAGAGAGATACGCGTCAAGTGGCCTACTTTTAAATTCTGCTGCGACAGAACAGATGATAAAAAGCATTAGAAACGAAACTTAACGAAACTTTCGATGTGCAGCACGAATTTTCTTTTTCTTTCTTTCTCTTGATCTTAGATAATTATGCTCCCCACTATCCAATTACTATGCTCGCTCTCTCTGTCTCCCTCTCTTCCTCTCTCTCTCGATGCACGTGAACTGATACCACAGTCAAAGTCAGAGGGAGAGAGGCCAAGTTAACGAACCTGGTTGACCGTTGTTTTTTTGGTGTCGGCGTCGGCGTCAGCGTCAGCGTCACCTTCAAAGACTTTTTACACACACACACATTTGGCTGCAGTTCTTGTAATTGTTTTTCTTTTACTTGATCTTATTTTAAGTCGCAAAAAAAGTGATTCAAGAAAATTACAAGTTGAAAGTGCGCAATTTATGAATGGAAGCGCATTAAATCCATACTCTACTGTGTAAGTACATAAAATGCATATAATTTTATAAGTACATATGTATGTATATGTTACTATTCGTCTCTATTTACATACACTGAACACGCGATCACAGCTTTTATTTTTTGTATAATCATTTGTTATTGAACTTTTTTGAGTGGTACGAGTAATTCTATTGTATTACAGAAAATGAACATATACATACATTTATTTTCATATGTATATTCCAATTTTTGATTGAATTTTTCACATGAATTGAAGTAAAAATGCAATTGTTGCCGTTACTTTTTGTTGTTGTCATTCGTTGTTGTCGCTTTCTACGCTTTGTGACTCTTTCTTCATTGAACTTATGCAGATCGACAGAGCGTAAATTAATTTTAATTGTATTGTGCCACTGTGCTCTATTATACTCGTACAAGTACAAATTCACTGTACATTATTTTTACTTGTACTTCTTTCTACTTCTTTTACTTTTCACTTGAACGACGCGTTCGCGTTCGATTCTCGCCCGTTCTCCGTTTTGTTTCAAAGCGCGTTGTTTCACATGCGCCGTCGCCGTTCAACTAAAAGAATCCGCTCCCAACGGCTTATTATTATACTCGTCGTACTCGTAGCCTGCTAATTGAATCCAGATGTTCGCTCAGCTGTGCCGGCATACAGGTACAGTGGAGTAAAATGCAGTCTTATCAAAATTTAAAAGAGATTTATGCAAATGCTATGACTGACTTCTTTGAATGAAGGAAGCAAATCCAACATTTTACAATTAATGCGGTTGGTGGATTCTGCTATGTAGAGAAGTTTTGGGTGCAGTTCATCGCTAAACAATACCTTATAAGATTAGAAATAAAACCGATTAGTCATAAAAACCAGGCTTGCATTAGATTTTTATATATCTTAAATTGAAAAAATTCAGCTCTGTTATATTAAAATGTAATCCATTTTAAAGTTCTATAAGCTTTTTGATTCAGAGAATAATAAGAAAAAGAAAATGTACTCAACAATCGAACAAGATTGCCCACCATGCAACAAGTCCGATCAAAAGCTTTTACTCTCTCTCACTCTTTGCAACTCTCTTATTTTTATGATTAACTCGCTCTTCTGATCTCTCTCACGCCGGCTCTTGTAATGTCTAACGTTTCATATTACGTTACATATTTCATATTTGACTTCACAAAATTAGAGTAAGAAAAATACCCATTAAAAATGTTATAATTTAGGTATACTAACTTAGTAAATATGTAGCAGTCGCAAAATTCGATTAATTTTCGAATAACGCTCCCACTCAGCTCTTGGGTAATTCTCTGTTAGTTGTGGCTTTCCACTTCTTACAATCTAAGAGTAATTAACATTAAAAGTTTGCTTAAGCCTCAATAGTTTCCCAGATGACAATTTTACTTGTAGTGCGCTTTTTGCAATTATATGAATCAGTTTCGAAGTGTTAGAAATAAAGTTTAAAATTTTTGTGGTTTCGGGTTGGGCATTATTTTACATCTATTTATTTACGTTATGGGAAAATAATTGTTTTTTCTGTGAAATTCTAAAGAGTATTGGATTTTTATACTTTGTACTGCGAAGTTCACTATAGTCGCTGAGCGTATGTGGCAAAGATATAAATAACTCTCATTGGAAAATCGATCAATAATTAAATTGGTGTTTTCCAGAAGTACTTAAAAATATAAAACTCAATAAATTCGTCTTAAATTATACCTTAATTATTTGTAATTTAAATTTCTTAAATTAAAAAAAAATTTTAGTTTTGGAAAGTGCAAAAAGTGGGTAAATAAAGCGTAAGCCAATTCATTTGACATAGTCTTATCAGTTCCAGAATCAATAGAAAAATATAATGAATCATAATACTCGTTAGGCACCAAATTATTCCAATATCGTACATACTCGTAGAAACATTAAGATTCTTTACATCAAATGGGCAGTGTATATCTTTTTGAAGAATCTGAACCGACAATATTTACATAACAAATAATAATAACTTACAAGTCTCAAAGCCCTTAATTAATCAGCTACACCTCGAAAACGTCAATTTAATAATTTCATCAGGTTTTCGAGCCGTGACTGTTCAACGAATTGCTGACAAATTAAATTTCCATATAAATAGGGATTGTCTAACCAGCAATTAGATTAGTGAAAATTGATTCAAATTAGTTTAATTGCGTAAATCCAGCCACAGAAAATTTAACTTAATTGCAGATAAATCTTAATATTTTCTCAGCTCAATTCATAGTCGTAAAAACTGTTTCGATACCTAATAATAATACTTGGTTTTAGAAATTTTCCAGATGATTGGCACTATTTTTTTTAAATGCGATTTTCTAAAGTATAAACCTTTTTTTTCTGAGTGTACCTAGAAAATTAGTCATTTACAGCGGGTGGAAAATTTATTATTTTATATATATTTATCAACAAAAATGTAGGAAAAGGCAAATTAATTTTCTGGTAAAAACATTTTTATTGTTCAGTTAATTCAAGCGATAAGGAGACAAAATTAGCGGAGATAAGAACAAATTGTTTTTGGTTATGATAGCCTCTCTTAGATCTTTGATAATATTTGTTATTTGAATAAGATATCACAGGCCACATTGTTCTATATTTTTTATACCCTGTAAAATTAGTTATAGCGGACAGACAAGGGACTTTAATTTCTCTATATCTAAATTCTTTCAGCCGTCAAATTTGGCAGACCTATAAAATTTTGCGGTTTAATTGGGAGGCTCGTACCCGTTCGGTTCCAAGGAGATTGTGAACCCAAGTTTTATATTGATCGGGACGCATTCCTCGTTCCATTTTAAATAACTCTGGATACACAACGATAACTGAAATGATAATGCATTATCTCTGCTAAACACCTGTTATTTATCTACGGTAATTTCAATAGGAGGGGAAAGACAGCGCTCCTGTTTATGATTTATGTGTGGTTATACACGACTCGTTCGCTCCACTAGCAAATAGACTACTGATTATTACGCAGCTGCAAACTATTTGCCTTAATTCACATGAACTTTGAGCGACAATAGCCGACAATAATAAAAATAATAATATTTATTTAAGATTAACACATCAAACTGAAGTATTAGTTATACCACTAAAGCCTCCACTTTTGATCAGCAATAATAATCGTATGCCTCTCTACGTAGCCAATAAAAAATCCCTTTAGCCACGGGTCTTAAGATATAGCCACGCTTTTTTTCAATTTATTATGCCAAGATTAAGAATTTAAGTGACTTTTTTTATACCCTTGCAGAGGGTATAATAACTTTGTCACAAAATGTGTAATGCATTGAAGGAGTCATCTCCGACTCCATAAATTATATATGTTATTGATCAGCACGACGAGACTTGTTTATATAGCCATCTGTCTGTCTATCTCTCAATTTTTGATCTAGGTGGATTCATTTTGGAACGTAGCCTCCTTATTGTACCAGCCAGTGCGGAACCGGCTGAATCGGACAACTATATAATATAGCAGCTATAGGAACAATCCATTAATGTAAAGCCTTAAAAGTGAATGAGAGATATCTAAAATAGGCAGGATTCCTCCTTAGACACATTTTCATTTAAAAGTTTCGAGGCGAGGAGAGCGACCCACTGAGTGGCATATACCATGAATGGAATCGTTTTCGTAGAATTGAATAGTAGGCCATGTCCACTGTTCGTCTACTCCTGAACTCGAACAAAATAGTTTATTTCATTCTCAGTTCAACAGTCGTTCAAGCAACATTCAAATAATTCAAAAGGTAAGTTTTTTCACTGGCTCTTTCTAATATTTATTTACTTTTATTTTATAATTTGCAGAAATATAGGAACTCCAGGAACTTGTGAGATTGTCTCGTTACCCGAATTATAATATCCGGCAGGTCCTATTTAGTTTATTGACATACTTCAAAAGGATACGGGCCGAGTCGTTTCTTGAAGGATAATAACAACAATTTTGATGGCAGAGTAATTTAAGAGTGCAGAATGGTTCGAAAGGATTGGCAACTATTATAGTATTTCTCTTTTATAGTATAAAACAGAAATACAATAATAGTTGCCAATCCTTTCTAACCATTCCACATTCCTAACTGACTCTGTGTATCAAAATTCTTATTATTCGAGAGCCTTCACGAACACCTGATGACCACAATGGCACCTGTCGAAAAAGCTAAAAAGGTCGCCAGAGCACCCGGTCAACTCTTTTATGGCCTACTATATCATTAACCTGTAGGCAGGAGGAAGCCTTAGAGACATTTTCATTTACAGTTTCGAGCCGAGGAGCGAGAGCGACCCACTGAGTTGAATAGTAGTAGGCCATGTCTACTGTTCGTCTGCTTCTGAACTCGAACAAAATATTTTATTTCATTCTCAGTTGGGCAGTCCTACAAGCAAGAACACTAATATATTTTTAAATATTTTAAAAGGTAAATTCTTCCAATGGCTCTATATAATATTTATTTATTCTATAATTTATTTGCAGCACTATACAAACTTCGGGAGATATTGTCTCGTATTGAATTTCTTGAAATACTTCAGTGCCTGTTTGAGATGAAGGTATGCAAAGGAATTCGTTAATTTGCTTACCCCCATCTGAAACAAGTTTTGCTTTGGTCAGGATTTCCCACATATGCCGGGCCTCCAACACCTGCACCTGTCGGAAAAGCTAAATTCGAAAAATTGGTCAAACCACCCGGTCAACTCATAGCCTAAGGGTGGCATCTTGCGTTATCCAATGCTCAGATGTTCTTTGAAGGACAAGTAGCATCCTGTCGACATCCGGAAGAAGAAGATGCCTACCAAGAAGATGAAGATGGTGGTCGTAAGAACAATGAGGAGCCCCAAGGCCGACGACCCAACCAACCCGTTTGTTAAGATGCGTCCTGGCGAGGTCAACTTCAGCGAGAATAAGCGCCGCAATTTGTACCGGTTAGCGTGCTCACCTTGCTGGCTGGCCATCATCTGGTCTTCGCTCTCAGCCCAATGCGCCGCGTGTTCTAGCGCTACATTATTGGCATTTGGATTTGGGCGCCTTCAAGGAAGCAATTAAATGACTCCTACTTCCGCCGTTTGAAGACTAAGAAGGATAAAACGAGTGGCAAGCCCGACAAGGCTAAGAATGAGCACTTGGTGCACAACGAGCAGAGGAAAAAGGATCGAGAGGTGATCAGCGCCTTGCTGGAGGTGGTCAAGGGCCTTCCCGAGGGTAAATTCTTCAAGAGGTACAGGCGGAACATGCTCGGCCTGCACTCCTCCCTATACCCACACCAAGAACTGGAACTCTGTGTCGAGACATACTCTTATTAAATTAAGTAGGCCATGTCTACTGTTCGTCTGCTCCTGGACTCGGAACAAAATATTTTACTTCATTCTCAGTTCGACAGTCCTACAAGCAGCACTAATATATTCAAATATTTTAAAAGGTAAATTCACTGGCTCTTTATAATAATTTATTATTTTATAATTTATTCCTTTTGCAGCATAAATGAAACCCCGGCGGCTTACTCGTGCTACAATGTTATATCCGGCAGGTCCTATTTAATTTCTGGCCATACTTCAGACTGCGATAACCTGACGACTCCAAAACAGTGTTAAAATAGACGGGAGGAATAATGCAGCTTGACTTCTTTTTACCCTTAGCCTTGCAAGACCTGAAGATTGGGGCATGACTTCTTAGGTTTTGGGCATCCCTTCTTCTTTCGCTTGCATAGCGCCTTGGCCTTCTTACACTTCTTTTTGGCCTGTGCGCACTTCCTGCGGGAGGCTCGCTTTTTCTTTGCGTAACGTGCGCTAAAATCCTCAATGCACTCAGTGCAACACTAGATCCGTGTCAGAGTCCGGGTCCGGCTCCTATGTAATCATCGCATAAAAAGGGAGAAGAGAATCTTCGCAGCTCATCGAGTCCATGGACTCGACGGTGTCAGAGGATCCAGTGCAATCCAAGTCCTTTTCAAGTAAATCTAAGTTAACATTTTGTGTTCAACACACATTTTTGACAGAACATGACCGATCGGTCATTTTTTATCAAAAATGTGTGTTGAACACAATGTTAATTTGGATTTACTTGAAAAGGACTTGGATTCCACTGGATCCTCGGACACCGTCGAGTCCATGGACTCGATGGACTGCGAAGATTCTCTTCCTTCTTATGCGATGATAACATAGGAGCCGGACCCGGACTCTGACCCGGATCTAGTGATGCACGGAGTGCTTTGAGGATTTTAGCGCACGTTACGAAAAGAAAAAGCGAGCCTCCCGCAGGAAGTGCGCACAGGCCAAAAAGTGTAAGAAGCCCAAGGCGCTATGCAAGCGAAAGAAGAAGGGATGCTCGAAGCCAAAGAAGTCGTGCCCAAATCTTAAAGTCTTGCAAGGCTAAGGGTAAAAAGAAGTCGACCTGCACTATTCCTCCCGTCTATTTTAACACTGCTTTGGAGTCAGGTTATCGCAGTCTGAAGTATGTCCAGAAATTAAATAGATACTGAACATTGCTTTAACGAGAAGGCATCAACCACTGGCCAGGCCAAAAGAGGCAAAAGACGCAAAAAGGCAAAAATAACAGAAAAAGCAAAAACAATAATGGCAAGCGAACTTTCATTGTTTATTCCCAGTTCAATTGGCAACAAAATAAAATCGCATTATAAAAGTCCATTCGGCACGCAGACTGTTTTTATAATGAGGCAAATCCACTGACCGAGCAAATGCACAAGTCATTTGGTCACTAATTAATCCCATATGATAAACCCAAAGGCGCTCTATGGGGGCGGAGGAATCGATTGGCATGCAGACTGCAATATCAAGTAACCGAACACCGAACAGCCGCAGACTAAAAAAAAAATGCGATTTTACGTTATGAATGAATATCAGACAAACTGTCCGACCGTCTGTCGGCGCTGGACCTGCTGGGCGTACATGATGAGCCGAACTGGCGAACAAGAGCTCAGTCGCGTAGGCCGCCTGCCTGGAGGAGGCTGAAGGCAGCGCGGAGTGGGAGCTACGAGTATAAAAACTACAAAATCTAAAAAAAAAAAGAGGAAAGCACGCCGAAGACTTGAATACTCTTGTGGGCTGTATTGCGATTTTCTATCAAATATATATCTTAAAAAAAACACCTCAATTTTTATATTACTTCAAATGGGATAGTTTATTCCTATAGCAGATACCTATATCAATTATCCTACAGCAAGAAGAAGAATATGTTCCAAGTTTTATGGAACTTGTTTCGAAAATAGGGAAAAATAAATACAGAAAGGCTGACCTCGGCGTCTAAATGCTTCCTTCTAAGCATTTCACAACAAAGTGACAAAATAATATTATTTTACCTACTGCCAGGGTATTAAAATGTATGTTTACCGGAAAAATTAACCTACCTAACCTAACCAGGCAGTAATATTCGAGTGCAACAATTATTTTTAATTAGTTAAACAGCAGCAATACTAAATATTTATACTAGATATAGACTAGTCAGAAGCGTTAGAGATGGAACTAGGCTCTCTCATAATTTGCCTGATACTCGTAACTCCTTACCGATTCCAATGAAAAATTATATATATATAGATTTCGTATAATTTATTAATCTTGCTAGAGTACTCCAAAAAGACAACACGTCCGTCTAAATCGAACTACAATTATTAAAAAAAAATATACTTATGGATATGAAAAAAATACTTATAATCATACACTTAGAGAAATACGATTAGCAGATATTATACAGATATTATATAGAAAGAAAAATTTAAAGTGAAAATAAGATTATTTGATTTACAAAAGGAACTTCAAATAAAAAAACGTTATTTGAATTCATTGATTATTTTGCAATTTTGATATAAAAATATATATTTTAAGATGAGATATCTACAGGAAAGGGCTGAACTTGAGAAGAATAATACTATAAAGAAATTGCGAATATAAATACGAGTTTCAGACGTGCTTGACAATATCACTCGAAGTTCCCGAGTTTTTCTCTCCGTGTACCCATTTGACATCTACGTAGATCTCTATATATTACATGGAGATATGTCACTTTCATGGGGCCATTGACGAAGTTTCCAGGCAACGCGTCGCGACGCATCGCACCGGATGCCAAGGCCCCTTTGACGTAAGATTCCGTTCATTTTATATGCAAGGCACGTGAATTGGCCCCACTCAATCCCAGGCAGCTGAATAAGCAACAAATACCATATACAATACCTTTCAATATCATATAGAAAGGTCTGCTCCAAAAGAAGAGCGAAAAGAAAGGAAACTGCTTAAGAATTCATATTGTTTATACCAAATATCCATTTATATATTTTCTTTTCAATTGAAAAATTCAAAAATCGAATAAAATTATTATCGCAGAATTGAGATGCATTCAACCTTCGGGCAATGAGATCAAGAGCCACAGCTGCATCGGCTTTTTTTTATCACAAAGTCATTTGATGCAAAGCTCTGACATAAACTTGACCAATATTGGAATACTACGAGCACTAGTAAAAAAAAAAAAACGCATTACGCCACAAAGGAGAAACGGCAATTGCCATAACCCGTACTCTTCTCCTCCCCGCCGCACTGAACTATTCAGCATGATAAGCGTAAATCCAAAGCCGGAGCCAATTGCAAACTGCGATAATGACGTTCAAATCGGGAGGCAAAGAAAGGTACTGAGGAGGCGACCACCACCACCATGACAAGCCATAAAAACTGCACCCAGAAAGCACAACACATTAGTAATATGTACACAGAAAAAAATACTGTTGTAATTAATCTGAAATATTTCAGTTAAAAATATATCAAAGTGCGAAATTCTGTATCAAATAAATATTTATCAACTTAGAATAGAAAAAAATTGTATTATATCAAAATAAATATTTGTACTATCGCACTATTGTTATATTTGTACAATGTTTAAGTAATCGCGTCGATCCATAATATATCTATATTAATAAAGAAGATTTTTGATATCAAATATATAATATTTCATCAAATTTCACTGATGGAGAAAAATGTACATTTGCTAGTTGAATGCACCAAAGTGATCTGATGGATGCACTGTTTAATATACTAATTATACATACTTATTTTTGTTCAGTGTACAAACGAACCACATAGAAAAACAGAATGTAAATGCACTAATAGCTAATCATATACCCAAGTATAGCCACGAGTATATTAAGTACAAATGTAGAACTTTGGTATATAATCAAAGCAAGGGTTATAGCAGAAGTCAGCCTGAATCACACTGTATGCACTTAGCTGCATACATATATATAAATATATAATAAATTTATATCAATCTTATAACACATTTAGTTAAAAAAAACTATAAATTATTTAGAAAAACACACACTTTTGTAATTTCACTGACAATGCGTTTAATGCGACTGCATTTGCAGTAAAAATATAACTAAACAGGAAATACACGGAAAAACAAAAGCAGAGGGTGAAATAATCTTCAAAAGGTGGTTGAACACACTTAATTAATTCCCGCCAATATTGAAATATTCAAATTACGTTTAGCGTTGCCCAAATTTTACTTTACACTAAGTTGGCAGGGCTGGCAGCTTGAGGCACACTTATCGATATATCGATAGGTTGAAGAAACGGCGTGTTTTTGTTTTGTTTTGCTCTGTATTAAGAAAACGCAATGAAAATCTCGCGCTTTAAGAAATCGCATAAAACATTAACATATTTTGCAACTAATTTTGACTATCATGAGCCCTACCAGGTGCTTGTAGATGCCACTTTCTGCCAGGCGGCTCTACAGGTGTGTACCCACTGTACCTACGTCTGTATATGCGATTGTAATGGGAAAACTCCTTTATTTGCAGCACAAAATTGGCATTGAGGAACAGATTAGGAAATATTTCCAGTGCAATGTCAAGCTGCTAACCACACAATGCATCATCCTCGAGGCTGAGGCCCTGGGAGCCCCATTGTCGGGCGCTGCAACTATTGTTAAGAAATTCCATGTGCACAAATGCGGACATGAGGGCAAACCTGTTGCGGCAGCGCTGTGTATCAAGTCAATGGTAAAATCTATTTTTTTTCAGTGTAGTAATGCCTCAAACGACTTCAGCAAAGGCTATCGACTAGACTAAGACTACTGCTCTAACCTAATGCCTGATAGAGTGGAGAGCTATATACATTTCATTGGAACTAAACAATATATATTTTCTTTAATTTGTAGACGAAGGACAATCGCTATATAGTAGCTTCACAGGATCGAATGCTACAGGAAAGTCTACGTAAGGTGCCTGGACGTTGTTTGTTGTACCTACACAAAGCAACGCCTGTGCTGGAAGCACCCTCGGATGCATCCAAGAAATGGGTACAAAAGCGCACAAAAAATCTAATGCTTGGCAAGCAGGCGGATAAAATAGACTATATGAAAGAGAAACAGGGTCTAAAGTCAACTCAAGCGCCTGCTAAGGAAAAGAAATTCAAGGGACCGAAGAATCCAAACCCACTTTCCTGTAAAAAGAGTAAAAAGACAAAGGAAACGAAGGCGCCATTGAAGACTGTGGAGCAAACGGCAATTGTAAAAGCGAAAAGAAAACGTGTCAAGATTCCGGCGCACGTTAAGGCGACGTTAGTTAAAAATTAGACTATACCATCGCATACCCTGTTAAGTTAACTAGTAAATAAAGCAAAGCACGACTAGAAGATACTCCTCATTCAAGTTTAAACGTGTGGAAGTATTACAATTTTAAACATCGCTATGTTTAATGATTACTGAGATCAATGCGTTTACATAGATCAAGTTACAAGGAAGACAAATGTGGATGCTGACCAAGAGTTTATATATAATGGTGGCTCGAAAGTAATGAGTCCTGCCAGCAGCTCATAGATGCCACCATCTGCCAGGCGGTCTTACAGCTGTGTAGCCACTGTGTCCATGTGCTTGTTTTTGGTAAATTCGAGTTTTCAGTTTGAGAGCGATCACTGTAACCAGTTTATCTAATATCGCATTATGATAATGAATGCTGAAGTCTTTTATCTTATGTGGTTTTTTATAAATGTAAATGTTTTATATAAAGAGTGTATATATATTTAGTTTATCTATAAGAGGTTGTATAAACTGTATAAAAACATGATGACAAGTGTATGAAAGAGACTGCAGCTTAGAGTTTACCCTCTCGAATTTTGTTTAAGGTTTTCTCGGTCATAAACTGTCCAAGAATTTTTGTGAGTGTAGCATTGCGGGCACAATACGCCAACAAATTGACCGGAAAGAGACCGCACCAGGTTAGATCCATTTTATTGGCCAATGTTACAGCAAATAGCTCTCCACAACGCTCCGCGGTCAAACGCTTCTGATTTGCCGTGCTCTGACCCACTTTGCCGCCCTGTGAACCCGTAAAAGCCTCCTGCAAGAAATCCGTGGCAACGGGACCAGGTGCGAAGATGCTGACATCCAGCTTGCGTTGCTCCACCTTTAGGGACATCAAGTAGGCATTTAGGGCATGCTTGGCGGCGCAATAGGTGGCAGAGAAAGGGACTGGACTGAATCCAGCTATGCTGGAGGTGGCTGCAATATGACCTCTGCCGCCATTCTGCTCGATGAAGTAGCGCACCACCAGACGGGACAGATGCACCACAGCAAATACGTCCAGCTCGAACAGTTCGCGATCCACCTGAATCTCTATGTCTGCCCAATTGGCGCGCTGCGAACGACCCGCATTGTTTACCAACACATCCAAGCGATCGAAATGATTGAGCACCTTGAAAAGGTGCGTTTGATGCTGTTCCAGGTCCAGCATATCCATGGGCAGTATCAATACATCTTTCTGAGCTAGAAGACCCCGGGCCGCTGTCAAGCACTCTGATTGCACTTGTTCCAGTTGCTCCACACGGCGTGCACTCAACACCAGACGCACTCCGTGCCTCGCGAGACTCAATGCCAAAGCGCGGCCAATGCCGCTCGAAGCACCCGTTATCCAAACCACCTGTCCACGCATCGAAGACAATGAGACCCCAAAACGTGATTTATACCACAGCGCTACATTGCAATCCAATACGATCCACAAAAGTATGTAGACCACATAATAAAGTACCAGGAGCAGCAATAAAAACTCTAGGAAACTCATCTTTTAGCACTTTGCACCTTGCCGTAACACATGAGACTACAAACGACGCACTCAGAGAGAGAATAAGATGATAACACGAAACAGCTGTTTTCTGCTGCTTTAGATAATCTGCTGTTAAACAACCAAAGAAACAGCTCGACTAAAAAATACTCTGTACTATTTTTTTTTATGTCAAAATAATTAATTTAAATCAAACTTTTATGGCAGGTTCAATTTTTTATTGTCTTAAGATTAGGACTGCCAATCTAGAATTTACTTACGAATAGTCCTGTAATCCGACTACTACTATTTTTATGATCACAATACTTAACTTGTTGATCTTATCTCTCTAAAACCCTTTAACTCAAGTTACAGGGTATACAAATATTACAAAAATGTAAACCCAGTTGCCATAGATTTGTTGAGATAGAAAACATTATCTCCCGTCGTTAACCAGATTTTAGTATTGTTAATAAAGAAATTTTTTATAAAACATTAACTGATCTTTAATTAAGAACTGTATATAAATTTTAAGTGTAAGTATATAAAATATAACTTTATTTAATTGTTTATTACGCTTGGAGGACATCGCTCAGTTTTCCGCATATTTTATCAATTTCCGCATATCCCGCCTGCTCCAGTGCCATAATGGCATTAGCTAGTCCTATTGTTTCGCGCGGCGAGTGAGCCTTCACCCAGATACGCCCGTTCACGCCCACAGCAATTTCATAGGGTAGCTCATCGGTGAGTGCTGCCAGAACTGGGCAGCTCTCGCGTAGAAGCAGGCGTCCCAAATTCAGGCTACACTTGAAGAAAAACCCATCATGTAGCTGACCCAGTTTGCCGCGCTTTCCGTTCGAGTTGACGCACACGAGTTCGGGCTCAATGTCTGCATTGGCATTTAGGACACGTGCATAGAGTATATCTCCTGGATTTAAATCGGGACGATTCTTTTTTGTTGCCGCCTCAAAGGCCAGGTATGAAATTGAAGCTGGGTCCGCTGATCCAATGTCCACGCGATATAAATCGCCAGCCCTGGCCTTTATAATGCCGATAATTAAATCACCTCGTGCGGGGACATATCGCCGCTGATAGCTGTCCACCCAGAATGTGTTTGGTTCCTTGTGACGCAGAGGGCCTGCCTTGCTGGCCACCACTGTATCCTCCACTCTACGCAACCCCGGTCCCAGTATAACTCTTTTGTTTTTGGCCACATCCTCTACAGCTGTAACCCGCTCGCCGGGCATAACAATATTTACGTTGGGAGCCATAACAAATGCCGGCCGCGTGTTGGTTTGGTTTGTTTTTAGTTTATCGATATATCGATAGCAGTTCTCGTTAGCAGTGCTGTAAAGTGCTAGCTGCTGATCGTGAGTTAATTTGCTTGACGAGAAAGTCGAGAGTAATTAAATTAATTTTAATTTATATATTACAATTTAAAGATTTCCTAAAAACAGAATGTCAAAAGAATAATAGCGTGACGGTGTAAACAAATTTAAACCGACATCGTGTGTTACTGAAAAGTCATTCACGCGTTCATCTCCAGTATATGTTGTAAATAATTCTATCAGCTGGATCGATAAGTTAACGAATAAATTTTGTAATATTTTAAGCAGTGTTGCACAACGGTAGCAACTGCAGCGCTAAGTTGCAAATATTTTGCATAATGTAACGAATTCTTAGCAGTGTTGCATAATGCCGAGGGATGCATTTTTTATAAATTTGTATTAAAATGGGCTCTCTTTTTTTTATTATCTCTTCCAGTTCATATGATAAATGGGATCCACATGTGGATAATATTTCGCCTAACCTTGTGCGAAGGTCAATTAAAGCATATCTATTGCTGCTGAAGCGACAGCAGCAGAGGTAGCGGCAGCGACCGCGACAGCCTACGCCTACAAGTTAAAGCCCACCGGCAGCGACGCCTGGAGGACCCATACCCGACGCGCTCAACTAAACTTACGTTCCACACACCGAGCCCACAACAATGGCAAACATATTTGTATTGCGCGCTCTGCGTGCTCTCTCCCCACTGCAACAAAGCAACAAAAAAAACTTATTCGTCTGCTCAACGCTTTGGCCGTCGACGTCGAACGCAACGTTCAGTAGCAAATCAGCCAGCAAAGCCGGAACCTCTCGCATCGAGTCGCTTTCATCTGGATTTCAATTTTTGAAATTTAAAAGTTCTTGGTATGTATGTGTGTGTGTATGTGGAAGTGTATTTAATAATTATTTATTTACTAATTTTTTGCATTTAATATTTTGCAAATTCTTACTGCAAAAAAAGTATGCTTTTCTGTGGATTTTAAGTGCTGCGATTATCTAACAAATTTTTATTGCAAGTACATATACGAAATGTATGTATGTATATTTATTTATTGCGGGCGTTTCTTTTAAAGCTTTAGTTAATAATTTATAAAATTTGCAATAATTAATACAATACTTTTTTCTTTGCCATATTTCTGCTGCTTTTCGGCATATTTTAGCTCATTACTTTTGCTCTGACCTTTAAGCGGTACGTAGAGGTCATACAAACTTACGGAAAGCAGAGAGCGCTCTTTCTCTTTCTTTCTCTCGTTCGCTGATGAAAAAATTATTTTGTTGTATGAAAATTGTTCTCTCTTTTCTGATTAAAATAAAAATACATTTACTTGAATTAAAATATATAATTCAAATGGAAAAATTTAAACTCACTTTCGTATATATTAGACAGAAATATGCAGCCGGCGTTCCACAATCTGCTTTCTGAACTTACTAAAATATTATCTTCCCTCTAAAAAAAAACCATTTACCTGTATTATTATTATATATATGTATGTATATAAATTATCAGGCTTTTAACTGTACATATGTATAAGCATATGTGTATGTATGTATATATGTGTGTATGTATACTTCCTACATATTTTAAACCGATTTAAACACATTTTTCCATAGTAGACTATTTTTATATATATTTTTTTTTTGTTGAATAAGTCGATAAAGCGGGTCGATATAGCCATGTCCTGTCATTAGTTTCACAGCAATTTAGTCTCTCAGCTTTTGAGCAACTTAGCACATTTATCAGAATTGCTTGAATCGAACCACTATATCTTATAGAAGCCATATAAAGGAACAAGCTGTTGTTGAATGGAAAACTTTTTATTCACTTTGATATGCCGCCCAGAATTATGGAGAATTATACCTAAATTTTAAAAACAATTCTAGTCCAAAATCGGTTCAAATAATCTATATATGTTCATAGCTTTCACTCTCGTTGGGGGAAAGCAAATCGTCGAAATCTAAAAATAAATAGGCGGACTTAGAACGGCTGAAACATTCGGGAATATTCCATTATCAATTTTTAAAGCGAAAGGGAGAGCATTATTATCTGTAGGGATTGTTCTAAAATTTCTATTAAAATTAAATTTAATGATTTAAGAATGTTTTTTTTTTAATTGCAGCTCCAATATGTCAATCAAGTCTATCAAAGCACGTCAAATTTACGACTCCCGTGGTAATCCCACTGTGGAGGTCGATCTGACCACCGATTTGGGTCTGTTCCGTGCTGCGGTGCCTTCGGGTGCCTCGACAGGCGTGCATGAGGCGTTGGAGCTGCGCGATAATGATAAGGCCAATTATCATGGCAAATCTGTACTGAAAGCTGTAGGCCATGTTAATAACACTCTCGGCCCTGAGGTGATCAAGGCTAATCTAGATGTGACCGATCAGGCGGCTATTGATAACTTCATGCTGAAGCTGGATGGCACTGAGAATAAGAGCAAGTTTGGAGCTAATGCCATTTTGGGTGTTTCTTTGGCTGTGGCCAAGGCTGGAGCTGCCAAGAAGAATGTGCCACTTTACAAGCATTTGGCTGATCTCGCTGGCAACAAGGATATCATTCTCCCCGTGCCCGCCTTCAATGTAATCAACGGCGGTAGCCATGCCGGCAACAAGCTCGCCATGCAGGAATTCATGATCCTGCCCACCGGCGCCAGCAGCTTCACTGAAGCCATGAAGATGGGCTCTGAGGTCTATCATCATCTCAAGAACGTTATTAAGGCTAAGTTCGGTCTGGATGCCACCGCTGTGGGTGATGAGGGTGGCTTTGCACCCAACATTCAGTCCAACAAGGAGGCTCTCTGCCTGATCAACGATGCCATCGCCAAGGCTGGCTACACCGGCAAGGTAAGCCTTTAAATATGACAAAATAAACATAATCTATATACAAATTTTTGCCTCGAACAGATCGAAATCGGCATGGATGTTGCTGCCTCTGAGTTCTTCAGGGATGGACAGTACGATCTGGATTTCAAGAACCCACAGAGCGATAAGGCCCAGTGGCTGTCGCCCGAGAAGTTGGCTAACTTGTATCAGGAATTCATCAAGGACTTCCCCATTGTCTCAATTGAGGATCCCTTCGATCAGGATCATTGGGATGCCTGGACCAATCTGACCAGCAACACCAAAATCCAGATTGTCGGTGATGATCTGACAGTTACCAACCCCAAGCGTATCGCCACCGCTGTAGAGAAGGGCGCCTGCAACTGCTTGCTCCTGAAGGTTAACCAAATCGGCACAGTCACAGAGTCCATTGAGGCTCATCTGCTGGCCAAGAAGAATGGCTGGGGCACCATGGTCTCTCACCGTTCCGGTGAAACCGAGGACTCGTTCATTGGTGATCTGGTTGTGGGTCTCTCCACTGGACAGATCAAGACTGGCGCTCCCTGCCGTTCCGAGCGTCTGGCCAAGTACAACCAGATTCTGCGCATTGAAGAGGAAATTGGATCGGGTGTCAAGTTCGCTGGCAAGAACTTCAGAAAACCACAGTAAAAAAACAACGTTGCAACTTCTAAATTCCAACCAAATAAAAAATAAAGGAAAAAAAAACAATGGGAATAACAGCAGAAAATTTTTAGTAGGAGCTGTACACTTTTCTGTTTGTGTCTGGCGCACAAAACAACCGATTTATATATACCCAAAAATTTTGCTTCGTTATTAGACATTATTATTAACGTTATAATTAATATAAGATCTACTTTCAGATCTACTCATTATTTATAAACATAAACGTAAATGTATGCTCTACAAGAAGCTTCTTTCTTTATCAGTCGTCTAGACTTTTCGACACAAATATCATTGAAAAATTCAAATTATAATATGGATTGACCTACACTATACCACCTTTAATTAACCCATATAAAAATACAACAAAAAAAAACACAAAATTGTTGAGACATTATAATATAGGCATCAAAACTGTTCAACTCAATAAAAGCAGCGAATATATAGAATATGTTCTATTTGAAAATCCACCCACAAAATATATACAAGCGCATTATTCGTGTTATTAGATGTGAAATAAATATGGTTGAAAATATGTAAAGTGTATTTTTCTCTATTTTTTAAATTGAATGAAAGGTCTTACCTCTATTTCTTGTGCCTGGTCCTATCATGTCTGCTTCCATTGAGAAATCTGTAGCCTACTTTTAGGGTAGTCTAAGAATTAAACATTTTGATTAAGAAAGGAAAACTTAATCTTAAACGGCTCAGAAACAGGCAGACAGACGGACATGGCTATATCTACTCTATTTATCCTTAGGATCATTTGTGAGGTCGGGGTTGCCTTCTTCAATGCATTACACACTTCGTGACAAACCTCTGCTAGGGTATACAAAATTATTTATTAAAGAGGATTTCCAATAGTTTACAGCCAAATAATCATGCCATTCCTATTTTTTCAATAAAATATTATTTTTCACCACAATAGTGTAATATGATTGTCGTTATAAACAGAAAAGTGATTCAATAAACTTATGAAAGGTAAATACAGACAAGAGACGTAAACATATAAAGCATCGATGACGTTGAATAAACATTTATTTTTGTATTACTCATTTTTCAAAAGGCATTTCATGAAATCATTTCGAATTGCACGCAACTTGACTATTAATTCATGAAATTGAAAGGTGAAACTTGTTGTGAATTGTGAAATTTATTGGAAGCCTTGTGAAACTCAATTCAAAAAATGCAAAAAGACACGTTAGACTTCAGTAAGAGCTTCATTTTAATTGTCTAATATATATGTATATTGAAGAGAGGTCTCTCTTACAACTCCAAGCTGACATCCGAACTTCAAGGAGGACCAGGATTTGACTGATGAAAGGAGTCCAAACAGGGCACTGTACCATTCAGCCATGTACGTACATTAGCATGGAAGAGGACAGAACCAGAGATAAGCAAACATCTCCTGTACTTTGGAGAACCTTTTTTCCGGAATCCTTCTTGACTCAGATTTGATTTCAAGCTTGCTTTGCGTTCGGCACAACCTCTTGCAGATAACCCTTCGCCGAAGCTTCTCTTTTACCTGGATTCTGTCTAACTATATTAAAAGGGCATTTTAAATAAAATATTAAAATCATTTTTGATTTATTTTTTCATAACGTTTAACTAACTACACTAAAATACTCGTTTAACATTTAACAAAAATTAAAAGTTCGATGTACTTAAAAACTATAAACTGAATACAGTTAAAATTTAAAGAATTTAGCACAATGAGAAGACTTAACCAACTAACTGCTTGTTAAATAGAATACATAGTAAAAGTTTAAAAATATTTAAATTAATGTGTTCATTCGACTTAAAAACTTAAAATATAACATTAAAAACTAAGGCACCGAATTGGTTGCAATCGCAATAGGCCAAGTTGTAGGCCCTTTAAGCACTATATCCTCCAGAGCGTGTTTGATTTTGATGAAGCGACGTTTAAATTCCAGGCCACAACCCTTTGAGAGTCGAAAATCGACGAGTATTTTGCCATCCATTTCAATGATGTGCGCCTTGAAGACCAGGCGCAGCTTACGCCTATCAATGGTCGATACCGTGACCACCCCCTCATCGCTAACCTTGCAGGTATAACCGCCCAGTCGCTCTATGTTGCCCACCAGCCGCTTGATAGTATCATCCCAGCGAGTTGTTACAAAGAACCGAGTCATGCGTCGCACCAAACGCTGGAAATAGTTCTGCGAAGCGTTCTGGGTTTGATTCATTTGTGTGGCCAGCAACAGATCATCCAGCATCGCTGGCTGCGAGAAGCAATAGGTTAAGCGTGCCTCCTGTACCATTGCCTGACGATCTTCATCGTCGGCATTGTTGGCACCACCGTTGCGTGGACGGGCATGGAACTCATCATCGCTTCGCAGCGTTGGCATGGGCTGGGAGCAATAATTTCGTGATATTGAATCATCCAGATTGTTGCTGAGATGGGCGCTCGACTGCAGCCGCTGCCTCTTGGCCTTTGGCGAGCAAATCTCTAGAGCGGCAGCTGAGTCCACTATATCATAGGAACGATCTAAGAGAAGGATACATATAAAAGAGAAAGTCACATTATTATTAATAGAAAACAAGCTGAACTTGGATCGGTTGAAGTAACGGCTTGAAACTCAAAAATGAATGAAATGAATTTCAGAAACATTCTACACAATTATAGGGTATTATTTGTAACATATACAATAACACATGGTGTAAATCCATACTTTTCATATAAACAAATAAAAAGTAAATGCAAGCAGTAAAATAACGTAAGATATTAACAACGAATAAATAAAACGAAAGCAAATGCAAAAACCATTTGGTTTTTGGTAATAAAGCTCTATGAAATATGCACACATCATACAGCTAAAATCACCAAAGAACAAATAATATGCAAATCAAAAGTTTAAACAAATTAAAAGCATAACAAACTGGCACTTTATATTTAATCAATTTAATTTAATTTAATTCTGTTGAAAGTTTGCCCACAGCGCCAATGCTTTGGTAATCTAGCTTTATGAATACTTTAAATCTATCATACAGCTAAAGCGCCAAAGCAACGGAATTGCAGCATTCAACGAGGATCACTTCACAATTTTTCACTTCATGATTTTAAATCTCGAATTCTCGAATTTGGATGTAAACCGATATTCAATTCAGGTGTCACAGCAATCTGAAGAGCTAATTAAATAAAAGCTATGAATTAGTATTGTTTTTCTGCACAAGCTGCATCCGTTAATTCAGGAGAGAGTTGGCAGGAAAGGACATTCGAATTCCCTCAATTTAGAACAATCTGGATTCGGATGGTGATAAAAGTTACAACAGGCTCAAAGGAAGCACACAGTCCGCGAAGTTGCAGCTGCCTGGACGAAGAAGAGATAAAGTTTATCCCTTCTGTCTGACTGTCTTGCTTTTTGGCCAAGAACTAAGAAAGGAAATCTTAGCTTGGACAAATCTGCTACTGTGGGATCTGGCTTTTGATTTCTTTTAATGACTCTATGCGTCCCACAGAGCAACCATATTACACCTCTCCTTATGCATCATCTAAATTTTTCTTCAGCAACAAAACTTTGGGATGACACCTCTTTAGAAGCAGATTGATTCCAAAATTTCATCAGTTTAATCGAGAAGCTTTACCCAAAAATCTCTAGAGATATCTGTGACACCGCTGGTTCGTCTCCAAGATCACTTTTCACTTCACAAATTACACTTAAAATTGTCTCTGTTGTTCGTTGTTGTTGTTGTGGAACACGGGCAGCACAAGCACAGAGCGACCCTCAAAGTATGAAATGCGTGAGATGATTGAGAGTCACTAAGTACCTGAGCAGCAGCGTGTGTTCCTTAGACACATATTTAACATGCACTTTAACATTAACTTTAACATGAACTGTGATAGTCAGAGAAGAAGCTGATTTCTTACCGTGCTCTGCAAACTGCATGTTACACCATTTATGATCGAGTATCTTCTCCAGGGTCAGACGTGAGCCTGGCGAGCTGGCTAGCACCTTGCGTAGCAAGGATATGGCCAATGTATCCAGTTTGCTCCAGGGTGTTTGTGTCTGCCAGCGATCATTATCCTTCCAATTGATAAACTCCGTGCAGCTGGCCGATGGCTGATCCCAGGGCAGCTCTGTGTGTACAAAGAAAGGGTATAATTATTAGGAAATTAACTAAATTAAAGAGTATTAAATGGTGGTGGCTTTGGCGAGCTTTTTCGGACCGTGCAAATTTAGTTTTAATTTTTGTTTATTAATTTTTAATTCGTGCACTGAGCGTGTGACTTGACTGTTATCTTAATTGTTCGTTAATTACATTCATTTACTGTTTTTTTTTTTTTTTTTTTTTTTTTTTTTTGTTTAGCGGGTGCGTTGGCAAGCAATTTAAGCTGGAGCTTTGGTATAAAAGCTTTAGATGATTTAAATAATAGGAACAATCTACAGCTAGAATACCAAAGAAACAGCAAAAATGAAAGAGTTGCAGTTGTGTATGTACGATTATGCATAAATGACATATATATATATATATTTATACACAGAGAAAAAAATATTAGCTATATAATAATCATGCACTTGCTCTGTTCATATTGATCATTTTCTACACCCTTGCAGAGGAAATGTGTGAAGAAGGAATCTGAGTCCTGCAAAGTATTATTGATCAGTTCCATGAAACGACTCTATAAAGCTCTGTCGGTCTGTCAGTCTCTCGGTTTTTGAGCCATGTTAATGAAACTAGAGACTTCTTTTTGGAGGTTTCTTTCTGAACCAGCAGGATCGGATAAGGGAACAAATGGTTTAAAAAGTTTTTGATTCGAAATCTTTTTGGTCTTTTAAGATATCATTATAAGAGTTACCAATAATCGGAAGTTTTTGTTCTAGTTGCCAGAGAAACGATCGATAAAGTGCTGGTTGATATTTATGAAGATCGATAAAGTCAAAGTTAAAATAAATAAATTTAAGAACAATATTCATACGAATTTTCCGCTCTGCAAGGGTATATAATTTTCGGCGTGCCGAATATAGCATTTCCTTAGTAGTTTTTATTTATTGAAAATTAAACCTTTTTTCTCTGTGTAGATACGATTAAAACCAAGAAAAGTGATTACAAAAACACATAAAATTTGTATGATGAGAGTTGAGACTGTGCCGGTTTTTTTTTTTTTTTTGGTTCTTGTTGTTGTTGATAAAGAGAGCGAGCGATGGGGGCGACAGGCAAATGTAAAGAGAGGAAATGCTTTAATTTTATTTTTAATTTTGTGCTTAAAATAAAATGTATTAATTTCTTTTTAGTTTTTTTTTTTTTTTTTAACACATGGATACACACAATAGAGAAATGAAACACACTTAGAGAAAACACTCAATTAGTTGGCAGAAATTGTATGTGGAGCACTTACCACCCGCCAGCATTGTGACCAATATAACACCACAGGACCAAATGTCCGCCGGCTGTGCATGATACGGTTTTAATAGAACCTCCGGCGCTACATATGGCAGAGTGCCGCATCGCTTGTCCAGCAACCGCTCCTTGCCCTTGCATCTGCGAGCACGAGGTTAGAATTTACAAGTGAAGAGAAGTACAAAAAAAAAAGTTCAAGAGAAAAGAAAAAAATGATTAACGGTTAGTTCGAGGTTAAAATGAAATATGCACAGTGGTGCAAAGGCTAATGTTTTACAGTGCATGCAAACTCTACAACTAAAGTAAAAATTAATAGTTATAATATATCTTTAATTAAACTAATTACTGGTACCAAAATCGTCCAAAAATATATTAATTAGTTATAGTTTTTATAGAGCTTTAATATTTCACTAGTTACTCTACGCTGTGAACCACTGTACTTGTATGAAGTACTTATAAAAATATAATAGTTGAACAGTGCGTACACACTTTTTGTTTTTGGCAAATACTAATATTCCATATAAGAAATACGGTGTTAAAAAAAGAGAGAAAATACAATAAAATTAAGTGTAAAAGGGAATAGTAGAAAGAAACTAAGCACAGTTATGTAAAGATAAGACTTTAGAGGAGTATTTTATTCGTTCTTCAAATACTGAAATAGTTAATAATTATGAACTATATTGAGATAACTCTTAGCTTAAAATCTGTCAATATATTAGAATTCTATAAAAATATATACGATTGTTAAACACAAATAAATAGATGAAGCATGCTCATGCTAGGTTCCCTTACACATAGTAAAAAAAAGGTTTAAATTTGCTTGTACCTAATACCTAAACATAGTGGCCATTCCAAAATCCGAGATTTTAACATTATCATGCTCGTCCAATAGTAGATTTTCGGGCTTCAGATCACGATGGGCGATTCCACGCTGATGCAGATACTGAAGGCCGGATAGCAGTTGAGTGAAGTAACGCTGTGCCTCATGCTGTGGCATTCCGATGTCGGGCTCTGTCGGGCACAATTAAAAATGAAATAAAGATAAAAAGTTAATAAAATAAACAATAAATTGTACTTAATATTCATAAAAATAATTTTGTGATATGGCAAGCTAAGAGAACCCAATATGTTCGACCTTAAAGACTAGGAGTATAAGAGAAATGTGATTTATGGTAGATCAAAAGTAGATTAAGGTTGTTTAAACCAAACTCAACAAAAAACAGAGCACTTTTTAGCCTTATTCATTTGACTTTGGGAATTCTGACTTGTTTATCTCATATTTTTCTTTTATCCACTTCAATGCAGAGCGCAAGAAACTTGTATGAAGTGAAGCTGATGGAAAGGAACATTTTAAAAGCTGTGCAAAAACAGTGACAGCATCAACATCATCATCAACATCATCATCACCGTCATCATCATCATTATTATCGTGGCAACTGCTTCTCGGCAGGTGTAAAGGATAGATAATGGACAAAGGTGAAAGCAAAAAGCACAAGTTTCTAGAGCAGCAGCTGAAGCAGAAGAAGCAAAATGAAAGCAAAAATGCAATCAACAGTTGTATAAAAATTTAATCAAAACGACAAACAATTTAAACGCAACATTTCTTCTCCTCTAGGGCCAATAAAAAGGTCAGTTAATGTCTTTTACCTGTTGAAATATCCGACAGCACAAATATACGATAAACGGAATGCTCTGAATACTCCGTTTCCTTGACAGCCAAATAAAAAAAAAAAAAGAAAAGAGTATCAAGCAAAGGAAAGTGCACGGCTGAATGCTCGATAAATATGAGAAAGATTTCCTATACAGGCTGCTGCAGCACAGCACTGGGACGAGTACTCGGAAGTGCATTTGGCATGAGTATCAACATAATCCTTTTTGCAGACGAGTCTGAAGTGCTGAGGAATCGCACAGAGCAGTGGGTTGGCTTACGGATTGGGTGGCCTATACAAAAGCGTTTGCTTGATTGACTGTCAAAGGTTTACGGAGAGAGATTTTGGCCCAGTTGATTCATTTTCCGTTTTTCTTTTTTTTTTTTGTATTGATTTTCTTAGCTCAGCAATTGAAATTCTGAATTCCAATGCAGCTGGGAAAATTGCGAGTATATATTAAAAAAAATCTGTAGATTTCTTCATAAAAAAGTAGAAAAGTTTAATCACCATTAAGGCGATTTAAACTACTTGCAAACTCTTCGCTGCTCAGTAATTTTTCTTACTAAATTATACGCAATTTTATGGTTGATAAGCTAATTTCTTATTAAGTTGAAAGCATTTTACAAAACGCAAATTGAAGTGCATAAAAAATGCAAATACGGCAATTTGAGCCCGCACATCTAGGCATAAATTATAAATAAAGTTTATAAAGAAATTACTCTTGGGTTTTGGTTGTAACTGAGGCCTAAATTACGCTCTCAGGCAGCACACAACAGGATAGAGCTGATAAATGAGCAATCCATTCTATCAAATACAAACAGATATTTCAACTATCCACACAAGGATATTGTCTCCCAGCTGCCAGCAAACTTATGCCATTAATATTGTATACTGCATATTGTATAGACATCTGTACTTATGCATATATATCCTCGCAGGATTTCACATTGTGCATTGTGCAGGGCTGTTTTGTTGCCTGGCTAAAAGGCACACACAGAGCCCCTCACTCACACACTCACACACACACACACACACACACACTCCTATTAAAAACGGCTTAGCGCAGAGGAGCTGCCACACCCACTTCAAAGAGTTCATCAGGCAATCAATGCACCCAGTTTTCTAACGCCCATTTCCATTGGGGCTCGCTGACCTTTTTAAACTGGTTAATATTTATGGAAATATGCCCCCAAGCGAAACGTTCGCTGCATTCCTCCCCCCACCCTTTCTGCTTTCCCTGATTACACTCTCTCCATCTAACGCTCTCCATTTGTCCATCTGACACGTCACATTTGCTAAATTGCTATTGCATGGTCCTGTCCATGTCCATGTCCATGTCTGTCTGTGCGTCTGAGTCATAATCGAGATATGAATCTGATTCTTGCCATTTTGACTTGTCGTCAGGTTTCAGTTCTCTGATTTCTGTTGGTGTCCTGTCCATCGTTGTCGTTGTCACGGTAATTTGCTCCATGCTCATGTCAGTCTCCAATCTTTGCTTCTATCTGCTGTGTCCTGTCCGGTGCTCTGCATTTCACAGTGCGAACTGAGAGAGCATCTGTCTGACGTGCTGGTTAGCATAGCAACATAATGCTATCCCATAGAGATGGTAGCGTGAGTGATTTTCAGTTTAAGTCACGCATAATCACGAGCTGAATCAAGTCAGCTGAATTCAAGTGTTTTTCAAATTTTGGAGGTGTAAGAGTTGAATAAAGTAGCTGGATTTGGAGGCAGTTACTGGATTTTCAATATGAAGGGGAATTTTTAAAACTAAATATTTTAAAATTGATATAAAATTTTGTGTGATTAAAATAAGGACGTAAATAGTTTTTAAGAATTCTAAACGCCTTTAACATTCAACATTTTTGTGTGCTTTCGTTTTGTTAGTCTACTTCTTTGGCCTAATTTGTCTATGAAATACTAACATAAAATTCTAGAATTTTAATCCTTTCTCTTGAAGTTATACTCCTTGTTTCTCTACCAGTTAATGGAGAATATATCCTTTTATATATTTTCATTCACAACACAACATAATAACAATCAGTTAGTTATTTGAGCTTTATTTAGTTGTAGGCGCATAATTATATTTCGACATGTATGTGTAACTACATATACATATGAATGATTATTGTGAATGTGTGTGAATATGTATGAATATGTATGATTATTGTAATTGTGATTTTGATATCAGTTAGAGAAATTGCAACTGTTTTGTACAGCTATTAACATTTCTCATCCAATTAGCAAAAAAGTATAGAATTACATCAGAATATTCCAATTATTTATTTCGTTAGTGCATTCGTACATGTAATATATATATCTGCATGTCATAATTACATGCTGGAAATTTTAATGAGATTGTCTGCTATTCATTCATTATAATATATAATTCACACACAGAGTCGTAAAACAAGAGCAGTTAAGAGCAGTTATAAGAATAAAATGCAGTGAATGACTCATTTGTTTGCATGTCATATTTACATGTCAAATTTGCCTGCTGCTAATTTTTGAATACAGCAAATGATTCATTTGATCGGAGAAGGGAAAAAGTGCAACCCAAGCGTTCGTCTATATTTAATATAAACAAATAGAAAGGGAATTTGTGCATATTTGTTTTATTTTTTTTTGATATGGGAGAAGGGAAGAGTCTTTGGGTAGATAAGGCATCGTATGAGGCATAAAAAAGTCTGTGCTTATCAGGTGATTTGTTGGAGTTTGATATATAAATAAAATGACTTACCGATTCGATCAAATAACTCTCCGCCAGCGGCGTATTCCAAGAATATATACTCCACATGTCCCTGGGAACGTTTGCCAAAGAAGCGCAATATATGCGTATCCTGTAGCATTTTTTGTATGCAAACCTCCTTGCGTACTGAGATTACGGCATCGGGATGCTTTTTTAAATCGACCATTTTCATGGCCACAGCTTCACCCGTCTGGCGATTGATCAGTAGTTTAACTCTACAAATACAAAAGGATAAATAAATAAATAAATGAGTGTGAAAAATCTGTGCTGCGAATGCAGCAAATGCAAGCTGCAAGTTGTTTGCCCAGACTGCATCTCCGTCTTTGTCTGTGTATCGACTGGTTCGGTGCGGTGCTCCTGTTACCAATTCCGACGCTGCTTTATTGAATGGGGACATGCGCAGAAGAGCAACAAGCTGTGAAACTGGATAACTGGGCAGCAGCAGCGGCAGCAGCCGCTAGCAGCCATCAACCAGGAGAGAGTCACACGCGTACGCCGGAAATGTGCGTTTTTCTTGTTCCTCACAGCGTTTCCGGTTTATTGACTTCACGCACACATACACAACACTCCTCACACACACACACACACACAGACGTAGAGAGCACTCTGATGTGCATTGCAATGTAAAACTGATGTTGATTTTGGAAATAGACTCTCTCTCTTTCGCCCCTTCTGCACACACACACTTACTCGCCATAGGCGCCCTCGCCTAATGTTTGGGCCAGTGTCCAGCCCTCCACGAATTCCCGGCTTGATGGCGTCGCTGCCACCACTGTGCTGCTGTTGGCAGCCATTTCCTCGGCTGCTTAATTAGACTGCGGTTTAGTGCGTACGTTTATCCTGTTAATATCCTGTTTTGCCGTATAGCTGTCCTTATCCTATGCTTGTCATCTCGTCCTGCAATCAAGAAGAATATTTAAAGTTTTTCAATTTGTAGTGTAATTCATCAGATTTCGAAATCCCACAAGGTTCCCCGTTGTCATTCACATTTGCACGCTTACTCCCACATATTCATACATACATCCACATTTTTTTTTTTTTTTTTTGGGGATGCTGTTGAACTTCATGGTGTACATATCAGAGATGAAAAAAAAAACAGCAAACTTTTATGCCGCTTTAATATTTCATCCTTTGGCATGGTCATGGTTCGAAACTTTGAGACAAAGAAGAGCAGCGAAGAGAAGAGAATAAAGAACAGCGAGCGACAGAGAGAGAAAGCAGCACATGCGCTCTAGAACTTCCGAAATATGTAGCTCTCACATACCTAAATACTATATACTATACGCGTATATGTACGTATATGTAGATAAAACCGGAGTTTTCAAGTAACGCCACATTTGAACGCTAAACAGTATCTGGTTCCTAATTTTGAGTTTTAAGTAGAGAAAAAATCATCAAAAAGTTATTCCTGCTGTTGTCGATAAGTTTCCCTATTTGCGTAGCATGAACTGACGCTGCAAAGCTCAAACCCTGGAGATGAGCGCGTTACCTGCTCTTCTTCGTGTCACGAAAACGAGGCGACTCCATAAGATTCATGCGGTGTAAACCAACACGACAAAAAAAATTCATATATCAAATTAAGTTCGAAATAAATAAGAAATAAGTTTCGTTCAATAAAAAGAATTTAATAAATTCATTAATATCATCATAATTCATCAATGAAATCATTTTTTAATCAAATTAGTTTTAGTCAATTTAATTAAAAATTCTTTAAACGAAAATTTTATCTATTTACGATAAAATCTCGTCTAGAATAGTTTGCGCCTTTCGGAACCAGTGAAATAGTATCTTCACACAAGAGTTGATAAACATTAATTATTAAAGAAATATTTTAATATAAAATATGTTTGAGTAAGCACGTTTCATCGTGTGAGCCTCAAAACGGAATAGCCTCATCTCTACTATATTCGACTACGCAGCACAGATATGACGTTCTTCCTATCATCGTATCCCTCGTCGTCAAAACTCGGCTAGCTTTGCTTAGCGACAGGAGAGCAGAGACAAAAAAAAAAAAAAACAAAAAAAAAAAAGACTGCAGCGTCAGCGGCAGTTGTTCTCTCTCGCTCTTGTGCAGATGCTGGGGACTTCAACGTGGACAGAGACGTTAGCTGCGACTGCTACGCTGACGTTGCCATTGTCTGCGTCTTTTTATTTGCCGGTGCTGAAAAGCTCAACGCAGGCGCCGACGTAGCTGCGCTGCTGTTCCTCTGCTCTGGTGACTCGTTCAACAGGCCACTATTAACATTTATTTTATTTTCCCCCGTCGTATGTACTCGCTTTACATTCAACAGAGTGGAATTTTTACCTCTCTTTCACATACACACACTCTAACACGTTTCTTTTTCCTTTACTTTTTTCTTTTTTTTACGGCAGCTTCCTAAGTTATTTTTAGGCTAGGTAGAAAATACGAAGGATAGCAACAAAAAAAAGCAGTACAAAGTGCGTTGGGAATATTTGTCTATATTTGTCTCTACGTATGAAAAGCCAATTAAACTTCAGTTTTTAACTAAAAGTGTGGAATATACACAATTTCATCTGAGTAATTAATCTGCTGTAAAAATAAACAGAGAAGTCGTATATTGTTTGTCGTTTGTTTGTATTAAAAACTAGATTTTAAATCAATCTAAAAAAGATCTATAATTTTGTATAGATGTTCTAATAAATTAAGAAGGGATGGTTTACTTTTTATTAATTTTTTTGTGGTAACATTTTACACAATTCACTGAAATATAAATCAAGACAAAGTTAATTTATCATTCACACGTCAACGCCTGATGAGGAAAAATGGACATTTTTTAATGGATGCATCAAGGATTTAAGATAAAAAATATCTTGCGAGGATGCTATTAGATGGCAACCTTTGACAGAACAACGGCTAATGATGAGCACCATGAATTTTGATTAAATAATCTCCAGCTATTACACAGTTGGTCAACTCATAAATCTGATGCTCAATTTGCAGGGGGCTTAGGGTTAAATGACCAGAAACAAGAAAAAGCTGTGGGTCGAGAACGCCAAGAACCCAGTTGGAATCCTGAACAAACACAAGCGCCACACAGGGCAAAATCAAACAAAATTAAAGAGTCAAGCGAAGCGCATACACAGAGCAGACAAGCCAAAAGTCCATCCATATCCAGGGTAGGTGTTTTAGATGGGAGACTGAGACTGGAGCGTGTCTTTGTTGGCAACACAGAGCCAAAGAACGACACACACACACACACTCCCAGCCATTTTCAGAGGATTAGTGGGAATGGCTAAAAACCAAGTCAAGTTGAAAAAGTCACTAGCCTGGCATACCAAAAGTGAGCCAGACAGATAGATATAGACGGGCTAGAGGGCGGACTTGTTTCAGGCCGTGGCCAAACTAGTCGCCCAACAAGTTACTGGGCAAAAAAGAAAAAAAAAGAAAAAACCGAATAGAGCAACAAAAAGTGACCAGAAATAAATGATATGTATGTATGTATATTTATATAGGAGTATATACTTTACCGGTGCCTGTAGTGCTCGACCGGCTTTGATGAATTGTTACCTGTGGTCGCATAAAATTTGAAAGCCTTGTAATGATGGTATTTAGCCAAACTATTGCCAGAGGAGAGGCTTTTCTTTAAACCATTAATAAATGGCAACGTGTACAAGCTGCATCAATTATGGTGTTCTTAACCTTAAGGCTAAGCACTAAAATTGCCTTGGACACTGTAAGCGTAGCATACTTTTTGGAGCTCTTATGATATAATGGAAACTTACTAAAGATCGTCACTATAAAATATATACAAAATATGTATATGTTTTACACGGGAAATAAAAAGAATAGAATAGAATGAAGTACCTCATAAAAAGAACAGGATATATTGAAACGACTTCGAAATTAAAAAAGAAGATTCAAGAGATTGACTTTCAAGTACTGAAACAAATCGAACCTTGGCCAAGGAAATCAAATTTTACAACAGTTTTTCTAAAATTTGTGTAAAGTATGCGATTTTCCTTGTTTCCCCCATATGAAATGAAAATGTACTATTAACCATAGATACTGGAATTTAAACCACAAAAAACTTAAACTAACAACATAAATTTGTCTATCTAACTTATATTATATATATTTAAACAAAACTATTAAAGGAACTATATAATCTTTTAACCGAAATACTAAAGCGTAATATTTAAATGCGAGTCGAAATAACAGAACAGAACATATTTTCCTCATTATTTAAAGGAAAGTAAACGTTTTTATTGCGTATGATCTGCTCAATGGAAGACCTTGCTCGTAGCATTCCCCATAGCAACAGCGACAAAAAACTCGACGCTGCCTAGGATTTTAAGTGCCTCGGGAACTGGAACTGTTAGTGCCTCAAGGAATGGAAACTGTGCCTCGGCGGCCGCTAAGAGAAGCTAAGCAAATACGAGTTTCAATATGTTCTGGTCGTTTTTTTTTAAATGCTGTGGAACAAGAAAAAAATGAAGAGGGAACTAGCCGAGAGTGCACAATAAAAAACTATTTAACCGGATTGAAACTTGGGAAATAACTGAATTCCAGGCTCATTTATAAAGTTTGCCAATTTAATTCGGAACATAAAAAATCATTCAAGCTAAACAAAAATGTTCATAATATCGGTCGGAAAAACCATAACGTCTTATTTTTTTAGTGGGTATATAAATAGATTGTATACTGATTTTTTAACAGGGTATACGTATGGGTACTCTACTCGCAGTTGCAAGGACGGTAGACGGCTACCAAGAGACTGTAACCGGGAGATGGACAAACAAGCTGCCTGCTTACAGACAGACACAAGACCAGCGGAGCAAGTTTTTTTTTTGTCATAACCTCGGGGAATTTTTTTTATGTTTTTCATTCGCATTTTCGTATGCCGCGTGTGCAAATTAATTTGCCAACCGGCTAAGTAAAAGTTAATATCTTTAATATCGTATTGCAGGTTTACCTAGTACGACTATTCGTTCATGCGACGTCACTTCCTTCCTTCCATAGCAGAACAGGAAAGACAGGGTATGCGGCCCACGGCGGCGGCGGCTGCGACGGCGAGGGGGCTAATGCGCGCGCGTCATTTGAAACCACAAAAAAGTATATAAAACATTCCGAACCGAAACTTGGATACGTTGTGAAATTCACTACTATCAATTGTCTCGGAGAGCACTCACAGTCGCAGTTGAAGTCTCAGAAAACTCACAGGGTATGCGGCAGTGCGTAGTAGACACACACCCGGTTCCCGGTGCGGTATCTACACCGATATAGTGATAAAATCCGTCGTCGCCTAAGCTGCTCTTCGTTGATTTTATATATATTTTTCATCCTGTTAATTGCTTATAATCCCCTGTTTATAGTGTAGTTTTATATATATATATATATTTTTTTTAGTAAAAATAGTGGACGTTATCCTGAATAAGGTTCGTCCTGGGCCAGCGTTCAAATGAAACTGCGACCGTATACAGGCTATGGAGTATATGGACCAGGCAACTCGAAATTTCCAGAGAGTAAGAGACGGCGCCAAAGAGAGTACACGTATAGTCTACAGAGAGCGAGAGAGGAGAGCTTACGCTTGCGCGCGCCAAAAAGGTGGATGCAACAACAGAGTTCAACACGTTTTTGGTGGTAGTTGAGTTGAGTTGAGTTGCTGCAAGTAGCCTCTCGCGCTCCAAACAGCTTTCAAGTTTAACTTGCCGCTCTTAAAAGTTCAGTTCAACGTGTGGCAGCTGCGTCGGAGACGCAAACTGTAGACGGTAGCCTCTTTGTACAGGGCTGTTGCTTCATTTTATTCCTCTGCATCTTCATATATGTATATATATATATATTATATATACATACTACATATAAATATATATACATACATCACACACATACTTGTATTAAGTATATTGTATTATTGTGCAGCGTTAGTCCCCTTCCCTGTAAATCACTGTAAGGCATACACCTTATAAAACTTCTTCGACATGTTCGTCAATGGGGGGAGCTCCTAGTCCTTTCCTCGCTATGGAGGGTTCTCGTACCTTCACTTAATTATTTATTCTTCTAAAAGAACATATTAATATAATTATTAGTACAATTTCCACTGCAACAAGCTTAAGCTTTTTAATCAGAGCATATTAGAATTTTGTAGAATCGTACTACTTGTTTAATACTAAATCAAATTTGGATTTTACTTTTAATTTATTCACTTTTTTCATATATAATATTTAAATAAATATATTGAAAAATATTCTTTTTGTATTCAAAAATTATTTTTAATTAATTATTTTGATCTTAAAATAATAACGTAGAATTTAATATTTAAGGGAACATTCTTCATTTAACCAAAAGAGGCCCCAAACTGAAGGATAAAGTTCTCAAAACTCTAAATTTTTAAAAAAATAAACAGGATGATGGAAAAATATGTTATAGTTGAAGGACTCTATAATTTAATTTTAATATCATGTGTGCTACTGAAACAGGTGCTTAAGTCTGCAGGGTATTGAAACCTCGAAAGCTCCTTCTTTTTTTTTTTGTTAATTTTGTATTTACGGTTACACTTTTTAGCTCTCCCCGGCAAGACACGAGACTTGATTACATACATATGTGTGTATATATATGTATATGTATGTAGATAAATACTTATGTGGATGCGAGTTGTCTACCCCGATGGTTACACGTTCAATATATGTGTGACTGTATATGTTTACTTCATATGTACATGAATATCTGCGTAAGAGTAAGGAGCGTGGTAGAAGAGGCTCGCATACTCATGAATAAGACACAGGCGGCAGCATCCCAGCAGAGACGCTTGGCAACCCAACGAACAACAAATAAAAATATAAAAGAATAATAAAAAAAAAGGCAATCGGCAAAAAAAATAAAGAAAAGAAAAGAGCGCGGTTCGGTTGTCAAGGAAACCGAAAACTTGCATTTGGCACATGGTAATAGCACAACTCTTCTTCTGCACATACTCGTTCATTTACTTATCCATACAAGTCTGTATGTATGTACGCATAGTATGTATATATATATATATCTGCTATTGAAGTTCACACACCCGAATACGGGACTACAGCGATAATAATTGGAGGCGGACGAGCAGAGAAGAGAACGATATCAGGAGAGAACAGAGCAGTTGAGGCTGACTCGACTCTCGCGATTCGGATTCATCTGTGAGCTCAGTTAATTCTCTGCCTTTGTCTCTCTTCTAAAGAATATTTATTTTAATTGATAAGCACGTCAAAGCTTAAGCGTCGATCTCCCATAACATATTTTTTATGTTTCCGAGAGGATCTATAATTTTAATATTAAAGAACCAGTCAGTGTTACTAATCTGCTTCAGTTTTTGGTACAAAATTGTTAATTTTTACTTAAAATACTGTTTTTTTAAATAAATCTCTTCCAATGAATATTAAGTTTAATTGGTAAGCAATTCAACCTACGGAATGTTTCAAAACTTTATAAACAATAGCGTCGATCGACGAAAACATATTTTTCAATATTATTCTATCATTCCATTCATCAACAATGTTACTCCATCCGTCTAAGGCTACGGTAAACAATTATTTATTTTATTTTCTTAAATATGCGTTTATCATTCCAATTACAAAAAAAATTCAATTCTTTTTAATTTAAAAAAAATGTAAAAAAAGGATTTTTTTCAAATTAAATTTAAATGCATTTATAAATTTATAGGCACTTAAATTACAATTAGAAGCAACTTCTTTTTCCTGTTTATAACAATAAATAAACTCCTCAATATTATTTTGTAGATCCGGAGCAATTCCTTTTTACATCTATATTATCGATATCAAACATTGCTATTGATGCTATTGCTTACCCTTATATATCTGTTGATTTTATAATTTCTAAAATATTAAAATAAAAATCCAAACTTATGCTTTTTTTTTTTTAAATTTAAACCATAAATTCTATACATACTATAAAAAATATCTCCAATTCCCCTCTATTAGCTTCCGACGCTGTTTTCACGACCGACGATTAACAGGTTTCTTTTTGGTTTCCCAAGGCAGGTTCGGCATCATCTAAATGCGATTTGGTACTGCCAGAGGAGCTAGTATCACTACCTTCGGTTTTATTCAAGTCCGTTGTATTACAATAAAGACTGCTGGGCTCTGAATTATCATTTGATTTCGAAGAATCCTTCTTGATGGTTTTTCCCGGTTCAAAGTAAGTGGGGTCTAAGATTAAAGGAAATTTTCGATTTCCATTAGGCATAACATGAATCTTGCCCTTTGGCAATAATTCACTTCTTGGGGGCAACAGCGAACCATCAGTCATGGACATCATGCCAAAATGTCGCATCATAGCAACCGCCTCCTTCTCCACGGTGCTTTCATCATCCCAGTCAGACATCGTAGCGTGTTCTCCCAACGGTTTAGTTCCCGCAATCTCCTGTATGCGCTCCATCATGGCCAAACTAGCACGAATTTCCTTTGATTTGGATCCATTATCTTTTATAACCTCTTTATTTAGTTTTTCTCGATTTGCCAGATAATCATATGTCGATTTTGGACGTGGAACATAATTCTTCTTCCGTTCGGCTTCGTACGCCAATTGTCCATGTACTAAATTTAGATTCGACTGCACCTCAACAAAATCATCCTCGAAATTTGTAGATGGAGCCCAGGCCATATTATTGCGCTAAATTGTTTGGGTGTTCGAGGGTATATTAATAGTCAGGCAACTTTGTTTTCCTGGGTAAGTCTGCAGTCTACGGTTTAGTGCACCCTTTGAGCAACACTGTTACATACACACGTACATACATCAGTGTTGCCAATTTATTCAATTTTTAGAGGTAAAACAAAAGTTAGAACCTATCATATTAAACAATTTTGCCTGCGAATTCAGCTCTTTGTTATAAGCTAATAATTATTATTTTATAATTCATTTATCCTAGGATGTTTTTAAATAGAATAATATAACACAACAGAAAAAATGTTTTTTTTGAACCGGAGGCGTCAAGGACCTTATAATTATTATAAAATTATTTGTTTTTAAATGTTAAGAAAAAATAAAGAATATGCACCTTTTACCCGGCATTATAATTGTTCGCACATTTCATAGTTCTCAAACTGTTTAGCTATTTTTATTTTTGTTATTGCTAATCGGCAACACTGATTTGAATAATTGGCAACACTGATTTGCATCCATGATTATGCATATGTGTATGTGCATTGCCGGCAACAACAAAAGCGAAAAGGTGCAAAACGTAAAGCTGAATAACTTTCAAGATTAATTTTATTTACTTACATTGTTATTTCTTGAATTATAAAAAGGAATCACACAATCTATTCACTTAATAATACAATGCAATGTAAGCAATATTTTAGCCGACAAATATTTACTAACAGAATAGTTACTTCAAGTTGATATTCATAAATCACAGAGTTGACAAATCTATCTTGTTGAAAACGCGTTTCGGGCATATTTAGTGCTGTCAATACACAACTCTAAAACACATTTCTACGAAAGTTATTCAAATAAAAAAAAAAAAAAAGTACCAAACTTGTTGAGCAAAATAGAAATACAAACACGTTTTGCATTGAAATTCGTAAAGCAGAAAACGTTAAATACCTGCACGTGAAATTGACAACCCTGCAAACACCACATACACATTAGAGATGGACATCTAATTTGAAAGTGATCTCAATGCTGTCGTGAACCGTTTAAAAATTAATAATTAAAAACAGTAAATTCACGTGTGCCAAGAACTAAATATTATATTTATAAAATAATTAATATTATTAATATGAAAACATTTTAAAGCGGAACTTGAGGGTTAAATAAATTTAAGAGACGTGACAACAAAATTCACTTCCTGATCGTGCGTGTAATGTGAACGACAAATTCCTCACGAGCCCATCTATAATACACACATAATATATGCGTCTCGCTCTAACACACGCAAGTTTTATGTGCAATGCAACAAAACGCCGAAAGAATTGCGCCAAAAAGTCAAACAAAGCGAAAATACATAGGTAAATTGAATATAAGTAAATAAACATGAAATAAATACCCCAGCATTGCCTAAAACAGCAGTAAATTTATAATTAATTAGGCAATAGCTAATATGTTTTTATTGACTTACCGTCTTAGGAGCACTCTCAGCGGCAGTCTCAGCGGCGTTTTTTTCGTACAGCTTTTTGGACACAATTAACGCTAATTACACAACTGAAGCAAGAATTCACTTTAAATGAGGCGAGTATTATAAATGTTTTTTTTTTTAATTTATAATGATAATTGCAAAATAAATGCAGACGAAGACGATAAACGCCTGCTTTTGTACATTTGGCAAACTTTGTGTGTGACCAGAGCGTTGTAGTTCAGAAAATGTTCAATACATACAATAAATTGTGGAGGCAGAAGGATGATAAAAAATACTAAACAATCGATAGCTCAAACGATATTTTTTCGATAACAGTCGTTAATTTAAATGTTGGCAACTGCTTGCAATGAAAACTTTTAAAATAACACATAATAGGCTCTATCAATTGTTAATAATAGTTTTCAGTTAAAGATTTTTGCTTCTAACTGATGGGCAATATTTAAACTGAATTTTTATGTTTACAAAGTTCATTGTCCTAGCTGATTTACTATACTAGACACATGCGCGATGCAGGCAAAAAACGCCGGTCAGAGTTTTCATTAATGAAAAGCGCACGGTATTTTCGCCGTCAGAACTGAGAGTTTTCCCCAACAGAGTTTTCGCTGCTGCAAAGAAAGGATACTTTTTGCATTTTCGCCAAGTTTTTGGCCAGTTGCAAGTCGACAGTTGGCCACGGCGCACGGAAAATTCGGAAAATTTTCGGGAAAATTCATACAAAAAAAAAAAAAAACAAACAAATGATTAACGAATGAGAAAACATACACAACGAAGCAATTATTAAAGTGAAACATTTGGCACTTTATACGACGCCCACAGAAAGTGCGAAATTGGTTTTATAATTTAAGAAATTCCCTGAAAGAATAGGCTGGCCTCCATTTGATTTTCTGTGTAAAAAACAATTAAAATAATTATACAAATATTTCCGGTCATAGGCGTGTTATTGTTATTGTTGTTTTAAACCCAACCAAAACCAATAAGCAAACCAAACAACCCCAAACAACGCCCTAAATCCCACTGTGCCTAGCCTTTTAGCGTTTTTACTCGTATTAATTCATTTATAGGTCAAATATCCTTTCAAGACTTTGAAATTACATATAGAAATGCATATATATTCATATATGTGTGTGTTGGTTGTTTCTCTCGAGTATTTCCGGTTATACACTGAAAAGAAAAATTAGTCTGCATTTTAGGAAAGTGATCTGATAGTATATTAAAAATAAATCAAAATAAAAAAGGAATTATTTCTTTTCAAATAGAAAACAAAGTAAATTTTCATTTCTTAAATATGGTTATTTTACTGAACATTTTAGTTGATTAATTTGGATTTCAAAGTTCACATAATTTATTGAAGGATAGAAAATAATTTATTTTGATTTTCAATTTGAGAATTGCTAGCAAAATAAATATTTAACTTTCTGTTGAACGAATTTTTAATATGAAGTAGGATAATACAATTTTTTTTCTTTCTGAGTAGCCAAGGAATAGAGTGAAAGGCTTTTTAAACGAAATCGAAATTCTTTTCAGAGTTTTGAATTTATTCTTGCTGTTCTTCAAACGGTTTGCAGGTTTTGATTTAAGCAAAGCATTAAAACGAACCGGCTCAAGTGTCGGATATTAAACTGTTTTCTAAATGGAACCGACCCAGCTTTCAAAAATATAACCGAACCTATACCTGAACCGAACCATTATTTCTGAGTGGATTCAAAAATTATATTTATTTGAACCAAAAGCAGGATTTAAACGAAGTTAGCACCCTTTAGTCTTAAACATTATTATTTATGGGGTTGAGTTAAAAAACAATAATAAATAAAATATATAAATATGAATAAGAAATAAACTCAAATAACACTTCATACAGCAGACGTCGTCGCGTAATTTTTTCTATATTTAAATATTACATATATTTATGTACTCAGAAGCGAAACGTGTGATTAAAGCAAACGGAAAACCAATCAAAGCGAAATATGAAAACTATTTTCATTGTTAATTGTTAATAATGTAAACAAAATTGTTTGAGATTCGTGTATTTGCGATCGTTCGCATCGCGAATCAACCACAAATAATAAACAACAACAATTTTGAGCAATTTCAATTAATTGCCAATATATACAAATATTTCGGGCAGTTTTCTTTTTATTTCAATTTCCATTTGTTTTTGCTTGTTACTGAAATTGCGTTTACTGTAAAAGTCAACGCGAATACTTGAATACTCTTACTGCACTGGAGGTGCTACGGCAGCAAACTCGTTCGATTGCCGCACTCAAGAGGAAATCTCAACTCAAGGTAACTAAAAAAAAAAAAAGAAAAGCGAGGGGTCAACTGTACCTATTGGTGATACCTCAAAAAAAGAAACTATACAATTTTTTTTTTTAGAATTTTCACCATTTTTACTGTGTTTTCTTTTAGTACTTTCAGCATTTTCATTGCGTTTCCTTTTTGCATTTTTCGCTCTACTTTTGCTAGAGTGGACACTTGTGCTAGTTTTTCAATTTTATTACAGTGTGGGTCGGAAAATTGGCAATTTTCACAGTATTTCAATGATTTCCACAATTTATTTAAATTTCTATTGTATACAATCCAATAGACTCCATATTTTTTCTTGGAACAAATTGAATACAGAGTTGTGGAAATTTCGTTTGAAATTGTTGTATAAAATAAATACTAATTAATGTATAAATTCCATAAATTCAATATAATTATACAAAATATTATTTATATAATTTAATTATCAAGTCCATAGAAATTTTAATAGCATATTTTCATAATTTATATATTATATTTCCAATTCATTGAATTTTACTACTTATTACTATTTTTCATTGCAAAATTAAAAATTATAAAGCATACTTTTTGGCGCAGGATTTAATTAAAGTAACTTTTCACACTATTTTTTGTTAAATTAAATTTAATATATATTTTCTTATAATAAGGTAATATTAAAATATGGCTAATTGATTTTCGGGGTTCTGTTTAAATATTCCATTTTAAACCATAAATTTAAATAATAATCTGTTTTGGTTTGCCAGAAATTTAACGATGAAAAAAAGTTAACCTACTTTTTGTTGCAACTGTATTGGTGTTTGTGTGTCATACATACATTCATACATATACATATATACATACATTCATTGTTTAGTCTTTTCCATCCACACACACACACAGACACACACGCAGACACATTCACATATAGATGTAGTTTGCATGTTTTCAGTTCAACGGAAACGAAACACACACGAAAGCAACATAAATACATACGTATTTGCATACACTCAGGAAAAATGGAACAATAATAAATGAGGAAAAAGCTAAGAAAAAAATAATAAATATTTTATCATTATATTTTAGGAAATTTATGCATTTGAATTTTTAAATAATATTACTACCAGTAACAGCAAAAATTTCTAAATAATTCCTCATTGACGTCATTTGAAAGAAATTCTGTTTATTTAAAAGAAGTCGAACCTTAAAAAATCGAACTATATTTTTTGAAATATTTTTCAACAAAATTTGGAATGGCTTTATATATCTTTACAGCACAAATTCAAACAAATTCAGAATTTTTCAATGATAGCTATTGACAATGTATTTACTTACTTGATTCTAGTATAGAACTCTGTCTTTTTTCTTTGAGTGTACATGCATAAATATGTAAATAACAATTTACATACAAGACACATACACACACAGACACACACACACACACACACACAGACCCACACAGACGTGTGTCAAGGAGGACGACCATTAAGCAGCTTTTAGCAAAAACAAAACACAGCAAACGGCTGCACGAAAGGGCCTGAGGATTGGGGGCGGTGTTTGGCTGGGGGCGGTGCGGTCATCCCGACCGAGTGCAGTGCCCTCAATTAGAAGGCGCTCAAGGACACCGACAACAGCTGCAACAATGCAAACGGCAACAACAACAACGGCTGCAACTGCCAGCTCTAAAGTTGCCATTAATTGGAAGCCAACGCTGCGAATACGTAATAATAGAGTAACATTATACATACAAACACACACACACACAAACACACACACACAAACATATGTATGTTCATACATACGTTTGATATCTGTGTATTGGGTTTTGATTTATAGGGTCGCCTGGCAGCCTGACTGCACTTTGAACCGCGCACTCAAGACGCTAGGCGCGCTTGGCCTTCCAGCGAAATACCCGTTGTACACCATCAAATCTCTACACTCAGAGCAAACAGAGCCTCTGGCCTACTCCCATTCGGCAAATCAAGGCAGAGCTATTCTTTGGGCTCGAAAAAACGAAGTTTTGAATATTAAATATTCCTCAGTTTTTAAGCTAGGTGAATGAATTTTGATAACGAGAGTTCTTTTTGCTGCAGGCAGCAACCGGGCGGATCGGACAACTATATCATATCATATATCATGAAAAGTTGTTGTATGGAAAACTCTTTGATTTTCGATGAACAGGTGAACAACATATATCAACATATAGTGATATGATATATCCCATAGAAACCATCGGTTGAAAAGTTTTCGAATAGAAAACTTTTATATTTCTCAAGGAATCTTGACTAATTTTAGAAGTTATATGGAAAGTGAGTCCTCAAATCATTAGGATCGGATTACTATATCATATAGCTCTGGCAAGGGTATATAATCTTCGGGCGCCAAAGAAAATTAAATTTAAATTTTTCTGAGTGTTGCAGCAGCTTTCAGTGTTGCCTTGGCAGCCACGAAATTCGCAAGAGTAAAAAAAATATCGTCCTTAAGCTCGGCAACACTCACGTACTCTCAAGCTTACCAAGTTCTTGGTAAAAAAAATATGAAAAAAAGTTACAGAGAAAAAAAAAGAAAGCCAAAGAAGTGCAGGCTGCATTCCCCTTTGAAGGAGGCTTCTGTCGAGTGATGCAATTTACGCAATGTTTGTCCGGTTTTTTAGCTCGTCCTTCGCCGCTGTCTTTGTCTGCGACTGGCGAGAACCAAGTACCAAGTCGCAAGTAACAAATACCAAGAAGCAAGAACTGAGTACCGAGTACGAGTACGAGTACGAGTACTGAGTACCAAGTAGCAAGGACGCGTGTGTACGGATGATGATTCCACAAGAAGAAGCATAAGTCGTTGCCGGCACCGCAACAAGGACATTTTGGTGGGCAGCGCAGGAGTGGATATGCATGCCAGATTTGTGGCAATCTCCATGCTTAAGTCTGCTCACCCAATGTCCACCCGTCTAGCTGTACGACCACTGCATCAACATCGGCTTTAGAGACGGCGTCACATCCGCCGGACATGGGCAACCTTCGTTGGAGGTGAAGCAGAATGCGTACGTGAACCTGAAGCTTGCCAGGAATTGACTCTGTCACACAGATGTTAATACATTATCCCCACTCGTGCATCAGTGGCGTAAGCTGCAATTATTGTTAGGGGAGCTTTCTTTAAAAAGAATGCTATCTGAATTTGGAGTTATGAATAATAAATTGGAATAAATTGTGACAATTCTATAAGGAAAAAATAGACTGGATATCACTCTACTATTTCAAAAAAGAAAAATTTATTTTTCTGTATTTTATTCGTTAAAAAATGTAAATATGGACAATAGTTTTTCGCTAAATATTCAAACGATTTAAAACTTAAAAACTTTACTATGGTTTTAAAGCTTGAAGTTATTTTTTAAACTGATTAAAAGTGGATGGGTCTTTTTGTCCGCCCATAAATCCCCCCCTCTGTACGCCACTGATTGAATTTATGTCATTGTCTGTGTGGTTTTTCAACTGTGGCTGCGAGTTTGGTCAGAAGTGAAGGCAAAACCAGCTACAGCTACAACTACAACAAATTTGCTGTCAAAAGCCGCTGCAACTGTTGCTGTTGTTGCAAGTGTTGCAATTGCTGTTGCTGTTGCTGTTGCTGTTGCTGTTGCTGTTGCTGCTGCTGTTGCTGTTGCTGTTGCTGTTACTGTTACTGCAGTCTTGACATTTAATTATCTGCTGCTGTTGCTCCTGATGATGCTGCTGCATCCACATTTGTTTTTGTTGCATTTTTGTTGTTGCTGTTGCTGCTGCTGCTGCTGCTGTTGCGCTGTGTGTGTCAAGGTTTGCGATGCTGCAAGGTCGTTCGCTTAAATTCAGGAAATTTTAAAGGTTATCCGATTTCATTTTTTGATTGCATTTAAAAATTAATAAACTCACCGAAACCAATTTATTGGTATTGCGTTTCATAGAATTTGAAGGACGCTGAAGGCAGCTCATTAAAATTATAGTAAGTAGAAAGAAGCTTTAGCTTTTGTTTTATGTCTCTGAAAATTGTGTAATTTTTGTTACTATATAATAGAGCTGAATACTACAAGGAAGAGTTTTTATATAGTACGCCTCTCTGTATTTATTCATAATTTAATGTCTCGCTGCTTAGAGTTCATATTGTTACTGTTATTAATCTTGTTTTAATACAGTAAATAATTTATGATAAATATCTTATCGAGTAATCAATTAACAACACTAACTTTATTAACTTATCTCTCAACTTTATCTCTTGCCAGTTGTCGAAATGGAGCGAAGCAAAAACCGGAGAGGAAGGCGAAGGTAAGTGGAAGAAAATAGGAATAATAGCTTGGTTTAATTTATATTTATATATATATATAAATATATATACAGTTTACCAGCAAACCTACTAAAGAAGAATGTTATGATCGAATGCAGCTTTATTTATGTTTTAAAAGATATACAAAAATATAGAGAGAATAGTAATGTTAATTAGAAATATTATAGATTTTAATAAATAAGAGGAAAAATTATAATCAATACTTCATAAGATAATTTAATATTGTCCCAAAAAGTGTGCCAATGAAATTAATTTAGAAGTGGAAGTCGGAGCATGATTGAATGTATGCCAAAGTTCCAAGAAAAAGCTCGAAAAAAAAGAAAATGGAAATGGAAAAGGAAAATTGTAACTGCAATACCAAAAAAACAAATCTATGCTATAGCCGCTGTGTTTGGCTGGTTAAATTGTTTTCAGGTCAATCAATATCATTTCAATGGATTGTGATTAGTGTGTCAGCCATAAGGCGACTCGAAGCACACCTTTTCATACACCTCTCCATGTATATAGGAGAATATATATGTATGTTTGTACAGGTGTATATATATGGGCTGTACGAGTACTTGTACTTAGTTTTGTTTGGCACACAAAATGGCAAGAACCATTTTGTTTTTACTTTGTAGCATAGCGTGTGCTCCGACCTACGACAACCTAAAGAAACTTAGGTTAGGTTTACGTCCTGCGCAGTCTCATATTCTCGAGCACTCACACACACACACACACACTCTCGCACTATCACTGCACAGTGGTGTGCGTCTGTGAGTAATCAATGAAAGTTCAACGCTCGTTGAACGTGAAATACTCGTAGACTACGAGGTAAACTTGGATTGCCAACCGTTCCACAAATAGTCGAAATATTTTGAGAATTTATTCGAAACTCAGATACTCTAACTTGAAAATGTTGATATAAGCTGTAATCTATAATATATAATTGATATAATATAATAACAGAAAACCTTTCTATCTTTAATTTATTTAATTTTTCTCATCTTTATTTCATTTGATATTTGGTATAATTCGGGATTTCAGTCGAAAAAATGTACAGTATTTCTAGTCCTTTTTATTATATATCAATTTATTTAAAATACATTTATTACCTTTTGATTTTCAATTAATTATTATTTTATTAATAAATTTACCATACTTTATTGTTGGTTAAGAAAAAGAAACATTTTTTATTATTAAATTTAACCATTTTATGTTAGTTTTGTTACATTTATTATATAAATTTTAGTTCAGTTAATTTAATTTATATTTAATTTAATTAAATTTCATAGACTTTTAGTATTAAGTAGAATACTTTCGTGTATTAAAATTAATTAAATGGGCGTCAAACTGTAAGTCACAGTGAAGATATTTTCATGGTAAAAGAGTAAAAATAATGTTGCATATTTTAATACATTCTGCATGCAACCCTTTGCATGTCGTTTTGAAGGTGACATGTTTCATTTATTATTAATAGGTGTGTGAAACTGGCATGCAAATGCATTGATTTGTTGAAATGCCTTCGCTTTCCATCCCGTATCAGAGTCTAATATTTATAATTTATAACCATTTAAAAGTATCTGGAAGTGTGCATGTCTAAGCAATGAACATGGGTGGCTTGGCTTTGCTGTGCGACCAATGTCATCTGAAATTAAATGTCAAAAACTGTCAACTCATCGACCTTAGACACACAAACATAAACATAAACATAAACACACAAATAGATGGAAGTACTGCTATCATCCGCTCTGTGATGAGCTAAGATGACTAAGGTGACTTTCATCATAAAACTGCGACTAAGATACACATGCAGTGTAACATATTTAATATATGCGAAAACAAGCAACAATTGACCCAGATTTCTAGACCGATATATATATGTTTTTATATATGTATGTAGCTCTCTTTCCCTGGCTCGTAATACTCGTAATATCGTGCATAGACCTTTTGTTTGCATTTCTTTTTGTTGATGTTTGCCTGCTTTGCATTTGCGCTTGAAAACTTGTATATAATTTAATTTGCAGCTGATGCTGTTGCGGATTACGATAGAAGAGCGTTCAAGAAAAATCAAAGCGAATATGTATACATTATATTAATGGCACTTTGATTTTGTGGCAAGGACATTCTCGCCCACTTCAGCGACCAGTTGCCATCTTCGTCCTTGAAAGCCTTTGAAAAAAGGGAATAAATTTCGTTGAATGGGCTTTTATGTCTGACTGTCTGTCCGACTGTTCGTCTGTCTGTCTGTCTATCTGTCTGTTCAAGGCTGAATCGCGATTGCTTAACACGCTCGATTCCCACACGCAAATTATTTGCACACCTCTAACTATATTAAAATTGAATCTATACATAAAGATATGAGATTTTTAAAAATTTGGATGAAACAGAGTTTGAAAGAAAACCAATGGTTTCCATACTCGGATTCCATATTCTCGAACTCGCGAGTCCTTGATAATTACATCCTTGTAGCTTCTACTTCCTTTATAACAATTTTTCAATATTTTTCGACCCTTCGCCCGTATTATCAATCGCTAACGGTGCTAAAATTGATAATATTATATCATTATCATATAGGTATATAAATTATAAATATTATATCGATATTTTAATTAATTGACTACTTGGAATCGAAAAATATGGATAAATCTTAAATTAAATTAAATCTCTGTATATTACTGTTGGGGTTTACTAACAAGAAAAGTTTATTTAATAAAAGTTTCGATATGAGAAAATTTTAAGAACAATCTAAAGATATTATCTTTAGATTCGACACGGATTTAACTTATCACACTAATTAGTTATGCTGATAATACTCACTCATCGTGAGAAGATATTACTTATATATATTGTTCTTAGTGCAAAGTACTAAAGAACATGAATAAAGGTCAGAAAAAATATAGTCTCTGGAGTACTCTTGATTGGTTCTATTTTCGAATACTTTCAACCAATTAAATAGGAAAATTTCATTTATTTTTCCTGTGTATTTTACAGACGAAGGAAAAAAGTTGCATTTTATAAGTCCAGCGCGTCGAAAATCGGTGTTAGCGCCGATATTGAATAAAATAAAGAATAATGCCGATGGTTCGGATATTGGCGATAAGAAATTGGGCAGCGAGAGCAGCGGAAGTGGCCACATAGCCGTCCACATTGAACCGGCCAGGCGTGTAAAGGTGAGAATCAGTTACCAGAACCTGGAACTTGAATCTAAATGTGATTCGGTTTGATTCCTTTTCTGATTACAATAAAGTTATATTATATACTAAAACCGATTCGTAGCGGCACAGTATACACGGTATGATGGAGGAGGAGAACACCATACGACCGCATCAGGAGATACGACAACTGACGCTGGAGGAGAAGAAATTTCTACTGGCCGTAGAGCGTGGCGATATGGCGGGCACTCGGAGAATGCTGCAAAAGGCGCAGGACACAGACTACATCAATGTGAACTGTGTGGATCCTTTGGGCAGAACAGCTCTGCTAATGGCCATCGATAATGAGAACTTGGAAATGGTTGAGCTGCTCATCAATTACAATGTGGATACAAAGGATGCTCTCCTGCACTCAATTTCCGAGGAATTCGTAGAAGCTGTTGAGGTGCTACTGGACCATGAAAATGTCACATTTCAGAATGAGGGCAATCATGTGAGTAATGTGATCACTTTTTGTACTCCCATGGTTAAAAAGGATATTCCAAGTTTTTGCATAACAATAAAGGTAGAACATACATAAACCATGGGTTATCTTTTCTCCTCAGAGCTGGGAGTCCGCTTCGGAGGAGACCTCTACATTTACACCTGACATAACCCCCTTGATATTGGCCGCACATCGGGACAATTACGAGATTATCAAAATTCTGCTAGATCGAGGTGCTGTTCTGCCCATGCCTCATGATGTGCGCTGTGGCTGTGATGAGTGTGTACAGTCCCGCCAGGAAGATTCTCTGAGGCATTCCCGATCTCGTATCAATGCTTATCGCGCACTAGCCAGTCCAAGTCTCATTGCATTGTCCTCTAAGGATCCCATACTCACCGCCTTTGAGTTGTCCTGGGAGCTGCGACGCTTAAGCTTTCTGGAGCATGAGTTCAAGGTGAGTGAAGCTATAATTACAATGAAATCATTCCTAATTTGTTAATAATTTTAATTCAGAATGAGTATCAGGAGCTGCGGAAGCAGTGCCAGGACTTTGCTACTGCCTTACTGGATCACACGCGCACCTCGCACGAGCTAGAGATACTGCTAAATCACGATCCCACCGGACCGGTCTATGAGCATGGCGAGCGTATGCACTTGAATCGCCTGAAGCTGGCTATAAAGCTGCGCCAGAAAAAGGTGAAGGAACAGTCTTGAAAGAGTTGTATTTTACTTCATCCTTTATCCTTTTGCTCCTTTAGTTTGTGGCCCATTCCAATGTGCAGCAGTTGCTGGCCAGCATTTGGTACGAGGGCTTGCCCGGCTTCAGACGCAAGAATATGGCACTGCAGGCTGTGGATATTATAAGAATTGGCATACTCTTTCCCATATTCTCTTTGGCCTATATCTTGGCACCGTATTCCAGCATTGGACAAACGATGCGGAAACCCTTCATCAAGTTTATTTGCCATAGCGCATCCTATTTCACATTTCTATTTCTGCTCATGCTGGCGTCCCAGCGCATCGAAACTTTCATTGGCAATTGGTTCTGGACAGAGGCGACGCCAATGATTGACCAAGCGGAGGAGCCACAGTTGCCCACCAAGCGTGGAGCCAAGCCCACATTCATTGAGTGGCTCATACTTGCCTGGGTTAGTGGCCTTATTTGGAGTGAGGTGAAGCAATTGTGGGATGTGGGACTCCAGGAATACCTCAATGATATGTGGAATGTCATAGACTTTGTGACCAATTCTTTGTATGTGGCTACTGTAGCACTGCGTGTGGTTTCCTTCTTTCAGGTGTGGTATCCATTTGTGTTAATTATTCCAATTTACCTTTAATAATTCAATTGTTTTTTTGCAGGTGAAAAAGGAGATGATCTTTAATTCGCAGGCCACAGATCTGCCGCGTGAGCGTTGGGACACCTGGGATCCAATGCTCATTTCGGAGGGTCTCTTCAGTGCGGCGAACATTTTCAGTAGCCTCAAGCTGGTGTACATCTTCTCGGTGAACCCGCACTTGGGGCCACTGCAAGTGTCTCTCTCCCGCATGGTCATGGATATTATGAAATTCTTTTTCCTTTACGTTTTGGTACTCTTTGCCTTTGGCAGTGGCCTCAATCAGCTGCTCTGGTGTGTGCAATAAGTCTTCCTATATTTGGCAGCATCTTCAATTTTATATGTTTTTTTTAGGTACTATGCGGATCTGGAGAAGAAGCGCTGTCCCGAAGTCTCACCCAGCCTGCTACTTAATATGAATGGCACCAACGATCCGAATGCCTGTATTGTCTGGCGGCGTTTCTCAAAGTCAGTAGTTATATATTCTTCTCCCTAAATTTATGTGTCAATAGTAATATTGCTTCGGTTTTCCTGCAGCCTCTTCGAGACGACTCAGACATTATTCTGGGCTGTGTTTGGACTCATCGATTTGGATAGCTTCGAGCTGGATGGCATTAAGATCTTCACACGCTTCTGGGGCATGCTCATGTTTGGTACCTACTCAGTGATTAATATAGTCGTGCTGCTCAATCTATTAATAGCCATGATGAATCATTCATATCAGCTCATATCGGTGAGTTATACATAGATATTTTTATAGATTTTCATAGGTAAATCTTTTAGCCTAGTTTTTTTATACGGTATTGAAGCAACTCTTAATCCTATTAAAAAATTGTATTATCTTTTGGAATAGGAACGCGCTGACGTAGAGTGGAAGTTTGCCCGTTCCAAGCTGTGGATTAGCTACTTTGAGGAGGGCGGCACGTGTCCTCCTCCTTTTAATATTATACCTACTCCAAAATCTATTTGGTATGCCTGCAAGTGGATGCGTCGGGTATTTTGCAGTGGCTCCTCAGCTGCTCGTCGCGAACACCTCAAGACAATAAGGGTAAGTTACTCCCAAGAGATTATATATCTATTTTAAATATACATTCTGAATCCTAGCGCAAAGCACAACAGGCCAGCGATAGGGATTTTAAGTATCAGCAGATAATGCGAAATTTAGTGCGTCGCTATGTGACTGTGGAACAGAGGAAGGCAGAATCTCAGGGCGTTACCGAGGATGATGTAAATGAAATAAAACAGGATATTTCCGCCTTCCGGTGCGAGCTCGTTGAGATACTCAAGAACAGCGGCATGGACACTAATGTGACTGCAGGACAAGGCGGCGGTAAGTGAATATGTATTTGATATAACCAAGAGGTAACTCCTAGAGTACAAGAGTCACAACTAAACAATAACTAATCAATCAAGATAATCAAATAATAATAGTGATTGAAGACATCTTTGATTGGAGAAGAGGCTTAACTATGTCTCATATATTTCTACAAATTTGTATTTCATTTTTTAAATTATGTTTTATGCCTCTGATAGGTGGTGGAGGAAAAAAGAATCGTCAAAAGGAGCGTCGCCTTATGAAGGGTTTCAATATTGCGCCTCCAGGCTCCACAGGTTCGCTGGCGCCTGTGGCTGAGTTCTCCACATCTTTGGACAATTATGATAACCAGCATGAGATACTCAGCACAACACTTTCCACACTGTTTACACCCAATTTCATGCACCGACGTCAGAATACCACAGGAGCTACTTGTGGCGTGGAGTCACCAACGTCGCCCACTTTGTGCACTGTTACAGCTCCAGGAGCTGCTCCAGTTCCCCTTGCTGCAACAAAGTACAATAAAGCGACGCTGAAATATAACAAACGCATTGCGGGACACAAGAAACGCTGGGGTAAGTTTGGTGGCAAAGTATCCTCTGGCCAGCGGATTTTCTTGACTTAGTTTCATTAATTTATTTTCAGGTACTCTCATTGAGGCCGCTAAGGTGGGCAATGTTAGTAAAATGCTGGGACGCTCCAAATCCGAGGATTCTGTGTGCAATTCCTCCCAAAATGCAACGCCTGTGCATGGCCAGGTGCGGGTTACATATGCGCAAAACTCACCACAACATTCTTATGGCTACCACGTAGGAGCAGGAGCAGAGCCACCAGCAGTGGCGCCTTTTCGACCACCACCAGCGTTGGCCAGCGCAAGTACCAGCACCATAACGCCGCACACTCATATGGGTGTGGGTACCCACTTCTTTCACACAACGACTGGTGCGTAAAACCAAGATAAGATAGGACAATCTATATTTATACCTAATACCTATTAGAAATTAGTGAAAAGGGAATTCAGGCAGAAAGAATCATCTTTAACTAACTAAATTATACATATGTATTCTTGTTCTGAATTAACAATCGGTTCGATCTGTAAAAGCGTCTGATTTTCAAAAACTTTAGGCAAAAAAGGAGCTCTAAAGTTAAAAATGACTGCTCCTTTCCTTTTCGCCGTTTTGTCGGGATTTAAATGAAACATTTAAAAAAATTTTCGACATTTTTCCCGCTTTTCTTCAAGAGGAATACATAAAAGTAAATAGTCACAAATATACACAGAAAATTTCATAATGATCGGCTAATAAATTTAGCAGTTATAGAAGCAGCTATTTTCAATACAGAACCCGAAAAAGTATGCTATAATTTGTGGTTGCTTTTAATGTAAAACAGAGCTTTTACCTAGACAATACCACTCCAATAATAATTCTAATATATTTGTAGGTCTTACTGCCATTGCTGCTCTGAAGCGTAAACGCAAGAAATTCTCTTCGAGCAAGAATATATGTCCTGTTACCGAATCAATTGCAGCTGCCAATGCGGCCGAGCTGTTGAGTGATAAGGTATGCTTGCCTTTCAGTTGAATACCCTTTAATTATTTAATTGAAATTGTATACTCTTTTTCACACAGACACTTAAACGTGTGTCCAGCTATCCGGTAGCCACGGCGGAGGCCAATGTACCGCATAAAGATCCCGCCCAGCTGGTTAAGCCGCGACGACATGAACAAACTCAGAGCCAGCATGATTCTGTGGAGACCTCAACGGAATTCACACTGTCCATCGATCCATCCAATACATCCGTCAATTCTCGGGAGCCATTGATAAGCACTAGCTACGTCTCCACCATGGGCACCATTGGCTGAACACTCGTATTATTATCTGGGATAACTACAATGCATACACACACATATGACATTAATATAGGAATAGATCTATCTGTCAGCCCTAACAGAATGCACCTGCTCACTAGAGAACCTCTACATACTACATACTTTCTATATATTGCCTCTATTCCAGCCACATATCACGTGTGATTGCATCTCTTTCACATATAGATACCCTCGAATTTGAACTATACTCTATACTCTATAAAAATCGCTACCAACACCAAATATAACTATCCCATATCGATGTTGAAAGTTGCCTTAGCATGAGAAATATTTTTTGTACGCAACTATAAACTACAGATTAATAATAATATAATATAATATTAATATACATATATATATACCCAACAAGTATATATACATAAATTTATATGTACAAGTATATACAGTACGAGTATACATATATAAATAAGTTTTGGATGAACATTAACATTAATGGACTTGTACTTAGGGAAGCGCTGTGTATTCTTGATTTCAAAACAGGATTTGATGCAAAGGATTTTTTTAAGGATAAATACACAAATAGGCAGAGCAAAGCAAAGCAGAGCAAAGCAAAGAAAAAATACCACAAATTTTATACACCGATTTTAACCAACACAATGAAAAAAACAATAAACGAATTGCATACTATAATGATTTTAGCATCTACAATATATACATATAGTGTATACATACTTACATATATATATAGATATGTATTTGTAGTATAAATAATGCGAATAAAATACTAAACTTTTAGATGAGTTTTAAGTTATTAAGCAAAAGGAATTTTAACTTAAATTTAGTTAAATGTATTAAATATAGCGAAACCTTAGTGTAACCTTTAGCAGCGCCTATCATAATTATATATATATATATATATACATGCATATATATAGAATACCATATAAAAATATGTAGGTACTTAAAATGTTGTCTATATCATTTAATAATCTAACATATCTGTTGATAGATACTATAACGTCCGACTTAAAATACTCAACGGTACTCAGCTTAAACTGCGTTTAAGTATATTCAAAAACAGAAAAAAAAAACACATGTTCCTACGAAATACGAAATACTCATAAAATGGTCCGATTTCCAACTGAATACAGAAAAATATCCTTTCTGAATAATACCAGAATATTATAAATAAAAAACGTTTTAAGTACGCACATAAATGTTAATCAAATAACATTGAAAACAAAAGGTTCAAAATATTCAATGTTAAGAAATAGCCTGGATATCTTTCAAAAATTAAACTCCTACACTCAACAATAAACAATTAAAGAATAAACGATAATAATAACTAAACCACTTAGATTGTTTTCTAATTAGCTTTTACAAAACAACAGATCAAAATATAAGTGACAAGAAGTTAGAACATACTATAAAAAATTGTTATTTGCACGGTAAATAAATCGAATGAGTAATAAACAATATGTGTTTCTAATTTAAAGATTGTTTTTATTCCTATCGCAATTTTAAAAACTATCGATTGTCATTCATGAATAGTGGGGTCAGTCCTGGCCGAAAACACAAAATCCAGGATAATTCGGTAACTATAAGGATGTTTTAAATGACCCTTTAGAAATTACCTTAAAATACTTGCCATTTGGGACAGAACTCATCCGGATAAGCAAGGATATGACCGAGTTATAGCCAATTTTCTGCATTCAGAGAAGTGTTCTTTTCTCTGTCTCCCAAAGGACTTTCGTCCTTGTTCTCATCCGGAGTAGAAGGACTACCTGGTTACTAAAGTTTTCCATACAACAACTTTTGAACCGATTGTTCGTATGGAAGCCATATGAAATAATTGTTCGATCTGAAAAATTGTTTGGGTGCACTTGGCAAACATACTTATGCATCTAACTTGTAAATTTGATCAGAAGAAAGAATTTTACTACAGAAAATCAAATGTATTTTATTTTTTTGGATCTCAAAGATACTTTTTGTATCTCAAAGATACTTTTGTATCTGACAGATACTTTACCCACACATCCTTCAGATACATTAAGGTCCTGCAGCGGGAGTTCGATTGGCAGCCAGAAATTGTCAAAATTACCTGGCGAAGTATCAGGTGAACAGAATCAGCAGGAGGTGAAAAAATGTTAATTAACAGTGCAAATGTTAACTAAAATTTGCACTTAACATTCGCACTGTTAAATAACATTAATGAGCTTGCAGCAAAATTTTGGTCGCCTGGTGATTCTGCCGCTGGGTAAGCCGAAAATAGAGAGTTGGCGGCCAGGAGTACCAGGCGAACAGAAACCAGCAGCAAGCTGACATTTTTTCGACCCACCCCAAAAGTAAGCAGCATAAAAAAATGCCAATAAATATCCGTTGAAGCAAATTTTGTCAGTTGGAAATGCGATTTTTAATTTAAATTTCTTGGAAAGTATGCAATAAAAATTTAATACAGCTGCCTTTGCGTTCATTGTATATATGATTTTTAAAAGGACATAACTGCCGTAAATCCTTGCCGATTCTGAAACGACTAACCGCGTTCTACTCGTAAGGACCAACTCTATCGATTGGCATTCAAGGATATAGGGGTCATCTAAGGATCATCGACTTGAAAAATTTCAGTCAAGATTCGCAAAAAAATGTACCCAAAAAAACAAAATCCAGGATAACTCAAGATCTAAATGGACGATCCGAATGTCCTTTGGTCAGTCGATTGCCATTATGAATACCTACCGTTCGAGACAGGACTCGCCAGGATCCGCAAGGATATAGCCGAGTTATAGCCAATTTTATGTAAACAGAGAAGTCCTTTTTACTCAGCTCCCTGAAGGATTTTCGTCCTTTTTGTTACATATTCTGATCCATCAAAATAATGACTATCTGGTGGCCAAAGGACATCTTGATAATCCTTCAAATGGCCGAGTTACAGGCGATTTTCTATTTTCTGAACATTTTTCCTATGCGATTTTCTATTTTTAAGACAATTTTTCTATGCTACCCCCTTTGAAACTTTTTAAGTGCTTTATTTGATAGAAAAATAGCTGTAACTTAGCCAAATCCTGGCACATTTGACCAGGACCTGTTTTGTTAGAATTGTAAGGACCATATCTATCGATTGGCGTTCAAGGATATAGGGGTCATCTAAGGATCATCGACTTGGAAAATTTCAGATGCGCAAGAAAAACAGGACGAAAACACAAAATCCAGGATAGCTCAAAAACAATAAGGACAATTTCAATGTCCTTTCACCGGATGATTGTCCTTGAAAATACTTACCGTTTGAGACAGGACTCATCAGGATAAACAAGCATACGGAGATGAGAAAGATGTTTAGGTATTTTTTGTATATCGCATTTATTTTAAATGATTCATATATATATATATACTTTTGCAAATAATTATTATAAATATATATATGTATATATATATGTACATACATATATATATATATATATATTTCATATATTTATAAAGAATACCCTTCGCAAGGGCATTTTTTGTTTTGTTGCATTGTATTACATATGTATGTATGTATGTATGTATATATAATAAACAAATAAATCGACAAAGAGTACAGTTATTTTGCTAATATATATACGTTTATAAGTATATTGTTACCATTTACCGTTGTAAACATACATGTGTGTGTGTGTGTTGGTGTTTTGTTTTGTTTTGTTTTTTTTTTTTATTTATTTTAGATTTATTCTTTAGATTTCATATTATACTATGGAAAGAAACGATTACATTAATTTATTTAATTAGAAAAATAATAATAATTGGAATATAAATCACTTTGCGTTGCATTAGGCTATAAATTTCAAATATATTCTTCATATATACTAAATAATTTTTGTTTTCTTTTTAGTTTTGTGTAAAAAATATATTTATATATATATGTGTATTTTTTTTTTTTTTTTGTTTGTTTTTTGATTTTTTTTTTATAAATGTTTGTGTGTGAGTGTGTGTAAGTATTTATATTTGAGAGCTTTGCCTAGTTGGGGATTGCTATATATATAAGTGTGTATATAGAATGCATGTCCATAGCACAGAGAGTGGAAATTGACCAAGAAACTTGCAGCTATAAACGATTATATACTCGAATACTCGTAATATAGTATATGTAAGCTCTGGATTAATTGCTGGATCGTATGCTTAGACATCTTCAATATATAACAGCCCTAACTATGGGTGCTATTTTTGTGTTCTTATACACTTGTATTTTTTTTTTTCTTATTTTTGTTTTCGTTTTTGTATAATGTTTATAATAATAAAATTGTGTAATATTTGTTTGTAAGAAAAGTTCAGGAAGAATGAAAGAAGCGTCTGCTATTTAATATGCACGAAAAAGTTGGACACAGTTCAAGTCCGGAATGGGCTATATATCTATATAGTTAGAGGCATTCGGATCCCAGCGATTGGCAATCGGGAACAATTATACAGCACTATATTCATATATATATATATTCGTGTTTGCATAGTTACACATTTATATGTGATAAATGTTTATGTACGACACATTGCAGATCTCTGATATACAAACATTTATGTAAATAGTAGAACTGGTATACTAGGAAAAAGATCATAGTCTAATAAATTCATACTTTTCGTTATTCGTTTTTTCTTGTTTTGTTTTTTAGCAGTAACATATACATATAGATATTTACACATATTCGTACATGCAACAATAATACGGCAAACAGTTGGAAAAGCGTTTTTTGTGAAGGTTTGAGAAGTACTTGGTTAAGCTTACATTACAGATCTGTGTTTATCGATATCGATGTTTCGATTATAAGTATGTACATTGAGAATTGGAATTTGTTGTTTGTTTGTTTGTTTCTTTGTTTGTTGCACAAAATGCTATAGCACATATGGAGATTTTTTTGTTTTCTTTTCTTTTTTTTTCATTGTATATATATTTTACATATGTTTTTCTTTGTGTATAATTCTGATTTTGAATATGTATGTATATATGTATATTTAGTTAGTAACAACAAATATATTCTTTTTTGTTTTCTTTTTTTAAGTAAATACCATTATGTATCATTTACAAACATTTATGCATACCTAACTATCAATGTATGTACTATATGTATACATGTATGAATAATATTATTATTGTTTTCTGTTTTTTTTTTTGTTTTTTTCTTTTTTGTTTCTATTTGCAACAGTTGCTGTAGAATAGAATGTTTTTGTTGTGTACATTTATAGATTTGGTTGTATGTGTGTGTTGTTCTTGTTGTTGCTGTTGTTTTCTATTTTCTTCCTTCGTTTAAAATTAAACAATTTACAATTGATTGTTACATATACATACATATATAAAAAATACAAATACATTTCTTTTTTAATTACAACTAGGCAATCGAAATCACTTATTTGAGACATCTAAGTGTGTGCTTCGTTCACTGTTACTGTTACCGTTGCTCTTGCTGTTACGGTCGCTGTTACTGTCGCTGTTAATGTTATTCCTCTACTGTTAATTTCAACCCCAAAGCATGTGCACCAGCATGGCTACCAGGAAGGTAACAAACACAAATGAAACCACAAAGAAAACCGCTTTCTGTTGATCCGTCAGCCTTTTCCGATTGTAGTACAGTGCCGTCAGCTTGGAAACGACGCGTCTCACGAGTCCGCCATGCAACAAGCTGCTATTGGAGCTGCTGCTGTTGGTGGCACTGAGTGCACTGCCAGCAGCACCGCCGGCGGCAGAGGGATGTGTACAATGCGCATGGTGTATGTGGTGTGAATGATGTTGGTGGTGCATATGATGCGCCGAAGCGCTGTTGCCACGCAGCACCAAATTGGAGGCATTTGGAGTGACACCAGACGAAGCACCTGAGCTAAGCTCAGCGGTGCAATGCTGATGCTGTTGTTGCTGCTGATGATGATGATGATGGTGATGATGATGTAGATGCAATGGATCGCCGCAAGCATTGAAGCTACCTCCTGACAGCTCATGTTGCAGTCGTCCAATTGCTTGAAGATCTGCACCGACACCACTGTTACCGCTTATGGCCGAAGCGCTCACCGATCTTGGGTGCAGTCCGGTGATCAAACCGTTCGTGGCCGACAGCTTGCGGCTATTGCGTTGCGCGCCGCCATGTGGTACAGCCGGAATCGCACTGGATCCATGCAAATGATGACATGCTGTTGGGCTAACAATAAGCTCACTGGGCACCTGGTAGCGCAGCGCTGTTGAAGGCTGACCATGGAACAGGTCGCCGCCGGCTGTGACACGCACCGGACAGACGCGGAATTGATAACAGGTGCCCGCTGCCAGATTGTCAATGGTAAACCTGGTCTCCGGACCGCGAAACAGCTGACGATACTCCTGATTGCTCAGTGCCACTGGTGCACTAGTACTGCTGCCGCTGCTGCTGCGCAAGGCTTTGGGAGTCTCCGGGGATTCCGTATCGGTAGCAACAATAGCGTATTGCAGTTCATACTCGACGCGATCGTGGAAACTATTCTTGGAGTTCTGCCACTCGAGAGTCAGCTGTAGGGCCGGCTGCCCGGCCTGATCCAGCAGGCAAACGCTGCTCTCGTGCACCACACGCGGCGCCTTAATGTTAGCTGGCAATGTGGCGCTCGTCTCGAATACATATTCCTCAGAGTATTCCCCATCGCCGGCACGATCCGTATGCGCATAAATACGGAATGTATAGCTGCTACGCTCCTGCAACTTGTGCACCTTGCACATATAATTGGTGCCGGAGTAAACGCTCTGGAATTGTTTCGCTCTGGCCACATACATCTCCACATAGTACTTGGTAAAGTCAGCGCCAGCAGCTGCAACACCGCTCTTGCTGCTCTCGCCCCACTTGAGTTTAATGTAGTTGTGTCCAGCGCCGCTGCACTCCAGCTTAGGCGGTGCTGGTGGTGCTGGCTGCGTTGTTAGCTTTGCATACGCGCTGAAGGTGCCGGCACCCATCGAATTGACCGCCTGCACGCGGAACTTGTAGCTAGTCTCCGGCGTCAGACCTGCAACCTTATAGCGGACACATGCGTCAGGCGTGGCAATTGTACGCTCTCCATACTCAATATTATAGCTGCAGATGGGAGCGCCATTTGCCGCAGGCTGAGTCCAGTTGAGTGTCACCTCTTGCGCCGTGAACTCGTAGCCTTGCATCTGTGGTGCACCTGGCACCGCAGCGGGCGTGCATACACATACCACATCTGAAGCGGAACCTGTGCCGGCTACATTGTTAGCCAATACACGCAGGTAATAGCGCGTATAAGGCATCAGATTTCGCAGCTCCACAGTTGTCTGGGTGCCCTGATAGCAGCCATGGAATTGTGAGGCCGGCGGCTCAGCTTCCGCTTCCTGTAGCTCTTGGCTAGCGCTCTGCAGGCAGTAGCCCGTTACAGGTGAGCCATTGACCTGCGCAGGCGGCTGCCAACTGACGCTTAAATGCGTGGCGGACTTGACCAGCACATGGAGTGTCTCAGGTGCGCTAGGTGGTGCGGCGGCGGCTGTGAAACGCAGCCACTGGGACCAGTTGCCTGGTCCAATGCGATTAATGGCACGCGCTTGCACCTCATATATGCCACCAGGCAGCAGCTGCTGTGCCACAAAGTAATCCTGTTTGCCCCGGTAGATACTTTCTGCCGGCATTATGTCCACGCGGCGCAACTGTGCCTCGAATTCTAGAACAGGAGCGCCACCATTATACTCTGGCTGGCTGAGACGCAGCAAGACAGCGTAAGGCGTTGGTGGCGTATCGCAGTATGGCGGCGGCGGTGCTCCAGGCGGTACTGCCTCTGTGGTTACATGGCCTATGTCCGAGAAGGGACTCTGGCCGGCGGCACCTTCGCAGCAGGCACGCAGCTGGTAGGTGGTGCCCGGTTGAAGACGCTCACACATTGCCTCGTTTTCGGCGCCAGAGTAAATGCGCTCAAAGCTAGGCCCAGCGCTAAGTTCCAGATGATACCGTAATATATCAGCACCTCCAGTGTCAGCGGGAGGTTCCCAGCGCGCCTTGAAATGTGTGCCATGTATCTTGCCCTTGGCATGTGGCTTGCCTGGTCGACCCGGACGCTCCGAGGCGGTGCTATAGCTAACCTCTGTGGACCAAGGTGAGACGCCGGCATCGTTCTCAGCGCGCAGGCGGAATTGATAACTGGTAGCGCGTCGCAGCTGCAGACATTCGTACTGTGTGTCGCCGCCCTTGTAGCTGTTCAGGTAACCATGTCCAGAGTCAGCATCCTGTAGCTGCAACAGAAAATCACCGTCTTGGGCACGGCGTTCCCAAACCAAACGAAGCGAGCTGGCGCTACATGCTTGCAGCTGTGGTGCATTTGGTGCTGTGGGTGGGTTGCCAGCAGTGCTATAGCTGCTCACCTGCGAGTAGATCGATTGACCCACCTCATTGACAGCGGCCAGACGAAAACTGTAGACGGTCGTTGGTTGCAGCTTATTCAGCACATAATGTTTGGCCTTAATCTTCGCCAGTTCAACGAACTGTAGTGCATTGCCACGTCCCTCGTCGTATTCCAGCAAATAATGCAGTATGGGCGCTCCATTGGCCGCCGGCGCTGCCCAACGCAAATTAATGGAACTCTTGGTGCGCGATACTAGTTTCGCAGGCAACGGCTGATCCGGTTCACAGGCTGGTGTCTTGAACTCGGTGGGTTCACTGACGCTGCCTTGTAGCTGCTGGTAGTGCACTTGTAGCCGCACCAGATACTCCTGTCCAGGTTGCAAATCCTGCACAATACATTCATAGGCCGCACCACGGTACAGACTCTTATACTTGCACTGTTTTCCCGTATCACTAAGCAGCACCTGATAGCGCAGATCTCGCACATTAACCAGCAATGCATCCGTAATCGTTGGCGATACCCATATAATTTTGGCCGTACGAGAGCTCACATCTATGACCTCGGGTCTCTCAATAGCCGAGATTTGCTCCACAATTGTGGCTTGATAATCTTCTTCCTCATCTTCAGCAGCTAGGCTGGATGTATCCTCACCATCCTCTGAGGTGCCCACTGAACTCGCGCCGCCTACGCTGCTGCCAGCACGCTGAGGCAGCGCCAAAGACGACGATGATGTGGCAACTGCCACTTGATGGCTCGTTGAGCTAGGAACGTTGCCGTTGCGCTGCTGCTGCTGGGACTGTTGCTGCTGCTGCGGCAGGCGACGTCCGTTGTTGTTGTTGTGCATGTTGTGGTTGTTGTGTGCCATTGGAATGTTGTTGTTGTTGTGATGCCCATTGATATCAGTGCGGCGCGGAGAAGGTGAGTGTGTAGGCGTGGACATGGCAGAGTCTATAATAAAACAAAGTGTGAATATATGTCTATATACAGATCTGTTCAATAAAATAACTTAATTCCACTATGCAACATTTTTGGTTTACGCTTTCTAGAAAATGTACAAGGTAAGATTATTTAACCAAAATTTACATTTGGACGGATGGAATAATATGTTGAAGCGGATGCGTATGGCATTCATATTTTGACAAAAATGAACATCTAATAATAGAAGCAGTTAAAATTTAAATATGTAAATCTAAAATCGCGTATTACATAGTGGAACCAGACTATTCCTAAGACTGTAAACTTACTCAGCTCGCGCTGCTTTTCCAGTTTTCGCAGCAGCTTCGTATGCTGACGCTGGCTGCGCTCGTCCCTATAGTTGGGGGGTGATGGCGAGTGCGGGGAATGTAAATGCGGCTGAGTCGTTGCTGAAGGCGCGCCGACGTTTCCAGTGGGCGTGGGAGGAGGCTGCTGTTGTTGTTGCTGGCCACCTGGCGGCGGAGGAGGTGGTGGCATATGATAGTGGGGTGGTCCATTGCCAGCGGGACCGGGTCCGGTCGGATATCCGGGCATCGGTGTATAAAAATGCGATGTGCCATTGGCGCTAATCTAAAGGCAGCAAAAGGGAAAAGGACATTAATAGAATCCTGCTAAGGTTACATGTTCAATAAAAGACACTACTTTAAAAATAACACTTTTGGTTCTTGTTGACGTGGACGTAGACGTCTGCGTCGTCGTCTTCTCCTCAGTCGGCTTCATGTCGTTTAATACCAAAACAAAAATATACCACGTCAACGAAAATACTGCTCGAAACTATAAATAAACCAACGTCTTATCGCTCGCGCTACTTCTATTTAAATGCACGTATTTTTTTCCATTCTTTGTAGATAAGTAACATTTGTCTGACAATAATATTGCATTTCAATTATAATTTCATTCTATGGTTTCTTTTATTTCTTTAAGTAATTTCTTTTGCTTGTTGTTTCTCTCTCTGTGTTCTAACAGAACATCTGCCATTACTGTTATGTTTAATGCGACGCTGTTAGCAGAGTCTGTTAAAGTGCTGTTTAACATTGGCGCTCAATTTAAATTTTGCACGCTAATATTTTTTATTCTACAAGTGATTGTTATAATTTGATTTCAAAAGAAATATTCAAAGCCAAACGATGTAAATAACCACATGTTTTCTTTTCTGAACTCATCTAATTAAATTATAAATTAATTATTAAGTTCCTTTAAAAATGGGATAATAAGCTAAAATGTTAGCAACAGCGACTATTTCCTTTTGATCTGGTAACGCCATACGCAACAGCTACGTAACAGTTGAGCAAATTCGATAAGTATAGCGCGCGTATTTGAAATACATTTTCACTAATTTTGCTGCTATGTAATTGATTAAATTGCTCTATTAAATGACAAAACGCAAAAAAATGATTTGCTGGGTTATTTTAACCTAGTAATTATATGCACATATTGCATAAGCTGGTTCTTTATTAATGTTTCCTTTATGTTTTTTAGTTGTTGTTTCTTCAAAATAGTGCTAAAATTATGCTAATATCAAGTTTCGCATGCCAAAAGATTGTCAGAGATGATTTATGCAATCGAGTTGGCAAATTGTTAGCTTTGGCTACACGGCCGTGTGAGACGGCCTTTATACACATTTATCAGTTAATTGTTGGCTCACAGATTGCTTTCACACAGCCAAATGAACGTTGCAATATTATCGTTATTACGGATGACTATAAAAAACAAAAAAAAAAATAAAAAATGAATCCAAATATGGCCCAAAGTTAATGAGTTTTTCTATCTATCGTGTAATTGTAAGTGTTGCTTTGATGCCAGCAAAAACAGCGCCAACATTCCAAAACAAAAGACAAATTGCGAAAATTAAAACTATGATTAAATATGGCAGAACACGCCGAATACTGGAATACACTGATTTGGGGGTTTTTGTCTAAATCTGAATTGAAGCTAAAATTCAAATCAATTATTTTAATTGTTAAGCAACTATTAAATATATTTTTTGAATAGCTTCTAATTGTAGAGTAAGAAGTACTCAGAATTTTGTTAAAACTGAAGCTAGAATTCATTATTACGATATAAAACAAAAAGCTTTTGGCAAATCAGTCTATTTTGCATCTTGGTCAGTAGACATATCATTATTGCCCTAAAATAATTAAAAATAATAATCTGCCTCAATTTACAAATCAATTACATGTATTTGAGGATACTTGCAGCCCTGAATGCGATATATATATGCGAAATGTATAAAAAATATTGACAGATTTCATATTGGCCAACCTCGAAAAGCTTCTTATACATTCGGATAAGATCCTAAAATTGGGCAACTAGCTTGCTCAGAAGGAGCAAGATAAGAAAGGAAAGTTTTCTCTTCTCTCCTTCGGAATATATAAATGTACTTTATGGGATTACATTCCTGGGGATACAAATTATAATACCCTCTGTAAGGGTATAGAAACGCAAACATTTTCGTACATGATATGTGGAACGACGCATGAAGAGAGACTTGTGATAGCTGCGACAGTTAAAAGAGGGGCGCATAGTTATTTAAGTTGCATAATACTAAAACAAGACTATGCCTGTGTCTATGTCTGTGTCTATTCAAATTAGCATACAATCAAATTATAATCACATTTCGACACAAGTACACAGAGACTAGCGGAAACTGGCATTTGCCTCATTAAATTTGTGGCTGCCACACAGTCATGTTAATTTAGTCAAGAAACAGAAAATCCATCCAAGCCGCCGGCACTTTCATTTCAGCAACAAAGCGTGACGACGCCGTCGACACCGCTGCCGCTGCTGCCGCCTGCTGCTGCCGCTGCTGCTGCTCCACATACAATTGTATATAGAAGAATGTGCACATGTAGATGACTGTGGCTGTGGCTGTGGCTACCACCACTGTGTGGCTATTGTGCTCCGGATGAAGCTGTTGGTGGCTGCATTATTCAAGTTTTTGGTACTACGTCAAAATGTTATTAGACATCACAGTAGGTGACTAGCGGTAACAGGCGCAGAGCAGAGCAGGCCAGACCTGACCTAAGCTGAGCTTGGAGTTATGTAAAATGTCTGCACTCTGGCTGCAAAGTTCATCCCAAGTGGAGTTCAATTAAAAGTCATCGTCGGCGTAATACTCAATAATGTTGCCAGCAGCTTGGCACGACAACAACAACAACAACCACAATAATAACAATAACAATAACAGTAACAGTAACAGTCTAACATCAGTAACAGTATAATAACAGCAGCCTACAAATTACTGTGGCTGTGGAAATAATATCTATGTAATGTGAATACGAGTAACCGAACCATTTATCTTTCAACAATGTCGTTTGACAGTTGGCAACATTGTTGTGTATTGTGTGTGTGTTGCCATTGTTCTCTGCATCATGTTGCAGCAGATTAAAGCGGATACCTTGCTTAAATAAATGCTTGCATATTTAATTAATTATTTAAATGGGTATTTTATGGGCACAACAGTATTATAATTTCCGTTAACTACTGTTGACAGCTTCTTCGAAAGTAAATCACACGCATAACACCAATATAGTACAGAGAGACAGAGAGAGGGAGAGAGGCTCTACTAATAAATACCCCATTAAAAACAACTATTCATTTACTTTATACTTTGACCTATTTCATAATAGTATACTGTCTACAGACACAACAGCAAAATAATTAAAATAATATGTATGAATACTAAAATTAATCATATTTACAAAAGGTCACTTTTTAATTGAGACAGGTTGTTAAAAAAATATTATAATTAAAGTTGTTTTTATACCCTTACCCTTGAAGAGGGCATTATACCTTTGACACGAAATGTGTAGTGCAGTTCATGGGCTAAGTGAATGAGACCTGGCTTGTACTCTTCTTTTTGTGGTAAGGTGTATGTAGAAATCGGATAACTATATCATACAGTCATATGATTCTTAAAATATCTTGAAGTTAAATATAAGAGTGCTGCTTAAGCTGATCAGACTACTATATCATATGGCTGCCATGGGAATAATATTTAAAAGACTTATTCCAGTCTGTAAGGGTATTTAGTGTTCGGTGCGGCTTTCATACTAGTTCATACTAGTTGTTTTTTGCTACAAATTGAGTACATAGGTTAGTTACATTGTGGTAGGGCGCTGAACCAAACCGGAATAATGCCAACAACATTTTATGTTGTGAACTCGTGAATTATCGTTTATTAAGTATGTGTGCATACGTGAATGTATTTAAATAATATTATAATAATAATGTAATAACATAAATGAAATTATGTATATTCAGTGAACAATTTTAGCTGTAGGCACGCGTAGCATATTGCTGTGATTATTGTGATGATTGTGAAGTGATTGTGAATGGGTCACGCTTATCTGCGTGGGTTAACGAGTATTTTTAACAAATTAACAAGTACAACTGAATTTACATGTGTATGTGAAAAGTGCTAGTTTCATGGTAAATAAATTAATTGACATAATCGTTAATTCACAAGAAAACTGAACTGATTGTATTAAATTAATTATTTAATCAACAAACTGTTTCGATTCTGAATAAATCTTAGCCTCTTTACACCCGAAAATTCCAAATAGAAAAAACTTAGCCAAGCTCCACTTAAAATTAAAAACAAAATAATTTTTTTCAAATTCGTCCAATTACTTCTCATTATTCCTAAAAAAAACGCAAGAGCCGAAAGTAAGGTTTCTCAGCAAGTTCGAACCTCTTTGATATAATATTTAAATATATATTTCAAATCGGATTCATTAACTGTAACAGGCAGCTTCCGGAACCTGTCAATTCTTATAGCTTGAAACCAGCAATTGACAGGTTATTCCAATAAATAAATATTTAAATATTTGACAAGTGTTGGAACGCAATTTGCATGAAAGCTGACTTCACACAAAAATGTAAAGAGGCTTTTGTGGAGCAGCCAATTTGCAATGCATTTTTCTCGCCCAACAAAAAAAGAAGAAAAAGAAAAAAAGAAAAGATACCGCCCTTTTCTTTTCTCTGCTGTCTTCTCGACAAATGCAAAGAGCCAACTTAGTCAGCAAATAAACAAAATAAAATAAAACAAATATAAACCCAGTAAACAGCTTCGACGCGCCGAATACTAAACACTCTCTGGAAAACTTGAGAAAGCGCTTGAAATTTGTTGTTAATGATATGATATAGTGGTTCAAGCTTGATAGAAATCATAATGATTCCATACTCTAAATTGCAATTTTCGTCTAGATATCTTAAAAAACAAGAAAAAGGTTTCCATGAAACTACCTTTGAACCGATTGTTTCTTTCTAGGGCAGCTCTATAATATAGTTATCCGATCTGGCTCAAATTAAAGGCTACCTTTCACTCAGAGACTACTTTGCATCAGAGGAAGAGGCAGACAGATGGACGGACGCACAGGAAGATATATAATAATTTGTGGGTTCGAAAATACATCACATAGTTGTAATACCCTCTCTTAAAGGGTATCAAAAGCAAAAGAAATAAAACAGAATTCAAGCAATGAAAGGCAATGAAAAATGTGTGCATACAAATGAATAAAAAATATATAAATAAATAAATTATAAATGCAAAACGGCGACTGGGATTGCAAATTAGCAAACAACTTGCAAACTGTTTTTAATGTAGGTGATTTTTTTTATTTATTTTTTTATTACTTTTTATTTTATTTTTATTTGGTTTTTTTGTTTTTGTTTCTATTTTATTATTGCAACTTTTGTTTTTACTGCATTTAGGAAAAGTTTGCCCAGACTATTTTGCAAACTGCTTTGCAAATTTGCATTTGTAATAGTTTATTTATTATTGTTATTGTTGGCTGTTGCTTTTGTTGTTGTTGTTGCTCAAGTAACACGACAAAACAAATTAACTGGTGACTGGGTAAAAACCCGGTTGTTGCCGCTGTTTCCAGGAAAGTGCCTCTACTCAAGCCTAAACAGCCACCGGATCCGGTTTGTTTAGTGAAAATGCTCAATAAATTTTTCTAATTTTTTTTATTTTTTTTGTTTCTATTTACGCCTCTTTCCATTTCGCTGGAAAATGCAATTATTATCGCACATTGTTTGTTGTTTTATTGTCTCTGATAAATAATTGATTGACGCTCAATTAGCTGTCAATTTTTCAAGATAAGCGCCACACGGCGCTGCGCCTAGACAATGCGAAAGCTCGCTGAAAAATACGAGTACAGAGAAAAAAAATGGACTGCTAAATTTAAGTTGAAAGATTCCTAATTTTAGCTTGAAAATTTAAAAAAAAATTAAGTACCATTTGTACGCAACGAGGTAGAAAAATCATTGTAAATTCTACTTAGAAAGCCAGTCGGATTGGATAACTATATTGGAACTATAAGTCTAATTAGTAGTTCTCCTTTGATAAGCTATAGGAAAGGGTTTGTATCTATTGATAAATATTTAAGGCATTTCGCATTTAAAAAAAAATTAAAGTCAAAATTCGCCGTTGTTACCAGATTTTAGCCCTAAATCTGTGAGGTTATTTAAATAGGATATTAGAGAGATGAGACTTACAAATGGCGCTGCATGGAGGTGGCCCTGTCCGGGATGCAACTGTTGGTATTGCTGTGGTGGGAGCACCACATGGGTTAGTGTTCCATTCTCGTTGACGTACGGCACCTGCGGCACCTGAACCGGCACCGTCATCGTTGGCGGCGGGCGATTGTGGGAAACCATTTGAACGGCCGCTGGACCTAAAAGTAGATGAAAATAATGAGAGGGAGTGATTTTAGAGTACACATAGACATTAGAAATGCAACTATAATTCAATATTTGAATGCCTTGATGGGTTTGTTGGAACACACAAATGCGGATACGAATGGGGATGCGGATGTGGATGTGGATGCAGCAACCCAGTCGCCAGTGGCGCCAGCGAGGCGATGTCGACAATGTCGACAACGATGGCATCGCCGCTGCTTTATGTCAGAGCCGTTTAATAGTTACCATACATACATATACGTATATATTTATTATACATGTGTGCGTGTGCGTGTGCGTGTGTGTGGGCCATGATGTGTGTTGCAGCCAAACAAAATATGGCCCTCGCTTAGCTCATGTGACAGATGCTGCCAAAAATTTCCCAAAAATTTTCACAACTCCAAACTCGAAAGACCCAAACCGAATGCCATAATTTAAACGTGATTTAAATCTAGTTATAATTAATATTAAATTCTAGAATTATTCACTAAGAGTGTGAATTTTTCATACCAAATATATTGCCGAATTTCAAGCTAAAGCGACCCATTCCTTTCCCCACAAAACTTTTCATTTTAAATCAGAAAAATGATGCTGTAAGTCAATCCCATTGTATTAAGCAAAAATGGATTTAATTATGTAAATTTTAAATAATAATAAATTCTCTTGGCTTGCCAGCTTGATTAAATTTAAGGTTTTTACCTATCTATTCAATTTAAAGCCTTTAACATCAGCTTTATGCATTTAAATCATGCGAATTGGTAAACATTTTTTGGCAGAAGCTGGTCAATTGTCACATGTACATACAAAACTGAATCAAATGTCTGCCAGATTCTTGGCACAGATCACAGGCGGCTGCATTTCCATTGTTGCAGTGCCCAAAGCAGCGTCATTATGAGCACCAAAAGTCTCATATCCACTCCCATTCTCATTCTCATTCTCATTCTCATTCTCATTCTCATTCCATCTCCATTTTCATCTCTATTTCCATTTTGAACTCCATTTCCAATACTCTCAGAGCCGCATGTCATTTTTACTTGAGAGGCAACTAAGCTTTTATGCATGCTAAAAGAAAAATTGTCGGCCTCAATTCTTCTCCTATTCCCAATCTTATTCCCATTTATATTATACAATAACTTGTAGTTTGATTTGTGGGTTTCTATCGTTTTTTAAATTCCTCTTTCATCTTCCTTTTTTTTTTTTTTTTGGCTGCACTGCGGCAACTTAAGGCTAAAAGCTGGACAAGCGCAAGCATTTTGTTATCGCATAAGTAGATAGATGTCTGGCCAAGATTAACACATAATTTGATTTGGTGAAATGCAATTAAATCGAAGAATTATTTTCCCTTCTTTAGCAAGAAACTCTTCGTATTATAAGCATGTCTAAAACCTTGATTAAACCTAAATGCCCTGGGACTTTCCTGACATTGAAAACAACTTGATTAAAGCTAAATCCCGTATGACTCTGGAAAGCAAAGCTCCCATTGTGAGCCATAAATTTTCTTTATTTGAAAAATTAAATACTTCAAATCGTGTGATATATTCAAATACAGTATAATCCATTATATATCCATTGCAAAAACCAAAAATTTGCACTCAGGCTATACATTTGTAATCTTTTAAGCGGCACACCCGACGTATGTGTAATGAATTGAGAGCCCAACGGGCACAGCCCAACAACCCTCCATAAACTCTATAAATCAACCTAAGGCGCTGACTAACTTTTGCAAAGGGTATAAGAGAATAATACGCGCATCAGACTGTCTCATTTTTAGTCTGCAGACTGTAGGCAAAAAAAGGGGGAAAGGGGAAAAATAGTATTAGTAAGTCGTAATGTTTCGGCGGGGCGTAGTCTAATCAGGCATAAAATGCAGTGCCGAGCCGCGTTTACGGTTTCATTGCATTTAGGTGTAAAAATGTTGGTTTAGTGCGCTGACGCATAACATTGTAAAGTACGAGCGATGATAGTTGATAAGAAATGGCAGCTGAGAATGGAAATGCAAATGGAAATGCAGTGGAAATGAAAATGCATTTAATCAACACTGGACGACTGTCTGGCGAAATGCACACCACAGAAATAGCAGCAGCAAAACAAAAAGTTGCCAAGTGTTAAAAGGCAACAATTAGTTAAGCGTTGCGTTGAGGATTTGGAGTAGTACACTCAGAAAAAAAACTGTTGAGCATATCAGAAAAATTTCCTAAAAAAAACACTTATCTCATAATACAATTGCTCTAAGCTCACCATAAACTCTTTTTGAGAAACTTGTCTTATTAAATATTTAGACTTAACTAGAAAATTTGTTTCAAATTAACACACGCAATTTTATTCTTGTAGTGTAAGTCTTTTTCTAAACTTAAAATATATTATTAGTATAACATAAAAAGAAAGGTTCAATTTAAAAATTTCAACTTTGAACAGCTCTCTTGTAAAAGTCGTGCTTTAGAGCAATTCTTATATTCGGTAGACTTACTCAACTTAAGTTCATCATTTTTTCTAAGTGTATAAACGAGGTGAAGCTTATCACTTGGCCAGCAGACAGTTAAATTCCTGCAGGGTAAAAACCACCCGACATGTTTGGAGTGGAGTGGTTGGAGCTGTCTGCACTTAAACTCAAACTTAATTAATGCTAAACAGCTTAGGGGCGAAAATACCCAACCAAAGGGTGAGGGTGAGGGTAGCGAGAGATTTTATTTCGCAAAGTAAAACCAAACTGGTTTTTGGCTAATGAATTGAATGAAGTTGAAACCCGTTTTGGCCAGATGTTCATCTGCCATATAATATTTCGGCGCAAAAAAACTCTTTATAATCGTATACGTAATATCTAATTGCAAAATGCTATTTCTTTTATTCCTATTATTATTTCGCCAGACTGTGACCTTTCAATCATTCAGTCAGTCAAGCTTTCAATCTGTTTGCTCGCCTGCCATCAGCCTGATTTCCAAGGTCGTACTTTTCGGCACGCGCAGACTAAACAACTAAAAGGATTCACGGCTAAAAGGTACCCTGTATACCCAATCCATTGCTTCTTATTGATTGCATACACTCAGTACAATTTCAATTTTTATCGATACACAATAATGTTTTTATATATATATGTTTATAAATAAATAAACAAATTCGTATATATACAAAGACACACGCTCCAGTTGCTTTCTACTACTTCCCCTTTCTTTGTGCCACTTAAAGCAAATATTTTCTTTTCTTCGTTCGAATGAAAATTTTCACGATAAATGTAATGCGCGCTGTGATGAGTGGGAAATTTAAGTTTATGCGGCCTGTTCCGGTTTTCACTCTAGAATGAATTTCACTGAAAAATAGTAATTACTGAATTTCTCTAAAAGTTATTATAGAGAATGCTGCTGAAAAGCGTATATTTTTTGCTGTAGAATTGATAACTCAAACAGGTCTGTATTTCTTTTCAATTCAGCTTGGAATTGTCTTATTTTTGCAAAGCAAATAACCCTTTATATGGTAACGTACAGGGTATCAATAGTGAGTGTTAGCGAGGCGCGTTTAAATGTTGATGCTCAGATTGAATAGGCCGCTGTGATTGCTGATGCTCTGACTGTATATATTTTTATATACATATATATATATATATATATGAATTATGTTATTATATTATATTTATTGATTTATAAGCACACAAAAAAAAATAAATAAATTACCAATCTGCGCGTTTGTAAAAAAATATATTAATATTTTTACTAGCGTGACAGTTGTGCGCAAATTGCATTCCGTTGTCACAAAAACGTTTGTCAAATTACTGCCGCGTTATGATTAATTTGATTTTTCTATTATAGAAAATTGTGCACAAAAAAAGGGTACATTAAAGTTGTTCCTTAGATATATATATATATATATAAATATATAATTGATTTCGCCAGGTCTGCTCCCTGAGACAATAGATTACATGCTGCGTATACTTGATGTTAAAAGTGGCGTCATCTATTGTCTGTTAGTAAGTTGCAATTGTTATACCCTGTTTAACAACAACTGAAGGGCATCTTTTAGTCGAGTATTTGGCAATTTTACTCCTCTATTTCTATTAAAATTTCTTCGCCTATCTAACACTGAGCACATACAAGAGGCGGTATTGAAAAGCATCCGTATAACTTTCGCAAATGCTCGCGGCAAATTAATGGTATTTCATAGGAGGCGTGGCACTAACCACATTTCCTCTTTGAGTGTGTATATGTAAGAGTGTGTGTGTGAGTGTGTGTGTGTTGGCGTGTGTATCACGTCAACACATTATGCCTCATTTATGCCTTATGATGAGTAAATATTGTTATTAAGACGAAAAATTGCGCGACGCCAGCGATAAGCAAACCAACCACGCCTCCAACCAACGCCCCCACAAAACAATGTCTAAAATGCGACTTTCATTAGAGAGTAAAAGAGTGAGAAAGACAGAGTCACAAAGAGGGGCGAATGGCAAAAGGGGGCAGTGCTTTTGTCTGGCATATCAACTGTCTACCCTTCAATTAATATTGCCGTCTTTTCGGCGTAGTTAATCTACAGTAAAAGCATACACTCAGAAAAAATACCTATATTTTAGAAATAAAATTAGACGATTACATTTGGGGGAAATTCACTATTATTTTAGCAAGGGTCTAAAACAAAAAGTGTTTTTATAAAACTTGCAACTCGTAGAAAGAGAGATTCTTTAATTTTAAATAAATTCTGTACGACTCCTGCAGTTTTCTCTGAGTGTATGGAAATCGGATGGTTTGTGTGTGTGTGTGTGTGCATAACGTATCAGGTGTTTGCCAACAAATTTCAGGTACTTGAGCTTAGAAGTTCTCGCTGATTAGAGACTAGGCAAATCAGAACTTCCTGCGGTTTTTGCACAATGATTAATTTGATACTCTCTAAGGCATAAATGTTCGCTTTAACTGACGCTTAAAATTTATTAGCGCATTTTCCATTTTATAAAGAGCAGCAGGGAGAAAAATAACTACACAAATCTATGTTAAAATAGTAGGAAAAAGCTACCTACCGCCGGGTATAGAAACTAATAAATTTTAAGTTAAAAAAAAGATTAATTCAAGTGTGACTTGTGGCGCACAAAAATAGCAGTAAACATAACAAAAAATACAAATTAAAATATAATTAATTTGCTAGCGAACTTCAAGTGAAACCCGAATTAAGCTTTAGCAAAAACTAGCCAAAAATTTGGCTCTTTAAATTTTGCAAGTTTTGTCGTTTGGCTTGAAGAATAATTAATTATATTTATGGCGCGACAAAAGATGGCAAATTTTTATGCTCTCATTTCTCTTTTTCTTCGCTTTGCTTTTCTTTTCTTTAAGCCGCCAACTCGCAAGGCTCGTAAATTGTTTAGACCATGCCCAAACTGTGGGCCGCAGCGGGGGTGGGCGGGTAGCGCAATTAGTTGCCAGCACGGCGACCAAAACAAAAGTCAAAAAAAAAAAAAAAGAGAACGAAAAATAAAGTAGAATCAGAAAAAAAAGCAAAACAAATATGGCTAAGCAAAGTAGCGCGGCAACACAAGACAAAGAACTCGCTGATAGCGCGCAGCAAATAATTTATTTGCTCAAATTTTGGCTGCTTTATGTAGATGTGTGTGTGTGTTTATATGGACGCCAGTGCTGCCAAAAGATAATTAAAAAAGGAATATATAAAATATGCTGTAAGCCAGAACATAGGACTTTATTCAGCTCATTTCAGTTTGCAACTTTCTCTTTGAGCCAATCAAACATTTCTTCCCCAATTTTTATATTCCTTTAAAGAACATTTATATAGAAATCCTAATTTGAATCAGGTTGCTTGCGGTTTCTCGAAACCTTTTAATATATAAAATCTCTTGACTTGCCTAATCATGTTCCATTTTCGAATATATTCCCTTAAGAAATTGTGTAGAGTTATCTAAAACTTAAATAAACTCAGTTTGTTTTTTAGTTCAATGCTATTCTGAAAAGTATACTATGAATCTGTGAAATTCACTTTAATTATCAAAAAGAAGTCTCAATTTCTCTTCTGTTTTATGTGAAATTCACTTATATTTTCAAGCAAACTAACTGTTTTTAAAGTTGAAGATCTATCGGGAAAATGGCTAAATGTGCACCACTGATATATGCACACACAAACTCAGACACAAATACACCAAGATAAATACATAGCCCCCAAAAAAACACGTGTGCGATGGCGACGCTGCGCCATTTTGAGCGAGAAGATTTATAAGGCCGCAGCAGTGTCGACATCGTTAAGGATACTTCAAGGACAAACGCAAGGCAGAAAAACACAGGCAAAACACACACACAAACACACACTCACACACATAGAGAGCAAAACAGCAAAACCCGACCCAAAAATCGAGGCCCAACTGAACCAAACAACAGCTGGAACTCAGACATAGACAAATAAAACTCGGACAACAACTACAACAACAATTGGGATAATACACGTAACAACAGCAACAAACTGAAGTAGTTGCAGCCAAGGGCGTAGTTAAAAGGGGGTCAAAAAGTCTAACACATTTTTTATAGATTTAAATTGTAATTATAAACTATTTTATTAATAATAAGCATATTATTTTTAATTACTTTGACAATTTGAATATAGTTGACTCTAATATCGCAGTAATTATTTTTAGAATCGGATGCGAATTTAATAAACAGCATAAAAAAGAATTAGGAACTCTAAGTGAAATTTATTTATTTCACAAATGAAATAAAAGAAAAGTATAGCGCCCCCTTTTAGGAAAACCTGACTACGCCCCTGTAACGAGTAGTAGCTGCTGTCATGGGTGCCAGGATAGAAAAAGGAGTGTCGGACAGGCGTGCAAATTCAACAATTTGCACCTGTCACTGCTTCAAAAGAACCCAAAATACCAAAAATGCCCCCACAAAATAGCCCGAATCTCAACCGAGAGCTCAATATTTTGGCAGATGGTTTTCCCAAGACTTCTTTCTGCCACTGCAAGAGGTGTTAGTGCGCATTTGGGTCAGCTTGTTATTTTATGTGGGATCAGAGAAGGACGAAGAGAGGCGGAGAGGGAGAGATGTGGCGGGTGGGCGAGTCTGAGAATCGTTTTGTGGGTTTGGCTTTTTCAACAGTTTTGTTTGTTTTTGTTAACCGTATTTCTCACTGGTTTTTAGCCGTCCTTGACGCTTGTTCGCTCGCATTGCCAATTTATGTGGCACGCTCCAGAACATTAATCAAATAGACTTAATTAATCATTTTGTGCCTTAGTGTGTGCTTAGTCTCAACAAGTACTTTTGCTTACTTTTACTGCCTGCAACTCTGGAAATGTGACTAAAATAAATATATATATATATATATAAATATAAATAAAAATATAAATAAAATAAATGAAATTCATGAGTAAACTTTGCACATGCTGATAAGCTCTATACACAAATTGGGGGCCTAATGGAAGCGAATATAAATTTTTTTGTTCAGGTAAAATTATTTAAATTAACATCTGTATTATACAACTCAATGAAGAACATGTATTGAGCTAATTGCGGTTTTCTTTAATACAAATATTTTGGAATAATTAATTTTCGGCTTTAACATAAGTATATATATTTATTTAATAAACGTTTGAGTTGCGGTTAATTCTGCTGTTTTTGGTAATCGTTTTTTAAATATCGGTTGCAGCGTTTTGTTAGTTGATTTAAATACAGAAGGAGTAGAGACTTTGTAGTAGAAGATTGTTATTCTCCTCCTTTTAATACATAAATAATTATTATATTAATTAAGCAATTTTTACTCGCTGCGAACAGGCACTAGAGCATTTCATATACTCTATGTTATTAGCGTTCCATATGGCTAGTCGATATAAGCTAATTAAACCGATAGAGTTCAGTGGCTGTTCGGGATGGCTGGAAATTGTTGGTATATGGAAAAGATTGGGATATGAGATATGTGATAAATGAGTAGCAGACAAATGACGCCCAATATTTTGAATTATATTTTGTTGTTTTAATGTCTGGCAAAAAGTAAAATGACATCAGTTTGACAGCTTTTCTACTCGGAAAGTTGACTAACTTTTTTGCCTGCTTTTTTTTCTTTTTTCATCCTCGTCTCTGTTATGAACATACGTTATCAATTTATTTTATTTCTCATTTTTATTAGATTTTTATGACAATCAAAATGTTTGCCATGTGTAGCGATTTTATATATATAAAAACATGTTTTTTTCACATATATTCCTGTAAATTGGAAAAGGAATTTCCAATCTTGAATACGAATATATTCAAGTCTTACATTCTCGAGTCGACTTCTTAGTATTGAAGATTGCAATTATATTTTTCAAGGAATTTGTAAGCATTTTATTTGCGCACTTTGTTTATGTTTTTCTTTTTCTTTGCATTTTCATTTTTCTTTTCTCGGGATCTTTAATATTGTTTCAGTCGACTTGCCTTTTTTTCTGGCCATTTCGCGAAACCTCGCCAAAATTTCTCAGCACTTTTTGTTAAACAATTTTGATTTTTTTCTGCACTTCATTGTGTTAATTATATGCTGGGTCTGCTTATTTTTGTATACCCTTACAGAGAGTATTATGAGTTTGTTATGAGATGTGTAATGCACTGAACTAGGTGAATGAAATTTGGCATGAAGCAGATCGGACAACTATAACAATTGGACAAGTTAACAATACTTTTAATATGTCTATTACAGTCTGGAAGGGTATATAATCTTCGGCGCATCGCAGAAAGTAGTTCACTAGTATTTTTTTTTTTGTTTTTGTTTTACGGTTTTTCTGTTTTGTTTTTGTCAGATCTCGCATGAATTTTTTGGGTCTTCACTTTTTTGTTTCTCGCGCGTTCGTTGAACTACACAAAATTTGTTTTCTGCAGACCCACGAATATCTCCAAAAATTTCGATTTTGCCTTTGTGTTAGTTTTTGGCTTTGTTTTGCTTTTAACACGCGTTCATTTTTGAGGTCAGAAATACTATGTTGGGCTCATAAAATACTGAATGTTTATTGTGGATAGATTTGAAAGTTACTCCAAGATGGAAGCTGTTAGAAAGTGGAATTGCCAAGCCCCCTGCGCTCTGACGGCCTGACTTTACCTATACTTATAATCTTTTTTAAATCTATTTTTTATCGAACTCTCTTTGTGCAATTTTGAATGGTTCTTTAGGATACTTCAGATCGGTTTAAATGCTTGAAAGTGGTTTCAAATTAAATATATTTATAATTAGATTACAAATGCGTAAAAGTCATGTTTTCGACCCGATTAATCACGAGTATATTTGTATATATTTGCATATATTTACTGTTGATCAATATGCCCCCTGATGACCTCCAGGGCCAATTCTTAAGCACCATTATACAGCATTAAATAAACATTTCAACATTTTATTTACTGTGTGAAAAGTCGTCTTTATCTGGCTTCTTCTCAATCTGTCTATTTCTTGTTTTTTGAATTTATCTTTTAATCTATTTCAACAAAGGTATCTTTGAGTTTGAAGCATGTAAAGTGAATGAAATGATAAATAATTTTATTTCAATATTAAATATATTTCAAAGCTATTAATATACTAATTAGTAAAAGATTTCATGCATTTATTCTTTACAAAATCTTAGCTAATTATTTAGATTTTTTCGTATACGAAATATAATCGAAATCTGTTTTCAAAAGATTCAAAGTTTAAAATATCTCAACATTTAGTTTAGTTTCAAAATCTGTTTTGATAATACTTCGTTATTAAACGAGAAATATAATAGTTTTTGACAATAAAATTCAATTAGTAATTATCTCAATTACTTTATTCTACTTGGTGAGAACGATGAATATTTTTCTAATTTTCCTTCGTTTTTTTCGCTCTGATTGCTCACAAGTAGAATACAGATATGTGTATATATATAAAAATATATATATCTATATAAGTACATGCACTTTATATATATTTCTCCAGTGCTTTTGTTGTGCAAAGTTATGCGCGTTGTAATTGCAGTAAGTGATAATATCCGTTTCATGCTTAGCTTGGGCTGCAGCAAAAGTAAAGCTGTGTATGACAGTGTAAAGTGCTAGTATTAAATGCTTGCCTTAAACACAAAGCTAAAAACAGTCCGCTAAGCCGAGCCACAAAGCTGCTAGAAAAATATGGAAAAATAGTGAGGAAAGCAACAACAAGAAACTAGTGAAGAATGCCTGACTAACAGCTCCCCTGTAGGGTGGACTCAACTGTTATTTAGGTTAAATAAACTCTTCATTAATAACTAATGTTAAAGTAGCTTAAAAGTTTATTTAAATATTTAAAATAATACTCAAGAAATGTGGTAAATTTAATGGCGGTTATCCTTATTTCAGGTTCTTCATAAAAAAAGGAAAAATTAGTTCTAAAATTGATATCTCTATCCGTTTATGGAGATTATCAACTGAATGCTAATGCCGAGCTATTTACATATATAAATGATCAATTCATTCGTAATTAGCTTACATGCATTAGCACTATTTTATTATACCATTTGTGTCCGTTTTAATGGGTATTGACTGTAAAAACCAATACACAAACAACAGGGAAAAGCAATAAAATTGGCAAACATTTTCCAAAAAAATAGAAAAATCAACCATAAAATAAACAGTATAGCAAACTGATATACAGATATTTATAGGTACACACTCGCCGAATGAATTTCACTTCAATCAAGTACGAGTATTTTCCAGATACACATTTCCCCATGGCTGAATTCAGTTTATTCGAGTATGTAGCTGTGTGTGTGTGTATCTGTGTGTGTTTTAAGGGTAAATAACTATAATTAAATAAATATCAACATCAATGCAGGCAATGTTTGTTTGCCAACAAAGTGGCCACTCATTCGTTTTCAATATCTACAGAGGAATCTTTCAATTTTCCCCAAATTGAGAATATTTAAATTAAAGATTCAAAGATATTTAAGTTTCTGAGCGGAAACTTATCAAAAACTAATTTGTATATTTTAATTAAATTAAATTTGGTATAGTCCTGCTTTAAGCCTATTATATTACATACCCTTATACCCTGTAGGGAGTATTATAACTTTCTCTTGAAAAGTGTATTGCACTGAAGAGAGTCGGCTACAAAGTATATATATTATTGATCAATAAGTGTCTATATAGCCCTGGCAGTCAGTCCGTCTGTCTGTCCCTATATTGCTATTGAAAGAAAGACAATTCTTTTTATATACAAGTCTGAAATTCCAACCCGGAACTCGATATTCAGGTATTTTAATAGCCTAGCCACCCATTAGACGGCGGCATTATAAAACTTTGTTTACTTTTGTTATTATCAAAATAAATTCACAAATTAATTACAGAAATTGTCTCATGTCTTTGGCTTGACTCATCTTTTGTTGACTTTATATATAAAATATCATCTAATTGATGGAATTTAGGTTACGCTCCACTCATTAATGTATAGCTCTTAGCTACTGCCTGTAAATATGCACAATATGTAATTTAGCTGATCGTTCTATGAACTAAATCTCAGCTTACGAGTACAACAGAATGCAGCTAGAGATAGTCGTGAAGAAGTGAATTTCGTTGTGCGACTAGCAAATACCCTATATATAAAGTTTAAACATAAAAATGAATATGTACAGAAAGGCTGAAATCATCCTGCTCTAGGCAGATGCTACTTCTCTCTCATAAAAGTTTCTTATGCTTATAATATAGAGGAATCTATATACTTAATTTGGTGCTCATAACTTTTACTTGACGAGATCGGATGGATATGGTTGGATCAAGAATATTAACATATATATATATGAAAGAAGCTTGCTTCTGTGTGAAACAGAAATACGGCTTCATCAACTGTGCTACCTATACTGAACAAGAATATTTATATATATATATAATATGAGAGATGCTTCAACATGCCTGAGGGAGGTAGGTAGGTTCATATTGATCAAAAAACAAGTGAATGAGTCTATATATATAATAAGAGATGCTGTCTTCTGAATGCAGAGAACATTCCATCTCCATACAGTATAAAAGGAAGTGTATTTAACATTCGTGAGAGAGATTATATTACGACGAGTATTACTTATTCGGAGTGTTTTGTGTGTGGGCGTCGTCGTCGTCGTTGGGCCATTCTCACTGTCACTCAATGGCTCACTTAACGGCAATTAAGGCGTGCATAGTCGTATAACGGGCATTACTACTAAACTGCAGCTAAGATGCTCTGATAAATATCGCATACAAATGCACTTGTGTGTGTGTGCGTGTGTGTGTGTGTAATCGTATATGGAATTGTGTGTGAGCGCGCGATTGCGGCTTGCCTTCAATTTGGGACAATTTCAACTGAAACTTTCAAATTAACCCACTACACTGTACTACTAGAGTTACTTATTCTTTTTTTTTTTTTTTGCGTATGCGGGTACGAATCGAGTTCAGCTGATTGTAAGTTTAGCGGTTTTTGCATAAGCCAAAAAAGCAAGCTAACAACAGGCGCAGATACTTTGCCATGGCCAATAGAGAAGGCTACGTTGACTGCAGCCAAGCGGCAAGCAAGTGACCCAAATACTTTTGACGACGTCGACGTCGACGTTGGCGTCTACGCCGTCTGCTGCTATCTAACGGTAAATGGTAAATGGCCAACTTCCTTGGCTAACACAAAAAAAAAAAATGCAGTTAACCAAATACCGCATGCGTTTGTGCGTGTGTGTTATTTCGTACGAGTATCTATGAGATACATTTCGCTTACTGATTTCGCATGCGACCTGCCACCGTGATCTAGCACTTTCTCCTCTTACACTATCGATATTGCAAATAGTTCTGCAAACATTTGGTACCATTAAAATGGAAAAAGAAGTGTACTATCTCAGACCAAAGTACACTCAAAAAATAATCGTTTTGTTTATTTTTAAAAATGTTTTTTAAGACAAATTTTCAAAAATGTTTTTACTATAGAACAATATATTATTATTTTTTTCAGTGCAGCATATTATTGATATATCTGCCTGTTTGTCTAGACAGTTTTTCAAGCTCTGTTAATGATATTAATTTATAAAAAAAATCTATTAACAATAAAAATAATTCTCGAAAATTGATGTATGAAGCGCTGTGATATGATATATTACTGAAGCTTACAATTTCTGGGAGTGTTAGGAGTGTTTTATATTTATTATATAAAAGAAAACATTAAAAAATGAATATATAGAATTATGATTGAGACAGATTTGGGAATTCGCATAAATTCCCTCTTTTCAGTAAAGTTTTCAGGAGAGACTGGTTTGTATATGAACATCGATTAGTATCAGCGCTTAGATCATTATTATATACACTTTTTGGGATAGAAGATGACTCCTTTAATGCCTTACACATTACATTACAAGATTATAGTACCCTCAGCAAGGGTATAAAAAAATTGCAGTGCTCCTATTGATTTTCTGAATTAACATTAACATAATTTTAATGTCCACAAGTTTTCAAACGGCTGATGACATCATATTTTATTGGCAAAGTTAACGTACGGACCTAATATTTTCAATTTAAAAATCATTTTTCAATATTTCACGTAATTTCTAAGAAAGAAAGAAAGAAAAGAGAGAAAAAGAAAAAAAAATCGATTGCCGATTGATCCGCAAATTGATTCGTTTGAATTTTCAATTTAGTACAACATCGAAATACGGATCGTTCTGCATTCTGAGAATTAAGAAAGAATTCGGAATGCAGAATTTTGCTTTGAGGCAAAGTTTCATCCAGTTTAGCTGAAAAGAAGCTAAAAACTCAACCGGATATGCCTCAAACAAGTTATCGTCCAGCCCGAATGAATCATCCCTCTAATATTATGCTAAACTAAGACTATTTTTGGCTATATTAATGGAATTTAAATACAAATATAAACAGGTATAAATTAGTATTTAAATATGCCAACACATGTCTTGATAAGCTAAATGTCGCTGACTGCTGATTGCGTCAAAGTTTTCATTTTTTTTTTATGAATGAAAACCTCTGGCTCGTTGTCGCATTTAAATAAATAAATAAACAACGTAAACTGAGGATGTGAGTCACCCCATACAAACAGTTGCAAAAATTTGCTCTAGTTATATACATATATGTGCTTGACTAGATGACACCCTGTACTCGGGGCAGTGAGTAATCTCGAGTGTAGATAAATGCATATGAAAAAAGAGCAGCTGTTGTGCTGCTCTCAACTATTTTGTTATTATTAACAACAATTTCTGGATTGAATTATGAGCTATTTTCCTAGACAGTCTCTCAATTGTCAAAGAGTATAACTTTCTTCGTTTCCAGACGTCAGACCTGAATTTCCTTGAATTTCAGTATTTCATTTGAGTAGTAAAAAATGATGAAACCAATCCGCATTTAATTGCAATATTGTAATAGGATAATCAAAAAAATGATTTACTGCGTCGGAAAAACAATTTGAAAATTGTTTGTCGGTGGCTTTCTGACCCAACAAAAATGAAAGAAAAGTGAATAGCTAGACCTATTTCAGTCTGCAAAAGTCGCAGTTTTCAAGCCAACAAAAAATGGCTAGTTATTTAAGAAATCAAAGCGAAAAGCAACGGGCAGCTAAAAGTGAATGGCAAGCGATCAAAAGGTGACCAATGCACCAGCATTTAACTTGGTCACTCAGATTGGCCAATACAAAAATTAATAGGGTGTGGTGTCTACTCCTCAATCCGCTCCTTCACTCAACGATCGGCGCACAAAATCTACTCAAGTCAGTCCCAGTGAAAAAGCAGTCCAAAGCTCAGAAAAACTTGTAGCTAAAAGTGAAGCATTCATGACTAAGAGATACCCAGTAAAATTATATGTTCTCGATATGTGCTAAAAGTTGAGGCTACAAATTAAATATGAGAGAATTCCAGGAAGTTTATATAAAGTAGATTCTAACTGAATGCAAGTAAAGCCCTCAAGAATTTCCTATAATATTTGCAACTTTGAAGCATAAAAACCAATCTTTATCTAACTTATCAAATTATCTGTCTGTCTGTCTGCCTGTCCAAAACTGTTGTCCGATTGTTTGTTTTAAGTGCCGCTTGTGCTTTATTTTTAAAAATAAATTGAATTGAATTGAATTGGATTGAATTGAGAGAGAGAGTGTCCAGTGACCGGTAGACATTTAAGACAAGACAAGAGACAAGCTGAAACTCTTTGCATGTGACTTGATTGCCGTTCCGGTCTCCGACTACGACTTCGACTCCAAATTCCGACTCCCAGAGCAGGGCGTGGCTTGCCAAGGGAGTTGACATGAATGTCGTCGGTTTGTCGCTGGCATTTTTGGCTCTTGACTGGGTGGCAACAAGTGCCAAAGTACTCGAAATATGCACTTAGAGAAAAAACAGGAATTCTTTGCTTGCATCGAACAAGGAATTCAGAGAAACTTGATAATTCAAGAATCTCCAGATTTTTAATTTAGTTTACGCAATGGAAAGCTTTCTTATTAATTTAAGATTTTCTTACTAGATTAAAGATTTGTGGTCCTTTTTATATATAATTAAGGGGAGTTTTTAAAGCGAAAATAGAATAAAAATATAGAGCGACTATTTTTTTCTGAGTGCATTTTTCTTTTAACAATTTCATTTGCAGTTAGCGCACTCTGATAGCCGCTTAGTGGATGTGTAACTGATTTTTTAGACAACATGTCAAGCACTTTGAAATTGGTTGGCAGAATAGATTTGGATGCTGACATCATGCCACCCAGTGCGTAAAATACTCCCCCATTATCAGACCTCACCCTGACCTCCTTTAAGCTGCCGCATTTGCACGTGGCCATAAAAACTTTTTTTTCCTCTCTTTTCTTTTCGAGATTTGCAGACAAACCATGAGGCAACTTGACTGCCAAGTCTAAAGATTCGGATAGCGATTCAATTGCCAACGGGGTCGGCGGGAGGGAATGCGCATCCTCCCAATGATTGCATAACTGCAAACAAAAAAAAAAAAAAGATCCAGAAATGTTGACCTTGTTCTCTCGTCCACCTCGTTGCGGTATTGGGTGGCCAAATAGAATAAAAAAAAATAACATCCGGAATTCTTTTGGAATTCTATTCTGAATAAACGTCAAAAGTTTTGCTAATTGAAAGCAGCGTTTTGTTTGTCACTTGCACTTAGACTTACAGGTCACTGGATATACGATTATTATTTGACATCTTTTTCGATAGTTTTTGCTTACCTGCAAAGAGAAGAGATGTGGAAAAGAAAATTAATGAAAAGTCGCTTGCATTAGATAAAATTTAAAAAACTTAGGCAATATATTTTCTTGTTTAATTTTTCAATGTTTTATCTATTTATGTATTCAAATATGTGACTTTTGTATACTCATTTATAGATATAATTAGACAGATGTAGTAAGAATAATATTCTATTATAAGTTATCGTTTCATCTTAATTTTTTCATAAGTTGTTGAGATGTGAAGAAAAACTAGCCTTGTTTTTATTTTACTTAATCAGAAATTAACCCCTCTATAATTGTCATTTTATTTAAGTAAAGGATAAATGTCGAGAAATAATAATTTTATTCGTAAGTCCAATGGGTTGCAGGAAAAAATAACATTTTCTTGCTCATATAGCCAAATATCTGTAAGAAAATATTATGAATAAAATATATGGAATAGTACGGAAAGATGTGTTGTAGTGGATCAATCTGGTCTAAATATTTCAATTTGATATTTTAAATTTCAAGAATTGGGCTTGTTAATCATCTAACTCTTAAGCTTGAGAAACAAAACTTTTCCACTGGTTATTCCTTTCCATAGCAGCTGATTACGATTACGATTAACGATAACAGATTTCGCGGCTTCAGATGCCTCCTTTAATGCGTAACACGTTTCGTGATAAAATTAAAATACCCGCTACAAGTGCGTAAGAATATGAACAGAATTTTTTGCAAATTTCCCGTGGGACAACCAATAATTTTATGTACGTATTTTCTTGATATTAATATATATAAGTTTTATATCAAAATTGAAAAAATTGACGGCTGCGAAGGCTGCGACTGCTAAATTAATTGCATAATTAATTTTGTTTGTTTAAAGGCAATTTTTGTGTGCTTGTTCCGCATGTGTGCCAATAAGAAAATCGAAATTCTTATGAAAAACCGAACTGTAGAAAATGTATATATATATAAAAGTAAATTTTTTTTATATAGATTGGAACGGAATGGTCGGGATTGTTTTTGGCAGGCGACCCATGAAAACCGCTTGGGACACATTTTTTTATATTTGATTCGGGAAGGCTTGAGACAAACATATGTATTTTATGTGCTATTATTATTATTATTTTTATTAATATTATTATTATTATTATTATGATGACGAAACCGGCATATTTTGTGGCTTTTTGTTTTACGACATTCTAGGCGCTTGAGGCGTGGCCACTCTCGATAAAAAAATCTCTACGAAATGTCTTTGCCTGTGGCTTAGTTTTGTATCTTCATTTGCAAATACTGAAATACTGAAAGAAAGAAGCTGAAGCTGAAGTTCGCCCCACTTTTACGCTTTTTTATGAGCCACACACGACAAACTCGTATAATGCATCGTGTAAGAGTATCTTGGTCGTAACGATATTTCTACGATTTGAACCATAAAATCCCTTACAGTGTGCCAAAAGTTGCCTTTTTTTCCAGTTGCGCTGAGGGCACTTTTTTATTTCTTTCTCTGGCTTTTTTCGAGGTCGAATTAAATAAATTACTACTATTCGGTAGTCGAGTAGTTTTATAAGATGCTCCCCCTGAGGTCTGCACAGTAAATTAAGTTTTCTTTAAATTCCCTCACTGTGATAAAACAACATGAACTTAAAGTATTTCCCTCATAATGTGTATAATAAAACGAGTTAGAGTTCGCAGGTCGACTAAGGAATACGCTTTAGCCGGTTCTAATTGATAAGCCCAAACCAAACAAAGGAGTGGCCGGCTATTACCTACCCTTTGCATGAGCTTAGCATACTCTTTTTACACATTTTTAGTGGGTAAAAACTATAATTAATGTTAAGCCAATAGCTATTAGCAGTGTATGTTTTTTACATCCAATTTAATCCGCTACTTCATCATTATTCGGCTGCATGCTTCAACAATTGAACCGGGCATTAACAATATATATATATATATATCTTTATATTCGAGTAATATAAAGCTTTCATATTTTTTCCACACTGCCAAGTAAAAATCAAAAAAATACTCAGTTTTTTGGGCCTTATCGCAAACGATGGCAATCGAAATCGCAATCGAGTCAAATGGAATCGAGCTGCATAATGGTTCCAATGGCAATTACTACAATAACACTAGCAGGCATAAAACAGCAAAGGAAAAGAGAATACAAATAAAAGACGATTCTGTGTATATAGGAACTATGTATATATATATGTATATTTTATGGCAGCAGCTATGGATTCATACTCGAATATTCGAATCACAAATGAATATATGTATGTTCGTAGAGTCCTTATGTATATTTTAATAAATGAATTTGGCCAAAATAAAAAAAAAAAAAACAAAATGAAAGAAGAAACAAAAGCAAAAGAGACAGAAATCAGCAGCGAATATGGCGAAACAAAAAAGTTTAGGATCAAAAGGAAAAAGAGAGAATCACATGAATGGCACTTAACTTTGCCCAGTTTCAGAGTAGGAGAGCTGTAGATGGGTCCGACTGGGTCTTTTATATGGGCAGACAGAGAAAGAGAGTGAGAGAGCGAGAATTGGAAGCTGTTACAGTTACAATTTTAATGCGCATTGCATGTGTGCTGCCGCCTGCTCTGCCACACCCTCTGCCCTCCGGCCACTGCTCCTTTTGTCATTCCTGCAGCAATTCCTCTCCAGCCTTCTACCCCCCGTTTATCTAAAGTAAGTTTTGTTGTTTGATGCCAATTTTTTGCATTGCTCTTCCTTTTTTTTGCAGCTTTTTTTTTTGTCGGTTGTTGAACCCGTAAGTGGCCCGGCGGAGCAGTTCTAGGAGCAGTTCTCTGGGCGCTGCAACAGAAGGAGCAGCAGCTCGAGCAGGAGCTGTAACCATAACAACGACAACGAGAGCTACACAAATCAAATGAAAGCTGTGCTCTGCCTCTGGAGCTGCCATTGCGGCTGCAGTTTTCTTCTTTTTTTTTTTTCATCAGAGCTAAGAAAAATGCGACGATATAAATAAAATGCATTCAAAAGACACATAAAATATGTTCAAATAATAAACATACTCGTACAAACATACATATGTGCATATATGTAGATATGTATATATACTCATGATGCTGCTGGACGCCCCATTCTGTCTTAAGATTTATGTTTGCACTGTTTTAATGCTGTCAACTGATATTGCTCAATTCTCCAAGTCTGTAGACGCATTTTTCTTATGGCTATTCTATGGTCGAAGCTAGAGATGGACGCGTGATGCGATGCATGCGTGGAAAACTAGGAATGTGCGCGACGTTAAAACGGTCCAAAAACGTATCACGACACTCACGAAATTTACGAATATATTTGCTTTAAATATGTTTAAAGTGGTCAGAAAAATTCATATCGTGCTTCTGTGAAAAATCACGCACGCGCCCATCTCTAGTCGACTCAGGGAATTTTTTTTTTGTTCTTTTAGCCTCTGGACTGAACTGGACCCATCATGTTGCATGGTGCAACTCATTAAAAAAGCATTTAAAAGGCGTTGGACCTAGCAGGTGAACCAGCGAGACGACAACATTCCAACAACAATTCTCATGACTTGCGGCTATTTGCAAGGTCATCACGCACACCAACACCAATACACCCAGACGAGTATCTGGCCTATCTGTGTGTGTGCGTATCTTTGTTTCTGTTTGCCTTTTGCAGAGCCTGCGGATAACAAAAACATATTACGCATACGCCCAGTTGAACGCGTTAGAACAGACCAGAACAAACAAATCCGAGGTGTCACTGGAGCTTTACCAAACAAATTTCAACAGAAATCCAATGTTTAGTCTCTAAGAAATCTCTTTTCATTTGGTTGGTTGGAAATCTTACACCAATATATTGGTTATTTTTCGGTTTTATAGACTTTTGCTGGATTTCTTAGACTTGCAGACTGGAAGAAGCATTTATTTATTTTCCTCGATTTTTCCTATGATATTCATCATTGTTTGTATACCTTTCATGGGTGCAATAACTGCAAATTTCATTAAAATCAAACATCTATTGTTTGCTTACCAAGAATATGAAATAAATATAAGCATTTCAACCGAGATCTTACTCGCTGAAAATAATATTTTTTCCACTCCGCAAAATCACTTTTCTAGCTTTTTTTCTACTCCTGCCGCTAAACTTTTAAAGAGGGCAAAAAAAGAACTCGACTTTTCAACTTTAAACTTTCGTTTTTGGGACTCGCATTCACAAGGCTAAGAAATGGGAAAATGGTTTCGCTTTGGCAGTCTTTTTTCGAGTGTATCTAAACTCGAGAATTTATTGCCGCTTTATTTTATTTAGTCATTTAGCTTCGTTTCGTCTCTTGTGTTTTTGTTTTCTGCGTCTTTTTTGAATATATATTCCATTAAGTTTTCTTCTTTTAAGCAGTTTCATGCAATTTAAAATACATTTTTTTATATGTTGAGTATTTCGAGTTGTTTCTGGTTTGCTTATTCGCTGTTGAGCTGAGTTTATTTATGTGTCACTGTGATTATCTGGCCAATACCGTGGGGCTCAAATGCGGCTTCCATAAATAAATGCCTGCGGATACTGCAATTTAATTGGGTTTTTTCTTTTTCTTTTACTTATACACTGGAAAAAATAACTTCAAAATCGCAGAGAATTAATAGAAAGAAGAAACTTGGAGTTATACTTTTCAAAAAATGATTTCAAAAAATATACTAGTCTTCAGGGGTTTCTGTATCGAAAATAACGAGAATTTTTTAAGAGAAGCAACTTTCAGATTGTTTTTCTGAGTGTAGTTAATGTATTGTGACTCTAAAGTAAACTGGTTAGCCGCAGTTTGAGAGCTGCCAATGACATTTTCGCGCCTTTCAAATGATCATAAATTTCACTTTAATAGAACTGTTTTGCTGAGAGAGCAGAACATATGCAAATCAGCTTACCGAGAGGTACTTTTTATACATACATATATAAAAATACAATAATACATATAAATATATGTCTCTATGTATGACTCAGAGTCTGAAAACAATTAATTAAGTGTATACTAAGAGAGGTAACGTACATTTCTGAGCCACTGTGGCGCGCTAAGCAATATTAAATGACAATTGAAATACGAAAATTGTTTGTTTGTACTTCGATATACAAAGTTCAGGGTCACAGGTCGATTTGAGTGCCAAAAACTAATCATATAATATACTGAAAATATACATATATACAAATAAGTCTATATATATTTGGTCAGTTTAGTTGAAGTTAAATCCTTGGTGGCACGCAATTCTCGCTGGGTGTTTGAACGCGTGGGAAAATTAATTTCGATTGCGCGTCGCAGCGGAAGTGGCAACAACAACAATAACAACAGAAATGATGCCACTTAAAGCCGGAAATGCGGTAGAGAGCCCCAAAGCTTGACGGGATTTCAACAGCAACAGCAACAGCAACACTTTTTTGCCGCTAGGCCTCCCTGGCCACGTGCCCGACACCTGACATTTCAGTGAAATTTCAAAAAAAAAAAAATCATCGAAACATCTCGACTAGTTGATACTCTGCAGACATACAAACTATGCCTTCATACGATATTAAAAAATTTCAATAAGAATTATATTTTACTTTATAAAACAAACGTCTGAATCGGCCTGGATTTATTTTAAGTTCCTTTCTAAATTTCATCAATTTAATATACTCTACTTTATCATTTTGAATAGGTGTAGAGTATAAAATGTTCTATACAAAAGCAGCTCGGCTTATAAACAAAAATTTCGAGAGAGAAACAAAAAAAAAACCGGAACCGAACGTGAAGCGTGCAACAACTTCCGTTTGGCTTTAGCTACGGAATAATAATTTATGAAATGGGCAAAAGAAGGTGCTCCAATTACAGTGGTTGCTGCTGCTAAATCGACAGTGGGTCAATGGCTCGCAAAAAGGCAAGCTTGGAAGTGGCAAGTGCCACACTACAATTATGCCCTGGCTCGTGCCTCAAAAATGAAGAAGAAAAAAAGAAGAAAAATAATTACATTTTAATGAAAGCAGGTCTCAGAGTCAAGTTGACATTTCCCAAAGAAGAACGGAAGGCAATAAAAAAAAATTGTAAGAATTTTCAGCCGCAAAACTTGTGGCATATGTGACATTATGACATTAAATGAAACGAGTCGTGACATGACGGGAAGGGAATTGAAGGGCAGGGAAAGTCACCACATTAAATGAGTGATTCATCCAAGTGGAAAGTCACTGAATACTCGTAATTGACGTTGATATTCCAGCTGTGAGTGCAACACCAGCCAAGCAAGCTTCCAATTAATTATTTTAATAACAGTTTTGATATTATTTTCCATATATTTTCATACATACTCCGTAAATTCTCTGTAGAAACTTGAACAAAAAATCGATTGGCTCGCAAACTTATACAATCGCTTAGAGCAGTGAATACTTTTTTGGCAGTCCCTTCGCATGTGGGTCAGCATGTCATACAAGTACTCTATAGATATAGATAGATAGATACTATATCTAAAGCTGTTTGTATGTGACAGCCTCAATAGCCTGCCCAAAGAAGTGAATTTATGTGGATGGTGCATTGTTGTACTCTTCTACACTGAGCAGAAAAGAGTAGTAGTTTATGTTACTACTCAAACTCTATTCCGGGCTTAGGAAAAGTAAATCTTTCACCAGATGAAAGCCTGCATATTTCAGCTAATACTTTTACTTTCTACTCTAAGTTTTTTCACAGTGTACATTTTTCTAGCTGCTGCGTAAAAACGACTAATATAGTACCCTGCTATAAGAAGTAAAGTTCATCTTAGCGAACACCGCTTGAAAGACGCAGCTTCTTCTGTCACTCACAAAATGCTACCAAATTATGCTGGCTCACGCGGCTGTCGCCGATAGGGATTCCTCTGCTTCAACTACCCGCTGCCTGTCCCCCGCCCCGCCTCTTTTTGACTATACTATAGTCGTACGATTATTGGACTGGGGAGCAATTTGTCATTTGGGTTTGACAGCCTTTCGCGACGTTGTTGGCGTCTGTCATTAGCAGTGAGCCGAGAGCCGAGAGCTGAGTAGAGCTTCGAGTAGTAGTTAGAAGCTCCGAGTTTGCAGCTGGCATAATCTTCACGGCAGAAGCAGCAGAACGCACTTAAACTCAAGATTTAGCGACTATTCCAAGTTCATAAAAATTCGGTCAACCTTTAGAAGTTGGCTTTATAAAAAGCTTCGGGGGCGTGCGAGGGTAAAACAGAGGTTAATATGTAAATGCACACTGTGAAAAAAGGCGTTTGGAGGTGGCATCGAGGGGCAGTAGAAGTGGGCCGACAAACGAGCCATTAGCAGCACACAATAAAATTGGGCAAAACCGAGGAAGCCAATAAATCTGCACCGTCAAAGCGGCTCGTAAAATTGGACAAGTTTATGATGCGACCAGCTCTTAACTGTGCGACCATTTCGTAGTGTATGAGAAGGGGGACACAAGTGACATTGAAGGTAATATGCCTGGTACACTCGAAGAATAACTAAGAATTCGGTTAATATTCTAGAACATATTCTAAAATGCTTATTCAGAGAATTCCAAAAATTATTTCATATAATTAATGGATTTGTATTTAAGAGAAACCTACAAAAAGTTCATAAAAAAACATCCTTTTCACATTACGAAGCTTTTTTTCTGAGTGCAGCTCCCTACCACCTGACTGAGGACAGCCAAAGAGCCATTTTCTTGTGTGGCAGTCTGCAGTTAAAAGCTTGTAATACGACAGTCATGACATCAGCAAACGGCAAACGGCTGTCAATATGTCAATACATATGTCCTGGCTGTGCATTCTCTGAATGCAGTAATACTCGTAGTAATAAGCCAAGCCGGAAAATATTTGCTCAGTTAAGTGTGGCCAGCTATTGTTGAAAGTTGAAAATCGAGATGAAACCTAGATAATATGAGTCCTTTTTTCCACTTTGTTAGCAAGCGACAAGCTCGCTGAAAAGTTAACAGCAGGTACTATTTGCTATCGAATTTCCTTTTCCAGGATATTGACATTGCCTTGTGTGAAAATCAAGCAGTTTCTCTGTATTGACTTTAAAGTACATACAAATATATACTTTAGACAAGAAGAATTAAACTTATTTTTGAGAGGTATTATATACATATCTATAGATATAAAATAGATATAAAAATCGCTTTGGAATCATAGTAAATTTCTGTTCTAAGAAAAAGAATTCATAAAAGTAAAGTAAAAAATTAGAACTAAAGAAATTTTGTATTTAAAGTTTTGAGTTCTGAAAGAAAACAAAATTAGCTTTACCTTTATGCTAATTTTCTAAAATTCTGTGATATTTTTTCCGAGTGTACTCGAACTGCAAAATTTCTTTAATTTTGTGTAGTTCATTAATAGAAATAATAATGAGACCAGAGTACACACAGTGACCCAGAAAAGGCAAAGTGCAAAGTTCAGGGCTCATAATTATAATCATACACATAAAAACTGACAACCGACAAAAGGGCATAAATAACCGAGGAGGAAGAAGAGAAGAAACCGTCTGGTGCGACGGGTGGGCAATACAAAAATTCTCTCCAATAAGACCTAGAAAATTCGGCAATGTGCGGGCGATATTTGCCATCGCTCTGTCCATGAGTTAATTAAAAATTATTACCAAAGAGATTAAGCAGAGCAGAGAGCAAAAGAAGCATATAAGATATTGAAATTTATGTGAATGAGAACGGAATACGGGGAAACGGGTAAACGGGCAAGCGGACAAGCGGGCAACGTTCAACGGGAATCTTGTCGATGAACCGTTTCCAGTGTTTAGTTCATCGAGCAAGGCACTCCATGTGTAGCGAGGGGGTCTTTTGATTGACTGTTCTTCTTCTCCTCCTTCTACTTGTTCTTCTACTCGTTCTCCCGTTCTGCCGTTCCGCCGTTCCGCCGTTCTCTTTCTCATTCTGGTTATTGTTACAGTATGTTGATGTAACTGTAGCGCATACAAAGATTGCTTGAACTCCCCTCAAAACAAGCAGGGTGAATTTGAGTGGACGTGTGACGTACGGCCAGATGGAGGGACGGAGGGACGGACGGACGAACGGACCGAAGAGTTCATTGAACGTTCGAACTTCAGTTCGGCCCAGGCATCTTTCTCATATTTATTGTTTGTGTGTGCAGCTCTCTGCTCAGCTCAATGGCATACTTATACTTATAAGTACATATTTCTTATTTGCAAAAATCAGTTCATGAACTTTAACGCGTTCTGAACTGTTAATGAAAGAGGTACACTGCGAGAAAAGGAGGAAAAAAGGCATTCTTCTAGTTATTTTCTATTAATTTCTATATTATATTTATACAAAATTTCTAATTTTTATACTCTAAGAGTTCTTATTTATGAAGAACCAAAGTTTTTGTCAGTGAAAATATAAGAGCTAAAAGTCAAAATGGAAACGCCCCTTCATTTTCGAAAGTTCTCTCAGTGTAGTTTTAGAATGGAAAACAGGCAAAAGAAAGATAAATAAGAAAGTTATTCTTAAGAAATGGATGAAAATATAACTCGATTTGTATATAAATTGCTCATCTGAAAGAGCTAATAAATTTGTTGTACTTTACTTTTTGTACTGTACTTTATATGAATCAGAAAAGCAGCCAGCCTTTTTCAGAGAATCAGATTGAACTCTCGTTTTATTGTTTCAATAAAAATTAAAATATTCGATAAAGCGATTCATATTGCACACTTCCTTGTTTTCATATTAAAGAATTCAATAAAAATATTTATTTCTATATGATTGAAGCCTCATTTCCTTCAACTTTTGTACCCTTATCAGCAGCAATAGGCATATAAAATAAAAAGAATTGCGTTTGTTGATTAGAGCTTGGGCAAATCTGAAACTATGCCAACCCAACCCATTATTCCAAACAAACCCAACCCAACCAATTCAACAACAATCAACACTCGAAGATTCAGAGTTTCACTTGACATGGAAATGTTCCTCAAATTCGCACCAAAATGGCATGGTTGGGTGGTTCTGGCGGGGAGGAAGGGTGTACAAGAGCAGGGTCAGCATTCTTATAATTATAACATGCTCAGCATCCATATCAATAAAGCCTCAACTACGTCTTCGTCTTCGTCTTCGGCGTCGTCGCAGTCATTGTCGTAGCGCCCCCAAGAGCAAATTCCATTAGAGGCCAGCCAAAGCCTAGAATCAGCCCAGCACGCACTTAGAGCCATTTCCTCTGCAAGTTTATTCGATTAACTACAATCAGGGCAGGAAGAGGGGGTGCTAGAGACGAGGCCGGAGACTGTGTCGGTGTCGGAGTCGGAGATGGGAATTCTTTGTCATTTGGCAAATGGTGTAGCCGGGCTCAGGAGTAAGTCCACGAGGTAGGCAAAAGCCATTTACACTTGCTAGTAATTGTAAATTATGCGCTTCTGGGACTATGAGTACACTCAGAAAAAAAACTTGCTATATTAATTAGTAATAAACAAAAATCCATTTGAGAAATTTTGACTGTGAGCATTGTAGACATAACAATAAAATTGTTTCTAAATATTTTTAAGAAATATTTTTCTAAAATGATTTTTGGATCAATTATTAAAAATCCTTTCTTAATATTTTCTAATATGTAACTAGTTTTTCGTGCTGTGTACTCGCATGTGCCTGGTACTCTCTTCTGATTCTCTCTCTTAACATGGCAAAAACTATTTGAAATAGGGCGGAACGAGGCAAGTTCAGTAGTCCCAGGGCTCTCAGGCCACATGTAAATTCAATTAACACTGTTCCAACATCCAGCTGGAAATTGAATTAAAATTGAAATTAAATTTGTCAATTTGTAAAACAATATCAAAGTACTCAGCACTACCAGAAGTTTCTATACGCCCCGATACTCCCATCAATGCTACCCATTATTATTATTATTATTATCATTACGAGAGTATTTCGGCGTGATCTGAATGGAAAGATATGTATGTAGTCTCGGATTCAGTCTACTTAAAAGTCTGCAGCCTCCCGACGCAACCCAATTAGGGTTAATGACAGTGATAAATTGAAAATGTTTGGTCATTGAGGTTTCTAGGTTGCGTCAAACTTGATTAAATTCAATTATTTTGCCAACACTCCCATTTGGCTGTCTATTCCTTCTTCGGGCCGAGAACAGAGAACAAGCGAACAAGCTAAAATTTCTATTTATATTTATTTTTATTTGCTTACTGACCAAACTCAAGCAAAAGCTGTAGCTGTAGCTGTGGCTGTGGCTGGACCTGATATTCTGATACTATGTAGTACAATGGGCTTGGCCAGAACCAGAGCCAGTTCCAGTTAAACAACTTCTGTTTCTATGGGCAACGGCTCTGTGGTCACGTGGGCGTTGATAGCGTTATGCAAATATTCTTACACCGAAAGAAATAAAGCTCAAATATCATGTTTGATATTTGATTTGACTCTCAAGTATCTAACTCGTATCAAAATTGTCATATTTGAATAAAAATATGTGATATAGATAGATTACTTGGACTACACTCAAAGAAAAAGACTCCTTTATTGATGTAAAAGTTAATCTAAAATAATATTTGACTAAATAAATCTTAGTTTTATAGCCTGTATTTCTGCTGTGCATTAAAATATGTCGCTATGAGTACCTGAAATTAACTGCACTTTATTTTTTCAAGTGTATACAAAGAGGCATCGAAATCAACTACGAATGTTCGTTGGTCAGCTTGCCATTTAGATAAGCAATTTGTCTACATACTCTACAACTGTAAGAGTATGTTCGTATATGGAAATGCATTTCTATATACAGGGTGTTTCGCTTAATAGACTTGAAAGTCGAAACTGAAAATACATTTTCAATACTCCTATATAAAAATGAATCTAGCTAACGATCAAGTTTACGGAAATCGAACTTATATATTGTTTAAATCTTTAGATTTTCAGTAGTATATTTAAATAATAAATAATTTATCTAAATTTAGAGCTATCATGCCTAGGCTTTTATGTAATTTAGCAGATTACTTTATCACTTTTCACATTTGATTCTTTTATCATTTAATGGGGTATACAGTTTATAACAATGTCAAAATTTATTTACATTTTATATTTATTTTTAGAACTAGCTGTGACCTTGGTTGACGAGAAGATGCTACGGTTTTTTTTTTTTTTTTTTAAATAACTAACTGTGCTTTATACTGCTGATAAGGGCACCCTATTTCCGGTTAAATCCTCTCCCTCCGAACAGAAAAAAATTCTTTTGTGTGGGCGTATTTTGTCATGCTTTGAAGCCGGTTTCATTTCTGCTGATATTGTAGTTTTGTTGTTCACTGAAACTGCTTTGTTTTTACTTTTTGTTATTGTTTTTGTTTTTGTGCAATCTTTAAAATTTAATTAACTAAGCACAGCAAGCTAATTTGCAGCAAAGAAACCAGTTGAGGCATTAGATACGAATACACTGAAGAAATAACTGAGAGACTAGTTTGCATATAATAGGATAGACAGACACTCAAATAGAATAATAGACGGACATGGTTATATAACCCTGATGCAGAGTATATATACTTCATTGACTTGGAGATACTTTATAGAATAGTATATACCTCTCTCTATAAGGGTATATAAATAACGAAAAGGCTTTTCTAAACATCAGAAGCGCACTTTTTTTTAGTGTATGAGTGTGAGAGTAAATCCGATGAAAAGTTTACTTGTTGACTTTACTTGCGGTTGCCAGCTTAAATAAGTATATATATTTATACGATATATATATACTTATGTAATCGTATAAATATATATATATATATATATATCTAGCTGTGAAGGCAACAAACTGATTGGTCCACTTTAAGTCTGCGACAGAGCAGAGCTTAAGAGTTTGCCTCAAGCAACTTGGAGTTAGAGTTTTTTTCTTTGGACGAACTGAGCATTTTAGCGGTTTCCACACTGAAGCTTTGGCGAGGATTATGTTAGCCGTAATTAGCAGCCAACAGCCGGAGGGAAATTCAGTTGAGGGGGGCGTTAACTCACCATATTCCGCCGAAAGGGCGCACATTGGTTGATGATGATGCTGATGCGCGTGCGGATGATGCGGATGCTGCGGATGCTGATGCGGATGTGGATGCTGTGGACAAATACCCTCATGCGGATGCGGTGCAATATAGTATTCCGATGGAAAGAACTCGCCGGGATATTGTATGTAAAGCGGACCAGGGGGCAAAGGAGCAGGCACTGGCGGTCCTATACCATTTGTGCCATTGCTAGCTCCATTTCCCTGTCCTCCGCTGCTGCTCGAGACGCTGCTTACACTGCTCGCCGAGGAGCCACCAGAGCCACCATTGGGCGAGATGCCGCCATGCCCATTCTCGTGAGGATGAGGCTGTTGCTGCTGCTGCTGCTGTTGCTGTTGTTGCTGTTGCTGTTGCTGGTGTTGTTGCTGCTGTTGCTGATGATGTATGCCATGGTTTGGGGGCATCGGTGGCTGTTGCAATATATGATGATGGTGTTGCATGGCCGCAAGCAGAGCCAACTGCTGCTGCGGATGATGCAGAGCACAGACTGGTGGCACTATTTGTGCACCCTGCGGCGGCGTTGCCGTTTGCTGCAACAGCGGCGGCGATGATGGCAGCGAACAGTTGGAGCCGTCCGAAGGCGAATGTTGCTGTTGTTGCTGCTGCTGCTGCTGTGAATGTTGTTGCTGCTGTGAATGTTGCTGCTGCGCTGCTACTGCTGCTGCTGGCGCCGTGACTGTCTGCAACATAACAATGTTGCAAGCAGGCGAGGCAGAGTTTGAATTGCTGCTATTTAAGCTCGTCGTCGACGATGTTGTTGAGGAGCAGCTGCCCGCATTATTGTTGTTGTTGCTGTTATTGTTGTTGCTGTTGTTATTAGTGTTGCTGCTGTTGCTGTGGCTTAGATTGCTGGTGGCGCTGATGTTGCTGCTACTCTGTTGCTCGGCAACATTAAGTCGCACCATACTAAAGGCTTTTGTAACCGTTTTCGTTAGCGTCCTTAAGTCAACTGCTTAGAACATGCTTATCAACAATATTTTTTTTATTTTCTCTATTCTTTTTTTTATTGTTCAAAAATTTTCTCTTTTATCTGGAAAAAGATGGGAAAAAAGAAAAGGCAAGTGTTCGTTGCCTTCAATTAATAAAAATTGCACCCTTTTTTTACTCGGGTTTAACTTGGCTTTGCGTTTGATACTGCTGCTCCCGTTTTACCGTTTTCCTCGTAAGGGAAATTCCGATTCGGAGCGATAAGCGCCCCACCCGTATTTCCCTTTCCCCCACCCCCAACCAGACTCCGCTCAAGGTTATCATTACAATTTTCATTTTTCTGTTTATTTTATACGGCGCAATTTTTTTTTTTTTTTTTTGTTTTATTCTGTTTTTGTTTATGCTCGGCAAAATGGTTCAGTTCCTTGGAACTGGGGATGCCTCTTATCTTATCAGTGAACACGTATATAGTTGCCACCCCTCCCCTGGAAAGGGGGCACCCTAATGACATGCAGTTCATTCGGAAAAAACGTGTAAAGAACATTGAAGATAGCGTTAATTGAGTGGCCCATTTTTAAGGAATAAACACATCAGATTTTTCTAGTCGAGGCTGCTCAACGAGGAGATACCAAGGCAATGGTATTATATTTTTGTCTGATTTTATTTAATTCATAAAATGAATATTTTAAGTAATTTCTTTATGATATTTCAACTGTAATTTGTTTAATGTTTTTGAAGAGAATTTTGATATATTTCTAAAACAAACTTTATAACTTCTTGTATATTAAAGCCTTTTCTTTTTTAGTAGAAGGGCTTTGTAGAATCTTTCAAGTAGATATAAAAAAGCACAACAATATATTTATTTCTACTCATCCACAGACCCTACACTGACAACTTAATTACAAAGCAATTGTTATTAATTAATGGCAGTGCTCATAAATCATTTGAATTAGTTGAAAAAAAAATAAATTCTTGTCAACTTTTGCAATGATTAATTTACAAAATTTTCCAACTATTTTTGCATCAATTAAATATACAAATAATTAATGTCAACTTTTCTATGTTTATGTAGACAATTTCCAGTGTTTTATTTTTCCACAAATAAATTAAATGTAAACAAATAATTTCCATGTGAAATACTTCAACCGATGGTGCTACCTGGCACCACATGCCTTTCTAATGGATGTCCATATGAAAATGATGTGGTTTTTTTTTTTAATATTTATGTAGGCTCTGCTTCCGTTCTAATTTCTGAATATGCATAAGCAAAACTATGGGAAAAAATATGCGAGTCGAGAGGGAAAATCAAAAATAAAATTCAAATAACGTGATACATATTAGTTCGTATCTAAAAGTAATGTTGAGAGCGTGGACAGACTTGATATTGTTTCCATTACTATTGCCAATATTGCTGCTATTTTTATTGTGGTTCAGGCCAGCATTTTTTGGGCCAAACAATTTCAGATATCAGTAATAAAAAGAATGGCAGGCAAATGGCAAATTTTTCGAGAGAAGACAACCTCAAATCAAAGGGGGCCACCCACATGGAGAACATCAGATAAGAATGTATGGAAAAAAATAAACAGCAAAAAAATAAACAATGATGATGACGACAACAACAGCAATGCAATGTTAACAAAAACAACAAACAGAAAAAAACATTAAAAAAATGCTCGACTAGCTGATGCTCTATAATCTCATTGCAATTCTGCAAACCAATAAAAATAATTGTTTCGAATGAATTGAAAAGATTACATTATGTTCCAGGAATACATTAATCAGTTTCCAACTCATTTGATATCTCTATTGTCCCAAGAGCTTACAGTCGCATACTCTTCTTTTGCACATTTTTGCAGGGTATAGACAATAGTAGCACTCAAATGAAACCCCGCAATAACAGACAACAACAAAAACAACAACAACAAGAGCAACAAAAATAATACCTATACGTGTCTTAATCGTTCGATTTGGATTTGGCCCTAACAGAAAGTCGTATTCAATCGCCTGTCTTTTAACTTGGGGTATTCCCCCTTAACACTCTCTTCGCCCTTTGACTCAAACTCTCAACGTCTGTGGTGAAATTTGATGCCTGCGCTTTCTTGTTACATTTGTTGGTTTTGTTGTTGCTGGTGTTGTTGTTGCTGTTGCTGTTATTGCTGGTGTTTGTCTTTGTATTTAGCTGTTAATGCAGCTTTTATTTAATGGGTTTCTTTTGGCTCTCCTTCTCGTCTGTTTTCTCAATGCATTTATCGCACCTATCGCTGACTGGACAGTTTTTTTGACAGAGGTGTTGGCTGGCCAGTGTTGTCCATTGGTTGTTGCATACTCAACCGGAGGGTTCAACGAACTAAACCTAAAGGCTTTTTTTTGCCAAGAATTGCCTGAGAGCTCGAATTTTCTGTAGAATTTCGGTATAACTTGACTCGGGAAGGTATAAGCCTGGTCAGTAATCCTACAGTAAAATCTCACACTTAAAGTTTCCTAAGTTCAAAAATTTTCAATGAAATGTTTTGCTTGGCAGTTGGAAATTAAATTGAAATACAAAAACATTAATAATTGAGCTTATATTAGAAATAATAAACAAATTAATGAGAAACATTTTTTAGGAAATGGAAATGTTTCAATTCGAGCTGCAAGGGAATACCTTTTTTTCTAGAAAAACTGCTGCAAGTGTCAGCGCTCGTTTGAAAAACCGGTTGGCAGACATGATTTTCATTATGTCACCTAAGGTGTTATGCATTCTAATTGATTTAGTGCGTCTGCTGCAGCAGCAACTGCAACAACAGCAACTGCAACAACAGCAGCAACTGCAGCAACAGCAGCAACATGAACCACATTAACATTCATACACAAATATCTATCTACAGCTAGAACTAAGAGTAGAGAACAATGAGTGTCGACTGTTGTCACCTCACCTGTCTCAATATGTGCTCTCACGGCTGTCTCAAGTGGCTCAGTGGCTCGGCTCCATGAGAGGCAGAGGTTCCATCATGTTCCATGTTCCAGACAATGACAACACGCACCGTCAGACGTTATGCGGAAATTTACGCAGCTTAGCAATTGCCTTCATTTTGTTTTTCTATTAAATGGCAGGCAGGCAGTCAGACAGTGTCTGAGAGACGTATACATACACTGAGACTGAGATTGTGACGGAGACGCGGACGTGGACTTTCTTAGACCCTCCCTGGCGCATTTGTGTCAAAAGTGTCTAGACTATGGTCTATGGAGTGGGTCAAAATGAGTAGGGGAAATTCCCCCTTCCCCCACCTTCCTAGCCTTTTCCCTATTTTCCTTGTCCCGGCGGATCCTTCAACTGTAACGCATATAAAACACCTTGAGCCTCTTTGCCTTGCGACTACGTCAACATCAATTTCTAACTGCGAATGTCTAGTATCCATATACTTATTGCTCTAATCGGAAGCTACTTAAAATCTATCTCGGATGGCTATAAAAACGAAGACAGTTTTGAAAATAAAAATTGAATTGAAGTTTGAATGGCAAAAGAATAAATATTTGATTGCTGCACAATAAACAAAAGGTGAACAAACCATCTAAAAAGGAAAACCAGGTGCACAGATTCGAGCCATCTACAAATGAAAGGCTGGTGCACGGTTTCGATTGGATTTTGGTTGCAGAATATGTGGTTCGATCTCCCCAACGTTTTGCTTCCAACCTGATTGCGGCCCATTTTTTCAGCCCAGATTACATTTTACATAGTTAATGATTAATATTCTTTTCAATGGGAATTTTCACTAATCTTTGGAAAATAATATTACACAAGAAGAAAACAGGTTGGGAAAAACCGCGGAATTATTGTGCAACTTTGCTTTTTATATATGTTCATTCCACATATAATTATGCAATTTATATAATTTCATATAAATCACATTAATTAATTGCAGTAATTCTAATAAAAGATTGATTTTTTCCCTATTGTTTTTGAGTAACTGGTGCATGCAAATAAACCAGTTTAAGCTAACTAAATAGTTTATAAAGAGCTGAATTTTCCACATTTTAGATGCAAATCGCACTTTCGATAAATTCCACTACGAAATAGTGGAAAAACTTTTGCTTAAAACTTTTTATACCCTTGCAGATGGTATTATAACTTTGTTTTATTTTTCATTCGATCGTGGAAATATTTATTTCCGAAATAACATTCAAATTGTGGGCGAAAGTTTAGGATTTGTTTAGCCAAAAATGAGTGAAAACTGTTTGATATTCGCCTAATTGCCTAAAATATTGCTAAAGCTCCTGAAATCATTGTGACCGGCTTTGGAAAAACCAAAGGCGGAAACTGGGCGAAAAAATAAATTTGAACAAAAATGTTTTCCCCAGGTAATTCTAGGAAAAACAAGCTAGAAATTTGATGAACTGGAATTCAATGTGAGCTTTGTCTCGATTCTTGCAAACGAAAAACTGAAATCGGAATTTACTGGATATTTAACCAGTTTTGTACTTTAAACCGTGAAAATCAGGTTATTATATTAATAATTATTTAAAAGTTATTCAATAAAATTAATAACCAGAAAAATTACTAGATCAACATAGATGATGAGCTTTTGAGAAATGGTTGGATAGGAAATGGTTTTTCAATTTAATATTTTTATATATTGTTAGATAATGACAGAATTTTCATGTCGGTCACTATTCATTAATATATTTTCCGTAGCTAAACAATAATTAATCTACTTTCTTTGATGAATAAAAAGTTACATCTTGACAGATGTCCGTACCATTCAATTCTGTAAAGGACTAAATTTTCTTAGAAGCAATCTGAAGATTGCCTTCCCAGAAGAAATATAAATATCTCACATTGCAATTGTTTTCCACCAGCTTTTCCATTCATAAAGCTAAAGGAAAGAAGAAAAGTGTTGAATGTTTTTTTTTTGCATTTCCATTTCTATTTTGATTGCTTGTGCTAACGAATGGCTTACTTAGGGTGCTCCAACTAGCCGCAACAACAACTGCAATAACAACTGCAACAACAACAACTGCAACAACAACAACTGCAACTGCAACAACACAAACAACTGCAACAGGGGCAAATTTCTAACGGCAATTTCTAGCATTTACCTAGTTACCGTTAATAGGCATGCTGGCCAAGTTGGCGAGTGGCAACGACCAAGACATGAAAAAATGTTGTCTTCAGCGGACGAGGAGTGGAAGCGATTCCCAAAGGGGGGGGGTGTGGTATGCAGGGGAACAGGTGCATCACAGTCAATGGCGTCCATTTCACAGCTTTCTTTGAGCCTCACGCTTGAGTGCATCAATGGCGACGATTACGATAACGATAACGATGATGATGACGATGACGACAAACGAAGTCTCTGGAAATTGCTGGCATGCCAAATTAGAGATGGGCGCGTGACAAGAATGCTCCAAAGAAACAGCTGTGAATGTGCGTGAGGTGAAAATTGAAAAGAACGTCTAGCTCCATTCGCAAATTTAAAAATTTTAGAAATTTATTTTTTATTGATTCCGATCTTTACTGTTTGTCTTTTTATACAAAATGATTTAAAACAATTAAGAATTCACGTCATCGAGCGTGATTGTGCGTGAAGTGTAGTCTGTCACGCGTCCATCTCTAATGCTAAGGCTGACACATAGACGGAGACGAAGACTGTGACTGTGACTGCTGTCTTAGGTGGGCATTTCTTGTGCCAGTTTCACTTGGCCACGCCCACAAGGGTATATCAGGGGATGAGGGGATAGCCAGATTGAAGTCGCAATGAATGGTTTTTGCGTTCCGTTTAAATGGTTTTGGGTTAAAATACCCGCTACCCGCTGCCTGAATTCACACCAGCAATTCGAGATAAGTCGCCAGTCAGTCAGTCAGTCAGTTTGTCAGTCAGTCAGTCACATGCAACATGTTGCCACATTCACTAACCAAGTTAATTGCATAAGCATCAAAAACCAGCAGCATGCCTCAATAATTCCCTCATGCGGTTCGGGTGGTGGTTTGCTTTGTTTTTGTTGTGGTTTTGGGTGGCTTTCGAGGAGAGCCACAATTTTCTGTATTTCGTGTATATGCAACAAATTGCAACCTGTTGCCAGTCGCGACATCTTCACTTAATTACTATACTATTCGTACTCGAATCCAACCAACTTCATCTACTATATCTAAAAACCAAAAGCAAAACCCACCAGAGATAGCCCCCTGGGAGCAACTTATGTTAATATGATATCGCCTCCGGCAGTATTTCTGGTTATTTTTCTTCTTTTTTTTCATGCAGGAAAATCTTCAATCCGCTTGCATAATCCAAACACAAACTTTACACAACAATGCAAAGCGTATGTGGCTAATTACACCGATTACATAAAACTATTCAACTATTTGTATGTCTGTACATATGTATGTATTCATATATATATATATATATATATGAATATGTATGTATTTCTCGGAGAATATTCATGTGGGTGTCTGGTGGGCCTCAATTAAGCCAATAGAGGTATTTACAGCCTGAAAGTAAAAGTGTCGCATATGCCATAGAAAATGCTGGAATTTACTACTCATATTTGCTATAATTATACACTCATATCAAAAAAAAAAGCCGAAGTTTTAAATACTCTTGTACAGCGAGAAAATTTCATAAAAATTTTCTAATTCGAAAAAAACATAAAATTTGTCTACAGCTTTCAAAAAATATTTCCCAGAAATTCTGTCTATAATAAGAATTATGGCTTTAAAGCACAGAGAATGCTGGAATCTTCTTTTTATAATTGCCATAAAAAGCTAAATTCACTGGTAAAATATGAAACAACGTTTTGTATAGAGAGAATAATTTTCCTTTATGCATATTTGTCAAAGAAAGGAATTTCCATAAATCTAAGCAAGCTTTCTTTGAAAATCAGTCTATAATTATAGTGGCTATAAAGTGGAAAATATTTGTCTTTTAAATGCAGTTCTGAAATTTCTATGGAACGCATTAGTGAACAAAAAAAGAACAGCAAAATGCTCGGATTTTGGATCTCTAGTTCCAAATGCAGCTATATAATATAGAACTTCGATTTTATTCCTAGTATAATAAAATTTTCAAATCTAAAAGGTTTCAATACAATAACGAGACGAAGTTATACTAAGCCATTTGCTATAGTTATTCGATCCGTCGAAACACAGGGGCAAAGAGAAGGCATACCAAGAGACTAAAACGACCAAGACTAAGGCAAAAGGCTGAGGTGTAGAAAGCCGGACTGATAGACAGACATACAGACAGATATAGCTATATAACTTCGTCTTGTACTCCTGATTAAATAAATCTGTACTCCATGGAGTCTGGCACGCCTCCTTCAAGGCATTACACGTTTCGTGTGAAAATTATAATATACAAATTCATTTTCTTTTCTTCAAGCATTTAGCTATGCTGTTTAAATTCCCATCAGCTTCTAATTAAAACAGCGTGGCATTTAACGATATGCGAGAGTGTTTTTTACCCCTGCGGTTACCTGGCGTGTGAAAACTATGCAGAAAAAAAAAAAAGAAAAAAAACTAATAATAAGAGTGCAAATTCAACAGCAGTCGAGGCAAGAGTTTTGCAGTATTTCAATTTCCCCGGTTGCAAACACCCACATCCACACACACACACACACACCCAAAAACGCTTGCCACATGTGGCAAGAGGGGCGTGATCGTGCCTGACTGCATACCGAATAAATGACTAAATGAAATGCCCTTATACGTGTACCAAGAGTAGCAGAAAAGCGGGGAAGGGAAAGCGATGCGGGCCGTGGACTGCGGACGGTGGACTGTGGATTTGGCAACGACACAGCATTATGATAATGCCCCGATGCAAATATTTGGAATTTCCCTTGCAGATGGCAACAGTAAATACGTAAAAATAGAAAGAAGAAAAAAAAATAGAAAATGTTATCTAAAAACCTTGTGAAATGTTTGGAATTAAATAACTTAAGAGTTTGCATACTGAGAGATACAAATATACACAGTTACTTAGATACATAGATACAAACATTACAAGCAGCGCTACTTCTTTCTTAACTCGGTTAAATAGGTTTTTCAATTATTTTTGTTTATTATGCGATTATTGGGAAATTTTCAGCATAGATAAAAGGCTTAATAAATTATGTGCATGTCTTATCTTGAAGGTTATTCTACGTTTAAGAATGTGCTTTCCATTTATTATTAATATTAATGCTCTTGCAGAGGGTATGATAACTTTGTGGCGAAGGAGGCATCTCCGATTAAATATATATATATTAGATTATATATATATATATATTAGATATAAGTCCGTCTGTCCGTCAGAACCTCTACCCAACTGTCTGCTGTGCCAAATAGACTCTCAGTTTCTGAACTAAGTAAAAATAAATTTGCCAAATATTTTGTTAGATCAGACAGTTATATCACATAGCTTCCAAATGAACAATTTTTAAAAGGTCATTGCAGTAGGCAAGAGTATAAAATCCTGATGGTCGCCCTTAGGTTTTTCCTGCTGGTTTTCAGTGTATTTCTCTCAGTGTAGCACGCAGTGCCCTGCGTTAATATAAATCAATTTGTAGTCAAAAAGTGCAATAATGTGTCAATGCGTTGTGTTGAATGGCAATTGCATTATTTGCCAATTTCAGTATCCGAATTTTTAGAAAAATACCCAAAAGCCGCCTCTGGGATTCCCAGCAGTTTCGATCTCTCTCTCTCTCTCTCTCTCCGAAAAGCTATTGTTGCCCCTTTGTGGTTGGCGCACAACTTTGGCATTTTATACATTTTAATGTAGAAATTATAGCTTGGTAGTGCTTGGTGCTGGTTTGGCCGGTTCGCTGCCGGATTGTTGCCGGTTTGCTGCCGGTTTGTGCCCTATGTGCGTGTGCCAAGGAAACTCTGGTAATGAAATAAATTATTAGAATTTATTGAAGTTCGGCGACAGCGGCGACAACAACAACAGCGCGGAGAGGGCCGAAAGGCAGAGCCGAAGAGCCGAAGCCAAAGCTACAGTGTTTGGGGCTATAAACTCTAAAATGTAATTTAATTGTTGTCGACAGTAAAAACTTATCTCATAAATGCAGTAATCATGAGAGCATAAAAGGTCGTCTCCAGCGCATACACAAAAGAACAAAAACTATCTAAAATATTTGAAAATATCCAGAGTTCAGCTTTAATTTAATTGTCTTTTTTTTCCCTTTTTTTTTTTTTTTTTTGTTCGCATACATATTACGTATTAAGCTATGCAATTTCTGCAGTGTGGTGATAAGTGTGCTGTCAGAGGCGTAGAAAGGAAGGGGTACTAGATTTTCCTCAAAATTAAATATATATTTTTAAAAAATACATTTTTTTTAGCTTAATAATTTATGGACTCATAATGAACTCTTGTCGGCCATTCTTTTAATTTGGTATTTATTATTAAGCGCCTAAAGAATCTTAAATCCTTTAGAGGATTACTTAGTCACGCGTGCCATAGAAATAAATAGAAATAAAAGAATAAAGTTTTCATTACAATTTCATCTGATTTCTATGACAATTTGAATTCAATTTGGAAACGATTTCCATGTTACTCTAGCAGTGATTGTTATATAGCTAATTCAAAAAGATCTCTATAAGGACTCGCGTCCCATCGTCCTGATATCAGTAATATATATATACTATATGGCATTGGCGGTATCTTCTTCAAATTACCACATATTTTGTGACAAAATTATAATACCCTCTGCTCGGGCAATTCAACTACGCCCCTGTTTATCTGTAGTTGAATTTTGTGATAATTACATTTTTTTTTTTTTCGTTCCTTCCGTAATGCCCCTGCCCAGTAAAACCCTTCCATTATCTTGTTTGGCTGCCCTTTTTTCTCGTGGCGGCATTTGAGAGAGCACCGCAGGCGCCGCTAATTGGCAGAAATTTTCATTTCGCATTTTCTTTTTTTTTTTTATCATAATTTGCAATTGTAGTTTGTTCGAGTGAAAGAAGAGAGGAAAAATATGTACAATAAAAAATTGTGGGCAGGCATTGGGGCATGTAATTAGCTGTATGTGTGTGTGTGTGTGTGTGTGTGTGGAAACCACACAGAAATGTACGTGTGAATGTATTTGCTTATTAATAAAAAAAAATATATACACACTCTTACACATATATATGTGTAATTATTTTTATATTAATTGAGGTTGGATGATGATAATGATGCTGCCCATTGGTAGCTATGGAATCATTGACTAAGGAATTTTAATGATCATCAGCCAAATACATTTTTCCATCCATTACTGCGTAAATAATAATTTGATATAAATTATTAATTAAAGTGTCACTGTATTTTCAGGGAGTATATTACAATATTTTTATAGTGTGTACACAAAAGAATATGCTCAGAAAAATGTATTTTCAATTATTGAAATCATTTTTAATGAGCGCAAATGTTTCTATAGAATTAAACGTTTATGTTTTAATGGAAAGTGACTAAATCAGGCTGCAAAAATCAAAGAGAAAATGGAGAAGAAAAGCATAATTAATTTATAAGTTATACAATCCAATTTAAATATATAAAAAACTGGGTAAACTTGGCCAATTAGAGCTTGAAAATCTGCAAATATGTTTATGGTGTAAGGGTTGAGTATTATGCCAAGATATTTGAAGTGTCACATTGCTTAAGTAGCTACTAACGAGTAATACGAGGAGTATCTTTAAGCAACGCATTTTGCATAATTACAGATTAGATGAGCACTTGGTTGGCTCTCAGCAGAAGAATCCCAAGAATTCGGAAATCTGGACACGCAATACGAATAAAAGTGACATTAGGAGTGCGTGATTTTTATATTAAAACACGAGAGAACTTGAATACAATGTAGTAAAAAACACAGATACTTAAATACATACAAACACATGTAGCTGTACGCGTATCAATCTTGGCTCACGCTCTCTTACTAAATATTTTATTATAATTTGTCATATTTTGTCAGTTAGCATTATAATTGCAAATCGAATGAAAAAAAGGGGAAAGAAGCGGAACATAGAGAGGGGTGAAGTCAAAAAAAAAGAAAGAAAAAGAAAAGAAAAAACGGCAAACGGCGAACGGAAAATGGCCTGGTTTGAAGACACAAAATGTGGCAAACAGTTTATTTTTTCGCATAGCATTTTTGGGGACGCTTTAATGGCGGCGCCAAACACACACACACACACACACACACAGAGAGAAAACCAAATATATATACATATTTTATATATGTATATTTATATGGAGAGAGTATGTGTATATGTTGTCTTGTCGGCTTGACAACAGAGAAGAACGAAGCTGCTGTCTGCGATTTTTTTTTTTTTTTTTTGTTGGACTTGCCTAACGCACTCTCATACCCTTTTTATTTTGCCTCCAAACAATGAACCTGGGCCAAGTCCGTGCCAGAACGGACATGCCAACAACAATGAGGGAAAAAAATGGTTGGTTCGTTGGTTGGTTGGATGGTTGGTTGGTGGCTGCTGCCAAGAAAAAATGCCAGCAGCATCGAAGGCTCGAACGGAAGAGACTTGACAGCATACGCAACATTGGCGAAAAATGAGCGAAATGGGGCGACCAAAAAGCCAACAGCCAACAAAGACGCGTCATCGGGCGCACTTGTCGTATGAGTGACGAAACCAGGCAGAGCCAAAACCAGAGACAGCGACAGAACCGGGAATGCCATCGCCATCGCCATCGCCATCGAATTCAGCAGTCGGCAGGCATAAACGCCCCGCACAGATTTGCTAGTTTTTATCGATTTAAGTAGATTTTTGGCCTCATACATACAAACAAGGGCTATACAAACACACATACACATCAATACATATCTATGAATATGTAAAAGACAAGAACACAAGGAACACTCATATAGACAGAAGGGGAGCATTGCTTTTTACCAAAAGTCATGGGCCAAACTCACTCCAGCTAATATTTCTAGGATCGTTGCTGATATATTAGATATTTTTAATTAAAAACTATTGAACCGAACCAACTAATGCGATTGGATTAATATTATTTTTATGTATAAAGAAGAAGTATTATTTTACTACAATGAAGAGAGTTGATTCTGTTTTATTTTAAAACAATTTACAAATAGTATTAGATATCTCAGTTCTTAATTTTGTTTGATTTTAACTTTGAATTGGGATATATATCTGTTCACTTTGCCGAACCGCTCCGATTTAAGACTGATTTTTAATTAAATTTCTGATGAAAAAAGAGCTGTTAACTGAACGATGTTATTGTAATATAAATGGAATTATTATATATATATATTTATATGATGAATAGTAATATATAACAAAAAGTTATGTGGCAAGGACAATGTGTATTATCTTCCTCGTGGCAGCCGCTAGAGATAAGCGTCGCACACACAGGCAAATATACATACATATATACATAATTGGTGTGTGAGATAGGGGGAAAAGAGAAAGGGAGGAAGTGGTATACGGAATACGGAAGGAACCGAAATCAAAACTCAAAGTTTTGTGTATAAAGCATTAAAGTCAGCCCATGAATTGGTTAACTTTCGAGCACACGCAAAGAGAAAGTATATGTAAGTATTCCATATATACCCTGCTCTTCTCACACAGGCAGTCGCTTAGCAAATGGGTGAAGATAAGGCCTCAATCCAAAAGAAAAAATTAAAATAAAGGCAAAAGGGGCTTTAAATGGTGCAAAACCTAGGTTAACTAGAAAGATGAGACTATGCCACGAAGCTGGGCAACTATTTTACTATTAGTTTATACATACTTTTCGCCCCTTCCTGAGGATAGAAGGATTATAAAAGGAGTGTAAAAAAAATTCTAAAAATCCCATAAATTATGCCTGTTTAATTTCTATCTGTCTACCGTTTCAGCCTCTTTAATAAGCTTTAGAAATGGCCAATGGAGAAATATGAACCTTTGGAAATATATAAGGAAATAAATGTGGATATGTGTAAGGATTCAAAAAAAAATGTCTAGAGCTAATATTTCAATTTATTTCACACAATGTTTTTGCTGATTTGCCTGGAAAACACATTATTTTAACTCCTTAGAAAATGTATCAAATTTGTAAAAGAAGTTTTAAATTTGTCGTTTGATTATAAAATACTGAGTAGTCGTGTTTTTAATATAGGGACAGGAAATAATGAAACACTTGATGCGGTTGTCACTTCACTTAGCACCTTTGACTTTGGGTTGTCCTTTTTGAGGCTTTTTAGCTGCCGCTGTCATAGCTGATGGCTCTCTCTTTGGCTTTTCCATGAGTTTTTGATAATTATATGGCTTGGTCATTCCTGGAGTCATCTTCTTTGGCGTGCCAGGACCAAACATGTCCTGCGAGGCCACTGATGGATTATTACCCACAGAATAAGCACTGCGGACCGAGTACTGTTTCTTGGCCTTTTGGAATTTCTCCTCAAGGGTCTCACGTTTGTACTTATGCACTTTGGCGCGTCCCAATCTTGTACCCTCGAGTACACGGGTTTGCAATGGATGACGACGTACCCAAGTCCAGGGTTTGGAATCATCAAATGGCTCATGCATAAGCACGGGCAAAATGACACCCAAATAGCGACGATTAGCGTTACCCTTGTAACGTTTCTTCTTTGGTTCCTTTTTAGCTTTCGGTTTTTGTTTTCCTTTTCCCGCTTCTGGATAGTAGTCGTCGTCATCATCTTCACCACCAGCACCATTGACTAGTTTGCGATTATGCTTATTCTCGACGACATCGGAGTATAAATTGGATATATCTCTCATGCTTTTTCTATCGCCTCCTTTTCCTCCTTTGCCTCCTCGGCCACCACCGCCTTTACCACCTTTTCCACCCTTTCCGCCCTTTCCACCTTTGCCTCCCTTGCCCCCTTTGCCATCCTTGCCTCCTCCTCCTTTTCCTCCTCCGGCACCACCCGCTCCGCCTTCACCGTCAAGACCATCTTCACCTTCACCGTCTCCGGTATTTTGTTGTCCTCTTTTGTTTACCACCAAATCATCATCATCATCAACACCTTTCTTACCTTTCTTACCCCGACCCCCGCCAGCTCCTCCTTCATCATCGTCAAAGTTATAAGCGCCAAATTCGATGCCAAACCTCGATTCATCCCACATTTTTCTAAGGTTCGCATTACGTCCCGCCCTGTCAGCTTTAAACAAATCCTTGCACGTTCCCCTCCTGCGGCCACAGCAGATTTCTTCCGGTGTGCCAGAAGGCAGCTCACTTCCCTCATCAGGTATATTCAAATGATAGTCCAATATCGTAAGTACTATGTGCAGAATATATGGATGCAAAGGATTACGCATATTCCCATCCAGATCAAAAATACCATCATAAATTGCACATGTATCGGGCCGTACGAACGGCACACGACACCAGTTCCAATGGGAACACTTTGGATTAAGGATCCGGCTAAATTTCTGCAGCGTGAGCTCGAAAAGAAATCGACAGACCTTGCCGATTGGTTCTCCCAATAGTGTAGAAAGTAATCTTAGTCCAGAACCATTGCGGAGACACCAACGCCTCTCCTCCGATTGCCAGTGCCTGCTTTGCTGCCTGCATCTGATGGTTGGTTCTGTGAGAGCTTCACAGTTAAACAAGCGCAGGGTACTGCTGAGAGGCAGGCTGCAGGAAGGTGCACAATACATTGGTGAAAAAAATAAAAAAAAAAATAAATTTAAAACCTAAAACGTTTGCTTTCGATTTTATTTAAAACATAAACCCATTGAATTGTCAGACTCAATTATTAGTGACTTATTTTAACGTGTTTTGACTTTCGTGTCAGCCTACTTGTGGGTGGAAAGATACGTTTATACTCTGCTTTTTTCTCGAGCGGTTCTCTATTCTCATAGTTGCTGTTTCGACTATGATCGGAAAATTTATAATGTGCATCCTCTGTAGATTTTTCCACTGTATTCTGTTTATAGCGGCTAACAGAAACTTCAAGGTGACCATCGTCCGTCAGTCGCAACTGATTTTCTGAATGTTTCGGATTGTTTGGATTATAGGGACCATGAAACATAATCGTCAATGGAGCATAGTAATTTGGTTCAGTACTTTCAGTACTCATCCTTTTTGATCCTTCTGGTTTGACATGCTTCAATTTGGTTTGAGAATCACGCCTTCGAATTGGATGTGAAATTCTATGTTTGGTTTCAGGTGGTTCGGAAACAACATTCGTGTAGTATTTGGATAAATTCGAGTAAGTATTCTTGTCCGCATTCCTCTTTCCCAAAAATGCTGTTAAATCGGTATAAGATAGGACATTCATAATTCGCTCAGGATTCCCATAATACACTTCTTTTAATACTCGACGCAAAATCTCCGAACGATTCTCATGCAAAGTATAGAGTTGTACGGTTCCAAAGCCACGTCGTCGTCCCTTATTGTCGATTAATTGTAAATCGGCTAATCGTTTGGATTCGGCTTCATTTACCGTGTAAGTTTGAAAATCTGTTCGGCTTAAACTAAAATTTTTCTCCAAACGTGCATATGGGTTATTAGAAAAATACTTCTGCGGCTCGATCTTCTTTGACCTTCGTATGTCTTGAATTTGATATGGTAAACCAAGCCATATACCGTTTTCATCACCCTGTATCTGGGCGTTAGCCGCTTGTCTTTGCAATATTCTGTATTTATTTTGGAGTGGAGTTTTACGAGGTCTGCACTTCCTTTTTAATCCAATAGCCCTGATGACACTGTCTGCACAACTATCCTCACAATCGGCAGTGTCCTCTCTTAAAATGATCTGTAGAAGCTGCAGTAGCTGCATCAGACTTTTCGGATGAGATGAACTGCGTACATTTCTATCCAAATCAAAGATGCCTAAGTAGCGATCACAGTCATCAATGCGAGAGTAAGGCACATTACTTTTTTGCTCCTTTAAATCAAGAATTTTTGCGTAATTGTGCAGTGTTAAATTGTGAATTAACTCAGCCATTTCAGAGCTGGGAATGTGCAATTCATTGGCCATATTTGTAAAAACTCCTGAGTTACGTTTGTACCATTGTTCCCATTTGCTTTCGCTATTCGCAGTCGTTTCTTTCTTCAGCAGGATTCTGTTACAATCATCCAATATGGAAGAGCGCCGGAATATGACCGGCCTGGAGGACTCATAATTTCCAGAAGTTTGACAACCCTTGCCGTCACTCATACAGCCACCAGCAAGTGGGCTGACGCCCATTTCGTCAATACAATAGTCACTGGCTAATTTAAAACATTTTAATTTTCATCTGATAAAAAGAGCAATGGTTTCTTGCTCCACAAAATTTCCCAAAAGCAAAACTAACTAAACTGACTAAAACTAACTAAAATAATTTTACCCGGGTAAAACTTTAAGCCTTTTCCATATAACTTTTCAGTCACATATTTCGACCTTAGAGGCGGATTGTTACAAAAATTCTGAATTTAACGAAGCATCCATAAAATATGTAAGTCCTATTAGATAAATTAAACAATTGTTTTTAAGAAAATTTGTTTATGTTCTATTTTGCTGTACTCGTCTAGTGGCAATAAAATAAAAGAAAACCACGCAAAGGCGAAGAAACGCGAACGATTTTCGTAAACTTGAAGCATGAAGAGGCAATGACGATTGAAGAGTGGCTAACTCAGAAAAAGAAGAATATACTGAGGAAGAAGAAGACGAAGAAGGCGAAGTCAATAACCGCGACGCTCCCACCAACTGACGTCCCCACCAAACCCGTCATCTCAGTCAACTATTCAACGTGTCTCTTTTGCGCTGTGTGATTTTTGATTTTGGGCCTAAACAAACACGCAACTTTTTATACGCTGTACACCCTGCAAAACGATTAAATAGAGTATGCCAAATTAATAGGCAGAACGAGACATCTTTAACAACCATAAAGTATATAAAATCTTGATCTAAAACGAACAGTCTCTTCGATCCAGAGATTTGTCTATAAATCTATTTCAAAAAGATCGAAAAGGAACTATTTCGTCACTATTGCAGCAGCAGCCTGTATAAATATAGAGTATTTTCTAGTCGAGCACTTTAAACTTAAGTATTCTTACACTTTTTGGACTTGAAGTTTGCTTTTGTAGCTGTTGCTGTTTCGTTTGTATAATTATTGTTATCGTTGTGGTTGTCGTTTGGTTTGGGGTTCACTGACCTCAGACACTATTAGACCGCTAACAGATACCGTGGAATGGATAATTGACGCGTCTGTTGGCCGAATGCGTACTACGGAATAGGCCGGAAACGATTCAAGCGGCTATCAGCTGTAATACACTGCGGCTGCTGTGCAAAATCAGGTAACATCAGCCGCCAAACATGTATATATATATATATATATATATATAAATAAATAGTCTCAAACAGACCGTAAAGCTAATAATTACAAAATTGCATGTTCTTTGTTGTTATCATCAAAATGAGCAAAAACAATCAATTATTATACTACGTATAAATCTAAGTTTAGATAAAAGTTTACACGACAACTTTTGACAACTCACGTTGTCCCATCACATGGTAGCAGACAGATTTGAAGTTAATTTTAGAAAACCAAAAAAAAGGCGTTGATAATTTTTTGAGTTAAGCTTCTTACACAGAAGCTTCACGGTTTCAGTCTACACCAAGAAAAAAAAGTGTTCTAACCAGAAATTAAATGAGAAAGGAAAGATTATTTACAAAGTAATATTCATTTGAAAGTTGTTGCCTTTTCAAAAAATTACTCTTTCAACTAACTAAATATTTTCTTTTAAAAATATTATTTTTAAGCTACTCTAAAACTTTGCTTAATTAATTTCAATCTTTTTTTTATCAAAACGAATATTAAAAACAAAAAATTCAGCCCGCCTACAATTTGTGTCATATTCCAAAAAAGTAAGCCACTCTTTTTCTCTCAGTGTATGTTTGAGGGAATTCACAAGTCGACTGCGGTTTAAGATGCTCGAATGCCAAAGCATAACAAAACACTTGACCTATTTCGTATGGCCAGAACTTGCGAATTGGGAATACGGGCTCGAATTGGAGTTTGAGGTTCGTACAACCGATAAATTGAATGTCTCGGACAGCCACATTTGTCCAGTCAATAAATAATTGACCATAGACACAATGATTAATTAGCTAATTAGATGAATGGGGATTTCTCCTGGTTATTACATATATATTGTAGTAGTATTCTAAAGATATCTCGGGGAGCAGCAGGCAAACGCAAATGCCAAATTTAAAATAATTCTCATATTAAGTTAATTGCAATTACTTACATTCAATAAAAGCGCAAAATCTTCATTAAAATCCGGTTGATTATATTGTGAAAAGTACGGCGTAGGAAACTTTTTCAAAAATTTACTGCTTTTCAAGGTTGAACATTTTATATATTTTTTATTGACTACAGTTGTGCTTATCAATTGAATCAAAATTCTTCTTTTTTAATTACAATTTTTATTGATTGAAGTTTTATGCACGCATTAAAATTGTTTTTAATTAATTTATTTTATTGCACGGTTATTGCACTTTTTTTTACTATATTCTTCTCACATTCTTCAATTGGATAGAGTTTTTTAACATTAACTTTGAATATTCGATTGTGTTTTTTTTTTATATATAGCTATTGCACTATTGCCCACAAACTGAAAAATAAACTTTTTATCAGATATTTTTATTTTATTGTTTTATATTTATTATTTCTAGAGTCTTTTATTTAGAATTGTCATAATTTTAACGAGTTTATAGTTAATATTTCGAGCTAGATTAATGCATTGATTATTCTTATAGAGCTTGTTTTAATTTAATTAAGTATTTAATCATTATTTTAGCTTTCATTTTTAATAAATTAATTAATATTTTTTGATTATAATCTGGGAGTTTGAAAGTTTGAAATTTGATTAATATTTAATTAAAACAAATGGAAGAATTATAATTTATTCTTTGCTCTTTTGAGAGGTAAAAGCAAATTTATAATACTCTATTATCCAATTAATCAAGTTAATCTTTAAATAAACATTAAATTTTTTAAATCAATTCAAAATAATTCACTTGCAAATCGTCAATTAAAAAACAAAAGTAAAATTTTTTAAAAATTTCTGGAGTCTTAAGTTCAACGGAATTCACTTGCATTTTTTTATTTATTGAAGTCATCAATGAAAAAAAAAACATATAAAAAGAATTATTAAAAATTTCTGAAAAGTTCTGTTTTATTTTTGAATTAATTTGCTTAATTATGGTAATTAAAGCATTTTATTATTGACCCAATTTGAAGATTTGTTTTTATCTCGAATATTGACAGTGCATTAATTATTTATAATTTAATAAACAAATACAAAGGTCTTCGCACTTTTTTTTTTGTTGAGCTCAATTTTCTAATATTTTTGTTTATCTTTTATCTCTCTCAATCACACACCCACACAGAGACACACACACACACACACACACAATCACAGTGAAATTCCGCTAGACCGGATATTACAATTGAAAAAGAGCGGATTCGTTTTGTAAATCAAAATTAACACGAAAATAATATACATATATCTTTATATATGTATATATGTATTAAACAACAAAAAATTCGTTGCGAGTACTACAAATACATATATAAAAATACACAAAGAGCAGGATGTGAGTAAATAACAATAACGGTTTGACTTAGTTCTTTTTATTCTTTCTTTCTTTTTGTGACCTCGAATATACTCGAATTATTTGATATTTTTTTTTTTTAGTTGATTTGATATTGTCGATTCCGATCTGACGTCTTCACTTAATATTCTTCTTCGATTTTTTCGATAGACACTCACTTCAATTGTTTAAACTTTGGCAAACAACAAAACGTTTATTGTGGTGCGTTATTGTTGTGTGAGCGGCAGAGTATTAAAACATGGATCACGACGCGCTGCCTTTTCTTTTTTTTTTTTGTTGGTTTTTGGTCTTGGTCTATGGAAACGCTGCCAAACCGTACAGTTTGAAAGTTAGTATCGGACTGTTCGGAATGCTGGCGCTACGAGTATTCCCCTCGAACCAAAAACACGAAGCGTACCGAAGCAGCCGACGCAACGCGACGATGTTGCTGTTGCATGATGTTCGCTCGCATTGGAACGCTGCCAGTCCGAATCCGAAATACGACGAGAAGTATCTTTAGCTAAACTGGAACGAATACGAGTACGAGGAATACGAATAGACTGGAAGACCCGGTTCGCACAGCTGAGCGGCATTTATACTCGTACTACAACTACTACAACAACAACATTGAGATACAAATTTATCTAAAAGATACGCCGCACGTACGAACGAACGAAGCAAACGAACGACGACCACGTCGTCATCTTCGTAGTAAAAGCAAAACCGGCAACAACGCTGCATTTTTTTTTTGTTTTTTCCTCTGTTTTTTTTTTCTTTTTGTTTGTGTGTGGGCGAAGAGAGCAGCCCGCATATCTAAGAGCATAATTAGAAGAGAGCATTTGTTTGACGTGGTTGCGTTTCGGGTTCGAGCTGAGGTTCGGTTGCGGGTTCGGGTTCGATGCTGTCAAATTTCAGTCTAAAAATTGCCACGAACGCAGCTGATTCGTCAATTGGCAGAATTTCGAGTATTATAAAGCAAAAGAATTTGAATTTGATATTGAGGCATTCAAGTTTTTCAAGCGAATACCAAGTTCTTATTTGGGGGGATTCCCATATTTAATAAATAAATTTGATACAAGCACATGAAGGAATTGAAAAATGATGAGTTCATCAAATATTAATAAGCTCATAATATAATATATTTATTTTTTTGATTAAATTAATGCATTCTAAGTGCGATATTGAATCGATTCTTTAGAGGCGTACTGTCTTTTATTGGTAAACAAAGTCTTTATCTCTTTTATTATTAGTAGGAATACCAAATACTTGTTGACAAACCCGATCCACTTCATTGAGAATTTACTGCTGTCAAATGTAGTACAATCTGTATCTGATCACAATCAAATCTAACAGTAGAGCTATATTAATACTTTTAGATTTGTGTGTCTTTTCAGAATACGATTTCCTTTGTAAATATGCCCAGTCACAATTGTCAGAGAGCGAAAGCGATAAAAAAGCAATCATTAGATTTAGAATCTGTATTCAAATATTCATAGCCCAGCTTGCTAGATAACCCCGTGAGGTCAGAAACCGAGAGTAACCAAATTCTAAGAATTGATGGCACTACAAAAACAAAAAACGGCATCAACTTTATCAATTTCAACTAGGAAAAACAGCAAAAGCCAGCTCGAAATCCACACTGTTGTCGTCGATAGCGTTTGAACTTTTCAAGCTGGCAGATGAAGCGAAAAAAATGTAAAAGCAAAGCGAACAAATAGACGACACATGCGCCGCGCTTTTGCGAGTAATGCCTAGACAAAGTCTAGTCTAACAATAGCCTCTAGAAGTGCGGGTCATATCAGCTTTCCTACAGAATAAATTGAAAACTTTGAGGCAAGAAAAAAAAATATGTATAAAAATCTATATATAAATATATTAAAAGACATTAAAATGGGTGGCTTTTGAAATGAGAAACGATTGTTGGCTTTGGCTTTGGCTTTGGCTTTAGCTTGGCGTTTCGACGAGTCAAAACCCAGAAAAAGACATAAGCTAAAATGCAAACTAAGTAAGAATTGTGTTAGGTCGCAGTCGCAGTTGCATCCAGCCTAATGATCATTAAGATGATGATGAAGTTTAGTCGAACGAGCCTGCTTGACTAGCTTTTGTGGCAACCTCGAACAGAGTGGGGCACTCTAATAAAATTTACGACACTGAAAATGACTACGGCGACGTTAGCCCTGCAGCCAGATACAGATACAGATACAGACGTACTACCAACCAACTACTTGCAAGCCGACCCGAAAACTACGAGTATCTCTGATATTGCAATGCCAGTCTCCAAAGTCTCGTCTCAGTCGCCTTCTCTCTGACTTTACTTCTCTCTGTCTCTCACTCTCTATGTCTGTCTCTCTCTATGTCTTTGTCTCTCTCTCCCTCTCTCTCTGTCATCAACTTCATCTCAGCGTCTGCGGCTGCCTCTTGGCCTCTTGGTGTGGGAAAGAATGCAGTGAAGGGTATTTCCAAGACTTGGCAGCTACGGCTATAATATGTAATGTATATCATGGATACATTTTAAATACTACTCGTACTATGCTAGGCGCTGCTTGGCACATATACATAAGTATCTGTATACACAGTAAGAAATATACCATTCTTTTTAGATTAGTCTCTACAGTCTCTACAATTTGTTTTTCCATTATCATTTTTAGAAGCATCCAAATGTCGATTTTTCTCCATCAATCATTAACATGTGAATGAACAGTAGTTTTGTTTTGATTTAGGATTTTCTTGAATTTAAAATTCAATTGAAATTTTGAAGAATATGGATTATTTTCTTGAAGAATGTTTTTTTAAGGTCAATCACACATTTTAGTCAATGCTGTCTAAGAAAATTTACATTCAGTCATTTAGAAATAATAATAGGGAAAAAAATCTATTGAAGAGGCTGATATAGAGCTATATATCTAAAACTTTCCTTTACTTATTTATTTCAGACAATTCTTACAGGTTCTTTAATCTCTGTCTAAGTAAACTAACTAAACTTCTAGTTATTGGTGGAAAGAAGACATTTAGTACAAACTTTTTTGGCATAAGATGTGATACGACAAAATATTTAAAATTTATCCTATCAATTTGTACTGTGTATATATATATATATATATATATATATATCTTTATATCTGGGCTCGATCTGAAAGGCAAAAAAAATGCTCACGCCAATTAATCAAATGCTGCAATTGATTTTAATATTTCAACAGCATTGGGTGCAGTGTGCAGTGTGCAGTGACAGTGTCACAGATACATTTGTATCTTTCTGCTACATTTGTATCTATGGCATTTATCGTTGCGTAAATCAATATTTTTACTACGCCCGCGTTCAATCGTTACTCGCGCTGCCATTGCCAGATGCATGCAACTATATATATACATCTCTGTATCTGTATCTTTATGTATATATAAATCTGTATCTGTGTTTGTTGGTCGTCTAGCTGTCTGCCTGTTTGGCTGTCTACCTTTCCCTTGTTAAATATTTCTTGTTGCACTTTTCGTGTTTAATTTTTTTTGTTTTTCAATTTGTTTCGCTTTTGCTAGGTCAGTTCAAAGTTCTCCGTTTGGCTTTATTGAATGCCAACCCAATTTTGTTGCATGTCTGGTAAATAGTTCGCCTTCAACGTGATATCACAGCGTTGTGTCCTTTTGTCCTTTGCATATTTAAAACCAATTTAAATATAAACACGAAAGATTGCGCTAATAAGGAAGGCTTGACTAGTGGATATCCTGTGCTCAGCGCTAAACTAGTAAACATATTCGAAAGTATTCAAAATATTCTCTAGCAGAAATTCTATTTGTTTTTGTTTTTCAATCTCTGAGATCGACTAAACTGACTAAACATAGAAACACAGACAGATTATAGCTTGAATGAGAATGTTTACAGTTTTCATGTTTCCCCCTTGTTACAAGCTATATGCTTTACTGGATATACCCTATAAATATCAATATTTCTCTATCAAGTTTGTTGAAAGATTAAAGCTAAGAATAGGAATGGAAATACTGAAATTTTAAAACTATTTTACGTACTTTACATAAAAATAACCTAAATATTCACAAAGAAAAAACGATGACAAAATTCTAAACTTTTTGAACCATCAAAAAAAAGAGACATAAAAAATAATCCGTTAAATAAATTTTGGGAAATTATAAAATTTATTTGTAAGGCTATTAGAACGCACGAAAAGTTGTCAGATTTTCACGGACGGCTGCAACCCATAACATCTGCTGGACCTTACTAGACTATATACATATGTAAATATATCTATATATATTATATATCTATGTATATATAATCAGACTGAATACTCGAGTTGCGGGTTCCGCAATTAGGTCAGTCCAGCCAGATGGCGCTGCAGTAAAATATTTGTGTTATGCATACGCATAATTTCAATTGGCTGCATAAAAATATATTTTTAACCAAGCGATTTTGGCCACAGGCAATATGCAACCCAATCTACAAGCTGAAAAATTGGCGCTACAATGGGTGGGTGAAGCACTCGAAAAATGTTGTTGCTGTTGCTTTTGTTCTGGCCAATAAATTGAAATGCAGCGCTGAAAAGCGGGTCGTTTGGCTTAGCCCATCCTACCAGCTGCTTTTCAGCTCTTTCAATTGTGAACCACTTGTCATGCGAGCAAAAGTCTTCAAATTGCCAGTTAGCCAATCTCCCGGACAATCCACCTCCTCCCCAAATCACCACGACGAGTACTACTTCCTGGTGCACTGGCCACATTTTTTATACCCTTGCAGAGGGTTATATAATTTTCTTATGAAATGTGTAATGAAGAAGGCATGTCCGACGTAATAAAGTACGGGTATACGAGTAGTTATGTACGTATTCTTCGGCGAGACAAGTTCATCTATCCGTCTTTTAGTTTGTCTATCTCTCTGTCTGTCCGTATGTCCGTCTGTCTTAGTGACTAACTGTCTGGACTGTCACAAGTTTCATCCACCTACATCTAAGTCTGAGAGCTGTGTAAACTAAAAAATAGGGAGACAGATAGACAGACAGTTAGACAGGCAGACAGACGGAAGGACAGACAGTCAGACGTTCAGCCAGACAGATTTCTACTATTGGCAACACTTTCGGAACCGCCGGCTTAACTGTATTATACAGTTATCATAGGGCCAATCAGTTGAGAGGAAAACTTTAAAAGTTCATTTAAAAAATTAAAAAATTTGAAAATTATAAATATTTTTTTATATTTGCAAGCCATCTAGAAGAGTATTCAAGTCTTCGGCGAGTCGATGGTAGTTACTTTTTCTTGGGGTAACTGCAGTTGTCGAGTGGCTTTGTTAGCGATACGACGATTGTAACTTTTTCTTACTACTTACTGCCACTTTGGCTGAGAGGGGAATGAAAACAAACTCAAATTGAAGCTGAGGCTGAAGCTGAAGCTGAAGCTGTGGCTGTAGCTGAATCTGAATCTGGTCACTTTAGAGAGGAGACTAAACCGAGAAAATTGCAAACAAGAAATTGCAGCTAAATGAGAAGGAGGAGAGAGAGAGAAGCAGGAGGAGGTGTAGTAGTAGGCAGCAGGAATAGGAGCAGCTGTATAACATTCAGTTTGGTGTTGTTGCTCCTTTGGGTGGCATTTAAGGCAATTTTAGTTAATTTCATGATAGTTGCGAGTGCTGAAAAGCATTTTATCTCATCAATTTAAAATGCATTCAAGATGTTTGCTACTCAGGAAAATAAATAATAATACTTCAAATTTTAGAGATTTTTCACTCTCGCTCTTAAGAATAGAGTGTGGCTTTCTGTGATAAGAGAAATATCACATTATTTTCAGAATGTAATTGCGAAATATATGTCAATAATGCTAATACTTTTCTTTACTTTACGTTTTTTGTATCATTTGCAATTAAGTCATTAGGTTAATATCAGTATATCATTAAAAACGAATCCATAATCATGAACTATAACTTTTGTCATTAATGATATATATATAATATCTGTAGAATATTAGGTATAATATTTATAGACATCTTCGATAATTGTTATTCGATTTCAAAAATTCCATCATATTCAGGAAGTAACTCGCATCATGGAGCGATTCATTTTCTGAACTTAGTGAGCTCTCGTGAATTAGGCAAATATTAAAATTTATTATTATATTTATACCCTTAATTTATTATTATATTATAACTTTGTCACGAACGACCAGCCAACACAGAACCGGCCGGACAACTATATCATATAGCTGCCATAGGAACAATCCGTTAATGTAAAACCTTAAAAGTGAATGAGAGATATCTAAAATAGACAGGATTCCTCCTTAGACACATTTTCATTTACAAGTTTCGAGGCGAGGAGAGCGACCCACTGAGTGGCTTATAATATGAATGGAATCGTTTTCGTAGAGTTTCATAGAGAATAGTAGTAGGCCATGTCTACTGTTCGTCTACTCCTGAACTCGAACAAAATATTTTATTTCATTCTCAGTTCGACAGTCGTTCAAGCAACACTAATAAATTCAAATAATTCAAAAGGTAAGTTTTTTCACTGGCTCTTTCTAATATTTATTTACTTTTATTTTATAATTTGCAGAAATATAGAAACTCCAGGAACTTGTGATATTGTCTCGTTAGCCGAATTATAATATCCGGCAGGTCCTATTTAATTTCTTGACATACTTCAGAGGGACTGCACAAGCGATACAGGCTGACTGGAAGGATAATAAAAATTTTGATGACGGCGTAATTTAGGAATGAAGAATGGTTCGAAAGGATGGACAACTATTATAGTACTTCTGTCCAGTTCCTGGGCACTGAGTGGCACTTAATATGAATTGAATCGCTTTCATAGAGTTGAATAGTAGGCCATGTCTTCTGTTCGCCTGTTCCTGAGCCAATACCAAAGTATTTTACTATATTCTCAGTTCGACAATCGTTCAAGCAAGACACACTAGAAGCAATAATATTTTGAAATATTTTAAAAGGTAAATTCTTTCACTAGCTTTTTCTAATATTTATATATTTTTATTTTATAATTTATTTGCAGCAAAGTAGAGACTCCGGCGGCTTACTCGTGACTACAATGTTATATCTGGCACGTCCTATTTAATTTCTTGATATACTTTAGAGTGGGACAAATTAACGGTTCCATAGCAGGTTTTGTTTAAGAGGTAAGCAGATTAACGAATTCGTTACCGAATTCGTTATTTTGCTTATCTCTTTCTCGAATAGAATCTCCTCTGGAATTGTTAATTTGTCCCATTCTTGCCCCTTGTGCAGTCCTCTGATGTCAAAAAATTAAATAGGATGTACCAGATATGACAATTGTAGTATCGAGTATGCAAACGTAGTTTCTATTTTGCTGAAATTAAATTATAAAATAATCAATCAATAAATATTATAAAGAGCTAGTGAAATAATTTACTTTTCCAAATGTTTCAATATATTAGTGTTTTAGTGTCTGGTTAGGAAGACTGTCTAACTGAGAATGGAGCAAAATACTTTCGTCAAGCTCAGGAGCAGATTGACAGTGGACATGGCGTAATATTCAACCTTACGAATCCGATTCCGTGCTGGCTGCTACAATAAGAGGAGGAAGAATCCATTTAGCTCAAGGACTGAGAGATAGACGGACAGAAGGAAGGACAAATGGGCGGAGAGGCAAATTGAATTGGCTATATCAACTTGCCGGCTCTTGTCGGGTCTCCTTCAATACCTGCACCTGTCGAAAGAGCTAAACAGGATTGACCAAAAAGGGCAAGAAGCGCCCAATCAAGTCGTGTGGCATATTCCCTTACTCCAAAGCAATCCGTCGTGTGCAGAAGGACAATGATGAAGGTGGAGAAGATCGGTGGTCGTAAGAACGGTGACGAGCGTCCAAGGCCGACTATCCAACCAACCCCTTCGTTATGAAGCGTCCTGGCCTGGCCAACTCAAGCGAGCACAAGCGCAGTATGCGTTGCAATTTGAAGCGGTCACCGTGCTCGTCTTGCTAGCTGGCCATCAACAGAGCATCATCCTGCCTTCGCCATCAGCTCGTGCCCTTTGCTCCACGTGTACTAGCAGAAGGTTATTGGCACCTCGTCGCGCGTGGATTTGTGCGCCCTCAAGGAAGCATTTGAGTGACGCCTACTTTCGCGTTAAGAAGGACAAAAAGAGTAGCAAGTAAGATCTTCGGCCAAGAAGGAGCGCTTTATGCCCAATGTAAAAAGGACCAGAAGAAGGTGGTCAGCGCCCTGCTGGAGGTGATCAGGGTCCATCCAGAGGCCCTGGACTCCCAATGCCCACACCAAGAACCGAAAATGTGTAAAGGATATCTTATTAAATTATAAAGTTATAAAAATTTTGTTTTATTCGAAGGCCTTGCAGAACTTCAGATTTATATAAGTTAATAGCTCTTGGTAGCAGCATTGATATAGTCTGTCCGTCTCTTTATATGCTAACTACTCTTATAGTTTTTGAGCTAGGTGCATAAAATTTGGTATAGAGCCTTTTTGCTGCAGGCAGCAAGCTCCCGGATCGGACAGCTATATCATATAGCTCCCATAGGAACAATCGGCCCAAAAGTGTCATATAGCTCTGCAAGAGTATATAAACTTCGGTGCGCCGAAGATAGCCTTTCCTTACTGGTTTTAGATTTTAAATTTCATAAATCAGGTAAAGATTTGCAAACCATAATTTTGTCATTACTTTGAACCAAAGACCTTTGAGCTTATATTATTATTTGAACAAGTTTGAACTGTTTCAAGTCAAAGTTCAAAGTAAATCCCCTTTGCAGTTGTCTAGAGTCGAAAATGAGCATCGTTAGATAGAAAATTTTCAATTTGAAATCCGAATTGTCATTAATAAATCTGAAAACCTTGGTAAGTTACGTATTACTACAACTAAAACACAGCTAATACCAATCCGAACCCGAAGAATAACAACTAAAACTAGTCACTGAAAGACCCATTTTCAGTTGAAGATTCTTTTGTTGGGGCTCCTCTTCTCTGCTCTGCCTTAGGATCCATTGTTGTTGCCTCTTGTTCATTCAGCAACTTCCAAGAGTCGAATCAAATAGCTTTGCGATGGGGTTTTTGTCTCCATTAGCTCCGTTGTTGTTCCTCTTACTGAATCATTCAATGACATCGCCTAAGCTCTGCAACTGTGTGTGCATTGTAAAGATTTCAATTTGAATTGCATTGACTGAGCAGCTTAGTTGGATTTTCCACTGCAATTTTCCTACTTTTTTGCGCCAGAGACTCCTAACTAGTTCTGTCAGCCTGTCACCAAATCAACCAGAGTAGGGTGCATTAGTAGGGTGCAACACCCACTCCCTTTCAGATGCAAACGAGCTAAGAACGCGACAGCTCTGTAGATACACTCGGAAAAATATAATGGAAATTTCTATTGAATTTATTTGAATTCGTGAATAGAGAATTTACAGATGAATCTTATTAGATTGAGTGATTTTTCTGCTAGGGGAACTAAATTTGCCTTCATAAACTGAAACCAAAGCTTTCCAACAGATGTCGAAACGTTTTGCATTACAGCTAAAGAAAACCAAAAGAAAAGTCAGACCAAAAATTGGAAAAATCACAGAAAATATAAAAAAAATAAGCAAAAAATGGAGAGTGAAGGTGGCTGACGAATAATAGACGGAAGTAGTTCGTATTTTGAACTGTGGAAAGCCATAAATTAGATGTTGGTCTTGCAGATCGAAAATCGAAATGAAGACAAAGCCCAAGATGAAGACGAAGCTGATGCCGATGCCGAAGCCGAAGCCGACGATTGCAGTTTACGGCTTAGACGCTGCTGTTGACGGCGGCAACAATGTTAACGAAAATAGCATTTAAGGAGAAAGTGCGCATACCAAAGCCAAGTTTTACAGTCTAACAATTACAACAACAACAACAACAATACCAACCAAAACATCAACAAAAGCAACGATGATGAGAAAAAAGCCAAACAGTTGACTACCCGCAATGAGAAAGAGAAGAAAAAAAAGAGATACACATAAGATAGAAGAAGCAACAGCATCTACAGCAGGAACAAGTTTAAATGAGGCGAAATCCGCCTCAGGCTACATATTAAGAGAGTGGAACTGGGAACTGAAGCTGGTCAGCTATAAATACAACATATAAGCTGAGGCCAATGAGGCTACCAGTGCGTTGCATCTGTGAGATGCGTGTATCTTTCAGATACACCTAACGAATCATGCGAATTGGAGTGCGAAACAGATAAAACATTAAGCCTCGTTGACACTGAAAAGCCGTCGAGAGAACTGCAAAAGAGTTGAATGACCAATGCAGCAGTCAAAGCTAATAACTGCAGCTTTGATTGCAGCTGATGCAGAAAGATACAGCTTAAGATAATCATAGATACAGATACAGGTTTAATAACATCTATATATACAGATGTAGATATACGACTTTATTAGCCATTAAATCGAAATCCGTTCATAAAATCCTCTTGTTGGTTTTATCGATGAATGTGGCAAGAAGATGTTGGGCCCCTTCTCCAGCCTTCGCGCATGCAACACCTAGCGAAAGACCTTGAAAAGCATGCGACGTCTGCCGCAAATCCGAGTACAACTTTCACCAACTGGCAACTTACAAGTTGCAACCAAGAAGACGCTTTAATTTTTCACGCGTCTCAGAGAAGCTTACGAAACGAAACTAGTTGAAAGAAAACGAAACAAAAATTGCACCAACAATCTGAAGTTGCACTAAAAGTCGAGTCACAGTTACTTACAGTCCTCAATCACAGCCTCAGCAGGTCAGCAGCAACAACTTCATCAGCATCATCATCATCAAGATCATCATCTTCTTCATCATTATCATTGTCGACACGATATGCAACTGCAAGGCCTTGCTTGCCACATGGTATTAAGGTTTCATTTTATCTTGACTTGTCTTTCACAAAAAACAAAAAACAAAACAAATAATATGAAAAACAAGTCAGAATGCTCCAATCGAAGGTGATCGATTAGGGAATACTCTATATTCTGATATTATAATCAAAATATTCAGCTCTGCTTCTGTTTTCCTAACAACTGCTGTGTTACCTGTACGAATTATGCGTTTTAAATAAGAAATATTTTCAACCATAAAGTAGTCCTAATAGTCCTTCATAGACATCAAGGCAATGACTCTATATATATCTTTGTTTTTTGCCGATTTGCGCTAAAACTTGATAAGTAAGCAAATCATAGAAATAATCTGGTTTTGTATATGATATTCAAGGAGATATACACCAAGTTTGTTCTTCATTACTCTTGTAATTCTCGAGATCGAATCAAATATGTGGTGCTACCAGAAAGTCGATATAAGCTCGAACTACATGCGGTATTCAATGTGATTCATACCAAATTTGCTGTTCCTAGCTGCCGGAACAATTTGAATCTATGCTTACACTTTATTAGGTTGATTCTTCTACCTATTGCAAAAAACTTAGTAACCTCTATTGCCCGGGTGCACAGGGTATTATAAAAGCCTTGGCTAGGCGAAGTCGAAGCTCAGCTGCGATGTTCTCTATTCGTAGCAGGTTCTTCAAGGGAATGGCGTCAACACAACATGCTGCCCAATATGTCTTTCCATATACTCTACAGACTGTTGTAGCTCCACAAATATATCATATATGTATGTATGTATGTCGTATATATGTAAGTATAAATAAATACATGTCTATATACATGTGTATGTGTGCATGTATCTACTGCAATTTGCCTTAGCTCACGTTTCTCGCTGGTTTCGCAAGCTGTTAAAAAAAAAACAAAAACAAAAAACAACATTTTTCCTTTGTCTCTCCCGCTCCGAGTTTTGCTTTTGTGGTTCCGCTGCATCTTCTTCGTGGAATTTCCTCCCACTGAACTCCCCCTTCGGTCATGTGGCTGCTGGCTTGGTCTTTAATAAAAGTGGCTTTTTCAGCTATTTTCGGGCCTAAATACATATTCGTATCTCGTAGAAGTCACTGTTTGTCCATTTTCCTTTGCATTCCTCTAGCTGCCTTTTGTAGGACCTTGAAGGCTTACTTCGTTGTAAAGCAACAGTTGCTGCAAAATATTCGTATTGTTGTTGGTTTCTTTTCCTTTTTTTTTTTTGCTGTGTTTGCCCATCTTTCTTGTCTTTATTTACTTTTACGGGGATTTCCCCATTGCTTAAAGACAAAAAAGCGATTCATTTTTATTATGGACTCGTCCAGAGTTTCAAGCGGAACACGTGTACTTTTTGTTTTAAAGCTTTGCAGAATTCGGTTTTTTTTTTTCGTTTATTTATATAATGCATATTCAGTTTTTTTTTATTATTGGAATATCTGGTTTTAATTAAGGAATTCGTAAGTGCACGCCGGCTGCAAACTGATTGGAAGAGAGCTTAAGGGAATATTTATTCAATTAAACAATCGAATCGAAATATTTGTATAAATGAATTTGAAATTTAAGACAACAAATAGGTATCAAAGTAGCAAGGAAATTCCGAAGATTGAATTCCCTCGCAAATAAAAGCTTATTTATAAACAAAAAACTGAACTTATTCTAGAAACAAAACCCGCAAACCGGTCTATAAAGTAAGAGGCTCGAACAGCTGAATTGGTTCAAATTTAGAAGATTTCAGCTGATGTAAAATACTAATATACTCTGAAATTTTCTGATCGTTTTATCGTTTTATCGCCTTTGTTGCCAAAATCATAATTTTCTTTTCTATTATCATATAAAGCATTGCATCCATGAAAAATAACTTCCCGAAGCGAAGCAACTAACCAGCTATTCGGTATGCAGTTCCAGCTTAAACGCACACTTAAACAATATTTCTTGTATAGTATCTGTGTGTGTGTAAGTGTATGTGTGTGTGTAAGAAAAGAAACTGCTGCATTCAAACTCATAAATCGAGTTTTTCCGTTTTTTTTTTCTTCTGTTTTTCTGCTTTTGCACCTCAACGTCGTCGCGTTGCATTTTTTCCAAAGCAGATTTTTCCTGCCTAACTAATTTTATATACAAAAGCAGGAGTATATATGTGTACAGATATCTGTGTATATACATTGTTGTTTTTCTTTTTCTTCATAAGCTTAATCATTATTTTTCCAGTGCTTTGCTTTCATTACTGGTTTGAAATACACTCACACTTTTGTATGACTTGGAAGTTAACTTGGTCATGTGGATTTCAGTTACGAGTTACGAGTACCCAGTACTAGTTTTTTTTTTCATTTTATTTATTTATTTTTTTTTTTTGTCTTTAAGCACTTGGTGCATTGATTTCTTTGATGCCAATAACAACAACAACAACAACACACTGCATCTACTCTCCTACCTGTAAGCGTGTGTATGTATGTATTAGAGATGAGTACGTGAACGTGAGTGAGACGTGACAGGAATCGCGTGACTTCATTCACGAAATTCACCTAGTGCAATATTGTGAACAGCAAACACGAAGCTCACGAATAAACAAAATTTATATTTTATTAACGAAATAACTTTGATTCGATAGTTGGAACTGTCGCTTTCAGTACAATTTAATAATGAGCAAACAACAAACAAAAAAGGGGCAAAAGTTCTATGAAGAAATATAGATGAACGCGTGATTAAAAAATGACGCACGCAGCCATCTCCAGTGGGTATCACCTGGTGTGTGTTACTGTAACTGTATCTGTATCTTTCCAGGTGTGTGTGTGTTGTGTTATAGCTCGACTTGTTGAGTGCTCACTGGAATAATCAAAGAAACAGCAGTGCGACTCAAGTATAAACAACAACATTGCAAACCTCTCTACCTCTCTCTCTTGCTCTCTTCCCCGTTCTCCCACATTCTCTCTCATTCTTGAACTCTCACGAGCGCTGGCGCTCTTTACATTTTTACCTTGTCTTCTGCGGAGTCAGTTTCAGGTCTTCTATATGTACATGCATATTTATTAGTATAAAAAAAAAATAAAATAAAAAACAAAACAAAAAAATTATTTTTTTATTTATGCCGCCTTCATTGTGTTTAGCTGCCTTTCTTTTAGCTATTCTTCTGCTCTCCCTCGCCCGCCCTCATGCTACCTCGCGCTCTCACTCTCTCTCTCTCTCTCCCATGCTCCTGCTGATCAAGTGCTCAATTATTATGACTTGTTGTTTTTGTGCTTCCTCCGCTTCCATTTGACTTCCATTGACTATTCCGAAATTCCGAAATTCGCATACCAATGCTTCCAGTGAAACCAATTCCAGTTTTCAATTGGAACAACGCCGAAGAGCTCTGCCACAGGTTCAACACACCCGAAACGCTGGCTGGCTGGCTGGCTGCTGCACTGTTACCAGTTTCCCAGTTAGAAGCTGCTGCAGACGTGTTACAAGACAGTATAAGAGAGAGAGAGCACAACTGCGTATAAGAGAGCGATCTCTTGGTCGGGGTTAGAAAGGCAAGAGGTCAGCAAAGCGGCAACGCTGTAATGATGGACATTGTATACGATCAACGGTCGTCGAGCTGCTCTCAGTGTAAATGTGCGGGTGATTCTCTTGGCTATGCAGCTCGTTAGATACGCTGCTTGAAATGAAAGACTGCTGGGGGAAATTACTATGATTATCATATTGCACCAATTATTATCGGTTTACAATATAAGACTTTCTATTGAATGGCCCTAACTGTGTTTTTTCTGTCTAATCTCTAGGGCTACCCTCAAAGCTAGGTAGAGTTAAAGCTATGTCTAACCAGCTAAACTAATAAACAGAGAATTTTGACTATAGAATAATCAATCCTTACAGAGGCTATTATAAATTATATAGCTTATATGCCCTATTCTTCAGTTGGGATGCCTTGATTTCTATATCTATTCAAATGTCTCGTAGTTCCTCAGTTTTTTATCAAGATGAATAGAATTACTTGTCGCAGTGGGCTCGTTAATCTAAAATCTATAATCTTTAGAAACAACGGATTGAAAGAATTGATTTCCAGTTAGCCGATTTTCCGGTTAAGGCAAAAAGGCTAAATTGGCAGCACTGGCATCAAGTGGAGTTGTGTAGTTGCTTGGGTTCTCATGGGTCTCATGGGACTGCCCGAAATTGTACACAAAACTGAATCAAAATACTGAATTTAATATGAGTTTCAAAGTATCTAATATTTAATTCAAAACTTGTAATTAAAATTAGTAACATTTTAATTTATACTTTTGGGTATTAGAAATTCATATTTAATTTGCCAGCTGCTGTCTGCCGTCTGCCGTCTGCCGTCCGTCTGTCCTCGTTTATAGTCATCATTCACAACTATCTACCCAAGTCGCATAAAGCAACCTCTACACACAAGGCACAAGATTTGAATCTTGCCTGAAGTTGTCTCGGATACGAGATATCTCTTTCAATCAGCCGCCCTCTCAGCTCTGGAATATGCTCGAATATGCTTGCAACTTCGTCTGCTATGCTGGACGGACTGGAGGAATGGACGGACTGGAACATTGTCATCGTTGTCGTGCTTGGGCAACTATCATAAATTGTTGCTAAATTGCATATCATACATCAAATGACAACTCAGCAACACCCGCCCTCGAGGGCCCAGCGACGATCAAGTGCTGAGCCGTTTAAAGTACGCAAATATAAAAATGTACACGGCAAAAAAATCTAGCCAGTTTTGAGCTTGATTTAAGCTTTACATAAAGTTGGGTTTGCTTTTTAGTAAAGTTAAAACTGAGGACATATGCAACTTTAGAAAACTCACGATTCGGAATGGAAAGGAAAAGTTTCGGTCTGCTGTCTGGGTTATCGATAATTTCACTCTAAGACCTACTCTGTGGCATTCGATTCAGGATCCGTTTGAAGCCTCATTGTAAACTCAATTACTTTTAGTTTCACTAAATAATTTTATGCTCAAGTTCAGATAAGTAAATATATTTTTCTTGGCATAAGATTTAGATATGCTTATTTTAATAGGGCCATAAATTCTTAATTATTGATTATATTTTTTTCCAGTGTAGATACGAGCGAAAACAGGTGACGCATGATGTGGAGGCAAATGGTAAGGTGCATTTGCAATGGAAGGCCTCGAAACCCACTTCTTCTGGCTGCTGAATAATTTGCAAAGTTTCGAACTATGGGTGCACATAGAGACATAGAGGAAAAATAAAAAAAACTATATGTATAAAAAAAATAAAAGAAAAAATTGATTGTCAGTTAGTCAGTCAAAGCTGAAGCCAAAGCTGAAGCTGAAGCTGTCATGCGGGCTTAGCGCTTTGGTCTGGTTGCGTCTCAGTCATCTTCAGCATGAACGTCATCATCATCATTATATACGCTGTTGCCATCAGCAAATGTAAATGTAATTAACATGTCAAAGTACTGACAAACTTTATGCTTTTCTTGTCTCTCGATTACAATTGCGGTTACACAAAAAAAAATATGTCAAGGCGCAAAGTGCATTTACAGTGCCTGCAAAAGTCTTCGAAACTGCAGGAGATTCACGCCACAGTCACTGTATATAAAAGCGACCGCAAATTAAGTATTCAGAAACCCAATTCAATTGAAGCCAAAGCTTTTAAATTTTTTCTATGAATATCGTTAAATTTATCTTCTTTTAAAGCCAGCATATTTACTATAATTGACTGGTAATTATTGTCATGGAGCTTGTCTAAATAAAGCCATGAATTTATAATATATATATAATATACCTATAAAAATGTAAATTAAAATATTTCAATTTTAAATTGTAAGTTAACGTTTCTGGGAGACATAAAAACATAAATAATAGAAAATGTCAGAACAAGCAGATACAAACTCAAATAAAACAAGCATAAAAAATAAATGAAGAAGTCGTATAACGCTTGGAAAAAACAAGGGAAACTAGAAATAAATTTGTAAGAATAAAATATTTTTAAGGCATAAAGTTAAAGGCAACTATTAAATATAAATTCGAATTAAATGAAGCTTAATAAAAATCTATAATAAAATTGTGGAACTGAATGTGGAAAGAACAGTCAGCTGAGGAAGGAAGCTGCTTTTGGATGCAGTTCTTATCTTGAGAAGATTCTAGTTCATATTTTCATAGATTTGTCTATTGCCCTCGACGCCTAAAAGTATGCATCATTATCAGGAAATAATTGCGCCCTCTATGGGTCATTTATTTTGGGCACTTCGTGCAAAGGTCATAGGTAGAGTACCAATTACAGCTTGTAACAATCGAAGTTACTATCGATAGTATCGATAGTTTGAGGTTTTTCATGCTAATTAATAATTTTATACAAAACAGTTAGAGTATTTAAAACTCGTTTGTTTCAGAAAAATTTATTTATTGGCCATATTTAGCTCTGACACCAAATGTAGAGAAAACTTGAGCATTGCTTAAAGTCGAAGCTAAGTTAGTTTATTATTTTATACTATATATTGAATTGAAAAGAGCTTCAAGGTTTTCTTCCGCAGGGTCTCTGCTATGAAACCGTACATTTCTTTTTGACATATCCCCACAAAGGTAACTCCAGCAGCTCTATCAAAACGTGGTGGAATGGCAATGGAAAACACAGTTTCCAGAGATTTGGTTGACTTTTGTTTTGCACGGAAATGGCAAAATGGCATGACAAAACGACGAATACATCGTCAGATATAAACGGATGTGTTGCTCCTTTCCTTCTTCTTCTTCTACTTCTTTTTTTTCTGCCAGAAGTGCATGCAAAGTGCATGTAGGCACGCTATGAGGATTATGGGGAAGCTCCTACTGCTGAGGAATGCAGTAAAAGGAAATACACAGAACAAGAAAAAAAAAACTATCTTAGCAAACTTTGGAATGCTAAAGATTTTAATACACTTTCCAACTGATACTCTACTACTGTTTTTAAAGTCTTGAGTATCCTTCAAAAGAAGTTTTCATACTACAACTCAATATTCAACCTATCATTCCTATGGCTTTGAATTTAATCTTTTACAAATAATTCTTAAGATTCTAGTGTGAAATCAAGATATCTTAAGAAAAAAATAGTTAGGCCAAACTATCGCATTGGATCGATCTTTCCTATGGTAACTATAAGGTATAAAAATTTTATAAGATTCCTAATTAAATACAGATATATTCTTAAAGTAAATCGAAGGAAACCATATCGAAAATTGAGAGCTTATATATTAGGCAAACGGATATGCCTATATCAACTATTCTGTATTCTACAGATAAAGAATATATACATTTGCTTTACAGAGTCGGCGTCGCTTGCTTCATGACAAAGTAAGAGTACCCTTCACAAGGCGAGGGTATACAAACAGCTCAGGAATAGAGCCCAGCTGGAATGCAACGTACAAAAGGGCGTAATACTAAGTAATGGAACAGCACCTTTTGAGTAGCATCTGAGGAGGAGAAATGCTTTAATAGCATGCAAGTAAGTGTTAATGGATAATTGAAAATAAATGTTAGATGTTATGGTTGAATCACTTCATTGTTTAATAAATACACAGCTTTATTTTAATGCGAAAGGTAAATGGTAAATATATTTTGGCCCCATCTCAAGACCATAAAAAGCAATAAGGGAAAATAGTAATAACATAACTCTTATCTGTCATGTTTCAGGCCAGGAAGTTGCACGTTTTCCTTAACGCCTTCCAAATAAATATATTTCATAGGAAGCGTGTCAAGGTGAAATTCTTTGTCTAGACTCCGGAATACTTGTAGAAGGCACAACACAAGAATCTATTTTTGTTTTCAGCTCACACAGGAAATATGCACTTCTTCTTCTATTACTTTGGCAGTGAGTCAAATATTTTGACAGAGTAGAAAAGTAGTTGAAAGCGTTGGTTCAAAATTGTTGGTACGACTTACCTGAAAAGAGAAATAAAGATAAGTACTAAAATTAATTAAATTGTGTATAAATAAACGCAAAAAGTATTTATTTAAATAAAATATTTTAAATTCTTAATTTTAATTTATACTCAAAAAAATATCGATAGAATGAAAATTGTTTAAATTTTGAGTAGAGGTTTGGTTCGAATAGTTCGAGTTGATGCAGTTTTCTGTCAAGCTCCGAGACACCAAATAACACTTATAGCTTTGATTTAAAAATACTCTAATTTAGCATTGAGAAACTTCATCGAACCGGTTCGACTTAAAACTGGTTTGCAGCCTTGCAGTTTTTAGGAGAGTCTTGCCCAGAGTTCATTAAAATTGGCTTTAATAAAAATATTTTGACTCAAAGAAGAGGTTAGACTAGTTCCTAGTCAAAAGAACTTACAAAGAGAATCTCACAATATTTAATTGCTAACAGCAAATAATATTCTAACTAACGAATTGGTTTACCTTCTTTTATTCTAGCCAAATTATCCGCAATAGCTTTGACTACTCCCAATTAAATAACAGCAGCGAATCTCAGCAATGCATTTCCACTTAGAATCTAACAATAAGCTAAGATGCAACCAATTAAACAAATTAATCCCAATTAAATTAACCAACTGCAGGCAGCAACAGTAACAAACGACAACAAGAGCAAAGTGTAATGCCACCAACAATAAAACGATAAAACAATAAAACAATAAAACAATAAAATAATAAAACAATGAATACGAGTGCGGAACGCTGAACGCTGAACGCTGAACGCTCAAGGCTTAGGGCTCAATAATACCCTAAACCTCCCTTTTGCCTTGTATACCCTGTAAACGTAATCCAACAATTAGGTACATCCACGCCCAGTTTACAATCCAGATGTATTTACACAGGCCAGCAGCGATTAAATACAAATATATACCTATATATGTATTTACAACAAACCCAATGAATGAAACCCCAATGTTTGTCTGTGTGTGTGTGTTTACACTGAAAAAAAAATGTACTAAACAAAGATTACATAAACAGCGTTTTTGTATTATTCTTTTTAAGTTTATATTAAACGTGTGAGATCTGAAAGGAAGTTCACAATTTGTTTAACCAGAAACCATTCGAAGCAAACGATTTTCTAAGGAATTTCCATTTTAAAAATCTCTGATTTAAATAACTAAATAAAGCCCAGAATTGTACTTTTTAAAGTAGTCAAGAATTGTTCTTAAAATATCATATTATCATTTTAAGAATTTCACCCTTCAAAAAGAACCTATTACAAACGTTTTGCTTATTTCAAGTACAGAATTTCCACGTATTTTTTCTAAGTGTAGATGTTTATGTGCACTGCCCAGAAACAGGTTATTGTTTACACGTCTGAAAGTAGAAAGGGGATCGGAGAAGGGTTCAGGGGCAGCTTTTAGGGGTCTAATGCGCAGCAGCCACTAAAGTTCGTTCACAGTTCCACACAAAAGCCCAACAGCACACAGAGAGTTTACTCCGAGGCTGGGGTTGGGGTCTTTTTGGGGTCAGATTACCAAATTGGCGGTTTTTTAATTAGTCGTTAACACTTCATTATTTAAGTGACAAAAGGATATCTGAAACACCGATAGTTAAATATTTACCCGCGGGTTCACAAAAGTCAGTCAGCCCTTTAATGGAGGTGTCTGGCTGTACATGACAGAGGCAACACATTTTAAACAAGAGTATTTAACACATTAAATAGAACAACATTTAAAATAAAATAGTAGTAGCATTTCCACTAACTAGAGAGCCAATTAAAGAAAGTGTGGCAATAGGTCTGATCTAGGTCAGCATGAATAACCTACTCTATAGTTTCTAATTGTATATTCATAAAAAAAAGGATAAGAGTTATACATCCCAAATTTCCCCAATTTAAGTACAAAATTCTTGATTCAAATCTGCTTTTTCTATCTAGAATTAAAGTTGTACGATCCCAAATTTTCTCAAATCAACTTCAAAATTCCGAATTCAAATTTTTCTATCTTGCTTATAATATAACCTCTAATTTTAACCTCTTTCTATCAGGTTTCTAAATTTAACCCTGATTCGTTCTTCATTCAATCATATATAGAATTTTAAAAATTATAGAGAGATTACGCATATGATTATCTAACTTGACTTAAACCCAAGTAGATTTATCGACCCTTTTTCATACTTTCAACTAGTATGTGACTCACTTATCTGATACTGTTCAAAGAAATAAAAAAGTACCTAAAATATATAAATACGACTCGAACTAATTTGAAGATTTATAGGAGTTAAATTTAGCATGCCATTTCTTTTCTTCTCAGTAGAAACAATCTAGACGAGTCGTCAAGTCTGCTTCGGTATTCAAGATAGGAAATGCCCCTGCTTTAATTTAAATTTAGCTAATTTATATAACATTAAAGAAAATTAGCCAAGTTTTTTTTTATATTCGAAAAAATACCGTAAAGATTTTCTTCTTTTTGTGTGTCAAAAGCAAAAAGACAACAAAGCTAAATGGTTCAAGGTGAACTTAAAAACACAATCAGCGACAGTCACAAACAGACCCAGAGAAACCCTGAAAATAATATGAGAGAGACTCTGCACTAGCAATTTGGAAAAGTTGTGCCTCCTCTGCTCCTCTAGGAAAAATGTGTATGGGGGGAAAAGTTTTTAATGCTGGAAATCAGTGAAAATGCAGGCATTTCCACAAAAACAAAATCAGTGTGGAAAGAATATAAATTTTGAAATCTATAAATATGAGCATTAGATATTTATTGTCCAGTGATTTTGCATAAATTTATGCATAAATAAAGCTGCCTCATGCATTGCATGAAAGATAAAAATTGTGTAAGTATTTAAGTAGGTAATTTATGATTTCAAGCAACTTGTTCCACTGTGCATTGAACATGAGTTTTAAACTCTGCAAAACAGTATAAAAATTCTGTTTTAATTTATGTGAAAAGCATTCGGAAAAATACAGAAAAAGAAGTTTACCTTATAAAATCTTTCCACTTCTTCTCTAAAGTTTTATAGAATCAGCGTGAAAGCTTCGCGATTGAATTTGCATGGCGAAACGAATGATTTGGGTAACATTTTCTTATTAAAGAGAACATTATAATAATTAAATTCATAAGAATATAATTATATATTCTATTAAATAATGGAAATTAATTTTATTGAAAACAGGAAACAAAACCGGAACTGTACCAGAAATGTTAGCCGAAATAAGTCGATTACAACTGAGAACTAAAGAGATAAATATCATGTATAGTGGACTCTTCTATCGAAAATAGAAAATAGATAAATAATTCTTAAATATATTTTTTTTATATTAACTAAACTGAACTTTAACATTTACTGCTAGAATCACCTGCTGTGTAAGGTTAAAGTTCAGTTCACAATTCAGAGCAAACAAGTGGATACCAAATTGCAGAAGGGATTCAAAAAAACTTTCTTGAATTTTAAAATCCTTTGACAATTCTATCAAGGTCAAAGCCATGTCTCAAGGGTTTCACCTTTTCACCCACAGTCCTTAACACACATATGTGCATATATATACATATATATATTATATATATTCTGGATATAACGAAATTACACTGATGCTCCTCTATGTCAAATTTGTTGACACTCTTCGCTCTTCATCCTATCAAATTAATGGCTAGAAAATATGCATATCCATGTAGGGAGCATGACTATATTGTAAGCAAAAATATTTGCACAACTATGTGAAGGGGTTCATGGGAGAGAATGGGTAGGGCAAGGGGGGAAGGGCAGAGGCAGGGGAATAAATGTGGAAACATGCTAACGAGTGTCACTAATATTCGAAGCAACATTGGCACCATAAAAGGTTTGCTTAACAATGAAAATGCATTGGAAAATTGCGTCCTCCGTCGGGCGACATAAATATATATGTTCTACATACAAATACATATACATATGTATTTATATATCTAGATACATATATGCATATCTACATATGTATATACTTAAATGCCGAGTAACATATGTATGCACCATGTGCATTTGCAAAGGACAACTGGATAGAATGGTCTATTGGGGAGTCATCGACTAGAAAATACTCTGCACCCCAATTGACAAGCATGCATAAAAAACAGAAGAGCTCTTTAGGAAGCGGCAAAATAGTCAAAGAAACAGAGGGACAAACGGACGGATGGAATTATGGCTGGAGCTAGATCGCCTGCTGCTCCTAACCAAAAATCTTCTAGCTGAGTATATTTCCTCCTACCTGTTACATACTCTAGCCCAAACTTAATATACTCATTTTCACGAATTCGCCATGGGTACAGAGTACAAGAAAGAAAAAAAGGACCTACCATGAGCAGAGCCCGAGCTGACACATAGTTGGCAGCAAGCAGACCAGAAAAGCACCAGTTCTTTCTAGCAGCAGACAGTTTTGATTCCACTGCCATCTGATACCAGGGCTGGCTCTACACACATGTGCACCCTCCCTCTATAGCCCAGCCCTGCGACGGGTATCGCACATATTTTTTGGCAGCTGACTAGCAGACTCAAAGTGGATACTTATAAATGCAGAAATTTACATGATTTTAAATAGAATATTCATTGTTACGATTATAATTGAAACACACAAATGTCAGTCTTAAAAGCCCCATTGAATTTTGAATATTTTAAGTTTGAATTTTTATTCCTAGAGATTCTTCAAATCAGCCATAAAAAAATAAATTGGGTAGTACAGCTCTCCCAAGCATTTTTTAAGGCAGTGAACAGGGTCAAAACGATAAAACGAGCCAATAGCCATGTCCGTCTGTCTGTCCTTCTGCTTGTTCTATGCAAAGTTGTCTCTAAATAAGTCATTCAGTTTGGACAATAATTTTATATAGCTGCCATAGGAACAATCGAATAAAATAAATAAATTTAGGAACAGTTTTTATCAACTTCCCGTCAGCTCTTCCTGTTGATAAATACAAATTTTAATTAAATGCAATGCATTTATTTGCATTTAAGTAAATATAAATTTTAATTTCGTATAGCTATAAAAATATAAGAAAAACTATATTTATTAAATAAAATGATAAAAAATATCTTGCATATTTAAATTTGCCATCAAATTAAAAGGAAAAAATTGTAAATATTTTTTTTCCCGTTGAATTTTAACCTATAAAAATACAAAAGACAGGATATCATGACATTTTTATTGGGTCAACAAGTTGAAAACTTTTGGCAGATTTGTTTATTTATAATTTAATAAAAAGCCATAGCCCACAGGCAACATTTCAACTGTGTCCTCACACAGCGCGTGTGTGTTTCTGTGTGTGTGTGGGTGGGTAGAGAAGGCGACGGGAGAGGGGAGAAATAATTACAGGACGATCAAAGTTGAAGTTAATGGCTTCAGAAAATTCCTGTGGGCAATAAATTTCTGCACAAATGCAATTAGATTAGCCGAAAGCAGGTCGCATTCAATATTTCCCACAAATTAAATTTAAATAAATTTATATGTGCTCGCCTTTAAACGTATTTTTTTTTGTGTATTATTTTAATCGATGTGGCCGGAAGCCTTTGAATATGTTGCTGTTAATAATTGAATTTCAATTGGTTCTGGTTGAATATTTATAAAACTGCCAAAAAGAATAGTAAAAAAGAAAACAGGAAAATTATAATATTAGAAAAATAAATCTCGTAATCTCAAAACTCTTTTTTTTACCTTAACTATTATTATTTCAAAACAGTCATTTATTCTGAAATTTAATTAGTTTATGAGATTCCTAAGACGACTATTTACAGCAGCATCAATAACTTTAAATCGCCCACATCAATATTTTCGGTAAGCAATCGAAACTATCGATATTTTACAAAATACTTATTATAATACTACGATAATTGACACTTCTTCTATACCAGCACCAATTCCAAATGGATATAAAATAAAAAAAAAAAAACAAATAAAACAAGCCACTTAACAGAAATCAAAATATTGTACAACATGCAACAATTTTAACTTAATTTGAACTTTCTGCTGCAAATCAAAATAATGTTCTGCAGAACTTTCAGTGTCGAAGAGTAAGCTAAAAAAACATATATATATTTATATCCTTGTTATTTTTTTCTCATATTGTCACGGAAAACTGCGGCAAGCTGTGAGAGAAGGTAATCAGATAGCTGAACAGATTGTATTTTAACGCTGCATTAGTTTTGACGCAAGTGGCAAGTGGCAAGTGGCAAGTGACGCCACTAGGACACACCTAGTCAGAGAGCATCCTGACTGCCTTGGAGCATTGCTTATACAAAAATTGAAATAAATGCGCACTTTCAAAGTCATTTACAGGCAAATAGTCGCATGGGTTTCCTTGCCTTGCCCCTTGCCATACCCTGGATTTTCCTTTCCTTTTCTATTTTTCTCAGGCAGCGAGTAAAAGCTTTGTATTTTTCTTAATTTTTTCGCTTGTCGCTGCTCGCTGAGCGGATTTTCCGCACTGTTATTTTGCAGTTGGCTTTTCCCACTTTGCCACTTTTAGCCCCCCTGCATTCCCCCCCTTTGGCCAACTTACCCCCTGGCGACAATTGCTTCAGCTTCAGCTTCAGCTCCGGCTTCTACTTCAGTTTCAACTTGGGTCGTGACATTTATTTGTGGTTTTTTAAGGTGGTTTTTTTTTTAATTTTTTTTTTGTCAAGCGCAACTTTTTCTTTTTTCCCTTTCGCGCTGCCTCAAGTACGTGCAACTTGTTTTCCAGCTTGTGTCCTCCTCTCCATACCCTTCCTTCCGTTCTTCCCCCCTTTCTTCTGCCAACCGTCCAACCTACCAACCAGCCAGCCCTCTTTTTACCCCTTTTTCTTTTATCATAAGCGACGCGATGAGACACCTTTCGCTTTTGTTGCCTTCGGTTTCAATTGAGATTTGTTTTATGTTTTTTTGTTTTTTGGGTCTGCACTTGTGACTTGGGCGGTTCAATGCACGCGGTTCGCCGGTTCGGTTTAATCGAAAGTTTGCCAAATTTGAAAGTAAATACATAACAACATAACAAACAATGAATTGGCGCATTTTAATATGCGCTCGCTCCATAAAATGATGAATGGTTGCAGCTTGCAACTTGCAACTTGCAACTTGCAACAATTACCCTGTAGCCTTCCACCGATTCAATAAAGCGAATAATCAAAAACTCAGTTCAGAAACTGCTTCAATTTTGAACTTTTGCGAAGTTTTTTGCATAATACGTAAAGTTCATTTGAAACAGCGAATATTTCAGAACACCAAAAAAACCATTTGCAAATACTTTATCAAGTTTTTATAAAAGGAAAAAAAATAAAATTGAGTACTAATAGTAGGATTCATTTTTGGTACTGTAAAATGTGAAAGGAATCAGGCCTAATTACCTCTTTTTTATATAATTGTTTTAAACATAAAAAGTATTTAAATTATCTATCTAAATAAAAAATAAAAAATTAAAATTCATATAAAAAAACCTCTCTTTCTTATCTCTACCTCAGAATTACAGACACTGCTACATCAGCTCGGTTGTTGACCCCATTTAAGTTTATATAAATTCACGCATTCTGCCATGGAAATTGCTTCCATTTGCCCAATTTTAATACACTCTTTTTATCCATTTTAAATGTGAACCGGCAATAAAAATATCTATAGAATAAACCACTGAAATCCAGAGCCAGGCTGTTTCTGCAATTTGCACAAAAGAACAGCCCGATAAACGCAATTACAGTTGCAATTTCAATTTAAAACAGTTTTGCCTATTAATTTGCATTCATTTTCTGGCCAACAAGAAGCCAAACAGTCAACAGTCAAAAGCCGCCAGTCCAGGCCGACGTTTAAACTACACAACAAAAAAATAGACAAGAAAGTTATCAGCAGCGCGCCGAAGATTCAATGCCCTAGATAATATTTTTCAAGATTATTAAGAATTATTTGAAAGATATCTATTAAATAAGCAATACTTTATTCTATAAACATTTATTTTATTACACATTTATTTTTGTTATTGTTTTAGCAATTATTTGAAATGGACCCGTGTATCGTCTTGTTACTTTTTAAACTGTATAAAGAAGGAATATTTTAATATCTACCTATAAAACTTTGCTGATATATCTTGGAAAACAAAAGAGTTTTGAATACAATAAGTTTTAAACTGATTATTTGAATGGCAGCTAGATCATATAGTTATCCTTCCGCAATAAAATTTGTACAAGATACAACACAAAGAAGGATAGATTCCAATTTTCTGAGAGACTAGTTTTCCCAGACCGACGGAAAGACGGCATACAAACAGACAGACGGCATATGTGGCTATATCTATTCATTATCCTTTTCAATATTATATATACTCTTCAGGGTTACATATATATAAGTACTCTATAAATTACACGCTGTAAAACTATAATACCTTATGGAAGGGTATAAGAACATCAAAACTGTAGCCAACAGTTGGGCGAATTTCAAAGATACAGACTATGCTGCGAATGGCAGGGTTGGTTCAATGAACAAGAAGCCAAAGCAGATAAAGCATTTCGAATTTTTCACAGTTCATTTAACAATTCAAAATGAAATTCCACCTGTTGAGGCGTCACTGCCTATGCCTAAGCCTAAGCCGATGAAAGGTAGCTGAATAAGTCAACAACAACAACAACAACAACAAGCATCGATAATTTCTGGTGGATTGTCGGGCTGTTTTATTCTCTCCGCCCGCTCAGCCCCCTCTCTACAAATTGCTTTGTGGCGTGGCAAATTAACCGTGCGCCGTATGCGCATAACCAAAAAGTGGAGCGCTAACTTCTTTTGCCAAATAAGTTAGCAACTTTAACGACAAATGCAATTAGGGCCAAGTTTGTGATAGCGCTGCACTTAGCAGCATAAAAGTTGTGCAGCTATTAAATATCGCACCATTCGGAAACTTTGTAAAAAATTTAAAAAATTCTATCAGCACCCGGCATGCTCCCCCCGGCTTCCACGACCGAAATATTTCCACTGCAAAAATGTGTGGCATACTTTTTGGGTGCAGCATTTAATTTAAACAAAACTTTACAACTTTGCTTTATTGCTCAATTTGAAACGATTCTAATAAAAGGATAGGAAATAACTGGCAAGTTGAAACACGCGAGAAATTAATATATATTCGTCTATATTCGAGTTTGATTCCGATTAAAAGAGCTTAAACAGCTTTAAGATCATTTTGAAGGCACTGCCACAAGCCATAATTGAAATTAAACATAATCTAAGCTAAGTAGAGCACGAAATTTCATAACTTTTATGTGGTTTGCTCCAACTCTCAATTAAAAATGAATTTTGGCAGTTATTTAGTTCAGAAACGTGAGTCGATTAAAAGCGAATTACCCATAAATTTTCGTGTAAGTGGTCAAAAGAGTGGAAGCTTAAAGATTTCAGCCAAACTGGGAGCGGTACTCGAAGCATAAAAGTATCTCCTATCATTACAAACAATATTCAAGTATATAGAATATATAAATTTATATATACTGGTAATAAACTCGCATCATTGTCGTCATAGAAATTAAGTTAGAAAATCGACCACGTCAGCTGTTGCCTTCTTCGTTGCAATGTTCAGCCAGCGGTTGTTGCGGTCTTCGCTGCAGTTTCTGTTGACGACAGCAGCAGCAGCAGCAGCAGCAGCAACAAAAACTGTAGCAACAACTGCAGCCCAACAATCAGCCGCAACAACGTGACAGTCATTGTTGCAATAACCAAGAAAAACAACAGCAACAAACAGCAGCATAGCAAACTGCAGCTTGCAGCAAGTGCTAGCCATAATAACAAAGACGTCAACACCAAGTGTCAGTGGCAGTCTCTGGGAAAACTCTCGTTGCATCAACCGCACAGCAGCAAATTTGCAGCGATCTGTTACCAACCTTATATTGACGTGTGTCAGTTAACTTCTACTTAACAGCAGTCAATATTAACAGTGTTTATTTAATGCTATGAAAGGATTATCTTAATACTGTGATAAGAGCAGACATTCATATCACAAACAGCCATAAGAAAATGCCTGTCAGTTATCAGATAAATATATAATCTACTTGCCAATCTATATATATTTATAAATGGATGAAAATGAAACAATCTCAAAGGAGGGTTTATTTTTAAATTTGATATTTATGTAAGATAATCCCGGATGATGAATGCTCTTTTATCAGCTTTAATCTATGCATTTTGTGATTGAAATAATTGGAAAGTGGAATTCGTAGCAGACCTGTTTAAAGTTGCTGCTTCACTTTAATATTGCAATAACTTTTAAATTCGAGAAAGAACTATGAGAAAGAACTTCCAATAATGTGGCTAAAAACCTAATAAAAACCAGGTCTGCACATCTAATTATAGGCAAGAAATTAGGGCTCGAAGCCACACACAGTCAAAGCTCTATAAATATATTTGTATATTTAGATAAGAAGAAAAGAAAGAACTGACGTTGAAAATTTGAATTCTGGGAATTCTTGAAGTATTTGGCTCAAATAACAATTGGTCAACCATCGAGTACCAGGGTTAACATACCACTCAATTGATGCTTATGATGCTGATGATGATGATAATGATGATGATAGGAGAATCAATGCGTTAAGAATACACTTGACGATAACAACTCACAAAGCAGACCATACCGACAGAGAGAGAGAGAGAGAGAAGGGGAGAGGGAGAGAGATCAAGGGTCAAAATCGGCTTGTAAACATGGCATAAAGCATGACAAGGATAACAATGGCTATGACATAAACACACGAACAATGAACGGATGAACGGATGAAAACGGGCTGAGATTCTGCTGCTTAGGCCCTGAATGAGTTTCTGTCCTGAAAGGAGAGAGCCATTGGTCTGCAACGTGTCTGTGCCTGGAAAGGATGGATGGATAATATACTGTCGTATTGAAGCCAATAAAAGTCATAGGCATAATAAAAGAATAATCGTCCAAGCAGGGTAAATGATTTATTGCTAAGCTCTTATAGCTTAACAAATAGTAACATTATAACTACAACTTAATTAACATTCTCATAAGTAGACATCGTATTTTAGCTTTTTTACTACTTAAATTTTGGTAACATATCAATATAAATATTGGTAATTTATTAGAATTATCATAGGAGTAATATGTTAGGTAAAAATGGAAATATATTCATACCTGAAAAACCAAACTGTTCAACGGATTTTACTGGAAAAACTAGAAGGATTGTCTGGAATTTAAATTGTTATTAGGAATGTGCTTCAGGAATTCATTATAAACTGGATAAAGCTGTAAGATGTGTAAATTTCTAGACCATCAGAAATCAGGCTTTAAGTTGCAGCAATGCTTAGCTGAATCCTATGGAAGTAGGAAAAATTCCTCTGAATTTAGACGAAGACTTTATTTGACCTGCTCCATTTTACATTTCCGAAATCCAGTAGAAAAAGGAAGGCCGCTTTTGTTTCAATTCAGCACCGAAAAGTGTGCTTTACATATTTTAATGGAATATAATTGAAAAATTGAGCTCAGCATGGCTATAAAGCTTACATATTTCAGTAGAATTAATTTAAAAGCCAAAATACGTAATAGACCAAATATTAAACGGCTGTAATCTTCACATAATAGCTAATAAATTTGCCGAGCTTAGTAATAAATTCAGTAGGTCTAGCGATTAGTTAAATTTATAAATTTAAATTCCGAGCCGCAGAAACTTGGGCCTTGTAGCTGTTACAGCCATTTAACTAAACCGTCTAATAGCCAAAGCTGTTATTTAAATTTCCATATCGAAAGTCTTTGATTTGGCATTGAGAAAATAATCGAAAAATTAACATATGCCCAGTAATAAGTAATAATAAATGAAGCTGCTATTAAATGCAAATTAAATTAGTAGAAGAAAGAATTAATTTCCAACTAATTATAAGTTTGATACGCTGTAATTATAGAATCGAAAATCTGAGACAATATTTGTCGTGACTGAATAACAGCTGGAATATTAATGGTCAGCCGAATGGGCTAACTAGAAACAGTTTATAAAACCACTCCAATAGAATATATACATATTTATCTATATAAATATATATATAGAGAGAAAGGGAGAGGGAGAGAGAGAGAGGGAGACAGAGACAACGAGTCAAGTGCTTGTCTTTAATTTGAAACTTTTGAGCTGCTTTGTAATCATTGCGTGTCAGGCAGGCGCAGACTCAATGCTAGGGTTACACTCAGAAAAAAAACGTTGCTTCTCAATTATAGCGTGCAAGAGGAACTCCGTTTTAGAGTTGTACTCTTAAATCTTTTATTGTTATTTTACTCTATTCAAAAATAATTCAACTGTAAGACTAGAAATTTGAATCAAGATTAGCCTATTAGTTCCTTAAGGCTCTAAACGGAAGGACACGGGTTCGAGCACGCTTACTGGACTTGTTGGTATTAACTATTTGCTCTTTATACTTTTCTATTCATATTTCATTTATCGTTTCGAAAAAAAATACCTCTTTATAATGAGAACTTTCTACTCGTATTCAGATACTCCAAAACTTACTCAACTTTGTGTAGACATTTCTAGAAAATTCTCTGCATTTTCTCTGAGTGTAGCAGTACGGGTACTTTGGTCCAAGTTTCTGTCTTCCTTTTCCCAAACTAGATGAGAAAAACTTTGGCGCCAACACGACATTTTAGCTGACAACGGGCGCTGAGAAAAAGTTTCGCATCTCGTATTTTGTTGCCCCCTATATGGAGTAGTACGAGTGGTATGTATATGGCCAGCCAGGCTACGCAAGGGGCAAGACGCAAGGCGCAAGGCAAGGCAATGTAACATATTTGCATAAATTTGTGTACTCTGCAGCGACAAATTCAACTTGATGCTGTCAAAGCGGCAGCAAAGAAAAATGGAACGCAAAATTTTATATAAAACAAGATCAAGTTTTTGCCTTTTGAGTAGGTGGCATAAAATTAGCACTTTTCGAGCAGGAGCAGACGCCCCTACGCCCCAAAGGAGCACAGAGAAAAACACAGGCCACAGGCTCAAAGTTGAAATCATGACAATTACTTTCAAAAACTTTCGTTTTTTTCCTTTTGTTCTGAAAGGTGCGAGACATGACAATTAAATGGGAAATGGGAAAGGTGCTGTCAAATTAAACTAAAAATCAACTGAAATTTATATTAATTTATTTCAATACTTCTTTAGTTTCTATAGTTTCCAACCAATATTTTTTACTTTTAAGTGATTTTTGTTGTAGATTTTATTTATACCAGGGAAATCCCATTTTTCAGTGGAAGGTAATTGTTTTAAACCAGATTTTGAAGTTGAAAAAACTTTCTGATACTAATCACTTCAGACTTGGTAAACGTTAAAAGATTACTTCCATAGGCCAAGGATTGACAGGATGCGTAAGTATTTGTTTTTGTTTTCCTGTCCAAAACTCTATTAAATTGATTGAACTTTATATCACGATTACCTTTAGTAGTAGATAAACTCGTGCTACTTCTCCGCACACTCACTCACTCACACACACACACACACACACACACACACACACTGTCAATATAAAGTCTCAAGTTGAACAACAACCTGGCTGACAGTGTAAAGCACAGTTAGTTATCTACTTTTGGGCGTCTTTGCGGGGGCTTAGGGGGCGGGGCGTCGGCGTCGGAGGTTAAACGAACACACGGGCAGCGCTTAACAAAGTTTAAAGGAACCGCAACAGGAGCCGCAACATATGTACATATATGTATGTAGGATAGTGTAAAGTGTGGTCTAACTATAAACTGCACTTTTGCTTGACAGCTGGCAAAAAGTTTTTTGTGCCCCTGGCACACAGCACACAGCACACAGCACACCAAAAACTTTTACCAGGGAATATTTTCTATCTTGGGCGCATTTCAATTGTTGTTGTTACACACCGGCACCGGCTTGACGACAGAGTATAACCAATTAAATTTGCGCGCAATCTGTCGGCCCGATGTCTTTTGCCAGGATTTTCGCAATTATCGTTGCATATAATTTCAAACTGCTGCTTTTTAGACAATCTCAGAATGGCCCTCAAGGAGACAAAACCCAACACATTTCTAAGCAATTTTATTGCACAAAAGCTTTTAGTATGCTCCTCTGAATTTATATAAAATTCATGCCTGACATCACAGCCAACATAGTGACAGCGCCTTAACCAACACTGTCACAGGCCACTTGACTGCTATTTGTCCTTCCTTCTTTCACATCCTTCAGACAAAACTTTGCTCATCCGTTCGCTCTTCTGTCCGTCCGTCCGTTCGTCTGTCCGTCTGTCTGTCTGTCTGTTTGTTCGTTCGTTCGTTTTGACCAGTTTGTCGGGTTTGGTTTTATGGTTTTTGGTCAATGCTCGCCAATTTTTGGTCTATACTCCACCCAAAAAGTCTAAAGCTGTTTTAAAACTATGATAGTTGGTTGTTATACCCTGTAATCTTAGAAAAAGGAGGTGTGATTAACTATAACAACAGCAATACAATTAATTTGATCTTGAAATTTCCTAATTTTTAAAGTTTTCGAATGTAATTAGAATCAAGATTATTTTAATTAAACATTTTCAGAATTACTACTATTAGTATTAGATGATTTCTGCAGCATTTAAAGTACATTTCTGTAAGTATTTTCCCTATATTTACAGGATATTTTCTAGTCGAATATTTTCAGCCCATGAACTCTTCCTTGTTTTAATACTTGATGTCAAGCAGCTGCGTCACTTAAACCGACTTAATTAAGTTCGGATTGAGCAGTTGTTACGTCAATTGAATCAACACTTGAGGCACATATTGCTCCTGATTACACTGGCCAACAAAGGAAATAATGTTTTCTATTTTTCAGGCATTTTAAGGTCAACATTTATGTGAATAGTAATAGAATTTGAGTAGCAGTAGAATTTGAGCCTACATTTGTTTGTTTGTATTTCAAGCTGTTGATAATTCTAATCTCCATGAAGGTCAATCAATTTAGGAGCTATATATATATATATATATATATATACCAGCATAAAGAAAAGAATAATAAAGGCTTCTTTGGCAGCTTTGAGCCTTAACAGGCTTATGCAAGTTGCATTCAGAAAAGCTTGATTTTAATTAGAGGCGACTAGGCAAACAAAATATATATATCAAAATTTATTTGCAATGAAAACATAAAGGAAAGCTAAGATTTCCTTGTTTACTTTGAGATTCAAAGCTTATTCCAAAATGCAGTCAGTGCATTTTAATTAAGTTTAGTTTATATAAATAAAATTTAATTAAAAAGAAAAGGATTAAAAAATCTTAGCTTAAATTGCTTAATGAAGGACGACCTTTTCTTAATAGAAATGCAGCATAAAATTGGCGAAATTTACTGCAATATTAGAGAAGATTGCAAAAACAAAAGAAAGTATTAAAACTAGCTGGTTCAATCTACTTTTATGAATTTTTTGCATTTGTCCTTTCTTCTGTGACATCCTTTAAACAAAACTTTGCTCGTTTGACCGACCGTCTGTCCGTCCGTTCGTCAGCTCATTCGTTTCGGCCTGATTGTTGAGATTGGTTTTATGATTTCCGGCCGAATTGTTTGATAAAAACTTTCTTTTTTACACTTTAAAACTTTTAAAAAATTAATATTTCTTGATGTCAAATAAGTATTTTAGATATAGGAAGTATTTTCATTTATTTAATTTAAAGGCATGTAAAGTACACACTAATTTATGGAATAATTATTACAGCAAATTTCGGAATAAATCTCCCTTTTATACAAAGGTTTCAAGTTCTGCTCATATAAGCAGATTACTTCCAGGCTAGCTGATCTCCAGCAGGCCGCATGACTCACGTCTGGCGAATGCATTACGAAAATGTTGCTAATGCACTCAATATAGGAATGTGACCACTCCACTCCGCTCCACTCCACTCCGCTCCACTCCACTCCGCTCCACTCCAACCACTCCACTCCACGCCAGAACCCAGCATATATGAGCGATATATGTTCATACATTTATCTAAAATATAACATGAGCCTTGCGCCCGCCCAACCAATGGATGCTTAAATTGTTGGGAGCGGAGTGGGAGCGGAGTGTTCCATTGTCGCAATATGACGCATACGCGTATTTTATGTCCAACAAATATGGTAAAAATGGGTGAGGCGAAATAACTATGACTTCATTATGAGCTCATGCCGCAAAGTGCAGCAACAATGGCAACAAAACAGCCCAACTGCCAGCATAAGCCAAAACATTAATAATAAACAACTTACAAGCCATAAACCAATGGGATGTTGAGGCACAAAAAAGAGTATCCTACCATTGGAATAAATTACAACATGAAATAAAAACAAAAAACCAAATGAAAATGATATTCACTGAACGGAGGAAATATGCAACAAAAAAAATAACAAACAAAAAAAAAGCTTGCAACGAAGAGTTATGTGAAACACCGAATATTAAATACCCTTCATAAAATTGTGAAATGCATTTTAAATTAGATTACATTTCGGGCTCTGGTTCGATAATACGGTATGATATAAAGAACCGATCCGAAAGGTTCCACCATATGCGATAGATGCAACGAAGAGGAGTCTCCATGCCAAGTTTCAACCACCAACCAGGAGAATAGTTTGCTTAGCAACAACTCGTCCCATAATCCTTTATATATATACTTTATATGGTCGAAGATGCCTCATTCAATGCTCAACACACTGCGTGACAAAAGTCTAGTACCCTCTGCAAGGGTATACAGAAAAAAGAAAAAAAAAAACAGTGCAAACAAAAATGTAGCCAAAACCAAACGCATTTCAAATGTCGCCAGGCGAAATGCAAAAGAAAATATGCGCACAGTGAGTGTCAAAATTATTACGGACGACCGGACAGAAACCGGGAAGTATACTGAGCCTGGGTCTAGATGAGGACTGATGGCTGAGGCTGAGGCTGAGGGTGAGGGGGATTGGATAAATGGTAACTGGAAAATACTCTGAATAACCGAAATGCGAATGGCGAACGGCGAACGGCGAATTTCACACTGGACGTGGACGATGGCCACCATGGCGACAACTGACTGAGGGACACCAGGGACTGCAGACAGACAAATGATGCATGCCACATGCTACGCACTCTACTAATACACATATACAAAAGCAGACACACACACAGGCGAATCGCTAACAAGCCAATTGTTTAATTCCGAAAATACCAAATCGCTGTAAAATCGCTTAAATTTCAATCCAAAAATAAAGCCAAAATATTAAAGAGGTGCTCAATAAAATTATACCTTTATTGGCAACTAAAAAAGTTAACCAAAATAATTAAAAAGATTAAACAAATTTCTTAATTTCTGTTTTGAAGTTCTGTAATTGAATTTTCAGTGAAATCTGGTAGATTTTATTCTACGGAACACAAAGAAAAATTGTGAAAAAAACGACTAACGAAAAATTAAATACAAGCGGAAGAGGCACCAACATGCAGGGATAAAAAAAAATGTTTTTTGGCAAAAAGCCTTGTTGCCAAAAGCTCCAAAAAAAAAAAAAGAACACACAAAATATAGAACATTTTAAATTGTATCTATAAGTAAAAAACTTGTGAAAAAGCAAAGAGCAACAAAGGGAAGTGCACACCATAGTTTATAGCTGTGCGTAAGAAAGAGTCATTTTTAAGTAGAAAGAGAGAGAGAGAAAAAGAGACACATATGGCTACAAAAAGAAGAAGAAGAAGAAGGAAATGCAAAATGTGATGTCCAAGAGACCACAGTAAAATTCAGTAAAGATGACATAGAGTCATCTGCATACACAGCGGGATATGGTCAACTTGGCGCACAGAGAAAACTACTCGGAATTGCCTGAAAGCATCGCCTACTGTGATGATTTCAAATTTTCCCGTTTTGGTAACAGTGGAAATAATACACATTTTTGCTATATTAAAATATAAAGTTACTACGGTCTGATAACTTTACCGGATTGCAGAGCAACAATCAATTTAGCAATAATTTTTGTTGCATACTTTAAGGATCGTTGCAGAAATATATATCAATAGAGCGGAATTTAACTCTTCATTGTTATATATTATAAATTAATCAAACAATATAATTCTAATACGGCTTTCGAATTTCCAATCCTCAAATTTTGTTTAAAAAATCTATAAGATCGTAGAAAAAACTCTTCATATATCAATCGATATTTAGGGTCTACTTTCCAAATATTTGCTACCTGTTTGTCACTTTAAAAAACAAAAAAATTGCCTAAATTCTTAAAAAATATATATAAATTATACTTATTATCATCAGTTTAGTAACTAAATTAACTTCTCAAGTTTTTTTTAAATCAAATATTTCAAAATTATTCTAGCTATAAGGTGTATAAAATCAGTAGCAATAATATCTGATTTTTTGAACTATTGAGTGAGGTCAATATGTTGGCTTTACGCTGATTAATCCCTGAATTGGGCCTCCTCGAGGGAAAAACCGGAGCTCTGAGCTATATACTCGAACATAATATGGGGGCAAAGCCAAATAGCCTTGCGGCCTGACTCTGAACACAGAAATGGAGCGAAAAAGAGGAATAAAAATTGCACGAGAAATGTCATAAAACGGACACTCACCTCGATAAAGTTTGCTGCGTTTGCCAGTAGCAACGATTGGTTGCTGTTGCTGTGGTTGCTGCTGCTGCTGCTGTTGCTGGTGTTGCTGTTGGATGGTTGCGTCCAGTTGTAGCAGCAATGGCGGCGCTGTTGCTGTAGCTGCTTGGCCGATATTCCCATTAACATTTGTCACCACGGCCGCCGACGGTGTCAAATGTTGTTGCTGTGCAACGAGTTTCTGTTGCTGTTCCTGCTGCTGCTGCTGCTGAAGATGATGAAGATGTTGCTGATGATGTTGCAAATGGTGATGATGATGTTGCTGTTGCTGATGATGACGTTGCTGCTGCTGCTGCTGCTGGTGTTGTTGCTGCTGGGCTCCTGGGGAGTTGTGATGATGATGGTGTGATAGCAAAGGTTGCCCATTGGCGCCACCAGCAACTGCCGGCGGCCCATGAGCCGGACAATAGCTACGATACTCTCCATTGATATCCATGTAAATTGGCGCCTCCACAAGTGGCCAGCCGGCGCCGGTGCCAGCCAATGTTGATGCTGCCGCTGCAACAGCAGCTGTTGCTACCGGTGCTGCTGCTGTTGCAGCTACGCCCGCTGCTGTCGGCGTCAATGTAATCAATTGGACGGGCAGCAGTTGAGTTCCATTGTTTGATTGCAAATGAATGTGCGGTATGCCACCGTGTTGACTGCACTGCTGCTGTTTGGGTGAAGACAACTGTTGCTGCTGTTGCTGTTGTTGTTGTTGCTGCTGCTGCGGATTGGGCAGCGCATGTTGCTGATAATACACCGTTGTATGTTCATAGGCAGCATACAATGTGCTTGTAGCATGACTTCTATTCACAGCAACAGTTGCCATTGACATATTGCTGCTGTTGCTGCTGTTGTTGCTAGCAACTGATTGCTGCAATTTGGCCTTTAAAGCAGCAGGCTGAAAGGGAGGAGCCAATGGTGTTAGATTCGATTTATATGCCTTAATCAAGGCATTTTTATTGGATGCTGCTCCCGTGCTGCATGTTGCTGTCTCTTCTGGCTTATTTATTGCTATTTGGACGTTACATGCTGGTTTTATACGCTCCCGACCCGCTGCGCTGCGATTGTTATTGTTGCTGTCAACAGCATTATGTATTGCTGGCGCCTCAGCAATATTGCTGACACTTGCCTTATCGATTAATTGATAACTTTCATCTATAAAAGCAACCAAATCCTGACAGGCTTGTTGTAATTCCACCTGCGTTGCTGTTATCGATGTTGTTGTTGCTGTCAAATTGTCTGTCACATCCTCATCATCGCTTTCGATAACATGTTCGATTATGCGCAAGTTATCGTAATCTATAATCCGTGCATAGCCCATCTCTAGAGCCAACCCTGTGAACCTGGCCACATCATCATCTTGGTCATCATCATCATCATCATCAGCATCATCATTATTGTTGCTGTCTTTTCCGGGAACAAGTTGCTGCTGCTGCTGCTGCTCCTGCTGCTGTGCTTGCGGCGTCAGAAACTGATGTATATCTGCAGCTTGCTGTTCGATTTCCTCTTCAGCTTCTGCTTCTGGCAAATTCACTTTAATTACTGTTTTATCTGTGATTTCTAAACTCTCGGTTTCTGTTTCATTTTCCAGTTCCAGATCTGACTCTTCTTCCAAAATTTGCTCAAGTCTTTTGGGCTCCTTTCCACAACATTCATCATCCTCCAGTTCGTCCTCAGTCTGCGTACTGTTATCGATTAATATCGGTTCATCGGTTGCCTCATCGTTCTCATAGAAATCACAATCCTCACGCAACAAATCCAAATGGCTTTCAGTCTCCAAATGAGCGCCCACAGTTGCTGCTGCCATTATATTTATTACTGATTCTTCTCAGTAGATTTCAATTAGTTAATTTCCAATTTATTATGCTTTGAAAATTGCTGCATAAAAGATATTGAATTACGCTTATTATCGACTACAATTTGATGTAGATCTTGCAGCTGCATCTTTAGGGATAATCCATTAATTATATGTACATAGACAGACGTATTATTAATTGTAATTAGTTGAATTTATTTGCTGCTACAGCTGCTTTAATTATTCATTATTTTCTTACTTTTAAGTTTCGGCGCCTGCAAATAGAGAAAAGAGAGCAAAGTATGAAATTACAGAAAGAAAATTTTCGCAAAGTTGGCCAACTTTTTCTACCCTTTTTGGTTTTTGATACCGAAAAGTCGAAAAGTTATTTCGTTGGCCCAGAAATAAATAAAAAAAAAAAACAAAAAAAACAGAATTGGGAAGTCATAAAATATTTATTTTAATTAAAAGCAAATCATAAATGCAAGTGAAAACAGATGCGAGGCTCTCCTGTTGCTCCTGTTTAAATTGTTTGTTTGCTCAACGAAACAACAGAGCAAATTTCTTCGACAAGGGCCTAGAAAATCAAACAAATTTCATTTAAACGTGAAAGATTGAGAAATGCGGCAAATTGAATAACCCCATTTAAAGCTTTAATTTAAATTGAACTGAAGGGAAGCCGCAGAATCTGCATAGTGTTTGACCTAAATTAAATAATTTGCATTTTACTAAAATTCCAAAAATTTTATTAAAAATAATTCTGCATACCCAATTTATGCGCAGTGCAACAAAAATAATTAAAGTATTCCCCAAAATTATGCAACGTTATTTGATTTTAGCAAATAAGTCTATATAAATTAAACATTTACATGCATAAAATGTTGAAATTTAGCAAATATTTACACACTTTTTAGCGGTTTTTAGCGAACGCAGCCCAACAATAATTTGTATACCCTATTTTAAGGGGCTTGTGAAAAGTTCTTTAATCCGCGTGTATAGGGTATTCATTTCAAAATGTGCTTCCTTTGGCATTAGCAATCAGTTTGCACTTTTTTGTTTTCCCAACAATGCAATTAAATTGTTAACTCGAAAAGTTAATTTCCAGAAGCCACACTGCGAATTATGGGCTACAGTGGGTGCTGCAAGTATGACGAAAGCTTTTGTGGAATTTTGCGCATTTTTTCGCATTTCTCCCTCAAGTTTTATTTAATACTTTATTTTGGCTTCATTTGCAGTTATTTAATTCATAAAGATTTTTCTCGGGATATTATCTCAACCCTAAAATAGTAGTAAAATGTTTGTCGACAATTCCATAGTTAATTTTTTAATTTTTTTTTTGAATAATATGAATTCCTTCCACCTTTTAAACTATAAAAAAGTAATAAATTTGTCAGCAATTCGCATTCAGTTTGGTATAAACAAATGCTCGGATAAGTATGCTATAAAAATTATTTAATTGTCTTGGTTGCTGCACTAGGGAAACCAAGCTAAAAGAAATGCTTCCAGCTTAAAAAAACTTACACTATACCTGAAGGATTGTGTTTCCTTACTGCTATCAAAAAATTAATAAAATCGGACTGCTATCTCCTATATCACCTTTTTTTATCTCTAAATCTCTCTTTCTCCCTCTCTCACATCGTGAAAATTACAGCTTAGATTTAAAAGTGTGTTTTCTGAGGCCATAACAAAAATAATTTTGAATTGTTATTCCAGTCTGCAAGGCCATGTAAAGATGCCATTCCTTGCTAGTTATTTTTCTCCTCGTGTTGAGTTGAATCAAATGAAATCTTTATTGGACTCTCTAGGTGTCATTCGTGATGTGGGCCACGTGTGCTGCAAACTCCACTCAAAGTTTGTCCAAAAGTTTTCACTCAAAGAGCAGAAACTCTCGGGCTATTCTCCACTTCTCTACTCACTAGCTTTCCCCTCACAGACGTCACGCAGCCTTACTACGCATGAGTGAGTAAATGAGTAGGAGGCTGCCCAGCTGCTGCCTCGCAAAGTTACATCCTTTTTGCTGTGAAGCGTGCAACAAGTTAGTCTTCAATTTTATGACCAAAACAACATTTAATACTCTATTTTCGTTTGACTTGTAGTTGCCAGAGGGCATTATTTACATTATTTTGCCAATGCTGAAGACGTTGGGCAGGTAGTTTTGGACCGTTTGATGTTTTACTCGGCACACGCAGCGTATGATTAATATTTGTATTAATTTGTTTTATTGCACATACGTCTCATAAGCCACAGAACTTTTGGTTCCATACTTTATCTGCTTTACCCATGATAAATGCTACGCACGTCACACGACCTTTTCTCTAGCTCCGCATTATGTTTGAGTAATGACAGACCGCACACAGAGTCGGAAAATTACACCTACGCAGTGGAGAGAGGCGGAGAGGGGTCTACTAAAAGGTAGAAAATTATACCTGTTACCAAGCTGGTTGAACAAACTAACTATAGTCCGACATACAGCAGAGATGATAAACGATGAATATCTGAACACTGCATTATCTCATTTCAAGTGATTACACTGGTAAACAAGATTTCCGTTGTATTAAATTTTACCGGGAAATCGGATATTCCATATGTTGATTTTTACTTCTTTTTTATAATAATAAAACCTAGTTCGTTTAGAGCCCAAGCCTGGTTTTGTTCAGCATTTTTGAATCCTTGAAACCGAACCATAGAAATAACCTACAAAAGCAATAAGCAATCCTTCGATAACTAGTTCATTCCGACCCTCGATCCCGATTTCTTTCTTCTAACTATTACATACTCTTTGCTCTTTGCTCTTGACTCTTTTAATCATTTCCTATATACTCCATTCCATAAATTACGTGTTCTCAGAATTACAAACATATTGAAACAGAAACAGGAGTGCAAAACAATAGTGGGAGAATTGTATTGAGGAAAAATGAGAGATCCGTAAGCCCTATGAAAAGAAGAGGCGAAACTTTAGCATGACAGCGACTTAGCCTACTTTTCGTCAACTAACCGTATTCAGTATTCAGTGAAGTCGCAGACAGGCAACCAAAAGGCGCTTAAGGATTTAAGTCAGCACAAAATGAAGAAAATATGGATGGAGGTAAAAAAGAGAGCCCCAAATGAAAATGGAAATGGAAATGGAAACAATGTGAGTAATTAGGATCCAAGTGCGTAAAAGTTTTCCCTCCCACTCAATATGCTGCAATGTGCCTGCACGAAAATGACGTAAGCACAGCCAGACAGACAGACAAAGTAAGAGCTCGAAATGGCTTCAATTAATTGACACAACAAGCAGGAAAAGAAAATTCTAAATGCGAAATTGGCTGGCAGACACTCAACGGGAAGTCAAGGAAAACTTCCCTTTCACTAAACGGTTAGCATTGAAAACGTCAAGCCTTTATTTAACAAATTTAGAAAATAATTGAAATGAAAACATTTAAACATGCTGGATATTCGTAAGAGTAGCTCAAACTGTTTTAAATCGACTGTACATACTGAATCTTTCGTCTGTTCCACTGCCTGGATATCTTTTTCTATGTAAACTATTATCAGGTTTTGATAAATTTACAAGTTACATTAAGATCGGACTGCTATATAAATAGTTCCGCCAGGAATCAGGTCAAATGTTTTTGGCATAAAAAGCTTGTACTCAACAATTTATTTTTGTAGAAAGAAATTTTTTATTGAGAGCTCAAAGCACTGCAGAAGTATACAAAAGGAGTGTACTTCTAGAAATAATTGGACAGAATTATCTGTAGCATACTTGTTGGGCAAGAATCTCAATTGAATTGTAAGCCAGTTCAAGTGCAGGCTTTTCCATGTTTGCTTGCCAATCGATTTTCAGATACATTTAACAAAGGCAAACTGCATTCAGTTCAATACTTCAATGCAGCAATGCTGCAATTTAAGCTTCTAGAAACATTTTGGTTTCGATTAATAAATTCTGATATTTGAGCCATATTTATAACGACTATTCTACGAAATTTGCTTTAGTTAATGTAAAATTTATTTATTACATAGGGCCAGTAAAATCATCTCGATTAGTTTTCAGTTTTAGATACCAATTAAAATTAAGAATTTATATGTAATTACAAGACAAACAAGACAAGTCATTCGATCATGTTTAAGCCATAAAATAGAAAATTTAATTACAAATTATTTCACAGAAATAGACTGAATACAAATATACAAACGAATGTCATATGATATGAATGTTTGTCTGGACAGAATCAAATTTACAAAATGCAATTCATATGCTGCATACATATCTAGGTTTACGTCTACGCACATGAAATATTTTACCCAAACCCACCAGAAACTGAAGTTGACATGGGCGTAGCCAAAGGGGGCACAATTAAATACCCTTTTAGAGCGTATATCGGGCATTATAAACTATAGAAAAGGACGTCCCTCTGGCCGTCTATTCGCCTGTTCGACTACCTATTTCTGCATCCGAATGTTCCCCGTCTGTCCTTCCCTCTGCCAGTCCATCCACTGCCGCAGATAGACGCTTTTTTCTGCTTCATCAGGTTATTAACAAGCTTAGCTGGTTTGCTTGGCTCTAAACATGATTTTTAATGACATTCACAATCAGCAGGACTAATTTAAATTATCTAAAAAAACAGAATTAAATTTGTGAGAATATATGAAACCCCCTCGGCTACGTCCTTGAATGCTGATACTGCTGCTATTGATGCTGACATATGCACACAAGTCATGTTGCAGGTCCGGGCACAGTTTTAGTTTCGTTTGGACCTTTATTCGCATTTTCTCCACTGATTGCTGCCCCAACAGCAACAACAACAGCAACAACAACAAGAACAACAATAAGAGACAGTAAAAAGTGTGCCATTGTGCATATAATTTGTCACTTGCATGGTCTCTATACAACGCTCTCACACACACAGGGACACAATCGGACATATGGAAGAGACAGAAAGACAGACAGGCAGAAGACAGCAGGACAGCAGGTCCTTTGGAGAACAGCGAGTATACAAGTATAAATGTCAGAACGCTGAAGCCCTCGTTTATCACACACATACTCCTACCTCTCATATATACTCTCACTCACACATGTATATATAGGTACATACTCTACCTCAGAGCACACAAGGACTCTGCATGAGAGTAAATGTCACCCTGCCAAATAGGAAGGTCAGTTAACTGAAGCTGCTTGCCTCTTAGACAAATACAAATTAAGCTAAGCTTGTACTAAGCTAACATATGAAAACAGTTTGCAGAGTTATTAGGTAAAAAATATTATATTGACACGCAAAATTTACACTATGCAACAAAAATTACCCATGTCAAACACAGACACAATAAATTGTTTATGAAGTAAGAATTAGTATTGCCTCTGTATTATATTGCCAATATCATTGATACTAGCTCGATTTAAATCATACATAAAATCTACTTCTTGACTTTGATTTTAATAGAAATCAACTCATTATTATTTGTTGATATCTTATTTTTACTATTTTAGAATAGAGATTGTTTAAAAACAATTTTTATTGTTAAATTTTCTTAAAAAAAAAATAAATATTTGCCTTTAAAATAATATTTTTCTGACTCAGGAGGCATTAGTTTCCCGACTATATCTAAACCCTTTCAATCAGATCGACATAAAACCTATTCTCCCTTAAGCTAGAATCGCATATTTTTTAATCAAAAATAAATAAATAAAATAATAAAAAAAAAGAATTGAAGTATAGAAATAAAAAAAATATAGAAAACTGCCCCTAATAGGCGTATTTCTTCTTGAACAGCATCGTAGAGATAGACATATGAGTCTGTCCTTAATATAACAGAGAATAATAGGCTAAATATATGATAATCACAGCGTAGTAAGACTCAAATACTTCTTGAGCTTACTTCGGATCTGATTACAGGGTATTTACTTGTCGCCAAAGTCTCGATGAGTGGGCCTTCACTTCTGCTATAAGGATTATTTATATGTAATGGAGCCTTATTCATTCAGTCAAAATTGAAAGAAATAAAGAAGCTTTTTCTTAAATGCTCTGTAATAACTTTACACAAAGTAATGTTTATCAACAGATTTTATTGATATCCTTTGGTTTCTGCTCAGATTTGTTTATTTGCGTTTCCTTTTTAAGTTAACACTTTAAAATGCTTACATAAAACACAAACAGAAAAACAGATAAAAGACCCTCCACTTTATGTATATCACTTTGCATGAATAATACACGAAACTCGTGTCATGTTCTCATTTACACATACGAATCCCTCTCCTAACTTACCTAAACATTCATATATAGATACATATGTATCTCTCTTTCGTCTCTTTCCAATTCTCACTCAGCACGTTTTGTGCATGCATAAAAAATGTTTTGTATTTTTTTTTCCCGTTTTTTTTTTTTTGTTGTTGTTTTGTTGAAAGTGTTGCAGAAATGTTTCACGCTACATTTTAAATGATATTTGAAGCAAGTATTCTTTATATAGATACATTTTTAGACAAAGATACTTAGCAATTGATTGTATCTGAAAGCAAAGGTTGCCGAGTTATTCGACTGTACGAAAAAGCATCAGGCATGCAAAATAAATATTGGACTGGACACGTTTTTTTCTTTCTTTTAAGCCAACTGTAATCTCTGCATCCATTTCTGTCTCTCTCTGCTTTTTTTCTCATCCTCTCTCTCTCTCTAGTTTTATCTAACCAACTTTTTACTGCTCTTTGACGCTATTGACGCTCGTGGTCTATTTTTAAACACATATCTAAAACGGAAATTAAACGAAATCCAACCTGGCTACCAAAACTCACCCACACCCAGACAAACAGACAGGCAGACAGACAGACGGAAAAGGCAAAACTTTGAATTAGCCAACGTAATAAACAGAGCATACTTAAATGGGCTACCCGCACGGCATTTCTATATTTTTTTTGCACCCTTGTCGAGGGTATTATAAATCTGTCACGAAATATGTAAAGCCTTCAAGGAGGCATCTCAGAGCTCAAAAATTATGTTCTCTATTCTTTATCAGAACTTCCCTTTGCCTTTAAGCCACTATGATGACTTATATACATTCCTGCCTCTTACTTATTTAGCTAGGATAAAAAATATTCGAGATCTTTCATTTTGCATGGGTGAACTGAAAAAGGATAATGATTGATAGAGAGGATAACTTGATGAATACAACAAGTTAAAGGGGAGAGTGTATAATCTTCTATAAGTATCGATGCCATATTAACAATTTGCAGGGTATTCAAATCGTCGACATGCCAATAAAGGCCTCCTTTCCTGTTTGCCTTATATATTTTATGTTACTTAGTTCTACTCGAGCTTTCATCTCTACGGCCAAAAGTCTGGCATATGGCTATTTGCACTGCACTCCGTTTCTGCAGCTGTCAATGCGGCAATTAATAATAATATTATTTTAACTGAGTTAAGTCTATTTCGTTTTTTTATTTTTTTTTATTGTTCTCTTGATTTGACCATGGAAGTGACAGCTTTTTGTAGCATTAATTGTCAATTCACTGCCAACAAAATGATGATAATTGCCACGTTTTGTTTGTTGTTTGTGCCAAAAACTTTTCGCACTGGCAGTTTAATTAAACATCCAATTCTCCATATGTTCCAATAGAGCTGCTAAGCAGTTTGGGGATTCTCGCTGCCTTTAACCAATCTATTTTTAGCTGTTTTCCTGCTGATTATCAACAGGCAGTAAAAACCTCGTCCAATGATGTAAATATCAAATGACAAAGCAACACCTAATTCGAGTTGTGTTGTCGCTTTCTTATCGTTGTTGTTATTTTTTCGTTGTTTTTGTCATGGATTACGAAAAGCGATATGATCAGCGATTTAGTTCAGTTCAACACATATATAATTATATAAATGAATATATATATATTATTGTCATTAATTTTATACATAAAGCTAGTCTTCGATCGACTAAACAGACAAGGGCTAATATTTGGATTAAAGCTGTGTAAAATAATCGATATTATCGATTAATTTTAGAGCTACGCCTTTTATATATTTGCTACCACAGAATCTTCAGCATATATAAGCAAATTTTGGAAAACATTTTTAAATATTTACAATTTTTCAAAATTATTTTATATTGTGAAAAAAACTGATTTTAAACCTGTATTTTTGAGGCAATAATTTTCTTGTGGAATTCGGAGCAAGCTGTGTACTTTGTAGTTTGAATTTGAATTCCTTAGCTTGACAACAATTTCAATACAAGATCTTTCTTCCATAAACTATAAACTATTTATCCGATGAAACACACTTCACAGTTGAATTTTCTTCAATTGTCACAATCATACGAGCATAATATTTAAGCAGAATACAAAAAGATATTGTTACTTTTCGGAACACTCTTAAGCCACTATTCCATTTATCAATTAAGTACAGTTAGCATATTTCTAGCTTAGACGTTTCTAAAATGCCCAATTTTAATGGGGCCCTAATTTTGCACTCGCTGCAATTGCTGCAGACTCCAGCAACCCTTCGCGAGATTATAGTGAACATTTCCAAAAATACTGATTTACCACAGGAGGATCTCATAAAGCCCGTCAAGCAGACCCTTGACATGGGTCACCGTCTTGGATTCTTACAGAAATTAAATGGTAAGCTAATATATAAAAATTCACTCATTATAGAGACTACTTTCGGCCAGGAATGTGTAATGCATTGAAAATGGGCCCAAAGAATATATAAATTCATCGGAACGATGAGGCGACTCGATCCGCCTGTCTGCCGTTCAATTATTGTGCTGAATGAAACTAAATATGGCGAAAACAATCGGATCGAATACCTCGAACGATTGGATTGGATCTTATACTGATTATAGTAATTTGATTATTGTGTTTTTAATGCATTTTCATCAAGGTCTGAAAAGTATATAGGCTCTATATTTGTCTTTGAGCGACTGATTATTATCTGTTTTTTTTACTTAACAGGCAGATACTTTTTGGTTCCGATAACTTTTGAATCGCTCATGTCCGAAATGAAAGCCCTAAACGCACGTACCAATGATGGGCTGGAAAAGCCAGAATTAAAGCAGAAAATTGACAAAAGGACTCAGAAGAAGCAAACGAAGCAGATGGAGCCATCCAAGAAAACCGTGCTCCAAAAGCCGATTCGATCAAATATTGACCAAGAATCTACAACTACTTTGGTGGCTCCTCCATCGAAAGTCGTAATGCTACGCAAGCCCAAGCGATCTCAAATGGCAACTAAACAATAGTATAATGGCTAACCCATTAATTTTCTCATTCAAGTTGGTAAAATTTATGACCTCCTCAAGGAATCGAAAATTTTCCGTTTGATTTGTTTTGTGTTAGTGTATGAAGTCGCTAAAAAATATTACTGCCATAGCTATCCAGAATTCTATACGTTCGTTTTAATGGAAACCTTTTTTTGTAGTTAGCTTTTGATGTTCTATTCACTCCTCCCTGGTTTTTTCTTTTGTTCAGTTAATTGATCCCGCACCCCCTGTCATTATTAAATATTAAGGGCAAATAATGGTGTGTGGTATGTAAATGTGAGGTTGGGATTGGATTTTCGAAACCAAGGGTTAAATTTAGAGACGTAGTTGCACAGGCAGGTTTAGTTCAAAATCAGTTTTCAATTTACTTTTTTGGAACCAGAGGAAACAACTTAGTCCTTTATTTTTTAAAGTGATTCTCTTTGGATTCAGAATTTCCACAGGCTCGAAACTTTTAAACTTCCAGTAAACTTTTCAGGTGTATATAAAAGTGGGCATTTCGAATCGAAACTTTAATGTCTGAGAAGTGGTCTACTGCGAAAAAGGATTTTACTGGCTTTCAGATACTTTTTAAAAAATGTACCGAAGTTCATTTAAAAATTATGATACCCCATTAGGCGAGCAAGGAACAACTATGCGAAGTATTTTGAGAAATGGCTATTCATTTGCGCCAGTTGACAAATGTCTCAATTAGCGGAGCCAACTCTGGATGGGATACTGAAAACAGTTGGGGGCGTAAGGGGCGTGGAACTTCAATGACATTGTCGCGTCGCTTCCTTTTCAATTTGAAAACCAAATGAACCGTCGCCTATGCCAAGTACCAATTTGCAATGTGCATTGACCATATGGTAGGAGCAGAAAACAGCAGAACACAGCACAACACAGCAGAACAGGACAGGACAGAGTGAGAGCTGGATAGAGAGAGAGAGAGAGAGAGAGAGAGAGAGTGAGTGCGAGCCGCCCACGACTGACAGACGCTCATTGTCCGCTCAGACATCGTCACTTGCTTCTTCTTGTGACCTTTACGATGACGTCGACGACGTCGACTGCGACGCCTCGGCTATGGCGGCAGAGAGCAACGCACGACAATGCAATGTAAACAGAGTTAAACGAAACACCGGAACAACCGCAGAGAGTGAGAGAGGACGCGAAACACGGACACGAGCATGGCAGAGAGCATACGAATGGTGAATAACGAGCCCGTGTTGAATTTATAGATGTGAGTGAGTGCAACAAATGTTTGAAACGGGAAACAAGAAGGTAATCGTTAGGGCGGGCATAGGCGAGCCATAGGGTGGAGGTGGGAATGCTGAGGGTGGTGGACTTGGCGCGTGGGTGCTCACAGTAAAAAGCGAAAAGTGATGTTATTTCTTCTCGTCCTCCATTCGGCATACTGGCATAAATACTGATGTATACATGTACATATGTATCTGCTGATACGTTGGCTATGTACATAAGTACGAAAAAAAATGATACTGTGTTGTTGTAAGCCAGGCTGTTGTTTTCAGGATGAGCGCGTGAACGAACATGCACGTACAATGAAATGTCAAAGCAGATTGCGGTTAAGGATGTATGTATGTATGTATGTATGTACTTATGTATGTATGTACATGTATGCATTACGTTTGATAAGGAGTATTACATACTACAATAGATGCATACACTGTGCAAAATCCTCTGTATAACTAACAATATTTCAGAATAAAAAAATAAATATGCTCAAAAACTTTGAATTTAATTCAAATTTAGGTAAAAAAGAAAAAGACTTAACTTTTTTTTTATTTACAATCCATTATTATTAAAATTAGATAAGACATAATTAAATTGTCCATTTTCAGGATAAAACTAATATTAAGGAAAAATAACAACAATTAGAATACTGAAAACAAAATATTAAAAAACGTTGCCGATATCTAAAAGGCCAATTGGTGCCAAATTTCAATATCAGGCTGAAAAAAATTCGTTTCAAATTTAGAACACACTTTTCACAGTGTACAATGTACATGTGTGTTTCTCTTCCCGAGTTTTATTTCTGCTCTGTGCCATATGGTTGTCTGACAAGGGAGCCTGGATAGCGCAGAATATTTTGCCCACGAAAATGCTTTTATAATAAGCAAAAGGATTTTCCAGTGTAAAATTCCCATATGGAAACTTAGAATTGATAATTAAGTATACTTTCAGAGTAAGGGCGTAGGCGTTGGAGAAAGGGGTACAGTGTACAAACCCCATATGGAAAGCTCTGTTTTGCATAATTTAATGTAATTGGATAGAGTTTAAAGTTAAAGTCAGCCAGAATTTAGTCTTCTTCTCTCAGTTTTTTTCTTTTAATTTAAATTGGACATGAGGGAAACGTCTAAGAAAGTACAAATAATTAATTTATTAGAGATAAATTTTTAATTTTAAAATTTTTTAAATTTATATTAACTTACTCAATTGGGAAACCCAGAATAGGACTCAATCAGACAAAGTTACAACGAAAGGTATAAAATTTTATATTCTTTTTATTACTACAATTTGTTAATAAAGTGTTTCTAGAAAGGGTTCCTTAAAAATCCTACACATTCTAAAACTTATTAATTTATATAAAAATTTGTGATCAAAAAGAAAAATAGAAATAATATAACTCATAATATTTTAGTAATAATAATTTGAATTAATTTGAATTTAAACAGGCTAACTATAAGATTTGGAGCCCCCTCTTAAGCAAATCTGCCTACGCCCTATCGAAATTCCACCAAAAAGTTCCCAGCTAACCTGCTGTTAACATAAATAAGTTAACAGCTATAATAGGCGCTCGATAACTTACTTAAGCCTATCAACGCCGTTAGACGAGAGTTGAAGCGAAGAGAGAGAGAGAGAGAGAAAAGCTAAAACTTTAAGTAAAACTCGATCAAAAATGCATAAATGCAATTAAAAAGCAAATTCAATTGAACGCAGAAAAAAAAAATGCGCGTGAAGAAATAACTTTGAAGAGAGCTTTAAGTTCCAATACATATTTACATGCACTTTGTTTGTTTGTATGTATGCGCATATGTAATAAGAAAATGCCAAAAGACATGAAAACGTAGACGACGTGCAACAGCAGCAGCGTAATTTACGTTGACGTTGACGTCGCGACGTCGACTGCGGCGAAAAAGGCTTCAGCTTTTGCGCATGGTGAATATCAAAATGCCTTTACTGCGCTGCCCGCTTTGCCCCCGCTGCGACGCCGGCAGCGTCAACTGGTTGAGTTGCTTTGCTGCTGGCGTTGCACTTGTTAGCCCGCTGCTGCTGCTGCTGCTGCTGCTTTTGTTGTTGTTGTTGTTGTAACGCTTTGCTGCCGATTTGCTTTGTGTGCTACAAACTATTGCCAATTCGCACACACACACACACACACACACAGCGCAAAACTTATATGTGCTTGTGTATGTGTGAAGTTAACATATTGTTGCCATTTTTTGACATTTGGCTACATAAAAACGCAGCAGCAACAACAGCAAACATAAAAACAGCTATAAATTAATTAGAAAAACAGTTAAATAATTTTCTAAAAATTTTACCCAACTTACCAGCTGTAGTAATAAATGTTTTTGTTATTTTTTTGCACACACACACAACCACGCACACACAGGGAAAGAGAGAGAGAGAGACAGAGAGTAGGAGTAAGACGACACGACGAAACGCGAAAACAAAAACCAGTCGCAACAGCAGCAACAATTTGTTATTGTTTTGTATTATGTTTTCTTTTTATGTTGAATTGTTGTCTGCTTGCTTGCTGTTATTATTAACTATAATTCTCTCTTTTCCTTTTCCTTTTCCTTTTGCTTTTCGAAAATGCGTAACAAGTTTACAATTTGAGTTGAGTTTTACTTGTTGGCATTTGCGCGCTAACACACAGAGTAAAAAAGCAGCGACGGTAAACGGTAAACAGTAAACAGTAAACGGTAAACGACGACCCAAACGCGGCAAACGTTTGATTTTGATTGACGCTGCGCCACTATGGAAAACTGCAAATGAGCCAAAAGCACAAAGCACAAATGAGCCGACAAACCGAATAGCCGAAGTCTGCAGCAGCAGCAGCAGTAGCAGCAGCGCGTCATCGACAGAGGCAGCGCGTGGGAGCAGCGCACGCGACGCAACGCGAGAGCAACCCCAAAAAAAAAATAAATACAAAAAAGAAACAACAAAAAACATGTTGTTGCATGCAAATTCTTTAGCATGTGGGCGGCTAAGCCGTACTGAGAGAGCTTGAGAGCACGCCAGTAAAACAGAAAGCGATAGACTGAGACAGCCAGAGAGTGTGAGAGCGAGAGAGCAGGCGTATGAGTGAGCATAACGGTTTGAGTGCTTTTCTTTTGTCTGCTGACTACAACCTGTGTGAAGGCATGCAGAGTAGAGCTTTTTTTTGCATTTTTCTTTTTTGTTACTCTGCGCAGAGGGTATTATAATTTTGTAACGCAACATGTAACGTATAAAAAATAAAAACTTTAATGGTGTTAGAAAAGAAACTTATAAATGAGATATAAACAAAATTTAAATGACATTAAAATTTATAATTTTTAACTAATTAATAGATTATTCAAATTGGAAATACTGGATTAAATATGCTAAATAAAGCTTAATTTTATTGTATAAAATCAGCTCACAATTATGTCATAGAAATAATCTACAAATGCATTCAAGTAATAGGCATGCCCTTCTTTTTTTTTTGTGTTTTTCTGTCGACTACAACCTGTGTGAAGGCATGAAGAGTAGAGCTTTGGGCATTATTTTTTCCGGCCGAAACTCAACAGCTGTTTGGCTCTGTTCGCTGCACAAATGCAACGCGAGTATTGAAAGTGCAGTACAAAAAACAACTTTTAAACTAATCAGCGGTTTAACCAGTTAATAACTAGCTTTTAATAGGTACACAAATATATGTACTATCTTATATCAACTAAGTATATTTATTTTATACAAGAAATGGCGCATAAATCAAGTTTGGGAGCCATGCAGAGTCAGCTGCACAGCGAAAGCTTTCGCGCACATGTCTTGTGGTGCGTGTCTTGGCTAAAAACCGTTATAAAGAAAAAGCTTTCGCTCAGCTGGATTTGTAATTGCCTTGGCGGTTGGTGGTACAGTTGCGTCGCCCACTACAGGGTGCAGAAACACTTGTTGGTCTTGCGCAATTTTAGCCACCATTCAAAATCGTTTTTAATGAACTTTCCCTTTTTCTGCACATCGTTCTTTTTTTGGGATTCTCTTCGATCACTCTGCCACTTCCTTCCATATTCCATTCCAATGAGTAACGCCATAGACGCCGGCTCGGCCTGAAGCAATTCAAATGTTTGAGGTTAAGTTTATTTCAAAACAAGAGAGAAAATTTTTTTTATTCGGCAAGCCAAAGCTTTAGATACAGACAGACAGAATGTACCAATAGCAACTATATAAAATAGTAAGCCGATCAGAATCGGTCAAACATTGACTATAGTTTTCACAATAACAGACAACTTCAACTATTATCTTTATCCTGAGAAGAAGATGCCCCCTTTAAAGGATAACACCTTCTGTGTCGATATGATAATTCCAAAGGGATACAAAAGCTATCCCGTACTAACCTCCTGCTCAACGCATGGTTTGTTCATCATCATTTTTTGGGCCCGTAGGCCGGCTTCAGTCGTTAAATTATCCTTTGGCTTGCATATTATTGCACGGGTCCATTCCTTGGTTTTCCCAAGAGATGCCATTCTTATTTTCTTTTAGTTGCTTTCAGTTATGCTCAGTTTTATCTACTTTCATAATTTTTATACCAAAACGAACATCTTAAATATCAGTATAAATGTATTTAAAATTTGAAACAATGAATGTATATTAAACTGACAAATAACTCTAATCAAGATCGAGCTGTGTACTCAAAAATAACTTTATTTTTAGCCAGAAATTAGAACGAATGCTTCGATCTAAGCATTTTGCATGACACATGGAGAAATGGAGAAATGCTGCATACAGAAAGGCGCAACACTGCATAGGCTTCTGTTTTGGTAAAAAAAATGGTTTTTTAAAGAACTTCTCTATCTTTGAGATATATTCAGATCGTTTTAATTAAAGTGGATATCAAATTTCATGGCTTAAATGAAAAACATGAACCAAAAGCTTGAAAAGTTTTGTAATCCCGATAGAAATCCTTCCTTATAAGCATAAAATTTAATGATTTAAATGAATTATTAGATATTGTTTAGCTTTTCGATCTTATAATTAATATTTCCGTAACCTTAGCAGCATTCTAGATGAATTGAACCCATCCCACTTCTTTCATTAAATAGGATAAATGAAAGTATTAAAATGTGGAAAAGCTTTTCAAGGTGAGAAACGAACTATTGGCCCGGGCTTGAACCACACGCTTGAAAACAAAACCGGAAATGAGTCCGGCTCGAACCTTGATATAAATATCTTACTAATGCCTACAATATTCGTATACATTTGTATATATATATATATATACTACTTTATATATATTTCAGTTTTCTGTGTTTTTTTGCCATGAATTTTTTAGTGCACTCGTAAAAGTCAGTTGTGGTCATTGTACGTAGATTTCGTATACTTAACGTAAAAAAAAAAAAAAGCGGAAGGTGAAAACGGGGCTAAAGGGGTGACAGCCAGTTGGGTGGGCGCTGTGGTTGTTTTTCTTTTAAGCAAAACAAAATGAAAATGCCCAATGCCAGCGCACCCACGTTTCCACCACCCCTCCCACGTTCCACAGGGAGCTGAACGCGGAGCAAGGCCAAAAGCGTTGTTGTTGCTCTTGTTATTTCGAATGAAATACAATAAAATTTTAAAACAAACAAATGCAAACACACACACACACACATACACACACAGAGACAGATGCAGTGACAGAGACACAAGCACAAAAATAAGGAGCATTGCGAATGCGACTAATGAGCAAAACAAAACAACAACAAGAAGTGAGTGGAGCAACAGCAGGAGGCGACGTCAACGCCGGCAGCGACGTTGCTGCCAGAGCTTTGAAATAAACAAATAGAACTAAAAACAACAACAACAACTAACAGAAGTGGCTTGGGAGTGGGCGGTTTCTGCTGTAGTAAAGTGCTTATTTACGCATACAATTGCACGGGGAGTGGGTCCGTTGCAATGGCCAGTGCGAGTGCGAGCGAGAGAACAAATGATGATGACAGGCCCGCAGCAGTAGAAAGAGACAGGCGAGACAAGATTGGGAGCAGCTTTGTTTGTACTAGAGATGAGCGCGTGCTTCATTTACATTTTTTTCGATAATTTTAATAAGAAGATTTCGAAATAGTTTTTCTGATAAAAATTCAATTGAACCACTCGTCCTTTTTCTTTCGATTCGCCTGCTGCTTGTTTAACCATTTATTTTTTTCTATTTATATTTTAATGACCTTCAGAAGGCCTTCATATTTTAATTTTATTATAAATAAATATGTAAGGTATTAAATATATTACTTAAGTTTCGTGAAATTCGGACCCGCACGAAAGTCACGGCACTTTGTGATCTCTTTCACGCTCCGCTCTCATCTCTAGTTTGTATAGCGAACACAGAGCAGGGCAAACAAATACATGCATATACACACACACACACACATACACCTATACATAAATACATAGATATGTAACTCAACTCAAACTTAATTCCTATTCACCCCTCTCCCATTCGCTCTCACCCTCAACCTCCACCCCCCATCCCACCCCTTCCAAATACTGGCTGCATTTTGTATTTCGTTTTGTTGGCCCCAAAAGTTTGTTGAGAACATTTGCAAATGTTTGTTTTAGCTAACGGAATATGCCTCGTTTGTTTCGTTCATCATCATCGTCATCATCATCGCCGTCGCCGTTGTATTGGAAGATCATTATTATCATAGTAGCATTGCCTTGTTTTGTACAATTTCATTTGTATTTGTATTTGTATTTGTTTGTGTGGGTGTCGTCTTGCTTTGGCTTCTTCTTTTATTCTTTCATTCTTTGCCCTGCCCATTGTTATTGTTGCTGTTGTTGTTGCTGCTGCTGCTGCTCCTTGTTTGCCATCATCGTCGTTGACGTCTCTGCCTGCTACTTCTGCGTAGTTTTGTTTATTTTATTTGTTTTGCTTTGTTTTATTTTTTGTTTATTTTTGTTTGATTTACGTTTGGCCGTACCGTTGCCAGTTACCCCCTCCCTCCCCCCCCTCCACCCCACCAACACCCACATTCTGTGTTTTGTTTTACTTGTGCTGCTTCTTCTTGCTCTTAGACTCCTGTTTTACCATTCCTCATTCCCCCCCATTCCCCTGCTGGGCGGCGGTTTCTACGGCAGCATTGCATGCTTCTTGCTTCTCTCCTGCTGCTGCCCCAGCTCCAGCTCCTGCTCCTTCTTCTGCTTCTTCTTGTTCGTCTTCTTTTTTTTATGTGTAGGTACTGTGTTGACTTAAAGTTTGTTGTACTTCTTTGTCTTTCTGTTCGCGTTGTTGTTTTTATTGCTTATTGCCCGACGGAAATGCCTTGAAACATTTTTGTTGTGTTTGTTTCTGGGCGGATTGCTTAAGTTTCTTAGGTCGCATCGGACCTTAACTACAGTTACCTAAAGGTATACACATACATCCACACACACACACACACATATATAAAAATATATAGAGCACTATTCCAAACATGACCCAAAAAGTTCTGTTAACTTAACCTTTCAATTGGACAATTGGAATTGGAACTTTAAATAATATATAATTATTTACGGTGTAAAAAATTGTGTCTTTTCGATAAAAAATCGTTTATCTGGAAGCCAAAATCCCCAAAAAAAAAAGTTCCAAGCTCCGACAATATGATTGGAACCTTGTTTCATCAAAATTTTCCCATTTTCTTATTATTTTTGGATAGTTTAAGCTAAGAAGTGGGTTTTTGTGTGGAACCCAAAAATCTTTAACTGAATCGGTTCAGCTTTGAATCGGTTTGCATCCTTGACATATATTCCGAGAGGTGTCGAACCGTTCCGTCCACAGTTCCAGTAAATTTTGATGGAAGCCACATTGATGGGTGCCAATTCAAGGCTTGCCCCCGGGGTTCAGCCCTGAAATGCAGCTGATATATGAAGAAAGAACGGGGAAGGTTAAAAAAGCGAAATCATTTTTGAAACCCACTCCACCGCCCACTCGAAGTTCACGTGTTTTTTATTGTTTTTATGAGTGCAAGGCAAAAAAATGCTTAATTAATTAATTTTTGGCATAGCTGTGTTAGCAATTTTCTTGCAGTTTGTTCTGAAGTGTTTATATGTCATTGTTATTGTTAACAGCTGTACTTTTCCGAATTTACAGCGGTAATGAAAGCAAAACAACTTTACCGTAAAAAATGAGCGACAATAACAAAAAACACAAATTTTTTTGCTGAATGCACAAAACACAAGTAAAAATGATAAAGTTTTTGAGTGTACGACTAAAAAATACTCTGTACTCAGATCGAATTATGAGCCATGAACCATAAAGAAATGAGCTTTCTCTAACTTCTTGGGCTTATTAAGCATTAATTTTCATATCCCAAATTTCAAGATAGATGGACAGACATATGGAAATCGCCCGATCTACTCGACTCTAAATTTCTTGATGGAAATCGCCGGAACTACTCGACTCTAAACGGTTCAAATCAAAAATAATATTTACGAAGAAGGTTTCAAACGTGTTTTGAACCAAACCCGGATACTCAACTATTTTCCTAACTTGCACCGAACCAGATGTTAAGACTATAGCAGAAACTGGACCTAAACTAAACTATTATTTCCAGTTCGATTCAAAACATATGAAGGTAAAATAATTCAAATAAATTAAATAAAATTTAGTGTAAATGTTAAAATACGAAAAACACTTGAATGAACCACGTTTTGTACCAAAATCATTGATTCTGGAGCTGGAAAATCATATTTTTTAACCAAAACCTGAACCGCAACAATACTTTTTGCCTTGCACTCTCTCTTAGTATACTTTTCCTACATATTTTTGTATATTTACAGGGTGTAAACAAAGCTAGCGAATTACAGAGCGCAGCAAACAAATGTAAAACTGCAAGGGGAGTACGAAAATGCAAAAAAAAAAAAGAAAAGAATGGAAAAACGAAAAAAGTGGAAAGAATACAACGAATTGGTTAGTAAATAAAATGCGAAGCGTATTTTCGTGAAAACAATGTCAACATGGACAGCAGTTCAACATTAAACAAATAAACAGCAACAAGAATAATAATGCAACTTGTTCTAGCTAAAAATACAATAGCAGAAATACAGCAACAAAAACAACAAAAAATACATATATACATTTTATCATAATTACGTTGTGCACAGTGTGTTTATTTATATATATGTGTGTGTGTGTGTGTAAGTACAGTTGCCTCGGCGCATTGATGATGTGTAAATACAAATAAAAATGCAAAAAAAAAATAAAAAAGAAAAATATGTTGCATACAAGCAGGCGCAAGGTTGCTCATTGCTCGCAGTTTTCCATAGACGGAAAGACACTGAGACGGACGGACGGACAGTCAGACAACAACAACTTAAGTAATCGCAAATGGTAAACAACAAGCACCAAACAACAACAACAACAACTTAAAAAACAAGAAGAAGAAGAAGCAGAAGAAAAACAGCAGAAAAATAAATATATTTTGTTGACTTCCGCTTTGCAGTTTTGCCTTCGATTCTAATTTCATTTCAGTTTTTCTTTTCCAGGAAAAGCTTCTATGCAAAAGCTGTAATAATAGTTTCGCCTAATTGCATAGAAAAAAACCAACAATTTTGCAAAACTGTTTTTTAAGGAAATTAAATAATTACTGACTCGCAGTTAGCAGGGACCGTAATTAAAAATTTCGATATTTTCTTTTTTTCATATTACACGATTCTTATTGATTTTAGTAGTGTAATTTATATATAGGATCAATGACTTATTTTTATATGCTAGAGGATATTATAACTTTTCTCATGAAATGAAAGTAATGAAAGCATATCCGATCCCACAAAGAATATATATTATTGATCAGTCGATTCATATTCCGTCTGTCTGTCCATCCCTTAGTTTTTTACGCTAGGTAAAAGAAATTCGGTAAGTGACCTACTTTTTGGTACAAACAACAAATATGAACAGACCGGATCGAATAACTATATCATATAGCTAAAAAATCTATCTTAAAATGTATGTAAAACTTTTCTCTTTATCAAGATATCTTGACGAAACTTATAAGTTAGATATAAAGGTATTTTTTTTTGAATGCATATCAAAAAAATAAAAATATCAGAATACTATCTTCTATAGCGATAGCCACAATCGATAACAATAAATAATTTAAACTATAATTTTCCAACACTTATTCCACTCTGCAAGGATACCAGTTTTTAAGCCAACTGTTTTTTTTATTGACTTTTAAATATGTTTTGGTTCGAAATTTGGTTCATGAAAAACTTTTGATTTTTGATTAAAATGGTCTTTTTCAAACATAATTTTAAATATATTATTTTTGAACCGAACCAAATATAAAGAATTTGGTTCAGATGCAAGGTCTGTTTTTCATTTGATTACATTTGGTTTGGTTCATTGGTGAGTTTCAATGCGGAGAAACTGTCGCATATTCGACTCACCACGAACCGGTTCACTTCGATTGGGTTCGATTCAAAACCGGTTTGCAGCGTTGCAAACCATCTCTGTATCTGGCTTACCTTCCCTTTCAGAAAGCTTTGCTATAGCAACAAATAATTAAGTTCATTGCTTTATTGCTATTTGCGTATTCGCAGTCTTGCATATTTCTTTGCGTTGCTTTTGTTGTCGTTTTTGCATATTTTTTGTAGCTCAGCAACAAAAGAGACCAGCGGCTAAAAGTAAACAACAATAAGAACAAAAATAACAACGAAGCAACGAAACAACGAAACAACACATCAGGCTCATCTTCATTAGCTCTGCTTTCGTCTGTCTGTCTGTCTGTCCGTCTGTTCGTCCGTCCACCCATCTGTCCGTCCGCCTGCCTGCGTCTGTCTTTGTTTTACTCTCGTTCCACCACCGCCACCACCACCACCACCTCCTCTCTCCTTCTTTCGACTCAACTTTCTAACAGTGTCTCTGCCAGGGGCTGAGAAAAAAAAATATATACGTTGTTTACTCGGAATGCCTGCGTTGTCTTTGTTTTTGTTGCTGCCTTCGCTGATGTCGTCGTCGCCGTCGCCGTTGCCGTTGCCGTCGCTGCCACTGATGTTTACACAATTCCATAGCCGAAGTCCAACAATAAAAAACAAGCAGCGCAAAAAGCTCAAAAGAAGCAGCGTCTACGTCGGCATAATGACCTTCAGTAGCGCTGACGTCGTCGTCGACGTCAACTTCGCTGCCCTCGCATGTCTCTTTGTCTGTCTGTCCGTCTGTCTGTCTGTGTGTGGTTCGTTTGACTCGGCTTGGTTGTTGCTCGGGTCAGGTCTCTTTTGCCGCCCCGCACGACTTAATTTGTATACGCCTCCCTCCGCCCAATCCCGCCCCCTGCGTCAAGCACAAACATTGTAAACAAGCAGCGACTGCGCTGCATACGCCGCGATGCCGTTGACGACGCTTCCTAGTTGTAAATGCTCTCACACACACACTCACGCACACTTTTGTGCTTATGTATTACAGCAGGGCAGCTCTCATTTTATCTCTCTCTCTCTCTCTCTCTCTCTCTCTCTTTCAGTCGGTCACTCTCCGTGTTTGCGCTCCTGTGCAAACAAGTGTTTGTTTCCAGCGTTGCAGTCGGCAGCGGCAGAGCTTCGTTCCTTGCCTATCAAACATTATGCTAAGGCCCTTTTCACCACCCTCCCACACAGATATACACACACGTGCACATAACACAACTCTATCATCAAACTTTCTTATTTGATTTAGATAGCAAATCCAACATGAATTTATACTAATTAGCATTTTGTATTGCCCACAGTGGCTCAAACTCTATGAAAAGTACTCTAGTACAATGACTTGCAATTTCATAAAACAATGAAAAATGTCACGCATTATTGACTATAAATAATTTCACTTGAAAGATTATAAAATCAAACAAAATTCTGAGAGTATGAGAAATAAGAAAAAGAGAGCCAAAAATAAATAAAGAAATAGTGTTATCTGGCCAGTCAATGATTTTAAACTCTTTGTTTTATTTTAACCCTATCATGCTGAGACGTCAATCATGGTCAATTTTCAATTTCGCTAATGAATAAAAATTTACATTAGTTTTCGTTGCTGGAGACTTTCAATAAATACTCAATTAATCGATATATGCATAACTTACAAGTCAGATGGACCAGGCTAAATAAATAATATTATAAATTATTATTAAATTATTTATTTACGGATAATTTAATTTAAATAATGTAATTGTAACTGTAGAGTCAAAGTATTTAATTTTTACATTGCGAGTTTAATACCAAAAATGTGTCGAAAAAGGATTTTTAATTTTTACTTGAATAATTTTTAATTTGCGTACCACAGTGCGTTTTCACACCCCAATCCTAACAGTTATGCAAAATACCAAAATTTCAATAAAAGCAAAGAACAAATACGAGAGAGCGCAAACAATGCTCTTTCGCTATGTCGGGCGGTCGGTTCGTCGGTTGGTCGGTCGGTCGGTCGGTCGTTCGGTTGGTTAGCCGAACGTGAGAGTTTGCGCACGAGAGAATCAGCAGCAGAAGCAGAAGCATCGGCAACTCCTACGCCTCCCACGCACAGAGAAAACGCAATGCACTTTGGCAGCGGCGGCGGCCGACTGTAAGCAGCGCTGGCGGCTACAAAGCAGAAACGAAGGCAAATAAGAATGAATAACACACACATAGCACACACACGCGTACTTAAATACAAATGCATTTTGTTTGCTTAGCAGAAAACAGAACAGCAACAAAAACAACTATGACGGCGACGCTCAAGGCAACTACACACACACATAAATTTGTTTGTATGTTTGTTTGTATATTTATAGCAGCGCAGTCAGCGTCAGCCTTAGCAGAAGACGGAAATACCAAAGCAACGATGACGAACGTAAAAACTACGCACAAAGCAACAACAACAACAACAACAACAATAAAACACGGCACGAAAAACAAACAAACAAGCAAGCAAGCAATGAATGAGTGTGAGCAAGAGGGGTATACAAATGGGCAGCACCTGCCTGGCACAGACTGCCACACATTCCGCCTCCCCCAGCCCCTCCCCTCACCCTACCTACTGGGCGAACAGTCAGCTAACGAGCAAACAAAACTAAACAAAAAACAAATAACTAAGCAAATGGCAGATTGAAGCGAAATTCTATTAACCTTTCGAAAATTTTACTACGACGTAGTAGAAATTTTTGGATTATTTGGCGGGCAGCTTTTATTTTTGTTGTATTTTTGTTTTATATTATATTTTTGTAGCATTTATTCTTATGCCCTCGTTCGTTCAACTCGCCGTCGCAACGCAACAGCGTCTGCCGCCGTCCGCGCGCCCTGCGTCCACCCTCTGCCCTATCAACTGAATTCAAACCTGAACCGCTCCTGTCTACTTGTTTGTTTAATTTTTTGCCATTTCTGCTTCACATTTTATTTGTTTGTTTGACTCGCTGCGCATGTGTTGGTGCCAAGAAGCAACTAGCGTTCGTCCGAGGGCTGCTCAATACGTTTCATCACTTGACCTTAAGACAAAGTGATGCAATAGCCAATTGGCTCAATAAAAATTAACTTAAATATTGAAATATATCTACATATTATAATATTAATTAATTATGTTGAATTTAATATTATTAATGTTAACTGATTTTAGCGAATTTAAAATATTTTCTTTAACACTTCCCTATCTGCATGCATAGGTATATAAAATATGTAAATGACTATCTCAAATAATTTAATTCCTTTAAATTTTATTTTATTTAATTAAATAAACAATAAAATAAATAATATTGATGCCATGCTAGTCTGATACTCTAGCGTATTCCTGTGGCTGCCCTCGCTTTTGTGTTTTGGCGCGTACTCAGTTCGTCCGTTGTTGTTGTTGTTATTTTGGTTTTTGTTGTTTTTTAAGCATGACAAAGCACCGTACAATTTCACAACAGCAACTTCATTATGATGTTCGGCTTGTTTTTCCACGAAACAACTGTTTACCGAACGTGGCTGCTCTGCCGCTGTCGACGTTAACGTCGCAGTAACAGCGCTGCTCGTTCTCTATGTACTGTGCATGTGTTTGTGTCTGTGCTCGTGCGTTGTGCTCATTTCATTCAATCGTCCAACGAGAAATTTCATTTCAATACGCAGCCCAGCCAGCGACGCGTCGCAGTCTCTGTCTCCGTCTCTGTTTCCGTCGCAGTCGCAGTCGCAGTCGTCGCAATTGTGGGTTCGTTACAAATCGATTTCAATAAGTTTGTCAGTGTTTGTCGGGAAAAAGCGACGCACAGTTCAGACCTCAGACGTTAGCAGACGTTGTACGCGAGCGGTTGTGTCGTATCGGTTAAAGGCATACGGCTTTTTTTTCGGCGCGCAAAGAAGAAAGTAGCGGTTGCGGTTAACGTTTAACGGTTAATATCACGCTTCTGGTGCGGGCGACAAAGACAACAACATTTATTATTATTGTTGTTTAATTTTAATTGTTTGCTAAACCAATACAAATACACAACGGAATAAACAAGCACAAGGCGAAACGGTTTTAATACAGTTTCCAAAAATGGAGTGTTGCCAAAAAGAATTACTACGAAACGTGTAAATAAAGAGAAAAGTACGCAACAAACATTTAAATATGTTTTTGTTTTTCCCTCAAAATATTTCAATATTATTTTTAAATACACTCTCGCCGTCTCTCTCACTCTGGCTTTAGTGTTTTCTTGTTGTGCGTATTTTTACGCGCCTCAAAGTGTATTTTTAAGTGTTGTTCCGATTTTTATGTTGTTTATTTTTTGCGTTGTTTAATTTGGTTTGCGCCATATGATATATATATTTATTTTTTTTTCAAACTTATTTTCAAAAGTAAAAAAAAAATAAAAATTTTTAAAAATAGTTTTGCCATTTGGCTATTGGGAAAATTTTCCAATGAATTTTTAAAGTTTTACAAAATTCGTAAGAAAGAGAATAAAGAAAGCTATCGAATAGTAAAAAACACAAAAACTAGAAAGAAAAAGAAGCTTGCATAGTCTGAAAATCGTTGGTTTTATTTTGACTTACTATTCCTATGGGAGTTATGCGTTATCTTGATAATTTTGGTATACATCTGGAAAAGATATTCTGAAATCTGAGTTCTATACTTTAAAATTTCATAAGTTTTCTATATAGCCAGTTTTGGAGCAAACGTTCCATCCTATTGGAGCTATAAGTTATATTTGTCCAATCCCATTGATTCCTATAACCAGACCAGATGGACAGAAAGACTCAGCTCTTTATCCTGATCAATAATAATTAGTTGAGAATTAAAAACTTGATTCTCTAGAGACAAACACTTTTTGACTGGAAAAAGAACAGATAAAACAGAACTAAAAATAATTGTTATTAACAAATGTGAACTGATTTTATAGGCAATAAGAAAACTGAACTTTGAACTGTTCCAGAAAAAGCGTAGCAAAAAATCCACAACAAAAAATATAATGAAAAGTTAAAAGTTCAAACAAAAAAAATAAAAAAAAGCTTCAGCTAATTTTATAGCATGAAGACAAAATTAAAACATGATGAAATTAAAAGTGTGATAAGTGCTGTAATATTCCAGAAAACGTATAGATAAAAAATGAAGGAAAAATTCCATCCAAATTTTATGAACAGGAAAAAACCAAACAGTTTGGAAAAAAAAACGCTGTAATGTTCCAGAAAACGCTAGACAACAAATCAAAATAAAATTCCATTAAATAAAAAAAAACCCAAATTACCTGGTATCAAGAGATTTCTTGAGAAATGAACAAACACACTGAATTCGCTTCAAATGCAAATCAATTTCAGTGAAAAACCCCAAATGCGATAAACGCAATGAAAGAAGCGAAAACCCAAACGTAAAATAATAATAATAATAATAAAAGTAACAGTGACTGCAGAATTCCCAGAATCCCTCAAAACTATGCTACTTTTAAACAAAAAAAAATTATATATAATATAAAAACAAAACAAGGCCGCACACGCGCCCAAAGCAAAAGCAAATAAAGAAATTCTGAAAGAAAAAAATTCTCGTGTCATAATATAAAAATGTTGCTAAAACAAACAAAAAAAAAAAGAAAAACAAAGCACATTGATATAGAAAATGCGTAAAAGTCGAAAAACAAAACAAATGCTAAAAATAGCACAAAAAAAACTACTAAAAAAAAATTATGTCGCATTTAAAAATTAACGCAATGATCAGACGTAAAAAAAATTAAACATAAACTAAATCGAAAGAATTTGTTTAAAAGATAAAGCAACTAAAGCAAAAGTTTGACTTTTATTAGCGGGCGACCGATAAAAAAACGAACTGTTTGTCCATTAGAGATGGCTGCGTGCCGTGAACGTGAGTGTGCGTGTCCTGAAAGAGTTCATAAGAAACGTGTCACGAGTTCTAAATGACATTCCAGTATCTCTAAGTTTAATTGAATTTATGATTTAAACTTTACCATTTCAAGGAATTATTAAATTCTGGTTAATTTTAAATTTAAAAAGAAAAAAGTGACTTATTACAAATTGAAATTAATAAACAATTGTTAATTGGAGAATTTGAAAGTGCAAATCATCATTGTACGTGAAACAGAGTTGCACTCACGCGCTCAACTCTAATTGTGCACTTTAAGCGCGCTGCGCCGCTCTCTTTGGTTCTCTTTGCCCAATGAGAGCGTGTATGTGTGTTACCGTTATGATTCATTCAGCTGTTTGCGCAGCAGCATTTTATGTTCTGCGCAAAAATGTCTAAACAAAGGCAAATTATTAAAAATAAAAAAAAATAAATAAGTGTATTAAATGCAGTCTATATACTAAATACTAAAATATAAAGCAGTGTCGAGAAACTGACCAGGAAGCAAATCGAGCGACAAAGATTGATGTCAAAGCGAGACGCCGCATATATGTATACATGTGTGTGTGTGTGCCTGTGTGTGTGTGTGTGTGTGTGTAGCTCACCGCGCACTTTGTGCGAATGAAAGCGCACGTGTGCGTTTGCGCATGGGTGTGTGTGTGTGTGTGACAGTATGTGTGTGTGTGTGCGAAATAGCTTCCGTCTATTGTGAATACTGTGAATAGCCTCTAGACTGTGTTATCGATGTTGTTTTTGCTTTTGTTGTTGTTATTTCTGTTATTTCTTCTATGACTTGTGACATTTTCACAGCACAGAAAATTTCTGTTTCTGTTTCTGTTTCTTTTTTCTGTTGCAAGCTTTTGTGAAAATTGCGACATTTGAACAAAAAAAAATAAAATAAAAGAAGAAAAACATCTCGTACGACTAATCTTAATTCATGCCAAAGAAAAGCGCTTCGACGCAATTTTCCGACAAGAAAAATTTACATATGTATTTGTCTGCGTACTTGAACAGAGTTTATATTTATTTATTTATTTCGAATGAAACAATTTTCTAAAATTTTAAATACAAATAAATAAATAAATACAAAAATTTTTGGAATTTTAGATTTTCTGGGGCTTTAAATTATATATATATTTAATTAAGTAAGAAAGACAATTGAATATAAAGTAAAAAATAAATATTCTGAAAGTATTTGAAATTTAAATTTTTTCCGAGAAAACTCAGTCAGAGCAAGAGATGTCAGAAAGGCATAAATAAGACAAATAAAGCAAGGCAAAAAAAGTAAAAAAGAATAATGAATGAGAACAAAGTGAAAAATGAAGAAAGAAAGGAAACACGAAAAATATCCGGAAGCTCTCTGATTCAGATGAGAGAGAGAGAGAGACAGGTCAGCTACTTATAATCGTCTGTGGTCAGGGTTTTCCCAGAGAATAGCTCAGCTTGGAAATCAAGCGCAGTCATTATCAATACGTTTTTAATAGATTACTGACATAATAAATAAAATAATCTACTTTAAAAAATGATTTTATAAGTGATTAGGAAAATTTTTAGAACTTGAATAAAGTACTCTTTATTTCATCATTTATTGAAAGCTTTTTGCGATATAAATATAAAAATCGACCTATTAAGGAAAGGCTTTCTTCGACGCAGACAATAAGCCATATTGTTGTTGTTCTTATAGCAGCTATAGATATAGTAGTCTGATCTTGATAATATGTTTACAGAAAACATACTTTTACAACTAATTTATAAATTCCACCTAGATCGTTCCTTTCTAGATATATAATATAGTAGCCCGATGCAGTCAGTTCCAATACTGAGTTAAAATATCCTCAGCAAGGGTATAAAAAACAGAAGAAAGCTTCTATAATAGATGTCTCAATACTTAAATGATTCATTGATCAGAATTCACCATTTTACGCATTTTTCCACTCGATTTTACCAATACCATTATATAGTACATATATACATATATACAAATAAATAAAAATGTGAAATTTAGGCATTCGTTTTTTTGGCGTGCCGAAGAGATGTATCAAAGAATTAACAAGTTTAAAATCGTATAACAGAGGCGAGAATTGAGATCTATTTTAGCACATAGAGCTGATCGTTTGTAACGCCTCATTTTGAAATTAAAACTTGCGGTTATCTCTTAACACCCCTGCTACAAATAAATAAAAACAAGCAAAAAAAAAAAAAAAATACTTGTCAAACAGGGAGTGAATCATAAGATTTTATCTGTAAATGTCTGATTCAAATATACAGAGAGAACTAGATGCTAGAGAGAGAGAATTGTGATGATTTTTGTCTTATATCTTCCACTTAAAATAACATATTTTTCCATATTTCTTAAAAACAGAATAAAACTGTTTTTTATTGATGAAATTAAACAAATCACAATCAAAATAACGCTACTTTTCCTTCATGAATGTCGAAAAATGGACATTTGGTGGATGCACAAAAAATTAACAGTGAAAAGTACGTACGCTGTGCAAAGTTCTTCATTCGCTTTGATGGAATAATATGGAAAAATATGACAGATCGATGCCATTAAAATTAATAATTAATAATAATAATTAAAGTCAGCTAATTAAATTATTAATTATTTTTTATTCAATTATTATTAATTTATTCATTTACAGTGTTCAAAAAAGGAGACGACGAGTGCCGAGTAAATGACCAATAAAATTAAATTATAAGATGTTGATTGAGTGCATTTCGCGTGACATTCCCTAAAGAGCAGAGAAAGAGAGACAGAAAGAGAGAGAGAGAGATAACTCTAATCAAATGCAAGTAACTGTCGGACAAAAGCTAAGCGCTATAGCACCCACCGAAATAGAAAAGAGAGCAGCAATTTAGCAAATGAACTTCAATTCAGAGAACGTTGCAGCAGCCGCAGCAGCAGCCGCCCACAATACGCAACATACTCACCACCACCAGCAACAGCAGCAGCAGCAGCAGCATTCTCACCTCCAACAACACCAACACCACATTCTACCGCTTTCCAGTTATTCCAGCCAAACCACCAACGGCGGATCAGCCGGTGGCAGCAGCAGCGGAGGCGGTGGTGGTGGTGGAGGAGGAGGCGGCGGCGGAGGAGGAGATAGTTCACCAAAAATCATGGAATGGACAAACGACGATGCACTGGAACTCATCGAACAGTATCGCTGCCATACCGAACTATGGAATCGTGCCGACCCGAAGTATAAGGATAAATTGTGTCGGTTTCGTGCCTGGTCGGAAATAGCCGATCGCTTTGGCTGCAGTAAGGCGGAGGTGGAGCGGAAAATGAATGTGCTGCTGACGCAGTACAGGCGAGAGAAACATAAAATGTTGGTGAAAATCTATCAGGGCATTCAGCCCAATCCGTCCAAATGGTATGCCTTTAAGCGTTTCGACTTTATGGAGGCCGGCGGTGGCAGTCTCAGCGGTTTGCCCAGCAGCATTGGTCCCTCCTCCGCCTCCTCTGGTGCCACCCATAATGGGCTGAATGGCCTTGCCGCTGCCGCAGTCGCTGCCGCTGCCTATGAGAGCAGCACCATTGCAGCAGCGGCCAACGGTGGTGCCCCGGGGCCCATTGGCGGTGTCACATTGACGACAACAGCAAGTGGAGTAACTACGCCCGCATCGCAGCACAGACGCATCAAAACCAAAGAGCTCAAATATTTTGGAGCGGTGAGTAAGCAACTAAAAAATAAACCCAATGCGTAATCATTCGCGAGACAAAGACAAAAACAAAGACGACGGTGACAAACATCCCCTTAACCCTCTAACGCCTCAATGATTTTTGCTCAAAATCAAACAATCAAATTAAGTGAGCTAATTATTGGCTCACAGTTCCTCGTAAATAAAAAGGTTTATTTATTATTCATTAGTTTTCTAAGTTTTGACTTTCTTAAAAGATTTAACCGAAAATTACTCATACGACACGTGAATCGTATCGAACCGATTCGAATCCAAAATTCCAGCTTTTTTTCTAGTAAGAGCCATATTATTCTGCAATAAATTTTTATTTAAAATATATTTGTAATTTTATAAACAAAAGTCTATCAAATATTAGTTGGGCTTTTTTGAACCACTCTTGCGTTTGTGGGGTTAAATTCAATCAAAACAAGCGCAAAGTTAACTGTGCTTTAAGCTGAGAGTGCCTGCCGACGACTGAAAGAGACAGCTAGAGAGTGAGAACCGAACTGAGGCCAAACGAATGCCATGTGCGCAAGTGACTTGCTGTTTTTGCTGGCGATAGCGCGAGAGAGCTTTGTCTCTCTGCGCCCCATCTCTCTCTCACGTGCGAGTGCGTGTGTGTGTGTGGTTTGTTATTGACGATCAAAACAGAATTAAAAATTTACGCATAAATTTTTCTAAGAATTTGCCATTGTATGCGTGAGGCATTGGCCTGAGCTACGCGAGAAACTGTGCATGTGTGTGTGGGTGTGTGTTTGTATGTAGTGCGCGTATGCATGTATGTAAATATGCATACATATGTAAGCAGTATGTATGTATGTACATTTGTATGCATATGTGTGCGAGTTGTTTTTATGTACATATTTGCTTTGTCGCGTCAGGCAAGCAAGCTTTTCGGTGAAGAGCGGCTGACAGTGGGGGGCAGAGCTCCCTCGCGCTGCATGACATTTCGTCGCCGTTTGTCGCTCGCATGCCCTGTTTTTTTTGTCTGTGATGAAATGTTTGTTTTGCACGGCGAAATGCGCGTAGCACTTGCCAGCATTGTTTTTGTAATGTTTTGTTTTGTGGGCTCTCTGTCCTTCGCTCCCCCCCAACTCCCCCTGCGTTCAGAAACCAACCAATAAAATTATATGTGTGTATTTGTGTATGTGTGTGTGTATTTGTGTGTTTGTGATTGTGATTCGTTTGCCGTTCGTTTTCGTTATGCGCTTTTGTTTTTACTCGACTCTGTAGTTTTCACTTGTTCTTTGCTGTTGTTGTTGCTTTACTTTTTCTTGTTATTGTTTTTGCTTGTCAGACTTATCAAAACAAAATGGCAAGCAGCGGTGGTATTGTTGTAGCTGATGCTGTTTATATACCCTGTACTCATTAAATATCGGAAACGAGGGCATGCACAGTCTGTGCAAAACACGTACACTCAGAAAAAAGAGGAAAAAAAAATCAAATCAATCCTGAAAATTCGAAAAGCAGAAAATAAGTTCTCTCTTGGTTTCCAGAGTATTTCCCTATCGAGCACTCGCAACTAGAGCGTTACTACTTATTTCATTTGTTTTTTTGCTGTTGAAATAATATAAAACTGCGGTGGCTACTGCGGGGGTTGGCTGTGCGTGTGACTTGTTTGTGCAAGTCTTCCAATTGTTGTTTTTGTTGTTGTTCTTGTAGCAACGAACATGAAGCAGAATGCCAAGACGAAATTCCATTCACCTTTCTGCTCCGCTTACCCCTTCTTCGCCACCTTTTACACCTTGCTGTGCTGCTTGCACTTTTTACTGTTGTTCTCGCTGGTCTCGTGTTTTTGTTTGTGCGTCATTATTATTTGCGTGTGCAGGCAGCAGTGCCGCCCACGCGCTCACGCCCACCAAATGCCCACCCCCATAGTTATCCATATATCCAAGTACACTCGGCGAAAAGCTTTATCAAAACAAGCTTTTCATTATGAAGAGAATGATATGCTGAGAATATACCGAAGGAATAAATCTTTTCTCTTATTTTAAGCTTAAGAACAGTTTCTGATTAGTCGCTGAATCTTCCAACTGGATTCGAGAAGAATCAAACTTGATTGAACTTGCATTTAAAATTCAGAAGAATCTTCATATTTACTTTAAACTAGTGTCATGGAATATTCGAAATATTTTGCTTCTTTTTTTTTATAAAAAAAAGTTTTGTTGGAACTTGATTAGAATTCCTTAATAGAAATTTTTTATTTAAATGTACATATAATTTTTTCTGAGTGTATAGTCACATGTGTGTGTGTGTGAGTGTGTGTGTTTGTAATTTTGCTCATATTTTACAATTGTTTTGCTGCGGCATTTTCTCCAAGACAGCAAATAACAACAACAATAAGTTTGCCTGGCGCTCGCTCGTTCGCTCGCTTGCGTCCCTCAATGTTGTGGTTAAGCCAGGCAGCGACGCTAACGCTGACGTTGACGTCGCCGCTACGCCACACGCGTTGACTCTGTTTTGATACCGTTGCCTGGCCTCCCCACCCCCATTCACCCTCCCCTCAACACCCCCAAATCGCCTCCCAGTCACCCACTCATTTCACATGCCATTCCGCCCCATTCCCCTTTCAGTTTGTTTGTGTTTATAAAATGCGCGCCTGTTTCCTATTGTTGTTGTAGCTGCTGCAGCAGCAGCGGCAGCGGCAGCAGTAGCAACTGTTGTTGTTTTTGTTATTGTTATTGTTGCTGTGTTTGTAATTCGCGTAGTTTTGTTTTCTCTCGCATGCGCTTTTATAAAATGCCTGCCATGGCGGCTCCCCTGCGGCTAGGCGGGGCTGAAAAGTGCAAGGCAAATAAGCAGCAGCAGCAGCACCGAGCAGCGAGCAGCAGCAACCAAAGCTACGGCAACAGCGACGCCAACTGAGACGCCAGCGTTTGTTTTTGTTTACTCATTCATTGCAAAGTTGTTTAGCTGTGCGCGCAGTGTTGCCAGCTTGGCTGGAAGTTTGACTTCGTCTTTTGCTGAACTGGTGTGGTGGGTGGGGTGGGGTGGGGTGGATGCGCGGGGGGAAAAGTGGAGTTACCTGCACACGGGAGAGTTGAGAGTGGGATTTCTTGTTGTGAAAGTTATGCAAGAATTTTGACTATTTTTTTCTTGCTTTAGTTTGCTTTATTATGTGCGAGTGCGAGTGTGTGTGTGTGTGGGGGCGAAAAGAGGACGAGCTAGAAGGGTATTCTGTACGTCATTTGCAAGCAATAGAAATTTAGGGTAAGGGTTGAGCCATGTAGTATTTACATAAATATGATAGAGATTTAAGACCAAACCTAGGGAATTTTTTTGAAGAGGTTTTAATTCGATGAAACCCTTAATAAGTTTTATTTGGCTAGTTTCCGATATCACTAAAATAGAGCTAAAGTTATGATTGAATTCACCCAGCTTTAGCTTTAGCTTATCAAAGATATTTTAATAATTTAACCTGCCTTTTCTTATTTCTTTTCTGTGCCTCCACCATAAATCATAAATTATATTCTTTACTAAAGTTATTAAATTAAATTCAAATAGTTACAGGTTTTTTTATGACCGAAAACAGTTTACTTCATAGTTTGAACCGGTTTGCTTCTTTGCCTGTAAAATTCCCTAAGAGCCATATTTCTTCTATTCTAGTATAAGTTTGTCAGGGTATCTAATCTTCGGCTTGAAAGGTAGAGTTTCCTTACTACTTATCAAATAGTAAAGTGCAATAAGCCCTTTAATTGACCGGGTTAATTACTATTTTAATTGTCTACCTTAAATGCAGCTTTCAGTATCAAGGAACTATTACGCAGCTTAACAAAGAAATTCAAATCATTTGTATTTATATATTTTGTAATCCGTCTGTCGATTTAATTCACTTAACAAGTCACCGGCTATCCATAGATTCAAAAGCGAATTCAAAATCAATTATACGCGCGATTAATATCATCGTATTAGGACTTATTTGGAGTGCGGCAGTTGCAAACTTTGATAAATATTTTTCATACTATAATAAACTCGCTTCTCTTTATAAGGCCTATAAAATGTGAGGGCAACTATTGTATAAGAGGAAACTATGAATATCTGTCTTTACTGACTGTTGACTGTTTGTCCTACAACATTTTCAAAAACCGATACTTAATACGTATACGTAATATCGAAAACAAATGTTTTTGTATAAGTTGAAGGATTTAGTTTGGTCTACTTTAGATCATATGAATATCTTTAAAATTTCTCCTATGATTCTCAAAAACTTGTTACAAAATAGTTCGCTGTACGTATACGTAATAACTATATAAAAGCGAAACCGCCACAGGTGTATTTTTAATTTTTGTCGATCAGAGCTGAAATCATTTTCATGAAATCTATTATTTAATAAATGATTAAAAAACTAGTAAGAAAATAGTAGCTGCGGCTCGCCGAATACTACACACCCTTACATTATGGAAAAGGCATTTGAAAATTGCTGTTTAATCTACTTTTTCCAGCTGATTTTTTTATTAATCCAACCTTTATAATTTTGGTACTCATGTAGAACACTTTTACATCTAAAAATATTCGCTCTTTATTTGTATAAAATATTCGAGGCGAAATCAAGTTACCATCTGTAAGGGTATACAAATTCACCTGAAACTTTATGCTTATCTTTATAACAGATTCATAATAATTAAACGGAAATATGATAAAAAAATTTAAACATCCGGTAAAAAATAAAAAAAAAAAAATACTACCCTCTCCAAGGGCATAAAACACAGTTTTTTAAGTTGATTAAATCAGAGACCAAAGTTTCCATTATGAAGAATGATTTTTTTGAGAATGATATTCTTAGAATATCTGTGAAGTCGATCTCTCAAATATCTCTTCTACCGAGAATAACAAAGTTTCCATTGTGAAGAATGAGTTTTTATTTGATTGTTCCTATGGCAGCAATATAATATAGTACTCTGAACTGATCGGCTCCGACATATATCATGCTTGGATCAAAGTAGCAATCAAATTGATAATAATTTGGAAAAATGATAAGAAAAAATACCTGGCCATGGTCAAAGTAATAGGTATAAGCTCTTAACAATTGTTAAAATGGTGAGCACAATAATTATATGTATATTAAAATATATAATAATATAAAATAAAATGGGGGAATCCCTTAAAAAAATATTAGGCAGGCACATTTTATATATATTTTATTCCATAAATACAAATAATAATATTAAAGATTTTGGATCAAACTTTTCCCACAAGAAGTAATATGAACTCAAAAGTTGTGTGCAAGAATCAACTTTTGAAAATCCACCCAATTGGTCAGAAATCAGAGGGAAACATGAAATGTCTTCTGGCCATGTGGCAACTCTGTTGTTGTCAATTCGCATCCATTGCAGCACTGTTAATTTTACGACTCCCTCCAGCTAAATACATAGGTAAATCCCCCTATCAAATGCCATGGAACGCAGCGGGAAATGTGCGGGAAGCAGGGCGTTACACACAAAAACAAAATAAAAAAAAACCCCAACAACGCTGCTCATTCACATTTACGCGACGTGACGGTCGTGCTGGCGTCGCAGTCGCCGTCGCCGTCGACGCTGACGTTGTTGACGCTGTTTTATGCACTTTCATTAATGTTAGTGTATCAGTTGTGTCATTGTGTGAGTGCTGTGCAAAAATATTGTATTGTACTTCATAAACATTTGCGTGAGAGAAGAGAAGATAAGACGAGGAGCGGATGGAGGGGAGAAGAGTTTGGTGTGCGGTGAGAGTGAGAGGTCCGTGTGATACGCTAAAAGGAGTACATTTCGCACAGTGTTTCAATGTGGCAAAAATTAAACAAAAATTATAATACCCTCTGCAAATATATAAATAAAACAATATTTATTATAATAATATTTAAAGCCTTATGGGTGCATATTTATGTACATAAATTATTATTCTATCTAATGTTAATTTATAAATTTCTGTTAATTTTAAAATTTATTTTGTTATTAATGAACCAACAAGTATTATGAATAAAATATTCTATTTGTATCTTAATTTAAGTATTTAATTTTGTAAGAACAATTTTGATAGAGAAATAAGCTTAAAGAAAGAGCAGACTTTTAAATTTGCCAAATTTTTTAAGGCAACAGAATTTCATCGAACAGAACACTTAATTTTTTTCGCCAGCTTCTTGTATGAAGTCGAACCACTGTGCGACGTGCTCAGTCTCGGACTTGTAGTATAGTATGTTATTTATTCATTGGATCGGCTGATAATCAGTTTGTTTACATTTTTCAGCAGCACACATGCGATAGAGCGGCAGAGCGAGAGAGGCAGAAAGTGAGAGAGAGTTAATTTTTGTTTTGGGCTGCGGGTTCTGTCAGTTATATTTTATTTGCGCTATCAAAATAATAATACAGACACGCAAACAATTCAAGCACGCACACAGACACACACACACAGACGCCCATAGACACGCACGCACACATACTAAATGTGTAAACAACAGCAAAAGCAGCTGCAACAATAACAAAAACAAAAACAAAGGCAAACTTAAAAATAACAGCAACAACAAATGCTTAACACTCGACAGTTGTTTTTGTGGACTGTGGAAAGTTCTAGGCGCCATCTACGCGCTCCAGAGAGAGAGAGAGCGCAGAAGAAGAAGAGAGAGAGGAAGAGCGAGCGAGAGAGTATTGATCGCCGCTTGAAGACCACATTTGCATTTTGTCGTTTGCTTATGCGCCATCAACGTGGGGTAGGTTGTTTTAAATATTTATGTGGCGCTGCCGCTGCCACTGCCTCTGCCTCTGCCTCTGCTTTCCATCTTTGCCTGCGTTTTCGCTCGTATTCTGAAGGTGCCCAGTCTGATCAATTAAGATCACTAGAAAATGTGATAGTAAGAGTGGTCTAACGGAGTGCTCTAGGTGGAATAGTAGATACTCTTTAGTATTTTAAATGGGCAAAGAGTGTAAATACCTTTCATAATAATATAATAATAATAATAATTAATATCATTAATGCCATCAGTGGGTGCCTGACTCCAAATATAAATTTTCGAAAAAAACAATCTTGGAACCATTAAGCGCCGCGCGCTGCTTCGTTTCATTCCATTTCATACTCTCGCCCGCTCTCACACACAAACACAAACACAATAGCATCACCATCTCTCTACATTATGATTGCGTTCTCCTCAAACTCTCTCTCGCTCTCTCTGTTTTGTTCTTCTCCTGCTCTCAGTTCTCTAGTTTTCTAGTTCTGTTTTATTCTGCCTTTTTTTTTTTTTTTTTGAAAACTTACTACGCCGCTAGAATTTTTTCGACAATGCGAGTTGTGTTCTCGTCGTCGTCGCATCGTGCAAATAACAAAAGTGTAGAAATTTGTTAAAAATTTGTTTAAATAAATTGAAATAAATGTGCGCTATGCAGTACAGCAACAGCAACAATAACAACAAAAACAACTTTACTGCTCCAATGCCGCAGCGCAGAATCACAGCGACAGCAGCAGCAGCAGCAGCGTCGACGGCAGCGCCAGCAGCAAATACTGTACTTAATTATCTCTTTACCTCTCTTCCATACCTTGCGCATGCTCTCTTTACATTTTTGTTATTTTGTTGTGTTTATGTTTGTGTGAGCATGTGTGTGTTTGCTAATTTGTTTTGATCGTTTTCGTCGTCGTTGTCGTCGTCGTGTGTTTGTCATTTGCTTCGGCTGCGCACTGACCCAGGTTGGGGTTTTTTTTTTTTTTGTTTTTGTTTTTTGATTTTTTGTTTATATCGACAAATTTTTAAAGACGCACAAAAAGTGTATTAATTGACGCTTTTTATCATAATTTCTGCTCATTAGATTTAAGTATGTTATGCAAATGTTAAAAGCTCCAAAAACTCACGACTCAACAACAATAACAATAACAATAACTGCTAGAAGCGATTGACCGGGATCGGAATTTTGGCTCGCTGTTAAGAGAATATTTATATATATAAAAAAATAATAAAAATATAATCCAAGCTTCAGGAACATTTTGAAGCATTCTTATAATAAGGAAGAATTCTTTTTAAAACCGAACCACTCTTGTTAAACCAAAGATTCCCTCAAATCCCTGAAACCTTTCCCTTCGAACTTAAGCTCTTCTTGCGAAACTCTTCTCTTCTCTTTCTCTTATCTGAGATCTTTCAGTTATGATTAGTACAAAAATCATAAGCATTTCATAAATAAAATACTATTTTTGGATCTACAAATATTTGTATAGTCAAAGAAACTCCAGAAATTTCTATATGACAACTTTTTTATTAGCAAGTCAGCAATTTTGCCAGGTTTTCCTCATTGGTTCACCCAATGTAGTACGAGTACAAATTTATATATTTTATGCAAGTGATAATAAAACTTTTAACTGATCGATCTAACTCACCAGATTCAGTTTAAATGGTTCACGATGACGTCGCAAATTGCAGGCTTACCCGCAAAGAGCACGCGATCTTTTTGTGTCTGGAAGAATTGCAACGTCATGAAAACGGATTGTGGGTCCACTGCTGAATGACGGAATAAATTCTTTTTTTTTTTTGCAAGCTTTAGTAGACTTAATTCTACAGAGCTGTTGACGTCATCAGAATGTTAGGGAGATTTTTATAGTTACATATATCTGCTTATCTGTTTATCCACTTTATTTATATGTGATTCATGGGATAGTTGTATAATTAAACCTACTAATAAAACAATTTCTAAATTAAGCAAGAAGTGTGAAAGAACAATTAAATATTCTCGTCTTGGTTCCAAAATTATATTCAAAGCAGAACAGGTACATTCAATCTTAAAATTAATATTTAATTAATCTTGGGGTTAGCCATCTTTTCTAGTGAAATTAAACTCAGATAAGTAACACGTTTTAATTCTGAAATAACTTTGATAACCGATGGATCGAATCAATATGAAAAAGAGAATGGATTCCATCCCTCTATATTAATATTTTCGACTGATTTCGATTCAGGAAATTAAATAGAAGAGGAATATTTTTTGTTTAGAGGCTTGTTTTTTGTATAACTTCTGATTTTTTACGCTCTTTGAAGATAAAAGGATAAGGGATTTTCTAGTAATTGGTCTAATTCAATCTAAGCAGGTGCAAGGAGTGCTACCAAAAATTGGAAGGAAACTGGATATGCGTATACTTTATATTGCAAATTTAGTGTCTATTGTCATTATAGTTCCCGAGTTCGAGGGGTTCTTCATTCGGTAATCGGCAGTTATTCCTGCTCAAGACTATATATATATATATATATATATATATGTAAATATACTCTATGCACAAGTCGAGTAACTCTTTTTTACCTAATTTTTTACTGGGTAATAAACCTTTTCTTCTTTTTTTGAGATTTTGCTGACCGCTCAATGAGCTTCATAATTTGATAAGGCAAAGACACGTGCCTTTTTTACAGGTGTGAAAACTTTGGGAGGTAGCTACCTCTATGACTCTGTGTTATCGCTCGAATGGGCAAACCTTAGAAAAAGCGTCATAATGCTGAGTTGGGTATTTTAATGCTTTGCCAATGGCCTGAACTTTGTACAGTTGACAATTCAGTTTTTAATATTCTTGACTTCTCTTATCGTCTCTCTCTCTCCTTCTCTTTGCAGATGGGCCTAAATATACCCATGCTGATAGCAAGCAGTCAAACGCTGGATAGTTGGAATACCTCGGGGCAGTATTCGCCGCCGGGCGGTGGAGGTGGAGGAGTTATCTCCAATTCCCAGCAGCAGCAGCAGCAGCAACAACAGTTGCGCGTTCCACTGTCCATGGCGTATAGTGGTGCAGCGGCCACGCCCTATACTGGAGGCGGTGGTAGCAGCAGCAGCGAATTCCAGCCTAGTCCACACAAAACGATAGACACTTCGGATAACGAGGATAACAACAACAGGGACGAGGCAACAGCGGCAGCGCTTGGACAGTTGGCAGCGAAAGTGGAACGACGCTCACCGCATCCGGGCGTTGACGGTGGCGGCGGAGGCGGCGGTTCACGCGACACTGGCGAAGCGGGCAGCGATGCGGCGGGCTTAACAGTCGCCTTGAGTGAAGCGGGCTCAAGTCCAATTCCCAATACCAATACAAATATGCATGAAGCGCACAAGAATCATCTGCGGCAGTCGAGTCCAGCGTCGGTGTCGGCGCGTGCCTCAACGCCACGTCAGGCGCATGAGCAACATGCGCATCATAGTCATCCGGCGCAGCTGCAGCAACAGCAGCACCAGCACCAGCATTTGCATCATGGTCATCATCAGGATGAATTGGATATTAAACAGGAGCTAGTCGATTTTTATCATCCCTTAGGCGTTGTTACGTCCGCACCACCGCCACCAGACTCCCATCGTTCCTATAGCTCGGCGGGCGAGGAGAGCCGCTTGCAGCTGGATATGGCGCAAGATTTGCGCGTTGCTCAGGCCAAAGCGCAGGCCAATTTTGGGGGCTTTGTACTGCCGCCGCGGAGCAGCAGTGCGCATCTGGCAGCGGCTGCAGCAGCGGCTTCAATGCCACTGAACATGCGTAAACTGCAAACAGGGGGACCAAGCGCCGGACATCTGCTCATGAATTCGCTGCTTAGTTCACGGGAGAGCATGTCCGATGCGGATGGCGATGTGGATAATGATGAGGCCACAGAATCTGCGGCTAGTCCGGGGCACATCAAGAGCAGCGTTTCGGCGCAGGACGCCAGCTCAGCGGCGGCCGCAGCTGCAGCAGCGCTCTACGCCGAAAGTCTCAGTCGGGACGATTGTGATTTTGTGGGCTCCAATGTGTCCATGAAATTGCGCACAATGGATCGGACGCAGCGCATCATTGCCGAGAAACTCATCAGCGAGGTGCTCTATTTTGGCCAATTCAATGAGCTGGAACGCTCCGCGCGCATTCAGCCCAAGTGACAGTGGCGTCTCAAGAAGTGGACGAGCATGGGTATAGGTTTAGCTACGGGCAGGGGTATCACAACAGATCAGACGATGTTGGCTTGGAACATGGCAAAGAGACGCAACGAAATTCCATTATAAACAAAATAGTCAAGAAAATAGCAAAGAAAAACAAACACACAGTACAATATACTATTAGTTGGCCACGCCAGGACAGGAGGGAGCCCACGGGCTCATCTTTTTTTTTTTTTGTACAAAGCAGCATATATGGGGCAAAGTTACTTAGAATGAGAGCAAAAGGAAGAGATTTATGTATAAAAATTCTCGGAAATTGGAATATAACAAGTCCGTTTGGCAAACAGGCAAAAAGGTTCAAGGGTTGACTTCCAAAGCTTTCCAATACTAGCCAATATCCAAACAATAGCCTACAGGAACTAAGCTTTCCAGACGCCCAAATTTTTTGCACACAAATAAACGAAGATTAAGGTGATTTACTAAAGAAATAAAAAATTTTTTGTTCAAATTTTGTATGCCTATTCGAACAAGGTAAAATTTTGATCCACCCGCAAAATGTTTGCGCGCAAAGAAATGAAAATTTGCCTAATTAAGAAGTAATTTTCTTGAGACAGTGGTAAAAAATGTGGAATTCAATTTTTTCGTATATTTGTACGCAAAGAATTTGGGTTTAGGATCCTTAGTATTAAATTCGTAAAAAATTATAAGACCTGTTTCGAACATACTATCAGAAAAATCTCCAAATTTATCTATAATATAGATAGTTCAGGTTTTAAACAGTGACGATGCAATACAACATATTTTTCCATATTATTTCTTCCATTCAAATGAAACATTTTTAAAATAGTAAATTTTTCTACTTCCGTATAGGATTTAGCTATCGTCCTAAACAAATTGAAAATTTACAAAGAGTACTGGATATTTTAGCGATATTTCAGTAAACCTACTCAAAAAAATGTACATTTCTTAGTGGAAGCATTAAAGATGCAGAAAAATTGAAATTTTGTGGTGGATTTTCATAATCAGAAACAGGTCTATTTTATATATTTTTTCTTAGATGTTCAACTTCAATATTACGTATAGGGTTAGCGTGGGTCGGGGTCGGCATACCTGAGACATCTAACTGACAGAATCTCAGTATTACTTATAAAAATACAAACAAAAGGAAAAGAAACAGAAAAAAAACATATACACATACAATATACAACATACAACATACTACTAAATACAACAAATATCATAGAAAATGCTAGAAAAAAAAAGAAAAGAGCAACAGCATTTGCCAAGTTGGGTTAAAGGGGAGGGGGGGAGGAGGGAGGAGAGCTTGTCCACTTCTTACTTTGGATAATGTTATAATACTAAATAATAAATAATACTATGAGTAGTGTGGGGCGCAACTAAAACGGGAAAATGTGATTGAAAATTGTCCCCACGTTGGGCGCCAAATAACGAAAGACAGTAGAAGAGAAAAGCTTGCAAAAGGGTAAACTTACGTATATGTGTAGAGATCTATATGTTTTATATATGTATGTAAAATTCTATATATCATTGTACCTTATTTTGAAACAGAAATGTTTTTTATAGTCATTTAAGTCTGGTCGTCAAAACTTACCAACACCAATCAATACAGCAACTGAAACCAACCAACAAAGCAGAGCAAAGCAAAGCAAAGCAAAACAAAACAGAAGAAAAAAGAAACCTATGTATAAATAAATATATATAAATATATATATATAAATATGTATAACTAAAACTATACATGTCGTCGTCACTAGTTCGTTAAAAACAAAAACAAAATACACTAAAATAAAATAAATAAATATTGTACATTTTTTGCCTATGTATATGTATGTATGTATGTTTTTTAGGTCATAATTATTTTTGCATAATGTTTAAGTAGTTTTATTTTTATATGTATATGCAAAGCAGAGCAAAGCAAAGCAGAAAAAAAAAAACAAACTGAAAATGAAAAACATTAAATTAATTTATACAAAAAAAAAGAAAGAAAAACGCAAAAAAATATGGGCAAATAGTCATAAACAAAAAAAAAAAAAAAAAAAAGGAAAAATGAGAGAGAAAGATGATTAAAATAATGAAAAATTAATCATAATTATAATAATAAAAGTGCAGAGTTGCTTTTGCTGCTACTGCCGTTTTTTTAGCATAGTCGACAAAATGTCCCAAAGGAAAACAAGAAAAGTCAAACAAAATATAAATAATGAAAAAAGAAAAACAAAAACAAAAACAAAAACTATGTAAAATTGTGCAAGTAAATAATTAAAGAAAGAATGAAAAAACAAAGAGTGTAGCAAAAATTATTGGTTGTCGAAATGTCTATGTGTGTATGTGTGTGTGCGTGCATACATGTGTAGAAGAGCATAAAAACAAAATTTTTATTGTTTTGTGAATCTGCAAATAGCTAAACGAAATAAAAAATTAAATAAATGTGTACCTATTTGTCTGACAAGCATTGTATAAATTGAGTTGTTTATTTGGGCAACAGCATTCAGAATACGTAGGACTTTATATAAATGTATATCTATCGATAACAGTGGGTAATTTAGGAGGGAATGAGAGGGAGGGTGCCTTTATATAAATATATATCTATCGATAACAGTGGGGTATTTGAGAGGGAATGATACATTTGGGATATCCTTGCAAAGGGTTAGGACAAATTTCACGCTACTTTCTCTCTGGGTAATTATTCAAAAGAAGACTCCTAATTAGATTATAAAACTTCATCTATCTGTGGTGTATTCAGGCGGGAGTAAAGAAAGTTATCCGACAAATTCCAACCAAAATTTTTAGTTTAAATACTGTGAGGTTAATTTTTTTTTAACATTATATATTATTTTTTATTAAAGAACAAATGTCTGGATTCATTATATACAAAGTATTTGTAAACAGCAAAACTTTTTTGTTTTTTCAGAATATCTTTAATTATTTCTGGATGAGTGTGGTTTCAAACTGCTAAGATTTAAATATGTATTTCTAGTAAATTTCTCCCAATTCTGACTAATTAGTAAAACTCACGGAAAAAAGCACAAAACGACTAAAATTTTAACCTACCAAGCATGGTACAGTCTTTAGTTCATTTATGCTCCTAAAATTAGACTATACTTTTGGGAGAAATTTATGCCTAAGCGAGAACTAAAATCGAATGCAGTTTCTCTAAAATCTAAAGCTCTTACCAATTTAAAGCTATTCTTATATGAATTAATCTGGTAAATAGCATTCTAATCAATATCAACAAACGATTCTTGTATAAAGTTTGTTATATTCATTATAAAACCTAGAATCTGCTTCAATATTATAACTTTCTCTTTATGCCTACTCAAGCTAAATAACATTTGATATAATTTTTTTTTTATACCATTTATCAGAGAATACAATTTTGAATTGAGTGTAAAACTATTTTGTTTTATATTTTCTTTTGTTTGTCTTCAATTTAATTTACACAAGTACAATAGATTTTGTTTTATGGATTGTTCTTTAAACAAGGTTTTTTAACTTAAAATTAATGCTTATGTCGCTGCTTAAAACAAATTAAATTGGTTACATAAAAGGCTAAGGCTTAGTTAATTAATTCAAATCGGTTTGCTACCGTTGGTAATATTCCACAGACAAGGGAGACAATTGATTCACTATAAACTATACTCAGAATCATCACCAAGAATTTAAGTATCGTACAATTTATTCCTTTATACACTGTTTCGGGTTGAATGCCATTCAAGAAGCAAAAAACCTTAGAACAGAAAAAGAAAAAAAAGAGGAAATCCTATATATACATGTAAATTTCTGAAACTGGCTAATGTCTGGATGAGCTGTATATAACGCAATTTAATGAATTGTGCTTAGACAAAACACAACGATTCTCTGTAAAATGCAACAAGTTTTGTGCGTGAGTTTTCCGAAACTTCCTGGCGGCGATGAATGGGCAGGTCAAACTGAATCATTGTCTTCTTATTGTGGGTTAATATTCAAAAGTGAAGGAAGTGTTACGACCTCCGTTAAATTGGAAGAACGAACGGAACATTTGATTGGGATCAAAGTCAGCTGTGGAACAAAAAGAAAGAAATTTAAATTAGACGAGAACAGAAAAAAGCGTTAGCAATACGAACCTTGCTCCTGCTCCTCTATATCCTGCCCACTGTCGTAGCGTGCCTTCTTGCGCGCATCAGAAAGTATGGAGTACGCCTCGCCCACTTCTTTAAATTTAAGCTCCTCCTCTTTACGCTCCTCGGCACTGCTGCCGGCATGCCTATCTGGATGATGAACCAGCGCTTTTTTCCGATAAGCCTTCTTAATCTCATCATCGGAGGCATTACGTGCAATGCCCAGTATTTTATAGTAATCCTTACGCTTGGATTTCTTCAATGCAAATTTAGCATCACGCAGTAGTCGCTTAATCTCCGGAGTCTTCTCAAATTGCAGGGCAGTCTCATAGTCGGCTACCGCCTCCTCAAACTTCTCGAGATCAGTGTGGCAACGGGCGCGCAACAGCAAAGCCTTCAGATACTGCGCATTGAGCTCCAGTACGCGATTGCAGTCGGCGACAGCTTCACGCTGTGCTCCGATACGCGTATTCACTAATGCTCGATTATAGAGTAATTTTGAGTTAATGTCCTTGTTGTGCTCATCGATCTTCAGGGCATCCGTATAGACAACGTGTGCCTCGCGATAACGTCCCGATTTAAATAACATATTGCCGTTTTCCTTCATTTCCTTTAATTGCTTGCATTTGCTGCGCATACGCTTCGACTTGTGATGATCCGGATCCAGCTGCAAAGCACGCTCAAAGTGCAATATTCCCTTCTCCAAATTGTCCGTGTAGTAAAGGCACAGTCCACGCACATAGATTGCATCAGCTGAGGTGCTGTCCAGCTTCATGACACTCACAGCAATATCCAGCGCCTCATCGCAACGTCCCAAATATGCCAGACACTCGGCCTTTAGCAGGCGATAGCTGCAGAAGAGATTCGATATTTAAAAATCATATTATATTACTATCGATAGTATCGATTGTTTTGCAAACTATCGACATATTTAGAAAGCAGACAGCAAACTCACCGCAGGCACGCGGGCGAAATCTTAAGAGCACTGTCCAGATAAAAAACCACATTGCGATAGGCCTGTGATTCGTAGTTGCTCATTATGATGGTTTCCAGTTGCCGCAGCTTTTGTACGCTCTGTTGTTCAGTGTTTAAAGCCGTACTCTGCGGCTCCAGCTCGGATACCGTCTTGACAGCCTGCTCCGTACCAATAACATCACCCAGAGCCAGACAGCACTTGGCAACACGTACGTAGGCCTTCTCAAAGTTTGGATCGAGGCGTATGGCGTGCCTAGCATCCGTCAGAGCACTGTTATAGTTGAGGAGCATCATGTAACAGGCAGAGCGATTGCCATAGTAGGCAGCCGAGTCCGGACATAGCGATATGGCGTCTGAGTACAGTTTCAATGCATTCTGATAGTTTTGTGCCTTATATTGGTCGTTGCCCAGTTTCTTTTTCTCTTCAGCAATGCTGCAAAACGAAAGCAAAAATAAAATGTTCCGTCAGTAAATGGGTGAATGCAGTAAGTAAGTAAGGGAACCCAGGAGGGAGGGAGGGAGGGGATGAATGTCTGGGGAACCTACAAGTTTTGAATTTTTAATTTCACGTCTTTTCACGTGGCGAACGAGGAGCAACGAACCCGCTGGCTATGCATTCCCTTTCAAGAAATACGGCTATATAATACAGCTCAAAGCGACGGAAAGTAATCCGCTTTAGTTTTTCAATGTATATAGCAGAATCAGACTAAAATAACGACCTGTAGGCAAAGACTTGGAAACAGCTGTAATATTCATTTTTACTTCTATTTATTTAAATGAAGTGTCTGAATTTGATTCAACGATGATTCATAGTACACGGTGAATGAATAAATAAAAAACCCTAGTAAGAAAAGGCTTTCTTCAGCGCACCGAAGATTATATACTCTTACAGACTGATTTTTGTATGAATTTAGATAAAATACTCTTTCAGCTCAGTTGAAAGTTTTTATTAATGCAGATTGTTTCAACATCTAAATTTAGGATAATTAAAATAAAGTTTTTTATACAACCATTTTATTTTTGACCAATTATATGATATAGTAATTCGATCCAAGGCATTTAGAAAATACACTTCTTCATTTAACTAGTAAATTTCATTAAGATATCTTGAGAAGCAGAAAAGATTTCTATACCATAAATTTTGGACCGATTGTTCATATAATTATATATATAAACCGACGAGCTTGGCTATTTCGGCCCGTCTAATCGTTCTGCTCAAAAAAATATATATTTTATGGAGCCGGAGATGCCTCGTTCATATTTCGTGACAAAGTTATATTACCCTATCAAAGGGTATAACAATTAAGCAAAGAAAGAAAAAGAATCCGGCAATATTTCTGATCCAGGAATAAAGTTCGGTCAGTTATCCAAAAATGAAATAAGAGAACCAGAACAGAACCTGAACCTTTTAATTTAATTTAGCTAAATAAACGAAATACGATTGGGTTTCATTGCCCTAATCTATATTTGTATTATGAAATTTGAATATTTAAAATAATTAATTCAAATTCATTTATAATTTAAATTGTGATTATTCCAATTACTGCCCAGATAATGATATAACGATAACAAAGAGAGCATCAAATTATATAAGCCCAAACTATGGAAGTGGTTTCCAATTGGAGAGAACCAATAATTCTGCTTTGAAGTCTTTTTTATGTAAAGTGCTTTGGCCATAATACAACAATTGGCTGTGGGCTGTGGGCTGCGGGTGCAACAACCTGGCCTATTAAAATGGGGCAAGGAAATTATGGTAAATGACAATAAAAAAAAAAAAAAAAAACACAATGACCGCCAATTGGGCGATACTAATGCTTCACTAATGCTAACAAAACAAATAAAAGGAGCCAAAGAAAATCGAGCTTTTTTCCACCATTGCAGGGCAGGCAGGACGGGGGCGTGGCTGGGTACATGCCCTTTCCTGGTTGGAGTTGTGCCAGTTTGTCGCTTCACAGCGTTGTTCACTGTACTTTCCAGGCTATTCTCTCTATATATTTATATATATCTATATATATAGCTATGCTGGCTGCTAAGCTGTTGTTGTCATCGTCTTCGCTCTGGTTATTTATTTGCTTTTGTGGTTTCCTCCTGCTGTGCGGCCCATTAAAATGCATTCGAATATTGCATTCAAAATCTTTGTATTCCCACAGACGGACAGACGGACGCACAGACTATTTTCTTCTAGTGTATTTTTTGTATTCAAAAGTTTTCGTCTGGACATTGGAGAATCATTAGGCGCAAATGCGGAACGCTTGCTGCAAGGAATTCCAAATAGACAAACAACCTTTCAATGTAAATTACACAGCCAAGTTTCCAATTCAATTGGGAGTGCTCGACTTGAAGATACCCTAGTTAAAATTTCGCTACAAAATACATAATTATATTAGTTTTATTATTGCTCTTACAACGAGTACTTTTCGCTGCCAGAAATTTATGTTTGGTTTTTTGACACCCATTTTCATACTATTTTTTTTGAAGGGAGGATGTTAAAAAAAAGGGTATAAAAACGTTGGCATTTTTTCAAGCGTGGCTCGGCATAAAACTTTTAATTGCTGCCATAACTTGGCAATGCAGCCGCCGCCGCCGCCACCGCGGCGGTTCTCTGCCAAAAAATTGAGGCCAGAGAAAAGTGGCGACAGGAGCACAGGGCAGGCGTCTGTACTGTGCAGTTTGCATAACAATTAGAGAAAAGCCCCATAAAAGTCAAATTTTGTGCTTGATTGGAGCATTTTGGAATGCACCCAAAAAATATGGGCAATTCGAATTAGAATCATTTTTTTATGGAAACTTTAAAGAAATTAACTTGAAGTTCATCTTAAAGCAGGTGCTGTCATTTTAACCATTTTTAAGACACAACTGCCTAAATTTTTGGAGCTCTATTAACGGGTATTAATATATAGAACGTGTCCTAAAAGGAATTCTTTAGCTTTCCCATTAACTCTCAGCTAATTATTTGGTTTTTAAGCCTTGAGTTTTGGATTGAATTGAGAAAGATGCCATTATAATTGTACTGAATTTCAGGTCTTATTGTTATATATATTTTTTGGTCTTTAAATATATTAAAATATTATAGAAAAATTTATTTAAAATCATATTTACATATGATATAAAAATGTCTATTTTAATTATATTATTTTAAGGTTTTTTTGGCACTTAATATAATTCAAAATAAACTAAAAAATTCAAGTAAAATAATTTGCGACAAAATTAAATCAAGATATATTTGAATTCTTTTATTGTTGAAAAAACAATTAAAATAATATGCTTTAGTATTAATTAAATTAAATTAAATTCTTTACAGGATCAGCCATCTTATAATATTTATAACTTTAATTGATAATTAATTGAAAGAAAAATTGATTCAATATCAAACTTCTATTTTCTTCCTATTTAAAGAATCACTTGTAATTTTCTTTAATTTCCTAACGGAACGTTAAAGGCTGCATTGCATAAATAAAGGCGAAAATTGCAGAGCTTCCAAAACAGGCAGCAAACTGCAGCAACAGTCGAGCAGAATAAAAAGTGCGAGAAAAAAGAAGCAAATGCAAATATTTGTGTGGGCGAGGCGGCCTCACAATAAAGTTCACCGGGTGGGTGTGGCAAGAGCATTGAGGAAGTCAATGAAGAGGGCGAAGAAAAGTAGGGAAAAGCTTTCCACCTCGCCGTATAAATATGCACATACTCGTTTCTAGTATGCACATAAGCCTTAGAAGTCGATGACTTCCTATTTAGCTGCGAATGAAGCGAGGTATTGGAATGTCTACACCGAAAGAAAAACTAGGGAATACCAAATAAAAAAGTACAAAAAGCTTAAAAAATTAAATCAAATTATTAAAGAATACAATGGGAAAATCACTTATTTAAGAGCTTCCATTCATGAGTATGAGCTGGGATAAACTAGGATTTGCTAGGATAAGCTTGAAAAATTCTATAGAAAAGTATTCAAAAATCTCGAAGTCAAATAGTAAATAAGAATTACTAAATAGTTAAAAGTATCTGAGGATATTTAAATAGATTATTAATATATTTAATATAAGTATTAAGCCAAAATCCCAAATATTAGGTTAATCTTCTTCAACTATTTTTAAACTGAACCGAAAGTGTTGCGAATTGTTAGCATTTTTCTAAAATTAGTAGAAAACGTAGAATATCCTTGTTCAAAACGGTTTTCAGCCTTTATGAAAGTGTTAATGCCTTTCATAAAGGCTGAAAACCGTTTTGAATAAGGATATTCTACTTTTTCATATTTCATTTGAGCACTTGAAGATAATTTCGACATTAAAAAAAGTTAAATTTGATAATTTCTACCAGATTATAAAAGATTTGTGCATAAAAAGAAATGCCACATTTAATAGCTATTTCTAGCCGTGTAATTAAAATGAACTGCCGAATTTTAGGATTGATAAACTCCCACAAAAAAAGCCTCTGCTAAAAAGTGCGTGAATAGTAATTAATATCCTTGAAAATTTTGGCAGCAAAAACTATTGACGTCATTCGACGTGTATTGAAATTAATCTCCTTGTTGTTATCCTTCCCGATTCGAACAGCAGCAGCAGCAGCAGGAGGCTTTTCCGGTTAATTTTACTCACCGATGCAAACAAGTGAATTCTGCAGAATTCATATAAAAAAGTGTTCAGCACTAAAAATCAGCAGCAGTCAGAGTAAATCAGTTAGTTGGCACTTCTTATGAATTCTATAATTGAATTTAATGTGCCATCATTTTATTATCATTTGATATAATAATAATAATAAAAAGGATGCAAAAATTGTATCAAAAACTGTACAACGGCGGTCTCCTCTCTGGAAGCAAACGGAAGCGACTGACGTTGATGCTGCTTCTGCAACTGCTGCAGCAGCAGCGCTGCTGGCGGTGATTTTAATGCAACCGCACGTTGTCTGAGAGGACGCTGCGTGACGGCGACGCCAACGGCGAAGCTGCTTCGCGTGCAGTCGACAGACCAATCGACCAATCGTTCGGGCGCATGCAAGCGTATAAAAAGTAAAGAGCGACTGCAAGAGAGCAAAACTTGCCAGCAAAGAGAGGCGGCGCGCATTATTAGTGGGCGTCTTAAGAGACACAAGGCCAGTTTTCAGGTGGCGCTAACGATGCGATGCGTTAGCAAAAGCCACTTACAGTCAATTTGTTGGTCAATAAGGAAAATCACAATTGACTCCTCTCTAATGTGAAGCTTTGATACGCTTCTATTTCGAAAAATAACACCAAAATTAAAGCTATACTTGTTAAAGATCTGAAGATACCCTTACAGATTACTATAAAAGTTAATATTATATATTATATATATTTCTGTTTTATTTGAGATAAGAAAGAGGTTATTCAGATAAACTCATTTATACTCATTCTATGGTAAGGAATAAATTTAGTTTTAGCCAGAAAATATCTTTTTCCGAAATAAAATTTTAAATAGTCTAAAAAAAGTATCTGAAAATTTGAATCTCTTAATATACCTTTTGAATCAAAATAGAAATATTGTCAGGGAACTGGATTTGGCTCGAAACTGGAAGGCAGGTAAGTATAAGGGTCTATATATATAGGAACAAACCGATAAAGTTTGCTGTGAATCTGATATTTTAATTTAGGTTAGTTTTCGTCTGGCAGAGATTTTCCCTAATTTGTCAGAACAGAATGAGTCCAGTTTTCGCTTCAGGGTGTAATTTGAATACCTTAAAAGTATTTTTTTTTGTTCAGTTATGAGCGATATATATATATTCTGTTCTTAAATTACAAGCGGAAGCTTTTGGTGACATGTGGCATAGCAAATTTAAGAGTGCCAGAAGGAAGAGTGTTTTAAATGCGCTCCTCTGTTGCAACAAGCTTAAGGAGGAGCCGGCAACAGACATGACCTGCCACAAACTGAAATTGCTTAGCCCTATCCGTATACCCATACATATATAAATATATATATACATATATATAAATCCAAACACAGATACAGATGCAGTCACACGCTGCTCGAAGAGACCAACACGCACAGCACAGTAGGTCAAATGTTGGTCTGCAGCTGTTGTGCAAACAAATCAGAAAAAAGTTTTAATAGGCTTGACGACGATTTAAATACCCTAGCTAAAGCTTGAATATATACACCAATTAATCAAATATAAGAGTTAAGCTATAATATATAGACGAGTTTGTTTGTAAAGTTAGCTAAATCTGATATGATATAGTAGACCGATTTGGAATTTGTTTTGTGAAAGATTGAAAGGATTTTATTAACCACTAAATTCTATAGTTCCCTCAAGGTTTATTTAGCATTTTGAAAGCAAAAGTTTTCCAAACAGAAACCTTATTTTAAAACCATCGAGGATAAGGCACTCCTATATGATAAAGTTATTTAGCTTTAGATATAAAAACTGACTCCAGAAATTTATAAAATTTGAACTAACCAGCTTTACATATAGCAACTTTTATGACTGAAATGTTACACTTCATGACAAACCTAAAATACCCGATGAAAGGGTATCAAAACGGAAATACTTGTACGGTGCCACTCATAGTGGAAAACCAGGCGACCGACCGACCGTCCGACCAGGCGGGCAGCAAATGGCGACACGTAGCTTAAGTGGAGAGAAACTTTTTAGTAATCGAGCCCTTAGACGAGCATTATACTCTTAAAGGAAATAAAGAAAGTCCTTTATATTGTGCGACCAAGGGAAGGGGAAAAGAGGGGGGGAAAGGGTAACTTGTTATAGTACGACGACACATCATCAGTCACATTGTTTGGCGCAAAGATTCGTATGTTTGTGCCTTCCAAGCTCTAGTGCAAACAATATAGAATACTTAATTGATTTTTGCCCCCCCGACAGCTGCCCTCCTCCTTGCCAGCATCAGCCTGAATATCAACAGTCACAGAGAGAGAGGAGAGTTCAGTTCATGTTCTATTGACACTTGCCTGCAATTGAATTTATGGGGCCGATGCTTGGGTCGTTGTTCGACCCGTTATGGGCTCACTTTACACTATGTCTGTCCGTCCGTCTGTCTGTCTGTCTGTCTGTGTGCCTGTCAGACTGTCTGCCTGTTTGCCTGATGGGGATGGGTGCTGTCAGTTGTGCCCTATTTATGGCACATATTTACTATATATTAATAATTTGCAAGCACTCTGGAAGGGTATATTGATTATTCCAAGTAACACAAAGTTTGCCAGTCAGTTTTAATAAAGTTTAGTATACGTCTATATAAAGTGTATTTTAAAACATCTAATATACATTTTCATACTTTAAATCCATCATAAATATTTGAAACATATAAATTTCTGTATACTTTCCAAGAGTTTTCATTATGATATTTCAAGATTCAAGATTTCTTGATGCCACATTTTTCATATTTTATATAGCTGAAATATATTTTATCAGACTCCATTTGAAAGAGTATTCAAGTCGTCGTCAAAGAAGCCGCATTTTATTGTTTTGTATGAAAACACTTGAGCAAACCTAAATCTTAGCGAGCTTAAAAAATGGAGCTTTCTTTCAATACTAGGGTATTATATATTGAAGGGAAAACACAGTGCTCTAAATGAGAGTATAGATAAATACTACTAAAAAATTCGAGCCGAGCTATTTTAGACTATTCTCGACAATCCGAATTCCATGCGACTCTTGTCAAAGCGTTAACAAACTAAAAATTGTAATATATTATAGACAAGGGGGAACTTTTACCAATATAATGAGTAAAAAAAAAAAAAAAGTTAAATTTAAATGCGCATTTGTTGTTGCTGATAACGTTATCTATTCTTCAACACATATGAAATAATTTGCTGTATAGCTGCTATATCTTAAATGTCGTTTTCATGTCATATCCGTCATTAGTCAGATTATTATTTATAACTATGTAAGAGATTGTTTTTTCGTGGAAACTTTTAATTACTTATACCCTACTTTATTAATTACCGGCAGTATAGAATATCCTATATTATTTTGTAAGTTTAAATGGTTATTTCTTGTCTCAAATTGATATTTTTCCATTAAGATTGATTCCTTTTCTAGACTAGAAAATGTAAATAATTTTTCTCAGTGTATGCACTAAGCTTAACCATAAAAATCGAGCATTAAAATATGAAAAATGGCAACACACCCCAAAAATAGTAAAGCGAATATAATCGAAAGAGTAAACAATGAAAATTATGCGACTGTTTCAAACATTTTTGGATAAGAATTGTCGACCCAAATGTGCGAAATTTTGTTGTGAAAATAGATGCATATAGGTGTATATATATCTATATATATATATATAGAAATAAGAACGAGCTATACGGACGAAAAAAAAGCTTTAAACAGATCAAATGAAAATATAACGTGCCGAAGAATATAATTGCATTTGCCTGAGAATTTGAGACAAAAGCTCTCTCTCTTTCTCTCCTCCTCTCTGAGGCAACGTTCATTGCACTTTTAAAGAGCGCAGTAAAAGAATTGTGTTAAGGGCAAGTTGTATAAGGAAAGACAAAGAACCAAATATTGAAAAAATATATAAAAATAGATATTTCTTTAAGAATTTAATACGATTAAGGAATATTCCTTTAGATATTCTCTAGAAACTAAATAAAACACATTTACACGTGCTCTACGGCAAAGTATATATAGCCATGTGATTTTCTACATATTTCGACATATTAATGAATGTAAATTATACTCTTTACCCACAGGTTTATAGTATACCCTAACATTCTTAAGTGAAATTGTGGAATAAACGAACTTCAACTCTTCTTCTAGAACTTGTATTATGGTAAATATTTATAGGGTATTTCTTTTTTCCAAAGTTGCTATATCTCTAAAACTGTGCCATTACTTTCCTTTTCTTTCGATTTGTTGGGCTTAGCGAAAGTGGCTCAGAATATGAAATAAACTTGATATGGTATACGGAATATTAATACGGAACCTATATACCAAATTTCAGGTTTCTAACTTTCATAGAGTCCGAGATCTACACAGAAAGATCGATGATATTTCGGCTAAATCGACTGATCAGTTGGACAAACAGACTGACACACCTGAATCGAATCGGTTCCTGATCCTGAGCAGAAGTTTAGATACCTTATAGATTGAAGATGTTTCCTCAGGTCTCTTACAAAAACTTGGTATACTCTATTACAGGGTATAGAAAGATAATCGGACTACTCGGCGCACCGACGCAGACCTATTCGTATCAAGAACTTTGTGGTTTTCTTTTGACTGTGTTGCTATGTTAATATATATATATCTGTACATATATATATATGTATATGCCCTGCTCTTTTGCACTGTGTATATATGTACGTATGTATTACCTCCTCATTTACATACATATGTGCTACTTATTGGTATATATAAATTTTACATTGCACAGTTCGGTTGTTTTTTGCGATAAAACAAAAAAAAAAAACATTTTTTGCTTTGTGAGAAGCGGCGAAACTTACTATAACATTATCGTGTGAGTTTTGATATCTGGTCGAAAATTCTTTTTTGATTTTTTTGCTTCCAATTAAAAAGGATAAACGATGACTGATGCTACGATCTTGATTTGTTCCGCTCCTTGAAAACAAACGCAACCTCTTTTTATCTCACTTTTAAATTATTATTATTATTATTATTTTACACAGTTTTCTTTGACAAACTTTCACGTTGGAAACAATTGTTATTATTATTTTTTTATGCTCGATAGAAGTATTCAAAACTAAAATTTTGTTTAGTATGAGACAGAAATATCAAAACCACACGAAATAAAATTCAGCTACAAATTTCAAAGTAACCGCCCAAAAACTAACAAAAATCGGATCTTAAACCGCAACTGTTAATTCGAAATCTATTTTTTTCTACGCTCTTCGATCCCTTTTAAAATCGGCTATCGATGACGGCGACGACGACGAAGACTGCGTCGATGATAGAAACGCACTGCGAATGCAGCTGAAGAAGACATCGCGCGAATGCCGAATAAATTCGCTGGCGAGAGAAAAGCATATGAAAAGCGAAGCGAAGCGAAGCTTTTCTCTGCGTAAAAGTTTGTCTGCGAGCGTGGAACGATGGAATGGAATTTTTTGTACGAAACGAAACATTATGAAACGAACGCGATCATTAGCCAAAAGACTTTGACCCTTATTTCACTTTAGTGCAAAAAAGCAGCAAGAGTTAACTGCAATTTTCACTGTGAGAAACGCAAGATTTTGATCGCTGAAGGCTGATATAGCTTTTATATATAATCAGTCTTATAGTATTATACGATCAGTTTATTTAGGGAGAGATAGGGATAAGCCAAAATCTAAGACAACATTCTATTTGTACAGAAAACTCTGTGTAATTTCACTTATATGCTTGCACAAATGTTTTACAGGGTATATAATGGCTGTATTATGTTTCAATCATATTTTCCATATTTTATTTGTTAACAACATTTGTTACACATTCTCTTAACCGTTTCGGACGAATGTATTCGTCGCGCACCAATTTAGTAGCTTTTAAAATACGATCGATAATTTATCGATTATTCTTATTAATGGAGAAGTATTGCATTTTTAATTTGTCTTACAGAATTCACTGAATTGCATTCATATGTTAATTGACGGATGGAGAAAAATTGATTTTTAATAGTGGATACAGCAAAAAATATATTGAAAGCTAAATTAAGCATATTTTAAGTAAAATTTATTTACTCTTGATGAAGAGAAATGTATACAAATAGTGGATGAATGCTCCAAAAATTATGATTTAAAATTATATTTTATCGGATGGAGGCTATAATTGTTTTCCAGAGAGACCGAGAAAAGGGGGATCCAATGATAAAAGTCATTAGTCAATTATTGACATATTTAGAACAGCTTTTTTAATTCTTTCAAATTAAATAAATTCAGTGTGAGTAATAAAAACAATGAGTCGAAAACCCGCTAGAAAATGGGTTGACACTTAATTGGAAGAAAAATGTTCATTGTGGAAAAACAACAAAAAAAAAACCCAAAGAAAAACAAACTGACAGAGAAAGTGCCTGAAGCATGTAACATTAAAACAAAGCAAGCAATTAAAATCGACAACAACAATGAAAAATGCTATAAAACCAACAAATTACACAGAGAAAAATAAATAATTACAAACAGAAATTACAAAAAGAGACGTGTTTGATTACAAGGTATCTCTAAGTCGGCATGTTAAGTTTTTATACCCTTGCAGGGAATATTATAAGGCGGTCTGATCCTAGAATAAATAAGTATTATTGATCAAGATGAGACAATTAATTCGGTATAGACATGTTCTTTGGTCAGCGTCTCAATCTTTGAGATACTTTGGGTCTTAGATAAATAAATTTATTCCTTTCTGCAAGGGTGTTTAGTCTTCGGTGATAGTCTCTCTGGACTAGTTTGTTTTTTTTTTCTTCACTATATACATAAATTCCGTTTGATTTTCTGCATGAAAAACTATGGTTACTTTATTTATTTGTGGCTCGCTTTTATTTGTAATATTTCTGCCACTCATTTTGGCCAAGTGGGTCAATTGAATTATTGATTTAAAGCTTAAAGAAAATTTATTCGCTCACTTTTTGTTTGTTTTCCTGTTTTCATGACAAAGTGTAATTAATATGGAGTTTCTATTAATATTATGACATTTAAAGTACAGTCGCAGTTCCTTAAATAATTGAACTTTCATTTTGAGTCGCTATAAATTAAAGTTCACAAAGTTTATTCTATGTTCCTTCTTAATTAGTTCCCCTATTTTAATTATTTAACTGTTTTTTATTATTAATACTTTTATTATTATGTTTTATTTGCATTTTGTAGCTTTAGCAGCTGTCAAAAATTGTGGATTTTCATAGTTTCAAAGCTTCTCTGAAAGTGGAGCAAGTTTTTGCCTATCGACTCATTCGCTTATATCGAGAGAGCAGCTCTTAATTACCGCCTTTCCTCATTTAGTTGGCTTTTTTTTATAGCTTTTCAGTTTTAGCTGCTTGTAAATTGATTTTGCGGCTCTTTTATAGTTTGAGAGGCACTGAATAGCAGGTGATCTTCAGATATTATCAGCAATTTTCTATAATTTACACGCCTCAAATGAAAGTATAATATAAATTACCAGATTTGGTGGAAATTCTAAAATTTTTTTAAATATATCTCTTCAAATTCTCATAAAGATCATCAATTTTTCGACTATTTCCCACAACTACTAAATTTATTTATTGTTCGTCATTTTGGACAAATTGTTCCAAAAGCAGCTAAAAGAAAAAAGCCAAAAACCTATTCAGTTAATAAGTGTGGCGTGTGCGGCGCATTATTTTGGCTTGATATTTCACAACTGGTTAGCTACTAAGACAAAAAAAAAAAGAGATGACTCAGAGCCAACAAATTTTCCCCTATAAACAGGTTTTCTGCAAGTCTCTTAGACAGAATCATTTCTATGGCGAGAGACGCCGAATAAATAATAATTTAGTTCCATGAACTGAAAGTTCACTGGCTCGAATGAGTCAACTTTTCGCATTGTGCTTTTTCGACTGGATCTATATCTATTTGGACCTTGAAAGATCAATGCTCAAAAGAAGTACAAAATACTCGTATAATATATTATATAATTACTCTAGGTCAATATGGCAAAAAGTACTGGGATCATTGACATTTTTTGTTTTAGCTTTTCGGCTTAATTAAAACAAATGTTTTTTGTGTATCTCTCTTTTTCGCGCCCACTGTAATTGGAGCGTAACATTTGCAAAGTTCAAGCAAGTCCAACGATTCATTATTCGATTCATTATAGTTGGGAATCGGTTGCTTTTTTTCTTACTGGGCAACTGGGCTATAAGAGTACTAAATGCAATTCCATAAAAACTCGTATCTCTGCAACTGATAGAGCTCTATTTTTTTTTTGTTTTTTAGATAATATAGTGGTATTCACATACATAAATGCATATATAATATATACTGTTTATATCATTTACATTTCCCGGCCTGATAAGGCGTTGGCAAGTTTGTTCGACTAGGCGAACTGCTTAAACAATTTATTCTAAAATACGGAAACTACCTTATAAGTCACATAAATTTCTATATAGAAAGCTAATGATGCGTCTCGGAAATGAGTAAAAATATCAACAAAATATTAAAAACAATTGGATAAACAATATAATAATAATAAACGATTCTAGAAATGAGTCAATAAGCTCTATAATAAAGTGAAATATTGGTTTTAGAGAAAGGCATATAAAATGAAATAGATAGACTTATATAATCTGACGAATACCCTGTATTTTGATTGAAATATCAGCAAGCACAAAATGTTTTTAATATATCAAAAGATGATGAAATTTTAGATCGAATATAGTAATATATAGAATTAATGATATAGTGACTCGATGCTTAAGTCTTCATAATAATCTCCAAAATAAAAATACAAACAAAAACCAAAAGCGTTTCGAAATTAATAATACCCCCAGTTAGGATATACAAATATTGCAATGAAAGCTGAAAAAAAAAAAACAAAACTTGTTTTCTGGCAAGAATCAAACGAAAACATAATAAAAGAAAGAAGAAAAAAAACTACAGAGGGCGCTGCTGCAAGGCGAACAACAGCAAAGGTGGTGGGTCTCGAAGCCGGAGATGGCGAGGGGGGAGGAAGAACACACTGAGCGAAATGCTTTTTGCGTTGGCGTCTCTCTGTTGACTTGTCCCTGACCGTGCGTGTGTGTTTCCACACGTACAAAAAAGAGTAAAGAGTGAGAGGCGTTGATCGATTATATAAAACGTACAGACACACATACTTAGATAGGTTAGCGCATGTGTGTGTGTGCGTGTGAGTGTTATCAAAGGAAGGCAGTCTATGGAGAGAGAGGGGGAGGTGGTGGTGTTACTTACGTTGTCGCGTCCTTGGGCACAATATGCTCAGCATCGGGCTTCTCCTGTATTTCCACTTCCATATCGGAGCTTGAGAATTCGTCTCTTTCACTATCACTGATTTCTATGACGTCTTCCATGCGCTGCATACAAAACTTAAATGAAGCGTGTGTTAATTTTCCTTGGTTTCTTTTTGTGATACTCTTTCTTTGCTTTCCTTCTTGTTTTACTGATTTGCTTTGCGCCAGCAACAAAAATTTAAAATTTTTAAAATTTCCGAATTTATTGTTGTTTGCACGAGGTTCTAAACAAATTTAATTATATTATCTGCATATTAACTAATATTAATTAATTTATCTGTTCTATAAATTTTGACCCGACAGGCAGCATTAGCGTGCTTATGAAATGAAAGAAAGAATGACTGCGTCTATCGATGATGTATCGATATATATACATGCACGATGTCTTTCCGATAGTGTTAAAAATATGGTCTTATTGGCCAAAACAATGTTTGGTATTTTTCTTTCAATTTGATTTTTCTTCTAAGGAAAACTTAATCTTTATGAAAATTAATATTAAAATTGAATTAAAATAAAATATTCAATACTCGATACTCAATTTATGAATAACTATTAGCTTTGCATTCTGTATAGCACTCAGCTTCGCGCTGCGTACACTTGATGCCAATTGCAACCACTTGGAGCTACTTAGGGTGACCAGATATCGTTAATTTGCGCTCTCAGAAGCTGCTTGTTATGTAGCAGCCAGTTAGTCATTGTGTGAGCTTGGCGCGAATTCAAAATTGATTACGAAAATTGTTCGTTGTTACTTCGTCTATTTTCTAAATAACTTGGGTACAATATGAAATTAAAATTCTGTTAAAAAATAAGAATTGAATAAAAAGTTCAGATTTTTTAAATTTTGCTGTAGGTGTTAAGTAATTTCGAATCTTTGTAGTTTTTATACCCTTCCAGAGTATATTATATTTTGTCATTGACTGTGAAAAAACCTGAACGAAATTTGACAACTAGCCGGATCGGACAATACATTTTTTTTTCTGAAGTTGGATCTAGGATTTTGTTTCTTAAATGCTGTCCAACTTATTAACATCGGACTACTCTATCATATATGTTTGTATCTAATATAAGGTTGAATCCAAAAGTTTCTGTATGGAAAAGTTGTTGTTCCTTAAGGAATCTTTATGAAAACTTGCAAAAATGATCAAGATCTTACTACAATAGTTATACGCTCATACTTCCATGCAAAATATGAAATTTAATAACAATTTTTAGATGAATATTGAAATACGCAAGGGTATCTTCTCTTCGACGCGCCAAGCATATACTTTCCTTACCACATTCCTTAGTTTTTGTTAATAGGGAATTGAAATTTTTGGTTACTATTTTAATATTAATAATATTCGTTTATCTATTTAGATAGTTGAGGAATATGTTACCAATTTTTCGTTTAATTTCTGTAGTTAACAAAATACAATAAATCAAGTAAAAAACTTATAAAAATAAAAAAGGTGGGAGTAAAATAAGAAACTAAGAAGTACTTTTTATTTCTCCTATAATTTAATAATTCCTCATATAAAAATATGGTTTTTCTAACTGACTGACTTATCATGTTAAAGACTGCGTTAAGCAAAGAGACGGAATTTTGGTTACTAAATAAAAATCTTAATAAATTTGTATATAAAAAGTCGATTTTATTTTTAATATTCTAAAATTTAATCCACTTTCTTGTGAAAACGATAAACTCGACTTTGGTCATTAATATGGCGATAAATTTTATAAAGCTAATAAAAATTGACTCAATTTTCGATATTAACAAACAGGTATCAAAATATAAATAAAATTACCTTTCTAGAAATAATGCCACGCCAATAAAAAATTTATTTTTTGTTTCTCTTCGACAATTTTATAAAAGAAAGAGAGAGAAAGAGGGGAAAGAGATAAAGCGCTTAGACAGCTTTTTGGCGACTAACCAGAGCTTGGCCAGCTAATCGAATTTTATTATAATTTTCAAATATTTATTCAAAAATGCATTATTAGTCTATTACTATTGAAATTTTATCCTTTTGTATATTTTTTAAATATTTTAAAGCTGAAGATTTTGATAAATATAATAAGGATTTGGTTGAAATTTATTTCGGTTTGGAATCGGTTAAGAGCTTGAACAAATGACCTTAATTTATAGAGATTTTCCCTACTGAATGGAAATACTTAAATACGCACATACATACATATGTATGTATGTATATATATATATATATATATATATGTACTATATACATATACACACACACACATGTACGTATACTATATGCACCAGCTCTTACTTTTCGATTATTTCTATATTTTTTATTTGTAAACAAATTACATTTTTCTGCTAAATACTCTTTGACAAAATAATCGCATATCATTTGATTCTAGCTTTATTTTGTTGTATTATTTTGCATTAGGCTTATGGAGTTTATACATACATATGTATTATTATTATACTATAATATATGTAAATAAATAAATATGTATATGTACATACATATATACTAAATGTATATGTTTGTGTAAATACACTCAGAGAAAAGCCAGAGGGTTCAGTCTCGCAAGGTCGGCTTAGTGAAATCACAATTCAAACTTTTAGTTTTTTAAATATATTATTTTATGTCCATTTATATTTTTTTATTTGTGTATGGACAAAAACTTATACATGCATATAAAGTTCATATTATACCCTGTACTATCCTAAAGGACGATCAGATTCCTTACTAGATTTTTATTAAAAAAAATTGTTTTGTTCCTTCATTTCTTTGAAATTAAATATCAAATAAAAACATAAATATGTGTATTATTACATATGAATTTATGTATATGTATACTTACATATAAATATATATATACATATATATACATTCATACATTTATTTATATGTATGTATATATGAACTTAAGTACATATGAAAATGTAATTTTTTTCCTTATCCGAATTCTTTCACATTTTAAATAAGTATATGATATGTACATACATATACAATATGTGAATCTGTACCTGTGTGTGTATGTGTGCAAATAAATGCTTATGTGTATTTGTACGTTTGTATGTAAAACAAAAATATACTCAAAAAGAAAAAAACAGCCAAAAAAAAAAAAAAAAAAGAGAAGAAGACGAAATTGCAATAAACAGAGAACGATTTCCGATTGGTTGTGTGCCAACTGGCATTGCAAAAGAAACACAGAAAAAAGAAAGGCGAGCAAATAATAGAAAAAAGAGAAAAATACACCCACCACACATTATCACATAAAATCGTATGTATGTATATAAATGTATATATGTATATACATACATATGTATGAGATGCCAAAAGGTGCGACAACGACAAGCATTTGGTATTTTATTATAAGTATCAACGCCTCAGGCCAGCCCCAAAGTCATCATTCCCCCCCACCCAAAGCCCTGCGCCACACACACAGTGCAAAGTTTAAAGTGTGCAGACGAGTGTGAGCGAGAGGGAGTGAGCGAGAGAGGGGGAGTAAAAGTATGTTGCCGCACTGCTCTCAGAATCAAAGCGAAAAAATTGCAAGAAATATAAATACAATGCGAAACGACGAAGATGGAGACGAAATGGAAAAAGTGAAACGAATGAGAAACGAAAAGGGAAAACGAACGGTTGACAAACCCACAAATAGCATAAAAAATAAGAAGAAGAAGCAGCAGCAGCAGCAGCAGCAGTAAGAAGTGAAGAGATGAGAAAATGGCCGGGGCAGCAGCAGCTGTCTCGCTTGCGCAGCCCAAAAGTTTAGTTTAATAAGGCATTGGAAGGAGGGGTTGATTGAGAGAGCGGGGGGTGGGGGGTGGGGGTAGACTCGAAAAGTTTGTCATTTACTTTTTTAATTGAAATTAAAATGCTTTTCCAATAAGAAAATGCACAGCTAACGAAAATAAAAAATAAAAAGAAATTTACGTTAAGCAGCTGCGCAGTCGAGTCGGGAGCAGCAGAATCGCAGTCCCAGTCAGAGTCGGAGCCGGAGTCGGAGTCGGAGTCGGAGTCGGGATACGGCATACGGGAGTCGGCAATATACGAAGTTTTTTGCAAATGCATTGCATTTATTTTAATTTACTTTGGCATAAAGAGACAAAAAGAAGACAAAACAAAAAACGTCAGCCAACGAACAGAAATGCAAAACAATTGTCATTTGTTTATATAAGCGACGACGTCGGCCATTGGTGTGAGTGAGTGCGCGCTACTGGGCAGCGCTCACACTCAAGCACAAGCCGGCACACACACACACACATACCCAGCCATACACATATACAGAAGGCAAATATGTAAATGCGACGCTGAGGCTGCTCACTCATGTTTATTGGTTGCAAGCCACCTGCTCTGACTGTGTGTGTGTGTTTATACATGTTGTGTAAGCGAGTAGGCTGCATGCAGGGCGCCATAAGTGCAAGCGAGCGCGTATGCAAGGGAGAGCGCGCGCTCTGCCTGCCTGCTGCTGCTGCTGGCGCTGTGAAACGAAATGAAATTGAAACGCAAATGAAATGAAATCGTCGCAATCAAAAAACGCCAAGCCAACAAACGAAATGAAAAAATAAATAAAACGAATGTAACTGTACGGCGACGTCGACGACGACGTCGGCGCTGCTGCTGCCGAAAGTATGAGTGAGAGAGCGCCCGAAGACTGAGTATGTGTGTGTGAGTACTGCTGCCGTCTCAGTCAACGTTCTCGTTCTGTCTGTGTTTCATTTCATTTGTGTTTGTTTTTGTTTGTATTTTATTACGTTTGTCATTGTGTTTTCGGGGATGCTAGCCAGACACACACACAGCCATACATACAAACGCACATACAGACAAAAGGTAGCAATTGTATACCACTCCCACTTTTTGCTTGTATTGGTGTACAATTCAAACGGGCAATCGTACACACACACACATAGATACAAAGGCAAACGTACACACAGAGAGAGAGATGGGGGCTACTGGCGGCGCAGCAGACGACGCCGAAGCTGGCAGTCGAAGCACTGGCAACACTGGCAACACTGGCAACGAAACGAAACACATTTGGTTCGCCTTTCATTACGAATTTGTCATTCGTAAGCGAAGGTAATGCAATAAAATTTTTGCGCGCGCATTTCCAATTTTTGCGACGAAAATGTACCCACGGTATATAACGGTATATTAAAACAAAAAAATAACATTCGTATTGTCGGTGTATGAGCGTGCTCTCTCTCTCTCTCTCTCTTTCACTCTCTCTCGCTCTCGCTCACTCTCTTGCACTCTCCAAACCAATCAATGTGTCTTTGTGTATGTGTGTGGGCGTGTGTGAGTGAGTGACGATTCCCTTTCGAATGCAATTCGTTTCGTTGATTTCTCGTAGTCGTCGTCGTCGTCGCCGTCGTCGCAGTCGCAGTACTCAGTCGTCGCCGTCACCGTCGCAGTCGTCCTCTGTCGTGCGCTGCCCCCAAATATAATAAAAACGAAAAGCAAAAATATATAAAAAAAAATACAACAAAAAATTACTCAGTGACACGCCGTCGGTACGGAAACGAGTAACGGTACACACGTAACGTATCGTAACGTAACGGAACGTACTCTCTTTCTCACTCTCTCTCTCTGCGACCAATTGGCGAATTGTCGTTTCGTTCGCGTTCTGCTTCTGATTTGTGTGTAAAAAGGATGAAGAAGCGAATATTCGATTGAAAATGGCTTGAAAACGCATCTACAAATTCAGTTGGATTGCGAATGCAATTGGAGCAAGTTCAATTAAAACTGTCCAACAAATATTCAAATTCAAATTCAAATTTAAATCAAAATTCTCAAATCAAAATCCAAAAATCAAAATAAACAAAGAAAAGTGCGCGAGTGTTAAAAATAATAATTGTGTTGTGTTCTAGAAAACAAAACAAAACAAAAATAAAAACTTTCATATTTTAGAAGGTAATTTTCGGAACTGAAAGAAATGCTTAAAGTTAATTAAAATAAAACGGATATTTAATGAGTTTTTAATAACAATTTATGAAGGAAACAAATTAGGCAGAGAGTCCACCACAACAAAAATTATTCTGAAATATTTTTTTCATAATAAAGAAATTGGAATCTGAGCTTAAAACAAAATATTCAAAATTTAAAAAAAAAAAATTATTTGTTATCTCTTAGAATACACTTAAATGTTTTAAATATATTTGGTCTTTCACTATATATTTAGCCTTGCAGACCGGAATGACCATTTGAAAATTATGTTATTTGTTTTGACTGTTTGTTCCAATAGCAGCTATATATATATGTTTATGATAGGTAGTTCAATCTTGCTAATTTTTGGCTCTTAGATCTTCATAAGTAATTTGTAAGTTCTATCAATATATCTATAAGGAACAAACAATGTTTTCATTAAAACAACTTTTAGACCGACTCTTTCCTTGGCAGAACTATGATATAGTCATCCGATCCGGTCGGATTATGCTCTAATAAAAGATGTGGCTACTTACCAATGCTCAGTCATTCACCTAGCTAAACTACTTAGGGATTGGCATATAAGCCCACCTTAATTATACACAGAAGGACAGGACGGACAGACAGACGGATAAAGAAAGAAAATAAAGACTTAATGGGATAGGAAATGTCTAACACATGTGATAAGTTTGAGAGGTTGATAAGAGTTAAATATTGAGCAAAAGTTTAAACATTTAAATAATTATTTTTATACAAATTCTGAAACATTTTTTAAAATTAAAAGCTTAAAATTGCAATCAATTTAAATACTAAAAACTTTACAAAAAAATTATGTTTATATATGGAAACTTGTATTCAAGAAAAGAAAGGCAGCCAACTTTTAGCCTTTTATTTAATGTTAACAAAAATTATTAATTAAAATAAAATATAAAAATATTTAAATAATAAATTGCTTTGATCTTTTGAATAGAGAGTCAAGTCTTGTACAAATAAAACTTAAAACTGTAAAAGAAAAAATTTTGAAACTGTAAAATTGGAATTGAAATTATTAGAAAAGTTCTATAGAAAAATTAATAAAATTATAGCACCATTAATACTAAAAACTATTAAATTTTTCTACAGAATTCAAATTTTTGCATTCCATTAGTCAGAAAATTGAGTTATTTTTCGGTATGACAGTTCATTAGATTAGCTCAAAAATAGTAAATTTTCATAGGGCAAAAACAGAGATAAATAATTAAAAATGAATTAAGAGTTCATTAATTATATGCCATATTTTTTTTTTAACAGTAATTAACGTGCTATTAAACAAAAATAATAATCAAAAAAAAAAGAAGAGAGAAAAAACAAATAAAAAAATTAGTTTAACCAATGACGAAGCATGGATTCTGTCAATGCCAATAGCCAATCCGCGACAAGTGAATACTGTGAACAACAACAACAACAACAACAAATCGATGAACAGTCTATAAACAACAACAACAACAACAACACAACAGCAATCAATAAGAATCACAGCAACAACAACAATAACAACAACAACAACTATATTAGTGTTAATAAGCTACTGTCCGGCAGCAGCAACATGAATACAACAGCAATGCTGATGCATCATCAGCAACAACAGCAAGCAGCAGCAGCAGCTGCCGCCGCCGCAGCAGCAGCACAGCAACAACAACAGCAACAACAGCAGCAACAACAGCAGCAGCAACATCAACAACAGCAACAACAACAACAGCAACAGAATGGTGGCCGTGACGGCAGCAATAGTTCACGTGGCGCTGGCGATGAGCGTCCAAATGGACGCAGTTCTCATACGGGCAATGGACGCGGTTCCAGCTGCAGTCCGGCCAGCAGTCCAACGCGTCATGGCAGCGCTGTTAGCCCTGTTAGTTCCCTAAATCATTCAATGATGGCTCAAATGGCACAGCAGCAACAGCAGCAGCAACAGCAACAACAGCAGCAACATCATCAGCTTAGTCCGCCGCCTCATGTAACTGGCGCTTTACCCACTGGGCTAGCGCCTCGTATGCCACATGGTTTGCCGCCGCATTCGCTGGGTTTGCTCAATTCACTGCAAATGATGCATCATGCCTCGCCCCTGGAGCTGATGGCTGCAGCGCATCATCATGTGCCACCGCGTTCATATAACTCACCACCCCCAATTTCCACCTCGGATCCCAGTGCCAATGAGTGTAAATTGGTAGAATATCGTGGCCAAAAAGTAGCCGCATTTATTATTAGCAATGAGACAATGCTATGCCTGCCGCAGGCATTTGAACTCTTCCTCAAACATCTCGTTGGCGGCCTGCATACGGTCTATACAAAGCTGAAGCGTCTGGACATTGTGCCGCTTGTCTGCAATGTGGAACAGGTGCGAATCTTACGTGGTTTGGGCGCCATTCAGCCGGGCGTCAATCGCTGTAAGCTGCTCAGCTGCAAGGACTTTGATGTGCTCTACAGGGACTGCACCACTGCCAGGTACGAAATACGATTTTGAGATGTTATTGAAGACTGCATCCACTACAACATGCATCATTTTTGTAACCTCTTTTTTTGGTGCTTCCATTATAAAATTTCTATTTTATTTGGCTCGGTTTTTGACATGTGAACAGCTTCCATTCAACATACAAATTTTTCAATTATTATAATCAAGCTTCCACTACCAAATGTACATTTTTTAGATCCGTTTTTGGAGCATCCATTCCCCCAAATCTACATTTTTCTACATCTTTTTACGTAAAAGTAAAGTTTATTTGGACCGAATACCTCTAAAAACGTGAAGTTTTTTACTTCAATTGAAATAATATGGAAAAATATGTGTGTTGTAGTGGATCAATGCTATAAGAATTGTAAAATTGTGGAAATTTTGCTCATTTCCTGTTTCCGTACGCCGGCCCATTGCGTGAGAGAGAGCCCTATGGCAATAGCCCCCAAGCAAGCCACCCCCAACGCACTTGCTATGCAAATAGTTTATAATCGAGGTGTAGTTTATCGATATCGATTGGCTTTTGTGCAACTAATCAAAAAACTTTGCTCTGATGACATTTGGCGGAAATACGCAATGCAAACGTAACTGCAGCCCCCATTCCAAAAGCGGAACTCCACGCCCAACTGGGTAGCATGCGGTACACTGAAGAAAATTTTGAGCATGTTCTTAATTCCATCTTCTTGCTGGTTTTCAGTGTTCTCAGCATGAGAACAGTTTGGAAAATTTCCTTTTTTTCTCAGTGTAGCTCTAGTTGGGAGTCTCCCTTTTTGCTAACTTGCTAACTGCGTAAATTTGTGAACGATTCTAACAATAGTTTGCCAACAGTTTTCTCCTTCGGGCCTTCTTTGTTGTTGTTGTTGTTGTTGTTGCTGTTGTTTTTGTTTTTGTTTTAACGGAAAACATTGGACGTGTGCGGTGCCATGTCAAATCATTTCCGTTCGAGTGGAAAAAACAGCAGCAAAAAATAAAATCAGTTCCCCTATGCTCTATGCGCGAGTACTCGCAACTAATAGAAGGTTATACTCGCATTTGAATCTAGGGCTTTCATTATATATGTATGCAGTTGGCAGCCTTTAGTAAAGCTTTAAAGCTAAATAGGCCTTTCCATTTTCGATTTAGACTGAATTCCACTTAAAGCGAATTCTGCTTCAAAAAGTATACTGTGTTTTCTGTGTACTTCTCTTTAAATTCTCAATACTCCGAAGATTTAGAAGAGTGGAAAAAAGGCTAAACAAATTTGTGATCTGAAAAGTTAGCCTTTTTTTTTATGTGGAATTCAAAATAAATTGCATTAAAAATTGAGAATTCTGGAATAAAGTTTGCTTTGTTTTGCTGTAGAATTCATTTTGAAATTAAGATCACGAATATTTTTAAAAAATTGAGAAGAAAGTATAAAGGGAACTCTGATCATATCTAGTTATAAATCTAAATCTAATCCGGTTTGGCTGCCTATAAGTTTCATTAATAAAAATCAGAAACTTGTTTTTTATAACTGACTGCACGACAGATCTTGATTTAACAAGAACATTTCTATATATTTATGTACATAATTAAGAAAATATCTCATTAATTGTACAAATGATTTAGTGAAAATTAAATTAGAATTCCTAGAAAAAATTATCAATCGTATTTCGTAATAAAAATTACTGTAGTAAGGCCATAAATAAAACTAGAAATATTATAACCTGATTTATTATATATTGATCATTGCAACTACTTATCAATCAGTTATACATTAAATTAATCATTATTCTAGAAAAATACTTTAATTTTCGATAAAATTCCTTCCCTATCCCAATGTTTTATTTTCTTGCATTTAGTACCATTTATGGGCCATAATAAAAAGCTATGATCAACAAAGTATATAAAGCCATATCCGTCCGTCCGTAGAATCGTGACGAGAGCTATATAAATTTGATATGTAGCTTTCTTTATCAAGATAAACTTTGTTTAAATTTATGGAAGTGTTTTTATACAAAAATTATATATAAAATGTAGCCCTATCAAATAACATTTACGCATAAGAGAAAACATATTTATTTAGTGAGTGTGTGTGTTGTGGTCTAGCCCTGGTCTTGCCCTGGTCCTTGCCTAGCCCTGAAGGGTTAAGAGCGACTGAACCACTGAAAGACCACTGAAAATGCAGCTAGTTAATTATGGAAATAGTGCTCCAAAGTGCACATGCGCTAAACTACGGGAACGAAGAGAGGCGAAGGGACGGCTGAGTGAGTCCAGCCAATTGAAGAACAGTTAAAAATGCGGTTAAACCTATTATTAGCAACGAAAAACTTGAAGTAAGTCGCTGACAGCGTCCCAAAAACTGACCAAAAACGAAGAAAAAAGGGTTAAAGCTAAAAACCGCTAAAGGCAGTTGGCAATTTTTCTGGGACCCGTAACGGGAACAAGGCCGGGGACACCACTGTACACTGTACACCCCACTGTGCGTGTGTATATTTTCCTTTGGGGTAATTACAATGTGTAGTTGTTGTTCCTTTACTCGTGTTGTTGTTGTTATTGTTGCAAAGGGTCGGCCAAGGGTAAAGACGTGTGCATTTTCACACCCGCTTCTTCATCCACAAAAAAATTTCAACATTTTTGCTCCTTGTTCTTTGTAGTATTATGTTTCCTCTTCTCTGTTTTTTTTTTTTTATTTTTCTTTGTTTTTTTTGTTTTTTTGACAACGTTTAACAATTGTTTTTTATAGTACGATACTTCACTTGTCTCTTGTTCTTCTCTTTTTAATTGCAGATGCCTATCGATCAAGCCGCCAGAAAGGTAAACACACAAACAAGTATAATAAAAAAAAAAAACTATGGCAATTTGTTGAAAATCGTTATCGAAATATCGAAATCGTAATCGATCCGTTCTATGTGCACTTGAGAGTTTTTAGAGCGAAAACAAATGTATACGAGTATTTATACAAATTTTTATTAAATTAATTACTTAATGCGGAAATGGGCCAAAACAGGCGGAAGTTTTAGGGACCGTTAAATTTAACAAATAGAGCATGAAAATGGGTTTTTTTTATTTTCGAAAAAATAAGGGGAAAAAGGGATGCCTGGCAAAGCGCAAAGATGTGGGTCAAGTCACGAGATATCCTGCACTTTTTTAAGCCAAGTTTAAGTCTCAGTTTGGGCTTGGGCTCATCACCAAAAAGTACAAAGAGAAGAGGCAAATCAATATTTTTTGAGCCAAGTCTGGGTTTGGGTTTCTCACCAAAAAGCAAAACATGTTCAATAATAAACTGATATTATCGCCTTAAAAAATCCGATTAAAAAACAAAAAATTTTGATTTAAAAAGCAGTAAGAAAGCCTTTTTTCTCTGTGTAGTTTTAGAGAAATTTTATCGATTGTCTCCTTGGTTTTTCACTCTAAAAATACTCTTGAGCTCAACCGTTTTTGTTACTTTTGCAATATTTTTTATTATATTTGTTTGCCTTTTTATGCAGGCTCAATTCATACGGCAACTCTTTTCTTTAGTTATTTCTTTTCTTTTCATTTATAATTATTATTATTTTTTTCTTTCCAATTTTACGCAATTATTGACACTGACATTTAAGCCTTAGCTCATTCACTCCGCCAGTCAGTCAGTCGGTCCGTCAATCAGCCAGTCAGTCAGTCAGTCAATCAGTTAGCTTCTCAGTCAATTGGTTCGGCAACAAATATTAGGTGCAGCTCTCCAAGCAAATTGAATTTGATCTCAGTTGACAGTTGGCTGTCTTTTTTGCCAGCCACATTGACTAAAATGCCGTTTAAAGTTGTGCGCGGCATCGACTGGAAAAGCTGAAAGCCTGAATTCGTACACTGAGAGAAAGAAGTTGAATATTCAAATTTTGGGCAATAGTTAAAATATCAGGCATAAAGGTCATAGCGTAAAGATCATAAATATCAAAGTTAAAATATCGCTTAAATTTGATCGATAAGTGCAACACTTTTTCTCTCTGTGTACTGTGAGCGATGCAACGTGTTTTGACGGCTCTGACGGGCGCACCTTTCTACTAAATTGGAGTAATTCGACTTGGACCTTACCACAACTATGCAAATTGAAGGCCTAAGCAAGGAAAATTGACTCCAATTAATTTTTAACTTAACTCAACTTTAATTTGTTGACAAATTTGATGAGCTGAAAAGTGTTTTTTTTTTTGCATCTTTTTATTTCGTTTTTATAGGTAGGAGGCTTGCCAAAAAAGCTAAAAGTTAAGAGAGATTGTGAAATGTTGAGAAAAAATTAAAATTATATTATTTTTGATAAAAATTCGACAAATTAAATTGATTAGTGAATAATTTTAGTCTTTATTTTTACACCTATTAAAACTGTCAACTGTTTAGGCCAAGTTGTGATAGATTGGCAATCAAGAAATCAAATTAACTCCTACAGTGGCTGCAAAAAGTAATAACAAAATTAAAAGAAAAATAATTTGAGGCGCCGCTTGCAACAGAAAACGGGCAAAAAGGTATAAAAATAAGTTGATTTAATAAAAAAAAAAAATAAAATTAAAAAATAAAATATTTTTTTTACCGTTTCGCGCGGCCTGAGCGAGGTGTGAGTTTCAGTTAGTTGCTGCTGCTGCCGCTGCCGCTGCGGCTGCTGCTGCTGCGATTTGCATTTTGCAAATGCGACTTAATTGAGTGTAACCAAATAACAACAAAAGCAACATTGTTGTTAATATATAAATGAAGCAACAATAGATCAATTTATTTTTATAATAAATAATTACAGAGCCGCCAAAATATAATAAATGAAAATGCAGCTAGCATTCTCTCAGCATCACGAGCAGCCAGCGTTGCCCCTCTAGACTTACCAAAGGGTGTGTGTATGTATGTATGTATATGTGTATGTATGTGTGCATGTACTGTTGCAAGAAGAAAAAACACGACGCCCGACTAGGCGACGTAGCATGCTTGTAATTTAGTATGCGAACTAAATGAGTTATTAGCACGCCAATTGAAATTTGAAGTGAACCAAAAACAAGAAGAGAAAAAAAAGTCTAGTTTCGAGCTGCAGTACGATTATACCAAAAGTCCATATGACTAGAGCCAGCAAAAAGCTCCAAAATCTAATCCTCAATTAGAGCAGAGAGTATTTCTTTGTCTGCCTTTTTGTTGCAACAAATGATTGACAAACGACCTAACGAAATACACTGCCAAACGTGGGTGGCATTCACACAAAATGGCTGAGAAAATAAATAACAATTTGTTGAGAGAAATAAAAAAAATTATAGTTAAAGTGCTGAAACGAAGCGTTTCCCAAAAGCTTAAAGAACTATAAGAAAATCATTCATGGATAGGCTTTGTTTATAGAGTATATAAAAACTATAGAGCCTTGATAAATAAATCATAGCTATACTCAACATATTTCCGGCTTTTAGCCTTAATGCGTCAAATGTGAACTGCAAATTGTTTCTATATTGAAATAAAACAATACTTTAGTATCATAAAGCAAAATTAAAGCTAAATACTATGATTATTATTAGCCACAGTCAGTAAATACAGACTGCACTTCTATGTAGCCATATGAGCTCTGACTTTTTAGCCTTAGCTTTCTCCCAGTCCTACTTAGAGTCTTCTGCCATTTGAATGATATGTTGTTGAAAACTGCCAATTGTTAATACTCCGCGTAAGTAGAAATAAAACTCGCTTTTGTTTTCGCGTGCTTGTCGCTTTTTGTACGAGTATTCTGCCTCTTTCTCTCTCTGCTTCTCTGTTGGCTGAACTCAAAGCCCACAATTAGCAATGGGTATCTCTCCCCGCGATACTTGAAGACTTGAATACAGCGACGAGTAGAGTAGAGTAGAGTAGAGTAGAATAGAGTAGAGTATGCCATGTCATTTGTGCATTTGCATGTCGATTTACAATGAATTCAATTCCATAGTTGGGCAAGCATTTCCAATACTTGCGTAAGGGTCGAAACATGCAAATTCCAATGCAAAAGGTGAACTGTCTTTGGCAGGGGCATAGTCAAAGGGGATCCAGCCCCATGAAAGTCAGAGAGTTTGCATGGAAATTAAAATTCACATTAGTTATTAGAAAAAATTCCTTAAAATTTAGAAAAATACTAACCAAAAAAAATATATATAATTTGTATTCGAAACTTAGTTTACTTAGTTACAAAATGAACTAATCATTCGATTAAAAACTTGTTGGAGACTGAACCGTTTCGAGCCAGAATTTCTTACTATTTCTTCAAACTTTCCCGAAATAAGTACCAAAAATTAAGATTCACCTGAACCTGAAGCCCACTCATGTTTTTATTACGGTTCAAAAACAATATTTAGGTTTTCAAATACGTTTTTATGTACTTAGATATGGCTTAAAACTGAAATTTTCAATACTAAGATTGGGTGTGAAACAGTTTTTTAACTTAGATTAAGCAAATAGAAATACGAATTCAAAAATTTTGAAAAAAGGTTCGAAACGGTCTTAAGCGACAGCTGAAAGAGAAGCTTGGAGAATTAATTTTTATAGATGTCTAATCTCTGCAATGAAATTAGTATAAGAAGTGATTATTTTTAGTAGAGGTTGTTAATAATCAAGGAAAAAATGGGTAACATAATTATTAATTGAAAGGTTAGAATAAAAGAAAAATAAGCTGCTCCCCCTTAGGCTACGCCCCTGTTCTTTGGCTTGTCGCTTTAGGAAATTCGATTCGCCTTCAAATGCCTGATCCGACGGCTTCTTCTGAGAATCGCAGCGAGCAAGCCATAGCCTGAGTTCAAAGGCAAAGAGAGAGAGCCCTTGGGCGATAATAGACAAGTGGCATGCAATCGAGTTGTAAAAATCAATTTTTTAATTCATTTGTAGATTCAATTAAAAGCTCGACTTTGCTTTGCATTTGCTTTGCTTTGGCATTGCATAATTGAAATATGGAAATTTCGCTGGTTTATTTAATTGCCGGTCTACTGAGAGCATTGCGTTTTGTTTTAACTGCAATCAAATGGTCGAGAGTAAGTTAGGTGCCAACGTGGCTATAAATTTAATTGATTTGCCAATTTGCAAGCGACAAATGCAGTCCAGTTCCCGGGGCAGTGGGTTAACCGCTCTCAAGGAGGATGAAAAGTGGGTCCCCAGGTACCTCACTTAGTGATGTAACTTAGAAATCGATGGAAGTATCGTATTTATCAAGGCTGTAAACCAGAAAAGTGGGTTCGAACGTAGTCTCCCTTCTTTACACTAAAATTTTAAAATATATTTTGTATACTAAGATTAAAATTAGAACATTTTTGAGGCCTTCGAAAGTAGCTTTCCTAATTGATTAAAAAACTAGGATACTAGAAAGAATAACAATCTATAATTAGACGAATCAAATTCTTTTAAAGTGTTTTCTTTCATACGATTAAATTCAAGAAATAATTAACAATTCATAGAAGAAATTTTTAAATTATAACTATGATTTTAAGACGATCTTTTTAGCTTTAAAATAAATAGAAAAAAACAAAAAAATTGATTGATTTACTTTGAAATTTCCAAGTAGTAACTATCGAGCTGTAATCGCTTAGGCTTAAATATCGAATACATTGAAATATCGTTATTTTTTTTTTGACATCACTATACGAAATTTTCACCATGGAAGCGCTGACAAATGTTGGTTGACGCCCAGTGAATTTATGCAATTGCAGCCACAGTATAGCGATATATGTATAAACATTTATGAATTTATGCGAGTGCTACAAATACTTTATTTTGTTTTTGTTTTCTGGCTTGAATTTGTGGCCGTTTCGAGCCAGAAGAGGCAAGTGCCACAAGTCAATAATTAACAGCTCGGCTATCCCTTGATTATTGAAAATACTCGCACAATTCGCTGGCTGCAAAATACTTGAAAACAGAAGAAAAATACAGCTGCAAACTGGTTCTTCTCCTGGAACGCAACAAAAAAATAGGAGCTCAGCTCAAATTGTTTGCAACTTGCAAAAAGAAACAACAATCGAACCGGTTTTCTGCTGCAGCATGCTTGCTGCATGTTTTCTGCTGTTTGTTCCCGACTAAACGTTTGTTTTTACATACATGTCGATTTTGTTTGGTGTCTCTCCGTCCACTGGTCCAGTGGGCCGCTGGCTGCTGGCTGCTTGCTGTTAAACTAAAGTAGTAAGTAAGTAAATGTCAAAAAATGTAAATTTCAATCCGTTTTTTCCATCCATTGTTTTGCATATATTTTAGGTATGAAAAACAATGGAATTTATACTAAATTCAATAAGCTTCATTTACCTAAATGGAGCAATAATTTTGAAGGAAAATTATTGATTTATTCACTTTATTTATGTACCAATAAAAATTGTATTTCTAAATCCATTAAAAAACCATCTTCGAATTAGAAATCTATGCTCCAATATATCTAGCATAATTATTTAGCTGTTTAAAGTTAAAAAATGAAATTTTAATTTAATTTTTTGTTTTGGAAATGTATTTAAAAACCTTAGAAAAATTAGAAATTATTGAGGTGTAGACCAACATTTTTTAATAATTTAATTTTTAAGGTCAAGAAATAATATTTAAGAAGTTTCTAGCAAATTTCTTGGCCTCTTTGCTTTATTTTAATGACTAAGAAATGTAAATTTCATTACGTTTTTTACTTAATTCCATTAAAAAATCTTTGACCTATTTACAGCAGAATATCTTTACAATGCAAATCGAGCAATCTTATCCAGAAAGTGCACAAATATGTCAAATATTCCAAGGAAAATTCAATTTCTGAGTAAACTCAAACAAAAATGAAGAAATGTGTGCACTTTTCACTCGGCCCAGAGACAGTTGAGCGGACAGAAATTTTCCAATGAAAGTGCTGCTGGAATATCTTAGAATCAAGAAGAATATTTTTGAGTTCTTCCTGCTTGCAGGTTATCATAAATACAGCTCGTATCATAATAAATTCATAAAAAATGTTGACATGACATAAAACTGAGTAGCACATGTTTTTTGCACGTCATAAAAAGGCTTTGTGGCGGCCTTCCGATTAGACCCGAAAAACACTTTCGCTTTATAGAGCTGAAAACTGTTTTTTTTTTGTTTTTTCATTATTAAATGATAGTATATGATTCACATTTAATTGCTTAGAGCTGAGGCTGCTCTCTTTACATGACCCGCGCGGGGCTAAATCCACAAAATTGGCTGTTGGCTGCTGGCTGCTGGCTGCTGCCTGTTGGCCGAGTTTTGTCATTAAGCGTGCTGCACAATTAAGACTTGGCTTGACTTGGCTCTTACATGCAAATATTTATTGTTGAAATAACTGTAAATATTTGCAATTGTTGTCTTCTCCCAGTGGAACTTCACCACGCACAATTATAAATTGTTCAATCTATGCCCAGCTACAGCTACAGCTACAGCTACAGCTACAGCTACCTGTGTTTATTTGCCTTGCTGTTTGGCTCAAACAAACAGCAAGCACAAGTGAAAAAAACAGAAGTATATTTTCTTCTCTTTTTTTTCTTTCTTTCTTTCATTCTTTGTTTCTTTTTAATATGTGTAATTTTTTAATTGTCTGCCCGTAGCGCCCCTTTGTAGTTAGTTGGGGGCTAGTTATGGGCGCGTGTCTCAACAGCAAAATAATTTGTAACACGATAGAAACACGAACTATTCATTTAAAGACACGCACGGAACGCCACAGACTTTTTCTAATTAATAAAAATAAATTACTCAAATATTAGAGAAGTAATCCCAATCAATGCCTGGATACAGAGTTTAATTTGTAAGCCATCTTTCGATAAAAAAGTAGGGTCTATTTTTAAGTTTTAATGGCTGCATAAAAAGTGGGTTTTCTATTAAAAAATACTAAGAATTATTTCTATTTTTTTAATATTTAATTTAACAATTTATTTATATTTTGAACTATTTTATAAAACTTTCAAAAGTTTTTCTTCCGAATGCATCTTTCAATCTTGGTACGAAGCTTAGAAACTAATCAATTAAAGCAGCTAAAGAAAAGTAAGAATTCTCCGCAAGATTCTATAGCCTTAGAGATGGAATTTTTATGGACGAAATTGTACTTTCTTATTCGTGTCACGCAATAAACCCGGGGAAACACTCGCATCCTCAGCTGCGATAGTTACTCAACTTTTAGTCTCTATTTGCATCTAGTTTCTGAGTATTTGCGGCAGACGCAGTTCTGTATTTGAGTTTGTATCTTTATCTGCATCTTGTGTGTTTGTCATAGCTGCCCGCTGTGCAAACTTGTTTATGGCTTTTTGGTAACAAACTACTCTTCTACTGGCTCCGTACATACGTCAAGTATTTGCTTATGACTTATTTAAATATTTGAAAAACAAATAACAGCATTTGCGGGCATAAATTACTGGAAAAATAGTTGCTTTTCTTTTTTTTTATTGTTTTTGTTGTATAATTTTTTATGGCAGATAATTAAAATGGGTGCACTTTATGGCCAAAATCAACGGGGGCCCATTCCCAGCTTAATGAGGGAAGTTCAAGTTGAACCATATCAAAGAATATTAATTTAGAGCGCTCTTGAAAAACTCTCAAGTTACAAATAATAAGACAAGTATGCAGCACAATATAGCCAACCAATCTATTTAATCGAATTTAATATTATATTGATATATATATATAAATATGAATTAATTGATTACTATTATACACTCAACTAGCCCCCCAACTATCTATTTTTGGTGTGCGCTGATTGTGCTTTAGCATCTTTATACTGATACCAAGCCAATTGTCATTGCTTTCAACCCAACAGTAACTCTCTGCAATTCCGCAGTTCCAGACCGGGTAGACCACCCAAACGTGGCCCAGTTGGCCTCTCGCTGCCGCCCACACACCTCACACAGCATCCGCAGCTGAAGAAACATCGCCTGGATAATGGTGACTATGCCTATGAGAATGGCCATATTAGTGGTAAGTACAAATATACAGGGTATACAGCAAGTGTACTGAAATCTTTCCCTTGTCCAACTCTCAATCGTATTTCAAGTTTGTTTCTAATAAATTAGCATAGATTCTTGCATTTATTTCTCTACAACTCTAAGAAATATCTCAATCTTTTTTAAGATAGGTTTCCAGGCTAATTTTGACTGGAAAATAGCTAAATTGGCAACACTGTTGGGGCTGTGCTGTTATGATTATTGTTGCACATTCCCAGACAATTTGAGAGCCATGTCTGTTATGGCCAAAGGCGCCCTTAAAACCACGATCAAAATCGATTGGCAATTGCCAAACGCACTTGAAATGGTAATGAAATCATTTCTGATCGCTACAAAACCTGCTCTGGGGATCGATTTTTCTCTGCTTATTTTTTCTGTATCATTTTTTTTTTGTTTTTTTTTTTGTTATCGATCGCAGGCCATTTCGCTCTACTCGTGCGGCCAATGGAAAGTCGCTGAGTAGAAATTTTTGTGATTTGTTGATGCCTTGATTATAACTTAGCGAACGGATACAGATACACAATGCACAATTCACAATTGTTTTCAATGTTCCTACAATTCAACTTTCTGCACGTTTCCCAACTCCCATTTCTCAGTTTCCAGTTGCCCGGTTCCCCAGTTCCCAGAGCTTTTAGAGCTTCCAGCTCGCAGTTCAAGATAAATGCCCATTTGTCCATGGCAAGCAATCAAATCGAAAACGTTCGAGTCGAAGCCATGTGATTTGTATACAGGAAATCGCATTTAAGAGTTATACAGGCTCTCTGGACTTATGACTGATCGTATTGTGTTTTGATACTCTGTAAAAATGTGTGAATAAAGAGTATATTGAATTTATGCCGAAGATATGTGACACACTCAGAAGTGAACGTTACCCAAAAAATCACTCCAGAAATTGTTATTTAAAAGCCTTAAAGTGTGTTATTTAATATTAAGAACATTAATAAATATAAAGGATAAAAAGGATTTAAAAATTATGATTAATTTAAAATGTAAATTTCCATCATTCCATTTTAAATTGATGTAATAGAGGTAGTATTATTTTAGGTAGATTAAGTAGTATTTCCGAATCCAAAACCTCTTTAAATCTCCATTTCTCTATTCCTCTATTTGGCCCTCTCTTTCCCAGAGACTGTTGGCAATATTTTTGTTTTATTTTGGAAATTTCTAAAGAAGTTCGGAAAAAAGACTAAACGATATTTCGATATATTTTGTGGACTTCCTAGACAAGGATTTCCTGTCATCTTAGCACTCTTCAAACTTTATTGATATGACTTAGAAGATATCAGTAAACATAAACTGAAAATGTTTCCCGTTTACAGAGTATCAGCTATTCGAGTAGTTTAGTTTTGTTCTCCATTTTTTTTGTATTTGATTTCTTGTGTGTATCTGCCATTGTAATTATCATAAGTACTTTGAGATATCTTGAGCTCGCACTTGCACACAAAAGTAACGCTCACAATTAATTGATTTTTACATGAATATATATTGAGGCTCTATGATTTCCTGAAGCATCACCTGACAGGCCACAGCCACGCCCCTTTCTATTAATGTGTCTGCGGCAACGCACAATATCAAAAAATATCAGAAATAAATAAAAGAACCAGAGAAAGAAATATTAAAAACATCTTCGAGTCTTTCTTTAGAACGATGCGCCGCCGGCGCCTCTTTAAAATCTAGGGAATTTCGACAAGTCATTCAAGGGAAAGGGAGAAGGGGAATTTCATAAAGTATTCTGTATTCGGTATTCGGTATTCTGTGGAGTGAATTATGGGGCGTTGATTTTTGAGTGATATTGCACTATTCCCATAGACAGATAAATGCAACTGCATTTTATTAGTTAATAGCATTTTCAGCGCTTTAAACGTGAAAAACATCGAAAGCTTTTAATTGCATTTGGCAGCAGAGTCTCTTTACCAAATTATGCAATTTAATGGCACACAAATTGCACGAATTTATCCATGTATATTTCCATATATACTGCCATATATATCCATATATATCCATATATATCCATATATATATCCACATATATGTAAACAAAAGTTCGCCTTCAATCGAGGCGTACTAACACACATTGTATATCAATAGCATGTGTATCTTTTTGTGTTATTTTAGTTGCTGTGTTTAGTCTACTCGCACAGACAATATGTATATATAAATACGTTCATATATATCTGTATATATATATATATATTTATATATATAGACGAACAGGTGGCATAAGGCCGACTCATTAAAATGTGTAATAAAATGTTTGCTGGTCACAGAGCGCATATTTTATAAGGCATTCAAAATTGTAAAGCTCAAATTTTGCATTATTTTTCTGATAAAAATGCATAAATAATAATTATAAATATTTTGTCAGTGCGAATTTATTCATAGTGGCTGAAATTATGTAGGGCTTTTGCCAAATTAACATAAAAATACCTTCGCTTCCAAACTTAAATATATATTGTATTTTTGAAGCCCCAAATATCTGTTCTAACCAAAACAAATATAGTTTTATTCCAATCAGTCCAATGCTCCCGTCAGTTAAAACTTCTTGAATAATTTTTGAATTTGGAATTGAAAAAATCTAGAATTTCTGCTGATACTGAAATTCTTCCATATATTATATATTTTCTATCCTATCCAAAGAACTGCCAAGACCATTAAAATTCGCATCCAGTGAGTATTTATATATACATTGTCATATTCCCTATGTTGTAGATATGAACCGGTTGGAGAAGTCGCCTTTGTTGGCCAACGGCTATAATCCGCCTCCCATTAACCATATGGCCTTTATGCAAATGAACGCCCATCATCCTGGTGCGGCGGCATTGATGTCACCTGGAATGCCTCCGCATGGCCTGCATGCGCGTCCTGAGAGTCAAATGCTGAAGGCTGCTGCCCAAAATGCTGGCATGTCAGCGGCCAATATGGATGCACTGGCTCGATCGGGTATTTGGGAGAATTGTCGGGCTGCTTACGAGGATATTGTAAAGCATTTGGAACGTTTGCGTGAGGAGCGTACGGATGAGAGACAGCAGATGATATGCGCCGGCGGCGGTGGCGGTGGCGGCGGTGGAGGAGTTGGAGGAGATCGTGGCGGTAGCGTTCTGAGTGAACGCGACTCCAAGCCAAGGGATTTAAGTTCACGCAACTGTAAGGCCATTGGAGGTGCTGAGGGTGGGGAAACAAGTGCTGATGTATTGTTTCCATTTGCGTTTCTCCCAGGCTCTCCAACGCGTCAGAGTAGTCCAGTGCTAAATTTGAGTAAATCCGGCGGAAATACGGATCATGGTGGCAGCAACTGTGACGCCGGCAGCGAGCGTAGCGATTGCCTCTCAGCAGCGGCGTCGCCGCGTGGCGTTGGTTCCCGCAGCCTGGACGAAGGCAGTCGCAGCATTGGCGGCGGACCCATCATTGGCGTCGAAGATGACGAGGAGGAGGAGGAGGAGAATCTAAGCGATGAGAATCAATCCGAAGTCGATGAACGCTGCCTGGCCAAAGACGATGAGGGTGAGTAAACTTTACTTTACTCTGTTTTTTATATGGCGATAACCGATAACGATAACACAAATATCTCTCTCGTATCTTGTCTCAAACAACAGACTTGAGTGACACGGAACGTGATAATTTGTCGACGGGTTCGGCGGCCGCTGCTGCTGCTGCGGCCGCAGCTGCTGCGCATTTGCATCAACATGCAGCAGCCGCCTCGCATCATCATCATCATCAGGCCCAAGCACATCATCATCATCACCATCATCTTGGTTCACCGACGGCAGAAGCCGCTGCTGCTGCTGCACTGCAGCATCAGCGTGCTCTGAACTATTCCCAGTTAGCAGCTGCTGCTGCTGTGGCGAATGGTGCTGGCGCTGGTGCTGTTGCTGGCAGCGCAGCCGCCAATGGTCCACTGCCAGCGGGCGGTGGAGCTTTAACGCCCAATGAGGCGCTGCTGGCGGCAAATGATGCTACGGCTGCTGCAGCTTTGGCTGGTGGATTGGCTTTGGGTCCACTGGGCATAGATGCCCATGCTGCTGTGCCCGCTAGCTCAACGGAAACGCTGCTCAGAAATATCCAGAGTCTGCTGAAGGTAGCTGCCGATAATGCCAGGCAGCAGGAGCGTCAAATAAGCTATGAGAAAGGTAAAGATTTTCCCCGGTTTTTTTTTTCTTTCTTAATATGCTAAATACTCGTAAATCGTGCTGCCTGTGACCCAAACTAATCCAATGATTTTCCCTACCTTTCTTCCGTTTCGTTTCTTTATTTTGTATTCCTTTAGCTGAGCTGAAGATGGATGTGCTACGCGAACGCGAGGTTAAAGATTCTCTGGAACGACAGCTTGTCGATGAGCGCAAATTGCGTGGTAAGTTTATGAATTAGACTTAAAATATTCAAGTGAAATATTCGGAAAACTTAATAAATTTCGGTTTCTGTGAACCGGTTTATCGACACATATAGATTCTGCAAAAATTTTGTATATCAAAGTACTCCTTCTGCTTGGATAGTTTAGCGTTCAATTCATGGTTCGATTTCAGAAACTTAAAACTCCCAAAACTCTGAATTGTTTTGCTACGTTAAGAATCAAATTTTTTGGAATTTTGATATTGCAATTATTTAATGAAACTTAGTATAAATATTGGGTGTAAATCAACTTCTTCACCGAACTCTACCCCGCTGACTTTTGACGTAGCTCTCTCTCATCCCTCATTTTTGTTCCACTGTCACTGTCCAGAGTGCTCTATGAATGCCTATGCCAACTCCAATCGTGTGCGCTTAATGTAAACTGACTCAAATGACAATGACACCTGATATGTCGACTGCTCCACCCTTCCGAGCTCGTCTCTCGGTCTCTCCCTCTCCTGCCTGTGACTGTGGGCGCTGTGGTGGTCTGGTTCTGGTGCTGTTGCTGGTACTGGTTCCATGGCCAGGCCAAAAAGGGTTTTTAAGTCTGTTCTGGTCGGAGAATCTTTTCAACAGAAATCACAATTCAAATGAATTTAATATCATTTCATTATTTAGTTACACTCGAACGATTGGCAAAAAGTAGCAACAACGTCGTAGCCACATCATAAGATGATGTCCCTGGAAAGAGTAGAGTTCGGGATCGGGTTTGGTCTTGGGTTTGGGCTTGGGTGAGGGGGTTTTTGGTGTGGAATTTGAGTTGCTTTTGGTTACAGACTGAAAGATTCATTTGGCATACAGACAAAAATCTTTTAATTGGTTGTTGTTATGTTTATGATGACTCCGAAAAGACTAAAAGGGTTGTCAAACTTTTAATGTGCCAACGGCTTAAGGGTGAGTTTTGGAACAGGGAACAGGGAATGGGGAACAGGGAACTACTTCGTATTATATTTACTGTAATACATATTTGAAATTGAAAACCATTCGGCCAATTATTATGAAAGCCATTAAATATCATATAATGAAATAATAAGGCTAATAACGGAAATTCCTTATGTAGAGGAACACGGAGAAAAGAGAGTCCAGAGTGTTCTTCTTGTTTGCTTCCTGTCAGTGTTTGGCTCGTAAGAGGAGTACAACTTTCTTGTTTTTAGGAAAAATATGCCCAACTAATTTGGAAATAAAAGAATTGTTCTCATTTCAAAAACTTTTTCGGTATTTTCTTAGCTGAAATTGCAAATTAGTTCCTTTTCAAAAATATAGTCCAAATTGGATTCCAAATGGAAAATACTCGAGTATTATTGATTTTATGAAGTCTTTTCTTCAAAACTTCAAAATGAACTTATCGAAATTGAGAACTATCGAATTGAAAGAAACCTTTCAAAATGTTTTCAATTTGATTCGAAATTGAGAGCAGACGTAATTGTTACTCGAATAGCCAAATCAAGTGTATTTTAAATTGGTGTCTAATTTGATTCTCTAAGCAGAGACTAAGTATTAACCCGATATGTGTGTGATCTAGTTTGATAATTTGGATACTATTAACTTCCATGTGGTCCAGTTTTGGCTTGCCGCCTTCAAATTTGGAAGCATTCATTAAGGGCAACACCCACGAAATTCAAAATGAGCGCCAATTTGCCAATTTCAATTCCAAAAATGGTTTGTTTTCTAGTTCGGATCTGACCTGCAATTGCGACTAAAGTCGACTAAAGAGTAGAGCTCCATTTTTTTTGTAGCTTTCTTTCTCTTTTTGTTCGCATTTAAAGCACAGCACATAAATCAGACTCAAAACAAAAAAATAACAAAAACAAAAACAAAAACGAAACTTTGCATTAAGAAATGTCGGAACAATTCGAACTGCGAGTTGGGGCCCGACCCACAATGGCGTTTCAGTGGTTTTTGTTGCTGTTGTTGTTTCTGGGGTTGCGCAAATTGCATGCAACTATGCAAAAAGCCACACAGACATCTAATTGCAACTAATAATAAAGCGAGCGATAAACATCTATAGATTATACCAGTATTCGTACTCGTATTCCAACCCGCAGAACATGCCTGAAATTGCCCATTTGCAACGGGAGCGTGGGTGCAATAGAGAACAACCCAAAGAACCAAAAGAATCAGAGAACCAAAGAACATTGCTCACTCGATCCTCAAATGATGCCAGTCCCGGTGGCCGTTCATTGAAATTCAATATGCCACAGTCTAAAAAACCTTATACACTCCGGAAAAATATGTTTTCTTAAATTGAAGAAGTCTTCATAAAGAAATTCTTTTCTTAAGTTTTTAGGTAATATTTTCAGGTATCTAAAATTGACTCCAAAATTTCTAGTAAATTTGAAAAGTTCCAAACGAACCTAATTTGTGGCGTTTTGGAACTGTTTGAGTTGGAATAATTTTCGAATCGAACTCATTTTGTTGTTATATATATTGATATATCGAATCGAATACGTAATATTTTGAAATATAGTATAAAAATTTTCATCTCATTTTCGTCTTAAATTAAAGAAGATTTTACATGTTTATATGGTCTCCTTGTAATAAAGTGAATTTCTTATTTCAATGCAATTTCTGTCCGCTGTTTTTCGGAGTGTACTCGTACGATAGATTTGCTCCACCCTCAAAACGTCTGTCACCACGCTCGAGTGAGTTGATCAACGTTGCTTGATGATGATCCGACTCGATCGAGTTTCTGTTTCTATGACTCGTCGACTGCCTTTCGAGTCAGGATCAATAAACAGACTCGTACATAATTGAGCCCACTCACACGGCCGGATGCGCACTTCAATTGGCACAGCCAAAAGCCAACGATCATTGATTCGAAATTACGTCTATATGAGGCCCTCTCTCTATGCATAGATAAACATAGATATTTCGGGTGGGTTCTATATTCATTGCCATTGTGGCCAGAATAAAAATCTGTTTAAAATTTATTGATATTAGTATATGTATCTAAAAGATTAGATACAATTATCTAAAAGTATTTCTATTCCATATATTTCAATTCGACGTTAAGATTTGATTAAAATTGGGTGATTTTTTTTTGAAAACCATTTGAAAGATTGTGAACATTGCATTCCTATCAATTTATGCAGTTCGATAATATTATTATTATATTTTTTATATTATTTTTACGGATGGAATAATACATAAAAATCTGGGTAGGCTATAAGGACTCACCGTCTAAACGCTAATCAAAATTATATTTCAGGATATTTCGGTCATCTAAAATGACTATCTAAATTTTCAGTTGCTGAAATATTTCCTCTATTCTATACTCTTTTTTATAGTACTCTATCAGAAGCGGTTTAGACGCGAGCGCAAGATACGTGTTCGATATCAACAACAGCTGGGTGGAGGCGGCGTCGGAGGAGGAGCAGGAGGAGGCAGCAAAGGGAACCCAAATCCGAATGGCAGCAGCGCCAACTGCAGCGACGCTGAGCTCTGCGCCGGCAGTGCTGCCGATGCCAAATGTAGCGGCAGTGGCAGCGGGGATGCTGTTGAGGTGCTAAAAGGTAAGCACAAAATGCCCGGGGCAAAAGCAGAGGCAGAGGCTAGAGATGGGCGCGTGACATGAAGGAAGTCTTGAGAGTCCGTGAAGGAGGAATAGATACTTCTTATGAGAGGGCTTCTTTTTATGAGTGAAATGTATTTAAATTAAAAAGGGAGAATATAGTAGAGCCTCCAAATCTTAGGTAATCATTTTAGAGCGTGAACGGGATGATTGTACTTAATGGGAGCTGGAAAGTCACTCATGCGTCCATCTCTAGGCTGAGGCGAACACAAAACGCATGGCAATAACAATTATCCAACCTTCTCCAAATTGCTTTTCGCCTACGGCTTTCTCTCTCTCTCCTTCTCTCTCTTACTTTCTCTCGAATCCTCCCTGCGCCCAACGCTTTGATAACCAACACAGCGCCCTCTGTTTTACCTTTAACTCCATAGATACCGATGGCGGCAGTCGCGGCGGCAGCGATAAGTCAGAGAAGTCCCTTGGCTCGTCCTGTGATGTGACCGGTCATACGGTCGCTTCCGCCACCCGCTCGAATTCTCCCACCCACTTCAAACGCGAGCCACATTCCGATCATGAGGGTTCCATGGAGCGTCAGCAGCAGCGCAGCAGCAGCGCGGCCCATGATAATGAGCCCCGTTGCTCCAGTCGCGAGCGCGAGGATCAGCCGGCCGGCGTTGCTGCTGCTGCTACGGTCGCTGCTGCTGCTGCCGTCGCTGCCGAAGGCAGTTTGGCAGCAGCCGCCGCCGCTGCAGCTGCTGCGGCTGCCAGCAATGGAAAGGGGCCTTGGAGCTATCCTGGCATAGATCTGATGGCAACTGGAGCTTTCTGGCAGAATTATTCGGGTAAGTTTACAGGCAAAAATATAATTCTTCTAAGTCGGTTGAAAATTCTTAGGTATTTATTTGTTAGTTGTAGAAATATTTTCCTCTAGTGGATAGTTTTCCTGTAATGGATAGAAGAGTATCCAAAAAACAGTTCAAAAATCTAAATAGGTTAACTTTGAAGCGGTCTAAACGAATCCAACAAATCTTTTTTTGTTTTTAATCTTTGAAATTCTATTTCTAAATATATTTTTAAACGGATTTAGGATATACATAAAAATAGTTGTAATATTCAGGAGATTGAACATTCTTTTTCCTTGCTTTTCGCACTTTTATTTGTAAAGAATCCCTTGCACAGGAGCTGGAAATGGAACGGAAAACGCGCGCTGCGAATGCTGAAAGAGATGTGAAAAGTCCGCTGTCGGAGAGGCCAACGGCATATTACAAGAATTCTGTGCTCTTCGGAAGTGCTAACTAAAAGGAGCACTCTCGACCAGGATTATTTGATCTCAATGTGCAATCCAGTTGAAGGCGGCGGCTGAGCGGGGCGCTTTGAAATGGCCGTAGAAAAGAGAATCCAGCATTATTAGAGCAAAGAAAGAAAAAGAAATAATTTTGTATATATAGAGAAGTAAATATTTAAGGAAAACGTTGGAAACGGCCATTCTGTATATAAAGAAAAAGGATATATATAAATTTATATATTTAAATAGCAAAAATTAAACACTTCCGATAGCAAGATACTATATAGTGTGCTATATGCTTTAACTAAAACGGATTATTTGTATATAGGCATACAAAGACTTTTAATAAAAAAAGAAAAGAAAAGAAAGAAAGAAACTTGTAGTAGAACTGGGCGAATACCCTAGCATTTAACATCCATGCGATAAATTTTTAGCATTGCTTCTAATACGACAATTTAGTTTTTAATAATATTGATGATATATAGACAGATATTTAGTTTGGCAAACCTTTTTATAAACTGCTTTTTAGTGTTTTAAAATGGGGAATTTAGTGATTTGTGACGTAAGTAAACTGACAGCTGAGAGTTAATGTTAAAAGCTAAGATTTTAATTTATTCAGTAGCCTATACTATTAATATTAACATTAATATTAACATTAACATTAACATTAATATAATAAAATACATATATTTCACTTGCTTAGATATTAAAGCTAAAAGGAAAAATAAAAAATAATAATTATACTATAAATAAATAAAGATATAGTGCATACGGCCGTCATTTGAAATATGTTACAAGAAACTTGACATTAAATACCTATTTAAACGCTTCATATATATGCTATTATATAAATATATATATATGTATATGTATATATATATATACCAACACATATATATATATATATATGTATACATACTAATATTAACATTACATTAACTTTAGTCATAACAATAGTCACCGAACGAGAGTAATACGAGAAATAATAATACTATATGGAAAATATAATAATTGTTTGCTGCTGCTGCTGCTGCCACTGCAAAAACCAGGCAAATTATTATAAATAAAAAATACCATTTAAAAAACAGCAACAAATAGAAATACAGCAAAAGAGCAAAGCAAAAGCAAAAGCGAAAGAGAAAAAAACAGAAAAACAGAACAAGCCAGGCAACAACCTACATACAAATAACGAAAAGCGAAAAAGTTTAAAAATAACATATAATAAATTATTATTGCAAAAATACTAATGGAAAAGTTTGTTTTAATTTTAGTAGGCGTTTTAAGCTGCATCTAATTCATTCAACTATTTAATCTGAATGCCATTTAAATAGTTACGAATAAAAAAAACAAACTCAATTCAACTCGGATGAATTGTTGGATTTAATTGGAATTTAATAGCTGATAATTTATTAGAAATGGGTTGAAAAAACAAAAATTCATTTGTTCTAAACGACCTTGCTGGGATACCCTGTAATACCCTCTTGAAGTTGCGCTTTTTTCTCTACTTTGCTTATCGATTAATTCGTTCTGCGCAGAGTTCTTTTTTACAGGGTATACAGAGTAGTAAAACTAAAAGCTGAGTTAAGCCTTGTGCTTTCAGCATTTGTTCTATTTTCGATTTGTTCTACTTTCGGTGAGTCATTTTTACAGGTGAGTCACTTCTACATTTTTCAATCAGGATTAAATCAAACAGCCGCTGCAGTTGTTTCCTGGGATCTGAGAAATCTTTTGACCTGGAAAATAATAATATAAATTAAGCATAGATGATATTTATATTAATTTCAGTGAAATTCGATTCCTCATACTTCATAATGAACAAATATTTGCTCTAAATATTTCTATCAACGTATAGGAATGGCTCCAAAAATCAATTCGGTCCATGGTCGGGTTCAAGGAATAAAAAATACGGTTCGGGGGAGCTTTGCGCCGGTCTCTGAATGACAGAACAACCCAGAAAACCTTTTCCCCATCAACATCTATTTTTCAGAGAATAAATATAATAATAAATATATAGACACTTACTATAAAAGTATGATAAAGTTTTGAAAGAGATCCAATAAAAAATTATTGATATATAAAAGGATGAAGGGCATCAAATTCTTACTGTTTCTTTTTTATATTTGTTTCAGGAGTAAAAAACAGCGCCAATCTGTTATTTAAAATTTAATTATATTGTAGGAAACCACACACAAAAAGGAGTGTGAGAGACTCGAAACTAATTCATGTCGATCAGGCAATGCAATCAGCAAAAAAAAAAAGAAAAAAAAGAAGCTAAAACAAGCTAAATTCACATCATCTGCGTGGCGCGCGCTGTTGTTTCAGATGGAGAAATCGTCAAACAGTTTGACGGTTCGGGTTTTAGACTCAGACATGGAACAGTTATCGATCTAAAAAAAAAAAAGATGCTTTTCTTGATGATTTATGCGTCTGGCTGGGGCTTAAGGGATCAGCTGAAGCTTCAAATCAATGCGAGATTTGCACAGAGCGAAAGCAAAGATAAAAAAAATAAAAAGAAAGATCAAAACAGAGGAGAAAAGAACAGAACTATATATTGTAATTATGATTATTGGTAAATTATATTTAATTTACAGTTAAACGATCACGTATGTTCGCCAAAGGCCCCGCGTTCCAAACATTTTATCGGCCCCCAAAAATGCCTTTTTCAACTTGACCTCAATTATCGATTTAACTTTATTATTGGTTTTGATTTGGACTTTTTGATTTGGTCTCCGGCTTCGGCCTCGGCCTCGGCCCCAGCTCGATCCTGGGCGTATCGTGATCTTCATGCAAAAAGTTGAAATTAAATGGAATGCTGTTGATTGCTGCCTTTCCATCGGCTCCAATGGAATATATTCGAGCAGGGAACAGCAGGACGATGGTGATACTCGTCATCGTCATCGTTGGCATTAGGTGGGCAGGTCGCTTAATTCTCGTTAATTTCTTCAAAGGCAAAGTGCAGCGTTTAGTTGATTACAGGTTTCCCGTTCGCCTGTTAGTCCCCAAAAAAATATAAATGGCAATCATATTTTGTTTATTAAAAGTATTTCATTTTGACTTTAATGAATGATTTGCCTTAAAGGTTGTATACAAAACTATGGACAAAGGGATACTTAATAGAATTAATTATTCAGTTTATCAGGTAGTAAGGATATATCGTTATTATTTAAGTCAAGGAGGCATGAGTATCGAATCAAAGTAAGCATTGCAATTATCCGAGCCTTAAGGTCGGTTTTCTGAATCCCTGCACCTAATCGGATAACCTAAACCGATATTGGATAGGCGAATGAAAGCCTCTGCTTAAAAGAATCTAGAGAATAAATTTATTCTCACACTGAAATCTCCAATATCCTTACGACCTTGATCGACTGAAGAAAGGCAAAGACTTAGAGTCAAGTAATTTTGAACAAATAAATTTATGAATCTATTTATATTTTAACTTTTCTGTAATTGTAATTTAAAGGATATGCAAACAGTTTGAGCCTAATGGAGGTACAATAATACAAATAAATAGCTCGTGACCAGAGAAGAATTATTTTGTTTACATTTTTGCAATAAATTAACTATGCAGAAAAAATAGTTCCTTTAGGATCACTTCTATTTTCAGCGATATTTTAACACCTTTAATGCTTTTACTGTTGACTAGTTAGCCTGCTAATTTCATCCAATTCTCTGTTTCAAAAATCGTTGTACTTTACAAACAAATCTATTAAAACTGCTAACCAAATTAGTAAAATTGAGTTAAATGAGCAAAAAGCAACCCCAAAACTTCATTACGTACTTTTTTTTTGCCGTTCATTGATTATCTGCTGACCCACAAGTGAAGATTCACTTGCTATTGCATCCACCCACAAAAAGGCCAAAGCAGAAAAGTTAATAGCATTAAAATGATAAGCCATAAAAAGCAGACAGCGAATCCCCGAATAGAAAAACAAATACACACTGTGGGCCAAAAACCAATTAAAGAGGCAATGCGATGCAGTGGCTCCTAGACAGACGATTAAAAGAATAATTTTTCATTTGTATCTGAGAGTACGTGTGTATCTGCGATTGCAATTCGTATCTATGGCTCTTAACTGCTCCTTTATTGCGACTGGGCTAATTCGCATCAGAGGCAATCGATCGAGCTGAAAAACTTTCAATTTGAAATGTTTGCAATTGTATATTGCGTTTGTATATCTAAGCCAAAGATGGTTCAAGATCTTTTTGCTTGGGCTGACGGTAGGCGTGCTCCTTCATCGTCGTTATGAAATTAATTTTTTTGTATACCTTGCTGAAAGGGTTGAGTGCTTTTTTCATCAAACTTACCTATTCAAATATGAGGGATTTTCAACCCTTCCGAACTTGAAAAGAATTTGCAAGTATTGCAAATGGAAAGAAGCGAGAGTGCTCAGCCTGGAAATACTCTGTGCTCAGGTCTAATACCTGAGTATACCTATAAAATTTGGGGTCTCTAGTTTTTATAGACAAAGGGAAAGACAGACAGTAAAGTGATCAGCCTTAACCCTGATCAAACAAATATGAGCTATATCATATGAGATGTATTGGCTCTAGCTTTCATGGAGTGAGAGATCAACGGCTTCATCCGGATATCCATCCGGCCGGACAGGCAACTGAAGGCTACTGATCTTGAGTAAAAATAATTATGTGATCAGGCACCTTGTGATTGTGATAGTGTATTAGAAGTTTCTATGTATCCCAGTCTCTTGAATTCTTCCTAGTGCTCCTTGCAGTTTGCGTGCTGAGCATCATTTGCGCCAGCCAACTAATTCGATTTGTTTTGACCATTAACTGCGATCGGACGATGTGCGTTTGCGAGTATTTCTTTATTGTGGCTTGGTTCGGTTCGGCTGGGTTTGGTTGGGTTCGGTTCGATTCGGTTTCAGACAAACATATGTTGCATTAATTGTTCATGTTGCTCAAAAGCAACTCATGTTCAATGAGTTTTATTGCTGCTCAACAAGAAACAAACAAACACACAACACAACAAAACACAACTTCAATGGCAGAGCTGGGAGAAGTACGAAACAAATGAAAAGAAAAATTGCACACAAAAACATTTTTCATTACGTGATTTTTCAAGCAGGGAAGAAGCAGAAGCGGCAGCAGCAGCTAAGAAGAAGTGTATATATATATTCCTGAGAGCGGCATAAGTGGCGACAGCCGGCAAAGTGCCATGTATACAACAACTACAACAACTACGGGAGAGAGAGAGGAGAATTGTTTAGGGTCGTCGCCGGGCCATAAGGATCGACATCGCCTCGTCTGCATTCCCACACGCGATCCCAAGCGAGATCCCAAGCCGATCAGCAAGCGCAATCGCAATCGCCTCTCTATTGAAAGACCCGAAGATACAAAAGCTACGTACATACATATATATATATATATATAGGTATATCTATGAGCTCCGCGAATCGCGACTCAATTACAATTTATTAAAAGCCGCGCAACTGATTTATAACCAGAGCCCCGAGAGTAGAGAAGACCCTTTCGGGCCAATGTTCACGTGTCTGGCTGGCCGTTCCGTTGACGTTTTCTTGCTGGCTTTGCTTGCTTTCCATACTCTATAGCCAGACAATTTGTTAACAAATGTATGCCAAGTTGGTGCTCAAGCTTTGTAACAGCCAAAGGAAGCTATCTTCGACTCTATAACATATATACAGTCTATGTCTTTACTTCCTTCAGTCAGTCTATATAGTCTCGATGCCAGCCGGAAACTACAAACAAATTTGGTATTAAATTTTCCATATGCCTGATGCAGCTCAATTTTATTTCAAAGCTTAGAAGGCAAATTTAGAGTAATGTTGCCCTGAAATTTGATATTCATCTTTTATAAATTGCCCCTAATTTATTCTTATCAAAGAAATTAGTCAAAAATTTGGTTGTTATCGGAAGAACGCAGCTCCTTGCCAGCTGCATAGAAATATGTATGAAATATTTTCAAAATATTAGAAGATATATTGCAATAGATCTTGGCTATTGAACAATATAAGCTGTACAGAGTATTCGCTAGTCGTTCATGCTCGACTAGAGTGTTCTTCGTTGTTTTCTTGCGGGGTTGCTTGGTTGGCTGGTTGGTTGTTCGCCTGTCAGGTTGGTGAGGGCAAATTGGCGGCTTATTTGTGTGGAAATCGCCGGCAAGCGAAAGAGAAGCTTTAAAATGAGCTTTGAGAATATGGCGCCGGGCGCTGGTGGTGACAGTTCCCTGTCAGCAAGTTACACAAGGCGGAAAATACATATCGTACAGAGGAGTATACTGAATATGATCTATGGCATACGAGGCTCACATTTACTCGCATGAGATTCCCTCAGTGATCGCGCACTATGAGCTAAGCTTTTGGAGCTTGTTATAGTTGCTATAAGCTGATAGGGTAAGGAGATCAAGATAGCTTGAAGTTTCCTGCCAGCGGAAGCATTTAAATATGTTAATTTAATGTTTATTGTAAATATACAATTTAAGTTAAACATTTCAGGTAATCATAGGTAATACAGGTATTTAATTTTACTCCGAATGTTAAGTGTCTTGACCTCAAAATGTGCTGACAATTTTTTATAGCTGAGAAACATGAATAGGTGGATCGGTGTAAGTACTATGATCATCCCCATAATAATAAATGTGTAATGCTTAAGATTAAGGTCCTTCGTCTTGATCCGACAGGTGCGAATACTACTTGGCTACCCGGTTTCTCGAGGACCTCAATTCCAAAGCAATTTAGTTGAAACCGCCCGTAGAAGAAACCGAAATTCGCTCAGCGGACAACAAAACGAATAACCGAATAACCGCTCACAATGTGTTACGACACCTTTTGTTCGTTATTTGGCTCGCAAAAAAAAACAAAAAAATACAAAGAAATTTTTAAAAAACATATTTTGCGTCCATTATTTCATAAATCCTCTAGAAAACCCGGCGCTTCACTGGCCGCAGCGACCCCGATTTTTTTTTTTATTATTATGAAAACGATTCTAATGCATTCAGGCGAACAAGTTTTTCAATGCGGTTTGCTTTTGCTACTGGGCAAAAAAAAGGAGCTACGAATGGGAGTACACTGAGAAAAAAAAAGGTTTTAAATTTAGAATTTACAACTTGTTTTCTTACAGTTTTTAAGCATATATTCTTCTATTATTCCTGAAGTGTATGATGGAATTATTTGATAGGAATTTTGTTCTCTGATTTCATATACAACAATACATTGAATTTTCTCTAAGTGTACACATATGAGAACTTATAAATGTAGCAAAAACATGAAACTATTCAGCTGATCCACGCAGAATAAAGGAGTATTTGGAATTAGGCTTACATATGTCGAGGGCGCGGAAATTGCGGTTTGATTTCGTTGTGTAACTGATGCAATCCTTTGCCAATGCAGAAGGTCCTTGCAGCTGACATTGCCCGGGGTAATTACAACAATCTGCTCATAACATGGCCAAAAAAAGGAAAAAAAAACAAAATGAAAGACAAGAGTTCGAATCCTGAGTCCGAGTCTGAGACTTAGACTGAGGCTGAGACTGAGCAGCATGCCGGCTGGCAGTTCGAGTGGAAGTGGAGTAGTTGTCTGTATGGGAGGATATCTGATATTATTTCGCTAATTCGATACTTTTATTTCAAGAAGAAACGGGCCAGCAGCGTTTTACTACATGTCTTTTGTTTTCTTTTGCTTTTTGCATAATTCTTTTTCTTTTACTTTTTTTTTTTTTTTATAGAGCAACAACCAACCACTGATTATCATAATTTCCTGAAAAATAAACATAAATTTTGTGTGAATGCAATATGATCCGTTATTTATTTGCATTATCTTTCGTCCCGGGCAACCCTGCTGCTGCTGCTGCTGCTGCTGCTCCTTCTCCTCTGCTGCTGCTGCTTCTCTGATGTCTGCGGGCGCTGCGTGCTCGAAAGATTTACTCGCTCCTTATATATATATTACCGTACCGTACCGTACCGTACCGTTATGTGACCAGACCACACATTATGTTAATATTACTTTTTTACGCGTTTTTTTTTTCTTCTTTTGCTTAACAGATTCTGTGATTTACACATGAGGTCTGGACACAGGTGACAACAGCTGTCAAGTGCTCAGACAGCAGCAGAAGCAGAACGGGAAGCAGAAGCAGACGGGGCAGCAGCAACTGTTGCCAATTGCTCTGTGCGTGGGAGTACACTGAGAAAAAAAAACTGATCTTAATGCTAGTTAAAGTCTTATAAATTTTAAGTTTTTTTTGTATTTTTCCTGGTTTTAGTGAAAATCAATTTTGAAGTTCAAATTATACGTTAATTCAAAAATGATAAGAGTAAATGTTGTGGTAAAAAATCAAGAAAAAGAAATGCAAGCTGCTTTTGAATCCCCCACAGTTTGTTTTATATATAAAGAGTATTTGTTTGTTTTTTTTTTTGGGAATGCTTTTCTTCTTTTCAATTTCCAAGATATCCAACTGAGAGGCTCATAGAAGAGTTACTGATTTATTGGGAAAGATCCAAACCATTTCAATTTTGTACTTTTCGGTCATTTGAATCCATCCTTTAATCCTTGTTTTAGGATATATTTTGATAAAATAGGATCGATAAAGAAAACTTAAGCAAATTAGTCAAGCTGTCAGTCTTCAAAAATAGTACTGTAGATAAAAAAACATTAATTTGATGGAATTTTCAAAATCCTAGCATATTCAAGTCTGCTTCTAGCTCAATTCAGTAATTCTACTTTTAAAAATAATTTCTAGCCATATTTTAACTAACAATCTATCATTCCAATTCTAATAATTTCGTTCTTGAAAATAGGAAATTTATGGTTAATTTACGCAGTTCGAGCTTAGCCAATTTCCGTCCATTTTTGTATTTCATTTCAGCACAGAATTCAATGTATTTTCGCTGAGTGTGGGAAATTGGCGTTGAAATTGTTAAGTTTCCCGCAAAGAACTGAATTTGCCTACGTCAAAAAATAAAAAAACTCCAAGCTCTTTTGCAGTGTTTCAGCCTCTTCCGGATGATATGGTTTCCAAGCAAAAGCAAAACCACAACTTGTGCACGTTTCTCATTTCTATATGCTCCCTCGCCATTTTCTTAGATACATAGAAAGATGCCGTGTTTAATTTCACAGCAGCAGCAGAGCAGGAGCAGAGCAGCAGCAGCGGCAGCACAATATCCATATCCTTATCCTTCCTGCTTAGCCTGTGGCTTGAAGAGAAAGAGAGAGGGGAGAGGGAAGGCAGCTTCAAGAGTGGGCCGGGCCAAAGAAAAGAAATGTTAAATTTCTTATGGGAAGTATGAATTACGGGCACTTTTTTCTTCTGTGCCCGTGCTGTGTTTTGCTTTTGCTCCTGCTGCTGTTCCTGCTCCGTTTTCTGCTCCTTGCAATGGTTTGTGGCCTTTATGGGTCTTTGTTTTGCGCCTTAAACAATGTATGTGCTATGAGTATATATGAAATGTATATAATTTTACGTGGCGAAGTCTTATAAGAATGAATATTGTGTTTGCCAGTACAGGGTGTTCTCTCAACGAGCAGCATCCTTAAGAATATTAATTCAAAAAATTAGATTTCAACTTTACTAATCTTCTTAGTTTTCTACTAAAGCACAAATATTAATTCTTGCTTTTCAACCTCCTTTTATATAGTCAAAGTTACAGAACAACATTCTATTGTTCTTTGTATTATTAAATTAATAAGTAATATTCAAACAAAAATAAAATATACTAACTATAACTATTTTATAGTTAATATTGAATAATAGTTTATAATAATAAAAGTTATTGTTGGCCTCTATTTCAAAATACGCTAACCAAAGTTCTGAATCCAAATAATTTTTTCAGTTTATTTCAATTCATCAATCTTTGAAATACTTAAAAATTGTTAGAATAGGTCTTATGGATCTTAAAATTAATATTTTCAAAAATTTTGAATCATTCGAAGATTAAATTTAGAGAAAATATCTAGCTTAAAATAAGTGCTAAAATATGGAAACTAAGTTTAATTTAAAACCATTGACCTGAAAGTTCGTACTGCATATTTTTGAACCAAATCCAGAAATGAGACTGATCTAAGTAATGTTCCCAACGAAAACTAAATTTGAATATTTATATTAAATTACAAAATTATTGCTTGTTTTTTAAATATTTCATAGACTCAACCGACTAATTAAAGTTAGAAATTTCGAACGTAATATACATTAAATTCAAATTAAATTTTCCTTTTTGGAGTGCCTTAAGTTTGGAGTTGATCAACAAATTCTAAGCTAGGTATTAGAATTTTATACAAAATACAAAATAGCAAAAGTTGCCATATAAACATGTATGAACAATACCCTATACACATGTGGGAGTATACATATATATACATATACATATACATATATCTGAGTTACAGTTAGTTAGTTTTTGTTTGAGTAAAATAAACGCCATATTGTAGACATTGTTAAGGTTTTTGAAAATTTTATAATTAATTTTCTGGTTAACATGTTTTTCATATGTGTAAATATGCGCAAAATCCATACAATACAAACGTTTCCACATACCCTGCCCCCCTCTCTCTCCCTCCCTATCTCTCTCTCTCTGTCTCTCTCTTTGGGCATGTTAGTCATCTCGAAAGTTGTTGCTATTGCTGCTTGGCAAAGTTCAGGAAGTGTGTTTACAAAGAAAAGCCTTTTGTACAAGTATCAGATTCCTGTGCTGATTAAAGAAGCACCCGGCGGGAGCTGGGGCAACTCTCTCCTCTCTCAGTCTACTCTATTCAAGCAGTGTGTATGCTCTAGGAATATTTATTAAAAATTAAAACATTATAAATGATTGTCTGTTCATATCCTGTACGCTGCTCCTCCGCTCTCAGTCGCTACTCTGCCAATCGAACTGGCGCCATGACTGGACGATTTGCTGCCGCGATATTAACCATTAACCAAAAAACAACAAATCCTTCATTTCAGCTCTAAACAAATGCGAAGCGACTCACACACATCTTGTAAGTTTTCAACGTCATTTACTTCGATTCAATTCAATTTGAAATCCAAACTCTTTTCGGCTTCAGCTGCCAGTTAAAGAAAAGATATTCAGGCTGAGGCTGAGGCTGAGGCTGAGAATGAGTGACATGACTATATCGATGGAGGTATTAAAATCATGCCGAATCATGCCGTTCCTTTCAGTTACTGCATCAAATGGCAAAGTCGCCGAAGAAGATGTTTTATTTCTTTTAATACACTTCTTTAGAGTATTTTAATTTTAGCTTAGAGTTTGTTAAGCATTTAAGGAGAGGTTCTTGAATCTATACATTATATTTATTCTGAATCAGAAACAAGAAACAGAAACTATATAGTTCTATGCAAACTTATCCTCTAATTTTTAGAGTTTGGGGAATAAAACTTGGTATGATATATAGACCGTTTCGGGTAACTATATTAGCTACTATATACAATAGACAAACTATTCAGAATAGAGTTTTAGACAGTCTTGCTATGAAGAATATAAAGATAGAAGAGATGTTTTTAATATCCCAAAGTAGTTTTAAGCTTACTCAATATGTGTCTTATGAGATTAAGTCAATTCCCAATTGAATCGTCCTAATTTTTAGCTTTCTCTGTAAATTACTTATTTCAAACTGTTATTTTAATGGTTGCTCCCCAAGCATCCTAAATAAAAATTCCAGTTGTACAAAATCCGGGTTGAAGGGTATCTAAATCTTCGGCGTGCCGTGGACAAACTTCCATTTCCTTTTATGCATCAATTTCATCACACAAAACTCAACTTGGCTTCTACTTTTCATTATTCGGTTGTCGTTGTGTATCCTTTTTTTATTACCGCTACAGAAGTCTTTCGTTTTTTAGTTATTTCATTTTTTTTTTGGTTTTTGTAACCGTCATGGCAAGTGATCCATCTTAATTCGTAAAACATTCGTCATCAGTTTTGAAAATTCTATTGTGCAAGTTGATTTTGTTGGTCGAGTTTTCCTTTTTCTTTTTTTTTAATTTGTCTGCGCTATGCTCGATTGTATTGCATAGCATTGGGCGTTCAGGCAGCAGCCAGCAGCCAGCAGGCAGCTGTACCATGCGAGCTGATCGATGAAGTTTTTATTAGCCAGGCAGAGGCACAGGCCCAGGTCCAGACTGAGGCCACACAGTGTATGATGGATGATGGGTTTGGGTTGGTCCACACGGCTGCTGAGGCAGGGGATTTCCACAGCAATCTATTTAATTTAAATTGAAAGTTTACCATAAGCGAAAATAATGAATAAATGGACTACAACCGAACATTTTGGAAAGTTGAATAAATAATTCAAACACATGTTTGAAAGTGGTTATTGTTTTTAAATTGATTACTAAATTTGCAATGCAATAAGCTGCAGGAATTCTTTGAAAGGGTTTTAGATATTTGAAATCTTTTTTTTAGGAGTTTTAGATATTGGAAATTTCTTTTTTAGCCATGGCCAACTGTCCGTTAATATGTCTTCATTTTGATGCATCCAGAAAAAACTTATTATTTATAAAATGGCAAACTTAGATAAATAGTTCAAAATGCATCTTCTTATACTTGCCCTGTAGGGAAGCGAGGACAAAAAAGTCAATAAAAAAACAATAAATATTCAAATACATTTTTTATCTATATCACACGATCATGGCCCACATCTGAAATGGAATATATCAGAAAGTTCGTTTATACCGGCGTCTAAGTTCTTCTGAGCAATATTTATCTGTATCTCAGCGTATCGTCAGTTGAGAGTCGGAAATCGCATTTGAGGGCAACCCCAAATAAAATTAGTATGCAACCCTTTCTTGCGATGATAAAAAACGGGAATGTCAAACGTGGTTTAGCGATACGTCATCGTGATTTGGCAAATTTGACAGCCGATAACACCAAGAGAAATGTAAAATGAACATTAGTGCTGAGAAAGGGTAGTAGCTCTTTGGTTGTGTTTTGCATAAATTGTTCAACATTTGTGTAATGCTTGTCGGACGCGAATGATTCATTCATTCATTCATTCACTCACTCAGAGATTGGTTACTTTCTAACAGCAGCTGAGATTACAGTGGGATGATATGCAAGAATATGCGTTAAGAACAGTACACAGAGAAAAAAATATAGGCGACTGACAGTGAATGAAATACAAAGAGAGAAATTTACGTTATATTCGATTCGAATATTCGAAAGAAGCATTTATGGTAAACAATTGAAGTCTATTAGTAATTCGAGAGATAATGAAAAGGTTCGGGATTGTTAAATCTTTACTTGAAACAATCCTTTTGGGTTTAGATCAAACAATTTCAATCTCAAAAAGTTCTCTTGATTATTTCTGCAAGTGTAATAACTAAGGCAACAGCATCTTCAACACTTTGACATAAACACAATCTCTCATCGTTGTTTGTTGTTTGCGTGTCACGCGCAGATTTCTCATTTGGTCGCAAATCGAACTGCCAACTGCCAAATTGTTGTTGATATGATGTGCGTGTGTAACAGTTGTACAAATTGAATGCAAAGGAGTCCCAGTTCAGTCCCAGTTCCAATCCCAGTCCCTGTCCCCAGCTCCTGTCCCTTCCCTTTATACACTGTCCTTTGCTTGACCAGAAAATAACAAGAGAATTATTGAATTATCAGTGGCTGGTGCATCAGGCTTAATTCGTTTTGGCGCTGTACGCGTGCGCACGCAATTTTTTACAGAATGATCCAAATCCCATGGCAGGCCATGCCCCACTAGCCCTGAAGACCCCACGCGGGGACCTAAACACAACCGGCTGACATAATCGTGAAATATTGGCACGCAGCTATATCCTTTGACCATGTTCCATCAGTCCTCTGCTTTATTTACGAGTATAAAGGCAACTGTTCTACTCTGAAAGCTCAAGAGCTTTTTGGATGCTAGAAATCTCAAGCTAAGCCCAAGTTTGCCTTTTCCTTTCGCTAACAAATAATCCTGGGATTAGATAATTTCGAAGAATCTATTTTCTTTTAAAATTCTCAAATATTTAACCAATAATCGTAAAGCAATGCAATAGTTAAGAGCCAAAAGGGGGGGCTATTATATTTGATTGCTAAAAGAATAAAAGAAAATTTTCAGAACCAGCGCCTGTGAAATATTGGCACAGACAGTGAGAGTAAATAGCATATTTCGATTTCACAAATGTTTACAGCCGAAATGGAAATGCTATGGGCTTGATATCAGGGGAATTTTACGAGTGTTTATTTGTGCATCTAAACATTTTTAATGGCAATTCATAAGTCTCGGGAAATACGGCCCCAAAACGTTAAAGGAAACGCGCCACGGCTCGGCTCGGCTCACGCGCTGGGTGGCAGTCGTCGGCGTCGTCCAACTTTTTGATTTTAATGATACACTGCCAAGTATTTTTTGAGTTATTGCACAGGGCCATACACAGTGCGTAATAAAATCTCACCCAGATCCGAAGCGATCCGACATGACCCGACCCGATACACCCGATGGGTGTTATGCGAGTAGTTTTTATTGTTTTTTCCGTCGATTTAATTAAGACCAGAGCAAAGCGTGCCGCCGCCATGGACATTTACTTTGCCGTTTATTTGTTTGTTTTAGGCGCGTCGTCATCAGTATTCCTCCTCCTAATCCTTAGTACCACCCATCCCCATACAATTGAATCTTTTCAGTTACTCTTAATTTCAAACGATTTCACACGTTTCCTTGTTTTCCTTTACTGTGGCAATTAAAAGTTGTAAATGTTTATGTTCATTCTACTTTGGTGACCACAAGTCTAGGGCAAATTGTTTGTTTGTTTTTTAATTTAGCAGTCCAAATTGCGCATACACTAACTATACGATGTACTCACTTCATTAATAGTTCTGACAGTTTCATTTGTGCGCTAATTATTTGTGCAAATTATTTGCGCACAAACTTTTAAAAGTTTGCCTTCTAATATGTAAGGCTGTGCCTTGTGACTGAGTTAATGTTACATGCATTAAAAATGATTAAAAAATGTTTAACTGAATGATGAAGTACATTTTTCAAAGTATAACTGAAAAATTAATAATTTATTTGTGTAGAAATTTGACTTGTTTGTGTAAGAATACCAAAATCTGAAAATTTTGATAGATGATAAAATGTATATTTTTTTTTGAAGTTTTTTTTTCTGGCAATTTTATCTGAATATTTATTTGAATGTATCTATTTATCTCTCTTTGAAATTTAGTCATGTATTTAATTTTCAAAATACCCTTCCTTTAAAATATTTTAATGTAGAGCACCACAAGCAAAATGCTTTAAAATTTTGTTGATTTATTGAGAATTAAAAGGGGGGCTTTTGATTGGCGATCTTGTGATATATTTCAGGGTAAAAAGACGCTCAATTTAGGGCATATTTTTTACTTTTCAAACGCCATAGTGGTCTGAAATGAATGCAACTGATTCTACGGATTTCCACGAGTCCTAAATGGTATACCATTCCCAGATCTGAGATCATTTGACAAAGTTGTAAAGGCTCTACGTGATGAACAGGTGAAAAAAGGTTAAAAGATTTTAAATTTACTTGGATCAAAAGATTTAAGTTTTGGAAAGTATTTGATCTATAATTTTGTATAGCACATACCTAAATATTCTTATCTAACTTAGTCTGTAAGAGTATTCAGCTTTCAACACATCAAAAGATGCATTTTTTCATTGTTGTTTATATGAAATCTGTAAACTGCCACACACGTTTCTTCATTAATTCCACGTGTTTATTTGTTTAAACTAACCTTTTATGACGCAGTGGCGCTAAAACTTTACTCGCACAGCCACCACACACACACACACACACACACACACACACACACACACACACACACAGGAACTCACATACACATGACTGACTCCAAGTGGAAATGGGAAAGGAAATGGGGCGACTCGGAGAGCCCGGGAATTACGAGCATACAGTTTGGTATCCACATCGGCCGCTGCCGACAGCCAATTGAATTTAATTGGCGCGAAAAATCTGTGGAAAAATAAACAAAACTTTTAGTTTTTAGCGCTCTTCCTTTTTTTTCTTCTCATTTTCATTTTTATTTTCATTTTCATTTTCATTTTGTTGTATAATTTAATGAGATGTTTATTTCGTTTAGTAATAACTTTAACTTGTGGGTCGAAATTTTTATTGTTGCTTGTTTTATGAATAAACTCGACTCGAAACAACAACAATAAGTTGGCAAAAGCTCTAGAAAATAATTGTGGCCAGTCCAACCACGATCGGGGCGTTAAAAATCTATAAAGGAATGCAAAACTCTGCACGATGCCAGGCGATATATTTTGTTTATACTCGTCTTTTAGGCGCCACGAATACTACAAGAGTTGTAGAGCTAAATCATTCTGTGTGATAACCCGCTGACAATTGTATGAAAATCGACCATTTGGACAGCTCAATTTGAGGTATCCTGTTGATGGACCCTGCTTAACGATGCTTCGAGTAGTGCAGAGCCCTGAGTCAGTTGGAAACTTACTCACAGAAAGAAAAAATAAAACAGGAATAAAACAAACTTATGGGTTCATATACCGGGAACAAGGTAAATCCCATAAAGTCGCGTGGTTTATTTAAAATTAACAAAGCAATAAAAATGCAGGCTAAGAGCAAGCAAAGCGATAACAATGAGAGAACCAACAAGAAATAGCCCCAAGTAAGCGACTTGACTTGCAAAACTGGCAAAATAAAAAAATTTCAAGTTTATTCTTTTTTTTTTTTTTTTGGGGACAGCGAAGATTAAACTCTCTTTTAAAAGCTACAAACAGACAATGTAAGTATATAACTTTGTGAATTAGTCGAGCTTCTACCAAGTTTACTATTATTATTTCTTTTATTATCATTTATTAATATTCAATTAATAACAGCAGAGCCTTAAAAGCTTTATTCATTTGTGATAAGAGTAGGTGTAAATAATATTCAGCCTTATTATTGCTATTATCAAAAGATTATCAAGTGAATAGTTTTGGCTATTACATAAATTCTTCCTTTCTTTGTATTAAGACCATTACGAGCTCGTCCTAAAAATATCTCTATATTTTTATTCCATTTTCTTTGGTATATTAAAAATTATTATTGCCTGGGAGTTAAGATTAAGCTAAATGATGATATAAAGACTAATTTAGCCTAAAAAAAAGGCTGATTTTATACTCTTCGGCTTAAAGAGCAAAAAGTCGTAGTACTCGCATTGTCAGCACAGCAAATTTCCTTGGAAATCTTTATCGATATTGACAACACACACACAGCTTATCATATCACCAAAAGGTAGCCGAATGTTCGCTAAAAGTTGACCACAAGTTACTTAGGAGTTGGCCATGGATTGGAGCAATGGAGGGGAGGAGTACGCCGAGGAGTCGGCATGGAGTTGGATGCAATTCTTATCGGCATCGTGGGCATCGACAAACCAAAACAATGCAGTGCGCAATCAGCGACACTTCATCGGCCACCGAAAAAATGCACAAAACAAAAGGATACAGAGCGTAATGAGGGCGAAAATATCTTTATTTAAAGAGGTAGAGCTCCAAGCCTTCCACAGAAGGCAGCTGATTCTGCACTGGACGAAATAGATGTTATTTATAATTATATTGATATGTTTGGATTAAGGTTTTTCAATAGAAACTTATCAAAATGATCTTAAAATAAATCTATAATTTTTTTTTTTTTTTTTTTATTTTTTATTTTTAATCAGCATAAGTGTGAAGCGAATCGACTTAGTCTTCTACTATATATTTTAAATATTTGGATGTCCCAGAAATCTCTGAAAATCACTCTTTGCAGAAGTCAGGAAAAATTCCTTGAAGACTTAGAACTTTGAGAGGGTTCATTTACTCCAAAATGAAAATGATTTCCCAGAATTGTCTAACATCTGAGATAGATTAGGAAGGGAAAACATTAAAATTGATATGATTTATCATTTAATTTTTATTTTTTTTCGGTGTAGGAGCAGCCAGCTTGCAGTACGAGTATAAAACAACATATTTGTCATTCGCATGGCGCAGGGCTGGCAGCCTGGCAATAATCGCAGAGCAAATATCATGCAGAGATCGAACCATGCGGCTTAATTAGATGAGGCGACAAGTTGCCAGGGTGCAGTGGGTAGTCGAAGTCGAACTCAGAGTTGGAGTCGAAGTTGGAGTCAGACTGCAGTCAGCTAGGAGCAGCCCCAGACACGATCGGTGATACTTTCCGAGGGAATATGGCACACAGTTTAGAGACCTGAGACCTGAGACTGAGACTGGTAGCTGGCGACGGCTGCTGCTAAACAATGCCATGTTTACAACATGTTGGTAATGCAAGGCATGCATATGTACTCTCTTACTCCTCTATAGACAATTTTTCTGTCCTTTAGTGGGCTAACTAAGGGTCTGGAGTTGGGCGCTGAGCGTGGTAGTAGTTTTGGGTGTGAGTCTGGGAAGCTTAGCCGGAGCATAGTCGATTGCCACTAATGGCATATTTTGCATTCCAAAAGGGCATTGCGCCAATTGCAAATAATTTTAGAGTGTAGTTTGCTTAATAAGATCACGATTTTCAGATAAGCTGCATAGATACGAGTAGCGACCGACTAGAACTGCTGCTGTACAACGAGTCTCTACTACTGGGTACTGGCTAAGTGGTTAGGGTAAACACATATTCATGCACTTACTGTTTCTATAGAGTTTAGTACTACCTTTTTTAATAATTAACTATCAAGTCTGCTTAGAACTCTTTAGTGAAATGAATTTCATAGTAAAATGTGTGACATACTTTTTGGAGCAGTATAGATTTCAATGGAAAGATCCCCTTTCACTTCAAATAATAAATGTTTAAAAATAAAAACAATTAACAAACAATCAACTAATTAACTGAAAGTAAAGTCTACTATTAGGATCATCCAAAAATAGGAATTAAAGAACAAAATAGTAAAGGGTTTTAATTCACTTCTACTAAGTAAACAAAGGAATTTATTATTCTGGAGTCTAAGCTTTTCTGCATTTTATAACGTCTCAATAATTTTAATAAAATATTTCTTATAAATCGAGAGATGACTTTTGATATATAGACCGTTTTTTTCCATTTATTCGGCCTGTGTAGCGTATACAAAAGTCACGCTGTCGTTGCCAAACATCGAAGAAACAATAACTTAATTTAGTTGTCTTACATCGTGTCGTTGCCAGCAGCCCCAATGGCATATGGCTATCGGCCACCAGTTGCTCTCTCCTACTCCTACTTACAGTATTCTCCCTCCTTATGCTGCTCCTCGTTGTTTCGCTTCCTTCTCCGTCCAGATCCCTGCACGGGTGGTATGTCTGACTCTCTGTTAACAGACGGCACAAGCGCCGAGTGGAAGCAGACAGAGACAGCGGAGGAGAAGCAGGCCGCAGAGATGGAGCTGGAGACGAAGACGGAGACTGGGCTCCAACTAGCGAGCGTAGCGCCAATTATACAAACGAAAACAAGCAAAGCTGCGCCGACGCCGACGCAGCCGGAGAAGTCGTCGCATGTGCTGAAATCTGTTAATCTGCAAGGCAAAGGCAACCAAACCAATACCCAGTAGGAACAATAAAATAAAAAGGGACATTTGAATACCCTTATGACATTCTTCATGAAGAGTGTTCCATCTGATCTGATCTGATTTGGTTTCTTTTTGCGTCCATATCAACAGTCCATATAAAAATTTCTATTTCTATTTCAGATGAAGCACTAATATATACTTTAAAATATCTTGCTTAATGCATATGTCGTCCCAAAAGTATAATACCCCATAGCAGGGTATGAAATAAAGGCAATTTTAACAAGATGCTTGAGAGGCGATAAATATTAAACGAAAGGCTCGCCGCTTGGTGCCAAACCAAACCGAACCCAAACCCAAACCGAAATGCAAAGCCAGATCCACAGTCAAATGTAGGATCAGTTCAAGACCAATGAATTAATTTGCAGGGCATTTTAGTTAACAACTTTGTAATTAATTTGCAGGAGACACAGAAGAAGAACTTGGTGACATTTGCATGAGCCTGAAGCTTAGAGTAGTCGATACTTGATAGCACGCAGCATTGGGAACCTATCGCCGGTACATTGGCCACGGAAGTCATCCTGCGTCAGATCGAATAGAGCAACGCCGCCGAGATTCTTGGCTCGGACATACTGTGCTTTGCTGGCCGCCGTATCGGGATCATCGTAGCTAACCCAGAGGCCATGCTCGTTGTTCTCATCAGCGGCACGATATGCATAGCTGCCATAGCGTTTTGTGGGATCGGGAACACGTTTAATGGGTGAATTGGGCCCCTTGCCATTTGTATTGCTGGGATTTGGCAACAATTGACAGATCTCAGCCCAGTTTAAGAGACCCTCTGACTTAGTTTGTGGCCCTGCAGGAGCTGCACCGCTTGTAGCGGTCACCACAGGCTGTCCAGTATTACCCGAATCTGTGGTCAGTTTCCAGGCACGTCCATAGGCAGCAATACCAATGTTTAACTTGCCAGCTGGAACTCGTTGGAGCAGCCAGTGTTCCATTTGATAGTTGACATTATAGTGGGTTAGGCGATTCTGACCAAATGCTTCGTAGAGGGGCGCTGAGTAATCCGCCTCCTCTGGGTTGCGTGCAGGCGTCAGAAAATCAAAGGTGCCGAGGTTGATAAAGTCCACCTTGGTAGCAATGGCAGGTGCATCGAAATACCCTATAAAATAACCTATAAGTAATAACGATTCAATAAAAAGTTTTCAAGTCACTTACAGCTAGAATTAACATTCGGCAAAACTGTAAAGCTTAAAAGCAAATCGTTGGCTCTTAAGGCCTGGCTTAGATCCGCGACCAGCGCTGTTATTTGTGTTTTATGCGTCTCTGAATCGCTGTCCACAATGTAATCGCCAGTGAAGAATTTCTTGAAGCTCTTCCAGGCCATGCCCACATCGGAATGCACCTTGCGTGGCTTATTGCGGGGCAGCTGCAATGCCAAATCCAAACCATCAAAATTAAAGCGTCGCACAACATCTCTGGCCGACTCTATGAAACGTCTTTGAGCCTGTGTACCTGCTTCCAGCAGCTTGATATACTTCTCCTCCTGCACCAAATCACGATCTCCACCCACACTCAACAGAAACTTAATATATGGATATTTGTCTTTGAGCGCTGTGACTTGGGCGAAATGACGACGTTCGTAGTCCAGTGGTATATTCAAACTCTGCAGCTCATAAGTATCCGCATTGATGCCCGCATAGCCATAGATCACGTGCGTGCAAAACTGTAGAGCTAGCTCCAAATCTGCACTGGAGAATTGAGCGAGGCCTGTGAAACGGAAGCGGAAGTAGATAGTAGTAGAATGGGAAATGTAGAACATAGTGGAGAATATAGAACGTAGACCTATCAATGCGGAAAATCAACTACAAATGCTACAAGCCGAAGCGTTTTATACCCTTTTTACTACTAGGCAGCTTTTCTTTTTCATACACCATGAGTCAATTTTCGTCCTTTTCAGTTAGGATATTGAAACCGAATCCAAACTTTTAATATAATTAGTCCCAAGTTCAATCGTGTTATAAATAAATGTTAAATCGGTGAACTTACTCAACAAATCTTAAAACAAAAGAAGTTCTAATTCAGTTATATAACAAAATTTCTTATCCATCCTGTGGAGTTCTATCCATTTGGCCTTAACCCTGATTTTGCATCGAAATAGACAATCGGACCAACAGACTAAAAGCCAGATCGACCGGGGCATTGTCGACTCGCCCCCTTGAAGAGAGGTAGAATGTATGTACTCCTTATATGCCTCCTTCAGTACATTACACATTTGTTGACAAAATTAAAATGCCCTCACGAAGGGTATAGTATAAAAAGCACACCTTGTCGCTCAAAGCCGCGAGAGTCGTAATAGCAGATCAGATTAGGCCCAGCAGCGGCGACGAGTCGAAGCGGAGCTGAAAGCATCGCAATCAACGCCAATCCGAGCCAGAGAGAGCTCATTTTTGTAGACTTGGAGAGTAGTCAACTATATAGAGAAACACAATTGAGATTTTGACAGAGAGAGAGAGAGTCGGGGCTACAAAATATCACAATTTAATACGTCCGCACGTAACGAGAGACAAACCGAAACTGAATTCAAATGGCACTGAAACTGGCGTTAACTGAGCTTTTTAAAAACCCCGAGACTGAACAATAGGCTCTATATTTACACTTATATATTATCAACCAAATTTCTGTGGAATTATTTGTGTTATATACGAGAATTGTGACAAATGACGCTCAGGTCAATGAGATCACTTTTCTCGGTTAATAATTAAAACTAAGCCGCAGCCGTCGGATAAAAACAGCTATTTTTCGATGATAAGAAAAAGATTTCGTAGTTCAAACATGCAAGTCTTTTGGTGATAGCGGCTTATATTAAATTCGGAATTAGTACTTACTTTAATAAGCATATGAGTCATCAGATTATTCAACCGCTAATCTTTAAGAGATCCGCTTGATATGTTTGAGATAATGAATAAAATATGTTTGAGATAATGAATAAAATCTCCTGTTTATATTTATTTTGTGAGTTTTTATAAAGAACATTTAAATCTACAATCTATATTTGATGGAACGAAGTATGGGATACTTGTCGCTGGTGCAGAGACCACGGAAGTCATCATAGGCCAGATCGAACACAGCCACGCCTCCCAAATTCTTGGCACGGACATAGGCTGCCTTATTGGAGGCGGCATCTGGATCATCGTAGCTAATCCATATACCCTCAGTTATAGCGCCATCTACAGCACGATAGGCAAAGTTGCCATAGCGTTTGGAAGGATCAGTCACACGTCTTAATGGTGAATCGTTGCCCTTGAGATATTCATTATTGGGATTAGAGAGTTTTGCACAGATCTCCGGGTAGCTGAGTAGACCAGGTTTCTCAGATTGCAAACCTGGAGGCGCAGCACCTTCGGTGTGTGCCACAACAGGTGTGCCTTCCAGACCCGATTCGGCAGTCAATTTCCAAGCATTACCATAGGTGGCTACTCCTAGATTAATCTTACTGCTGGGAAATCCTTGCTGCAACCAATATTGTACCTGAAAATCGGCATTATAATGAGGCAAACGATTCTGGGTAGCCGCATCGTACAGTGGCGCCGTATAATCCGCTTCCTCGGGATTGCGAGCGGGCGTCAGAAAGTCAAAGGCGGCCAGATTGACAAAGTCCACAAGACCATTAAGGGAGGGAATATCAAAGTACCCTAAGAAATAATGATCAGAATTAATTATAAATCAAAACAGAAATGAACGATCTAGTCTAGAGTGCTCTTTAAGCTATATGAAAGAGATTATTTTAATTTTATGATACTTACAAGTGGAGTTGACATTCGGAAGTACTGTCAAACTGAGTAGGAAGCCATCAGCTCGCAGCGAATCCTTTACATCCCGTACGAAGGCCGTAAACTGTTCTTTGTGCAGGGCTGCACTGGTGTCCACAACAAAATCTCCAGTGAAAAGCTTCTTGATACTCTTCCAAGCTGATCCTATTTCACCGTGAACTTTTCTGGGCTTGTTTCTGGGGAACTGATATGCCAGATCGAGGCCATCAAAGCCGTAGTTCTTGACCAAGGCATAGGCCGATTGAATGAATGCTCTCTGTCGCACCTTTTCACCTTCGAGCAGTTCAATATACTTGTTGGGATGCTCCACATCGATGTCATGATCGCCGCCCACACTGAGCAGCACCTTCAGATGTGGATATTTGCGCTTGAAGCTGGTTACTTCAGAGAATTGATGCTTATATATGTCAAGATTCTCATTCAAACTGTGCGCCTGATAGTTATCGCCGCGTATACCCGCATAGCCGTAGACCAAATGGGAGCAAAACTGTAGAGCGATCTCCAGATCCGGATTGAGCATTTTACCTAGCCCTGCAGCGATTATTGAGGGGGAGAATTGAGTACTTTTTTTCCACTTATAATACTTGGTCCCCCCAAAGCTTCTTAGTTTTCTTTTTTTTGTAGCTCATCCAGCGCCCCAATACATATTGTAATCATTGCCTCACAGTGACTCAATTAAGAGTATACAACAACAACAATCTCGTTGAGATATATTCATTGTTCACTTAAATCATGCACACTTGCCTGAGAGCTATTGAAAATCTGGATGAATAACACAATATTCAAAAGTTCCACTAATGTTCGTAATTACTTTAATTTAATTGCTACAATGTTATTAAGTTTTATCAATCTATCGATCTCTTTGACTTGTTTTATATTAATTAACAATTAAGTTTAATGTACTCCAATTTTACTTAATTATCGTTATTAAAATTATGAGTAATGGTTCCCATTTTAAGTATTTTTTTATCCACATTTTTTGAGCACCTACTATACCTACCTAGAGAAGAGCTGATTCTATCCTAGAAACCCTGAGTAAAAAGTGTATATTCGGAGGAAGGGAAAAGTATTGAAAAATATGTTGTTCTTCATCTAATGAAGAAAGCTTTGTTTTTGATTTTTAATTAATAATTTATAATAATGCTTTGTTTATCAATTTATTGAACCAACTATAAAAGATTAAAGTATTAGTTCTTTCAGGGGCATGAAACATATGTAAAAATATGTTGTAGGAGATGGAGACTATTGAATTAAACTATACGAAAATAGTTTCGGTACCACTGTGCACTGCTACGTGCCACAGTCAGTCACTTGTTTGGTCTCCAACAGAGACACAATGTTGCTGTGGCAGTTGTCGCGCTGGACTCACTGCGAGTTGTACACTCAGATTTCGGTTTCTAGTAATACGTGATTTGTCTGCTCAGTGTAAACTACTTATTTCCACAATTTCTCGTTTATATACACAAATCAAAAGTTACAATTCAATAAATATTATTATTGTGGGTAAGTTTACTGCTACTTGATCGACTTGTGGAAAGCCCCTGGCTATAAAAACCCCCACTGAATCTATCATTGTTTTTTGTTTTGGCTTGAGAGCGGCAGCATATCATTTCAGACTCGGCTTGTTTTCGCTCAAGAGCTGGAAAAGAGTCTCTCTCGTAAAACTTGAATGATAAGCCACTGACCTCCAGACCAAGAGCTGACTCTGGCTTTGGCGCTGGGAATACGCGATAAGCATTTCGAATTGAATTGATATAAAGAAGATTTTTTTTTTCATTCTCTTTAATTTTTTAGTTATGTAAGGCAGACATATGTATATATACATATATTAACATTGATTTGAGATTTCTGTGGAAATTTGGCGTATATGCTAATTAAACGCTTTAAATACGAGTAAACAAATATTTTGCTGTATATATAAAATGTCAACAAATAATAATAACATTGGTTTATTAAGCGTAAAATGCCTAAAAATAAACAAGTTGGAGTAGGAGTAAGAGTGCTCGACGCGGGCATACCCTATAGGATGGAGGAAGTCAGGTGTAGACATTGGGGGAGTATTGAAGTTGAACAGGAATGGCAGCCCTTATCAGCAGTAGATTTTGGGGTATTAATGCTGATCAAAAAAAATATATATATATGTACTTTATGGATTTAAAGAAGCCTTCTGAAGTATCTATATAATAATATCCTTTTTTGTCCATTGTGCATGGCAAAAGATCTTACAAGGATAATTTCTTTTCTTTCAGACAGAGTGGCCGAAAAAACTTGATTATATTTTGAAAATATACCCTTTTTATAAGCAATTGACATTGAAAACTGAGCATAAATATCTGAGTACAAATGTTTTGGAACTATTTTACTTGAAATCAGTCTGCAGTTACAAAGATCTTACAGACCAGTTGCTAAACTTATTGCCAATTTGTCTGACCTGTTCTCATTAAGTTATTCAGAAAACTGTATTTTTTTTAATTGAGCTCAAAAAAGTAATGAAATATTCAACACTTGCCGGGGCTACTGTGATAAATTCTAAGTAATGAAATAATGAGAATTACGTCTTACCTTCACGCGTATAACTCGATGAGTCATAGTAGCAGACCAAGTTAGAAGCTGCGTTGATGACAGCCACATGGAGACACGCGAAAAATAATATCGAAACCAGCAGCTTCATATTCAGTATTCAAATCAGAATCTCTAGAGACACCGTCGAGAATATACGACTGCAATGTCGATTGAATGAAATCGAACTGAAACTGAAGCTGAAATTGAAACTGAAAACGAAAACGACAATCGTCAAATGAGCAGAGCTTGCGTGTTGTTTGCTGATGATGACGATAGCAAAAGCTTCTACAGAGAGTAGAGCAAAAATGTTTCGAATAGAGCAAGTCAAGTTTTCATACCCTTTATTCAAACAATGCTAGAAGAGAGCATGCTAAATTAGCAGTGGGTTGTATCTAAACCTCTACAAACTACTGTTGAGGGCCATGCGTGGCCGACTGTCTGTTCGTCCATCTGTCTCAATAGATTGGTTTCTGGGCTCGTCTATATCTTGCACAGATCAAGTTTAAGGGGAATTTTTGATGCCAAACTCCATATCTGCTCAAATCGATAAAGATCTAGCAGTCTCCACAGTTTCTAGGATTCTCTCCAGCTTCCAATTTACTTAGACTACCTCGAATCAGTGTTAATAGTTTCAAATTATATTATAAAGGAATCGTTGGAGCTGGCTGCAGAGTATTTCGTAGTCGTGCATACCCTAGTAGAGCATTCCTACTTGTTATACTAGTATTACAATTACTCTGGCGAGCATTGTGTAAGCAAAGTTATTGACGCTGTTTTCAGGCCTGAGTTCAAGATAACGACCTTGTTTTTGTACTGATTAAAATTACAAAAACGTTTTTTATTAATGACAAATTCGCCGAAAGAAAATTACAAATTAACCTAAGAAGTATTTAATAGAACGTAATATGGGATACTTTTGACCGGTGCAGAGGCCACGAAAATCATCGTATCCCAGATCAAATAGAGCCACACCGCCGAGGCCCTTGCTCTTGGCATAGGATGCCTTGATGCCCGCAAAATCGGGATCATCAAAGCTCACCCATAGGCCATGCTCATCCTGTTCGTCAGCCGGACGTAGGGCATAATTTCCGTATTTCTGTGTAAGATCCGTAACCTTTCGCAGTGGCGCATTGGCACCGCGATAGACAGCGGTCTGATTCTGTGGCAGTTTCGAACAAATTTCTGGCCAACTAAACAAACCCTCTGTGCTGTTAATTTGCAGTCCGCCTTGGGCAGGGCCAAAAGTCTCTGGAACCACAGGCAAACCACTTAGACCCGAGTTTTTGGTTAGAGTCCAAGCACGTCCATAGCTGGCAATGCCCAAATGCAGCTTTTGTGGTGGACATTGATTCTGCAGCCAATAATTCAATTGGAATTCAACATTCAAATGAGGCAAACGTTGTTGTTCGTCTAAGAAGGCGATGGGAGCAGTGAAGTCGGCTTCTTCCGGATTGCGCACGGGCGTCAAGAAATCAAATGCAGCCAAATTAATGTAGTCCACTTGTGGATGTAGCTTGGGCACGTCGAAATACCCTAGAATATTGGAAGATGTATGCTTTTAAGTATCTTGATTTATTTTAATCAATTTAATGATGAATTTTTTAATAAAATCTAATCAAATTTTTGCTACTTACAAGTGGAGTTGACATTGGGTAGAACCGTCAAAGTCAGCAATAGATTTGCACTCTGGAACGCACGTCTCACATGGACAACAAGGTCTGTGAACTGATTCTTGTGCTGTTCCGCCAAAGGATCTACTACGAAATCGCCAGTGAATAATTTCTTAAACTTTTTCCAGTAAGAACCTATAGCGCCATGTACTTTTCTTGGCTTATTCCTGGGCAGCTGGAAAGCCAAATCCAGGCCATCAAAGCCATTTCGACGTAACAGAATCATGCTGCTATCAATGAAGTTTTGTTGCATAGTGTTATTCGCCTCCAGTAGATCCACATATTTGTTCGGATGAAGTTCATCCAGATCATGATCTCCGCCAACGCTGAGGAGCACCTTTAGCTGAGGATATTTATTACGCAATTGGGTAATGTCCTTAAAATGAAACATATCCAAATCAACATTTAAGCTATATAGCTCAAATGTATCTGGCTTTATGCCTGCATAGCCATAGACCAAATGTGTACAAAACTGCAGTGCTAAGTCCAAATTATTAGCGTCTAATTTTGCTAGACCTTGGCGCAAATATGAGGCCGAATCATAGTAACAAATTAGCTTGGACGGGCCAGCGGCACGTGTTACACTTAAAATGCTGATCACGCAGATCAGCAAGAGCTTCATTTTCCAAATTAATTTCAATATTTATTGATAGTACGTGCTAACTTTTTGAATGTATAATTGCAACTGTCTGGAGATTCGCACCTAAAAAGCTTTTACAGTCATACGAATCTCGAGAAGCTCAGCTCAGCTCAGCTCACTGATACGAGTAATCGTTGAAACGATGATGATGACATTATCAGCTTCTGGGTATTACGTAGTCACTTTTTGTGGAGTCTAAAAAATAAGTAAAAACGAATTCACTGGAAATGTTTTTGTTTACTTCCACAAAGTTTAGTCTTTTTTTTCAATTTCCTACTAATATATATATATCAAAGGGGTAAAAAGCTTCAAGTCTCTTTTGAAACAAAAATTAGTTCTTTTCTGGGCATGTGAAAATGAATCAAAATATTCTTTTAAAAATTTATTATTAATATAATTAAATAATCAAAATATTTTTAAATAAATATATAATACAGTATATATATATAATAACATATATATGATATATAATATCATTATTCCCTTGCTTTTATATATCAATTCATATAGCAATATATAGACAGATAACGCGACTAACTCTATTTATAAACAGAGAGATTGAGACTGAGAGAGGAAATCTCAGAGGCTGACTACATGCTTGAAATACTTTTAAATTATTAAAATTTATATTTTTTCATTTAAAAATCGTTTTTTTATCTTAATAATAAGCTGAAACAGCTCACTTAATGATGTTCAATAAAAATAATAACAATTCGAAGATATCCTACCATTAACACCGCATTTAGGATTTTTAGTTTTTACAGGGTATGACAGTAGCTTAATGCAATTACAGTGTATACAAAATTCGGTTTGCTCTTCAATGTTATTATGATTCCCTGTTTCAATCTTTGTAATGCCTCGGCGCACTGTAATAAGAGCTGAGAGATCTTCAAGTTGTCTAAAGGACTTTAAAATTGGGCAACCTGCTGGGCTTTTTATAAAATTGCAAACCATTAAATAGCAGCTGTTTTTTTGAGCCAAATGGGACAATACTTAAATCAAAAATCAATTGAAGCATTAAATACCCGAAACAAATACCAAAAGATGTTTGTGGGCTTACCAATAGCCAGCGTCACAACAATACCAGCTAACTATATATGAAATATATGAATCTCTATGTGAATGGCATGGATGAAAAGGATGAGGCATATATGTGACACAACCAATTATACAAAGGACATGCGAGCTGAGCCTGCAAAAGAATGCCAGCCTCTCCGTGTACTCCAGAGTAATCCTCACACGCTGCTTAGCGTTGACAATGGAACAGCAGATCACAATGCGAAAGGCGTGTTGAGAGTGCGAGCAGGCGCATACTCATAGTTAATCTGCAATGTGTACCCTGATTTCGAGTGTTCCACATACGAGAGTGTATTTGTATTTGTGCACTCAGAGAAAAAAGCAGTGAGAATTTAGATTGGCTGAAATTCAGAAATTTTCTAAAGAGCGAAAGATTTTAAATTGAGTTTTTAAGAACCGATTCTGGTAAACAATTGAAATCTCCGACAAACTAGAACTTCGAACACCTTTATTTTTCTCAGTGTATTATAGGCATGTCGGCAGTATTGTTCCCTGTGTTCTCTCTCATTGTTGCTTGATTTATATCAGAGGCTAAACTTAAACAGTCGACCCATCATCAGCTATCAGCTGGGTATTTGGATAGAGATTGAATGTGGTGGCTTGTTTGGCTGGCTGCTTGGTCTGAACATTTCGAGTTCGAGTTTGGAGATAGATTTGGGTCAAACAAATATGAGAAATGTGAAACCGGTAATACGTTATTTTATGTTATTTTATGTTATCTATGGCTGTTAATGCCCATTGTACAACAACCGCAAATCTCTCGCTCGTATCTCAGTATTTTATTAATGGACTTCAGCTTTCTGCTGATATTTACTCATGAGTTTGTTCGATAAAGCAAAATGTATATATTTGAGCTTAGTGTGTTTATCTAGCTTAAATGGGACGGGCATTGGCAAATATCATCAGTCAATCAATAGAAATCATTGCCAAATAGCTACGAGTATCAATGGCAAAAGTTTTATTGGCTTAATAAAGTAGGTTAAAGTTTATATGTGGAGTTTTACATAAAATAGCTAAAAAGTATATTTAATGTATATATTTAATTTAAAACTTTATAAAAAAAAGGCTATCTTCGCTGAGCCAAATATATATATACTTTATGGGGTCGGAGATAAGTCCTGCAGTGATTCACTTTACCTCTAAAAAGGAAAAAAATGTAGGAAAGTATGCTACAACAAAGGGATATAGCACCGAAACTATTTATAATCTTTCACAGTGAAATAATAATTAGTTCAGGATATTTGTCTCTTTATGCTTAAATTACTATAAGCAAAACTTAAGAGTCCTTAACCTTGAATTGAGTCATTTTGTTTTTATATTTATATTCTTATTGCTAATATTAAAACTAAATATTTTTTTATATATATTTTCCTAAGATTCATTCATTTATCTTAGCTAGTGAGGATACTAAATTTCGTTGCTTTTTATAAGATTTTATTTTCTTTTATGCTTTCATTCATCTTTTCAACTTTATTAATATATTTCCTGGCTAAAATATCTGAGACTTTTAAAGTAAAAAATTTCTAGGCACTTTAAGTACATTGGCTGTTTTTCCTTATTCGTTTTCCTTCGAAGTTCTCCACCTTTTTGCTCTTTTACCCACTTTAGTTTGGCTTCTATTCACTTCGCATTCTTTGTTTCTACGAGTATTACGAATATATCCCCTCTCTCTGCCTCCCTCTCCCTCTCTTGGGAGCCAACTTGGCATAATTAAGTCCAATAATAATTTAAACAAATACCTTTGCCAATTTAGGTCTCCAGCTCCCCCATTCACCTTTCATAATTATCTATGTTTCCTTTGGTAGCAGGTGCTCAAAACCGCAAAGTATTTTCCTTCTTTTTTTTTTCTTACTTATTTGTAATTAGAAAGCGAACAGCAGCCGCCAGAAAGCTGAGAGCTTCATTACAATGCAATATGAGATACAAAAGAAAATTCAAATTTCAATTTTCAGAAAACAATTGCTATTAGAGGATATAATAAAGAGTGCTTTCTGCCCAATTGATGTGCTTAATCAGTTTATCAGCAGAGTGTTTCTTTTACTCTCATTCTTGCCCGAGGGTTGTTGGTCCCCAAAGCAGATTCATCATTGTCAAATGTAGCCTGACATTTTTTAGAGGGCATCGAAAAAAAATTGTGAAAAATATAAACTTTTTTTGAGGGTTTTCCTGCCCGTTGTCCGCTGCTATAATTAGAAATTCATAATGAATTTTATTTGCTTTGGCCACAAAAAAGAAACAGAAACGCGATGTGACGTCGAAGTTTTTCCTCAAATTTGACGCGCATTTCTGTGCAAATAAAATTAAAGCACTCCTCCGCAGCAGACCTGAAATAAGCCAAAAGACATATCAAATTATCATTCAAGGGCTGGCTAGTCCATCAGTCTGTCTGCCCGTCCCTAGGTCTGCCCCATCAGTCCGTTCGTCAGTCAATGAGCTGATTGGGGAGGGTGTTAATGCGGCATGCAGGTATCAAAGCGACGTTTGAAAAATGAAATTAAAAATGTTTGTTGACTTAAGCGCAAAGGAAACGAACAGCTAAATAGGCAAATTTAATGAAAGAACACGAATTTTGTATACCCTTCATATTTGCCTTGTTGTAGAAGCATTCTTTTGGTTAAATTGTTGATAATTTTAATTTAAACTTTATAGCTTGCTTCGGAAAACAATAAAGTTTTAATAGATTCAAAATGTTAAAAATAATATGCCATATTTTTTTTAACTTTCTCTTTGTTTAGTTGTTTTCACAATAAGAGTAAAATTCTCTCTTTCTGTTCATAGATTTCTCAATGAAAATTTGTAGATCAAAATATATATTTTCTTAGGACTATAAAATTATTTCAATATATCCAAAGAATCTATTTAATTGCGCGCCCGAAATACACTGCTTAGGATCAGAGTACTTTTTTGTATTCTTTTCAGGCTTTTTCTCTGCAGACTTTGAGAAATTCTTATATATATAAATATATACATAATATTTATATTATGTAAGTGTATTTAAAAGCATTTCTTTAAGTTAAAGTTTTTAATGAGACAAAGTTCTTCTTTTTTCTTCAGCCAGCTGGCATTCATTAAGCCAAAAACCATTTTTTTTTTGGGTTCATTAAATGTCACTGCATCAAAAGAAATTTATTTTTTTGGGTAAGAAGAAAAAAAAGCAGAAGTAAACACAGAATATTCCAGAATCCATTGATTCTTAGGATAATCTCAACAGCGGAAATTGCTTTGGTTTTGCACTTGGTACTCTCTGGCGCCACATGTCATCAGAAAGGAAACTTGAAGAACTTCGTCTTCGTTCTACCGGGTTTGACCTTCGTGCTGCTGCTCATATTCATTATAAGCCTAAATAACTGTTGTTTACAAGCGGCGGCAAGTGTCAAAATACCCGGGCAAGGGTTCTACACTGTCCATCGTCCATCGTCCAAGGAATGGAACTGAAACTGGCGCCTTCTGGTTTTATGCTCAATTTGCTGATGTCTCGCAGTTCGGTCTCGGGTTACCAGTTGCAACTAACTGAGTGACTGCTTATTGGTTTTGCTTGGATTCTTCTTGGTTTGCTTTTGATTTGGCCCAGGCACTCAAGTGTCAGACTAAAAGAAGAACAAGTAAGACGCTTTAGACGTAAGTGATGGACTGACAGATACTGTGTAACCGAGCCTAAGAAACGTTGCATACAGAAAGGCGCTCTAGACGTAAAGGGCTTTTCTATGAAAAAGTAACTTTTAATTAACTTTTTTCTATCATTTGATTAACCATTTTTAGCATTTATTAACTGCTAAACGTTTGTCAAGGCAAATCGTTGCATGTTATCTGGCTTTTTTCCCCCAGTTTATAGGTTGATATCAGGAATATAAACTAAACTTGAGCTGCATATGAATCAGACCAAAATTTAGAGCTCCTGTAGATATAAGAGCTGAAAAACGGACAGACAGACGGACAGCTTTGACTGATAGTTCTGATTCTTTATGAGTTTGAAAATGTCTTCTCCTTTTACACAAACTTGGCATACTCTTTTCATACATTATTTGAAAAGAGAGTATAAAATGTATATAAATTCTGAAAATATTATTTCAGTACTTTTTTGCTGTTGTAAATCAATATCAGCGCTATTGAAAAAAAAAACTGCATTTTTATTAAAATATTTTTTTACCCCTTTTCTTTTTTGTTAAAATTGGATTATAAATAAAAATGTTAATAAAGTGATAGCAATATTCATTTGTTTTGATTCCTTTGTGCATTTTAAATTATTAATTAATGTGTGAGTCGCATAAAAAAAGGATTCGAAAATGAATATCAGGCAGAAATTACACACAATCGACTAGCAGATACCCTGCAAACAGCTTTAAAGTATAATAAATTATTTATAACATATTTTATTAATAGTATTTTCTTCCATTGAAATATATACATAAAAATTTAAAATAATTTTTTAATAGAAACTCTGCACGCATTGCACTTCCCTTGCCATTGAAAAAGGACTTTAATAAAAGCGGATGGATTTTTAATTTCATATTTAACGCCGCATACAGAATGTAATTAAAACAGAATAACAGCAAATTAAGTGGTTTGTAAATAAATTAAAAAATATCCATTGCTCGGGACGCCAACTGCTGTGGTTAATTTTAAATATGAATTACTATACATATAAATTTTAAAACAAAGAAATAAATTAATGTTGTGGCTCCTGCTTAATCGATTTTAGGGATATACGAGCATAAAAGTCAATAAACTTTTTATTATTTATAAACATTTTACTCTAACCTTTCCGATGCCCAACTTAGTTCCACTTAACCCCACTGCAAAAGTTAAAATAATATTTATCTCACTGCTGGAAGCAACCCCAAGCACAGCTGAAGAAAATCCTTATACCAATAAGGATACCGCCGCCACCGCCACTGCCACTGCGACCGCTCACATTTTCTATTTTTCTATGCAAATTCTCAGGGCTCAGACCTCAGACTTTCTCTCAGAGTCGAGTTGAGTGGCAACCCTTTACGCATTATGCGTAAATCTCGAAATGTTTTCTTTGGTGTGCTTATTTTTTAATTGTTAAGTTTTTATTTCTACCCCAACCTTTGAGCCGTCCGTACCAAAAAAACATACCCCAACCCCTAAAGGACGTCTTCGACAGCGACTGCCAAAGGTTCAACGAAGTGTGTAAAGTTTTTCTGCCTTGCAGAACAGAAGCTGCTTTTGCATTAAATTTGTGTAAATGGATTTTGCTAATGGATCCAATAATTCATTTAGAATTTACTTTTCAGCTGGGAAATTCTGTTTCCGCTAAGGTGAAAAACAAAATAACTTGGCGCACTTTTTGTGGTAGCTCAGATAGCTCTCAAGCTCTCTCTCTCTCTATCTCTGCAGAGGAAATGAAGCTTACTGGAAGCCCTCTTGAAGGGGGCTAGAATTGAACTAAGCTCATTTGTTTGTGTATTTTAGCTGAGAATATAAAAAATATTTAAAATATTAGAAATATTGTTTAAAATCTTAGCTACATAAAAATATCTTTGCTAAAATTAGAAGATTTTTCAAATTTAAAAGGATACAGATACTTTTGTATCTCAACAATCCATCGGTTGGTATCAATAAATGGCCAGAATAAACAAATGGATTTTTTCTGAAAAAAAAAATTAAAAAAGTTGTTCCATTAATAGTATTTAACTCAAATTAAAATAGTATTTAAGTAAAGTTTCCCCAACTTTGACTAAAAACATGGCTTTAATTTGAAATAATTGAAACGCTTAGGGAGCTTTACGTTCCACAACATTCCGTGAAAGTCCACAAAGAATTTGAAACACACAATTAAATATAATTTTTACGCCCAATAAATTTATTGAAAAATGCATGAGAATATGAGAATGTATGTGTATATATGCTTAAGCCTGCTTAATAATATGAAAAATAAAGCTGACCATTTTATTTTCACACTTCGGACACGCAACAGCACAAAAAAAAAAAAAAAAAAGAAAAAGAAGCTAAGTTAGAGGGAAGCAGAGCAGAGCGTTTGGCGGGAAAGAGGCAAAAGAGGACACACAGTGCATGGCGCGTGTTTACGTCCGAAAAGGCCAAACAATGAACGTCACTTTGTCTTTTGTTGACATACTCACACACACGCACACACACACTCGATACACCGTATAAATGCATACATATTTTTCTTTCAGATATATATACATATATATGCAGAAGTATGTATATATGTATATGAAAAAATCAGTGCCGCATAACGGAGGTCCTTTTTGCGTGCTGTTATTGTTGTTGTTGTTGTTGTTGTTGCTGCATCATTATTTTGCTTAATTATTTACATGAGTAAACAGTTGAGTTGAGTTCAGTTCAGCTGTGAGTAGAGGCTCTCCGGTTTTTTTTTTTTTTTTGGTTGGGTTTGCGTGTAAATCAACGGCACGGACAGAAGTCCCTTATACCCTTCTATAGGGTATCCTTCTATTATCACAAAATATGCATTGCATTATAGTAGTCCGGTTCTGTATGTTTTTGTATTTTCTCATCTCAGATTCATCCCAGTTCAGCTCTAGTTTTGTAGCTAATAAACTGTATTTTTCACCAAACCTTCCTTTGAAAACAATCTTAAAATAATTGTAAAAGGAATATACTTAAAAAAAAATGAACCATATGGTTAAATATTTTAAATAATCCATTTAAAATTCGTTAAAGCGTAAAAAACTATGCTATGAAATTTGCTGGCTTAAACTAATTTCAAAGTTTACTGTGAAAGGACAACCCTCAAAAGCGGTTTAAAAGCTCAGAAATTATAGAGGCAAACTAGATTTTTGGGTTGAATTTACACTTGTAATTAAGAAGCGTGATTAATAATTAATTCTGTAGTAATTAAATGGGCTACATACGAATGTGGCTTGGATTTACAGGCCTTCTGCAAGGAAAGCAGCTCCTTCTGTTCCATACTACCAACTTACTGCTATTATAAAGGGTATTTGCTTGTCAGCCCAGTGCGGGTAGGGTATTTTTTATTTGTTGTATATTTTTCATTGCTGCAGTGAGGCCATATATGAACACACTCGTGTAAATAACCGCAAGCGCGTCGGAAAAATGGTCAAAAGCACATTTAATGGGTCGCTGCGTGTGAAAGGTTGTGGAGAAAGGGAGAGAGAGAAAGGGCGGGAGAAAAGTTTTGTTTGGCGGAAAAGGTCGAATGTGGATGGGCAAGAAATGGCGGAAATTGGATGAAAATACGCGTATAAGAATGACCATTCCAAGAGCAAAACTGAGCAACGCCCAACAGAAACAAAAAGTTTCTTCTTTTCCGCTTATGTTTTTTTCACAGCGAATCAAATCAAAAACAAAGAAAAAAAAACTCCCAATCAGTCGAAATTTGTTCCAAAGGCAACACAAGCAACAACAACAATAACAACTATACATTTTTTCCTTCCTTTTTTTGTGCTTTTGCCAATCTGAGTTCCATCAACGCCATCAAAAGTTCGAGGCGCGCGCAACATCTCCTGAGCTCTTTGGACTCCTCCTTCTCTCTGCAACCCTGACAATAATAATTTTAAAATTACAAATTCACAAAACGTACACGAAATTATGCGCAATGTCTGCACTCAGTTGAAGTCAGAGTCGGAGTCGGAGTCGGAGTTGGAGTCGCAGTCGAAGTCGTCCTCCTTTTACCTACTTGAAAATCGCTGTTGTCGTCCTCCATTCTTCCTACCTTTTCATTCCTCCATCTTCTCCTCCTGCTCTCCCTCAATATCTTTTTGCATCTTTTTTTGCTGCCATCTGCCGATGCCGCGCCTTAAGCTCTTTTATGCTACACATACGAATAACATATATAAATATATATAGAAATATATGTATATTTGTATATATTACATATATTCATATTTATATATCTATATATATATATATATATATATATATATAAGCGCATATGCCTTGAAGACACACCAAGGATTACACGAAGTGCAAGTTACTCGCCTTCGTTTCCGCACTGTGGATATTTAAATTGGATATTTTTTTTATGAAATTCAATATAATTTTAGAAAATATTTACAATTTATAATAGATTTCTCTTCCTTTTATTGGTCAATTAGACTTCAGCTTATATCTCGAAAATAGTTATAAATTTTTTAAAAATAGTTTCTATGACTAATTTCCCCTTCTTTAAGTTTAAAAATATAATAGAAAATCTTTGAATAATTCTTACAATCTGCGTGGAACCTAAGTCCAAGAGGGTTTTATTGATCCCTTAGAATAAAATGAAAATAATCCAATACAATATATTTTCCCTTATTCATTTTCATGAAAGAGTAGAATCTATTAAGTATTTTTTAGGTAAAGTACTCGATTTTTAAACGATTTTTAAAGAAATTGACAAGTATAACATTTTTTATTGATGGAGAAAAACAAATACTTGGACACATCAAAAAATGATGGAAAAATTTGTATCTCATACTGGAAGAACGCTATATGGAATTAACTAACAGAATTATTCTGTAGCGTCAGTTGATGCTATTTTGAAACCACTGTGCCTTCGCCTTATTTCACCTTGTATAAAATCCATAAAATTCACATTTAGATATTGCATAGCGGCCGTGGCTTCCATGTTGAGTCTGGGGCAGGTCCGCGGCAGGGATCGAAATCGGGATCGGGAACGGGAACGGGAAGGGGAACGGGAACAGACAGGGGAACTGAAGAAAACCGGGAATGGCATTCATCATTCATTCATAGCCTCAGCTGTTGCCTGGCTGCGATTTTTCATTGCAACATGGCGATGTTGCGACTCGCGAGTCGAGTCAATCAAATTGGCTCGCAAGTTCATTACGAGCTGCCAGAGTTGTTTGGTAAGTAATAAGCGTTGAATCTACGAGTTGTTGTTGTAATAGTTGTTGGCCTGATGGAATAGTTGCTGACTTAGGCAGAGTCGGAGGCAGCGGCTGAGGCAGAGACAGAGGCCAAACCTGGGCAAGCCTCTTCTTTCCACCATCATCGTCATCATCATGAGCATCACCATCATCATCATCTCATCGTAGTTCATTTTCGACTGCTACTCGTACTTTGCCTCTGTTGTTTACTTCGCTTCTGCTGCTGCCGCCGCCGCCGCTTCTGATGAGGATGTGGATGAGCTTGATGCATGTTTTGTTAGCTTCTGTTGTTGATTTGGAATGCAGTTTGGTGGTATAGCCGGAGGCCATTTCCATGCTGTTCCCGCATCCGCTACTTCGGTTGCGCTCTGCATTTTGATTACTTTTTTTTTTTTACTTTTTTCTTTTTCGGTAGATATTTTAAGTAAGGTTAAGGCGTTGCAGCTTTTACTGTTTTAGTAGCTTAAACTATTTTTTTTTTTATTTACTTCAAAGTGAAAAGTGTTGCCACTTTGTCGATTTTTAATTGTGCAATCGATAGAAATTAGTTTAAGTTTAAGTTTTTTCTCTACGAACGATTTGAGCCTGTTTGTAGACAATACATTTATAAATTAGTTCATAGTCCAATGGCTCCTTTAAGCAATTCTCTATTCCAGTTAGATAAATAAAAAATCCTTGCTTGGCAGAGCATCAATATTTGTACATTTTCCCACTGCTTCAACGCTCGCTACCAAAACTCCAACAGAGCCCGAAAATTATTTAACATCAGCATTTTGGCATAAATTGCTTAACTTTTCGGCAACTTTTTAATGGATTGAAGACCTTTTAATAATAATTTAAAAATACCCAGCGTTTCTATATATAACGCAGTATGCATTCTCAGGGTATCTACTAAAAATTTATATTAAACTAGCCAGCAGAAAAAATATATATGTACTTATATGAAGGTCCATTTGATTATTATCCATGGCAGTTTCGGGAATTGCTCACGTTACCCAGGCAATTGTTTTTTTTTTTTTTTTGTAAATGACATAAATTTATTTGAGCTTTTGGCAGCAACTTTATGGATCCCATTTCCCATTTTCCCACAGAAAATGTACAGAAAATGGCGTCGTCATCGGCTCGAAAATTGTTGCATACATTTGCATATTTTGCGCATTCTGCGACATTTTATTTGGAAAAGTGCAGCAAAGCGCGCCAAAATGGCCGCCAGAATTGGTTGGAAAATGTCAACCATAGTGTAGAGGGTAGAGGCCATTACGGCTACCATTAAAACAGTAAAACAGTAAAACACTAAAAGAGCCAACCAGCCCGCTGGTCGGACGTCCGGACAGCTGGACAACTGGACAGCTGAATAGTCAGCCAACCAAAGCGCTGCACTGTGGGTTAAATTCTTAAACTGCCTTGCAAAAATGACAGCTTGGTGCTTAGTCAGCCTGTGCTTAGCAGTAAATTTTCATATCCAGAAAGTGTTTCAGATACTTAATTCTAAAACTTCTAAATGATAAATAAATATCTGAAAGATTTCATTTATATGAAAATAAACAACTAAGCTAAGTCCAAGAGGGCAGCCTAGCAAATTTTCCTCCGTCTCTGCAGGTTGATTACCAGGAGTCGTTGCCTCCGACAAACCAACATCATAACCCCTCTCCGCCTCCTGTAGTTTGCCCGCATCCTATCAGGCATCTGGCTGAACTTGCCTGTTTTGCCGAGCAATCCTCATAGCTTAGCCTCACCTATTCAAGTAAATATATAAATAATTTTTCTATATAATTTTAATAAGGTATTTACTATTTGAGGTTTGAAAATTGTTCCTTAAATTTCCTTATAATTAATTAATTTAATTTATAATAACTTTCTTACAAACAATAAGATAAATTAAGTAAAGCAATTTTAATTTTCCTTTTAAATGTACAAAAATTATTACTAGTTTGAATTTTGACATGCGATTTCCTCGAAATTGACCACTGTACGCGCGGCCATGCTATGCCAGGCCATAGAAGCTGTAATTATGCTGTAGACCAAAGCAAAATAATTACTTTGATCGTAAATGATATTATTTTGTCGGCAATGGGTGTACAGCGAGCGAAGTGTGAGGGGCGTGACCGACTGCAAGTCCGACTACCAACTCCAACTCCAACTCCAATCCCGACGCCTGCCCTGGCTCCGACTCTGACTCCGACTCCAGCTCCGACTCTATTCTCTGCATGCAATTGAGCTGTGCAATGGCCGCCGCCTGCAAGCGGCGACGACAACGATGGCCACCATTAGCCAAAAGTGCATTGCATTTGCTAAAATTTGCATATGGGTAAAATGGGTAAAGGATAAGGGGTACACTCAGAGAAAAGCTGTTCATTATGCTCTTTTAATTCAAATCAGACTTGAATTGAGAATCGTATACGAAGTAAGCCAGAAATCTTGGATTAAGTACACAGTTACTTGGATTAAACAATTTATTCTATGCTAAAACAAATCTTAGAATTCTCAGCTGATCCTTGAGGGTTTTCATTATTTATTGTTTGTTTGTTTGTTTATTATTTGTTTAGTTAGACTGATTTAATCTATCAATCTTTGTACTTGATTCTAGTTTAAAAAGATCTGTGTACTTTTTTTCTAAGTGTAGCGTATGCAGTTTTGCTGTTATGAGTAGTTTCTGCAACCGTTTTCCTATAACTCCTGCCTCTGCCTGTCCCGCTTCCCCGCAGACCCGCATCTCTTGCCACAAGTTAATTACTTTTTCGTACATTTTCGATGGCCGTTCGCACAACAACATGAGAGAGAAAAAAATGTATTTATTTCACTGTATACACGGAGCTGCTCCCATTTCCAGCCACATCCACATCCAACCGCGTCCTCGTTGAGGTTCCTCTGCGCTCCTCGCCTCTCCTCTCCTCTCTCCTCTGCTTGCCACACCGCGTACATCATCAAGTTGCCATTGCTCTTTGTTAGTTTGAATGCGTTTTCGCATTTATATGCAAATTTTTGGTTTGCATGCTGAAAATATTGCTTTCGTTGGTTGTTGGTTCCGAGAGAGTTCGACAAATGAACAAGGACCATTCGAGTGTTCCAACTCGACTCCACTCGACTCGCCTCAACTCGAATAGCCAGCCAGTTTTTGGTGTCCGGTCAGGTATGACGCTGCCCGGTTCCGCCACGGAATTGGCTGGAAAAACAGCTCACCAATGGGCGAACGAGAATCTGCCAAATGTGGGCTGAGACTATATATAACATACATATATATTTATCACGCTTTATATGTGTACATATAACCAGATGGAACAAAATGAGAGAACATTTATCTTCTGGGGTGTCAGAAGATTTAATACAGTTGCATAGATCGTTTCTATTTACTATGGCAGCTAATAGATTTATAGCGTCGATCGACTATTAAATATTTTTCCACATTATTTCCATATAAAAAATATAGAAGAATTTCCTACATCGATTAAGAACGAGCGAGCTTTAATATGTTTACCCGCTGCAAATCATTTTGTAGATAAACCTACTCAAATGTTCTGGTTCTTTACTTGATTCACATTATTTGATATATTCAATAAATAAATAAATATAATTTTAAAAGTATTATAATTTGACTTTTCAATAGATTTTAGACCAAAAAATGAATACCTTTGTTTGTTGGGTTAAGGATTTCAGAACCAAAAAACTTAGAACCGAGATAAAATCTTTCTTCAAAAAACCTTCAGTTCCTCTCGAGTTGAATATAATTTCTTATTTCTATAGATGTTTTATAATAATCTCTGTATTCAATTTAATAGCTGGAAAACTGTAGATAATCCAACTAAGAAATATGCATTCATTTTATGGGCTGTAAAAAAATGTATAATTTATGCCCGTGTAAATTTACAGACGCCTTGAACTGGAGCCGAGATAATTAAAACAAGTAACAGAAGTAACAGACGATAATGACGTACTCGTCACAAGGAAAGACAACCTCATTTTAGAGTAAAAAAAATTAAAAATAAAAAATTACACATACGCGACGTGATTGTAATAGCCCCACTAAGATTTATTGCTTAGAGAAAATGCTTTAAATTGCCATGCGAAAAATGTTTTAAATATGAGCTAATAAATAAATAAGATATTTGAAGAACATCTAAAAAAGTTTAATAATAAGTTCCAAATCTGAATAAAAAGTGATATTTTAGAGTATATAGAAAAAAAAAAGAATCAATCGAGCAATAAATATTATATTATTTTTATAAAGATTGTTTTAGATTATTTATCCCTATTACCATAAAAAGAAGAGAGGCTTAGAGACGAAGAGAGAGACGAAGAAGAAGGGCTCAGAGTGGAAAATCAATTACGATCTGTGCTTTGTTTTCTCCAGGCTTAAGTCTCGCATTAAATATTAAAGACGATAAAAGCTCCGATGGCAATAACAATTGCAATGCGCCAAGTAGGATTTTCCCAAACTCCCCTAAGTAATTCATAAATTTTAGAAATGATAATCGTACTGGGCAACAGAACAAGAGCAAGCGATGGGAGGAGGAGGCGTGGCAAGATAGCCGCCTGCTGGTTGCAACTGTAACATATTGCCAGCCGCATTTCAACCCATACTCAACAGACAATCGAGTCCTTGGATATATGCATATGCATATGCATTGGTTCTTTGTGGTGAGCCTTGTTTGGGGTAGGTAGGGGTATAGAGATTGGGGGATGGAGAATGGGGATAGCCACCCAAACAAACACTCGACGCTTTTGTTCTTGCTGATGGAATTATTTGTTCGCACATTGTCAACTTGCTGACAGCCCACTCCATTCTGCAATCTGTCCGTGTGCATCTCTCTGTGCAAGCTGTGCCATTCACACTGCCACGCCTCCCCCGGCCCCACAGCTCCCGCCCTCACCTTGCTTGCAAAATGCAATTTGCCGCCACCACTGGCAAAGGTTTTTTGGATGAGTTTTCGGACCAACTCTACTTTACTCGACTCAACTCAACTCAACTCGGCTCGGCTCGGCGCTTATCTTTGCTTTCATTTCATAAACCAGCGACAACTCTTGCAGGTCCCAGGTCCCTCATCTATTTCTGCACCCGCTTCTGCACTTGGCTCACGCGAGAGATGGGAGCGTGACAGTCAGAAGTTTTTGAAATCTTAAAAAGAAATATCGCTGATATATTCACGATATCCTTTCTTCCAAATAAAATTCATATTATTAGATTTAATCTTTACTATAATAAAGAGTATGTTAGACAACATTCCTTGGGCTCTTAATTGTTGGACCTAGCGGAAAAAAGAATATACTCAGTAGAAAAAAATCCCTGAATATTGAAAAATTAATCTAGAAATCAAGTGGGATTCTTCAAACTAATAAGAAACTAATATGGAAATAGGTGTAAAACGTGATATAAAAATTTCAGATCTGTGAAAAATCACTCACGGTGCCATCTCTATGAGAGGCATTCGGTTACAGTTTGAACAATTTTTGGACCACAACACAAACTCTAAAACTCCGAAACAATGAACTCTGGTCGACTCTTTGCTGCAACTGCAATTGAGAGACAATATCTTTGTGTGTACACGTATGTACCTATACGAATGTGTATGTATGCAAATGTATGTGGACTGCAGTTTCTGCTGCCACAATGTATCATCAGAGTTGAACTTTTGTAAGGCTGTCATAGACAGAAATTGGTTGCATGCAGGCAACTGGCAAACTGGCAAACAGGCAAACTGGCAAACAGGCAAATTCCGAGCCCGAGACTGGGACTTGATTTGTAACTTCATTAAGTGATGGGAGATTTTTGGAAAATGTAAAGGGGAGCACAATTGAAAGGGAAGGCCTAGGAAGAAGGAGGAGGGTGCTCCACAAATCATATCAAATTGTTTACTAGCCCCCCCTTCTGCCTTTCCGATCATTGCCAAAGTGCAACACGATGTGATTGGTTTTCTGATAAGATCTAAAAACTGCAATTTGATGCTCAAAATGTACAGTTCCGATAAAGGACTCAAGACTCATTGGAAATCGATAAAAATTGCAGCAGCGAGAGATGCTATACTCAATTAAAGGGTATCAAATTAATTTAAGCTAATCAATTTAATTGCAATCGTTTGCTAGAGTATTTTTCTGTTCTGAGTGCCAAATGCCACCCAGTTCCAGCATTCTATCTAAAATTTCTATTATTTGGTTTAATTCTGCTATTATGCGAGTGAAATGAATAAAATCAAAATTCATTCATTGTTATTTTTATATGCAACAACAGCAACATTTGCTGCAGCTAATTTAAGTGTTAATAAAACAATGATAAATTTTTACTCCTTTCAGTGTGACACATTATCGTGTATTATTCCATTTATTTTATTAATATGTGAGTATATAAATAGATATAAATATGTAATTATACATAGAAATTACTCATATAGTTTTAATAATATTTGTAATCACGCTCTAACATGCAAATCGGTCATTGAGATATAATTTTTAAATTGTCTTGGAAGAAAACAGCAATGCTTCTTATTGTTATTCGTTCGTTGTTTTTCTTTTCCATATAACTAAATAATTTTCATCATAATTTTCTGTATATTAATACACTAAAAAGACAAGAGTCTATGCACTACGTCATAAATAGGATAGGAAATTTCTTTTAAATTGAATTGGAATGTTTTGGATAACAAAATCTTATTGACGAATCCGAACCATAACTAAGAGTCTAAGGAAAAAAGTGAACTGTACCGGTTCGAACCGGTTCGGCTTGAACAAAAGAAAAAATAAAAACTAAAAAGAAGGTGCAACAAAAGCGCTTAAGAAGCGAAAGTACCCATTTTTTCTGCACTTCACATGAATTTAATCTTTTTAAATTGCGAGCTAGCTAATTGAGAGAGCCAAGGGATGCAAGACATTTTATGGCCGATATTAAATAAAATATGTATATATATAAAAATTATAATATTTAATAGATTGAACGCCTGCAGGCAGTCCCAGTGCTTATAAGTCAGACACTTTTCCAACAAAATAACAACAATAACTTATGCAAAAAGCTTCGCGAGAAGATCTCATGTCAAACAGACATTTCAATTCAATTAAGTTTTGTTGTACGGAAAATAAGTACAAAGTTGCATTCGTTCGATGCTCCACCTCAAGCTGCAAAAGTTTTCCATATTTTTTAAGGTGAATAAATTAATTATAAACAAACCGAACCGCACCGCACCGCACCGCGATGGAGTCTGAGTTTTCTATATTCTGGCAGTGCCCCTCCCCCCTTTTGACACGCCCCTCCCTCAAATATAACAGCGAAATCTGCAAATCAGAAAAGCAAAAGCATAAATCGATTAAATTTGCTGTCATTTTAAATTTGACACATGAAACAAAATGTTTCACCCACTCTCCAAAAACAACAAAATTTTTGAAGAGGAATTAAGCAAAGGGTTCGAGGCCAGGCGGGGAGTTTTTTTCCTGGAATTGGGGATTGTGCTTGTTGCTTGTAGCTTGGCGTGAAAAAACAGCAACAGCAACAACAACATATGTTCGTACACCCCGTTATTTTTTACTGACAGCCCTTTGATAAAGCTTGGCAATAGATAAAAGGTAGAGAAGAGAAGAGAGGCCTCCATGGGGCTCCCTTGTCGCGACGCTTATGCAAATTGTCATCCGTTTGACTGTGAAAACAATGTGGAAGTCATTTGATCTTTGGCTGGCTTCACAGTGTTGCAAAATATTGAATTACTTTTATGGGAAGCAACGATTATAGTAAGTATATTAAGTAAATGTAAAAGTTGACATTACAATTATTAGGCCTTAAATTTCATTTGTGGCAAACGGTCGCTTCTAGCTGCAAGCTATCGTTTTCAATACCGATAGTATCGATAAGATTGTTGTGCTGCAATATCTGAATGACTTTGGCGTTATCGATAGACATATTCCCTGCAAAGAACATTCAATACTGATCTGAATGCGTCAGGTGAGAGACTAAAATACTAAAATCTGGTCAGGTATTCTCTTCAAGAGTCTGTACTATTCATTATCCAAGGTCCATTTGAGAGTTTAGCCTCAGTTGAAGAAACTAATTTTAATTTACATTTAGAACGAGCTTCCGAGTTGTGTTTTGGCATATGTTCTCGTCATGGCACGTTCACATCGATAACAAGAATCGAGAATAATGTTACTTTTATAACACTTTGACCCCGCACTTTGGCCAGGGCCTAAACACAAACACAAGCTCGACAGCTAGGGACAACTTAATTTTTACCAAACATGCGAAAGTCAAAGTTTCCGTCCTAAGACTTAGACTGAGACTGAGACTGAGACTGAGAATGGGGCTGAGAATGGGAGACCCAATTTAAATTAATCAAGTTGGAGCACTGTTGCATTCCCAGTGCCTTTAGAATTGCGTGCTATTGGCCAATTTATGTGGGCTCTAATGAATTTTTAATTGTTTGGTAAGGCAAAACTAAACAGATTCGATCGGAATATACTCTGAAACGCATATGAAATTGAAACTACTTACATACTTACGTCCAATATGCGCTGAAAATACTCAACTCCCACGCCTTGAAATCAACCACATAAATAAATTGCTGGCAATTACGGCGTTAACAAGTTTTATTGACTGACTAAATGTGCTGGGCTCCCCAATGGGAGAGTGGAGATACTCTGACCAGTTGGCCAAATACCAGTTTTTTTTTTTTCGTCGTTTGTCCTCGACAAGGCAAGGACATTTCATGGGGCTTGTACAAACGTTTAAATGTCCGTTAAGCCCTCCGTTCATTCCCAAACCCAAACCCAAAACGAAAATTTATTTGCGCTTTGTCGCCGTCTGGCAAAGTTTTTGTTTTTGGTTGAGGGTGTCTCCTGGCCCTTCGGGGAGAACAACAATGAATAATACCCATACTCTACAATCACTCGCAGCCAGCCAGTTCATTCACGGCCTTCTCCCTCGCTCTCGCCCCATTTATTCCGCAAGATCAATCTTCGTTGAACTTCTGTCCATGTCCATATGAGAGGTGGTACACGTCGCATAGTTGTCTATCGGTTCGACACTTTGTTGCATTTGAAATTTATTAGCACCATTCGTCGCCTCGACTTCTCTCCTAACTCCCAGGCTCTCTCTCTCTCTCTCTCTCTCTCTCTCTCTATCTCTTATACCCGTACTCCCAGGAGTATCGCGATAGGAACTGGAATCGCAATCATAGCCGGACGAGCATTTCTTCGTACACTCCCCAAAAAAATATACCCTATAATTGGATAATTTGGCATAAAGTAAAAAACCACTACTTTGCCATTTGTGTTCAGCTTGCCTTTTTCTCTCAGTGTATGCCCGGATACTCGCATTTCACACATTATAAATATCAAAGCCGCTGAAAATTAACATCACAGAAAAACTTGAAGGAAAAATCGCATAAAAATTGACTGGAAAAATGAAAAAAAAAAAATAATAGTCATAATGTGGCATTTATTTCGGGTTTTTTTGTGTCTTGGGAGTCGACGACGGCAGCCAATAAAAAGATAAAGCGAAAACTCATATCGCTTCGCTTCCGAAACTCTGCCTTTGACTCTGAGCCATGTGTAACGGTCTCGGGTGGGTTGGCACTCCACCACAAGGAGCAGGGCACATGGGCAGAAGGAGCAGTGAACAAGGAGCAGGAGCAGAAGCAGGACCAGGGGCAGGGGCAGCGCTATCAGCATATGCGGTTTAAGTTGCGGTTGACATTTATTTCACGCGCCATTGCACAAATAAATGCGTTGCGGCTTGTCGTTTTGGGTAGTGATTCGATTGAGGGGAGAGACAATAATCGGAGAATTTATATACATATATTTTTAGAAGGATATTTTAGAGGATAAAATGCAGCAACTGTAAATATACTGCGTTTTTTATGCCATAAGGAAAAGTTCTATTAAAAACAGAAAAAAGAAAATTTAAATATGCTTCAAAGCTGTTCAAAACTATGTCCGAATTATTGATCGAATTGTGATCGGTTCAATAGTCAAACTGCAGCCATTTTTTGCTGTTCTGAAAGAAAAATGAAGAAAAAGGAACTGGGCAGTCGCAAAGCTGGATCTACGATAAGTTTCTTTCTTTCTTTATGAAGGAAGAACTTAAGACTAATTAGATAGAGCAACTATAGCTTAACACTTTTCAAAATTATTACAAAAAAATATTTTAAAAAATGAATAAGAACATTTTTATTTTTAACTTTTAAATGTGGTCTAAATTTTCATACCTAATATTAAGTAATTTCATCTTTGGAATCTGCAATCTGGCTGGAATTATTTCAACCATGTTAGGAGCTTATTATGATGCCATAACTTATGGATCCTTTGCTCCCGAAGACTCTCATTCAGAAAGGGGTCCTGCCTGAATCCTTTATAATTGGCTGTCCTAGGTGAACTATGTATTGCTAGATCGGGGATCCTGACATTAACATTGAGAAGATATCCAACCTAATTTAATGTGCAGTCTATTAGTACAAAATCTCGAAAACCCTAGTAAATACTTTAATACTTTTTTTTAGCTTCTATTTTTCTCGCATTAATCTTTGAAAGAGGATTTTCAAAATTTAGAGCTTACATATAAATTGATATCAAAGTTTTTCATGATTTTATTGATCAATTTATCACTCACATCGATTAATTGTTGTGTTAACTGGCAGACCTTCTACTCTGGCTTACTCTTGGTTGGAATTGGCTTTGATTATCAATATTCCCATTAGAGCAGTGCGAGAATCATCTTCATCTTCATCGGATTTTGACGCACATTGACGAACCCTTTTTTCAGAGTGTTATTCGTTGTTATTGTTGTTGCTGCAACATTTGGCAACGCCCATAATAACTTTTGGCCTCTTTTTCAGGTCATCTGAGTTCTGCTTCTTCGCCTTCACTTGTCTTTTTCTCTTTTAAATTTTAATTTTACGCTTGGAAGTTTCATAATTTTGTATGCTACAAGTTGTTGTTGTTGTTGCTGGTTGTTGCTTTGCCTTTGGTCCGAGCAACAAGCAACGAAGAACGAACATCAAAAGTGCAGAACTCTTTCGACTGTTGCAGAAAATTCTACTCACGTACGCAAAATTTTAATTGATGCTATTAAAAGGCCGTCCAAAAACGAGTTAGGAAAGGCATAGAAAAAGAATTTTTACTTATTGTAAAGTTCGGGGCGGCAAACAGGAAGGATTTGTGTCTGAGAAATGAATTTAAATTTTTCATTTGGCTATCAGCAATCAGCAGATAACTCCCACAAGGAAATGCTCATTTTATGGCTAGTCTACACAGAGAAAAATATTTTTCCCCTTCTTACAATGATTAGATTGAATAAACACTGAGAGAAATAGAGAAAGAAAGTATCTTTAGTTGGTCACAACATTTGTAACCAAATCAATTAGCTAAATGATAAAGCGCATTTTATTGAAGGGTATTTATCGGAAATTCCTAATCCACGACATAAAAAAAGGATATAAAAATTGACTCGGTGTAGACAATAATTAATGGAATCACAGGGTTACATCTGTATTACGAGTAAGCCAGAGAAGTCACATACATTTCAGCATATATCACATGACATGGCAAAAAGTTAAGCCGTAAAATGAAGGAAAACTTTTAGCGGCAACTGTAAATTGTAATTGAGTCCCCAGAGGACCGTGTGTTGACTTTAATTGTGTGAAAAAGCAAAAACATTCTAATTTACGTTGTGTTGCTACACTCGGAAAAAAGAGAACTTAAATTGTAGTAAATAAATTGTAAAATATATTTTATTATATTTTTAGGGGAAACTTTTGCCTACAAAGCTTGCAAATAATTTCCAAAAATGTTGAAATATTTTTAACCATGGTAATTAATGTAGCAGAAAAGACAGTCACAGTATATGTCTGATTTTTCCGAGTGTATGCTTATTAAGTGCGCGAAAGGATGCAGGACATGTGAGCCACATGAGCTGTGTGAGCCTTGGGAGCGTGGAATGTGATAGTGTAATTATTATGCGGTTTTCAGTTTATCCAAAAAGGCGCCATAAAGAAATATCCTTCCACGAGTGAGAAGAGAAACGCCTACTGCCAGCCAGTGGTGGCGAACAATTGCGGCCAAGATTAGGCAGCTTAGTCACGCCTCCTGCTACTGTTCCTGATGCTGATTCTGATCCTGAATCCGGCTGCCGCACGTCCTCGCACCCGTCGTGTCCTTTTGTCCCTTTGTCCTTTGCATATTCATGTTGTTGCGTGGAAAAAAGGCATTCAAAAAGTCGCCGCCAGTCGGCAGTTGGCATAACACAGGACTCGGGACACAGAACACAGGACACAGAACATAGAAAGGAATACAATATGAGAAATATTTAATGCAATTTTCGTTTGTTTGCCATTGTAATTATGTTTGACAATCCATCATCATACATCATCATTACGCATGCGGAATTTTCATAAAAAATATATATAGATTTTTGACTGCTCATTTCTTACGGATTTCTACTTCTGAATAATTTGTTTAATACAAATTCTTTTTATTGTGGGGTTTGTTTTCAAATCATTCTGTTGACATATTGGCCATTGGCTTAGCTTGTGGTTAGGTTTAAACGAAGCTAAGCAATCTTTGGATTAATAAAACTAATTTAATTTTGATGAAAAATTTAATTTAATAAAAAATAGAGCCAAGATTTTGGTTTTCAATTGGTAAAGGAAGCCTATATTCGGCACACCGAAGATTATATACACTTGCAAACTAGATTGTTTCTATTGCAGGTATATGATATAAAAAAAATATAAAACTTGTAAATTTCATAAAGATACTTTGAGGAACAAAAAAGTTTACCATACAACAACTTTTGAACCGATTGTTTCGATGGGAGCCATATGATATAGTAGTTCGATCTGAATAATTGTTTGGGTGCATTTGGCAAGCATACTAACCTATGTACAGTTCAACGAAATATAAATTTGAATTTCTTTGGGCCACCCTGAAAGTATGCAATAAAAATTGAATGCTGCTGCCTTTGTTCTCATTGTAAATTAGATTTTTAAAAGGTCATAACTTCCTTAAATACTTACGGATTTTAAATTGACTACCCGCGTTCTACTCGCAAGGACCAAATCTATCGATTGGCAATCAAGGATATAGGGGTCATCTAAGGATCATCAACTAGGAAAATTTCAGTAAAACAGGCCAAAATACACAAAAACTACAAAGACTATTCGAATGTTCTTAGGCAGGTCGATAGCCCTTATAAATACTTACCGCTTCAGACAGGATTCGTCAAAATCCGCAAGAACATGGCCAATTTATAGCCAGTTTTCTGAATACAGAAAAGTAATTTTTCTCAGTTTCCAAAAGGATAATCATCGTTCTTGTTACGTATCCTGATCTTATACGATACGGAAAATCTGGTGGCCAAAGGACATCTTCTTAGCCTTGTCGAGTTACAGGATATGTTCTCTATATGCTATAGCTCGGTCAAATCCTTACCGATTTTGCCAGGACCTCTTGCATTGTGATCACAAGGACCAACTATGACCTATAGGAGCTGCAACAAAAGGAAGGCAGACGGACAGACGGATATGGCTATATGGATTCGTCTCGTCGTCCTGATCAATAAAATATATATTTTTGGGCTCGGATATGTTGTTCACTCCCTTTAATACACTTTGCAAGTGTCTAAAAATTGGGATTCAATTCGAAATTTAATTCAATATTTATTCGCACCTCAGACAATGATATGAGTATTATTGCCATATTTAAACTAGCTCTATTGAAGCTGCCTTCTTGCCCTTTTTCATCATTTTCGAAAAAGGACATCAGTCTCTGTTTGTGGCAGTCTCTCGAACCCTTGCAAATTCATTCCAGCCGCGCCGCAAATAAGAAGAAAGTTTGTGGCAACAACAGAAAGCAGAAGAAAAAAAGTGTGGCAAAAAAAAGCGATAGAACAGAGGAGAGATGAAGCGCAGGATTCGAAGAGTCGGGGAGTCGGAGAGTCGAAGAGATGTGAGAGAGACGTATGTAAGTGTGTTTAAAGTCAATTAGCATAAAGTGCAATCCATCATATAAAATGTCAAAAACTGCTGAGCAAAGTTTTCACAAGTCAGTCAGCAAACTGATAAAAAAAATTAGAGCCGTGGACAGGGGATGGAAATGGAAATGGGAAATCATACGTATAGACCCTGCCTCTGGGTCTCTGCTATACAAAATTCTAATATATTAAACAAATATGATAAAAAAAAGAGAGAAAAACGTTGGGTCGCTGAGTTAGGGTTGATTATGAGGACATTGCAAAAATAAGGAAACTATAAAAAATGTAAAGTGAAAAAACTTGTACGAATATCAAGCATACTGCACTCAAATATACCCTGCACTCAGAATTAGTTTTTAATATAATTAGTCTATCGTTAGGATATGTTTCCCAAATATCAGATTACAATGTATTTCTTATATCTGTTTAGCAAAATAAAGAAATAAATTTAACAACAATTTTCAAATGGTTATTCAGAATTCAAGGGTATATAATCTTCGACCCTCTGAAGATAGATTTTAGACTTTTTGACTTACTAGTTTATTTTTATATTATCCCATTTTATACCTTGACTCCAGGGTATATAAAATTTAGCATAACTTTTGCGCTAGTCGAAGGATTTTTCTAGCATCTTCTTAAGTATTTACGAGCATCCTGAGCTATAAAATGCGCCGTTATGCCAAATTTAGGAATTTTGAAATAAAAAATAGAAAGAAAAAAAATGAAAACTGAAAGAATATCTAAGGCTGGCAATTGGGCCGATACTTCTGAGGAGGCGAATGAATGGAGGGAGCAGGGGTGCGGATCATAAATTTTCAGGTGAACTGAGCTCTAGCCTTTTGTCTGGCTTTGAATTATTGTCACTTCTGTGGCGATGAGAAACTTGGGCAGCGTCATAAACTTTTAACAAAAGAAGCTTAGGATACGACCAAGGCACAGGATAGGACAGCACAGGACATAAACTTACCGTAGACACTGTCAATAAATATAGGTATACACATACATACATATATATATATATATATATATCCACACATACGGCACTTGTCGTCAGGGTCTTATCGCTGATCACTCGACCAAAGATCTAACTAATAAAAACAAGTTAAAGTGGCCTAAACGGGAATGTAAGCCCGACTACCCTGTAAAGAAGAAGAACCTAGAAAGCCTATTACTTTACTTATTGGCTACGTTTATATAACAATTAATTATATACATATTATACAAGGAATGAATCCTGGGAATATTATTGCTTTATAGTGGACCCTACTTTATATCATGCCAAAGACACGAGTATAAAAGAGTCGAGAAAAGAAGCAATCAATTATTAATTTTAATACAAAGGATTATCAAGTAAGAGCAGAAAGCAAGGAGTATTTTAATTGTAGCAGATCTAAAAATACTAAATATATTTTCATTGTAGAAAAAGAGTCCTGAACTTGGGCAACATTTTGTCTGCTGAGACGTTTTTTTGCCTGTGGCTGTCGCAATTAGGGGCGTTGCCGGCTGTTTGCTTAATGCGCAGATCCTTTGGCAACATGCACACATACATATATATAAAGATATATATATGTGTATGTATATATATATATATAAATATATAAATCCTGACTGAGCCGGCAAATGCAGTGGCAGCAGGGAATTAAAATGGCAGTTGGCAGCACTAAAAAAAAAAAAAGAGGATAAGAAAAACCACCAAAGGAAAGCAAATTTTCGCCAAGGAAAGCAAAGAAAGCCAAGAAAATTGCATTACGCAGATGTTGCCAATTGCCAGGAAGAAAAAGGAAAGACGGAGAAAAAGGAGTAGAGGCTGAGTGGGTGTGGCAGTCAACGGAAAAAGTCGTAAAATGCAAGCAAGAAAAGAAAATTGCAAATGAAATGTTTTGGCACGAAAAAAAATGCAATAAAATGCAAAAAGCAAAAGAAAATAGCTAAACTAAAGGAAATATGAAACGAACAAGGATAAAATAAAAAAAAAAACTGCAAGCTCAATATCAAATAACGTTTTGGCTTACAAAATTTTCAAAAATTCGCATACATTTTTGATTATTTTAAGGGCGCTCAGAATCTAAAATCAGAAAAATAAAAATTTTTAGCGCAGAGAAATTCCCTACACAATCAAGAATATGATATGTTCAGAAATTCGATATTAAAAAAATACTATTAACAAAACCGCAGAAAAAATAAATATAAATATAAAAATATAATAAATTTGTAACGTGTAGAAATATTTTAAACCATCAAATTTAAATTTTCTTGAGTTATTATTATTACAACTATAGGTTTCTATAGATTAGAGTTTTTTTATTTTACCTTTTATAGAAATAAGGTTTTTTGTTTGAAGACTTTTTTTGAGCCAGACCGATTTATATTCAGCTTCAGGTTCTTCTATTTTTTAACCATCTGGTTCGGTCCGATCGTTTTAAATACTGAAAAAAACTATTAATTTTATATTTTTTGAACTTCTCACTTATATTCGGTTATTTATTATTAGTTTTTTTAATCGGTTCATCTACAGCCTCGACTGGTTCAATTTGTAGAAAATAGTAAAGAATCATTTTCCATTTTGCCATAACATTTACATAAGTATTTAATCATAACAAAACTTACCGAGCATAAAATTAAATTGCTCCAACAAAATTTGGAAAAAGCATAAATTTTAAATTAGTTGAAAGGACAGCAGAGAGGACAACACAGACTCAAACCAAAGGCCACAAATTAAGCGGAGACTAAAACCAAAATATTGTTTTTACCTTGCAAGTAAAATATTTATTTAATATTGTACAATATTTTCGCTCAAAAGGAAATGCCTTTAAATTGTAAAACGAGACGCATAAACAAATGCAATGCCAGGATAAACACACAAACACTCACACACACACACACACGCTCAGCGAGAGGGAGGGAGAAAAACAAAAGCTCTTAAGTAAATAATGAAAATGGTGCTCTTAAAAGGCAAAAAGCAAAGGCAATTGCAAAGACAAAAGTAAAGACACAAAGCAAAAAGAAAAACACACTACAGTACATAAGCAACAAAATGGAAATGAAACACGAGCCGCATTTAAGGGCGGAGCTAAAATACAGTGGCGCAACGAAATGGCATTGAAACAGCCGGCATGACAGAGAGAGAGAGAGAGAGCGCGCGCATACGCTCAGAGAGCAAATACCAATGCATGTCTCGAATGAAAACACACACACACTCGCACATGAATACAAATGCAAATACAAATACACAAACACATACAAACTAACGCAACAGAAGTCTTCAGTCGGCTCCATTGCATTGGTTGCCAGGCAGAGGCGCCGGCCAGTTGAGCCGCTCTTCTCTTCTGTGCTGCGAATACTTTTAGCGGCGGCTGTCTCCTAATTTTCTGCGTATTATTCTCGACGTATAAATAATCAAATAAATGTATTTTCTTGTGTTCCATTTAAATTATTATGAATTTCTATTATTTTTTTCTTGTCTCCGCCTTCTTTTCCACTTCCATTCTCCATTTCCACTTTATAATTATTGTTGTCTTTATTGTCGAGTTTTGCATAAAATTATCGCAGCAAAGAGCGAAAAAAAAAAGTATAAGAAATGATAGCAAATTTGTTACAAGTGTTGCAATGTTTTTATCTGGAAATTTGCATATTCATTTTAATAACAATCTTCTTCGTTTTATTATTTGATTTCTTGATTTCATAGATTTGCTTTAATTGCAGCGTAATTTGTATTGACTGGCGAACCGGTTCGCTTTGTGGTTTTGTTTTGGAGTGCCTTGAACATAACCTATTAAGCCAATTTACTCTGTAAACTAGAAACTGAACCGGTTTACTAAAAAAATACAATTTACAAACGAAAAATCTACACAGAAAAAAATATTAGAGAACACATCAAACTAAAAATTAAAATGGAGTTTTTCAATGGGCAAATCATTTGAAACTTTGAGATGTGAAAAATATAATAGAAAAGTACTTTTCTCTTTTTAAAATATTTGGAATTTGCAGGTAACATCAATTTATTGGGGTAGTAGACAAATTTATCTTAATATTTAATTTAATAGTCTTTTATATTTGTACAGAGTTCTTTATGAAAATAATTGGGATTCTGATGGATTATAAAACCAACTAAAGCAAAGAAAATCAGCATTGTTTTTACCCTTTATTTCTATCAATAATATGGGTAAAACATTCATTTATAATAAATTAAAGCAAAATATTATGGTCAAGTTAGTGAAAAGCGCTGTTCTTTTTTGGTAGGGTAATCAACCTCGTTGTCTGTCTTTCTGTTTGTCTGGCAAGCATATGGAAGGTAGGGAAGAGTATGGGGGGGAGTACCCCTAATAAAATCCATATATTCACATAAATGTATGTATGCTTGTCATATGGGAGAGTATCCACTTTATATGCAGTGCAATTTTGCATTTGTTCTTTGGGGAGGAAAGTCGAGTCGAGAAATTAAGTTGAATTTCTTACAACTAAATCAAATGCTTTGATAAATTACATTAAACACGCAAACTTTTGGTTCAACAAAATGGCCGAGCGGCTTTCGATGCCTATCTGCCATGAAAGTGAGTCCAAAAAGTATATGTACGCCCCTCTTTCATTCGTTTCTTGCTGCATTCCCCTTCATTTCAGAAGTGCAATTTGCGTGCCTTTTAATGTTTATTCTGCGTTTTGCAGTGCAATTCTTCTCTTTTTGGTTCGTCTACAAGTTTTTCCCCGACTTATTTTTGTATATAAATATGAATATATACACACGACTATATACGATATCTATATTTAGGCGAAGGCTAGAGATGGGTGCCTGATGTGAAGGAGCTTTAAATTAAAATAACTTGAAATTGTGAAATCACAACAATCACGAAATAAACACATTCAATTTAAATTGAATTTTTATTACAACCAGCACTGTTTTAAACCGAACCGGTTCGAGCCCAGATATTCGACAATTTTTCTAAATTAAATCGAACCATGAACCGAAACAGGCTTAAAGAATATTGCCGAACCAGAAACTAAACCCAACCACTATAAAAAAATAAAAATTATGTTTAGATTCAAATTTTCTTTCCGGCTTTTTAGAGCAATTCTTTTCGGCTTAAAAATGAATATTATACTCAATTTCCCTGACACGACGGGGAAGCATTCAAATCGTGCTGGAAAACCACGCACGCGCTCATCTCTAGTGCATAAAGCGAATGTCAACACAATTAAGCAATTAGATGAAGACTCTCTAGAAAAAAAAAATAGCTTCTTCCCATGAGTTATCTTCACCATCGCCAAATTTCAGTTTCAGTCTCAGTCTGGAGGCATTTCCCAGCAAAAGCAAAAGAATTATTTTTCCTTCTTCTTTTTCAATATCACGTGACTGGATATTATGATATGATAGCCCCAGCCCCAGTCCCAGCCCCTCTTTAAGTGACTGCTAAGTCAGGTATAAGTAAGTAGATATTTCTGCTATTCACAAATTATTCGTGATTTACAGCGCAGTTTTAGTTGTCAGCGAAGAAAAACATGTTGAGTGTTTAGGGTTGTCATCGTTTTCATATATTTATGATTATTGTTATTATTATTACGACTCGCTCGTGATCTTTGAACTCAACTCTGCTTCCAATGCAATTCATAAGAAATTATTGCAGTTTCTTCGTAATTGCAGCTCAACAGCAGACGCAGACGATAGTCGCTACACAGAGAGAAAAATTTAGGAGATTAATTCAACATTTTTGAGACCTGATATAAAATATAAAACCAGTTTCTGATATTTCTTAAGATAGTAAAATAACAGAGTATCTAACATGCTGTCCTTTGCAAGGCTAAAGTTTTTTTTTTGCTCCTTTTTTTCACTGTGTAGAGCTGACAGAGAAGAGTTGGAATGGTGGGTGGGAAAGGGAGTTATTGTCAGAGAGTTACGAGTATATATTCTGCATTTGGTCAGTTAAAGGCAGCAATATCTGAGGAAGGTTTCAGCTTTGGCTTTGGCTTTTTTTTCTTCTATTTTTATGCGGCGCGTGTGCGGAATCAGCGAGTGGAAGATAATTGTACATAGAGCATTTGCATTATTATTATTAACATTAACGATGAACGACAACAAAAACGGTTAACAGTGGAGCAAAGGCAGAAGAGAAGAGAGAAGAGAGAACAGGAGTAGGAACAGGAGCAAGAGCAGCTGGAACACGTGTGAAAATCAAATTCCATGGCATCACCTACGCAAATTACAAAATGAACACACGCACCAGAAATATAACAGGGGTCAATCGGGTGAGGTGAGCTGAGCTGAGCTGAGCAGAGATGAGGTGAGGTGAGCTGAGCTGAGTTGTGGCACCTGCCGGAGGGGGGAGCCTTTGCAAGGCACTGGCTAACGGGTTAAACGGGTCATTCTTTTCTCCTCTTCTGCCTCTTTCTGCTTCTGCCAAGTCCACTGTTCACTCATATTCTCATTCATCGATGATTATTGCGTTAATTATTATCCTGTTGGCTGGCTGGTTGGCTGCCAGGCTGGCTGGCTGGGGCATATTTGTGCGTAAACTTCAAAAGGAATGCCAGCTATTTTCGTTTAAGCCTCGTTCTGTACCTGAACCCCATTCAGAAGCAGGACTCGATAGGCATGCCAACATCCTCAACAACGCCTCGGGTCTGTCCAACTTCCCCTTTCCCTTTTTCCTTTCCCCATTCACACACTCTCTGAACTGACCTAATAATCATTTACAAAGCGTCCGCTAAATGGTAGAAGTGTTGAACTTTGTATTACTGTTTTACCCTGTTTTAGCCTGCTTTTGTTATGAGCCTAGCTTCCAATTAACGTGCCTGAGTTCTTGACCAGTTTCTGGCTATCGCTAAACGTTTTAAAATGGCTTTTATCCTTCACCCCTTTTCAGTAGCTTCTAAGCCTGCAGGCCATTGAACTGGACCTCTATTGAACACCTCAACAATACGGACTGAATGGCTGCTAATGTAGCTCATTGACGGCTTTGTGTCTTGGCTAAATCGGTTGAACTTTGAAGCTGAATAAGAAGTTTAGCCTAGAGCAAACCTATAAATTATTTATTTTATTGTTTTAAGACCTCTTATATATATATTATATCCAACAACGTCAAAAATGAACTACTAAAAATCTGTTAAAATAAATTAATATAATAAACATATTCAAACAGTCGGCGAGACGAACATAGCTTTTCCTTGCTAGTTTTATAAATTTGTTTTGTTGCCTTCAGTGGAAAATCAAACCGATACCGGAATCGAAATACGTTTCGAATTGATTCCCCGCTTTTTAGCCATTAGATATTAACATTTTCTCAGACACCCATTTTTTTTTGTTGTGTTAAAAAACTAACAAAAATATATCCCCAAAAGATTTCCCACACTAATTGTCCGACATGTCACTAATATGGTAAAAAGAAAAAAAGAAAACCCTGAAGGGAACTCAGTCAGCCATAGAAGCGGATGCGTTTTGGGGAAATTATTGGGAGCTTCATTAATTGCTGCCCAGCGCCAGCTTTGATCTCCACAAAAATTGAGGCTGCTGCTACTCGTATAATCAATCAATAAATCAATCGAAAACAAAGTTGTGGAAACATATGTCGATCTGCAAATGGAATTCAAGAAGCTTCGATAACTTGTTTCTTTTTCTGTTTCTGTTTCTGTTATTCTGTTGCTCTTGCTGTTCCCCTGTGACATTCTGCACGCGTTTTTAAGTGCCAATTAGGCATTTTGTTCATATCAAAGGCGACAATTACCTTTCGGTTACAGGTGAGGTTCAGGTGAGAGGTGTTCTGTGCCCTTTTTTCATTGCTTTTCAATTCCATTTCATTTGTTTTGTCTCTGGGACTAATCGAAATTAAATGACGTGTGAATGACAACAGCTGCTTCTAGTCGGGCATACCTTACCTTCAATTGCTTGTTTCTCGTTTTTTGTTTTTGGTTTCATTATGTGTCTGCTGCCTGTTGATTCTGTTGATTGTCGACTGTCGTTTTTGTGGTTTTTATCAATTTTGTTGACGCTTTTTTTCTTGTTGTTTTTTTTTTTGATAGGGGCTGCTGCTGCTTTTACTCATAAATTATGACGATTGTCGATTACATGTTTGATTACGATTATGATTGCCAACTGCCGTTTGCAGCTTTCATAAATTACGATTGAATGCGCAGTCCCAAACGTTCCACGCTTTTACTTGTTCAAACAAATCTACTGCCAGAAGCGATGTTTTATATATATTTATGCCCTGCACCCTGTATAAATTGCTAAAATAAAAGTTGTATATTAATGCTGTATATAATCAGTAAATAAAAATGCTTTTACTATTAGAATATTGCCCTAGAAATATGTCAAGCACGTTTATTCATTCAAAAGCTTTGCTGCACTTTTCTTCTATAAAAAATAGTATTGAAAAATGATATCGATTTCAGTAATTGATTTTTCCTAAGGCCAAGTTTATTTGCAAACTTATAATATTTATTATTCTTTATAATTTTCTACAATTTATAGATTACTTTCTTAGCTTTTTAAGGAAATTTCTCTAAGGCTATCATTTATTCCATAATATTCTTTATTCATTCTTTAGTCTCACACTCTCGACTAGAGCACACTTCCTTCTTTTTTTATTTTTTTATTAGTTTTTTTTTTTTTTTGGCAAGTAACTTGTGTGTGCTCCCAGCTTGAACATTTAATTAATGCTTAAATAATAAGCGCGATAGCTGTTTTTTTCTTCCCCTTGTTGGCCTGTTCTACTCGGTGTTAGCCTCGAGGCATTTGAGGTCAAAACTGTGAGAAAACTAGCGCCCAGTCGAGCGCTTAAATTATCATCAATATATTCGGCCACTGAATTTTTAGTTGCTTCCATCGATTCTTTGTATTTTGTGTTACAATTTTATTGTTTTTAATACCCTGTAAAGGTGGAAAATATTTAAAAAGGTATGACAAACTGTTGAGAATTTCTATATATAAAAGAAAGCATCTTATAACTATACGCGTATATGCAAATAATTTGATCTTAACGCATATTGAACTGTTGATTAAATTTTAGGTGTCAGGCTACATAATCCTACTCTAAAAATACTTTTTTTCAAATATTAAATTATATTCCCATAATACAAAAATCCATTCAGAATCTTAATTTCACTTCGTTTTGTAAAGTAGTTTTATTAAAAATGATGTACTCATTTTACAATTAATATAGCCAAAAATAATTGTACAGGGTATTTTGTAGTCACTCTAATTTTCTTACTGATTTTCTATTGTTTAGCTGTGCTATTTACGTGTATTTGATTAACAATTTTGAAGCTATTTTTTATACTTTGTGTTAAATATATTCGCCAATAAAATGAACCAAGTTGAACTTGCGTGTAAATTGTATTTTTATGGCTAATTCGTTCTGGTTGCTTTGCTGATCTTTATGGAAGTTCAGAAAACAAAAAAGAAATATGAATGCTTCTTGGTTAGTTCAATAATTAGTTATAAATTATTATTTAATATATTTTATTCAAGCCAAATCACCTTTTTACGTCAATGAAGCAGAATTTAAGGGCTTCGATAGTGAACGATTCGCACTGATTAACGAACCAAATTGAAATAGAGAAGAGACTTTCTTGGCCAAAATAAAGGGTATATATCTATTTGTGAAAGCACTCTTTATTGAATGTTTACTTCAGGGTTGTTCTGGACCTTTTATTTTTCCAATTTATTAGTCTTCGGCTGGAAATATCTACAGGAATATCTCAAGCTGTGACATCAGCTAAGCCAGAGGCGGAGGCTGTGAGTGCAACTGTCATTAAATTTCACTCAACTTGCCATTATTTGCAGTTTTGTGCTAATAGTTTTACCATTTTTTGCTGCTCTGCAGCTCTACTGCTGCCGGAAAAAAAGAGCTCAGACAATGTCGAAGAAATCAGGTAATTTACATATAAATTAAAACTTAAAAGTAGCTCAAAAAGAGACCGAGACGCATACATACTCTACTCTACACACACATCATTTGATGACTAGGATGATGACAAAGACTGTGGCTGACGAAAGCTGCTGTGAGTCAGTTTGTTAACCTCGTCGTCCTCTCCCGCTGCTGGGGATGCGACTTTCAAGATGTTCTTCGTTTTGAAATTCCGCACAAATTTCATAAATGTCAAACAAGGACAACTGATAGACGTTTCTCGTCATAAATCCAAGTATGAGTATAACAAAAAAAAAAATAAAATAAGGCTGCCACATGTCTAAGGGGAAAACACTTTGCTGCATATGTCCTGCCAAAGTCACGGCTATGTTGCCCCGAGGACAGAGCACTGAGAAAAGTCCTGCTTCCCATCCTTCCCGTCCCATTTGAGGCATGCACAACTAACCGCAAAATGTTTAAATGTCTTTGATGGGTAGCTATGCATATGACACAGCCCCCACCCAAGTTTCCCAACTCCCACAAATCCCCGGAATATATTCGTATATACTCCAACTCAACTCCCATCCAATACCCGATGAATTTTTGTTTTTTGAGCTTGGTATTTGGTGCACTTCAAAGAATTTTAACAGTTCGAATTTCAAATATTTGTATGAAACTATAACGGAAAATGTAAAACTAGTAAAACATAAAAAGCTGCACTCAGAGAAAAGGCGGAGATTTTAATTACAAAGCTGAGTAAAGCACATTTCCTTTATCAGAGAAGGAAAGGTGAAAGATAGGAGTATTTTATTAATAAAAAACTTAAGATAATATTGTTTCTCGCAATTTATATTCGAAGAGGAAATGCTACAAGAGAAAGCTTCATTTTAATTCTTAAGATTTTCAATAAAAATTCCTTTTTTCTGAGTGTATATTCCATATATGAAGAGAAGGGGACAGAGTAGCAACCGCAGCAACCTGTAAAACAACACTTTTTCCAACCCGTTCTGCGGCTGTTCTCCTTCTTCTACGCTGACCTGAAACGCGATTGATATATCAGATCATTAATTATCTTATAGGTTGCCTAAAGATTCAAGTTAAGGCGCCTACTTTCTTGCCACATTATTTGTTCAATTTCACGGTACATATTTGTAAAGATACAAATTTGTTTTCTGTTTTTTTTTTTCTGTTTTTTCTTCGTATGCCAATCTAATAAATTATTGATTGTATCTATGAAATTCGTTTTAGCTACTCAGCCGAATCATTTGGATTATCATTTTGTGGCATTGCCTAATGATTGCTGCTGTTTAATTACTTTTTTCGAATGACTCGCAAAGAAAACCGCGGAAAATTGAAAGTAAACGAATTCAAATATTTTTATTTAAAAAATGGAATATTTTTGAATAATATAAATATGATAAGTTAGTCAAAATTTCTCTTTTCTTTATATGATTGTCTCTACCCTATAAAAAATTATTATTTATATGTTATTTAAAGGTCTAAAAATTTAAATTTTTATACTAAACTTTGAATTAAATTTTGATTTTTTAGGAAGTACTTATCCTTTCTAATAAATTTCTATAAATTTCTCTTCTTTTTTTATGATTGCTTTTATCCTTATCGTACTTAATACAGTTACATTTAGTATAAAAATTATTATTTATATATTATTATTTAAGGGTCTATAAATTTACATTTTTATATTAAACTTTCATTTAAATTACGATTTTTCAAGAACTACTTATCCTTATCATTCTTGAAATCAATGATAAAAGTTTCTTAAGTCCCATAATTACTTTAAGAAATATTCTAATAGTCAGTTGGTTTTTTTCTAAGTGTATTTGCTTCATATTCAAATATTCCGAATTATCTATATAATATATATTAGGCGACTACAATTTATCTACTTATAGCATACGTCAATTTTACGGCTTATCTGTCGCTAATCATGTCGTTTATTTGATACGTGAGATTAAATATATTTCTATTATTAGAAATTGGATTGAGTACTTGTATTATTTATCTATATTTACGAATTCGCGAATACGTATTTGGTATCCTATCTATTTATTGGCTGTTCTATGAGTATTAAATCGTACATGTCCATATATTTGCCACTTAATTCCACTGTATTTTGATGTATTAACTGAAACCCGCACTGCGCCTCTCCTGCCTCTAATTGCCATAATCCATTTAAAGAATGGAAGAATGGAAGGTAACAATACAAGACCAAAACTCTGTCGACAACAATGGAAATATATGAAGGAAATGGCAAAAATAAGAAGAAAAAACAAACAGAATAGGCAAGGGGTGAGAGAGGTAGTTGCAATATGACAAGTCTAGTAAATAAATAGGTCCCCCCACCCGGTATCGACCGCCCGCTGACTGCCCCGTATAATAATAATAATAAAAAAGAAAGAAATACGAGACGCCTTCGACGAAAATCCTTTTTATTAGTCCGATAAAAGCCGTAGAATGAGCAGAAACATGAAAAGCCAAAGGGGCCGTCAGACGATTTGCATTGCCTACTTTGCGGCGTCTTTTATTTATTTTTCTTGCTGTTCGCTGGAATTGTACAAGGAAAAGTTACGCTTATTATAATTTCCTTTGTGCATCACTCGCCAGTTCCCCACCCCCGCACATCCAAAACTACCCACTGTGCACAGTGGGTTAAATGGCTAAATGCCATTTTCCTGTAAGCGGCTGCTTTTTATGTTTCTCTCTTTTTATTAATGCTTATTGCATTTGTTGTCGTTGTTTTTCCAATGCATTTCCTATAGCGCCACTTAGCCTGCCTTTTTGGAATACCGCTAATGCTACCGAAAAATAAAAAAAAAAAACAAACAAACACGAAAAAAGAGAAAGAAAAACCAAATAAGTCGTTTAATTTTGTAATAAGATTTCGCGGTATTTTTGTAACAAATTCATGAAAACTCCCGGCACGTGCTGCCTTAATAAGCCCAACCGGAAAAATCTCCTTCATCAAATTTGTTACAGAAATTACCCCAAAAATGCGAAGAATGTTTGTACATTTTTTATATATTTTTCTCTTGTTTTTTTTTTTCTGTTTTTTTCTGTTTTTGGGTTTCAGTTTCATTTGGCTTAAGATGGCTTTGATTTGTGTGTTTGTCTTATGAATTTTTATTCGTTATACCCTGTAATTTTTTAACTGAAATGAAAGGTATATAATAAATTCTTCCAAAGATTTGAATAGTTGGAAGGAGTATGATAATTTTTAAGAAAACTGAAACTTTCATAAGAATTTATACCAGAATCTATTTTCTTCAGCTTGTATAAAAAAATTTCAGGTACAACCCATTATCCCGAAATTCTACTCATTCGAAGGAATGTAAAACACACCTATTTTAAAACCGAAAAAAAAAGAATTAGTTTATTCCGACTTGAAGCCCACTTTTGCTTTGTCATCTTTGTATCATTTATTACAATCGAATAATCATCAAAGAAAATAGACAGGAATTTTCAACAGTAGTAAAAGCAGAGGCAATACCTAAGCCCGTGTCTACATTTATGTAAATACAATACTTAATTAACTATTAATTAGGTTAGAGAGTAAATAGACCTGGTTACACGGTATCTTCCAGTCGAATACCTCACATTTTTTGTTTGGGTTCTACAAAGCCGTGATATTAAAATGAGCGGAAATGATGCGGTCCAAACATCCGCCAATATTTTTATTGAAAAAATGTATCTATTTTCCTTTCGTACAGCTGTTTAAAAATTGCAATTTAATTTCCACGTGGCTGCAATAAATTCATTAGATACATTGTTACCCAGAGTACCAGGTACAGCTGTCAATTTGAAGTACTGAGTAAATAGCGCACCGCAGACTGATAGCCAGATAAAGCAATGATAGAAATGTTTACAATATTATAATAATAATAATAGTTAGTTGGTTATGTCTGGTCTCATGTTTGTCTTGGGCTACATGCATATTAATGGGCTTTAACGGAGCAGCATGTGCCCGATATCTGTCTACACTGAGAGGAAAAACAGTGGAGAATTCTGTAGTCTATAAGCTTCGATTCTTCCCAATCAAAAAGTAAGCTGTCAGTACCATAGTACCACTTTTAAGAAAGGAATTCTTTAAGGAACCGAAACCAGGTATCCAAAAGAAATTGCATAAATTCAGAGCTTACAGCTGCATTTTTTCTGAGTGTACGAATCAGTTTATCGATTTGTCGTGACATTTGTCGTGACAGTAAAATAATAGAGATATGTGATGAGTTTTCTATAAAAAAAAAGGAGTAGTCTGCTTTTGTTGTTGCTTCAAGTATTATTGTCTGGCAACAAAGTTACCGTCGGAGCTTTGAAGTTATCCGCTGGGGCATTCAATTAGGTAGAAAATTCACACCTACCCAGAGCTGGTGTACAGGAGCCCGCACACAAAGAAGGCAAAGGTGAAGAGGCGATATGAGTTCTTAAGAAAGAGAAACCAAATTCCGTTTTCGGAGGCTTTTACAGAGTCTCCCCAGCTCAGTCAGAGGCAGAGAAGTTGCCTTCTTAGTTGGTTCTTTTATTGATCGTTAAACATGATTTAGGCCTGACAATAACACATTGTTAGGAGCAGGCGAGTCATAAACTCTTGCGGTTTCTGTGTCGGTTTTTAGCCACTTTACTTTACTTCTGGCCAACAACAACAACAACAACAGTTTTCAGCTCAAATCCAACAATTTTTGTTACTGTTGCTTTGCCGACAAAAGCTTAAAGCCAGCTACCGTTGGGCTTGCGGCTAAAAGCAACCTGCAACGTTTATTTTATTATCGTTTTTTTTTTCAGTTTTTTTCTTTTTTTTTTTTGCATACTTATATTTAAATCAGTCTCTGTATTTCTGCATTTTAAAAATTTATACAATTCTTACTTCAATTTCATATTGAGTGACTTTCTTAGCTAAAAATGCTAAAAGATCGTGAGAACTGTCCTTTCTATATATTATCGTCAGACATTCTCGAAATCAAGCTCCTTCGCACGCACAGATCCAGAAACCCCAAAAATGTTTCACATATCCGTAATTCCATGGAAAATTCTTATTGTTTTAAGCTTTCTCTTTAAATACCCTTTAATAATTATATTAAAAATGCCTGAAAGACTAAGAGGAGTCCTCCTAGCTTTTCTTAGCTTTTCTTTTCTTTTGACTATCAGTTTCGAGTTTTGAAGCCAAACTCCTTGAAAAATCTCAAGGAAAAAACACGTTTAGAAAACAATCTAAGAGACCTCTCATATCTGCAATTATTCCCAACTTTAAATTCAATTTCCTTCCATTTAGCGCTGTTTTCAATTGATTTAGCTCAACTAAAATAATGCTAACAGTTTGTTTATTAATTTTTCCAAAAGGGTATTCACTATTCGGCACGTTCAAACTTCTTTTTTATTATATTTTTTTGAGTATTTTACTCTTGTTTTGCATTTGTTGCACGCTTAATGACTTCTAAGTGGCGTAAATCTTAAATTGTTGCCCGAAGGCGCTCCGCTTATTGAGTCTCTCTTCTTTTTTTGTTTATTCGAATGGCAGTCGGAGCAGATTTCAGGGATTAGTTTTAGTAGTTGCTTCGGATTCTGGTGTTTTTGTTTTCATAATTTCGTATGCAAATTCGCCAAAGTTGCATACTCATTTATAAAATTAAGAGTTCTTTAATTTGAATTTTTTCGGGCTTTGAAAGATCAGACTTTAAACGCAAATATTAAAAAAGAATCTGGCTTTTATGTGTTAGGACTGCTCCAAAGGCGGTTTGAAACGTTTTGCAGACTTTTTCGGATTTTTCGGATAGGTAGTAAAATATTAAAATTAAAACACATAATTAAACTATTTTTTATATATTTTTTTTATTCCTTTTCATAAAAAACACTTTCCCGTCAGAATAAGGTATTAGCTTTGAATGAATCGAATAGTTTTATGTAAAATACTTGACTTTATAGATATATTAATAATTTGATAGAAATATTATTCTTTCGCAATGATTTTTCGCCAACGAATGATGAAGAAAAATGGACATTCTGTAGTGGATGCCGTGTTACTCTTAGTTCATAAAAATAATGAATATATAATTTAAATAAATGATTCATTTTAGATGAGTTTTATAGACGTTTTAAAGACTTTCCAGTGTCAAACAGTTTTATGTCTACTTCCGCGAAAAACCATCACATTTTCCATTCACAGCTAAAACATTTGTGAAAAAAACCGCAATTTCTTTAATACTTGTATATTGAACATATAAAATGATTGATTGTTGTTGCTAGATGAAAAGCTTAGAAGCATTCTACCAATGGAATTAGCAGTTTGAGTGGGTGCAAAACAGCCTACCGAATCGAAACTTTTGCAGCTATTCGTACCATCAATTGGCAGTCAGAAAATCGCTATCGACCTACACAGCTGTCAAAGGGAGAGACGCGAGGCATCAAATAAATGACATCCAGGAGTCAAAAATTTTTGTCACGCAGCATGAAAAAAAAACGTAAGGAATGACGACAGACGTAATCAGTTCCGCTTACGCAAGTCACAAGATGTCTGGGAGAACGGAAACATCAAAAGTAGAAACTAGCGATGGGTCTCCCATATTGGAGGCTGATGATGATGACAGTTAAACGAGTCGAAAGTTGGAGGAGAAATTGGGGAGTGTGCGACGCGTGTGATTGACAAGGATTTATGATTGTTGTGCAAATGTTTTTAGTCAGTTGAAATTTTAATATTACCCAGGCTTTCTCTCTCTCTCTCTCTCTACTAAGTGAATGACCTGCTTAGATCACTTGAAAAGCCAGGCAAACAACATTCATTCATTCATTCATTCATTCATTCAAATGCAGCTGTGAAGATTACCTATTATGAGTGTATTATGCTCGTTCTAGACTCATCCTAGTCACCTCGGCTCGAAGCACAGTGGTCAATTTGGCTAAGAACAGTTGACAATAATTTAATGTCTTAAAAATCCCGTACCGAACTGATTCACAGTGTCATACTTTTGAAAAGTTTTGCGTCCTTAAAAAATTTGTGAATATTTTTAAAACTGCTTTTTAATTTATGATGAGTCTTGAACCAATCCTAATTTTGACTCCTGTTTTCGGTTAATTGGCCCACAGTGCGACGCTCGAAGCCCGACGCCTAACAAACAATCTGTGCAAACATTTGCGAACAAATTTTTCTATGCGCATTGCATTTCATCTCTAAGTCGAGATATGAGCGTCCAGGACAACAAGAAGTCCTTTCAAGTTGCACCCACAGAAGTATGTCTCTGTGTGTGAGTGTGTGCATGAATATTCATGCCTTGTTTATGCATATTTGCGTGTCAAGTGAGTTCCTCTTCGCCTCTTTTTATACCCTTTTACAGGGTATTATAATTTTCTCACCAAATGTGGGATGCATTAAAGAATAAAAAAATATCCTGAATTTTAGAAAACGATCCTTACAATAAATAAAAGTGATTTTTAGAAACCAATTTTTAAAAAATAAATAATACTCTTTAAAGTGGGAAATAAAAGAAATTAAAACTGCAAATTGAAAATTTCATTGCGATAATATTGCTTAGGTTTAGTTTGGTTTTTAGAAAAAAATATTTCGCCCTCAATTTTAGTACTATATTTTCTAATTAAAAAAAGAGAAAATATTGTATTTTTATTTATTTTTCAAAGGGTATTCAAATCTTTAGACTTGTCGCTCTTTCTATTACTTTGCTCTCTATTTCTCTGTCTATCTCACTCTCTTCCTTTGCTCCTTACAGCTCGTCGTCGCGACGTATGAGCAATGTTTTTTCCCCCTTATATTTCTGATCGTCCTCCCATCTCCTCATCTCAACTCATCTCGAACAGGGCGCATTTCAAGTTTGTTTACCTTTTGGGAATGTAAAGGCGCCGGCGACGGCGAGGGGAACTGTGTGAAAAATTTCTGTTTATGCTCACATTTCATTTGAACGTGAGAGTTTGTTTGTTTGCCAATTTGAAGTGCTAAAATGTGAGCTGGATAGCTGGGCAGGGGATTCCGAAAGTCTGAAAGGATGAGATAGATGATGCAGCAGACTTTGATTGCAGTTAGTGCTGTGTATGCAGAAAACTCAGTGTAAAAAGAATGAGGTTTATGTGTTGCACGGTAAATGGGCAATGGCACTTGATTGGAGGACTGTTTCAGCGGCAAGATTCAAAATGAATATAAATAAATGTTAATCATTCAAGTTATTGAATCAATCCGAATCATATTTGGGTTCCAGTTCCGGAATTAATGCTTCCGATTGAGGAAAATTCAGCACCGAAAAAAAACCGGCAAAATGTGTCAAATATTCATTCAATCCATTTTACAATGACTATTAACTATTAATTGATTATTGACTATTAATTTGGAATTCTTTCGATATAACTTTTAATCGTGTATCTATAGTTTTCATTACTTTGTCGTGCTGTAAGAAAATTCATATATAATTTAACAAATCAATTTATATATCCAAGCAATAAAGCGTGCTGAACTGTAAGGCGATACATTCGACTCCATTTCGACTGTCATTAATTTGAAGAAATGGGCTTTAATAGTGTCTAAGCAAACAGATTTAAGTCGTAAAGTTTACTGCAAAAGAGAGAGGCATATTGTGCGTGGATAATTGAACTGACTAGGCTAAAAGAAATGGCCAACAAACGAGAGGAAACAGCAACAAAACAGCAATCACAACAACTAATTAAATGCCGCAAAACCCCCCTCTGAACCCGAAACCGAAAAGGCCAAAGTCAAAGTTTCTGAACTCGTTTTCATTACGAGTTAATTTGAATGTAAATGAACACAGAGCTTCTGTAGAGGGGCCAAAAAAGTTGGGTAAGAGAACATAACTGGGACAGAGAGTAGATAAAATGTTTTCGGCTAATGTTTCAATTAAGCAGACAGTGAAAAATTTAATTTTCTTTCATTTAGCAAGCAATGTGGAAATGAAAATTTTCCTGCAAAAGTACCAGTGCCACCCAAGCCACCTATAGCTATAGTCAGTGTACAAAAAAACACCCAGAAACTCTTCAGAGACTCTACAAAGTTGGCAATTGACTTGGATGGTTCTGCTTCGGTTCGGTTCGGTTGTCCTGGGTGATGTTCACAAGGAATTTCAATGTTCCACTCATAATTTCATGTAATTTCCATTAATTGTATAAAATTAATGCCGTTGGCTCAAGGAGCTACAAGGCTATAAGGCTATAAGGCTCTCTGTAGTAGCTCTCAGTAGCCATTTTCATGATTTTCTACGCACTTTGGCAATAGCTGCCAGTGCATTAAAAGTGCAGCAACAACCGAAACAATCGAATGCACTGAAAAAAAAGTTGATTAAAAAGAATATTTGACTTTTTCTCGAGAATTTTATATAGTATTTTAACTTGAGTTCTCTCGAATCAATGCAATCTTTAAAGGAGGTATAACCTTATCAATACTCTAATCAAATTTGGGTGGGAATTCTTTATTTTTTACTGTGTAGCAACAAGTACCAAAACAATTGGGTATCCGCCACGAACAGCAGCAAACTCTCTATGCTAATTTCGGAGTTCTGATGACTAGCCGGCTACCGGCTACTGGCCTACCTACTACTAGCTACTAGCTAGTAGCTCCTACTAGCTACTTTTTTATTTTAAAGGCGACGGCCAACGGTGACTGGCCGTTAAGAAAAAAAAAAAAAACATAGCCACGTTTTGGACACGATCATGATCTCAGTATTCATACTCCTCCTCGCTTTGTATCCCAATCCAGTTGAGCTCAGTTGGGTTCAGTTTTCAGCCAAAAGATCACTCAGGGGCATCTTTTAGCTTTTAGCTGCCTTTTGTTCTGCTTCATGTTCAGAGCCAGAGCTATTCCTCTGGGGACTTGAAGTATATTCAGTATGCAAAATTTGCTGTTGAAGGCTGTGGCTATGGCTGGAGATGGTTACGCCCATTTGCTCATGGTAGTCAATAGCAATTGTCATGAGAGCATACAATGTAACCAAAGGAACTGTGGAAAACGCACGACTTAAATACTTTAAGAGCCAGTAGCCAGTCAACCTTATTGGCAGGAACATAAAAACATAATAAGATAGAAGATATAAATACCCTTACAGATTATTCTTTAGGCACTTTGCTGCGTGTACGATAAAATTATTGGGACAAGAGCAGAATGAAGTTTTTCCATTTATATAAAACCGATAAACGGATATCGATACATCAATATTTCTATCTCATTTTATACCCAAAATTTAAAAGGAACTTTAAATGATTTTCCCATTTTAAATGCAGGAAAGCATTTTCCAGCACTTGCCTCAATTATTTAACTTGACTCCAGAGCGAACCAGTTCAAGGTATAATTTCGTTCCTTGTCGGTTAATATTGAACCGGTAAATGAAAACAAGAGAACAACAGCAACACGTGTCAGTTTTAATTAAAATAAATAAAGTAGCTGGTAACATAGAAATAAGCCGAATAAAAGAAAAACTACAGTTCCAAAAATACAATACAATAATATGGCAAGACGGGCGTTGGCCCCATTACCATTTCCATTTCCCATTACCATTTGCCATTTGCCACTTCCATTTTCATTTGTTTTCAAAGGCAAACGTCAAAAATTGTTCGTACTATTAAATTTCATGCGTCTATTTGATTTGCCTTTGGGAGAGAGAGAGGAGAGAGAGGAGAGGTGAGACGATGAGGGTGTATTCTTATGCCTGGGGCAAAGGGTTTGGCCGAGAAGCTTTCTCAATGCGTGGGCGCTTCAGGCCCATTTATATATATATATATACATTTTTTTGGCTCGTATTATTTTTGTTATGAAACGTGCGTATTCGAATTTGAAGCGAATTATTATTTGAGCAACTGAAGGAGGAAAAAGGACTGCAGGGCAATTTTAACGCAACTGGCAACGGTTCTTGGAAAACATTCGCATTGCACAACAACTTAATGTTTCTTTCTGTTTTTTTTCCTTTGTATAGCTACCAATTTGCATGCGGCGTATAATTTATAATAAATAAATCAAATGCAAAAGCGAAAACGCAGAAAAAACAACCAGAGGAATACCATCAACCCCAATTTTCTGATTTTTCCCAGTATGAGTGAGTTATTAGCTGGTTGGGGCCACGGCTGGACTCGCCCGTATCCTTTCTGTGAATGCAGCCCTTTGTCTGGGCAGGATTATGACCATTTATTTGCCTGTCATGTTGTGCGGCAGTCTTACAAAAGTATTTACCAATTCGAGCTACTTTACCTAGCCATTCGCCTGGCAAAAGTTTTTGGCGTAAGGCGATTTAATATTTGCAGTGCAAGAAATCAAAATCAATGAAGATTTCTGGCTTCCATTTGGGTCGCCTTACTTCGTCTCTAACTTCCTAGGACTCATAAACTTTTGAGCCCCGAGTGAATCCGTACTTGGTTAGCTTAGCTGCTGGAAACTTTTAAGAAAACTTCATTTATTTATTATTTATTGAACAGGATTAAATATCAAATTTTATGCTGACCTTTTGCCTTACTCGCTGATTAGATTTGGGCTTTAAAATCAAGTTAATTAAAGGAACAAAAAGCACGACTAAAAGTCACCCTTTTTAGCCGACTTTTTACTAAGTTTTTTCTTTAAAACCAACTTAATTAAAACTAAAGATTGCCAAGGCAAACCAATCAAAACTTAATTGATTATCTTTTATTGATTAAGACTAAATACCAAGCTGAGTTTTTGCACTAATTTTTGATTAGATTTGAGCTCTAAAAACAAGGCTACATTTAAATCTAGTTTTATTTAGAGCTCACTGCCAAGGGAAATTAACCAAAACTTAATTTATTTATTATGCGTTGAGTAGAAATAAATATCAGCTTCTTTGGCCAACTTTTTTCTATACTTCTGTATTAGATTTGAGGTTTAGAAACAGGTTAATTAAAGCAATTTTTAAGTCTTAAGTTTAATGTTGAGTGAACACTTAATTTACTTAGCATTTATTGAGAAGTAAATACCAATTTTTATATTGATGTTTCTCAATACTTTTCAATTAGATTTCAGCTCTAAAAATCAATTTAATTAAAGCTTCAATTTTAATCTAGCAGTTTACTGCTAACGGAAACCAATCAAATTTCCTACATTGAGCTGCAGACAAATCTCTCTCTCGCTCTCTCTCTGCCTCTGTTTTACTCGTATTCCTACAGATATATATACAGATAGACATATGTATGTATGTATGGATATATATGGCGCTGGCCATTGGCAAGCCATAATAATAATTTACGGAAGATCTGCAAACGATATATGGCGGTCAGGCCTTTATTTAAATGCTTATTTTTGATTGATTCAATCAAAATGAACAAAACGCAACGACCGGACGATCGGAGTGAGGAGTGCGCTCATTTTATTCCATGTGCATGTTCACTTGAAGGCATCAAGTTTTCTGCATGCCTGTCACGTAATTTATTGATTTAGCTCTTGGGAATACGAAACTCGGTTCGCGGTTCGCGGATCGAGGATCGCGGATCGCAGCGACCAAAAGCAAATCGTGAAAAATGAAATGTTTTGCCACCGCGTCAGGGAATGGGGAGTGGAGGAGCGGCAGGAGAAGGAGGCAAGTGGAGCCGGCTTTAAAGGCCTGGATGGCTGATTGGTTCATGTCGATGTGATCATATGGCTGGCGGCCTCAAATTCAAATGCATTGGCCAGATCTCTGAATGCAACTGCGTAAAGGAGGCAAGCCATTTACGCATGTTCGCCTCAAACGATACACAAGTCTTGACTTCAAGTTGGACTGTACGAGATAAACTCGCACACTGAGAAAAATCGAAGAGCTTTTTTAAGCTAAATAAATTCCAATTTATTCCAATTGCGATTGAAATTTGAAATGAGTTGTTAAAGTGACCGAAACTTTCAACAATTTAACTGAAGCAGCAGGATTTAATACACTTGTTTTTCTAAGTGCAGTAGTTCAACAACTAAGCAAAGTACGCCAATTCGAATTCATATTATTTTATGTTATAATGTTTGTTTTCAATAACATTTACTTTGCATATCCTTAGTAATTCTTTCCAACTAAACTTCGATCTTTTTTCTCTGTGTGTACTCTGCAGTCAGCGAGCGATCATCGATCAGCAGACGCGAATGAAGATAATGGCCGAGTTGCCATTTTGCATTTTGCATTTTTGCATTTGTAATGAAACTGAAAACCAGAATGAAATGTAATTTTTTTTCTTTTTTCTTCTGTTTTAACCAAGCAGCAGCCATTGCTACAAAGATACAGACAAGAAAGAAAAATACTCGTACAGACTGCAGATCGACGCGTCGATCAACAAAGATGTTCGACTCTTGCTCTGATATCAACTAAAAATTGCAGGTGCATTGAACTTACGTCTGACGCACAGTGGGAAATATACCAAAAAGCACAGGCAAATATTTAAGAAGTTTATTTGTATGTGAGACGTTGTTATACTCTTGTAGGGGGTAATAGAGTTTTGTCACGAACTGAAGGTGACAGCTCCATTAATATAGACTGTCTGTCCATCCTTCTATTCATAATCATGTTCGTCTGTCTGTACATCTGGCTGTTTTTAAGTAAACTCTGAATTTTTGAGCTGAAATACTGAAACTAGGTCCCTCTTTTTGTTCAGAAATTACACACATCCGTCAGATCGGATTACTTTATCATATATTATCAAATCACTATATAATTCTATATTGAAGTTCTAGTTAGGATTTTGTCTTGAACACAAAAAGGGATTAAGATCTGCAATAAGGCAAAAACAAAGTTATTTTATTAAGAACATTTTTATGCTATCAAATATATTATAGATTTACATTTTACAGATTACATATATATTAAATCAGACCTATCCAATCTACAGCTGCTTTCAATGCTTCGCTGTGACTTACATACCCTTTATTTACTTAAAATCGAACTAAGATATTCGGCCTGCCAATCATATACCCTATTTATTCTGCTTACTTCTGAGGAACAGGCACAAAATGGTTTAATTTTGTGCACAAAACGAGCGAGCTGCAAAGCAAATTACAGTCCATTTTCATGGCAGAGAAGAAGGTATGCAGACAGGTAGGAAACAGGCGGCTTTTGGCTGAGAGTTAAACTGCCAGGTAGCTGGCAAAGTGACTGCATATGGGTGTAAATGGGGGTGTCAACTTTGGGCCTTATCTTGATCTTATAATACGTAGTATTTCCATTGAATTATGCTTTACCTGAGAGAGCAGCTGTTTAGGGAAGATTTTAAATAAGATGCTAGCAATTTACAATTTTTCTAATCGTTGTTCAGGTTTCCAGTCTACTTTCAGACGTCGTCTGAGAATGTTGCATTTGTTCTTCCTATTAAGCCTTGTGCTACCCAGTCTACAGGATAATGCCACTCTCATTGAAGGTACAATAGCTCCATATGCGACCAAGGCTGGCTGTGAGGCATTACTAAAAGGCAATAATGAATGTGAGTGCCAGGATCAGAGGATCAAGTGTGGTATGGTCACCCTGAGCAGCTCCAAGCAACTTTATAGCATCAGTTGCAGTATATTCGATGTACGAGGCTTTGGCTATTTACCTCCACTCAAAGCTGGAAGGATTGGACGACTGAGCATCGATAATTGTGCTATACCCCATGAACAAACTATACGCCTGATGCTCTTGAAATTGGGTATAACAAACTACACTGAATTGGAAATATCCAACTACTTTGAAACTCGTGACGAGCGGGATGAGATACTGAAGCAGCGTCTTACCAACTATCCAGGCCTAAAGAAACTCTCACTTATTGGCTTTAAGTCAACGCTGCCTGCCACCTTTTTGGAGAATGTCTCAGAGATTACAGAGCTCACTCTGAAGGGCAGAAGTGATTTACCTGGCACCCTACTACATTCTCTCGTGAATTTAAATAGGCTTTCAATTGTGGTTAGAAATATGGCTAGTGTGGCCAGTGAGATATTTGCCAAACAAACCGAATTACTGCAACTTTCTCTGGACTGTTCTTTGAAGAACAGTAGCGTGGAGATGTCACTGCTCAGTTCCCAGGAGCTGTGGCACATGACCAAGCTACGCGGCTTCGAGCTGCACAATTGTGGAGACAATGTGCCCGCCGAGCTATTCTGGAAATCAGAGAGTTTATCCTACATTGGCATACGCAGCAATATAAGCTATTTGGGCAAGGATTTCCTTAAGTCACAGAAGCAACTCCTGATGCTCCACTTGGAACGCAACAATATTGCCAGGCTGCCAAATGAGTTGTTCCATCATTCTCCTATGCTGCTCGAGATTCATCTGGCCTACAACAATCTGGATCGCATACAAGGGTAACTTTGTTTGTACCCGTTTTTTAGACAATACATAAAAAATCTCTAAATTTTAGCGGCCTCTTCGATAAGCTGAAGAACCTGCAGGTGCTCAATTTGGAGCATAACCCGATTACAACTGTGGCTTCGAATGCCTTTGTCGCCGTATCCACAGCTCGCATTTACATCGGAAATCTTTACAGGCAGCTGAGTGGAGCGGATTGGGCACGTTCCACCAATGCGACGCTCTGCGAGGAGGAATTTATCAATGGTGTCTGTCTCTATTGCAAGCGTGATGAGTACTTGGATCATTTTTCGGATAAAGAAACTTGCAACAAGCTTAACGATCCTGGGAAACTCATCGAGGTGCTCACCCGTAAAGTCTATGAAAATCGCTTGAAACTATTGCCCACTTATCAAGCTAAGCAGCAAGACAGTGAGTACAAATTGAAACTTACCCATTAAATTAATATCTACTTTAAATTTGAATTAGAATTGCCTTTTTTATAGAAAGATATGAATTAAAATCCATACTCATAGCCAAAAATCCGTCTTATTTTATCTTTATGGCGAGAATCAATAGCGTTTTCTCTCACATTGCGCAATATTAAATTTGGAATTCGACTCCCCAATAAGAGAGAGTCCAATTTCAATTCCCCTTCTCCCGAGATACACAAACAATATTAATATTTGTTGCTTCCTTTCAACACCAGCGATAAGAAACCAAAGAAAGTTTGTTTTTTTTGTGCTGAGTGGGCGGAGGGCTGCGGAGAAGTCAACATCATATTTTTATATATAAATCATGAAGAAAAACAATTTATCTTTTGATTTGTAGCAAGGGATGTTCCGCATAAAATGTACAAAACTTTCCGTCTCTTCATCTGTTACTGTTTTTATTAAAGCCCAAACAAAAACGGGCGCAACATGTCAAATCTAATAAGGCCTAAGTATTTTTCCCGTTTTTTCTCCTTTTCATTTTTTTGGTAAGTGAAAGTTACACATTTGTAGCTGAAATAAGAATGTAATGCGGATAAAGCGAGGCTGAGGCAGGCGACCGATTTAAATTCAGATTGCTATCATTTATGATATTAAATAACAAATTCCCCGCCTCTCCCAAAACTTTAGAGAACCTATATTCCCTTTGTAAGACCTTTTCCCTTTCCATATGTAAATCACATTTGACATTTGTTATTGCTGTCAAGACACCACCACCATCATCATGTGAGGGGAAATATTTCTTGGCAGGGAGTGGAATTCATTTGATGGTGGTGACAACTCATAAATGTCAAGGATTTCACATGCTCAACTCAGTTGGATGCTGAAAGATACAATAATTCAATCACAGTAAATGTTTCATGTCAAAATGGGAGTAGATTCCGTGTAATTCTTGTCCAAGTCAAGTTATTTTAAATGGCTGTAATAAGCGAGTACTCTACCAACAAATTAATTTTTTATTCAGACCTTTTTAAGGAATATAGAAATATGAATTTATAAAATCATTCAAATAGGAAAATTCATTCAATTCAGAGTAGACACTTTGTATAACCGCTGAAATAGTTCTTTAAAATGAACTACAATTTGTCCTAGTTTATGTCAGTTAAGCAAACCGGTTCTAACTTGAACCTCTCCGAACCAGTTGTTAGGAACTGTTTATCATTTGAAACGGTCTATAAGCAGACCCAAGAAAAGGAGCCAGCCTTTGAGCCTCAACCCGCTGTTTGGATCAAATATACCAAAATAAAATTCTAATTATAATTCAAACAATGCATTTCTACGCTCTCTTATAAATTTATTTATTATCCTTCCGCAATGGTATAAATATCAAAAATATGAAATATCAATATACTATATTCACAATAGAAATTATTTACTTTTATTAAGGACTTCAGGAACCGAAGCCAAGGGATTCGTACTCCAGAGGCTAGCCTCTCTCTTATAGAAATATATTTGAATATCTTTAGATTCCAAAATGTTTTCTTTCCCAAAATTGTTGTTTTTGCTTTAAGCCAAGCAAGCTCGATGGCATTGACTCCCAAATTAATCCAACTTGTCATGTACAACTGATTGTATCGTGTGTGTGTGTGTGTGGCTAATATAAAGTCAGTCAGAGCCAACTCTGAGTTGGAGTCACACTTTTGTGGGCTTTAATGCATGCTATAACTCATTGATTCAAGCCAAGTTCGCTCAGAGCGAACCTTCAGTTTGCGTCGGCTTTTTTATCGAAATTTCAGCTGATTGAGGTGCCACTAATAAGACTCACGACAAATTGACGCCACCAGGGTGGACCTTAATACAACAACAGACGATGGGAATGCATTTTCAGTGTGCGCAACACAAGCGAAAAATGAAGAACTGTGCTGCTTGAGGCAACTTAAGAGTATTCAAATTCGGAGAATATTTAAATGATTAGATAAAAGACCCATAGAAAGTTTAAGAGGTTAGAAACAGTGGAAAGAACTGGTATTGATTATGCCAGACTCCAAAATATACCCATTATTTTATATACCATAAGAGTAATTCTAATTCTAGTATTAAAGTTCAGCCCATTTTTATAAGGAAAAAAATAGAATGTAATAAATTCGAGTACTTTAATTTGACTTATTGAGGCTATGCAATACCCTACACTCTAGGCTGATACAAAACAATGCGTATATATATATAGGCTGGCTCAGAATAGAGAGGCAGAGAGACAGAGAGAGAGGCAGAGAGAAGGAGCGAGAAATGCAAATGCAGCAGTATGAACAAAAAGTACGAGTATCTGGCGGATTCGTTTCAAAGCAATACCAACTGACCGAAGCAGCGGCCTTATAAGCTGTGTTTATCGCTTTGTAGCTGACAGACTGCCTGGCCAACAGGAGGAACAGCAGCAGCGGCAGCAGCAGCAGCAGCCAGAAACAAACAAACCAAATGTGAAATTTATGGCCATCAACGTTGATTTTGAAGCGGGCCACCGACTGGACTGGACTGTGGATATACGTAGCTATGGCTATGGATTCTGTCGGCGAGTAGTCCCGTGCTGGATGTCTACTCGGAACTCGTACTCGTATAGCTAGTCAGTGGCTGGCTTGGCATTTGTAATGCCTAAATGCTTTGGCGAATTGATTTTTGGTGTAAACGATGTGCAATTTTAATGGATTGTGCTGCCAGATAAGCGACTCATACAGTGCCCAGCCGGGATCGGGACTGGGATCGGGACAGGGACAGGGATCGGGACTGGGACTTAAACTTGGGCTTTAAGCGACGGCGACAGCGTTAGCCGCCCGCCAACTGACCGCCGTATTTCGTGTCGATTAATTGAATTTGTTTTGATTAGTTGTGGCTCAGCTACACTTAGAAAAAAACGAAGCAGTTTGTCTTTGAATTTTAATTATATTTTGCTTCAATTTAAGGCAACAATTCTAGGTTTCAGTTGGAAGTTTCTTGGAACAAGCTGAAAAATAGATAAAGAGTTTTTAATATTAAGAATCTCTAGGATTATTTTCACAACTTGACCGCTTTTTTAAAAAGTAATAACCAAAATTATTGATCTTGATTATTGTTTTCTTAGTGAACTTAAAATATCACGGAAAAGCATCTTATTTGGCTAAGAAAAACCCTGACGGTATGAGAACATTTTCGCAGCTTTTGCCCAACTACTGATAGCTCTTGGACTGCATTAAAGTGAAGAATTTTCAGGATTCTAAATTCTTCTCTCAGTGTAGGAGTCGGTATGGATTGGGAGCATTTTGCAAATGCAGCTTAAAGTGTCTGGCATGCAAGTTGACAGCAATGGAATTTTAAAGTCAGCCTGTCGAATATGTGAGCTCCTTTTTGCCCTTCTCCGCCCCCTGTGTAGTTCTTTTGGTTCTTGTGGCGCTCATTCTGATACGGAAAAAAAGAGTATACACGCGTATATATATATACTATAAAATAAAGCGTATACGAAAGAGTTGTATGTATGTATCATCTCTGTTGGCTGACGACCTTTTTAGCTTGAGGCTGCTTGCCGACAAATTGACATTGTTCATATTCATAACATGGCAGCAGAAACTGCAAGCCATGGCAAACCATGGCAAGAGCCATTTACAAAAAATGTCAATTTAAATATTTACAAATATTTTAACAAGGTATGCGAGAAAGCTCCGCTAATTTGTCCAAAAACCCTGAAAAGTGTGCGAAATAAAAATTGTGAACATTTTTTTAACCCGGCGGCGTAGAAAAAAATACCAAACGGAAAACCAAAACAAAAAAAAAAAAAAATGGAGAAATATTTTACATATATTAAAATGAAAAGGTGCAAAAACTTTTTTAATTAATTAAGTACGAACGCGGCAAAATAAAATTCTACAGCAAAAAACTTTTCCAGCTGCAGTAGAGTAATTAAAAACCAGACCGAAAATATCAGTTAACTAAATTTACTACCAAAAATATGAATGCTAAAAAGGAGGAAAAATTTGACTACTTGGGAATGTAGGAACAAATAAATACAAGTCCTGAATGACAGCAAAAGGAGCGGGAGTAGAAGGTGCTTAAAGTGCAGGCAATGCATTTAACTTGTTGATTTTCGATAGCCAAATAAGTGTGAGCCTCCTTTGGAGCCATGCAATTTCAATTGTTTATGCGTAAAAGTCAATTTGTGAGCCAAACGCAGATAGGTTGAGGCAGAGGCTGTGTGTGTGCATTTCAATTAGAATAAGATTGACAGCTAAGCACTGGGGGTTGTTCCAGCACCCAGCTCCCAGCACCCAGAACGGAGAGCGGAGAACCAAGAACCGAGAGGACCAAAACCAAAAGCAAAACAATGGACCAGAAACAGAAGCGGACTTCAAGGGGTCTGCACTGACACTGAGCGATAAGGTTAAGCGCCTACCCAAGACAAATGCACTTGGCTTGTGGTTTTTCGAATTTAATTGAATTTAATTGATTTGGTTTTGGCTACCAGTCCGAGAGCAGAGCAGAGCCGAGCCGAGCAGAGCATCGAGTGTGTTTTCTTTTGGGGTTGGTTAGCTTTTAGCTTTAGCTGTAGCTTTTAGCCTCTTTGGCTTTAAAGTTGCATGACTTCTTCGTAGTAGGCAGCAGTGAAAAATTGCAGCTGTCAGCGTTGGCCAGAAAAATGATTTGTTGATTTTATGCAGGGGCTGGCAATCAGCTACATAAATCATAAAATGCTTTACATATTCCAGCTGACATATGTAGTTGCTGCAGTGTATATCAAATTAATGTTAATACAACATTTTTCCACTTATTTTCTTTGCCAATAAAAATACAAAGTTGCAGAGGCAAACAACAAAAAAACACAAAAAAAATGTACATAAATTAATTGTAAATTCCATTGACTGATTGCTAATAAATAAACACATTTTTTTCTACATTTTATTTTACAGTTTTCGAAGAGAGCAAAATTCAAACGGTCGGGGAAGACGAATAAAATGAAAAATAATTAAATATTATTTTTAAGTTTATTGCTAACCAAACTATTTCATAAGTACATACAACATGAACAATAAAAACCAATTTATTAAAACAATAAATCTTTGTTTATATTTGTATTAAGTAATGACTTTTTAAATAAATGCAGAAAAAACGCGGCTATGTATTAGCCTCTATACGTTCAAACATATTTTTCTCTCATCAGTTGTTCGGATCAGGATGTTTCGTCCTTTTTTTTCATCAGCTATGCTGACATGTCGATGAAAACTAGTTTTATTTTGATTTGTGTTTTAAATAAAATAAAGTTGAGTAAAAAATATACAGTGTCAATTTATTAATAATGTCTTTTTTCCAACCTCTTCCTGGCTGGAGAAAAATAGACTCGTTTTCTCAGGGCCTGTGGAAGAAATGTTGGACGAATGAAATTATAGGGTAGAAAATATGTTGTATGAAATGGAGCCAGTTTGACATATCCTAAGAGGTAAAAATATAGATATTGTCAGTACTTTTAGACTGCATATAACTTGAGAGGAAGGAGAAAACATATTATTGATGTTGTGCAAAAGTTTTACAGGGTATATAAACAAATATAATGGACTTCAGTTGATGAGAATCAAACTGCTACTCTTCTGAATTGGATCTGTTTGTATGTGATACTAGCAGATATAGGCAAGTAAATATATATTCGTCTTAAGTCGAAATTCTACCTAAAAAAGGTATTTATATACCATTTGCCTTGAGACACTATGAAACTAATATTTGGCAATATGGCACAATAAAAGGACAAACATAAATTCATAACAATAAAATAAAGCAAAATAAAAAGCAAGGCATTTACTCACAACACAAATGCTCAATACACTGAAGAAAATAATCATGAGATTTTAAGTTTAATTATTTCCCTTTCATCTATTTATCTCCTGTCTTCTTTCGATCTAATTGAAAATTCACCCTTAATTTTACTACAGTTTTCCTTATCAAACATTACACTATTTCTCTCAGTGCATACGAGGGTTGGCATCGATTAGAAAGCTTTTACTAGCACGTAGCCTTAGCATAGCCTTTGTCTTCTAGGCTGTATTTACAAACATGCTGATTTTTTGGCACGCGATATCCTTTTCTCTGGATCCTACGCTGTTTGCCTGCAGAGTACACTGACTGCTTGCCAGCCTGCTTGCTTTTCCTAGTCGTATTTTAGTGTCTGTCTGAGCCATTTTTGTTTGCTTCTCTGGTGGCTGACATGTGGACTATGAAATGCTCTGACACATTTGCCATTGTGTTTACACGCCTTCAGATATGCTACGAAAATGTTTCACGTAATTGTTGCCATTTGCATTGTTCAGCAGCAAACAAAAGGCTCGACTCGATTTGAGTAATAATAATAACATTTGTCGATATAATATACATTAGTTATTCCAGCCATTTATTAGCCATTCCCAGCAGTCAGTTCACATTTTTCAGACGGCGAAAAATTGCAATTTTTCTTCTATTTATGCCACAGTTTGAAGCCCCTACTCTCACGCGTGTGTGTGTCATGTCTTCATTTTACATTGCAGAAGGCAAACAACAACACAATTTATGCAGGCACATGCAATTCTGTCTGCATACCTCACATTAAGTGCCTGCTGCCTGATGCCTGATGCCTGATGCAGGCTCAACAAAATATCCTGTAGAATTGCCCTGCAATATACAAAAAAAAAACTCTGTTATATGTGGGCTACAGTGTTGATTTAAATCCTTTAAAAAAATATTTTAAAACTCGAAATAAATAGCAAAATAAAGTAAATGCGTGTAGGCACATAAAGAGTTGTAAAATAAGCTTAAGAAAAATATATATTTTTAAATAAATTGAGCTCAAAAGCTTAGAGCAGCTGCTCGAAGTATGAACCTTTTGGGTTACGACTATTCTAACATTTTATACCCTTTCAGAGGATACTTTAACTTTGTTAAGCAGCAAATAATGCGTGAAGTATTCAGCTCCTTCTATAGAAAATATAAAGTATTTTGAAACGCCTTTACTAGTCTGTAAGAGTATATAGTCTTCGGTGAGTCGAGGGGAGCTTTTTCCTACTAAGTCAAAATATAGGTCACTTATTTCTGTGAGTCCCAATGTGCTTCTAGGCCAATTAAACAATTGCTTTAATTGTATAATCGATTTTGTCTTTCTCAAGATTGTTATTACCTTATTTCTTTATTTTATTTTTATTATATTTCTTAGAACAGACTTTAAAAACAACTTCTTTTAACTACATTATACGTGCAGTATTTGAGCCTGTGTATACATACTTATTAACAATATTTTTTAGGGCAGATTTTAAGGGCGATCTTACTGCAGAATCTGATAAAACTTTCTTAGAACTTATCAGAAATATATTGCTATAATTGAATATAGATTTCAGCATATCCTTTCAGAAGAATTGGATGTTTTATTTGAACATTCTCCCAAACATTATTATCCCGCAGGACAACGAACCAAACATAAACAAGCCGAAGCAAAATCAAACCAAGCATGAAAAGTGGTAAATTTAAATGCTCCACAAACACATGAAATATTCAGAATTTATGCGACGAAATCTGGCAATTAAACTAGCTAAGCATCAAATTAGCGTAAACAATTAAAAATGCTTGAATGGATTTAATTAGTTTGTTGATTGTTTGTTGCAGAGCAAATATGAACGAACGAACCAACATGTCAAAAACTAATCAAAAATGCAGTCGAAAAATACTTGGCAGAAATTAATTAAAATTATCGAGTTGGAGTAAGCAAATCAACAAAATACAACAAAACAAAACAAAACAAGTATAGAAAAATAACAAATAAAACTAATACAAACATAACAAGTAATTAATTAGCTGATTAATAAACAATTATAGCCAGTTATTGAATACTTAAAACCAAAAAGAAAAAAATTGTATCGATTTTACGAGTAATTTATAGCCCAGTAATTGACGCCCCCAAACCATACCAGTTAACTTGGTCAGCCTTTTTGGACTTTAGCTCCTAAACAAAAACAAAAATTCACCGCCGGTTCGTTAATCAGCCAAAGAACTGAACCGAAAATGAAACCCGCTTGGCATGCATATTTCCTTAGCTGCTGCTGCTGCTGGGAGCTGGGAGCTGGGAACCCGCCCTGCCCACATTTTTAGATTTTTGCGCAAGATAACTGAATTTTGAGTTAGCTCTGAAAGTGGGTGGAGCAGCAGCAGCGGCAGCAGCAACAACAGCAGCTGCAAAAAGCCATAAAGAGCCACTGCACTTTGCTTCTGCTTCTGCTGTAGACAGATCTGTTTTTAAGTTTAGAAGCTTATTCGTTGGAGTCCATCTTAAATAGCTAATCAGTAACCCCGAAAACTTTAATATTAATATCTTTATTTATATACTTTTTGTTATACCCTATTGTTATACCCTTACAGGGAGTATTATTTTTTATAGTTAAAGAAGAACTTCTTTGCCTGAAATTGATTATTAGATATTATAATACCCTTAGATATCTTGATAAATCTCTAATGCGCATTTCTGTGTACCCTGTATATAGAATTTCCAACTTTAAATATTATTACCTGAAGTGAATTGTTCGTCAATCTTAGAAATCATAATACCCTTACCTCCGATAACAGTCGCAAATTTAATGTTGATATGCCCTAGGAATTTTTGTATACCCTGTATATTGTTTTTTAAATCTCAAATACGCCTTCGCTGGAATTGATTATGTGTCAATCTTAGATATCGTAATAGCCAAAAGTTTTGGCTGGCTATTATGATATGTGCATATGCCATACAAATTCTTGTATACCCTGCATTTTTCACAAGTTAATTAGAACATTGTAATATTCGGGTTCAGGTTGGAGGGCTGGCTTAATCAGTAAAACTTCATAACCGAACCAATTCGATACGGGTTCGAATTGACTGGCATCCTAGAAAAACCAGCTTAACCAAATAATCTACGTCTATACTCAAATCGAAATTGGTCTACTCGCCTGTTGATTTGGACCAAGATAGTCTTATAGGAACCAAGTCTATAACCTATAATATGTTTTTAAGTATTATTATATGCTTAGAACTGCTAGCAATATGTTAATTTTACTACAGCAATCAGATGGCAGAGAAAGTCCCTTTTATGTCATTAAAGTTCTAACAGAAATTAAGTGCGTTAATTGAAACATTATAACAATATAAACAGCAACAATTTGGTTCCTTAATTTACATGTAAATTAACTAGAATAGAGGCTCAAATCACTGAATGAACTTTTTCTCGGCCTGCAAGTCAACAAAAAAAAATGAAGGAAAAAAGGAAAGAGACTTAGAGTCAAAGTCGAAGAAAGACGAATACCAAAACACTCCCTTGCAGACAAACAGGCCATAAAGACGAAGCCATTAAGACGATTTAATTCTTGATTTCGCACCCCACTGAGAGATGACCCAGCAAAGGAACCCCAATCCCAATCCCAGTTCCAGTTCGCAGTTCGCAGTTCGCAGTTTGCGACCCACGCGCTGTCAATTTCTTTGCTTTATGCTTTGATGCACGCCAAATGATTGTCGCCTTCTGCTCGTCCTTCTTATACCCTAACCAAAGGTATTAAAACTACGTGTTGACAGGGGGAACTTTGGGTAATGGATGCATTTTTATTAGCAGCTCTCGCATGCCTCTTCAGATTGTTTGATTCCCATAGAAAGAGCATTCGAAACTTATAGTAAGAGCATTGGAAATTCGAATTGAGAAACGCAATATTTCATTTCTTTTCATTTCGTTTTGTTTTTTTAATTTTGTCTTTTTTATGCCGTCGAGGCTCATTAGATTTACAAAATGTTTTGAGGCCAGAGCCCTGGCAGCGGTTCTGGCGGTCATTAATGTTATTAGGTCTTTGTCCTTGGCCCTGGTTCTCGTCCTGGCCCCAAACACATTAAGCCAATGCAATTGGATTAATAAATGCCATTAGGAATAAATATACCAAGTGTTTTGTTTTTATTCTATTATTTTTTGCGACTGTAATTCAAATTTATGCCATCATTTTATGCTACATTTAAGACGAATTATTGATATACTAACAGCTGACAAATACACTCTTATATATATAGCAGAGTGTATACAAATATATATATATTATATATATATATATATATATATATATATATGTATAATGATTAACGACTATTCCCTCTACCCCTCGCTAGACACTTGGCGGAAATGAAAATAATCAAAGCACACGTCACACATTGTCACAAAACATCCGCTTGAAATATTCCGCAGAGGTGTGGCACAAAGTGGGCGTTGGCAAACACTTAACAAACAAATTTTTTGGACAGCAATTAGAGAGCAGTATTTTTTTTTTAATAAAAATGAAGCGAAATTAAAAGGCAACTGTTGACAAAGGCCGCCAACCAGCCCCTAATGGTCATATGTGTAAAAGTCCGTGGTCAGCTCACCAAAAAATAACCAAATATTCAGCTTCAATATTGCTCGTAAAATGCGACTTTGGCGGCATCAAAGCCCAACGCACGTGTCTGGGCGGAGGTGGAATTTCAGAGGTGGATTTCTGGCAGCAAATGCGTTTGACACCTTCAAAAAAGGTCACAAAGCAGCTCAAACAATTAGACAGTTTCGACTTCTCACTGTTGACTTCTCACTGCTGCCTGCTGCCTGCTGACCAGCTGGCTAAAAAGCATTAGCTGAAAAACAGTAACGCCCGCCCCATCAACTGGCCCTTTAACCCCCTAACCCCCTGCCTAACCCTAAACCGTTTAGAGTTAAGATCTTGGCGATGATTTTGTTGAATTGAATTGAATGCGAAATTGCTGCTGCTAGAAATAAGAATTAATAATTTTATATACTTTAAATAAAAAATCAAATTATTTATTATACACAGAGGAAAGAAGGTTATATATAATCGACTAATCGTCCTGATTAATATTATTTATAGTTTATCGAGTCGAAGACGCCTCCTTTTCGCATTTCGTGATCAAATTTATATGCCAACTGCAAATCTATAAAAACAGCATTTTAATTAAAAAATCTGCAAGTCTTTTATTTATTCTCTATAAAGTTTAATTTATATTATTTTTTCTAAAACAAAAAACATTAAGCTTATCTATCTTGCATAATTATTCAACCCCTTCATAAGTGAGCGTGTCTATTGAATCAGGCTATAATTATTACACATATAAACCACTACCAAGGCTTGGTTTTTGGGGCCATAACGAAATAGAATAATATCCACAGGGATTAGAAGCGTAATTTGCCAGAGCCTAGGCAAAAATTTTCTCGGGGACAACAAACAAATTGAATCCTTTGCGCCAAATGAATCTAATCAAATTAAAAGTGCGCAATGTATATAGCATTATATATACCTCTATACAGAGATACAAAGATACGCTAGAGGCTAAACTCTTTGCTTAAACCTCAGGCAGAGCAAATTGTTCAGACCACGCCCAACTAATTTTATTCTTTCTCCTTTTGGGAGGCAAATGCAAAAAATAATTAAATGACAAACTAATCTGCGTCCAAGACCCTTAATAAGCACCAACACAGAGAGAGAGAGAGAGAGGCAGAGGCACAAAACTGATAGAGTTAGAGTTATTAAAGGCTACATCTACATGGTGGATGGCAGAGTATACGATATATATGTATACCCTTATATATAGGGAGTTTGGGCGAGTAGAGTCTGCTGCTCGGTTATGTGTCTCCCTTGTTGGCCTTGTGCAAATAATTATTATTTTTCCAAACTATAAATCTGCTTACAAAATATTTTCATGCATTTTTCTCTTCTGTGCTGGCTATGGCCCATAGTCTGAGGTAAGAGTAATAATTGGCAGCATGAGGCTAGAGCTGCCTGCCTGGCTGCCTGGTTGGCTGGCTGACTCTCTGGCTGGCTGACTCTCTGGCTGACTGGCTGGCTGGCTGTGCAGGCAGCTGCAAGCTTTGGCAATGATATACAGTTTTCAATTAAAAATATATTCTAATGAAATTTTCCAGCGACGCTGACTAAAGATTGTCAACATTTTCGGAGCCGTAAGGGCTCGGCGTGGGTAAGGTAAATAGACTCTTTTTTGCTTCTTTAGACCGAACCCCCGCTCACAGCATAGATAATAGCTTGGTAATAACTTGGGCCATGGAAAAACAGCGCTTAACTCGATATATTGGCAACACTGTCTATCGAAATTTAAGGGCATATTTTTTGGTATTTTATTACTTAATTCCTATGCCCATTTTCAAATATCGAACAATTGTATTTAATACAAAAATTAATCATAAATTTAACTATTACCAAAACTGTCCTTAATTTCAGTTTAGAAATAAATACAAGACAGTTATTTATAGTATCATATTTTGATCATAATATAACTAAAATTCCAAGCTATTTGTACTAAGGACAGCAGATAGTTCGAGCTTTGAGCTGGAGCCACATTTTGGTATTTTTAAAGCAATGCTGAGAGTTTCTTATAAATCGTATTTACTTTAATAAAATTGCAAAAAATAAATACTCTTCCTTTGCTATATTTTAATCACAAATGGAGAGGTTTTTTTGTACACCTTTGCTTTAATTTCTCTCACTCAACTTGTGTCCCAAATTCGTTTTCGATTAAATTTCTTCGGTTTCAAAGACTACTGGACGCTTCCTTGCCCACATCACAGAGGGTCAGAAGAGCTTTCCTAAAATAGTTTTGTATGAAAATTTGAAATTGTTGTGCTCCTTTGTTAGCTTTTTTGTCAACGGCCCCAAAAAGGCACAAGAGCCAAAACCTATCCAGTGACCAAACAGTAGTCGGTTTTGGTCCACTCCATCGTTTTTTCTATACCCCACCCTATGGATATTTTATATATATACAGCTGAAGCCCAAAAAATGTGTGTTCTGAACAGTTTTAACCCTATCTCTGTAAAAATAAAATAGTGTTGGCTGCTTTTTTTGTTTATAGTTTGAGTAATTTGCTTTTAAGCGGTATTTAATATCAAAGTACAATGGATAACATTATTGTTAAAATATTTTATTACTTCAAAATAAGTTTTAACTGAAATTTGTCGCAGCTCCAACAACAACAGAAAATCTGTATACAATTTTTATGGCATTTTTATGCTAAATATTTTTCAAAAATTGCTGACTGAAATAATGAAGGAAAAAAGCAAAAAAGTCCTCCTCATGCACGCGCTGTGAGTGCCATAAAAGAAGAAAATTTGAACATTTAAAAGCTGCTCTTTCTGAACATAATGGGATCAGAGACCCACCCAAAAGTAAAGAAGTCATCAAAATGTAACTCAAGACATTTACCGCGACGGGGTGCGACTAATTCGTGTCCACGGCAGGTCCTGTCAAGTCCTGCCTCTCCTAATTTTGCTATTCGTTACACTTTGTATTTTTTTTTTTTCTATATTTCTGTTTCTATTTCTAGGTAGGCTTTACAAGACGATTCCCGCCCCAGCCAACAGTTCATTAGCTGGACTTTACAGTTCTCAAAACGAAATGCAACAAAATTATAGGCCAAGTCGTTGGGCAACTAAAAAGGTAGAAACAAAAAAAAAAGTATTCCCCGCTTTTAACCTTTTGTGGCATGAGACTTCCAAGGGGTAGCCAGTACTTTTACCTTTTAGATATTACTTAAATATGCCGCAAACAGCTGAGTCCAGCATACAATTACCATGAATATTAAGCCACAATAACAGAAGTTAAAGTTGGGAGTTGAAATTGGCCAAGCCACAGCTGGGTTTCCTTTCGACTCGACTCGACTCATCTTTTTTTCCAAGGTGAGTGGAGGGTTGATCAGAAGTTTTTATGCTGCGGTGAGATGAGTTTCCGTAAATGCATTTTTAATGAAATTTATGGATGTTTGCATTAGTAATTGAAATTAAAATGGAAATGGACATGGAATGAACCGCAACAGAAAAACACAGGTCTCGAAATGAACAAATGGATATGCGAACAGGTCCTTTAGTCAAATACTATCTAGAGGTATATAAAAATCTTTCCTGTCAGAATAACTGGGTGCTTCATTAACGCACCTTTCCTTTAAAAGTTTAATAACTAAATTTTATACTTGGCTAATTCTCTATTATAAATTTAAGGATCGAAAAGGTATATTTTATATAATTTATAAATATATCTTCATCAGATTAGGTTAACTATGCTTCGAAACTATTGAATCTATTTAATTTTGGGTTTAACTTTTATTTCGACACCAGAAATAGTCGAAGATCCGGAAATTCATAACTGGTTTGCAGGCTTGGCCTAAATTCTCTTTCAAAACTTTACATAGAAATCGAAAACAGCTTCCAGAAAATTGGTTTCGAAGCAAATTCAATAACTAAGCAAAGAGTTTTAGAGAATTTTCAAGATTCATAATTACAATAACAGCACCATTAAATGGAAATCGCAAAGTATTTCAAGTAAAAATTAGGCAAAAACTAAGTTGAACCTTAATAATAAAAGCTCCATTTAAACTAATAAAACAATCTTGCTCCCAAGTGAAATCCACATTCATTTTCCTCACTCATTTGAATCCCTGAAAGCAGCAGTTACGTTTCGTAACTCGCAGAAACAATTTCCCGCCCATAGTCTGAGTGAAGTGAGTACCCCTCGGCGCCCTTCGAATTTTCTTCTTTTTTTTTTTGATATACTCGTAACTCCTGGAGGAATTGTAGCATGTAAACTACCCATTACATACGCAGTTAACTCGATTTTTCTTTGTCTGTCCGCACGAGCTAAGTTCAAGTGCTGGCCGTAATGGCAGCCAAATTGAATTCAAATTCAATTTGAACTTTTCAATTTTGGCATAGGACTACAAAAAAAGAGAAATATAAAAAAAAAATTTCCACATTTCGAATGCGTAGAATGTAATGAGAATTATGAGTTGGAAGTTCGGAAAATGAAATTTTATAAACCAAATTGTTCATGCACTTTTGAGCAGCACATTTCGCGTTAACAAACAGATAGAAAACTCAGTCTGAGGACTCAACTCAGGACTCGCCAGCTGACAGTAAAATAAATGAAATGAAACATAAATTGAAATTGTAATATGAAAAACTTCAGACAAGCGTCAAAATTGCCGTAGGACACCCTTTTGAAGCGTTTTGTGTGCTCCAAAAAAAAAAAGAAATCACAAAAAAAAGGTGTGACATTTGATGGTCTGCTGCAAGGGACGGCCACACTGGCTAGTTATGCCAGCAGCAACTTTAATCAGACCAACTTTTATGAGTCCTTTGCCCAGTTGATGACGCGCAGGACATGAGCAGGCCATCCGCAGAGCACCAGAGTATTCCCGTATATCAGTATGGAGCTCAGGTACCAGGTTCCACATTGTTGATCAAACATAAAAAGATGCTTGTTGTCAACAGTCAACAGCAATGGAAATTACGTCGAGAGGGGGCACAATGTTCAGCAGGCATTGAACAACATTGCACTCACTTTTCGAGTCCTTTGTGTTTAGCTGTCAATCCAGCCACTCCATACAAAGATACTCAATTCAGCTGCAGCTACACTCAGAGAAATAATCTACAATTCTGTACTAAAGTTCAGTTTGTCTAAGCCAGAAGAAAATCTTCTTATAATCTGCAATAATTTGTTGAGAAGAAAATGCTTAAAATAAGATTTGTTTCGGGATAATTAATAAGTCAATAAGGGACTTGGATTAAATAGAGTGGAGAGTAAATCATGAAATTGCATTCATATTAGTCATAATCAATTCGGATCAAGGATGCAATCCTCTAAAATTTAATAGTTAGGTTCAGTTTGAACTCAATTTTCGGACTTATTTCTTAGTATACTTTCATAAAAGCAATTCTTTTATATTTTTGAGAAAAGTATTTTTCTAACTTCATTCAGAATTTAGCAGTTTTTGTTCAGAGTGTACCACGTGCATATGGCAATTGAAACTCAAACCAAAGCAACCAGAGATTCGACCATACCGAGCAGCAATTATTATTTAACAAATTGTTATTTATGAAGCAATTTACAAAATGTTTTTACTCCAAACGACTTTTTCACATGTCCTTTCGCTCGAGGCAGCCTCCAGCTCGGAGTTCGGAGTTCTGAGGCTTAAACAAACATTGCACAGAGTGCATTGCAGTCAAAATATCGTCACAGAGGCAGTTCCATGGCATATTGCAATGCCATTGCAGCCAATGCAACGACCCAAAAAATGCCATGAATTTCATCTGAAACAAGAAGAGGGCAAGCGGAGGGGGGCAGTCGGGGAACAAAAGCTGTGCTGAACGCGCTGACTTTTGCGCCAGGCCCACAAATGTTTATTAATTTTATTGAACAATTAATTAAATGCGGCAAAATGTTTTGCCATCCCCGGTTTCCGGCTCCCAGCTCCCAGCTCCAACCGGTCGGCGCGACACTGCCGACAGCTGCAGACGACGCTGCGTTGCATTGCGCCTGCAAGTATGCAACACAATATTAAATTACCACAATAAAGTTCCTCAATCCAAGTTGTTTTATTAACAAGTAAATATGCACTCTGCCTGGGATTGCTCGACTATAAAATGCCCTGTAAAAAAGACTAAAATGGAGGAGTTTTTAATTTGAAAATTTACATACAGTTCAATTCAAAACAATTCTTCTAAGATTCACATTTGGAGGTAAGTTGTATAAAAGGCCAATTTAAAATATTAAATGTTTTATATAAAAAATGTTTAAGAAAAATAATAATTTACGTCCTGCGACAAAAGTTAGTTGTTAGCTATTACATTTGAAAGTATTATTTAATACCCTGTAAAAAGATATAGCCGACCAAATTTATAATGCTAAGCTTAAATACATTGTTACCTTTAATGCCTGTTACAAACCCTTTCACAACATTAATATACCCCCTTTAATTTGTTTTTTTATGAGTTTAGGCTATAGGCAATGGCATTTCGGGTATTCACCCCCAAAATATCTGTACGATTTGCTATTTGTTTTCTATAAAAAAATATTAAGTGAACTGCAGCTGTGCAGATAAAATACACCCATTTCCAATTGAATGTGCAATATGATTTTATTCTTATAAAAAGATTGCAATTTATTTGATTATAAAAATATTTACAGAATAAATAATAATCTGTCGGTTTTTATTGAATCTATAAGAACGAATCAGCCACAGTTTGTATAAAGATTTATGCTATATAAACTGAAGGTTTGAGGTTTCGAGTTGGTCTATTGGAAATTTTATATAAAACTTTCTTTCCTTTATCATTTCAAGCCAACATTTATTTTTACCTCACTGTTTTTACCTCATTTCAAATGATAAATTTTAACTGTTGATTAAATATCAACGGCAAATGGTTATTTGTTGGGGTAATATCAAGTCAAGGACTCAACCCCAGCTGAGCCTTACAGGGGTGGCTAGCCCTAAACAAAAAAAAAAAGGTTTGGCATGCTTTTTATATTCACTTGGTCAGGGAATGCTATTTAGCGGGCTCGTTTCGCTTAAGCAAATAGAAATTTACATTTCGCTGCCATAAACACTTTTAAATTTGAATTTCGTTTTGTTTTTTTAATGCACACATGCAAATTGAAATTGATGCTAAGGTAAACAATTTCGAAAGCCCAGACAGAGGTACAGAGGAACTCGTACATTCGTTTGGTCAGCCAAATCTCTGTCTGTTTCCACTTTCCACTTGCTCCTGCCACCAAAACATACGGAAAGCCCAGGCAATTCCGTTGACATCTTGGCCAGTATGTATTTAACATCCCTGGCCAAAAGACAAAGGAAAAAAACGTTCTAAAATGTTTAAGCAAAAGAGAATTGAAAATCCTCTTTTTTAAGATCCCCAAGATCTCAGCACAGAAATAGAGATAGCATATCTCTGTTTTTGAAGCCCACAATTGTAGTAAAAAGCCTTCCTTCTAAAATATATCTAAAAGAAGAATAGACTTCAGAATTTATTCGAAAATCTGTATGAGGCATGGTTTTCTAACTCCAAGCCCTTGAATATATAGGCCTAGAACTGCTACAAAGTGTATACTGTTATATTCGGGTATTTTCAATTGAAAATTGTTTTCTTCTCTGCTTTTTGGTATTATCCAGTCGGCACTTGTTGCTCAGGTTTCCATTGAAGGATGGCTTTCTTCGGTACACAAGTTGAAACTTTAGCTTCGCGTTTGCTTGTAGTTTTTTGGTGGTTGTTCGGCACAGTAAGAGGGCAACAACAGAGGGTCATTTGGCCCTGGTCTAAAGGAAAAACGTCGCTTAAAAAGGGACGTTTAGTGTAGAAAAAGAAGTCTGAACAGGGTGTGTGTCGCCCTTATTGTTTTTGTTAAATTTTGCAGAAAAAAAACACTCCCCCTGCTCCACACGGATCTTGTGTGTGTGTGGTGGCTTGGTGGTTTCTCTCCCAGTTTTTTTTTTTTTTTTGTTTAGCCTTTCGGGTATTTAAACTAAGCGGATTGTGTGTGTGTGTGAGTGACATGAGTGGGTGTTAAGTGGCTCTGTCACTTGCCAGTTAGCCCCGATAAGTGTGGGAAAATACCAGTACTACAATTACAAAAGCATTGCCAAAAATTGCATTACTCGTCTTTACACTCAAAAAAGTTTCCTCAACAATAGTTCGGAAATTGTGGAAACAGCATGGATTATATTAATTCAATTTTTAGGAGAGTTTCTAATCTAAATGGCCTCATTTTGAACTGAGCCATGGATTATATAGTCAAAAGTTTTTAGGGCAAATTTTCCTTTAATTTATTATAATTTTCTAAAGTAAATTTTATCTGTTTCCACGTGAGGTATTTGAAATATTCATATGCAAACCTGTATAAAAAACTCTGGAAGAAATTCAGTTCAACCTGATGAAAACCTTTGGGATGAGCTTATAGATGCACTCAATGCAATTTTTGGTTCCACTATATAAAGGTAATTAATTAAAAGTAATTAAGTATGTACAGTATTTTGAACGGAACTTATTTTACATAAGAGTAAAAATATGATTCGAGCTTAGGCTCAAAGGATGGGTTTTATGGAACCGAATCCTGTTTAGTTCAGTTCGGGCTTAGGTTCGATGGATCGGCTACTTTGTAAGTTCAGTTCATTATCCGATTCAAAGGACGAAAATCCCAATCTGCTTAATTTCGAACCGATTTACATCTCCGGCTTTGGCCTTAATAGTCATGGCATAATTTTTCCTTCAATTCTGTGTAGCTTTTCCCAAAATTTAGCTCTTTTTTTAATGTAAGAAAACTGAATCATTTTGCAGTCAATTCGATGCTTAAATTGCTTTTTGCAATCATTCTCGAAACATTGGCAAATCTCACAAAATTAATCAGTTTTTCCTACTTGAAGCGCATGCAATTAATCTAACTCAATTGACTGACTAACTGAGGGCTTACCCACACAATCCTCAATCCTCAATGCCGTATTCAAAGCCAACTCCAAAACCCGGCAAAGCAATAAATCGCTGCTGATGCTGCTCTGGCTGCTGCCTGTTATTGCTGCTGTTAATTTGCAATTCCGATTTCAATTTCAACAAAATTTTTGCACCGAAAAATATGCCCTGCGGGGATTTGGCAGGCTCCGTTTTTTGGTTAAGGAGTTTGGGTTCCAACCACAAACAGTCGACGTGTTTGGTCAGTATAGCCCACAGCCATGTGAGCGTGTGTGTGTGTGCATGTGGTTTCCTGTCGGTAGTCCGTCCATCCGTCCATCCGTCCGTTTGTAAGCCATTCATTTGTCCAATCATTCAACCGGAAGCTATACCGTTTGACACACATATACCTCATGTGCCCTCACTTCCTGTGCAAACTGTGCACTCTCCCCGCCAGTTCGGGTGTCACATGAAACACCCGCACTCGGACACTTTCATGACACATGCAAATTTCCAGCTGCTACGCATCCTTTGCCCCAGCTCGAAGCTCTCTCTCTATCTACGCCTCGCCTGTCCATGTTATGTGAGACGCGTTGCCGCCGCCGTGCGCCACTTAATTCATTTGATTCCGTAATTTGGCAATTTCTCGCAGATTTCAGTCTGACATTCGGATTTGATCAATTAATTTGAATAACACCGGTCATTTATCATGTCTCGCGGCAAAGGGTTGTGCCAGGAGCAGCACCATCGCCAGATAGCAATTCATTCAGTTTATTCCTTCTATTTTCAGTAACGAATTGAGACGAACTTAATCTGATTTTTTCATTTATTTTTTTCACCAAATGCTCCTCGCATATCAGCTTATTTCTGCAGCTCAGAAAAAACATTTTTAATGCTTATTTTCTTGTTTTTTTTTTATCCCTCTAAAGGTCTTATTATTCAAATTTAAGCTTGTTATGTTGGCATCGAGTCTACCTGTAGCAGGTGGATTTTCACATTGAGCGCTACAACTCTTTCCTCTTCCTTGCACCTACTTTTTTCAACTATTAAATCTAGTAATATCTGTAGTAGGTTCTCTAATTTTTGTAAAGAAGATTTTCCTAAAATGCTTTTACTATTTGTGTAAAGTTTTGAAAGCTCATTTCAACACAAGATATCTTTCCACTGCCCAACGCTTTTCTTTCAACTTTTAAATCTGTTACTCCCTGAAATAGGCTCTACCCTACCTGTAGGAGGTGGATTTTCCCAGGTGCTTGGTGTTTTTTTTTGCATTTTGAGTAGCGTTTTGAAAGACTAGATTATTTTTCTCTTTGTTGGTAGTACCTGCAGGGGGTGGATTTTCCCAATATATGTTTGTGTTTGATTGAATGTTATTGTTATTTGCTTGGTGCTTTTAAAGCCAAGTTTTCTTGCCACTGCCCAACACTTATTTTCTCATCTTTTTAATACGAAAATATATTGCATTTATTTAATGTAAAATACATGTACAACTGGGATCGATCCAAAACTTATTTAGCTAACTTTAAGCTCTCAGAGCTTCTCCATTGTCACAAATAATGATAATAAATGACAGACAAAATGCTGAAATTATGGTTTTTAATAAGAACAACAATACTTTATGGCACTGGAGATACACCCACCCAGCCATAGCCTTCTTTTGCTTAACATTTTCTTAGATTTTTCTGCTTTCTTTTCTTTGTGGAGTTCTCCGGCCAAAAGTCACAGGACGTCGCACATAAAAAAGTAACCATAATAAGCGGAACAACAAAGAAACAAGCCAAAGACACGAACGCTTAGATAAATGAATGAATGAATACGGGAACTCAACTTTTTTTTCTTATTTTTTGCTCTTTCTACCTCTGCACATACTTTGCATACTTTCGGGCGCTCCGCCCCCGCATTAAGAATACGAATTTGAGTAACAAGCGTGAAGCAGACAGAAAACCACAGCACAACAGACAGCGGCAGCAGCATCAGCCAATTTTTTTTTTGTTTTTCCAAAAGCCAGCAGAAAAAATATAAATGACTTTTTATGTTGATTTCATGGACGCAGCTGTTCAGGCAACGATTTTCTCTTGTACTCTCATAATTTATTATGCTGCACGTTTGTTTTATGAACTTTAAATACAAATTAGAAATAATCCACGGAGAACAGACAGATTCAAAAGAAAAACCGAGACAGACACCTGTGCTGCAGGGGCTAGAAGCTAAATAGATTGATTCCAATCTGAATAATCATCCATTAATCGTTAATAATCGAAAACTTATACTTAATATAATTTAATACTAATAAAAATAGAAGAAGCTCCATCAACCTTTCTGTGTGTTTCACCTCCTTCAATGTAGTAGAAACTTATTTATTCCAATCGCTTTTAATAAAAAAATAAATAGCTAAGCAAGTTAGTTTTCTTGGCAGCGCAAACTTTCCTATTTAATTAACAATTATTTGTTCTAAACTAAAAAAAAACTAGTAAGAAAAGGCTATCTTCAGCGCGCCGAAGATTACGTACCCTTTCAGGGCTATATGATATAGTAATCCAATCTTAATGATTTTAGGTGTGCGCTTGGATATCATTTTTCCCCCAATAACTTCTAGTTTTAATTAAGATACGTTGAAAATCAAAAAAGTTTTGCTTACTCTTGACTAATCTTTCCTATAGGAGCTATATGAAACAGTGGTTCTATCTTCATGATCTTTGGTTTAGAAATTACATTTTTATAATATAATCTGTGTTTTATCAAGGTACATAGAAAATCACCTCTGCAAGGCTATAATAATTCATTCATGTTCGTCTATCTGTATCTGAATCTGTCTGTCCATCTGTCTGTTTTTATACAATGAAGTCTCTCAGTTTTTGAGCTAGGTGGCTTGTAGCCTTCTTTTTATTGTATGTCGCAACCGGCAGGATAATCGCTCAAAATCAAAAAGAAATAAAGAAGTTTCCCATATTTATTTACTCTTCTTAGTGGAAATGACAACAGGCAGAGATTTGCATAATTAAATTTATCAAATTTAATATAAAATTTAGTTGAAGTTACTTTATATGAATACAATCTCTTCCAGTTTCTTCTACATATTAAAAAAACGGGTAAAATAAAATGACGGCAACTTGATAAAAATCGTTTAGCAATCAAATTAAAATCGCACATAATTGTTCCCCAATGTGGCATATGGAGGGCTTTCTTCCGCTTCCTCTTTTTTTATATATATATTTGATGTACTTTCTGGGGGTGGTCTAATCTCACCATAACAAGAGCAACAAATGTTAAACGCCAATTTTATTAACTGCAAACCTTATTTGCATGTTCATTTTGCATAATGTACCGAAAAAACTGCGTTGAAAAGTCGAGACACCACCCCAAAGTGTAGAATTCGTTTTTCGCTTCGTACTGCTTTCTTTTAGTCAAATATTTTCTTATGACTTTGCAGGCAAAATTCGATTTAAGTGTATGTCATCCAAAAGTGAACCCCAAGTAACGAAACAGAAAAAAAAAAACAAATTTCACGCTTAACAACGCGGTTTTTCCCACTTCCTCCTGGTTCCAGTGCTCGATTTGCATACGAAATTCGAAATTCGAGTGTCGCGACGGGACCAGAATCTGAGCAACCATAGAGAATTTCTAGGGTAGATGTTTGTGCAACAATTACAGATGGCAGCCTTAGCGTTTTTTATGCATTTTCCACGTGTCAAATCGCTCGTCAATCAATCGATGGATGGATTCCCTTCCTTCCCTCCCTCTGCTGCACTCTCGACTGAATGTTTAATTTTTGAAAATTTCATATTTCGCTGGCCATAAGTTAAGGCAAAAAACATTGACTGACTTTCACGGTGTGCTGTGCGCTCTGTTCACTTTATTTTTATTTGTTTTTTATTATTATGCCCTGGCACACGCTTTTGCAGTTTCAGTTTCCACCCCGAGAATCCTTGTTGAATCCCTGTTTATATATTTCGTTTTGCATCTCCTGGTGTTGGTTTCAATTTTACGCCGATTGGTTTTCAGCAATCGCCTGTGCAAATAAGCTGAGCTGAGCGATAAGCCACACTTCATGGACTCAACTGGCTATCATGGACACAATATCACCCGTATTACCAAAGTACAAATTTAAATAAATACCAAATACAAGCAAAGTGAAAATAAAATTCTGCATAATGCTCAATGTTCAGTGGTCCTTTTCTTGCCTCAAATCAGATTCCTAACAAGTGGAATGGCCCAATTCTAGCCAGGATTTAGATATGATTTCGATTTGTGTCGAGAGCAAATTGACTAAAGATAAAAAGAGAATTTACTACCTGAAATCATAATCGAATTGTGAAACGTATTGGTAAGGTTCATTCGATTTCTCTTCTAATTTTAATCGTTTTAAGGCCGACTGCTCTTTGTTTAAACAAATCTTTTCGAAAGTTTCATAGAACCTGTTTCAACTTCTGGAAAAAACATTCCTATTTCCGAATGAGTTCCACCAAAAAATAACAGCAAAACCCTAATATTCCCAGGTTCCGAAGATGCTACCTTTACAATCCTCCAAAGTATAAGGAAAGCGTTTAATAATTCATAAATCTTAAGGACATATGTATAATATTTCTTTTACAAGACGTAAAAATTTATTGAATGAATATAAAAGAGAGGTAAGAAAAAGAAGAAGCGTTATACCAAAAATTGCACTCACACAAAAATCTAGTCATCCATTAAACCAGTCTCGGCATCAATTCGGTGTCGCAGTTGTGCTTTTGGCACTTAATTCATTTGTGAATGTGACAAGTGGCTCAAACGACGCTAAGCCATCAGCTTAGGGCTATATAAAAGTAGAGAGCAGAGACTGGATACCGAGACGGCGCTGGAGATGGAGATGGAGATGGAGAAGGAGATGAAGAAATGGGAATCGGAGAGCTGTAGTCACACTTGCGAGTTGCCAGCAACGCTGTCAACGTTCCAACTTTATGTTGATTACCTTTTTTGATTATGTCTCAGTGTGTGTGAGAGTGCGCGGCACACGGCAAAAAGCTGGCAAAAACAATAAACATAAACCAAATGACGACGAGGACGTCGCATGAAATATGATTGAAGTCGAAATAAAGCTGAGAACTGAGAACTGAGCACTCTGCACTGAGCACTGAGAACCATCCACTTGAAGGGACCCATGTGTAGCATACTCCCATCCAGAGATGCGATGAGACGGAGGCCACTGGGGACAGAGCTGGAAAAGGTGCAGCTCTCAGCACAGCAGAGCAGAGCACAGCACAGGACATAATCACTTTTGCCAGTAACAAAATTAAATCCAAGAAATATGCAGAAACACACGAAACCAGAGCAACGCCACAGCCCAGACCCTTCCATTTCCCTTTATTTGGTTGTATGCGAAATATTCTAATTGCAATAAAAAGCGACATTTCTCTGAGTTGCTGTATGGGGAGTTGGGCAGGGGAAGGGACACTCTCCAAAATGGTATCTTTGCGACGACTCTCTAATAATCATCTAATAAATTATGCAAAAATCATTCCCATTGTTGTAAGTGGCTTGTCGTCGGTTGGTAAACATTTGGGATCGCATTACATTTCCTTTGCCGAGCAGCTGAGTTGAGAGACTACAAAGCAGAGTAACAAACATTTTTGGCTATATTTGAATTTTTAATTTTTCAACTATGCGATCCATTTCATAATTTTCTGGGTGACTTGAAAACTTTTTCCGGAAAATATTGTTTTATAGGAGCACAAGAACACATCCATCTTTACAAAGAGTCTATTGAAAAATTAATTTTTATAGGAAGCCAAATTAATAATTAAAAATTATATTAAAGTAATTAAAAAAACCTTTCCTAACTTTTTCACTACCAAATCAATTCCACTGAAAAAAGTGAAGCCTTCTTTTAGGAGAGCCTAAGAGCTTTGATACAATCCACCTTTCAAATGCATAGTTTCAAGGGAATTAAAGCAATTAATTTTCATTAAATAAAACATATTTTTTTCAACAAATAAACCCATTTAACGCTTAGAATACTTCTGCATAACTTATTATCGATACACCTTCCCTTGGACTTATTACACAAGCGCAAATTGATTGATCAACTCATTCATTCGGTTGTGCACTTTGCGTTTGTGTTTCGTCAAGCAGAAGAATTCAATTATTTAATAGACAAAAACAACGTCTAAATGGATGAATTGGCTTGGTCGTTGAATGCCAGTTTAGCAGATATGGACAAAATCATACTCTCATATGAGCACGGAAGCATTCAACTTAGGAATATAGAAATTTTTCATGTACCTAAACCTATATACAGGCCTGCCACGCTTTTCAGTTCAGCTTGAACTTCACAGAAAAATATAAGACCTAACGTATCGATAAATTTTGATATCTTTATCGACTTCTGTACTCCACTCAATAAAATGAAATCCCAAATTTTGGAGCAGAATTTCATTGCATTTTTTAGGCCTTTTGCTTCACTTTTCAGCGTAATTCACTCGAAACAAAAACTTATGCACCTATGCTATAAGATTCTTGATGAATTTTAAAATGTTGTGATTAATTAAATTAATTAAATTGCTGACGCATTTTTAAACAAAAGCTGTTCATAATTTATATTTAAAATGCATATCCTTTTAAATACTGTGGAGTTCTGTTTTCGCAGACAGTGGCTCATTATAAATGCCGCATAATTATTTGAGATGCTGTGCTGGCCACCACAAAGAACGTCTCAAAATCAAAATAAACACTTGCGACAGGACATCGATGGATGCGCTACCCTGTAGGGGAAAATGCCACAGCTCCCAGACAATCCACCCAAACCAGGAAAGGAATCCTCTCCTGCTGCTTGGCCGCTTGGCCGCTTGCTGCCTTACTGCTCACTTTTACATGCTCATTTTGCGGCTGCAGTGGCACTTAATTAAATCATAAATAAGCATAAAGCGACGCATCGACAATTAAACAAACATAAAAACAAACGAAGTGGCAATGTCCTCTCAATCCTCAGTGCTCAACCTCAGTTAAGGTAGCCCAAAAACCAACCACAAACAGAAAATTGCTCACCCAAATGACCAAAACGCATTGCAAAATTGCATTTAATTAAGTCAATTCTGTCCTCCAGCCCTGCTCCAAAAGCCATTGCATACTTTTGGGATTTGGGGGGCATTTCAGATTTCGCAAAAGTCTAGCGATTTTACTATGAAGTTTATTACACATAAAAGAAGACTTTTGCGATTAAATACTTGTGCTTACTGTGTGGAATTATAGGGTAAGCAATGCTCTTAAGAATTCCATATGGGAAAGAATTCCACTAAAAACAAAATGAGGCGTGAAGAATTCTATCTTGAAAAAAGTGAAGTAAACTTCTTTTATACTTTTCTTTGGAATATTTGAAATATTTTCTTCTTTTGTAGAGTAAAGAAACTTCGGTGCACAGATTTCTCGCAATATTATTTTGTTGATTTTGACAAAACAGTGGCGATTTGGTACAAATGCCTGCTAAATGCTATATAGCTTGAGAGAAAGAGAGAAAGGGGGAAAGCGGAGAAATGCACCGATATACCGATAATGAAATGACGTAGAGTATGATAATGATGACAATATTACAGCTGTAGATGACTCCTTTATCGACCATTGGCTCTCAGAGTCACAATGTTTATTTTAATTACTGAAATTGCATTCGAGTGCCAACTGCTGAATGGCAGGGCGTACGATAACGTCATATGCCTGCCCTGTCCCCTTCTTCCTTTGCATGCAACTCTGTGCGTTGTGTTGTGTTAACAACATTCAGTGTTCATTGTTGTTGTATTTTCATTGTGTTGAAACTGGCCGCTGACATGGTTGCATTTTGCTTTCATTTGAGTTTGCGTTTACGTTTGGTCTGGTTTTGGCCATTTGCCTTCGGCCCTGCCCTTGCCTCGTACCCCATACCCCGTACCAAAACACCATTCCCCATTTTCATGTACGAGTATCAAAGTTTGTTCAGGTAAAATGCCACCGCGCAAAGGCCGGCCAATTGTTATGAGTGTCATCATCATCATCGCCATCGTCATCAACATCATCATTATGAGCCATGAGCCAGGCCCCATTATCGATGCTATGCGATGCGATGCGAAGCGCCCCTAGTTAGGTAGCTGTCCAGTTGTCCAATCCTGTCCATCCTGTTGTTTGTCAGCGAGCGAGCGCGCTTTATGCAAACACTTGGCAAACAGAAATGAAAGCATAATATTGAGCTCTTCCAGTATGCCGAGAACATGTTGCGGAAGGGCAAGCGAAAATTGACGTTAGATGGTTTGCTGCTGGTTTGCTGTTCCTACTACATGTTGCATTCAAAGTGCCAGCAGTGAGTGGACTCTGTCACAGATTTCAAATTAAAGATACTAAATTTGAATTAGGCTAACTATTTAGCACATTTATGCAAGACGCTTCGAAGCCGAACCTCTCTGAGGCGGTTATTCGGTTGGAGACTTTAACGTCTTTTGAACAAAACTTAGGAAATTCCCCAAAAAGTGAAGAGTCTGCAAAGAAATGCAGAAACAAGAAAAAAAAATTGTACAAACTAAATTAACAGGCAGATTTTTATTGAATTTGATCCCTCGTGGCTTACTTAGTCTTTTTGTGAAAGGAAAATTTCCCTTTTTTTTAGATACTTCTATTACCCTACTAAATATAGTGTCCTAAGAAGATTTTCGAAGTAGATTTCAAATTTTTGACGTGTTAAGTAAATAGTAATTACAGCTTAAATAAAATTGAAAAATTATTTAGCTATAAAAAAAGGAATTTATTATTGGTCCCAAGCTTTGGAGCCAACCAATAGGCAAACCAGGGCGTTGCCAGGGCGTATGAGTAATAAATTCATAAGACACAAAAAAAGGGGTTGCGACAGCAGAGAGAAGAAAACGCGGGAACGTGCGGTACGTAATCAGTAAATAATTCAGTTATAAGAAAATAATTTTTGGCCAAACATTAAAAAGAGCAAAATGAAAGAGACAGCCAAGAGGTCCTCCTTCAGGGTGGCTGGTTGAAAGGAGTTGAGAGGAGTTGAAGGGAGTTGTGGAAGTAGTAGAGCCGCAACAATAACAGACAAAAATCTCGGCAGAGCAGCAAACCCAACGACGATGGCAAAGACGTTTGGCGTCATGTAAATAAGAATTATGAAAATAATAATGGAAAAAGGATTAAGACGCCCGCACAAGGCCGCAGTTCCACAGCAGCGTTCCTGCCTTCCCTTCATCTTGAGGGTGGTTGTTGGTTACCAGACATGAAAAGCTCTACGTAATTATAGCCGAAGCAAAAATACCTGAATTTGATCTAAAAATGTATTCCAGAATCAGTTAGGTATATACACGAGGGTTATTTGAAGGAACATAGAAAAAAGCATAGCATACTTTTTTGAGCAATTTTTTAATAGAAAACTTTGATTGTTTCACTCACTAATTACACTTTTTTGATTATGCTATTAAGAAATTTTAGTGGAAATTATTTGCAAAAATGAATAATAATTGCACTAAAAGCAATTAAATATGGAAATCTATATTTTGAGCTGAAGATTTTATAGTAAAAAAAGTTTTACAAAAGAAATAAGATTTCTGATGAAAGTATTAACCATCTCTTTATTATATCTATTATCTATTGTATAGAAAGAGAAAAGCTATCTGTAAACAAGATTTCTGATCAAAGTATTAGAAATCTATATATTTTTATTCAGGGCCTGGGCTTTCTTCCGGTCTACTATAGCGTAAAAGCAGGAAAGCCAAATTGGATGCTCTTAAAAGTAGACTATATATTTTTCAATGAGGTTGGAAATGTTTCTTGCCTTTATTTAATATATATCTATTAAATATTATTAATATAAACTATTTCCAAACTATTTTCTATAATTGTTATACGTCTTACATACCCGATTATACTTTATACTTTTTTTAATTCCTTTTTTTATATAATACTAAACGACAAGGCCAAAGAACCCAAGAAGGAAAAATATATTATGTTGGTAAGACGAAGCCGACGTTTCTGGCAGTAAAAGGTTATGACGCTTGGCGTATGTGCGCACCACAGGCAAGTTGTCAAAATGGGGAAGGGTCTGGGAAGGGTAGAAAATTGTGCGGAGTGCTCCTAAGCCCACACGACATGTAGTCGCGTATAATTATGGCATTTTTACACTGTGGATCTGGCTGCTGTTACTTTTCCTTGAATTTAATTACTTGCGCAATTTTACATGAAATATTGAAATGCTGCGCAAAGCGGTGGGGCACACAGCCAACCAGACAGAGAGACAGACAGACAGACAGGTTGTAGGTTATAGAAAAGTTGGTGCATTTTAAATGCGACCACAGCCAATGAACAGAAAAAGAACCAGAGAGAGTATATAGAGACTTAACAGCCAAGCGCCGACGACACCTGCGTGATTTATTGTGAAAAACGCGGCGACAATTTCCCAAAGCGTTTTCCTTCCCCCAAAGCATTCTAAGCCACCCTGCCTAAAGACACCACAAGAAGTTGTTAACATTTTAGACGGCATTTTCTTTTCTTTTTTTTTTGGTTTTGTTTTTGTTTTAATTTCAATTTTCTTCTTGACAAACGACGGCCAACAATTTGTCGGGTGTGGCATCCTTGTTAGAGGACTCTCTGGTGAATGGGATAGTCCTGTGAATGCATTAGATTATATTATACATGTATCTGGTGTGTAATTGTCTCGCTGCTCAAAATTAATTTTTATTTATAACACTCGGCACAAGGTGTAAAACGAGGCAATTGAGCAGACAAACAGCCCTCAACAGCAGAGAGAAAAAAAAACAACAACAATAAAGACAATGCCATAAAGTAATTATATTTCACGTGAAATTTATAGCATTTTCGATTTTTATTTATACGCAGAAAAGTGGAGAGAAAGAAAGTTTTGTTATTCTGTCTGTCTGTCTGTCTGCGTTGTTGTGGTGGGAGAAATTAATTAAAAACAAGGCAAAGACAGTTATCTTTAGGGTGCCGAAAATTTAATACCCTTGAAAATTGCTCCACTGACAAATTAATTTATAAATATTACATTTTTATTGAACCTACCTACCTGAAAAGAGAACTTGCAATTAAGGAGCTAATTATCTATCAATATCACAGGTTTGTCAGGATATTATTGATCGGAATGATGAAACTGAGTATTACACAGATATTTCTGCATCTGTCGGTTCATGAAATTAGCTTTTCCTACCTTTCCTTACTAGTTTAATAATTATTTTGAAGGAAATTGAAACTGTTGAATAAATAACAATCAATTGCAGCAATAATCGAGCGATATCAGGCGTTTAGCGCCTTATAAAGCAGCTGATCCTTATAAAAGTTATGGTGGCATTATCTATACGAATAAGTTCAAGCACAAACGAATATAATCCTATTATCTGGGCTCAAAAAAAAACATTTTTTTTTATATATTATTTTCATTCTTTCATCATGAATATGTATCTATGGTAATAATATCCACGTATGCTTTCACACATTATAAATTTTCGCTATCAGCTTCTGGTGGCTGACAAAAAAAAAAAAAAAAGAAGATTTTTAACAACCCAATGCACAGTTTTATAACCGAAAGATAAACATCAAATGTGACTTTTTGTGCCTGCGCCATAAAAATTGATAGAATATGTTTCCACACACTCACATAAATATAAACACATATGATATGGATACCCTATATTTATTATATGAGAAGAGAGGGTATTTTATAATAATTACTTCAGCTTGTTCAGCGGGTGGAGTCTGTACTTAGATTCATTTGAGCTTCTTTTTGAATTGAAGATGATGAAAGATACAGTTTTGAGTGAAATTGTTGAATAAAATAAATTTCATAGAAATGTATTGTATTGCATATTTTTTTGGGTAAATTAGAAATATTTTACACTGCACTTTTCTTAGTGAAATTGACATTTGGAACTGACCTGTAAAATCTGTTAGACTTGGAAGCTACAGGGTATTTCTGGGACTAAAACATTCTTAACCGTTTCAGTTAAAATTTCAATAATTCAAAAAACTCATAGCTGAGGGTTGCTGAATAAAATTGTAGGTGGGGGGGTAAGCGCTACCTTTTGACGTACTTAATCTGTCAATAAAAGTAAATCAAAGTCAACCCCCAAACCAATAAGCGCATCACTTCAAGAGGCATTTCCTGTTTTGAATTGAGGTAGCATCCATATGGAATGGCATGTGTGGATGGATATTCCGATATTCCGCTATGGATATGGCAAATTCCTAGCTACTTTTTTGCATCAATAAATTTCCCTTGTCTTTTGGCTGCGAGAATTTCTATTCACTCAATGGCTGTGTGTGTGCTGAAAAGTGTAATTTTAAAAAGTCATAATCGCAGATAAGTGCGGTCTCATTGCCCAGGCAAATGCCAGTCTATTCCAGGGCTATTCATTACAAGCGCTCTCTCCCCCAAGAAGGGAGGGCAGTTATATACTTTTATCACATATAACATATTATATGATCTGAGAGTATCTTTCGTATCTGTTTGTCTGAGCTAACAATTTTTTGCACAATTTTTATACATATTATTTTTTTTCTTTTTTCTGCTGATAATCTGAACGCACCCAGCATCCAAGCATCCCATCGCCCTCTCATGAGAAATTCGTTCATTGCTGGCCCATTGTTGTTGCCATGATATATCGTATGTAGGTATTAAAAGTTATTGAAAAAACTGCTGACAAAAGAAGTATAAATATTTGCCAAAAATACTATTTGAAAATGGGGCAAGCCTTTGCAAAACGCGAGAAAGGGAGCGGCCATACGATTGGCATTCTGAAGAGGCTCCTGCTAAATGCAAATTATTGCTCTTTGATGTTGAGCAGCGTATTTGGCAAGCAATAAAGCTTGGATTAAATTCTCTAGAGGAAATATAGAAACAAAAGAAAAGTTGCAGTTAAAATTATGCAAAAGCTTCCAAATAAAAATATATATTTTTTATATATTAAGCAACAAAAGCTTAAACGAAATAATTGCCCTATATTCTACACTCTACAAACCCTAAAAAGTACCTTAATAATTTTGGTTATTGTAATTTGATACTCTATCAAAAGAACTATTAGTAAAGCTTTCCTCAGCCTCTACAAACTATTCGATTTATTTATAATTTTTTGAAATTTTCTTTAGTACATACTATTCTTTAATTCTACCCTGTATTTTCTAAAAATCAGCAGGGTACTTTAGACCACATAGAAATGAGTCTACAAAAAGTCTGTTTACTTATAAAAGATACTACAAAATATATTTCATAATTGAATGCAATCTAATCTCTGTTTCTAGTGATAATCCTTAGAATCCTTTGGTTTTTTGGGTATTTCTATTTCCAAAACTATTCGCAATAATTGATTTGTTTTAAACTTTTTTAATGAAGCCGAATTTAAAAAGCAGCTTAAGTCTATGCTTACTTCCATATATATTTTCATGTGTGTGCAGGCAGGCATTATTATCGATTTAAATATAAATGAATATTTTAACACGTTTTTTGTGAAATTAATGAACTCGATGAATCCAAGCTCCCAGCTCCCAAGCATAAGCATCAGGAGGATATAAGCAGAAGGAAGGAAGGAAGGAAGGACGGCTCTTACTGCTGTCCTGTGCTGCTGCTCATTTAAATTTAAATCCACGTGTGTGCGCTTCGCTCATTTAATCTTAATTAAAAACCGGTTTTTCGGGTTTCTGTTATTTTCGACTCATTTTTTGTTAGTGTTCTGCCATATAGCCCCAAAAGGTTTGGTTGAGATATTTTCCGTTTTATTGCACAGGCTCGCAAGGCCCGAATCCCGAATCCCGAATTAACGTGCCACATTTATTTAGTATTCATCATATTTCTGATTTATTCAGTCCAAATGGGCGCATTTATTAATGCCTCTAATAATTACACACCAAAAACTTAACCTTAACATATACGAATATTCGTATACCCATTCACACATGCATGAGAAATAAAAATAATAAACCCCTGAAAGTATAAGAAGGGTTGTATTTCCTCTCTCAGCCAGTTTATTTATACCTAAGTCCTGATACGCTTATTTTAGTTGCCCGTTTCGGTTGTGGATTTACCCCAGTTGGGGTGGAATTATTGCTACAAGTGCACTGAATTTAACCAAGTAATATTAGACCTATAATAATACCCCCTGCAAGGGTATTAAAACAGGAACAGCTCTTTTCCAAGTCGAATATACGAAGTAAATATAGTTTTCCTTAGTTTAAGTTTAATAAATTAATAATAATTAAATCCCGAAAGATTCAAAATTGAGTAGCTAATAGTATTCAAAACCTAAAAATTTTTTAAAATAATAATATCTAAGGGATACGAGCAAATATCTAACAAATAGAGGGAGGTATCTCCAATACTTAAATATATAATTTTTATATTATTTTAGGAGGATCATCAATAAATTTATTTAGCCAAGTTAACTAGTTAAACTAAGTTTGTTTAGTTGATTGAACCGAAACGTTTTCTCCAAAAATAGGCACGATTCGGGTTCAGGAATGAGGTTTGACTTGCAGCTCTGCAAAGGTCACAAAGATCATGAACCAAACCCGTGAGGAATCCTTCGCTTAGGTTTGAATCTGTTTCCTCGCATAGAACCAAGTTTATTTAGAGCAACAAATTCTGTGTGTTAATTAACAGTCAAATCGTTCTTCATGCATCTCAATCTTCCCTCTGTTATCAGGAAATACGATTATAATTTAAATAAATAAATTCACTCATTCCAAGCAGCCAGAGAAGATGCTTTGATATTCAAATGCTGCCATAAAGTTTCAGTTTTATTTTTGCAGCCTGCTCAACTAATTTAGCCATTTTATGCATAATTCAAAAGTGTTAGCCACTAGGCGCTTTTAGACCAGTTGTCAAGGGTTAAAGAGAGCGCGGGTTATGCGAGTAGAAGAGTCTATTTCATATTTCATGCTTTCATGGCCGAATAAATGAAATGAAATTCATCACTGGACTTGATACAAACATTGACGTCGCTGTCGCTGTCGCTGTCGCAGTCAACGTCGCAGTCGCTGCTCCATTTGCATATAAATTGGCTTTGGTTTTCATGTTTTGCTTTAGATATTTTTGAATGTATATTTTTTTTTCATTTTTGTCAACTGATAATCGGTTTTTTGGCATCTGTTTTCAAAAGCAATTGCAGAACGCAGAACTCCGTTTTTAATTGACGCAATTTACGCTTAAACGATTTGGCAATTCTACATGGCCTGCAGCCACCCAGCCAGCCAGCGAGCCAGTCAGCCAGCCTCTCCGACACCCAAGGTGACAATTATTCTCGTACGGAACAATGCAAATGCGGCTCTACGATTTTCGATTGCCCGTAGGCCAGTGTAGGCTAACAATCCTGCCAATTTGGTCCACGGCTTTTAAGCTTTCCGGCAGTGAATACAAACTCAAGGGAGTAACAGAGCTCTAGTCGAGAGTGCACAACCTGTGAATACTCTTCACATCGTTCTCCATTCCATATGTCTATGATATGAAAAGATCAACATTTCTTTGTAGTATTTCATATATTTATATATATATGTTTTATTTTCCTATTGCCAAAGCAAACATCATAGAATAGTTGATATACCCGAATTGAAATACAGCTTGAAGCCGCCTTCTGAACTTTTTTAAAAGCAACACGCGGCGTTGACACAAAAATTCGTTAAAAAAAAACCTCTAAGACGCGTTTTTAAACGCAGCACAGTGGGCGGTAAGGGGCGCGGCGCGCCAACAAAGACAACAACAATGCCGACGACGGCTGAGGGTGACATTATTTTTCATGTCGATGCCTAAAACAAAAACCAAAAACAAAAAAAGGCCAAAATTTTGGCTGTTTCGCCGAGTTCTCAGCGTTTTGTTTGCCCTGCTGATTCTTTGCATTTTTTATGCCACTCGACCTACTGGCCCTAAGGGCAGGTGATACTGGCTGCGTTTTGTTTCTATTGTCATCAACTGAAATTGGCTTTTAATGTTGCCGCAGAGATATCTTAAGAATAATTGTTTTGCGTGTTTTTCTTGATTTCTGCGTCGCTTTCGGGTCCCCCCAGGTGCATTTTATTTCAAACTGACGCGATTTTTTCCAAAATCTAATGTTTGTTTAGGGTAATGCCTTGGGTTCGGTTCGAAACATTTTGCCAGCCTTTAATTGTAGCACAGGGCAAAAGTTTTTAATCATAGCACCTCTGGAGTCTTGCTTGAATTTTTGATATTAAGAAAGAAGAATTCTTCCTAATTTCAATAAGAAAATTAATATTTTTCTGACCGTAGATTTAGTGTAGAAGAGTTTATCGGAAGATGAACAAAATGAACCAAGACTCGAATAAATATCTCAATTTATTCTGCATTAGTAGAAAAAGATCGACTAAATCCCCACTCCAAGCTGTACTTAAAAACCCAAAGATTTCACTGACCATTCCCAATAATATTGTGAAAAGTGCAATGTATAAAAAATATAAAAAAATGAAACAAATAAAACTAGAATCTTTTCGGCAGTCGATGCCAATCCCATATTGTTCCACCCCATAACCATGAAATTGCTTTCCGCTTGATGCTCCATTCTTGGTCCTGGGGTTACGAGAATTGTTATCAAGCGGCAAGCGACCCATATAGTTGCCCGGAGGGGAGGAGGCCTCCTCTCCAAAACCGCCGCTGGCAAAGGCAGAAGCAAAAAATTTTGCCGAGGAACACACACAAAATGAACTCAAAGAAAAAAGTATTTTTAAAAAAAAAAGAAGCCAATGCATAAAGAGGGGTACGAAGAGGTTTTTGGGGTGGGTTTTGGCTTGGGGTGGGTTCGGTTCGGTTCGGTTCGGGTTTGGTCTAAGGTTTGCCGGCGCCTGCAGATAGGCACAATAATTGTATCAAAAGCATATTTTCCATTCTGGTAGAACGAATTTTATGCTTTTTCAATAAACATTAACCGATTTTGGTATTTTTTCATAAAAGACTAACAGCAAAAGCATGTACCTCACCAGCCAAATACGAATGATTTAAGTTCAGAATGCTCGACAATGAGATACCCTATACTCTGTTGAAACGTTAGCTATATATCTGGAAGAAGGTTGGTATAAATATAGACATATTTTTACTTCTCTAAAGAAAGCATCTCTTTCGTCTTCGTCATCTTTATATTATTTTTAGAATAAATGGGAATTTTAAAAGGTTTTTTATTAATCCTTAAATGTATAAATCAAAGTAACTTTATATTAATTATGGAAAAAAAGGAAGAATATTAGTGAGGCTTCTGATTTTATAAGTTTTTCTTATAATTTATGAATTGATCAATGAGATACACGATACCTTATGTTACATACCGTTGCCCCATTTCATCATACACTTTTTAGCCATTTTCGGATTACAGGGTATGGAAAAAAGCTAAACGGCAACGCAAACAGCTAACAAGTATGCAATGCTTTTGTGCGGCAATCATTCATGCGTTCATTATTTCATAGACTACGAGTACAGTGCGTCGCCTGCCACACACTCATCCGCACACCCATCCACACACCCATACACATACACAATATACACCCAAGCAGCACACCGCTTAAATATTTTGCTGTCCACTTTGTTTTTTTTTTTTTTGTATGGGAATATGCAAACATAAGAGCCGAGCCGCAAAGAAAAATAGCAATCAATGAGTTGGAAATATTTTCTTTTACAGTATTAGCTATTGGCTTTATTTATTTTATCCGTCGCTTCTTCCTTTCTTTCGTTCTTCTCGCATTCCTTTCGTAGCTTTAGCATTTTTAATTTAGCCTGAAATTAAAAGGCAAACAATTTTAAGCTGCCGTCGTCTTCTTTAATGAATTTTTAGTCGATCTTAACATGTGTTCAATTATTTTTGGCTTAAGGATTATTTACTTGTAACGAAATTAAATTAAAAAAATAAAATTAATAAAATACAATCTTCAATTTTTTAAATAAATCTATATATTTATATATATATTTATATTTATACTTCTATTTTAAGTTTGATAAGAAAGCAAGAAATCAAATTGAAAGTTTCCTCAGCATTTCATTAATAACTATGAGAGTGGATTAAATATAATAGATCTAATTATAGATGTGATTATCGCATATTTCTCTGTGAATTCAGTCAGTTATTGTATACTTATTTTTGAAAGCCTTTGAAGCAATTTAAGTACGCAATAGCAATGCCAAAGTCCCACATAATTACACTTTCTCTCCATCCTTTCTTTCCCTTTGCAGACGTCGCATCGATTTTGTACTCAAGTTACGCCTGCTTTTGTTTACACAAAAATTATGTTTAATGAGAGAGATCCTGCCACACCCCCGCTGCCTCCCTGCCTCTCTGCCTTATTGCCCACCGCCGCCGCCGCCGCCGGGTTGGACTCGCGGCTGGGGCACAAAAACTGACAATTATAATTACAAGGTCTTAAGTTTTTCGTGAAAATTATTATTTTAATTATGGCCATGGCAAAGAAGGGCGAACAGCGGCGGCAACGAGGGCTGCAATAAAGTTCTTTTCTTCTCTGTAACTGTATGTGTGTGTGTATTTATGGCCATATCGAGTGTAACATAGATCATAAATTGCTCAACAATAAATGTTTCTATATATATTTATCGACTTTATGCGACTGTCTCGCGCATAAAAGACCCGAAAAAGAGAAGAGAAAATAATCTAATCAACTGGCATAATCTGTTTTTATGTGTGAACCAATCATAACTTTTCTCGTATGAAGTTGGCTTTTATTTTTCGCGAACGAACACGTTGATAATTTTTATTTGCTTTTTCGCATTTACCGCCTGCAAATGTTGCGATAGCCAAATATCCTTCTGCTTGTGTCCTTTGCAAATAAATACTCAAACATTTTAGCTGTACTTTTATTTCCCGTGCAGCACGGAGAAGGCCAAGTATACAAGTCTCCATCTGCTCAGTAATAATCATTTATTTAATGTCCCCATCATTTATTATTTCTGCTGACCTTTCTGGAAACAGCAGAGTCCGCAGTCCGAGTTGTCGTCCTGTGATGGTCAAAGTTAGATTGGACACTTGGCCAATTTGCGCCTAGTGAATCTAATTGAGTTTAGTGGCCAGAAGAATCTTTCTGACCACAAATGATGCGGTTCAAGTGGGTCCAGTTCAGAGCTTCATTAGCAAAGGATACAAAAGTCTAAAAATTTGAAAAAGGAACTTGATGGTAAGTTTTGTGTTTGGTTTATGAACCGGTTTAAAGAGAGTATGTATCCAAAGCTCGGATTTGAGCCTTGATTTACCTTAATAAAAATAATTATTGTCTTTTCTATTTATTCGATATTTATATGTTTTTTCAATTAAAAACTATGAGAGCGAAAGCTTCTGTGCGTTAAGCATGGGCTCGTTGGCTGAGGATTTGCGTGATATACCGCAAAATATAATTGTCAAGTAATTCTGGATTTCCTCTTTAAATATATAATAAATGATCTATCAAAATGTCCTCGCCTGTGTCAGCTGTTAATAGGTAATTGTCATGTAGACGTTAACAACTCAATGCTGTTTTAAGCCAACTGTCAGTAAGTAAGTAGAGTCTACTCTGTGCCTCATTTGTAGGCTATAGAAATGAAACCATCAATTAAGTTGTTGATTACAACTTCAAAACAAGCTGAAAAAACAAAAACAAAAGCAATTGGCATTCGCAATGAGAGTACTAACTGGTTAATTATAATTATAGCCAACCACAAGACTTAACCGCAAGATGAGAGACTGTGTCGTCATCGCATAAAATGAGGAAATGAAAAAAATAAAAATAAATTTCACCCGAATATTGAGCTGTTTCGGGCCATATGCGCAGTTGTGCAGTTGACCACAATAATATGCCATCAAATTTAAGTTAATATTTGTATACCCTTTCAAGGGGTATTATAATTTTGTATCTAATTTTTCAATGTGTTCAGAGATGCCTCTAGTGGGATGAGATGCGTGCGTCTGTCTGTCTGCTTGTTTCTAGCCAAACTTATCTGAAATTTGGTATGGAATCTTAAGGATCAAAGTCCAATATCATTTAGCTGCCATAGGAATAATCGTTCAATATAAATTTATTTATTTTAAATGCTTAGCCCAGTCTGCAAGGGTATCCAATCTTCGGCGGTCCGAAGATAGCCTTTCCTTTTTTCATTTTTTTTTTGGTTTTTTTGTGCCAGCGGCAATGCAATGAAATCGAAAAACGAAGCGTATTGAATACCAAATTGAAATTAAATTGGAATTTGATTAGAGTTGGTCAGAAAACGAGGTGAGTCGAGACAGCCGCAGGCTAAGGGAAGTTTTCTATATAGAAAATTGTTGACTGCTTTTAGGCTACAATTAAATAAACATAAAATGTCAGCGACTTGGCTGGCAAATAATTTCAATAACCAAAACACGATTCCAGCCAGCATTTCCGTACGGTCTGGGCCAGAACACTCTGTGGGCAGAGTTTTGGGTAACGTTTTGCGGTCGTTTTAAACAAACCGCAGGTGTTGCATACATTTGCCAGCTTTGCATTAATTATGATGTTGCTATACTTGGCTGTAAACCAAAGGGACTGGGGAAAAACTATTTCCAACGTGCTACGAAAATTGCAGCATACTTATGGGCTAAAGCAATTTTATTGCTCCACAGCACAGGAAGCTGCATAGACGACGACGCTTCGAGTTGAAGTCCTGGGAGCATGCACCGTGTGACCCGTAAACTTTACAGTTTCTTTGTTTGGACTTCAACCAAGAAGGTTGTAAGTGTTGTTTCCCTCGTGCTGCTGCTGCTTCTGCTGCTGCTGCTGCTGCTGCTGTTGTTGCTGCATCAACTTTGTTGCTATTATTATTTTAGTTTGGCTGTAGTAGTTGGCTCTGCCCAGCTCTGGCCCTGCCAGTTTTTGGACTACAACGAGGGATGGCCACATAAAATGTTATTGCAAAAAACTATTAAATTTCTCCAGAGATGAAAATATGATCAGAAATTTAAATCGATTTATTAAAAGCCACAGTTGTTGTCCTCTTTCTGTGCCGACAAAGGTTTCGCCTATGCATACAACATATGTTGCCCAAAAACTTTTCACTTTGGAATACCGAAAAAGGTTCTATTGAATGCCTGAGCACAGTGGTTCTTAAATAATAGTCGTAATAAACTAACTAAGGCTTCGAACTAGGCAGCAAATCAGTTTGGAACCGATCCTATTCGAACCGTATATCTGATTATGTTTTTATCCAATTAATGTAGAACAAAGATATGAAATGATTCTCTTAGAAGCGGAGCAGCGTTGCTTGTGGAACGGGTATTTATTAAAAGTTGTACTACTAGACTAGTCTGTAAGCCAGGCTTAAAGCAAAACGATTCGTGCCCAGATATCAGACAGTTTTTCTAACTTACAGCCCAAGCAGCTGTCAAAAGCTGCCGTTCCTCAAGAGTCGCTGCTGCGTTTCTTAGAGATTCCTTTCATTTCTTTCTATATTATTTCGATGAAAACATAAGATTTAATTAGTCTTATTTATAAATTATTTAAAAAAGAAAAGCTAAGAATTAATTTAAGTTATATATTCCACTGTGCGCAGTTGTTGCGCATCAACCATTGACCGCATCTCCCCCTCTGGAGTTTTTGACAACTTGAAAAACAAATTTACTATGTACACTTAATGTCTAGACAAAGCCTCCAATTACCTTATCCGATTACACGAAGATTTTCGCTGGAAAGTGTTAGGAACAGAGAGTCCAGAGACCAAGCAAAAGCCCAATGCAACCCCTTGACCCGGCATGCTTTCTGGCCCAAAAAAGAAGTCTTCATGCACTCGTATTACTGCTATCCCTTTGGGCCCCATCTCATATTGTCCTTGGTTGTTGTTGACGTCGTCAAAAATGTTACAATTATTTTTGAGGAGGCGGCGGGGAAGGGCAAAAGAAATATGCCCAAACCTTTGTGGAAAAACGGAGTTAAAAGCACTTAAGTGGCTCGGCCAGCATTCGGATTTTTAATTGAAGTAACAGCGATCGCAGAGTCCTTGGCAATACCCTCCCCCATTGTATGCTATCATTCGAGCCAAAGCAGGTGTAAAGTTAAATCATAAAATGAAATTAAAATAAACCAAATCCTGGCAAAGCAAACGTAATGAAGTGGCCAAAACTCGAAAAAAAAGGATTTACTCTTACTTTTACTTTGCTATTCCGTTGGGTTGTGCATAATTAGCTGGACGAAAGCATTTTTTTACTCATTTTTTGGTTTGTTGGTTGGTAATGGCTAAAATTTGTTAAAAAATTCATGAACTCCGCCGTAGAGGGCATAACCCTTGCTAAATTATACGAATAGCAGAAAGAACGACGAACATTTTGTCATATTGCTGTAATATTTATTAAAATTCTTATTTAAGTAGTACGCACAAGATGCAAAGGACCTTCCCCGGCAAACGAGTGCGCGTGCGAGTACGAGTACCAGTAATAAGTACTCACACATGTAGTTAGTCCTGCGGGCTAATAAGGATACCAAAAGTTTGACTCTGGTTAAAAAATAAAACAAAAGCTTCTCGTTAGTGTGCCATATTAAATAAATAATAAAAAGGCACACAAAGCAAAGGCAAAGGCAAATTACAATATGCGCGTATAATTTTCCGCTATGGGTAGACAAGTATGGGTCCAATTATTATACTCTGTAATTAAGGATAAAAAAGAGTATATTCATTTCAGCTAAACGCTTGTAACAGACAGAGGCAGGCATCAACCACTCCATAAGGCATTTATTTCGATAGATGATTGCCCAGGATCACTAACAGTCGATCTACTGTCGTCCAGCTCTGCCTCAGTCGGACCATCCCTCTGTCCTTCCGTCCATAAGTATATAGCTCATCCATTTGCAGCTTTGTAGGCCGAGTATGAATCAGTAAATACCTAATTTTAAACCCGATTGCAGGGTATATTCTAGTCGTCTATTTACGAACAGCGTTTTTCTTACTTGTTATTAGTGGGTACATTCAGCGGTCTTTGTATTTAGCCTCCATTAAATAGATATGACAGTCTGCAGCCTGCGACCAAAAGCCCCCACGCTTTTGTCAATAGTTATTTGCATATGAAACGCAATCAAAATGTCAAAATAAGCACCAGAAGGTCAACAATATGTTGGGCCAAAGTCAAATAAACCTGTTAAAGGCAGAGGCAGAGGCAGCGGGAAAGAGGAGTGACTCTTCGCTTCGAACTCGCCTATTTCATTGACCACTGCTGCTGCTGCAATTGTTTGTACTTTGACAAATACACGCCCCCAAAATTCAAATAGAAACCATATAGAGGAAAGGCATTCCCGGTCACTCCGATACGCACCCACATATTAGGTCAGCCGTGATGTTGTTTGCTTTCGCCTGGCACCGCCTCAACAATGCCAACAATACCAGTGCATATCCTATATATACATATGGACATATATATATATATATATGTATATAAATATCTATATAGAAGTATTGTCAGCTCCAAACAAAACTCAAACGTCAATTTAATGGCTACTAAATACATTGATTATGCTAAATAATTGAAGAAGTATAAAGGCTCTAGCCGAGAGTGCTGGACAGCTCGAACTGACGAAGGATTTTCGATTAAAGGAATTACTAAATTTGTAGTCACCTAATTAATTTAAAATAGAAAAAGGACCTTGCTATAAATTGTGTTCACCTGCTCACCATTAGGAATGCTGAACGACTCGTGGAGATCCGCAAAATCTGTTGTTTTTGTCAAAAAAAAACGTGATGTTACCCCTTCATTTTTATTTGAAAAATTTAAGAAGCTAATTCTGACCTTATCTTTGACTTTGAATCCTTGTAACTTCGTCAAATGACCTCAGATCTAGGAATGATATACCATTTAGGACTTGTGGAAATCCACAGAAACTTTGGTAATTCAAAAATTCTGATTCCATATGTTATATAATACAAAAAATATCCCCTAAAAAGATTGAACGTCTTTTTAGCTGGAAATATATCAAAGCTCGCCAATCAAAAGTTTGTTTCCTTCAGCACGAAAACTGGCTATAGAATTATATTCGCCTGATTTTTCACTTAAGATATTTATACACTCATTAACTAATATTTTCTAGATTTTCGAATTTCCTTGTAATATACCCTGTACACACTAAAAAAGTTGGAAAGAGAATGAATACTCTAGAAGGGGGTACTTTTCCAGTACTATATTTACTATATTAAAAGCACTGTTTCTAACAAACCTATGAATGCTTACAAAAGAAAATTCCGAAAAGATAAAAATTTCAATTTTTCAATTGTTTTTTTCCAAATCAAAGCACAAAAATTCCGACTGTAAACAAAAACCAATTCGTCTTCGAAGCTAAGAAATTAGCCGAACAAATGATGCAAGAATAACCAAATGCCAAGCACAGTCTCTCAACCACTGCCGGGCAATTAAAGGAAGCTAGAATCCCGCTAAATCCTCCTCCTCCTCCTCCTCTGCCTCATCGAATTCTCCAACTCCGGAGCATCAGAACTTCCCTCAGGCTGAACTCAGCAGAGTAGCAGTGCACGCAGCGAAGTAAACGGAAAATTCATTACAAACAAATTAACAAATAAATCAAATTTCAATACGAAAATTTTGTGTGTTTGCGAAAACAATTTTGAGAGGGGGGTTCCAAGGGGGTCAGGAAGGCGGAAGGGCGGGAGGGTACAACACAAATCGCATGCCACGCCCAAACGCTTCGGATATCCCCTCCAGTTTTTTGGGGAGTCTGTCATGACTGACAGCCGGCAAATCGTCCAAAAACTGCGTCTGAAGCTCTCCACTTGAGAAATCATTTGTCTAAATTAATTCCTGTCGTTTACATTTGCCCTGTGAGTTAGAAAAGCAACAAAAATCAAAGATTAAGACAAACATTTACAACACCAAAAGGGGATAGAACTCTCTTCTGTAAACTGTAAATGTTGTTGTTTTTCCCTCACGCCCTGCGAGACGGAGTCCTTCCGCCTGCCCTTCTCACTTCCATGATAAATGACATGATGCGCATTTGTTGGATCAACATTTTGCCGTCGTCGCGTTAATAACTCATTCGAAAATTCCGCCAAGAACGTTTCATACGTAAATTTTCGCCTTAAAAACAATTAAAATTGTTGGCCGGGCTCAGCGTCAGGTAGCGCATAATTATAACTGTAAACTCCTATATATATAGTCACATTATAATATCCATGAGTAACCGAGTTTTCAACCCTTTTCTCTACCCGCGTCTCCCCGCTCTCTCTCTCTCTCTCTGTCTATGTGGAAAACTTAATCGAGAACTCGTAAAGCCGTGCGGAAGTTGTCGCGAAAGTGATTGAATGTGGGTAAAATTCTTTTAAATAATTAGTTCTGTCAAATACAGCATAAATACTCAGAGAGCCCAACAACAGTTGATAGATAAGTCTCTACTCAACTAAAATATGCAAACATTATAATCACCTTTGAAATAACATTTCAATAAATAAATTCTAAAGGCTATATACAGTGCACCGAACTTTGCATACCCTTGCAAGACAGAGGAATTTGAGCACTTTTTTGAAATTTATTTATTTATCATGCTTTACAATATAAATATATATAATATATATAAGTCCTATCATAACAACTTTTGGTCAAAAACTAAGGGTCAAGTTTGCCGTAGCAGCACTTAGATGGACAGAGAGAAGGCTTTATCGACTCGTCTATTAGTCCGGATCAATAATATATTGGACCCCATATGTCCAAGATGTCCCCTTCAATACATTATAAATCTCTTGACAGAACTATAATACCCTCTACAAGAGTATGAAAAAAGTACTCCTGATACCCTCTTATTTATATAAAAATTGCGAAGTCTTAACACTTCTCTGATAAAAAAAAAATATTATTAAGTTTCATTTTAGTATAAAACAAATGACTAATAGTTGGTAAAAAAAAAAACTGCTGTGTTTTGAAATATTAAAGCCTATTTACTATATTAAAGATTATTTACTATATTTCGATAAACCAAGATATGTAGTAAAGCCCGAGCCTCCTTCTAAGTTTCCTAATGATTCCTTCACTTAGCCATCTCAGCTAGGGAAGGTGTTAAATGTATACTCGGAATCAAATAATAGAATCAGGATAATTAAATAGTTTCTTTCGTACTTAATAGAAAAAAGTTCCAAGCTTAAGTTATTATCTCGATCAAATTCGTTTTTATGTAGTATAAAACATCAAAGTATATTTTAAAGCTTAAACTAAGTTGTACTTTTTTATTTGACTTAAATTACAACAAAAGGGATTTCTTTAATTGGAACTAATTTATTAAATTAACTAAATTAAATATTTTATTTATATTTTATGGCTTGTAAAAACGCTATTTGAAACCGAGTAAGTATTGAAACATTTCCTGGGAAACTTCACAAAAATGCAGCTAAAATAAACTAGAACAAAATAGGATCTTTTGGCATAATTTATCTCACATCGCTGCTATTTGAGTCCTTTTAGGCTCTTGGCATTGGACATCTCGGTAAGCATATTTCGTAGAAATTCAGGAGACTTGCGAGCATATGCCACAACCAATTTATAGGGTGATGTAAAGTGTTGTTCCACCTGATCCTTGTCCTGAGCCTGTTGCAGGTTCATGGAGATGACAACGTCTACGAAATCATCCAGAAAATCCTCGTGCAACGCAGCTGGCATCCGCTCCAAGAAAGGGCAAATAGCCTTAACATTGTCTAGGAAAAGAAAGGGAATAAACAATAAATTAAATGAATAAAAGAAACAATAATTAAACTCACCCTTTAAAGTTTGTACGCCCTCGTAAATAAATACTTCGTTGCGGACTTCAACATTTTTATGAACAAATCCGGCTTCGCTTAGAAGTTGAGTAAATTGCTCGGCAGGATCTTGGCTATAATGGAGTGGTGATATAAATTGTTCAACATCCTGCATATAGGTGGACCATTTCTCGCTGTTGTGGAGCACTTTATAGACTTCATAGACCGGATTTGAGGCGAGAAATACAAGTAAACAATCGCCTCCTTCATTTCGCAACAAGTCATAAATATTGCTTAGAGCTGCAGGTAGATTCTGGACCCAATGCAGGCAATAGAATGAGGTGACATGATCGAAGCCACCCTTTAGCTCTTCCGGCAAATGTTCACAGCCAATATCCAGCACCTGGAACTGTGTCCTTGCATAGCGTTGATAGCACTTATTGGCATACCCTACCATCTTACTAGATATATCCGTACCAACGAGCTGTTCGTAACTTTTCGGCAACAAGGGATGTACAAAATCCATCAGCACATTGCCCGATCCTGAACCAACGTCCAGCAACGCATCCTGTCCATCGGAACGCCACTGGAGCACTGAGGCATACTCATCCAGTATTAACTTGGCATCGTGTCGCTGCACCTGGTTGGCGCGTTGGTAGAGCGAGGCCTGATTCATTTTTATCACTGATATCGAATATTGGAATCCACAGCTTATATAGCTGCTTCCACAAGCGCAGAAACAATAGAAAAATATCGTCAGAGATCTGTCGCAACTTTGGTGACATCGTCGCTCGATTTATTTTTAAAGCTTCAACGAGTACCCTCTGCTAGTCTCCAGCGTTCTTCAGTCAATTGTACACCGCAAAAAAAAATTAATAAAATTTTAAATGAAATATAGTTCAACATATTTTTTTTAAGTGGATCTACTAAAAAGGAACGCCCGAAAAATATCAGTTGGATGAGTAATATTGCTGATCCTTTTTCTCTAAATATTTTTATCTAGAAAGTTTTGAATAGTGCAGTGAAAATTTATATAGAGATGTCAGGCAACTAATGATTATAAATCTGTCTATATATATATTTATTGCTACTTCAACAAATCAGCGTAGCCGTCTACTCCTCCAAGGTACTCCAAGGTATAAGGAACAATTATATATGGGAATTTCTCATTGTTAATAGAAGCATTCAAATCATTAGCGACCTTGTTAGTTTCCCTATCTTTCGAATCAGAGAGAAAACAGTTCAAGTTCTAGGTGATTTCGAGCTTTAGAAACGCTTCCCTCTAGAAACTATAGACACGTAATATCCATTTGAAATGCAAATCAAATATTAACATAATTTTCTGTACAGTGTATTCAAAACAATAACTCAAAACAAGGCAATTTACTACAAGAAAAATGGAAAACGAAAGACAATCAAAGAACCAGAAAATATATATTTTTGGAGTGCATTGATCTAAGAAGAATTCAAAAAAGAAAAAAAAAAGAGGAAACTGACAAAATCTTTATAGTTCAATGACCTACCTTAAGAACGAAAATAGTGGGATGAACTTAACGCAGTGTGCTCTATTTTGGGTTCCATTTCGAAAATAATTTATGATAGACGAGCACGTTTCTATTCGTATAGAACTTTCCTATATATCTCTTTCACCCTTTTTTGGCACTGAAAATATAAATTCATTAAAACATTCCATTTGCCAGCAAAATACATCTATGTAATTGCTCCCAGGCTCCACATACCTTCTGATATGTTTATCATATTTCAAATATTTCACATATGACGATGTCTACGTTGACAAGGACCACGTTTGATGTACTTTTATGATAGATATATACATATATATATATATATAGATATATGTATGTATGTGTATAGATATTGTGATTTGCTGGGTGACATCAAAAAGCCTTCGTTTTAACCAATTTATGGGCATTCCTTGCACTGCTTAATGTGTGGGCGTTACGGCTGGTTAATTGCATTTGGAGCAACGCTTCTACCAAAATATCCGCTCCCAAAAAGGGGTTTTCATTTTGGTTGGTCGTACTATTGCCTGCAATTACCGAGAGCTGTTGATTGAGGGATGCATATCACATTGGCAGAGATACTGAAATCAATTAAATATACCATTGCCTCGTGGGGGATGAATTAGCATTATTTAATTTCGGATTGGGAATTGCATTTGCAGCTCATTTATTTTTTGTTAATTAATATAGGTTATAAGTTCTTTAAAAAGTACATTCCTATTTCAAATCGATTCTCAACTATCACAAAATCCTGGCAATCCCTATACAAACTCCCACTTGAGCCACACACTTGCTGAGATACTTAAGCAGACTATTATACCCTGTACTAATTAAGGTTTAGTTAGAAGGGTTAAATAGACTATAAGAGAGAAGAGAGATTAATATAATTTCTTATAATATATATTATTATCAGTAACACAGAGAGGAAGGAAAAGGAAAAACAGAGGAACAATTTAAAATGAAAACCAATCTCTTTGGAGCTACTATCTCCATCTGAGAGAGATGAAAACTCGCCTGTCTATTCAGCCAGATAGAATAATAAGGAAAAATATGTTCTACTAGAAGACAGGCGGATGGAATAATACAGAAAAAAGTTGTAGTCTATGGAGTGGACATTATAGCATTGGCTACAGGGTATCTTTCAGTTGGTAATCCCTAATCTCTTCTCTTGTTTATAGTTGCCATTTTATGGTAGAGAAGTAGTTGTGCTTATTAAAGTTTTGTTGTTGTTGTTGTTGTTGTTTTTGTATGCATGAAAAGTCTACAAACAAAACAAGAAATATCTGAGAAAAGGGTTGAGTTTCCGGTCTTGGGGTTTATACGATGAGTAAACGAGATTTTGATGTCCCATCAGGGAATAGCCATATGTGTGTGTATGTGTGAAAAGAGAGTGTGATATGCAAAATGCTAGAGAGAATGGGAATATGTAGATTTAAAATACAAAGTAAACGGTGATTTGTTGTTATTGATTAGAGCGGACTGGCCTTGGGGAAATGCTCAAGGATCTTAGAAGGATGAGAGAAGGGCAGGACAGGCAACTAGACAAGCAACATACGATTACCAGATGAGAAACAGAGACAGATACTCTTCTTGTGTGTATCTTAAGATGCAGCCACAACTTGATGAGTATTTAAAAGTTTTCCATTGTGTGTTTGATGAATATTTAATTAAGCACAAAAGGAGAAGAGCGTAATACCCCAAAAAGGGAAGGGATGTAAAGGAAAAGAAGGGTTGTGCCGTAGGAAAAGAATAAAACAAAATCAATTAACGCTTTTTTGCGCTTTACTGGTGGTCGCTACGTTTATTTTTTGTATTATTTTAATAAATGTATAAGAAGCATTTACAAGTTCCAAGAGGCAAGGCAAAAATAATTAAATAGTAAGCAGAGGAGCAAAGCAGCAGAGGAGCAGAGAGAGAGCCCCCGACTCCAATCCCAACCGCACCCAAACCCTTTGTGCAACATTTTTTTCCTTTCTTTCCTTTCTTTTAATGTGGAAAGAGTAACTTTTTTGGCTGCTCATTAAAGTTGAAGAGGACAGGGGGCAAAAAGGGGGTTTACTTCTCTCAAACAAAAAAATAGCCAAAAGCGTGCGAATGTTGCTGGCAGTCCAGAGCCCCAGCTATCCTCATATATACCTCGAATATTTCGTATAGCTCGTATAGCTATATACAATTTTTCTTATATTTTAATTTGTTTTCTTTTTGTTTCGATTTTGTGGCGCTGAAAAATTAATTAAAAATTACATAAATGAACGTTAGAGGATAATGAGCCCCTAAGCTGATTTTGTGCTCTGCAAAAAATATTTAACGAAATAAAAAAATTGTCGACCTACCACGCGAAACATGACAGAATAAAATAAAAATAAAGAAGCCCTATGTTCAGCGCACCGAAGATTATATACCCTTGCAGACTGACGAAAACATTTTAAAATTAGTGTTCAATATTTTGACCAATTATTCCCATGGAAACTGTATGGTCATCCCACATCTTACCTTAATTTTTATTAAGATATTTTGAGAAATACAAAAGTTTTTATACAACTTTTGAACCGATTGTTCCTTTACATGGAAGCTATATGCTATAATTATCAGATAAGATCACTTCCGACATATGTGCTGGGTAGAGCGAAAAGAGGGGTACATGCCAAGTTTCATTCCCTAGACACAGACGGACAGACAGACGAATATGGCTATATTAACTCATCTCATCGTCCCAATCAATATATATAAAATATTTTTGGGTTCAAAGATGTCGCCCTCAATGCATTACACAATTCCCGACAAAGTTTATATACCCTACGCAAAGGTATACAAAAAACGAAGGAAAGATGGCGAAAAAAATCTTCTCACCATTTTCCAGCATTTTTCCTACTCTACGCAGGTATACAAAATACCCCCCAATAAAAGCAGGAAAAACCAGCAACGAAACTGGAATTTTTTGTCGCTTTTTGTTTTTTTATAATATCGACGAAACTTCAACAAAAGCGAAAGAAAAAGCGGGTGTAAAGCGAGCAAGAAAAAAATTGGAAAATTTTTATTTAACATAACAAAATATTTTTATAAAATAATCAAATTTTTCTTTTCGTTTTGTTTGCTAACAGCGGCAAAAAATAAAACCTGAGAAAATGGGACGATGGTGTTACAGGGAGTCGATTGTTTTGTGCGTAAATTAAAATTTATTTTTCAATTGAAATCTTGAAATATTAATTATAAAATTATGTGATGATAAATCAGAAAAAAAAAATTGCAAGGAGAAGTTATGTTCATTCAAAGATTTGTTGCTAAGTTCCGTTTCCGGTTCCTGATCCTGTATTTAATGTGAGAGAAAATGTTGATTTTAGCACTTTTTAATACAAATTTTGCTTAGCTTTAAGTATGCAGGGTATTAAAGGCATTTCTTGAGATAAATCCTGCCAACATCCACACCATAAGCCACTTCTCAGATTGCCTTGAAAAACACTATCAAAAGTCAATTATAATGCAATTATTGCCTGTCTTTGTGCTGCCACAAAGTAATGAAACAAATCCCTTGCCACAGACAATTTTCAAAATCCATTGAAAACTTTAATTGAAAATATCAAATTATTTTCAAGTTAACGTCAGCAAAAAATGCCATAGAATGTCGCCAAGTCAAGCCAAGTCAAGTTCGATGGGAAATGAGCCAAACAATAAGCCTGCCAAGGTAATTACGTTTGTATACACACATTTTCTAGAGATATTTCGATGTATAAACTCGTTGTAAAGAAAGCTACCCGGGAAAGTTACCCAATTCAAATTGTAATGAGTTGGCATTTTCTGAAATTGTCTTAGACAGAAGCAGCAGCAGTCTCTGTCGCTCTCTGTTTGGCCGTAAAGTAGCTGAAATGACATTAAAAAAGCCAACACTTACACGACGAGTCAAAGTAGGCGTTAAGGACAAACAGGACAGGACAGGGCAGGACAGGACAGCACACATATACTATACGACTCGTATACACACACATGAAATATGGGATAAACCCTAGACTCTTAAACACCTCACTCCCATCGTTTCATACTACTTAGTTTACAATCTTATTATCAAGGCTGGCATCTCAGGTCCTTCCTTACACACACGAGTCACAGGACCGACCCCAAAAAATATATCTTGCAAGGCAATTAAAAACCTTCCAGGCGTCGAAGTCATTTCGTCCTTTTTCGGTTATTTGCTGGCATTGTTGTCGCCTTTTCGGAGGATACGAATATTCCATCTCATCGCCAAAACTTGATTGTGTTTATTAAACATACTTTGCATAAAATTCACTTTATTTGCAGTTTATTTTATAAGAAAATTACAAGTTTTGTCACCCACCAAAAACAGAGTCGGAGAGTTGGGCTCTTAATAGTTTTACCGAAGCTTTTATTCAGGATATTTAGGATGCACCTTTTTCTTAAATTATGTTTCATCACGTTTTCCTCTTCTGCTTATTTGTTGTCTATTTATCTACGTATCCATTGAATGTGGAATGTGGCAAAGTGTTTTCCGGATTTTAAAAGCTACAAATAATTAATTAAAATTAAGTATACGCTGCTAGAACCCTTACGATCTAAATTAAAAAAATTAATTAAAATTAAAAACCCGAAAGAATCAATTTCAAAACTGTAGAAAGGTGTAGAAAATCTTGTTAGATATAAATTATATATTGAAAAAGAAAAAGAAAAGGTTTATCTGGACGGTTTTGGTTTCTTGAAAAAAGTGAAGCCTACGCTTAGGAGCAACAACAAAATAGAAAAGGAGTCTTATTCAGCTCTGCTCCAATAAGTATGCTAAGCTGTTACGAAACTTATTCTATAATGAAAGTTGGAAGAGTTGTTTAGTTTAAACGTAATAAACATTTTAGTATTTTATTATTCATTTCGGTTTGATTGATTCGATTTGTAGTTTTAGTTGAGTTGTAGAAATCTTTAACATTGCTACAGAGTATATAGTATATATGATTATCCCCACATGTATAGGGTATACATGTCCATAAATACAAATCTTTATCAAATTTCGCCCAGATACATATGTCAGCACAAAGGTTATATTCGATATTCGATAAGAAGTCAATGCCAAATCAAGCAAAAATTTACGCACTTTCACATACAGACAGCGCCCCAACTGCTTCTCCGCTCCCCCCAAACAGATCCGGAAAATACATAGTTAACCCACACCGGTTCCAACCAGAAGCACACACACCCAAACATATCCCATAAAAAAACAGTTCTATGATATGGAAAAAAAAAAAATGAAAAAGCAAAAAAGATAACGCAAAATTTGCAAAACAACAAACGGGTGCGGAAGGTGGAAGGACCTTTGAGGAAGGGTGGGGAGGCTGAAGGGAAGGGGAGAAAAGAAAAATAAGAAGCGTGTCAAAAAATCAACTTTAAACTAAGCCGCAAAAGCACTCGAATGGAGCGTCGTCAAGTGAATAATGGGCAAATCCGCAAAGTAAATATGACACATCGCAAAATGGCATTTGGCGATAAAATGTAACCCGCCCATTGACAGCAGCTCAACTCTCTCATCTTCAGTTGACATTCGCATATAGACCGATATATATGTATATGGGCATATTCAGAGGAAAGGTGTTTTGACAAGTAGCCAAGCCAAAGGCAAAGGGGCTTTACGACGCAACCCTCTCAGTTTCTCGGTTTCACCCTCTTGAATCTTGCTTGCGTATCAATAAAAAGATTGTTCCGCTGGGCATACTTATTGGCCAAAAGTTTCAAGGGGTTTTCCTCAAATACAAATTTTTCTTTTTAGGTTTTTTGATGCTTAGAAAATGCAACGCAAATGTGCCATAAAGATGACATTTGTGTGGCTGGATGAGCAGCATAGCGGGTTCGGGAATCAGGTTCGGATACGGGTACAGTTAGGGGTTCGGGGTCTGCCCTTTTTGTTTCCCAATTTATGACTTTCGACATTGAATCTTTATCTGAAAAGTCAGTGTGCCATTCGATATGCATTTAAATTCAATAATCATAAAATAAGCTACAAACAACGCAAAGAAACGACTGTCAATTAACCCCTTACACGATAGGACAACAAGAAAGCAAAGGTTTCTTTGGTTCAACGAACATTGGACACCCTTACAGCGTGTTTCTTCACACGCTAAAATTAACTCTGTGGACCACAAAATAGAGTTAAAAATATTTGTTATTCCAATAAAATTGTAGAACCGAATAGTGGGCTTAATTTTTTTTTTTAATTTTTATGGTAATATCAGCTTTATTTTCGATCTTTCTTTTCTATGTTAGCTTTATATTATAGATATAAGATGTTTAGCAGCTTTTTATAATAATAAAAATTCTGAATGAAGTCCTTCAAAAATTCCAGCTTTCATATTACGTATTCATTAGCAAAATATAGATTTTTATATAAGTCATGTTTATATATAACCCATGTTTAGGGCCATATAACGAAGGCAGAAAACAAACTACATTCTATTTGAAAATTAAATTTTTAGCTCTAATTTATATATAAATCTTTAAGGGTTCTACAGTTGGAATTTTATTTTTCCATATATTTGTAATAATATAATAATAAATTTATTTATACCAAAAAATAATATGACAAAAAATTTTCATAGTGTTAATTGAAACAGATATAAAAAAAAACAAAAATAAAATACTTAATACAAATAAAAATAATTAATATTCCCTTTTCAAATTTCATAATAAAAGGTTATTACTTTATGTGGAAGGGTATAAAAAAATAAACCAAAAATAGAGGCAGCCAATTTCCCCAACCAAACAGCCCTAATGAAATCACAGTCGCAACCAATAACAAAAAAAAAACAAGAAGAAAGTTTCTTTCTTTCGGTTGAACTCTCTAGTAGCCAGTCTCTTACTACGACGCACGCAACAATATTAACGTCACATAAATCTTGGCAACACTACTACTAAGTCGCTATTAAGTGAAATTGACCACATATTTTATCTCATTCGCCCAAAACAGACTACAGTCAGACAGAAATAAGGGGAGTGGAGTGGGTGTGGGCGTGGAGAGTAATTGGTGCTACTGGCGCAGCATAAAGCAATCTGAGAGTAAATTATATGGAAAAGCTGCTACTGGACAGATGAAATTAAATAAATAAAAGAAAAGGTCGAAATCAAATTTGAGCGTGCTGCTTGCCGTAAGGCAAACACAGGACTAGACCACGCTGTGTGGCCACACTGTCAAAAATTTAAAGCCACAATGTTACCAGACTAGCAGAAACACTCTTAACAACTTTTCCCGTCAGTATGGCAATTTTTTTGTAGCTTAACATAATGATTTAATCTTAGACAAAGAGTATTCATTCATATTATAGATACTCTTTGATCTTAGACAACTTAACATTTATTATAATGTTATAAGAAATGATTTTGTTATTACTTTTGTATTTCGGTATAATTAAATTACAATGTTAATTTTCTTAATATTTAACTAATATTCTTTTTAAGAAATACTCAATATTATTACTTGTACTTAAATTACCATGATGTACCCAATTTTAACATATGTAGATATTTTTTAGAACACTTCCTGGTATTTGTTAGCCCGCTGTGTAATTTTAAGCACATTTTTGTTTTTATGGTATTTTTCAACACTGCATTCAAGATAAATCCCTTGTGCATGAGCTCTATTTGTAATTAATGTATAATTAATTAATTAATAAGTATAAGTAATAAGTATTAATATATAAGTTTTCATACCTCGTTTCCCTATTTCAACATTTTTCTTGCATACCCAAAAATCGAATTGCCGTAGCGATAGTGCGTTGTTATCGATAGGGTCCATCGATATTTGCCCCAAGCAAATGACGTGTAAGTCGGCGTTTGCCATATATATAAAAACTAGACAATTCTTTGGTATTAACATTTAAAGCCGACACGTAAGCCTAACAAATTCGCAATAACTCTAAAGTATTACGAAAATCAACTAAGATGCAGCTTAAATTTGACTGTAAGTAATTATAAACACAAAGAATATTGGTATATGAACATAAATAAAATAAACAAAATACAACAAATTTACAGGCAGCATATTGATGCTGGTGCTCCTCACCGGCGGCGCCACAGCCTTCTACTCGCCTACAGATGGCGTTGTTGAGTTAACGCCCACCAACTTTGAACGTGAAGTAATACAAGATGATGCCATCTGGATAGTGGAATTCTATGCACCGTGGTGCGGACACTGTCAAACCTTGGTGCCGGAATATAAAAAGCTGGCAAAGGCGCTGAAGGGCGTAATTAAAGTAGGTTCCGTCAATGCGGATTCGCACAATGACCTTGGCGGAAAATATGGTGTACGTGGCTTTCCCACAATCAAAATCTTTGGCGCCAATAAACGTTCACCCACTGATTTCAATGGACAACGCACAGCTCAAGGAATTGCAGAGGCGGCTTTGGCTGAGGCCAAGAAAAAGGTGCAAGCATCTTTGGGAGGCGGCGGTAGCGGCAGCTCTTCTGGCGGTGGCTCTGCCGGCGGCGATGTTGTCGAGCTAACAGAGGAAAATTTTGACCGATTGGTATTAAACTCTGATGATATTTGGCTGGTGGAGTTCTTTGCACCATGGTGCGGTCACTGCAAGAATCTGGAGCCGGAATGGGCTAAGGCGGCCAAGGAGCTGAAGGGCAAAGTTAAGCTGGGCGCTCTGGATGCCACAGCCCATCAGACCAAAGCAGCCGAGTATAATGTACGTGGTTATCCCACTATTAAATTTTTTGCCGCCGGCTCGAGGCGAGCTACTGATGCTGTTGATTACGATGGCGGACGCACTGCATCTGATATTATTAGCTGGGCTAGTGATAAGCATACGGAAAATGTACCAGCACCGGAATTGGTAGAGATTACCGATGAATCGAGCTTTGATAGCGCCTGCGAGGGCAAACCTTTGTGTGTTGTCTCCGTGCTGCCGCACATTTTGGACTGTGATGCCAAATGTCGCAATAAATTCCTGGAAACACTGCGCACACTGGGCGAGAAGTTCAAGCAGAAACTTTGGGGCTGGGCCTGGGCTGAAGGCGGTCAACAGCAGGCTTTGGAGGAGTCACTAGAAGTGGGCGGTTTTGGTTACCCCGCCATGGCTGTGGTCAACTTTAAGAAAATGAAGTTTTCCGTACTGAAAGGTTCCTTCTCTAAGGATGGTATCAATGAATTCCTACGTGACATCTCCTATGGACGTGGCCAAACGGCTCCAGTACGTGGCGCTAAAAAACCAGCCATTATCAGCGTGGATCCTTGGGATGGCAAGGATGGTCAGCTGCCCACCGAAGAGGATATTGATTTGAGCGATTTTGATCTGGACGATGATGTCAAGGATGAGCTATAAATCGGGGGCTCTTCCATTGAATAATTCCATCAAGACTGCAGTGCACGCTCAACTTTCCAGTTAACCAAATTAACTACCTAAAAACTAATAATTCTAATGCTAAGTCAGCCAGCGTATCTAAATACTATGTATTATCCTTTTCTACTATCCATTGCGATTAAAAAACAGTACGAAACACCGAGCATAAAAATAAACTATTAATAAATAATAAAAATTGTATTGACTCATTGGCATTTTTACAGGATCGATTTGGTTTACGATTCTCATATAACCATTTTTAAACTGATTGTTCCTATGGGAGCTATATGATATAGTAGGCTGATCTTAATGATTTTTTTTTGTGTGCAGTTGAAAAACAAGTTTATGAATATAACTTGTAGATTTCATGACGGGATATTGAAAAACTAAAAAGTTTTCCATAGAACAACTTTTGAACCGATTGTTCCTAAGGCAGCTATATGATATAGTTGTCCGATCCGACCGGTTCTGACATATGTGCAACAAAAAGAAGACGACATATCAAACTTCATCCACCAAGCTCAAAAACTAAGGGACAAGTTTTAAAAATAAACAGACGGACAGTCTGATAACAGACAAGTCTATATCAACATGATCAATAATATATATAGTTTATAACAAATTTCTTAAGAGTATAAAAAGCACAACAAAAAACTTTTTCGAGTCGATTGAATTTATTGTAAACAAAAATTTAAAACCGGAACAGTACCAATTTTGATAATGGTCTAATTTCCAATAAATCCAGTTGCAACAAATATATTAAAATCGCGTTTTCGACTCCAGTTTTGGTTTATTTGAGTTACCAATTTAGTTCCTGGATTTAAGCGACAAATGTGGATTAACGATATTATAGCCTAACATAACAAGACCTAATAAAAAACCTAAAAATTAATATATAAAAACAAAAAAATTTGTAAATTTTATAAGGATTAAATCAATAATGGATATATTATCATATGCATTATCCAAAAACTTAATATAGATGATAGAAATAGAAAGAAATATTGTTGAAGGTGATATTGGCAAAAAGTGTTTATTTTTCTAAAATAAATGAAATAAAAATTTCAATAAATGCAAAATGCTTAAGCTATGAACAGTGGATGTGAAAAGTTGCTCCTAAAAATAGTAAATAGGTAAATTAATTTAATACTAAATTGTATAATTTGTAAATTCTTGGCAGATTGGCGCTTAAACTAAATTTCTATAAAAATATATATGCATTTTATATGTATACGAGTCATATACACGTTATGTTAAGTACAATTTTGCTTTAAGTACAATTGTGGGAAGAGTTAGTTAAGAGACATAAAAACTAGAAACGATAAGGTATCCTCGGTCTACCGAAGATTACATACTCTTGCAGACTGAAATAAGCATTTGACCACATTTAGCCGGATTGTTCCTATGAGAGCTAACTGATATAGATGTTCGATCTAACCTGTGTCAGCAAAAAGATTACATACCAAATTTTAAGAGTCGAGACAGACACACGGACAAAGTTATATGTAAGGGTATAATATATAATATGTATGAATATATTAAGTATATAATCATTTTAAGCAACATTAAAAACATAAAAATATATGAAGTATTCTCTTTTTTTAGTATAAAAAGCCATACAGGTTTTTCCAAAAAATAAAAAATGAATGAAAAACTTGTTGAATGCCAAATTTAAGGTCAAAACAAGAGCGTGACTCAGTCTTCTGACGCTTCGTAGCGAGTAAAACGTTTTCAGACCCGAAAAAAACTACAAACTACCTGCGATGATTTAGAAGCGGAAAAGTCATGTGTTCAGCACGTAATTGTGTGTATGTATAAGAAAAGGGATTTTTGTGTTTCGAAAAGTATTTAAAAATGGAGGATCGCATATCGATATGAATGAAATTAAAAAAAAAGAGTTTAAGAAACGTAATTAAATTAAGATAACACATAAATGAGTAAAAACACAAAGCAAATAAACGTTAAAATCATATATGATAAAAGTATTTTACAATAATATATGGAAAATTTCCATACTGAACCGGTTGTTGCTAATGTTTCCATGCGTATATAAATGTAAATATGTGTATTTGTATGTAAATAAATGTATGCATTTAAGCGTATTTAAATACCAAATATTTTGTTGTTTTCTGTTTTTGCTTTTTTCGTAATGTTGAGAGTATTTCTTATATATCTATTTAGGCAAGTTAAGGATGATAGTTTTCTATTGATTAGACAGAACGGGTTGTATTTTAATACTCAATATTTTTCTTTTTCTGAATGCTCTTTAAAAAAAACCTAATTATTCGTGTCTTTGTATTTTTTTTTTATAATTAATAATCAAGGCCAGTTGTTATTGGGGCTTTTGAACGACTTGTTAATTCTCTATGGATTATTTGGAAAGGGACTTGGCTAGAAATGTATTTGAATACTAAATTTGTGGAGGGTGTATTAAAAATACCTAATTATTCGAATTCTGGAGTATTTTTTGAGTTTTTTCAGGCAAGTTGATGATGATGCTTTTGATCAACTGGATAATTCTCTATGGATTGAATAGAACGCGATGTGGCTGCAGTAATGGTAGATGATACATCCATAAAGCGGTATTTTTTATCATCTCGGCATAACAGTGGATAGCACATGATGCCATAATAAAATACTAGAGAAAGTACTATAATCGTAAAGATAATCGCAATAATACCGAAAGTCGAGAAACCGGATTTGCTATCCAAATATTCCTTGGGTGTTTGGGGTGGCGCCGGCGTCGACGTCGTTGTTGTAGATACCCTCTGATATTGGTGACGATAACTCTGGGCGGAGCATATAAGACTGGATGCTGTGTAAGTGACAATGAAATAAATAATTTTCATTTATATTTTAAAAAGAAAAACTATAGAAAGATATTTTGATTAAATTGTATTTTAAACTTACCTAAAACAAGCAGTAAACACAACACGTACACATTACAAGGGCCCTTCATCTTGAATATACTAAATATCAAACAAATAGAAAGAGTTCTAATAAAGTACGAACGCGGACGCAGACGCAGAAGCACACACAAAACAAAGAAGAAGAAAACGAGTAATTTTGTATTGTTTACCTATCGATAGATTATATCGGGAAAATATAACAGAATATCTGCGATGTTGCAATTAAGCAACTCAACAAAAATAATCAATTAAAACACAAGGGCATAATAAGAATATTTTATTAACTATTTCCAAGTGATTCTATTTATTTTTGTTTTCTAGATATCCACCGAGTATGAATACATTTCATATCGATTTCATTGCGATAAATAATTTATTAAATGAAAATTAAGAAGTAAATAATTTCAATTTATATTTCTAAACAAATATTTTAGCCATTAAAATAGCGACGAAAGCATTTTGACGAATTTTGAACCGCAATGAAATCGTTTGTTATAGCTTTTCTATATCGATAAGATATCGCTATTGTCATATCGATATTCAAACAACCAAAGTGCTACCCGTTATCGATAGTATATATTGAACTAAGAGTTGTGCGAGTGCCGAGTGTTTTGTAGCCATGAGTGTATTTTAATTTGTGGAAATTGTTACAAAATCATTGAACAAAAATGTAAAAAATGAAAGCACAATAAGTAAATACAATTTCAAGTAGTCGTTTATCGTAGACAGCAAGAAATGTACAGTCGCACAGTGAGCTAAACGGAACAATAAGTAACTGCAAACAACAAAAAAAAGGTGACGCGACGACGACGACGCTCGTTTTTAAGCCGTTTTTGTTGTGAACTCTCGAAATAAGCAACATCAGCAACAACAAAAACGTATACAATTTGGAGATAAATAAATGCAGTACAGCAACTGAACAAAAGTGGAGAGAAATACATACAAATTGAGCGAAAAAAGCTGAAAAAGGTACAGTGAAAATTTTCTTAGCTTGTGTCAATTCGATTCGATTGTCGGCAGCAAACAAGCAGCACAAAGCGGGCAGCACAACAACAACAAGAAGAAGCAGCAGACGAAGCAGAACAGCGTAAAGAAAGAAGAGCAACAACAAAAAAGAAGCAAAGAGAAACGGCATTCAATTTGCAGTTGGATTGGTCGTTCGTGTGTGTGCGTGTGTATGTGTTTGCGTTAGTGAGTGTGCTATGTGTGTGTGTATTTGTATAGTTTACAAATACGAATATAAACAATTTGTTTTTCTTCTACAAAAAAATAGTTAATGCTTGCACCGGAAAAATGTCACATTTGCCATTGGATGCGAGAGCCATACTCCAGCATCTAAATGAATTGGGCTATAGAAACGTATCTCCGGAACAACTACGTGAATTTCTAAAAGGTAAGAGAGAAAAACAACCCCACCCCCCATGCTGTTCCCGCCATTGCATGCATATATACATGTGTGTGTGCGTGTTGCAATAAGCATTTTTTTTTTTGTATTATTTTTGTTCTGTTTTCGTTCAACTTTAACAAACGATTCGTCACCATTTTTATTTCTTTTGCTTTTACACTTAGTTCGTAAGAAAAACGAAAAAAAAAACGAGTATTACTCGCAAATTGTAAATAACGAACAAATGTTGCCACAGCGTTTCGTTTTGTCTACTTGAGGTTAAACACATGCATAGATATATACACACATAAATAGGTATGTTTTAGTATATATGCGTGTGTGTACAATGTGATTGCAAAGCATTTCGGACGCCAAATGTTGTTTTCTGCCGCTACTCTGGCAACTATCGCTGTGGGTGTGCGGTTGTATGTGGTTGTCTTAAAACACCCAGTAAAAATTGGATGCATGAGAAAAGTACTTTAGCACTCTTTATTCAAGTAGTAGTCTTGCTACGATTAGGACAAATATTTTTTTAATTTGCTTTAATACGGACTCAAAAACCCGTGGAAGATTTTCCTTTTATAACTTTTTTCTATTAATTTCTATAATTAAATTGATGGTTTATGGAAATTTTATTAATTTGCCATACAATTGAATTGAATTCAAGTAATATTTGAACATTTTGATTAAATAACATTTCAATATCCTTCATTTTACACATTCTTCCGAATCAGCTTATATTTTGTTACACTGCTTGCCAATTTTCTACTGGGTTTTCTTGGATTCCATAGACACAAATGCATGCTTAGTATATGCATATGCATACATATATATTTTGTTGTCAGTCTGGCAGCTCCATGTATTATGCCTGTGTTCATTTCGTTGTTTTTTTTTGTTTTTGCTCTGGCTGTGCTCCATGTTTCAGTTTTACACCTTTTATTTTTTGTCCCTCAGTTTTTGGTCAATTACAAAAAAAAAGAATTTTTGCATTGGTCAAACAGCTGGTTATCATATTGGAGCATAATTTTAATTTTTTTGTTACAGATTTGTCTTACTGGCAACATTCAAAGTCGTCTTCAATTTACAAAGCAGCTGCTAAAAAGAAATACAAAAACAAGACACAGTTCTCTGTACATAAACACTAATACATATGCACATACTTGCGTATATAACGAATTTTAACGTGTACGCTTTATTCTGTTAGCCAAACGGTCGACGACTCGTGGTTGTTGCTGCTGCCGTTGTTTTTGTTGCTTGCTGTTTACATGCTTCTGGCATTCAACCCTGCACACGCATTCGTATTGAAATACATATGTCGTGTGTGTATAAATATATGTATTTGTGTGTACACTCAAATTAAAGTAGAAAAGTAAAATAAAAGAAAAAGAAAGAATAGCAGAAAAGCCTGTGTTCTATATGTTTTCCTATGCGATCAAATAGATTGCTTAGAAAACAGCTAAACAGCTGTTGTTTAGTTATTGTTCTGCAATTAAATAACAGAGTCGCACATATGTTATTTAACATGATTAATTATTAGCTTTTGTGCGAATCACACAGGTCAAACTGAACGAACTTTGGATGATTCGTTCAGTTAATGGAACGATTTACTAGATTGTGTCACGTACAATAATCATGGCCGATTAAATAATAATCGTTTATAAATTTGTTTAATTTGGGTTTAAAAAATATTGTATAAAATATCGATATAATCACAGAAAAAAAAAATAATATTTAAATATATATTCATCGATATATGTACATTATTCAAATATTTATCTGATAAAATTTAGGATTTCGAAATATTTATTATTTTCGCAAAGGGTATTTTCAAAGTATTGTTTTAATTAATACATATTCAAATTTATATGTTTTATATTCTATTATCATTATATGCAGCTTTTTAAGTTTTGTTTTGAGTGTAATCGCTTGCATGCAATCGATAACCTGCCTATCGATAAGAAACCAGCTGTTATTTTTGCAACTATCTGGCAACACGCTGCAGATGGGTTGGCTGGCTGCCTGCCTGCACTGGTGACCTATCAGCTAATTTTTTTTATGTTTCTGTATTTTTTTTTTTTTGCAGTAAGCGCAAATTAACTCACACTTAATTGTTGTTCAAGTTATACACACAAATGCTGAAAATATCATTGATTTATTGTATGAATAGAAAAGAGACGCATTGCGTGCTCAAATTGCATAATATGCATTAAAACACGAAATGGCAACACAATAATACAAGCAAACTTTAATATATAGAAATGTTTGTTGTTCATTAAATTGCAATAACTATGAACCTAAATTATTTATTGCACAAAGTTAGACGTCACTTCAAAGAGCATAAATTGTAGTTCTTTTTATACTTTAAGAGATATTTACTTGTTATTATTTGTTGTGCTTAAAAACAAATATCTCTAAAAATTAATACATGTAACAAGAAATATCTTCGCTGCAAAAAGTTTATTATCATTAAAAAGAGTATGATTTCTGCTATTTTATTAATATTTTTATTTATTTTTAAAATTCGGTTTGATTTCTAGTGCAAAAAAGGAGTTATTAAAAAACGTAAACAGTCCTTCAAACAGCATGGCTTACTTTTTTTTTATTAATATTTATGTTAACACTTTAACCCTTGTGTTTAAAAAAAAATCCTAATACAAAAAAGATACTGATGTATGGTGCTCATTTTTTATTGGTTAGTGGCTGCTGCTGTTAAACCAAAACTCAATTAACTAACTGTATTTGTCTTTATCTTTAATTTCTTTAATTCTTGGTACATCACAACAACTACAGCTTATTTGCGCCTAAAGGTATGCAACCCCAGTCGGATAAGCAAAGTGCTAGCAACAGCAGATTCGCAACAGCAACAACAGCAGCAACAAATCCTCAGCAGCAGCAGCCACAGCCACAACAGCAGAGGTCAAAAGTAAAGATCATCAAGAGTAAACGTCCACTTTGCCATTTTAAATTCTATTTGGATATTTGCGATCATCAGCTAACCAAGCGCATTGAGGCTGAGATCAAAGCGCTTGGGGGCACCCTTGAATTCTTTCTTAACGACAGTATTACCCATTTTATAACCGATAAGGATAACGTTGAATTAAACGCATCTGCAACTCAACAACGCCCTGGAACTCCTTTAACACCAGCCACACCCAATACACCAACAACCACTGAAGATGGCAATAGTATTCCGCTGCAGCGAAGATCCCGACAAACACGCGCCGATGCCATATTAAGTCGTGTGCGCGGTGCAAACAATCCAACAGATCCACATCCTAGTCAGGAACAACAGAAGCAGAAGCTACCAAGTGGAGCATATACCATTTGGCAGACTGAATACGCATTACGCTTCTTTCGACGAATACAAATTGAGTTACGACAATATTTACAGGGTGGTGGAGGTGGAGTAGCTAGCGTACCTAATATACAATTGAAGGGTAATTTCATCAAGATTGAGTCAATCCAGCGCAATAATCGGCCATTTTATCATTTGCTTAAACAACCCCACGAGTGGCCCAGAATTGATTTAAGCAGCGAGGACAGTGCTTTTCGTTTGCAGGCCAAAACGGATGTTCAGAGTATGACACGAAAGTCGTTAGGCTCACGGACATCGCAACGTCAGCAGGAACAGGATAAGGATAAAGATAAAGATCCGCAGTGTCAGCCAGTGCCATTGCCATTACAACACGTTGCTGTGCAGGCACTGAAAAAGAAATCAGCTCCTTTACAGACGCCAGATAGTCCTCGATCGGTCTGCCGTGAGTTGAAGGAGTCTAGCGATAAGCAGTGTGGTGTTTGTGAGATTTGTAAAATCGAATACGATACTTTAACTATACATCTGCAGAGCAAGGATCACGAGCGGTTTGCCAAAAACGCACAGAATTTTCTGGCCTTGGATACTCTTATACAGGTATCGGCAAGTGTTAAAGGATTTCTCGAACGGGAAAATCAAACAAAAGTCAAGCTGGAGCAGCAAACAGACGACGTGGAAACCGAAAGTGAAACAGAAATGGAAGTAGATGAGCTGTCAAGCGATAGTATAACAAAATCGCTTACAGACCCACTGCAAACAAGTAGCAATAATAATAATAGACAACGTCCATCGCCGGCGTTGCGTGAGAAATCGAAGCGTATTACTAAGGGCAAGCATTCCTCCGAAAAGTTCCAGGCAACACCAAATACGCCACCAAATCCTTTGTCGCCTGGCACAAGAAAGCCAACGACAGCCTGTAGCCTTGTAGAGTTACAGCGCATGGAACAAACTGTCAGTAAGGTAACAACAGGTGCGGCCACGCCCACAAATCCAACACAACGACGTAAAACACAAAATTCCGTACTATCGCCACCAATACGTGCTATGTTGCCGCCCTCATCTCTGTATAAAGTGGTAGAGGCTAGCGATGCAGTGGCCACACCGCCTCGTATCAGACGAGGAGCGGGGCCAAATAGTAACAATGCGATGGATTCGCCCTCGTTGATTGTGAAATTCCAAAAGGTGCGACAATCAGAGTTGATGCGCTTAAACGGTGAGGCGGAGAACTTTATGTTTCCTCGCACCACACCGCGTAGCAGCAGCGAACTGGCCACAGATACGGATCGTCAGACTACATCAGATGCGCGCGGGCATCATAGCATATCGTCACTCAACCTGGACAGTACCAGTGAAGTAGACGTTATGGTTGCTTCCCACACGCCGGTAAGTCTTCAAAAACGAGCAACTGTTGTGGGTAGGCGGCGAAAGGCAGGAGCGGCCGCGCCTCCATCTAAAACCTCAGCACAACTTTTGCGCCAGCTATCCACAGGTAGTAGCAGCAGCAGCGCTGGTCAGCCACAGCAGTGCTTTCCGAATGCCCCCATCCAGCCAGAGATACAACAATCACCGTTAAAGCCACGTCGAGGTTCGACGACGACTGCGGCAACACGCAAAAGTAGCCGCACAGCTACAGCAATTGTGACTGCGGCAACGACGAGTAGTCAGCTGCAGTTAATTGGCAGACGCGGTGCTAAACTGGAGGATCGGATGGGGGAATATAAATCAACAAAAAGGAAAAAGATGCAGCAGCCAGTTAAACAAGAGCTGGACGAGGGTGATGTTGATGATGAAGTTGATGATACAAATGATGAATCCAGCTGCTCCTCGGGCAGCGATGAAGATTATGTAGCAACTGGAGGAAAATTGAATAAATCTCTGCCTGCCCGAAATCGCTTTAATTCGCGAGAAGAGCGCGCCGCCAAACGTTTATCGCGTTTAACCATCAGTCGCAATCGCAGCGCTGGAGAAGAGCCACAAATTGCGCCGGAAAAATTAAAAAAGTCAGCAGCAGAGGTACGAGTAACAACAACAACAACAAGGAGACGACGCGGTAGAAACCCAAAACAAACCACTAAAAACAAAATGAAGCAGTCCAAAAAGCAGCAACAAACGACTAAGGCGTCAACAACAGAAGAAGCAGCAACAACAACAGCGACGACTGCAACAACGTCAGCACCAGCAACTCTTGCAACAGACCTAATATTTGACTGCAGCAAAAGTGAGCGTTTGCAACGGCTGAAGTATTCCTTTGAGGAACTGCCCACTGCAGATTTGTGGCATCGTGTATTTCAACGACAGGATGCCGGAGAGGAGCAATATTATAGTTACTATGGAAGCACGCGGTATCGCAAGCTGCCCTACGAGCTGGGTCCAGTGCCTTTGGAGCGTACTAAGTCGCATAGCTGCACGATGTGCCGACAGCAACAGCAGCAGCAGGAATTAGAAACAAAGCCGAAGATTGTCAAGTTGGAAAGAGATGTGGAAACGGAACAAATTGCTGCTCAATCAGACAGCAATCAGACGGCTGTCACAGCTACAACGACAACAACAACTTCCTCTATGTATAAGCACAAAAAGCTGCATTTGCTGCAAAGATATCAGCAAGAACAACAGCAACAAACACAACTAACACTAAACACTGCCATGCCAATAGCCAAATGTGATAGTAAGGCCAGCACACCGGAGCTGCTGGAACGAGAATTCGCTCCGTTGGGTGAACGTGCATCTTTAGTAGAACGTGTACGGGCCGCATCCACACAGAGCAGCACAAGCAGCAGCTGCAGCAATAGCCAAAAGAGTGGTGCCACCTGTCGTAATAAGCAGCTGGCCAGGATTGCCGAGTTACCGCCTCGTAAATCGCCCAGGGAGCATGCATCCACACTGGCGCTGGTCAGTTGTATAATACGTCAGCGTCAGGATTCACAGAGCAAGACTAATTCGGAGGCGGAGGAGCAGCCACCAACGCCGACAGCAACAATTCCGCCCAAGCTAAAGACGATACCGCTGAAGCAAGAGCAGCAGCCACAGCCAAGTTTACATAACACACGTTCTCAGGCGGCAACGCCTGTGGAGGAACTGCGTTTTGCCACCGAAATAAGTGAAACTGTGAAACGTATGCGCCGTGGGCAAAATAAATATGATAGCTTACCAACGCCAGCTCCAGCGGCAGCATCGCCTGTACGTACACCCCTGCCAGCGAGATGCCGTCGTCCTACAGCAGCTGCGGCCAGCTACTCACGACGTCTGGAGTTTGCACGTCGTGAGGTGAAGCCAAATTTGCTACTAGGAAAGCGAAATCGTCGTCAAAATCCACCAATAACACCTGCGATGCGGTCCACACAACAGCAACAACAGCCTCCAGGCACGGCTCTTTTGGCTGGTGTTCGCAAACTGCCAAGCAAGAAAGGCATCTTAGAATATGAAATGGATAAGAATGCACTAAAGACGTTGGATGCGAGCATGCATTATGTTAATCCTATGCTTATCGCCTGGCAAATTGACAAATATTTGGAGCTAAATGGCAGAGAATATGATCTTAGTCCCGAAGATGTGGAAGAAGTTCAAGAACCGCCGCCCTCCAACGTAGATTTGCGAGAGGCAGCACAGACGCCACCACCAACAGATTGTTGCTTTACCAGCGATTTTGATCTTTGCGATCTGTTAGCTGGCAGTGGGCCCAGCGGCGATGATGACGATTTATCTGCTGTTGGCTCGGGTTGTCGACGGAATAGCCGCATGAATCTTTATAGTAGCTATCAACGTAAACGTAAGTGCCTCAAATCGAATCGTACAGGTTGGCCTAGAGTGCAGAGACGTCGACCCACGGGTGCGGTTAATCCAAGAACGCACCAGGAGAAGCCACAGGATCTAAAATTGGAGCCGCTGGAGACAGAGGAAGAGCAGACAACAACAACAACAACCACAACGGTTGAAAAAGAAATCAGTAAAGAACAAGATGATGATGATGATGATGATGATAATGCTGATACCGGAGGAGGAGGTGGTGCTGATGATGATGCTGAAGTTGTTGATAAGGAGCCAAGTACGCGAGAGAATGCTGTAATGACACCACCCGCCACTGATGTGGACGATCAAATTGGCAACGAGGATGATTCAATAGACGAAGTTGCAGTGGCTGCGGATAATGATAGTCAAGGCGATGGCGACGGTGATGATGACGATAATGAAACAATGGCTGATTCAGTTGATCAACAATTGGATGATGAGGCAGAAATAGAAGCGACCGATGCAGATGTGGAAGAAGATGATGCAGATGATGATATTGATGAAGATGTCTACAAGGATGCATATGGTGAGGAACAAGCAATAGACGATGAACACCTAACATTGCAAGCACCAACAAATAGCATAGTTAGCCAACAACCGCCTGTTAAACGTGCACGTCTAAGCTCCAGCAGCCACTCCACGACAGGAAAACTTCTTATAAATAATCATAGCCCAACAACAAAGAAGCCAGAAAGATTGACGTTACAATCAACCAATGGATATCGCTTGAATGCTACATCCACGCCAAGTAAACAGCAACAGCATCAGCAAAGACGTACTCCACAATTGAACGGCAGTCTGGGCAGTTGCATCTCACCTAGTGAGAAGTTAGGCGATAATTCGGATATATTCACCGTCTCATCTGATGGTCTGGATACAGATATGGACTTGAGTAATACGCAAGCGGGTGATTCAACATTTGATCACTGTCCACATCAGCAACAGACGACGACGCCAAAACGTAAATATGATATTGCCAAATATGCGCCGCCTAATAATGGAAAAGCCTCGAGCAGCTGTGCCGCTGAAGCGGCAACTGCAGCGGCGAAATCTCTAGCAATATCGCAGTTCCTGAAAAAGGAGGTGCGTGTCACATGCCGGCGTCTAAGAGCGCCCTTTCGCCGTTTTCGATATCGTCGCTGAATCATCAAACATCAATCATCATCATCATCATCAGCGTTATTTAAAATCATTAATAAACATTGTGCTTAGTTTTAGTGTAAAATTGTAAAATCAATACCGAATACGAGCAAATTGCAGAGAGTTAATATGTTCATTAGAATATCATCGTATCATCCATAAAAAAACACCCCTCCATATATATATACATATATATATATATTTTTGTTGTTCTTTGTGTAAATTATACATTCTCTCATTTCTTTTCGACCCTCACCCACACACACATAATTAGTATAATTTTAAATGCAACGTCAGAAAAAATACGTAAGATAAGCTTAGTTTAGATATAGTCTAGAACAAATTCCATACCCAACAACAGCAACAAAAACAAAAAACTTTACTATTACAAATGAAGACTTAAATTGCATAAGTTGAACATTTCGTTTATTACAAACAAAAACAAAAAAAAGCAAAACAAAAACATTTAACATGATGCTCAAACTATGTAAAAGAAAAATAAAACCAAAAGCAATTGTAAAAATTAAAATAAAAAAAAAAAACAAAGAGTACATTAAAATATGCAATTAAAATATATGTAGAAAACTGCATTTCATTTGAGAACGCGGCAAAATTGATGCAAACATTTTCTCATCACAATTTTACTTTCACAGACTTACGCAGGCTTATCAAATATGAGGAGCATATGGCGCCCAACTCGAAGGATGACTATCTCAGTGGCTTGCATAAACGCGATACCGTCAGCTCGCGCGCTAAACTAGGTGATAAAAACAAGGAGAATGTTGCACGTGAGCAAGCACAGGACAAGGAGAAGGAGAAACAGCCACTACAGCAAAAGTCGCTAAGTCAAAGCAAGGATCGTCTAACCAGCGGGAAATTGGATAATGATTCCGATTTAGTTTGCTTGTTTCGGAAGAAACTTTCTTTGGAGGAAACCTCCAAAGAAGTATCTTCTGACACTCGCCAGAGTCGTAACGAAAATCGCAAGTCTTTAAAGGAAGCAAACGGATATGTATCAAGCGACGAAACTTTTCCTGCTCCAGGTACACGATTCCCACGTCGCAAATCACGTCCGCGCAGTAATAATCGCTTTTCGTCAGTTGGTATGTTATTTGCACTTTGTATCCATTTTATAATAGGTATTTTCAATCCCAATCTTGAAGGAATGTAGTCATTATAGCTTTGTTTGTCCATCAAGGATGTATAGAAAATGCAACCCTGGATATTATAATTTATTATAAATTTATTGATTCTAATGTTATTTATTTATATTTTTGCAGGACGTACACAGCCTATGCAAAAAAAGAAGCAGAGCGATCCGGTTGCCTTATATCATTACTATCAAAGCGAATGGGCACATTTTCGCCATCAAATTCCTGGCGAGAGTTCGCATGCCGGTGTACGCAACAATGTAAGAAACAAGCTAATGGATCCCAATCGATGAAGCAGAAGCTTAAATATTTGTAATATTTGTAATCCGTTTTTATGTTTAAATTTGACCTTTTTCAGAGTTTTTGTAAAAACAGCAACCGATAAATAAAATTAATAATGAATCAAAAAAGTCGTAAATATTTTTTATGATGGGGGTCCGCTTGGGAACAACGCGTGTTGTTGGCATCCCTCCGTCACAAAAACTTTTGCGTTTTTTTTTTTTATTTTTATTAAAAACGCAATATTTCTCTTATAATTAAAACTACATGTGATATATTAAATACATTTTTGAATATTAAATTATGCTTAATAAAAATCGAAAATTATATTTTGTTTTTCTCCTCTCTTTGAAGAATTTTCTGGTGGTCCTGAAAAGGACCGATTGGTTTGATATACAAAATTATCGTATGCTGTACAAATGAACAATTTTTTTTAACCGCCAAAACCGTACAGAGTACGACCTTGTCTCTTCAGGGCATACACAACATCCATGGCTGTGACAGTCTTCCTCTTGGCGTGTTCAGTATATGTGACTGCATCACGGATAACATTTTCCAAGAATACCTTCAGCACACCACGAGTTTCCTCGTAAATTAGACCAGAGATGCGCTTCACTCCACCACGACGAGCTAAACGGCGAATAGCTGGCTTCGTTATACCCTGGATGTTGTCTCGCAACACTTTTCGATGACGTTTGGCGCCACCTTTTCCCAAGCCTTTGCCTCCTTTACCACGACCAGTCATTTTTCACACTTTTATTTTACTTAACACTGCACGAATGCTACAATGGAACTAATGCATGATGTGAAAGAAGCGCTTCTATTTATACCAAAGCAACACAAAGCGAGAGCGAGAGCGAGCACAGCGGTCTATTCATCCCGCTCGCACTCTGCCCTAAGAGAAACGAATCAACCACCACCATTTTGCTATAAAAGCGAGTCATTTGCCGTTCGCTTGCTTATTGTGTTTTCAACAGTGACTGTGTAAAGAAGTAAATTGTGAAGTAAAAAAATGGCGCGTACTAAGCAGACAGCCCGTAAATCGACCGGAGGCAAAGCGCCTCGCAAGCAGCTGGCAACCAAGGCAGCACGTAAAAGTGCTCCAGCCACCGGTGGTGTGAAGAAGCCTCATCGTTATCGCCCCGGCACTGTGGCCCTGCGTGAAATCCGTCGCTACCAGAAGAGCACTGAGTTGCTCATTCGCAAGCTGCCATTCCAGCGTTTAGTTCGTGAAATTGCTCAGGACTTCAAGACTGATTTACGTTTCCAGAGCTCGGCTGTTATGGCTCTGCAGGAAGCTAGCGAGGCCTACTTGGTTGGCCTATTCGAAGACACAAACTTGTGTGCTATCCATGCCAAGCGTGTTACGATTATGCCCAAAGACATTCAATTGGCCAGGCGTATTCGTGGCGAGCGCGCTTAAGTTGTGGCGACCCGGCCCATAATGCTACGGCATAAATAATAAACAAATCGGTCCTTTTCAGGACCACAAATTATTTTTCAAAAGAGACTTACATTTTCATATAAACAAACCAAATATATAATTATAAAAGCGATTGCTCTACTATTTGTTATTATTTTAACATTTATTTATATTTATTTATTTATTTATATTTACCGATAATCGATGGGTAATTTTAATAGTAAACGAGATTAAATATATTTATCTTTTGGTTTTTTCTGACTGCAGAATCAAAAGCATAATAAATCCCAAACGCTCTAATGGTTACAAGAATGGAAATACAGAAGCGAGCGCTTGCTGTAAGGATTACGGTTCCTTAGATGTTGGGAATATGTATTATTATTATTTTATAGAAATTATTATTTGATTATTAAATTTTATTTTTATTTATTGAGTTTTTATGTTGGGGCTGTCACTAGAAATTATTTGTGATTTGTTGCCAATTCAATTGACACGGGTATATTTAATTTTTGAATACTTTTGTATTTGCATTATTGAGTTATTTGAGAATTGAAATATATAAAACAATAAATAAAGTTATAAATTTTATGCTTTTATTATAACATATTTCTATAGTTGAACTTTATAATGTGGAACATTTCTGTACATTCATTTGGTTCATTTCTATGCAACGGCCATATTGATTTTGTATGGCGGGTATTCAAAGAGTATTTTATTGATGAATTTTGGGTAAAATTATAACAAACTGAACTAATGTTAAATTAAAAACATATTTGTTAATAAATATTTCCAAAAATTCTATGATTTTTAATTATTAATATTTCTGCAAGGCATTTTTTCATTGCTCCTTTGACTTTTAGCATGCTGGTTTCAAACAATAGATGGCCAAGTTTATAACAGATTTAAAAATCGAAAATATATGATTATTCATTTTTAATGAATTTATTTGTATAAAGAAATGTTCAAATATTATAATAAATATTGAAATTTGTATAGTTTAAATATAGTTATATTTAAAAATAATGTTTTAAGTCGAAAATTGATTTTACGGAGGCACAAGCCTTGACTTTAAATAGCCATTACAGGTTAGTTAATTAAGATATGCATATTAAATAAATTTTATTCTATTCTTTGAATATTTATTAAAATAACCCCATTCACGTTTATATCAATTCCGTTGAGTAAAGTATTTTAATTAAATAATTTGTAATAAGGCAATGGCAAACTAGTTCTTCGCAAACGTTCAATGTTTCAAACCATCTCGTTCGGCCGTTCTATGCGATTCTCACAAAATCGAGTGACTAAATTTCACTGAGCCGTTTTGTTCAAATTCGTTTTAAAAAGTGTATTCCTCAGTGAAAGTAAAGTGAAAATAAAGTGAAAAATGTCTGATTCTGCAGTGACAACATCCGCGTCTCCCGTGGCTGCCATACCAGCACCAACCAACAAGAAGGTGGCCACCAAGAAGACCGTTGCAGCGAAGGCAAAGAAGCCGGCCACTCCACCATCCCATCCGCCAACTCAGCAGATGGTGGACGCATCCATCTCTAACCTAAAGGAACGTGGCGGCTCATCGCTCCTGGCAATTAAGAAATATATCAGTGCCACATACAAGTGCGATGCCCAGAAACTGGCTCCATTCATCAAAAAGTACTTGAAGTCAGCAGTTGCAAATGGAAAACTCATCCAAACCAAAGGCAAGGGTGCATCTGGTTCATTTAAATTGTCTGCATCTGCCAAGCCCAAGTCAAAGGCTGCCGCCTCCTCTGTGGAGAAGAAAGTCAAGAAGGCAGTCGCTTCTCCATCTAAAAGCAAGAAAGCTACGCCTAGCGCTAAGAAACCCAAGGCAGCGGCAGTCAAGGTAGCCACCGCAACTAAAAAGACCGCTGAGAAAAAGAAAGCAGAGAAGGCAAAGGCTAAGGATGTGAAGAAGGCAGGTACTGTTAAAGCCAAACCTACATCAGCAAAGGCCAAGTCGAGCGCCGCAAAGCCTAAAGTACCAAAACCAAAGGCCGCAAGTGCAAGTGCTAAGCCTAAAAAGGCAGCAGCAGCGGCAGCGACACCAAAAAAAGCAGCTGTCAAGAAGCCGAAAGCAAAGACTGCAGCCAAAAAATAAGCATTTTACTCTTTTCCAGGAGAGCCAAAGCGTGTGCGAATTTCAAAATTATGAAATTTGTTTAATTAACAAAGCCCTTTTCAGGGCTACAAATTATTTTTTAAAAGAGAAAGAAATTTTTCAAAGACAAGTACATCATAATAGGTATAGCTTGGTAATACAATGAGAATCTAAGTTTTTTTTATGCATATCTTTCGATGCTGTTGAATATTAGAAATTATTATAGCTTGACGTCTTCCACCCAATAAAGCATTTATATTATTGATCAGGACGATGAGAGGAGTCGACATAGCTACATATCTTAGGCTTCCAGGCAAAATAGTCTGTCAATTGGCTAAATGAATGGAATGCTTGTTGCACGCAGCATAGATATGTATGTCAGAACCGGAAAAATTTAACAATTTGCAAAGGAATATTTCAGTCTGCAAGGGTATTGGGTATATCTTTACAAGTTTTTTATTTTTAAATATTAAAAAAAAATGCTTTGCCGTGTACAAAAAACCAGATAACCTTTTCGCATAATGAATTGAATTTATTTTCAATTAGGCGAGAAAATATTTGATATTTTTAATTCTTTGAGCAAGTTATTTGTGGCCCTGAAAAGGGCCTTTTGCTTATGGTTGGTCTATTACAATCTAGCTTCAATTTACTTGGAGCTTGTGTACTTGGTGACAGCCTTGGTTCCTTCACTGACGGCGTGCTTGGCCAGCTCTCCAGGCAGCAGGAGACGGACAGCGGTTTGGATTTCCCGACTGGTGATGGTAGAACGCTTGTTATATTGGGCCAAACGGCTGGATTCGGCAGCAATGCGCTCGAAAATATCATTCACAAAACTGTTCATGATGCTCATCGCCTTGGACGAAATACCAGTGTCAGGATGGACCTGCTTCAGCACTTTGTAAATGTAGATTGCATAGCTCTCCTTCCTCTTACGCTTCTTCTTCTTGTCATTCTTGGTGATGTTCTTCTGGGCTTTGCCAGCCTTTTTGGCTGCCTTTCCACTAGTTTTAGGCGGCATTGTTACGATTGTTCACTTTAAAATTCACTTCACAAAATTCACTTGTTAATTTCGAATAGTTCGTCACATTTATACTTTTGTTTGAGCAACGTTTTCAAGTTAAAAACCATTTTTCTGTCATACAAAAACCCACCCTTAACTGAACATGTTGACGGTAGAGAAAAGTATAAATATATACCTAGCTCACTTTGCAGCTACATTCAATATTTGTGTGTGAACTGTGAAATACGTATAGAGAAAAGTGAAAATGTCTGGTCGTGGTAAAGGTGGAAAAGTTAAGGGAAAGGCAAAGTCGCGTTCCAATCGCGCAGGTCTTCAGTTCCCCGTTGGCCGTATTCATCGTCTGCTCCGCAAGGGTAACTATGCTGAGCGTGTTGGTGCCGGCGCCCCTGTGTACTTGGCTGCCGTTATGGAATACTTGGCCGCTGAAGTTTTGGAGTTGGCTGGCAATGCAGCTCGCGATAATAAGAAAACAAGAATTATCCCTCGCCATCTTCAATTGGCAATCCGCAACGATGAGGAGTTGAACAAGCTACTTTCGGGTGTCACCATTGCCCAGGGTGGTGTGCTGCCCAACATTCAGGCTGTACTTTTGCCCAAGAAGACCGAAAAGAAGGCTTAAATTACAAGCATACCAGCTAATATATTTCTACATACCAAAAAAACCAAACGTCCTTTTCAGGACGACCAAATATTTTCTAAAGAGATTATTTTGTTTCATATTTCTTTAACTTGTGTCTTTAAATTTTGCTATCCTTTAAATTTAATGGTTAAACCGAGAACTGGCTAATATACATCTATATTATGTGAAGAGCTTACGAAAATAATTGCCTACCAAAAAATGAGTTCTTTTCAGGACATTAAAATTTTTCTTGAAGAGAAAAAAGATTTAATAAAGCTTTATTAGAGGTCATTAAATCATAACACGAAAGGCTTGATGCAATTCTGTATTAGATAAAATATATATGTGTGAACATACATACATTTATAAAATATTAATGTGACACAAGGACTCGGACTTACTGATATCTCTTCAATTGTTAATCACTAATTTTAGTCATACAAAATACAAGTTTACGATAATTTAGAATTTAATAATTTCAACATTTGAAGTGTACATCTAATTATGACGATCAAAAGCTGTTTGTTATGACAAATATATTGTAAAAGACACTAACAAAGTCTAAAATAAATTAATAAATAATATAGAATAAGTATGGAGAACGAAGAATAATTTGGTTTAGTTTTTTTCTTTACAAAAATGTATAGAACTATACTATAATTAAACAATAATGTTAGAATCAGAAAATAAATATATCGATAACATAGGAGTTCATAGTATAAAAGCGCATTTTGAGTATAACATCGTATTAACAGTTAGTATAACAGTTTGATAGCGTAGGTATAAATAGTTTATGAGGATTACGTTGAAATAAAAAATGTAAATTGCATAGTAAACAATCAAACTACATAAATAATAATTAAATAAGCGCAAAATTTCTATACAAACATTAGTTATCCGCGATGTAACTGCGCAAAGTAACAGCGAAACAAATTTGATAACATTAATATGTTAACTTAACATATGAATTACATTATGTATTAAATCCTCTTCGCAAAAGTATTGCAACGTCGAAAATATTGAGGATTTAATTCATTCAAAAATGTTATAAAAAACGGTGAGTGAATGTTTTTCTTTTTTTTAAGTTTTGCAGTTCTAAGGTCGTTGAAAATGAACACTTTTTCATAATCATGTAAATGCATAACAGATTAATGTTCACATAGCTCCATGCTGTTGTCTGTGTGTTTGTCTTACTGCAAAAACTGCCACAAAGGGTGAAAAAAAAAACAACAAAACCAAACGAAACGAAAAATTCCTGCTTCAGGTCCAGCTGCTCAGTTAGAGAATTGCGAGAGGGCTGCTGGGTCGATATACTGTTTCGCGAATGGAAATAACTGAAAATCAGGGAAAATACTTGAATAAAAAATTACCGATGTGGCTTTAACTTAATTTCGTAAGTAATTTTTTCTATTTCCCCCTCTCTATTTCTTATTCTCACCTGTGTTCGTGTGTGTGCCACTGTCTCTTCAAATATGTACACACGCGCATACATACAAATTTCTTGTGTATTTACGCTTTGCTCATTAGCGGCTTTCGTACGTCATTTAAATGTATGAAACATATACATATGTACATACATATGCGCATTCAACGTACAAAACAAACAGACATCAATGTAGGTATTTGTGTGTATATATACAACGTACATAAACTGTTAAGCTCCATTCTATGAGCTTAGCTTACGTATTTACATCTACATTATACATACTTATTTAGGTGTGTACGTACATACATATGTATGCTCTCTATCCATATATAATTATATAATATTCCTATTGGAGCCACGGCTACAAAGCAATACAACTTCCGGTTCAAATAAAATAAAAAAGAAAAATATACATATATCAAAATAAAAAATTAAAGTTTTTTTTTATCAAACATTGTTTCAGAGGCGTTCGTCTCTAAACCGTTTTGCAGCCCTTTCTGAAACTTTTAATTGCTTTTTGACAGAATATTTGGCAATGTCGAGACCCGCTTCTAAAAAAAAAAACTTTCTGCAAGCTGATAAGCAGTGATTTTTTATACAGCGCGAAAGGCCGCAAATCTTTAATAAAAAGCCAGTTTTATCTATTTATTATGCTTGCAAATATGATATTTTATTATCTGTATCCAAATAACTTGTAGAGAGTATATTTTTATATTCGACCGTAGTTTGGACTAACAGACTAGACGATCCTGCCTGTTGGTCGATTCGTTCATCTAGATAAGACTGACGATCTCAAAGACAACTTCGGTATGTATTCTTGATCACTCGGTGGGATCTAGTCATTGTCCACACTTTGAGGAGATAAGTATCTCTACATGAAAATTTTATAAAAATCGCAAAAAAAAAAACTTATAACTAGGGATAGAGTATCTAATAGTCGCGTAATCTTATGTGTATTACGTACACTAATTTAATTATTGTTGCTATTTTTTGTGCCTGCCATTTTTGGTATGTGCGATTTTCTATTGTTAGCGGATTTTCAGATATACAAATTTACTTAAATTGGACATTTCAAAATTTTCGAATTCGATTTTCTAATGTTGGCCGACTTTCAGGTATACAAATTAACTTAAATTGGACATTTAAAATTTTTCGAAAGGAGTATATTTTAATAATTATAAATGTTGGCAATATTTGATAATACTTACGTCTATTGACTCTGAATTAATATTGAAAGTCGCAATGTAGACGCTTTTAATCTCTTTGATATCAAAGTGATTAATAGGTACTCAATATTGATTACAGTCCATTCATCTTAATAACTCTGTTATCGTAACCTTATCGTGTAGTTTTTGATTGCATATATACGGATGTATACATATATATATGTATATGTAGGTATGTACACATATACCTACATATATCATATAAATTTATTATAATTGCGTATCAATCGGAATGTAAAAAAATCAAAGATTTTATTGCGTTCGAAATATCAATCTGACTAATATTGTTAATCTTTTTTCTCTATGTATACAATAATTTTTTTAGATGAAGACCCCTTCGGTTTATTAGTTTAACATCTCCAACTTACCAAACATATTTATTTTTTTTTTTTAATACAGAATATCTGATAGTCGAGAGCATTCTTCGACTTACCTTGTTTATATTTGTCTTGTGGAAACAATTTTGTGTTTCTTTTGTCATAGAAGTTTCATTCATAATTCAACCCTTAGCAATGTCCATTTTGTTTATTTTACTCAATAGAACTAACTATTGTTTGAAGTTCTGTGCTCTGGAGGAAGGAAGGGAGAGTTGTTTGAGTGCCTTATTTGTCTTTTTATTTATACGCTTTGTGTAGCTTCCAGAAGGAGAAATAAATCGATATTTGACATAGTCTTTAACATGAACTTATTTTCTTTTTCACAGGTGTACTATGCGAGCATACAATGAGACACATATTATGCCATATAAGTTATTGAGATTGCATACGGAAAAATGGAAACAATATCCAAGATCTCCTTGATATTGGCTGTATTGCTCGTTTATAATGCAGTCAACATCGTCAACGCCGTCTCAGGCAATCAATTGGGCTGCATCTCCGCGTACAGCGAGAGGACTGCTAAATTTCAGCCGCAGCAGAGTAAAACTAATAAAGGAATACCCGGTTCCACATCCGTTACGACACGCACGTGGCAGGAGCACGAATTTTCCCTCTTAGGCTACAAATTCTATTTGCCTTTTGTGGGTCATGCAGTGGATGCGGATATAGATGATAGTGACAGTGTGGACGATAGCTGGTTGCTGGATAATAGCGCCCAGTTATATAATAGCCAGGAAGGGGAACTAGATATGGAGACGGATCATGTGGTTCATAGCGATAGCCATGTAGATCCAGTTAACAATATATTAAAGCTTCGCTGTGAGAATGCTAGCTTAATAGAGATCAATGCCGAGTTGTTGCTCATGCGACATATAAACTATGAATATTTGACTCTTCTCCATGTTCCTCAGACTGATAAATCATTGGAGCTGCAGCAGTACGAGAGTATGCGTCAGTTCAAGTGGCTAGAGAGTACGCTAAATGATGATATGTTGCAGCGGCTATTTTCACAGCATGCCCAGCGTTTTGAATCGGTCGAAATACTGGATTTTAGTGAGAATCAGTTGAATTGCACCCACTGGGCCCAGCCGCAGGCCATGCGCCGCCTTAAAGTACTTAGATTAAGTGGCAATCGCTTGGCGAACTGTAGTCTAACCGAGCTGCAATATATGAATCATTTGCTCGAGCTGCATTTGGATCGCAATGAAATCCAAGCTTTGCCCGCACACTTTTTGCATCAGCTTAGCGAGCTGCGCTTGCTAAATCTTAGCTTTAATGCCCTCGGGGAATTGCCACGCAATATCTTCGAGGGTGCATTGCAGCTGGAGTGGCTGCATTTGGCTGGCAATCGGTTGAGCATATTGCCCTTTCAGCTATTTCAAACAGCACGTGATCTGCGGCTGTTAGATCTCAGCTATAATCAGTTGCTGTCGTTTCCAGATAACTTTTTTGCTCTGAACAGTCAGCTGCGTCAGCTGCAGTTGCAGAGCAATCAATTGCAGTCAATTGGCAAGCACAGTTTGTATAATCTTCACGAGCTGCGGCACTTGGATTTATCGCAAAATGAGCTGGGTAGCATCGATCGTAAGGCCTTCGAGTCTTTGGATAATCTTCTCACGCTTAACATATCCGGCAACAAGTTAACGTTGCTGTCCTCCATCATCTTCCAGCCACTGCATGCACTGCGACAATTGGATCTTAGTCGGAATCAGTTTAAGCAGCTGCCAGCCGGCCTATTCCAGACGCAACGTAAATTGGTCTTGCTGCGCATCGATGAGACGCCGTTGGAACAGCTGCCCAATTGGATATCCCGCGACGAGGATTATGTTGATGGACAAGTCCTGCAACGCTTGCGCTATCTGTCTTTGCAACAGAATACGCACCTCACCGAGTTGCCGTCAACGCTTTTTGCCAATACCCGCAATCTGCGTGAGCTTCTTTTAGCCGATAATAATCTGCATAAGTTGCCGCTCCAGATTGGCAGTCTGGGACGCTTACAGCGCCTTAGTGTGCGTGGAAATCGCCTGGGTTCGATACCCGAGAGCGTCAAGGACCTAAATCATCTGCATTACTTAAATATACTTGGTAATGAGTACCAATGTGATTGCAGTATGTTTTGGCTCTCCTCCTGGCTGACAAACACAACTACTTCCTTACGTCGGCAGGCGACAAATACCAGTATTGACTCGAGTGAGCATATTGATAATCAAATCGATGCTCTGAAATGTCAGTACGGTTATCCTGGAGATATGTTGCGGGTGCTGAGCAACCTTAACTGTAGTGTTCCTCTTGTGGTCCAGTCTTCGGAGTCTAAGATGTACAGGCTTCATGCTACCGCTAAGCTGGAATGCATGGTCTACGGAAGTCCAACACCGGACATTATCTGGGTGAGTCTTAACGAGTAGTTTAAATTTTTTGTTTTTCATTTGATACTTCGTTTTTACAGGTTACGCCGCGTCACAAGATACTACGGCATCATGCTGATCCCGATAAACGTCCTATAATTATCAACAGCGATAAAGAACATCAGCCAAGTAAATTTGAACTATTTGCTTTAACGGATGAAAGTAATACGCAGGCACTGAACGTAAATATCAGCCGGCAAAGAAGCATTGTTGGGCAACGTGTGGTTCTCGTCGAGAATGGTTCGCTCCTTGTGCACAACATTTCCCGCGGTGACAGCGGCCTCTACACTTGTTACGCCTTTAATGTTATGGGAAACGCATCGGCGGGAATTAGGTAGGGATTGTTGTTAAAACGAACCCCATTTTATAACAGGGATTCCAAACTTTTACATTATTTTTATTCTAACAAAAACTTATCTTCTGTTCAGGCTGTACATCGATCCAATAGTGTTTTATCGCGTCAAGATCGAGAGTTTGTTGGCAGGCACAGCGCTTGCCACTGCTTTTTTGCTACTTACACTTATGGTGCAAGGATTGCGTAGTTGCCTGACGCGACTGGGAGTCTGTGAGCGTTTGTCCTGTTGTGCAAATCGAAATAAGAAGTCGCCAAGATCTCGGCAGATATATGCGATGCTGGATAGCATTGAGAGCTATAAGAGTCAGCAATTGGAGCGATTACGAGAGAATTATGCACAGCAGGTGCATCGTATAAGGGAGAACTGTGCGCAGCAGGTAGAGTGGATACAGAGCAGCTATACTACGCAGGCCAAGCACATAAAGGAGTTTCGAGATATGGGCTCCAATCATCTAACCGCACTCAAAGATCAGTACTATGATCAGGTGAAGAAGGTGCGCGATTACTCTACCGGCCAACTAAGCTGGGTGCGCGAGAATTATGTCTTCCAGCGCAACAAAATCAGAAAGTTCAGTGCCCATCAGGTGTTACGACTTCGGGAAGGTTACAAATATCAGCAGCAGTCACTAAACAAGGTACTGGAGAACCTGCCCAGTTTCTACTTCGAGAACTGTCGCGGACGCTGCGAGGAGAATATTGTCGAGGGTATGTATCAATATTTCTAATCTGCGATAGAACAATAATTAATCGTTAATTAAATGCGTTTGTCTCTGCAGACATAGACTGCTATTTCAAGAGCCAAATGGAAAAGGAACTACACATTCAAAAAATCAAATCACGTCTTATGGCCGCCAATTACTCGGCTAGTAAAGCTTCCGTTTACTACACGCCACCAGAGGATGATTTGCTGCATTGCTCCCAGCTGCATCTGCAAACGTCACCCATACACATTAACTACATTGATGAAAATCTAGATCATCAGAAGCTCGAGTTGCACGACTTTAAAATAGATCCGCACTTATTTTTCAATACATCGGGCTATTATGTAAACCCGGAAGGTGCAAGCAGTAGTCAGGCAGCCGCTGCAGCGGCAGCAGCAGCGATGGCAGCCTCGTCAGCTCTAGCATGCAGCATTGAAGATAATAATCAGGATGCGCAATTGTTGGCGGATCATGTCAATCATGTGGAGATGAATGAACTGAAGGACATAAACGATGTAAAAAATTCCAAATCGTGTCCTGCTATATATAAGGTATCCAAACAACGGGACGGCAGCACACTGCACGAGCTGCTGACCACTGATGAAGATGGAGCGCCGCAGCAGATGTTACGCCTCAATCCTGTTGACGAATCATCGCTGACGACGATGGAGGTGCCCAAAGAGAATCTTAACATCGTACTGGAGGACAGCTCTAAAGACTCAGATTACTGCGACTCGTCTCCTTCCGCTTCAACGTAAAACTCGAGCTGCATTCCCGTGCAGCAATCGATGTCAACAACTGTTAGTCATCCAATCGCCAGGCGGCCAATGCCACGTCTTAGAGATTTTTTTTTATTATTTTATTAATTTTTAAGCAATTTAAAAACTTCAACGAGCATAAAACAACAAATCAAATGACGCTAAAGAAAAAAAACACTTTAAATTGAAGTTAATGTTAATTGTATAATGAAAAGGCATCTAACAATAATTACATATAGAGTTAATTAGTGAAACTTAATGAATTCAAATGCTGATGAAGTACGAAAAAGAATATAAACAAAAACAAGTAAATTCATACGATTTAAATGGTAGTAAAGAGTCAAATAGTAAACAAATACAAAACATGAGAAAATTACAATGTGCTCGTATGTACAAGAAGGTATCATTAACTAAGTCAATAATACTTGAAAAGCCCCCATTTGTGATTTCATCTAAAAAATAAAAACAATTTATTTATAGAGAGAGCATCAAATCTGCATACATACTTATATAGAGCCAAGCATATTTTAAAGTGAAAACAAATTTTATTCAAATTCTAATAAAGCAAATAAAGAAAGATTATATACATAAAAGCAAAATGGAGTTGAAAACATTCAGACAAAGACACCGATCTCCTCGGCGTGCCAAAGACAGGAATAACCAATTGAAATTTGTTGTTAAACTTATTTACTTGATTGTTTCTATAGCTATATAATATATTAGATCCGATTTATATCGACTCGCCTCATCATTCTGATCAATAATCAAACAATAATTTCATGGAATCGAACACATTTCTTAACAAAGTTTCTATACTTTCAATAGGAAGTACAAATTGGGGGAAAATCAATAAGTTAATCAATCTTTTATGTTTTCCAGAAATTTAATTTTATTCTATATGCAGAGGAAAACGAACAATTAGTTTACTGATGAAGCGGAAGCTATTAAACATCTGGGCATTCTGGCTGCTTGAGCACCTCAATAGCACAAGGGCTACCATCGATTTTACATGGCTCTGATTCAGACTCAACCTCACTGATATCATAGTCACATTCACAAGGGAAACATTCCATTTCGCCCTCTTCGCCTTCATATTCGCCCTCCTCACCTTCGCCATAATAGCTTATCTTCTCCTGTGTTAGCACGCTAGGTTCTGTGGTCATCGAGCACACTGATAGCTCCGAATCGGATATAGGTAATGGTACCGGCTCTTGTGGCAATAGTGAATAATCATAGACAGCAATTTCTTGAGCAAACCACAATGTTGGCTTCACTTGAGCAATTCCTTCCTCTTCCTCATCTTCGTCCATTTCTGGAATGTATTCTTCCTCGTCGTCTTCAACAGAGGAGCGTGCAGACTTAAAACTATAATCGCCTGGCAAAAAGTAGCCAAGCAACATATAACGATTGTCAAAACTAAACACGGCCGGACCAGTGGGATACAGAGTATCCCAGATACCATGTAGAATAGTGCACTTATCGTCGTTGCCGATGTACAGCTCAAAGGGACCCATACGCACATTGCTGTTCCAGGTAGACTTGAGTCGCACCGTCATACAGCAATTATCTTTGTCAGCTTTAAAGCTATAAACGCCCACACCATGACGCAGACCCTTATACCAATCGCCAGAGTAAGTATCACCATTGGCATAGTTATAGCGACCCTTGCCATGCTTCAGATGCTTACGCCAGTTACCCTCGTAGACGGATCCATCGGTATAAATAAAGACGCCGCGTCCACAGCGAGTACCGCAGCGATATTGTCCATAGTAACGTGCTCCATTTTTAAAAACATACAGACCAATTCCATGTCGTCGTCCTTTACGATAATTGCCATCATATTGATCGCCATTTGGTAATATGGCCCAGCCACGTCCATGACGCTGGCCAATAGCATTCCGACCGCCTATATATTTCTATATAGATGCAATAAAATAGAAATTATTAAAAAAAAAAAAACTACTTGAAACCTACGCCAATGTTGGGTCCCTCATCCTCCTCGTCGGGAAGCGAGAGATCCGACTCTTCCGACATGTCTGAAACGCTCATGATTTAGATATGTATTTTATACTTTGCTTCTTTTATTCAGAAATATAATTTCTCACTTAAATTACTATTGGGAATTGTGTTTTATTTTGAATATGCCCAGCAAAGGCTTGCTACATTTGTACTTGAAAAGTGTAGTATAAGTTTGTCACGAAATGTTTCAATATATTATTGAAGAGAAGGACTAAACAAGTCATGTCCGTCGTCCGTCTGCTTAAATGCAAACTAGTCCCTCAGTTTTTGAGCAAGGAGGATGAAATTTGGTATGTAGTCTTTTTAAAGCAGGCAGGACATTTGTCAGACAGGCGGATTGAACAACTATATCATATAGCTACCATAATCGGTTTAAAAATTGTTGTATTAATGAAAGTTAAAAGTTGGGTATTACTATATCGTATAGCTGCCATAGGAACAATCCACTTTGCAAGTGTACATAATCTTCGGCGCGCCGAAGATGTCCTTTCTTTACTAGTTTATTTATAGAAAATCGAATAAACAATGTTTATTGTAAAACTTTCATAATTAATAATAAACTCGATTAAAGTTTTAACTTACTCACCTGACTATGAAGAGTTTTTTCGGTTAGTCTAAAAACATGTCATATTTCGCGAAACATTCGAAAACAAAATTCAGAAAAATACAAAATTTTGAATTTGGGATTTTGGTTTAATTAACTCTAAAATTGCATTTTTTAATGATGGTAATAAAGGTTCCACAGAAAAGTTTATTTTACTTAATTTTCGGATATAGTCGAACCTTTTAGATCATTTATCAGCAGCTTGGATTTCGTATGCTTTTAGTAGTGTTATTGAAACTCTACTTCATGTTCCATCTTATGGAGTTTCGACTGTACTTAATTAGATCAGGACTGACTACGTGGTATAAAAGTAATTGGCTAGCGGATAGCGTATAAATAATGCCAACAACGTTGTTAGAATCTGGAATCCCATCAACATTTTTGTGGCTACACGCTCGTGCACTGGCCCAAAAATTACTAACACCAAGTTGATTAGTGTAAAGTTATTTGTTACAACACGTCCATCGGAATGCTCCTGCCAGCTAATTAGTCGCAATGAACGCAACACTGTAACCATTAGGCGGCCCATTCCATTCAGTTCAGCCATCCGGAATTCCGTAGTACTTATATGCAGCAAATCCGATTTTGGATCATATTTTGGTAGCCGATGTCGCGGGCATGGCACAAAATGAAATAGTTGCGGCGTCGAGTATAGAAAATTAAGTATCTGGGGCAGAAAGAAGAGCAACAGCGTCTTACTAAAGTGACCCAATATACCAACTACGGCAAAGGTCATTCCCGCAAAGTAGCAATAGGTATCGCCCACAAACACCTGTGATGGATATCTGCAAGTAAAATAATATAATGTAAATTTATTTAAGTTTTATTTAAAATAATATTTAATTAGGAAATTAAAAACTATTACTATAACTATATTTATAATATGGTAATTACATCAAATTAATCTAATTTCCATAATCATATCTAAGCAAACAAAATAGGTTTATTAATGGATTTCTACAAGGAAAATAATAATTTAAAATTTAACGATAAATTTTGTACTCCAATTATTTTATATTTTACGTTTGGTCACACTGTTGCCAGAGATGACTTTAAAGCAACCAGAGTTCGCGAATGTGAGACGCCCCAGAGTTGTATATGTTATTGATGGGTTATCCACAAATAAAAATTAATAAATTTGGTATAATTAAGAATAATATCTATGGCCGAATTGAATTTTTTTCCAAACAGTTTGCAACAAATTTTTGACTTTATATTTAAGTTTAATTTAAAGTAATTTCTTAATCATTATACACTCTAAATATTAGTTATTTTATTTAAATAATAAAAAATGTAATAATATATTGAAATATTATAAATTTTAAAAATTGAAAGAGTCCAAGTTTTATTTATTTTTCTAGACCTATGCCAAGCCCACTGTGCAAGTATATATGTGTGTATGCACATGTGTTCGTAGAATTCGAACAGCTGAGAGCACACGAATAGAGAGGACAATGGTAATCGACAGCTGTGCGGGTGGGCGTAAATGAAAGAAGAAATGTGGGTGTGTTAGCTGGAAAAACGTAAGGGATAAAAATAGAAAACGAACAAAAAATTGCAATTAACTAACTAAATTAAAATAAGCATGTGTTGTCTGTACTAAAATAACAGCCATACAAACGGAAATGGCCAAAATATTAGGTCTTGGCCAGACAATTACACCCGGCGGCGGCAGCGGAAACGTCGGCCGTCTGGCCATAACCAAAAGGCTAATACTGTGGTCAGTGCTGATAGTGCAAGTATGCTTCATTGGCTGCATTTGGGTGCTTCAGATGAATCGCAGCCAGTTTCAGCAGCAACAGGGGAACATCGGCTCAGACCTCGACTCTAACCGGGTGCACTTCGTGCGACAGGCAAGGCATTCATTGAAAGATTCAAGCCAATTGAACCATTGTGCGCAGCGTGAGAATGTAAATCATTACGAGAAAGATTTCTATCAAATGAAAGCCGATAAATTGAATCGCAGTGCTGACTATGCCATGCCAGCTTATATCGATTTGGATATGGGTCCAGCACTGTGGTGCTATGCAGAGGGTACACTCAATGAGACCAACAACAATATTGACTATTTGATGGCACAGCCACAGTGTCATTGCGCCAGCGGCTGGCATGGACGCGACTGTGGCCAGCCGGAGATCATATGGCGTGCTTTAATGACACACAGTCGAGCCAGCCGACGCGCTGGATATGAAGCGCCTTTGAAGTTACGCGAGGCAAGCGCCACGTCGGTGAAGCGTCTGTATTATATGCTTAATCTGGGCAACTGGGAACACATAAATTTAGAGTTACTGCAGCTCCAGTTGCGCACACTCATTGAGGTTGTGGACTTCTTTCTCATCTATTATCATAGCAAGGATAGTCTGACGCAGCGTCGACTGAAGCGTCATATGAATGCCAATGGAGTATTGAGCTCCAGTTATTTGCTGTATCAATGCACTAATCATTGCAGCGGAGCAACGGCCTACGCCCATTTCCGGCATCAACTATGGTCAATTTGTAGCATACAAATTCAGGCTACGGATTTGATGCTATACGGCGATCGGGAGACAATTTATGCGCCGGCTGCTCTAAAATATCTCAAGTATTATGCAGTTGACGTACTGCCGCTACGGTTTAGATTAAAGCATAATGTATACGGTTTTTATTGGCAACATCCGAAGCGTACACGACTGCAGGGTGTTGTAAGTTCCTTGGTGCATATGCATGCAGCTCAAATGGACCCAGAGAAACTGGAGCACCAAGCGAGCTATACGCTGGGTGATCTCAATCATTATGGTGGCTGGAGTTGTGAGCTCTGCTTGTCGCCTGAGCAAATTGTACATGTGCTGCAGACATCACACATTGACACATCCATACGGATGCCCAATAAAACTCGTAGTGCTCGCATTGATGCGGCTTACGTGCAACAATTAATTGGCACGGGAATCCACTTGGATGGCAGCACTCAGCTGTTGCGCCTGCGACAACAGAGTGAAAAATACTATGCCCCGGACACGGCACTTCAGCATAGCAGTCAATTTGGACAATTATTTTTCAATTTGTATGATGTCGATGCGTTGAACGATGTGCAGGAAGAGGATGAGGAATAGTACTACAATTCTGGTCTATCTATAAGCCTTTTCTGCTAGTTATACTTATAGTCATGTGCCTGTTTTTTCTACTTATCACAAAAAAATGCTTAAAGCTAATCCATATCATATTCGTTTATCATCATCTCAATTTCTGATATATATCAAAAGGTTGGCTCCGATTTCCATTTAAGAATGAATTCCACAAAAAAATTGCCTACTTTTAGGAACATATTTGAATTAAAAACCTTAATGTATTTTTCTCTAAATGTTGAACGTTCCTGAAAGTATGGTTCACAGTTTTTTACTGGAATTCATTTTAAAATGAAGCAGTCTTCTAAATTAATTCAAAATTTAGTATCTCAGTAGACTGATGAACCGATAAAACAGACACGCCATCTGTGATAAGGAACTAAACTAGAAAAGAATTTAAAAAATGATTCTCAAACTTTCGAGGAATTTGTTGCTGTACATTTAGTTAATAATAAAAAATACTCCGATATTTTAAGAATGAAATTACACACTTAGGTCTGTTTTTCACATTTAAGTGAATTCTAATATAATTTTTTAATGACTTTAGTATGGAATTCATTTAAAAGTGAAACCCGAAACCGACCTAATTCGATTTGTTTTTGGGTGAATACTATTATAACATGTTAACTTACAGGATTAATTCAGTATTTCTTAAATAAAACTCAAAAAAGTGGACAAATTTCAAGTCTTTCTATATTTTTCTAAGAAACTAAATCTGGCGTTGCCTATACTGGGATTTAGCCTGTTAATTTTTTATTATTTAATTCTAGTCGAGGCAGATAGTATAACTTACCTATTAAATTTCCACAAAGCCAATGAGGTAGCCAGAAATGGTAGCATAAAATATAGCGAAAATTGATGAGACTCCACCTGATGTCCCAGTAACAACTCGATTATGTTGAAAAGCGTAACTGAAGCAGCAATAATAATGGACTGGCCAACCTCTAGACCATTGATGCCAGCGAGTATATTAATGGCATTGGTACAAAACACAGCCAACTTGCCCATGAAAATGTAGTAGAGTATGCCTGATCAATGATTAATTCTTAATTAGACGATTTCGCTCAAGCCACCTGATCCAATATGTACATATATACCAATATTCACTGACGTCCCGAAGAGACTACGTGCAAAGTTGGGCATCATCACAGTGGTTGAATTATAATTCAAATAATAAACCATTAGAAGAGGCAGTGTCGCAATGGTGGGCAGAAGCAGCTTGTGTCGCCAGCGTAAGTCTAACACATCGTCAGCAAATCCAAGGAATATCATGCAACAAATTGATAGCAAGGCAGCAATAAGTTCCACGAACTGTATTAAAGAATATCAATACATTATTATTGAACATAGATAAATGAGTTACAGTGGGCTGTTGTTAATTTAAGTCTGCGCAATTTGAAAACCGTTTAAATTAGTGACTGATCACTGTCGATTACTAACCTTATCGTGGGGAAAGGTGACAGGTTTGCCGCCTGTAACCACATCGGTAGCGGCATCCTCATCGAAAGCAAATGGTATTGGTATAAAAAGGAACATGGAGATTAAGAAAATGCAGCCAATAAGCACACCATAGGATTCGGGCCTGCAAAAATTGAAAATTTAATTTCAAAGTTAAAACAAAATACCGGTAGACTTACACCTGTGGCTTGTCCTTTTTACACAGATCCTTGCCATATAAGTTCGCCTTGATAAACATCTCTCGCAGACGGGGTACCATGCGCACTGTCATAAGGTAAGCCCCAACGGATATACCCGCATTTATGGCAATTGCAGTCGTGGACATTTCGGATGCACTATAGCTGAATTTACCACTAATTAAATTATAGTTGTCAGCAAATATCAGGCTCTGTTTAAAGCGCCGATTCGTTGTTTGGCTGCGTGGTTAAGAATTCGCTCAGAATTGAATCGATGTGTCACGCTGCCATTATGCCGATAATAATTGGAATTACGTTGACTACAAACGTACACGCAATTAATTACGGTTTAAGATAATAACAAACACAGCTGATCGGTTCATTTTTAGTGATGTGCAAAGAATCATTGAAATAATCGATTTACATCACATGAGTTTTTTTATATCGATACTTCTTGTACCCGATGGCGAAGCACGGGAAGCCCACAAGAGACTTGTTGAACGAAAGTATATAATACAAATAGTTATTTACTTAATTTCGCCTAATCTAAGTAATATAAAAGTATATTATAAAACTGGGAATATTGTATTTTGTTTGGTAAACCATTTATTTAAGAAAATGTCTTATATATTTAATAAATTATTTATATTATTATTATATTATATGAATTAATATCATTTTTTCCAGCCCTTTGGTGACCGAAGCTCATTTCTATACATTTTGAATTAACATTTATATAAACATAACAAATTATACATACTTAACGAAATGAAAATACTTTCGAGCTTAGAGTTTGGTCCAGAATTAGTGGGCTGGTTCTGCCGCCTGCTATCGCTCACGGAAGAATGGGAAGACTTTTTGTAGCTCTGCTTTGGACTTGGACGCCTCTACCTTAGGCAAAGTCTCGACAATATTTATTAAATAGATTTGCAGCTGCTGTCTGCGTTCCTCCACAAAGACAAGATTCATATTGCCAAAATGTTTTTTAGGAGGTAACTCAATGGAACTAATGTTAGGATGCGTCTTCAGTAAGGATTTATGAAGTTTATTGAAATCATTATATCGTCGAAATAAAGTCCAATGTTCCAAACGCTGACGCATCGTAATATGAATCTCGTAGACGTAATGCGGGCTGGAGCGTAGCGTCTTAACGAGTTTCACCTGTGGAATGGTAATTAAAAAGTTGGAACAAAACGATGAGGCCGGATCGATGCCAGTTTCATTGAATTGTTTGGTTAAGCGGCGAATCAATTGACGATTTTGCAGATTCAATTCAGCCACTCGCGTCTCCAGCAGAGCACATTTTTCATTCAAAAGGTTTACTTGTTCCTCCAGTGCAGCTGTCTGCTGAGTGCTCGCAAATCCATTGGCTGACGAGGATGACTTACTCCATTGCGACGAGGTATCACTGCGATCCTCAAAAAGTTCCTGATCCCCAGCCGTTGACTGCTCCTGCTGCTGTTGCTGAGTATCGTAAACATCGGGCAGTGGAGTCTTCAGGAATTCGAGCTCTGGTTCTATGGGATCGCATGGAATGCTTGCTTGTTGTCTTAATACTTTTGGAAGTTGTTCTACTGCATCTTTTGATATTAACTGCTGCACTTCTAGCATTTCACGCGGACTAAGCGCACCCAGCAAATCCTCTGTTGATGTAGCACACACAATAGGCCGTTCTACAGCAGCTGATGCAGTGCGTCCTTGTACCGGCACAGGCTGTGGCGCAAATATTATGGGCTCCTCTCTCACAACTCCACCCCCGACAGTCGACTGACGTTTGGCTGCATTTAATTCCGGATTTTCAACATTTAATGCAAAAAGCACATCTTTTAGACTATCGAGAATTTCTGGCAGCTTTTTGGCTGCCTCCTCGTTGAGTAACAAAGACCAGGGCGTATAATAACGCTGCATTTGTCTCTCATCGCTCAGCCAGGTTAGCACATGGCTGTGCAGACGTTTCTCGTTGAGTGTGGCGCGTATAAAGGCGCGTCCCCGTCCATGATTTGTCCAGATTTGCTTCAATTCCTCGTAGCGTTGCCGTTCGTGTGGCGTTAAATGCGTCACACAAAAATCCCAGAAGGTGGTTTCCCCGCCATTTCCACTTCCTGCGCCTCCGCTGCCACCTGTTACAATCTCGTGCATATTCTGAAATATATTCGCGGCGGTTAGGGCAACATTTACCGTTTGACGCAGTCCATATGCAAGCGTCTCCTCCAGCGCTTCACACAGTTCCTGCACGATGTCGTCATTCTCTGTGGCTAATTCGCGTTTTCCACTGTAATTTTGGCTGGTTTGCTGCGCAGTTTGTTGCAGGCGCCTAAAGATATCCTCTCTGCGTTGGCCGAAAGTGCTGCCACTTAGTGTCGCACGTATTGGCTCTGGCAAGGAATTTTCAGGCATTTTCTCTCTGATTTCCCTTGTTATTGTTTCTTATTTACGTATTTCATTTCGTTTTCATTGTTTCTTTTGCCAAATAAAATATGTGTTGGTAAACTTCATAAAGTTGAGATAATTGTATATCGATATAGGCTGACACTTTTTAGTGCCGATTTTTTCAATTACCAGAATGGAATACCATTACTATGAGTCCTAGAATTAAATATGTACATATGTATGTATATGCATGTAGTCGGAGAGTTCGCCCGGGCATTTCACATATTGGACTGCATTAAAAATAAGTAGCTTCTTCTTTTTTAGCCACAAATTCGATATTGATTTTGAAAGACAATTTTTCAAAAAATTTACTAATTGTTAGAAAAGTGTTTTTGTTGTGAAAATATGCACATTGATTTAATTAAATTAGTAATTTTTAGTTTTTTATAATTTTAAATGTTTACAATCAATTTTATTTAGTTAAACTATTTAATCGCAATATTTAAATTACAAACATTAAATGTAAATATAATAAATTATAGATTATTATAATTCCATTATATTTATTATAAATTATAGAAAAAAAATTATAATTTACTATATCAAAAAGAAAAAAATTAATATAGCTTCATTTCATTACACTTTCTCAATAACAAATTTAATAAAGTATATTTTATTTATTTTGTTAAATTATTTATTTACTAACTTTTAATTGATATACCAAACACACTTTGCAATTGTCAATTCGAATTGGTTGTCAAACGTTTTCTAGCACTGTCTGACCCACGCGATTCACACGATTATCGCTAAATATCGGCTAATTGACGTTTACACATCACCAATCATCGCAATAATAGCATTAAATTTGCGCGTAAAAGAATGCCAAAATTCTGGCTTAATGCTAAGCGAAAAATTCAGAAAACAATTAAAGACAAAAAGTAAACGTGAACATAACCAATTACATATAAATCCAATTATTAGTTGTGCGAAAATGTAAGTGATTCTGTGGCGATACAAAAGCGATTTTTGTGCATTTCCTTTTGTGTGTTCCGTTCGTTGTCTGCGCGCACGGTGCGCTTCATTGACTTTTCGAGCGAGTGTAAAGCGTAAAAAACGGTAAAAACATAAAACTAAACAAAATACTTTAGTTTTTGCAAAAAAAGGACATAGATTGCAAAAGTTTCGGGTGCATTTTTTATGCACGCTACAAGCTTATCCTTGTAGAAAGCAGCAGCCCTAAAAGGAGCAGAGAATAGAGAAAACAAACAGAAGCACAACTTAAAACAGAAGCAGCAACACAAAACAGAAACAAAAACACAGGCAGCGGCGCCTCCTCTGTCGCCGCTGATGACCGTCCATATGGTCTGCAAGTGCAGGAGTCTTCTGTTTATATTTCTGTATCTGTGTGAGTGTATGTGTGTGTTTTCTCAGCAGTGTGTGAGCGACTTCCAGTGTGAGTTGCCATTGCCCAAAAATAAATAAACTTAATAATTAACTAATCAATAATAGTATAACTAAGTAAACGGTATATAATCATAAATTTATATATCATATCCATAAATATATATATATATAAATATTTAAAATATTAAAATGAATCCAACGGAGCTCCGCATGATGTGGATGAGCAACCAATACAACTCTGAGCGCATTTCTTTGGAGGATGCGGCAACTCTGCTTGGTCAGTCAACTGTCGGCCTGTCCGTTATGGAGGACATGACACATCAACCAACTTTGGTAAGAAACTAAACAATAAATATGTAAATATAAATATTAAAGTATTTATATTCAAATATCCTTGTTTTTCCGCTACTTTTGCTTGGCCATATCTGTCTCTCTCTCTCACTTGTCTAAACAAACCCAAATTCTGTAGGATAATATTTTCTTGGAAATTGGAATTTGTATAAAGGATGCTTTTATTATATTATTATTTTTATTATTAATATTTATTTTGTTAGCAATTTCTGATATTGAAGCAGTTCAGTTAGTTAATATGAATCTGAATACATTCGGTCTGTTGTACAGAATCCTGATAACGACGTGTGTGAAACGATCATGATCACAGTCACAGTTTATCCATTTTAAAAAAAGTTTTTTTTTCTTACGCTGGTCACCTTAAAGTGCATATATGCATATAATCTTTGCCAGAATTAACAGATGAATCTATATATCGGTCCATCCACGTCTAATTTATAAACTAAAAGAGCTGGTAACATCAAATTTGGTATACAGAATCAATACTGTAAACTGCAGGATCATCATCACAGTCAGAGTTTCACACAGTTTTTATACTTTTTAAAAATACAATGTTTTAAAACTAGTTAACTAAATATATATATTCTTGATCTGAATCAATCAATCTACACTTGCACGAAAAAGTATGCGTACAAATATGTTCTGTAAATTTGGCTTTAAAAAAATGTATTGCTAAAATTCATAGAAAATTAATTATTTTTACAGGAAGTAGTATATTCAATAGGTTTTATTATAATGTAATTTCTTAACTTCAAGCAATTAAACTTTCTAAGAAATAACAATAAATGTTCAAAATGGTTTGATTTTCAATCAGCATGCGTACAAAAACATAAAGAAGAAGAACCTATTGTAAAGAGTGTGTTCTGCCAATAATGCCACAAATTTCCCGAAAATGTGAAAAAAATGCCGAGCAGCAAGAAACGAACTTGTGTTTACAGTTATAATGCCAAAAAAGTAAGTACCGTTAGAGTTAACGGTCGAGTGAACGAAAAACGTCGTTCTTTGCTTATGCGCTTTTCTGATGGAAAAATCAGACCATTTCGAACGTTTTTTTTGTTATTTTATCAAAAGTTTGAGTGCAATAAATTAAGAAGGTATATTATAATAAATAAAGCCTATAAAATATACAGCTTCCTGCAAAGTAATGAATTTTCTATATATTTTAATAGAAGACATGTTTTTTAAAGCCAAACTTGCCGAACATGTTTGAAGGCATCGTTTTTCTTGTTCTATATATGAATTCTTCGTATATATGAATTATCTATAAAAACATACAAGAATATTAAAGGAATCTATAAGAAAATGTGACTTCTCTATAGAAACTTTCCATCAAAATGTACTAAAAAAAACTAAGCCAAAAAGGGTTGCTATTCAGTTTTATTTAGTTGCGTGAGAAAACTGTCAAAATATAAGTTAAAAAAAAAAAAATAATTGAAGTGGCAAAGGACATACGAATTTCATGGGATTATTCTGTTTGAATATCCTTCAAAATTGAATTAGATTAATTTCCATTTGATTTCATTTATTGTAACATTTTCTGATCATAATTGGTATATTGAAAAAGTGTTTTTTCATACCAAAAAAAAAAGAAAGAAAAACACTTATTATCTATTATGTATATTGTATGTATAAACGATTGTATCATTAGTTTCTGCTTTTGTTGAAAATTGGAATTCGTTTACTTATTTCTTCTACTTTCTTTTCTATGATTTATGTATTGGTTACGTTGTATTCGTATCCGTATCCATTCAACTATCAACTGTATCCAACTGCCACTTTAAAACAACTCAACTCAACTCAACTCAACACAAACTCGATACACATCATAATCAACACCTCAATATCCACCTCCAACAAATACCCACGAAATTAAAAAAAAAAAAACCTAAAAGGATATGAATCCAATGATGAGCATTGTTGGGGGAGATTTTACGGGACAAGCGGCAGCGGCGGCTGCGGCGCTGGGCGTGCAGCCAGGAACATTTATTACCACCAATACAAATAATCTATATGGCTTTGCACATATGGGTGGACTGCAGCACCAGCTGCTACAGCAAACTGCCGCTGCCGCGGTCTTTCACAACTTTGCTGAGGTTATGGATGGTGATGATGGGAACAATGGTGGCGTTGCTCTAATGGGCGTTGGCTCCTCAACGGTTGATGATGATCAGCAACAGGTTTATGGCCAATTGGAAGATGGCTACGATGATGGAGGCGCCAGTGGTGGCATGTCTGATTTGGAGCCAAAGCAGGAGATCATAAATATTGATGATTTTGTTATGATGAATGAAGATAATAATTCATATGATGGCACAGATTTTATGACTTCCTCAGATAAGGATATATCACAGTCCTCTTCCTCGTGCATGACAACAATGCCAACTCATGATCTACTTGTGCCCTTTGCTGACGGGCTCCTACATCACAAGCTATTAGGCACAACGCATGCCATAATCAATACAACAGCAGGTTCATCTTTAACCGGCTTAAACGTATCCAATAGTGGCGATACCTTTTCCAATATTTTAATTACTGGCGAGGAGCCAGCTTGTGCTGGCAATTCAAAGGTTATACGACCTTACAGCTTAGCTACTAGCGTTAGTAAGGCTGGGACCAGCTCCGCCACCGGTGCCACCACCGGCTCAGGTTCATCGATACGGGCACAGCGCAAAACTCGCAAAATTGAGCCAGTGAACAGGCCAGGACTTGTGCTTAAAACACCGATTGCCTACAAGGGCAATATTGATCCATCGGTAATACCGATACAGAAAGATGGCATGGGTATGTTTTCACTTACCTTCACTATGCTTTATTTCACATTTACATTATTATTATATTATATTATTTTTATTTTTATCCTAAACACTCACTGCCATTATTTATTAATCTTTATATAAAATTTGTGAATTTGGGTTTGGGTTTGTATGGTAGGTAGTCTTAGCTAGATAGAGGCGAAAATAATTATTGCAATTATTTTTTAAGGCAACTATCTGAAAAACTAATGAAGCTTACTTTTTTTTTTTTTATCTACAGCTGTCTGTGAGCGCTGTGGCGCTATAGGTGTAAAGCACACTTTCTATACAAAATCTCGACGCTTCTGTAGTATGGCCTGTGCTCGAGGCGAGCTTTATTCGTTGGTTCTTAATAGCAAAATAGATACACCGCATACGGCCAGCAGTTCGCCAGCACCCGCCCAGGAAATGACAGAAAGTTCAAACACAATGGAATCAGCAGGCCTTACTGCTTCTCAGGCACAGGATGACCAGCCACAGCAACAGCAACAGTCTGACATTGAATTAACATTGCAAGCAGCACATATAAAAAATGCCAATTATCGTTTTCGTATAACCGATCAATCGAAGATCACACAACTTAATGGATTTGGAGAGCCCATGTCGCTGGGCGGTGATGCTGCCGCCAATAATGTACAGATGGCTACGGATGAAACAATTGCAGCATTAAATGGTGGCGACGCTGCCGCACTTCCAGCTGAGGCTAGTGGCAGTGATGCAAATATTGGCTCCAGGAGCAATACATTTGCAAATGCAGCGCCAACGCCGAAGGCTTTACGCCTCTTTCGTGATGTCTTTCCGCAGGATGAACTGCCACAAATACCCAAATATGAACGTCTTCCGGCACCGTGTCCTCAGATGGAAAAGATCATAAGCATACGGCGGCGTATGTATGATCCAACGCACTCATATGACTGGCTTCCGCGTCTTGGCAAGCCGAATTTTTATGCGGCGCCTGTTACCTGCTTTCCCCATGCGCCTGGCTATGAGGCGTGGGATAATCTCGGTGTGGGCATGAAAGTAGAAGTCGAAAATACCGATTGCGGTAATGTTGAGGTTATACAACCGGGTCAGACACCCACTTCGTTTTGGGTTGCAACCATATTAGAGATAAAGGGTTACAAGGCTTTAATGAATTATGAGGGTTTTGATACGAATTCCCATGACTTCTGGGTGAATCTCTGCAATGCCGAAGTCCATTCTGTTGGCTGGTGTGCAACCCGTGGTAAACCACTGATACCGCCACGCAGCATAGAGCATAAATATAAGGATTGGAAAGATTTTCTTGTGGGACGCTTGTCGGGCGCTCGCACATTACCATCCAATTTCTACAATAAGATCAACGATAGTCTCCAATCACGCTTTCGTCTTGGTCTAAATCTCGAGTGCGTCGACAAGGATCGCATCTCGCAAGTGCGTTTGGCAACCGTTACCAAAATTGTTGGTAAACGTTTATTTCTGCGATACTTTGATTCCGATGACGGTTTCTGGTGCCATGAGGATTCACCCATCATTCATCCCGTTGGCTGGGCGACCACTGTTGGACATAACCTCGCCGCACCTCAAGATTATCTGGAGCGAATGCTGGGTAAACTAAAAAGGCACTATATTTAATATCATTTTATACTAATTCTATATCCTTGCGTATTTAGCGGGTCGTGAAGCCATGATTGAAGTCCACGAGGATGATGCTACTATTGAGCTATTCAAAATGAACTTTACTTTCGATGAGTACTTTTTGGATGGCAAAACCAACGGATTTATGGAGGGCATGAAGATAGAGGCCGTCGATCCGCTTAATCTGTCCTCCATTTGTCCCGCCACAGTGATGGCGGTACTAAAATTTGGGTATATGATGATACGAATTGATTCGTATCAACCGGATGCCTCAGGGTCAGATTGGTAAGCGACTCTGCCAGCTATTAATCACAACAGTTTTAAAACAAAAAAGCAAATTTCTGTATGCTTTTAGGTTTTGCTACCATGAGAAGTCGCCCTGTATTTTTCCGGCCGGATTTTGTGACTCCAATAATATCACCGTAACTCCTCCCAATGGCTACGATGCGCGTTCCTTCACCTGGGAGGGCTATTTGCGTGACACGGGTGTTGAGGCAGCTTCGCAGCATTTGTTTCATCGTGTGGTGCCTGATCATGGCTTCGAGGCAGGTATGAGCCTCGAATGCGCTGATCTTATGGATCCGCGTCTGGTGTGTGTGGCCACAGTAGCGCGTGTAGTTGGTCGTTTACTTAAAGTGCACTTTGATGGCTGGACGGACGAGTATGATCAATGGCTAGACTGCGAATCTGCTGACATATATCCGGTGGGTTGGTGTGTGCTTGTAAACCACAAACTAGAGGGTCCACCGCGAGCATCTCACCATCAAGTAATCAAGCCGGCACCTAAGCCTAAGGTAGCAAGGAAACGCAAGACTAAAAAGGGTGCCAATGGCACAAGTACAGCTGCAGCGGCTGCTAACAATAAGCAGCTGCAACAAGACATAACGCCAACAGGTAAGTTGCAAATTGAAATTTCGTAATGAAATTTAGTATATTCATAATAGTAGATTCAACAGTTAAACCTCGAACGATTGCGTTGAAGACGACGCCGCACTTGCCCAAACTGAGTATAAAATTGGAGCTGAAGCCCGAGCACCACAATGCCGCCTTTTATGAGAATAATCAGCCTGACGATGATGAGGAGGACGATGGCGCCATCGACGATGAAAACGATGGTGATGGCAGTACCAGTCATATGTCCGAGCAGTCCACTACACACTCTGATCAGTTGACCGGATCAGCTACGTCTGGAACAGCCACCACCACGGTAACGCCAGTAACTGGCGGTGGCAATGGCAACAGCAAATCAATGGTAAAGAAATCTTCTACTACTAAATCTCCTGCACCACCAACTGTGGGTCGCAAAGCCACTAGTTACATTGCGGTGAGTACTTGTGGATAATAGTGCGTATAGCTTATAGTATGAAATGCCCACCCGCTAGCCGCCCGCCCGCCTGCCTATACGTTCGTTGGCTGCTTCCAGTTTAACACATTTGTATTTTGTATATATGAATATAAAAAAAAAAAAAAAAAAAAAAATCATCCAAAAACAGCAAAACCTATTTGCAATTTGTATATAATTTATGTTACGCACTGTTATTTTGGTACTTGCAACAGTCTCATCAACATCTACATATATTCACACCCACACCACATCCCCAACTACGCACACAATCAAGCTCAGCCACATCTGCAGCTTAGGGTTGTCAAATTATCGATATATCCCATACATAAAAAAGCACTATCAATATCAATACTCAAGGATAATTTAAATGATTTCTAAGAAAAACTATTCATATTATCAAAATAATTAAATTTATTTACTTAATATATTAACACATTTGTATAAATATATATGATAATATCGATAGTTTGGTAACCCTAATTCCGCCTTTTGGTCATAGATCTATATACAAAATATATTTTAAACTAATAAATACGATATTCCTTTTGTTATATGGTACAGAACTCTGCAGTAACCAACAGCAAGTACATTCCGCGTCTGGCTGACATCGATTCGAATGAGGCGCAGCTGGAGCTAATGCCAGACACCTGGAATGTGTATGATGTTTCACAATTTCTGCGGGTCAACGACTGTACTGCACACTGTGACACCTTTAGCCGTAATAAGATCGATGGAAAACGTCTGCTGCACTTAACCAAGGATGATATAATGCCACTGCTGGGCATGAAGGTGGGACCTGCGCTTAAAATCTCCGATCTAATAGCTCAACTTAAGTGCAAGGTTAATCCCAGCAAGGCCAGATCACACAAGACAAACAAGTCACCATTTTTATAGTGCGGAGTCAAATTGGCTGCGTTATCGAAAATCGAAAGATTCACAAAGCCAAATGGCGTAGTCGTATCTAATTTTCTGAAAACGATGTTATCACCGATAAATACAAGTATCTGCAAGTGTATATTATAATTCTGTATCTGTATATATACAGTATTTTGTTAGAACTTCAATTCGAAACACACATACGTTGCCTGAAATGGATTAATATCTGTTACATTTACACACTTTATCTAATTAAATCAAGTCTTACAACGCGGTATTTTATATCGGTTATATATAAATATAAATATATATTATTATGTATAATTATCGCCGTAGTAGTCTTTAGTTTACGCTCATGTTATCAGTCAGAGTTTCTATATAGCGAAGTGAATTTGGGATAAGACATTTTAATCATTCATACATATTTTTATATTAGAAATAACAAAACAAAAAAACGAAAAGGAAGATACAACGTATAACTAGGGTTATAAGCATTAAACATATAAGAGTTTACCAGATATCGGATAGGATTGCTAAGTGTACATAAGGTTTGTGTTCTGCTTTAGCAATGCAGCCCAATTCTGTCGAAACTTAAATTTACGCCATGTAATTATTCACTAAATAGAGAACCAATACAGAAGTAAATCAGGCAGTATCTCCAGAGCAAACGCATCCAGTTAAGCCCAGCCGCCGCTCCTAGTCTGTAAGCCAAGAAAAACCCAAGCAAATTGTAGTGCTTGTTATTTTTTTTTGGAAACCAGAAATTACATGAAGTACTTCATTCGAGATGGCAACCTTAAATTAGATTACGATGTATCTAGATATGTTTAAGATATCCGCTAATGTTTAAACAAAAACACATACCTAATAAAAACGAATTCAAAATTGCAATTATGGAAAACTAGTTTTATTTCCTTTGATAAGTTAATTTCTGTCCTTAGAAGACAACTTCCCATTTTTTAGATAAATTACCAGGCAATCGGACTTCTAAAATGAACTTGCTGAAGATTCTGTGCGCCTGGTATTTTTGAATTCCCTGTAAGCATTCTCAAAGGTTAATAAATAAAAGACATTCTGATCAGCTTGGAAAAAAACACATTTAATATATAGTTTATTACACTAAAATTTTTTTGGGAATTTTAAAAACTTTTTCAATTACTTCATTTTTCTTATAGATACGTTTCGTTAATTTACCATGTTGTATTTGACTAATTTTAAATGGGTACACCGATTACAATATACTCTTTTAAAAGCCATTACTGTTAAATGTTGTGGAAAAGATCGAGAATTTTCTGAATGACAAGAAAGCAAATTTAGAATTTGTATATATTTTAATAGATTCCTTTATTTTATGTTCTAGAAATACTCAGATCAAGAAAGTGTAGAACAAAACTCTAAATATTTGGAATAAATGTCTAGAGCATTCGAAAAACAATAAGTTTGCATCACTAAACAAAATGCAATATATTTCCGAAATTTAATGTAATTTTAGCTCAAGTGAAGAGATAGTTTCTTTAGAAATTTAGAAAAGAATCAGTATAAGATGTGTAACTTACATTATTTTGCTTTAAGCTTGAATAAAGGGTATCTACTAGACGACCAAGCTCGACCAGAGCAAGAACAATATTTACTTATTTTTTTTTTTTGTGATAGCACATCTTTAGTATATATCCATTGTACGTAACGTCAACCCAAGTATTAGATGCCTTTATAGCTGCTCTACAACTTTTAATGAATTGGTTTATTTTTTTGTAATTTTTGTTTGTGGATATTAATACAGTTTATATTAGTATATTACAGCTAGTACTTAATGATTAATTTACACCTAAGTTTGGTGGCTATTTTTATAGATATATATATATATTTGATAATTATGCTAATTTTTTGATTAAACAACACACCAATGACAAATTTGGCGGCAAGTTAATAATTTGTATGTGGTGGGTGTGTATAATGTGTGTGTGTGTGTGTGTTTGTGTAAAATGTATGTATATATATATATGTGTGTGTATATGTGTAGCTGCCATAACCGTATAATAATAAGAAATAAGGAAAAAGAATATTTACTCGATATCAATAGAAAATAGTTAAATTACAAAGATGCCTATTTACAGGGTATTATTATGCGGCTCTGAGGCTCCAAATTGTTTTTCTTTGTTGTTTTTTATATCCATATTTATTTATATTTTTATTACTATAATGCTTAACCTATCTCAAAATAAGTTGAGGCAACTTGCGCTAACGACACTTGCAAAAACTTTCGCTTAATCTTTTCTTGGTTTATCTAATATAAAGGCCTCAATAACAAACTTAATATGGTAAAAATACTAACATTTTACATAGCGAATATATAAATATAAACTAAATTTGCAAACAAATATGAAATATCAAACGGAAGAAGCAGAAATGTTCGAGCGAATCCTCGATAAAAGTTCTAAGTTTTAAGTTGAGCTTCTGTGAACAGTATTAGTGTTCTCTTGCTCTTAAGTCCAATTGAATTGTATTAATTTTAAAAGAAATGTATTGAAATAAATAATAAATTACTATCCGTCCATTGAAACAACATATTTAAACAGTTGTTAATGCAGCTGCTGGTGTTGTTGCTGCGGGTGGTGAAGTTGTTGCGGACGCCACCACGTTGGAACGTGGCTTTTTAATTGGTGGCGTTTCAGATTCAATTGCGGGGCTGGAGGGGATTGTAGCTTTGGATGGTGATATCGTTGCCAAATGCTCTTCGCCAGCTGCTGCTGAGCTTCGTCGTTTATTGCTGAGGCTAATGTCCGGACCGTAGGGCAATGGTGGACTTCCGCTGGTTATATCCGTAACAATGTGCGCCTCCAGTGCAGGTGGTAGTAATGGTGAGAGAGGAACTCCATTCAAATCGCAGGTTTCCTCATCACTGGCCACAACATTGTTAAAGATGTCTGCAGTACCACCGCGCATGCTTCTCACATCATCATCATCCTCGTCGTCATCACTATAATCACTGTTCCAAAAGACCTGAGCGCCGGGAAACACATATGAGCTGTTGTTGCTGTGACAATAGAAGGTGCCTGGCAATAGGCGTTCAGCCGTTGTCTGCCGCTTTCGTTGCGGCGGCGTAGGCGTCAAGCTTGGTGCCGCTGTCTTAGTTTCTACAACAACATTTGCTGTAAGGTTACGCTCCAAATTGCTAACATAGCCATGCGGATGGTTGACGGAGGAGGTGGCTTCATTGTTGCTTTCGTACTGCTCAATGCCGCTGTCTTTAGATGAATCAATCGAGAGATGTCTATAACTGGCCGTAGTGCTACTTGTTGTTGATGCAGGTGCCGCCAAACGATCGCAGCTGAATGCCGTCTCATTTAATTCAACGAGTATATCGCTTTTAATACGCTCGATAGCTGCACGATCAACTGCATTGTTACTCAGTGGCGGCTGCTGTTGTTGTTGCTGGTGGTAGTTAACATTCGTGCGTTTGCTATGCACCGCTGTGAATGTGGACGACTCAAAGCCGCTGTCGGAGCATGTGCCGGCCGACGAACCAAGCAAATAGTCAGCGGATCCATTCGATTTTAGCGATTGTGTGTCCGTATCAAGTTGCGATTGCTGCTCGCTCTCCGAGCTGCTAAGCCGATGATGATGATGATGATGGTGATGATGATGATATTCTGCCGGTGGCAGTAGCTCCTTGGATTCACGAAGCACACCATCATCGCAACAGACCTGTTGCCAATCATTGTCCTCATAGCCCGAAGCCGTGCCCGATAAACGATGACAAATTTGATTAATAATTACATCAGAGTCTCCCAACAGTTCGACATCAAATTTGAGATGATGCAGCTGCTCCCGATTGATCAGTATCTGCGGTACTGTCGCCGGTATGCTGCTTGGAATGTGTGCGACTGGGCGTACCTTCAGCGAGGAGCCAATCACTATTAATAAATCGCATTTGTCTTTATCTGTGGCCATAACTGTATGATACTCATCTGGCAAACCTGAAAACGAAAACACAAAAACTTATAATCATAATGTCAAAGTACTACAGCAAGCACTCCATATAAGGGCAGTATTAGCTATCAAAAATAACTATTTACTTATCCGGAAATTTACTATTTTAAATATAACAAAACATTTCTAGGAAAACTTTCTACTTTGTTGATTTGAAGTGATATTTAAAGTTTTAGCTTTCATCCATTTCAATTCTTTACTCGTAGAGCGCAGGTGAATATTGCGATAATATAGGAATTTCTTCAATGGATGCTATATTCAAAAAGAATCCTAAATATATAAAAGCTGCATGACGCAAAAGACAATGTGGAAATGTAACCTCACTTACATAAAAGAATCAAAATAAAATCAGAAAAAGTTAAGTTAAAATCAGTTAAGTTCAAAAAGTAAGCTGCGACTATCGAAACTTTCAAGTTGTGGAGTTCGGCTTACCTTCACCAAAGAAAACAATGTCCGGCTTCATGATGCCATTCTCGACGAGCTGCTTGAGCTGCTCTTCAGTGACAGCCACCGAGGCATCCACACTGTGCTCGACATTTGGCTGGCATTGCGGGCAGACGGGTATGCGCTGGGCAAAGATATCTGCACGCAGAGCATCTGCATTGCATTTGTATTTGCATTTGGTGCACGAGGCTGTGGAGAAGGAGCCATGGCATTCAATTACTCGCTGTATGCCAGCGACACGTTCTAGGGTATCAATATTTTGGGTGTAATTGCGCAATAGTTTGCCCTTTGTCTCCAGCATCTTGATGAAACTGTGGCATGGTGAGGGCTTAAATTCACCTGGATATATCTCGCGGGCAAACTTATAAAATGGACGTGGATCACGCTTGAAATAATTGATGTCAAACATAGCCTGCGGGTCTGGTAAATCGGGAAAATCATGCGCAAGTCGCGCATAAATACCATTTGTGGAACGAAAATCGGGTATGCCACATGAGACAGATACCCCAGCTCCAGTTAGCACAATTATCTTCTCCGACTTCTGCACCAAATCAATGACATCGTCAAATGTATTCACATCGTTCAATTTGGTTCGACGCTTTGGCTCATTCAACAGATGCGCCAGATAATCCCAGAGCACCGAATCATCTGTGTCGGCGGCCAATCCAGTCGCAAAGTGCGGCATTATACTTGCAATCACCTGGCGCGGCACACGACCCGTATAAAACTCGCGCTGTAGCCAACGCAGCTGCCAGTCGGAATGACCCACTGAAGAGCAATCCGAGCTAGAGGAATCATCATCGTCGTCGTCGCTGTTGGCCCAACTAAAAAGTAATTAAAATTAAATAACCGTAGTAATAATATAAATGGTTTAGTTCTATAGGAGAATAATTAATTAATCTATCTTAATTTTAGTAAATATTTATAATTTTATATTATTAAAATTAATTTAAATTCTTATTTGTTTTCGATAGAAAATTCCAGGCGTATTTCAAATTTTTTAAAACTTTAAATATATCTTTACAAATTTCATTGCGATATATTACAATTTTAATTTCTTATTGGATTGGAAATTTCTAGAAATTTTAAATTATATAATCTAACGTAATAAATTTGTGAAGAAAATCATCTAAAAAAAATTTACGTGCAACTTGAAAATGTATGTTTGTTGCTGGAAATTTCTAGAAATTTAATGTTTGTGCATATATTACTAAATTTTTTTTAACAATTTTTGGTATAAAGAAGACTAAAAACTTCAAAATTTTGTAAAAAATATTTAATTTTCCGAAAAATTTAAAATCAAAATTTCACTAATGTCTTACAAAATGCGAGTTTATATTTTGGAAAACTTGTGTTGAAAAAGTACAAAAATTAAATAAATAAAATGCATTCTTAAGATATTTTTTAAAATTATTAATTTTAATCTATAAATTAAACATGAAAATTTAGAAATTGCATTACAAAAATAGGTATATGAATATGTACTATATTATTTTTTCCATTAAAATTTTTGTTTTCAAAGTATTTATACCTTGATTTGAAATCCTCATTTTCATCGTCGTCTTCTTCATCTTCATCCGCCTCGGAATAGGATTTCCCAATTTGATTTTCCTGTAAACTTTGCTCCAATTCCAATTGGACTGCTAGCTTTTTGGCATTTTGATTGGCGCCTTTTTCTTGTTCTCCCATTTGAGGCAATGTTTTTGTTTTGATTTTACTATTTGCTTTTTGTTGCGGTTCGCTTGTTGCTGGCGTCGCTGTTGCTGTCGACGTTGACGCTGTTGCTGCTGCTGATGTTGTTGGTGATTCGTGTTTAGCGTTTGTTGACAAAATTTCAGCGCCAAAATTAAAATTTCCCAGCGAGCGTTCAAAATTATTTGAATTATCGTCGTTGCATCGCTCTACCTTCATTTCGGCTAAATCCCAATTGATGGAAATATCCATGTCTTGATAGTTTTCCATTATTTTTCCAGATGCAACAGAGTTTTCACCCCGTTATAGGCTCCTCTGCTTATTGCCACACACACATACACGCACTCACACAGACAGCACACACTCACACAAAGAGTACACACAGTCACAGCACACCACCAACACAAGCGAGTGGTTACGATTTCTTCTTTTTGCTTTCACGCTTTCCGTTTTCTCCTCTCTTTCGTTGATACACACACAAAATTTTTACGTCTCTACTTTGCTTCCATTTTTGCTAGCTAAAAAAAAATTTTCCAGCTCGCGATTAGAAGCAAATTTTTTTTATATTAATGCACATTAATTTTTTGAATAATTTATTTTTTATTTAAATTAATTTTTTTTATTTATTTGCCTTATTAAAACGAAAAATTTTCGTAAAATTTGTACGTAACCTCTGGAAAATTTTCCGTCAATATGACGTACAACTACAATGCAGTGTGACCGAAGCAAACGCTGGAATAAATCATTAAATTTCACCACGCCCAACGTGTTTAATCAATGGAGGTGTTTCCTGCTGAGAAATAGCTGGTCACATTGGCTTTCAGCTTGGCATTCTCACAAAACAACAACAGCAAACAAAAGGCAATTTTATTTATAAAACCTTAATGCAAATAAATAAATAATAAAATAGAAAGTATTGTGTGTGATTTGTTGAATCTAATTAGTGATTGGCCATGTATATCAACGCATTAGACAGCATTATACAGAACTTTTTTTGTTTTGATTTTATCAAAGCAATTAGAAGCAAATTATTTATTTCTATTGCTGTTTTTTAAAGTACGTTTTGTATATTATTTTATACACTTTTAAAAAATATTATATCTTTTTAACATGTTATATTTAAATTAAAAGCTAGCTTGAACAATTTTTTGGTTACAAGTTGTTTTAGCTTGAAAGTATTGCATACTTTTGTGCAGCTTCAACAGCTGATTTGTCAGCTGTTTTGTCTGGGCTAGGACGCTGATAAAAAAATTTGTCAACAAACAATCGAACATCGCAACAAAATGAAATAAATATAATATTGTCAAATATTGAAAAAAAGAAGTTGTTAACAAAATTTGTAGAACTGTACAAAATGTTTGTTTCATTTAGGAATTAGCGCGCATTCGCAATGGACAACTTGAATTTATACGAAGTTCTTGGCGTGACCAAAACAGCGACTGCAGATGAAATTAAAAAGGTATGTAGTTTTTTTTAATATTATATTATTAGCAAGGGTGCAAACCGGCTCGGAACTTTTAGGGCTCTAGTCTATGAAGCACACTTATTAAATTATCCACATCCCGAACTCAAGTAAGACCACTCTTAGGCTTAGCAAATAAGAAAGGTCAAATTGAGCGTAAACGACTACAAAATATTCCCTATACGCATTCGTATAGGGTATATAGAATCTTATTTACCAATTTTGGCATTCCTAGCTCTTTGAGATCTTAATGTTCAAGCGAACGAAAGGTTGTTTGCATCCTTGATTATGTTGGAATTATTTAAATAATATTGGTTTTTTATTATTTTCTCTAGAATTATCGGAAATTAGCCAAAGAGTTTCACCCGGACAAGAATCCCAATGCTGGTGAGAAATTTAAGGAAATATCATTTGCGTATGAGGTACTTTCTGATCCAGAAAAACGGCGTGTCTATGATCGCTTTGGCCTGAAGGGACTGCAGGATGGTGCTGAAGGTTTTAGCGATGCCTCAGAATTCTTTGCCAATTGGTTTCCATTCAGTGGTAACGAACGCGACAGACGCGATGGAAAAATTAAAGTAAAATTGGAGGTAACTCTGGAGGAGATGTATGTGGGCGGCAAAGAAAAAACGGTGCAATATAAACGACAGAAGCTATGCGACAAATGCAACGGCGATGGTGGACCGAAGGAGGGAAGGGAAACCTGTGATGCCTGTGGCGGTGTGGGACGTGCTACTGCATTCACCTTTATGGGTCTTAGCGCTTTTGATGCGGTACGTTTAGATTGTTTAGGTATTTTAAACATTTATTGTCGTATAAGAGACTGTACAAAGGACCAGGCAATACATTTTGAATTTAAGGCTTTTCCGAATAGATTCAGATTCGATTTCGAAACAGATAAAACTAAATAATTTTATTACTTTATTTATTAATGCAATTATTTATCCAGATTTGCCCAACTTGCGATGGACGTGGATTTACCATCAAAGAGAAGATGCGCTGCAAGCAGTGTAGTATTGGTTTTGTAGAACAGCAAATGACTCACAGTGTGCTAATTGAACGTGGTGTGCCACACATGCTGAAGCTGCCCTTTGCCAACGTGGGACATCAATTGCGCAGCGGAGAATATGGTGATCTCTATGTTATTATTGTGCAGGCCGAGCATACGGAGTTTCAGCGTCGTCATGCAAATCTCTATATGCGTGATTTAGAGATCAATATCACCGAGGCACTGTGTGGCTATACGCATTGTTTTAAGCATCTAGATGGACGAAACGTATGCTTGGCAACCCAGCCGGGCGAGGTGCTGAGTCACAATCATATTAAGATGATGCGTGGAGTTGGTATGCCCGTATTTAGTAACCCCACAGAGCATGGAGATCTTTTTGTGCAATTTAAGGTTGTATTTCCGGTAAATGGATTCGCCACTCCCGCTCAGTTGGCCACGTTAGAGGATTTGTTGCCACCTCGTGAACATATTGTGGTACCACCCGAAGCCGAGCAGGTACAAATGATGGATCAGAAGCCACAAGCTCGTCAGGGTCGTGCAGATACGGATGATGATGACGGTCAGTCGCCTCATTTCGAGAGCGTTCAATGTCAGACTGCTTAGTGGTGGGCATGGGCCTATCCGTGGCTATTACAGGCTCGTTATCTCGCCGTTGATTTTTGGATACTTCTAACAGAGCTCGGCCCCGATGAGTTGTGCTTTCTGGTGCCGCTAGTCGTTTTACTATGCATAGTATTATTTTTCATACAGGAATGTTTGCTGTGAATAGCGCGTGATCAAAATTTAACATATATACATATATATATTTTAGGCCAATAAGTCGGAAATCGAAATTAAAATTAGCTTAGCTAAACTTCAATATAAATGTTATTAGGATCCACTCAATTTTATGTTAAAAGTATTATATTCATTATTCTCTGACTACTTAATAATCTACAAATATAATCTAATCAAAATTCTAGTGCGTCCCCAAAGTATAATATTGTATTACTATAGAATTACCAAAGAACGCTGAAAATGTTTCCTAAACATTGCGTCCAAAAATTATATCATATAAATATTTTCATCACATAAATAAAATCATTGCCTTATCGCTTTGTTGGCTTTCTAACTATATATTTTTCAATTTAACTATAAATAGGAAAATGAATTCCTAATTTGATTTTCTTATTGCCAAAATTAATGGTTTGGGTTCGCCGAAAGAGGCAAATCCGAACCTATACAATATATTTTTATCAGGCCATTTCAATATGTAATCTAGTCTAGGTGTATGAAATTTGCAATTGGACTTTCTTCTTATTAAACAATATATCGAAACCATTATTTACTAGTTCGATAGAATAGATATCAGGAAAACCCAGTATTAAAATATTTAGTTTTAGAATAATCAATAGAATAGAATATTCTTTTGAAAAAAAGAATTGGTTAGATTTTGGGTTTGAGTCGGTTCTATTTTGAAACCTTTAATCACAAAAAATTAAAATTAACATTAAAATTAAATATAATTGCTTTATTCCAGGGCCACACCGTTAAAAAGCCATATGTAATCTTCATCAGAATATTGAATCTTGATATCGTAGCTTAGTAGGGAAGATGGACAATATTTTTAAACCGATCCCTCTTATTTATGGTGTGACTCGTATTGAATTTGCCAAATGCTTTTCATTTTGATTTGGATTTTTTTGAAGTTTGCTTAGAATTCGTAGATTTCTCATTAGGCATTTCAGAGTGTCCACGTGTTTGCTCTGTTAATGGCTTGTTGGACATACGTAAGTCAAGAGCAGCCATCGGGTCTGACTGTGGCTCGAGGGTAGCCTGTGTTTCAGCCGGTTCATCCTCCATCTGATTTACAATATACAAATTGATTTCCAAGTTGCTGGGATGCATCTCGCCGCAGCGCATGGTTTTGGCATCGGCAGCTTGTTCAGCACTGACCTTCATGAGAGTCAAATATTGATTATATTTGGCATAGTTCCGTCTGCCGGTCTCATCATTCATCAGCACTTGAGCCTCGACATGCGACTTATCCCGCATAGCCTTAAGGCGAATATGTTTGGTGATATCCCAGCGCCAGTTCGAGCGGTATGAGCAGAGGGAGCATTCAAATGGTTTCCGATTCAGATGACCCACTATATGGACATGGAAACGCGATGCTGTGGCAGCCCAAAATGTGCAGTGTGGACATTTAAAGACCTTTTTTAAAGCTTCAGAATCCTCCGACTGCAAATGGTCTATAACCTATTGAAAAAAAGGAAACTATTTATTGTAGATACAGTTGAATTTTTATAGACAAGTGCACTTACTTCTCCATAACCGGGTGCTGTTTCAACGCCACAATAGCTCAGATCATTGGACGGGGCACGGCAATCCTCTTCACCACCAACTTCCATGTCGGAAGCCAGCTGACTGGCACTCTTCAGTGCTGGCTCACATTGCTGCAGGTGACTCACGAGTTCCATGGCATTTGTCATGCGTTGCTGACAATGGGAACAACTAATGGACGGCAGCTCCGTGACCGGCGAGGATGAGTCCTTCACTGGACTAGGATTAGGTTCAGTCTCTGGTCGTTCTGCAGATTCATTGGCAACTGCTTGATGCTGATCTTGTGCTGGATAACGTTTTGCTGGTATATGATGATTTAGCTCGTGAATGGTCAGTGATTGCTTAATATTAGTGCTAAAATCGCAGACGTTGCATTTGAAGTAACCATTGGCGCCATGGTTCTTGGTATGCCTGTCCAGATTCCATTTGTAGGGTGAGTGAAAATCACAGGAGCCACACTTGATGAGTGGCATGGAATGATATTTAACATGCTTCTTGAAACGCGCACGAATGGTAGTGGTATATGAACATTTGTGGCATTTATACTGTGCCGCAGAGCTGCCGCCGGCTGAGAGATCCAGTACATCTTGTGTCATGCAGTCCTCAACCTGAGGTTGTTCTTCGGAATCTGAGCTGCTATTCTCCGGCTCACGTTCCGGCTCCTCTGCGCGACTGGATGGAATGCTGGGCACAATTGTGCCCGTTGTTGGCGGCAGCAGACTCATCTGAAATTCAAAGGCCATGGAGAATATGTTGTCACTCCTGGAGACCATTTGTTGCAACTGCTGAAGCTGCTGCTGTCGTTGTAATTCCTCCACATTGTTATGCAACTGTTGTTCCAGCTGTTGCAGCTCACTCTTCAATTGCTTTAGAGTTGGTCCGGTGTGCTGTACTCCCACACCGCTTGGTGCTTCAATGCTTTCCTCTAAGCGACGCTTACGTGCCTCACGATTGCAGTGACGTCTGCCAGGCACACCAGTACTGTCATCATCAGAGCAGCCATGCACCATCTTCATGTGCCGCACAAGCTTCTGGAAGTGACGTGAAGCATAGAGGCACAGCTTGCATTCATTTATCACAATCTTCTCGCCATGAACATCCCGTAGATGCGACAGATGACTGCGTGGATTCTGCGTGAAAAAGGCACAACTATTGCAGCTGTAGTTGCGTCTAATTTTGCACTGTGGCAACTCATCCTCGACCCGCGGCTCCACTGGCTGTTTCGCCGCTGGCTCCTTGTGATCTCCTTCCCGATTTGCTGTAGGTATATTTACTGGCAGCACATGGGGCACTGCTTTAACGGTCCTGTTCTTGAGTAGCTGAAGCTGACGGTCAAGCAGCTCTGCATCCATTAGTGGTTGGTTAGGACCAGGATTTTGTATTTCACTAGCCTCCACACCACTCTGGAAGACGGTGGCACCACTCACCAGGCTGCGTACCACCAGGCGACCACCCGAACGCTCCACCATCGACGGCAATTCCATTTAAAAGTTTTCGCTGAAGAAGACTTTGCACTTTGCCAAAGAATTAATTAAGAAGCAACTTTTTTTGATATCGAATTTAACAAAATCTTTTTTTTTTTTTTTTTTGCTAGTGTAAAATTTATTTTGCAATTTTTTTTTTTTTCTTTAAAACGATGTTAACACTCCGAGAGCTTACGTTTAACTGACCCACCTCAGACCGTCAAAGCAATGGTCGACTTTTTTATACGCAAAGGCTACTCTGTTCAAAATTTCAAAGTGGTTCCTCGAGTCCCATGCGAACTATGGCAAAGTCTGTCAAAATTGGTTAAACCAATTTTGTAGAATATACATAGAAATATGGGATTCAACACTGCAAATAACAGAGTTCTGTTAAAATACAAAAAAAATGTCAATGTAAAAATAAAACTTATGTAAAACTTATGTACAACAAAAAAAAAAAAAATGATCCTTAAAATGACAGTAAAAGATAGGCCAAAAAACTTGAAAAAAATGTACAAATATGTAGGGGCCGTACGAATAGAATATTTGACGGATAGTAAAGCAGAAAGCACAGAAAAATAATAGATATTAAGAATATTATAATTAGATCACATAACTAATATTAATAGCTAAATCGAGTATTACCAATGCTAACTTAACAATTCTAACTTAAAGATATTTTTTGGTATTTGTGACTAGTATTACATTTCTGGCTATATTTCGGGAAAATACAGCGGTAGTAGATCGAGGTACAAGCCTGGTTCAATGTCCAATTCATGCTGGCTAAAATTGAATAAGGGTGGAAGCGCTGATCCATTGGGCATAGGTATTTTCAGGGCTTCCATAGTGCGTAGCTCATCATAGCTGATATGGGCACATGCTTGCAGTGGTGAAATGCGAGCTGCAGGCTCGTATGTTAAGCAGCCATTTAGTAGTGCGCTCAGGTCTTCTGGCACCCAAACACCAAGCAGCGATGGCCAGGCATCTCTAGCAGTAGGTACACCTAGTTTCAGGCCACTGGCGGCAAGTATGTGTGGTGCACGCTCCAAGCCAGCGGTCCCCAACATACAAATCATATGCAGCAATTGTGCCTGTTCACGTTTGTTGCTGTGAAAGAGCGGTGTACCCTTGAGTATTTCAGCTAGAACACAGCCCGCGCTCCACATGTCCACAGTGGTTCCATAGAGACTGTTATTGGCAAAAAGCTCTGGAGCACGATAAAGGCGTGAGCACACATACGTTGCGCTAGGTTCGTTCGGACTAAGGAATTTCGCGCTGCCAAAGTCACCCAATTTTAATTGCATTGTTTCCGGATCCAATAGAGTATTCTCTGGCTTAATATCTCTATGGCAAATGCGATGCGAGTGGAGATAAGCCAGGCCACGAAACAATTGATAAGATATCACACGAACATATATTAAAGGCATAGATCGCTCGTGGTTTTGATAGATATAATCTAGCAGTGACATGGGCATATATTCCATGGCAATCAGCATATAGTTTTTCTTGGGAAACCCCATCTGAACGCAACTATACATAATTAGACGCAAAATATTGGAGTGCCCCTGGATGCGTTTCATTACTTCGGCCTCCCGAATCTTAACAAATGGATCTAGTACTACCTGTTTCAGGGCTACGCGATGCTGTGACTGATCCAGACGTGCCTTATAAACGTGACCAAAGGTTCCCTTGCCAATTAGGCCCTCTATGGTAACTTTGGTGGCCACCGGCTGTTCGCTATCTCGACTATAAGCCATAATCATAAATATGCACCCATTCGATATTATGATATTTGGTGCGGGAGCCATATTCTCTGGTTTCTGCTGCTTTGCAATGGTTATATCAGTTTGAGCTGGATAAGGATGAGGATGAAATCGTCAGTTATTGCAGGCCAATGCATTATCTTGATTATATATGTGCATATGTCTATATATATTCTACTCGTGTTTCTGAACTTACCCATTTATTAAGTTTATTTATAATCGGATTTCTTACTTTATTGTAGTTAAAATGCTATACGTTAAAATATTGCTGGCAACTAAATAAAAGGCAAGCTGCAAAGGCGTTAATAATTAAATAATACTAATAAAAAGCTATTTATTCCGACTTTATAACCTAAAATAAGTTAAAATGTTACAAAAAATGCGGGCTAAGGAGGTCTCATTTTGTTTTTCTGCTTCTTGAACTTCTTTTGTGCAGTTTGGTCCCTCGAAAATAAATGGAAAAACAGCTGTTTTTTATTTGTGCGGTTGTTTTTGTTTTGTAGTTTTTACTGTAGTTTCGAGTCCTTTTTCTCTCATGCAGCAAATTAGAAACAATTTAATGCGCGAAATTATTGTGGGTTTTCAGTTAATTTTTTGTCTATGGTAAAGAAGAAAAAGGTAAAATTCCACTGAGAAGTTGGTGAATATATTTAGACTTCTGTCATTTTATACATTTTTTTTAGACCTATTCCTGTTTTACTTCAAAATCGTATTATATCAAATAAAATGTAGAAATTTTAAATTTTTATTTATTATTTCTTCTTTTTAATTAATAGCAATCTGTAGTTTCCGTATGGCCTTGGCAGCACTGCCCTTGAGAAGTCAGTAGTTCCTATGCAAATGTGGCGCCATTGCATCAATGGTGAATATCAAAATGTCGAGTGTGGTGAATAAATTTTCAAATAAAAGCAGCTACGTTTAATCAGCTTTAATCGAATTAAATCATTTTAAAGTAACGAATTTTATAATTAAATAAGATTACCTTAATCATAATCATATATTCTATGCGAGCATCTTTTTCGCCTCATATAATTTCCAAAATATTCCCGACCCTGAACTAGTTCGCTGGAAAAACGGAAGTGGATTTTCCTTAGCAGCTGGATTTTCCTAAGAAATGGAAAGGGACTTAACATATATTTTTGGGAACAGAACTTTAATGCGATAAGTCACTCTACGAATCGGTTGCGTGGATGTGTTGCCTTTATTATCATTTCCGTTTGCTATGATAAACTTTCACCACCAAAGTTTCATGGGCCGTATAGGCAGACACAGGCAGAGACAGGCAAAACTGCGGAAATGTCGCTTGCCATGCTTCTATGTGGTTCAGAGTTGAAATTCATGTAATTCCATTAACACAGACAACTTCCGTTGGATGAGAAAATGACAGGCTCGCCTAATGGACGTGTGTGTGATGGAATGAATGAATGTAGATATGGATGTAACGTAGATGTGGATGTGGCTGTGGATGTGGATGTGGATATGGCATTGTGGCATATCCATGAACTGTGCGGTTTAGTGAGCAGTAGCACAGCTCTATATTCGTTCCAGTTCCTGCCCTGAAAATACTCGCACTCAAAGCCCTTCTATTTGGCTTGGGTCCTGCTGCCGGTATTAAAATTAAATTCCCAGATTCAAATGGCATATTTTACGATGGCATAAATCGCAGCCGGTGCAACAGGTTTCACACAAAATGGCTGTCAGAACGACGCGACGGAAGCAGTGAAAAACTAACAAACGGAAATGACTGTCAGGCCAAAATGGCAAGTAGCGAGGCTAGGGACAGATATTCAGGATTTCCGCTTAAACAATATTTTTCTTTTTTTTTTGCGTCTTCCTTTCAAGGCAACTTCTATATTTTCTTGCGTATCCTTTTTTTTGGCCTGCTAGCTTTAAGTTGTGTTTATTTAAATACAGATACCATAGACACAAGTCGATATCTGGGGAAAAATTTGGATTAGGAAAGGATTGATTGAGGAGAGGATTGATTTTTATGTTGCCAATTGAATTAACCAAGTAAACTTAGGACTGATCAATTTAGAAGTGAATTCCAGTGAAAAAAACTAAAGGCGATTATTTAGATTGCTTCCAATAGGCTCCTGCTGCAAAAACTATTTATGGAATTGAATATTATATTATTATTAGTATTAGCAAATTTATTTTAGAATTAATTTGTGAGACATAAGAGAAATGGTTTTTCTCCAAGGACCAAAGAAGAAATAAAGATATTTTTAGAGCAAATTTTGAGTACAGTTTTAGTATCTCTTTAATTTATTTGATTTTCATATAAAAATTCTTATTCTTAGTCGCTTTTAAATGGAAATCGTGCCAAGTTCTCTGTCGGTAAGCAGCACTTGACGTTTCAAAGTCAATGGCAATGGCGCAATTCGTGGGAAAATCTTTCGATTACATTCTACGAGTCAGGTAAAAAAAAATTAAAAAAATAAATAAATAAAAATTAAAAAAGCTGTTTGACTTACCCACTGTATAATTAACAGCATTGAAATGCACTGTGCTAACAAACAAATTCCGTCCTCGTCTCTGGACAATGCCGCCCTCGCCAGAGATTTGTGCAAATTGAAAATCTTTCAAGACGATGCCGACGCCGTCGTCGCGTCGGTAGTCACACCTTTGTGATGCTGATTCTCTGGTGATGCACTGCGGTTGCTGCGACTGCCGCTGCTGCTCCGACTGCTGCTGCGATTCTGACCTTGAACTTGGTATTAGATGTGAGCTCTCTCAAAACCGGTTGCTTACCTGTGTCGAGGCTTTTGTACTGTAAATTAATGGGCTGCTCAAGAAAACGGTGACAAGCACGAGGCAACAACAACATCATCTAACCTAACCTAACCAACCAACTTGGGTGAGTAACAGCTCAGCTCAGTTAACTGACACTAACAATTGTCTGCTGCTGCTGCCTCTGCTGTTTGTGCTGCTCCGCTGCTGCTACTGGTCTGTCATTTTGAAATTTCCATTTTAAATGAACAAAGGGCTCTCGCAATTAAAACTAAATCACTTTTCTATGCAAACTAAAATACCGATAACACAGACAGCCCTCTCTATGTTACATTCAAAACATGAACATCAACAACAGTTTCACTTGCTCTAGAGATGGGCGTGAGTGCCATTTTTTTGCACGAAACATTGTTTGTCGATAGTTTATGGCACCAGGATCTATTGATAATCCTCCCTCAACGACACATCATTTCAATTTCATCAAAGAGATTTCTATAACACTCTCTGTAAAGAGAATAATATACTGGAATGTGGACCCCTTTGCTGTGCTGAAAAGTCTGGAGATGCTCCTACAGACTTTCTCCACTTTTCTAAGATGAACATTAAGCCACAAATGTCCAGTGCAAAGGCTCTATAAGGACACTGATCGAACTCTGCCCCTGCATCTTAAAGCCTTTTTTCTTTTCTCTTTTGATTTCCGTTTTTAATAATTGCTTGAAATATCCGCTTCTTTTTCCATTTCAACGTGGAATCTTACACATTACTCGTGCTTCGAGTTGTCCACGTGTCACGCTCTCAACTCTAATTTGTTCTATGGTTACATTTTTAATTGCAGGCACAAAACTCGGCCATAAAAACAGCAACGATGCCAAAAACCCTTTTCAGACCGCAGCACAAATAAAAGCAACCAAAATAGTCCGACCCTCGGGTTACCAACATGTTGCGCGCCACAGCCGCAGCTAATCCAGGCGCCACTAAGTATGCTATAAGAGAAGTTCCAGGGGTGGAGAGACGAGGCTATAACAGGCAGCATTTTATTGTGAGGGTGGCTAAAGGTATGAGCGCTCCTAGCAGCTGACGTTAATTTTAAAAGCTTCATGGGGAAAAAAAAACATACAACGACCAGGACTTGGCAGTGTGGGACATTAAAATGTTATACGAACTCTTACTTTAAACCCAATTTGTTTGCTTTGCCGGCATTTTGTAAACTTAAACGTGTTTTCATTAAACTTAAACAAAGGATCTAAAGATAAACATATCCTTTTGTAGCGTGTAGTGAATACACCACTCATTTCGAGGGTTTAGGCAAGTTTTAGAGTTGTATTTAGTTTTAGAATCAAGCATGCAATCTGATCTGAGATTTGGAAGAGGTTCGGAGTTCGAGGCCCTCGGGTTCGGTTAGTGAACCAGTTTAAGGAGACCTTAAGGTTCATGCTTGACGCTTGGTTCACTTTCAAAAAAGTATTCTTTTGCTGAAAATTCGAACCGATTCATTTTGTTATGCAAAGGTTCGGTGCGTAAGAAAAGGATACTTTTTATGTTTGGTTCATGGACCGGTTCAAAGAAGACCCAAGAACATCGAAGCGGTTCAGAGGTGCTAAGGTTGGAACCGGTTAAGTCTTGCTTTCATGATCTTGATCTGTACTAGATTAAAAGATCAAAACTGCTAATTGCATTGAATATGTTTTTGTTCCGAATATTTCAATATATATTTTAAAGGCTTAAGAGTTTCTCAACTCGGACTGCCTTATAATATATGGTTTAAAATGATCAAATATTATAAAAAAGTCATTAAAAAAGCATTATTGGACTAAGAACTTCTCCGAACTCTTAAAATGTTCTTAAGATTTTGCTTTTTGAGCCCTTCGCAATGTGCAACAGAAATCACCCGTAAAGCCATTGCCAAATGAATAATTACTGGGTATTTTTATAGACATATTTACAGGTGAGTAATGGGGTCTTATTGTAGACACTATATTAATGTATCTGTGTCTGCGTGAATATATGTATCACGCCCCCTTTCTGGCTAGGGGCGATCTTTACGCACAACCAGTTGACCGCCAAAAATGTAACGTGCAAATCGAAGCCCACCAAAGTTGCGTGCGCGCTGCGGGCGTCTCCGAAGTAAACGACGCCAAATGCTTGCCAAAGGCAATGAGAAACAAGCCAAATAATGCTCAATTCAATATACCCTATAATAAAAGGTTTTGCTAGAGTAAAGTTCTACTATAGAGTGATTTTAAATCCTCTCTGCCAGGGTATAAAATTGTATATTAAAATTAATGGATTTATATAGATACTGAGTCAGTTATTGATCCTGAATAGGAATATATAATATCCATACTTATGCAGTTGAAATACCCTTTTTTGCATATTTATTTAGTACAGGGTAGAATACGCAAACCGGTTAGGTGGTGGCAATCGGAACAGCTGCAAGTTGGAGCTGCAGCAAAAGCTAGTCACTGCCAGACCTGGTTTTAATATAATCGTAGTCGTACTTTGTTGCATGTGGCCAAATACAACGTTGCTGGAGTCGCAACTGCTGGTGTTGTTTGTTTTTTCAAGAACCGGGTCAAGGCTGCCACAGATGGCCATGCGTAGATCATCATTGAGTATGCAGCGGCTCGAACATGTTGCAACCAACTTGGCTGCAACGCAGTTCCCACAACAATCTGTTAGTAGCATGACGCATGATCAATACACTGAGAGAAAAAACATAGAATTCTGTGCCTTAGAGTTCTAAATTTGAAAAAAAGTAGACATTACTTTCAAATAGCAAAAGGAAGTGTCTTTTATTTTAAATACCAGAATTATATACTTGAAAATATAAAGTGGAATTTGGAAGGGCATTCTGTTTTCTGAGTGTAATTTAAGTAATTGTTAACATTGGAATTTCTTAGTGCGTTTATCGCACAAATCCGTCCATTTAAGTGTTAAGAGTCGGCAATTATATGGACTGCTTTTAAGGCAGACGACCCTAATTAGTCATATGAAAACAGTGAATAAAAATATGCGATTGTGCCTCTGTCAGCCGTGTCATTTGAACCCTGTAATTAGCCTACCTGCAAAAAAGGCATCAAAATTTTAATAATTTTTGGCAATTTTATATGCAACGCTTCGCTGCTGCTGCCACCGCTATGACACTCGCCTGGTTAAGCAGAGTTCAATAAACGGACCAATTTATTGCAGGTAAAATGCAAAACAAAGCTTCTGTTTCAAAATAAAGGGGGAAAAAAAAAAACATCTCATCATTAAGAGCTGCGCACTTCCTGCTTGAACTTATAATGATATTTTAACATGCATTTTAAATTAAGTGCGGTCGACACTTAACTTTTAATGTCATAGCCAGGCCACTAAACGCATCGCAGTGTTAAGTGCATTAGTCAAGTGATTAGTCATATATAGCCAGAGCTCTATGGCTTATATACATAATTAAGTAGCAATCAACAGCCTAATTACATGTGTGTTTCATATTCTAATTTAAAATTAGCCTGGCTTCTTTAATAAGCCAACTAATTTCGTATATATGAGTCCTTTTAGAGTACATTATTAAATAGATTTCAGAACTTTAGAAATATCCTTGCAAAGGGTCTTGGAATTTTGTCACTCTTTAACCTGTATATGTTATTGATCGACTAGAGTAGACGAGTAGATATAGCCAACTAGCATCTCAGTTAGCTGAATGAAACTTGGCTCTTACTCGTCTCTTTTTGGCAGACGGCACAGCTGAAATACATTTTTGCCTCCATTCTATTATCTATGCTAGGCTCAAGGCAGGCTAAATACTAATTAGAGTACCTGTATGCGATACCAAAGGGAATTACATATAAATTACACTAATTTTTTGTTGTTGCCGCCCAACGACAAACAACATCGTTGTCCTGAATGTTCTCGAGAGAGCTTAGACTTAGACAGACAGCAAGAAGCAACAGAACTCGCTAACTTGGAGCACTTATAACACCTTGTCCAAGTGCTTGTGGATGCTTCAGTGCCATTTATTCTGTTCTGGGTTCTTCTTGGAAGCGCATTGAACTTTTTCCTAATAAGCGCAATTGACATTTCGAGCAGACAGATTTAGCCGACAAACAAAGTTGCTATCGCATCGCACGTACTCGTGTTCGTATGGAGAGAGAGGGGGGGTTGAGTGGGTGCAATTGGGGGTACTGTGTACTAGGGATGGTCGCGTGAGTCATTTTTTATACGCCACAAGGAAAATCATTGGTTTATTTTGATCACGCTTCCACACACAGGCACAATCACGTTCACGTTCCCGCCGCGTGGTCCATCTCTATTGGGTACTAACCTACTAAGGGGCTTAGCAGTCGTTGATGCGTGCCATGGACATGTTACACCCAGGGGGATGCTCTTCCTTTTCCAGTGCATTACGGGTATGTCGGCTCTCTATTCAATGGAGCATTAAACTGTGCGAATCAGCAAGAAATCAATAACGTATTGGTTCAACTTTAAAGCTCTTAAAATGAGCTACGAAAATTGCCAGATTTTTTATTTTTGCAGACAGACAGACAGACAGGCAGGCTGGAAGGGAGGCGGTGGCATTAAAATTTCATAAGCTGTTTACGGTTGTAAAACTGCTCTAAAGTTTGTTTTATGTGGCCAAGATAAAAAAGTTAAGCACTTGACAGCAGCCCAGCCAGCAGAAATGGACTTTTTTCCTTCAGTTGGCAAAGGTAGACCAAGTCGTGGAATATCCTCTGCCATTGCCACACGACGAATTATCCAGTGCACATTGTGCCTACTAATGAGCCAGTAGAATGTTCCGTATCCGTTTCCGGGGCACTTTTCAAAGTCAGCCGGTCACACACACCGCCCCAATCCAAACCCAATGTCAGCCATTGGGCATTTTGTTTACCTGTTTCTACCCTGTATAGAAAAAATGGCTAAAAAGGTGGTTCGCCGACAGAAATTAAATGCTAATTTTGAGTTTAATAATTCTTAATTTCGGTTCAAGTTATACTTAAAAAATCGATCTGTTTTCTATCTATTATATATCTATTATCTATCTATGATCTATCTATTACATCATCTCTCCAAAAAAGTTTAGTTTTAGGTTAAATTTTGGGTGCACCCTTTCGACTGAGTTCTCCAGCTTATTCTCTTTCAGAATACCGAATCTACAGAAAGCGGGTCTTCTATGTTTCAGAAAACATAACTGAAATTCTCCTCAGTTTTACTGCAAATTACAATCAGTAGGCCTTCTCCGGGAGTGTTTCTAGGGTATACAGGATTCGAGGCTGCTCTATCTTGGGATTTGTTTATTTCTTGTGTGGTTTAGATGCCAGATATTCAAATACATATATATCCGCTATCCTTAAGGTCACATGTGTTGGGTTTTTATATATCTCTGACATCTGCTACACACACAAAAATTAACATAAAAATTAAGGAATTTCCTTTCAAATCAAATTTATTGTAAATATTTATAAAAGGCAAATATTTTTATGCAATTTTTAATGTTTTTTAGAGTTAATAGAGTGAATACTGAGAAAGCAAAGTCAAAATACAAAATTAATCTTTGATTTAAAAATTCAAACTTTTAGAGTTTTTTTTTGAGCTTTTATATATTAATTGGTTTAAAAGACTTTTATTATTTTAAAAATTATATATTCATTTTTAATAAAGAAACTGAAATTAGTTTTCTTTCTAAATTTGTTTACAATTTAAAAACAATTTTTATTCGAAACATATTTCAATATTTATTGCTAAAACTGAGTTGAATTTTCCTAGCTCTAATGAAAATCTAAAATAAAATCCACAATTAATCTTAAGTCTAAAATTTTACCCTAAAAGATAAGTTTCTTTTCAGTCGCTCTGTGAAAGCTGATCAGTTTCTTTTACTTGCTGGTTACTTTTTTAACAGCAATCCAAACCATTTATGCATTAGTAACGAATAATAAAAAAATCTTCATAATTTTTTGTCACAGTCTTCTCATTGAATGTTACAAAACTTTGCAATTTAATAAGTCTCGCTTGTCAGAGGCAGAGGCAGAGGCAGAGACAGAGGCAGAGGCAGTCACTGTGGCATGTCAAGCGAAATCCATTAAAAAATCGTCTTAAGGTACGCTCAACAAATATATATACATATATACATACATATATGCAAAATGTATTAGTATGTATGTGTGTATCCCTTGCGACCATGCCCCAAACATAGTTCAAGATTTCACATTAAGATAATTCCAAGGAAATATCAAAAACGCGGCATCGCCAGCGTGTCCCAATAATACTCGTACATCAATTGACAGTTTCGTTTTGTGTTATTCAAAAAATAAAAAAAATACCATCAGGGAAAGGCTATCTTCGATGCACCGAAGACTAGATACCCTTGCAGACTGGTATTATCATTTGAAAATTGTTTTTAGATTTATTGGAACTCCGATCTTCATAATTTTTGATATACATTTTGATATAGATAAAACGTTCTTGATCTAACATGGAATCTGACTTGAAGTCTTACAAAGATATCTTGAGAAATAAAAAGTTTGCCATAGAACACTTTCTAAGGTAGCTATGAGATATATTTGTTCGATCTGACCGGTTCCGACATATAAGCTGCATGCAACAAAAAGAGGGCTCCTTACCTAATTTCATTCAGCTAGCTGCAAAATAGAGAGACTAGATGACCGGACAAAAAAATATATATCTTTTATGATAACGAAGATGCCTTACACCTTTCATGACAGAATTATAACACCCTCTGTAAGGGTATACGAAAAAGAAGTGAATAAAACAACGGCAATTTGGTTGGGGTTTTATAATTTTGTGCGTTAGGCCGCATTGAAGGTCTGCAAAATAAATAAAAATTAAATTTTGTTTGTGGCCAGGTAGAAATTGTGGCCATCACAATTTGACCATTCTTCCATAGCACACCTTATTGATTCGAAAATTGGGAATATTTCGGAGGGCTGGGCTGCTCACGTTCCGGTTCATTTTATTGGATCGTCGAATGAGTGAAAACGGAGCGGCACAGTTTAAGGATTCATTAACTAAATGCTGCAGCCAAATTTTATATGAGCTTATAGCCAATATGGCTATATCGGCCATGAAGATCAAAAAATCTTCAACTGCCTAAACGTTTTTGAGGTCACTAATTGTCTTTGTGTAATCAGTTTTGGATGCGGTCGTGTTTTTCTGTCTTTCTTTCTGGGTGTGGCTGCTGTAACAGATAGGAATTCTTTATACAAGTATTGTTGTCTCCCATGTACAGATATACATATATATATATATATATATGTATATATATGGTTTTTTACCGTAAGCCACTTTTACTTTTGTATTACCCCAGACACAGTCTTCAGACGTTTTTATAGGCTTAAAGTGGAAGCTGATTGCAGCCTGATTGACGTCTGCGACGGCTACTTGAAGCGCAGTCGCTAAATCACTTGGCCAGTTTTCAATCCTCTCCGCCCTTCTCCTGTTTCCGAGCCTCTGACTCTGTCTCAGCGTCAGTCTCAGCCTCAGCCTCAGCCTCTGCATTCATTTGGCGCAGCTCATAAATATTTGGAGAACGCGTGCTCCGCCTGCGGCGCTATTTTGTCGTCGTTCCAGATGTCGTTATATCCACGTACTCATTTCTGTAGAAGAGAAATGAATACCCTAGACGAATCCGTAATTTCAAATAAGATATAGAATAACACTGACAGAAAACTATTTCAATTAAATGCGTACCAAAATTCAGTTCTCAAATGTAACAGAAATCTTTTTCGAACATCGCTAGAGATAAAAAAAACAGAGGGAGAGGAGTCAAAGGAACCTCTTCCAAGCTAATTTAATTCTCAGAGTCCCAGAGTTATTTTTCCGTATAGTTTCCATAAAGTTTCTCTTCTTCGAGGCAAGCTTTACACTGATTATAGGGTATTTTATAGTTGGGCTCAGTTTTTAAAGGCCAACAATGAATTATTAGCGACTTTTGATGTTCGTCTGGCGGTTAGTCAGTGAGCTTATCAGTAAGCCAGACTGTTTGGCCTGCAAGCCTAAAACCCAAATTTTTTTGCCTTGGCAATTCTTTTTTTTTTTTTTTGCAGATATAAATCGTGTAGGGGCTTTATGTAGTCGGTTATGAATTGGCACAGTGTCTGTTTGTGTACTTTCAGATAAAATCGACAATAGAATGAAATATTGACAACAGAAGCAGTTTCATTTTCGTTGTAAAGTTTTATACTCTCTGCAGCCATAAAATGGATTATCAAACCTATTATTGAGTTGTGCAACTTTCAAGTAAAACTACCTCTTTTTTTTAAGTTTTGAATTTTGAATACTTTATTCTTAGAGAATTATGCTTCAAATTTATATAATTTGTAGGCATTATAAATAGATTTCTACAAAGTTTCTTCATAATTTAATGATTCAAGAAAGTTTTTTTTGAGTACTGAAATATCTTATTTATCTACATTATGTTCGAAATTCATAGAAATCAGATACAGATAGATACATGAAAATCATGTTATTTGTATAAAATAGTTGTGTCGCCAATAGAGACAATATTTCGCTTGGCTTGCCTCTTCTCTGCCCATAAATTCAAAAGGGAATCTAGCAAACACTCGCACATTCAGTCGTCGTCGTCGGATGGCCAACATTTTGGGGCATATATATCGCGATCTAAGTGTCCAGATATGCCAGCACAATGTCAACAAGCGCCAAGGCCCAGAGCAACGACAAAAAAAAAGAAGAGCTATGGGGAAAGCCGGCACGTTTGTCATGGAACGACACAAGCTTCCGGCCCGGAGTGTTGCCTATGCGTCAACACAGCAAATATACAAACATATTTATATATTGTGAACTTAAAAAAACCTTTAACGCTTCAATGCACAACTATTTTGGCAAAGGTAACATTGACTCAAAAAGTTTTGAGGGCTCAATAATGCTCAATAAAAAATTAAACAGGTATTTAATATAGCAGCACTCACTGTAGAAACTAAGAAATATTCTTTACAATCATTAGATCTGAGTATTTGTAAGAGAAAATATAATGTCGGAATATTTCGAATTGGCAAAGAGACTCAGGAGGACAGAGAACAGAGAGTCAGTTTCTTCGTCAAAGAAGTCTAAGGTAACTTAGAAGGAGCTCGAAATGATTTTTAGCTCCATGAAGAACTACAATAGTCCAGATAATGAATACTCTATATTTTAAAAAATCGACGTAGAACTGATCTAATTTTTAGACATTGATTTCCATAAACTATAAAGAAGATTCCTTGATTTATTTCTAGGGCATTTTATAAAATTCATATTTAAATGGTGAGACTTGAAGTTATCCAATAGTTGGAAAATTTAAGACTTATCCAGTAGGGAAAAATGTCTATTTTTATCAATTAAAATAATATTAATAGAACTACAGTCGAAAAGTATATTCAAGCTAGAGAATCCTGCTATGGCAATACTTCTTTCTATCCATATATATAGAAAACTAGTACGAAAATATTGGTGATTTTATTTCCACTGACTAACCCAGAAGTGTTGAGTCAATTTCAGGGTAAATTGAAGCATTGTATTCGTATGGATCATATTTTTTCCTTTTTGTATAACTTTATTTTAGTTTTAATTGCGCGCACGCAATAATTTTCTTTGATGGCGCATCAACGTCAAGGCGAATCACCCGGTATGCGCCATCCATCATAATATTGCCAGCTCACCCCAGTCAGGCAGGGGCAATCGCACTGTCAGTTCCAAACCCAATCCCAATTCCAAACCGAAACCGCATCCGAATCCGAATTGGAATCACACTGAAAGAATCTTTGATTATGAGCGCGTGCGCACAATCAAGCAGAAAACTGACAACTCGACAGTCGACAGTCACCCAATGCCCAGTCCCAGTCCCAGTCCCAGCTCCAGTCTCCGTCTCAATTTCAGACTCATTGCCAGACTCTGGAAGTCAATTGTCATGCAAAAAGCGCAGCGTTCATAAAACGATTCTGCGATTCTGTTGGCCAAATGGCGTCTTGCGCCTTGTTTTGCATGCCGCGCTCGTTAAGAACGACACAGAGAACAATGCAGCAGCAGCAGCAGCGGCGGCAGCAGCAGTTAACCAAGTGGTGTCCAGTAATGGGCTAAGCCCAAGTTTCAGTATTGGATGCCCAAGTCACAGCCAAAGCCCAAAGCTGCTGCGGCTTATAATGACGTTCAACACAAAAAAAAATCCAGCCAGGTTGCGGTATGCATATTGATTGACCAACAACTTCTCTTTTTGCGGCACGATGCAATAAACTGTGGAAGAATGTGCAAAGGCTGCATCTATACAAAATTTAATAATCATCTACAAAGAGTCTACTTCAATTGAAAGTCTAAGTAGATAAGCAGATTTTCTTAGACTTCAGCAAAAATGATAATAATTCGTCTCCAAGATTGGCCCAAATATTTGATATTTAATAATAATGTTCGAGCTGCAAACTACAAGCTTTGAATCACCTCGCAACTCATAGAAAGGTTTAATCTATAAAATATAATTTAGACTTTATTGAATGCATAATATTCTAAGTTCTTTTTTTGACTCAAAGTTCTGGCATCTATTAGGAACTCCAAAGGAATGGGATCTAAGGAACCCTCAAGTTATTGAAAATTCAAATTCAATTTTATAACTTAACCATATGCGGCTTCAGTTATGCTTCTTTTTGGCCTTTTGTAAAGCTCTTCTAAATCATGGCAAAAATTGTACCCTCTCTTTCGAAATTCGATTATGCTGCTCTTAGCCCCAACTCTTAGGGCCAGCTCTTAAGCCAAAAACCTGGCAGCTCTACTACCACGAGTAGTCTTCGGTAAGAAAAAAAAAAGATAAATTTAATTTGTTTGTTTTATTAATCAGCGGCACGTACAAGCACGTTTTTTGCGCCAAAGTGTCTTTAGTGCGGTCTTTAGTTGGGTTCTGTTGAGCTGGCTATTATTATGGCTGTTGTTGTGTTTTTTTGTACTCTTCGTAGTGGCTGCTGCCGTTTGGTTAAACAGCCCACGTTCAAACATGGCTCAGAGCGTGCTAATCAAGTAGCCCAAAAAACAAAATTACGCGAACGACTGAGCAAAGGCTGTTTGGCTATTTGGCTATTTGGCTGTTTTAGCTTGCTTTTTGTTTGGTTATCTGTTCGGCTGTTTGGTTATTTGGCTGTCCATCTACATACATTTTGGCTCTGATTTTCATTTTTGGCTCTGTTGCTTTGCGCCGTTTTCAGTTTCCTATAAAGAGTTGCTGTTCGAGCTGGGCCTTTGGTTCGTTGGTTCGCTTTTGATGGCTTCTAGGTGAAGGTCATTTTGTGACTAAAATGTTAAATTGTCCGCTGTTATTGCTAACTATTTATACATATGGGCAATGACAAGATTTCTATATACCCTCGCAGAGAGTACTTGTCTTTTGTCACGCAGCTTGTAGAACTTCAAAGGAGTACAAAGAATGGAGTCATCTCTCTGTGTTTGAGCTTTTCCTTCATCAGTTTTCTGTTCTTCCACTAATAAATATTCATTTTTCTCCATCAGTCGTCGATATGTGAATGAAAAGTGCCTTTATTACATTAGTTGAAAACTAAATTTATAAGATTCTCTTTTACAACTAATTAAAAATCTTTCAGAGAAATAAATATTCTTTTCTCTTTTTATTCCTGTTTGCTCTAAGCTAAAGTCATAAAAGTACTATTTCTTATGGCCTATAGGGTATATCCTAGTCGAACTTTTTTGATAAACATTGATTAGAAGCTTCTAGACAAATTGACAAAATTATTCTAAATTTTAAAATTGCCTTGTGGTGACGCATATATCCTTAAATTAAAATAAAATAAAAAAAAAATCGAAAGTTGCATGGCCAACGATCTGTGTAACAGTAGAGTTAATTTCTATTCGCATCGCACGTCTGGGGAAAACACGAAAAACAGACAAGATGGGATACATACGAGTCCTTCGAGGCACAAGGACACCCCCTTCAAACAGCGAAAGGAAACAGACGCATATACATAATGAGCTTGCCTGCTTCTCCGGGTGGATATGATGGGTTTGGGTCTGGTCTAGTGGAACCGGAGCTGGAGCTGGAGCTGATGCTGATGCTGAAGCTGTATCTAATGGCTCACGTTGTAATGGCGCTTCGATGCTGCAGCCGGCGAAGGTTTTTGCTGATGCGGCGCTACTTTCGAAAGCCATAAAAGGGCATTAGCCTCGTGAGCACAGTGCTGCTGCAGCTGCGTCTGTGCGCTCTTTAGAAAATTGAATAACCTGACAGGACGACTGGCTGGAGATGGGCGCGTGAGTGATTTTTGTGTAACGTCAAGCCTGTAATATATAAAATTCTTTTTTTTTGCTCTTTAAATTTATATTTTGTTTTTGACTGGGTAAAAATTCGAATCAATTAAGTGACCCAAGAAGTATTTTTGGCAATGAATGAAGTTATTCACACAATTCATGACTTTTTTTCAGTTTTTTCTCTGCATTTTTGGAGTGTGTCGTGTGTTGAATGCCCAAAAAGTGCAGCACCCTCACGTGCACGACACGCGCACATCTCTAGCGAGGAGGAGCATAGTGAATCGACTCTGTGGAGGGGAGTGCTAGACGTTGTCGCCAAGTCATTTAGGGGTTGGCAGCACAGTAGCGGCGGTTTTAGCACAGTTTAATTTTTATGGACTGTCAATGAGAGTGGATCAAATACAGTGATATCATAAAGTATGCGCACCAATAAAACCAAATCAATAAATTGCAGGTAAAATGTAATTCAATAATGTTTCATTTTGCCATTAAAAAGCAACATTAATTTCACGTTAAGTCCTTAAAAGGACTAAAATTGTCAGCACAGAAGAAGGCTTAATTAAAGTCTTAAAGTGCGCCATTAATTTGCATATTTTTAAATTTGATTAAATAGATTAAAAATACGTCAGACAGACCAATTTCGACCTTGTGATTTATTTGCCTGATTATTATGACGATTTGTCACATTATTGCCTCCATAATTATATATACAAACTGAATACGAATGCTAAAAATCAACAAAGTGTTGTCAATAATAAAATAAATCGTAAAATATTTTAATCAATTAATTAAAAAATGATTTCAAATAAATATAATGTAAAAAACTTTCATGCCAAATATCTTGGGGCACTTTCCAAAAAAGAGTGTTATTTGCTTAGAACTGGAATAATATTTAAATGTATAAAACAAATTTTTGTTTTTTATTTTTATTGCACTTTCGGAACGCATACTTTTAAGCTCAGTGTGGCATCAACAGACTACAGTGCCGTCTGTATGTGTGTGCATCATTTGCTCTCGTTGGCCTGCTGAGTCAGCTGCGTCTATATGCAGACACTTTTATGGGATAATATGTCGTTATAACGCCCCATATAATTTAATAATTAATTAATTAAAATACTAGCTTAGGCCACAAATATATTACTGCAAAGATGCGCTTATTTAGAAGCGTAATTCCGCAGAAATAAAATGTAATTCAAAATAGTCATGGAGGGAATCAAATTGGAGCGGAACAGTTAACCCAACTAAACAGATTACAATTCAAATCAGAACCGGGTTCTGAACCGATATTTTATATGCTTCATACAATGGTAACCAGGGAACCAGTATTCTTGGAAATCTCCACAAAATGCCTGGCGTTCTTTGCCTTTTGCCTATTCAGAGTTTTTTAAAAAGTCTTAAAAATAAAAACATAAATTCTGGAAATTTTATAGTTTCCTTAGACTGCATCAATCCGGTATATTGTCCCAACTAGTCTAAGAAGTTAATAGATCAGTTAATTGACAGCGTATTAAAATAGTGGTCAGAATCGCCGTCCATCACGGCGTTATGCAAATGTTTATTTATAAACACTTTTTTTACTGCTGATCTCTGAACTCTGTCCAATCAGCAAAGCAAAGTATGGACGAGTACATAAACATACTATATAAGTACATATGAACGTATTAGATTAGAGCTCTGGTTAAGCGGCCAATTATTCCTGGAATTAAAATATCATTTAATTGGAATTTCCCGCGCTGCCAGGGCAATACCATATTATATTTGCGAGGGGCGCTCAATAAATCAGTGGCCAACTTCTACGAGAAAGTTGAAATCTTAGCATTAATTTTTATTCCACTCTCGCAGCGAAAAGCATCGATAAGATGCTTGTGGCTATACTAGAGAGGCAGTAGATCGCTATAAAAGCCCGGGTTAGTGGTTGCAAGTTAATCAGTCGATTGGCGCTTGGAGTTGAAAGACACAAAGATGTTGCAAATTAAAAGTGGCTGCTGCCTTTTATTGGTCTGTGGATTAATCTGCACTGTGGTAAATGCAGTGAGCATTCAACAGTTTATTGAAGGTGGAGATGATTCCGATGAGACGCCTGCAGCTGTGGGTAACTGGCATAATGGTGGCTCGGACTCCATGAGGGATGGTTTCGATGGCAACGTCTTCGGTTCTGGATTAAATATTGCTGATAATGTTGGCGCTAGAGAGTCAGATTTTGCTGATAATGTTGGCGCTAGAGAGTCAGATTTTGCTAATAATCTGGGCGCTAGAGAGTCGGATTTTACTGATAGGGCGGGGGGAAATATACAATGGTTACAGGTGGATTGAGAAAAATAAAAATGTAAAAAGAAAAATGTTCTTAACATGTATGGATCTATATATCTATAAAGCGGAAATAAAATATGTTTATCTGACGACCTTGTAGCATGCTCGGATAAAACATGAGCATAACCAATATATATATATATATATATATATTTGTTGGCTGATAAAAACTGGTCATATCAACCAGTCAAAGCAATTAACACGCCACAGAACTCTGCTTGACCATGCTCTGGCGACATAAATCGCATAAATATGCTAATTTATGTTGTTGCCGCCCATGCGATTAGATGGATTCTAAGCTCAGGTTTCGTTTTTCGCTTTTCGTTTTTGCTTATTTTGCTCATTTAATATTCAGTTAATTAACATAATTATTTTTGGTTTGGTTGGCCAGTTCTATGGCCAACAGTGGGATTGTCTAGCGAATCTTTAACATTTACAAAAAGTGAAAGTATTTAATTGCTTTCTTTGTATTCAAGCGTTCGTTGTCACTCATTGAATGCAGTAGCTCTAGAAAATGTGTCAAGGTTGAATTATATAATATTCAAAAATAGCTAAGCAGTTGATCTAAGCCTAAAAATAATGTGAAACTAGCCAGGAAAGGTGAGCCTAAGATTACAGAGCCTGGCAGAAGGGGATAGCCAAGTGAAAAGGTTGTTAAATTTGTTTATTTTGACTGAATATTTCTATGGCAGCTATATGATTTAGTAGTCCGATCTGGTTTTTTTTTAGTGTATCTTTAGGAAATAGGAAATCTCTCAGCTAACTTGTCAATTTGATAGAGATAGGAAGCTCTTGATCTAAGCCTGCTTTCTTTGAGCTCTGAATTGGAGATCTTATCCTGTTTCTGCTTCGGCTTAAGAATAGTATTAACTCAAGCCGAATTCTTTTTTTAATCAATTCTTTAAAAATGACTTAAACTAAAATTAGGCATTATTAAACTTAAATTTGGCATGCTTTTTTGGCTTCTTTCTCTGGGGAGTATAGAAATATCAAGCCCTTTAAGCATCTATTCCTGATCAACTATAAATGAGAATGCTGATTGCACAATTTGGCATTCAATTTATTTTCCATTACAAAAAAACTAGTTAGAAATCTGCTCAAAACTATTAATTTAAAAATGGTAAAAAATATCCAGAATTACTGTCTGTAATTAGATGTTTTGCTGCTGAAATGAATCAGTGCTCAGTAACTAGTCGAGTATCTCACGACACCTCCACTCGATTTGACGTTTGAATATATCTCGAAAATAATTGTAATTGCTTTAAGGTGTTTTTTTTGTGTTTTTTTTTTGATTTTCACAGTCGCAACTTTTGTATGCAAAATTAACTGGCAACACAGCATATAATTATTCATTTAAAATTGGGCTTTAATATCGACAATGTAATTTGCTGGTCGAAAACTTTAGCAGTGAATTGCTCTGTAAATTGTGGACTGCCACAGACAAGAAAACAACTTCAAATATTTTCAACATTTGTCATTCCATTGGGGCTATTAAGCCGTACAATCACAATAACAATAACAGCAACACAACAACACAACAATCGCATGAAGAGCAACACAATTGTGGTCATATTTCCAGTGCCACCACTGGCCAAAAGGATCTATGGGGCATTTAAACGTCAACTATAAAACCCATAAAATTTGATTCAATTGTGTGGCAAGCATTGTTTTTTTTTTTATTTTGTATCAACCTGTAAATGTGTGCACAGCTTTAAAGGTATTAAAATGTATTTTAATTAAAACAATATATATAAATTTATAATGAGAGGGAATCCTTTAGTACTGAGTACAACAGCTCAACAAGAATTTATGCTGTATTCTGGTCAACAATATTCCAGCTACTACTGCAGTGAAACTGATACTTTCTATTATCCTTTTATTATATATTATATATTTTGTAATTTTAGATACTTAGCAGTGGCTTAGAGTAGGAATTTACAGCTTAAATTTTAATATTAAACTAAAATAAAACATAAATAAATCTAACGATGAGGCAGGGTTTGGTCTACAGTCAATGACCTCAGAGCTTGATACAAGATTTTGAGCCAATATGAAAGCTATTATATAATAAATATAAAGAAAAAGGATAGTTATCGACTTGAACTGCATATGGTATTAGCTTCTCTATAATATTTTAATATTTATAATGGTTCCAAGTATATTTATATTACTTTAATCTGCTCATTATACCCATTAATATTATTTTAGATTGTAGGTATTCAAAAAGTACAATACAAATTAAAGAAAGGTCATTAAAAAGTTCAATATATATTTCATAATACGTTCTGTTTAATTTTGTGTGGTAAAACCTGAGGAATTCAACACATTAAAGCCTCAAAAAAAAAAAGTTTTCTAAGATTGCGTTTATGCCCCTATTGACCCTATTGACAGGCAGAGGCTTAAGTGTAATAGCAATGAAGACTCTAAGACTAAGACACGAACAGGGCAGGGCCAGAGCCATGTCAAAGAGAGAGGGAGAGATAAGCAGCTGGGAATGAGAGCTCATAAAAGGGGCGGCATCGACAGAAATCAACGTCAAATGCTGAAAATATGAACCGAAAGCAACAGTCAGCCCAATAAAAACAGAAGATAGACAAGAATGAAATCTTAAAGTCAACACAAAGGCACAAGAATCCAAGATAAGTCCGAGGCTGAAGCATCATCAGAAGCCGCCGCGGATGGCAGCAGGCAGCAGGCAGGCGGCAGCCAGGAAAACAAAAACAAAACCAAAACCAAAACAAAAAACCCAAATTTCAAGCAAAACTTAAAGCTGCTTCGTCAGAATTAGAAGCGGATTTCGCAGAAGCACAAAGAAGAGAGCAATGAAAGCGTTGCCAACTGATTAAATTTATTTATTATCTACGCTTAATGGCCTGCTCTTAAGCGTAATCACAAAAAGATGACCTTACCAGAACAACTGAAGACTCTTGCCACTGGACCGACCATCCTCTCTTTCCCTTTCCATTTCTCTTGGCTTTGCTTCGCTTCCCCAGCTCTGCTCATCCATTCCTAGCAAATTGAATTTTGTCTGCTGCTTATCAGCTTTACCCAACGATAGACGCCCCTTCCCTTGACTCCATCGTGGACCAAATCGATAGCAGCAAAGCCTAAAATCAGTCAATTGAACTGGCTAGACTCTTGTGTTATTGTTGATAATTAGCAACTTTATATTGGCTAATAGCTGGTGTGTTATATATTTATGATAAAATCTCATTGCTCGCTGGTTTTCTTCTGTACCAAACATTGGGGGAAAGACCCAATTTTACCCTTCATGTTTCGTGTAATATTACTTTAACTATATTAACTAGTATAATACACTCTATATATATAGTATACCCTATAGATTTACCATGTAATTGCTGCAAACAAACGTGAAGCTGACTTGGAATAATATTGAGCTTACATGGGGTATCTTCTGGCTGGGAGCACTCACCGGTTTTAACTTGTTTTTCTACTCGTTTATTGGCTGTCACATGATACGAAATATTTAGCTGGGCAATTGCATTAGCCCGTTCGTGCAGCACTTGTTCTTTCCACAATTAATTACCACATTTTGGTTACCAATAAAACAAAAGCTGCATTTACCTGTTTGTCTTCTTTTGCATTTTGTTTCCCGCTGGCGATTAACAGCCAAACGTGCTGGGTATTGTATTTATTTCTTCTTTTCGCTTTTTTTCTTGCTTTTGTTGTTGTGTTTAACAAATGCAAAAATAATTATAATTAATGCAGAGTTTTTGGCCTTGAACTTGCATAACCTGCACGCGGCTAAAACAAACGTAATTGCTCTGATGTTGACGAAGGCGTCGCGACGCCACGTCGCTGCTTTTGGCCTGGCCAAAACCGTCATCAATCCGTAGTGGGTGAAGCCCAAAAACTGCACAAATTCCATTTGAATGTTAATACCAGTATTCAGCTATATATACACGTTAGTTAACATATATATATTTATTCATATTTTCAGCTTCGTTGAGCAGCACTTTTTTTTGTTGTCATGCAATTGCACAAAAATAAGACTCAATTGGCCATCATCATTTACAATAGAATCTCTCAAAAATCTCACACAGCGTAGAAGGCAGCACAGACCCAAGTTCAGAATGCCCCTCGGCAAGTTCAAGGTAATTAATGTTTGAAACCAAACACTAATCACTCGTATTCACTATATATTCACTTATTATTCGTGCATTAAATGCTCAACTTTGACAGAGACTCAGAATATACTCGCACCTAAAGAGAAGAAAGGAGAAGAATATCGCCAGAGCTGTTGACTTCCAAGTGCAACCAGCAGCTCAATAGAAACTGGTATTACTGGGTGTTAATTAATTAATAATCAAATTGTTTAATTTTTGGGAGCAAAAAAATATTGGAAATTTCTCGAGAATGTAAAAAGAGCCAGCCTTTAATGAGAGCTGAATTTGTTTAATATAAATAAGCCAAGACTATCTCATTTCTCGCCCTATCCAAAACTCTTTTTACATTCTTTTTTTTTTTGAAAAGAAACCTCCAATTTTGACAGCTAGGAAAATGGGCGTCGTATGTAGACTTTTGCAGCCCACTGTATATATATACAAATGTTCTCAGCGTATTTGCAGTTGTGTATATATATCGGGAAATGCGAGACGAATAGCCTGATCTGTTCATTCAGTTTCTTTAGGTAAATATTCAGCACGGGGTCCATTATTCAGCTTTGGCATACGTGATGAAAAAAAACATGTCTGGAAGGCAAAAATGCAGAATAGAAGTTATTTAATGCATAAATTAAGTGTTGCAGTGCAATTTTTTGCATAGAGTCATTTCCCTTTCACAGTGGATATATGTCATATAATTAGTATTATTTTTTTTTGTTTTGGCCATTCTAATTTATTAGCCACTTCACTTTACCTTATTCATGTGATTCACACAATTCTCGAGGGACTTTTAAGGCGTGTTCGATACCGTCTCCTCTGCTCTCCTCACGCGTGCTTCGTGCTTCGTCATTATGGCCATAATCTGATCTCACTTTAATTGCTTCTAATGAATGTCAACACTAATTGCCACTTGAGAGGCGGCTAAATCGTCGGATAGATGCAACTCAACTGTCAAAAAAAAAGCAGAAAAAATAAATAAGAAAATAATATTAAACAAAATCAACAGAAAAGCGGCCCAAACAAAGGCAGCTTTCAAGCCTAATTACGTGTATTTTAAACGTGGCTTTTGAAGTGTCTGTTACTGTGTCAATACAAATGCGTCAGATGAAAATTAACTTATTCTATTTCAATGACTTAATTACATTTAACTCAATTTAATTAACTTATTGAGTGAGCCTAAAGCTAAGCTCTAAGACAACTGTCATTAATCACAGCGCCACCAAAGGGCGCTAAGAATTTTGAGGTAAATAGTAAAATAGTCGGAGTAAATGAGAATAATATAATAGTCTTTCCCGCAGGCTTTTTCGAAGTCTCAAATCGATTAGAATCTGATTAGTTTCTCAAAATTGGGATAATTAAATGACAGGGCTTTCTTTATACCTTATACTTATTATATTTCTCATCCAAAACCAAGAAATTTTCAGGTAACACAGAGACTGTTAAAGAATAACTGAGAGAAAATAAAATCAAGTTTGCGAACATCTACGAACAGGAACTCCTCTGAACGGTTTGAGACGGGGAGACCGGGGAGACTTCGGGGTGATTTAAAGTTCCTTCTTTCGACCCATTTAAAAATTCCGGGGGTTCGTAGCTCCAAAATGAAAATTAGAGCAACCGAATTTATATTTCGTTTTATTTGTTCTTTTTCAGGGTGTAGAAATTGTCGGAGTAAGACAGATCTAACTATAGATGATAAACCGAAAATATAAAACACAGTTAATATGTATAAAAGAATCTTTCTGGTCAAAGGAACATAATAAGAATTAATTGTGCTGTTTTCAAAACAGTTTTTGTTCCATGTAAATTTCTAATTTTACCCGTAAAGCCGAAGTGACGGAATTCAAATGAAATTTCGTAGGAACACTGACCAATCTGCTGTTGTTTGATCACGCGATGAGGTGCCGAAGCTTGGGCAGAATTGCAGCCTTACCTCAGATAGCTGCAAAGAGTCATACTACAATTGCTTATGGGATTTTGCGACACAGGTTCAGGTCGCAATTCTTTTTGCTTTTTTTGTGGTTGTATTTTACGAGTATGGCTCGTAATTGTCGTTTGTGGTTGATGATGTCATGTCAAAGCCTCCAGAGTGAACCTCAATCTCACAGTTTGTTGTTGTTGGCGTTTTGATGGATTTGTTCTGTCTTGAATTGGCTTTTGAGTGGAACTGTGGATGCTCTTGTTGCTGTTTTGTCTGGTGCTGCTGCGCATTTTGACCAATTTTAGCCAAACTCAATTAGTCTTAACTGATGCTATACAATCCGTCCATTCAATTGCTGCTGCGCTTTAAATAGAATCAAAAAAGGAGGAGGAGAAGCAGGAGAAATCTTATGAGTTTCTGATATCATTTGGGGTCAAGGTCAATGGCAGCACCCAAGCCTCGAACTCCGAGAGATCCAAACCGGGAGACCCATAAAAAAAATAACGTAAATACACTGCGCAATTCAAAGAAAGCCGTGCACATAAATTTATATACGATATTCTGGCTGATTTTAAGTTCTCTTTCTCCACTTCTGCCTCCGATCTGTGGCATTAATTAGCACTTGAATTCAACTTTATTTGGCCGTTGTGTCATTTTGGATGCTTGGTGTTTTACCTGCGACTCCGTTCGGGAGTTCTCCCAGCCTCAAATCACAAATCTCTCTCTGGATATTATTTTGTATATATATATATATATTCCAGTTTACATACGCTGCTGATTAACCGGCTAATTCTTCTTTAAACAAACTGAGAGAGCTGTGCAACTGAAATTCCCCCCAAAAACCCAATGCCAGAAATCTTCGTACATATGCTAAAAAAAAAAAGAATAAGTTCTTGTGCTGGCGACCTTGGAATTTAATTTCAACTTTTGTGTATTTCTGTTTGGCTTTGTGTGCTTCATTTTATCGCCTTTGCCTCCGTTTCCTGCCCACTGTACTGTCTTCAACTGCTCGACTCTCCACTCTTCGACTCTTCGGCTCTTTGGTTTCTTTATTTATTAATTCGTAATGCGATTTTGTGGCTCGCCATTTAAATAACATGAAATGCTAACCGCAGTCCGAGTCTTTCAGAAGCTTTCTTAGCCACTCACAAATATAGGAGGAGACTCGCCTCTGTATTTGCTTATAAATGTTTTCCTCTCGGACTCTCATATGTTGACTTTTACTTTTTAGCTTCTGTAAATAATATTCTCTGTTTATCTAAGCTTTGGGCTGCTGCTGCCGCTGCTGCTGCCGCTGCTGCTGCCGCTGCTGCTGCCGCTGCTGCTGCCGCTGCTGCTGCCACTGCTGCTGCTGCTGTTCTTCAGCCTTAGCCGAGAAGAAAGCTGCGCAATTTCTGTATTTAGGGCGCTGCAATTGCTAAATGCAACCAGACTGCAGACGCAACAACTACAATTGCTTTGATTTAGCTATTGCGAAAGCAAACATTCAAAGATACACTCAAAAAAACAAGAAGAAGTACTCTATTATTTTTCAAAATAAACCCAACAGATGCTTAGTTTGTTGGGCTGTCAAATATGCAGAATTCCGAAAAAGAAGCAGCCTGTTCTTTGATATATTTGAAGGTATTCTTTGCCAGTTTTTCCCAGTGTAGCCATACATATAACAGACTATTGGCCTCTTTGACTTTTATTCGTTCCGTATTCTTCTATTTTTTTTTTCGGTTCTGTGCGACGCATGGCCTGCATTCAGAGCGGCTCCCGAGTACGGATCTACGCGTCTATTGCCTCAGGGCGCAAACTGCATCTGCATCTGCAGAGCTCATTCAAAATGGAAAACAGAACTAGAACAGAATACATTCATACAAAGCAAAAAAAAAAGATATATAAATGGACAGAGCGCGCTTCACAATTCACAGATGCAGAGATACATAGAAGAGTACGTCGATGATATTCTAATAGACATAAATAAGTACAACTACAAAGGCAGCAAGTATACGTCTTGTACATCGACTAAGGGATACCCTTTACAAAGACATAAATAAACAAAAGTGCATCAAAGTAAGCAGTGGGACTTAATCCACCCTTCTATGACATCACTTGAATAGTCTCCATGTTTTTTATTGGATCGGGCGGAGTTTAATTTCTTATATAAAGAATTTTTGCCTGCTAATTTATTTATCTGATATCCTAGTCTTAACATACCCCTTGTTAACCATTCTCAATGAATTCAGAGCATAAAGAAAAACGCATCTAAATTGCAAGAATTCAAAGCGAGTGGAGAACAGAGAACGGGGCGTGTCAATGGGGCTGGTCTGGCCTCAGTAGATTCTTCCAGCAATTACTTAATTTACCAAGAAAACAGCAAAAGATCAGAAGACCGACGATAACTGGGTGGAATGGAAAGACGCAATATCATCTTTGCCTTTGCATCTGCAACATGTTGCATAAGAATCTTGCAAATGTGGAGCAAAAAAAAAGAAGAGAAGACTGCTGCAAAAGTGGGTCAGTTATTCGTAATTATATAGAGGGATTCGCTCCTCCCATCGTTTAGGCACACACGCTGTATTTTTTTAAAAACCTTCAGATATATCAATGGGTCGTTGACAGCGTTAATTCATTAATTAACAACTCTTTATAGCCTTTTTTTTTTGTTGTTGTTCATTAATCGCTCTCTCTTCTCCAGGCTGTGGGCGTTGCACAAATCTGAATCCGCTGACTGCATTCAGACTGAGTCAGAACTAACGAGCATTCTCTTTGGGCGAATTCTTCCAAAATTCTACCTTGCTTTTTTTTATAATGATGCTGTATTTTGTGGGGGGTATTCGTTGTCAAAGGTGAGCGTTTTATGCATGAGTAATAATATACTCGAATATGGCAAAAGATTCTCTTTTCGTGTTGTTTTTTTTTCAGCTTTTATGCAAATGGTCACCTTGAACTTGGCAATTGAACCTGGCGGATCGGGTAAAGTTCTTTCAGATGTACAGAAAATGGCCATTACTTAAATTTAATTAACGCAAATAAATTTATGATTTGTGCCAAAACTACACAAGGAATTTTATAGCTGAAAACTTGGTTGAAAAGAATAAAATATTTGTGAGTAGTTCGCTTCTTGATTTTAGACTAAAATGTGAATAATTCAACAGAAAGTAATCGATATATTATCGATGATAATGCTAGAATAATATGCTGCAGATTAGCACAGTTCAGCGGGCATCTCTAGTCCCCGCTTTCATCTCTAGGAGGTACGTTTCTCTGGGGAGTGTAGAGCTGTGAGCCGTACAGTGACGCAAACGAAGCTGAGCCCAATGCAAAAATGCAATAATTGCATATTGACCCATTTTACACACAATGCGGAGAAGGACGGACAGACGGACGGTCGGACGGACGGACGGACGAGTATTTATTTCTGCCAATGTTTGCCGATTGAGTTACGCATGCGTGCGCGTTGCCTTCATTTAATTAGGCGGCGACACCTGCCGGAGACGGAGTCGGAGTCAGAGCTGGAGACGGAGTGCAAGTTGAAGTTGAGGTCGCCATCAATCAGCGAACGAGTCGTCAAGTGAGGCATAAAAACGGCATACAGAAAAAATATGAAAATGAAAACGAAACTGCAGGCAAAAGATTGCTGCACAAAAAAAAGGAGAGCTATGGAAAGGGGGAAAGGCGGGGCGGTTGCACTGCATCGAGGCGTGGCACTCTGTTTAAGCTCATTTAACAATGGAGTGCCTCTGCCGCTGCCGCTGACGACGTTGTGCCGTCAACGACGGCTGCTTTGCTCTGGGCGCGTTTATTATTTGCCTGGCCCACTTTGCGTTCAGCGGCGATAATTGACGCCACGGTGGCTGCAACTGCAGCAGCGAATCCGACGCCAGCGTCGACGTCGACTTCGACGACGATGCTGCCTGGCGATGCCGGCCCACAATTTGGGCTGCACTTTAAAAAAGTGCTCAAGTGTCGTCGTCAACGCTGGCATTAAAGATGTGTGCGTGATGAAGGAAGCTACAGCTCGTGATTGTGCGTTACTCTCACTCACGCACATCTCTAAGTAATATAAAAAAATGAAATTAACAAGGACTGTTAGATCTGATCTGATCAAGAGTGAGATAGATAAAGCAAAAGTGAAATTTCTTGACGAATTTCAGTGTACTTCTGTGCTCGGCTCTGACTCGTATCTCATGCGTGAGGCACGTGCTCATCTCTAGCTGGTTTGCACGGTGTTGAGAGTGTTTTTCACTGTAGGGCCAACGCATTTGCCTAAATGCATTTTTGTGTGGCAGCTGTTGTGCAATAAAATTTAAGCATATGCACTTACGCATGATGAGAAGGCAATGGGGCGAATGAGCTATGCGAATGGCGATTGGCGATTGGGTCAAAAGTGGTTTAAAGCTTTGCCGATTTCAAATTAAATGAGTTGTGACTGGCTTGAAAAGTTAGTGCATAAATGGAAATATTCTAGTTTAGTTCGCCTCTATTAAAATATTTACTACTAACTGCGTTACAGGGTATCTTCGAGGCGGAATCTTTGTTTTTTGTGTGTCTCTAAAAAAGTGCTTAGCTTAAGGAACTGGGCAACTTTCCAGCTTTTATTCTATTAAGATCACGGATTTACTCAGCCAATAGCATAGAAGAAACTAAGCAAATAATTACTTTAAGATTTATACTATATTTCACGTCAAGTAATTATTCTTCTTTCAAAATTAACTCGATTTTAAATTAGAACTTTCATTAGATTTCACCAGTTAAATCCTTTTCTTTTGCAGGCTTTGTTAAATTTGTGGAAATTGAAAATTGAAAAGAAAATGTTTATGTGGTCATCGCATTTAGCTGAAATTTGCAATTGTTGTTTTTATGGTTGGCTTCTCTTTCTGGCAATGACTAAATGCGAATTTCCTGGGCATTGTTTGATTGCTGAACAAGCAAAGCAATAATGCCGCTCTTACTCTTCCCTTTCCATCCGCACTGTTGGCCAGTTTGTTCTCATGGCTATAACGAATTTTCCCAAGTTGCAATTAGCACATAGTTGTCATACCACGTACTTGCAACAAATGGGTGTATTTGTTTGCAATCTAAGCTGAACTTTGAACCTGAGCAACTACAAGTAATAAGCTGGATTTATATATAGAAAGATGCATTATCAGTTATGAAACAGAATTCTTTAATTTATAGTCTTTAGAATCGCTTGATCAATATATAAGATTACTACTCCGAATGCAGAGCTTAGCAGTGATGTCCTTAGGTACTCTGTTTGAGCTACTACTAGTTAAAGGGTATCTCCTAGTTGGGCGCATTTTATTTACTATTTGTTTAATTTTTTTTCTATTTTTTTTACGCTTGTTTTCAGTTTCTTTATTGTGGTTGGCCTTATTGTTGCTGTGGTTATCCAATCGCATTTAAATTCACTTTTTCCGTCAGATTGTTTGAGTATAAGTTTTGGACTTCTATCGTTCTAGGATGCTATTAAATCCCTGCAGAGAGTATTAACATTTCTGGTAGAAATAATATAGAATATGATACCATAATATTTATTGAAAATATTTTAAAAGTAAGAATTATAGAACAGCTTTTCAATTATGGCTTAAATTTAAAATTTGGACTATGAAACTGCCAATCTATCTGCTCGCTGTTCATTTTCCAGCTTAAAGATTTCCCAATTTTTCTATTCTGGACTGAAAGACATCCGCAATCAGAGAAAACGATATGTCAGTTGCTGGCAAATCTGCATCAATTTTGGACAGCACATAAACAACACAATCTGAGAGTCCAATTGTCAAACAAAAGGCTTTGCTGCGATTGTTTTGCTTCCTTCTGTTGGAGGATTGTCTCTTATCCTTAGAAAATGCTGATAAGCAAAGGACCAAAATCAATTTGGCAGCAAAGAAGACAAAGCTGAGTCTTCCACCCGCTGCCTGAATGGACATCTCTAAAGTAGCAAATAAAGCGAACATTGAGTCAAATAAATAAATTTAATCAATCGACAATGTTTCCGTTCAGTAAAATCTGTTTTTTATATAGCAGGCCCTATGCTAATGCTATGTGGAATAGACTTAGTCTTTCTCTATCTTTTGTTTTGCTTTGTTTTTTTCTTATTGGGCAACAGTTCATATTTTTTGTCAATGTTTTAGTGTTTATTTCTTTTCAATTGGGAGCCCTTTTATACGTTTGCTTATCTCAGTTGCTGCTTGCTCTTGTTTTGACATTTAGGGCTCAATTTGGAGGCAAATAAAGTCTTCAGAAAGTAAACCAATTGTTGCTGGGTCAACGATGAAAAGCAGACAGCAATTCTGAGCATAATCTGGTTGAGCTGTCAGTACAGCAGCTGATACACATTTGAAATTATGTACAAGAATTACCCTTTAAATACCCTTGTAGATTGTGCATGAGGTAGTATAGAGTCTACCAAGTAGAATACTGTGAAAATTAGAATTTTGTTTGCTTAAAACATCTACAAAATCTGTGAAGATTTTCAACTAAAGAGACAGGCTGATCGACTGAAAGACAGACTGAAATATGCAGGGGAACACGGACTGATAGACAGATAGGCCGCTGGGAAGACGAAGAGCTAGATGGACAGAGAGTCAAAGGGACAGGACATGGAAATGTGGCTTCCCTTTATTGTCCTGATAATGAATTATATTCTAAATTTTATGGCATTAAAGATAACAACTTCATTGCGTTACACAGCTCGTGACAAAATGCTGCTACCCTCTGAAAGAGTATAATAATTAGAGGTATTTAAGGAAATTTTCTTCCTTCCTAAATGGGCCACCTTTGAGGCGGTAAATGTTTTCATATGATTTGCTTTCCCTCCAGTGGCTTTATAGTTTCTTGCCAGCTAATTAAAACGTATGAGCAATGGCAAAGCATACGAATATAAAGTATTTTCTTTGAGTTCTGTTTCAGTGCTTGGCTTTTGCAGTCTTATTTCATTCATAATTTCATTGACCCAATTTAGTTTAGAATATTCCAGTCATTTCTAGTGTTGTGTCAAATGGCAGCAAAATTACTTTTACTTTTCTTGTTGTTCCTTCTTAGAACGAGTATTTTATAGAAACTCTCACACAACTTATGCTAATTAACCAGAGAGCTGAATTTTAAATTAATGCGACATAAAAATAAAAATAAAAAACTAGTAAGAAAAGGGTATATTCGGCGCACCGAAGATTGAATACACTTCCTGGCTGGAGTAACAATTGATGGCTTGATTATTCCTATGGCAGCTATATGATGTAGTATTCTAGATACTTTCAGACTTCTTTAACATCTGACGTTTACGTTTCCTTAAGATATCTTTGAATCGATTGTTCCTTTCTATATGTTATAGGTATTCGATCCGATCCGGTTTCTACATATGAGCAAGACAGACAGACGAACATGGCTTGTGTTATCTACCGATTCAATAGTATATATATGCCTGAAGGCTTCGGAAATACCTCGCTCAATGCCCAACACACTTCGTGACAAAGTCATAATGCCCTCTGTGAGGGTATATAAAAAAATGACAAAGCCGCAAAGCGCAAAACGTTTCTTGAAAGAGGAAAATTAACATATTTATGCGATTTATGCGAGCGCCTCTTCTTTTTAATATCAAATCGGAGAATCCGTTGGTTTTCCTGCAATATGCAAAGTGTTAATTTCTGCTCACCTGCTCCCAGCTGAATAACCGAAGCTCCCCCCAAGTATTTCTTTGCTTTCAAGGACTGTTTGTAAATGAAATTTGTAGAATTTGCTTCCGCTTTTGGCTATTTATTGTAATTTTATTACATAGTTGAGGGTTCTGTACGAAAACCTGTTATTAGCTTGGGCATTAATCTATAATTCTTGGAATCTATAAATTACATTTAACATTCCATGACTCGTGGCCCGTGTGCTAATGACCATGATGATGATGACGACGATGATGAGAGTTGTTTTACTTCTGGAATATGTTGATAACTAAACTCAATTTATATGGAAATTATATGTGTACTCACTGCAGATACTTTAACTCAGTTTATAAGGTAATCTATCATAAGAAAAATCATATTGGTGATGTAAAATAATGGATTGAAATAGGAAAATTATTAAAATATGCAATTGTTGATGGTTATTATTATTGACATTGTACTGAATCATAAATTTATATTCAACAAATCACTATGAAGATATTTAACTTAATTACAATTTTAATTATTAGTTTATAATCCAGCAAATGAGTGGAAATTTCAGCTTTCAGTTAATAAAGCAGTCAGGAAAAAGAGTGATATCTGTAAGGGCTCTTTTGCAGTTTCAAAAATAAACATTTAAAAAATTTAAATTTGTATCTTAAACCGATATACAAAATAATTGCTTTAACTTTTATTGAATTCATGTAGATACTCTTACTTATACTTTCAATCATATGTCAGAATTGAAAGCAATTTTGTGACAGCAGCTACCAAAATACAGGGCCAAAGGCCAAAGTGCCAGGGTGTTCATCGAAGTAAAGAAAATTGATTTATGTTTCATTTGCCATAGACGCAAAAATTGTGCAATTTCAAAGACCCGAAGCGTTTTCTTAAGAAAATTTATGCGTCACTGTAGTGGAAATATATCTAAGATATTTTATTGAAATTTTAATTTATTCAAAAGGAAATGTCAGGTCATAAAAGGTTGATTTATTCCATGTAAGAAATGGAAACTTTTGAAATAAAAGATTACAACTATATTTTGGAATTATGCTTTTCTTTTATGACAGTAACTCAAAGAAATTGTGAAAAGTAAAAATAAAATATATTTAAATATATTCAACAAGCTCAAAGGGCTTTTTAGGGCAACTAAAAATAGAAACTACTATTTTCTACCTGATTGGAATAACCACTTGAAAATGCTTGCAAAATTTATTTATTTTGACCGATTGTTTTCATGGCAACACCTCTTATAATACCCTCTGCTGAAAATACAACCAATTTAAAGCTGGCTCGAAAAGTATCCTTTTTTTCTACCGTACTGACAGAATATGCTTTTAGGTCTTATAAATACTTTATTCAACTGTAACATATGCACATCCTTACATATTTATATTGATTTTTTTCGGCAATGGTGGGAAATACAGAATGTTATATAAGCTTGATCTTTGTTTGGTATACGGCAGAGTGTTACAATTGTTGGAATCGGCATACCAATATACAATGTAAAGCCGTAACTCATGCATAATCGAAAAAAAAGGAAAAAAAAATAATATTGCCGACTGCAGTGCGTTCAATGAACGTCGGGAAAAAAAGCGAGAAATATATCTTAAAGAACAATATGCAAATTAATCACCGCCCACACAGACTAGTATGATGAGGCCTTCCATTTTTTTCCGTTTATTTTCTCCACAAAAATGCGACATTTAAAGCATTTGCATTAAGCATTTGCCAGGCACATAAATTTTATTGCGTATACGCAGTGCTGCCTGCAGCAGCTGTCCAACAGAATGGCACAAAAAAAAAAAAAAATCTGCCACTGGCTAGCATGATTTTATATATATATATATATATATATATATATATATATATATATATATAAGTATATATATTTATTTGGCCGGGCCCAATGATGACGTTGTGTGGCGGCCAGTTTGCTCGGTTTGTCCCCAACGGACAGCTGCCTGGTGTCATTTTCAGTTTTCATAGCGACTCGAGCTGGCACAATGACAAATTACAAGTTGAAAGTTGAGTGAACTTTGCCACAGAACTGTCCATTTTTTTTTTTTTTGGCAAATTTCCCTCTCTTTCTCTTTCTCTGCTTTCTTCTGATGTCTTCTGGATGCTGCTGCTGCTGCTGCTGTCAGCTCCTGTTCTCAATTTGAATTGCAGCGGTCTGCCTATGAAATTGATGAGGCTTTTGTTGTTTGGCAAATGAGGCGCAGATAAGCCTCAACTTTTGACGCCCTTGTTGAAGGTTTTATTTTTGGGGCTGCTATTTTGCTTATCAACACGACGAGTTCAGTTCTGCTGTTGCGCCTTTTTTCAGCTTCTGCTGAAGAAGAAGATTTTGGATTTTATTATTTTTATATACCCTAAAACATTACAAGTTAGTAAAGCGGGTATAATGAAAGAAGTGCCTTCGAAATAGGGTAGTTTCCTCAGTTTTCGAAGGAAAAGCCTAGAGGAAAAGTTTTTATATACCCCAAACAATTGCAAATAAATAAAGCGAGCAAAAAGTGTGTAGGGTATCTCCTAGCTGAACTTTATTTTGCTTTATTTATACTATTTCTTTCCGTGGGTCTATTGCCACTTGAACCCGAAGAACTTTCTCTGCTCTCTCTCTCTCTCATTTATTTGTGTTGTTGTGCGTGACATATTTTTGAAAATTACAGCACATTCATTTTCCTTCCCTAAAGAATTCGGTTTGTTTTTCTTTCCCCTAACTTCATTTGACTTTTTTATAGCCTGATTAAGGCTATACGCGCTGAAAATGTCTTTATAATCCATAAATAAAGACATTTTTTGAGAAAGCCAAAGGAGGTTTCCAGCAGCAAAACTTATTTAAATTTGAAACAAAAAAGAAGCCAAGTGAAGGGTACTTCTGCTTCGTATGGATTGCAGGTTCTTCACTCAATCTGTGCCTCAATCAAAGTAAATCCTTAGCGACTGGCAGTTACTATGCTGCATTTCAATTGCATTTTTCTGTTCCCCGGGGCTTATTAGTCTTCCATATGCTTGGATTTTCTGAAGTAGTCTGGTGATGCTCTTTGCCACACTGTGCCAAATCCGCCGTAGACATCATTTTTGCTCCAGTTTCCGTGCTTAACTTTCGGTTTTAGCGTATATATATATTTGTCTTTGTTTTTATTATTTATTATTATTCATGTCAAGCGACCCCTTTGCCTTTGTTGAATATGCAACCTGTTTCCTGTTTGGGAGCTTGTCTTCTTCTCTGTTTGGCTTCTTTTAATCCGTAGTTTTCTAGCAAAAGCTGAAGCAAAAGCTGCCGCTTCATTCATTGACATGAAATCTCACAAAATTCTAGTTTCGTTTTTATTTTTGAGAGACGACGACGGCAACGACAATGTTTATTGAAATGGCAAAAGGAAGACCTTGATCTTTAGATTATCACATCAATAAATGGTTTTTTTGTTGTTGTCTATCAGTCATCGCCTCTCCGCATCTTTGTCGTCTTCTATGGGTATCTTCTGCTGCTGCTGCTGTCTTTGGCTGCTTTCAAAGCAACGAAAACGAAATTGAAATTGAAATTCTTAACGAAGCAGCGGCATCAGCAGCAGCAGCAGCTCCATCTACAGCCACGGAAACTGGTGGAACCAGTCAAACAGCCATCCGACTCGAACCAAAAGAACTTCTTGAACTAATTGAGAGTTGTCATGCGCAGCTAAAAGATATTTTTTTTTCCATTTTTGTGGTTTGTTTTTTGTTGGCTTAGCTTGTTTACTTCAATATCTAAATAGAATTTGGACTGCAGCTCTATTAAAAAAACAAAATTCCCCTCGTCTCCATTCATGTAAATTGCGAATACGAGCGTTAAACAAATGATGCTTACGTGATTACATAAAAGCCATGAATAATGATTTGAACTTGAAAATGCTGTATGTGTCATGCAATTGAAACAAAAGCAGCTAACACACAACCAAAAAAGATCATTTGATACCCTGTAAATATTAAAAATATAATGCATTTTTTATAAAAACTTATTTGAAAGGCAGCTGCAATAGTTCTCTGAGACTCTCTGAGACTTCTTCGCATAGAAATAGGCGGACAGGCAGATGGGCACGAGGGATATGACCACGTTCTGATGAATAGTATTTGAACTTTATCTTACCAAAGGGTAAGATACCTCCTAGAATGCATAATACCCTCTGCAAGAGTATAAATATTGATAAGATATGACTTAAGCATATTTCTGATCAGCATCAGGCAGCCTCCCAGATGCCCAATTAGACTATATAAACTTAAGAGTTTATTCATTCAAACTTCTTGCCAACTTTTGGGCAAGTCTTTGGCCTGCTTGCAGGGTATTTTCAGGTCAAATACTTTCAGCTTTATATTTTAAATTGGTTGACATATAAATTTTTGTGTAAATAAAAACGTACTGACCATAAAATTGTTACAATTGAGAGCAAGCAGATTACTTCAAAGCTAAAACAATGGAAATAATATGAAACAAACCGACCAAATTGAAAAGCAACAAGTCAAAAATGAAGAGCAGCATTTAATAAAAGGTACACAGAGCAAAAAGATGTCCAATTACTCATGCAACTGATAAATATTTTTGTTATTAATTTCACCTTGATTTTTGTTAGTAGGGCAAGCAGCTTGGTTTTTATCCTTTTTTCTCTCTATGTACTTTTTCAATCGAAGTTTTCAGTTTGATTATAAAGAATACGAAAGAATTGAATTATCGTAATTACTTCAGCATATGGCTCAAAATAAAAAAGGCTAAGAAAGTTGGTTCTAAATTAACTTGTTAATTATGGAAAAATCGATATATTCTAGTGGCCAATAATTGGCATTAAATGAATGCCACAACAATTGATATGGAAATACCTCAGAACTACTCTCTATATTAATACTATTATTGCCATATTATTTATCCTTAGCTAAAGGCTAATTTTCCATCCAATATCCACTTGACAATGACAATTATTATACTGTCTTTCTGTCTTGTATCCCTTACAGGGCAGCCACGCCCACTCAATGAGGGATAATTGTGCGTTACGCATACGCCTGTGTAAGTTTGATTTTATTGCTGGGCCCCGAGGCTAAAGCCAAATTGTGCGGCCAACCAATTTGGGCCAAGGAAGCCAAACAAACCAACAAACAAAAAAAGAAAAAGCACGCAAAAAAGAAAGGCTATTTTGGGGCCGTCGAACATTTTAATACCCTTTATGGAGTGCTGCATATAAAGTCTTAGGTCCATAGAACTTGGATCCATAGAACCCCAGGCAGCCCTAGGATAGAGTTATTCGATCCGATATTAAGTGCCTGCAGCAAGCGATCTATGACAAGCAGGTGAGAGATTAGTTCGCATTCAAACAGACAGACAGACGGACGGCCATTGCTATATAGATTTATTTCACAATACTTTATAGAATGTCTCCCTTAATGCACAAATTATAATAGCCCCTATGAAGGGTATATACAAAAAAAAAAGAACTAAAGATAATTTTTGGGTTCACGGAAAGTTTTCTGGCGGACGGACTATCATCTCACACACGCTTATATAAATTGAATTTGAGCCTTGTGGGCGGGTGGAGGCCATGGCATCATTCATTAATGCGCCCTTGTCATTGCCAGGAAGCTATCGACCCAGAGAGCCCAACATACTCTTGCCATATGTGTGGTACATAGAATCCTCTTCCTTGGAGCGAGCGAGCATATTGCAATCAATTGGCTGAAATTGTCGGCGTAATTGATTTTGGGTGGTCCAGCAATGCTAATTAAGTTGGCCAGCCATTATACGATTTCCTCATTTTATTCGGAGCTTCATCGATAACATTTGTATGGCAATTTATGTAACAATAATTAGACATTTATGCAATTAATTTATACTCCTGTCAAGCAAAGGAGGCCACAGTGTCCTTAATCTTTAGTAGTCAGGATGATTAAATGGCGCTTGAAACTGTTTGGGTCTGCGCTCTGTTTCAAACTTCAATTGATACCATTCAAAGCAAAACGCCTCGGACTTCAGCCAGTCCAATGTTTCAATAGGAAATGTGATACCCGATAGAAACTTTAGTGCCTCTGTTATAGTTTGAGACATGGGCGTGCGGGTCCGGGTCAGAATCCTCAGTTTCACTAGAGGATTAGTTGAGTGTTATTTTGATTTGAATTTTGAACTATTTATTACTTACTGTTAAATTTCTCTTCTTTTTGATTGAACAGACAGGAATAGGTTATAGCCAGTTGATCATAGTTGGTGTATAAAATGCTGGTATTAAAATAGGCTATAAAACTGCATTACTCAAAGCTGTCTAAAGGAACATTTTATTCCATACTCACGACTATTCTTGACATTGTAGGAGGCACAACGTCGCCGATAATTGCGAAAATTCAACGGAGTTGTAGCGTAAGCATACCAAAAACCCAAAAGCTGTCAAGAATCGGGCTATATAAAATGATATAAATTGGATTGTGAATGGTTTAAGCTAACTTTTTCCTTCAAAACATTCTTCATTATTGGGTAATCCGGACAGACATCCACTAAAAGTTTCCTTTTCATAGGACTTTCAAAGGATGCAGTGTAGACAAAGAACAGCGACAGAAGAAACAGGCTGAAGAAAGATTGATTTTAATCATGGAATTTATTGGTAAAACGGGGCTTTATTCCCTGACTTACTTCCGAACGTAGAGCATTTTGACTGAGTAACTATTCTACATCTTAACTCTTCTGTATCTGGCAACAGCGAGGCGATAACGATAGGTTTTTAATTAATTTAGCTTCGGGTCTTGAGCGTAAAATATTTATGGATTTACTTCGAGCATTTTTAGATTCTTTTTTAATTGATTGTGTTGTAAAATTTATAATATTTTCGGGGCTGCCTGACATATTTTACAAAGAGTCAAAAAAAGGTAAATACTTTTTTCTGTCTATAATTTAAATCTGTATCTTACAATATATAATAATAATTCCCTCTCCAAAATCTGTGAAACTTGAGAAACTAGCCTTTGGTTTAAAGTATAGATTGGATCAAATTCCACTGTGATTTTCTAGCAGTTAAAGAAAGCCGTTTGAAACTGTATCCTATATCTTATATATCCTCTATATCTTATATATCTTTTATATCTTATATATTATATATATCCCATATACATAGAAAGAAATAATCTGCTAAAAAAAACTACTCAAACTTAGAAGTTCCCTATAGAATTGATGGTCAAAAAGGATAAAGATCGAACAATTTGTACAGAAATCTATTTTGATTTTCAAAGTATTTTAATGATAGTAACATTATAGTCTTCTCCTTCTTGAATAAGTTTAATACTACAAACAATATAATTAACACCAAACTTATTCAATTCATTCATTCATTTGGATTTAAGCACATAAAAGTATTGTGGCATAGTGACTGAATCAGGTGTTGACGTGATTGAGTATGATGATCAATTTCAGTCTATATCTTTTTCTGCTACTCGTACTTTGATCAGTTTTTATAGCTATTTCTTTTGATGATTCACAGATCGTCTAATCTAATTGTTTTTATTATGAGGTCATCAGTACTTGCTGCGCTTTGCAATCTGAGATACTTTAGCACTAATGAGATTGATTTGTCACGGTCATGGTCAAAGCTTTTATAATATAATTTCCGGATGGCTTTCTAGAATCGAAGCTGTATACTTTACTTAGCGGTCAGTTAGCAAAATGTATTATTCGTTGGCCATCTTATTGTTCTGCCTGCTGTTTGAACTCTCTTTATATTTGGTTGAGGGTTCCAAATGCTGCAAATGTCCAGCTGCCGCCTGTGATTTGGAGCAATGGAGCTGCTGCCAAGACAGAAAATGGTGGCAGAGCATTTTCGGTTAAAAGTCTATTAAAAGTTCAGTTAATTATGATTTTGATTTCAATTATATTAAGAAATAAAACAGTTTTTGTTCAACTATTCAAAAACAAAGTAATATTCTATTAAAGTATTTGAAAAGCATTTTTAGAAGAGGCTGAAAGTTATTTCTTTGATTCTCTGATTGATTCAGCTCGAAACATGTGAAAAAGGCGTTTTTTGAGGACTTGTGTCTGTGGATTCTTTTAGGCAAATAAAAATTAAATTTTATTCAAATTTAACTTGGTAATAAATAGACAATTTTGGCATTTTCTGCTCCACTTTTACTACTTTGGTTACTACAATTTCAATACATGTTGTTTAACCTTTTTTAAGTTTTATTTAAAGCCACTTTTCTTTGTTTCCTTTCTTAAACAGCAAGAAGCAAAGCCTGGAAACCCTTACGGTACGAAAAGGATATGTTTCAGCTGAGTAGCCAAGAACAGAGAAATTTCACTTGTAGAATACGCTTTTTTCTGTTAGCCATTTTCGATTTTATTTAACAAATTTTGTGCAGCAATTATGCACGAAACCTTTATACAAAATTTCAGTCCAGTTTTGCCACATTTCAAAATCGTAGCAGCTCGACATCTGATGATTTATTCAATTTGTGCTATGAAGCGTAAACTTTTTGTTTGCTGTTGTTGGCTGCCATTTGGTCTTTTATGGAGGCGGAAGTTTGTTGTGTGAATCTATGGCTAAGAGTCGTAACCCCTTCTGCCCCTCGTTGCCCTACATTTTGCTCTTTGGCCCCCAATTCATTTCAACTTTGTATAGTTTTTCCACATGTCTTGTTGACAGTTGCACATCTTTGAACTGAATATCATACAAAGATTTTCACTATGCTCTTAACCAAGAATTCAAACCAATTCGAACCCGAAACTCTCTTTTAGCTGTTCGGTTCGGCACTAAAAAAAAAAATTCCTTGATTCAGCCGGAGGCGAATTTAGTTTATTTATAAACCTTTTACACAAGTTACAACTATTTAAAATATATCGAAAATTATACATATAATTAATTTTGTAAAAGTAAGCCAAGAAAACGAAATCGGGTCTTGCGTCTTCTTGAATGGGTCAAGAACCGAACCCAGACTTTTCCAGCGGGCTCAAGCCCCTCCACTTAGTCTATGTAATGTTACTATGGAAATTTAAGATAGCGATGAGGGGACATATCCAAAATATATACTTGATCTGTGCATGAAATATAGAAGAATCGACCTACCAAATTTTATGTAGCTATTTCAGATAGTCTCCAAGATTCAGGCATATAAGGAAGGGCGTAGCTTTTCTAGAAGATGCCTAGTCTTCGGAATACGGAAAAGGAAGTATTTCCTTATAGAATAATATTAATAGATAAAAATTTAATAGAATACCCTATGTTATTTCTACGAGCACACTCTAAAATAACTTTTTGAAACAATTTTCTATCAAGAGTCAGCAGGCAAAGTTCTACAAGAAGATTCAAGTCTTGAGATTTCATTTCCTTTTTGACAGTCTGGAAATTTATTCATTTTATTATTTCAAGCAAATTATAATTACAGTTGTTTGGTTTTTGTTGCTGCTGATGCTGTTTCTTTGCTCTGCCAGATAAAAAGCCAAAATTTATTGCACTTTTCGGCTCCATTAGTTTGTTTGACTGTTTTTCACAGCACTTTTTACGACTTTTTTGAGAACTTATTAAGCAACTTGTTATTACTATTTTCTGCTTTCTTATAACTTGATTTTGATGGCCAAAAGCAAAGTGAAGTTTTACTGAAACACCCGAAACAAATAATCGGAAAAAAACGCAACAGACATCGTGAGTTTTTGAAGTTTTATATATAGTGTATATATAATTTTTATGAAGCGTTTTGCACGTCCCTTTTGAAGGGCAAATGTGTTGAAAACGCGTGAAAATTATGATTTCACTTGTTTGTAAAGCAGAAACACCAAAAAGAGAAATTAAAAGTTCAGTTTTAAGTTATGGAAGTTGGGATACCCTTTACTTTACTTACTGAAATAAGAAATTAAACTAATTAGTTTGGTTTAGCAGAATATTGAGCGATAAGGAGATGCTCTAGAAGAATGTAATATTAATGGTATAAAAAAAGATATTTTGAGAAGAGACCTGGAATGTTTTTTATTATTAATATTTAAATATTGAGGGCAAGTTAAGTTAACAATACAAATTAAGAATACCCTGTAACCAACCAACTAACAAAAAGGAAGCAATTTTAAGAAGAAAACTTGCATTTCGGAAAAAGGGTCTAATTTTCCAGCCTAATTATGAAGTTGAATTTTGATGATAATGACCTTGATACAGGGTGCACAACTAAGTTAAAAGGTGTTCAGCTAGAAAAACGAGCAATTTTTAGAAGAAAAGTGGCCGGCTTCTTGCAACATTTGGACAAATTGCACCGACAAAGTACCAGACAATGTGTTGGCCGGCCGTATAAATTTCATTTATGCCAGTTAAATTAATTACTGTCAACACATGCGAGGCGGCAGTAACAATAACAACTGCCAGTCGCAAAAACTAAAGCAGGCCAAGCTAAAGTCCAACCAGCCAAGAGGCAGAGGCGGCAGAAGACGTCAAGGAGGAGGACGAGCAGGCGTGGCGCGTGGAACGGACGAGGAATGGTCGAGCGTCGAGCGTTGAGCGTGTAGCGAGCATAAACACAAAGTCATAAAGTTTTTACACAAAAGCATTTAATTTTATTGCATTTTTGGGCAGCAGCCAGTGGCGCAGGTCTGCGAGGCGGACGCAGACGACGACGTCGACGTCGACGACGGCGACGGCACGAATCTGTTCTGTTTCTGGGATGTTGCTGGTGCTGGGCGGCTGGTGTTGGTGCTGACGGGGGGCATGGGTTTTTGGGCATGGTCTACTGCCCGGATGGGGCCAACTTAATTTGGTGCAAATCAAGCAAAACTGCAACAGCAGCCGTCGAGGTCGAAACTAGCTCGTTGGCTGCCCAGCAGCCTTAGAAAATGCAAAGCATTTGGCGATGGGAGCGTGAGGAGGCACGAGCTGTATTTTAAGTTACGCAATTCACGATATTTTTGCATCTCTTTCAGTGCTTTCCTTGGAGCATTCACTCAGATTCGCATCACGCGGCCAGCTCTACGCTGCAACTTTTGGTTATGCTGCTCCCTGAGTTGTAAACTGACTGAGAGACTGACTGACTGAGTGACTGACTGAATGAGTGACGTTCCCCGCTGACGTCAGCATCTAAACAATAAGATTTACTAGCAACATTTATTCAAAAAATCTCTCATTTAGACATCATCCGAAATTTACTTGTAATGAAGAACCAGGAAATGTTTTTTGTGTTTGAATGCGAATCACAAATTGTTGCACATAAAAATTGAATCAACAAATGGATGCATAACCCGTAAAATTGGAATGAAAATTGAAATTTCTATGCAACCTCCAAATATTTATAATGATATTGGCCATAAAAGCGCAGCCATAAATTGGAAAGGCAGGAAAGCCCGGAAAGAATGCAAAATTGAAATAGAGTCAATTGACGTATTCAAAACTGATGTCGTTGTTTAAAAACCTTTTAAAATTCATTGTTTTCCTTTCATATTTTATTAATTTCATTATATTTAATGTAACAAAATAATTGCTAAACAAATTTCGAACCCAAATCTTGGGTACTAATTTTATTTCCTTCATGTAGAACCCTTGAACCGAACCGTTTTAAATTCTTGTGTGCTTTTGTAGTCTTTATTAAAAGCGCACGCTATAAGCGTTTCCTTAGTACTTTCCATATGCAAAGGGTGAACCGAGCAAGGGCCGACCATCTGTCGCCTCCTAAACATCGCATTCTTATGGCGAGCTCCGAGTAAAGAATGCTGCAATAAAAACACTGTCCAATGGCAAAAGGAAATGCTGAGGGTCACACACAGAGCCACAGAGGCAAAGAGCCACAGAGCCAGACAATGGCAATATGCTGCGATGCTGTTCAAGAGCAACCAAAGCATACCAATTTTATTTTAGTCAGAAGATCTCCGCGCCACGATAGACGATGTAGTCAGAGGCGGAGAGGGGGGAGTAGTATAGTAGGTAGTAGTACATGGCCCATGGCATATGTCTGGCAAGCTCATTAGGGGGCACAGCGTGGCGTGGCTAATGTGGCAACAAGCAGAAGCAGAAGGAGCGGCAGCAGCAGCAGCAAAAACAGAAGCTGTAGTGGGGGCAGAAAAACGTAACTGGGGCAGGAGCTGCTAAGGCAGCTGAGGCTGGAAACTGCTGGAGATGTCCTCTGGGCCTGCTGATTTTCATTTGACTTTGTAGGCGCTACCTTTTTTCCATCTTTCCAATACTCTTTCCTAGGGGTATTATCATTTTTTTGCGAAATCTGTGGTGCATTACAGAAAGCGTATTCAAAAATAAGTTTATGTATTCCAGCTGAATGTATATAGATTTCTTGAGATGTGTCTGTCTGTTCGTCAGTTGCTCAGCGAGAGAAGAGCTAGAGAAATGTTGTATGTAGGCTTAGGTGGGCTACCCAGAAACTCCCTCTTTCTATCCAGAATTTCGGCAAAAAGATTTGGCTAACAATACTTAAAAGCTTCAGTCAATCTGTAGATCTTAAGTTAAAGCCTTTCGTATCTATAAAACAAGTATGAAGAGTATCCCTTAGCCGTGAACTCTTTAACTAGAACACTCTTGACTTGTTTTATTCGGCCTTGCGAACTTATTTGTTTCAGGCGCACACTTTTCCACTTTTATATTCTTTGTTTTTTTTTTGGTTTTTTTCGTCACTTTTATTGTTTTGTTTTCACTGCGGCGGGTAATTCAATTTTCTGGCACAATTTTCATTTGGGTAAAAATTTGAAATGACTCAAGTATGTATATTTTCCTTTATACTACGATGACAAAGTTGAAGCTGCTGCAATGAAGCTCGAAACTCGGACTCGGACTCGGACTCGGAGTCGATGTTGGACTCGTCCTGGCATCATTTCATGCACAATTTGTTTGGCTTTTATTTTTATTTTGCCGCATTGTTAAATTTTCCTACCAAAACTCCCCCGCTCCCCTTGGAAGTAGAAAAAGGCCAACGCACATTTAATGTAACTGCCAGATGAGTCAATTTCGCCCTTAGCTAAGGGTAGCTTGTGGTTGCTGCAGAGCAAGAGTAGTGGAATGTGGTATCAAATTTGGTCTTGGTTAATAGAAATAGAAGAATTGCTTAGTTTTGTGCTTAGCCAAAAGTTAGCATTTAAGAGCGCAAGCAGCGAAACGAAGAGCGAGCGTAGCGCTCTTTAACTGGCCGCTCTTTGGTTCGGCTCGTAACATGCCGTTAACAGCAGCTTAACAGAGGGAAGCGTATAATGTTAAGCTTTGATATCGTCAAGCCGATTAGAGCTCAACTCGCAGCCAAATTGTTTGGAAAATTTTAATTTTCCCCTGAGAAACATTTACTGGCATTGGCTGTCGTAGCATTTTTCCGGACATGAACGTGCCTGTTAACAAGTGCGTGTAAATTGTTATTCTACTTTATATACGAATACGAATACGAATACGTATACGTAATATAGAGTGCAGTTTCTGGACTCACCTTCGTTTGAGTTGGCCATAAGTTGGCAGCGATAAAATAAACAAGCCATATACGACATTGTCGCATCAATCATGAAAATTATGAATGCTGTAAATTGCATTTAACACTCTGACAGCCAACTCTGACGACGATGTTGGCCATGACTGGACTATGGGACACGCTCACTCTCCCTCTCCCGCTCCCTCGCTCTCCTTCTCCGAGACTAGACAGCTTCTACCTCATATGAGTATATTATTTCAAGCAGAATATACGATTGTTCTGCTAGCTCTATTCATTATATTTTCATACTTTTGCGAACATACAAATCAGTGTTTCATAAATGTTGTTGCTAATACACAGCTAGGACAACTTTGAGCTTGCAGTGACAGAGGATTTTCAGTGGAAGGACTTTTCCAACTATAACAAATGATTCACAGATTGCATTTAGAATGCTGCATTCGCTCGCTTTGCGTAGTGGATTTTACTAGCTACATTCATTATTTTTATATTCAAATTTTGTATGTTTTGGCGTACACTGAAAGAATAATTGAGCGTTGATTCTTTGTAGGATTATTTGATTCTTTCTTTCTTTCTTATTTTTGAATATATTATTTCTAGTGAACGAGAACAGCTTATATATATACTCAGGGTGGTCTCTTTAATCATAGATTTCAAGACAAAGTTTAAATACCCTCTGTAGAAGGCTGTATAGTAGTCCAGACCCAGCTCACAATTAACCATTATAGAAACTTCTCTGTGAGTTATTTAACCTTATATTTAAAAATCTTATATATCAGTTTTCAATATAAATTTATTTTATGGTGTACAGGGTATCTGGCAACCTACTTTCTCGTACTAACACAAGTAAAATTGGGCGCATTTCATAAGTCTTTCTGAGCTCTGCCCCTACAATTGCATTCCTCTGGCTATGTAAACAAATGGCCAGCGAGAGCATCTTTTTGGCAGACATTCAAAAAAAATTGCACATTGCTAAATGGCAAACAATTATTTGATATTTGATGTCGATTTCGAGTGTTCCAGCTGAGCAAAAGCATCTGCAATACGCTGCGTATACGTTACGGATGTGCCGAAGGCGGCTATGCAATGACAACAAGAGTAAAACTAAAAGAACATGAACATTTATAGCCCCACAAACAAGAGACGCCTTAGAAATCATGTTCTGTATTCTTTTCCATCTATTACGACTACTCGTTTATGTAATATATATTGAATCTTTTTACTCGTGCGAGTTATAAAAGGATTTTCAGTATACCCTGTAATACAAATTTGTATATGTTATGCCTTTGAATTAGAAGGCAACGAAACTAATTTTCAACTGCAAATAGTCGTTTGCGTTGCTATGAAGATTAGTACTCTTCTTAGCCTCTAATTTTCATGTCATATTTGTAACACCCATTCCAGTATACCCTGTAATTTGTTATGTATGTTTCTTGATTCATAAGTAAAGTTCGTAAGTCTTACTCTAAGAGTTGCTCTCTTTGGTACAGGGTATCTTTTAGTGTATTATTTTTCTTAGACGCTTTATTACCAGTTTTTGCTCTGTTGACCAACATCTAAACATGATTTACTATCTTTGTGTGCTCTTGGCCTCTTCGACAAAGCAATTGAATGTTTGATTTATTGTGGTCAGTCTGTGGTGGAAAATTTGTCAATAATGGAGAAGAAGAATCGATGAATAGAAGTACATATTAAAATAGATTGAAAAACATTCTAGGAAAATCACCAAGGAAATGTTAACTTGCACTTTTCTAATTTATTTATTTTTAGGTGTTTTAAAAGGACTGCAAAAACAGGTTAACCTAAGCCCACATTGAAAGATTTGGCTCTAGAAAGGAACTTTGCCACAAAAGCCAGGTTAATAAAGCGAGCACAGAGTGCAGGGATTGGTTTGTGCCTTGATTAAGATAGTTAAAGTCTTGCTTTAAATCAGGTCTTCGAATTTGTTTTTAGTCGAACCACAACTGGAGCTGTGATAGTGTTAGAATCCGCGAATTAAAGCTTATATTTATTTATATTTATGTTCGATTGATGCTCTATTCTATCTATTTAGGATTGATCAATTTTCAATTCATAGAATTATTAGTAAAACATGTAAGAATGAGGGTCTTAATCAGTTCCCAGAAGGTATTCAGAATTGCAATTCTCTGGACGTAACAATCACTGTTGCAAAGTTAAACTACCCCCAAGTGTGAGAGTATCAAATGGCAAGATGAAAACATGTTTCAAGTTTCTTTCTTCCTTTTTGCAGGAGGGCATTGCTCGGTTAGTGTGTGAATTTGTAGGTGTGTGTAGTGTGTGTAGTGTGTGTAGTCGTGTGTGTGGAAGTGTATTTGTGTGTTAATGACAAGTGTTTTCGTGTTTTTTTCTTAGGAATACGAGCACGAGTATGTGTCGCGTAATGACAAGGAGGTTCATGAGTATAATGACAACATCAATGCTGCTCCTGATGATGATGGCTGAATGAAAGGATAAAAGGGAACTAAGAAGGAAGATGGAAGATGGTGGAGGCGGGGAGGTGTAAGAAGGAGGAGCACCGAGTACTGCCATGAATGGGGGGGGGAGCACTTGGATAGCTTGTCAGGGGCGCCAGCTTAAAGTGCTTGTTAGGTGATTTTCTGGTTGTTGTTGTTCGTATTTTTTCTCTATTTTGCCATTCGTTTGGCCCATTGATGATGCTGTCAATGCGAAATTGAGCTTCCAACATAAACACGTTGTCAAATGAAACGCGTGAGTGCTCACGCACGAACGCACACAAACTGCTCGTCTCTGCTCTTCTTGCCACCTGATACTGTTTATTTATGTACAGTGCGTGTCACTTGAATAGGTTCACAAAGAAAAAATATGCATATGGAATAGACCTTTGAAATGTTCCAAAAATAATACAATAAATTTGGTATTAAAAAGAGCTGAACCTGTTCTATCACGTTTTTACAATAATTGAATAAGCTATGCAAAATAATGGGTTTCATAAAGATTACTCTTCTATCTTCAGAGCTATTGACACTGGACCTATTCAAGTGACGCGCATTGTATTTATTGGCATACTCGGGCTTTTGTCGTTGTTTATTTTACAGTTTCTTCAGGTTTGATGAATTTCGGAAGTTTTTTTGTGTGATTTATCGTTGATTCTATTGTTGTAAATTATATTTATTACCCGACTGCGGTCATATTTCTGTCTGAAGTGGGCGCCACCTTTATCGCTTGGCCATTTATTTGGCTGCAGGCCTCCTTGGGATGAGACCTGATTTCTTTGCTTCCCTCTTCTCCTTCAGACATATCGCATTGCAAAGCTGGAGACGGCTTATTCCCTTAGGTGATTTTCTAGATTTTTTTTTCCTGACACGATGACTGCTGGGACCTAAACTAATTTCTTGAAAAACTGAGCGCAAATTGTATTAAAATACTTTTGTGCCTGCGATTTTGGTTTGCCAAAAGAATTTAAGAATATCGATTCGTTTTATTGTTTAATTCTTATTCAGTATAAGATAAGCTAAGTTACTCTCTGGCTTAAAAGCTGTTTTCTTTGGCCTATTCAATAGCCCAACTTAGTAGACTCTCTTTACAACGATTCCAATGGATGCTGAGCCTAATAAAATGAATTGTTCAACAATTGAATGAACCATTTAAAAGTTGATTTTCTATCTTTAGTTTTCAACATGATTCCCTAGCCAAAATGTTAAATAGAAGCACTTTGGATACGCACAACTGAAGTTCAAGTAGCGCAAAATTCATTTGAAATGCAAATGAGAAAATTTCTTAATTGAAAACTTTTGCACAGTGGGTTGTCCGACATCTTCCGGGAGGGAGGGGTTCATCGTTTTCTTTTGCCCTATTTTCTTTGTGGAGCTTAAAGTGTTAACTCCCAGCTGCCAATTCAAGCAGTAATCCAACAAGGAAGCGTGGAAAGCTTTTGGAAAATGCAAGACGCGCTTTTAATTAGGATTTCCAAATTGACGGCAGCTGGCACTGAAAGCAACCGTAGTGCTATTAGGCTTAGTAAATGAAAGTTAAATCCACATTGACAACCAGACATAATACACTAAATAGGCAAACGTGCGGAAACACTAATTGAAATCTGTCTGAGGCTTAAGCGAAAACTTTACACAGTTGCCAGCGGGCTAACAACTATAACAGTCTTATAAAGATAGAGGTTAGAAGTCGGCGGAATTAAGTCCCTGGCATTCTATAGTAAAAACCAGGTCAAGTTTACCAGCGAGGCAACCTTGTCATCTGGCCTCAACGTGTTTTGTTTATGCGTTTACAATTTGTCAATATCTTCAAGAAAATTCTTTAAATAGAATATTCCAATTACAAATTTATTTAAATTTCCGATTTGCATAGTAATTTAGTTACTCATTTAATGTGGATAAAAATATATTAAGTTTCTTTAGAAGGAGTCTAGCCAAACTAGCCATTGCCTTTTGATTAATATTTCTCAATATTAAACTAGAAAACTCCTAATAGTTTTCTTTAGAGAATGTCATCATCAGAAAGAGAAAGAGAAAATGCTGATGGAAGAATATGATCTAATGGATGGATACAGAGAGGAGAGCAGTGGCAATATGATGAATATAATGAATGAGCCTCAATCAAGCACCTGATGAGTAGTAGCTAGCGAATAATGACAGTCTCATCGTCCCGATCGTTTTTCAGGGTGAACTGGAAATCGGACGCTTTTAGCTGGTGTTTAGAAGCTCAACTTGCAATCCTCAATGCATCTTTAGTTGGCAGCATCAAGTGCAACTGCATTTTCTTGCAATGTCACAATGCACATTAGTTTTTCTCGATCTGATGTAAGGTTAACCAGCAGCAGCGCCACCAGGCGTATGAGTAATGTAATTGATGCTGGCAATTAACAGCAGTCAGAGATGTCGATGCTGTTGTTGTTACGCTGTTAACGTCTCTGCTATCGCACAAAAATCTGGCCAAAAGGCAGCGACACCACAAAGGTGTTGACAGGCTGAAGTTCAAGTTTTGTCTCCCATAAATAATGAGGCCTTATTGCATTGCAAACCCACAAAATATTTTAAATTTTGTTTTGTTTTTAAATTCTGTAATCGACATTCTCTTGTTAACATCTCGAGTTGTTTATGGTCGGTTTTTCGCATTTGCTTGTCGTCTCGGATTAATCTTTTAATATTGCGACCCGTGCTGCTGCCGCTGCTGCTGCTGCTGCTGTTGCACTTGTCTTTATAAGCTTCCACTTGGGTTCAAAGGTCTAACAGTTGCACTCTACTCTCCGTCTGTCCGTACGCCGTCTTCTGTCTGTTAAGTGGTCCAGACTTTAGAGGGCCATAAGAGCTGCTCTCCGTTTGGGCTGCTGCACTTTAGAAGTTTTTATGGGGGATTTACATAGAGCTTAACGCTGTTGTCAGGTGTCAGGTAAGATCAGAGCGTTTATATGCAAGTAGAGCGTTTATTTTTCGTAGCATTTAATTCTATGATGGAAATTACCAGAAAAGTGGCTTAAAACATGATCTTAATGATAGCATAATACTTAATTAAAATCTTACTTAAGAGGCAGCTTTGAATACCCTCTTAAAAGCTACTGCAAATATATGTTCAGCATCTGGAGAATACCCTATAAATGTACTATAAATGGCTGCCTAACTTTAGAGGAACATTTTCAGCTAATTTATATTTATTTCTTATCTAACAACAGTCTATCTTCTACAGCTATGAAGATACTATTATTCTTTAAGCTCAGTTTTTTATTGCCCTTCCAAGTTTGTCTGCTTTTTTTTAGCATCAAGTTCAATAAGTATTATAGGGGAATGGGCAAATTATATATATGGGTAATAGTTTTACTCATCAAGTGCTCAACTATCATTATCATTAGTAACATCTAAGCGCTGGCTGTAAAAAGCTTGACTTATGCGGTTGCCGTTGCCGTTGCCGTTGACTTTGACCTTGTCGTGCAGTGTTTTTCCTCTTCCAGCGGCAGATTCGAGCTGACATTGATGAAAAACCACAAAAAAAAAACTTAAAGACGAATCTCGTGTGCTTCCTGCATCTGTGACCAGGCCCAGAATGGAGCGCCCTCTAATGGGCTGTAAGCATGCAACAAATGCACCCAAAAACTCTTGTATAAGTTTTCATATTAATCATACGCACTGTGGTACAACGTTGCTTGTGCTCGTAGAGCATTGCATTTCCTTATGGGCGACCTACAAATCGCGCGCTAAGTGAGTGCAATATTTTTACTAATCTCGTTGTTGGAGCAACAATAACAACAGCAACAACAACAACAATATTAGCAACATCAAAAGCAAAAACAACAATAAGAAATAATACAGAAACAAGTAAGAATGCTTAGGGAGAGCACGCACGACTAGCAAATACTCTGTACGCAGATCTAATATACCCTAATGGATCGAAGGGTATTAAATAATAAATATATATTTATTTAGCTTTAGCTCTGCTGATTTTTGAACATGTTCTGTGAATATTTCATTCGACTGATTTTAAATTTAAGCTTTGGGTTAAATAGTGAAGTGGATAGACTCTGAGACTGATAACTTCATTTAAATGAATGAGCGGCTATAGTTAGATCGTCGACTTGAAATCTTGAGCAGGAATAACTTAGATACCAGACGGATAGACGGACGGATAGGCAGTCGAAAGGACATGCCTAGTAAGCCTAAAGAACCATATTTATAGTTGAGACGGTCGAAGATACCGGATTGACGGGCAGGACATGATCGAAAATATATATGTATATTTAGGCTGATAGAAGATGCCTCCTGCTGTCGAATTGAGTATACCCATTGTGTGGGTATAGAGTATAACAAGAACATCAACTAAGCAGCGCATGGCGCAAAAACAATTTCAAGGCCATTGACACAGTTCAAGCGAGAAGTCGGGGAAGACGGGAAAGACGGGTAAGTGAGAGGAGGGTTGGGACGACGTGCGGGCATGAAGGGCATTCGAGTGCATATTGGAGGAGCTTGGCTGCTGCGATAAACCATGCAGCTGCCTGCTGCTGGCTGCTGGCTGCTGCTGCTGCTGCTGCTGCTGTCGCCAGCACCTACGCCCGCCTCTCTCAACCTCTCAGCACTCTTGTTTAGTTTCTAACAAGTGTACGAAGTGCAAATGTTTAGGTTTTCTACAGCTACAGTCAATATATACATATATACATAACTATATATATACATAACTATATATATATATGTCTATGTATAGTCGTAATCTTAGCAGACGCAGTAAAACTATAAAAGATTTTCTAGCACGCCAGCGGCATATAAAGTAAGCAGACTTAAGTCCCTTCTAAGCCCAACAGAATTTGCAATAGTTTCACACTACCAATAACAATTTTAAAGCCGAATATAATTTCATTTATTTGATTTATTTCTTTTGTTTTAAGAGCTGCTAAATTTTGACTAACTCTTCGATTGAACACATAAAACAATGCTCAATAAATAATTTATTAATTAATCAATTGTTGCGGTTTGCTTTGGGTGCTGCGGTGCAAAGTTGATTGAACTTAAAAAACATGAGGCTCATTTATTTCAGTATATAAAAAACATCGCAAATCGAACAGGAGAGGCAGACCAGACCAGACCAGATCAGACCACAGAACGGCATATAAACAATTTATCAGAAATAAATTGGTTAACAGGTAAAATAAACAAATTAAGCCCAGAGTTCGATAAATGTTTAATATAAGTGTTCATTTTTTTCTCTGTTTTTTGTGGTTGCATGCAGTCAAAAGAGAAACGATAAAAGAAGAGAGTGAGAGAGACCATAAATGTATGCAATTAAATAAAAATAATAAAATTATATTTTATACTGTAGTATAATTTGTTTCTTTTAATTTCTAAGCTTCTGATTTGTGAGTTTAATTTTATAGAAAACTGTTTTGTTTCTTGAGATATCTTCATATAAATTTAGCTTCTTTTAGCTTCTTTTTCCTACTGAAACTCTTGTTCTTTCACAGAGGTCTAAAATATTTGAAGTTATTTCGGTTTATTGCTGAAATAATATTATAAAATGGCTGCTATAAACTTGGCTATTTTGTGCTCTTTTAATATAAGAAATAAAAACTTTTTATACTTTTTGGCAAGTTATAAAATATTTAATACTCTATTTGGTTAGCTCTACTTCAGCTTTTGGTCTTAAGAACTTATCCATTTTGGTCTATGCTTTTAAGAAATTTTGTTTTTTTGGTATTTTATGAGGCTAATCTTATGGTTGCAGCGACAAATTTGCAAAAATGCCGAATGAAAATTAAACATAAGCTTAATGCGTTTGGGTATATAAAATAAAATTGCATTGTTTACGAGTAAGCGAAATATCTGGAAATATCGTCGAGGAGGGGCATTTTTTATATACCAGTTGTTCTTCTTTGTTGCTGCTGCTGTTTTGTTGCTGTTTTAGTGCTTTATCAAAGCCATTCTTTAAATTTTCGACAATCTTTATTAACACGCCAAAAATTCGCTTGAAAATCTTGCGGCTCAAATCGAGATTCAGCTTCAGCATCAGCTTCAGTTACAGGTAAGCTGGCTGGCTGGCTGGCTGGCTGTCTGCTGTCTTTGGCATCATTTGCGTCATTGCATTCATCCCCCCTCAGATACCCTTACCTTCATTTCATTTGCAATTTATTGAAACGAAGTTGACCTTGAATTTGGTTAAAGTCTTTTAACTTTATTTCGCTTTCGGCTCTTGCGACTGCTGTCTTTTTTAATGCGTCGCGTCGACGCCGGCGTCGCAGTCTGCTGTTGATTCTTGCTGTTTACTGGCTGATTACTTTAACGATGATGTCCATAAAATGTATCTCAAGCTCTCGCACTTTTTTGCCTTTTTTTTTTTTTTTTTTTTTGGCATTTCTGTACACGTTGTGGGCAGCAGCAGGTTTAATTTAGCCAAAAAACAAAACCAGATACTCTAAACGCAGCGAGACAAATTAATTCTCTGTACTCGCAAAAGTGCAACAAGTGGCCAGTTGATTGGCCTATTAAATGGCTATGCAAAATTACTATATATTCTGGCTATACTCTATAATTTTGAAGGAGGCATCTTCCACTTTGTAAAGTACTTGCATATGTGTATTATTCATTAGGAGGACGAAACAAGTCGAAGGATAAAACTTGATGAGCTTTATTATAAAGCTTTAAATAATATATTCATATCTCTAATTATTGGGAAATTGATTTATATATTCTTTGATTAAATTCAAACCCTTTATTAAAACAATCTGGGAAAAACTTTCTCTATTTCCGATAAATAATGCCAGAAGTTTTAATATGACTTATTTAATATGATGCTATACTATACTAATTATATAGTACTATATTTCGATCAGTAAATGGAACTGAAGTCGAAATAATTCGAGAAGAAACTTGAGTTAATACTCTATTATATATCTGCCTTGGCAGTAAAATCAATATAGAGAAATCCAGCTGCATATGGTCTGTAGATCCGTCTAAAGAAGTTGCGCTAGGAAAAGTTGCTGCTTTTCCAAATATCTCGATCAAACAGACAAGTCAGAGCTATTTATCTGATTAGTATCTTATCTCTCTATCTGAAATATATATTTAAAATTATCGAAATTGAATATATATTTCAACTTAATCAGTCTACTCACTCATTTAGTTGATTACGTTGTTACTGCCTCGTTTCTAATTAAGACAATCTTTAATTAATCAGTTGCTGCCCACACAAAACGGTGACGTTTTGTTTTTAAATTTTATTTTTATTTTAATATTATTTGTTGTTTTTTTTTTTGCTTTTTTTCTATTCTATTCGTTTCGGTTTTCGTCTAGCGTTGTTTCGGATTGTTTTTGTTATTTCCGTGCAGTGAACTTGCTATATTTGATTATCGTACAGACGGCAGTACATACATTCCAAAAGGAAAAAAAAAAACAAAATATATATTTTATTTATATATATATGTATATTATTTATTCATTGCTTACGCTACCGTTGCTCATGTGCTTCCTTCTCAATACACAAATTGCGTATACGTATGTACATAGTGGCATATAGAGGATTGTGTGTGTGGGGCTTGTTCAAAATGTTTGCTCATTTACTTGCGCGTAGCTCTATTTATCTGCTTAGGAGGTCATTGTCATGGAATTTGTTTATTTTTGTTCCCCTTCGCTTTATTTTTCTTTCTTTTCTCTCCTCTGTTTGTTGTTTAGAACACTTTTGTACATATATTTTGTAGGCTGGTCAAAAGATTTTCACCTGAGAAATGTGTGTCACAGTTTTGTTTTGATCAACAAAATTGAGCAGAGAATTATTATCAATTATGGGCGATTAATTTGTTAGGCTTGCCAAATGCCAAATTTCAATTGAAACTTATCAGACACTGAGTAGAATTAGTATCACATTATTTTCTGATTATCTTTAGGAAACTTCTTTTAATCTTTTAAATATCTTTGATTGGGAATTAGCTGCTGCGTGTGCCTATATTAATACTATAAATATTTGTTTATTTGTTTACCAATCTGCAAGGTTAGATTTCTCCATGAACAAGCTAATGCTATATATATTTATATATATATATAGTCGATTGCATATGCTTGACCTTCGGCTAAAAATATTCCAAGAATACGTTGATAATGGCTACAGCAAGCAAAAGAAATAGAAAAGAGAACGACAAGCTGCTGGCTATTAGGTCAATAGAAAACTAGAGCCGCTTATCAGTGGAATTTTCTATTAAATTTATATAATTTAATAAACTAAGTTTACCAAAGATAATTAGTAAAGTATAATTAAGTGTTGTAGGATCAGTTGCAAAGAGACTTAGCCTTGTGAAGGGTTTAAAAAGGCTAAATTTAAATAGTTCTCTGCGAGTCCTGCCAATCTGTGATAACATTTTTCCATTTTATATTTAATTTGATATATTTATGCAGTTTGTCTTTTTGGGCGTCTCTACTGGCATTCAGTTCACACTTTTCTTTATTTTTTCTACCTTGATTTTCTTTTCATTATGTTAGTTCAGTCAACTTGTACCATTTGTCACAAAGAAACAGATGCGGAAATCAAATCATTGAGACATAAAAAACGAACTCGGAGAAATACTTTTTCTAAGTGACAAAAGGAGAAATTGCACAAGGCATGTGAACTGCATCTTCCATCAATGTCAATGCATTCTACGAGGCGAGAATTTATTGGACATTTTCTTTGCTCGCGTGATATAATCTTTTTTTTGCCAATAATTTTCATTAAATTCCTTTACTTGCATCAAAATATACGCTTAATAAATATTGGGCCCAAATAGCTGACAGATATACAAGCATTATGCTATATACTCTATGGTTTATACCCTGTATTCTGGCCATGTCTGCTGTCAACTGCGCCTCCATCAGTATCAACTTTAAGTCTCCCAATGATTAATTCGCTTATTGTTCTTTTCAAAGGCGCATCTGTTGCGCCAACGACCTCACAGACAGACAGCCAGCCAGACAGCCAGAGAGCCGCCTGTTTAACCAGCTGGAGAACTGACCAAGCAACCACCCACTAATATATATATATATATATAATAAATATACTTAATATACTCGTATAAAGCCATAATAAGCCTCAATTAAATAAAAATTGCACCACCAACATGGCATGAAAATTCATTTTGTATGATATTTATTGTAGGCCACGCCGCCAGCTGTCTCCAAGTATATATATATACTTAGCTCATCTGTATATATTTAAGTAAGTGCCTTCAGTTCTCTTATTGAAAATTGTATACCCTGTAATGAGTAATTGCATTTGGCAAAGGGATTGAGAGGTTATTAATACTCGATCGATTCTTATTTTCTTTTGTATGCGGAAAACTTTTTTTAAGCAGGTTTAGCCCGGTATTTCGAAGCCTTTTAACTATGACTTTCGGTTAGTTGCATAATATATAGTCAAAAGTTAGTATTAACTGAATGATATAGCTTCTCCGAAGCATCACAATCACCCCATAACCTGATGGAAGCTGATCTGCTTCATTTTTGATTGCATTTTCCGAAGAAGTTCGGCTAAAGCTAGGTTCTTTAGCTCCGATATTCTCTTTGGATTATTTTAAACTTTTATAATACCTTAGACTTTATCTTGAGTTAGCTAGAAGAAGATGTATATATAAACTAATATATATATATTAAAAAACAGCGAATCGATGAAAAAACTCAGGCTACAGAGCTACTTATTCGAGCCGAACCTTTCTTTCTAGGCAGCTATAAATTTTGATAATAGACACGAATAATTCTAAGGTATTCCATAGTACATCAGTCATAAATTGCTGTTTTTTACGTTTGATTTGGACTTCGGCTACTTAATGTAATTTAATGTACAATTATTTCACTTAAACTTTGCGTTGACATGGAAATGCGGCTCCCAAAAAGTGTTTTTTTTTTTTCCTTAGCGAAAGGGCATTTTCATAGCTGGGAATGGTAATTGTTGGGGGAGAGGAGGGAGGGGGACAGGGGAGAAGGTTGACATACAATTTGTAGCATGCCAACCGTTTCCAGCAGCACTTGACATAGGTTCCCATCATCATCATCCGCATCATAGCAACAACAAACAAAAAAAGTATAGGAGAAAAATACAAAGTCAAGTTCAGCTGTTAGTATTTGTCTGGCCTTTTTTTTCGCAAGGTTTGATATTGCAGGGAACCCACACACAGACACACTGACTGATTTACATATTTGTGTACACTTCAGAGAGGGCTAGCACACACACACACACACACATAACACACTCGTAGATGGAGCTGATATGAAGGAAAACGAAACGTAAACGTTAACGCAAACCTAAACCTAAAGCCTAAGCAGATCCTGGCCAAATTGTTTGCTTTTGGCTAAACGCACATAACCAGCAAATATTTGACTATCTATGACTCAGCAGCAGCAGCAGCAGAAGCCAAAGAATAAGAAGAAGCCTTTTTGACTTAGGTCAGACCATAAAGTATCTTTAAATTCAATTTTGATGACTTGTGTGAGAGGGTTTTGAGGAGTGGTTTTTTTTTTTTTCCAGAGAGCGGAGCGCTGAGTGTGCACTTGACTAGACATACTCGACTCTGTGTGTATTGCATTTAGCCCTTCCCGTCTTTTGAAAAAGAACATCAAAAACCGGTTCTGGCTATAAGCGATCGCATCTAATATCAAGTTCAAGGTCACTGGAAACGTGTACAGCTTGCAACGTTTGTTACACTAATAAAAAAATCAAATAAATTTAATGAATTCTCTAGCTCTCTTTGTCTTTTCGTATACCCCGTAACCATATAATGTAAAGAACAGTATGCTAAGCTTATCTAACTCGTGTGTAACAGGCAAAGGAAGACATCTCCAGCCCTATAAAGATTATAGACTTTCTTATCTATCTTCTACTGGGAGAGGTAGAAAATGTGGTTCCTGTATTCTATTTCTGCAATATTCAGATATGGTTAATCTCTGATCGATATAAGTCTGCCTGAGTACGGAGTATTTTGTAGTCGTGCAAGCTCGACTCGTGCAGTTTCACTTGTTTTTTCTTCGCTTTGAGCTGTAATTATTGCATACAAAATTAGTCTGTCAGTTAAGTTTAATGGGTTGCTCCGCTATTCAATAGATTCTCACGAATGCGCCCACACACACTCAAAGAAATACTTTGACTACATAACCAGAATATATAGAATACAATTTTAAACGTTGGGTATAGAACACGCCCAGTCCTAAAATGAGCTGTGAAAATCTATAAACAGGTGACTAACGCTGCAAATTATTTGCTGGTAATTGGAAGCTGCATATTCTATGGCAATGGGTTCTGGTGCCAGTTCGTTCCTCAAAATGACTCAGTTGCAATTTCTAGCGAATCGGAGAGTCAAAGCTAAAAAAACAAAAGAAATAAACACCGCAGAACGTACCGAACATGGTGCTTGCTTCTCGAATTACTCATACGCACCATGGAGCTATGTGGCTCGATTTTCCCATTTATTTTTCTAGCTAGTAATCATTACAACATGTGCAGAGCTTGAACCAAATTTTCGCACATAAAATAATAAAATATCCGACCATATGTGAGATGGAAAATGTATATAAATTTTAAATATAACACTGCAGTAGCCAGAACATATTCATTTCACAATTTGTGCAACAAATTCATGAGTGCAATTTGACAGCAGGTAGCAGCAGCAGCAGCAGAAGCAATATTTGCACAGAAACTCTACACTTAGCAGAAAAATATAGAAAATTTCAGGGGAATTAGTATAGAAAGAATGTCCTGGGCGGGTTGAGGGTCAAATGCTCCTAAAGACTGGAAGAGGCATAGGCAAATTTATCTTTTTTAACCAATTGTTTCTATGGCAGTTCTAATAACAAACTGAGTCATCAGTTTCCGGTTAGCCAAAAGCAAATATTAAGTATAAATTTCCAAAAAGTTCTCTTATTTTTTTAACCAATAAACTATTTATTAATACCCAAACTTGAATCTGCTATTTTTTGCAGACTGTATAAATTTATTTCTACCTTTTTAGCCGTAATTGTAAGGGTGATTGTAGCCACGGCTACCACCTGTCATGTACAAGCCACTTTCAGACAATTTTTGCTGTTAAAATGTATTTAAATATTTACTTTTCTACGTATTTTGTATGCTGCAGGAGCAGAAATATGCAACAGTTGAACAACAGTGGAAAACCCCTCAGGTAAATAATTATTTTCCATTAAATTAATGTCAGTAAAACAAGCATATAGCACTTATTTGAGAAGGGAGTTATTCACGCAATTGCTGAATAGTTTTTGGAACAATGTTTAAGTGTTTGTGGTAAAACTAATCAAGATTTATTTAATAATAAATATTAGCTGGTAGACTGGAAAGCCAGCTGCCTCTCATTTGCATTTATACAAAGGCTCTGCTTATCCTTTAATTAAAAATAAATGCATTCCATTTTAAAGCTTGGGATTTGTGTATCTTTCCATCTGATGTTCATTTTCATTGCTTTAATTTTCATTTAAAAATCCTCAAACGAAATGTTGCTGCAATGAAAGTTTCAAAAATTGTGCAAAATTGGGGGAAGCACCCAAAAACGTTACCGCCCTCTAAAAGCCAATTGCATTATTATGGCGCTCTGTTTTTTTTTTTTTTTACATATTTGTTTTTTTTTTGCTGTGTGTGGATTTGGCTTTTTAAATGCCACAGAACAACTTTGTATTACGAGCATTACAGCAACAATTCGGAGCTGTTGAGTCCCGCAGTTAAACATGAGATGCCCTTTAAAGGGTCGGAAATTGGATCCAAATTTTACAGATTTCTCTCTGATTTCCATGGAATATTTCTTAACCAATCAACATTTGGATAGAGCCTTGAATTTTAAGGCTTTCGCTTTTGGTTAGAGCTCAGAAAATTCATAGAATATATTCTGGTAGTTCGAAGAAAATGCTCATCTACCCTATTCCCAGTTCTGTGCAGGGTATATCACTTTTTGAACAAGTTGTTGGGAAAATGTTGCATATACTCGTACTAGCAGCTATTTTTTTTTTTGTTAGTGCTGCTGCTGTTGTTGCTGGGATGTTAGTTTGCTTTTGGCTTTTAGTTGTTGTTTTCAGTTTGCTTACAATGCGAATATTTTCAGCCAGTGTGCGAGATATTTGCTGGTATGGGTGACCATGAAATATTCACACAACGAGCGATTCCACTCAGCCGATTCCGGTCTCTCTTTGTGGACCTGGACTGCGACGCAGATTGACGCTTCATTACAGAAACAACGTTATGCAATCCGGGCCCAGAGCAGAACTCACCAACACCGACACAAGCCAAGCTGCTGCTTTACTATATAATGCGCAAGTGTGTGTGTGTATGTGTGTAAGTATACACTGAGAGAAAAAACGTAGAGTATGTAATCTAGTTTAACCAAATTTAAAGCTAAATTTCATTCGGCTCTTTGGTAGTAAAAAATCTGTAGAGATTACTATGAAACCCCTGCTTATTGTCTATATAAAATATTAATATATAATTTTATACTGAAAATATTAAAATGAAAAGAATTACATTTTGTAGTATGTTTTATTCTGCAATTTATAAAAAAGAAAAACCAGAAATTTGTGGTTGATTATCAGGGCATGCCCTTATTTGCTCAGTGTAGCTGCTAGAGAGATAATTTGACGATGAGGTTTACTAACATGTGCTGCTCGCGCCCTGGCTCAGTGTCCGACGTCCGACTTTGTACTGCCAGATTGTTGGACTGCCATACAGCCATACTGCCATACTGCCATTGATGGCTGCTTTTCATGCAGTGAATGCATGTGAGATCATCACACAGCCAGCAAACAAAATTCTACATTCTGTATTCGCCCCGTGGAACGGCCGGCAATTGTGGTTGCTGTTGCTGCTGCTGCTGCTGCTGCGGCTGCTGCTGCGCTGCCCGTTGGCTGCGAAGCGTAAATTGCAATTATTTCACATGACATGACTTTGGCAGCAGCAGCGACAGCAGCAGCGACAGCGACAGCGATGTCGTCAGGTGCTGAAGTTTCCAGAGCTACACAAAAAGAAAAAAAAAAGGCTAGTCCATGAGGTTGGCGCATCTAATGCGCGCCAATTATTAAAGCTGTATGCCAAACAAGCTGCACAATAATCAAATCAAATCACATTGCGTATACGCCACCGAATCCGCAAACGAACGAAAAAACTCGTCTCAAAAGAGAGAAGAAAAAAGAAGAAAAAAAAAAACCAGAACGCCACATGTTCTTCGTTCTTTGGTGTGTTGAGCGTGAAAATTTGCATAAATAAATATCTTCTTTTTTTTTTTTTTCTTTACCTTCGCTGCCTTTTGCACTTGCTAGCCGCCAAACGAAACCAAAACACAAAGAATCACATTAAATAGTAGAAGAAGAAAAAAGTGTTCTGTGGTGCCAAGAAATGTTTTCCAGCTTGTCGCACCACTGGGCAAACAAGATCCAAACCGAAATCGAAGAAGAACAACAAGTGCCCCTACCGCTGGCTGGCCGACTGGCGACGTCTCACAAAGACAGACAGACGGACAGACCGACAGAGAGAGACGGACAGACTCAGTTTAGCCTTGATCGTGTTTATTTCGGCAGTTAAACGATACAAAATAAATAAATACATAATACACGTACAATACGCGAAGCCAGCAAAAGAATTTCTTGTTTTTTTTTTTTTTTTATTTCGTTTTGCTCTTTCGGCATTGTGGGATCCGTAAATGGGTGGACTGAGAACGCACAGAGATACTCGGCGTGGACTGGACTGGAGTCGTGTTTACTCACTCGCAGTTCGACTGATTCATGTCCAATTCTGAAATGAAGATTGAGTAATTGAGACTGCCAAAAAGTCAAAAAAAAAAAAAATACCCATATTCTCAACGTATGCAGCCAATAGGGAAAATGAAGAAAAAATAAATTCCTAAATATAAAAATATATCTAGAATTATTTAATATAAAATCAGCTGTGCTGCGAGCTTTGATTTTGGCGTTGAAATTGATAATATTTTATTTTTTAATGTACTTTTTCTGGATAGTTAAGATATAATTGGAATATGGAAATATTAGGCTAGAAACTATGAATTTTATGTAGATTAAAATCCTCTCAGTGGGCGCTTTAATACCGACTTTAGGCCATGTTTTTGCCAGACCTCGTCTTGAGACCATTTCCACAGGCTACTTATACGATTTTCTCCACGTTTCTCAAGTAAAACTGTAGAATTAAATTGATGTTTTATATGGAATATATTTCTTTACATTACCTTGTTGTTGATTACGGCTCTCTGTTTGAAATGACAGCTCGATTTGGGCTAACCTTTTTTTCTTTTCTTACTCACGTCTCGCATTGTTGTTGTTGGTTGTGTTTGGATATCAATCCAATCGTTTAATTCATTTGTACACTTTATTTATTGCTTTCAATTTAATATACCCAAACCAATTTTATGGCTACATATTTTAGCATTTTACGGCTCCAGCAGCAGCGGCAGCGGCAGCAGCAAAAGAAACCAAGAAATACGAAGAAGAAAAAAAAGCAGAGCGAACAAACGAAAAAATTGGTTTCATTTTCATTTCATTTAGCCAGTTTGTTGGTTGACAGCTGGTCGGCCCGTTGAGTTCTCGTGTTTATCAAGTATACACACACACACACACACACACACATACACACACACACACACACACACACACACACTCATATATAGATATGTACATATATCGCATTTCGCTTACCAGTTTTGGGGTTTTCAAGTACAAACCACGAGACGAATTTGGTCATTTAAAATTGCGGCGTTGTCTTGGTCTACCCGCTGATGGATGCTTGAATGGACGGGCGATGGTTTCTTGGAGAGCTGCTGCTGCTGCTGCTGTTGCTGCTGCTGCTTACAATTGTTGTCATTGTCAACGTGTTTTACTCCTCTCTTGGCGGGGCGTTACCAGCAACAACAACAACAACAGCAACAAGAAGAAACAACGACAACCACAGCTTTGTCTTCGACAGCCGCTGCAAATGACCCATTTAACGGGCCAGTGCACAAGCAGCCGCCTTGGCTGGCACTTAGTTAACTCTTGGGTCTAGGCTCGATTGAGAACGTGGGAGATTTAGTGGCTCAAGTACATGGGCTAAAAGCGTGTTTGGACTTGAAAAGCTGTTCGATTGATTAGAACTTGGTTAATCTCTCTCTCACTGCGGTCTCAATTGCATTGTGGAAATCATTATTATTGCCGCTGCTTGTAATTACCAATACAATCTGTGTGCCAGGCATTTATATGCAAATTTCAAATGAAGTGTGAACTGCATCTATATATCTAGATATCTCTCTACATTCGTACATATTTATCTATACACTCAACAAAATTTAATTAGCCAAAAGATTAGGACTAATATAAAAGAGATGTATGAATACATTTGTGTATAGGCTTTAAAGTTTATATCTTTCAGCTAGGCATCTTATTTTAGGGTTAATTTTTTTGTTTTTTTATTGGCTTAAATAAGCTTGAATTTTGGTAATTTATTATTAAAAAAGGCCAAAAATATGTGGGCTTAAAATAGGCTCAAACATGTCAAAAATGTTGAAAGAAGTTTACGATTTAAACTAAAATCCGTTGCCCAGTAATAAACTTAAGATTAGAAGTCAATATTTGAATGAATAAATATGAATATAAATATGAATATGAATATGTGTGTAATTTCTTTGAGTGTATTTGTGTATGCGGCAATTATGAATAACCATTAAGCACGATTCAAGCGAGCCGACAGAAGCCAAACTAAGTACATATAATTATAAATGGCAAATGGCAAGTGGAAAATGGAAAATGACCAATGCCAAGGAGGAAATTCGTCTGGCGCCCGAGCAGCACTTCTTGCAATCAATTTTCTAGTTGGTTGACTGGGAATTTATTAACTTTATGATCGCAGCAATGATTTAATGAATGCTTCTTATTACTCATTTTATGCAAAAAGCCAACGGAATAAAAGAAAAAAACAGATTGGCGCAAAAAAAAGCCAAATAATCATTCTCTGGTTATTGTTATTATTCTTCTTGTTGCTGTTGTTGTTGCCTGTGTTGCCTGTGTTGACTTGTTGGCAGTCATTTGCTGTAATTTATGTCAATCATTTGTTGCTGCTGCCGCTGCATTTGCATAAATTAATTTGGATTTACTCGTTCTCTGGCCATTTGTTTGTTTATAAGCACAATAACATTAGCGCCTGCAAATGCAGTTTGGATTCTCTCCTCGTTTCTGGATTCTCTATCATTTTGGCTGCTCATTCAATGTCAATTTATATGCGGCTTTTACACTGCGTTGACCGAGGCAGTTTATAGAAAGATAATAAATATTTTTGATTGAAATAAATTGGAACTAGATCGGAGTACAAACAAAAAAGTTTGGTTAAAGGATTTTTAACAATTTGTATCCAATTTTTGCTGCCGAAAATCTCTTCTTAGTAGAAACTTTTCTACTAAATCTTGCCTCCAAATTTCATCTTCTTATGTATTATCATTGGGGCTATGGGTTGATCAATCAGTCACCCAGGTCAAAGAGTCTATAGACAAAACTATACAAAAATTCCGAAGTTCCTAGCTCAATTTTGTAGCTATAAAAAACCGTCCTTTTTAGGCCAATTCCTTATTGAATTTTTAATTTTAGTTCCCTTATAAGCAGCAGAATTGTTTCCTTCAAAAAGGATCTTCAATGCAGTTCTATATAGAAGAATAGTCTTTAAGTCGTTGAACCGCATTGATGGATACCTTATAAAACATTCTTTAAAAAATAGTTCAAGTTTTGTAGGGGTCTTAAATATCTTTCCTATTAAATAACAGGTGAATTCCAGCTCAAAACGGGTTTAAAATTAAATCAAAACAACTAATTTTCTTGAATAGATGGGAAGCACAAACAAGAGCAGACTTAACTTAAAACGTAATTAATATTTTAATAAAATTATCTATTTATTTGCATAGATTTAAAGCTTTTATTAAAGAATTATAAGAAATTGAATTAAGCAAATCAAATTATAAAATTCAGCTTGAGAAAGCCTCTTAATGCTGTGGCAGAGTTCAGCTCTTTCTCTTAAAGACAGCTTAGCATATTCTGAATAAAATAATCAAAACAACATCAAAAAACATTTAAATGATCATCAATTAACATAAACATCAACATTAGCCATTAATTATGTAAACGGCAAAGTGTGAAAATGTTTTTTTTAAAGCTCTCAGCCCATCACGGCTAAACGCTTTGTATCTGTATCTGTATCTGTATCTGTATCTATAGCTGTATCTATTAACTGGTAACTCGTTCGCTGACTGACTGACTGGCTGGCTGGCTGGATGACTGATATCTTTTAGTACTAAAGTAAATACAATTTGCACGATTTTCTGTAATTTAAACGCGCGCGCGGATACTCTCAGTACAAATGTGTATCTCTGTTTTTCAGTATCTGTGGCACTGTATTTGTATCTGTATCCGCTGGCATTGAATATGTGCCAGGCCATGTCATGAAGCTGTTGATGGTGACTCAATATGCCTACTATTTGAGAGCTTTTGTTGTTGTTGTTGTGTTTGTTGTTGTTGTATTTGCATTGGTAATTTGTGTATGCACTTGAAATCAACTTACACTGCAATTACTTGCATTGCAGCGCAATTTTTCGATGGAGACTGCATTGGTTGAGCTGAACTTGAAATGCCAGCAGTTAGGACAAAATGCAAAGCTTCAAAGCTGCTAATTTGTATGTCAACTGTGCGCTTGACGCGCCCTCAAGTCACCTCCCAATCCCCCCCTGAAAGTTTTCGAGTTTGAATTTTTTTTGAGTTTTTCGCGTGCAAATAAAAATGTGACATGCAATTGCCAGCAACTGTCATGCGGTTGCCAATTGAAGCCCCAGCTAGCCAACCTTGTTTTTTGTTGTATTGTTGCTGCCATTTTTAGATACCAAATGAATTTCCCATGCACAGCAGCAGCAGCGGCAGCAGCAGCAGCCAGTATAAAATATCAAACAAATATTGCGCATACGCCGCGTTGGCCTACAGCTATTTGATGATTAGAAACATCTTTTGAGTGCCTTTTCTACATAGCCTGAAGCAGAGTCCGAACCAGAGTCACAGATAAGGCTTTGATCTGTTTTAATGCTGGCGTGGCCTACGTAAATTCGAAATTTTATTGCCTTAAGACCTGCGAAATGAAAGGCAAAACTGAAAAGCTGACCAAACCGCAAAAGCGGCCGCTTCTGCTTCCTGGTTGACCTTGTGCGTTTATTAAAATTTCCATCGAAGATTGTGTGGCCGGAGTCCAGTTTTGGAGTCCAATTCCTTGGCACTTGTTGACCTTCGACGGCCGCCTCTTAATCATGCATACGAACAGAAAACAGAAGAAGGACAGTCAGGCAGTCAGACAGGCAGACAGACAGGCGGATGGATAGTGAGAAGCAGGCGGCATAAAATTAAACACTTGAATCATAGCAACCGTGGCGACAATAATGAACAATGATGAACTCGATTAAAGAAGCTTCACAAGCCGGGAACCTATGCCAAACCAGTTGGCTACCAGGCCAGCTCAAACCAGAGCACTTCAGTGTTACTTGATGTTGTGTTGGGGCTGTTGCTGTTTCTGTTTCTGCTTCTTAATGTTGATATGGATATTAACTGTGGCTTCTTCTTCCACTGTGACTCCTGCTGCTGGTGTTGCCAAAAGTCGCTCAACATCTTTGCTGCTGCTGCTGCTGCTGCTGCAACATTAACTGGCAGGCAGCATTCTCGTTTTGCCACTTTGGGATTAAGCTTGAAATATGCATTTATAACAGCTAAAAAAGAGTTTTTTCTTTGGATAGCGCAGCTTGCATACTCTAATTAATTAATTAAGGAAATAATTAATAGAGAAATATTTCATTTTAATTTGTTTATTGTAAAGTTTCCTGCCAGGCCTGTATTTTCCTTTAATTTTGCTTTAATAATTTAATATTTTCTCACATATTTCTTACCTTAACAATAAAGGAAAGATCTGTTTTAATCCTAAGATTAATCTCATTATTTTTTCATTAATTTCTCTAAGAATTTTCAAGTATTTAAGATGAATATTTAACTATTGTACAGATAGAAATGAACCCTACGAAATGTATGACACAGTTGAGTAGACTTTCTATAAGAGTATAATAATTAACCGAAGTGTCTCTGTGGCCAAAGTGTTCGACGTTGACTGTTTTGTCAACTGGCTTTTACATACAATATTCTTATACTTTCAGCATAAAATACAGCTTGACCAAGGCCAACAGCTGGGCCCAAGACCCAAGACAAGCCAAGCCAAGGCAGGCCAAGAGAGAAGAAGCCTGCGGGCCAGTTCAGGCTCATCTGATCTGATGGCATTATATTTCATTGAGTTGCTGTCGATTGCCGTTTGCCTCATCCACTTTATGGTCAATACAATAACTTTCTTTGTCGCCATATGACACAAATGTTCATTGGGGTTTATTATCTTTAGCCTTAACTTTATAACAATTCAATGGACGACAAAAAGAACAGGAAGTGGAAAGGGCAAAGAAAGAGAATAGGGTATAAAATACATATTCTTAAGCTGGAAAATTCAGCCACATTTGTTCTATTGCTAATGCCAACGCATATTATTTCATCTCTCTCATTTATTACCCTATTCTTTTGCTTCGCCCTTCAATTGTTTGGCAGCTGCTGCAGTACATTTTCCAATAAGCATTCAACTGGAATTCCAAAACTGTCTCCTGTTTTAGCCATTACATTTTCTGGCAGAGCAGCATGCTGGCTGCTTGCTGCTGACTGCTTGCTGTGTAAGCCAAATCCATTTGGCCAATTAATTAGTAATTATTGGTTTACTAGCAGTTCGTTTGTGTTTCTTTTGTAATAAGTTCATAAAGCAATTATATGAAGAGATTGTTTAATTAAGGGTAGCCTTTTTGGCTTTAATATAGCATTTGTTGTGGAATGTGAATGAATTAATTTATGTTGTATCAAAATCAGCTCAATAAATGATTAATGCCTGTGCAGTATTCTGAATTCTGATGTAAATTTGATTTAATTGAATAATAGTGGCTAATATTTTCACAGGTATTTTAATCTGGAAACAGTTTACATATTGAAAAACAGTTGGGCTTAGAAAATCAATATGAAAGTGGCTAATATTTTAGAACTTTACCCTGAAAGTAGAATCTGCGCAAAGTGCAGGTTAAATTTATATTTTTTACAATAGTTTTGCCCATAAACTGTAAGCTTAAAAGGTTTTAAACAAGTGACTAAAATGTTTTTGTGGTTGTTTGGGTTCACGGTAAATTACATCTCTCAATCAGTGTTGTCATTTTAGCTATTTTCACGTTAAATTGAGCTCTTTTGAGGGTTTATTCGGGTGAGTGTGGAATTAGATTAGTCTTCAATTTTAATAATAAATAAACCAAGGCTGCAAATAGCTTTTTATTTGAGCCGTTTATAATCCAGATAGCTGCTATTTTCTCCACTTCAAACTAATCGGGAAAAGAATCAAAGCTACAGCTGAACCGAACCAATATTTGCGTCTCGATTCAAAGAGGATATTGAATCAATAAAATGATCTTTTAGATATATTTCGTGCTTGGAACAGGTTTTAGATTGATTCTGTCTTATATAAAATAATATTTGGAAAGGATCAAGGTTCGATCCCAAACCATTGAACCAAATGAAGCCAACCCGATTCGAATTGTAGATTACTTCTGACCAATACAATTCTGGTATAGCTTTTTTTAGCTCACTAGAAAAATATGATTAATACTATGAGTACTTAAAAATGATATTGAATATAAGATTTGTACGCCATAATGGTTAAAAAAAAGAGTAAAAATTATTCATTTCAGTTCCTCCGCTTTAACAATGGATACAAAAAAATACGAAAAAAATTCCCCATCATTTGGCGAAAACAATTTGAAAACTGCGACTCAAATCTCTCATCAACGAAATGCATTGTTGAGGGTTTAGTGAAATAACCGAAATTCGCATAACTCAAAATCCACTGAAATCCACTTAGAAGTTCCATATACGAAAATGCTGTTAGTAGAAAAACTGAGGCTTAGTTCCAAACCGAAGAGAGAGAGAGAGGGAAAAGAGCAGTGCGGTAAAGTGAAGAGAAGAGAAGAACGAAGCGGTGAAGAGGGAAGCGTCGAAGACGTGAGGAGACCACTAAAAAAGTCACATGATTTAGCTGCGGTCAAATGGGCAAAAGTGCGACGTCGGGGGCATTAAAAGTTTCCGCACAGCAAGAACAACAGCAACAACAACAACAGCAACAGCAACAGCAACAATAATAATAACAATAACAACAAAAAGTTATTGCAAAACAAAACGAAACAGAAATGAAACTGAAACAGCAACAGCAACTGAAATACATTAGAAGCTGTTGTACGTTTATAGATGACGAGCGGACTATGGAAAATAAATCTTTACTGCGCCATAAGACGACGATGCGACGCGACGTCGCTGTAATGGAGAAGCAGCCGCCGCCGCAGCCGCAGCCGCAGCCGTCGACGTCGTCGTTGCCATCGCCGTCGCCGTCGCCGCTTTAGCCTCGGCTTATCTGAGCGCTCTGCTCTGCTCTCCTCTCTCTCTCTCACTTTGCCCACTTTGCCTCTCACCACACTACGAACATGTGTGTGCGTGTTCATTTGAGCTTCTAATGAAGATGATGATAATGAAATGTGCTGTGCTTGTTGCTGCCGCTGTTTCTGCTGCCTGCTGCCCCGCCCTTTCCTCTGCCCCTCTACCCCTATTCTGCCACGAGCTGCCCACAATCCGCGGCCATCCACAAGCAGCGGTCCGCAGTTCGCAATCCGCTCATTTTACAAATTGCTTGGCTGCAGTTGCCGACCGTCGTTACTTTAAATACTCTGAACTACACTCAAAAAAAAAGAGAAGAAAAAATTAGAAATTTAGAGAGAAAATTTTGCTAATTTCAATATTTTGAAAATATAGAATAGAAATAGGGCTTAAAAAATGTATTTAATATAGAAATAATGTTACTTTTATTTGGGAACACTTTTGTAAAATGCCCCAGTTTTTCTGAGTGTAGAAATGAGGTGCTACTAAAACTAACTTAGAGAGAGAAAATATATCATAAAGCATAAGTTTCTGATTAAATTATGAAGCTCATAGAAGCAATATAATTGTATTAGTGGCTGTTGGCTTAATTATTTAACTTGAGCTTTTGGCACTAGGAAATAAAAATATAAATATTTTATATACGAATTTAATGAAATCTTTATTTTCTTTATCTTATTTATAGAATTTTATATCATTTATATTTGATTATTGATTAGAAAATATCAGATTGATGTGTTTTTTTCCATATAAATTTCTTCAGATGATTTTATTTATTTATTTATTAAAAAATCTACTAATTGCAGTCGCAGAATTACAAAAGTTATAAATAATTATTATATAAATTAAATTAAAAATTAAGAAATAAAATTAGAATAAAAATTACACAATAAGATTAAGTTAATGTTACATTAATTAATATAACACCAATCCATTTATTATATTTTCTTTATTAAAGTGCAAACTTTATACTTAATTTAATCAATAAATATAAATTACCCTACTTAAAGCTTGACATTGATTTAAATTGATTTCTTAAGACAATCGAACCGAAGCAAGAACCGAAATCTTTAAGTTGTTTGAACTTGAACCAGAATCGGAACACTTTTGACCATTTACCATATTTTAATTATAATTTAATGGATTTCCAATTGAAGTTTAAGCCAAAACCTTGACCCTAGGAGTTGCTGTAACCCACAGATTTTCCTATAGATTGAAAAGTCTAAACCTGCCATAATTTTATGTAAAGCTTCACTTTGCTTCAGAACCAGAAAGTTTTGTCATCATTAAATGTTGACTTAAGCTCTGTATGACATCAATTCAGAGTTGAAAATAGAATTCCTGCGAAAGCACTGATGCTTTTCTATATATGTATTGATTTCTATAATTGATAAGACTTAAGGGGTATTTATTTGCAATGCAGCCTTGAAGAATTGTATTATTATTTTCTTCTTTTTCTTTTCTTTTTTTCTCTTGCTGGCTGGCTGCTGCTGCTGTGCGATGCTTACATTGAAAATACTTGCAAATAATTTTTGTTTATTTCTTTATTTTTAACATCTTGTTGTTGTTGTTGTTGTTGCTGTTGTTGTTGTTGTTGTTATAATTATTGTTGTTAGACGAGTGCTCGTCGCTGTCGATTTGTTTCGATTCGTTTCGTTTCGCTCGTTTCGGTTCTAAGTTTGCGTGCTGTTTGTTCCAGGGTGATTTTGCATTCGTTATTCTCATTGTTTTTGTTGTTGTTGTTTTTTCCAGCCAGCCCAACAGCATTTCAAGGTCTTTTAACCATTTGCCTTAGCCAAGTTTTGCACTCGTCAATGTGCAAGCAGCAGCCAGCAAGCAGCAACAGCTTTGTTTTATTTGTTGCTTTTCTCGTTCGCTTTGCCACTCATCTCAGTCATCTCCCATTCATCTCTCATCACATCTCATCTCATCTCATCTCTCGAAAGCAATGAGAAGTTTTTGCGAAAATTTCTTCGCTTCGTGCTGCAGCAGTTTTTGCTCTTTTCCACTTGACTGACAATTTGATTGGCAGTTTTGTATTTGTTGTTGTTGTTGCTGTTGTTGCAGTTGTTGCTGCTACTTTTACAGCCCCGCAATTATATTTAATTTTATTATCGAAGATTGCAGCTAGATTTTCGCCTCAAGGTCAGGCGTGTAAATCTTTAACCAGACAGCAAAGCAAAGTGAGAACAGTTCGGGCCCGCGAGAGATCACGTAAGCAAAAAACTTTTTTTTTTGCCCTCTACTCGTTTTTCCAGCTAGTTTTCACTGAAAATTGTCGGCGATCATTGCCGTTTTTGCCATTTGCCGTTGCCTTCTCAATGTTTTTTTTTTTTTTTTTCGATGCTTCATTGTCGTGGCTTTTAATGGGCCTAACAGTCGTCAAAATTGTTTTTCTATGCTATACTATATAGTTGAAACAATTTCAAGTGCATTTTCGAGAAATTTTCTGCTATTGGCAGCTGTATTAAAGTTTTTTTTTTGTATTATACTTGGTTCTCACTCGTACTCGTTGCATTTCCTCTTCGAATAATATTTTTGTCATTAGCTGAACAGCTGCCCAGTTATTATTGCTATTCCGATTGTCATTTCCTTTGATTCGATTTCTGTTTGATTCGATTTTGATACATATGCCAGCCGGAAGAGCAGGCGCATTGTATGAAGGTTGCCCAATCTCCATTGGATTACATTGCGTATACGTAATATTCAAGTATAATAAATGCGCATACGCAATGTTATTTTTCCATGCTGACGAGGTGTGTGTCTCTGTGTGTGTGTGTGTGCGTGTGTATTACGATACGAATATTGCGTATACGCATAGTGCAAAGGCTGACTATTTTTAAAGATATTTCTAGTAAAGGCCAAGGGCGTGTTAAATATTGATTTAATAAACGAGTACTGTCAAGTTTGAAGTATAAACTGCGAACAGTCATGGGGAACTATTGCCTTTAGATATATATTTTAAATTTATTTTGATATTTACTTCAATTCTTTTATATTGGAACCCAGCGGAACTACATCATAAGGTCGCAATATAAAATACAAATTTGTATAAGAATATATTTGGTTCTCAAGAAATCGTAAAGAAACTTTATGAAGCATTGTGTTGCTAGAATTCTAAAAATTATCAAGATGTACGAACAATGGATCAAAATATTTAAATTTAATAACTATATTCAATTTTCTATTAAAGTTTGGAAGAGATCGTCATCTTTTACCAACTTTTTGTACTTAACAAATAATTTGTTATACTAGTGTTTTATTTTATGTTAACCTTTTTTCAATAAATATTTGAATATATATTTATAGTTTCATTATAGTAAATATTTTAAAGGAATAAATACAAATATATTTATTATTTTTATATTTCAAAAAAGATGTAGCTCTCAGTTAAGCAACAGTAAGAAGGAGAATACAATTATGCCATGCAAAGAAGTGCATAATTGTCGGAATCTTATCTAGAAAAATGCGTCTGTAATTTCCAGCTTTATAATGTTATAAACTTAATCTGCTTTTGGCCTCCAAGATTACATAATGATATCTGTGTAGCCTCCTCTCTTAAGTGCATACTCTTACTTTCTAGGCTTTCAAATACCCTTAGATTATACCCTTTGTTGCCATGTGAAAATTAAGATACAGTGTGATTGTTTGTTATATAGAAAGAACTATAATTTTTGCCAATTATATAGTGTATATATATATGGTATATATGAGAACTGATTACAATGCTGCGCCATTCTTTGGAGTCATCATCAGCAACAAGCAGAACGCCCACAGAACACGCCACATTCCTAACTATCCATAATTGTTATATTTTCGAGCAAATTGCTCTGAGATGCGTGACGCGTTAGGTATCATCATTGACGTCTGACGTGGGTTTTAGAGCGCTCTGCACTTTTGCTCTCCAACTTGCAATATCACAAGCACCACATATGTTTTTATATATTAGAGATGGGCCCGTGAGTGGGTTTTCCCCACACACGACGCACAATTGCGATCTGAAAATGTTCCCTTAGGTACTTGAAACTTTAGGACTGTGAGCAGGCCTTTTCTTTTCGTGAAGCAATCGCTCACGTCCAGTACACGCAGCCATCTCTAATATATATAGAGATACATCTGTCAAGGTTACGCATTCGCCTCGTATGCAGTGGAAGCGATGCAATGTCTAAACAAATAGACGCCGTGCAAGGCAATGCAATGCAAACAGAGACGGACATGGACACTTGTGCAGTGGCCCCTCGGCTCAGCTGTAGATGCAAGCAAATAATATAGCTATATACACACATAGATAGATACATATGTATCTATATATCTGTAATTGTGTGTATTTACACACTTCTATTGCCATAGAATACAGAATGAGAGTTAGACAGCCAGTTAAAGCAAAGGCAAAGCGAAAAGCAAAAGCAACATTTGCCGCATAAGTGTCAAAAGTATCATAAGCCATGGCTAAGTTAATGATCGACAGCTCGTATATTAAATTAAACACTCTGCCCGCTCCTCTCTGCCTCAGCAAGCAGTTAAAGACTTGCATTCTTCGTTTATTCTTCTGATTCGCTTTAAAAAACAAGAATTTACCGGGCAAGTACTCGCAGATTGAGTGGTTCGAACCACCCAGTTTGCTGCTTCTGTTTTTACTGGATTTTCCTTTTCTGATTTTCGTTCTTTTCTTTGTGTTTGCTGTGTGTCCCGAGGGCTACAATAAATGTCCTCATTAATTGCACCAATATAATGGCTTAAATAGCTTAAGGACTGCAATGAAAAAATGAGTAATTTCATCAACTTTAACAATTCCTTCAAGTGGAAAATTATATTGAATGAAATGATTATAATAATTTTTTTTAATTTAGAAGGAATTATACCAAATCATTTCAGTTACTCTATATTTTTAGAGGGTATACTTTGTTGTAGTATTTTAGCTAAAATATCTGTTTTATGTTAGTTTTTATGACAAGTTCAATTGGTGTTGGCCTTTCTACCACAACAAACAATATTGTTAATTGAATTTCTGTTTAAATTTATAATTTTCCAGTACGTCATAAAGTTTAAAACAAATTCTTGCCTTTTATTTACAGCCAAGCGATGGGAGCACTTTATAATTAAATAAAATCTGTATTGAATTTTGTACTTTGTGCAGGAAAACTCCTGTTTTTCCTAGCCTTTAAGTTCGCTTTGAAAACCTGAAACTTTTTATGTGCCATTCAATATTTAAACATTAAGAGTCTCTCATATTTATCATTGGGGTATTTTCGCTTCAACTTGATGCTGTAATTTCCTTTTTTTCCTCCCTTTTTTTTGTACTTTGCCAACTTTGTGCAATTGTTGAGTTTCCAAGTTTTTTACTGCATCGGATTCTGACGCTTCGGAGGGATGTCCGGTGCTTTATGGACGAGTGGAAAAAAGAATCTGCAACGTGCTTGCAGAATATAATAAAAACTTGTGTCGAACTTTAAGCAGCAGAAGCAGTAGAAGAATTCAGAATAAATAGCATAGAGATTTAAGATATGTAAATAAAAACATATTTCTCTTATAATTGCTACTGTCTTTGGTTGGAATAAAAAGCAAGAATTTTTAATTAACTTGTTGACCAAAGCGGGAATTGGTTAACAATCAAAGCGCAGCGCGTGCGGCCAATCAATCAGTGTAGCGAAATATACAAGGGATTGGAAACGGAATGGGGATGCGGATTCAGACGGGGAGGGTGGGTATTGAGGCAAGCCAGGCAAGTGGACGAAGCGGACGAAGCTACTCCGACCACCGACCAGCTGGGCAGTGGTTAAGTCCCAGAGTCAGCAGCTCGTTACTGTACAAGAATTTCAAATTGTTATGCAAATTTCACCTGGATCCGCTGTATCGTGTACTCGCTGCTGTTGGCCATGGGGGCAATCAGTCGGCTGCACACGTTGGCGAGAACAAAAGCGCCAGCAAACGCCATAATTCAAGTGGCCGCAGCGATTTCATGCCTGATTTCAATTATCAATACCCGCCATCGACATGGGACGTCGAAGAGTCGTCCGAGGAGAGGCGAGAGGCGAGCGGAGCGGCTGTCCGGCAATCGAACAATGGGCACAAATCATTTCATATGCCAAGCGTGTGGTCTGCTCCACCGCCCAATCCTCCCAATCCACTCCAGCTTCTTCCTTTGACTCTGATTGGGACGGTAGCTGTTGAAAGCGCGCTCGAGTCGAAAATTTCAGCTTAAATATTCAGAAATGCAATATTTTATTTTAGAGCAGTCTTCTTTATCGCTTCTCTTTTCGGCTGTCAATTTTTTGTTGCTTGATTTCTGTTTCTCCTCTGCCATCCGTTTATTTTGTCAACTGTCAACGCTGATGAATTTAATAATTTAAAGCATTAAAAAGCGCCAAAAACAACAGTAAAAGAATGAAGGCAGTTCGAGCCACAGACAAGTAAACATCATTATCATCATCATCCTCATCATCCTCATCATCGTCAGCCAATACCAATTGATGTTCAACATGACACAAAAGCTGCAGTTTGCCGATGGGCTTTGAATATAAAAAATGCGAGAATATATCGCAAACGATTTGCAAACGATTTGATTGAGCCAAAACGGTCAAACGGACAGACAGACAGCGGCGGAGGCGGAGGCGGAGGCGGTAGCAGCAGCAGGGCGTGGCACTTACAGATGCATTGAATTTAAATCGATTTAAATATATATTTCCAATCAATTTGCTTGTCAATATTTCGCATAAAAGTAACAAGAATATTAATTTCGAATTGTTTAATAGCAAAGCTCGGAAAGCCTTTAAAGTTTCTCCAAAAATGTTGGCTTTAACCTACACTTGAAAGAAATATTTCAAAAAGTATTCTTTTTAGTAGAATGTAATAGAAACTTGATCAAATTGACGTAAAACTGTGGAGAAAATCCTGAAGTTTCCCTGGCTTCCACTACATTTGCAGAGAAAGTGTGGCTTAAAAAGGTTTTTCATAATTTAATCAAAGGCAACTTTTAATTACTATTTAGAGATTAATATTTTTCTATTATAAAAACTAAGCTTTATATTTTATAGCAAAATATTTAGAGATTTTTAAAAGAATTTTTTAAACAGCTAAAAATAGCTAATTTTGATTTGATAATATTTGATTTAATATTTGTTTTTCTAAATACAAAACTTAAACTTTCCACCCCAAATTGAAATAAAATGTTCGAAAATAAAAGGGAAATTATGCTTATTTTTTTCCGAGTGTATAAAGCAGGAAACCAGCAAACTAACCTAAATATATAAACCAATATATCCACATAAATATACCCTTACTTGGGTGCTGTCACTCTCTGCAGTCCATAAATATGGCACGTAGAACGCGAAGAGCTTAACTTAAGCGCGATTTGAAAGGTTTAATACTCTTAAAAATGCATTTTGGTAGCTCGCTTCAAATATTTGCACAAACATATTTCATTCGAATGAACTTCTAACCCAAAGCGCTGAAACTGAAACACATTCATCAATTTTAAAGCCAAAGGAAGTAAAGGAAAATCCGCCCCAAAATAAATAAAGGAATAAAAATGGAGAAAATGGGGAGAAAGCAAACAATGAAAACTGAATAAATGAGGAGGAAGCGGAACGGAGGTAAAAGGCAAAAAAAAAAAATTAAATCGAAGTCGAAGTCGTAAAACGTAAATTTCGATAGAAGCACGTAAAGAAAACGTAAAATATTTGAAGCTCATGACCAAACGATGGTATTGTATTTTATTGAAAATTCTCACATATTTATTAAGCTTATTGCCTTTGCCAGTTTTTGCCGTTTGTTACGTAACATTCTGACGTTAAGCAGATGTATTACTTGGAGGGGGAGTGGATACCATACACAACATATAGAACGAACACCAGAGAGAACCCTCTGCTTGCACGACTACTAAATACTCTGTACTCGGGCTTACTAGCTCTGGGCTGTAGCTGCGCTTCTTTTTTCAACCTGCCGAAAAGAGTTTTCTGAATAACTTTGAAGAACTTAACCGATCTTAAATTTTAGACCTAAATGAAGAAAAGTCTACGGAATGTATATGATAAATATAAAGAGAATATCTCTTAAGAGAAGAAGGTATTTAAAATACGGAGAATGTATTGAAAACACGGAGAAGGCTTTTAAAATACGGAGAAGGTATTGAAAATATAAAATGAATTTTGTGTTCTTAGTTCTTCAGATCTTCACAAAGATGATCAGACGGACGAATGGACGAGCAGATAGATAGACGAACCTAGGAGCTAATAGATGGATAGAAGAAGGTTGGAGAGACGAAAGGTAGAACGAATAAAATATGGATTGATAGACGGATCTAGGAGCTGATAGATGGATAGAAGAAGGTTGAAATGAAGAGCGAACAAATATGGTCAGATCGAAAATTCAGAATTTTCTAATCGAAAATCAATTTACATTCAGGAAGCGGCTATGCTTCCAGCCAACACATGTTACATACGTTTTGCTCAAACTTAGTGTACTCCCTTTATCGATTGGGCTACAGGGTATAAAAAAGTTATGAGACAGCGCCAAGTAATTCTTATGATTATCATAATTTATATGGCCTTGGAGGACGACAGCTAGCAGCATTTGGAATTTGTTTGGCTGGGCTCAGCCCAAAAACGAAACCAAGCAAGTTCCAGAACCAAAACCAGAACCAGAACAGAGAACAGAGCACAGAGCACAGAGCAGCACACAAAGATACAGAAAACAAATACAGAAATTCAGAACAAATCTTCTGCTTTGGCTTCGGCTTGGCAGTGTGGCGTGGTGACGTCTTCCGTGCCGCTTCGTGCTTTTCAAATGCACACAGAGCAGCGCCGGAGAGCCATCTAACTAATGCTAAATACTTTGACCTTGGAACCGCTCCGAGTCTCAGGGTCTTGAAAATTATATGTGGCTAGCACCTACAGAAAAATGGAAAAAAATATATAGAAAAAAATAGGAAAAAAAAACAGCTGAAAAAGCGTTCAACAAAAACAATTTCCACTCAATGAATAGAAAAATTGCGCACAATTGTTTGGCATTTTTTGGTATTTGTCGTTTTGTGGCCGTTGATGATGTTAACTAAATAATTAGCTGACATAATTTGCTGGCTAAGAGCGGCGGCGACAGCGACGGCGACAGCGACGTCGCCCATTAGGCACGAGTCACTCTTCAGAGACCCTTCAGAGTCAGGCCAAAAGTCAGGCCAAAAGTGTCAAATTAAATGCGCATTAGAGCGTCATTTGAAAGACAGACAAACAGACAGACAGACGGAGAGACAGACAGGCAGACAGGCAGCCAGAAACCAGTAAGAAAATGCTACAAAATGCGGCAGCAATTCAGACAGCCTCAAAGCTCTTTTTTTTATATTGTATATTAAACAATTAAATGACCAGCAACATTTAATTGCATAATTAATAAACATTAAAAGCACTTAGGTATTATGGCAACAACAATAATAATGAAAACAACAACTACAACAACATTTTTAATACTATACAATTTGCAGTTTGCGTTTTTCTTGAGTATTTTGTATTTTTCAGTCTTCTCGTTTCTCGGCTCGGTTGTTTTAGCTACTGAATCTTCATGACAAAAGACACGCACCAGACTATGTACTTAGCCTACACTGAAAACAATTTATTACTAAATATTTACGCATTAAAAAAAGTTCATATTTCTTATTCGAAATTTTTCGAATTGCATTTAGAGTTTATTAAGACTATAAACTTAATATAAGCAACAAATAATTGAAAGAATCTGAAGATTCCTTTTAGATAGAGACCAAAAAACTAATCTCTGAGCTCTAAGCTGGTTCCAACCCAGTTGTATTTTTGGTTCAAAAATATGCGGTTCGAGGTTTGAAGACAACGAGATTGGTTCGAACCAATTTATTTAGAATAAACGGATATCGAAAAGGTTACTTTTGTGAACAAAAAGAATAAATAAAATTCTAAAAAAATTTATTCTAAATATTCTAAATTTTGAATAATTTAACTCCCTAAATGTTATTTTAGCACTAAGCCGGAAATCTGGGTTCTATTCAGTTTCAGCTTCAGTTTTTGTACCCGGTTCGGTTTATGGTTGAAATTGAAGAAAAAGTCGAGTATCTGTCTGGGTTTGAAACAGTTCGGTTTGCAGCATATTTTGAAGCATTGCTTTTTTTATCGTATCCTAATTTTTTATTTAATTTTTTTTTTCATAATTCAAACCAATTTTTCTCAGTGTATAAATGAGTATGTGCTTATGGCTAAGAGTTGCTCGTACTACGTAATAAAAGATAATAGCGCTGAAAAGAAATAAAATAGTGGACTATATAAATGAGCTAACACCTGTTGCTTTGCCAGTAGAAATTACTAATTAATATTCTAAAATCCATAAAAAAATACAGAAAACCGAAAAAAGAAAATACTTTTAGGAAACATTTCGTTTATTCTTAGTGCTGTGAAAGAAAAGAGAGCCAAAATAAAAATATCATTTCGAAAGCAAAGAGAAGAAAAACTAGAAACACAGCGACCTTCACCTACAACAGAATAGATCAGGCCTATTCCAGGAGGAGGGCCAAGGGGGCCAAGGGGGAGGTAAGGCCTATGTCTACTTGGTCATTCCGGGCAGCGCCTACGCAATTAGCAATGCCCTGAGGCTATAAAAATAGCAACAATTGTCGGTGGCCGGCTGTGGGGCATAGCCAAAGGTCTCATAGAAAGTGAATGTTTTGTTTCGTTGTTTTTTTTTTTGTCAGCTTTTTTTTACGCTTCAAATCAAAATCAACGTCGCTGAAATGAAATCAAAAGTTGACGTTTCATTCTCCATTTCATTCTATTTTTTTTCTGTTTTTTTTTTTTGACAATTTGTTTATTTTGTTGTTTGCTTTTGTCTTTTTTGTTCGCACGTAAAACGTGTGACTTGAACTTTGAATTAATTCGTTCAATAATTTACATTTTTCTCTCTGTTTTTCAGCTGCGAGTTGCTATTTTTCCTTTATTTATTTATTTATTTACTTATGACTCGATTGCAGGTTCTTGTTTGCAGTAGTTTCTAATTCAAGCGTTTCTTGTTATGGCCAAGCTCTGAGCTGGCCAACAGACGGCGACGACGACGTCGCGAATCGGAGACTCTTCAAGTCTCCCACTCGGAGACCCTCCAATACCAATACCAATGCCAATTCCAATTCTTTCCGTTTCCAATGGCGGTAAACAGTTCTAGGAAACGGCTATGAAACCGAAGGTGTGTAGTTCCCGGTTATGTGTTTAGCATTGCTTATTATTCTTTTCGGGTTTTTTTTCAGACTCTGCCAGCAATGGGCAATAAACAGTGTATTAAATGTCTTCCCTGGGGAAGTTCCCTTTAATTTATATTTATTTTTATTTTGCATTTTAATTTATCAAGTCAACTTTTAATAGTCCACATTATCAATTAAGTTTCTAGGAATTATTTTTAGCTCATTTGCTTGAGCTTTGCCGTGACTTGCAATTCAGTATTTAATCTCAGAAATTAAGCAATTGTCATTTCAAATAAATAAGATATAATAAAAAAATTATAATAGATTTTTCAAGCTTATTTCTACACATTTCCCCTTAATATTGATTCCTGCAATGACTGCAATAAATTAGAATATTGTTCTTATTTATCGAATGCATGCACGAAGCTCATGTTGTTTGTTTTCAATTTCAAGTACAGAATATCTTCTAGTCGCGCTTTCTTAGTCATCTTAGAAGTACAACAACAAATATACCTCTTATCAGCGACTATGCACACCCACTCAACCACAGCTGGTCGCAGTCACAGTGAATGAATCACTTCCCGTTCTCAGACTCTTTAATGATTATTCTTGTGCATATTTTTCGCTCTCTTAAATTTTGCATAGTTCTATCAAAATTGTTGTTTTCATTTTTTATATACATTTTCATTTTGCATTTTCAATAAAAAGCTAAATTCTGATAGGGGAAAAAACAAAAAACCTGTGCAGCATTTATTTATTATTATACCTCTTTTTTTTGCTGCCTTTTGTATGCAGTTTTTTATGCGCTTCTCTATATAGAGAGATATACTATGTATTATCTGGATATATATGGAGGTTCGTAGCTTTGTCTTCTTCATTAACAATGCTCCTGGCCGCAGAGGGGGTCTGGGGCTTTTTTGTTTGCACATTGACACAGGTGAAACTAATTAGGCCACAAAACCCAGCTCATTTCTGTTTTATTTGTCAACCAACAAAGCAAGAAACAACAGTATGAGACTTGTAGCAAAACCAGCAACAGCAACAACAACAACAACATTGTTAACAACAATATATAACAATTAAAAGAAGAACAGGCTGCTGAACTCATTTTTTTACTTTTTTGCAAACAGTCACAAGTAACTCGCCGAGGCCTAGGCGAAAAAGAAAAGGTTGCTCGTCACAAAAAATTGGGAATCAGCTGCGCTTCTGCTTCTTTTTGTTTAAACAAGTTTTTAAATACCCTTGCAAAGGGTAGTAGCACTTTGTAATCTAAATTTAAATTCATGGAAGGAACTGTTTCCTTAGTGTATATTTATTTTTCATCAGGAGCTATAGCCATGTCTCTCTGGCCGATTGTTTTGACTAGTTTCTCAGTCTTTCAGCTAAAGTCAATAAACTTGGCTTAAATGTCTTTTTTCTGACTGCACTTGGAACTGCAAAATAATATATATATAAATAAAATATGAGCCTTAAGAACTCTCCTAAAAAGAGCATTCTTAATTGCGGTGTGCCAACTTTTTCTTGGTTTTCTTTTCCTTTTTCGGTAACTCAAGTCGTTGAACTCTGAGCATAATTCATGGATATGTGGAAAGCGCGTAACATTTGGGAATTTTAGCTAAGAAAACTAAGAAAAAAAAAAATATTGACCCAAATTTTTGTAGGGCTGGCTGGCTAACTGAGCGTATGCGTAATAACATTTTTAGTTTCGCTAGTTTTCGTTTTCATGCGAGCAAATCAGCTTAAAAACAGCAACAAAAACGACAAGAAAAGCAACGGCAGCAGCAGCAGCAGCTGCAGATGGAAATCCATGAAGCAATCCAACGACGCGACGTCGAGTGAGAAAAACGTGCCTATGCAAAATGAGATTCATTTGCGAAGAGCGCGTGAAAAATTCATTAAAAAGCCCGCCTGGCGGCAGCGCCCCCCTTTTAAATACACTTTTTTTCACTCCTTTTTTTTATATTTTTGTTAGAGAAAAACTCATAATTGCAGCGTTTTTTAGTGTTTCTTGGAATGCGCACAGTAAAAAACAAAATATAAAAAAATATGAAAAATAAAAATGAAATAAAAAGTATTTGAATGTTGCTTATTAAAATTGAGCGAAATTTAATAAGCGCCGTTTTATGCACACAAACGAGACTCGCTTTTTTTTCTTTTTTCTTGGCCATTTTAAGTTTTAGCCACAAAATGGCCGAGACTTTTTTTGTGTGCGAATTATGAAACTTGTATAGGATCTTATACAAGAGGCTGCTGCCTCAAGCCAGTTCCCCTTGCCCCTTCCCGTCGAAAGATACTTGCGAGTCTCGCAAAAATGCAGCAAAAGTCACGTTTTGAGACGCTGCTCTTACCACATGTGTGTAGCCAAAATTTTGGCCATAAACCTGTGTATATTCCACTAAAAAACTGTAATGTTTAAATGCCGTTTGCAAATATGCAAACTGTTTGTGCTGGAATGGGCTAAGGGACAGCAACCCAATGAGATATACAAATACACTCAGAGAAAAGGAATAGAGAATTCTGTACAGGAAGAAAGTGTACGCTTTGTCGAGGAAAAGAACAACATATAAATATTAATTGGTAAAGAAAAATGGCTAGAATTAATCAGGTTATATTCGAGCCGGCGTCTTCGACTTGGATATTGAAAGACATCTTAGTAAAAAATTGGAAAAAAACAAATCAAGAAACTTCCTACTTGAAGCAAGACTTTTGGGATTTTACTACCAAATATATTTAAAGGAAATGGAGCTCGCTTAGAGCCGTATTTTTTCTGAGTGTACTGTGTATTCGTGGTAGAAAGACGGCAGTCTCAGTCTGGCTGTGTTAGCATTTTCATAACCTTGTCAGCTTGATATGCGCATAAATTTGAAGCAGTGCACATTGTTTATTTAAATGCCACCCGCTGCTGCCTTGCCAGCTGGCAAACCCAAAATCGGATCCCAGCTGTCCTCGTACTTCCACTCCCACTCCTACTTCCTATCCTTCCCTGCTCTTTGCTTATTCATAGTTATTCTTCGTCTGGCTGCTACGTCCTTGTTATGGCGTCGCTTCCTTTTGTTATGGGGCTCCAAAACTGAAATATGAAATGTGTTGGTCTGTTTATAGCAATGCAGAGAGAAACAGGACTCGTATGAGTTCCAGTAAATTTATCATGCAGTTGGCAAAATATTTATGTAGGCTTTAGAAGAGTCCTAGAACGAGTACATACGCTTCTAATCTGGCTGGAAGGGAGTAAAAGCCTTCTGTGGCAGCCTGCCAGTTTATTTTTCTGTTACTGCTGTCTTCTTTAATGCAGCTTATTGTGTTTAAATTCGAATTGCAAACTGCCAACTTTTAACTGAGATACTTCAGCAGCTCCATAGACCATTCTTCTATGATGTTTATATATAGCTGCAGCTTAAGGCATGATTTAAAAAGTCAAATTTTGGACCTAAACTACTCAGTTTTTGTATTAATACGACTGATTGGATTGAACAAAAAACCAGAGGTCAGAGCTGGTTCAAACTCTGGACAACCAGTAGTAATTTTTTTAGTTTTCCTTAATTGATCTTATAAATTGTATAAGAATGCCAATTATCAGAATAAAATTCAGCATTTAAAGGGAAACAGAGCTGCATTTGAGAAATGATAATTTTGAGGTTGAGGTTAATCTTAATGGCAACAAAATGCCGCATTAATTCGATTTATTTCTCTTTCGAATGGCTGTCAAGTTGTTGTTATTGATATGCAGCTGCGCTTAAAGTCTGAAACTAATTTCTGCCTCAATTAGATTTCAGCTGCAAGTCCAATACAACATTCTGGCATTTACTTTTACCCTGTCGCCTACTTTTGTATTCTTTGTGCTTAATGTTGTGGCTGAGTTGGCTGAGTTTTGACCTCAGAAGAGCTCACAGCATAAATTACAAAGAACTGAAAGTGAATGCCTACAACTATGGACTATGGCGACAACAGAAACGGCTCTAAATTTATGCTAAGCAAATGCAGGCAGCCCAGAAGTTGCCGCCATGCCGTCCGTCACACTGCCAATAGATACAGCTACAGCTACAGCTACAGATACAGATACAAGATACAAGATACACTCGCATTGAATACACACATTTTCCAAGAACTCGCCGCACAAAAAATAAAAAGAATTAACAAATAACAAAGAAAATTAAAAGTAAAAGCAAAAGTCAAAAGAGTAAACTTTTAAAGGCATTTGCCTTTGCCTTTTCTTTCCTTTGCCCATCTCAGTTTGGGTTTGTTACGTGTCTGCGCCTGTCGAGTATCTTCTGAGATCTGTCCCTCTGTCTGTATGTCCCTCTGTCTGTCTATTTGTCTGGTTACCCAGCACGCGCCCAATGATTTTATCAATGTCAACTGCAGTCTCCATAATAATACTCGTAATACTTGTAATTGCCGCAGGCCGGCACGCAAATTAAAAGCTCCGACTGGGCGTTAACAGCACGTAAAAAACAAGAAAAATCTGCCATAGTTGCCAAGCCGAAGACTTTAATACCCTTGTAAATTGTTCTGAAGGCTTAGGCTTTATATGTGGTGAGTGGATTTTGGATGGAAATAAAATTATTCTGATTAATCGATTCATGAGTCTGTCTCCAAAAAAGACCTTTGGGTACGTCAAAAACTAAAAGACATACAGAGCAGTAGACGAACAGGCTGACAGACAGATGGATAGATACAGGCAGATGGGTAGAACCTCAGATAAATCATAATGCACCGCTGTTGTCTTCCAGATAAATTGGCCAGGAGAAGACCTTCGCTCATCCCCTCATTTCTTGACAAAATTGTGATACCCTCTTGTAGTGTATAAATATAAGGTCGCATTCAATAGATACAGATACAAGTACAGTAAAGATACATACGTATGCATACGCATACTTGCGATTTCACCCAGAGAGCTGTCCTCAAAAACGTACGCAGGATGCGATGAGCGCAGTCTCGCCTCGTCTCGTCTCGTCTCGTCGCGTCTCTTCTCATCTCGTCTGATGACAATGATAATGTGTGATAATAATAAAGATGATGACGATGATGATGATGATGATGAGATGATGACGATGATGATGATGATGATGAGATGATGATGTAAAGAAGCGTGACACTTGAGCAAATATTTAACTGTATCTCAAGATTGGGCGACTCTCTCGGATGCGTGCAATCCGTTATGTAGTACGGCCCCTGTGCCCAAAGAATTTGCGCAACTTTCTACGATGCGAAGCTTGAGCCAGGCGATTTTCACTTTTCATTTATGAGTTATTGTTATTTGCTACTGTATGTGTGTATACACTGAGAAAAATATAAACTATAAGCGGTAATTTGTTATAAAATTGTTGATTTTATTCGTTTCTTTCTCTGAGTCGTAGGTGAAAACCTTGGCGGAGCTTCTCAGGAATCTGAGCCAAGATTCCACAGCAGTTTCCACACTAAACAGTTGCCAAAAGAAAGAAGAATAGGCTAAAACTCCTTAATAGTTTCTGGATTGATTCCATATTTCTATTAAAATTCTCCTTTTACTGAAATGGAAAGCTTAGAAGAAGAACCTTGGCTCTCTAAGCGGCTGAGCGTCCCCCTCGAACCTGAGCCAAGATTGCCTACGGGTTTCTAGCCTCAGAGTTAGCCCTAAGCCAAATTAGAAACAGTTTTAAAGACTTTGATGCCAGTTGAGTTCAACTTTGATAGTTTTGGATGAGATGTGTTACAATGTCATAACTTTTTCTCTCTGTGTATGCTTTGCTGTGACATCATCATTGCCTGCCAGGGGTCCAGTAGCTGACTTCTGGACTGGGCGACTGAGGCAGCGGCAGCCAAGTCAAGTGTCAGAAAAGTGAAAACTGCGTGTGTTTATTGTGGCTGCCGCTCGTCGCGTCTTCGTCTCTGTTGCTGGCCTTTGTTTATTTTTCTTTTTTGGCGATCCAATTTCAAGTGGCCTGGCTGACTGACTGCCTGGCTCACTGACTGGCTGGCTGGTTGTTTATTTATTATTGTGCTGGTCCCCATTGCCACTGCAACTGCAGCTGTTGGCATAACAAAAAAGAGAAAAAAAAAAATACGCCAACCAATTGTTAACAACTGGGCGCGTCTCAGAGCCGAAATATCAACAGTAACAGCAACAGCGCCAGAAATAAAAACAAAAACCCAAATTGTTAGCCAGCTTACAGACGTGGCTTTAAATGAAGTCACCATATGCAGCGGCAGAGTATTATCTAAGTGCTGGCCCCGTTCTTCAATTGACCTTCATTTGGGCCTACTGCAAAAATTTGCAATCAACTGTTGTGACAGCAATCAGAAACAATATTTAATAATATCATTAAAATAATTTATTTTTATCACATTACAAAAAAATCTAGCAAGGAATTGCAGACTGGGCCACTTCGAAGTTTAAATACCCTTGCAGAGTGGAATGATTATATAGCCAGCTATATGATAGACCAATCTCCTCTCTTAATCCGCAGTTTTCCAACTAACTGATAAGCTTTTGGCCGATTGTTCGTTCTGTGGTAGCTATATGATAAAGTTGACCGCTCAAAAAGAAGGATCATATTCTCTCAAAGACTGAGAGATTAGGCAGCTCGTACTGTAAGCCTGATCCATATTATATATATCCTTTATAGGGGAAAGATGTCTGCTTCAATGCGTTAAAAATTTCATGACAAAGTTATAATACCCTCTGTAAGGGCATTAAAAACTGCGAGCAGGCATTGCAAATGGCATGAAAGCGAATTATATCAGTATATACTCGTCGTTTGTATATATATATATAGGAATAATTCATTTTAAAAGCCAGCGATGCGTTTGAATGGTAAATGTACATGAAATCAAATAAAAAACAGTGCAATTTAATTAATTGCTTTTAAAACACGTTAAGAGTTGCACTCAGTTTCACAGAAGTGACTAAATTTTAAGCTTAATGGATTGAACTATTCAGTTACTCAGGTAGATATGCTTAAAGCTCGAGTATCGATACATTTCGGAGTCAAGAGTCCCATTGCGATACCAATTGAATGAAAAGATTATCACCTGATTGGCTTGTGATTTATTAAAAGGGAATCCAGCCAGATGTACTATGAAATCGACAAAACTATTTAAACTTAAACTTAGCAGAGATTTCATTAATAAATTGGCCTTTTTAGAATTATTAGCCTGTCACTTCTAAGTTGCTCCAAAGACTCCTCTTTCCCATCGTCCCTACAGCTTCTGTAGATGTCTTCTTATGAAGCTAGAAGCCTACAAAGCTATCTTAAGCTATGAACGACCATTGGAAGATTTGTTGAAGATATCTTTATTACATTTACATGCAGGTTTATTATACCCACATTATCAGAGACGAAGGGCAATGTAGTTCCTTGTCTGGCCAATTCACCAGCTTCCTAGTTACCTTTTGTGCATTGGATCTGATCCGATAGATCAATGTACTTAGAGTTATTCGGAGAAGACTCATTTACCTACTCGATTTTCCATTCTGCAGTCATCTGTGTAGAAACTTACTTTTGGCCATAAAAATATAGAAAAAAGGTTCTTAAAATTAAATAATTTCTCCCAAAGGGCCTGCAAGTTCCTTGGCCTCCCCAATTGTATGACAATTTACTTGAAATAAAATAGAAATAAATAAAAGAAAAAAAAAGAAAACATTAAATACAAAACTCATATAAAGAAATTAAAAACTTAAGCCTCCAGTGAGGCGGAGCTTTGATGCCACAGGGCGGTATAAAAATGGATCTTTTTTCTAGGCAGCAACAGAAAATGTCTCAATTTTACGCTCGGCAAGGCACCAAAGCCAGCGTCAAATAATAAACACATAAAAGTAAATAAAAAATACTAATAAAAAACAACAAGAAGAAATACCCAAAAAATTGGCCATAGCAAATAAAAAGGAATTTTGTGCCAAAACAGCAATAAAGTCGAAAAGCAGTTTATCAAATTTCCACGCGGTGGGGAAACCCAAGGAATAAGAACAACAATAAATGGCAGAGGGAGAGATTTGTTGGGACGTGTGTCCCCAGCGCCTGGACAAACAAAGTTATGTTCGGGCCTAAAGAGACGGAGGAGGAGGAGGAGAAGGAGCAGTAGAAGGAGAAACAGGACTCCGTTACAGTTTCAAGCGGTGAACAGACCACAAATTCTTGGGAAAGGGCAATCGACAATGGCGTAATGAAAAAAGCGTTAAATGTCTTAATTTTTATTTAAGGACAGAGGGGTGACTTTTTGCCCTGCAGCCGCATGTTCACTACGTCTGAAATTAAAAACTAATTATAAAAAAAAAGATTGAAAATATTGAATGAATTTTTCAAGTGCCTTGCTCACTGCAAAGGAAGATTCAATTACTTTCATCGATCTGTTCAGCTATGGTGTTATATCGAAAAGCTCTGTTAACCGGAAACTTTACGGGTAACAGTGAATATCGGGCTTACGTCTTCCAAATAAAACGCATGACAGGCAATTTTCACAAAAGTCTTTTTTTTTTTTTTAAGAACTGTTAACGAACAGTGCTGAATGGAGTGGCCAGGCAGTTAGCCATTCATTCAGTTAGGCCACTCAGGCTATTCGAAGGGGGAAGTTAGCCATTCGGAGGAATGGGGGGAGCAGTTAGCCCAATAAAGCCAACTCCAATGAGGCGCACAAATGAACAAAGTGGGCGACTGAGGCAACGCTTTGTGGTCTGTTGAATGCTGACCAATCCGCTTTGGTCCAATGATGTTGACATTTGTGTCAGCCAAAAGTATTTGGCACTCGAATTTCTGTGGCGGCGGCGGCTCTGCCATTTGTGTGGTGGCTTCTACATACACATATCTACCTACACTCATACATACACACACATAGTCGTACATAGAAAATATGTTTGTTCAATGTGACTCGTTTTTGCCATACATTCCTCATGTGGAATTTATGCAATTTGAGATGGCTAAAAAAGAGCCCAGTCTAAGGGAGCTGACAGGTGGGCAGGGAAGGTCTACAGGTTGAATGCAGACTGTCGCCAGAGGCCAGAAATTAATGGTAAAATACGAGCATTCGTCTCTATCGAAAATAGCTAAGATTTCTTTCCAATAATAAATCACTTTACTATTCTGAAAGGCAGCTGAATAAGGCAATTCAGAATTTAATATTGGAATCAATAACAGCTACATTTTAATCAAATTGAATTAATTCAATTAATTATATTATATTTGTTTCTGAAATTGCATTCAAATGTTGAAGAAAGAAACAATAAAAAAATATTTGAATTCTTCCAATGAAAAGCCTCTTTATAGAGAAAGACGTAGTCAAAAGAAGGCTAAGAAAATGGTTATTTCAAGCTAAACTTTAGCTTAGAATTGCCGCTGTTTTTAGATAAGTAAATCCGACTATTTGTCTAATTTAAGCCAAGAAATCAATACTAGGGCTGAGCCCTAAAACTGAATCAAAAACCCGGCAGGGAAGCTTGGCTATATATTTCTGGCGTTGTTCAGAAAATCTTGCAAAATTAGCAGGGCCAATACTAAAGTGTTTTCAGAACGAATTCAACTTTTAACTGGGCCATTTTATACATAAAGAGTTCTAATGATTTGCCCAGAAACTCTTGATTGCTGTTATTTTCTTGCCTTTTCGTCCCTGCCCCACCCAATATAAGACAACTTCTTAGCTGGGCCCCAAAAAACGTTGTTTTGCTGCTGTTCTGCCAAATGAAAGAACCCCCAGCTTGTAATTAACGTATTTTATTTGAAAGTGTTTTATGCCCTCCCGCCCTGCTCACCAAGGGGCGGGGCACACACACACACACACACACGCACATGTACACACTTGTACGCACACACAAAAATTATATAACAGACGCTGCTGCTGTTGATGTTGCATCTTCCACTGCTGCATCTAATTATGCGAATTCATTTAAGCGCTCAGCTTTTTTTTCTATACCCTAACACAGAGTATTATGGTTTTGTCACGAAGTATAAGAAGGGCACTGAAGAAGCTATGACTCTATGAAAGATATTTATTATTGATCAGAACTATGAGATAATCAATATAGCCATTCCCTACTCTCTGTGGAGCTAACTAAATATCCGTCTGTCTCTCTGTTCGCCTGTCTCACTGTCAGTCTGTCTGGTAATGAACCTTTTTTTATATCAGAACCGAAATTGGAGCCGATTTGAGCGCATAACTCTAAGATATAACTGTCATTGGAACAATCGGGTCAAAACTTGCTTAGAAAACTTTTTTTATAATTATTATATTAAAAGATCGGACGACTATATATAATATAATAAGTAGCATCTATAGCAAAATTTGGTTTTCCTCAAAATATATTTTTAAAAGACTTTTAAAACAAATGTTAGTTTAAATATTATTTGAAAATTGTAGAAGGGTGTCTAAGCTTCGGTGCGCTTAGGTTAACTTTCCTTACTAGTTTCTTTTTTTTTTTTGCACACACAAATTAGGTCAGATTTAACATATTCATTAGAATTTCGGGGGAGGGGCAGGAGGGAAGGGGGGAGGACACCAGACGCATGCTGTGAATTTGGGGCCAAGGGGCAGCAGCAGCTGAACTCAAAGGAAGCTGCTGCAGCTGAACTCGCGCCGCAACTTGTGAAGCGCTTTTAATGGTGATTACAAGTGCCGCACACACAGCATACACACGCACACACACACACATCTGCACACACACAATGGCAAAAAATTATTAGAAAATTGCATTCGACGACGTCGACGTCAACGTCAACGTCGACGGCCTCGTTTCGGCTGCTTTGCAGTTGCCCTCGCCACGATAAGCACTGAAAACCGAGGCAAGGCAACGGCAAATAGATGGCCCGACTGAGTACATGAGTACACGATGAGTATGTGAGTATACTCATACTCATACTCATACTCATACTCATACTCGTACGAGTACGAGTAAAGTGGTGCCAGGGCAATGGCAATCGCTGGGCAGACAGCAAAGCGCAGCAGGCAAAGCAATTTGAAAGAATTTCAAACACTGATAACAGCGAACGAAGGCGTCAAATGTCTCAATAGACAAACTGACACTCGAGCACGCAAACAACATAGATACATATACATATATATATATATATATATATATACAGAAGAATAACATACAGAGAGAGAAAAGAAGGAAACGAGTTTCATTCACTCGAATTCAGCTAATGTTTTTGTCTAGAATCGATTAAACAGAAGTCAACATAAGGCAGACTGCACTTCTCCTATTATAACATTAAACATCGAATCATAATAAACAAAGAGAGCAAAACGAGTTTCAATTCAGCCAAAGAATTGACTTTAATCATTTAAAAGGAAGTAAAAACATTATATACCCTAACATGCACTCGAAATACAACAGTTTTTTATATGTTTCTTTAGAAAATTGTTTCTAGAATAGTTGAAGGGTGTAGGAATGTTGATTGTCGATAGCTGAAATGAGCTCGAACCGATAGTTCTAGCCTGTATAATCGCAGGATTCAACTGGGTGGACAGAGTTAGATCAATATATACTATAAGGGGCCATAGATAGCCTCTGAACTATATATACCCACTTTACCGATTTTTAATGGGTATAGAAAACATTGAAATAAGTTAACTTCTTGATTGTCTACTTAAAAATCGATAAATCACATAAAAACTATTTTGATAACAATGACAATAAACACAATTCACTTAAAATTAGAATGCAAAATAAAGTGGCTATAGAAATGTTTTAAACAAATTATTTGTTATCTCTTCACTCACACACACACACACACACACACACACACTCACACACACACTCACACACACACTCACACACACGCACACATTGTATCCGTCAATGCTAACAATTTATGTTTATTATTTAAACAAGCGCATTAATTAATAAAATATAATTTAAAATGTCAATAAAAAAGAGAAATATATAAAGAGAAATACATGCAGCAGTATGATAAATATTGTTATATGTTCCACATGATTTATTAAGGCTTTTTATAACTATTTATACCTTTTTATTGATAGAATGGAATGTTAAAAAAGCGGTAAGCAGTCAGCCTTTCCTTTTCATCCTGAAGAATAAAAGAAGTTAGTCAATTCAAAATTATCTCTTGAAATTGACTTAAAGTTCAGTAAAAACTTAGTTATTAGCCATATAAATTAAACATAATACCTAATAATAATGTGTTTTATCAATTTTATTAATCTACACTCTCCCTTTCTGTGTTTTCCTTTTCTGTACCTCTCTCTTCTAACCTCTCTTATTATCTCTTTCCCTCTTTCCACCTTCTCTTTCTATCTCACAGTCTCTCTCTCTCTTCTTCTATCCCCCCTCTCTATCTCTACCCCCTCTCTTTTTATCTCGCTCTCTCTCCCCCTCTATCTTCCATCTCTCTTTCTATCTCTCTCTCTCTCTCTATCTCTCTCTCTCTCTCTCTCTCTCTCTTCTACACTTATTATCTTCTTTTCATTTCACTCTTCTTCCTCTATGAATTGGAGAACTAACGTGTTTTATTTCTATTTCTACAGAGAAAGGATATACATCCTTTCGATCTTCCATTCTTTCTTGTTTCTTTCTCTTTTCCTATTTTCAGTTCTTCCTCTCTTTATCACAGAACTTTTCGGATTTCATTTATTTATGATACTATTTCCATTTTATCTTAATCTTGTTACTTTCTGTTGGTTTTTTCTCGTTTCTCATTTTTTCCTGTTGGTCTCAATTGGGTTTTTATCAGGATTTTCCCATTTAATGCTCCCAAAATTTATAAATCATTTTGATTACAATTTATTTCCATTTTATATAAAACTCTGTGTGTTTTTCCACAGCTCTTAGTCGACTTTAAAATAAGTAAAAATAATAAGAAAAAGGACAAATTTCTTTCAGTGTATTGATGGATGTGTGTTAGTGTGTGTGTGTAGATATGTGAGTATTTGTGTATGAGTGTTGTACTTAGTTATGTAGTACATTTAATGAAGCATGGAACGAACAATCCATCGAGTTGTTGTTGTCGCTTCTGTTGCTGTTGCTGCCGCTGTTGTTGCTGCTGCTGCTGCTGCTGCTGTTCTATGATGAGCACTTCAATTACACAAGCGCACGCAAGCGTCGTCGTCGTCGTCGTCTCTGCCATCGTTTAATGGAATTAGTACAATGACAATTGGCCAAAGCCCAAAGACGGCGACAACGAAGAGCCGACCGTCCAGCAATAGAAATAAATTGAATAAATGCGCTGCACAGCAGCAGCAAAGATGAAAAAGATGAATAAGAAGCAGCAGGCTGAAGCCGAAGCCGCAGCAGAAACAGAAACAGAGACAGAAGCACAAACGGAAAACGAGGTCAACGTGGCTGATAATTTTGGACAGATAGCAAGATGGAACATGGAACACGCATGGAACAGCAGCTGAGACAGCAACTCATCAACTGGAGATCATCATAGAGCAGCCATCAAAAGGAGATGCCAGAGTGTCAGGGCAGAGGCCCAATAAGACTCATACACAGAAACAAATACATTGAGAACTTTGCTATTAATTGGAAATTGAATTGGAAATTAATCCTGAAATAAACTAATTGGAATTCCCTATAAGAAATGAATCTTTAATCGTATTGAAAATTGTAAAAGTATTGTCGGAATTAACTCAAGCTGAATTCAATTATAAAATCCTTCTGCCGGGCTTAAATCAAATCTGTTTGCCTTTATTTTTCTCTGTGTACTGCCACTGGTACTGGCGGTTGCTGCTCATCGTAGTCACAATCCCAAAGCCATTCCCATATTCGGTTAACACAGAGGCCAGCTGCAAAATACAACAAAGCCCCGTGTCGATGACAATTAGCGATTGGGGCCCCCCCTTTGGATGACCCAAGCGTGCGGCTGGGGCGCACCTTCAACTATTGACGATACTCTGCCCTGCTCTTCCCTGCTTTGCCCTTGCTCTAAGCGGCTCTGCTCTTCTCTGCCATGTTCTGTGCTGTGGTGTGGTGTGGTGTGGTGTGGCAGCAAAGTCAAAAAATATGTAGAGCATGCAGCGTTGCCATAAATTAAATTTAACACCAGATCGGCTGGCATCGATAGCAGCACAGAGCTCAGCTCGCAGCTCGCAGCTCTCAGCGCTTCCTCTCTATGGCAAGGCATTTCTAATGGCAAGTGAAGCTCACACAAAACAACAATCAACAATGCGAAACTACACGCTTCACTGCATCCATCCAAATACATATCTATAGAGAGCTACCCAGCCAGCCAGCCAGCCAGCCAGCCAACCAATCTATCTATCTATCTATCGGTCTATCTATGTATCTATCCATCTACTTATATACTTACCTACCTAATTCCCAATCCCAGTCCCAATCCCAATAATCCGAAGCTAGCAATTTTAATTAAATATTGCCCTGGACAGCAGAGAAGAACATGAAAAGCTTAATTCGCGAACGGAGAGTACTGTACGTCTGCTCGCTTAGACAATGAATCATTTGTTCATGCAGCAAGGTGAAATGATGCAAAAATTGCATTGAAATTCTATTGATACAAAGAAGACCGATTAATAGATAGATAGATAGATAGATAGATAGATATAGATACTTTCAACTTGCCGAAGGTCTCAGCAGTCACAGACATAATCTTCCTCTTAAATATAGGTAAAAACAAAGCATCCTTCTTGTCAAATCCAACCTAAATAACGCCTATCACATTTAGGATGTTCCAATATTATTTAAGAGATTTCATTTAAATTTAAATGAAATTGTTAATTAAGATTTTTTAATATTAAAAGTGAAATTCCTAATAAGAAAATGGCTTAAATTTATATTACATTTTGTTTAATTCAGTTAGGAGCTGCTGCTCATGAAAACTCTTCAGTAATTTCCAAATAAAACCTGGATCTATCATTAAACAAAATTATAAAAACTTTTATTCTTAATTGTTCTCTAACTTGTAATTTAACTGCTTATAAATATATATAAATATTTTTGATATTAATTTTTTTTTATTATTATTTTGAATCAAGTTAATGAAGGCTTGAAATTTCCTGCTCCTATAAAAAGGCGTTGAAGCAGTAGCCGTACAGGTTAGTACTTAAATAGTAGCAGTTTCTGTCTCTCTGTCAGTCAATCATTCAGTCAATCATTTATTCATTCATTCACTCACTCTGCCATCGGCATAGTCGTCCGTCCAAGGAAAGTCCATAAAAAGTGCCCCCAAGTGCCGTATCGTTTTGCGCAAAACGCGTTAAAAATACGAGTACAAAAAACGAACTGGAAAAAAGCCAACGATGTATGGCGATGTTTCAATGCACTACTCAATTTATATACCAAAAAAAAGATACTACAAATTATTATAAAATTTGGGAATATTATTGTTAATAAATGGATGAAAAATATTGGTAATCAATCGAAAGGATTTTACTAATAATCCAAAAAGGAATCTAACAGATAAAAAATATTTTGGACTAAACTTTTATTAGAATTTGCTACTAAGCTTTTAGTAGTATTTCTTACTTTTTCTTTTATTTTTTAAAGTCGATTCAAGTAATATTATTATTCTTATTAAAATACAAATATTTATTAATGAATTAAAGCTTTAGACTGTTTATTTATAGTTGATTTTGGGCTGTTAAATATATTAAATAATGTAACTAATATAATTAGATTAAATAGCACAAAAAACGAATATTTTGAGTTTGAAATAAATTGTTTAGTGCTTAAACATTTTAATTAATATAAATGAATTTTCGTGCTTTAATAAATCTCTTAAAACAATAATAAATTATTAAAGCTTTAAATTTCAATTCTATTCTACTACTACAAATGTTTTCAGGCATCTTAAAATAACTTTAAATAGTTTTACTTTCAAGTAATTCTTTTAAATATTTTGAAAAACTGAAAAGAAATATTTGTATATATATTTTGTGTATTTGTATTTGTGGTTTGATAGAGTATTCGATTGATGGCTTTAGCCGTATTTGTAAAATAATAAAAATCCCTGCCGCTGACTCCGTCATAGATAGCATCGTAATGTATCGCTTTGTGCTTTGAATGACGCGTATCATTGGCAATTAAATTAAACATATACACACAGCCATAAATACAAACAAACTCACACACAGAAGCACTACACCAATACACGCTTGCAAATGTATTTTACAATGTCAAGCAGCACACACACACACACACACACACACACACACACACATGACTATTACGTAGCTGTATCTACAGCTGTAGCTGTATCTATGAGTGTGCAAGTTGTCGATGTATCTGCTAGTGATTTTCGCCAGTGACATTTTAATTGTTGTTATGTTTTATTGATATTCAAAAACTACAATTGCTAATTGTTTTATTGTTCATTTTGAAAATGCCATTCATTTGCCTCCTGAGTGGCAGCTTAATAACCAATTTTAAATACTTCAGCATCACACAATTAACGCGATTATGACCAGTTTATTAGTGGCCAATACGAACAGCTAATGAACTACAGCCAAGTAAGAGTATCTTTGATTTAATGCGATTACTTATTATACTCGTATGTTTATTATTGCCAGATCAGACAAACATCAATAAAATAGCTAAATAAATCGCTGCTAGCAGCGCAAAATAATTTACATTTGTTTCATTCATTATGATATTTTAACGAAATTATCAGCTAAAATACTTAATTTGCACAGAACACTTTTTGTTAACCAAGTTTTGAGTGACTCTGAACAGGGTTTAAGGCTCGAACCAAAGTTTTTCCCTGAATTTTGAACTGGTTTTTGAGATACTCAAGTTTGAGCCTTGATTAGATATAAAGATTATAAATAAATAAATATTTATTGCCAATTATTATTACTAATAGCATTCATTGATATTATTTTTATTTGGGGTATTCAAAAATTCAGTTTTTTCTTAGCCTCCAGGTGGAGTTTAGTGTAAAAATTCCCTATTATCGACCTGGAAGCGGGTCTCTTTCTGTTTCTCTCTTCCGCTCTTACAACTTTCTTTATCGGTTAGTTAATCATTTCGAATAATAAAAAAAAAAATTCTAAATTACGTAATTTCATTGAATTAAAATTGAGTAGCAGCTGCTGCTGCTGCTGCTGCTGCTGCTGGTGGTAAACACTTCAAATGTCAACGCCAACCACTGTTAACTGACGGACTTCGCCTTCAGTGGCGACTGTTTCCCCGGTGCTCCACTTTGGATAGTTGCCACCACCGTGGCAGTTGTGTTTGTAGCAGGCTGTGCCTCACTAGAGAGAGCTGTGACTTCGCTGCCGGAATGGCATGGAACGGAACGGAACGTGCACAACAACTAAAAAATGGACGAAGCGCGTCATCAGCTCAATCTCAATGGTTTATGGCATTTCCGCACCTAGCGTCCCTCAATGGCCGCCAGCGATGCCAAAAGAAACCAGCAACAGCAGCAACAGTCAAAGAAAAATTGGGCATACCTGACTAGAAGATACTCCGTTGCAGCAGATGCTAATAGAAGATACCACGTTCTGCCTGGAAAAGTCAAACCGTCTTCATAAACTTCATATATAAAAGCCTCATAGGTTGGCTGCTTCTGGCTGTTACATAAATCAGCAAAAGCTGAGCATACTCTCTTTAATCGTTCTAAACTTTTACAGGGTATACGAGTAAAGACAACTACAAAATGGCCTGTCCAGCTGTCTATCAGTCTGGTCGACTCTTCTTCGTGTGAAGTGCGTGCTTGAGTTTCCTTTTTTCTTTTGCCTTTGCCTTTGCCTTTGCCTTTGCCTACTCACTCTTCAGTTCCTTCTTCTCTTCGTTTGCCATTCTTGTCTTTGGCTTCATTTTTGTTTTTTTTTTTTCTTACCGATTTGATTTGGTTTCTTGCATTTACGTTGCGTTCTTTCTTTCATTTGTGCTTGAATTGCAATACACACACACACAGCACACACACACACATACACACATACACACACAACAACACACACAATCGTAATTTCTATGACACTTGTCCATGCTGCCACTTGTCTTCCACTTTATGTGGCTGACGCCGCTGCCGCTGCTGCTGTTGCTGCTGCTGCTGCTCTGTCGCTGCCTCTGCCTCTGTCTCAGCTGCTGCCTCCTTCGTTGTCTGGTAACTAACCAAGCACCTCATACGCCCCTTGCTTTACGCCCACCTTTTGCATGAACACCCCGAAAAAAGACAAGCAGCTTGAATATGTTTTTTACCAGCATAACGAAACTTTGATACACTTCCTAAGGGAACTATACCCATATAATATAGAAAGTATTTAGTGGAAGTCTTGCAAGGAATAAAGTTTCTATTTTTATAAATAATTAATAATATAATTTATATATAATTACTAATTTATAATTATATCGAGTGTTAAACAAAATGTCAGTGGATTAATTAAATAATTAAAACAATTTAAATCCGAGTTTTCGTTCTCTAAAACAAAATCTTTCCGGGCACACCTTACGATCCTCGAGCTGAATCTTTTAATTTCTCCATTTAAATTAATTCAATTAAATAATGCCAAGATGCATGACTTTATTGGTAAACTCGCTGCTGCTGTAAGGGTATTCATTATACAGAGACAGACACTTCAATTGATTATTGCCCACTGTTGGTTTTTGTTGCTTTCGCTGCTTCTGCTTCTTCTTCTGCTGCTGCTGCCGCTGCTGCTTTTGCACAAATGATTTACATTTTGTGCTTCACATAGTTGTTCTTGTTATATCTTTGGTTCTTCTACTTCTTCTTCTTCTTCTTCGGCTTCGTCTTGCTTTGGCTCTTTGATTCGCTTTGGTTCTCGCCAAGCTTGAGCGGAACTTGTCTTTTGTTGTCATTTGCACTTTTGATTTCATTTGAAGTTGTACGAGCCGTCTGCCAGCCCGTCCGTCCGTCCAGCTGTCTGTCCCGCCGTTAAAGTCGAACTCGTATTCGTATTCGTATTCGTTTTTCGCTTTTGTTTGTCACTCATTTGTTGTTGTATTCAGTTTTGTTTGACTTGTCCGCTATAAAAGAAGGAAATATGCAAAAAATATATTCGCACAGTAGTCTCTCAAAAAAGTGAAATTCTGGGGTATTTTGTTTGTCAAAAATTTCGAAAATTCAGAATTTTTCTAAAATAAAATATGACTCAAATGGCTAACTTTGCCTCAGGGAAATAGTGCTGTGATTTTTCCGCTAATATTATTATGTATTGAGATAGAAAATCTAAGATTTTGGTAAAGATTGTTGGGAAATGTTGCATTTAGAATAATATTTAAAAAAATATATAATTAATTAGAATTTTTGGAAAGTAGTATGTGAAATTTTTGAAAACACCCAGCTTGCTGCTAATCTCTTATCTCTAAAAATTTCTAATTTAAGCGCGGAACCCTGTATAGACTCGTATTTTATGTTGTTTTGGCATATAAATTAAGTTGCATTCTGGAAGCTGTTCGCTTTGTTCTGACCAAAAATAAAAAGTGAAGGTAGCATCAGTTATTGCTAATCATCTGGGGTCTGTCTCGAGCGCGGGCTGAAGAGGGTCTCTGGTTGGCTCTGGGGTCCGTGTGCTTGGCCTTTTGTGTCCGGGGCAAACACAATTCAATTCTCAGCCCACACAAAGCAAAAGATGAAGATGATCAGCCAGCCATAATTGTTGAGGGGCTATCTCTCTCCCTCCCTCTCTCTCTCTCTCTCTCTCTATCTCTAAGCTGCCTCTCTCTTTGTATCTTCTTCTATTCAAAGCACGTCAAAACCACATAGCAGAGAGATTAATTACGGCATCAGCAGCAGCAGCAGCAGCAGCAGCAGCAGCAGCTTTAGGTCGAACTTGGATCTCTGGTGGGGAAAAAAGGCCGCCCGCCTTCCCAGTCGCCATGAAGTGCATTTCATTTATTCTATAAATTATCGCCACGAATTGTTCATGTGTAACGCCAGCAGCAGCAGCAGCAGCAGCAGCAGAAGCAACTATGTGAGATTTTCCAGCAGACCAGGCTTACACTCAGAAAAAATACTCTAGAAAATCCGTAAGAAATTTCTTTTCTCTTTCATTTAAAAGCAAGAATTCCAAAGACTAAAAGATGTGGTTTGAATCCGAAAGTTCGAGCTTAGTTTTGAGAATTCTTGATTTTATCTCCTATTTTCTTTCAGTGTATGCTCTAAGATAGGAATGCAACAAATATGTGAATATATTTCTTAAAACTTCAAATCCATTTTAATCAATTATTTCCTAATTATTTTACAATAAAAATTAGAAAATATATATAACATTATAAAAATAATTCTGCTTTATTTTCAGTGACTGTTTTTGGTTAAATTCTGGACGACAATTCTGACTTCAATTTGGTGATCGCAATTTTTTCTGAGTGTAGACATGAGACAATATTGCTGCCCTCCCCACAGCTCGCCTCATCGGCTCACCTAGCCGCGCCCCCTTTGCATACCCCTAGAAAATGTCAGCACCAAAGCCGCCCACATTTGAGTCGGCCATCTTTTTGCTTCCGCCGTTTGCCTCGTGCATCTTAATTACTTTTGTTTTTTTTTTGTTTTTTCCCTCAGTGGCTCTGTGCTGTTTGCGAGTGCTGAAAATTTCCACAGCGCAACGAAATTCAATGAAAAATACTTATTCAAATAGCAGCCGCAACTACTGAGGCAGCAAAGAAGGCTGTAAACGAGCTAACACAACACGAGCTGCAGCAACAGCAGCAACAACAGCGACTGGCAGATACCCTATAATTAGGGTTGCAATACGATTTTAATCATATTATTGTGTCAAAAAATAATTAAACCTTCAAGAAACTACAAATCAAATTTCAGCTCCAAAGATTCAACATTCTCTGAGTTACAGACGGTCAGTTCTGGACCAAATCTTCATGATGAAAATCCCATATACTCCATAAGCGCTGCATTGCTTCTTCTTAGCTAATCTACCTTCTTGTAGCTTTCAATGTGTACGGGGGAATAGAAACAACAATCTTACAGATACAGATACAATTTTGTGTTGGTTTTTGTCGAACGCTTCGCTGCTTTGCACTTGAGATTCTTATCGCTGCTGGCCCAAGTTGATTTTGATCTTTACAATGCATTATGCAAACAGAGACAGAGAGAGAGCGAGAGTGTGATAGAAGAAACACTAAAAAGAGAGTGAACGAAAATAGAAAGAGAAATAGAGAAGATATTCTATACTCTCCCGCGCTCTTGCTCTGACTCTCTCTCTTAAGCACTTTGCGAATATAAATTCGATGGCAATTTGCTGTGGTCTGAAGAAGGTTTGTTTGTTTTTTTTTTTTCTCTACTGGCGAATTCTACGAGAACTATTTGGCTTTGTCGAGGTAATTTTCTTGCTGGGGAAACGCCCACGAGAGGGAGTACTCAATAAATCGCCTATGAAGCGGCGATAGAAGATGTCAAACCCGGAGTCTGAAGTACGTAGTGCTTATGTCTCATTAGAGATACTTTAGTGGCGAGTCTGTCCGTATGGCCATAGCAATCCAAGTCGTGGTGGTGGTGGTCTGACCTCGCTTTGACTTGGCTTTGGGCTTTAGCTTTATAAAAGACACAGATTAGTAATGCCTTCAAGAGTCCACATCTGAATCTTTCTGTAAGTAGCAGCACAAAGTGTCAGCTTTGAGGCAGATTTAAGAAAGCAGCAAAGAAAAGCAAGAAAAAAAAAAACCAGCGTTAAATTAGTGGCAATTGTGCGCGACATGAAGTAGCCCAGCAGCAGCCACTGTGTGTGTGGAGAGTGCTTCCAAGCACACACTCACACAGATACTCTCACGCACACACAGATACAGATACAGACACAGATACTGATGTACTTAGTAGCACTACATACTCGTAACTATTTATTTAGTTGGCTACAGCACAAGAAGAATACATGTGTAAATGCCTCTGTATCTGTGGGCTGTGTAAATGTATCTGTATCTGTATCTGTATCTGTAAGTACGGGTAAGCTGGCAGGAATTGTGTAACTGTAACGCCAAGTGGCCGCCATTGTAAATGGCCAGCGATTTGTGTGGCCAAAAGATACTTGTACTTGCAACGCTTTCAGAACTGAATACTCTAAAAATGTGGCAGACATCTCTTTCTCTAAATAACTCAAAAAAAAAAGAAAAAAAAAGAAAACCTTAAGCTATGACTGCAGATTGTGCAATTAGAGATACTTTATAAAGCGTAGACGAAGTTAAGGTTGAACTGCGTCCACTCTTAAATTGTATCTCAGACTCACAGGAGTTTTTTTCTTTGAGTGTTTCTTTTGTATACCCTGGCTGAGGGCTTCATAATCTTACCACAAAATATATGAGGCATCTTCGACCCCATGAAGCATATATATTCTTGATCAGTACTCAATTTGAGTATGTTTGTTTGTTGCTAGGCACACTAGAAGCTAGCCTTTCTGTCAGTATGTTTCTTTGTGCTACCTAATTATAAGTTTGTTGAACTATAATTAAATTTAACTCCCAGTAATTCCATATGTATCTATGTAGCTGCTACTCAGATTCTTTGGCTGTAGACCCTCTACAGGCTGTGTGGGCTGTTTGTGTTATCATCACTCGAGGTGCTCGTGATAAACAAGGTCTTCAAAGTCAAACCAAGAATATATATTTAGCAGTACACACAGAAGACTCGTGGACAAACAAATTTTATGGCTAATACGAGCAGCAGCCCTTTTCTTGTGGACCTGTGGAAAGAACCATAACACTATAGCCAAATGGCTGCTATCTAAATTTGGGCTTTGCTCTGTAGATTTGCAGCCGGCAGTGGGCCCGTGTGGCATGATAAGTCGACTTGTTCTTGTCTGGTTCTGATTTCGTCTTGCTTGAAGCACAACAATGCCTTATCGCTAGGCAACCTCACAGATACACAATGCAAATATTGTATTAAATTCTAGCGCCTCAGCTAAGACTAAGTCTAAGACTCAGCACAACACACAACAGTTTGCAGAGCTAATGGACGGCCCCAGCGTTTATGAATCTGTCTGTTAAAATGCTACTCGTTAAACGCGTGTATAAAATGAAGAATTCTTTTTAATACTCTGTACTAATGCCAGGGGTAGATGAGAGTATGCTCGACTTGTGCCAAGGCATGTAACAGGCCAACTAAATAAAGTATATAGGTATATTCTAGCTCAGGATTAGCAGCTCCTCTACTCTAGCAATAACTTTATATATATTTTTTCCATCTTGCCTGCATGAAGGGTATTTACAAGTCGTACACGCTTCAGTTGAGCATTTTTAGATGTTTTATTTTTTATTTTTTTTGCATGCCTCTTGTTCAGTTCGCTTTCTGGCCGTTTGCTCATCTGCTGACCCAAAAAGCCAAAGCAGACAAATTAAACAAATGTTGGACGGACACACATGAAAAGAGTCAGCGAGTCAGTGAGGCAGCCAGCGCCTTGAAGTGCCTACCAATCCCTGCACCCTCTCTCCTCCTCTCTCTCTCTCACTGACTGCCTCCTCCGTCAACTTCTATTTCTGTGGCCAGCCACTGTCGTCATCAGCGTCGGCATCATCCCCATCATCATCATCATCATCATCGTCTGCATAAATTTCTGTAAATCTTGAGCAGCAAATGGCAAATACTCGTAGCAGCCACTGTAGTCCCAGTGCATTGCAGCGTCCGACTGCTCATTGCATGCAATTTGTGGCACAGTTCTCGCCTCTTTGAAGAAAGCAAAAAAAAAAGAAAAAGAAAAAAATTAAAGAGGCCAACTAATAAAGTTGATGCAGTCCCATAATGAATACACAATTGAATGTGGTTATTGTAACCTAACAACGACCTGTGATCATCTTAGAACCACAGAGTCCATCGCATGATCTGCACTGATATATCAGATATATATATATATATTTATATTTATCATATATATACCTCATGGCAAAGCAAGGAGCAGCATTTGGCATTCCTTGGTATTGAACTTTTGGTTCTATCTGCATGGAATATTTTGGGTAATATCTATTCATGTATTACTCATAAATATAAGTAAAAAATCTTATTATCTCTAATCTTTCTAAATTATAGATCCTTTGAAGTATTTCCTTTCAAATATATTAGCATAATTTCATTAGATAATTATTACAAATTTAGATAATAAAGAAACAAATTTTGGAGTCTAATTTTACTGTTTCATATTTTTGTATTTCAAGAAGTTTGGCTAAGAACTTCACCTGATTCTAGTTTGAAAGAATGAATTGGCATTTTCGATTGTCCTAGTTAAAGTCTTCATTCAAAAGAATTATTATACAGTCAGAGAAAAAACGTAGAATTCTGAAATTAGGAAATGTGGCCAAAAGTTGAAAAGGTTTTCCTAAATTTCCTAAATTGTTTTATGAACTAAGATAGACATATAGATTGTATCTGGATAATTTACGTACTATAGATTTGTTTAGAGAAGAAACCCTACAATTTTGTGAATTCTTGGAGTACTTAAGTGATTTTAATTTTCTGTATTGCTACTGTATTACGTAGTAGATGTATCTAAGTACAAGTATTTATTTAATGGCCCAAAACTTTCCGTTTATAGCCACTACTAACCCATTAAGTCCAAGTTTCAAGTGCAACAATTAAATATATATTACTTATACCTGCCTGGTGTTACCGCCCACTATTTACCGCCCCTTTTTATCTGGCCAGTTTCCCATAGTACATTTTGTTATTGTTACTAGGTTTCTTTTTAGATATTTTGAAGGAGAGACGTCGCCGTCGCCGTCGCCGTCGACGTCGTCTGGCAATTAGTCTGCGCGCATGCGTCGCTGACTTCATTGTCAACGTCGCGACGCCGACTGCGGCGGACTGCGACGCTTTCCCATATTCAAAGTATCGGGCGTAGTAAAAAGTTAATTAAATTCAATTAAAATGCGTTGCGGGTCTTCGACAAAATGTTATTCGCATTTCAAGGTTAATTTGACAGACGCTTTGACGCTTTGAAGAAGTGCCAACTTGCTCAAGTTTTTTCTTTATTTTGAATGTTTTTTTTTTTTCACTGGGTACAGCACAGAAAATAGCTGCCTCTGTTGATTTTAAAGTTCATTTGTTCCGCAACATTGATGATTTATCTATGCGCTTTATATTCATTCCTCTTTAAGTCACAAGGTGAAGTACACAATGAGACCTTTTTATGACCGTAGCACACACACACTCACACACAGCTTTGAATGCTAACTATACGATCCCAGTACACTGAGCGGACATGTTCTATATCTAATTCAATTATTCCAATATTTTGTTCCATTACTCGCTGGAAGTTCGTAGAAAAACAACAATTTCTGGAAATGAGAACATTGTTTTTAAGTTCTTCTGGAATACTTTCAAAATGAAGAAAGATTTCATATTAAAGCTAGGATTGAAAAGGGTTTAGCAATTTTAGACGTATCTCTTTTTATAAGAGATCTTAGAGATCTAGGAAGACGAGAGAAGAGGAATACATACGTCACTTTTTCAAATGTTATCGATTCTGTTAACTTATGTAAATGTAATTGATTCTGTTAAGTTACCTTAACATGCGCTGTTATGGGCTCTATTACAGCTGAACAAACCACAATAAAAATTCAAGCAAAACGAACTTCCGCAAATAATGAAAAAAGCAAAATATTAAATTAAAATTTAATAAAATTCTGCAATTTATTAAGTTGTAAAGTCTAAAATTAAATTTACTACAAATTTGTATATATATAAAATATATATATAAATATAAAAACCAGGAATAGTCTCCATTTAAGAGCCATCCTTGGGCCCAGAAATAATAATTCAAATTAATTTTTATGAACCCACTTTTATAAGAAGAACTACATCCAAATAATAACATTCTTTTTCTCAGTGTAGAATAGAAAAGAAATTCTAGGTTACATTTTCGTTTGCTCTATAAATATGAAATTAATTTTTTGGGGACTTGCCCAAAAATATAATAAAAGCCAAAACCAATGTAATAAAAATTATGTAGCTGCCACAAAATGTCCAGACAGCTGCCACCTAAGCCGCATCCTTCCCCCAGCCAACCTATCCAACCCTCCTCCTCCACTGCCCGAATGGACCTCATGCGGCGTCAGCTGTGACGGCTGCCACTTAATGAGTGAATGAATGAATGAATGGCCAACAACAACACGTTGCACGTTGTTCGTTTTGGGCCAGTTTGTAGGTGTATGTGGTGGCATGGGAATGAAGCCACTAACAAAGCATTTAATGCTTTTATTTGCGGGTGGCAGGCCTGGAAAGTGTTGCCTGGCAATCCCTGCTCCATCCCTCCCGCCTCCTCCCTCCTTCCCGACGACAACAACATGACAGCCGTCTCTATTTGTGCAACATGTTGCCGTTTTTTGTTGTTTGTTTTTATTTTCCCTATTCTGTGGCATAGAAAACTGCTGGCGAAGCGTTAAAATGTAATTTAATTAAAGTTTAGTTGATTTAATGACTTTTACTATGCTGAAAATTAAAGAATTTTAACAGAAAACTTTTTCTTTAATAAACAAAATACTTAAATACATTTTTAACTTTATTATTTACTTTATAATTTATCCTTTATTGAAGTATTTCAGTCTGCATTAAATAAATCTTCAGCTATTAGACACAACTTGAAGCAGTCCTTAATGAGGGAGAAGTTTATCATTTTGTACTCGTATCTTGATTGGGACAATTTCCCTAATTACTTCCTGAATCGCTTAATAATCCTTTGGCTCGGCCAAAGGACAATTAGCTAAATATTGCCATCAATAACTCAAACGATTCCTAATCGATTCCAGAGTAAAATACTCGTATTTTCTTCCCTCAACGTCTGACAATCAGTTTGATTTATGATGCACCCCAAAACTGCACTCGAGTCAATATTTTTGTGTCCACTGCAGTGCTTATTCAATTTCAATGTGCTTGGAGAGCAGCCAGAGATATTCCATGGGTATCTAGAGGGGAGAGAGAGAGAGAGAAAGGAGAAGGGAGAGGGAGCACACCAGCCCCAGCCCCAGCCCCAGCACATAGCAAACAGTTGACCTTTGTGACCAATGCAAACATTTCGAATCCGATAGTCGAGCGATGAACGGAACGGAGCGGTTCGGAACGGGGGCAACCATGTGAAAGACAAACCAAATCCAAATGAATTAAGTTATGGTTATTGACATTTAATGCACACATTGGCTTCCACTCTGTTTGGGTAAAGGGAGACTCTAGAACCTGTCGTTGACAGATGAGAGTTTCCACCGTTCTGGCAGCTGGTAGCTCGGCAAAGGAGTGAACTGAACTCGGTTAAGCATTAAATATGAGCAAAGTAAACCCGACACCTAACACTCTCTCTCTTTATGTATCTTTAGGAGCACCCAGTAGAACTGTCGCTCCTTTTTTCTCCAATTTAAAGTAGTTGATTTCCCTGCAATGTGATTAATTTCTATACCCATTATTATTTGAGTCTTAATTAATTTGGGACTTTTACTAAGGTTGAAGAATAGGAATCAAGAATTGGTCAATTCTGTGCACTATCAGTAAGCCATGAACATAAAAATGGCCTATAGAGATTACGACCTGCTGTGGATAGCTTGGGAGTTGCCTGGACATCCTTAGAGAATTATGTCTCAACGGCTTGCTCCTGTTTCTATTGATGTTCTTTCAGCTTGTAACAACTGGCTTGCAACTTGCAACTCAGAAGGCTAATGAACTGTGAGGCAAGAATGCCGCACAACAGCTATTGAGGGCCACTTATCGACTCTTAACTTGGCTTAATAAATGCAAGTTGCTCTTTCGCGGCAGCTGCTTCTGCTGCATACCTCAGTGCCACCAATGCCGCATTCTATTCCAGATTTTCTGCTTTTTTGTCAATGGATTCTGCTGAAAATAATTTGATATATAAACAAATAATTGAATGGAATATGGATGGAATATTTATTTATATTATAGAAATAATATCAAATTTGGAACAAGTGAAAACATTTATATTTATCAGACTTTGCTTTTTACAGGTAAAATAAACAATATTTTAGAAGGCCTCTTCTGGAAAGTCCCACTGGGTACTTTCAGCTCTTGGAATTCATATAGATCCATATTCATTTACTCTTTTGCTTTGTCTTCGCCGTACTCCGTAATACTCGTAACTCGTACTGCTGAAATCTAACTCTATAATAATCAAAGCATTTGTCATGAATTTCACGCCAACTCATGTGCCATAAGACACCCAGACCCAAACAAATGGAAATTGAGGCGACGACGAGGAACCGAGATAATCTCATATTGTTTATACATTTTTAATACAGTTCTTTCAGCAACCTTTTGGGTGACGCATTGTTTATTGTTTCCCCAATCAATTGTTGGGCTACCAAATACCGGGAATACTCCAGATACAATAAATAAAGCCAGGCTCAACCAGAAACCCTTTGCCGAGCTATTCCTTCTCGAAACTGAACCTGTTTGAAAGCCCAAAACTCAATCAAAATATGAAGAAAATAAGGATAAAGCACACGGAATTTCGCTATACTTAAATTGAAATTCTTCCGCGCAGCAAAGCAATCAATAAAAAGCATAATTTAATATGAAATTTAATTAAATATTAAACTTTAAATATGCAGAGTGCATCACTCAATAATTTTATTTTGCTCTTAAGCGGTAAAATATGCAAAAATGCAAAAAAAAAAAACCCCAACTGTTTTCCCGGCAAACTTGCCACAGCAACTCCCCAACGACTCTCAACAAACTGGATAAATGTGCTTCACATGCTTTGCCCTGTGCTCCAGCTTGTAAGAGTAACTAACTGGAGAATGTCGATAGATGGATATATATAAATAGATATAGGAATAACTCTGTGGGGAGTTGTTGAGAAACTACTCAAGAGGGGGTCCTGGCCACAAGGGGGCAAAGGGGGCAAAAACTAACCAATAAAAAGGAGAGCATCAACGAAAATGAAATACCGCAGGTGACTGACGCATGCCACACATACGTGTTGAATGGACAGATGGACAGACGTGGCTTTTTTATATTTTATAATATTTATTTATTTTATTTTTGTTGTTTTTGTAGCCATAATTTACATATTTTTTGCCTTACGACCCGAAAAGTGGTCGAAACAAAAATTGTGAAAGATAAAAATGAACAAGCAAAAAGCAAACAGAACTTTTTACGTTGCTTTCGGGATGCACCTTTTTTGGGGGTTCGCTGAAATTGAAAACGGCGTTGATTATAATGTCAATACTCATAAAAAAAAGCAGCCAACCAACAACAACAACAACAGCAACAACAACAACAACATAGCTGACTTATAGAGCTCTCTGGGTCTCTGTTTCTGGCGCTGTTTCTGTTGCTGCCTCCGGCTCTGCTCTTGGGTGCGGTCAAAACTTGGCTTATTTTTTCTTTTGTTTTCTTGTATTGTTTTTTTGGGACTGTTTCTGTTGTTGTTGCTGTTGTTGCTGTTGTTGTTGTCGTTGTTGAGATACAGATACAAATGCAAAGCAAATGTATGTTTCATGTTATTCATTGGCACTTTCATGGACATTACTAATGTTTTTGGCAGTATTCTTTTATGCTAAGTTCTTCCCTAACAATGGGCATAATGAATAAGTTAACTTTAAAGCCTCTGAACTGATCAACAAGTTGTGGTTTAAAGCATTTTTCTTTTATTTCTCTGTTACACTCAATAATTAAGGCTGTGAGCTTTGAACAAATTGTAGGTTGGCTAAGTGGTTTGAACCCAGGAAAACCTCTAAAACTAGCAATTTAGAACTAGCCCTTTTCTATTTTAATACAATTAAATTTTGTTTGAAAGTATAGAAAATTGAAAAAGAACCTTCTGAATAAATCTATATAAATTAATGAATTTAATGTACTTAATCAAAAGCTGTATTTTATCAGTAAAGGTATATTTGTGGTTCATTACGATTTAGGAATTCAAAATAAAAGAAATTATATTTTCGAAATGAGTTTTTCGAGTTTTAAACAAATCTGCTGATTGTGTAGCTCTGATACTCGGCTTTGAGTCCATTTTCATTTCTGATTTTGGTTCAAGAATATGCGGTTCAAGCTCTCAGAACCAAAGATTTTGGTTCGAGTCTTGGTTCATCGAACTTTTCTTAATATTGAATTTATTTTAATTGTATTGAATTAATTTTTGCTTAAAGAAATTTAATTTAAGCGGCAAAAACTCAACTCGCAAAGGTCGTGAAATTATTAATAGAAGATCGAAAAGCTTTTTCTAAAGAATTTTCAGCTACTCAAAGCTTATTTTAATCCCTGAATATTGGTTCAGTTGAGGTTCAGCTTTTGCCTTGACACCTTATTCGGTTCAGGGATTCAAACTGAAGAAATAGTCAAATATTAGGGATCTAAGCGATACGGCTTAAAACCGGCCTAAACGTTTTGCATCCTTAATATTAATCCCATTTCTGAACAGCCTCATTTGTTTCATAAATGCAAAATATAATTTTTGGGAACTTTCCGAAAATCTCTTCGTATTAAAAGTCCAACCCAGTATATGCCATTTGCATAGAGTTCCGATTAAGGACTTCATTTTAGCCAAGTTAATACTAAATATGAATAGAGTCCAATTATTTTCTAGCTACGGCAAGAGCATCAAAGGTTCGTAATTTTGATTTGGAACAGGTCGTTCAGCTACTACCTGTTGTTGTCGCTATAATCGTTGTTATTTTGGTTGTCGTCCTGCGGCTGAGTATCTGTTTACCTGCCTTTTTTTTTGCTGGTGTGTGCGCTGTGCAAAAGAACCAAAGTCAAAAACTTAATGCGCTTTGGCATGCTTTTAGGCAATAATTCATGGATTAACGCCATTTGGCTAAAGCTGATTTCTTGGCCGCTTTTAGCGCTTTTTTTGTGTTTTTTTTTGGGCTGAGGGGACCTCACCTTCGGAGCATTTTTGAGCATTCCTTGGACGTGACTAATCAAGTTTGTCGCCTTGTTGTTTTGGACTGGGGATGGGACGGGGGGACTTCATCTCTATCTCGCTCTCTAATGATCTCTTTCTCGGATGCGATTTGTTGACCACAACAAATTGCATACTGAGGCGCCCATAAATAACTTTTGTTTCGAAGTTCCTCCAAAGGCGTCTGCTATGTCCTTGTACCTGTCTGTCCTGGACCCTCGGCAGCACGTGCTAAGTGCCAAGCTATGTGCAGTTGCTCAAGGCTCATTAATCAATATGACAAGGCTCAGAGCCTTAGTCTCAGTCTCTGGCTCAGGCTCAGAGAGAAATCAAGAGACAGCAACTGAGGCATTTGATTTATGCATTAGAAGAACTTAATTTTGTATTTTACATTTTTAAATATATCAAGCGAAATATGTTGAAACTTTTATACCCTTTGCGCTTCAACAATTCATAACTTTCATTTGAAAAACTTACAGCTGCACTCAGAGAAATAAAGTTTGAGAATGCTCTGTGTTAAGTACAAAAGTTGCCAGAAGTTGAGAACAATTTTAGAAGAAACTTGAATTATTTACTATCGGGTCTTAAAGTAAGTTGAGACTTTTTTTAAGTATTGACAGGACTTTTAGTAACTTCTGTACGTCAAATTATGCTTTGTACTTATTCGTATCTATTATTCATTTAAAAAGGAAACTAGCCAAGAGTATCTAGGACGATTGCCCATCTTTCTTCTCAGTGCACAGCTAGTTTAGTCGGGCAACCCAATCAGCTCAGCTCAGCTCAGTTCATCTCAAAGCCCACCCGGCACGCCCCCAAATGGCGAAACATTTTGCGCTCGCTTTTGTTTTTTGCCACAGCATGCAAAATCTTAAAGAAGCCGCGACGGCAGCAGAGACGCCGGCAGAGGCAGAGGCAGTGGCAGAGTGCTGGGGTGGGGGAGGTGTGACTGACGGCTCCCAAGTGGCATTGGCGACGTTGTTGGCTTCCGCCGAGCGAATTTCCGGGCATTGTTTCAGCTGCTACGACTCGATGTTTCAGTTTTGGTCCTTGTTGCTGTCGCCCATTTTCTATTTAGGTAAAAGTTTATTCGCATTCAGCGCATTTAATAAGCGCTTATTGTACTTAAGTTTGCATTGTTGGGCTATAACAGAGCATAGCTCTTATTGTGACCCCCCCTCCACCTAAAAGACTTCACAGTGCAGCTATGATCAGTGCAGCTAATTAAATGACTTCAAATATATAGACGCAGTGCAATGAGAGACCACTGTTAACAGCACATTGCTTAACAGCGCTATTTAACAGAACAACAACAACAACGAAAAAAAAAAATCTAACAGAATAACTCGTTGTGGCTTGGTTTGGCTTGGGCTTTGGATTAGTCGTTTGGCTCGTGCGCTCCGCACACTGTTAGCACTGTTAGTTAGTCACTGCTTAAGTAATCGTTGGCGCTCTTCGCCCGCGCGGAAAGCCGCACGAACGCCACTCACGAATCGTATTACAGTGGCATCGTCTGACTTCGGCTTCGGCTGCTGCTCTGCTGTTGCTGGTCGTTCGGTTCGGCTGGCTGGCCGGCCAGTGCTTCAGTGCTTCAGTTCTTCAGTAGCCAACAGCGCAGCACGCGGATGCTACGCTTCGGTTTTTGTTACTTTTTTTTGTTGTCTTTCTTGTGGACTGCGCTCTCTTAAACATTGAATTATACTCTCTTGACGCTCTTTCACACAGGCACAGCTGTTGTTGTTGTGTGTTCTTAGCCGCTGCTGTTGTTGTTGTTGTTGTGGTTGGTCTCGGTCTCGGTCTCTGTTTCGGTTTCGGTTTCGTTTGTCTGCTGCTGGTTTGATTTTTGTGCGCTCCACAACGTCGCCGTCGTCGTCGTCGCTGCTGCTGTTGCTGTTGCTGCTGCTGTTGTCGCTCTGCAGCTGCGTTCGTGCGCTTTTTGAAAATAGTTACAAGATGTTCATCGAAGTGAGTAGAACGCCGGAGCGGTAAAAATTGGACAAGAAATACAAGACAAAAAACGCAGCGGCCGTTAAAGACATCGCATGTTAAACTCCACCACATTCACATTTTGAATGTAACTGAAATTCAAATTCAAATTGAATAATTCTCAATACTGAAACTGCAACAGTGTCGAAAAAAATAATCAAATAATAAGTATTAAAATATAAATAAAACACGTTTCAATTAATTTGTGGCGCGAGTTCTTCTTAAGAGCCAATGGAATTTTGAATCCATTTCCAAATAAAAAAAATAAAAGATAAAATTAAAGTGCAATCCATGCGGAGCTGTTTGTTATTTTTAAATTGCTGACCGCAGAAAATTTGTATGCTATAAATAAAACAGACCAAAACAAAAATAAAAGGAAAATAACAAAACAAAAAATAAAAGAAATAATATCGAGTTTTTCCTATATAAAAATACACCCAATTGCAAAGGGTAAAAACTCGAAAGTGACAAGCAACAACAACAAATCGGAAAAACTAAAAAAAGGCAAAAAAAATAAATAAAGAAGAAGAAGGAAAAGTGCGTGCAGCGGCATTTTCCACATGTGAGTGAAAATTTTTATGCTAAAAATAAAAGCAGCAAACATTTTTTTGCTAGAAAAACTCCCAAAAAAAAAAAAATAAAATATAATAATTGAAATAATACATAAATGAAATATTGAGAGAAAAATATGTGTGTCAAAGTGAAGTGCAAAATGCAATTTTTTTGCTAAGTAAAAAGCGAAATTTATGCAAAAACATAAACAAATAAATTTTGGAAATTATTTTCATATTTAATTTACAATTTTTCGCTGCATTTTTAGCGCTAATAAAAAAGGCAAACATTATTTTTTCGCGCAATCTTTGTTTTTTTTTTGGCATCTCTTGGATACACGCACACAAACACAACTCTACAAGCATATCTCTATGTACACACATACATGTATATCTTTATATATGCATATGTGTGAGTATCTGCATTAAGCTGCATCGAGTGCCAACTTCTTGGATTCTTTTCTACTTAGAAGCAAAAGTTTTTCGTGTCCCTCTCTCTCTCTCTTCTGGTGGAATATCTCTTCTTTTTTTGGATACAATTTGCAGTAGCTCGGAAGGGTTTAGGCCCTTGGGAACAACTTGTTAAAAGGTTCGTAAAGTGCTTTGTAATTTTTGTGCAATTTTCTTGCAAATTGCCGAATTAAAAGAATTTTGAAAACATTTTAAAATATATTTTGAAGCCTTAATTCTTTTCATAAATTAGTTTTGTTTTTAAAATTTCTTTTACAAATTCCTTTCAAAATATTAGAAAATTTTTTAAGCTTAAATTTTATTGCCCTAATCAAATTTATTTTGAATTAATTTTCAAATTTTGAAATATATTTTTTAAGTTTTCTTATGTTTATTTGTCTTAAAATAGTTCAAATAATAATGCAATTTTTAAATGAATTTATAAGTAAATATTTCTCCTCAGTTTTCTGAATTCAGTTTTCAATATAAAGTCTCTTTGCCTCTAAAATAAAGTGCTTTAAATACGTCAAGTCAAATTTATTAAAATTACCTAAAAATGTTTTTGAAATGCTCAAAAATTAAATGATTTTAATTCTTTTGAAATCGTCTTAAAGTTTGTACATTTAAAATATATTTAGTAGACTAAAAAACTGTTTCGAAATTATTTCTATAAAATACTTTCCATATTTCGGAACAATATTTTTTCAGTAAAATTTATTTTGAGAAATAAATAAAATAGAAATAAATATATATAAAGGATAGATATATTTATTAACGCAAATATTATTCATATTTGAAAAAATAATATTGAGAATTATTAATAGTTAAAAAGCTTTAATTCTTTAATTTCTCTTGAGAATCTCGTCACTCCAAAGTCTTAGAGAAATTAGAAACAATTTACTTAAAAAACTCTCTTAAAATTTAGCACAAAGTTTTGAATTCTTTTTTCCCTTAAATTGAAATTAAAATTGTAATACAAATGAAGTTAAATAATTTATTTTTTTAGTTTGAGAAAATGAAAGAAAGTTTGGTCGCACAGGCTTGGGCAAATATTTGTTGACTAACGCCCTAATTAATTAGAAATTTTTGAAAATGAAAAAGAAAAGACTTTCTAGTGTTTACAGCCAGCAATTCTGTTTAAATGTAATTAAATAGTATTTAGAGGAGTTTTTGTATATGTGAAATACGAGCAGCAACACAGAGGAACAGAACTTTTGATGAAAATTGCCTTTCCAGCGAACAGAATAGAGTAGGGGCCCACACACACACACACACACACACACCTGTGTCTGACAAAGAAAGCTAAGTTTTATATATATTGCAGTATTATGAATATATCCACATATATATATATATATATATGTATATATAAATAAAATGCTGCTTAGTAAAGTGCTCTGGCATATCTCATTACGAGCCCAAGGATCATCATCATCGTCAGCAATGGGGAAAAAAAAGAAGACTTTTGTCTTGCCTGCAATACAAAGAAAACAAGAGAAATAATGAAAAGAACTGTGCACAACAAAAAAAAAAAAAATGTAGAAAAAAAAAAAGAACTTTTCTCATTATCAACGCAAGTGTTTTAAACTTTGTTGCCTTGAGGATACAGGGGGTATCCGGGCAGATTTCAAGAGATGAAAATTGCAATGTAGTAGAGCTCAGTCGCGCCTGTCACCGGCCAGTCAGTCAGGGCCATGGATATGGCCAGCTGGGCAGCTGGCTGGCTGGCTGGTCAGTCATCGTTCGTTCTTCATTCAGTCATTCAAGTCCGTCAAGCGTCAGAAAAAGCGTTGGCCATAAAAAGCGCTGACAATTTTTACATCTGTCATAAATTTCAAAAAAAAGTCGTAAATCTATTTTCTGCATTTTATTTGTTTATTTTAAAATTCCACTCGAAGACAACGAGAAAATATCAAGAACAAGTCAGCGACAAGTGGGCGCCTGATTGATGTGACAATTCCATAATTAATTTCGGAAGAGAAATGCGCTCAGACTCTGCATTTAATTAGCAGATCCTTTTTTTCGGATTTTTTGGGGTAATACATCAAAGTAAATTATGGAAAAGTGCTATAAAAGTTTATTCACATTCGACTTTTCCCCAGGTTTATTGCACGCTTATCACAGACAGAAGTGCATTCGCCTCACGCTTTTCCCATTTTCCTCATTTCTCTAACCTTTTCCCACGCTCAAATCGAATTTTGGCAATTATTTAGACGCCTAAATAAATTACTGATAAGCACAGGCCATATATATATATATATATACACATATTTATATAGATGATTATTTAAAGGTCAGTGACTTTGCTTTATCATTCGTCGTCGCTCTCTACGAACTGTTGAAACATTTCGCTCAACATTCTTCATTGATAAGAGAAATTCTCAAAATACTTTCGCAAAGAGAGCCTCTTTTTTTTTTGTACAAGTTAATCTTGTATCGAATTTTACACTCTTTCTGACTGCAATTATTTACCACTTTTGTCGCTTTCAACCAGGTTAAGCAAATAATAGATAATAATCAGCTGTAAGCCAAGAAAAGCATAAAATTCATATCAATGCCAAACTGATATTGTCTGGTCAATGGGCAAACATTAATTTGTATTGAAATAAGGTCAATAAAATCAATGTGTTTTTTTTTTTTTATTGCCTGAACATACCACGTGGAGCTATCAAGTTTTTGCTCTTAACCAAAAGATGATTGAAGAATATTGATGCCCTTTTTCGTCTGTTTATGCAGCCTTGGTTTATTTATAGACGGTTCACTGTTCAAGCCAATTTCTTCACACCTGCTCCTTGATATTCTTTAAACCATCTTATAACCTTATAGAGGGCATTTTCAATATATAGTATATATAAAAGAGGCTTCTAAAATCCTTTAAAAAATATATACGATTGATCAGCTCGATAAGCAGAGCTGATAAAGCCTTGTTCGTCTGAGGGCCTGTTTCAATGCAGTGACCCAGTACTAGACCCAGTTTACGAGCTAGGTTAATGAAAGTTGGCCTTTATTTTTGTTGTTATATCATATCTATTTGCCACAGAAAGGAACAATCGGTTCAAAGGTTTTTATATGGAAAACTTTATTATTTCTCTTGCTGAAAACTACAAATTCCCAAATACCTAAAAAAATCATTAAGATCGAAAAACTATATCGTAAAGCTGCCAGAGCAACAATTTTCAATTGGTTATTTTAAATGTGTTTGCATAAAGAATCCTTCAAATAACACTCAAATAAATATGCCCTTTTCAAATTGCTTTTTATATAAATGATTTGGCATTCAGCTAATAAATTATGGCCCTTAAATTAAGAGGTAATAAATTCAATTACTGGCCCAAAGAATTATTTGGCTGAAAGGAAAATGAGTCTTCGATTTCGCATTTTACTTATTACCATAAAAATATATATAAACATTTTGTAGCTGAGATATGTGGGAATATAAATTGCAATTTCTTAGCCTGTTTCTGCTGCAACAGTCGCTGCACTGCGCTACTCTTTTGCTCTGCTTCTTGCCACCCACCCAATTAAGTTGCTTTTGGCTGCTCTTTTTTTTCATTCTTTTGTAGACTACTGCAGTAAATAAGCAAACAAAAATTGTGCGCCATATTTTGCAGCCAACGCACATAAATAAGCTTTAGTCCAAAGCCAACTTGGCCGAGGTTGAGGAGATGGATACTGTTGCTGCTGTTGTTGTTGCTGCTGTTGTTGTTCTTGGGAGGCAAGCAACAAAAAGTAGCTGGCAAATGGCCAAAAAGGCATGGCCAAATGTGCCGCCTGTTGTTGCTGCTGCTGCCGCTGCTGCTGCTGCTGCTGTTGCTGTTTTCATTCTTTTTGGCTACTGTTGAGGCCAATTCTCGCAGCCTCTGTACTTGAAGATGGCAGCAGCAGAGCAGCCGCAGCAGCAGCCGCAGCAGCAGCCGCAGCAGCAGCGCACTAATAAATAATTTTAATTGTATTCATTTGCTCTGCTCCACTTTATTATTACACACAAAAGGCGGCCAAAAAGATAAAACAACACAGCAAAAATTTACATTGTTTTTTTTTTTTTTTTTTTTGTTTCTGCAAAACGTGTTCAACGACCACGATTGAGTTCCATTCTTTGGACTTGGTCCCACTGTGCATACGCCTGTGCTTATCGGGCTCTTTCCTTCAGTCTCAGTTTCAGTTTCAGTTTCAGTTTCTTGGTTTTCAGTTATGGTCATGTTTACAGTGCCTTGGCTTGAGCAAACTTTGGCACTGATAACAACCCACACACAGAGACACACCGTCAGTCAGTCAGTCAGTCAGTCAGTGAGACAGTCATTCAATCCCCTGTCTGTCCCTTTGTCTGCGTCTGTTTTGAGTCATCGAACACGTCTTTGGGCTGCCATACAGATATGACCAATTGTGACCATATTGCGCATACGCCCCGTTAAACGTCGCCTGCCTTTTCTACCCCTGCTTTTTGCCCCTTCTTGGTCACGTCTTCAGCATGCACTTTGTGCCTTTTATTTTTTGCCCCATTTGACGCTGCATTCAAGCGATGGACACTGGCAATGGGACGTGCGAATCGCTCACAAAAATAAAACAATTTTTGTATTTTGTACCACATTTCTCTGATTTCAAAATTTCAAATTACTTAAAAACATATTTTATGAAAGCTCTGAGATTTTCAATATTTTACATGGAATTTAAATGAATAAAGATAGGAATTTTTTGATGGCAATTTAATAAATATTCTAAACCAAATCTTTTGTTTGTAAATATTCAGAATTTTGGATTAATAAGACCCAAGAAATAGCCATGATTTTGTTGTATTTAGTTAAAATTGCTAATGGATTTCCTTCCTGTTTTCCACTAAAAAATTTAAAATTTTCAATTAATATTATTCCACTTAAGATCTTATAAAGAAATGGAAATTTTCCTAATAAATTAAAAAAAATCGTAAGATATATTTTTTAATAATATGCAAATGAATGTTGCACCACTGTGCGTCGTGAAGACAAGTGAGTTAAGAATCGAAGGCGTTTTGCTCTCCCTCTCTCTCGCTCTCTCTCTCTCCCTCCGTCTTTCTTTCTTGCCTTTGCATACCTCCTCGCACTTGTGATGGGTGGGCGGGGGAGGTGAGCAGCGATGCCAGCAGCGACGCTAGCGGTGACATCGTCGTCAGCGTCATTTATTGTTGCTTGTTATTGCGGCTGTTGTTGTTGCTGTTGCTTCTGTTATTATTGTTGCTGTTGTTGTTGTTGTTGCAGTGAGCTCAATGCGCTCGATATCTGCTGCCAATACAGGCACACACACACACACACGAACAGATGGACAGACACACCTACTCACACAGCTACAGTGCAGGCAATGTTTATAGGTGCGTTGTGTTTATGCGCCTCAATTCTGGGCCAAGGTAGTTTTTATCTTTCTACTCTTTTTGCTGCTGCCGCTGCTGTTGTTGTTGTTGTTGTTGTTGTCTGGTTGCTTTTGCTTGCTTCTTGTTGTTGTAATTGCAATCCTTGAACATTTATTTTCTTACACACACAAAAACAATTACAAATACAAATAATAAAAAAAAAAAAAAACACAAAACACTCAGAGCACTTTTGACCGCCATTTGCGTGTGTCACGTCTTCATTGCCTGTAAAAATTACACTACACAACACAACACCTCAGGCCTGCCTCCCCCTCCTCCTCCTCCTCCTCCTCCTCCTCTTTGAAGTAATTCACAATTTTTGCTCTGCTCGCGTTTTATGTATTTATTTAATATTTTTCCCCGTTTTATTTGCTTTTTTCTGTGAAAATGTTTCGACCGCTTTTTTTTTGCCCTATTAGTCACATTTTTTATTCCCTTTCAGAGCTTTTTGTTTAAACAAACAGACAGAAAACAAACGGGATATATATAGATATATATATATATTTTATATATACTTAAGCCCCCATATCATAGTAAAATCATTCACATTCCACTAAGCTACCTACTCATACGTAAAAATTTGTATTCTCTATAAGGAAACCTTCCCAAATAATGTTTTAATACCAAATTTTCTGCTCCGATCTCCAGAATGAAATAATTTTGAATAAATTCCACTTAAAGTTTTCTGCAATTTGGTCATTTTCCCGGCGTAATTCGCGTATATTTTAAAGACTTACAGCGGGATTTGATATCTAATTCAATATTTGCAATTGAAATTTGTCCATTTAAATTTTTATGCAATGCTTTTCTTTTCTTCTTTTTTTTTTTTTTTTGCCTTTATTTGATGACGCCTGCTGCGAAATTCCATTACAACAATTGCCACTTGCAACAATTGGTTGCCAAGTCAAATGAATACAATTGCCATGTCTCCCCCCCACCTCTTACGGCTTTCTTTCTGGCTTGCTGTCTTTCTTCTATTTCTACTATTCCTTCTGTTCCTCTTCTCTGCCTTTCTTTTTCCATTCACACACACACAGACACACACACAGCCGACTGCCAATGCCATTGATTTGAGTGTGCGACTTATGTTTGCCATCTGAACGCCTTTCAGCTGAATCCCTTATGCCCCAATCCCCGCATATCTCTATCAGCCGTGTCCTGTCTCTGTCCCTGCCTCTACTCAGTTCTCTGTCCTGTGAGGAATCTCGCTTTGGCTTCTCCACTCTACGCCAGCCTGTGCAATCAATGATTTTGCCTTCGACTCTGCCGCAACGTTGTTGCCTTTGTCTCTGCCATCAGTTTCTCTCACATTCTCATGAAATTCTCATGCAATTCTCACATATTCTTGCAACTAAAACTGCAAAGTAGCGCAAGAAAAATTTACACTGCGCAAACTTTGTTGCCAGTTTGTTTTACTTAAATTTGTACTTGTTACGTACGTGCACCACCCAACCACCCAACCACCCAACCCACCCAACCACCCAGCCAACTAACCAGCCCACCGCCCCTTTGTGCAATCTTTTTTATAAGCCCGCATCAGCTGTGGGCGTGACAAAGCCACTCAAGCAACGCGTGTTAAACTTGTTGTGATTTTTTTAAGCAATTCTTTCTTTCCTCTTTTTGTCTTAACAAGTTTTCGATAGATTTAAGCTGTAAAAGCCATTTCTACAAGCTTTCTCTAAGGACTGATATTTCTAACGAATACACTCAAAGAAATTGGATATATACATTTTAAAATTACTCTAAAAAGGAGGAGGAATTTCTATAGCTTAAAGGAAAGCTTTTCAAGCAAAATAAATATTAATTTAAGGGGAAAAATATTGTTTAATTTATTTTTTGTAGTGTATAAACTATGCCTCCAAAAAGTAGTGTCAATTCACTGCCTATTCAGTTGGTTGTGCAGCAAATATGTGAATACCTCTAACCTAATCCTGTCTATCTGCGCTCCTTCTCTCTGCATCTCTCTGTATCTAGTTCATATCTGAGTTGTGGTTTTGCCTGGATCTGCCTGCTGCTCCCTGGAGGCCTTGTTTAGATTTATTGCTTTTCCGTTTCTATTCTCGGGGCTCTTTTCACTTGATAATTGATGAATGTTGTGAGTGCTGCAGCAAATACACTCCCCACGCACCTAAATAAATCTTACTTTTGGTGCTTTTGTATTCATGTATTAGAATTGTGCTTTTAGCCTTGTTTATTTGCATGCGAAACTCACAGAGATCAGCCAACAATAAACATAGACATTTCAATCACTGATTCAATTAAGTCAAGTGCAGCTCAAACCCCAATATATACTCCTGAGGAGTACTCCTATTCCTTCTACACTGAACTAAGCTCCTGCCACAGGCAATTGCCTCAAATCTTGAACTGTCATCAAAGTCATTGCAGGTGTGAAACCGTGAATAAGGAGCGATGCACACGCACATAACGTGAGTTAAAGTTGGAGTCGCGGGGTTGCGGGATTGGGACTGGGGTAGGGGTGGAAACCTGGCAAGAATACGTGCCAAAATGCTGGCAACTCAAATCCTCTCGCAAATGATGGCTGTTAAACAAAAGGAAAATTGAAAATGGGAATAGAAAAAAAGCAGCGCGACTAAGGAATATCCTTTTTGGCCGGCATAAAACACGTAGTCAAACCAAGCAAAAAATATATATTTAATAGCCACTTCAGACACAATTTACAGGGTATACAAGAGAGCAACAATTGAAAGACGACGCCTGGCGACTCTTTAATGATGGCTGGCAAGCAAAAAGGCCCAAACAAGTCTCAAAGTCGCAGGCAGCTGTTTATTGTTTATGCGTGTCTGAGTATGTATTATTGTTGTGTGTGCTGGTGTGTGCGTGTATGCTGGTGTGTGTGCGTGTGTGCTGGTGTGTGAATGATTGTCGACGCCTGCTGATGACAAGTGTTGCGTGTTTTGAATATAGGACTATGAGACATATACTTATACACTTACGTACTCTCTCTTATGGCACATATAAATACATATACTCATTCACTCATCCACTCATATACTCACACTCACACTCATGCAATGCTTGCTGGAGCACGCCCTTCTAATGACAGAAGAACAAGGAAATTTCTCAAGTTGTGGCTTGATTATAATGTGATACTCTCGTAGTTCTTTCCTTGTTATTTGTCACCGCCGAGTGCTCTTTGGCGTTGAGTCACAGCAGAGCGAACATAACATATGCTCGGAGTCACTTCAGCAGGCGCAACAGCTAAAAATCATTGCCAAGTTGTCCTGGCAAACCCGTCGCAGCTTTGGCAACAACAATTTGCCCATTTCGCTTTGATTGACTTGCCAGGCACTTGAAATTCTCATTTTTTACCTGCCTTTTTTAGCGGAATTCCAGCGAATATCCAGCGAAATTTTCAGCTATATTATCTAGAGTCCTTTGTAACTAACTCTGTAGATTCTGTAAACTTACAAAGGGGTAAAAAGAGTATGCTAGGCTTGCTCAAGACTTTTTAACAGGCAGAACCGGGCTGCACCGGTTCGATAGAACCTTATTCATCTGTCTATCTGAATTTTGAAAGCGTTCCCTCAAATCCCCCAGGAAATACATTACTGAAAGTATGCTATATTTAGGTATTGGGGTATATTGAACCTGTTTACAGAGTATTTCCTAGTCGACAGCTTTAGCATTGCTTCTTTTTTTGCTATTGCATTGCTCAGCTTTAGCGCTTCAGCTGGCGGGCAGCGTTATTTTAATTTGCCCAAAAAAAGTTTATTCAACATTTTTTACCTGCTCCTTTTCCACAGTGGATTTTCAGCATAGTTTGCTTTCAAGCTTTTCCAAACTGATGCAGTTTTTCGCAAAAGTTGTTGTTTGCAATGAACTGGCAATCTGTTTGCGTCTCGTCTGGCAAAACAGTAAAACTTTTTCCCACTCAAATCCCTTCCTCTCCTTTCTATTTTTTTTTTTTTTGCCTTTAAAGTTTTGTCTCAGCGAAACGCAGAGATTGCCCCAATAAAAATGTGGCCAGGGAGGCGGGTGGTAAATTTCCGCGCTTCGATTCCAATCAATCATCTGCCAAATTTGCCACGCCCCCTTAATCAAAACAAGCAAAAGTGTCGAACAACAAATAAGCGCACACAAAAAAAAGAGAAAAAAGGGAAAGCCCCCAATTCAGTTTATGGTCGAGCCATATGCTCACCGTACGCCTAAAAGGCTGCAGCAATTTCCTTGATTAGTTTGGCGTCTGCGGGAATTTTACTTTAGTTTCGGCGTTTCACGTTTCACATTTCCCTTTTTGCCCTTTTTCCCGCACTTTCCTCTCTTTATTTGCTGGTTATGGCCAAACATAAAAACTAAACGTCCGTCACACACACACACACACACACATGCGCACACATGCTCACATAATTGATACACCGCTTTTACACAGTTTTTCCTCATTTTTCTCGATTTTCCTCCATATTTCTATACCCTTGTTGAGGGTAGTACAACTTTGTCGCAATGCTTTGAAGCAGGCATCTCTACGACCCAATAATATTACTGGTTAGGACGAGCGGATCGGAGCACTGAAACATATAGCTGACATATGAATAATTGGATCAAAGGTTTTTGTATGAATTTTTGATTATTTTTCATGATATCTTGATGAAATTCTCAGGTTAGCTGTAAGAGTTATTCAGTTCCATTTCCATATTTAATATAGCTCCCTTAGGAACAATCGGGCCATCAAATGTTCATTCCACTCTGCAAGGGTAGGCGATCTTCGGTGTGCCAAACTTAGCTTTTCCTGCGTAGTTTGATGAGTTGCTATGAAAATGCAAAAAGTTTTTCCCAATGTTTGCACAGCCTGAAAATATGTCGTCATGTTGCGTATTACAATATACTTAAAAACTTGTTCGTAATAAAAGAAAAAGACTGAAAAGAAAACTAATCAAATGATTGTTCCTCTGATAACAATGCCTTATTAATAATGTAATTCATTATTTCTGTTGATTGCCTAATATTTGCTTGTTTGGAAAAAAAAGAAGAGCTGCCTTATTTATTTTTATTTTTTTATTTTTTTGCATAGCTCTTGGTTTTCATTATTGCTTATCCAGCTTTAAGGCAACGGAATGACTCACATGGCTCACACATGCCAACACATTGGGGGGTGGCTGGCTGCCAACATTCTGGCAGTCTTCAGGCTTGCCAGCCCAACCCCTGGCTTCAGCTGTTGGCCACCTTTGGCACAGGTGCACACTGATATATGGCACGGGGCAAAGTCGTTTTAGGCTTAGGTCGTCTGATATATGTGGCCACGTGCGCGTCGGCTGAATGCCAGCTCGTCCTGGCATGTTTTAGCCTCAATACACCCTCATCCCTCCCATCCCTTTATCCCTGCTCTATTCTATACTCAGTTGTCTCAGTGCTGCCAGCTGCGTATTGTGAACAAAAAGCACAGATCAAGCACAGAAACGAAGAAAAGCAAATATATAAATGTACCAGAAATAGGTGAAATTTCATTTTGATTTTTAATCCTGCATAAAAAATTTATATATAATAATTATATTTGTCTAGAGAGACTGTTAAATATTTTTTCCAGTTCAAAAAAATCCAGCGCTTAAACCTTGACTGCTTTTAATTATATTTAGAAATATCTATGTCAGGCTATAACTATGATTAAAATTCTCAGTGTTTTATGCAAAAAATGTAAGCAGAACATAGATTTCCTGGTGCTTAAAATAATATAGGAAATATAGGAAAGAAAATCCTTTGTAAGCTAAGGAAATCTAAAAACAAAACAGAGATTTCTTCAGAGTTGATTCTAAGGCTTAAAAGAAAAAGTCTTTTATTTTAGCACTGAGTGCCTCCATATTTATCTCCGTAATTATTTATAAAAATGGCTAAGATGTTTCATATTTTTCCAGCCAAGTTTTGTATGGAAAAAGTTCAAAGTGTCACCACTGAATTCCATTTTTATCTCTGTTTTTCTGAGGCCCGCCTGGCTGTGTGTGTTGTATTTTGGCAGGCTCACATTTGAGTTTCTAATCAAGGTTATTTTATGTTTGCGAAGCGCGCGTTTAATGCCAAAATTACATTTTTAGTTATCGTTGTTGCTGCGGTTGTTGGTTGTTAGCTGCTTTCCGCTGCCTTTTGGCTGTTATTGTTGGCTGTTGGTTGTCGGTTGTCGGCTGTTGGTTGTCGGCTGTCGGTTGCCGTTTGTGGGTGCTGTGGTATTGGCCAAAATGCTGATTCTTTTTGGCAATCTAAGCGGCTTTTTGGCAACGCGTCGCATGCGTGATAAATTCAAGTCTAAAGTCAGAGGGCGAATCCGCTTTTGGGTTTTCCTCAGTATACGATTTCAGACACATTTAACAGTTTTTCGGGGGCTTTCGGGGCCCTCTACTCTGCTGCTAATTAGGCCACAGCAGAGGGAGTTGTGCATCCTGCGGCGACGCTTCCAACAAAGGCAAACAACAACAATGCCAATTGTTTGCCAAGACAGGACCATTATCGTTAGCCCCGAACAAGAGACAAAAGGCAGCACTTGAGGCCGCATTTGTTGCCATGACTTGTTGGCTGTTAGCTGTTTTTGCTGTCTTTCTAGCCAAATTCCCAATCCAACCCTGGCCCCTGGCTGGCCTGTCCTGGCCCTGTCACTGTCCCTATCCCTGTCCCTGCACATGTATGCAGATGGCTTTTTATGGTCGCCCATCATCATTATTATTATGATGCCAATTGTTGTTGGCGCTTGTCTCATGCAAATTGCTTGGCTTGCCAATTAGTTTTTTGGCCACAATAACAAATCTAGCTTTAATTTACTTGGCTGCGCTGTAAAGTATGCTATACAAAAGCAAGTATCGCTGTTACAGGCAACTCAATGCTGGCAGCCGTTCATCAATCAATCAATGCGATGAATGCGCTGTTCGCTTCGAGTCAAAAGAGTTTGTCATTCGAGCCCGGGCTCCAAAGACCCGGCATGCACTATCTGTCTCTGTTAATATGTGAGTGTGAATGTCAACTGCAGAGCACTTAATGCAGCGAGGATTCCAGCAGACGAGCAGCAGGATATTCGTATCTGGGTCATTGGCATTAAGTGCTTGTCAATTTGCAATGATTTGACACTCGTTTGATTATCCAAATGCCGCATATGAACTGGCAATCGGCTAGGTAAAAACTCCATAATAGACTGGATTGTGGGAGTCCTTTTAAGGCTATTAAGAGAGCGTAACTTTTGTAGACTGCACTACGAATACTGCCTAAATATTACGCTTTACAGAGTCCTGTTCAAAACTTCCTTCAATTGAGCTGAACTAGGTTCGAAATTGAACTTGAACCGAACCACTTCTCGTTGGCTTCAAGAAGAAAGGCTAAAGACTGGGTTCAGTTTGGAAATCCTTCGATATTTGCTATGATCTACAGGCTGTTTTGTATGATTAATGATATATAACTATAACGAGGCTTAGATAATTAATTTCCCAATTTAAATCTGCACTTCTACTGAGCACACACAGAATTTACGTTAAATTAGCTTGTACACAACATATCAAATTTATTCCCATTAATAATCATTACTTGCCTCAAGCCTTTCAGGAGTTTCCCTGAAGAAAATATGGCTTTTAAAATGATTATTAATTACAGCAATCAATGAAATGTCTACTTATATTTATTATTTTTACTATCCTTGCAGCTGACATGTTTAAGGCCAATGAACGCCCCATTTTACCTTTGGGTAAGTTGAACTTAATAAGCATTTAAAGTAAACAAAACCAAAGAAAACAAAAACTCATTAAAAGTAAATGTGCCCAGGCAATTTAAACTTTTGCGGCAGCCAAAAGTCGCGATTTACCAAAATTTTAACATAAATTTTTCGCTCCTCTTCCCACAGACAGCGAGGCAGAGCGACAGGCAGACAGACAGACAGACAGACAGAGACACCGTCGTCTTAAATAGCTAATCAAAAATACATATTGACACCACAATAAGTGCAAACAAGACTCACATGCAAAGGGGGAAAAAGGGGCGAAATGTGAGGAAAATTCATATGTAACAGCTCAAAGATTTTTTTCCCTGTCAAAGCAAATATAATTTTTGGTTAGGTGTGTGTGGCTGTCAGTCTGTCTCTCTTTCTGTCTGTCTGGCTGTGCATATATATAAAGTTGATAAAGTTAAATAGACACGGAAAAGCTTAAATTAATCATACGCCATGTTGTGCGTCTGTGGCATACAAAATATATCTATATACATTTATTTTGCCCATGTTCAGAAGCGAAAACTTGTCGCCTACATGGAAATTTCATTTAATTTCAAGCCTGCTCGCTGAGGGCTTCAAGTGTTTATGTTGTTCATGTTTGACGTTGTTTTTGTTGTTGTTGTTTTAAGCTGTTGTTGCTGTCGTTGTTGCCGTTGTTGTTGTTGTTGATCTCATTGAGCGAGAGAGCAGAGAACGCCCTAAACTGTCATTAGTTGAAATCACATGTCATTGACAGTGCAAAGTGACCCCAAACCCAAACAGAGCACAAATATACATAAATGTAGAAATATCGTCTATACACACTGAGCGAAAAAATTATGAGAATTATGCGAAAAAAACGTCTAATTAAGGAGAGTTTTTCACTCTTTGTTATAAAGGATTAAAGTCCTTCTTAAAGGCCTTAAATATCAGGGCATTTTGTGACAAACCGGTATAAAATAATGTTATAGAATATTCATAGATTTATATCTAAAAATAAGAATGAAAGTTCTTAATCATATATATTTTTTTATCAGTGTAAGTACATATGAAAACCTATTTATACACATGTATATATGTATGTATGTGTGTGTGTGTGTGTATGTATGGGTGTAAAGCGCTTTGTTCCAAGTGTGAACTATTGTTGTTGTTTGTTGGGCGCTTGAATGTTTGCCTACGTGTCAGCTTCTGTCAGAGGCAGTCGCCTCTTGTCTGTCTGTCTGTGTACTCCCTTTCTCCATCACCTCCTGCTCCACCCCATCTCTCACATATGTCGTTGTCTGTTTTATGACGGTTCATTGATATTCATTTGGCTGTGTATCCCCGTGTGTGTGTGTGTGTGTGTGTGTGTGTGTGTGTGTGTGTATATACCCCTTAATGCCACACTTGACTGCCGCTTAAATTGCCTTCAATGGTTGCTAGACAACAAAGCGAACCGCCCAGGAAATTCAATTAAAAACGCAAATGACGATATATACAGCAGGGCAGGACAGGACAGGACAGGACAGGGCAGGACAGAACAGGACAGTTTTGTGTCCTTGTTGACTGCCACAAATCGGCTTTCGTGTCCTGTCGAAGAATTGTGTTCGAAGCTGGAAAGTCAATCAAATTGAAGTTTGATTTCCTTTGCGTTCGCGTTTTTCCCTTTTATTGCATACTTTCCTGCGCTTTGCAACCAGAAGAGCTACCCTGCATGCAATCAATATGGCTTTTAGATTCGTTATAGATTCATGTCCGGCATTCAGTTCTATACCCTCCTAAAGGGTATTAGAAGTCCACCACGCAATGTGTAACGTGTAAAGTATATAAATTCTTCCGCAGATCGAAGAGAACAGCCGATATAACAGATCAATGTTGGTCTGCCTGTTGCCATGATCTCTCAGTTTTGAGCTATATATCGCTATATATATCTGCCGTATCTCTGTAGAATAATTTAGAAGTGTATTCAAATCTTCGTCGTACCGAATATATCCTTTTTTCTTACTTGTTATTCGCTTTTCATGAACTATGAATGAGCATCTATATCTATGCACTTCTTATGGCACTTTTTTTATGTGCAAGCCTTTTTTTCACCATTTGCTGCTTCTATTTGACTTTTTATAGAAGCAGCTACGGAAATAACCTTTTATATCCGCTTGTGGTACTCGAATTCATCTGTTTTTTGTCTCTCTCTGTCTCTATCTATCTGGACTTTAAAGTTCAAGTGTCGAGGAAAACTTTCGGAAAACTAAAGCGCACAAAATCTCATCAATTTTCAATGCACACCTGGGAGAGCAACATAGCCCAGCACCAAGATAGCAGCAACAACAAAATTAGCCAAGTTTCTTCTGGCCAAGTTCCAAGTGAAGCGTAAATTTCTTCCTCCTACATTGATATACATCTCTATACATCTCTCACTCTCTCTCTCTCTCTCTGTGGAGCCAACTGACAGCAAGACACTTAATCCGCACGTTTACACCTCATAGCACAGACACAAACACAGAGTACAGAAGTGGGCGGTGTAGGCGTGCCCTGCGGTTGAATGGAGTCGCAATAAATTCGGGTATCTACTTAATAATTAACTGGCAAAAGTTTTTGGCCAACACAACAAAAGACTCCACCACTTCCAGCACCATACAACAATATGGCCTGGGGTTAATAGTCCAACATTGCATGTTATGCCTATCGACAGCACATGAATTATCGATAACTGCGCAATCGAACAAATGCTAATAGAATGTAAATTTTAAAGCAGGCGTACAACTAGCCTACTCATCGATAGTTATGGTCACATTAACTCGACTAAGAGATACCACGCACTTAACTAAGCGCTTAAGAATATTTGTTTTTCTCAGTTTCAATTCTGCTCCAAAAAGCAGACTACACATTTTAGTGAACTGCTATTAAACGGTCACATTGTCGATAGTTTCAGTTTTTATCGATAAACCGATAGTTTCTAAGTTCTTGTTAAAGATCTTGGGAAGTTTTTCAATGTTAGATTTTTACTTTCGCTTTCAATTAACCAAAGCAGCAGTAAAATGGTAAATCATTTACTCGTATAATTCCCTGACTTTTCACTGAATGGAGACCGCTCCCCCTCGCATTTCAAGGCCCTTATGACATTTTGGCGACTGTTGCCAGAGTGGATGGGATTTATTTGTACGGAAAAAGTGAGATTGTGAGACGATTACAAGCAAGAATTCGACATTACTTTAATTGCACTTGAACTCGATGCGGAAAGTTGGAAACCCTGTGAAACCCACAGGGCGACCCTCAGCAGTTCAAGTTAATTTGCTCACCATCGTCGTCGGCTTGACGATGTTCCAGTTGCTCATTAATTACAGCTTAGTTGTCGGCCCCTAATGATTTACCTGCAGATGCTGATGTTGTTACCTGCTCTGCTCTGTTCAGTTCGGTTCGGTTCGGTGTTTTTTTTCTTTCTGTATTTTGTGGTGGTAATGATGCAAGTTTTGCGTTTTATTATTTCTTGATTTCTTTAGCTTTGGGGAACCTTTCTGGGTTCGAGCGGCTTCTGTTTGCCCTTGTTTGGCTTGTTATCCTTGCACAGGGTCCACCACTGGCCTCTCCTTACAAATGCTTTGTAATCAAATACAAGCAGCGACTTTTCTTTTCTTCTTCTCATTTTTCCGCCGCCAACGCCGCCGCTTGATTATTTTAAGCGCACGCTATCTGACCGTTGAATTTTCTTTTTCTGTTTTTCCTTTTCGTAACGTCTGCCACATCCACTCATTGCGCATTTAATTAAGCAAATAGCAGCAGCTGAGCTCAGTATTTTCTTCACTTTTCCTTTTCCCTTCTATCTGTCTATATATATAAATTTCTTCTTTCTTTTTTTATATTTTTCGCAAAACCCTCGCTGCCCTTTTGATGCTTATTCTTTGAGGTCTCTCGCACTTGTTGCCCACTTTGTGGCATACTTTTGTGGTGACTTTTGCTATGTTTTTTGAGAGGGATTAAGTGCGGCAAGGGGCAGCGAGCGGTAGAAATAAACCAGGCGAAAGTATGGCTAAAACTATCAGTAACTGAAAGTGGATACAATCGATATATATTTAATTCATATTGGCAGCTTTTCTGTTGATTATTAAATGAGTAAGCTCTCTGATATATTACAATTGTTGTACATATTTTTGTTAATTAATTAATTAATCTAATTTACAAGCCAAAATTAATAAGAGTTGGCTTTAATTCATCAATTAAATCAAGCAACACAGACACAGTTCTTACAAAGAACTGAATTTATTAGTTTATACCACAAAGTTCGTATGAAATATTAAATTAAATTAAATTTAAATTCACCAAAAAAAAAGCTAAAAAAATGCTGGAAAATATTGAAAAAACATGCTAAACAATTAAGTCTTATTAAAAGGCAACCGCAAAGAAACAAGTCTGCACTTGATATGGAAACCTAACTCAAAGTTTTCCCTTGGGTTTTTCAGCCTTGATTTCTTGACGCTGTTAAAAAGAAAAACCTTTCAGTTTTCAGTTTCAGTTTTGATTCATGGAAACATTACAGATTTTCCAGTCAAGGACGGACGAGTAGTGCTTATCTTAGACATCTTTGAATTGGCTTCTTTTATGTGCCATTCGCTGTGCAACATTGATTTCTTTTCTACTTTGGAGCTACCTTCGGCAACTTGTCGCCTGTCGCTTTCAACTTTCAACTGCACTCACTGCCAATTTGCAACTAAATTGCAAAGCTGTCATTCGTGCAACCAGCAACCGCAACAACAAAAACAACAACAACAACAAGAGCAACAGAAGCATCAACAAATAAAGTGACTCACGTTGCCAGCAACAATTTAATACGAAATATGCTACTGCACTACGTGACAACTGGGAATTGAGTTGGGGCTAAGAGGACTTCTTCTTCAAGGGCGGAGATCGCAGAGAGGGGGAAGGGGCCTTTCCAAGTAAGGTTAACAATTTAAATAATGAATGAATAATGAATCACATTTGAATAGTAGGTGAAATCTCTATTTAAATAGGCTGCAAGTTGATGAAATTTAGACAGATTTTCGATACACACAATGGAAAATCTAGCCAAAAGAGTCTGAGTCCTAGTTTCGCTTTGTTCTTGGCAAAGGAAGTTAAAAAAAAGATCTATATACTTTCAAAGGAGTTGTCCTTTTTCCTTACAACGTTATAAATAAAGGTTTTCTTCCAGGAACCAAGTAGCTAACCTTGGAAGAGCTCTTTAAATGTATTAATCTTTTTTCAAAAGTTAATTTTCCCTTTTCTTCAAGTCTATCTACGTCCTTGTCTTTGTTCTGCTTCTTCTGCGTCTTCTGCTCTCCCCGCAACCCTGCGACTGCAAATGTGAAGGCATTACAACTGTAGGAACTTAACCAAATGCCACGCCCGGTTGCACATTCAGCCAACCGCAGGCTTTGCCCCAGTTGACGAACGAGCCTGAGTCTGAGCCTGAGCCTGAGCCTGAGTCTTTGGCTTGCCTTTGCCTTTGCCTTTGCCACCCGCAAAATAATTGAATTTTAATAAAATTTTAAAGCAATTAACTTGCAAGTGGAGCTCTGTGCTCTGCGCTCTTCTTCTGCTTGTTGTCTCTGCTCGAGCAGAGTTTACATTAATTTGCAACAATTATTAATGCATTAAGCGACGCACACACACACACACAGAGAGAGAGAGGCAGAGAGAGAGAGAGAGAGAGCGAGAAAATGTCAAGATTGCAACTGCAACCGAGACGGCAACAAGGTCGCTCCATGCACGGCCAAAGACAACTTAATTAACCTCGACCTTCTCCAGGCCAGGCCCGGCCAGGCCTGGCCAATACAAGCTGACGTCAGCCGCAGTCGCTGTCGCTGACGCCGTCGCCGTCGCCTGCGTTTTGCCAAACAAGCCACGTTCAATGCCGCAGTGGACAGCGGACAGCGGACGGCGGCTAGTTGACCATCGCTGTTGCCACATTAAGACATCAATAATAAAAATAGTTAATAATGCGTGTGCGTGCAATGTAAATATGACGTCGACAGCGCTGCGCTAATTGGCAATACGAAACAAGTGCGAGCGGGATGGCATTGTCAATTTTGCGCATGCGCAGCGCAGTATGATCTTGTGCCGCTCTGTCACCGCTCTTTCATTCTCTCTCTCTTTAGCCGGCAGCCAAGCAAATTAAAACCAGTTTGGCAGCCTCTCTTAATGTTGCACAATGTTGACGACGGCAGCGGCAACGGCATCGGCAGCTGCACTGTTGCCATTGCAGTTTCAAGAACCGGGTCAAGGTTGCTGCTGCCGATCGCAGGCAGCGACGTTGCGACGCCGCCGCTAAAGCCAACGTCGACGCCAGCGTTAGCATCGCTTTCGCCTTGTTCGCTTTACATTGAAAGTCAAGTTCGTGCACATGTTTGATTGGCATTGGACACAACGGTGATAGGGGGACGCTTTGGGTTGGACGCTGGACGCATGGACGGTCGAACGGTTGGACGGTTGGATAGTGATGGATGGTGTTTGTCTGGCATCAAACATGTTTGATATGCATAACAGGCAGCGTTGCAGCATGTTTGATACATGACTAAACAGCTGTTATCAGCACTTAATTAGAAGGCGGTGAAAAAAAGTTAAATTTGTTTACTATTTCCGTTGCGTATTAAAAAGAAATAAGTAAATAAAAAAGTAAACTTCTTTCAATAGTTATTTTAATTAAAAAGCTAAATTTCTTCCTTCTTTTCTTCAGATTACTTCCCCATTTAAACATTATAAACAAGTTATAAAAAATTTATATTTTTAATTCCCTGAACTGTATTGCCTTTTCAGCATAGCAAGCTCTAAAGAAGCCAAGAATTTCTCATAACTTGAATTAAAAAATGGCTTAAATAAATATTTACTTTTGCCACAATTCTCTTGAGTTGCATTAAAATTTTTTCCTTGTAAAATTCTCTCTGCATTCTTTGGCTCTCTGCCTGTTGCCATATTAAAATTAAAAGCACCACAAAATCCACAATAATTCAGGTTTTTCAACACTTTGGAGAAGTCCTGTATCAACAGTGCGGCTGCTACTACTATTTCATTCAAAATTAGTAGGAAGCAAGGAAAGCCCCAATACTTGTAACTCTCTAAGTGCACTTTGCTCCATGGCAGGGCAAAGTTTGCCTATTTTTCAATTCTTTTTTTATCCTGCCACTTCTTCATTTTATCTGCTGCAGTTTTATATATAGAAAGAGAGAGAGAAAGAGAGAGAGAGAAAGAGAGAGAGAAAGAGAGAGAGAGAGAGAGAGAGAGAGAGGGAGAGAGAGTTACGTGTCTGTGCCGTACGCACATCAATTTTCATTTACTTATGAAAATTAATAGCATTTACGTTAAAGTTTCTGATAAAAGGAGAAAATGAGAAAAAAGGGGAAGGGGAGGGGCGGGGAATTCTGCAACCATTAATCAAGCGTCGAGCGTTGCCACAAAATGAAATTAAAAGTCTGACTTGACTGCAACTGATGGCCGACAGGCGGCGCCACTGCATGCACTTGACTTCACAATAATATATTAAAAATAAATAATGATTTTTTACTTATTTTTCTCTTTTCAATTCATCACAAAAAGTGCTGAGCGAATGGGGATTTAAAATCATAGCAAATTTTTACAAATAAATAATTTGATATTTATTTGGAATTAACTGCAAACTGTGTAAACAAAGTTGCCGAAATTTTCCAGACTTGACAGGTGTCATTCAAACAGTTTGATTTATTTCATTTAAATGATTGTTTTTTACACACAATTCAAGTTATTTCATTGCATAAACTTAAACTTATAATAATAATTTATTGATTTAAACATGGCCGAAATTTGCAGCACTTTTTAACATGATTTATGAGCTTAACGAATTCTCCACATTATTAATTATTTTCCCAGATGTAATACAAATAATTCTATTCCAGATTTTCAATATATTAGAATCTTAATCGTGCAGTTCAGATTAATGACATTAGCTTTATCAGCAAACAAATCGACTGTCATTCAAAGCGCATTTCAAAGTCAGAAGAAACACACCATGTGGCCATGTGCTTAGCATACCCAATAGAATCTAATAAAATATATATATATATATATATATATCTGTATAGTATAGTATACTCTTACGCTATCCACACATTTGTGTTGATTTAGATGCACAAACTTAGATTTGTTGCAGCGACGACCCTGAGAATGCAACGACTGAAAGAGTCAGCTATAAATTTCAAAAGAGAGATACAGCTTGATACTACCAGAGATAAACAGAGAAAGAGAGAGGGAGAGAGAGAGAGAGAGAAAGAGAAAAAGAATGAGAGAGACAGCATAGAGTTGACAGCCTCGATGTGCACTCATCGACACTTCTACACTCAAAAAAAAAGACAGTTGTAAAGTCTGATCATTCCTCAAATTCAAACACTTCGATTTCCAAATCATACTTAAAAAAAACCATAAAAATCTTATTTTAAGAATTAATTTCTTGGTGATAAGAGCTGCATTAGGAAACGGAAACTGTTAGACAACTTTTGCTTATATTTCAGCTCAATTCAGACACAGAATTCACTCCTTTTTCTCAGAGTGTAGCCTGCATTTGTTGCTGTCTTCTGCGGGCGCTGATTTCAATGTTGATGCGGTGGCCAGCAGCAACATTAATAGCAGCAGCAACAGCGACAGCAACAGCAACAGCCAAGTGCAACCACATTTTCGCAGCAATGTCAAGCAGCGACTCAAATGACTAAGAAATAGAAACGCTCTGATAAGGCGATCATTTTGCAAGAATAAATTATGACTAAGTCGAGCAGTAAACCACAGAGTTAATTCTAAATAAGTTGTTTACTCTTTCAGACAGCAGAAACGAAAAAATATAGCAATTGTCACAAGGCTGCCAGTGGACAGACAGACAGACAGGCAGAAAGACAGAAAGAGAACCAGCCTCATTTGTAATACATAAAACTAAAACTAAAACTGAATCGTTTCGCGGCTGATCTTGAACCAATTGCAATTTGCTAAACGTTGCCAGGGCCACAGCAGCCAGCCGATTGATATAAAGATGCATATGAAAACATATATATTTATCTACACTTAGAGAAAATGCGGCAACCTAAGCATTAACTTTAGCTGCATTTTTATAATCTTAACTAATGACTTTCAATCATTCACAAGAAATGAAAAACACTTAAAATTTGAAATCTTAACTTCATTCATACTAAAATTTCAAATGTCTTTTCTTTCGCTGAGTGCAGAGACAATTTCTATATACACTGGAAAAAAAGTCGCCAATGTGCTCTTCTCTACTTCAATGAATAGCTTATCCTTGGCAGATAAACTTGATATTTTTAAGATAAAGAAACTGTTTCTTGTTTTAATGCTTGAATACTAATTGACTTACTTACTTTTTCTCTCTGTGTATTGTATATAAATACATTCTCAGATGAGAGAGAGAGAGAGAGAGACTGCCCTCAATAAATTCGAAATGTTTATGCGTATGCGTAATGCACTTGAACTTGTAGTTCCCATTGCAGCAGCTGGCTTGGCTTGGCTTGGCTTTGCTTGCAGTTGTGGCAACACGTTGCGTATGCGCAATGCCTTATTTGCACTTATTGCGCATACGCAACGTTGTTGTTGACCTTAAAAGCTTAGTGCTAACAATGCGCCTAATTAGATATAGCCTGACCATACTCTCCACTGTCTACTGTCCGCTCAACTGTTGAGTCGTCGTCAAGTGCATTTAGCTCCTCCTCAGTTGACTGTTTGATTATCAATTAGTTAACTGGTTGGCGGCCTGGTTGGTTGCTCAGCGAATGATGATGCGACCTCACTATCCACTTTCCGCTCCTCCTCCCCCCTCCTTGCAGCTCCTGGACTGTTGCGACAATTGAAGCCAATGTCAAACAAATACACACACAAAGATTGCATTTGCATAATATAAAAAGTTCTCATTCTCTTGAGAGAGCTATAAAGAGCGAGCTCACTTATCGCTCCATTACGTGATGTGCGATCATTTATATATATATATATATATATATGAGAATATGCTCTATATATAGCCGCATTATGGGCAACGCTTACTCATGTCTCTGCACAGTAAATGCTTCAGTGTTTTTGAAGGCAGATGGAACACGATTAAAGCAAGTAATTATTATTAAGTAGCCCTTAAAGTAATTTATAATAATGCAATTAATTAAGCAATAGAAGAGTGATATTTACTTTAATTATAGCGAACTTTAGTAACTGATTATTTACTTAGGAGTATAGGAAAACTTATTTCTGTTAGACTTTTTTTTTGTGTGTATTAACTATAATTTTAAACTGCCTTTTGCCCCCTTTCCACTGCCAGGCTCTTACATCATTTGTCTTGTTTCTTTCATGCGTTGGCATACGAGTATCTTAAATATCTACAACCCTGTGAGAGATGTGAGTATGTTCCAAGGACTACTCCTACTCCCTGCTCGCTTCCTCCTCCGCCGATTGACTGGTGGTGGTGGTGGTGGTGTCTGCGTTGACAACCGTTGCCGACGTTTGTCGGGGCACGTTTTTGGTGTTGGGCTTTCGGCTGGCTGCCAAAGTTGTCGGCACATTAATCATAATTTAATGATTAGCGCAAGTTTTGTTTATTAAATATTTTGCCAGTCGCTCGGCTGTGTGTTACCGCTGCTGCTGCTGCTGCCGCTGCCGCTGCTGCTGCTGTTATTGTTATTTACGAGCGCTGATGCCACGCGTCGATTGCTGGCGACTTCAGAGTCATAAATTGCAGGCGAGCAAACGAGCAACAACAACAACGCAAAAAAAAAGCCAATTTGCAAGCATTTTTGGCCAGCGCCTTTGGCGGGTTTCACTCTAAATTATGCAGCTTTTGTTGAACCACCTGTGCACAAATCTGCCAGCAGCTCAATGATTAATAAAAAATTTAAAGCAAACACAAAAAAAAAAGAAAAGGAAAACAAAAATAACGTACGTATTTTTGCATATTTGCGACACAATTTTCCAGGAGCACGTTCGTCCTTTGAGTGGTTCCTCTTCTTGACTTGCCTGCGCCCGTCACGTACGCAAAGCAAAAGCGACAGCCGGAAAAAAAAAGATTTCTTCTACTTTGGTTTGTTGCCTTTTGATGAACTCGGCAGAGGTTACAAAAGTCGTGGCTGTTTTTCTTTTTTTTTAGCCGCAGATTTTCCTTTTCTATAGCTAAAATTTGGGGCGACCCTCATGCTTAGGGGACGTGGCTGTACCAGTAACACCAATTGTTTTCATATGCGAACAATTTCAACATTTTAGCTTAAAGCTTCTGCAGAAATGCCATTTCATTCGAACCTTCTACGAATTCGAATTTGGTCTGAAAGATTCTTGAAGCTAAGCTCAAGGACTCCAGTCAGAAAATACAATTCTTAATTCTAGAAAATAACTCCGATTCCAATTCTCCGTTCTAGTAAAATCCGATCCAGCAGAGCCAAATATATAAAGGATTCGGTTAACCTAGCGTTTTTTCCTTCGAAATGAAGACAATTTGTGTTGGTCTTTTTTCACTGTGTCCTTTTAAAAGGATACTTAAAGTTGGTGTTTTTTTTTTGTTGCCTTATGGAGTCAATGTCGGTGACTGCTGCTAGTCAAAGTCAGCTTATTAAATATTAAAGCAGCGAACGAGCGAGAGAGAGAGTGCAGACCGCTAAATCCTGTGGCTGTCAAGGTGTGCTTGGAAACTCGGCTGAAATGCTTGTCACATATCCTGTCAGCTCAGCTATGTGCGGCAAGGTGATGCTGCTGCGGCTGTTGCTGCCTCAGCCTCTGCTGCTGTCGGCTGCAGCCGAATTCAATTTCTTGTCCTTCGCTTTTATTCCATTTGCGGCGAGCTCAAAGCCAAAGCAAAGTTGGTAAGTAAGTTGCAAGAGTAAGAGGCAGCGAAAGTGCCATAGAAAGAGGTAGAAAAGTGAATGAAAGAAAGTAGAAAAAATCAAGCAACTACTAAAAGTATTATTATTGTTGGTTGCACCTGCAGGTGCTTTACTTTACTTTGTCACGGATATGTTTTCTTTAGACTTTCCATGTCAGCAGAAAGGCTTCTCTGTGCAAGTGGGTGTGTACGCTGTATGTGTGTGTGTGTGTGTGTGTGTGAAACATGCCGGAAGTTAAATAGGAAATTTTATATGCTTTTATAACTGTGAACGTGTTTACAAGGACGCCGCCCACACACACACAGCCGCACCCACCGCAGCCTCCATAGCCAAAGCTAAAACTTCTATGTAAGAGCAGCGCTATGTAAGAGTTAGCAACTAAAAGCCAACTCTGTGTGTGTGTGTGTGTGTGTGGGCGCAGAGCGTAGGTGTATAGTTTGCGCAGTCTGCGTGTGTGTGTGAGTGTGTGCAACTTACCTGCCAGCAATTTGCTCGTTCGTTTGATGAAGTGCCTTTCTTTCTGGCTTTGCGGCTTTCACTGCATCTTTGAAGTGCACTGCGCTGATTATCCAATACCCCAAATTAATCAAAATTGTCTGGCAAGCGTCAGGCATGTTGGCCTCTTAGCCCCGAAATGTATGCAGCAAAAATATTACAAAAAAAATAATGTAGTAACAGGTAAAGGAATTCTGGCCACTTTGGAATGAAATCTAGGATGAAATTTGTGTTATTTACTATGTGAAGCTTACTTTAAATATTAAATAGTAAAGCCAATTTTATTTCAGATTTATATAGTGTTTTTCTCTATAAAAATGTCCCTTATGGAATGCATAATAGGAAAACGATCGACTGAAAGATAAACTATATACTGACTCTAAAGTTATTTCTTGCAAAACTTCTATATTTATGCAGGGATCTTCTGATATTTCTAGCTCATTTCAAGCTTAAGGAATATTGCAAACTAATATATATTTTTTACTCAAAAGCTATATATTATTGATTCTATTTGAGGCTGATAGACAAACAGATAGGAAAGCTAAAATAGGCCAAAAATGTCTTTCAAACATTTGTAATTTCAGCCACCCCGTAAACCAAAGATGATTTTTAAATTACACCAATTTAATCGGATTAATTTGAATTCACAGCTAGAGCAGGGGGTAATTACAAGCTGGGCAGCTGCAACTGCAACGGCAGCTGCAATTGCAATTGCAACAAGCCAAGTAAAGTGTGAATTTGTGCAGCTTCATTACGCTGCAATCGTTCACATCCTGTGGTCAAGCAGGATATAAACACTCACACATGCAAACAGACGCACACACACACACGGGGGCACACACATTTTGAGAATTGCCCAGCTCTGCTTACTTGTGAGCTCATGTAGTTACCTCTGCCACTGCCGCTGCCGCCGTCTCTGCCACACATGTTGCACTCTCGAGCAACTTTCCTGTGGCCAAAGCAAGCGGCTTCATGTACCCAAAAGAGCTGGGCACCGGGGGGAATATCGGGTGTAAAGAGTTGCCCAAGCGAAGCAACAAGCAAACAAACAAGTTGAGCTTTGACAGTGGTCGGACATGCACACTAACATTTACACACACAGTCACACAGACACACACACACACAGGCACACCCCACATGCGGCTCTCACACACTCATGTTAAAAAGTATAGCATAGTTTTCAGCGCCGTCGACTGGGCAAAGTGTTTGATTAGAAAACTTTTTGGGCCCGGTTTACGTCACAAATTGCAACAAAGATTTGGCTAGAAACTTAACACTCGTATTTGTGCGCTGTTCACGTACAGCCAAAGCAGCCTAATTGCTCTTAAAATAAAAGGCGAAAAAAATAAAACCAGCTATAAATATCACCTGCAGACCATTTTTAAAATGCCATTTCCGTTTAATTCAGGCGACTATCTTTTAATACCCTTATAAAGGGTATGCTAAATCTGACACCAATTTCGTTAGAAATTTTTGAATAAAAATGAAATTATATATAAATATATATCATACACCTGTCGCGCCTAGGATTGATAGGTTATAAAGGGAGTTGTGAGAACATAATCAAAGGATATTCAAATATAGACTCTCTTTTGGGTTTGACTCGCAGACTCAAGTAAATATATCATATAACTAAGCACACATATAGAACGAGTAGAATCCTATTCAGCTTGGCTGTGGATTTCAGGTTTTTTTTTTATTTGTGCTGCCTTTGAAAATGCTCCTTTTGACAGTCAGAGAATGTCAAGTGTTTGTGGGTGTTTTTCATCATCTCTCCAGCTATTCCGACCCAGATGTCCCAATGTCCCAATGTCCTTACGTCCTTATGTCCTTGCCCGCACGTTTAGCTCTCGGCCCCAGACTGAAACGTATAAAAATGCATGACCGCAACACATTTTTCAGCCGGTCATTCAACATAAGCCCAAACCCTTCTATGGTGTCCTGCTCCGCTTCTTACACTCACACACACACACACACACACACTCAGTCGCTTATTTCACGGCTTTGCCTCTAAAGTGTTAAAATGTTGATTGTCCTTTTTTTGCCGCTGTGTGTGTGAGTGTGTGTGTGTGTGCTAAGTGTTTGTGCTTTGCAACGCCTCAGTCTCGGATATATGCGGGCATATATAAGCATATATCTCTAACCAGCTCTTTCCCACCTCCCTTCTCCCTTTCCTCTTCCAGACTCTCTTCCCTGCTCCTGTAAGTTGGTCTCGTGCGTGTCGCAAATAAATTTTTAAGTAGCATTTGTGTTGATTGCGTTGAAAGAGGACACGAATCCAACTTTATGCTCGTCGCTTGCCACACTTCTCAGCCATGCGGCATTGCGGTTTTTTTTTTTTAGCTTTTTTGGGAGGCCCTTAGCTTCGCCTAGGAGCGTGTTAAGCGTGTTTAACATTTATCAAGTGAATCTCCTTTTGCCGCTTGGTTAACAGATTAAGTATGCTAAATGACTGAAGAATGTCAAATTAAAATGTGAGCAAAACACCGCTTGGAAAACCGAAAAATATTTGTACACCGAAAGAAAATATGGGCACAAATAACAATTGAACTTAGCAGTTCGGAATATAAAGCATATCTTTTTGGGCAGGACTGATATTGAAATCTTTTGTTATAATCCTCATAGTAGGAAAGGAAAGTCTACAGCAGAAATATGATTATACTTATATAAAAAACAGTTCAATATTTGTTGCACAGTTTATAAACCAATCAGGCCAGGCTCAAAGTGAAGAAATTGAAATAAAAAAAATGACGGGGCAAGCATCAATAGTATTAAATTTTGGCCTGTTTCCGTTTCGACCTTATTTCACTTTAAATAAAGCAATTAAAATGTTCAAAATAAACCAAAAGAGCTGACAGTTAAGCCTGCCCCAAAAAGTATGCCATACTTCAGATTCAGAAGATCTCTTCAAACTTATGACTCCCACTTGCAAACAGCATTCATTTCATAATTCCGCCTCAAAAATACGAGTATTGTTTTCCAATTGATGAATAAAATTTCCAAATTCAAATTGGGTATTCAATATGGTTATTACAGAGAGTCTTCGTGCAGCTAACAGTGCTCGATAACAGCCAGCAGCTAGCAGTCAGCAGGCAGCATCAGCCGTCGGGCAGCATCAACAGCAGCCACTGTTAAGTAGCATTTAAGAGAGCGAATGCAGTTTAACATAACACCAATTACGAGTCGTCCTCTGCAACACTGAGGACAACTAACAGCAGCGGCGAAACACAACTGCAAAAAACACACCATGGCGGCCACTTCTTTTGGGCTGCTGCTCTCAGTTGTTGTTGGACCGCAAGAGCAGACGTATCGTTGTGTGACGGCAGAAAAAGCATTTGGCTAAAGTTTTATCATAGAACGAAACGAAACAAAACAGTAAAGAGAGATAGACAGAGAGTGTGAGAGAGGAAGCGAAAGGCCGAGCGAGCGAGAGAGTGTGCCTAGCGGAGAGAGCACACAACGAACGACAGTACAGTGAAGCATCAGCCAGAACAGGCAAGCGCTAGCTAGCTCTCTTGTTGTTGTGGTTGTTCTTGCTGTTGTTGTTGTTGTTGCTTTAAACAAAGCAAGCATATCTTGTGCATGTTAAAAGCGGCGACAGTCACCACGGGTGAGCATGTATTAGTGTGAATGTGTGTGTGTGTGTGTGTGTGTGTGTACGTGCGTGTGTATGCGTGTGTGAATAGCCGAAGGCTTTGTAAGCTACCATATGCACTTTATACTTGAGACTGTGTGCGTGTGTGTGTGTGTGTGTGTGTGAGTTGTGTGTGTGTGTGTGAGCGCAGACAATGGTTGAGCGGCGCTGCCGGCGTCGCTGCCACTGCTAGTTAATTTGCATGCGGGCGCAGATTTTTTGTTGTAGTTGCTGTTGTTGTTGTTGTTGGCTGCATCTTGTGGCCGCCTGCAGCAGCTCTTGTTGTTGTTGCTGTTGTTAGCGGTTTTTTGCTATTATGATTTGGCCGTTAACAGCTTTTAGAGTGTCGAACTAGCCAAGCATCATATAACATAACATATGTTAAACACTATGGCTGTGTGTGTGTGTGGTTATGTGACTGTTAATTAAGTGTTCTTGTTTTAGCTTTTTTAGCGGTTTTTTTAAATTTTATATATATATATATATACATATATATTTATATGTGAACAATGGGCAAGCAAAGAGAATAGACTGCACAGCAGGTGGATGACAATGATGCCATATATATCCTGGCTAACATATGCCAACATATGTTAATATGGCCAACAGCTCAGCGGGCGGTCGCGAGGCAGAGCTGAGCAGCTCTGCGGCTGTAATGAGAGTTTTGCAACTTGTTCTTCTTTTTTTCGACCATTTTAATTGCACTTTTTGTGGCAAAAGGCCGCAGCAAAACTAGCCAAAAAAAAGTTGCCAACTCTCTGGGCCAGTTGCCCATTAAAGTTTAATCAAAAACGGAAGTTAAGCGCACAACTTCCGGCCAACTTTTGAGACTTTACAGAGCCAACAACAACAGCAACAACAACTGCGAACAGCTAACAGCTAACAGCGCCTCTTTAGCAAGTACGTGATAACGTTTTTATTTTATGGCAAAATGCGATGGGCTGCGTGGGGCAGGAGACGGGAGGGGGAGTGACAGCAAATGCCAAAGTGTCCAAACGCGGCACAAAAAAATTTCAATTTCTAAACATGTTTTTTAACACAAAATGAAGAGCGAACTGAAAGCGAGGCATGTCTAACAAAAAAAGCCAAAATCAAAGCAGCCAAAATATTTACAAAGTAAAGATATTGTTGAAAAAAAGTCAGTCCTGGCTGAAATACATACAACTCGCTTTTTGTCAGCTAAACAGTGTTGGCTTTTTAGCCTTTTTCTGAATAGAATTTTGAATTGAAAAACTAAGCAGTGCTGGAACTTTAGCCTTTTTTCAAATGTGGTTGTGTACTGGTTGAAATACATACAGCTCTCTTTTAGTCAGCTAAACAGTGCTGGCTTTTTAGCCTCTTTCTGAATAGATTTTTCAATTGGGAAGCTAAGAAATTATGGAATTTTAGCCTTTCTGTTGCCTGACATTTTTGTACTATGCTTTATTATTATATAAATTAGGATTCGATATTTTCTAACACTTCCTTAAAGTGGGAAACTTATTTCTACTGCCATATAAAACCTGAAGGCGTCTAAATTATACAGTAAAAATTTTAAATCAATTTTATTTATTTTGGCTAAAGGCTCTAAAAGGGCAAATACATTTTTAAAACTCTGCCTTTTCCAGTCAATTTCCATATGAATCCTGTCTCTCTTCGCTCTTTTTCTGTCCTTAATTGGTTTCCTTCCCAGCACTGAGCCAATGACAACAACTTACTTTAAATATTTCCTTGCTCCTCCGAGTGTTTGTGGGTGTGTGTGATTTCTGTGTGTGTGTACGTGACAAATCTTTATTTAATTTCAAAAATGCGAAATAAACTTTGACTTTGACTTTTGTTTCGATTTATTTGAAGGCAATAGAAATTGCACACTTCCGTTTCCCTTCCATACACAAACACATATATATATAAATTGTCTGTGTGTGTGAGTGTGCTCTGCAGAAGCAGCAGAAAAAAAACTTTTTTCCAAGTGTGGAGAAAAGTAAAACAATAAGCTTAGGAAACTGTGAACTGAAATTGGAAGAAAATTTATTGTTTTTGCTGCCTGAAAAGTTTTGACTGTCTACCGTTTTAGTTTGCGCAAAGCTTCGAGTAATATGTGACAGGCAATGGGCTTTAAATAGATTGATTAATAACCAAGAAAATGCTAAACTTACAGCTAAGAAAATCAGTGAATCAGAGAAACTATCATTTCAGATACTTCACGGAAAAACGGGATGAAATCAGGGTTTCTGGATGTCGTAAAACCAATATGAAGTTTTATGATTCTAGCCCACTTTTTTCTAGCTCGAAATTCTTGCTTTTATCCTGTTTCTATGCCGAGTTGGCTCAAATGTAATCCTGATTCGTTTTTCATTCATTTTGAATTTAATTAAGCCAAGCAGTTCATAGTTAATCAGTCCATAGTAAGTCCGTTCTTATTTGAATCTAGTATGAATAGGGATTGGTTTACTACTATTTCAAGCTTTATTTGAATCCTACTTAAGTCCAACTCGAACTAGAATTCTTAAACTTGAACTATCGAATATCGTTGTTTATCTTTAATTGTCTAGTTTTTCAGTTCAGATACAATTTAAAAGATAGTTATAATATCAGCTAAACTATCAACAGCATATTTTAAACATAAATTAAACTACCTTTTTTATAAATAAATTACAATTACTAGTTAACATTTACCATATTGTTCAACTCATAACAAATGATTAATTTTGTGTTGAAAAAAAATTAAAATTTAATTATATTATCGAGTAATTTGGTTTGCTTTTAAGCTGCAAGAGAAAACAATATGATAAAATCCTTTAGTACTCGAATCGAATCGATAGATTTCCCTTGAATAATATTGTTAGTTGGCAGCTAGTTGAAGCACGAATTTCCTTTTCGTATTACAACTTGCAACATTCAATGGCAATTTTGGCCAATTTATTGCTATTCAAGGCATAAGCTTACAAGAAACAAATTGATGATGAATAAACATTTTCTATAGCATTGAAAAGGCCAGCTACACGCAGACATCCTTCGTTTGCCTTGCAACTGGAACTCTTCTCATTACTTGCAACCAACCATTAAAAGCAGGAAAATTGCGCTGATGCAGAGAGTTCTCGTATTTACTTTGGAATTTTCCCCCCATGTTTTTCTGTGCAGCTGCACTGTTGCAGCAGCAGCAGCAGCAGCAGCAGCAGCAGCAGTTGCAGTTGCAATTGCAGTTAATTTGTAGCAACACATTTTTAATTTCGTGCCAGCGGGCAAGCTGGCAGGCTGGCAGGATGCGAGTCCTGACCAGGAAACTGACCTCGCCAAGTGACCAACAACGGCAGCAAAAAAAAAGCAATGCATCTTCCAAACGGAAATAAAACCGCAATATTCACAGTGTGGCAAGCAGAGATTTCAGACCTCACACATATATAAATATTTGACAGACGAGTTGATCCATCTGATCCTTGAAAATAAACATTCTCTTAACTTTAGTTAAGCTTAACTTATGCTAAAATTCTTAAGCTGTTCCCATAAATAACATGAAAGTTCTTCAAGAAACTATTTTCCTTGGGAAATTAAAGGCAGCGCAGCAGCTGTCGCTGCCTGGGGGGCATTTCTGTAGAGTATCTGCCAGTTTTGTATGCCCCACTTCTTCCATCTGACTTGTTTTGTTTAATTTTGGCGTGAAAGAAATAAAAAACATTTTTACATATTTAATTTTTTGTACTCATTCATAAATCGAGCCAGGGATAATGCAACATTTTGGATTTCAGAAATTTCATTTTAATTAAATGCAAAAGTCACAAAGAGAAGAGAAAAAAAAAGGCAGTCACGCCCATCAATCAAAAAGGCAGCCTGACCGTTTTTCCTTTCTCCATCCTTTCACTCATTATCCACCAGCAGGCAACAGTCAACAGAACACACAAAACAGCAACAAAAAAAAAAAAAGGATAAACGGCTCACCAAAAAAAGCGAAAAAAAAAATTAAGTAACACGAAACGAAACAGGACATTCAGGAGGACGACGTGCTAAGCCCACGGCAAGATTAATTAAGTCCGCACAACAAAACAAACAAAGGCAACTTGAGACACTGTGCACCAAGCGGATGCTTGGCGTCGCTTCGTGACGTCGTCAAGTGCGTGTTAATGTTTCATTCTCACTCTTTTCGTTTCTTTCCTTTCCCTTCCCATTCCTTTCTTTTTTTTTCGTTGTATTTTTCTTAGCATACTTTTAAGCGTCGCGTGAAAAAATTAAAATTTCAAAGTGTGGCGGCTGCTGTACGTGTTTCCCTCTGTAAGTGTGTGCGTATTTGCACTGCAAAAGAAGTACAAAACAAATGTAAATAAAAGCAAATAAGCAGGAAGCGTCTTTGTCGCCGTCGCCGTCGCCGTCGCCGTCGCCGTCGCCTAGTCGTAATAAGCATATTTTAAATGGGTCTAAAACTCGGCGTCAACAACGCTTAAGGATATGTCCTCCGACTTCCCCTGTTGACGCTTCAGGCCCCAAAATGGAACGGTTATTATAATCTCGTTGACGCGCTAAGTACATTTCAAAGCTGAGTTTCTATTAGACAAGCAAAGACTTAAATAATCTATTTTATTGGTAAAGTTTTTTCAGCCAATTTGAATAGTTTCTGTAGTTTTCAGTGAACTTCATGAATTGTTTTGGGGACTCACTTTTAAAAGTGTTAGAGTATGACTAGGTTTTCCGCTTTAAAATAAACTCCACAATAGAACTTATAGCCTACTTTTCGGAGCAGAACTAAATAGCTTAGTTTGTTTCTAAGTTCTTAGGATATTTGCAGCTTGTTAAAAGACAAAAATAGATATGTTTTAAGCTCTGTTTCCCTAGTTTCTTCCAGCGGAATTCATCTAAAAATGTTAACCAACAGAAGTCTATTTTTTTGAAATATTATTTCTTTTTTAAAATATAAAAACTTCTGTTGTAAGGTCCTTTTCGGCATAGCATTGAGTACCTAACTTATCACCATCATTTGATTTATTTAGATTTTAAAGCACTTCTTAGGCTTTGGAATTCATTCGTATAAATTAATAGTATTATTAATTTCTAATATTATATCTTTTAATTAAAAAATAAAAGCTTTGCAAGATAATAGAGTGAATCAGCTCAAAGCGGGTTTCATATCCGAATTATTTTAAATAAAGCATCCTTTCTGGAGCAGCATTAAAGCAACACTCTAATCTTTAGTGCTCTATTTCGATTGATTTCAATTTTGTAGTGGATTTATTTAGTCAGAAATAAAAACCAAGGCTTGAAAATAGCTCTGGATGTATTGATTTTAAAGCTAGAAATTAAAATCCCTCGCAATCTAGCGTCAAAAAACTACTTAAATAGATACTATAATGAGATTATAGCCTCACAATTTCAAGTGCATATCCTGAGCTTGTGTTTGCTGTTGTCTAAAATTTCATAGTATAAGTGACTATATAATAATATTTTATTACGCATATGAAAGGATGTGAAATGGGCTGCTTGGGCTGCTCTTTAACGCATCCTGTTTCCGTCCGGCTTTAAGCCATAAACATAATTGCGGCTTTGTTGAGCGCTTGAGACTGCGTTAAGAGGCCGCATTAGTCGCCCATTTGATTCAATTTGGCATCTTCCAAGAAAACCGCTTGAAAGACAAAATTGTGGCATTTGTTAAAAACGAAAAGAAGGCATAAAATCCAACCCTCCCCGCCCAAAGGATTAGACGTACTTCACATGAGAGTTGTCCTACTGTTGCTGCTGCTGCTGCTGTTGCTGCTGTTCCTCCTGTTGTTTTCTTCTTAATGGTCTGTCAGCAAGTTTTTGCCATGCAAAATGGCTGAATTGTTGACCTTCACTGGTTTCCTTCCTTCCGTTATTTATGTGCTAGCATCGGCATTACGGCATCCAACATCCAACAGTTCCGGCCGTCTCCAATTAGCCCTAAAATGGATTTGTGTAACACATTTGGGACAAGAACACAACATACACTAGAATACATTCACCCAGGAGATTTGTGGCCTCTTCACCTCCCCCCGCTCCAATGACTCTCAAATTTACATTGCTTTCACAATTTATTTTTCCGCCTCAGCATCAGTTCCATTTCCCATTTCCCAGTACCCAGTTCCAGCCACGAGCCGAGTTCACTTCGAGCTTTCGCTTTTATTCCCCCCATTGTCAACTATGTTGCGCGTCGTTCGCCTGGCCTCGGACAGCGACATTAAAAACGACAAAACGACACAAACATTTCATTTTAATATCCTTTTTCGGTCGCGAATCAGACACAGCATCCCAAATCCTCCGTCTCCAGCTTCGTCTCGGGCTTCGGGTCTCTTGGAGCTGATCATTCGGGTTGCTTTTGTTGCTTCTGCTATTCTGATGTGCCGGAACATTAAGCGTTGAAATATTTATGAGTGTAAAATACATGTATATACGTACGTACGGTACGTACATACGTATCCTTATGCGTATGCGTATCCTTAATGAGTCTGCATTGTGCCAAAATCTGCATTTAAGGCAGCTTTATATAAGGGCAAACAAAATTTAACAGCGCTCCCAGACACTCGCATAATTTTTAGGGCCTGCCCAAAAGAATTTAAATATTACCATATATACAGCCAAATTAAATCCATTAAAATATATATGGCATATTTTTAGGAGCTGAAGTTTACAGCGGAATTCATTCGAAAGTGGAAAGAAAATGCAAAAAAATGTTCATTGCTTTAATTTCTATTTCCCGGAAAGCAACTTAAATGAAGTAATTTAATGCTCCCACTAAAACATATTTTATTTCAAATAATTTGGGGGAATTCTCTTGTTTATTTCTTGGAATTCCCTTGGAAAAAATTCAATTCCTTTACTGGGTTTATTCACAAATAAAAAGTTATCGATTAGAAAAAGCTGGTGAGACCAGATTGAAACTGGTAATAAAATACCCAACTCAAAGCGAAGTTTATGATTGAAAATTAAAGATTAATCCTTATATTATTGGAGGTATTGGAAATTAGTTAAATTATTAAAAATTAAGCATAATTGTCGCTAGTTAAACTGTTCTTATTCTTAACTGTTTTGTTAACGTATTTCTTGTTGCCTTTCTTCTTGCAGTTATTTAATATTTTAGAGCGACCAATCAGTTAGACTCGCACGCTGAGTACAAACACAGAGGGGATCATCATGGATCTGCCCTCGATGGTACAACGATCTGGCGATACGCTCATCGTACGTAGCGTCGTCAGTGGAAATCAGCTTTATATGGAACAGGGACACCATGGCAGTGGGAACAGCGCCGGACACAGCAGCAACACATCGCCACCACTGGGCACAAATGCATCCATATCGCCGCCGGTTAGTAGCGCTTTGGAGCAACAGCTGGATAGATATCGCTTGCAACAGTTGCTGCAGCAGCAGCAACAGCAACAACAGGCGGTAGTTGCAGCCGCTGCTGTTGTCAACAGCGTGCAGCAGCAACAACAGCAACAGCAGCATGCAGCAATTGCCATGGATGCCAAGGAGGAGGGTCTGCCGCAGTGCAAGATTAAACGGAATTATAGCTGCAATCATTGCGCCTACTTTACCCAGAATCCGCGCTATCATCTGACACATCTTCGCGATGTGCACGGCGAAAAGATTGTGATCAACAAATGCAAATTGTGCCTCTATGCCTCCCGCCACTTCCAGAAGCTGGTGCGGCACATGAAGATGGTGCATGGCTGCACGGATGGCATACCCAGCGGACATGGACAGGCACGCGGCAAGCGTGGCATGAGCCGTGAGGCACGCAAGCGTCGTCTGGAGGAGAGTGTCGGCGTCATGGGTGGCCAATCGGTGCCCATAGCTGTGCCGGACATGCCCACACTGGAGCAGGTGAAACGTGAACTGCAGCTGCAGGAACAGAAGCTGCAACGTGACATCGAAGCCTACAATCAGCGGCATCGTGAAGAGCAGCAGCAACGCGAGCAGCAGCTTGAACTGGTCTTCAGCTGTGAGAGGCAGCTGCAGGCCGCTCTGCGTGATGTAGATGCACGTGAGAACTTTGAACGTCAATCGTCGCCAGCGGAACCACCAACGCCCTCGCCCAGTGATTCGGCAACGCCTCCACCGGCGCTCTCATCTGGCGGCGAAGAGCCACAGAATAGGCTGCTTAAGTGCAGCGCCTGCGACTTTACGACCCTCTACCGCACTATGCTGCGCTCCCACGAACTGGAGGAGCACGGCAAGACCAAGTTTTTCCGCTGCGGTAAATGCAGCTATGTGACGCACATTAAGGCAAGATTCAGCAAACATGTCAAGTACCATTCAATGCCAATGATCAAGTGCGTCACTTGTGATTTCCGCACACCTTACAAGTGGAATCTGGACAGGCACATGAAGAATCATGGTGGCGCTGGCGCATTTAAGTGCGCCGCCTGTGACTTTACCGCTGATATTAAACAGTCATTGACCGTCCACGAGATGAATCATCATGTGCCGCCCGTGGGCAATGCTGGTTCCATATGGCCAAGACGTCAAAATAAGGTGGGCGCCAGCGAGATTTGCGATGATGATGTTCTAAGCGACTCGGCTGAACTGGAGGATCAGTATAACAACAACAATCTGGATGAAGATTTGGAGGATGCGGATGGCGGCGCCTTGAGCGGTGAGGAACACTATGGTAAACGCAGTAAATACGATGATGATGAGGAACCCACAGATCTGTCCCAGAAGGGTGGCTGCTCTTCGGATACGTCCAGTGTAGGCACAGCCACGCCCCGCGCAAAGCGTCCGATGCCCAATCTTATACCAATCACCAAGAGTCCTAAAGAGTAAGTAGAAGTTGCTAAATTATAAATATATCACTCGAAAATCTTCCCCCCCTTTAAACTTTATTCATTCATGGGGTAACTTATTAGTTTCAACCAAAGTTCTAAGCCAAACTTCTATTTTAATTTACAGCGTGTTAAATCTCTCTAAGGATACCAATGCCTCGCGCAGTGCACTGACCGAGATTGCCTCCTTGTTCTTTAATGAAAAGCAAATATCAGAAATGCTGGACAAGTCGGATGTGCCACAGCTTTCACCCTCGACAACCGTCACATCGCAGGCTTCGTCGCGCAGTCTTTTGGTCAAGAAAAGTGGTGGATCATTCTTTGACAAGCTGAAGACGGGCGCCCAGCATGATAATCTGATCTGTCAGTGCGGTTATGTGGCCAAATGTTTGTCCGAGTCGATTATACATGGCAAGAGCTGTCAATCGTCCGCTGTTGTCATTGATGACGATGATGCTGCATTGCATGAGGACGATGCCGATGATCGTCTAGAGATTGACGAAGATGATGAGGATCGTCATTCTCATTCGGCACTGAATCTAAGTGTTTCGGGCTCGACACGTTGCCAGCACTGCCGGCATCGCTGCAAGTCCTCCACAGATTTGTTACATCATCTGGCCCAATGTGCGGAGGCTATTCGCTGCGCCAACGAAATGTACGATTCCAATTCCGGAGAGAGCAGTGAGCGTCGCTCTGATACCCACACTCTGCAACAGCAGGCGGCTGTACAGCAGCAGCGCGTTTGCATATGGAGTAAAGCGGCAAAGGAGATTGCCCAGGTGCATCAGGATAAGGCTAGTCTACTGTCAAAATCACCTGGCAGCCAAGCGGCCAGTAATGAGGAGAACAGCTATTATGGTGTGGAGACAGCACCTGGCTATGGTGAGGTAAGTGCAACCAACCAACCTAATCCAAGTAGTAGCCCATCAGGCCATCATCATCACACACAATGCAACTACGCACGACAAATGCGTCAAAATGAAATTTGACTCTCTCATGCACTGCAGGTAACCAAAAAGATGACGCCCGAAGAAGAGGCAGCCAACTCATCATTGAAGAAGGTCTACAAGTGTCCACACTGCACTTTCTGGGCCTCGACAGCATCACGCTTCCATGTCCATATTGTGGGCCATCTGAACAAGAAGCCATTTGAGTGCTCCCTTTGCTCGTACCGCTCCAACTGGCGCTGGGATATCACCAAGCACATAAGGCTGAAGACCATTCGTGATCCCCTGCACAAGAATGCCAAGGTGCTGATGAACGACGAAACCGGACGACGCAATTATACCAAGTACAATAAGTACATTACCCTGATGAAGGTCACAGAAGAGGACGGGGATCCAAAGCTAATGAAATCCGGCGAGATGACGCCCAATCAGGTGGCCTCCTTAGCCTTTTTGAAGGACTATCAGAAAGTGGGCGTCGGCACTGGCCATGACATAACCCTAGAGCCAGTGTCCTCGAATAAAACCAACTCGCTAGATGATGCACAATTGACGGATAATTTCATACGCATACCGTTCCTAGCGACCATGATGAATGCGGCCATGGCCAAGCAGCAGCATCAGCAACAACAGCAAATGGAACAACAGCAGCAGGAGCAGCAACATCACTCCACCATGATTACACCCTCGGTGACCATATCACCAGTAAAGCGCACACATCAAACGCCGTCCGGCAAGCCGAGCGATGACCTCATCACTGAGGTGCATCAAGAGGGTAGCGAGAAGAAGACCTTCTACAGATGTCGCAAATGTAACTTTAGGTAAGTGAAAACTGGCCAGAGATTGAATTAGTTCACCAATAAAATGAGTTTTCTTATAGGCATCACAATCGCGATGCTGTGCTGGCTCACGTCAAGATACATTACCATGAGTCGAACTTGCCCAAGTCGACGTCAGCGGGTAGCAGCACCTCGCCACTGCAGGTGTCCGTTAGCTCGAATCAACAGTTCTACATGAATAAAGTATTCGCCGCCATGTGCCTGTCCCAGCCTTCACCCACGTCTGGGTCATCCTCGGGCGGCAATGGCAATGGCCAGCAACATTCCCTAATATCGGCGGGTCTGCTCCAGCGTGCCATACAAGAGGCACAACATTCACCCACACCAAATGCTAGCGCCTTGAGTGGTCTGGCATTGGCGCTAGCCAGTGGCAAGTGTCCAACTGGCAGCGGCAGTTCGACGACGATGAGTACACCAAAAGCCAATGCCGCCTCCATTTTAGAGCACGGTGAGCAGAAAGCGAGTCAAAATGAGGCAAGTGCCGACAGTCTGACGTCGCCCACAATCACCAGCAGCACAACAGCAACAAGATCGCTACAAGACTTGCTCACCTCACCCAGAACCAGACATGGTCTACACTATGGTGCGGGTGCAACTAATCCTAATGCTAACAGTTGTAACTCAGTTGTGGTTATGGGTACCGGCAATTCGAATACCGGATACAGGCTGGATACGTCTGGCAATAAGAAGTCGTCTAGCAGCGCTGCTTACGTCGTCGCCTCATCCAATACACCCACCAACAATATCAACAATACATCGCCTTTGCCAGTAACTACCACTCCTCCTACTCCTATTTCTACTTTTCCAACTGGTTCAAAGTCTTTGGTTCATACACTGGGTACTGGTAACAATAACAATACATCCAACCTCACCGACACTCATAATCATCATAATCAAATCATCGCCGGTGATGGTATCTACACAACTATGGCAACGGGTTTAACCCATGCCTTACATAATACTACTACTACTACTACTAGTACTACTAATCTCAAATCAACGACGTCAGCCTCGTCAATGTTGTCGTCCGCGTCGTCTCTATCGGCATCGGCATCGACATCCTCCTCATCAGCATCGCAGGCATCTGCCGCGTCCTCGCCGCACTCGTCGCCGCCACAGAGCATGCCAGGCCAAACGACGCGTTTCCATAGTCATCATAGTCCAGGTAGTCCAAGTCTATTAACGATGAACGACGCCGATCGACGAGATCCGTCGCCATATCGTTGTGGTCACTGCCATCAGGTGTCAAATTGGAAGCATGTGATTCAGGTATTTGTTTAAATGCATTTTACAGTTTGTGTTTTGTCCCATTCAAAACGAAACGAGTTTTTCCCTCAATAAAAAAGACAAAGAAACCCCACAACCGCTATCCGCCACAGAATCCTACAAAGATCCGTCCGCAAATACGAAATGCATAGCTAAGATGAAAGAATCGGAAACTTGATGAACTTAGTTGTAGTCTTAGTAGTAGCTACCTTCCTGTTAGAGGAGGTTGACCATCCGTTTATCTAGCCCCTTCGGAAACTTGATGATCTTAGCACCGTTTCCTTTAGCCCACCTTCCAGTTATAGAAGGGTCTAGCGTCCGTTTATCTACCCTGTAAAAGAAAAAACCAAAACAAAACCACCCTCTGCTCATCTTGTCTGTAGTCCCTAAATAACGCTGGTAAATATGCTACAAAAATGTTTTGTTATTTATCTTTTGCTTAATGTTCAATGTGTGGTGTCTGGTCTTGCTTTTTTGTACTATTTATCTTTACATTTTAATTTATATTCGTAAGTTAAGAAATCATTTGGTGAAAGTTTTTGGCTTGCTCTCGAAACTAATGTAATACTCCTTTTACTCGTACTCCTACATTTACCGATTCAATTCATGCAAAACAAGCTAACCCCTCTCAAATCAACAAAGGGTATCTTAAAGTTCATATACGGTGCGGGTATTTCGATTGGGTTTTCCACACATACATACATACACACACACACACACTCACACATACGCAGTCAAAAAATATCTATATATATGCAGAAATGCAGGAGAAGCATGCTAATTTGTGCCCAATTCCCGCTCTTCTCTTCTCTTCTCCACAGCGGCATTGTCGCTTAAAGCATTCCGGGGATATTCGGATCGAGACCCTTGAGCGTAGCTCCAGCGCTGGCCCCCACGTGCCGCCCATTTACCGTCCACAGGGCGCTGGCGCCAGCAATGAATCCCATTCCCACATCACAAGCAACAACCAGAACAACAATAATAACAACAACAACAACAAGTCGAACAACAACCAGAACAACACTTTGTCCAGCAAGCAACTGGAGCAGCTGCTGCATTCACCACTCTCTGCCAGCGCCGTTGCTGTGGTAAATGCAGCCACCACACAGCAGGATTTGCAGGCAGCAGCTGCCTATTGGGCTGCCACCTGCAAAGCTATTAGCGCTGTGGCCAGTGGCAGCGCTGAGGAGCTGCTTCAGCTTCAGCAGAATGATCAAATTGAGATCACACGCCTGCCCACAACAACTTCAAGTGGTACATCACAACAGGAGCAGCTACCCAGCAACAGCAACAACAATACAAAGAGTAAGCAGCAAAAGTGTCCAGTCTGTCCGTATATTTCGGAGAGCAAATCCCAGATGAATTACCATGTGTCGTTGCACAAACCCACGCAATATGAGTGCCGGCTTTGCACCTTTGTTTGCGCCAAGAAGCAACACCTGAGCAGTCACATGCGCAGCGTGCATCAGCAGCAGCTGGGCGCACCAGGAGCATCGGGAGGAGCTGGCGGAAGCAGTGCCAATGGCAGTCTAGGATTAGACTTTACTGTGGCTTTGCAGCTAGCCGCAGCCAAGCAGATACAACAGCTGCCGCCAACGGCACCACTGGCCATCGATTTGAGTCAACTGCAGCTGGAGGAAAGCGCCTCAAATAATGCAACTGAGCAACTGCCGCCAGAATATCAATACAAGCTGATTAGCTACTGTCCACGCTGTCCAGCACGTTTTGCCCAGAAGCACAACGATGAACGCAATGCCAAGCTGGAGCTGGAACAGCATCTGGCCGAGCATGCGTCCAGTGAACTGGACACGCAGGAGCAGCTGCATATATGCGCCTACTGTGAGTATCGTGCGAGCGCCGAGACATTGCTGCAGCTCCATCGCGCCGTCCATATGTCGCATTATCAGGAGAAATGCCAGCAACTGTATAGAAACTGCAAGGAAGATGTTATGTACCCGGCTCCGAAGTTGCTGCAAATCGACGGACCTGAGACGATTTGGGTCGTGGACAATGAGCTGGGCGCACAGCTGCTGCGTCAGACCGCTGTCAGCTCTTCGACCAACAAAAATATTAATGGCAATTACGATGGACAAAACAGCTTGCTGAAGAAGCAACTGGAGTCGGGCAATGGCGGAGGAGCCATTGTACGTGAGTTGACGCCACCCAAGGCACAGGAAGCCGAAGAGGATGATGAACGACAGAGCAGCTCAACGCCCTCGACCAGCGCTTCGGTGGCGACTAGCGATTTGGCCGTAGATGCCAGCAGCGATGCCGGTTCCTCGGATATGCCACAGTCAGCATCAGCGCCGCTGCGCTGCCTGCACTGTCCGTTCGAGACACAGCAACATGAGGAACTGCAGCAGCATCTGCCAAAGCATGCTTGCGTCAAGGAACCGGCAGCCGAGGCTCAACAATGTGACCACTGTGACTACAATGCCGTCGATGAGACGGAGCTAGAGGAGCATACCGCAGTGCATTTTAATGCCAGCGAGAAGCTCAAATCTGTGGAGTTCTACACTTGCTATGATAAGTTGGAAATCAGTATGGAACAGGAAGCAGAGCCCGAACAGCTGGAGCTGAACTGCAAACAGGATGAGCACAATAATAACCAGGACAATGCTATCAATGCCAATGTGCCTGAAGAAGCGGCTAACTTGGAGCCAGTAAAGAAACCCAGCACCAAGATTATCCTCTATAAAAATGACGGTGAGCTCAGCGTGAAGCCCTCAACGGAGGAGGATAATACCGGAACAGCTGGAGCTGGAGCAGCTGGTCAGCGTGGTGAGAATATTAGCGATCGTTTAAGGCGTCGCAGTTTGCGTGGAAATGCCGCCGCAGCTGCCACGCCCCTGCCTGGAGCACCTTCATCACCGACGCCGGGAATCGAGACATCCGACAAAATGATACTGGTCAATGCCAAGACGGGCAAAGTCATTTTCAGAAAGTAAAACAAAACTTTCTTTTACTATTGTATTTGGCATAGGAATATATATGTCTATATACTATATATATATATATATATATATACTATAATTTTTATTATCTTTGGTATTGTTAAAGTTTTGTTGTTGCTTTTAATTTTGGGTATTTAGTTATGTTTTTAGGCACCGATTATTATTTAATTGTTACTAACACACACAGACACACACACACACGACACACACACACACACACACAGATGACACACAGTTGGAACATGTTCCTGCACTTTGAACTATAACTATATATATAATATCTATATAAATATATATATATAAGTTGTTCTTTAACAGATGGCAGGCAGGCAAAAGTAAAGGGTATTTGCAGGTCTGTCAGTTGTTATTTCTTGTTTAATATTTTAAAAGCGGTGCAAAGTATCATTTACTTTTATTTATATAAATCTACTATTAAAACAAAATTACAAATCAAAAATTATATTTAAAATCGGCTGATCAAAAGCACTAAACCTTATAGCAAGAGATCCAAAAGCGTTTCAAAGAAATCAACAAAAAAACAAATTCTAAATTATGTCTTGCTACAATTTGTTTTTGTATGGGAACTGTGATTATTGATTTAAAAACAAAAAAAGTAAAAAAAAAAAACTAAATTTAAATAAAAATTTCAAACAAATAAAATGCAAGGAAAAGAGTATTTCATTCAATGAATACTTATATATACACACATATATATACAACCTCTGATAGTAGAAACAAAATTTGAAAATCAATATTAAAAAAAAAAAGGAAAGAGAAAATTCTGTAGAATAATTTGCAATATTTGCAATATGATTTTGCTACAACTGCAGCACACCGTTAAATAAGTAATTTAGTAATTAATTTGTAGTTAAAATTAAAATTAAAATTAAAATTTAAAATTATGAAAATGGTTTTCTGTTACATCATTTAAATATTGTTTTGTAGCACAGTGCGAGAACACTCCACTACAAACCTTATCATAAACTCTAAGCAACCGAAAAGAACACATGTGGAATAGCGGGGCCATATTTAAATTGTTTAAAGCAAACATTTAAACAAAAACGAAAAAAACAAGAATAAAAGAATAAAAACAAAACGGAAAACAATGTTAAAAAAAAAAAAAACAAATACAGTAAAGTATACAGAAACTTAATTGAATATATGTAAACGCAACCGCCTTTGATATACATATACATGCATGTATCTACATATATCTATACATATATCTACACATATATATATATATATATATATATATATACAAATACATACATATATTTAAATAGTCTTTAACAATAAAATAGTGTAAATAACTTAGTTTTGTTTACTACGCACACACAGCCAACACAAATACACACACACACACATTTATGGCATAAATTTAAACAAAGAAAATGTACAAAAGAATTGTTAATAAAAGAATCAAATAAAAAAAATGAAATACACCACAAGTTGCATTTTCTTCTGATTTCAAAGAAAGGAAAAACTAACTTTGACATGTCGAATATTACATACCCTTTCCGACTCTGTTTTTCAATTGCAGCGAACCATAAGCCGAACCAGGTTTCAAAAGTATAAGCGAACCTTAACCAGAGTCTTATCAATATTTCTAATTTAGTTTAATAATAATATTAGAATATTAATTTTAATACCTTGTAAATGGTTACAACAAACCTTTCCTCAGTTGGATGATCCAAAGTTCTAACCAATATCAATGACTCCGTTAGTAGAACCTCTCTTCATGAACCATTACCAAACCTTAAGAGTGATTCTATTACAATTTTTTGGATTTACAGCCTTGATTTGAAAAGCTGGCTATGCATCAATATTCACTTTTATTTCAACTTTAGTCAGCTAGAAATTTTCAACTCATTCCGATTTTGTTTTTTGTAGTGTGCACAACACAAATTTGCTGCCTAAATTGTAAATCTTTTGGAGCTCTATCAATTTAAAACTAGGTTTTGGTAAATATTCGTTAAATATGTTACAAAATAGTAAATTATTTTATGTTCTTTCTATGCCTCTAGTTTTGGTAGTTGTTCCCGGCGCAGGTGCAACACTCGTGGAATAAAATTGGAAGCATCCATAGCATCACTCCTTTGGACAACTTAGCTCATTCCGTAAGCTCTCAGAATGTGTTGGACTCCAGGTGGCTGCTGCGGCATGCCCGCATCTATCCAGTGCACCAATTTCTGTTTCAATTACTGGACAGGTTGTCCATCCACTCCATGCTGCCGGACCAGCTGCTGCCCTTCATGCCCGCCGTATCGTGGCTGCTGCGGTGGTCCGCGTTGTGGATCCTGCTAGAAGCGAGAAGGAAACTGGCTTAGAAGGAAATGAGATTAGTTGCCATTGGACACACTCATCGAAATCACGGTTCAATGTAATGAATGTTACCAAATAAAATCCATAGCTTCATGTACGCATTATAAGAGTTTCTTTAAGCCGAATCTCCTGTAAGAGATTTGGAGTATCTGCTACCATGAATAGATTGAAATTCCCAATTTAAAGCCGATCTCCAAAATCGACCGCCAAGGCCTCAGTCTGCCTCCTTAGCATTATCAATAGATAATAATAGACTAGGAATCTATAGTATAATATTTCCTTAAAAAAAGACTACAATAAAGTACACTCAATTGATTTTTATTTGAAAACATTCATGACAGCTGATCTTATTTAATTGGGAGGTGTCCAATGGAGCAACGAATCTCATTTCCTTCTAAGCCAGTTTCCTTCTCGCTTCTAGCAAGATCCACAACGCGGACCACCGCAGCAGCCACGATACGGCGGGCATGAAGGGCAGCAACTGGTCCTGCAGCATGGAGTGGATGGACAACCTGTCCAGTAATTGAAACAGAAGTTGGTGCACTGGATAGATGCGGGCATGCCGCAGCAGCCACCTGGAGTCCAACACATTCTGAGAGCTTACGGAATGAGCTAAGTTGTCCAAAGGATTGATGCTATGGATGCTTCCAATTTTATTCCAAGAGTGTTGCACCTGCGCCGGGAACAACTACCAAAACTAGAGTCATAAAAAGAACATAAAATAATTTACTATTTTATAACAATTAGCGAATATTTACCAAAACCAAGTTTTAAATCGATAGAGCTCCAAAAGATTTACAATTTAGGCAGCAAATTTGTGTTGTGCACACTACAAAAAACAAAATCGGAATGAGTTCTCAAAATGTATTCAACCTGAGGTGTATTGAAACATTCTAAAAAGCCTATACTGTTCGATTTTGTAATGAAAATGTGAAGAGCTAATTATAAAAATGTTCTAAATACATTTCGAATCAAGGACATATTGGATATGGGAATATTCAGTTTGCATTCAAATAAAAGTTTGGATTGATTACTTCGGTGTTATAAAATTATAGCCCTAGAAATTATTTAAGCTATAATTTTTTTTATATAGTTTAGATATATTTAGAGTAAGAATTTTTCATATTTATGTTTTCCAGTCAAATTTAACAAGCTCTATTAATTTATATAAATATACCAAAATAAATAATTTTAATTCCTGACTTACAATTTACTTTTTCTTTAATATTTTTAGATTTCTGTCAAAAAAAACGCACTTTAAAAATTTACTATCTAAACACAAAAAAAAAAAACAATAAAACAATTTTTTTAGAATTATTTGTCTTTTCTGAATTTTTAATTATTTGTATTTAAATGTCAAATCAGATTCAATCAAAAAAAAATTAATTATTTTAAAATACCATAAAAATTTTCTGCTTGTTTTTAATATCGCGAAATAGATAAATAAGCACTTATCGGTTTTTAAATTAAGAGAAGGTTGGCAGCGCCAGCCATTGAGCGACCTATCGAACCATCGTCTTCTATCGGAATGGCAATACGAGATTTGCTCCTCACTCAACTGATTTGTTTGCAGTAAAATTTATTGTTAGGACGCGTTGAAACACACACACACCTGTCACACACACAAATACACTCATGGATACCAAGTCCAACGATGACTCTGGTGGCAGCGATTCTCTGGACAAATCAATGCAGAGAAAGTGCGTTATGGTGGAGACGTCGCCAGGCGAGGGAACGGAGCCCGCTGAGGAGAGAGATGACAATTGCAGCAGGGATTCCGCTGCGCTGAGAGAGTCGTCACCGCCGCCAGGGGAGCCAAGGACTGAGGCGAACGCAGGTGAAAGTTCAACGGCGCATAAAGTCAACAGCAATAATAACAACAATAATAATAATAATACCAACAATAATAATAATAATAGCAACAGCAACAACAATAATAATAACACAACAGCTGCAAGCGCTGCCTTCGAAACAAAAGTTAAACTCATTTCCCAGAACCTCAAGGAGACGACACTCACAGAGACAACATCGAATGATATCGAGAGTTTTGATACAAATTCCACAGATGATTGCGATCATCGCATAAAAAAGGTGCGTTTCCATCCCGATGTCAAAGAAAACGATGGCGGCAATCGGGTCAAAAAAAAACGGAAGTCCTCACGCAATAATAATAATCCAATCCCAGACTGTGATGGTATTATGGACATGGATGATGAAGACGACGATGATGAGAATGACGATGTAGATGGAAAAGATGAAGACTTCAATTTGGCAAAAACAATTGCTGAAGCGGATGATTACTTAAAGCAACATCCGCTCACTTTTTCAAAGCGCAGGCAACAACAAAATGGTCAACGAAATCGCGAAACTCCGCCTAACAAAGAGTATAAGCCACAAAAGGTGCGACAAGAGGTTGAGGTAGAGGAGAATCATGTACACGGCAACAGCATTAAGGATTTCTATAAAAAATGTAAACCGGAAAATGGCATAGATCGTATCCTAGGCAAGGAGTCTAAGGCGGGCAAGGCAAGTAAATCCAGCAAAAAAATCCTTTCAATAAGGGAGTTCGAACCAGCCAACCAGCCTTGATTCGCGGTTTCGAACCCAGTTCGACTTCTATTTTGGTTAAAGAGTGTGCTGTTTTGGTTCAAATCGTCGTGCGTTCAAATATTATTGAATATAAATATATTCTTGATTCATACATATTCATTTATTATACTCTTGTAGAGAGTATTGTACCCTTTCTCACGAACTCTGTAATGGGTTGAAGAGAACATCCTTGAGGCGATTGACATAGCCAAGTCTATGTCCAAACTAAGCCTAAATCGAATAAATACTTTCGGTTCTGTTTTGGATACTTATTAATTCCTTATAACTCGCCACTCTATATCAAACCCGATAAAGAGTTTAGTTCGAATCCCCGAGTTGGAGCCTTGGAATAACCAATTTATAGCTAAAAGTTTAAACTATTTAAATGAAATGTTTACAGATGGAATTTCTGTTACGATACGAGAATAAGGGCGGTTTGTTTTGGGAAACTGAAGAATTTGTACGACGCATGTGTCCAACGCTTTTACGAGCATACGAGAAAAACCGTGAAAGGCGTCAGCAGCGCTTAGTGAGTAACTTAGTCAGTAACTATACAAATTTAATCGTACTTTCGTGAAATTAATATTCCCCTTTTTTATAGATGCATCACGTTGCTAAACGCCAGAGCCTCCGTCAGCGATATACTGATTTCTAGTAATTTAGTAAATAAATAAAAGTATAGCTTTTAGGGTCTTGCTTTAGGTTCGGCACTTAATTGTAACAATTTTTGTAATATGAAGTAAATGATTTTCTCCTTTGTTGAACAAATAAGAAAAACGGCGAAATGGCTTGAATCATTGCGTATGCAGAACTGTCGATTACAGACGATTGCTAACATAATGTTAACATTTTTTTATATTTCTAGTATTTTGCTGAAATCTGGTATTCTTTACGCCTGCTTGCCATTCAGCTGTTAATGCAATTTATCGATAACTCGGGTTGACATCAACAATCGATACGAGATCAACAATCCTAGTTCTAGTTCGACGGACGCAGTGTCTAAAAATTGAGAGTACTAATAATTTGTGGCTGACTGCAAACGTGTGCAATAATTCGACATAGTGATTGTTGGTCAATAAAGAAAAATACTAAAAATTCACTACAAATTTAATTGGCTAACGCGGTCAAGAATAAAATTCTCAATCCACACAGAACAAAAGAGAAAGAGAAATTTTTTGTGCGTGTCACTGTCCGCCCGTCATTCACAAGCAGCTCTTGTAAGAGGCCCACTCAGCAAATTTGAAATACGAAAAGATAAAGGGCCCCTGCAAAAATGCAATAAACTTTGCCCGCAATTTTACGAATTTTCATGGTTTTCTCGTCGTTGTTACTGTGACAGCAGGTGAAAGTCCCATCGAAAAGGTAAGCATCACATCAGCATAATTCAATGCGTATTTTCACCCTATATTTAGTCGAATTACATATATATAAATATATATATTATTGTCTTAATTTTGTTGTTGAAATGCGCAGCTAGTATTAGGCTTGTAAATAATGCGTTCCTATCATAAATTAGCTGCGAATAAATACAATATTTGCAGAAAATATATTTGCGGTGCTCCTAATCGTATCGATAACTCTCAAATGTAGAAACCAAATTTCACTTAAAAATTAAAGTATACATTTTTTTTTTTAGTTAAATGAAATAATTTTTAAATATTATTTTGAAAAATTGAATTTACAATAAAACACTGTATTTTATTTTGTTATTGAGCTTTAAAATGGAAAATATTCATTTCATTAAATATTTAATATTTGCGCTCTTTATGTAAGAATAAATAAATTTTAAAATTCTTCACCTGGCATTTTATGGTATTTACTTTTTCCATTAAAAACTTTTAAAATACTTTTCAATTGAGTTTTGACGAAATGCGGCAATTTATTAATCAGTTCTTGTGTGCATCCAATTATTTAATCCGTTTTATCGATATTCTATCGATTGTACGTTTAACAATCACTTGTTATGATTTCGCTTTACTGCATTTCTTTCTACCTGCAATTCTTGGCTCTCATCCCCTGTGTGCCTGTGTACGTTTTTTTCTCCTATGCTGAGACGCTAAAAATAGTCGAATACGGGCAGAGAATATTCGGATTCTGAATTCGAAGAAAATATTTGTCGCTTTGTCGTTTTGCCATAGGTCAGAAATCGACTAGTGCGTAGTTAATCTTAAGATCAACAAAGAAAGAAGAAATATCAACTTGGCATTCGTCTGTTTGCGCCGCAGCAGCCAACGAACGAATCATTGTCTTCTTTTGAACTTGACGTTGACCGCTGGACTTTTGTTTATTTGTTAAATGCGCGTGGCAATACTCATTCTGCTCTCCTTCTTTTTCTGTCGTTCTCTTTTTGTGCTCTTTGCATTGTTTGGTTCGTTCACCCGAAGCAGCAGCAACATCTAAACTACGCAACAAACAAACAAACCCACTTCAAGTGCTAGAAAGTATTCCAAAGTTGAATAGAAAGAAAGACATGCCGGAAGAGGAGCCACCACAAAAGCCCGTGGATGAGCAGCAGCAGGCACAAGATGCTGATGCTGATGCTGAAGCAGATGCCGATGTAGATGCCGATGTAGATGCGGATGCAGACGCAGATCAGTCAGAAGAAACACAACAAGAGCAGCAGCTGCAGCAAGAACAGCAAGAATTCGTTGCAATTGAGCTGTCCGCCGAGGAGGTAAGCATATAACAATAATTATAAAACGTAGCGAAAACCCAATCCTATGTATTGTCTAACAGCTGCCAAATCTTTACAGATACGTGCACGTCGTCTGCGCACCTTGGCGGCCAGAAGCAGCGCCCTAAATTCAGCTACAGCAACGTTGCCCGCAGAGAAAACAACAGTCCGCGTCCAAACGAATGTGCCCAGCGAATCGCGGTTGGTGCGTGAGGTTTTAGCCAGTTCGACCAGGGTAGAATCTAAAACGGGCATACCATGGTCTGATCTAGACAGCGGCATCAAGGCGGAAGCAGATGTGGAAATGAAATCAGTGGCTTCAACGCCCATACAAGATGTGGAGATGGCCTCGGAACCTGTGACCTTGTGCGTATCTAGTGCAGAGGTGAAACCACAACTGGTTGGGTCCAAAACGGAGCAATCGTCGCTAAAAAGCGTGGACGAGCTCATGGAACAGATGCTGTCACGTCTACTAAATGCTACCTGGAATGAGTTTGGCAGTGGTTCTATTATCTGTGCACAAACTGCCAGCTTTCTGGAGCAATATCCAACCTTTCGCTTTGAATTTGAACCCATTATATGCAATGTGCTGCTAGAGACAACGTTTAAGTACTATAATGATGAGCTGGTGGAGGTGGAGGGTGAAACGCCTTTGGCTGTCACCGGGCTAAACGATACAACTAGCGATGACAAGGAATTCTCCTCAGCCAAAAAGATTAAAAGCGATGATACCGAGGTACAAGAAATACTGGCCAATGCAGTGGCTTCTAGTGGAGCAGCCGAAGAGGATCAGCGTGCCAGTGGCACTCCCAGCCAAACCGAAGTAACACCTAGGGATGCGTGCCTTGCCTGTGCTACGCCTTCGGTATTCAGTATTGTGTGCACCTCAAAACATAATGCCATGCGCTATTTGTTCCGTTGTTATCAAAATTATAACACCGAGTGCGATAGACTCAAGGCCCAAGAACCAGTCCAGGCAGCGGATCAGCGCAGACATCAACGGACTCAGCAAGTGTTGCGTCTGGCCTTTGAAAGTGTTATGCGCGTATCGGTGCAGGTTCTCATGGATAGATTACAGGAAAATCTCAACTATCAGCAGGATCAATCCACTCTGCTGGAGCTTATGTATACGGATCGTGTAAGCGATGAATTCCTCACCGATCTGGTTGCCGAGACTTATCAGCAGCGTGAGGTTTTTGATACCATATTTGGACAGGTGCTACGTTGTCTCTTCAGTGGCATGCAGCGCAATATTTGCAGCTCTAAGATCAATACAACGCAGATCGATTGGCTGGCCAGATTAATTGTCATCAAAGTGGGTAATATTCGTCCCATTGCCGATCTTGTTTCCCGCCAGCTCAATTTTATACCACCCATGTGCACAAAAATACCTGGGCGCGAAATTGTCAAATGCAGCTTTCTGGGTCCATTTTTATCCGTCTCTCTGTTTGCCGAGGAAAACGTTAAGTTTGCAGAGTATACCACCAAAAACAAGCTCGAGGATTCATCCACTTCTCGGCTACGCTGGGTGAGTATATCGATATAACTTTTAAAATCAAAAGCCGTGTTTTTTTTTAAATTGTTAACTAATTTGTTTTTGGAATTCTTTACCTAGGAGTTACACTCGATGCGTTCACACATGCACACAGTTTTTCACTCGCTATGTGTGAATGGCAGCAGTCGTCCCAGAACCTTAGAGTATGTCTCGCAAATCCTGCGCCACAACGATCGACGGGTGCAGTTTGCCAGCGATGAGAAGCTACTTGCCCGGGATGGCTTCGTTATAAATCTGATGAGTGTGCTGCAGCAGTTGTCGGTCAAGATTAAACTGGATCGTATTGAGCCCAATTTTCACTATTATAAAAATTCGCTAGTTAATATTGAACAGGATACAAAGATTCGATACAGCGAGGAGGAATATAAGAGCTTTTTGGCTCGTGATTTTGCCAACCCTGTGCCGAATGTGAATTTCCAGACGCAGTGCTGGTTCCTTACCCTGCAGGCTCATCATCTTGGCTATCTACCAGCCATTCAGCGCTATCGCCAAAAAGTACGCGCCATCAAAGAGCTACAGAAGCTTATTGATGAACTGGATCGCACTAAGCCCCGTTGGGTCAACTCAAGATATGCCAATCGCAACAATCAGTTCAAGGAGCGTTGGGAAAAGCAGCTGCGCAAGCTGAATCGGTAATAAAACTAAATTAAAACTATTGATTTAATTTACTAATGCTTACATGTTCTTCTTAACAGATCAAAGACTTGCAGTGAGATTACTCTACTTGATCCTGCGTTGCTGCAGCGCTGTATCGAGTTTTATTCGTCAGTGTGCGAATTTATGCTGTATCAATTCGAAGGACGACCCATTGAGGGTCCTTTCATCTCAAAACTGCAAGTGCAGCAACTGAAACCGACTGATGCATTTTCCGCACTGCCCGAATGGTATATTGATGACATTGCCGAGTTTATATTGTTTGCAATGCAACACGCTAATGTAGACATACGACAGGGTATTGATCATTCGATCATTACTTGGTTGTTGACCTGCGTGTGTGCCTCGCATCTCATTAAGAATCCATACGTGACTGCCAAGCTGGTTGAAGTTATGTTTGTCTTCTCCTTGAAGCCAGCAAACTCGGTTAATACAGCGGTAAGTTTATAAGAATAATAAGAGGTTTAAATAATAAATTATTGTTTTTTTTGTTTCCCTTTGATAGATGTGGAACCATGAGTTGGCGCAGAATGCACTGGTCAGCGCTCTTATGCGGTTTTATGTGGATGTAGAGACCACAGGTCAAAGCACTGAGTTCTATGATAAGTTTACTATAAGGTGAGTAATCAATTACTTGTTATACACCTGCGAATAATCAAAATTATGTATTTACTGTCCTTAGGTACCACATTAGCCATCTCTTTAAATCCATGTGGGAGAATCCCATACACCGCCAGGCAGTCATCTGTGAGTCAAGGCAAGGCAATCAGTTTGTCAAGTTTGTCAATATGTTGATGAATGATACGACATTTTTATTGGACGAATGCCTTGAGAATCTAAAGCGCATACATTTGACACAGCAGCTAATGTCAGATGTACAGACTTGGAGCGCCACGAGTGCTGAGCAGCAACAGAGTCGCCTCACCCAGTTGGCAATAGATGAGCGGCAGTGCCGTTCCTATTTAACGCTTGCCCGCGAAACTGTCGATCTCTTTCACTATCTGACTGTGAGTTTTTTTATATATTAATGCTCTGTAGCCAAACAAGCAGTGGCTACAGAGTATTTCCTAGTCTCGCACTCGTGTAAAGCGGCTTTATTTAAATTTTTTGTATCTTTTTGTTGCCAACAGAGCGATATCAAGGAGCCATTTATGCGCGCTGAGCTGGTGGATCGACTTAGTTCTATGCTGAACTTTAATCTTAAACAATTAGCTGGCCCCAAATGCAACGATCTAAAAGTGAAGAATCCAACGAAATATGGCTGGGAACCGCGCAGCCTATTGGCCGAGATCTTTGACATATATCTCCACTTGGACTGTGATAGATTTGCGCAGGCATTGGCTGCCGATGAGCGCTCCTTTGATCTACAAATATGCAATGAGGCGGCATCACGGATCAATCGCCTGGCGCTACGATCAGGCGTCGAGATAGAACGATTTAAAGCGCTCACACAGCGAGCTCACGAGATTTATGGTAATTATGCAGCAAACAATAGGTATAAATAAACTTTACTTATTTGTATATACTTTTTGCTTACAGTTTCAAATCAACAGACTGAGGATGAATGCGCTGATGCGCCCGATGAGTTCAAGGATCCGTTGATGGATACATTAATGTCAGATCCAGTTGTGCTCCCCTCGGGCACCGTAATGGATCGTGCTATAATTACACGACATCTGCTAAACAGCTGCACGGATCCATTCAATCGGCAGCATCTCACCGAGGATATGCTGGTGCCTAATATCGAACTAAAGCAGCGAATTGAAGCGTGGCGCAAGGAGCAACGCGGGAAACGACACCCTAGCCAGAACAATAGCTAAGGACAGCCCGTAACCTATATAAAACATACATAGTTTAATGTGCAGTTTTAGTGTCTACCTATATCTCTATACAAATATATATAAATATCATTATATGTAAATGCGATTCAACAACAGCTAAACATTTAGTCTATTCGGTTTCCTCTTGGGGTAGTCGCAGTCGTTGCTCAATTTCCTCATATATTATAAATGATATCGTTTATCGGATTTGCAGAATTCTTATACTCTTATGTTAGAGGGGCGTAATAATTTAAATATTAAAGTTCATATTGTTTAAATAATTGTTTTCTGTATAATTTCATCAAAAAAAAATTGTCTTACTTTAATAAATATTTTGTAATATTCCAAGCGTTGCTTTATTCTTCGACTACCCCGTGCCCCACTCCCTCCAGCTTGGCTAGTGTTCTTACAATAATTTGGAATTTAATTGCCATTTGGAATTTACAATAAAGTTTAATGAAGCGTATTTCTAATATAAATTATACATTTACATATATATTTGTGTATTTGTAATTATAATTTTAACTGTAACTTTTATAGTGTAACTGCATGTTGTGTGTGTGTGTGTGGTTATCTCGCTCAGTCTGATGGGTGTGGCCTGGAGATTAGATAGCTAACAAATATATTACCAGAACGGACACCACCCAATGTAGCACTGGCAAAGGTTTTCATTGTTGGTCGCCTGCTGTATGAGCAGCTCCACCTGCTGCTGCTCCTTGACGCCATCCTTGGTCTGGAAGTCAGTGCCGGTTAATTTGCGATTCACACGCTGTATAACCATGCTGGCCTTGGTATTGGTTACATCGGCCGCGTTCGTATAGCCGCATTGTAGCTGCTGTGCTTCATAGGTCTTAGATTTGGCCACTGGATTACCCTGCAGCAGTGACTCTTGCTCAATGGAGTTGCTCGGACTACCGCCGCTAGCACCAGCCGCCGTTGTCGTCGTCGTTGCTTCGTTGCCCTTCTTGTCCACATCGAGTAGACGCCAGTTGAGCAAAGGATCGTATACAAAGGCTTCCAGCACAGCCATTAACGAATCCTTATTGCGGCGCAACACTAGCATAACACTCTCGCAGGTACGCCGATAGGTGCCCTCAATACCCGTCACCTCCATGGCCTTAATAAGCATGCGTGTCAGCCGGAAGGGAATCTTCTCGGGAAATTTCTCTCGGGTCATGGCCACCTCAAAGCAGTCACCAAAGTCAATATGCAATATCTTGCCGCTCATGCGATCTAACATAAGATTGGAGGGATGACGATCGCCCAGGCCGAGAATATAGCCTACCATGGACATGACGGCCAAAGAGCGTGTATAATTATTGCGCCGCTCAAACCACAGCTCCGACGATGGTGACTTAAGCCACAGCAGTTTGGCCAGATCATCACCCTGCGTCTGACCTAAGGCATATTCAAAAACTTCCACTTTCTGCATTAGCGTAAGATGATCATAATCCGGCGCATAGTTCAGCATGGTGCGATGTTCCTGATTCAGCGGCACCTTCTTCTTATCACGATAATCGCGAATGAGCGTGTGCAGAGTATCACAGTGAGGTACCCAGCCAATTAACCCAGAGTTTGTGCTCAATGGAATAACAGCATAGCGCTGAATGGCCAGATTACGACGGAAGGTATCGGGATCATCGAGTAGCAGGGTATTAACCAGTGAGAAAAGCTGCATGACTCGTTCATCCTGCCGCAAATCTTCGTGTCCCTTCAGTAGATACATGTAGTCCTTGCCGTTGGAACCACGTATACAAAGCTTGCGAGGTCGCTGCTTGGATGTAATCACCTGTAGATTAGTCTTAATGTTGCTAATACGTATCAGCTCCTGGCCAGGATTGTATGAGCCGGGTACGGCTAATTCCAGATCCTTGCAAGTCATCAATTTGGGAGACACATATGGCAGCTCCAAAGAAGTTAGCTGCGGCAACTGTCGTGATATCTTTTGAAACACATGATAGTAAATGTCCCAGGCACGATCCAGATCCATCAGTACCGCTGACGACTTATAACGCTGCGTCCACTCATACGCCTCTGTTAACTCACGGCCGTAGGCTTGTGAGAAGGAGGTCTCCTTCAGCGTTTGCGGGCCCCGATCAAGCATGGCGTGCAGTGGCTCCAGTATTTCAAACATACCCTTCACATTGCGATCGCCAAAGTAAAGACGCGATGCCTCCTCGAGTCCTTCGTGCCACTGCTCGTGCCAGAGTATAGCGACGCGTATTAGCTCCTCGCTACACATGATCGCCTGGTCGACCAGCGTTGGGGAATCCTTGCGCATTGTGTCAAGTATCTTGATGGCAGCATTTTTGCGTGCCAAAGAGGCGGACTTGGAGGCCACTGTCAAGGGATAAACCAGCGCTTGTGGATGATTCTTGCCAATATCAATAAGCAGATTATGAATCAGTAAACCGACTAGTTTGCGATGTGTATCAATGCGTGCTATTAACTGCGGTATAACCTGAAGCCAGGTATTGATTTCTATTTGCTTCATGCCCGTGTATAGTGCATCATAGACTTCCGAATGATGTCCATAGTCAAACCAAAGCGTCAGCAGTCGCAGAGTATCCTGCAGTGAATTCCCGCGTATTAAGCTGATGGAGCGGAAAAAGCCTTGAACCGCTGGCACACCATATTGCTGCATTATTAACTGTTCACTGTCCGGAGGCAACACTGCCGCGGGTTGTTGTTGTTGGTGTTTGTCCAGCTCTTGTTTCTGGGCCTGCACAACCTTAAAGTTCATATAGGCCCACAGATGCCAGGCCTTGTACCAATTGGGATCATGTCTGGTTGCATTCTCGAAACATTCGAGTGCACCTTGTACCGCAGCTGGATCTGGCTTCTTCTCATGCAGCTTGTTTTGCCAGATGGCTAGCCGCAAATAGCAACGCGCCATTAGTCGCTGATCCTGTGGCTTCAGGGCCTCCGGCGGGAGGCACACATGCTGTGGTCTATACGTATTAACAAAGTGTTTCAGCTTATCATAAGCCTCCTCTAGTCTTGATGATGCAGCCAAAAATTTGGTATAGGCATAGGTAACCTGAGGTTGATTGCACGGCAATGGTTCCTGTGGTGCCAACTCTGGATCTGTGCCCAGCAGCATCACTAGCGTCTTGTGGGACAACAATAAAGAGCCGCTCTTGCGGCACAAACTAGCATATTTCAACCAGGTGTGTACATCTTCGTGTGGTTTCACTACCAGCGAATGCACCTGTATTATACGACGCCAATCTTCAACCAATCGCTGGCCGCCCTGCAAACGCTTCCACCACATGGACTTCAGTGGTTCCCTGCGCTCCGGTATTAACTTGTACTGTATAACCTCCTCCAGCTCGGCAAGCATCTGAACGCACACCATGGCACCATAGGCACGCTCATACGATTCGCCGGCCATTGAAGTCAGCTCTGTATCCAGCAGATCACGCGTCTCATCAATCAGGCGCTGCGCCGTCTCGAAGTCATCGTGATGCACTGCAAGCACAGCGCGATAGTAGCTGCCATCCTGCGTGTCCACAGGTATGCAGCGCACATACTCCTGCATGCCTTCCCAATCCTGCAGACCCCAGGCGGCTACTGCAGCCAGCGGACTAGCCCGGGACCTTGCCTCTACAGTAAAATTAGGCCATTCCTGTTTACACTCGGTGCTCAGTTCCGACCAGTCACCCAGCGCTTCCAGGCAGCGCATGTGGCCAAGACGCGCCTCTAAATCGCTGGTATCAAGTGTCAGATTAAGCTGATAGTGGCGCGATGCTTCTTCCCAGTTGTGTAGCTTCTCATACCAACGTCCCTGGACATTTAATTCGTTTGCCGTATTGCGATAGGTGGTAAGTAAGCCTTCAGCAGCTTCACGCTGTTGCAGCTTATTGTTGATCAGAATGAGCGACTCAAAGACGTGTGCATCCTTGCGAAGCAGAAATTCATCCTCCTTGTAGCGCAAGGCCTTCGCATAAGCACGACAAGCCATAGCTCTGGTCCCTAGCAGCTGTGTCTCAATTGGTATGGGATCACGATCACAGTGCTCCATAAATTCTGCCAGATTTAGTATCGTCTGTGTGATTTCAGGCATATCAGTAATCTGCAGAGCCTGTTTCAGGGATTGAGTAAGCTCATGCTTGTGTTCTGGGGACAATTCCGCCCAGCATGAAATGAAGGCGGCATTAAATAAATCACGGAGCAGGGTATCATAGTCTTGGGCGAGCACACAGCAGGCGCGCAGTGCATGCGAAGGTGATTCCTTCAGCAATCCAATGGAGAGTCGCTTCAGCCACTCAACCCAATCGTCCTTAGAAACTAGGCGCGTCACTTGCCAGGCAGCGCGGAGCGCGTTTGTAGATACCTTAAGATTATTGCTATTATTGCTGTCAATGACAAAAGGTTCGTTGAATTGCCGCTGGCCAAAATCACCGCCTATACCAAACCCAAGACCACAGGCATCAGCTAAAGTGCTGTTAGATTGGATGCGTGTGAGCAGTTTCTCATATTCCGCATCCACAATGCGATGCTTGTTAATGGTACGCTGAACCATGGGCACAAATACCAGATACTTCTTACCCAGCTGTTTGACCATCGAACGAAGCGTTGTCATCGCCTGATCTCGCAGCTCCGGTTCGGTATCAAGTACACGCACAAGCGGATGTATAATACGCGATGAAAAATCCGTGAAATCCAGTTGGCAGGCCAGATTATTAATCGTTTCCAGCGCCACTAGAGACACCTGTTGAGGCACATATGGTGAATCGAAGAGCTTTACAATGGGCGGCACAATCAATGGCAAATAATATCCAAGAGTGCTGCCAAACTTTTGGAGCGCCTGCAGCAATCGGCGTGTAACCATGCGATCCTTCGAGTTGTCATGCTGCAGCACACGCAGTATTTGTGGTATCAACTGCGCCAAATAATCCCGAAATTCACAGCCTAGCGCAACGGCTATCTGTTCAATCAGATTGATTAGGGTCGAATGAAGTGGTGTATTAATGGTCCAGAACTCCTTGATAAGCTTGAATATATCATCCATATAGCTGATGATGTGCAGCTTGACGAAGGCCACCAAAATCGCCAGTTGCTGGAACAGAAACTCTCGCAAATTGTTGTCCGCGGTGCGCACATTGTCCAGAAGATTGGGCAGGACTTGTGCCAAATATGGAACACATTTAATGCCCAACGTGTGGAAGATAAAGGTAACTGCCTGCACAACACTTGTGTGGCGTCTGCTTAGAGTGGGATCACGCAGAATGCGCATTAGCGCTGCTATCGCCACTGCCGGATAATACTCGTCTAGGGCGTTACCCATATTGACCAGCAGTTCGGCTGTGGAAATATCCTGGCTCTCATCGGATTTACCATCGGAGTAGGCAATGAGTACATTATCCTTTTGGCTATCAATCAATCCCTTATTCATCTTGTGCTTGTAAGGATCCATGGCGCCAAGCAGGCCCAGCACGCGTATAGTCTCTCGCCTTATAGACCGACGCTGTTCCGTCTTCAGAAAATTGATAAGTATATCAATAAGCACAGGATACTTGTGGTATGGACTAACAACGCGGCCTGTAGCGCTTATTAACTGTCCGAGAGTCCATAGCGCCACGCCACGCTTGTCTGGACTGCCCGCATCGCCCAGCATCTCAAGGAGTATGGAGAGCAATTCGTCAGCCCACAATTCCATTTCATTGGAGCCACCGTTGACTTCCGCCAGATCACCAATTGTGCGCAGCACATTTAGTACCACACCTGGATTAGATTCTGGTTCATGCAGCTTAGGCACTAGCGCTTTAAGTATTGGATTCATGTAGGACGAAATGAGGCGAGGTGTGCTAATTACCAAGTGATCTAACATTCGCGCACTTTGCTCTTTGTTACGGCTCATGCCCGAGAACCTCAGATCCGTCAGCAGTTCAATCATAGTTGTGCGCAACTTGGGCATCACGTAGGCAGGATTCATGGATGACAGCCGACCAATGGTTACCATGGCCAGTTCACGTATCTCAAAGATCTCATCATTCAGTGTAATGAACAATGCGTTCAGAGACTCAGGTTGCGCTAGCTTAGCATCGAACGTCTCGTCCAAGGAGCGGAGTATACGAATTCTTACATTGAAATCCATGTCGGTAATGGCCACCGTTAAAAGGCGCTCAATCACATGCGAGACAGTATCGCTCAACGTCTTGGAATTCTCCATGCTCTCCGCTGATTGGACAGCCAGCTTCAGCAGACGCGTACAGGTTTGCACCGCCTCCAAGCGAATCTCCTGTTGTTCATGCATAATGAAATAGTCAGCGCAGCTGTGAATAAAATCGAATGGTTTATCTTAATGTTTCTGAATAATTTTGTATATATGTCTCACCGCTGCACAAAATCTAGCATATTTTGTTCTTCAAAATTAAATGTGCCTAGTGTCCTCAGTGCCAACACAATGGTGGCCCCATCGGCGGGTTGGAATATCAACGATGTATCAATATTAATTGGCGGCATTGTGCCATATGGTATGGCTGAGGGTTTATTCATCAGCACCTGGAAGAGCACGCCGATCAAGCCATCCGTAATAGCTGACTTCAGCTGAGGCACATTCTCGGCCAGCTCGCGTAGGCAAACAGTCAGAGCCGGAGAAAGACCCGTGTGAAACATTTGTTCGAGTACTTCGAGTACATCCTTAGCGATTTGTGATTTGACCGCATGCGCAAGCAATGTGATGCAGGCAAAGACGGCGGCATCGACAGGCGGTTTACGTTTACTGGGCAAATCTCTGGCCGGAAGCGCCTGTTTAATGCTGCCCATAATATCAGGTAGATGTGGCTCTAAGTCACTCTCAACGGCTACAGCTATATAACCTATTGTTATGTATGCCACATTGCGATCTTTCTCCTTTCCCCGCAAAATTGACATCAAATGGGATATACACGGTTTTAGATATTGTGCGACAAACACCTCGCGATTAAAGGCTGCCAAACGAGGCAAGATCTGTAGAAGAGCCTGCTGCACATAAGGCGATTTGGACGTACGCTGCTCCAACACATTGTCGCAAATGGTAATGAAGTGCTCCTTAAGTATCTCGTGTGCATATGCTGACTCTAGCACGTTTTGCTGCAAGGCATAAAAGAAAAATAACATACCAATGAGTATTGAAAATATTATATAAATTATAGAAAGAATTTCTTACGTTCGAAAACTTCTTGTTAGTCACCCCATTGTGCTGCTCGGCCTCCACATGCACCTGTGTGCTGCCCATTTTGTCTACAAAGGGCACTTTAAGGCGTGGCACAATTGTATTCAGTTGGCTGCTTACTGACGAAGAGCTGCCTGCCTCAAGGAATTTGTTATGATGCGGGCGGGGAAACAGCTGCTTAAGTGTGGTATATCGGCGCTCCCAATGCGCATTGGCGCAACGGAAGAGTTCATTGAAAACGATAAGTCCGCCGTGTATGCGATCATCGCGCGTCATTCCCTTTTGCTCCTTGCCCGTAACCAATTCCGTGTTAAAACTGGCGCTAGCCTCATCGTAGCAGATCTTATACCACTGTGGTTCACTGCTTTGTTTTGTATTCTCACGCTGAGCGGTCACGATGAGTGCGGCGCGCAGTGCCTCACCAGCGGACTCTCGTATGGCTGGCTTGGGATCAAAGATGGCATTGAATATATGCTCAAAGAAGGTAAGGATTTGCTGATAGAAATACGTGGGCAGCGCAATTGCCAGCTCACGTAAAATAAATACAGCTGCATGGCGGCGATACTGTTAAATAGAAAGATAATTTAGAGGAGAGATTTTAATTTAAAAATTAATTACATGATTACCTCTTGTCGGTCGCCACTGAGCATTTCAAAGGCCTTCTTGATGTCAAAGTCAAACGATTCTGCGCCCTTTGATCCAGGCATATTTGCTAGCTTGACCAAAGATCGAGCTGCAATTTCCATGACGGATACATCATTGATGAGCAGCAGATCCCTCAATCGATTCAAATAGGGGGAGATGCCTTTGCGGGTTATCGGGCCATCGCCACTGATCAGGCACTCTAAAACGAAAAGTTAATTTGTTTTTTTTAGGACATTTATAATTAAGGGTATAATATGCAAATGAATTTAGAAGTGAACCGGTTCGAAGCTTCAATTTCAACTACACAATACAGCCTGAACCAGAACCAATCCATTTGCTATTATAAAAAAGGTTGGAGTAGGAGATCCTTTTTCATGTCTGGAAGTTTCGGTTCAATATAACTATTAAACTTTTTAATTGAATTATTTTCACATATTACAACTGAACCTAATTAAAACCTAACTCAAACTACAGTTTCATGAACAGGACCATTGACAAGTATTTGAAATGACAAGAATTCAAATAAAAGAAAAATATCTAATATATGTGAATCGTGAACCGAACCAAAGTCGAATGGCAAACAGAACAAAACATATTGAAGCCCTAATTGTGCTATAGATAATTGATACGTAGATAAAGTAATTAAACAAATTAAGTGAATCTAATACATGTGACACACGATCGAAACCGCTAATTAATACAATTTTTAGTTTTCCATCCCTGGTTCTGTTACGGTATCGCACTACTTACTCATGGCTAGAGCGCCGCCTTTCTTCTCATTGATATCCGTCGCGTTGACCATTTGGAAGATGTGATGATCGAAGTCTTCGAAAAATTGCACCAATTCCTCTTGCGACATTTCCCGCAGCTCCGTTTTCACGTACAGGAACAGGTCCTGCGCTGCTTTGTTCTGCACATTTCGATTGCGGGACTTGAGTCCGTTTACGAACTGCTGCACAATCGAAGAGGTCGACATTTTATATATAGATATATATATTTAGTTCAAAATGGAATCCCGATTGGAAGCAGGTGCAACCGCAGCCGCGTCCAGTTGGGCGACGACTTTGAGGTTATAATTTGCTTGCCCGGGTTCTGTTTCCGTCTGGGCACGTAACGCAATATTCCACAGCTTGCGTTTTAGCAACTATCACATGTTTACGTTGCGTTGTAGCGCAGAAATACCCATAGTACTTAATAATATTGCAATTTTGTCAAATGTCTGTCTTTTTCTTTCCTTATTTTTACCAAGTTTGTTTTGCAGCGGAGAAGGTAGTAGAGATGTGTATAAACGCGAAGAAAGTATCGCGGATAACGATGGCTCACATATCGATTGTTGCATACAAATATTTCGATAAGATTTAGTTGAGGGCTGCTTACAGTAGGTACAATTGGAATGTTTTTTTTTAATTTAAATTTTATATAATTATTTCAATATTTATTCCTTCCTTCTTATTTAATTGTTCAAACTTAATTAAATCTAAATGTATATGATATTAATTAATTTAATGAATTATCATTCTATTAGTTGATTTTTTAATTAAATATTATGTAAGCCTATGTGTTCAGTATATTTTTTAATGATTAATTTCATTAATTAACATTTTGATCATTTTAAATTTATAAATTTATGTTAAAAATTTGTTTATAGATTTATAATTTGATATCAGCTGTTATTCAATAACAGTTTCTATTATTGAGTGTTAACAGAGCTTCGATTTTAAGAGTTATCGAGAATCGATAAGCGCATTTTCAATGTATTGGAAAATTCTGTGGTGCTGCCAATCTATTAAAAGAAAACTCAGTCTGCTGAGAATTTTCATAAGAGCTAAAACAAATGTGAGTAAAAGTGATTTTCCAACTAGAAAAACTTATGTATTTGCAACTAAAAAACAAACACACTAAAGACAAAAGTGTCAAGGAGTAATCAAAACTAATAAAATTGCAATTTGAACTGTTAAAACTCGATAAAAAATATATACAAATAAACGGTCGCGTGAAAACCGTGTGTGGGAAAAATCGATCGTTGGCTGAAGGGGGTTTGAAGAAGCTTTCATTGACTGGGGGCTGCTTGGCAGCTGCTGCTGCTTCTGTATAAAGCAGCGCCCTCTACATTTTCTTTTTAGCCCCCCACAAAAAAAAAAAAAACAAGCGTGCAAAATGTGTGTTTGTTTATAACAAAAAAAAAAGGAAAAAGAACGAAAAATAAAAAACCGTCTTTATTGTTATCTTTTTGTTTGTTTGAAATTTAGCGAACGAATTTCGACCGTTACAGTTGAACCGAACTCACCTCAAACATGTCTAGCCTGAGGAAAATGAAGGACGAGGAACGCGAATCCGAGTACGGACGCGTCTACGCCGTCTCGGGACCAGGTAAGAATTTTCCCTAACATTTGTATTACACCGTAAAAATGGGTAAAGAGGGTAGATTAAGTTGCAGGAAAAAAATAAATCAACATCCGGACTTAAAAAAATATATATTCTTGATCCGCGTCAACAGATAAGTCGATTGAGCTACTCCCCTCTGACTTTAACTTTTACAGAGAGATAAGATGATCAATGTCAAACTGATTGTCTGATTTACAATATAATTTATTACGTTTTATTAAAAATATCAAATAGTTTTTTTAATCTTATAAAAAGATTAGAAGAATGATTAAAACTCCGTGTGTATACGATAGGCAAATCAAGTTTATTAACTATTTAAGATACTTCCCAACCTTTTCGCTAATTGATCAATGACTAAAGACATTCTAAACTACGAAGATAAAATAAAAGATTAATTGAAAAAATCAATAAAATATTAAGTACTTTATAAAAATTTTTTTGGTGTAATGGTCCAAAAATAAATATAGTGAAAAATATCTTGCCTAAATATAAATAATAGAAGGATAGTAAAAAAGTGAAGATATTCAAGAAAATCCTTTCTATAGGGTAGGAGAGACAGCGCTGCTATTAGTGAGTTAGGGTATATTAAAACCGGGAGCAGAGTAATTAACTAGTCGTGTATTTTGGCGACTAAAGTTTTCTCGCATTATTTCTCACTTTTGTCCTTTAAACGCTGACCTTACTTACATCATCATATTGCTTACGTAAATCATCCCCTTTTCACCTCTAGTCGTTACGGCGGAGTGCATGTCCGGCTCTGCTATGTACGAGCTGGTGCGTGTGGGCTATTATGAGCTGGTTGGAGAGATTATTCGTCTGGAGGGCGATATGGCCACTATTCAGGTGTACGAGGAAACTTCGGGTGTAACTGTTGGCGATCCTGTGCTGCGTACGGGTAAGCCTCTGTCCGTGGAACTGGGTCCTGGTATTATGGGCAGCATATTCGATGGTATTCAGCGTCCATTGAGGGACATTGGCATCATGACGAGCTCCATATATATACCAAAGGGTGTGAATACGCCAGCTTTATCGCGCTCAGTAATGTGGGAATTTAATCCTTTGAATGTGCGTGTGGGTTCTCACATAACTGGTGGGGATCTGTACGGCATGGTGCATGAAAACACACTGGTCAAGCAGAGGATGCTCGTTGCGCCGCGCGCTAAGGGCACAGTACGTTATATCGCTCCAGCGGGTAACTACAATTTGGAGGATATTGTACTGGAGACCGAATTCGATGGCGAAATTACGAAACATACAATGCTGCAGGTGTGGCCTGTGCGACAGCCCCGTCCCTGCACAGAGAAGCTGCCTGCCAATCATCCACTCTTCACCGGTCAACGTGTTCTCGACTCGCTCTTCCCTTGTGTCCAGGGTGGCACCACTGCCATTCCCGGTGCTTTTGGCTGCGGAAAGACAGTCATCTCCCAGGTAATTCTACCTCTATTTATAGCATCATTCATTTGGCTCACTTCCAGCCTCTTTTTGCAGGCCCTGTCCAAGTACTCCAACTCTGATGTCATCGTTTATGTCGGTTGCGGCGAACGTGGCAATGAAATGTCTGAGGTCTTACGTGATTTCCCGGAACTTACATGTGAAATCGATGGCGTTGTGGAGTCTATAATGAAGCGCACAGCTTTGGTCGCCAACACCTCAAACATGCCTGTGGCTGCTCGTGAGGCTTCCATTTATACGGGTATTACTCTTTCCGAATATTTCCGCGATATGGGCTACAATGTGGCCATGATGGCTGATTCTACCTCCCGTTGGGCTGAGGCTTTGCGTGAAATTTCGGGTCGATTGGCTGAAATGCCTGCCGATTCTGGCTATCCAGCGTACCTGGGCGCACGTCTTGCCACTTTCTATGAGCGCGCTGGTCGCGTCAAGTGCTTGGGTAATCCCGAACGTGAGGGCTCTGTATCCATCGTAGGTGCTGTCTCGCCACCTGGTGGTGATTTCTCCGATCCCGTCACATCTGCGACTTTGGGTATTGTGCAAGTGTTCTGGGGTCTAGATAAGAAATTGGCGCAGCGCAAACATTTCCCTTCCATCAACTGGCTTATCTCCTATTCCAAGTATATGCGCGCTCTAGACGAATACTATGATAAGAACTTCCCCGAATTTGTGCCACTGCGTACCAAGGTCAAGGAGATTCTACAGGAGGAGGAAGATCTCTCGGAAATCGTGCAACTGGTGGGCAAGGCGTCGCTGGCCGAGACGGACAAGGTGACACTCGAGGTAGCCAAACTACTCAAGGATGATTTCTTGCAACAGAACTCCTATTCTCCATACGATCGCGTCTGTCCCTTCTATAAAACGGTGGGCATGCTAAGAAATATTCTAGCTTTCTACGAGACAGCACGTCATGCTGTGGAATCGACAGCCCAGTCAGACAATAAGATAACATGGAATACCATACGGGAGTCCATGGGCGGTATTATGTATCAATTGTCTTCAATGAAATTTAAGGTAATTAAAACTGGAAACTACTCGAAATGTCTATATTATAATTATGTATCTTTTAGGATCCCGTGAAAGATGGCGAGCAAAAGATTAAGGCAGATTACGATCAACTGTACGAGGATCTACAGCAGGCCTTCCGAAATTTGGAGGACTAGAGCGTCTAGCCTAGCCTAGAGAACTTGAGCGTAACAAGGAACAAATACCAAATGAAAATACCAAAAAACTAAACGAAATAAGCAACCCAAAGATAGGTTATTATTCGAATTCCCCCATCAAGCTAGTCATATATACATACATATATCTACATACATAATGCGTAATAAGATATTTGAGAACAATTTTATTTTTAAGTTAAACAGTTTAAAGCGGTTGCTTCATGCAGGACTAGAACAAAGAAGAAGAATACACAATAAAAAATGGACGACGAAAATGAAGAATTGAAGATAAAGGAAGAGAGTTAGGAGAAGCAAAGACGAACAATAATTAGCCGATAGCGCAATATGTTGTCCACTTAAACCAGCCATATAAATAACATACACACATACTAAATAAATATATATATATACTATCTATGTTGATATATACATATATGTATACAAAAAATCATATAAATAATTCTTAGTTCACAGCTATCTATTGTTAGTAAAAAAAAATTCGTAAATTCGTAAAGTTATCTAATTGTGTTCTATACGTAACTGTAACTACATAAAAGAAACGAAAAGAGAAAACATAAAGAAAAAGAAAAACTCCTACTAACACTTCTTTAAATGTTTTTTGCCATTGCATGTTATAAAATGTTAAATACAATACAAACAAATTTCTAATATTATATTATAGATCTTTACAAATGCAATAATTATTATTACGTAGCCCAAAATGCATATGCCCGATTAATGAATAACTTGTGTGTGCGAGTTGCAGATGGAGCTATGCAAATAAAAATGTATTATGAATGTTAACACTAGTACATTTCTTTTACTATTAATATACAAAAATATATAAATTGTTTTCAATCTTCACAATTATCTTTGAATAATGCGCCTTTTGGCAGCTGTGCAACACTGGCTGTACCTTAACAGTCAGTTAACAGTGCCATGCTACACTCTTAACATTGTTGTTTACGTGTCAACGTCGCCTGTGACTGTCAAACAGCCGCTGTCAGTGACGTGTTGCACTGCATTTCTAAATTTTTATTATAATTAAAAACTATTGTTTAGTGCTTTAAAAATATGTCACAGTTTGGCGCACCCAACGATTTTTACGCCTCCGGGCCAACAGGAGACACCAGCTACAACTTTGACATGCCCGAGTTTGGCCAGGAGCTGTAAGTTAACATAATTTTAACATTACGCTCTGCTTATTGCAATTTTGTTTACCATTTGTTTTAACAGCAATTTCCAGAGCTTTGATAACACACAGCCCTCGGTTCCCCCCAATTATGATGCCCCCTACAGCAACGCACCCAATCAGGGCCTGGGTGGCTTTTATGATCCAACAGCCTACACAGATAACAGTTATGCACAGGATAAGTCATTTGCGCCAGGCAGCGCTGCCGGCCCCGGCGCCGCTGCCGGTGGCAATGAGTTCGACGATGAGCCGCCGCTGCTGGAGGGTAAGCCGCGACACTCCGCCAGCCCCCACTCGTACACAGAGAAAAAAAAGAATGATCTGTGTATATAACATTTTTATTGATTCAAAAATATCAAGATCAATAAGATCGGATGGATGAATTACATCGCTTACCATTTTTCTCTCTGTGTACATATCTACCCGTAACAAGCTAACCTGATTTTTATTTTCATTTCTTATCCTAGAGCTGGGGATCAATCCGAATCATATTTTCCAAAAGGTAAGGCTGCCTGTCAAGTTTTCTTCTTATACCCTTGCAGAGGGTATTGTAACTTTCTTTAAACTCGTTTTATGAACCATTTTGTCGTTGCTATATATATACTACGGATTTATTACGATATAATGTGAATATTCGAACGAGTCGTGGGCTTCAGCAAGAAGTCTTACCAATACTCATTGATAATTAGTTTTGAGTCGATTGTAAGATTGAAAAAGGGGGATTTTACAATATTATCAGTAGAAAAATGTTTGGGTAACCGAATTGAAAGAGTTTCAAATCCCGTTTGCAGCCTTAACTATATTTTTTGTTAGCAAATGAAGTTATCGCCCAGTGAGCGAATATTAAGGTTACTTTCGAAAATGTCGGTTTTAACGAGCTCGCCTTGGTTTGCTTTAAAAATAAAGAAATGTGGAAGTTCTGTTTTTGTTTCTTATTTCTAGAAAACATACTAAATATATTCAAGACTATTATTAATATAAAAATCGATTATTAATATTATAAATTTGTCACGAATTGTAAAATGCATTTAAGGGTATCTTCGAGCCCAGAAAGTATATATATTATGTATCCGACGACCCGAGTAGATATAGCTATATCTAAGCAAGTCTCGGTTCTGAGTTAGGTAAATGAATTTCGCTTTGAATCCCTCTTTTAGTTGCATACATATTTCTGAAACGGCCATATCGGATCACAATAGAGTCTTTCCATACTAGTTTTTTAAACCTTATTTAAAGTTCAGTTAATTTTTTCTGATTTCGAGCTGCACTTGTTGAAAACCTGAAAAAGAATTGCATCTTTTATGCACCGTTTCTCCGCCCTGAAGCGAATCGCCTCCTGAGGCGGAGTCTGGAATTGCCTTACTTTGTTTGCATGCGCAATTACTCCATCTGCTACTGCGTTATTATTATTATTTTTTTTTTTCTACTTTTACGCATATTTTTTCTTTTGTTTGGAGTTTTCTAATTTGTGCAGTAGCTGCATGAGAGATGAATAAATGAGAATGAGTAGCAGAGGGGGAGGAGACGGGCCAAAAGGGGAGGTGTGAGACACTCCACTGTAGGCTGAAGCTGAGCTTTTCCGCGGTGGAAAAGTCGCTTTGCTCTTCGCTCAGTTTTAATTGAAATTTAAATGTTTTTGCATTCCGCTTTTGTATTTATTTATTGCATGCTGCTTTTGCTCGTCGTCCATTTTTCCATTTTTTCCATTTTTTTGCGTGCTTTGTTCAGTTGCATTGTTGTTGCATTTGTTGTTTTGTCGTTAATGAAGACATCTTTTTTCATTGCTCTGTTGCTGTTTTGTTTCGTTTTTCGTTGTTGTTTTTGTTTTTTTTTTTAAATAAATAAAACAACTTTTGTGTTTTTAATTAAACTTTTTCTTTCGTTTTGCTCTATAAAACTTTTCTCACATTTTTTTTTTTTTTTTGTTTTGCCATTTTGTAAAATTTTTCGTAACGCTTTTTAAATTTTTTTGTTGTTTTTATTATATGTATATATATTTTTTTTCCGTTTTGCCGTGGAATTTATTACGTTTGTGTTAATTGAAAAATGAAAATGTTAATGAGTTTGTGTGCCGTCATAAAAATTAAATGAAATACTAATTAAATTGTACATCATGCGACTTGATGCTGGTCGAAAAACAATACAAAAACAAAAAACATGCTGCGAATATTCGAACAAACTATAAAAGAAAATGAGGGAAAAACCAAAAATTCACATGTCCATTTTCAAATGAAAATTCTTGTACATTTATTTAATGTATGATTAAAATCAATTCAATTCAGTGAGCTTTTTTTGGTTTCAATTTCTGACTGCATTCCTCTGTGTTCAAACAGACATATACCCTGGCATAGGGTATTATAAGCTATTGGCCTCCTTTTAAAGGTATCTGCCTAACTGAGTCCAGCTAGGATAGAGTCTTTGGCAAAAAAAAGGGGTCAACCTAGGGTCCACCCTAGGCCTAGGTATGTCCTACGACAAAAACCTAAGCCCAAACATACTCAAAATAATGAAGATCAGTCTACAATATTATATAGCTGCCGTAAGGACAATCGTTTTAATGAAATAAATTTAGAAACAATTTTCAAATGCTTATTCCAGTCTGCAAGGGTATGTAAAGTTCGACAGCCCATCCTTATTAGTCTTAAGTATGAAATGGATGATTCTTTCATCAAGTCTTGAAGGTGGTTAAGTGGCTGCTGTCAGAATTGATGAGAATCCAGGCGCTTCTAGTGGCATTGTCTATTACTCTTGCCCAAACTTAAGGTCGTAGAACCCTTTCCAAATGCAGCAGGAAAATGAATTTAATAAGAGTTAAATAAGTATTGAAGGAATCAGTTTGAAAGTTAAATTTAAGGTCAATTTAGCTGGCTGGGAAGGGGACATGTGTTGTATGTAATACGAGACGATTGTTCTGGTTGTTCTATTGTTTCATTTATTTCTCTGGGCCGTTGGTCTAAATTCTCGTGCGTCAAATACGTTGACAGCTTCGTTTTTAGCTCCGCTGCTCTGCTGCTCTGCTGTGAGCAGAGCTCACTGGTCAGCAATATCATTTATCATCAATTTCCATTTTTCAAATTTCACTGCGAGTGAACGAACACACACACACAACAAGCAAAAAGAAAAACAGAAATGCAAAAACAAAAGCAAAAGCAAAAACAAGCAGCGGAAAATTGTTGAAAAACGGAACTCAGCCTCTGTTTTATGGCCGCTGTGTGAACAAATGAATTGTGTCGTGCCCTGCCGCAGGTTGTGAATGATGATGGGTTGTCCGGGCCGTAGATTTTATGGCAGCCAGCAATGTTGCAATCCTTCAGTTGCTATAATTTTAATCTCATTGCCTTCAATCACACGTTTAACCTCTGTTTTTTTTTCACCCCTTTTTTAGACGTTGGCCGTGCTTAATCCCCTGCGCGGAACAGACCAACAAATACTGCAGGATACGGACATGGCTGGACCTTTGGTATTCTGTCTAACACTTGGCGGCATTTTGTTGTTGGTTTGTAGACAACCTGACTATACATCACCTCAATTTTATATATATATAAATATATATTTGTTTTTTATTTTACAGAGCGGAAAGGTTACATTCTCGTACATCTATGGCATTGGCGTAATGGGCTGCATTTTCTTCTACTGTCTACTCTCTCTGATGGTCACTCGCTCTCAAGTGACCTTTGGCGCGGTGGCCTCCGTGCTGGGCTATTGTCTGCTGCCCATGGTCGTGCTTTCCGGCATCAACATTTTAATCACCATTCAGTAAGTAATTGTTGACACAACTCGTTCGCTCGGTTCTGCCACTATTCATCGAGATTCCCTTCCACTTCATCCCCGTCCTCGAATTGTATTTATGTTTTTAATTGAAAAGTTGCCAATGCATTGTATGGAGCCTTAATTACAAACTTTGCCTAAGTCTGTAAAGCTGCGGCTGCAGCACGTTCAACTACTTAGTTTTGATTCATGATTGCAGTTCAATACGGGGAGCTTTACTTTTACAATTTCCTTCAATTAAATCCATAAAAAATCCACAAAATTAAGTTGTCTACAGTTTTTCCTGTTGAAGTTTATTTCCTGCTGGATTGTATATACTAGGTTCGCTGAAAGTTATAGATGTAAATCCTTGGCTAAACCTTTTCCTGTAAAAGTTCAATCTGTTAGTGGATATTTACAAAGTCTTTAAGAGTATATTTACAAGGAAATAGTAATAGTCCTTGTTACTCCTGTCCTTGTATTGTTGCAGCCATTTATATGCTTTTGTACTATTCTCTGAGCCATCTTCCAAAAAACGGGTAGAAATACGAATACGAGCGCTACTTTTATGCACAGTATAGGTTTTAATTTTGTTGCAGCGGTGCATAAAAAATAGGTAACTTAATTTGCGCTTTTAGTGTACTCTGGGGCTACAATTTGGAGCTTCGCTCTCGGGGCTCTCAGGCCAAACATCAGGAAAAAAAAAAGGCAGCCCGCCAAGCACCCAACTATGCGCCGTTTAATTTTCGCGCCACTTCGCAAGTGGAGAAGGCCGCAGAGAAAAAAAAAAGATAGCAGGGAACGAAGAGAGTAAGAGAGAATGGAAAAAAATAGAGGCAGTTAGCGGGTGGTGTTCCATGTTCCATGTTCAGGATACTCACAGTCCACCACGTATTTTCCTTTTCAAATATGTGTTCAGCACTTGGTCTATACGTAGTCGCTAGTTTGCCTTTTTTCTGCTTCATTTTTGGCGAGCATCACGCAAATGTTGCGTGTGCCACAAAAAAAAAAAAACCTTGTACTGTTACACCCCCTCCACCCAAACCGAACCCGAACCCGAACCTGAACCCTACCCCAACCCCAACCCCAACGCCATTGAGCCTTTGGCCAGAACTCCAGCACGTCATAATTTCAACTGGTGCTTGCACCAAAAACAACTATTGCCGGGCTTACTCGACACCAGCATCGTTTTGTCTACATTTCTCCCCCGTCACCCACAACCCTTAAGCCAGCCCCAGCATCCTCCCTTCGTTTTTATGCTTGATACCCATTGAAAATTGTATTAAAGAAAGTATTAAGCTTATAACTGGCTGCTGAATGGACCTTTGAATCCATGAATTACTTATATAGTTTTGATCAATTTATGACTGTAGCTTTACCCCAGAACCTCTTTCCGAATCCCCTACTTTTTCCTTCATCCCTTCAGAGGCTTTACGATGGGCCAATACTTGTTTTTGTTCCAGAAATTGATTGGGATTTTAGTTCTCCACAGAGAGAAAACATTATATATTAGTCTAAAACGACACAGAATAAGATACAAAACAGATTCATATTCATCTTCCTTTTTGTTTTGTTTGTATATCTACAGAGTATTTCGTAGTCGAGCATTTATGACTAACACATTCTTAGCTGTTTTGTTCTATTTTTTTTTTGTGAAAGCTGAAGCTGCCCAATTGCCATTTGGTTGCCTGTTTGTTTGCATTTTTTATTTGTTGGTTTTAAATGCCTGCACTTTGTGTGCATGTGTGCGTGGGTGTGTGCGGGTGTGTGTGGGTGTGTGTGTGTGTTGAAGTTGATGTTTATATACTCGGACTCAGACCCGTACCCGGCAAGTTTACAGTAAATATTTTTGCGATTTTTTTAGACAGACTTTTTAATTGAGTTTGTTTGGTGATGCAAAAGTGCACAAAAATTACACAGACAGCAGTTGGCAATGAGTTTGTGTGTAGGTGTGTGTGTGTGTGTGTGTGTGTGTGTGGGTGGGTGTGCGGGGAATGAGTGGAGGTGGCGTGGCACGGGATATAGCCGGTATTGGTTTGATTGGTTTTAGGTACAAGGCCCTTCGTAACTGTATTGGCCAGTTCGTTTAAGTTAAGCCAGAAATCACTTGCTACAATCAACATCAATACGAGAGCAACACAAAAGGCAAGCCGAATTCTTGAATACCCTTCCAAACTGTTCTTATATATAAACGTGCAACTATCCACTATCTAGCTGAGAATCGTTATGAATACTGTGAATCAAAACAGACAGACGGATGGAGATGAACAGACAGACCCATCGACCTGGCTCTTCTCGCTGCTTTTTTCAATTTGCCAACAAAATCATAATGCTCTCTGTAAGGGTATAACAAGTCTGCGGTCCGCTCCCAGCGAGTGAGTGTAAAAAGGGAAATTTAAACAGAGCCAGAGTCTTATATATGGTTAGAGGTCACTGTGTACAGTTTATGGGGCCAGGCGCATAGGTTAGATGAAAGCGAATTGCGACAGTTTTGGGACCATCAGGTGACAGCTCAGCCGTTGCGACCGCAACACAAAAAAAAAAATAAATAAAAAAAATCTTCATAGAAAAGGCAATCCATTAAATTCGAGCGGCCTACGCGTTGAGAATTGTTGTGATTTTGTTGTCGTGATTGTTATTGCAGAGAGAGAGAGAGAGAGACAGGGAGAGAGAGAGGAGAGCCTTTGAATGAATTAAAATTATTTATAGATTGTATACATTTAACAGATTACAGTTGGGCTAAGCTTTCCCTCAGATATTCTAAGCGAAGAGCTAATTCCATTTCATCTTAGCAGGTGTAGAGCTTAGTTTAATTTAAGCATCACAAGAAAAAGAACATCAATCTTCATTACTAGCGAAAGTTTGGTCATTAAATTAAATAAATTTTGTATAGAAAAGTTATTAAATTCAATTTTCAGCAAATAATAATTAAACTTAAAATAAATACTTGAAAAAAAGTAGCTGAGTTTCTGCATATTTTCTTAAAAGAAGGAAAGTCCATTGTGAACTTTAGTTCATAATTAATTTAAGTCTAATTACACTAAGCAACAGCATATTTTTGTTTTGTTTTTTAGAAGTCCTATTCAAAGCAGTTACTCAATCTATTTACAAATTATTTATATAACAATTAGTAACTAGGAAGACTAGACTAGATTAGTTGGAAAAGACAGGCTGACTATGTCGATTCAACTCTTCAGCCTGGAGAATAATATATATATAAGTACTTTATGGGGTCGAAGAGAACTAAAGTAAAATACTCTTGGGAGAATTAAGCTGAAGATTGGTCTAACTATGAGGAAAATTTTTGTATGAATTATATGAATCAAAAGTTTGTATAAATTTTTTATTGCATTGATTTGTAATTTTTCTATTGGAGTTTCAAGTTGAGCGAAAATAATATTGTTAGCTTGTGCAGATTTTGATCGTTTTAGGGCAGCTTACAAATTCCATTTTTCTGTTTATAACGAGTTTAATCTCGTAGAGCTTCGAGTAGCTAAGCTATCATTAAGCTCCCCCTTTGCCGCCTCCTGTAAGCCCCCCCCCTCCCTCTCATATTGTAGGGAATTTCAATTTGTATTCTTCTCTTTTCTCTTCTCTTTTCTGTCTATCTCTTCACTTGATGCTTTGTAGTTGGACTGTGTTTGCACATCCTTTTCACATCGCCTGCTGTCTTTGTTTGCACTGCTCATTCATTCACAAAATACACAGACATACGCACATACACTCAGAAAAAAAGTAGCCTATATTTTCAAAAATTAATTTATATATTTAATTTTTATATTTTTTGTTTTGCTTTGTTTTCTGCAAAACTTGAAGAACTTTCGGTTAATTTTGTAAAAATCCTGTTTATTTTCTTTGGAGTGCAGTCAAAAACCTTCTTTTTTTTATGGCAAACACTCAGTCAGCCGTACACTCTTCCCGCTGCTCATGCATATGCATTGTTTATTGATTTTGCCCTGCTCTTCTCTCTATCTTTTACTCTTTTCTAAATCTGTTTGCGCTTTGCAGGGGCACACTCGGCCTAATTGTGAGCGGCATCTCCATACTCTGGTGCGCCATATCGGCTTCGAAACTATTCGCCACAGCATTCTCCATGGACCATCAACAGCTGCTGATTGCCTATCCGTGTGCGGTGCTCTATGGAGGATTTGCGTTGATTACCATTTACTAGGCCGCCCCCCAGGCATCCACCACAATGGCATCCGTGTGCCCGAACCTCGGCCTGTATCTGTATCTGTGTCTGCATCTGTGTCTGTGCCCGTTCGTGATGTACAGTGTATTGCAATATTGTACTCGTAGCATGGTTTTAATTGTCCTGTACACAGACGTTCACACACACTCAGACACACAGACACACACACACACACGGCCATAGACATAATAATATTTTAAGAAAATAAGCGCCGATTGCAAATTTGTTTTTCATATTTTTCAGATGCAATTTTTTTTTGCTTTTGTATTTCGGCCTTGTAATAAATTTGATTGAGAAAAAATGTTAACAAATTGAAATTGGATTTTTTATTCGAATCTCCAATAACGAAACGAGCGATACAAATATAAGCTTATATATACATATGTATGTATATAAATAGCATATTGAAATTTCACGCGTCTGTTTCCGTTTCCTGCATGCTCTGCCCATTAAATATATATATATATATGGAGTGATATAATAAATGCCACAAAAAATGATTTTAATAAATATATAAGCAATCCGAGTCGATCTACTTAGGCACTGAAAGCTCAAGAGGCTCGAACTACTAAAAGAAAAGTTTTTGGTCAAGAGGAGAAAGGTAAGAACTTTGAAATTTCAAGGATCGAAGCCAAGGAAACTAGCGAGAAGACGCATCATCCTTATTGTAGACTCTATAAAAAAGCTGTAAGAGCTTAGATGCAAGTTTGGAAGAAAATAGAAGACATTCTTATTATTTTAGCCATGATGAGCGCCTGTTAAAAGTTCTATAAATTTCGCTAACATATTCCTATAATTTTATTTATTCTTAAATTTTATGCAATGTTTTTCTTTATCCTTTCAAAAGTAAATATGCCAAAATGTTGGGTTTCTATAAATTTGTCCCTTGCTGTTTGCCAGGCCGCTTGGATTTTGAACAGATTAAACGCGACTGTGGAATGCAAAGTGTTAATTGAATTTGTTAATGGTCGAAAAGAATAACAAAAAAAAAAGTGAGTCAGAAGCAGAGCACGACTAAGCAATACCCTGTGCCCAAAGAAAGCATTCAGATATTCTATGGCGAGTTACATTCATCGCGGTGATCAAGAATATATTAAAATACTGGGCGTGGTGTGAAGGAAACTTCGTTTTCTTTGTTAAGATAATTTTGTTTCGTTTATACACTCTTTGCATACATTTTTGCATAGTAAAAGGGTATATAAAAAAAAAGGGTCCTGCTTCACTTCCTGTCTGCGTGCCTGCTTACCATATGCAAATAATACGGTCCGGATTCGTGTCCTTGTCCTTGACGTCGCTGTGGTCCTCACATTTTCATATTACATAATTAGCGGCATTTGGGTTCGTCCCACGTTCCCCGTTCCACGCGTCTCTGGTTCCTTGGTTCCTTGGTTCCTTGTTCCTTATTCCTTTTGGTTCCTGGTTCCTTGTCGTCTGCATGAATAAATTGCAAAATGCGTAGCATACTTTGTGCTTTGCGCTTTTTGATTTCCGTTCGCCGCCGCTGCCGCCGCCTCCGCCTCCGCTGTTCGCTTATGCAAATTGTTGTAATTACTACAATTCGGTTGAGCATTTTTATGGTCGCTGGTAAAGAATAAAATAAATAAAACACAGAAAGCAAAAAAAAATACCAGAAAAAAAATCACGCCGAAGACTTAAATACTCTTTTAGAGACGCCTTTAAATGTGTTAAAAGTGGGTTCTTTTCCCAATGAATATAATTGATTATAGAGGATTTTTAAATGTCTGGACTCCTATATCAGTTGCACGATATAGCTGTCAAATTTTTTAAAAATTTCTTTTCAGGATTTCTTTCCCGGATTTATTGAAACTAACCGGGAAATATTAGAATCTAGCCCGCCTTTTTCTATCTAAAAATTCTTGATTTTATTCTGTTTCTATTCCGAAGACGCTGCAGAAAACATGCTTTTAATGCACTTCAAGTCTCGTGAAAAAATTGTAGTACCCTCCAATAGGGTATACAAAAATAAAAATATATATATATGCGGAAATATTTGTGTGCTAATTGCGTGGCGCGCATTTCGCATTTCGAAAGAGAGAAGGACTTTTGCCAGGATCTCTGTGTGCTTAAGCGGCGCTCATCAAAGGCGGAGCTCGCCATTAGCGCCATTAATAAACACTCGTTAGGAGCCAGAGCCAAAGGCAGAGTCAGAGACAGAGACCGAGGCAGAGGCAGAGGTAAAGGCAGGCGCTGCAGCACCGAAAACTCATCTCGAATGCGTTCCTAATAATTAGAATTAGCGCACAATTAGCGCGGTAAGCATATAGAGAGAGAGAGAGAGAGGGGAGCGGCGGAGGAGGTGGATTGGGAGCCTGGAATGGGAGTCAGGATTGGTAGAGGGTTGCTTTGGCTCTAAGCTTATTAGCTGCGCTCAATTTTGAATTAATAAGCAGCTTGGACTTGGTGCAAATCCTTGGGATAAAAAATGAGCGCAATAATAGCGCGTAGCAGTTTTTTTTTTTTACCTCTAAAGCGCTATGCCAACAATAGCAACACCTGCGGACAAAAGCAGCTTAACAAACGCCTAGTCAAGAGAAGAGCGAGGCGGATGGAGAAGAAGGCGGAGCAGGAACAGCAGCAGCAACAGCGGATTGGATTTTAGGTTTTGGGCGTGGCCACAACAAGAGTTATTACATTTTAGCTCTTTCCGCAGCTTTCTTCTTGCATCGTCTGCTTTGCTCGCTAGCTGCATTTTAATAAATATGCAATTTAAGTAAAAATAAAAAAAATATAGTGGCGTACAGTGAAAAAAAATGGGTATAATTTTAACATTAACATTGATGTGCATTAAAAATTACACTAATAAAAATAAGTTGCATTTCATACTTGAAGTAGCCCTAGTTAAAAATGGGTATATAGAGAGTCTTTGATCAAGTGCAGGATTTCTTTGATTAATCCAAAATTGTACTAGGAAAAGGAAGATTCTCCTCCTTTTCGAATACTCATATTATATTTTTCTGAGCCTTTTTGCTGTCTTTTATAAGCAGAAATCTTTTTGAACCAAATTCAAATCTAATCCAATTTTAATTAACTGCAGGATTTCTTCGATTAATCCCAAACAGTAAAAGAGAATGGAAGAACTATAAAATCATGTTTTGTTTCTCCGAGTGTACAGGTTCAGCCTCCAGCTGCAGCTCAAGCTCAGGCACTGTGGCAACAACAAAGCCACCAAAAAGGAGTTGAGTGCAGAGCAGCAGCTGGAGTAAAGGCACGAAGAAGGGAAGCAAAGCAGCTGCGTCTGAGTTGCAGTCAATGCCAAAAGTGAAGGCGTTAATTACACTGCCTCACAGCCCGTGCCGGAAAGTATGCAATAGAAAACGTGATAGCAACGCCATTATGGATAAATGACATGAGGGGCGGTTGGGGGCATGGTGTTGCGTGGGGTAGAGGGTAGGTGCACGCGGTTAGGTGCAACGTGCAGTTGCCACATTTTTAATTAGCGCTCTTAAAAGCGCATTGAGTAGTCGAACGGTTAAGCCATTGAGGCTGTCAGAAGTCTGTCTGCTATGAAACTCTGGCAAATATGTACATATGTGGGTGTGCGTGTGCGTGTGTGTGTGTGTGTGTGTGTGGGGAGGTGAGGTAATTGTAAAGGTTAAGAGTGTAATGAAACCACAAAATAACCACAACAGATACTGTGGTTCAGGTGTTCTTACACACACTTTGAGCGCATTACACTAACAAAAATATAAGTAAAACTAAGCTTTAAAGACAGCTGGTGAGAGAAATAATTGCAAACTTCTTAAATTCTCTTTTAATTCGCATCAATTATAATATTTTTAGGCCTATTTCTGCAGTCATTTAGGAGGAATATAAAAAAAGAAGAGCCTACTTTCCAGAGCATCTAAATATATGACCTGAATCTCAAAGCAAATAAGTAATAAGATTTATTTTATTACCATTAAATTCCAGTGCAGTTAAGCGCCATACTCAGCAGGCTACCCTTTTAAACGGTTACAGGGTATAAAAAATTATGAAATGTGAAATATTCGCAAGACCACGTTTGCGGTCGCTCAACGAGTGCAGAGTCTGCTATTCAGGCAGCAGCGGGAGATGGGATCTAAAAGGGTGATTTGGGATTGGGAATGGGAACGAGAGAAGAGGGTGAAAGATGATATCAGTACAGGTTGCCATAAGCTAACTGTCTGCTAGAGCCCTCGCGGCGTTGACTTTTGAATAGCCAAACCAAATTGCTGGCTAGCCTCATCTACATGCATACATTCCATCCGGTTGCTCCTCTCCATATGCCGTTGAAATCGCTTGCTAAAAGCCGAATGTAACATTTATGGCAAATGCTTCAAAATGGCCAGCAAAAGGGGCAACGCAGGAGTGAAAGGTGGCCGACTGGCGGGGACTGATTGCTGCGGCTGCGGCTGCGGACAGCGCTTGTTGCATACTTGCGCTACAGAGTTGAGCGGATGAAGCAGCTCTTCACTTACGCAACTACACACAGAAAAAATACTGGGAATTCTAATAGTTCTCGGATTTCTAAAATTCTAGGAAAAGTTCTTATTAGAGAGAACGAAATGGTTGAAATAAGTTTGTCCCAATAAAAGCGTTATATATGTAATCTAGGCCGCATTCACCAAGGCATTTTCTCTGAGTGTACGAATCGTAGGTGAATTGGTCAGCAGAAGGACTCTTGTTATATGCAAAACCAATTAGCTGGAGATGGACACGCAACGGGACTATGAAAGGAGGCTGGGGAGAAGAGCAAATGGAAAACAAAGCACTTGAATTAAGGCCCAGGAGTATGTGCTAAGCATGTTTATTGTTTTTCACTTTTCATGCACTTCAATGAGCTTCGAATTTTGTGCTGGCTGGGTGTGTGCGTCGCGCTGATAGCTGGCCAAGAATGGGGAAAATGGCAATGGAGAGATGGGGCCAACTTGATTTCAACTGAACTGTAGATAATCCCCTGACAACAGCAGTTAACAGGCAACGATTACTTGGCAACAAGTCAATTACGAGTCGACTCTCGAATCTCTAGTCTCACCAGTCCCTCCACCAGTCCAAGTCTTGTGCCTGGTTGCAGCGATAAGCGTCTAATACTAACATTTTAACACTAACACTAACATAACTGACACAACTCTGAGGCTGAGGCAACACAATAAATTCCTTGGGCTCGCTGTTGCTGCTCCTGCTTCTTGCTGCTTGCTGCTTGCTGCAGATCCCCTTAATGCGCCAACTAATTGAGCGGGCCATGCGAATACGGATGCGGATGCCAATGCCAATGCGGATGCGGATGCGAATGCGAATGTGAATGCGGATGAGAATGCGGGTTACGGACCCAACCAGACTCGACCTGGCCTGGCCTGCCCTGGCCTGCTCTTATCGTCAGCTGGCAATCGCTTGTAATCTGCTACTCACTCACAAGCTAGTTTCCCGCTTTTCATACTCTGCACGAGGGTATGATAAAATTCTCATAGCGTTTGCCCGTTATTTGTATTATATTATTATTAATATAATCAAATTATGTTCCCTGATTCTTGTTGAAGACTCGATCGTAGCAGGAGCATAGAATTCTGCTTTCTTGGCCGGGTTAACATCGTTGGCTCTTTGTGGTCTGTGGAGAGAGAAATTTAAAGTGTATCCTATAGTCGCCAAGCCGAGAATAGTTTGGCTCACTTGTTCAAATTACTTTTTGGCGATTTTTACAACATTTTTATTGGCTGTCGAATAGCAGCCACAAATGGCTGAATGTCTGTGTTCTGGATCTGAGTTTTGGTCAAGATTTGGCTGGCTTTGCGATTTCAGTTATGCGGTCTTCAGAATTCAATTAAAAGACAACATAACATTTCTCTTGTTAGTTGAAAACTTGAATCACTTAGAATTGGACTCGGACTTGGACTTGGACTCAGACTCGGAGTCGGAGTCGGACTTGTAGCTGAATCAAGTGAGATAAGGATAAGGGTAAAATGAGTTTACCCAAAAAAGTTTGCAGCACGTGCTGCAAATTTGGCTGGCGAAATGCTTAGCTTCGAATCATTCAGGCGGCAGCAACAAACAGACACAAAAACAATGCGCCAAATGGAAAGAGTATTGAAGAGACCAGGGCTGAGATTGTGTTAACGAGGGCTGGGAGAAATAGAGAGAGGGAGAGAGAGAGGTGGAGCGGGAAAAGGGGGTATTACAGCTCATACGCTTGGCTGCATTTGCATATTTTGTTGCGAATTGTTGCTCGACTGGCTGCTAATAGGAAAATGCGACACAGACAACGAGAAACGTTGCAAACAGACATTGCACGGCAGAAACACTAGACGGAAGCAAAAGAGACTCAATGAGACGGTTATACACAGAACAAAAAAATTGCATAAATATTTTATTATGCACTGCAATTATAAAGGAGTTCAGTAATAACAAAGATGCACTTGGACTATGTAAAAAATATCCTTTTTAATATCACAATGATCTAAGAAAAGACCTGTTCAGAGCTTAGGCAACAAAATGATTCGAAATCTATTTGAACTTGATCGGAATCTAATTATATTCAAAGTTATTTATAGACACAATTAAAGCTATCAAATTATGAAGCTTGAACTATACTTACTTTTTTTTTTCAGTGTGGCTGTAGAGAAATATGAGCAAAAGGAAAGAGTATGCCTGTTGGCACGTGTTGTTTTTGTATGTCTAATACGCTTTGAACTCGATGCTGTTGCTGCAAGGAAATATGTATGTCAAATGCTTAATCAGCCGCACACACACATATACAGACACACACACACACACACACACACAGGCACTCACACAGCCCAAACAAAGCAACTGAGTGAACGAGCGATGCATAAATATTTCAATAGCATACTTTTCGGCTACGTGCGCCCAGCAGCTCCCTTGAGTCTCCCTTGCATTTGCCTTTGTATTTCTGTTTATATTTGTCTCTCTGTGTATGTGTGTGTGTGTGTGTGTGTGCAGTTGTGTACTTATGTGCAACGGACACTCTACTGCATTTTATTTAACGTAAATAATTGAAACCCTCCTGCAGGCACACGATGAAAACGTCACGAATGCAAAGTATGTAGTACGATTACTTGGACGAGTATATATTATATTGGGGCTTGGAATGCGTAAAGTCGGATTTTAAAAATCAGAATTGTAGATTTTATATAGCCCATAATATAATAGTTATAATATGCTTAAGCCAGCTGACTGAACAGACAAAGTAATAAATTGTTTTAAAATTCCTTACGCCTTCGATGGGAATTTATTGTTTGCTGTATGCAATGCAATAAGTTTCTCTTATTTTCAAGCATGTAAAATCAAGGTCAAGAGAAAGCTTTGGGTTCACTGAGCAGTTTCGGGTAATGGATTTATTTTTGTTTCCCGGTTCAACGGACACAAAAGTCCCGAGAAGTTCGCATTTAAACCGATATACATATTTGCTGTTCACTGTAACAGATTGTTTCCAGCTACTCTGCGGGCTATTAATGATTTCCTAGAAAAACAAGTGGCAAAAATGGGAAGAAATAATAAAATTTATAACACAAAATCATTGCTTTTTCTGAGAAACAATCTGAACGCGTTTAATAATCTAAAAAATTATGAGATTCTATTTTTAGCGATTCCGTGCAAGTCTTGGAATGTTCTAAAGCTGGACAACTTTCCACAAAGAAAACAGATACATTAAGTTGGTATTTAATATTTAATTTAAGTTTTTACAATTACAATTATTACAGAACAATTATTACTCTTTCCGTATCTTAATTTAAAGCTCTTATCCTTTTATATAGCTAATCCTTTTATATCTTATTTATAGGCTTAAATATGTCAATACATTAATTAAATTAGACGCTTAAGCTAAGTGTTTTGGGCAAGTGTTGATTAAATTTTAATTATTTATAACTGAGATATATATATTCAAAAGTAAAATATACACACCAGTTGTAAATTGAATTTGGAAGTATAAATATTAAAGCATGAATTATAACTCAACTAAAAAAAAGTTTTGCTTGTAGGAAGGAAGAATTAAAGTATAAGATTGATTCTCTTGCCTAATCTACAAGCCGTTAAAATCTTCATAACTTTGGTTGTATCTGTCAGATCGTGGAATGCTATACATTGTTCTGGGACTTTCCAGGACTCTTTTTCCAGCCACAGTTTTAGCCGTGCCAAGTATGTATTTCCGACTATTTTGCAACTGAAATTGAAACTGTCTTTATTTAATATAGCCAAACCCAAACCTGAACCGAAACAAAATGACGAGCGCTTCAACGCGAGTCTAACTACTTCCAAAAATGTTTTTTTTGTCTAAAAGTAAAATAATTAATGCTGCGACGAGATGGCGCATAAATTAGACACTAATCGCAGCTCTTAATTAATTAAAAATAGAAAAGAATAGTTACTCCTTTTAAGCCAGAAGAGTGTTGTCTTAGAAACTGGCAATATTATCAGAACTTTCTGCTTTACTTATAACATTTTCAGTCGTATCTTAGAGGGGGCTTTTGAGTTGTTAAAAATAGCAGACTTGTATTAAAATTTGTTTTCTATTTGCATATAAATATCTCTATGTGAGTGCTGGGAACAACTTTGCTGTGTCTCAAAGTATTTCAAACTCATTTAGCTGGGCGTTGCGTGGGTTATAGCCATTGCTGGTGTTGTGGCTAATACTATTGTTGTTGTTGCTGCTGCGTGGCGTGGCTTTTGCTGTAATTTCGTTGTCATTAAGTTGGCATTATAACAAAATGCCTTTTCAATCACTTTTGACTAAATGCAGTCCCAGTAGCGCCACTGCTGCTACTGCCAAAGTCTCCGCAGGCTCCTCAGCCACATCAAGAACGCGCTTCAGTGAGTTTTAGCAATTTTTCGACAGGGATAAGTAAACACAACAATAGCACAGACCAGAAAGAGGAATAGGAGCGAAGGGACGACCGCAAAGTATAAAGAAAAAACAAGTATACTCAACTCTAGCCTGAACGACTAGGAAATACTCTATATTTAAGTTTAGCCCATAGAAAAAGATATTTCTGCAAAGACGTTGTATACAAATAGTGGATTAAATATAAATACTTTAATGGAGTATCTATGAAACTATGGGAAGGTATCAAGAATTTGAAATAGACTTGACCTGCATATTCAGAAACCCACATACCAAATTTTATATCCTATTCCCAATGGTTTCTGAGATCGACTCATGCATCCGGACAGAAAGGAGGGCAGACTTTTAAACATGGCTAGATCAACCCAGATGAGGATCTTGAAGAAAATGATATAAATCAGTTTTCCTTTACATAATTCCCAATTTAGAATATTCTTTTAAACATTTTTCTTGTGTATAGGGTACCCATTGTATTATAGTCTCTCAGATCGACGATCATCCTGGCAGGGAGACGAAAGGGCTGATAAAAATTTAGCCCTTTTTGTCTCGACTCGACAGATAACCTAGATATAAGCTTTATGCGATCGGACATGCTTCCTACTGCCAGTTTTTCATTACATTTTCTACAAACTTAGCATACTCTTTTTATCCATTGTATTGGGTACAGGGTATAAAAAGGAAAGCAACAAGGACCAAGAGTGGTTTTTGTATGTTGGGTTTGGGGCCAGGATGGAGAAATACAGTAAATTTCAAGCGTTTCGTCAATGTCATTGCGGCTGCCAGAGAGTAGACCAAGTATCCAGCACGGACCGTCTGCCCACGCATATCCTTTTGTATTTAAAATGTTTGCCTCGGCTTGATGAACACAGCGCGAAACTTTTTCCTTATATATATGTATATATTTTCTTCATTTTTTTTCAGCCCAACAATTTCATTATCTGCGTAGCAAGGACTCTATGAAGACTACTGAGAGAGAGAGAGCGTATAAAGAGAGGCGGTTCTGTGTGATAGGCCTGTTGTGGTGTGACAGGCGACATGCCGCCAGAACAGCAGTGAGCAAATTTTTATGGTAAAACTTTTGCAAGGCACATAAGTATGTATGTAAGTGTAAGTGTGTGTCTACACTTGGAGAAAAATCCTTGGAATTTTGTACTTAAATTAAGTACAAAAATTGTTTCAAGTTAATTAGTAGCAACCGACAACTACAACATATTTTCCATCCAGTCGAATGTTTATTTTTTAATCAGCCTATTTTTATTCCAATAAATTTATTATAAAAAATGAATGTTTCAATAAATTATTGAGCGTTTTTTACGCTTATAAACTTTTACAATTTTTGTGTAGTTTTTATAGCTATATCTTCCTGTCTGTCTGTCCATCTGTTTCTATGCAAATTAATCATTCAGTTTTCGAGCTAGGATAATGAATCTTGGATCGAAAGCTTTATCCTATAGTTGCCATAAAAAAGGGCAATTGAAGTCTCGGCAATAAGTTTTTTTTCGAGTGTTTTTATGCATTTCGTCACTGATTTACGCATGTGTCGTGCGGGTGTGGCAAGTTTTCCAGTGCAGCGATAATGCGGCGTTAAAACGTTGTCAGAACGCAAGGAGGAGACGTGGCAGGAGCAGGAGTAGGGGCAGGAGCAGGAGCAGAAAGTACTCCAAACAGGATACACGCGCTGCAACAACATCAGCAGCAAGGACAACAACATAAAAACAGCTTGAGGCGCATTTGCATAGGCTTAATTTAAATTCCCTTAATCAGAAGCATATCAAACAACAACAGAGCGGCAGCCGTAGCAGTGGCCAAAAAGGACAATGAGCGACAGGACCCTTTTGGCATGCAAAACTAAGGAGAGCCAAGGAAAGGGCGCAAGGAGCCACCCCAAAAAAACAAAAAAAGGTTCGCTTAACTTTGCCAAATAACTGCAGGCGTTGTAAATCTGCGCAAAAGGACATATCGTCATCAAGCAAAACAATAATAAAAACAACAACAGTGCCAGGACCCTCGCAGGACCAAGGCAAGAGCAGCGACTGCTCAAAAATAACAAAATCAAAAGGATTTTGCGTATAAGTTGCAAATTAAGTTGCCGCCATCGTAGCTAAAGACGCTAACGCTCTTGTCCTTGGCGTCCTTTTTGGCCTGCCGGCAGCAACAAAACCAACAACAATACCAAGAAACGGCTCATGTCCTTCTGTGCAAATACTTCCTATAGAAATATGTACATATAAGCTTATCGACCTGTTCTCAATTCCATTCTTAGGAAATAATTCCTAAGCATTTACCATAGTATTCCTTTTGGAGCAGTCCAGGAATACAAATCCTTGGCTATTTTTGTATATTATTTAAATTTTAAGTCACCCCAAAAGCAGGCTTAAATTTTAAAAAAGGAATTCCAAACAGCCCTGATAATGAATTCCGACAGGGTCTTTATTCCCCACTCGTTTTCATATATAAATAGTACAAAAATATATTAAAAATAATGTAAATAGAACCGCAATAACCGTTCTACAACAATCTGGAACAGAGCATGTTGTCCGTTAATTAACAGAGTATTTTAAAATTAAAATTTACTCTTTATGTACCCTTCCAGCGGGTATTTTAGGTTTGTCGGGAAATGTGTAAAGCTTGAAGAAGTTATCTTGGATCCGACACAAGGTATATACATCAGTGATAAGGACTGCATTTTCGCTGATAATAGAACTTTAATCTCTCAAGCTTTCCAATTAAACTACTTATCATATTAGCTTAATTATTATTCTATCAATTAAAAGCTCCATTTATATTTTTGTACTTTATTATTATTATTAATTTTTTAAAGGAAACAAGCTGCAGCTTATAAATAATGGCAAAAGTCATTCCGTCTCTCTGTATTAGTTACTAAATATCAATCCTTTTTTTACTGGCTATTATTTAATTAAATTTTCTGTTAATGTTTGAGCTTGGAGCAGCCAAAGTTCAATGCAGAACTGAATTGAATTGAAAGGGTATTGAACCTTCGTTGCTTTCCTGTTTTTATTATTTTTGCTGACATTCTTATTTACTCGCATTTCCTTTATTTGCTTAACCAGTCGCTTTCAAAGCCGCTTACCCTACATACGTACTCGTATATTCGCATATAAATTCGTATGTGTTGGGTAATTGGAAGGGAGGGAAGGGCAGGGACTTGGTTTATCTAACAGCCAACATCAACGGCCGTTAGCCTGCGCCCGAAAAATCCTTTAATTGAGTGCACACTTATGCCAAGCAACGTCCAACGCAGACTCAGAATATACTCGCATATACATATATAGTATGTATGTATGTGTATGTGTATATGTATATGTATATTCAACTGCAAGAGGTCCTGTGCCAGTGGCTTTTTCTATGGGGAAAGCAGCAGCAGCAGCAGCAGTTCCTTTGGCTCTGCTGCTTGCTTGCTGCTTGCTGCTTTCTGCCTTTTTATGCGCTTTTAGCGCCATTATCCTTTTACGATTATCGCCGCTAAAGCGAATTGACTGTTTGACGTTCAATTGAAATTTTGCATTAAAGCTCAATGGCTTAACCCCTTCAAATTATGCAATAACGCTCTGCTCTCCCTAGCCAACCTACGACCTTCGAACTCCAACTCCAACTCCAACACCAACCTTCATTCTCCCTTCGCTCTCCAAACTCTCCTTCAGTTGAGCCCAAGCCAAAGCTCAAAAACTGAAACTCGAAATGGCAGCTGAAAAGGGAGGCTGGAAACGGAGGGATTGAAGGGTGCGGACGGGGTGGAGTAGAGTGGCAATGCCACTGACAGTGGCAACGAATGCCAAACGGCATCGAACGGCGGCCAATTAGTGTGCATTGCTCATACGCCACGTTTGTCATGGCAGCTGAGCGGCCCATCTTACCCATACATATGCATGACTCTCTCTTTCTCTCTTTTTCTCTCTCTATCTCTGTACTAACTCGTTTTTTAGCTCTCTGTCTCCATACACTCAGAATAAAAACGAGTTCCAAGTTCGTCTTCAATATTTAATTTCTGCTGAACAAATTGAACCTAAATTATATATTTAATTTATAATTATTATTATTATATTTATTTGAATATATTTAATAAATAAAAGTTCATTAAATTTTATTTCATTATATAAATTTTATAACAAAATTTTAGCATATTCTAACCAAAAAGATAAGATTAAAAATATTTGACAGCCTTGAAAAGAATGATTTGAATTAAATAAACTTTTTAATGTCTTTCTTTAATTATTGAATCTAGAATAAAATACATAAAAAGATCATCTGAAAAAGTCCTTTTTTTTTCTCAGAGTGCACTGTAGCTCTCTCTCACTCTCAGTCTGCTGCTGTCTCTGTTTCTTTTGGAGAGCTGAGCTCGCCTAGCGGAAACGGAAGTTGTAAGGGGATTTTCAATTTGCAATTGAACTGATTTTTGGCTTGCTTCTTTTTTTTTCTGCGCTCATTTTATGGCTGACTTGGTTACTTGGCTGCGGTGCCGAGCGCTGAGTGCGGAAATGTAATCATCGCAATGCCTTCATTTCTCTTCGCTCCGCTCCTCAGTCCCCTCCTCAGCCCCGGCCACCGCATGGCTTATCGGCAAAGTCAAACGTACAAATATATATATATATATATACACACATACATATACACGGGCGTATGTATAAATGTGTGTATGTAACTTACATTTAATTTCCACTAATTGAATCGAAATCGATCTCTGCATTTTTGTGAGCTTGAGGGTGGATGTTGGTTTTTGCGAATTTGGAATGGTTGCGAATTGCAGTCGGCGTTGGCGTCGACGTCGGCGTCGGTGGGCGGCTTGTAGGCGAAAGGCGTGGCAGCTGCCAACGCTTGGCTCTTTGAGCGCATTATTAAACTTTTCGTATAAATCAACGGATTTTGTCGACATTTGGCTGCCGTAGCGAAAATTATCGAAAATTTGCTGGAAACGCCAATGGAACATGGCTTGGAAAAGGATTAACTACTGCTGCGTGTTTTGCTCCCACTTCTGTATGCAACTTTTAAAACGGAAAACCGGAAGGAACGAAAGCCAAATTGTGGCTTAAACTGAAAATAGTTGGAAAGAGTTTGGCAATTTCCACGCCTCGCATGAATATCAAATAAATAATGAAATAAATTCAAAGATATAAAGTTGCATTAACATACCAAAATTGAAATCAAACTGGTTTTGAATATAGCAGCCAATTGATTAACTCAAGTTTGATATATAATTAAATCATCTTAATTGATTCCTGACTCAAACTGGTATCGGGATTAAGTCAACTGATTCAGGATTAAGTTAAGAACGAGCTAAGAATCGAGATCAAAAGAAGGCTGATGCATCTGAAATTAGGTTCTTTCATTCAAGGTCTAATGAATAATTAAAATTATATAAATAATTATTAAATAAATTAAATTTTCTGCCACAATCAACAATTTAAAAAATTGATCTTTCTGCTGAATTTAAAACTAAACAAAATCCGCCACATTTTCTTCCAGATGTGCCAAGGTGCTGATCACAGTTTCGTTAAGCTTTTCCAGGTGCTCCTCTATATACGGCTGGCCATCCTTCGGGTTTAGGAACTTCATGGTGCCCAATTCGTAGAGGATTTGTGTGCACCGTTCACGTATCAGTCCCCAGGTAACATGAGCCTCCTGACCAGCGGTATTCTCAACAGCCTGGATTGCACACTTGTAGAAAGTCATCATATTTTTCAACATGCCCACCGTCTTGTAGAAGGGACAATAGCAGTCGTACTCACTGTACGAGTTCTGTTGCAGAAAGTCATCCTTTAACAATTTGGCCACCTCCAGCGTAATCTTATCGGTTTCATTCAGGGAAGTTTTACCCACAAGCTGAACGATTTCCGATAAGTCTTCTTCCTCCTGCAGCACTTGTTTGGCTAAGGCTCGCAGCTCAACAAAGTCAGGACTTTCTGTTTCATAATAGGAATCGAGTGCTCTCATGTATTTGGAGTAGGACTGCAGCCAATTGACCGATGGAAAATGCTTGCGCTGTGCCAACTTCTTATCCAAACCCCAAAACACCTGCACAATACTCAATGTGGCGGAGGTAACCGGATCGGAGAAATCGCCACCCGGCGGCGAGACAGCGCCCACAATAGACACAGATCCTTCACGGTCGGGACTTCCCATACATTTGATGTGACCAGCGCGTTCGTAGAAGGAGGCTAAACGTGCGCCCAAATAAGCTGGATAACCCGCATCCGCAGGCATCTCCGCCAGACGACCAGAAATTTCACGCAAAGCCTCAGCCCAACGGGAGGTGGAATCAGCCATCATTGCCACATTATAGCCCATATCACGGAAGTATTCAGACAGTGTGATGCCGGTATAAATGGAAGCTTCACGAGCTGCGACAGGCATATTAGACGTATTGGCCACCAAAGCCGTTCGTTTCATTATGGACTCATGAACCCCATTGACTTCTACTGTCAGCTCTGGAAAATCACGTAAAACCTCAGACATTTCATTGCCACGCTCGCCGCAGCCGACATAGATGATGATATCCGAGTTGGAAAACTTAGACAAGGACTGCGGAAACGAATAAATTATGTTTCTTAAAAGTTATAAAACATTGCTGGAATAATATCAATGAATGAAGCCTCCTCAAGTAAAAAGCACTAAATAAGGACATAGATTGTCCCAGCTCTATTAGAAAAAGCCTCTTACCTGTGAGATGACTGTCTTGCCGCAGCCAAAGGCGCCTGGTATAGCTGTGGTGCCGCCCTGCACGCAGGGAAAGAAGGCATCCAGGACACGTTGACCCGTTAGCAGAGGATTGACGCCTGGCAACTTATCAGTCACTGGACGGCATTTACGTACTGGCCATACCTGAAGCATCGTATGTCGGGTAATCACATCATCAAATTCCGTTTCTATCATTACATCTTCTACACTATAATTTCCGGCTGGAGCTATCCACATGACTTTGCCCATGGACCGTGGTGGTATCATTAGGCGATGCTCCACCATGCTATTCTCGTGTACAATACCATAGATATCTCCGCCGGAGACGTTATCACCAATGTTAATATCGCTCGGAATGAATTCATATGAAATGCTACGAGATAAACTCTTAACATTCACTCCCTTTGGCACATAGATGGAGTTGGTGACCTCGTTGATAGCACGCAGCGGTCTCTGGATGCCATCGAAGATGCTACCCATAATGCCCGGTCCAAGCTCTACGGAAAGAGGTTTACCAGTCTGGTAAACAGGATCGCCAACGCTCACGCCCGAGGTTTCCTCGTATACCTGTATGGTGGCCATATCTCCCTCCAGACGTATGATCTCGCCCACCAAATTAAAGTGACCAACTCGTACGAGCTCGTACATGGCGGAACCAGCCATCTTCTCGGCATTTACAACGGGACCGGAAACACCAAAGACTCGACCTCTCTGGTATGTTTCAAGATTCGAACTTTTTCTTACATTTACGTTTCCACTACTCCGTTCAGGCTCTACCCGATCCCTTTCTCTCTCCCACTCTGCTTCAACCTGTTTCTTCCAAGCCCTTTCTTGCTCGTCATCCTCCCGGTTTATGACTGGATCGCTACCTATCGATATAATCGTTCTTCGCATTGTTACAGCTAGTTCAGCCCCCGAATCCTCGCTTATAAATGATGTATTTGTATGGCAATCAGCAGTTAAAGGCTTCCCTGCCTGCTTTTGTGGTCCAGCCACTGGTGTTTGTGTTGACTGCTGGGGCTTCTTCGGGCCCTTCTTACAATTGCATTCTTTTCCGTCTTCCATTAGGCCAAAGTATTGCGAAACGACTAACAATTTTGCTTTTATTTATTAAACTTTCAGGAATTTTGTATTTTGTATGACACAAAAAATTAAAATTTAAATGTTAAATCACTGAGGAAGCTAAAAGCTGAGCTAACTACTAATCTCGGAGCTTCATTGGACTTTGGAGTGCCGAAGACTGAATACTCTTGCGGAAATTTTGATATAATTTTTAAATTCTTTAAGTACTTGAAATAGATTTTGAAAAACATGTGTAAGAAATTTTTTAAGCAATTAAAATTTTTCTAGATATCTGTGTCAATATATTTGTCAATCTACCATATAGAAATATTCTAGTATAATGCCGATATTCTTCAATATAACATCAAAAAGATAATACCCATAGGAAATCGATTTTAGGGTACGATTGCAAAATAAAGCAATGAGAAAAAATGAAAAATATATTTTGCTTTGCTACTCTTCCAGTATATTAGATAGTTGTATGAAATTGGAAATTGTATAAGGCATTATAAAGAACATCATCAAAGGAAAACCACATTTTATTCATTCGGACAGTCTATAAGTAAATAAGCTATATTTTCCTAGCTATAGAAAAAAAAAATATAAAATTTATAATAAATGTATAAATTTTTGAAAACTAAAAGATTGACATATAGTATTATCCCAGTTTTCTACGTAAGACTTCTAAGAAAGTATTATAAAGTGAGGCTACTTAGTTTTGTGATAGCGTTTGAAGAAATTACTCTGTAACATTAGCATATTTGCCGTATAAATCCTTTAAGTCTTGATTAACCCCTGGATTAAAAGGAATATATTGCGAGTCGTATAGCAACCCCTAATTTGAGACTTCTGCTTTAGATAATAACACTTATCTGAAGGATAACCTTATACATATTTTAGCTGTATAAAATTATTTATTTAAAAAAAAAAGAGCAAAATCAAAGCTAATAAAAATAGATTAGGGTTATCAAAAATTATCGTTAATCAGTGTGGAACACGTCCAGAGCGAACAGAGCAGTCGGAGTAGCCATAGAATGGAGAAAAAAAGTAGATGGAATTGTTTGGTGATTAGAGTGAGAAACGGCTGATTTCAATTACATTAAATGTATTTATTGTTTGCACTTTATTCGTACATTTAATATTTCATACTTTAAATATTTACATAAGTTTAACAAACAAACAAAGAGAAAACATGACTTTTTCACAAATAAACAAAAGAATTTCCATTCATTAAACAATAATACTATGCATGCATTTGTATTTGCGTGTGTTTTGTGTATACAACTGTGTATGCGCTTGTGTGTGTGCATTGGTAATGGAAGTACATAAAAGGACGTTAGTTACGATGCTGTTGCTGCTGCTGTTGTTTTTGTTGTTGTTGTTCTTTCTGAAGGCCGAAGAGGGGGGGAAAAAAGTAGTAGCAACCGCAGGCCGGAATGTTTCCATCTCTCAGGCTATATATATATATAAAGAGGAATGCTAACAATAGTTGATGATTTTTTTTTTGTTTTTCTTTCTTTCTGAATATTTGGAATCTTTTGTGGAATTTTTTGACGAAACTGTACGCAGTGAACGCGTTTTGTTGCCATTTTTTTAAAAGTTAACTACATAACAATATTAGATTAGGGTGTAAAAGTACGGCCAACGTGCTCTAATCCTCCAGATTTCTGAATGCCTGTTGCAAGTCCTCATGCAACTGCTCGAAATCAGCCTTGATCTTGGCCTCACCTTCCTTAACAGGGTCCTAAAAAGATCCAAAAATTACAATCAATTTAGTAAGAGGAAACATTTATTTTTTATTTGTAATGGGTTCCTTACCTTGAATTTCATGGACGACAGCTGGTACATAATGTTGCCCATAGCCTCGCGAATAACGTTCCAGGTGATCTTGTTCTCCGACTGAGCCGTTGACTCAACCGAATGACGGGCCATATCGTAGAAATCAATGATGTTCTTCAGCATACCGACGGTCTTGTAGAAGGGGCAGAAACGATCGTACGACGAATAGGAGTTCTGTTGCAAGAAATCATCCTTGAGCAGCTTGGCCACTTCCAGGGTGATCTTGTCGGTCTCGGCCAGCGAAGCCTTGCCGACCAGCTGCACAATTTCGGAAAGATCCTCTTCCTCTTGCAGAATCTCCTTGACCTTGGTACGCAGTGGCACAAATTCGGGGAAGTTCTTGTCATAGAAATCATCCAAAGCACGCATGTATTTGGAGTACGAGATGAGCCAGTTGATGGAGGGGAAATGTTTGCGCTGGGCCAACTTCTTATCCAAACCCCAGAACACTTGGACAATACCCAAAGTGGCTGAGGTGACGGGATCAGAGAAATCACCACCAGGTGGCGAGACAGCGCCCACAATGGACACGGAACCCTCACGTTCGGGATTACCCAAGCACTTGACGCGACCGGCACGCTCGTAGAAGGAGGCAAGACGTGCACCCAAATAGGCGGGGTAGCCGGAATCGGCAGGCATTTCAGCGAGACGACCAGAAATTTCACGCAAAGCCTCAGCCCAACGGGAGGTGGAATCAGCCATCATGGATACATTGTAACCCATATCACGGAAGTATTCGGACAGTGTAATACCGGTATAAATGGAAGCCTCACGAGCAGCGACAGGCATGTTGGAGGTGTTAGCAACCAGAGCAGTACGCTTCATGATGGACTCGGTGACGCCATCGATTTCAACAGACAACTCGGGGAAATCACGCAATACCTCAGACATCTCATTACCACGCTCACCGCAACCGACATAGATGATGACATCGGAGTTGGAGTACTTGGATAGGGCCTGAAAGGAGTGCCTAAAAGTGAGCCGATTTGATGGATTTAACAATTACAAGTCTCATTTACCTGGGAGATGACAGTCTTGCCGCAACCGAAAGCACCGGGAATGGCTGTGGTGCCTCCCTGCACACAAGGGAAGAGCGAGTCGAGCACACGCTGGCCAGTCAACAGAGGATGATTGGCAGGCAGCTTCTCGGTGACTGGACGGGGCTGACGCACGGGCCACACTTGCAACATAGTGTGCTTGGTGATCTCGCCATCGAATTCAGTTTCTAGGACAACATCATCGACTTTGTAGTTGCCGGAGGGAGCAATATAACGGACTGTGCCCTTGGCACGTGGATTCACAATCATCTTGTGCTTGACCAGGGTATTCTCATGGACTAGACCGTACAGATCACCACCGGTGATGTGAGCGCCAACCTTAACGTTCAAAGGATTGAATTCCCAGCTGTTCACACGAGACAGACAGGGCACATTGACACCCTTGGGTATATAGATGGATTCGGTGACCTCGTTAATGTCCTTCAGTGGACGTTGAATACCATCAAAAATGCTACCCATAATACCAGGACCAAGTTCCACAGACAGAGGCTTGCCGGTACGCAGCACGGGATCGCCGACTGTGACGCCAGATGTCTCCTCGTATACCTGAATGGTGGCCATATCGCCCTCCAGACGGATAATCTCACCCACCAGCTCATAGTAGCCGACACGCACCAACTCGTACATAGCAGAGCCAGACATGCACTCCGCCGTTACGACTAAATGGAGCAGAATTAAAGGGTATTAATTAACGTTGGGTTTAATTGATGGGTTGATTCGATTACTTACCAGGTCCTGAGACAGCGAAGACGCGGCCATATTTGGACTCACGCTCCTCGTCATCAAAACGTTTCAAGTTGGACATTTTGTTTTATTTTGACTCTACAACTGAAAAGAAAAAATTATTAGTTAAATAAAAACACGACTAGAAGACACGCTGCATTCAAATCTAACAGGTAAAAAGTTATGTAAAGACTACTGTTGAGTCAAATAGGTTAAGCAAGTACACTCTATGGAGTCTTCAGTAGTCGACGCGGAAATACTCTATACTTATTCTCTATATATTCAAAACATGTTTGAAATTCGAATAATCATTAACATGTTTAAACAAATTTTCTGCTCGATTAAAAACAGGTTCTTAAATAACTTCTTCTTTATTCGATTGTTTTCAACCTGATTCTGATATATATAATATATATGTGTATTACATTGTATCTATAATAGAAATTATTCATATACAAATAATTATTATATTGTATATAGAGTATTAAGTTCATAATGTCTGAATCCCCCTTTATACTCTTTATTTTTATCGAGTTTTAATGGGTATAGCCATATCAAAAGCGAGATAAATGCAATATAATTGTAAGTTAAATTATTATATATGTAGTTATTTCATTCAGTATGTTAATGTTAATGATAGGAATGTAATGAAAGTTTTCTTATCGCAGTCAGCTGACAAATAGAGCGCACGCTGGTTAGGCGTATTATACCTCATTCCATCGATTGGAAAAAAAACTACCTTTTATTGCTTTACAAGTAGATCTGAGCGGTTTTTCTTACTTTTTTTTTGGTTTGAAATATTACGCCTGTTGAATTTATTAAAGTTTTTAGGTAAAGTAAAGCTTTTAGTTCACGTGACAAAGCTTTTTGGACAAGTTCGAAAAGTTACTTCCACGACGTTAACTTTTTTTTTCTCAATTTCCAAGAGCTGTAAGATAACTACGCACGCTCAATAAATAATGAAAACTAAATATGAGAATTTCGTTTTTATTGCAGCTGTGTTTTTTTTTTTCGGTTACGCTTTATGGGAAAAAAATGAAAGAAAAAACTGCGGGCAATTCCAGTTTTGTTATCTACCAGGGAGAGTTAAGGAGAGCGGGAGAGAGTTCCAGAAAGAGCGCGAGAGAGTAAGAGCGTGCTCTCTTTCGAGTTCGAATATTTGACAATTGGCTTTTGACGTTGATCACAAGACTAGTGTCATGCTGTCAGCTGACAAATGGAAAAAAAAAAATGCAGACTGAGGCTCTCCAAAAAGAGTGCCCCAGCCACCATATTGAATTGGGCAGTTGTTCCCCGTCCCCTTTTCTTTTCCATAAATTATAACGAGAAGCCGCGGCTAACTTAACATTTCCCAGTGTCTCATAAGAATTTCCACTAAAACTCTAGATCACAAGACCCAATTGGAGGGAAACGGTTGGAAGGTCAGCTGACTGTGTGTGTGTGTGTGCGCAAGGGGAGGGGTGGCAACTATTAAATACTTCGTGTTGTATTGTTTTTTGCACAATGAACATTTTAGTTCGGTATTTATACGTGCACTTTTTAGTGCGCTTTTTTTTGTACAGCTTGTTGCATTTATTATCTAATACGCATGCAAATTGCATATAAGCTTTTTTTTTAGTCACTTTTGTTGGCTATAAAGCGGCGTAAGCTGCGCTTATTATAGTTAGTATTTTAATACGGTACAGTATTTAATTGAAACAGCTTATAAAATTACTTTTTTAATGTGGTTTTTTTTTTTTGATTTTAACTTGTTTGCTTTTGTGCTTACTTTTCTATCTGGACGTTCCCGATTGCGAACGTTGCTGCTTTACTCCAACAGAACTAAAACCGACTGAGCAGCGACACTCGAACTTCGAAAAGTTCCAATGTCTTTGGAAGTGTTGCGAGATTCACCGATCGCGCTTGAGCTTTCGTGCAGAGCTTTTGCGTCAGCAGCTTTCTGAGCTGCGTGCGTGTATCGGTTGAGTAGCAGAGAGCTTTTTAGCAATCGAACCTCAGCGCTGGTTTAATCACGCTCACAGCGTTGCCACATGGGTAATATAATTTTTTATGCGGGGAGGGGCATGGGAGTTATTATTATTATTATTGCTTTTTATTTTATGCTAGATGCTTTGATAATTTAAATTGCAAAAAAATTAGTTGCTTTATTTTGTTTTATATAAAAATTATAATTTTTTTATTTACCCATTTAATCAATTGTTATCTAATTAATTAAACAGTATTTTGTGTGGCTGCTAATGCTTATCTCGTGCCTGTTAAAAAAATGAATTATCGATATTACAGGGGCTGCTCGCTTTGGCTTACTGTAAAAAAAAGCAAAATTCTGGATGCTCTTTTCTTATATGTTATAAATAGTTGAGATTTTCTTTATTATTTTAAACATTTCTTTTTTAAATTAAGGTTGATTAATTTTATGTTGTTATTTTTTATTTAATTTGTATACAACAAAAGTAATTTTAGTATCAAAATTGCTTGACAATAGAAGTTCTACTCGCATTTTGCGTTCTAATTGGTAAAAGTTCTCAGTGTATGTAACAAAAGAATAGAACAAAAGAAGAGTACAAAAAACAAAAAAAAAATTAAATGCTTTTAACATTGTGTTTACTTAACCAATTTCTGTCATTGTATTCCATCTAAATAAAATACAATTTTTCTTTGCTTTTACACAGGTTTTTGCTTTTTTTTATATTTTTTTGTAGTTCTGGCGAATGCGCAAGCAAAAAACTTTGATTAAAAATCGCATTGTAAAAAGATATGCACCTTTACATTGTTATTGTTGTTGCCCTTTTTTGTTGTTGTTACGGTTTTTTGTTTGTGTGCAACCAATCAACAGCAGCTGCAATGGGTGGAAATATAAAAAAAGACCTGAACTCTAATTGGAAACAGAGCGAGCCGGGGCCAAGCAAAAGATTGATTTTGGTAAAAATTTCTGATTGCAGTCAGCAAATGCAGAAGTGGCAACTACAACAACAACAACAACAACAATAAGCAACAACAGAGCGCCGAAGATTGCATACCCTTCTTCTTAAAGATATTATGAGAAATGATTCGAATAATACAAATTTTGGACGGATTATTCCTATGGCAACTATATGAGGTAGTTATCCGATCCGTCCGGTTCCGATATAAGTACATATACAAGGGCTGCTTGCAACAAAAGAAAGGTTGCATGCCCAGTTTCATTCACCTAGCTCAAAACCTGAGAGAAGAGTTGGAATAAAAAAAGAGAGAAAGAATTACTTGGAGATCTCTTTATGGGATTGGAATGCCTTCTTCAATGCAGAACACATTTCATGACAAAATTATAATACCCTCTGCAAGAGTATAACCAGTATGAATCTTCAAGTGGACATGCACGACTAGGAAATACGCTGTACTCTAATCGAATGAAGCATACGCAATATAAGTCTTTAAAGTTGTACTCGCAACATACCAAAATCCTGGATCTTAGAGATTTTGGGATAAAAGAATATGCATATGTTACAAACGTTTGGCATAAACCTGGTATACCCCCGTTCACTCTTTCCAGCGAGTGCAGAGTATATCCAGAACAACAGAAAACCATTGCTTACAAAGTAGTCAAACAGTAGTCGATTCTTGAGAGGGCGTGGCAAGGCATGGGGCGGTATTGCATTCTATTTTGCATAACTTATAAATCGATGACGTTGGCATGCAGCTCGTTGAGCTCCTCCAGTCGGGACATTTGCATAATAAGGCAAGCTGAAAAGTTGCTGCACTTGGCTGCCTAGAAATCTCTCACAGCGTTTGGTCTGAGTGCGCTGCGCCAATGAGCGCCAAGTACTTGTCCCTACACTCAGAAAAAAATTCGAATTTAACTGAATTTACTGAAATTAGTCTGGCTTTAATCTGAAAATTTGAATTTTGTTTGTTTTTCATATCAATATATGAATATTTCCGCAAGCTCTCAGTTTTCGATAGCTGAGATATCGAAGGCGACCAAAATATTATTTAAAATTCAATTTAGTTAACAAAAAATATGTAAAAGAATTCATTTATTTTAATAATAGATATTTAGATATTGGAAAGGAAAAGCGCAATCAAATCTTAAATAAAAGTGGATATGGAAAAGAGAAGATAAAATAAATGAAAGGAAAAAAAAGATAGAAAGAGAAGAAACCCAATCAAAAGTAAAATAAAAAAGGGACTGAGAACATAAAGCAACTGAAAGGAAGTAAAAGACGGAAAGAGAAAAATGAAACAGGGGGGAAAGAAAAGAAATTTCTTTTCAAGTGGAAAGTAAAGGTTTTTATTGTCATTTACATTAAAGAAACAAATTTTATGTAAATCCAAATTATAATTAGTTTAGTAGGTTCTGTTCTTAAATTATTTACTGCAGACTTTTATAATTACTCCTAAACGAGATCTGAATTGGTTCAGTTTTTAACTTTCCAGACTCAAATATTCGCTTATCATAAAGAAAATATTTCGATATAATTTTATGTTCATAATATTAGAGAAGCTCCAGCAATATAGGATTTATTTCGCTCTCCACAAGGCTCTTAATTAATTGAATTTTACATTTTTCGATCTCTTTTCTCTATGTGTACATATAGCCTTAAGAGTCTAGTTTCGGTCCTTGTGCTTATCAACAACCCAACCGGATCCTTCTGCTCCACTCCGTCATCTGGTGGATGAGTGTCGGATTCTGTGTCAAAACGGCGTAGAAAAATTCTCGAGTGGCAACTGTAGAGAACATTTCAGAGAACTCTGCAACTGACAGTTGGACAAACCTACAGAGAGAGAGAGAGAGTGAGAAAGACGCAGAGAGCTGAGATGTGGCTGACATATCAGGTATGAGCATCTGGGCATCTCTGTGGCCAGAATTTTATCTCTCAGTTGAAATTAATGCGACTTGTTTTATACAGAAAAACTTGCATGTTGCAACCACAATAATTGTAGACAGAATTGCACCGGTTCAAGACATTTCATTTCATTCCACAAATATAAAAAAAAAAAAATCATATTTACACATTACACACATCTGTTTGTGTTTTTGCAAAGTTTCGTCATGGTTTATGGTTTCGTTCTCACAAAAAAAATACACTTTAAAAAAATAAAACTCATAGAAAGTTGAACATAGTTTTCATCGCTGAAATATTATAAAAGTTGAACCTTTTTTATAGCTAACTTTTTAATTTATTTTTCGAATTTATTTATAACGTTTTTTGTGTGCAATTTGCTTTTAAATGGTGTGAATAACAATTAAATAAAAAGTTATACGGTTGGTTTAAAAAAAAAATCGGAATATTTAAAAAAAAATTTAATTTGTAATTTATCTAGAATTTTGTTTGAGTAACAAAAGCCGATTGTTCCTAGCTATGGTACCTATATGATATTGTGGTCCAATTCAGCCGGCTCTGACATACTAAATGGATTCTTTTCATGGCATTATTCAACTTAGTTTGATTCTTATTCAAGCAGTGAATAAAATAAGTAAAAATTAAATTAAATTATTTCCAAAATATATCACCTTTCCTTTTTTTCAACTCATTATTAATGCTCAATTTCAGTTCGTAAAAGATTAATCATGAAAATTCATTGATAAAAGGCTTTCTTTCTTAAGTTAAGATCGTCGTTTTTTAGCGTTGGAGAACATCGTATTCTGATGTAGAATAAATGCTTTCCATTCAAAAACTTTTCTAGATTTTTAAGAAGAGAAATTGTTAATTGGGAAACTTTTAATAAGCAGCATTCTTTTCGTCAATAAATCAGACTCCATTTTTCCTTAATTCCCTCTGTGTGTAATCAAAAAGAAAATCAACGCTTAAAAAAATAAAGAATCTGCAGAATTTGTTTTTCTTTTTTATTGAAAAAAAACATATGTCCCGCATTTGTTCGCCAGCAAAGAGATAAAAAGCAAAATACAGCTGAGAGGAGAGAGGAGATTTAAGATGTGATATCTGCTCAGAGTGTTGTCCATATGTGAATACATTAAGTCATAACTTCATTTGGCTATTCATTCATTCATTCATTCATTCATTCTACTCGCGAGCTAACCAACAATAAATTCATTTGGTCTTGAATACAGATATACCACGACTGGAACGGGCAAGAGGATTGGGAGGGGACTATGCCATGTGACTGGACTAATCTTGTTGCGCATTGCCATAATTTTCAATTTACATGCGCCCAACCAAGCTCCAAGCGACACCCATGCTTAGGAGCAGGAGCTGGAGCGGGAGCAGAGGAGTGTCTCCATTGCTCCTCCTCCGCCTTATCCTGGGACGTTATATTGGTCACAATAAATTAACTGCAATGGGCGAGCAATGTGCTCGTGTGTGTGTGTGTGTTGTCTGTCCATTGGCATCCATTCGCTTGATTATAGTTCCCCTACCTCAACTCTTAACCCCCTCAATCCGCTTCCTTCGTCCTTCATCCTTTTGCTCGCATTGCAGTTGCATTAGCTTGTTATTGTTGGTCCATTGGGGGTCTGCTGCTGCTGCGGCTGTGCGGATATCTAACATAAGTGCAACATTTACATATACGCTATCATTTGCCATTGTCCTGAGTCCTATGTCCTGTATGCTATGTACCCTATATATGCATACCCTGTGCTTTGTCCTCTGTCTCTGTCTCGCTGCCTAATCATTGACACATTCATTGATGCATCGGAGCGCGTGTGGCATATTTACGAGCCAGCCTAATTGGTTAAAGTAGGCGCAGGCTACAAATTCCAGTCCCTATTCCCTATTCCCAATCTGATTGCCCCTATCCGCAATGGAATTTAAGGACTAAGGGCTTAGGTAATGTCCTAAACCGAAGCCCTCGCTTAACCGCTGCGGGCTGGGAATGGAGTTGAGTGGTTGGTTTGTAGACTTTCCTTAATACTAAAAATATATTTACAATATTTAAAGATAATTTAATTAGAATTATGCAAACTTGTTCCCAGTTCCACTTGTTCCCACTTCTGCTTGATTGATTATATTTTGCATTGCATACTTTTAGGAGGGCCTGTCAAATAGATATAAATATCATGGCAAAAGTAGTTTTTTCGGCAATCTTAATTATAATATTTTAAACAATAATAATAAATAATTTCAAGCAAGACTTGTATAAAATCCTTAAGTTCCTGAAACCGTTCCTGATGCTAGGGATTCAAACCTGCTGGGGGCCTCCAGTCTTTGTTAAGACGAAACTGGTTTACTTAGTTAATAGCAAACATTACTGCAAATTAAATAATTCAGTTTTTATGCAACCCAACAGCTTTGAAAACTGCTCAGCAATTTGTGAAAATGCAGAAACCAACAACTACACCACACTCACACAGATACTCACTCACACACTTACACAGATATGAAACCATGTGCAGGCTTAAGCTTGGAAAAGTGTATTGAGGCCACCGCAAACAACAAATGCGAAATGTTGCAGGAGCAACAGCAGCAGCAGCAGCAGCAGCAGCAGCAGCAGCAGCAGCAGCAGCAGCAGCAGCAACAACAAATAAGAGAATCAGCAACAGCAACAGCATCATCTGAAGCTGAAGCTGCTGCAGAAGCTTCTCGCCCCGAAAACAATAAACTTTTTCATGCACACACAGAGGATTAAACTAATTTGCAAGAACATTGAAAATCCTTTAAAACTGCTGCAGCACTTCCAAGCCACAGCAAGGAGATACTCTGCTCCTAGTTAGCTACTGAAACACAGAGAAAGAGAGCAAGAAAGCGACAGAGAGAGTGAGAGAAAGGGGAAGGTGTTAAGGACCAAAGACCAAAAAAGGACTAACACCAGGCATCCCAAGCACTTACCAAATGAACAATATTTTGTATCTGATATAAATCTTTTGAAAAATATAAAATTGCAGTCCTGATGCTTACTTTTGATCTTAATTAAATAGGATAACGTTTATGTATTGAAAATAGGAAATTTCAATGGAGTCAGGCATGAAAATTTCAAAGGGAAGATAGCCTGCAGCTTGGTAATTTGAAGTCTCGTATTATGTCCTTTGGCCATCAGATTTTCCTTAGTCTGTTAGATCAGAATACGCAAGAAGAAGGATGAATATCGTTTGGGAAACTGAGAAAAAATGACTGTAATGAAAAATTGGCTATAACTTGACCATTTTCCTATAAAAAGTTTCCAAGGGGTAGCATAGGAAAATTATTCTCAAAATAGAAAATCGCGTGAAACTGAGTCCTGTCTCAAATGGTAAGTATTCCTAAAGGATATCGACGCACCAAAGGACATTCGGATCGTCCTTGTAGTTCTTGAGTTATCCTGGATTTTGTGTTTTTGAGTTAATTTTTTTGGGATTCTTGAGTAAAATTTTTCAAGTCGATGATCCTTAGATCACCCCTATATCCTTGGATACCAATCGATAGAGTTGGTCTTTACGAGTTGAATGCGTTTAGTCGATCTAAAATCTGTAAGGATTTAAGGAAGTTGTGTCCTTTTAGAAATCTAATTTACAATGTGAACAAAGACAGCAACATTCAATTTTTATTGCATACTTTCAGGGTGGCCCAAAGAAATTCAAATTTGAGTCTCGGTCCAACGGCCAAAATTTGCTGAAAGCACCAGGCGAACACAATTCGCAGCAAGCGGATATTTTTTGGCATTTTTTGTGCTGCCTACTTTCAGGGTGAGTCGAAAAAACGTCAGCTTTCTGCTGGTTTCTGTTCGCCTGGTACTCCTGGCCGGGAGATCTCTATTTTCGGGTGCCCCGGCTGCAGAATCACCAGGCGACCAAATAATTTTATTGCAAGCTGATTAATGTAATTTAATAGTGCAGAAGTCATGTGTTAATGCTAATAAACAGTGCCACCGTTAATTACTATCGTTAATTACCACTGTTAATTAACATTTGTTCACCTCCTGCTGATTCTGTTCGCCTGGTACTTTGCCTGGTAATTTTGGAAATTTCTGGCTGCCAACTGGTGTCCTGCTGGAGGACACGAATGTATCTGAAGGATGTATGGGTAAAGTATCTGACAAATATAAAAGTTTATGAGATACAAAAAGTATCTTTCTGATACAAAAGTATCTTTGAGATCAAAAAATATAAAATACATTTGATTTTCAGTAGTAAAATTATTTCTTCTGATCAAATTTACAAGTTAGATAATTTTGCTTGCAAATCCTTCCTTGTTTAATTTTATTTATAAATTTTATTAATAAATTAAAATTAAATCCAAACTGTGGCGAACCTGAACGCAAACGCAACGTTCTAAATTAAACTCGTGGAGTTTGCCGCAAACACAATTCAAACTTCAAGGCATAAATGTAACTGAGAATCTGTTGTTGCTGCGACTGTTGCTGCTGCTGTTGTTGCTGCTGTGGTTGCTGCTGCTGTTGTTGCTGTTGCTGCTGTATTGCGCATTTCAACTTAACTGAATTATTAGCCGAGCTATGTGAATTATGATCTCTTAGTGCTGATACCAGTGCTGCACTTAGCCATCACCTTCACTTCTGTTGTTGTTGCTGCAGCATATCCTTCACCCACCGACTGCTCTGCCACCTGTTCCTCCTTCTGCTCCAAGCACTCTCGTTAATGCATTTGCCCACTGGCCATGTGGGATTGTTTTGTTGCTGTTGTTGTTGCTGTTTCTGTTGTTGCTGGCGAGGCAATTTCAGAACAATAACAAAAACAACAAAAAGCTCAGCCAGAGCACTGAGAGGAGCATGAACTGTTGACTGCTCACCTGCTCTGACTGCAGTTCACACAGATACAAACAGAAACACATACAAACACATATTCGTAATGCCCAGACTCCAACACAGACGCAGAACACATGGAGATGAAGTTACAACACTTAAACTAGGGATTAAGTTCTTTCTCGTGACACGAGTACTGAAAACTCTAGTTAAACCTTTAAAAATTAAAATGATTAAGTCATTTAACCATTTACTTCACTATACAAACCTATAAATAATAAAATATAAATAGAAAAAAGAAGATAATTGGGTATTGCATCGTGAGGAGCTCGTGTTGAGAAGAGTGACACGCGCCCATCTCTAATACAGACTGACATGAGGAGGAGTTGCCAGTCGCATATTAAACAAAAACACTTTTCAATGCCTGACTGAAAGTTGTTGTTGCTGTTGCTGTTGCTGTTGTTGTTAGTAGTTGGTAGTTGGTAGTAGTTTCTGAAGCTGAGACAGAGGCTGAGACTGAGACTGATGTTGAAACTGGTAGTTGGTAGGATGCTTTTGTTATATTCATGTCGTTGTTATTGCTTTTGTTTTGGCATTGCAGCCACCGCAAATCCCAGCAGATTGCAACGTTGCTCAGTCGGCAATAATACAAAAGGAGAAGCTTTTAGAGCAGGCAAAGGACGACCTCTTCGTCTTGATCCCCGATTGAGAAACTGTCTCTGTCTCTGTCTCTGTCTGTGTCGCAGGGGCGAGTATGATTTATGACGCAGCTCGAAGGATTAGCATATGAAACCAAACAAAGATGTTTGTCCTTTCATCCCGGCCAGCGTTGTTTGCTTGGTCGAACGACGAGCCCTGCGACGAGCCATGGCTAAAATCGAACCGGAAATGGCTTAAGCAAACACACACACACACACACACACAAGTGTGGAAATCTATGTGTGTATGCGTTAAGCGATTTACGTAGCTGCCTGCCAAGGACGAACCGAGTTACAAAAGGAAACCGGAGACAAGGACGGAGGACGTAGGACGAAACGAAGCGAGCGAACGAGCTGCAGCATGCGTAATTAACCTTTGACACGGCCCCACATACACATGTGTGTGTGTGTGTGAGTGTGTTAGGGACACACTGAAGCACACATTCATATTTCATTTGTCTGTCCAGCCCCTTTGGCAATTAGGACAATGCAGGTGGCGGCGTCGACTGCGACGGCAACGCCGACTGCGACGTCAACGTCAAAGGCAGTGGCTCCCAATTGAGCTTTCAACCTTTTGGAATCTGCTAAGGCTTGAATTTTGACTGTAGTACAGAAACTTGAGCTCTGATTGAGATAAACAAAGCAATTTCGATTTTAGTGTTAATCTATTATTGATATGCAGCACATAAATGCATACATAAAGAGAAGCCTTATAAAGTGTAGAACTCTGTTAGCTGTCAAATGGATAATTAAGACTTTGTTTTATAGATGAACAGAGGACGAAAATCCTAAAAGGAACTGGTATGGATATTATCTGAATAATTATAAGAAATTAAGTTGACGGACTCGAAACGAGGCTTATCTTCGATTCTGGATCAAAAATTTGTTATTCAAGCTCTAATTTCTTCAATATTTTTCAAGTTATTCAATTTTAGTTTACTGGGTGTGTTTTGTGTGTTTTATTGAGAAATAATAACAGAAAGAAATTAAGAAAAAATGTAGTTTTCTGCTGCTGTCAACGGCAAAGCAGCCGTCTGCTCCCTACACCCTGCTCCTTCTCCTTTAGTGATGACCGTGATCGTGTTCACTGCTCTTCTTCTGTGATTTGTGCCACTTCTTCTTGTGCTCTTCGCCACCCTTTTTGCCGTGCTCCTTCTTGTGGCCCCACTTCTTTTCCTCTTCGTGCTTTTTCTTGTGTCCTTTGTGTCCCTTTTTCTTGTGCCCCTTTTTGCTGTGTCCCTTTTTGCCATAGTGCTCCTCGTGACCGCCCTTTTTATGCTCTCCCTTTTTATATTTCTTGCCCTTTTTATGCTTTTTACCTTCCTCAAAGCCGCCATGCTTCTCCTCGCCGCCTTCGACATGATCTTCATCATAGTATTTCTTTTCCTTTTTATCCTCGTTGAGTTTGTGAACGTTGTGTTTGCCCTTAATGGAATGACCCTTCTTGTAGGAGCCATGATCCTCAAATTCGCTGCCCTTTTCACCCTTTTCACCTTTTTTCTTCTTTTTGTGATGTCCCTCGGATTTCTTGTGCTTTTTCTCGTGACCCTCCTCTTCGCCATGTTCGCCCTTTTTGCCCTCCTTGTCGTGATGTCCTTTCTCGCCCTTCTCATGTTTTTCGCCCTTTTTGTGACCCTTCTTATGCTTCTCACCATGCTTCTTGTAGTGTTCACTATGCTTTTTCTCATCGGATTCCTCTTCCTCTTCCTCCTCATGCTCCTCTTCGTGCTTCTTGGATGCCGCCGTCTCCAGGTCATCCTCAAAATGGGCGTGGAAGTCTGCCAAGTCCGTGCTGCCCAGCGGCTCCCCGATTACCATGGCATTGTCCTGTGTATAGGGCAGAGTTGCCATTGCCGCTGCCATAGCCATAGCCGTCAGCGTTGCCAGGCATGCCAGTTGCCAGGGTATCCTACTTGGCTTGCCCGCCATTTCGCCTAGTCGTTATCCTTTAAGGCTTTTGAGCTGCTGCTGCTGCTGCTGCTACTGCTGCTGCTGCTTTGGTTGTTGCTGGCACGCCTTGTTGTCGTTGTCTGGTAAACAGCTCTTCAGCTACCTTCGTCTTTTATGCGCCCTTTCCCCAAGGGCCACGCCTCACTGGAGGCCAGTTATTGCTGCTTTGCTTCTCTGCTTCTCTTTGCGGCTCTGCGGCTGATTTGGCAACATTTCTTTGTGGCCCACAAAGACAGTCGCCAGCCGCCAGCCGCCAGCCGCCTAAGTGCATAACGCTGTAGCTAACTAAAAAACCCTTCCAACAAATGGACAACTTCTTGCGGTTTTCGATACTTTACTTCGTCTTTTTTTTTCGATGCCCAGCAAAACAAGCTTCGACTTCGACTTTTGTTACGTACTCTTCAGGCATTGCAAAAGCAAATGTCCACAAGACCAGGCGACCAAATGATCGACTAACCAGAGCGTGCAGAGTGGAGCAGCCTGATAAATTGGCCTCACTTTTAATAAATACAAAGTTAGTTAAGCGAGACTGTCACCTAATTATAAATATATTCAGTTATTTAAAACAGAAACTGGTTGTTATGGCCAAATTTCGCATTAAAACTTTTGTATTTTTTTTTGGGTTGAATCCGGAATCTTTGGAGCATACGTAACAGAATCGGAAGTCGGCCAAGAAATGAAGGCTTATTCCCAAGCAAATCCGTAAAGACTTCCTAAATCTTAGACACTCAGGTTTCCACTTTGAAATAATTCTTTGGGGTATACAATTTATTGATTATAAACAAATAAATAATTAATTAATTTGAGTCCTAAAACCTCTTTTCTTTATAGATTCTTCTTTCCTTGAAGTAGAGTTATTAAAGGAACATATTTAGCGAGGAAGCAGTCATAGCCTTTTCCAGGGTAAACAAAAGACGTTAGCGGAAAAAAAGCATTTTATCTTAAGTGCGCATCATTAGCTATTTATTTTTAAATATTTCTTATCAAAAGAGTTGCTATGTAAAGTAAAAAGAAAATCTTTTGTGGAGCTCAGCATACTCGTAGTTCTGCTGTGGAAAAGGTAATGCTAGTTGCAGCTACAAAGTTGTATTCTCCCTTTTTTTTATATTATTTTTCTAATTAGCCCACTCTAATATTCTTTTTATGGTAGTCTTCTGCAGTCCCTTGTAGTTATTACGTAGTAAATCCAAAACCAAAAAACTGTTGAGGGGGGAAGCCAGTGGTGAAGTTGTACGACGTTTCTCACGTCGTTTCCATTGAGGCGCATAATGCTGGAGCAGCTTTTTGATTATGATTATGCCGGGGCAAAAAGCTGGGTGCCCCGAGGCCAAAGGCATTGGCAACAACAACGTCAACGTCAACGTCACGGCATCGTAGTCGTCGTCGTCGTTCTGCCATGGCGGCTCAATAAGGCTAAAAGCCAACAGAGCACGGCCTTGGTATTAGGCTAATTGCTGGCCATCAGCTGAAAAGATGTCCCCAGCCTGGAACTGAGTACTCTGAAGGTAGATTTGAAGTGGACGTGGACGATTGCGGAGTGGGTCCTGTCAATGCCAACCCAAGTTTAATCAACGTTGTTCAATTCTTTCCTCTTATTCCTCTTTTTTTTTTGTCTCGTCTGCTTCTTGTTTTTCTTCATTTGATGATGATTCTGCTGCCAAATTAATTCAGCAAATTCAATAAAAACAAGCAGCAAAACATCGCAAACAATTCGGAAGCAGAGGAAGCACTCGATGCTTTCGATGCTCGATGCTCTCGATGCTTCGATGCTTCGATGCTCCGGCTATGCAATCAAAGAGCGCACAAATAAATCACCAAAAAAACTAAAAACTAAACCAAAAGTGGAAGGGATGTTATAGGGTGGTGGTCTGAGGGGGTGTGGGGTAAGCGGGTGAGGAGGTGAGGAGGTTTGGCAGCGCTGCTGCACGGCCAAAATGTCAATGCAAATTTAATGGCTGACAATTTATATGCATGCCAAGTGACTTTTGGCCAACTACTGAACTTTGTGTGTGTATTTGCTGGTGTGTGTATTTTTGCTTGTGTGTGAGTGTGTGTGCAAAGGATACACTCTGTGGCTGTAGAAGAGGCTACACTGGTACAAAAATTACACAGCGAACAAAAAGTAAGAACAATGTTCTTCTGGACCGATCCCATGGCAGCTATATGATATAGCTAGTCCGATACATTTCGTTTCGACATATTCATATAAAAGCAGATAGACGGCGGACGGTCAGACGGATGATAATATATATATACTTAATGGGGTCTTCAATACTACTATTAGGATTCCAAAGAAATTATCCTTAGAGAAGAAAAGCCAAGAATTTTGAGCTTCAATAAAGCTTCTATGAAATTCAGATTTTATCTAATACGGACTTCTTTAAGGTGAATAATTATGCTTGAAGCTGAACCATTGGTTTAAAGTTAAAAAATTCCTCATAATTTTTCTCACAGTGTACACGGGGGGCTGCAGAGGAGCGTTGCGTTGGCCAATCCGGCAAAAGTTTCAAGGTGCCAAGTGGCTGTCAAACTTTTGCCAGTGCGCTTTGAAAATCGAATCGAGTCGAATGGAATGGAACGAAATCGTCCTAGCCATCCCGAATGTCCTTGCCGCGACACATAAATTAAGGCAACGCATTGCCGCAGCCGTAGACCCTGTGCCGTGTGTGCATGTTAACATTAACGGGTTATTTACGCCGCGCCCGACATTTAAAATGCATTTTCTGTCCAGGTACAGGACCAGAAACAGAACCAGGACCTCTGCTTCCCTTACTCTCTTGTCGACACAAAGGTAAATGGCTTTAAAGCGTGTATTTATAACGGCCCTCGAGAGCTTTATGGACGGATGTCGGCGCTAAAGGCGCATAAATACCAAAGCCGAGCTGACAACAGCCAAGAAAATGTAAGAAGATATTTAACACCAGGAAAAAATAAATATTTTCCTGGAAAGTCTTTAACATGGAATGATGGATCATACTAGACTTATTCACAGCCTGTTCCTCAATAGTCACAGAAGTTTACTGATTTACTTGTACCCATATCAATCAAAAATTTATTGACAGCTTCAAGTGTTCTATTAAGTACCTAAAGCTACAACTACAATAGAATAAATTAAGTATTGAATGGGGTAATACTGTTTTGGTATAATGATAAAATATATATGATTATTTTCTTTATTAATGCCCGATCTATTTTGGAACTATTGTTTAATTAAAAATGTAAAAATCAAATCTTTTTTTATAGTAGGTTATTTGGTTGTAGTTTTCCCTAGCAGCAAAAGTTGTAGTCTACTTTTTGGTGTAGACTTGAATTGAAACTGCGAGCTATTTCAATCCATTCTGTAATTGTTCAATAATTTCTTTGTGGCAATCTTTTAGTGCTCCGTATATTCAACATGATTAACTTTCTCATCCACACCGCCTCCAGGACATCAAGAAACATAAGTTAGCAGAGAGTTCTTCCATAGGATCTGTACTCTCACATTGCTTTACATGGTTTCTGGCCTTTGGCTGGGATGACCTTTTTAATTAGCTGCTGATACTCCGCTTTGTCCGACCCATAGCCAATCGAATTATTTCTGAATTAAAAACGAGTTTCTTGATTGAATAAATAAAATTCGCAAGTGTCTGCAACAACTTTTCTGAATACACATTGAGCACTCAAACACTGAACTTTTTGACCAATAATTTTAAGCTGCTTGAAAGCATCTTTAAACTGATTCTTTACACAATATTTAAAGTTTGTTGCACCTCCAATGGCTCATTGCTTGACTTGACAGTTGAAGGACATTTTGTGCTGAAAGGAACTTGCGTTGCGAGCAGCTATTACTGTTAAGTGTTATTTACCTCCAGCACTTGCGCCCCAGCAATGGTCCCATTCGCATTCAGGTTCAGTCGTTTCATAAAGCCCAGCAAGCTAAAATATCTTCAATGCTTTGCAGTTTAACTACAAAACTTGACACTCAGAGAAAAATTAGATTGTTTTCTAATTAAATTAGGTATAAAATGAATTAAAAAGTAATTAATGTGCTTACTTTGGCTTAAATTCCACGGATAGAATGTGAAGCATAGTTTTATGCTTGTTGAAAGTTTTTTTATTTTGTCTTGCTCCTGAAAGTATGCTAAATATTTTAGGGGAGATATTTCTGAAGATATAAAAAATATATGTTTATGACTCCTAGCTCAAAATAATCTTAGTTTCTTCTTAATTTAATCTTAAAATAGGGTCCTTAACTGATTTTTTTCTTAGTGTACAGTGACTTAGTTCTCGTTGCCGCGTTTATTTATGGCTACGTTTTGACAAGCTTTAAAATATACGCGCCAAAATCCGCTGAACTTTGATCACACTTGCGATGCGTCGTCGGCTGTCCCAAATCCCCCACGCAACGTAGCTGAAGCCCGGGTAGGAGCAGGAGCAGGAGCAGGGCAAGGAGACGCAGTAGCACGTTCAAATGGTTGCGCATTCTGGGCGATTCCTTAGGTGCTGCAGTGCAGCAAATGCAGCGTGACAGTCGCGGCTTTTTCACTCAGCTCAGCTCGAAACATGCGGCTAAAATGTGGGACATGTTTGTGTGTGTGTGTGTGTGTGGCTGTGGCAAGCATTTGGGGCAAGGCGATGTGTTGTTGTTGTTGTTGTTGTTGCACCTTTGCACAACGTTTCAGAATTCAATAAAAAATCTTTTGTTTTCATATTGCACGCGCGTATTGAAAACTCTGAGCCAAGGTTTTTTGCCTGACTTACTGGCAATCTCCCCCGCCTCGCTATACATATATAGTTATATATATATATGTATAATGCCATATATATATATCCTATGGCATCGCCCAACTACTCTACTTCAACTACTTGTGGTAAATTTACACGTACGCTGCATTTTTACGCTGTGCATTTTAGCAACATTTTCCTTTGCTTTTACACTTTTCCCATCCATCTCTCTTGGGGGCGGTTGTCGGGTGGGGGCGTGGTATGTGGCACGTGTGCGTTGTCTATACAATTTTAAATGATTTGCTGTGTGTGTGTGTGTGTGTGTGTGTGGGTCGCTTCATTAAGCCAGAATCCGAAACTGAATCTGAAACCGCCCTGAGATTTCAAGCAGCTTTAAAATTATAGCAGCAGCCATGGCAGCCTTTTTGGACAAGAAGGGCGAAGCGACTCTCAAAAGTATGCTACGAAAAATGTGAAAATCGATGACTGAAAGCTGGGGGTAAAACCTCAGCCAAACAGGATATTTTGAGAATAAAGCTAATTAATTCACAATGCGGCAAAGTGAGCTCCAACGAGAGATTTGTGTGTGGAAACAACAACAACAACAACAACTCTTCGCTTGTAAAGCATCGAATTTCTCATTGTATTAAGCAAAATATTTAAAAATAAACTGATTATAATGAAAAAACAAATAAAAGTAAGAGAAAGAGAAAGCACTTACTTTTGTATAGGCCTGTTCCATTCTCAATTTTGAATGGATTTCATTAAAAATGAAAAGCCTGCAGGATCGCATAACAATTGAGGTAGAGTGGAAAATAGCTAAGGCTTTAAATTTAATTATGCTCCTAATAGTAATCTATATGTGTTTCCTAGGGAATTCATTAAAGGATCGATCTATAAAAAATAGTTTAGTTAAGAAGGCTCTTCTATCTTTCGAGACACTGTCACTTTTGAGAAGCACACCTATTCACGTGACCCGCAGTGTATCTGCAAGCATTGTGTCAATATTAGTTGTTTAGCAGATTCATAAGAGTCAGCTCTTGCTTGTAAACCTCAACAAAGACAAGTTTTCTGAGCTGAATTTATTAGTGTTGGATAATATTTTACATGATTGGATATAGGAAATAAAGCAATCTTCTGGGTTTAACTGTGCTTGCACCAGATATCTGCAATTTGCCCAGTTGCAGTGGCAAGCGTCGCTAGTAGCCAGTAATTTTACTCAATAGAGATGAGTAATATTAGTGTTAGTGTTGCTGCTGAATGATTATACAGCTGAAAACTAGGAGAATAAATTAATAAATAGGCTTAACACGCAGATGAAGCCGATGAATTGGTTTGCAAAACTATTAATCTCTCTTGTTTTATTCAAATATTCTCTGTCTAATAATATTTTTAAATTAAATTAAGTCAAGTTCAACTTATAGTAAAATTTCCACTTCCTCAAGAAAGGAGAATTACTATTTTTAAATTAAGAAACCTGTTTTGAAAAAGAAGTGAAGCCCAGCTTAAGGATAGTGTAGAAAATAATCATGGAGCATTTTTAATTCTACTCCGAAAAGTATGTTATAGACTTAATCCAAAAATTGAATTCTGAATTTTGATGAATATCTACTTAAATATAGTAAAATTTTGTATTATCTGTTGAATAATTAATTCCTGTTTTTCATGCCTTTTCTATTCTGTATTCAGTTGACTGTAAACTGTGGGAAATTTAAAAAAAAAGCTCTCTGCAAGGAATTAATAGTAATCCCAGCAGAACTTAGAGGCAATTGGCAGAAATATACTTCCTTTTCTATACTATTCTCTTTTTTATATTAGGTTAATCTTAAATCTGGAAAGTATAGGACTTTCTAGCCATTAATTCCTTTCTGTTACACAGCGATTTCATGTTGCAAAAGGTTGCTCATCTCTAATACCCAGTTGCTGGCAGTCGCATACATATGAATATACTCGTACTACAAAGACTTACACTCAGTCTGCGGGATTCTATCACATTGTATTTGTTCATTGGTTTTTCTACCTTTATTCTTTATGTGTATTGATTTGAAATGAATCCCTATGCAAGCTGCCCAAGCGAAGTATGATTCCTCCCACAATTTCCCACAATTCTCCACGTTTCCACGTTGTTTTCTTCTATTCTTTTTTTTTTTTACCTTGTTACACTACAAATTGCAATGTTTGTTTTTGTCTCATTCCATTTTGTATTTCTTTGTTGCTGGATTTAGCATATAACTTACTGTCATATTTTCATCTAGCTGGGCGTAGGATCCATTCCTTCTCCTCCACTTCGACACTCCCCACTCTTCAGCTTTTGTTATTATTGTGCATGCTGCTGCTGCTGCTGCTGCTGCTGCTGCTGCTATTCAATGCTTTTTCATATTACTTGTAAAAGTTTTTGTTCTTTCTCGTTCTGGTTCTGGTTCTGGTTCGGGTTCGGGTTTGGGTTCTTTCTTTGGGTACTTTTGCTTCTGGATTTTGTTAACTTTGTTATTTTTGCTTTACAGTTGTGTTGTGTTCAGTGCTGCTGCTGCCGCTGCCGCTGCTGTTGCTCAACGCTATTCAATTTTCAATAAAATATGTAAATTTATACCGCATTTCGTTCTGCTCGCCGCGCTGACTCCCAGTCTGAGCCTGCCTCTTCTGCCTCTTTCATATCAGCCGTTTCTCATCGGCAACATTTGATAGCTACAAGTTATGACCAGGCAGCTCTTCCTTCCCCTTTTCCCCCATATATTTTCTCTCTTTTTTTTTTTTTTGGTTGTGTCCTGGCACTAAACAGCAAAGTATGTTATTAATTTGTAATTTGTTTATGGTTATTTGTGCACAAATCAAAGGGCAAAGATTGAAACTTTGACTTTTCCTTCGCCTCTGCTCCTTCAGAGAAGTGCTCAGCGCCAACTGATTGCCAAAGAAGTTTATTTCGATGGCCCTCTCGCTTTCGGTTAGTTTACTGAAATACTCAGTTTTGCCAAACACTTCAATTCCCCAAATGACAACTTGACCGAAATATTGCCGGAAAAAGATTTGTTTGAATATACTCCTAGTTGCAACGATTTTTATGGGGCATCATTGAGTAGCTTTGCTTTGGAAACACCTTTTTTTCATTCAAAATAAAGCAGTCGAATGAAATTGAGAAAGCTTTTCCAATCGTGAAAAATTAGTCTACATATTTTAGAGAATAATTAATAGTTTTTCAGGTGACTAGAAAAAGACAAATTTTTATTTTATTCTCCTTTTTATTGGGCATTAATTAGCATTGTTTATTATTGAACAGTAAAAGTTTTATTAATTTTTAGCTGAATTTTTATTAACTATTTTTGAAACTTTAGTTTAATTTTTTTAAATAGAAAATATGTGAAAATAAAACTCTAAGCTAATTTATTAGAAGTTTTTACTTGGGAGTATTATGTTGTGTCCTATTTATGGAATGCATTTATTATATCAATCTTATTATATCAATAAATTATTTTATTATTTAACTATAAAAATATTTTGAATTAAATATTAATAAGAAAAAATGCAACCATTAAATTTCTTTTAATTTAAACTTCGTTCATGAATATATTAAGTAATTTATTCAGTCAATTGGTTCTTCTGAGAGCTACAATTAGAAAGTAATTATTTATTCATTGTGTTTGTTTTGAGTATATTTCGGCATGCCGAACTTTACATACCCTTTAAGGATGATATACCCTTGCAAATGCTTACACCCGCCTGGAAGGGTGTGTAGGCTTCGGCTCGCAGAATATAGAATATCCTTGCTAGTTTTTTTGCCTGCTGGTAATTTGTGTATTCGCTGTATTCGAAAATGTTCGATTCTCGTATAATCAATCATTAAACTACAATAGTGCATGGCCTTAAGCCGCGAATACATATGAATAATCAAATCAAATATAATCAAATAAAATACTATGTAGGAAAAAGGGAATTTGCAGCCATTTGTGTGTGTGTATTTGGTTGTCAGTTTAGTCCTATTGTTGGGCTATATACACATGTATATGTTTGACTTTTGCATTTTTCAAACAATATTCACTCATTCACCCAGGCAGTCAGTCAGCCAGTCAGCCAGCCAGCCAGTCAGTCATTCATTCATTGTCATTCGCTCATGTGTGTATTTATTTATGCATTTGTTTGCCTTCTGACGCATGTTTCCGAAAAATTATGTGCAAACAAAGTTGAATTAAAACAAAAAAACCAAAATAAAATAAAATAAAAAAAAAAATGTCAAATAAGCGCAAAGTCAAACAAAAGCGAAAACAAAAAAAGAAATGAATATAAAACAATAACAAGAAAAACACATGGAAAAGCAATTTAATTGCGTGGCCAACAACAAAAGGGATCTTTTTTTTTTTTTGCCGTTTGCCATTCTTACGAGTATTTGTTGTTGTTTTTATTGTTGTCAATGTTAATTTTGCTGGCAGAGAGAAACAAGTTCATAAATAAGTACGCATATAATTTTTTGTTGTTCTTCTTTCTTCTTTTATTCCTCTGCACCTCTCTCTCTCTCTTTCTCTTTCTCTGTCTCTGCTAGACACAAGGCAGTCAAAAGGCAGAGGCCAGGCACAGGCACTGGCAGGGGCAGAGGGCCCTCTGTCAAAAAAAAAAAACAACAAAACTCTCAAGTTGCTTTCTACTTACTAAAACAAAAGTTAATTAGAATGCCTCATCATAATGCGAGGCCAACGAGAACAACAACAACAGCAACAACGACGACACAATACACAAAAGTTGCAGGCAGCAGTAAATTAGATTATCAACAACAACAACAACAACAACAACAACAAAAACAAACAAAACAAGCAATTAAAAATGTAAAATTTTTGCCTGTTTCCCTCATCCCCAAAAATTGCTGTGGCATTTCATTAGCTTCAAAGTTAAATTAAGCATTGCATACTTTTGGGTGCTGCGCCATAAATGACGGCAGCATCAAAGCAAGCAGTGCAAGCGGTGCAAAGGCTTCCTTTCTTACGCACATTTCATATGATTTGCCTACAAAAAAATGATTTTTAGTTATTATTTGAGTGTTTTTATTTTTATTCCTCAATGCAGGTGATATTATGCTTTTTCATTTATTTATTTTTAAGAGTTTTTCATTGCCTAAGCTGTCCATTTGCTCTGATAAATATAAGTTTCTACATGCTCTCTAAAATATTATTTTTATTTTATTTTAAGGTGCATCTCTTCTCCTGTTTCTGCTGCAAAATATTTTAACTAGTGTTAGAGTATTTGTATAAAAAATGCTGTACATTTTTTACCCATTTTATAGAATGAAATAGCTTTGTTTTGTAAAGGAAATAAAAAATGATTAAGATCGATCTTCTATATGATAATAAATAAATAAATAATAATAATAAATGCAATTTTTTAATTTATTCAACTAGTCTATAAGGGTATAGAATCTTCAGTGCGCCGAGGAGAGTCTTGCCTTATTTTTTTCTGAATGTCTTTTTTTTATTTGTTGCACAAAATATTGCCTTACATTCTGCAGGGGAAGCACATTTTATTATAGATTTTCTGTAAAGAAAAACTTATTCAGAAGTCAATGGCTTTTGTTACTTGCACTGCCAATTTGGCCATAATTTGAGCAGAAATTAATCTTTACCATTTTCAGTTAAGGGGATTAATTAATTTCTTATAATCCTATTAAAAGATTGTGTTCCTAGAATAGCTGACTAACAGGCAAAATAAATGATGTGAGAGAAGATTCAGAGGACGGTTTCACTTCAGAATTGTATTCGTATAAACAAAGGACTTGAAAGGACTTGCGAACAATGCTTAAAAATTAAGGTAAACTTTTAAAAGAATATTTAATTACAACTTAATAACTGGTTTATTTTAGTAGAGTTTATAATATTTAATAAAGTATACTTAAAATTTGTTTCTTTGTCAGTGTTAATTAGGCAGACAGCGACAACTGTATATCGATTTTTTTCTCATTTCTTTTTTTTTTTATCTGGAGATGTTTTTAGCAACTTTTAACTAACCATAATTTATGATACTTGGCCAGTTTTGTAGAACTTTTGTGGTTTCGGCCAAGCACTTTTGGGACGCAGTTGTTGCCGATGTTGTTGGTGTTGTTGTTGCTGCTGTTGTAGTAATTGTTGTTGGTGTTGTGGCTGCGTGTCCATGTCTTAAGCTATTTTTAAATGTGCTTGAGAAAACTTTTGGCGGCCTGACATTTTGACAAATTTTTGGCCAACATCATTTACCAAAACTGTAAACTGAAAAGTGTAAACTGAATGTTGCAGTTGCCTCGCAAGTTGCCTGCCTGCCTGCCTGCCTGCCTGTCCAGTTAGTTGACGAAGCCTGTAATGATAGCTAAAAGTTGCAAGTGGCAATGAGTTTTTAATGAAGCTTCTTTTTGAATAGAAAAGTAAGAGTAGGACTCGCTCTTGTAAATAGTATAAGCTGATTTTGCTGGCCCAGACTTTAAGTCAACAGCAGCAGCCAGCGGCTTTAAAGTGGACTTATTCTGGTCATATTTTCAACACGGTTGTAAAATAAATAACAGGACAAACTTTTCAATAAATAAAATTAAAAACTTTTTTTGTGCAACGGTCAGAAAGTTGGTCGCCATGCGGCGCCTCCTCAAGTTGTGCAAACAAACAAAAAAACAGAAAAACCCAAACGAAAAGCAGCCAAAAATAGTAGACAAACGGAATGGGGCAAAGATAGGATAGGATAGGATATATATATATCTATATATATATATATATATATTTATATATATATAGAGAGAGAGGGAGAGAGCGCTCAAACAAGCGCCAATTGACCGTAAAAATGTATATATAGCAGTTAAGCGGAATGAAGCCTATGAAGTAGCTTCAAATGGAGCTCGAGTTCTAGTTCGAGTTTCAGTTGATTCAGGGCCCTGGGCTCTGGGTTTGGGGTTCCTGGGTTCGGGTTCAAGTAAAACTCAACTGAAGCGCTTGAGGTTCGAAAAACAATCACCTTGACAGGCTTTGGTCACTTTTGGTCTGTTTTCATCTGTTTGGTCTGTTTGGCCTGTACAAGGAATTTCATTTACCGTTTGGCTAAAAGTTTTTCGCCTGCCCAACAGCCAGCAGCCAGCAGCCAGCCGCCAGCCAATCAGTTGAGCAACTGAGTCAACTGCGGGTCGCGTCGCGTCGCGGGGCGGTTAAATCAACTGAAAGTTGGTGCGAAGAAAAACAAAATCAGATTCGTAAGTGGGTGAATCAACTGCAGAGGGCTGTGGGCGGGGCAGCGAGGTGTACAGTGGTCGAGATTTATGTTGTAGCAACTGAAAACTTTTGGTTTAAAAATATTCCTCTAAACTGCCTTTTAACTGAACTGGTTTAAACACATATAGCCGACTTTTTCGGGAAGTGGAACCAGACAAAACAACGTCAAATTTAAAGCTTAGTCCAGTACGTCTGAAAAGTAATAAAGTATTATAAAAAATTGTTTAAATCTTCTGGTTTAAATGCTTAAATTATTATTCTCTTGTCTTTCGGAGTCATTCGAGAAGTGTTTGTTAGAATGTATCTTATTTCTTTCATTAAAAACTTAAATTTTATAATACAATTTCAAGTAGAATGTTGAAGAATGTTTTTTTATTCCACCATATTAACCATTTTTGCCCACTGTGCGTTGGGCGGATGCTGTGTGAAGTGCGCAAAATGAATTGGTCAAGTGGAAAAAATTGGCAGCCCGCGCGAAGCGGTTGATTCGGTGAGTTGAGTGTGCAGTGGGTGGCTGAGAGGGCTGGGGGGAAGGGTGTTAAAAGTATTGAAATACATTTAATGAAAAAGTTACTCGAGGTCGCGGGGGAGCTAAAAGAAGATGAAAACGCTCAATGTAGAGCAAACACAGCGAAGTTGATGTGATTTTGGTGTAAGCAACACAGCAACACAGCAACAACAACAGCAACAACAACAAGTGAGCACTGCTAAACACTGATTACGTTTTAATGCCAGTTATGGATGAATAGACGAGCACAAAGAGAGTCTTTTTTCCCTAAATGCGGCAATTTTCAAGTAATCTTGACTCTCTACCTATTTGCTTATCAAAGAGCGAGCAGAAGATCAGTGGAGGTTTCCTAGAAAACACTCATAGAGAAGAGAGAAAAACTACTCAGCTCTTACATAGTTAATCATTCATGCTGCGATTGGAATTTTCAAATAAAATCTACTAAGATTTTGACTAGAAAATCTCAATTTTCCATACAAAATAATGTTTCCATACTTCAAATTTACATATTTTCATTTTATGCCAGCTTTTTTTTATATAACAAAATGAGGATCAGATCATAAGCGAACCCTCCATTGATCAGAAACGGAGGATATTCTTTTTGGACTGATAAAGAGTTTCCCTTCTCTGATTTTCTCAGCTGTCTGTGGCGAATTCGTATCATTATTTTGCAGCTGCTGTTGCTGGTGCTGCAACTACTTATCTCCTGGCCCGGCTTCGCTCCTTTTGACCTTCATCCGGAGTTTGGTTAAGCTTTGCTGTGCTGATAACAAATGGGGCAGCTTCTAGTCGCTTTTGCCATACTGATATTCTCATTTTTAACTGCTTGGCATTTGCAAACTGCAGCGTCATTTAAACTTTTCTCATTTGCTGGCAGCGCAGTAGCAGCGACGCAACGTCGCTACAAAACTTTGCCCTACATTGGTTGGGAAAAGTATGAAAATGGCAGGAGGAGATGTGGGGAAATGTGCGAAATGAGGAACTTGAGAGCCATGGAGGAAAAAGACGCTGGCCGGGCAACATACTTGACAGGGAGAAGCTTGTCATTGTTTGGCCAAACATTTTTAATATGCGACTAATTTGCAGGCAGCAGTCGACGCATTGCGGCAAGGAAGTCGACGCTGACGCAGGTGCAACTGCAACGGCAGAGGCAGCGGCACCAACAGAGGAGGCAGTAGCACTTTCTGCATTGAATTTGAGTTGTGTCCCGATGGTGCCGGGGCTATTGTTTAAATTCAATTCCCGTCTTTGTCGTCTCAACTACTTTGAAAAGTTTCCTCAGCAAAAATAGAAGCAGCTCCTTCTGCTTTGGCTGCTGCTGTTTGACTTTCAGTCTCGAATGATTTACCTTACAAGATAAACAGACGACGTCGACGACGACGATGACGACGACGACGACGACGACGCAGGCGTCGCTGCAGCGGCGTCGTCTTTGGGCTTTGTCTGAGGAGAACAGCCCAAGTTTGACTTTTGTCTTTTATATATACGAGTATCCCCGCTCTTTCTTTCTCTGTATGTGTTTGGATAATGCGCTTGAAATTGTTGCTAAGAGTTGCGCATCTTACACTCAAAAAAAAAAAGAATTTCTTAATTCTTCTTTCATCATTCGAAAGTAATAAAAAAGTCTGAATTAAATATGAAACTATTCCCAAGCATTAAATGAAAGAAAGGAGTATAAATCTCTTTGTCTGTTTCAAAAACATTGTATCTAAAATAAATCATAGACAAATTTTCAAGTTTTACAGAAAAAAATGTTCTAAAAATAGAAGTTATATTCTTGAAAGACCAATTTATACATTTTAAGTAATAAATAAAAGGTAATACTTCTTATGTTTTACAGAATTCTATATATAAAAACAGATATAATCTTAAAAGTATAAATTTTCAGAAAAATGTTTCTTAATATTTTCTGATTCCTTTTAAAGCTTGAATCAAGTACAGTATTTATTTTTTTGAGTGTACCGCTCTCTTTCCAGCACTTTGTCCCTTTCAGTTAGGGCTTGGCAATGCAATTTAAACTCTTTGATAACTCTGAAAAGTGCATTTGGCTGACGAAGCGCTGCGGCTCCTCTGCTGCTGTCACTGCCGCTGCTGCTGCCTCTGCCTCTGCCTCTGTCGCTGCCTGCGTTATCAGTGGCAAAGTGGTAGACAAAGGGAAGAAGACCGAAGACACATGAAGAAATACAATAGCCAAAGTTTGATATGAAACTGCAGCAGCGTAGTTCGCGTCGCGTCGCGTATTGCAAAACTTTTCAATTGTAATCTTTTTCCTCTATCTTCTTTTTTTTTTTGGTTTTTTTCTTTGGTTTTCGCCTTTTACTCGTATTCTTTCTACCACTTTTGGTCTTTCTGATTGCGTTGAATTTGAACGATGCCTGGCCGATAAATTGCCCATGCATTTGCATTCTACTACCAAGAAAAAAAGTGGAAGAAATTGAAATAAGCTTTGAGCCAAAACTAAAAAACTTGAATCTTTGAATCCAAGTAAAAAGTTCTAATGAATATTTTGGACCAAATTTCATCTGATCTCCGAATATTGCAGCTTCAGTTCTGGGCGTAGATTGCAATTTAGTTCTGCAGACTTTTCTAATAAATACTCCAAGAGCCAAGACTAAATGAGATTTTTCGCAGAGAATCGGTATTTTAAAAAGGCAACTTCATTTTGGAGGCTTAAAACAGACGAATCCTTTCTGTTAAAAAGGCAGTGCAGTTCGCAAAAAACAAGAATTTAAAGGGCTAAAAAGACCTGGTTTGATCTGCAGCAGCAGAACATGTGCAAAATACAAAAAATATAGATTTGAATTTCCAAAACTCGCATTTAAAAAGAGCTTTCCTTAAAAATACTTTAAACAATATGTCAACTAGTTGAAGCAGTATAATTTCCGTTTTAAAATTACATCCTACACCTTGTCGTTGAATAGAAAATTAAATATTTATGAAGCAGATGTTATTTTGATAAAGAGCTGAGCAGTATTAGATGCTGCTGCTGTGATGATATCATGATTTATTTAGTTCCTAACTCAACGCGTTCTCTGCTCATATATCTCTTCTATATTTATACTCCGTACACTGTCAAATGAAAACCACATTGCTGTCATCACATTTTACATCTCTCTGTGTTTTATATATATTATTTTCTCCAAAACTTTTGCTGAGTCATTTCTGGTAGGATTCCGTCAGCTTAAAGCAAAAAAAAAAGAAACCGAACCAAACCGAACCATGGCTGTTTCAAAATATGTCACGTGCTCCCAATGTCCGTCGTTGAGTTGCCAATAACTGAAGGGACACATGTTCCAGTTCCACTTCCAATTCCCGTTCACTTTTCCGTTCTCGTTCCCCGTTCCTTGGGCAGTCATCCTATCTGCACCTCTATCCGCTCCATGTCCTTGTTCCAGCCAAAACTTGTCACTTTTTACGCGCAGCTGCAGTTTATTTTAAGATTGGCCGCGCACTTTGTCGCCTTGTTTTGGCGTCGTTGACGCTTGGCTTACTTTCCGCTGTTGTTGGAGTTTTTCCCGCTGTGTCCTTTGGCTGGCCAGCAGAAAGTTTTGTGCCAGGGTTGCCCCCTGTCCCGTTTGCTCTTAACACTTGTCGCTACTTTTTAGCTATTTTGATTTTTAAGAAACAAAAACTGAAAACTTTTGTTGCTGATTTCTTTTGCAATTTTCAACAGAGAGGGAGAGAGAAAGAGCGGGACAGATCCCAGCAGGAAGCAGGACGCGGACGCGGACTAGGACGAAGCCTGCGCTAGTTCAGCAGGAAGGAAACAGGAGGTGGGTTGTCTCCATCATGTGCGAAATAAGTTTCACACTTAACGACATAACAAGTTTTCGAGAGTGTCGTCGACTACATCCTCATTCAGGGTTGTCAACGCGTATCCGCTGTCGCGTTCTTGCTCTTGCCGCGATTTAAAGCGGATAATTTTATCGGCCATTATTGATTTATTCGTATTGATTGTATATAAATTAAAAATAGAATTCGCAAAAATAATTAAAAATCATTATCAGAGCAAATTCTCAAAGTTTATAAAGCACCTTGTAAGCCGGCTCGAGACGCAGAGCAAAGTTTTGGTTCATTGAAGAAGTTGTTGAACTCGAAGGTTAGGACTTAAGTTTTTGTTTTTGAATAAAAAATATGGTAATTTCGAAGAAGCTGTGACTTTTTTAACGTATTCACGTATTCTGTTAGTTTGCATTAAATAAATTATTACTATTATTACTTCTTTGTTGCAGTTATGACCTTAATTCCATAAAGTAATAATTAAATTTTTCATTTTAATTATTTATGAATGTCAGCTTTGTTTTATGGAGCTTGTCAACCTGAACCTTGAGCTGGATTTCATTGGAAAAAGTGAGTCCAACTGTATCAAGTCAAGCTGAATAGTCAAGTGTTTTTATTTGAATCTGCTCTAAAAAGTATGCTATACATTTTTCAATTGATTAGTGAAAACTGAACTGGAACATGGTTGTTTCACAACAGATTTTTATTAATTATTCAAAATATTTAAACTAAAATTTAACAAAATTAACCGGCTTTATTCTCAACAAAAACAAAGTAATAAGTTTTTGGAAGCGAACCTTTTGTTTATTAAAACAGGCTCTTTAATTGGGTTCGTTTTAGAAGGTTGCTGCCCATTTTCTGTTTGGGGCAGCTCAAGGACCCTTAGGTGAACCGGTTCTGCGTGAAACACTTTCCAGCCTTGGTTTAAATACAGTTTTGTGTGGAGCAAAAAAAAAAAGAAAAGGAATGGTCCCTGTCCAGCCCTGGCATTTATGAAAGACATTGCCTGAAGTGTTATGTGATCATATTATGGGCTCGTTCAGTCTAATGAATATAGAGGCCATTTTGTGCGTCGCCTGCATATTACGGGCAGGGTAGGTAGGGGGGGAAGAGGCGGCACGGGTAGATTCCTCGGTCATCAGCAAGGACAATATGTAATTTAATTTCATGCATTGCCTGGCTAATGCGCTTTCGCGCTTAAAAGTATGCTATAAGTAAGGAAAGTGCGCAAATGTGCTTAACAAAAAATAAAAGTTTGGCTAACGGAGGGTGTGGCGAAGGAGGAGGAAGGCGGGCGGAGGGGGCGTGCCTCAGTGCTAGTGTCGCAAGGCAGCGGCCTGGAAACAATGCGCGACATTCAAGCGACATTGTTGCCAAAGCTTTTTACAACTCACATGAGTCCTCCTCCCTCACTTCTTCAGTCTCCTCCTTCTTCTCTTTACACTCTCTCATTGTCATTTGTTTGCGCCGCAGCAGTTGTAGCATATTATCTAAATGTGTTGCATGCGTGTTAGTATATGTGTGTGTGTGTGTGTGCATGTGAGTGTGTGTGTGTCTGTGTGTGTGTTTGCTTCAGCATTCTATGATTTGTTGTTGTAATGTGCTTTAATGTGAAAAGTTTTTAATGCTTAAGCTGCGAGTCGCCGACGTCGCTACTGCCTTCCCCCTTGCTTAAGAGAGTGGTAGAGTAAAGTAGATTGAAAGAGAAAGAGAGAGAGGAAGAGAGGGAGAGAGCGAGAGTGACGTAAGAGAGGGGCAGCTGAAGACGCTACTCATACAGCTACTCATATTCATGATCATGGACGTAGTCAAAGGGGGACAGCTGCCCATCTAGCAATTAGTAATCTTTTTAGTTTAAAATGAGAATGCCGAATTCATAGCTTGGTTTTATGTATAATATTGTCTCCTTTGCTTGCGCTTTTGACTACACCCATGCCCAGATATACACACACAAACGCACACACACACGCATTGTGCTTACACTTATTTTCTTTGCTCAGTTCAGTTCTTCTTGCTGCGTTAGTTGGCAACTTTTATTTGTGGTTTTTTTATGTAAATGCGCCCAAGTGATAAGGCAACTTTTCGGCTACTGCAGCGGGCTTTGCGGCTGGGTGCAGGAGAGAGGAGAAGAGAAAGGGGAGAAGCTGGGGGTAAAAGGGAAGCGACTGTTGCTGTCATGTATGTATCTAAGGGCAGCAACATGAACATGTTGCCAAATGTTGTTGTTGTTTGTTGCTCTGTTTGTTGTTGGCATTGCTGGGAAATTAAATTTCAGTGACTTTGTTGTTTATTTGCAGCCAGGGACTCAGCAATGAGATTTCAAAGGAAAGGGTATACCAACATTCAAATTGGCTAACAGAGGGCTTGGCCAACTAGCTTAATTACAGTGCTTAATTATAGCAAGTAGTATTACTAAAAATAGCTCGCCTTGAGAAAAATTATTAATTGACATTTTATTAATAGAATTACGTCAGAGTTTCGTTAAATTAAACTAAATTTATACTTTCTTTTAAATAGGCGAAATTAAACTTGAACTTATTTCAGAAATGCTATGTTAATTTCAAGACGAATTAAATTAAAAATATATTTAAGATATTTTAAAATTTAATCTACCATAAAAGAGTCTATTAATTAAGTTGTTAGTAATCTATAATCTATAGTAAAAAAGCCTATTATGAAGTTGATTCTTTAAGTTAAACTTCATAGAATAAAGAAGAAAAGAAGGAAGAAAGAAGATAAATTAAGTGTAAAGAATGAAAATTTATAAACTGATATTGCAGATAAATACGAAAACTTCCAGAAGAAACAAAGATAGCATTTCTGTCTTCTCTAGCCCGACATTTCCTAAAAAGATATTCCACTCCCCTTTTTTTATTATGGTTTTCAATGAATGAATTCATAATTCCATTTAAAATTATTATTATTATTATTCATGCTTTATTCCATAAACTATTTCATTGTTTTTTCAATTTCTACTAACAAAGTTTCTTAATAAAAAATAAATTAATATTATTTGGAGCACAAAAAAAAGACGAGTAACAAGCACAACGATGTTCTTACATCTTTGACTTTGAAAAATATTAGCGAATTAAAATTCTTTAATAATATCAATTTGTAAATAGTAGTAAGAATATTTATATTAAAATTCCTTAAAAGAGTTTTTACTATTATAAGTAGAGCATTGAAAAGTCGTACTTTTCCCCTTTCTTTTCCAACAATTTGGTAGAAAAATATTCATTTTCTTTCTGTCTCTTGGCTTGTCGGGCATTCACTCCACTCAAATGTGTGTGTCTCTCTTTGTGTGTGTGTGTGCGTGTGTGTAAATTAGAGAAATTTACGTTTATTATTATTTTTAGTGGTAGTCACTCGTCATACTCATCTTAGTCATCTCCCACTCAACTTTAACTGTAGTAGTCCATTGTGTCGAGGGCTCATCCCAACTCATCTTCATTTTCATCTGCCTGGGCATCTGTGTTATATTTATGTTTTTCAGCCAGTTTCCACTACTCAGTTCTCAGTTCCCAGTTCTCACTTCTCCGCTCTCAGTTCTGAGGTCTCGTCGCCTTTTGTGTATGCCGCTCATGTGTGGACAGAGATAACATGGCAACGATGCGTTGTGGGATTCCGGACTTCACTGCTTCACCCCAGGGGGTTGACCGTGGGTTAGAGATGGAGACAAAGACCGAGAGCGAAGGAGGAGTGGGAGTGGCAGTGGGAGAGAAAGCCGAGCGCTTTGAATATGAAATGCGAGTGCAACTTTGGACTCTGCATGATAATTATGGGCGCTGCAGGCGATAATTGCCCACTAAACGCACTATAATCTTCCATATGTGTGTGTGTCTACACTCAGAGAAAACTATTCTTTATATTTGAATAAATTCACAAAAAACTCACAAAACAATAATTAAGTTTTCGTGGTTTAAGTGCTTTAATTAGCAAGATTTTAATAGGCAGCAAACAGTTTTCATATATTTTGAATTTTTGAAAAATAGGTGATTTTTTTTGAGTGTAATAGAAAGCCGCAAACCTCAAACAGAAAACCGGACTCAAAAAAACTTCAGTTGGGCGGGCGTAGGAAAAAGCCGATGCCACTGCTCCCTGGTCAGAAATTATTCATGCTGCTGCTGCTGCTGCTGCAGATGCTCTCCAGACACTCGAGGCGAACTTTTGCACCATGTTTAATTGCCGTGCTCCAGAAACAACAACAATATAAAAGCGGTAATAACAATATAAAAGATATTAAAACAGTTGACTAACGAACGATACCCGAACGATACTGTAGCTGTTGTTGTAAAAGGAAAAACTTTGCTCATTTTTATTTAAGCCATGAGAGTTCCCAGGATTTTATATATATTCTTTTTTTTCTCTCTTATTTTTGTCATTTTAAAGGCAACATAATATTGGCTTCGGCTCAGATAAGTCTGGCGGCTGTGGCTCTGCAGAGCCGTAAACTATTTTTCTTACATTTACGTGACGAGTGGGCAACCGCGCTGCCGCCTTCAGCCGCCCCAACAAATGCGAAAAATATTATGCCTTATCCTTTTTAATAGTCAATCGTTTTGCCATTTTCCTCGCTCTCTCTCTCTCGCTTTCAGGGAAAAAAAGGGAATTAATTTTATTTTAATGCCCGTTGCGTTTTGTTGGGGCTTTACGAAGGGTTGCGAGATTGCCAATCCGCTCGACACTTTGGGCCCTGAGCCTTATCAGCGATGCAGTATCCTCTAAACCCCAACGAGATGAGAGCGGAATGGAATGGACCAGGACATAGGTGTTGTCAGGTGTGTCGCTTGCGCATCTATCCTATACCTTTTTTCTTCTTTGTTTTTTTTTTGTTTTTTTGTGCGTTATTTATTGCAGTTTAAGTGAGTTGTCAGCCAGTTGTGGCCAGCAACTAAGAAACCCCAAAGAGAGCGAGTGAGAGAGAGAGGGTATAACCAACACTTGACATGCGGGCAGGTTTATACTCTCGCAGTACTCCTGTCTACGTCCACATATACGCCAGATAATGTGTTTTTAATTGAAAGTTAAGGCAGTTGAAGCTGCACTGCTCTGCCAGCACAAGAAAAACTCCAGCTTTACTTCCCTGAAAACTATTACGGACTTTTTCTTTTCACTTTTAAAGATATAAATTAACTAAACAGAGCTTACCGAGCTTCTCTGCTAAAGTCATGAAGAAATGGCTAAAGCTCATTTGTGCCATTTGAAGCTACTTTTATTTATGGATATAAAAGATTTAATTTTGATTGAAATATAAGCCTAAACGAAATGATATTTTATTACAATTTTACTTAAAGTTTTCAACCCAAACAAACTTTTATTATAGCTCGGGGAACCTGCATAAATGTATCTATAAAAACTAAATATGATCGAGTTAGTAGGAAAAGACTATCTTCTCACTCCGAAGATTACTTACCCTTGCAGACAGGAATATTCATTTCCAAATTGTTATTAAATTTATGTATTTCACCCGATTGTTTCTATGGAAGCTATATGATATATAGTAGGCCGATCTTGCCTTTAGAAAACAAACACTTACATTTAACTTGAAAGTTTCATTAGGATCTCATGAGAAACAAAATAGTTTTCATTACGACCACTTTTCGAGGTATTTTTCATATTTAAAGCAGCTATATGATATGGTAATCCGTTCCCAATAGTTCCGATTTATGTTACAAAAAGAAGGCTCCCGTTTCATTCAACTAGCTGAGAGACTACTTTGCCTAGAAACAGAGAGTCAGTCGAAGTCGGAGGCATTTTACATTAAAATATACGAGTAAAAAATACTACTCATTAATAACTAAATAGTTTATTAATCTCTTATGATAATCATAAACTCACTGAGCGCATAAATTATGAAGTAAGACATTAAATTTTTGCGAGAAATATCACATCCTTGGTCCTTTAACCTTCTAATATAAACATAATGAAATGCACCCTCATTAAAACATTTAAGATTTTAGGTGCTTTATTTTCCTTGTCTACCAATTTATCACTTCTCAGAGTTGAGTTGATTTTAGCTGAAGGGAAATATTTTGAAAAGAACCTTGACATTTGCTGTGCAGCTTATTTAGCCTCTGGCAAAGGCAAAGGGAGAGGCAGAGGCAGAGGCAAAGGCAACACAAGATGCCTTTTCTTTGAATACATTTATTAAGAGTAAGAAAATATGTGCACCACGCAGCTTTACTTAAGGTCTTTCATTTACTTTGACAGACTACGCAAAAACATGTAAGAGTTATTTAATCAACGGAGCTTAACTAGGCAACTCGCTGTAACCAGAAGTAAAATCTCTCTTACCAAAAACTCAAGACTCGTTTGCTTAATTATATAAGCCAAAAGTAGCTCAGTTGCCAACTTTTGGTTCAGGAGCATTCGAATCGAGGTTTGAGTAATATATCACCAATTTTTAGCTGTAGCAGTTAGTTTTGTTTAATTTAAGTTGCACTGCACTGACTTTAAGATTGGGAAAACATTATTTTTAATATTCAAATGTAATTTTTATTAGATAATTTCGTAGTAACTTAAACCAAATATGAATCAGTTTTTAGCCAAACTGCAAGTATGGATTAGGTTCAGTTTCAGTTTCTGACTTTGCTTTATTTTAGATACCTGGTTTGATTCCACAAATATATAATCTTGATCGAGCCGACTATAGTCTCAACTTAACTATATCAAAATATGTGCCTTAAAATATAATTAGGCCCAAAATTAGCAGCAAATTATAAATAACGGTTTGAAGAATTAGTTTCTTGTTAGTAATAGCGCATTAAAGTTAATTAAGAGACGCTTTGCTGTTACCCACTACAGGGTATCCCATAATAAACACTCAGTAGATGTTTCTATAAGTAGACGAATCACAATAAAAAAATACTGGGGAAAAGTTCTAAGCACTTAGTGCAAGCATCGTTTATTATTTCTTAAATAGAAACCTTTAACAAGTTACTCACGCCCCACACACCCCGCATCCTCAAATCCAGCACACCCCACATCTCATACCCTCGCTTAACTCATAAGCTGTATAAATTAAAATTCTTAAAACTCTCAAGGTTTTTGCCACTTACCTTCTGCTTTGTCTACCTACTGTCTGCCTATCCATATATCTATTCATCTTTTCTTTCTGCTACCTTCACTCCTTTGCCATTGCCCCGAAAAACTTACTCAAGCTTTTTTCTTGGTTGGGTTGCTTGCCGCTTCCGGTTTAGCTGCTGCTGTTGCTGCTGCACTTAGAAAAAAATATGTCTCTTACTTTCATATTTAATTAGTGAAGACTTAATTATTAGCCAATTTTGTAATCAATTCTTTAGCTTGAAATGAAAGGAGAGTATATATTACATGTATATATGAATTCCAAGTAATTATAACTAGTTTTACTCCTTTTTAGCTTTACTTCTTCTAAACTTCAGTTAGAAGAAAAATTCTGGAAATATTTTCTCCAAGTGTGCTGCTGCTGCTGCTGCTTGTGGCGCTGCTTCTGTTTGAGCCCCTTGTTTTGGTTCTGGTTCTGGTTGGATCGGCCTTTGTGTCAGGTACTTGGGCTGGTAGCCTTGGCCAACACTTTTCACGTTGCGCGAAATTTATCATGATTCCATTACATAATTAAATCCGTTTTAATAGAAACTTTGCACGTCTTTGTTGTTGCTTTTGTTGCTATTGTTGTTGTTGTTGTTGCTGTTGCTGCTGCTGCCGCTGCTGCTTTTGAGATGTATTTGGTAAAGTTTCGCCTGGCGAAATTGAAAAACAAAACAGCAAAGGCAGCAGCAAAGTTGTCGACTGCCTGCGTTGACGTCGGCATCGGCGTCGGCGTCGCAGTCGCTGCGCAAATGAAATTAAGAAAGTAACCAAAGAAGAGAGCTTGCCAAAGTTGCCTGTTCCCGCCCCCTTCACCTTGCTGAAATGCTTTGCTTTATCTGCTGCTGCCATCTCGCTTCTACTCTGTATCCATCTCCATCTCCATCTCCGACTCCGTCTCCGTTTCCATCTCCATCTTCATCGCTTCTGCTTTGCCTCTCTGCTTTTTGTCTTGATAAATTACCCCGTCCTTGGGAGAAGAAGAAGAGACGTTTGGCGACTGGGGCGACACAGTAAAGTGATATTTTTATTTGGTAGTCGACTCTTTTTATCCCCGTTCCACCCCCGCCTCCCCTCCCCTTCTGTGCACGTCTCTTTTTCTCATTCCGCCAACATTTTTTAAATCTTGCCAAATTGTTAACGATGTGAAAGTTGCCACTGAAGCGGTAGGCGGCTGGGCGTGGCAGGCAGAGAAGGGGCGAGGGCGGGGGCGGGGGGCGTTGCTCGGTCGACGGCAAAGTTTAGTAAATGAAAATAATTTTCAGTTGGAAATTATTTAAAGTAGTTCATTAAGTGGCAGAATTTTTAGACAAGTTTAACTATTTGTAAACTATTTCATTTTGGTTTTTTGTGGTTAACATTGCAATTTCAGCTCGGTATGTGTGAGTCTGTGTATGTGTGAAATACAATAGAAATACTCTTCTTCCCCATAATGCACGACTCAGAGATACTCTGTACTCCTTTCTAAAATTGTATTCATTTCAATTGATGGAATTCAATATATATATATTTTATCTATTAGCACTGTTCTATCTAGAAACAATGTTTCAGTATCATTGCCCCAATGCTCGACTCAAAGATACTCTGTACCTAGCTCTAACATAAAAAAGAAACTGCTTCTTATATCCCTCTTTATATTATATATGTCCTACAAAGTCCTCTTTGACTTATGTTTTTTAATACATTTCATAGTTACAGGGTATGCTCTAACTCTAGCAGTCCTTAAACCGAATTATCCACATTTATTTTTATTCCGTTTACCTTATTTTGCTTTTGCCACTTTGAAATATTTTATATGAAATTGTCTGCAATATATTTTTATGCAATGAAAAAAAAGGAAGAAATTCAAATGGTTTTACTAACACTTCAAGGAATGCAATGTAATATTTTTTTTAATTAGACAAAACTACGTGTAACAGTGGTTAGTTTAAATTCTAGCTTTTTTCCTAATACCCTTGCTGAGGGTATGGTAAGTTTGAGATTAAATATGTGGAGGATTCCTTTAAATATTATTATTAATCAGGACAATGAGACGCTTAGATATCTGCCTTATTCTATGCTAATTAGTCCAGCATAGTTGTCTGGAAGGGTATGTAATATTCGGTGCGCCAGAAACAGATTTTTCTTATAAGCTTAAAGCTCTTTTCAGCTTCGGATTTTGTAGTGTAGCCAAATGCTTCTCTGTGTTCTCTCAATTCTGGCTTTATTTACTTAAGATTAAATATATATTTATTTATTATTTAGGTAATTATTATTCTAGTGTGTTCTATTTTTTGCCAGTTTTATTAAAAATATTTAAACAAAGGCATAGATTAAAAATATATATTTACTTCATGGAAACTTAGAGCTCCCCTGCTAATTGTGCCATACATTTGCACAACATTAATCATAGAGTGTGTTCACAGTATGTGTTCTATTCATTTTGTGTAGGTGAAGGATATTATTATTATTACTATATCCTTTGTGCTACACTCATTGCCTGCTCGTTGTGGAGAGCTTCATTAGTATATATAGACCGACCTTAGAAAACATGTAATTTTTCTATTGTTGTCCATTGTATTCCCCTTTTTTTTTATTATTGTGGAACTAGTAATAGTCCCAAGTGTTTTGATAATCCAAAAAACCTCATGTGTTGCTTAATTACAAACGTAAATGGATGCATATATACATATGTACTTATACGCTTATTTATATATTAATATATGAGTACAGGGGCGTAGTCAGGTTTTTATCAAAGGGGTACCTAACAGTTTTTGCAGGAATCTAAAGTGGCCCAAAGCAGAAGCCCAGTCATTGTTGGTTTTTTGACACTTTTCAAACGGACCATAAACCACTTCTCTTTTGCTACTAAAAAGTGGCCCCCCTTGGTCCCCTTCCATGGTAGCTCACATATTTTTTAGTGCCATAACTCTACATGCTACATGCACTGTGTATGTATTATGATTTTCTTTTGGTGGCCAAGTTTTGGGTTTGTATTTTTGGCCATTGTCATTACGGGCTGGCTTTTATTGTATCCATTTTTGGTCTGCTCTGCTCTGCTAGCTAGAAAAAGAGTTGGCCAGCTCAACTGCTGGCTGGCTGCTTTAGCACATTGCATAAATTTGGACGCTTAATAACATTTTAATTGTTGTTGTGGGGCTTTGACCGGTTCCAAGAGCCGAGGATGGGGACGGGGACGGGGATGAGGATGAGAGCTCTCTCTCTCGTCGAGCGCTTTACCAAAAAAAAAAAAAAAAAATTTCATGCAGCGCTACCCCCCGCAATATTATTATCATAATGAGCGTGTGGTCGAGTTTTACGGAGGAGGAGAACTCTGTGGTCCTACTGGGGGAGGTTCAGAAATACTCTGTCTCTCTGTGTGTGTGTGTGTGTCCTGACAGGAATGTTGCATAATGTGGCTTGCGCGGGCAGCCCGCAAAGCATTCAAAAATTATGCATGCTGCGGTATTTTTTGCCTCTCATTGTTTTCTATTCGTTGTTGATTTTTTCATTTTTTTTTTCGCATTTCATTCCAAAATAAATTCAAGCTGGCTCGACGAGTCTATTTAGATTTAAAATAGCGCCACGCCTCGCTGACTTTATTACCGTAAGCGAGTTTAAAGCGGTTCCGGAAGCGGTTTTCTCTGGGTCCTTCTGCTGCTCTTCGGCTTATCAACTTGCTATTAAATCTCTCGGCGCCCCAGCAGACCAAAAAAAGAAAAAAACTTTGCCTACTTCTCCCCTCTTCCGCCTCTAGCCGCCACGCCTCGCTGATAAGCAAAATTTTCAGCGCAAATTTATTTGATGTGTTTTATTGTGCTGTTAAATTTCGCGTAGCACACAAAATGCCACAAAACTGAAAAAGCAGTAGGATATTCCATCCTTCCCTCCCTCCCCCTCCGCGACGGAAAAATGTTGTCATGCTCTTCAGCTCGCTTGGCTCTATCAGCTAGGCCGTTTATCATTTGCAGAGCTCTCGACTTTCCAGTCTCATTTCTCAGTTGCTAGCTGGTATTTTTATTATTCAGTTATTCACCTGCTGAAAAAGTTCATTAAATGGGACACTCTGCCAAAGATGAGAACAACTAAACCTTAAGATTTCTATCCAGGCACTAAATTCAAATAATGTTTCAGTTTATAAAACAGATTGTAACCATTTAAAGTAATGCTATAATTTTATTCCTCATTTCCAGGGGCAATTTCTTTGGCAAAACAGAGAAAGTAATACCAGATGAGTTTTTGTTTGGTAAGCAAAAAGTATACAAGATTTATTATGTGTCTAGAAATGGATACAGAATGTCCTGGGAAAGTTCCGTATCGAAGGCCGATACATTAAAATGGATAGCCAGTGTATAAAGACCAGATTTCTTCATAATTTGAAATCTTCTTCTACTATTAATGCCGATAGATATCTAGTGTCCGAAGAGGAGCTTCATATATTATATGAGTCGTTTCATTATTCTTATTCCGAAGTATCATGGAACTCTCTGCCAATCAAGCGGAGACCCCAGTTTAAAAAAAGGTCTTGCTTTTAAAACTCTTCAATTAACTCAAAGTCTGATGATCCAATTTAACGTATAATTACCAAAAGGTTTGGGCTGCAAATTTGAATTTGAGGATTCCATGAAAAATATACCTTTTCAGTTAGATAAATCACTTTTTTATAATTGTTATTTGTGAAGTTTCGTTAAGATTTTCACATATTTTTGTCATGATTTTCGCCACTTTAAGTTAGCTAGAAACTGAACTTCACTTCTAAATAATTCTTAATGGTAGATGTACTTTGTTAAGGCTTTAATTTGAGTCACTTTTGCTATGAATTCCTAGCAGAGAAATGCAGACTGCTCTTTAAAGTCTGCTCCGATTGTCACACGTCCTTCGTCCTGCTATAAAACACACAGCCCCCTCCACTGTGTCAAGCAGCCAGAAACACACACACTTGCTATAAACAAGCCATTATCAACAGGCGCACAAAAGCCAAAAATGCAGCTGGCTGGGAGGATTATCGTTTATTGCATTATTTTTATGCGATGAACGCGCGTCGATTAGAAACTAAAAATGTATTTCGTATTTCGTATTTTCGTATATTTTCACATTTTGTGTTCGCAATTGCCCCGTTTGCTGAGTGGCACAACGAACGGACCGAATTGCAATAAAAATGGCTAGCGAAACGAGAAGGAAAACGACAATGAACAAGGAATGTGGCCAAAAGGAAGCGAAGGGGGGAGGGGAGTAGTGAACAGAGAGGTAAACGAAACGAGTAGTGAAGCAAATGGCAATCGCAATTGCCGCATTGCATTGCCAAGCAACTGCAACAGCAGCAGCAATAGCAGCAGCAACAGCAACAGTAGCAGCAGCAATCGGTAGCAACTATCAGCAGTTAACAACAATATTGGCACCTTAGCTGGTTGGCTGACTGGCTGACTGCTTGCTGCCAGGCTAACTGTGAAATTGTGGCCATAAAACGTGCGCATTACAAGCGCAAAAGGCGCCACAAAGTATGAGGCGGCACCTGCAATAACAACAATAAACCGGCTACACTCAAACAAACAAAACCCAAAACTAAATCTAGTTAAAAATTAATTTAAGTCTTTATCCAATTCGCTTAATTGGGAGAAGAATTCATTTGTTTTCTTTTTCAAAAAATGCAATACAATAGATTCCAAAAGTTTGGTCCATCCTTATGCAACTTTTCCTATAATTCCAGGTAAGTTGTCCCAATTTTCCTAAGTGTACCTGCAATATGCTCTCCTTGCAAAAGTAACAGTTACTGCAAAATGCCAGGGCAATTGCTCAACAGACAAAAATCTTGTCCGCCACATGGCGTATACGTGTTAATTTAGCCCAGCGATTAGACAGCCCCGTAAGTCAGTCAGTTCGTCAGTTAGTCATTCCGTCAGTTAGTTATTCCGTCAGCCAGTAGAGTCTTCACAGTTATCCGGCTAAAACGAAGAGCCGGACAATCCAGCAACCGGTTTTTTGGTAAATTGGCCGTTTGCTTCTTTGCTGCGCACTCTATAAATTTTGTGGCTGTCAGGCTAGGCGGGTTTTGGGTTTCCCCTTTGCCGGAATGATCCGTTAAGTGCATTTTCTGAGCCGTTTTCAATTTGGCCATAGTCTGTTTTTAGGCTACTCTGCCACGGCAAAAACACTATATTTTCTAGCGTATAAGTAATGATGTGACGATTTGGCAGCAAACGAGCCAGCGACAAGCGAAAGAGGCTACTAAACAGCCAAATAGCCAAACAGCCAAACAGAAAATAGAAAACAGCAAAACAGATAGCTCCATTCCCAGAGCTCTATCTCCGGTTGCAACCACAGCCCTCTTCATCAGTTTTCCATCACAATTTGGCTCCAACCTGCAAACGAATTTTGGTTGCTTTTATGGGGGCGTTCACTCAACGAAGGAAGACCTGAGTTCATTGCACCAGCCGAGTGTCGGATTGTGTTGCATAGTTCAAGGCTCTCCTTGTTTGCTTAAAAGTATTTGTTCATTTAAGGTATATAGGCTATATAATTCAGTTGGATTCTATGTTAATTACGTTAGGTAAAAATATTGCTTCATTTGATTTACTACTCTGTTTTTAAGTAAAAAATTGAATGGAAAAATATACAAACTATTTTTAGGGAAAACCTGAGTTAGATTGATATTTAGAAAGTCTTAAAAAAAGTGCCGATCTTAAGGAAAATATTGGAAATATTTTCATAAAAAGAATTCAATTCAAATATTTCTAATTTCAGTTAATATAAGTTCAAGCTCGAACATTTGGTTCGGGGTCTATTTAAAACAGAACCCGAGTCTTTTACTCTTTTCCAACCATCAAGCCGAATTATTTCGAAGGTGTTTACCTTTGATTAGAAGAGTAACTGAGCTTCATCAGATTGTTGCAGTAGCCATTTTTTGCTTGTTTGTTGTTGCTGTTAAACAAAATTTGCTTTGGCATGCACTCTGTATATATATTTATATATATATATATATATATATTTGTATTCGATGTGGGATGCTAGGACTAAGGAGGGGCAGCGGTATCTGTACTCGTAGTTGAGTAGATAGTTTAGTCATGTTGGCCAGCCTGATAAATTGTTTCCGCAGAGCGTTGCACGTAATTGCCGGCGGATCGATGAAAAGTGGCTTAAAGGTTCTGCCCAAGTTAAGATGCCGACGAAATGCTGCAAGCTCCAAGCTTGAAGCTCCAATTTTCTCTCCGTTGTTGCTATTGTTGTGGTTGCTGTTGCTGCTGCTGCTGCTGCTGCTGTTTGTGACAAGGCCAACTAATTTGTACACTTCATTTCGGGTGGAGACAAAAAACAAACGACAGTTGCCAAAATAAGACAATTCACAGAATGCAGAGGCAACTCATTGCCTGAAGCTGATGTTGGTTTTTTCTGTTGTTGCTGCTGTTTACTGTTGCTGTTGGCTGTGTGAAATGTAATGCAATTTCATGTCAAAAACTAACAGAGCGACAGGCAGAGCACGAAACTTTAAAGTGATATTTTTGTGTCGGTTAGTGCTGTGCACCTGTCGAGTAGCTGCTATTGTTGTTGTTGCTGTTGTTGCTGTTGCTGATGTTGTTGCTGCTGTCTTGGTTTTTGCTGTCACTGCAGTAGCAGCAACAGCAGCAGCAGGCAAAAATGCCAGTCATGCGCCGCAAGAAAACAAACTTCTGTTGCTGCTGCTACTGCTGCCGTTACGCCCACTTCTCCTGCCCCTTTTGATACTCCATTCTTAACCGCAGCAACACGACGCTTACTTCCGCTTTTAAGTGTTAACCAACACATACACAAAGCTGCGTACACACACACACAAACACACACAAACACAGAAATACTCACAGAGTAGTTGTCGCTGTCCTTTGACATGCATGTCTCGGTCTTTAGCCGTTTAAACCCACATTCCCTCCCCCCACCTACTCCTTATGCTTACACAGAAGAAAAATTATGACTTTTCGATCCCAAAATTTCTTAATTCAAGCCGGAAAATATTTCAAAAATAAATGAATTTAAATAAATAAATATTACTTCGTTATCTTCTTATCTAAATCATTTTGATTAGAAAGCAATTAGAGCATAGTACTCAATTCTATTGTTGGGAAATCCCAATTTTTTCATTCGTTTTTTCTCAGTGTATCTTACCCATTCGTCCCGTCTATCTGTCTGTCTGTCTGGCGCAGTTGTGCAGTTTTGTCAATGCCTGCCTGCAAAGCAGCCACTGAAGTTATGACAAGAAGACAGCATAGACTTGCCACGCCTCCAGACGGATCGCCTATCGCCTCTTGTACTTGCCACTTGCTTACGTTTCATTCTTCTTCTTTTCTTGATAGCTTCCTGGGGCAGAAGCAGAAGCAAAGACAGTGGCAGAAGCAAAGGCAAAGGCAAAGGCGGAGGCGGGGCGCCACAACTAAAAGTGCAAAAGGAAGCGTTAAAGGTGATTCACTTGTTTGTTGCTTGTTTGTTTGCAATTTGTTGTCATCATTTTTTTCCTTTTTCTTATTGTTGTTGTGGTTGCGTTCTTGTCTAGTATTTTGGTGTCGGGTTCTGGTTGCAGCAAGTAAAAATTGTTATGGTAACAATGTGTTGCCGTGTTTTCTGCAGGAGGGTTCAAAGGAAGCCGTAGAGCAAATGTGTAGCACTGGGTCAATTTGCAATTGTTGTACGGATATTATCCGCTTTGTTTGTTCATTTTTTGGTATGAATATTTATTAAAGAAATTTTAAATAAAATAAATATATATTTTCTTTCAGATCTTGTTGAAATTCAGTTAAACTTTATTGAAAATGGAGTCCTCTGTCGAATTTCACTTAAGAATTCATTCAACATAAATATTTATAGCATACTTTTTGGGGCAGAATTGAATTAAAAACCTGAAGTGGAGCTGCAGACCAGATAAAATCATTAAAATATGTTGGATTTTATGGGTAGTTTTTTTGAGTAGTTTGTTTTTTATATGTTTTTAAATATGTTTTCTGTAGAAAAAACTTGAAATGCGCTGGTCTAAAAAATATGCTTCAAAGAGTACTTCGAGGTTTGCTCTGCATTATAAAAAAAAGCATATTTAATTCATAAAAAATTAACGAAATACAGATTAAAATTATAAATATGATTTCATTTATTGGAGAGAGCTTGCAAATGAATTAAACTACATTTTAAATACTTGAAGTCTTCATTAATTTTTTATGGAAATAAACATAATAAAACGATGATAATTAGTTTCATTTTGTAAGCTGATATTATTTTGTTCTTAAGCGGAATTAATTTATTTATTTATTCTGTAATTTTAACAGGGAAGTAATTTGAAATATCTTTCGAATTTCTTTAAGCTTCATTTTTGGAATAGTTGTGAAAAGGGTAGTAACAATCCTTTGTCCAAACTTTCGTTGGCACTCAAAAAGAGACAGACCAACAGACAGACAATCAGATAAAGGACGTTTCATATATTTTTAACGAGTATGTTTTGTATTCGCATGCGAATAATACCCCGTTCTGATTCCGGTCATATCAATTTTAGTTGGTTCGCTCTTGGCTCGCATTATCGTTAAAATTGTATTGGATAGGGCCAACATGCTTTTGCTGACTGAGGCTCCCATTGTGGCTCAGTCCAGGTTTAATTCCATGTATCCATTCCTCTACTATATACCCAAGTATTTTGTGATTTTCTCTCTCTGTATGTGTGTGTGTGTGTGTGTTTATAGATTTTCTGTTATAGCCACACGAACTTCTTCTTAAAATGCGATTTTCAAGATTTTTTTTTTTTATTTTTGTGTATGTTGTGTTTTTGTTGGCTCGTTTTGGCTAGCGCCATTTCAGCCTTTTCCCTTCCAGTGTTGTAGTTGCCTTTGACGGTGATTTTAAGCTGCCACTAGCTTCTCTCTCTCTCTCTCTCTCTCTGTTCCCCCTCTCTCTGACTCCGTCTAGCTCTTTGCCTGGCTTTCCTTTTGGTTTTCTTCTTGTGCCCGTCTATTCCCATTTTCATGCCCTTTGCCTGGCGCCTCAGCATGCATGTGTCAAAAGGTATTTTTATGTTCAGTTTCGTGTTTTTCAACATTTTTCCCAGCGTTTTATTTTGTTGTATACCCTTACAAAGGGTATTTTAATTTTGATAAGAAACATCTAATGCAAGGCTGGAGATGTGTTCGATACTTTTTATATAAAAAATGCAGATAAGCATCGAGTAATTAATGCCTTAGTAGTTAGTTCAGATAATTTAACTCATGAAATTTTAATCGAAAATTCTAGGGGCATTTGAAGCAAGGATATTTTGTTGCAAATTGGAATTAGAGTATTCAAATAGTCGGCTGAACATAGAATGCTATGGTCGCTTGCATGGTTTTCCAAAGAGTTGGGCTTGGTACTGGGGGTATTACAATGGGTTGGGGGTCTCGACTCGAGTCGAGTTGAGCTGAGTTGAGTTGAGTCCCGTCTTGTGTGCAGGTAATGTGGCACTTGGCTAAAATGGTGTGTGAAATTTTATGCGAAATGGCTTAAGATGTTGTTGTTGTTGCTGTTGCTGTAGCTCTGTTGTTACTGTTGTTATAGTTCTCGTCGTGCTTGTTGTGCTGATATTTCTGGAACGGAACACAATCATTCTGCTATGTTGCACATAAAAAGTTACGTTGAGTGGCACTATACGACTGTACGAGTCGTATGTGTGGCCAGATTCGAAGAGCTGCTGCAATGGATCGGAAGATGGAAGATGGAAGATGGAAGCTGAATACGGTACTGTAAGGGAACGTAAAAATGTTGTTGGGCAGCTTCTGGTTTCTGGGCAAGCTGCTGATGATGACATTTTCGTTTTGGCATTGGCCAAAACACAAAAAAAAAAATCGGAAAAAAACTAGAAAAGAGCGAAATGTGCAAAAAAGGATTAGTTAGTTTGTGTTCGGTTTGGGCCCAAGTCACTCAATATTGTTAGCTGTTGTTGCTGCTGCTACTACTGAAGGGATGGCTGAGGGCTAAAATTGAACAAAATTCGATTTCGATTTCTTTTTTTTCCCTCCACATGCATTTCAATTATGCGTGTTGTTACAGTGAACAGAGAGCTTTTGAATCGAGTGACTATATATGTCTTTGCTCAAGCAACAACGTTGATTCAATAGAGCAAACCATGTGGAATTTATGAGCATAAAAATCTTCCATATTGTTATAAACTATTGTAGAGCGAAATCGTAACTATACTAATAGATAATATGAGCTGTGTAGGAAAAATCTTCTTTAAAGACTTAGTTCTTCAGTGTTTTCTGTACTTTTCCGTAGATTACTGAGAGGGAATCTGTCTTCCTTAAAAGTTGGATATACCTTAGCTATCAGCTATTAGCCAAGTATTTCTAAGCTCAACCAATGATCATAACTCCCAGAGCTCAAGGATAGATTTTAAATGAAATTCATATCTCAACTTGTAGTTGAAGTATATTTCTCTCAGTGCAGAAAAGGCACTTAATCCACATCTACGTCAAAACAATACAACAATTGTCAAAATTACTGCTGTGTAGAGCTTTATAATGGGCGAAAAAGGACAAATAAGTTATATAGATTGCAGCTAAGAGCAATAGTAGTAGCTGCACTTAGCCAAATTACATGAACTGAGAGGTAGCTGTGGTGCCTTTCTCTCAATTCACCAGCAGATACAAGGAAATAGCAGTGTACACATGTGTAAATATTCAATTAGTAGCAAAATGACAAAAAAATAATACCCTTTGCAGGTGTATAAAAACTATTAAGGAAAAACTATATTCGGGGCGCCGAAGAGCACATACCCTTGCAAAGTGGATTAATCAGTTGATTGATATAATGCAGCTGTTTGATTTAGTAGTTTGATCTTGAAAATCCTTGGATCGATTGCTTCTTTCTAAGGGAATTATAAGATATTGAAGTCAGAACAATAATAAAGAGATTCCAAACCATATATCATTCATTCAAAAACGAAGAGACTGGTTTACATAAAAGCTGACTTATAGAGTGAAGGACATGGCTATATTGACATTGTCCTGATCAAGAAAATACATACTTTATGTGCAGAGAGATAGCTCCCTCAATGCATTACACATTTTGTGTCGAACATATAATATGCCCTGAAAGGGTATAAAGAGACAACAACTAACAATTGGAGAGCAGAGCAACAGGAATAATAACAAAAGGATAAATTTACGCAGACTATTGGGATTCGCTCGCTACCAAAAACTGTGCTACTTTATATTGGGGATAAAAAAAAAAGAGAGAGCCGAAACGCAAAATGATTTTTATTTAATTTTCGCACCTGTTTTCAAGGCAAATAAGTTTCGTATTTTAATTCTCATTTGAATTTTACATGCATTTCAATTTGTTTTGGCATTTCACTTCGTTTTTTTTTTGTTTCTTTTCTTTTTTGTCCAACAGCAACAGAGTGTCGAGTATTTTTCAGTATTTTGTAATTTCCTTTTTGGATTTTCCTACCGTTTTTTTCGATATGCATTCCACGTGGTATTTTACATGTCAAAGGAATTTCGCACCAGAGACGCGTCCATCCAAGTTGAAAGTGTTCCGTTACATTAATAGGTGAGGGGCTTATTTTTTTTTTATTATTTTGAGGGGGAGAGGGCTTCCCTCTGGCTGTCTGTTTGTCTATAAGGGCGAAATTTATATGTATATATATCTTCTTTTTTTTTTTTGATGTTTCAATTGAAAAAATGCGTCAGTGAGGTTAACAATTATTCGCACAGTGACAATGTGAAACGGCGTCATAATAATCAACTTAAAAAAATATATATATGTACTTTCCTGTTGATCAAGCCTGACTAGGAAATACTCTGTATAACTTCTAATTGCTGACTAAGAAATACTCTGTCTAATGCCTAATTACTAACAGTAATCTATATAAGTTAGATATAAAATTTCAGACGTCTAATTAAACTCTTGAGAAAGTACCAAAAATTCCAGAGAAATTGAAATTCCTCGTAGAGTTTGAAGCATTCAGATGGACAGACAGACGGATGGACATCCGAATGTGAGTCAAATGATTGAACGGAGAGACAGATGAACGGGCGATCAGACAGACTAATTCTGTGGAACCAAATACTTTTTTAATCCTGTAGAAGACTTTATGTATTTTAGCTGTATAATATGGCATACACTTTTTATCCATTTTCGTCAGGGTATAGAGTATACTAAAAAATATGATGATCATTATTGTTATTATCATTCAGTATGTCTGTCATCGTCGTCATCATATTTTGCAAATTGCTCGTAAAAATGGCTTTTAATTGCACGTGTAAAAAGGGTTCACTTCTCTTCGTTTCTCTCTTCCTCTCTCTTCCCTCATCTTTTGACTCTCAACTGTTGAAATTTAAATGCTACCGAGATTAATTCAATTAACCTGCGCTGGGGTAAAAGGTGCGAGACGAAATTTGAGTGAGAATTTCATGGGTGAAAAACATTTTAGAGGCACCTTCTCATTTCCAGCTCCTCAGTTTCAGTGTTTCGGGGTTTCTGGCTCCGGCTTCTACTGTTTGCTGCTGCTTTTGACACTTTTAATTGGTAGGCGTAGCAAATCATTAATTATATTTCGAGGCCGAAATGCATGTCACTCAGTCAAGAGAATGGATGGAAATGGAATGAAGCTGTAGAGAAAAGCGATAGACATGGAGTAAAAGCTGTCAAAGCAGTGTTCACAATTAGCTTTAAAATCGTCTGATGGCATAAAAAACAAAATTAAAATATGCCTAAGCGGATAATTAACTTAAAATTAAGTTCTTTTGGAAAATGCATTAAAAAATTTGAAATCAAACCTAATTAATGGCTAAGAGGAGTGCTCTACGAGCAAGCTTCGCAGAGCAATTGATAGCCTACTTTTTGGGGCAGAATTGAATTAAAAGCTTCCCATTTTTTTGTGGTTCGATTCATAGCGTTTAAATATTGAAATTTCCTTTTAAATACTTAAAAATTGTTTAAAACAGACCTGCTTACTCGCAAAATTAAGCTTCTCCTGACTTTAGACACAATGTAGATGAGTTTTCCAGCAAGTTTTCTACCAAAGCTCAAAGCTAAAATCCTCTTTAAAGAAAAAACTAATTATCTAAAAGCTTTAAGTACCATTCAATTACTTAAGCTGGCACATTTAGTTGAAAGATGAACTCCAGGCCATCAGAATTACACTTTAACTCAATAAATTATCGAAAAACTTTCGCACTGCATTCGCCCTACATAATATTTTTATTCCAAATACACAGTCGAACAGGGCCACATTGATTTGGCTATTTGACCGAAAGAACTTTCTCTCTTCTCTGCCCTTTTTGAAAAATACATACAAACTCACTTCATTAACAATGCTCAGAGTATACAATTTTGCAGGGGAAAGCAGTCAGTGGAAGAGAACTAGAAACAGATTCGGTTTTAAGTAGAAGTAACCCAAAAGCCAAATCTAACCCAAACCCACGACAACGTTGGTCAAAGATTCACTTGACCCTGGTCGCTGGATGATGCTGCTGTGAACCACACGTAGCTGCTGGCTGCTTTTTCGAGTGTAGTGGTAAAAGTCCTGCAAAGAGTTCTGTATGAGTTCTGTTACTGTTGCTGTTTCTGGTTTTGGTGCTGGCTCTGGTTCTTGTCCTGTCCTGTCCTGTCCTGTCTGGGGCTGCTGCTGCTTCAATCGCCTGCCATTTGCTGTGTTGTGTTTTGCGGTTTTATTGGTTTGCATTTGCACATTCCATTTGCAAAATGATTGGAATTTATGCTTACAGATTAGATTCCCTATTTCCCCTTTCTTCCCACTCATTTCGAAAGCGCCCATTGGCAACTTTCGCCCACTTTCACTGCTAGTTGCTCTTGCTCCTGCTCCTGCTCTGGCTCTAGCTTGCTCTCTGGCCCTGCGGTTATTTCTCTCTGTCTGCCAATGTCTAACTCGATACACATGAACATTCACTCACATTACATACTTCTACACTGAAAAAAACAATGTAGATCAATCAAAGTTGATAAGATTAATGACGAGAGTACTTTTAATATATAAGATCATTTTAAAGAGAATTCAAGATACAATTTCAACCTTCAAGAAGTCAAATTTTTATTGCTTGAAAATAGAACTCCGTTTTTTCTTTCTGTGTACTCCTTGGCTACTCTTACTCCTATACATATGCACATACATCCTGTTGGTTCCTGTTATTGTTTCATGTCTCTGGCCATTTTGCTTTGTGCGGTGTGTTGGCATGTGTCTTCAGCTGTCTCTCTACTCCCCCTCTCTCTCTCTACTTTCTCTGTTTCTCTGACCTGCAGCATTGGGATTTTGGTGGAAACATTTTTGATACGACATTCGGTCAGTTTTTGCGTGCCAGGCAACCGCTTTGAGCTGCCAGATATGCCATATGTCATATGCTGTACTGAATCAGTTTCTGAATCAGAATCACAAACGGAATTGGAATCAGAAAAAAGGCCACAGCCTTTCGTCATAGGGATTGCATGAGTTGGTCAGGTTGGTAAAAGCCTTCGTGTTGCCATGTCAAAGTCGCGGCATCACCAATGCGAGTAAACGACCCAGCGGCACAAATTAAATAATGCTCAGCCAGCCAGTCAGCCAGCCAGCGAGAAACAAAAAAAAAAAAGCATGGCTATAAACTTTATTTCACTTAAAGCCAAAAGCAACACCCGTCGTGCCACAGCGAAACTGTAGCCATTGTAGTGGCTAACACACACACACACACACACACTTGAGCACACACTCACACTCACACACATCAATGCATGTCCACAAACACGCAGGGCAGAAAGTTTAAAGTTTATGCGGAACAAATATTTGCGAAAATATATAAGTATAACGAACGTGCTGAAAACTGAAGGGTGTACTGAAGGGTATATCAGGTGTCAATTTATTTATTGGCTACATAAATTATGAAATGCTTTATTAACTTTTATTACAACACTTAACGTTTATGAGGCAAGGTGTTGATGGAGTTTTGCGGGACAAAAAATGAAAAAGAAAAAGCCAAAATTAATTGTATGTTGCTTACATTATTTCTTATAAAATTAATGATGGATCATTTAATGTAGAGGGACTTTTAAATTATGATACGAAACTAATCTAAACAAATGGTATATAATCAATAATTCTGTATCTAAATAGGTGACCAGTTGTGTTAAAATTTGAGCTACTCCGAATTTCCTAAGACAGAATACGAAATTCTCCATTCAATCTCGGATTTCTTGATTCTCAATTCAATTATAAAGTATTCAAATTATAATGAGATTTATATAACCATTCTTATACTTGTTTTAATCTCAACTAGACTTATTTGTCTATAGTAAGGCGGTTCCTATTTGAATCTAATATGAATATGGATTGATTCACATATTTATATTCTGTTGTGGAGGACCTCCGACGTTGCTAATGTTACTTATAATATTAAGTTAATATTTAAATATTTTTTTAAAATATATATAAAATACCTTAAGCTTCTGTTTTTATTAAATATATTCATTATAATTAGTGCTATAAAATTAATTAACCCAACGCTTTGCTAATCAGATAGAGAACATTGCGCATGAACCAAGTCTCACATCTCTGTGTCCGTATGTATATAAATATATATATATATATTTGTATATATATAGAGAGCTGGCTCTCGCATAAGGTTACATATTTTTTAAGCCAATTTTACAGGCCAGTGCCTAACAAGGACATTAATTGGTAGCTGCAGCTACAGCAGCGGCAGCGAGCTCTTTCTGTTTTCACTAAAGCCTCGGCTCTGCCTGTGATTCTCTGGCTGTGACGTCCTGCCACGCCCAGGCAAGTTCGCCCACTTCGCGCGACACGGCCAAAAGAGTAGTTAACTATATATTTGTGTGTGTGTGTGTGTTTGAATGTGTGTAGCTTTAGCTTTTTATTTTATGTTTTTTTTTTGGCCAACTGGCTCCTTTTTCATGGTTTTTATTCACTTCAATATTTACTTAACCCTTTTTTGTGTTCACCGTCGCTTGCGAGTTTTAGCAGAAAAGTTGCCGTTGCCAAAGGCAACAGCAACAGCAACAGCAACAGCAACAGCAACAATTTTAGTGTGTTGTTTTTGCTCTTATGATTAAACATGCCTTTCGCTTTTGTTTAAGCTCTGCCAACTTGCCTTAAATATTGTATGAATGTGTGAGAAAAGGAAGTGTGGCAAAAGGAAGAGGAAATTTTGTACCTGCGGCCTGTTAATTAGTTGGGGGCTGCTGACTTTTGACGCTGGTCGACATATTTCGTTTTAGGGTTCAAGTGTTCTTTCAACCTGGCCCAGACGTTGGACACACTTGCCACTTGGCCAAAAGAAGTCGCCAACGGAGAGGGGAACGGAATCGAGTTCTGCGACTGCTGCTTCTGCTGCTGCTGCTGGCATGTAAAAGTGCGATTATAGTCGCATAATTATCACGCTGACATGCCCACACATACACACACAAACAGGTAAAGTCCTGGAGAGGAGAAGAGCTGGCAGAGCAAGTGGGGCAGTCGGCGCAGGCGGAAAGGGTGCTCAGAGAAAATGCCAAAATGTAATTACCCAGCAAACAAACCGCAATTTCTCGGTACCAACACACATACACACACACGTATATACAGTCACAAACTAAGTGGAAGTGAAAGTGGACACGCAACAAGCAAAACGGCCAACTAGAGATGACAGCGTGACTGATGTTTTTTTTTCGGTCACGAGCAGAATCCATATAGCTTCCACTAAAACCGGATATTCTCTGTTAACTCTACATAAAAAAGGGAGATTACCTCTGAAAATGGAGGAGTAATCTTAGGGGAACTATACTCTATATAGATATTATTTATATAGTATGAAAAAGTAAAAAACTGTGGAAGCTGTCATATAATAAAACCTTTTCTTAACTTAAATGTATTTTAAAAATTTAATCGAGTCTCAATTCAATACACTCGGCTTAGCCTCGTGATTGCATTTTGTGATCTCTATGACGCCACGCACAGTCACGGCTTTTCGGGCATTCTTTTTTTGAGTATTCATGTCACGCGCCCATCTCTACTGGGAACCGAGCCAAATGCCAGCACCTGGCCAACTGCTTCACTTGCTCCACCTGCTTCACCTGCCGCAAGGTGAGCCATCAGGCAGCAGCTGCTGGGGTTTGTCATTGAAGGGTTTGCGTGTTTGACATGCGGCTTGGTTAAAGTTGGGTCCCGGGGTCCCGGGATCCGGGGGTTTGAGTTCTGAGTCCGGGTCTGGGTACGGGTCCGGGTTCGGGTTCGGGTCCTTGTCGTTAGGTCGGCAGTTTGAAGGCGATATCGTTAATGTTGCCGTTGATTGTGCCCCACTCACACTTGGTTTTGGGTTTAGTTTTTAGGCAGTAAAGTTCGTAATTTATTTGGCAATTGGCAGCCGTTTGGCGCCTCGCTACACTGCCCTTCCGCTCACTGTATGTATGTAAATGCAATTTTTAGTCGCCTGCTAAGCGTATTTTGGTGCTTTCAAACATCAACATGGCTAACAACATAATTCCAGCATAAATAAAAACAACAAAACCAGCTAAAAACACACTCAACACACACACACACACACACACACACAACAGCTGTGCGACCACCAGTGACAACAGCAGGCAACAGCAGGGCCCAAAAAGGATGCAACAGAATAAATGCAAATGCAAATTGGGCTGTTATAATTATGAGATGTGGCTTGTACTCTTCTCCTGCATACAGAACGGCGCTTGTAATTAATGAAAAAGGTTCATTAGCCATGGCCTAGACAAGTTATCCACTTGTGTGGCAAGAGTATTTCTCCTATATTTGAGCTTATTTGAAGTGTTTATCGAGTTGAGCAAGCTTTAAATGTGCTTCAAATGGCTCTTACATAATTTATACTGCCGGACAAGATTATTATTAGGTTTACTTATATAGCAATTCCTTTTTAGCCGTAAAGAGTTCCTTTGGCAGACAAGTCTCTCAAGTCCTTTAAATTGGCTTTGAAGTAGGAGCCAAATTCTCAATTTAAAGTTTGATTAATTAACATTTTTCGACTGATTTTCAATCACTTAAAATATATGTAAAAAGTGTTTCAATTAACTTGTTTTATGCTTAAACCAAATGAATCAACAAATTATATCTTTCTGTTGAAAATATTACTTAAAAGTCCTTTCGAATCTCTCCTTTAAGCTAATATTGCGAGAGTATTTTCAGTTTCTGCTTTATCCCATAATTGTTTTGCACTCAGCTCGCTAGTTATGCGATATTTTTCGCGCCTGTCGACTTCCACTGCATGCAGTTATTTTGGTTGGGCCGTTGGTTTTATTGGTTGCATCTGTTGGCCCCTCGGTTACGGAGGGTTGCCTTCGCCTCTGCCTCTGCCTCGTCCTTCAGCTAGTGGATACTGGCTAGGCCGGCTGGCTATTTATATAGTCAACTTCACCGTCGCCATCATCAACGTCAGTGAGTCGAGCCCATAACCGGACCCAGAAGCTGCCCGGAGTGATGTCATTACCAGTAACATTGGCGGTCCATTGCACAGCCTGTGCCACATGGAGCTCCAATTCTGTTCTATATCCATTGCCATGCACTCAGAGAAAAAAAATGGACAAATATTATACAAAATTGCATAAAGAATTGAGGGTTGAATTTGTATAATTAATAAATATAGGTAATTTTTTTGTATATATTAAAATGAAGAATTCTTTCGTTTACTTTGCAAAAACTTAAAAGTTTTTTTTTGAGTGTAACCCTAGCCAACTACTGCTCCAGCCTCTCATTGCGATGGATAACAATTCTGCGGTGCATGGCCGTTGACGTTTATGATGTGTTGGAAAAGGAAGGGTATCCGAAGCGCGAATATTGTTGTTGTTGCTGTTGTTGGTGTTGTTGTTGTTGTTGACTCAGTGACTCTGGGTGTTGCGTGTGCTATCATTAAGTGTCGAAAATTTCATCAAACACTTCAAAGCGGACCACGTGTTGCCCCTTCTGCGTCTGCTTCTGGCCCTTGCTGAGTTTCAGTTTATGATTCTATTATTTTCACAGCAAATAAAAGAGAAACTGCGTATCATGGCCGAGTGCTAAATGGGCGCCAGGGAAAATTGCAAAAATTTTCTTTTCGTTTTTTTTTAGCTATTTTTTTCTGTTTTTTTTCTTGCCAGAGCAGCCAAATTTAAACGTAGTGTACAAGGTGCAAGGAGGGACGCAGCAGCTGAGCACGTAAAAAGCGTTGAACCGGAACGTTGTGGGCAACATCTGCAAGGAAGTGTGGGATATTTTTTTGTTGTTGTTTTTGGTGTGTGTGCTTGTGTCTGTGTGTGTGTCTGTGTGTGTGTGTGTGTGCGTAAGGCCAAGGAAAACGAATTTTCAAGCGCACGGAAACTTTGCGCCATGAATCAAAGTTTAGTGTAGCATACTTTTTAGGTGCGATTTATATATTTCAAAATAAAATAAATGAAGGGCGTTCTCGTTTGCTGCTTCTCCTTCTGCTTCTTCTATTGCTTTGCTGCTGCCAGCCAACCAGCCAGCCAGCCAGCCAGCAAGCCCAAAAGACAAAGCAGCTATGCGGTGATTGGGGTGCCGAATAAGGGCAACTCTCAGAGAGAGAGTGAGGCGTGAGAGGGAGGCGCAGGGGAAGGTTCTTTGATTTAACTTTGGGTATTTGCTGCAAATTCAAATTCTCTGTTTTATTTCAGCGCGCAGGAAATGCAAAAATTTACACTTGGTTAGCTGATTGATGAATGCATAAATGAAGCGTACACATGCGTTTTAAGAGTGTTGGAAGCGAGGGGAAGCGAAAGCGAGAGACAGGGACTGATTGTAGTACACTGGCAAAAAAGAGCAATCAGCCATGGAAATTTTAAGTATAATTTCAGGTGGAATTATTCTTGAATGAAGTACGAAAAAAAAAATGTCATCTGATTCAATTTCAGATTCAATCCAATAATACTAAAATGTCTGTTTCAATGATTACCCAAAGTTTGGGTGGTATGAATAACGAATTTTAAGATTAGGTAAAAATCCTATTTTAATCACTCAATCCAGGCGGGAATAAACTGGATTTATAAATCTGAGAATTCTCAATAATTTTTTGCAGTGTAGAAACTTTAGGGTCGATTGGTGGTTGCTTAAATTCTTGCTGCAAGCTGAGCAATTTGGCAAATGTCGAAGCGTCGAACAGCAGGTAGAAAATTCACATGTGAAAATTCAGATTTCGATTTTGGTGTAACCAAAACTTAGCCAGCTTACGTCACAAGCCATTGGGTTTCTTATTGTTATGCAGGAAATATGCAAATGTGATTTTTAACTCTGGCGGGAGCGTAGGGGACAGAGAGCGAGAGATTTGCTCGCTTTAGCCGATTTAACAAATTAACGTTATTTATTTGACAATGATTTGGGGACCGACTAATGCGGCGTATGAGTAATGTGAGAGCTTTGGCCTTTTTTTTTGTTGTTGTCTGTTCTGTTGCTGCCGGGGAGCTTAATTAGGTAAAGGGGACGTCTATCTGGTATGATTTGTAAACATAATTTGGTTAGCGAGCCATGAACATAAAGTCAAATTTATGGCGACTGAGATTTGCCCCCCGCTAGGACAACAACGAAACATTGAAATGCTGAGTAATCTGCGCGGGTTATGTGCTGCTCCAAGAGTCTTTTCGCTCTGTTCTGTTCGGTTCGGTTCAGTTTGGTTCTGTGCTGTCCTGCCAGACAAAACGAATTATGCCAAAAATGAGGCAAAATTACTTTTAATATGCGAGCGAGCGAACCCGAGAGTATCCTTTCAAGGCTGGCCTGTTACTGACATTCACAGATAAGTGAGATGTATGGAAAGTTGGCAAGCATGAGGAGCCTTTGTCAAGGCGGCACAGATACAGATGCCCAGATACACAGATACATAGATACTCATATATGTATGTTAGTTCGTTAGGCAACAGACGACAACATAATTTCGTAATTAATTTGCCAAAACACGAATGTAATTTAATAAAATTGCGCATACGCCACGTTGCCCGGACACCAAAGCACCCGTTCATTGTGTGTATTCCACAGCAGCAGCAGCATCTTCATTTCCTGAGAAAACATTTAAGTAATTTATGCAGGGCCTTAGACAATTTGTGGCGTTGGCGCACTCCTTTCTCTTCTCTTCTCTTCTCTCCCTCTCTTCTCTCTTTGAAATGTGTAAGCAAAAGTAAGCGACGATTATTTATGGTCTATTTTTGAGCATACCACTAATTATGCTGGCGACCAACCAGGCAACGCTTCCAATTACTTGACGCAAATAAATCAGAGGCGCCAAATGGTGTGGGCAACAAATCCATTGCTAAATCAGCCAGGCTTCAAGTTTCACGACTCTTCGTCATTCTGTATCGATTTCGATTTCGCTCAAGGCTCTACTACAAATTTTTCTGAATTTAAATTTAAGTTTTAAGTGTAGGTCGAGCTTAAAATTGCTCTAAAGTTGTCATAGTTTTCTTCCGCAAAATCTTTTAGTTAAAATATTTGGCTAAAACGTTTTTAGTCAATTAAAATAAGTGCTAAGGGTGCAGATAATTACGTGTTTATCTGAGCTGCATTAAAAGCTGCATTCTTCTTAAACTTCTATAAATAGTTTTAGTAAAGTGTTTTAACTAAATTATAAGCCGAAAAAACTACTATCATATTAAATATACATAAAGCTGTGAATACTTTTATTTCTCCTTAAAATTTCGAGGTAAAGAAAGTCACCTATTCCGAAAATGGCTTTAAAGCTTTTACATAAATCCCATTCCAAATTCCTTCTAAACAGTTTTTTTTTGCTGTTTGTTGTTGTTGCATAGCTGCCACGCCTTGTTAGCATTACGTTTGGCCGCTGGCAGTTAAATCAATTGCCTCAATTTGATAATATTTCAGCAGGGAATGATTATGACTGGGTTGTTTGGAAAACGGAATCCCAACTGGGCGCCCGCGCCTCCTGGCCAACTGGCCACCCAGCGCGGTTGCCGTTTTGTTGACATTTCCGTTGCCGCTTCCGCTAAAAGTTTGTTTTTTTTTTTTTGCCTTTCTTGGCTATCCTCCATCATCCCTCAATCTCCTTGCTTTACTCACACTTCTGCTGAGTTTCTTCCATCTATTGCCACTTCATGGCCCATATGGCGCGCTGTCTCGTTGTGTCCTTGGCAGCCACGTAGAAAGGATTTGGGCCAACGCATTTCGCATGCCTAAATGCCAAAAGACGTCGCATAAACATGGCCAACATGCCACGCCCCCCATAGCGCCCTATAACATCTTTGAATTACATTCCAGCAACAAAGCTGCTCAAAAAAAAATGTATAAGAAAACCGCGCAGGACAGCAAAAAAAAAAAAATAAATATATAAATTTTTTTTTTTGTTTGCCGCTTTGCCGGTTTCTCTGCGGTTTTTCTTTTCGCTTCGGGTTGTGTGCGCATTTGGCGGTTTTTATGAAAAATTACCATGTTTTCTTCGCACTCATTCGCAGTCCGCCCCCTCCTATCCCCTGCTGCTTTCCACAAGACCATTTCTTCATTTTTTTTCCCAGGCCTTTTTGCTGCCTGGCAATTTCGGTATTTGACTTTTTTACGTCAGGCACTTGAGACGGGCCTGGAATGAGAAGGTGTATTTATATGTAGGATAGGAATGGGTGGCAGTCAACCAGTGCGCCACACACTTCCTCTAATGATGCCACTTATGTCGTGACGAAATTATTTATATATAAGTACAGTTTCAGGAATACCCTGTAACCTAGAGTGGCGACGAGGTAGCATCATTCTAGTGGCGCTTGCTTCCGCCTTTTACCGAACTCTGCTTGGTAATGAATTTTGTGTAAAATATTAAAGCCTACTTTTACGCGCTTCTAAAAAATGATCTTATAAGCAAAAATAACTTCGTATCTGCTATATTTTTTTAAGAGTAGGATTTTCTGATCAAATAAAATTCACTTGGATTTCTTTTATATATTTCCAGTTAAGGTATAATAAAGTCGCCTATGCCCTGCTCAAATATTTTTATGTTTTTCTATGCGTTTGCTTTTTGTTGCCTCTGTTTGTGTGGATTTTCTTTGCTACGGCTACAAACCCACATCTCTTTTATGCGTGTTTTTTTTGGGCACATTTTCATTTTATTCTTTTTTTTATTTTTACTTCTTTCCAAGTAAGAATTGCGTGCAAAAATTTGGAACTGCTAATTGGCAGCACATAATTTACGTGCTTATGCCAATTTTCATTTCCTTTTTCAATTTTTGTGCTATTTTCGTCGATTCTTCGTGGCTAAAAAGTGTGCAAGACTTTAATATGGGAAACCACCTCGAAAGTTCCATGTGTTCGTGTGTGTGTGTGTGTGTGTGTGTGTGTGTGTGGAGCAGTAAATGCAATTACGTATAGGGAACAGCCAGTGGAGCTGAGCTGCACCACTCGATGGTGCTGTGGGGCACTTACAGATTTGATTAACTGCTTCCGTGCGTCATCAAATTCGTTTTTAGCCCAGAGGTACCTACAAACTGGTCGAAGGGTTTGAGCTCCGGAGGCCAACTACAGCAACTACTCAATAAAACTCATTAGTGGTGTTTTGTCCTGGGCGTTGTTCTTGCTCCTGTTCCTGTTCCTGTTACTGGGGCTCCTGGCTGGCTGCTGGTCTCTCCATAGACTGGCTGCGCTGGCAATTATCACCGGCATGGTCCCCATTGACTTTGGCAATTGATTGCAGCCGTTGTCGCCGCGAGCATCGCCAACGAGTGGAGTGCTTGCTGCCAGCGACAGCATCAAAAGTACCGATAAAAATTTATAGCAAACTGATTTGAAAGTCAATTATCCTGTGCCACCTAGCAAGGAGCCGCTACTCCTGGCAGGCCAGCCCAGCCCAGACGACGACGACGACGACGACTACGACGACGCGGAGGACGAAGCTGTCAACGGCGTGCAAATGGGTTTTCCATGCAAACTACGACAGCGGCGCAGACTACACTCAAAAAAAAAAAAAATAAACAGATATTTCTAGTCCGCAACTCGGCTATATTTTTAGTCATTGCCTTTTTTGCTACGATACGTTTTTTCTCCTGGTGTAGACTTAGGAACTCTCAAGCTCCTCTTGGCAGGCATTGCCTACCTTTTTTATGTTTTAGGTATTTGCGTTTAGTTTTTGCCTTTAGTCTCTGGTGCTGGAATCAAGCGAGAGGAAATTACACTAGACGCAAGCCAGTTTCTTTTGAGACCCTTACTACTTTTTCAGCTGTAGTGTTGCTAATGAAGACAGTTCTTCATTTGTCGATCGTTGGTTGCAGTCATTAAAGACACCTCTTCTTTCTGCCATTCTCCTTTTATTCCTGCTATTTATGGCCCCATTCCCATTTTCTTTTACCTCAACTGGCTTACTGTTTATACTAAACTTTTTGGAGTCCTTCGACATTAAGGGTTGTCTAGCATCCTAGAGTTGTTCCCGGGGTTGGGGCTCACTGTCTCGTGCCTCTGCATCTGTGTGCAGTTAATGAGTTTAATGGCGAACATCGAATTTGAATTGCTAATGCAGCCCCGCTCATAGAAACGGAAATGGAAATTCGACTACGAATGGAAAAGCAATAGAAATACGAGTGAATCCCCAGGGTGGTGGGGCTTATGACTGTTGTCATGTTGTTGGCCCAATGTTTTTTCCATCCATTTAAAGAGGAAATTAGGTGTACATGAACATAGTGCTCAGTAATTGGTATTGCCGAAGCTGCTTGATATGTAGCTTTAAATAGAATAAAATACTCAGCTTAAAATACTCAGTATTACATAGCTTAAACCAAGCTAAAAGTTGGAGCTCCACTTTGAATCTTGGCTTATCAAAATTTTAACATTTGTATTTTTGTTTAATTTAAGTTAAAGTAAAACTAAATGGAAAATCTTTACATTTAATTGTGGAACCTTTCCATATTGATTCGCTTCAGGTTTGAAACCCTGAACCCGTTTCAAGCCCGCTTTGCATCATTCGGAATATTGTTATTGACTTGAATAAGGTTTCAAAAATAATCCCAGGCGAAATCCAACCCAAGACTTTCTCTCGTTCTCTCCAGGATATTTTCGAAATTCTAATTGATTTCCACTTTTTCTACTTTCTACTTTTGTTGATTAGGCACGAATAAATGTCTAAACTAAATATAATATTAACCATATACCAAATAGAGTGAACTAACTTAAATATCCATTTATTTTAAACTAGTAAAATCCAGAAATCCGACTGTATATTCATATAGCCTCTGCGTGCACAGGTTTTGAGATTAGCTGCAATTTTGTTGACTATCGTATGAGCTTAAAAAAAACCGAGTAATTTCTTTTGACCCTTGATGAGACCCGATTTTATCTAAAGCGCGAACTGCCCATTTGGGTCTGCCCCGTCCGTTTCATGAACTGCATGATTGCTTTGTAGTTATTGTTGCTCCATTTGCTGCTCGGATTTCCTCTCGTACTTCCCATGTGTGCACACACTCACACTCAAACACTCACACACATATGTTGTCCTTAATATTGTGGTTGTTGTCCTGGCTAATGGCAGGCAGTGGCCGAACATTACAGGTAATTTTGCGATACGCATCTCACAATTGTTGTCAAATAGCAAATGGAGCGAGGCAAAATGATTGTGGTGCGGTGTGGTGCGGTGCGGGAGGGGCACTGCTACTGTTGTCTGCTGAGCGGGCAAATAATTTAAATTAAATTTTGAAGTAATGTTATTGTTAGCATTACTGTTACTGTTATTGTTATTGTTATCTTTTTTGCGTGCAAACAACAACAATAGCAATAACAACAACAACAACAAGGACAACTTTGGTTTATTGTTTTTCCATTTGCTGTCATTGGCCGTAGGAAAATCTTTAGTCCTTGTTCGGTCGCCAAGTTCTCCCATCTCCCCCCTCCCCAGCCCTCAGCATCCTTGGGGCTATTCACCCGCTCCCTACCACTACTTCAATAGCTTTTGATGGTAATTTATGCGCTTGATTTATGATCTGTTGCATAGTTTTAGGCGCATTCATCAAGCGAATGAAACGAATGAAGCGAATTTTAAACGTTAACAGCGAATTTGCCATTGTGCCCTGCTTCTTATTGTTGTTGTTGTTGTTGTCTTTGGGGCATCATAAAATTAAATTAAATACACAAATTATTTTCATTTTAATTTTCATTAAGTTTTTATGGCCCTCACATTGTTGTTATTGTTGCTATCTCTCTGCGGGTGCGTGTTGTGTGTCTCTGTGTCTTTCTTTTTTATACTCTCCTTCTCATATAATGAAAGAAAGGAGTACATAGCATTTTTGGAGGACGTTTGTAACAGGTCGAAAATGAATTTCTTGAATATTTTATAATAAAATGTATCAAAATTCAACATATTTTTCTATTTATCTGCTAAGAATTTAATAACAAATCTTAGAAGAAGGGAAAAACAGAGCTGCAACTACTTCAACGGCGTCCTGTTTGCGGCGTTCCTGTATGGACGAGAAAGCATCATATGCTCTGCTTGGTTACAGAGTATTGTGCCAGTCGAGCATGCTCGACTTGAGTTTACTTGTTTTCTGTTTTTTCCCTGCTTTTGTTGTTGTTGTGTCGCCGCAATTACGACAAACAAATAAAAAACAACAACAGCAACAGCAATAATAATGTCACAGGTAAAATGGCTGTGGGACAATGAAATTTATGGGTCCAATGCTTGGAACAACACTGAAAAAATGCGCAAATATTTAACGATTTGTGTAATTTTTCTTGTTGGCTACAAATAGCCAACATATGTTTTAACTACAGTAACAAATACATATGTACAGGCTCGTAACAATAACAATTTAATGGGCTTAAACGGGTTAAGCCTCCTGCTGATATGCTGCTCTCTTACCCCAAAAACAAATCTCGAGTTGCAGTTTCAAGCTGCAATCCAATGCTTTATACTACTCGTATTTATATGCAATTATTTCTGTTTAATTAAGCCACTATCTGCCTACCAGTTCTCGATGCTCTTGTTCATGTTCATGTCCATTTGCTATGTATACGACTATATATACACGTATATATATATATGAGCATATGTCGGCCATAATCGGCTCACACAGCGCCTGCCTGGCTGCCTGGCTGCCAGCCTGGTTTGTCTATCTTTCTGTTTGTGCTGGTGGCTTCGGACCGGGTCACAGCTCAGTCGGTATATTAAGTATTATTGCAATTTGTTTATGCTGTTGCACTTAACATTTAAATGGCTGACTAATTAAGCTCACTCTGAACCTTTCCTGTGCTTAATTTACAATTTATTTGTCACAGTGTCAAACTCTAAAACTCAACGGCGAGAATATTTGGCAAAGGACAATTAGGACTTAATTTTCTCGCATTTTTTACTTCTACACTGAAGTAAGTGAAGAGCTGCACTGAAAAAAATCGGACTACTAAAAGACAGAGCTATTTTTAATTAAATTAAAGATTAGTTTAAGCTGATCCAGTCAAACCTGGATTTATTTAAGAGAACGAAATCTGTCTGTATTCTGTTTAGTCGGTTGTCGAATAAATTCCAAAATTTCCATTTCTTTTTATTTCTGTGTAGAAGGCGAGGAGCGAGGCTGCACTCGAAAGCAGCGCCAAATTGCAAATGCCTTTTCATAAAGGATGCTCTCATATAAAAACACTAAAAATATGCGAGTGGCAACAAAAACTAACACACATATAAACTTTTATATACACAGATATATATATATATATATATATATATATATATAGTCGTATAGGATTGCAGTCTATGCATGTGTGTGTGTGTGTGTGTTAGCCATGAAGTGGCAGAAAATTTGCACTGGCACTTAAGTTATACAACATTCAAAGATGTTCTTTGTCCGCGACAGACAACGGCCATAAATTTTGCGACCTACTGCCAACTATAGAAATTCCATTGGGCTTCTTGGTAACAGCAGTGGGAGGAGGCTAAAGGGCCAGGAGAGCCAGAGAGAGAGGGGGAGCGAATACAAGTGCTGCCTTACTTACTTACTTGGCGGACGGCAACGTCTTCAGCAATATTTTTGGCACATGCTCAACTAATAATTTGCCGTGTGCCAGCACAGAAGAGGAGAACAGTTGAACTGAAGCAGGAGCAGCAGCAGGAGCAAGACCAGGACCAGGACCAGGACGAAGACCCAGAGCAATTCAACTATCACAAGCGCATTTTTATGCCCTTTTTGTCCATGTGAAATGGGTGAAATGAGCATATTAACTTGCTATAAATCTGTGACTCTTAGAGAGTCATTGCGGCATTCCGCATTCTTAGCAATATAAAGTGAATATTTTGAATGCAATTCACTTCTAGATAATACTATGATATTAGATAGCAGTATTTAATATTAAAAGTTATATTACTTTAGTGATAGAATGTAAAGTGAATGGTGTGATAGATATAGAGACTTAACTGATTTCTATGTCCATAAATTGAATTGTAAACTGAAGCTGTTTATCTCAATAATATTTTATGAAAATAAACATAATTTTATGCTACTTAACAAAATTTTAAATCTTATATTTAGCTTTTTTATATCTATAGAGTAGTTTGTATAGAACACAGGATAGATGAACATTAAAGTCAGTTGTGTTTTACGTGAGCTCCTGCCACAATGGCTGAATCTCACGGTGCCCCCTGTTTTGTCGAGAACTTCATCCTTGGTGCGGATCGAGCCCTATCTAACACTCTGCTGATCTTTGGTGTCACAGCTCAGCAGAGTCTTAGACAGACGAACATGGCTTTAGCGGCTCGTCTAATCTGGCTGCTTTCTTCAATGCATCACAACTTTTTAGACAAAGTAATGATTCCCTCAGCAAGGATAAAATATAGTAGATTTGGGCTTTCACTTTCATTCATTAGACTTTATTTACTGATCTTTATTTCTACTATTATCTGCGATTTCCAATTTAATATCTACAAATTTTATAATCAGAAATAAATCTCTTTTATACAGAGTAGGCTCAAAAGGATTATATATGTTTTTTTGAAGGATTTAACTAATCACTTTAGCACCTTTAGCTTGAGTAGCTGTACAACTCCTTCGTCCAGCTTGAAATGTATATTCTGCTACAGTATTGCCGCTTTCGTGTGCAAGTTTTTATAGCTCTGGTGTGAGTTTTTTCTTGTGTGGAGAAATGGTAATATTTTGCGGCATCTGCTTGGCATCGCTCGGCTGCCAAAACAACAATCGCATATTGGTTAGTGGCGACGGCTGCTGCCTTCATTGGGCATTTGGCTGACAGGCCGCAAAACATTTCACTTGTAAATGTACAAAGGCTAAACGACAATGCCGCCAGTTGCTGGGTTCCACCTCCGAGTTGCAGTTGCAGTTCCATTTCTGTTGCGAATCAAATTCAATGAAAAACGGAAAATGGTGGCAAAAAAAAAAAAAAAAGAAGAAACATGGCAGAGAGCAAAGGAAAATGGAGGCAAGCAAAAAAAACAACGCAATGCTTGCTAAGATTTATGGGCAGTTTTGCACGTTCTTCATGTGTGAAAATCATTTGGCGGCAGCCGAAAAGAAGAGAAGAAGAATGGGGAATAACATCGGGGAAAATGGGAAAATGGGAAAAAGGGCCAGCTGCCTTAGGCAGCCACAGCGTCGAGTTTATTTGAAAATAATGCTGCATTATTTATGGCTGAGGCGGTGGCGGTGGCGGCGGCTCGACTCCAGAGCCAACAAAAGGAATCTGTGTGCGTTCAGAGAAAACTGCAGGACAACCAAACAGGCCGAAAGACAGGCAAACAGACAGACAGACAAAGATGCAGGCAATGTAGTGAGTCCTGGCGGCAGGATTTCAATTTTTATTTCGTGCATTTTCACATTTTCACAGTTTGCGGTGCGGCAGCCGCACGAAAACAATCAACTGCAACAAACTGAGGCCGACACAGACGGACAGACGGGCAAACGGACGAACGGACGGACGGACATACGGACACAGTGGTCCTTCGAGCTCTACTCCGTAGCAGTAGGACGAGTAGTGGGACTCGTAGGATGCAATAAATGCAAACCCGCACCCGATGGCAATGTTTGCTCTGCCATCGCTCCGATTGTTGCATGCAAATGCGGCATGTGGCACACTCTTGACACTAGCAACATTGTGGCAACAAGTCAGCAAGCAGCAAGCAGCGGAGCCTTAAAAACAGTGAAACACTGACAGAAAATTGTGGCAAGATCTTTTTGAAGTTCATAAAATTCCTCAACTTAACAGAAATACTCAAAAATCTATTTGGAGCATATATTTTTCGGTTGTTCTTCTATATTTTTCATGGAATTTCTTTTTTAATCACTTGATAATTGAACACCCTTTAAAAATGATATTAAAAAAAAGAAAATCTGGATAATTTTCTCAGTGTGGACAATTTGCATTGGAATTGAATGGGGCTACGATGGTATCTAATGAGCAAAGTCTAAGCCGCCTGACTATAGTTAAATCGAAACAGAAAACAAAGCACACACGGCGTATGAGTAACAACCAGAGACACAGAATGAGGCAGAGAAAGAGCCAAAGGCCCAAGAACAGCTGACGCTCTTCCCAACTCTGTGACCCTCAGAGGGCTTATTAATGCGTGCCTCGAAAGCAGCAACCAGCGGAAGTGAATGTGCCAGCAAACCACTAGACAAAGGACCCCCAGAAACAGCTGGCAGGAAGGTGGAACTCTAGCTGTAACTGTAGCTGTATCTGTGTCTATATCTGGGTCTGGAACTGGCTCTGGTGTTGGGTGTTCTTGGAGTTATGAGTATAATCGTAGCCACTGCGATTTCATTTCCGCCTGTTGTTTTATTGGTTTGCGTATGTGCGCAGGCGAAGAGTATAGAGCTGAACAGCAGGTGTTTATGTTTGTGCTTTTAATTAAAAGCAATTTACAATTTCTCTCTGCCATAGAAATCACGGCTAAAAGAGCCCACACATACATATATGGCCCAGAAGCATGCCAGCCCTCATCCTTTAGCTTCAGTTCTGTCCGCCCGGGTGCGTATCTGATAGATGCGTTGCAATTAGTGGCCTCAGATTGCACATTTAGCATGCGTATTTGTTGGGGCCTCTAACTATTTCAAGATATTGGTAAATGGTGAATGGTAAATGGTGAATGGTAAATGGCAAATGTGGTGAGCCCTGGTTGGGGCTTTGCAAGATGAGCTGCCATTTGGAGAAATTACTGGCGATAAAAACGATGGTGCAAGAAACAGACGGGGACGTCTTTCTCTCTGCCCCATCAATAAGTAATCTGAGCAAAGGGACTGCCATAACTGGTGCATAACATTCCGTAGTTTCTTCAGAAAAATGTCCCATTAAAAACAAAAAGAAAATTTATTTGCCTTCAGTGAGTTATAAGCCATGGCTGCAAGCCATAGCCAACTTGCAAATTTAATCGTAAACCTATTTTTTTTTTTTTTATTGCTCACTTATGACTCATTAAGGAATAGAAAATACTCCCATTTTCAAGTATTAAAAAAGTAGTTATTATTAATTGAAGTTTTGAAATAGCTATGTGGCTTTAAGTATGGGAAATATTAATTTTAATTGGCCTTAAAATTATTATTAACATGTTTTACGTATAACATTTTTAAATATAAACCAGAAGTCTGCTTTTTAGGGACACAGATGTAGTTCAAATTGAACTCAGTTTGCATTAAAATGTGAAGAAAATAAAAAGATGATTAGCAAAACTTAGCAGAATTTTATTAAAGTATACAAAATCTGAACAATTTAATAGTAAAAAACCAAATAACAATCAAAATATTTATTAAATTAGCTAATTTATTCAACAAGAAAATGTCAAAACTAGAAATATTTGATAAGAAACCAGATTAAATTGACGCCAAAGTGAGAAAATACTTTTGTCCGTGACTGTATTAATAAAGGAAGCGAAAAGTTTGACAGATGGAAATAATAATTCGTGGAATATAATATATAATTCCTGGAATAATACAGATTTCAGTAAGTAATTATTTTTATTTGTAATAAGAGGAATACTTTAAGCGTAACCTTTGAAAATGTCTGATTCCTTGACATATTCAACTAAAAACTCATGGTAATCTTGAGTGATATATGATAAGACAGAGCATCAATTCTCTAACTATTTTCTTTGTGCCTTCCTCTCATTTGAACTCTCCTTTAGTTCTGTTTTAACATGAGAATACCTTGGCAAATCTCTAGCTGTGATTTTATGTGCTGTTTTCGGTTTTCGGTATCCGCAAATTTATTTGCCTGCAGTGCAGAGCATTGCGAAGCAAAAGTTTTTTCTACTTTTTCTAGCGTGGCCAGTCATTGGCATTGGGTGTTGCTGCTAGGTGTGCCAATCTGGCAACCTCAAGGCTCACACCTGTCCCCTCCCTCCCTCCCCTCTCCAGCCGTTCTCTACTCTTAAACTAAACCCCCTTTGGTTTGTCCTTGCCACCCCTTTGCTCGTTTGCCGAGCGTTCGTTCGCCTTTGCCGCACTCAAACACACGCTGCCAGCATTTATGCGACGTGCAACAAATTTTAATGCGTTTCTCGCCAAAATGTTAAAAAATGTGTGGCACAAGTTGGAATGCCAACAACAAAACTGACTGCCATTTGCAATGCTACTTCTACACACACAAACACACATACACACACATAGATATATGTATATAAACATATATATACACTGTAATAAGTTTTCTAGTGCCCAGCAGAAACCCGAATAAACATTAAATTTCTAGGGTAATTTTATAGCTAAGCGACTACATTTCGGACAAAAATAGCAATTATTTCAGTAAAAGTCAAATTGGAATAAAATTTGTTTTAAATTTGAAGCCCAAGTCCAAAATTTCCATTGAGTTCGAGCCCAGATCAGAACAAGTTTAGTATCCGCTAGTTTTTTTACCTTAAGCTTTGGACTTGTAGAGCCTTAAGCTTCTCAAGGCTTGGGCTTCATTTATAGAAATTTGTTGTCTATAAACTAGACAGTTTTTAGCATTTTTGACAATTTTTTTCAGTGTATATATAGATCTGTGTGCGTGCCTGAGTTTTGTCTGGTCTCTGGCTTTGACTCCAGCTCCAGCTCTGGTTATGATGCTCTGGCATTGGCAACTGTTGCCTGAAAAACTCGTATCCAACAAAAGCATCACGTAGTTGGCAAATCGCACATTTTACGTGTGTGAGTGGGTGTCTCTACTGTTTTTATTTCTATTCGTACGAGTATTAGTAATGCTTTCAATGTGTGGCTGTGTCAAAAAAAAAATAACGAATTTATATATATATTACTCATACGCCCCGTGCTAGTGCGCTTATCATAACAACATTTACAGCTAAGGCTACGAAAAATTTGATTAGAAATGTCAACGGACAGCGTTGCACATTAGCAGCCACTTTGCCACATTTGAAAAGCGCTTTTCATTTTTCACTTTGTTCGCTTTTTTCAGTTTTTTTTTTTCTTTTTGGCTTTTCCGTTTTTTCACAATACTGGTCAAGTCAATCTGCTTCTGCTGAAGCTTCGGCTGCTTCCTTCGTTTGTTCATTGTCCTCGTCCTCGCAGGTCCTTGATTGCAGTTTCGATTCGTTACGCAAGACGCGCGCAGTTAGTTTATGTAATATGAATAAGCTGCCGCTGCAAACATGCTCGAAACAACAAACAAACAATGCGACGCAGCAGCCAGCAGACAAATTCATACACTCAGAGAAAAAAAACGTAAAGTAATAAATAAAAATATAATTGTAGTTAACTTTCTTTAAGAATAATGAATTAAAATGTATTTTTCAAGGTTGAAAACTTGCTGAACTCAAGTCTTGGCTATCTTTAATTAAATAGATTTTATATCAATTTAGAGAGATTAAACATAAACTACTTTAACCGCTAAGGAACGATAGGTTGAATATTAAAGTTCTATATAAAACTCATTTAAAAGTATATACAAGCCTCAAAGCATTCTATTTAAAGTAGATAGATAAAGATTTAATTTGAAATAGGTCTGAGTATATCAGTTATACTGAAACGGCTCTACTTAGTAGAAAGAATGGCGTTTGTTTTATTTTTTTGTTTTGAGTGTACATATGTACATCCCAATACAAGCGAGCAGAAGCCAGTATGCAGGCACACACAGATACACACACACACACACACACACACACACACACACACACACACACTCAGACACATACAGAGTGAGGACTTCAACTCCCCGACTGGAATTGCATAACAAACAGTTGGCTGTTGTAACGACAAATATGCGACGCATGCAAATGACTGACTTACGGCCAAAAAGAGATGGCAACTGTGTGAGAGCAAGACGCAGCTATAAAGAGTCCCGTTTCTGTCTGCAGTGAAAATGCTGCACACTGGTTGAAAATAAAATTTTTGAATTAAAATTTCTTCCAAAAAAAATCATAAATTTTGGATTCTGTTCAGAAATAAAACACTAGAAAAATGATGTTGAATAAATTGTATTAAAAGTCGAACTAAAAGCCAAGAAAAGCAGGGAAGAGGATTGATTTCTTTTTACTAGTGAAATTTATGTGAGCAAAAGTTGAAGTTTTCTTGAGGAGCAGTAAAAAATGAATAGTAAACTAATTGTTTTTTTTATAAAATTAATAAGCCTATTCTGCTTTCTAGGCATTCATTTCTTAAATAAATATATAGGTTACTTTAAGGTCCGTAATCTAATTAAAATTCTTATGCATTGGCTGTAAATGCTTTTGAAAATATATCATTTAAATATTAAAAATAAAACAAGCCTAATAACAGAATTATTGCTGAATGAAATGGTTAATCTTGGCTTGACTAGCAAAAGGAAATTTTGCTCCAAAAAGTATGCTATAGTTTTTTTGTAAAATTAATATTAATTTAAAATTTATGCTAAACTTTGGAGTTTAATAATGCATGATTGAATAATATCTTCTATATGTTTGTATATGTTTTATTAAATTTGTACCAGTGTGCAGCGACTGCAGGTTTCACCAGCGTCGCCGTCGCCATCGCCGTCGTCGCCACATTCCGATAAAATGCAAATCCGGGATTACTTTGTCGTTTTGCTTCGAGAGCTGCCCCAGTCGCAGCAGCAGCAGCAACAGTGGCAGAGGAGAAGCAGCAGCAGCAGCAGTTGGCACTCCTTCTGCTCATGCAGAAGGCAGCGCATTCGTATGCAATTCGTTTTGCCACAATTGATCCTTTTCATGTCGCTAGGATATAAGTACATATGCGAAATTGCATATCTTTGTCGCTGGCTCGTTGCCTCGGTGCTGCTCCTTTTTTAGTCAGCTGAGGCTGCCTTCCCTCGCCCCAGCGTCCCTCGAGCTTTGCTGCAGCTGAGGGGATCGCGTGCATTCTGAAGCAGGATAACAACTACTACGACGAGGAGGATGTCGGGGACGAGTAGGCAGTGGTGCATGCAGAGAGGTTGGTAGCTTCGTTTGCATTGTTTGGCCCAAATATTAAAATGCTTGACTTACAAATTTAATGGCGCAATAATGGCGCGCACGCCGCATATCCGCCGCGACGACGACGCCCCTTCCCTCTGCCAGCCCCTCCCTCTATGGGCCACGCCCAGAGGCACGTATGAGCAAAAAGCGACATGCAAAACATGAACATGAACACGATTGGGACACAGAGCTCTTTCTCTTTCGCAGTGCCGTGCGGCACAGTTGATTTTAAATTTAATAAACTGCTCAACTCCGGTGCGACCTTGCACCTTTAACCTTACCCCCCTTTCTGAAAGGATTCTTATGGTCAACTAAAACAGCCATTTCAAGCAGACGCTTAAAGAAAATGCTGGCCTGTAGAATTATATAATTTTTTCTTCTAAAATAAGATATAATTTTCTGAAAGGAAGAAAGAAATCAAAGCGTGTTGAACCTTTTAAACTTAAACTTTGTTTAATTAAAATATTAATTTATTATCATAAAATTAACCCTAGATTTTAGAGCGTTGTGGCTGCAGGAATTTACTTTATGGCATAATAATTTAACATATTTTTCATAAAAGCGCTCTATACACACACACACACACTCACTCACACACACAAAGGGAACGCACAACTCATTTATAAATCGAATGTCCTGCTGTGCTCAAGCAGACTTAACCGGCTGGCCCCTGTCGTTGCCAACGCCCCCATTGATGCTGCCATTGCCCTTGGCCATAAATTTTCTAACTGTTTATGGAGCTATATACGTACGATTATATATATTTATCTGTGTGTGTGTGTGTGTGTGTGTGTGTGTATATCTATGTGTGTCGCCTGGCAAAAAGCGAGGCGATTATTGTCATTAGTCTGCCATTATGTGCTGGCCATCAACTTCAGATGCTGTCAATGAGAATGAGAACGGCAACGGCAGCGACAACAACTTCTGAATGGAATGAGTATAAGGATGTCTTGCCATGGGCACATACAGTAAGAGTATTAGATGAATAGACCAGACCAGACCAGGCCAGACTAGCCCGAGAGATTCTATAGACATTGATTGTGAGTGTGCTGCTAGAGCCAAATTATTGTTAGATTTTGAGGCCATACAATGAGCTAAGAGCATCAGCATCAGCATCAACATCAGCTTCAGCTTCAGCTACAACCGGCAATAGCCATGGCAAGTGGCTGGTAGAGCAACTGAAAGGCTAACCATGGTGTGAGCCCTGTAAGTGAGCTCTGCAACGGTCTATAGTAATTGTAAGTGGGCTTAAATTGCGCTAAAACGAGCTATAACAGGCCCCTAAAAAGTGTCATGTCTCCTAATTGAAGGAACTCCGCCTGCTCCGACAGCAAAGTGTAACACGAAGAACTCGCATTGACTAGATTAATCTCTTTATTATGCAGAGGCTGAGCTTAGATTGGCATTTGAATTTTGGCTGAAAATATAAATTTTACTTTCATCTATTAGATCTGTTTTCAATGCTCAAGTTTTGATTATTTTAATGGGTTACCTTGGGATAAGGTCATTTATATAGACCACAACTGCTCTGAGCTGCTTTGAAATATCTAAAAGAAAAATTTAATTCGGACTAATTCGGTTCATAAATAAACTGGCATCCAGTTGCGGATCGGCTTGGCCTGATCCAAAATAACTTTATAATTGAGTTCTTCTTGGTATTATCTCATTCTTTTATTATTTAAAAATATATTTTTTTCAAATATTTTCTATGTAACTAGAAAATCGCATAATTTCCCATAATAAAAACAAATGATTTTAATGAACGAACCGGTTTTTATATGCTGTGCAAAACACGTGTTATTTTATTATCCTTATTATTTTTTAGTATGCTGACCTTTGGCCATTGTTTTGATAGTGCTTTAAGCCAAAGCATAATAATTATAGTTATTGTGGTAAAATTAAATTAATTCACTATTCATAATTATTCTAAATTAATTGTTTATACGAAAAATATTACATATTAAACGCACGTCTGGCTTTATTCATATATAGCATTATATTCTTTCTGGGTTTTTTCAATGGCGTAAAAATAACCCTATTTGTACTCTATTTGGTACTTAATTGAAAACGAATATTTCCCGGCATTTCTGTCAATAATGGTTCGATTATTCATATTTCAGTGCGATTTATGATTAAACAAACCTCTATTGACAAGCATACATTTTCATTTTCATTTCCATTCACAATCACCAGCCATAATGAGAAATATGATTAATGGGCGGGATAAACTCTCGTAGGGGTAATCGTATTCGTACACCAGAAAAAATGGGAGTAACGAGGTTTTTTTTTCTAAAGATAACCAACATTTGATTTGCTTCTGATAAGAGTAGAACAATTTTAGATAGGATTTAATATTGGATTCAAATTGAATTATACTAAAAACTTGAATCTTGATCCTTAATGGGAAGGACTACAACTTATTTTTACTTATCATTATATAGGTATCAATCCAAAGCTAATGTCTTCATATACCATTAACTTTAATCTAGTTATAATTTATATTAGAAAATAGTCCCCAACCGATTCAATTTCATTGTGTACTTAAAATGTTTGTAAATAAATTGAATCAATTTTTTGGGATCAAATAAATACTGGATTAATAGTGGATTCCACTTATTTTAATTCAGGATTAGCCCAGGCCAAAACTGAGATGCTTGTGTCAATTCTTTCAAGCTCGCTTGAAATTTATGGCCTTGGCCATAATTAGTTCCGTTTTTTTTCAGTGTATAGTTGTAGTCGCAGCTAAATCCCGGTTAAATGCTATGCTAACTGACATCGCTTAATGCCAGCTGCAAATAATTGCGCTTTAATTCGGCTCATTGCCATTTTTACAATCAATTATGCGAAGCGAGTCGAGGCGAGGCGAGGCGAGGCGAGTCGAGGCGGGGCGAGTGGAGTCGAGTCTTAGACGGGGGGGCTTGACAAACATTTATATGAATTAGCATATGTCAATATTTGTTAAATTGAATTAACGCCAAGTATGTCTATCTGTGTGTGTGTGTAAATGTGTTTGTATTTGTATATTCATTTGTGTATTTATGTGTGTGTAACTGAAGCCAGCCTTGACTGGGAGCTGGGTGTGTGCGAGTTTTGGAAGAGATCGTCGGGACTCCACCCCATTTGTTATCATTAATTAAACGACAAGGCATTGAAATTTATTACACGCGTAGTTGAATATGTGCCCGCCCCTTTGCCATATACCCGCCCACTCACACTCACACGCACACGCACACTCTGTGTATAGACAATGCCATGCAGAAGTTGTGCCTTGAAACTTTGAGACATAAATTGAGGCAATTGTTAAAACTAAAACCCACAACGAATGAAAATTTGCGTCCTTTGCCTCCTGGCGAGTGCACGAGTTGAGTTGAGAATTGTTCTACAAAAAAGTCGACAGTGCGTGCAGCCTGTATATACACATATACACATGTATATACATACATATATATACACATATATACATACATACGTACTCATGCGTGATTCCCACAATCAAAAACTTAACTGTCTTACCATAATTGCGTGCACTTGTCTGTGAGTATGTTGGTGTATTTAATGAAATTTTATTCAAGCATTCCAGCTACGAGTGGAGTTCTATGCCTGCTTTTTGCCTCTCGCAGTGTTGACTTTTGCTTAGAAAAATAAGCTAGTTTTGCGAGCTAAAAATACATTCAAGAAAAAGCCACATTTTGCAACCAAAACACGAGACCATTAAATATCCTTTAGACAAGTTATGTGGCCTTCACAGATTGTTTATTGTTTGTTGGGATTACAATTTGTTTTTGACTTTCAGTTTGACCTTGTCTCAAATATTTGATATTTGGGACACAAACTTGCTCGAATTCTTTTTAAATTCCTGTAAAGCTATCCATTGTAGGCATAGTCTGCTACAACTGCTTAGAAAATTGATTAAAGCCCAGGTTAAATTAGGTTTAACTAAGAATTCCCAGTCTGTATTCCCAACTCTGACTTTCTCTCACCTTCATTCTCTATTCGCCATCCTCTCAAGTATCTACATATATCCATCTAGCGATTGTTCTTCACAGCTTTTGACACAACTAAAACTGTATAAAAAGCTAGATTTTTCATAAAATGGCTAGAAGTGTCAGCACTATCTGCTGCTGCTACCACTTCTAGCAACTGTGGCTACAATCCCAGTCAGCCGCTACTTTCATTTGCTGTGGTTACTCTCCCACTCCAGTTTCTCTGTCTCCAACTAGTTCCAAGCCACCCGCATTGCTTTCAGGAGCAACTTTTGTGTACATGCCACACACACATTTCCATACGTCGCCTCCGACTCCTGCTGCTCGACTTGCGCTCCGACTCCTCCGACCTGCGGCGTGTGTCGTCCTCTTACTGGTCTACTTAGGTCTAGGTGTGTGCGGCTGGGGTCGAGTCGGTTGGTGTCTCGGGTTAGGATGAGGGTTAAAGTAAGGGTAAGGGGTAAGGGGTAAGGGTTACGTTTACGCTTACGTTTACGGTTATGTGGCGCGTTCGGGCGCAACTTTTGCAGCTCAATTAATAAAGCAAGTCGAGAGGAAGCTGCTAATTGTGTGTGCCAGGAGAACTTCAGAAAAACTTGCCAGCCAAAATCTCGGCATTGTCAACAGGCGACGACTTTTCAGGATTTGTATTTGTTGGGGGAGGTGCTAGAAAACTAGAGGCAGGCTCGGCACGAGGACGACAGCCAGGACTACGAGGAGAAGACGGGAGAACGGAGACAAGGGCCAGCTGTTTACTTATTTTTTGGGTCACGTTGACTCGATTTTCGGTACAGTTTATCGCGTTTACTGTCAAATAATGAAATTGTCTGCTGATTTATTTGTTGACAGCGCAGATGTTGCTTTTATTTTCAATTTTGATGGCACACGCCATGTCCAGAGCCCTTCTGCAGGACCCTTAAGCCTCCCTTTACCCCATGCCCCATAACAATTCTGTGAGCCATTCATCCATCTGCCCACAACAATGCGATAACAACAAATCAATTCAACGCAAGCTGCCTCAACTAATAAAAAGCCAGGCCAGCCACTGGCCAAAATAGTAGCCATCTAGTTCGTTCAGCTATCTGTGTCTGTATCTATATCTATATGTGTATCTGTATCTGTGTCTGCTGTTATGCCTTGTATCTGTGAGTTGCTCGTGCCGCAACAAAAAACACAGCTCACTGCAAAAATATTGCCATTGAAAACAAATAAAGTTGTTGACGATTTCATAAAAGCAACTCACAGAAAGACAAAAAAGTTCTTCAAGCATTTTATAGTAGTCACCATTGCCATTTGATTAGATCTAGATTTATGGCCTGCCTGCTGTCTGTTGCCTGCTGTCCGTTGTTCCTGCTCCTTGGAATGGGTGTAATACCTTTCATTAATGCATATACCCTAATAAAGTGACACCTTAAAGCATATTCTTCATTCTTTTCTGTCAGTTTTAATTATGCTGGCTGCGCTCGGGTTAATCAATTCCATGACCTGCTTTTGTTAAATCTATCCATCCTTCCTCTTCAAACTTTGCAAAACATTTTCAGTCTTCTGAAGAGTGCTCGTATACCCTTATAGAACAGACAGGTATAATTTGATTTGACTTGCAATTGACACAGATTTTTCAAATGTTTTTTATTTTGCTTTTTTCTTTTTAATTTCCACTGCGATTGCAATCTGTTTGAAGTCTTTTTTTTTATCAGTAATTTAATCGACAGAGCTCAGTTTTAAATAGAGTTTTTTCTCTTGCAGAATATCAAAGTATTTTAATTATTTTGGTAGCAATAAATTTCAAAATTAATAGGATTGAAAAGCAAAAGTAAATAATTATGAATGCTGAATAAAACAATTAATTAATTTATTCAACAGGTAACTGGTCCAGAAAGAGTATTAGCATTTCTACCAGAAAGTTTCAGTCAGCGTTTTATATTTTTAAAATTATATTAAAAATGAAAATGTTAAGGATGAAAGCAAAGATAAATAAATGTGTATACTAACATATGTGCATATTTATGTTGTGTTTAATGTGTGTGTGTACGAGGGAGATGGCTGCAGAGAAAGAGAGTGAGAGAGAGAGAGAGAGTTCCACATAAATGTTATTAAAACCTGAAGATTTCTTCACGTAGATAATTCCGCATACAAATTTGCATTTAAATGCGTATTAAATCGCACAGAAAATGCAATAAGAGCAAATTCAGCCCACAACCCACACAAAACTGGTCTGAAAGGGAGCACAAGAAGAGCAAGAGAGACGGCCTGATCTGGCATGTGCATGAGAATATATATATACCCTTATATATATATATATATATATATATGTATAAAAGAGAAGTATGTAGGAAGTATATAAGTATCTTTGTGCGGCTGGGGCAAAAGATTAAATGCATGCTTTGCTGTGCATAATTGTTGCGTAATGAAGTGAAGGATATGAAGGATATGCTGCCATGCACACACGCCTCTCTGGATATTTATATGCTTTTTGAGGCTGACCCGGCTCTGAACTGGCAACAGTAACAGCTCTCAGAGAGTCGAGAGGCGAGGGCAAGGCAATAAGGGCCGGCAGGGACGGCGATTGGACAGTAAACAAAAATCTCCAGCGACGTTAATTAAATTGAATTCCATATGCAAGTTGGTTGCATTTTAATTGAATCGGATTTAAGAATAATGCCCAAAGTCAGCAGGATAATGTTGGAAGGAAGGTTCGGCTTGCGGTTCGGCTCACTTTTTTCCCTGGAGGCAGGGAACTACTCCAGTTTTGTTCAACTTCTGGCATCGACCTTACGCATAATGCATCCAAAGGAGTCGAGCAGCCCGCCAGGCATTAAGTTCATGAGCAAAGTTTCTTCGTGTTTTTTCCTTTTTTGGACCGAATGCTATGTACAGAGTATGGAGACAATGGTTGCCTTGGTAGAAGTTAAGTCCAAGCAAAGTTTTTGGCTTGCTTCATCATTGCGCCACTGAGAGTTTACCACTGGGATCTACTTGGCTAGCATCTCCAAAAACCAATAATAATTTTCACATTTTTTTCCCTTTGCTGAGCGCCCAGCAACATCAGCAGCAGCAGCAACAGCAGCTGGAAATGCAACTGGGGAATAGCCAAAGATTTAGTTAGCCAAGCCATCAGAGGGTTTGATGTTGATAGTGAGACAAACAAATTGAATTGGAATCTCGTTCTGACTCTGTCTGTCGGCTTGTTATACCTCCTCTAAAGGGTATATCAGTTTTATCAAAGCATCTGCATCGACTCGTCCTCTCGATCAGACAGAAATGTCCTTTTAATTTAATTCAAACTAGTCAAGAAATATAATATGAAATTTATCAAAGGAGAATCTTCAAATTTAATAGAAACCAACAACTTTCACTTTATCGAAAAGTGGAAAACAAGGATAATTAAATTTAAGGTTCCCCCTGTATTTTAATTTATTTTTCAGCTTAGAAGCATTCTATAAGGGCATTCAGTACGTCGGCGTGCCGTAGCCATTCTTTCTTATTGACTATTGACTATTGAGTATTGGCTTTGGCTCAGGACTTGGCTAATGTGGTTATGTAAGCAGCCGCAGGCAGAGTTGATTGCAAATGTAAATACGAGAGTTGAGGTCAAAGGATATAACTGAATTGCTGAATGTTAATGACACTTGGAGGAATACTCGTAGTACGTTCGTATTGGTACTTTAATGCAATTCAGTGTTCAATTTTAAAGTATTTAACTATTTTATTTATTTAACATTCATGCGAGTTTTTAATTTTATTATCATTATACACAATTGGCGCACTTATTTGTAGAAAGAGCCAAAGGGCGAGGGGGACGAGTATTAATTGTGGGTGGGCATTAAATCGCAGTCAATTGACTGCCTCGCGGCCTATGCTAAATTTGCATTTTCAACTTGTAAACAAATCGAAAAGCAATTAAATTATTTAAATAAAAACAACAGGCAGCCAGCCAGCCATCCAGCCAGTCAGCCAGGCAAACCATTGGCACAATCAGCGTGGGGCTCAACATAATGAGAATTCTGAATTAATAATTACGCATACGCCGCGTTTGCTACTGCAAATGCGTGTGCAAACTAGAGATGGACTGCTACTCGTACCATCACGTAATTCTCACAACTGAATTCGTCTGTTTATAAACACAATGAGTGGAAATCAATTTAAATGCGTGCGACTAGCAGATACTCTATAGGATTTTACAGATTGTATTAGCCACATAGCAATAGAAACTCCAGAATGGGTGAGGAAAGATAGGCTCAATAAAAATGCATTCAAAGAGTAAGCCAAATTATTTCTAATTATACTCCTAGTATTTTACTTACTTAATTAGTTACTTAATTGCAGTTAGTTAATGTCCTTTGCCTATGCGCTGTTCAGAGTCAAAGACATTAAACAAGTCAAATTTAATACCAGATTAAAATAATTGTATTTCCTGCTCAATAGAGTATCAAAGCAAGTAATATTCGTGAGTGCCAGAAAATTATATATTTTCCTGTGCGTAATTAGCACTTAATTAGTCCATATCTAGCGTAAATGTTCCAGATGGAGCGGCTGAGAGGGAAACGTAGGACTCGTAATACCCCCTGGTAAATGCAGCATGTATGTATGTATGAATACACTCATATACATACATATTCGTAGTCGTATATGCTAATGTGTCGAGCAGTAGTGTGTGCAACTCACTCCAGAATTAAGCAGTTACCCTTGGGCAGCCGTCAATATTACTCATACGCCCAGTTGGGCAATCAATGTCGTCGTTGTTCTCGTCAGTAAGCAGCGCACGCACACACACAGAGCGGGAGGGAGAATGAAGAGATGAGAGAGGGAGAAAGACATACATAATCCTTATCAATTGTATTACTTCCGGTCAATACTAAACACTGACATATCCTATTAATTTCATAAGCAATTGAGTGCAAAACTGTAAAGCACAGAGGACGCAGGACGCAGGACGCAGTACACAGGACTCTGTTGCCTGCTGGCTGCTGGCTGCGTACGTGACTCTTTTTGATACGATTGAGCGCACTCGCAGGACATTGGCTGCTGCTCTGCTGCTGACTGAAAAGGAAAGCTAAAACACTGAACTAAAATCCAGCAAAATCGAAAATGGTACATTGTTCACGTGCCTGGAGATTTTTTTTCCCTTTCACACCGACTTCCCTGCCCTCGCTCAGTATCATCTTCTGATTGTACATTTCGCGAGATTACTGCAAACTCTCATTATTACAAACGGAAGCCCGGAAATGAAGTGGCTCACAGGATGGCAAGCAAGGACTCTTTTTCGCTCTGGTCGCCTCTCTCTCTTCTCTTCTCTCTCTCTCTCCCATATCAATAACTAAACAAATTGTTTGGCCAACGCGCATACAGACACATACTTTAAATTCCGCACTCCTCGCGCTGCTAATGTTGTTTTAGGAGAACTTTTTTAATCTGTCCTGGCGCTGCTTCTACTGCTCCTGCTGCTGCTGCTGCTGCTGCTGCTGCTGACAGAACCAATTAAGCGCAACCAAATATACCCAGAAACAAGGTTGAAATTCCAACAATTTCGTTGCGCATCGCTTGGCCAAGCATTTCATTTTGGCCATGGCTATGGGGTATCTCGCGTACCGACTTTCCTCTTTTTTTTTTGGGGCATGAGTTGCTCCACTGTCCAGGACCAACCCAACCAATCCAGTAGGAATCCTTCCTACTCGTATATTGCCGAGGTGTGTGTGTGTGTGTGTGTGTGTCGGTTCTGGCCATGTTGTAAAACGTCAAAAGCGTTAAACGTAATTGAGCTGCGCGCTCAAATACAAATAAATAAATACCGTCGACGTCGACGTCGTCATGTTGCTGTTGTTGGGGTTGCTGCCACATTGTCTGCTATGCTGAAAGTTGAAATGTTATTTGAAATGTTGCAACGCCAGCAACAACAGCAGCAGCAGCAACAGCAACAACTATTACAACAGCTGCTGCTGCTGCTGCTGTGTAACAAACAACAATAACAGCAGTCGAGGCAGCTGGCCAAAAATTGGTATTTAATTTTCAACTCAACTTGCAGTCCACGGGGAAACGAATCAACCAACGCAACGCAACGAACAGCGAACAAACGCAACTCAACATTCAGAATTCACACCGTAATCAGTGCTGCCAATTTAGCTCCTTTTTGGAAAGCATCTGGCCAGGAAATGGCTGTCTTTCTATGAGCTTTGGCTCCTTAACTTTTTCAGTGAAATTCAATTGTACGTTGAATTCCGAGAAGACCTGATACCCCATAAGAATTATCTATAAATTAAAATACTGCTCATAAAAGTAGGCTGTACAAATTATTTCAAGTGCCATTTAATGTTATCAATTATTTTTTTAGCGGTTTTTTTCCTCAAAGATCAGTTCTATTTGAGTTATAGAGTGTTGGCTGCCGCCGCTGCTGGCCAGCAATTTGCCACATTCCACAAAGCCGGCGAAATATTTTTGAGCGTTAGCCAAGGCCAACATAAACGATGAGTGGGGCAGAACCATTGCCTGTTTTTATCACAATAGTCACGGCGGGTGATCCGGGTTTCGGGTTCAGAGTTCGGGTTGAACACCAGGAACCATCTACCATTGTGGATGCATGGCGGGAGGGTAGAGGGATCAACAGAATTCGCGTTGTCTGCGTTGATTTAGCGTGTTTTTCATTTAATTTGCCCATTTTTTGGCATACGTTTGTCAGAAGTGTGGCACTGTGGCAGCCATAGAGGGCAGCCAAAAGCAGTTGAAGTATTTACCCCGATCTCCCAGTATCCAGTTTCCAGTTGCCAGTTGCCAGATCCCCGAGCCCAGATCCCATTGCTAATCATTTATGCAAATAACTCATACATTTTCGATTAGACAGCACTTAATCAAGTTGCTAACCGGGCTCTAACAACATGTTCAGCATATCCTTCAATAGCAATAGCAAATGCAACAACATTTTGTTGCTTGCCTCAATTTTGTGGCATGCAACAGCAATAAAGCAAGCCACAGCAACAACAAAAACAACTGCATTGCCTTTCTCTGCTTCTCTCTGCCGAGCGTATTTAAGTGGAAAATAATGCATAAATTACGCCCCAAGCCACTTGAAATGTCTGCAGAGTCTCTCTGTCTCTGTGTCTCTCTCTCTCTGAGTTTAGCATAACTTATCGCATATCCTATTTAGATGACAACACATTTAAACACACCAATACACACACATGCAGACGCTTATTTAATTAAATATAAATCGCTGAGCTGGTACACATAAATTTAAACAAAACGAGGCAAAAGCCAAATGCTAAACAGCTCACAACTGCCTCAAAATATACTCTAACTCGCAAGCGAAACACAATTATTTGCAGAGAAATAAATGATTTAAAAATACATTCCAGATGCTGATTAATTAATTAAAGTTTACCAGATTATATATAAAATTTATATTAAAACAGAGGATTAAATTAAAAGTTGAAGGTTTTTAATATTAAATATTATTAATATTAAATTGAAGCTGTTTGGGGGAGTTCGAAAAATAAATATATAATAAACTTAAACTTAATTTAATAACAGAAAGAGTATGGTGCTGCTTTTAAAGAAGGATTCAAATAAATAAAGCTATTAAGCTTGCATCATCTTAATCAAGAAAATGAGCATACCCTTCTGGTGAGGAGTATACAAAGGAAGCTGCGCTGCCCTTCAAGTAATTCGAATTCATTGCGCTGCAAATAAATAAAAGAGGAGCTATTCCACATTCCCAGTCAGCCTACCACCACTCTACTCACTACACTACACTACAGACATTTCCACACATATTTCCACACAGACAGATAGACAGACAGACAGACAGTGCAGCAATTAATCATTGAGTTAAAGCATGTGGAAATCAGATTGTTTACTTGCAATACGATTACGTGGCGTATGCGCAATGTCAAATAAATTACCATTTAGAGGCTGCTCAATGAGTTCAAATTAAAGTCCTGCAAGTGGAGAAGATGAGCAGAGCACCTGTAGTCAAGCATCAGTCAGTTAATCCTTTGCCAAATTCCAGGCATATTTTGTAGCGATTGTTTAAATCTTAAGCTATATTTATTATTGCTTGTTATGTGCGAGTGAGTATATTCATTATTTATGCTGCATAATCAATCAATATGCTGTTTGATTTTATTATTTCTTTATTTTCATTTGTTCACCATGATTGCTGACGTCTCGTTCCCATTTTGCTGCGTGGCTCAATGGCGCCGCGTCGTTGTCGACATCGACGTCCTTTCGATGTTGTGCCCCATCCAACATTCTTGGCCTTCTTCGCTTCTCGCGCTGTAATTCGCGTTAGTCGCTCCAGCAATTTATATCAATACAGATCCAATCGCGTGTCCTTCATTTTCCCTCCCCACTCTCTAAGTGTACGTGAGTGTGGGTGTATCTATATACACTGAGAGAAAGCAGGCAGGGAACTCTTTACTTGGTTTGAATTCTTTTAAATAATAATTATATTAATATTTACCATTCACTTAACAAATTAAAGTAACGTTAAGAAATTATTACTGTTTTTGTTTTTTTTGCCTTATGTTTTTCTCAGTGTATCTAACCTTATATATATATATTTATAGCTGTGTGTGTGTGCTGATTTGATGTTTTTTCTTTTTGTCTTTGATTGAGCTTGTTATGTGCAACCCCCACCAACAATTTACCATCCCCATTGTATTTGTCTATCTAACTGCAGCGATGCCTTCGCCATCAGTCATGGTCGCGCCACGCCCTGATTCTCGCCCCCCCCATCTTCATTGAAGTCGCTCAAATGATTCCTTCTCTCTATATATATATATATATAAATATATACATAGATATTGGGTATGGCAGCAATGTTTCAATGGATACTTTGTGTCTGATTTGATGCGTACTTGACGCACATGACTAACTGGCGAGGCGATATTTAAATGTCATGCGTTTCCTGCCCCTAGGAGGCGCCACATCATTGAGCACGCTTTAAAGACCTCCCACGCCCTTCCCAACCTGACCTCAACTCTCAGCAAACGACTGTCAATATTTGCCATTGATTTTCCCATAATAACATTCCCAGTGCGTCGATAAATTTGAAATAACGCATTTACCTTCCGGCCAGAGGCCTAGCACATAATAGTGCAGAGGCAGGGGCTGCCTTTGGGCGGCTTTTCCCGGCAAAAATCTCAGTGAAAAGTTACTGCTGTGCCTGTGGGCGTGGCATGTCAACAATTGTAAGTGCACATTAACGATATAATTATTACAGCTAGAAACGGAAGACTCGAAGACTGAAGCAAAACTAAAAGCTTACGTGAGTACATGTGTCAGCTCTTCTATGCTCTAAGTGTGCCTGTGTGCGAGTGTGTGAGTGTGCGTGTGTGTGTATGTGTGCAGACGTGTCACAACACGTCAGCTTTTAGCAGGGCTGGCAAATTGTTTTTGAAGTGGAACAGTTTAAAATAAAATTGCACAAAACTCAAGATAGACTGCAGAACTGCAGGCTGGAAAAGAGAATTAAACCTGCACGTTTTAGGGTTCAGTTTGAAAGGGTTTTAGAACTGATCAATCTATAATAAGAATATAATATTTTTTTCAGGATATTCTTTTGAAATTTTACATTTTTTTAGTGATTAGTTTGCTTAGAAACTTACAGCTAAATGTAGCTAGTCAATTATGCATTTATATTATAACTATAAATTAATATTATACCTTTTTGCAGGTGAAACAAACTAAAAACAGCTCTGACTACATATTGGACTACTATTTTAAATAATTTGCCTAAAGAGCCTTCAAAACTTCAGACCGTTTCTGCAGGATTCGATTACTATGAATATCAGACAGCAGGACACTCGAAAAAATAATAATTTTTCGGCTAAAAATTTAGAGGAATATTATTCTTATAATATTTAAATTTTAGGGCTTGCAGTTTTAATCATTTGGTAAACAATTTATTTCCCAAGCTTTGTAGATAAATAATTAAGTTAACTCGAATTTCTATTCACAATAAATATAAAATTTTACTATTTAAAAGACCTGCCAGAACAGTCAAAAAGGGACAAGTTGAGTCAGACCAGAAATCCTTCCGAAATTGAAAACCAGAGCAGACCGGAATATTTAAGTAGCGAAAAGCAAAGCTAAATTGTTCAAACAAAATGTTTATATGCTCATTATTGTAGTACTACTTGGAGTACGGGTATTTAATTAATGTCGTTTCGTATAAAAAGTGGTTCAGTTTGCATCCCTGCTGTAAAAGGCATTAACTTTACCACAATAGCATGATGGGTAGTTAAAGTGTTTCACTGCCTTTGCCTGCTCCGTTCTGCTCTGCTCTGTTCTGTTCCTGAATCTCTGTGCGGATATGTATGTGATGCGATGTGATGGGACGTTGTCGTGGTAACTTTTAATCGGCTCTGACTCGCTGGAGAAGCTGAAGAGTAGCTGGAGCTAGAGTCGTCGCCGAAGCAGGAGCAGGAGCAGAAGCATCGATGGTGGAGGCATTTTCGCGAAATCCTCACAGTTTTCGTTAGCGCAGTGCTTGTCATCAGGCTACGTCAAACTGAAATTTACATTTGCATACTCTCATCAGTCAGGATGGAGTCGAGCAAGGATCTGCAGATGTGCCGTGCACTTGCTTCCTACACATACTAAATACACTCACCGGAAAAATTATGCTCAATTTTAGAAAATATTCCCTATAAATATATAAAAGGCGATTATACTTAAATTTTCTAGAGTTATTCTCTATAATACTTACTTTTCTATCTCCTATTTTGGGGTAGTATTTTTGTTTTAAAGAATTAATTAGTTAAGAAATTCAACAATTAGAAAACTCTCTCTTTGGAAACAACCCCTTTTTATATCAAAAAAAAAATGTGGTTCCCTTTCAGTCTTTTTTTTTTGTGAGTGTACATAGGCTACGGCATCTGCTACTGCTACTGCTGCTGCTGCTGCTGCTGCTTCTGCTCCTGTTCCTGCTGCCGTTGCTGCTCCTGCACATTCGTCTTGTAAACATGAAGTTAAGAGCCATTAATTTACCTACCCAACGCCTGCTGTTCACATGCCTCCCCTCAGTTCACATTTGCATTACGTTAAAATCACTTTGGTCCTCGTATTAGTGACTCACACGTCACGTTCCTCCCCCAGCCCAAGCATCCCATCTCACTGTTCCTTCGACTCAGCCCTCTCTATTGCCGACACGTTCGCTGCAAATTTTTTAGTCGCCTTACGACGAAAAGTTTCGCTTTTCTTTCTTTTGATTTCTGCTTTTTTACGCAATTCGCAGCAAGCAGCAGGAAAAAAAATGCTTAAGTGGATTTTCAGCATGTGCAGCTTACGCATACGCAGACCCACTGCCATTTTCCCATTCCCAGCCGCTGCTTTTGGAATGCGCGTGATTTACGCAATGCTGCGCAACTTTTAATTTAATTCACTTTGATGCGATTATTTTTCGCTTATCGAATAATTGCTCCGTTGTACGTTGCGTATGCGCAATGTGCCGTAACAAAGCATAATAATAATATCATAATATCGATGCTTATTAGCCGACTGCCAGCCAGTCCCTAAAGGATGTTGTTTACACAACTAAAGGACGAAAGGCACCTGGTCGATTGCTTCTTTCGCCATGCGCCAGTTACCAGTTACCAGTTACCAGACGCCAGACGCCTGTCGTGTCATTTTGTCGTCTCGAGAGGCTGCCCAATGTTGATCCCTATTAGTAGCACAAACAAGTTGCTCGGCTAGCCAAAACCCAATCCTTGGCCCAATCCATGGATATGTGCAGATGTTATCTGCCTAGCCTGTAAGTCCTCTAGCTCAGGCGGTCGTACATTGAGGGGCGGATTGGGATGGGACGGGGAATGCAACCAGTGCGAGACAGTGTGTCCTTCTCATTGTCCATTCGACTTAACCGCAAATCCTTTTTAACATATAAAAAGTAACGTTTTGCGGCCGCCCCCTGCGTCCTGCCTTACTTTGTAGTCAAGGTACACTGAAAAAAATCTATTGAGAAACCGAAAAGACCTTTGAATTCTCAAAGAAAAAATTTAAATTCAGGAATCAAAAACACAGCTTGGAAATCAACTCTTTCTGATTTGGGATTATTATTGATTTCTACCTATGATTAAATTTTTTAAGCCAATTTTTCTCAGTGTATAACTACGTCTTTTTGCGTGTGTGTATCTGTGTGTGGCTGTGTGTATTCCCATTGTTGTTGTCAACACCATTTTATACTCGCCATTGCGTAGGATGTCCACATTGCCTTGGCTTAACTGCAATGTCCTGTGTCCCGCATCCCATCCCGTGTCCCGGGTCTTGTGTCCTGCGTCCTGTGCGTTGCGTTCAATTGAATTTGCGATATGTGAATATTTAAGCACTGTGCAGGGACAGCTACAGCTACGGCTTCAGCTCGAGCTGAAGCTCCTGCTTTACCTTGTTACTGCTCCGGCTCCTACTCCTCCCGCTGCTGCTTGTACTTTGTTGTATCCACATAACTATCATTGCTTTTGTGTCCCAGCTGAGGCAGAGGCAGAGGTGGAGGCAGAGGCAGAGGCGGAGGCAGAGGCAGAGGCAACGTGTGCGATTGAATTTTTATTGCATGATAAAAGCAAACGCCAGAAGTCGACCAGGTGAGTTAAACAGCGGCAGGAGACTCTCGGGCGGTGACAGTCACATTCACAGTCACATTCCCACTCACACAATCACAATCACAGTCACAGGCAGAGACGAAGGAGCAGGTTAACTGCAGCAAACATTGTAAAGATTGCAAAATATTTGCCTCGAAGATTTCTGCTAACCACTGCAAAGTTTATTGATTCCTTGACTCGCTTTACATATTCCTCAATGCCGGACGCTTAAACTGACAGCATTTGCAAAATGACACACGTAACGAGACAGCAAAAGGACCAGCACAGGAAGGGCACCGGGGCAAATTGTATTCTATGCAAAATACAGCAAAAAATATGCAGTCGACAAGTGCTGCTCCAATAGAAAAGGGGTTACGCCCTGCAATAAATATTTTTAATCTGCTATTTAAAGAGAGAGTCTTGTGCAAAAATTCTGAATATTATCTGGAAAAAAATGCAAATATTAAATGCTGATGGAAGATAAAAGGCAAAACTGAAAAGCTGTTGTTGCTTCCAGCTGATATCTTATCAAAGGGGTGGAATAAATACGATTAGGAGTAATATTTTCAAAGGTCTTTTTGTTATTTGCATAGATTAATTAGCCTTTTCGATAAATTTAAGTTTCTAATTCGATATTCTCTATCAAAAAATCAGGTTAGTTTTACATGATTCAATTTCTGAAACATTTGCCTGAAAGAATCAATTTTATAGTTATTTTAAAAACAAATAATATCGATAAAAATTCATTAAAAACTCGCCTTTTATATAAATTAATTTAGATTATTTCATTAGCCAACTAGTTCAACATAAATTAAACTAAAATATTGTTTTTTAAGCTTTGAAAAAGTCTTTTAGTTTTTGGAAAAATGCTTTCTAAACAATTCAAAGAATTGCTTTAAAAAATTAGTGAAATTTTTGGCAAATTCAAAGTAACTTCTTCTGAGTGTAGTGAATATCTCAAACTCATTTGGAAAGTGAGTGTAGAGTATTTATTTGTGGACTATTCGCTAACAAATCATTCACGTACTTCTTATTTATTGTACTGCTCTGTCGTCTCTCGAGGTTTTTTTGATAACCGTTGAACCGAAGGAGACGAAGCAGCGCAGCCAAGTCAATTTCGGTGAAAACTTTTTAGAAAATTGAACTGAATTTACAGCGCATTGCTTAAAAAGTTGGTGGTTGGAGAAGGGGCAGGATAAGGATAAGGAGAAGAAATGGTTGCCCGCATGACCAAAAAGGACATTCGCCTCAGAAGAAGCAGCTTTACGCTGCGCCTGTTTATGTTTACGTTTATGTTTATGCGTGTGAGTGCGTATGTGCTTGGGTATTTTTTACTGTCTGTGATTTGATGTTTACAATAGCAAAAGATGCGGCAGGACAAGGACATCGACATCGACATCGACATCGGCATCGGCGTCGACTGTGAATGCAGCAGGAGTAGTGGAAGCGAAGCAGGAGAAGAAGGCGCAGAGAATGAAGGACGACGCATCGAGGCAGCAGCAAGTGATTTCAATAAATTTGATGGTTTTCCATTTGCAACCCAAACTCAATCGTCTATTCGCAGTAAAAAATTTCGAATTACGCTGAGAGGGAAAAAGCACAAGAACAAGAACAGATTGAACGGGAACAGGAACGGGAGCTGGAAGCCGAGAGCTGAGAGCTGAGAGCTGAAAGATCCGAACCAGAATCCTGTCTGCCTTGCTCAAATGACTAATAGAAGCAAAGTTATTGACATGGCAGCGGGTTTAGCTTTGCCTTCAACGAGAGGGAAACACATAGGAAGTATGCCCCAATTCGGGATGCGTATAACTTCAAAATGACTGCTTTATGTAAATCCCACGGATAACGTTTTGCAAATTGAATTTTTAGCATTCTATTTTATTTATTTTTCACTTCTTTTTTTTTCGGTGATGGTGGTGGTTGTAGTGTTGCCGCTGCTGGCTGTCACCAACCAGCCTCAACTCAACCCCAAATAAAGTCTACACTAATATATCCAGACACACACACACACACACACACAGTCCTATCGGACGGCGGCATCCACATCCACATCCGCATTCGCATTCGCATTCGCATTTACTTCTATCACTTGCCGCGCTCTTTTTAGCCATTTAACAGCCAGCTCATAGATACTTTTCCCTTCTTTACTATAGTTGCATGACAGTTAAGCCGGGCCCGGATAAGCAGACCTACTGGCAGGCAGCCGACATTGCCGACATCGCCTAACACCGAACCTGGAAGCCAACTGTCAGACATTGATATTAGCATTTAGGCATAGATACGAATATACTCCGTACGAGTACGTGTATTTCGCCCCCCTTCAGCTCTGCAGTCCTTTGCAGGCTTTCAGCCCTTCCTTCCGTTAACCGAATGAATCACAACAAACGCCAAGAAGCAGGCAAAATCAGGATCAAAAGCTGGCCAAGAAGTCGGCTGGGATTATAATTTGATTTTCCTTATGTATCTGCCAAGCAAAGCATATTAATAAGCTGATTAAATTAGTTGCGATTAAACGTGCGATTCCACAACATTTTCAGAGATGTGTTTCTATTATTATCGATAATTTATTTGATTATTTTGCATATCGTTGACTCTTTGATTGGGTTTCTAAGTAAATGGAAGGCTTAAAACTTTTGTTAAGCCCTTTATGACTTGTTTAAGACTTTATAATAAGACTTTACTTTAAAGGGGAAAATTAAAATGGTTTTTTTTAATACAAATTCTGAAGTTTTAGTTAAAAAATGTTGATATATCTTAAAGCATTAACATAGAAAGATTTATAGATAGAAGAAAATATCAATGTTTTTTCATGAACAATATAAATATTTGGTTCAAAATTGAGCCTTAATTTTTGTATAATTTACATTTTTCTCTACATTTAAAATTCGTTTTGGAACATTGAATTTTACTATATATTTTCATATATTTTTATATACTTTTATCAATATTTTGCCTGAACTTGTAGACTTTTCTCACGTTTATGCTCTCAGTCACAATCTTTGCTATTTAATGCAATGAGCAGCAATTAAAACGCTATTTTTTTCTGTCTGTCCATTGAAATATTATTCGTGATTCCCATTGAGAAATACTTTTGCACAAAAAATGGATGGATGGATGCATATGGATCAACTGAAAATGTTTTTTCTTCTTATGCCTTTTTTTAAATCATCTCAATGAACGTCATAATTAATGAAATGAAAATATAATTGATTTCAATTAAAGCAACTGCAAGCTAATTATCTTTTAAATGCCGCCAATACAACATCAATACGCAACGATAAAAGTATCTGAAATGTATATTTATGACCTTTTTTTTTTTTTTTTTAATTGATTTGTTTAGCATAATATTATATTACGTGGGTGGAATGGAAAAAAATGAACGTATGGCATGGCAAAGGTTTGAATACTCAGCCTAGCAGTGTTCCAATCACTCCTATAGCAACTATATGATATAGGCATCCGATTCCTAAAATATCTGTTTAAAATATAAACACCATTTTAAACCTACAGCCTGAAGAGTTTGCTTGGCTATTTTATGATATCTCAATTAAAATCTAGTTGAGTTTAACTTGAGAACAAAAAAAGGTTTTGGACTTGGATCATATATATGATATGTGACCAATACCATCTGGTTTGTATAGAAACAGACAGACTTGGAGTTTTCCTTCTTTATTGTTTAACTCCTTCTATTGTTTGCCTGTTATTGATTTTTCTCTGTATGCCATTTAATAATATCCTTGTCTGCTTGAAAAAGGAAGTCTCTTGTCTACGCAGGAAAACCATTTTCCCTTTGCCAACCCCTTTTGAATATCTGAGTTTTTTAATGAACTTTTAATGCTCTTCCTCTGCTTCAACTATTGTTTAGAGCAGATTACTCGTTTGTTCATTAATAAATCCATCCATCAATCTTTGAAGTACAAGAATTTTTATTAGTTTTCCAGGCCAGTGCTCGTAATATAAAAATAACTCAATATTATTAAATATTTCTTGATTTCCATTGTTTAGTTATACATTTAGCTTGGACTGTGAAGTGAATGGAGACTCATTTAAATTTCAGTGAATATTTTATCGTTACCTACTGACTACTCATAAAATATTTCACTGTTCTTTCTGTAGCTATCAATTAAGTACCATTTCTCGTCCTGTTGTTGTTTTTTGTTGTTGTTGTTGTTGCTACTGGTATCATTATCATTGTTGTTATTGCGGGTCATTTGATTTCGTTTCTCATTATTATCATTATTGTTGTTGCTGTTGTTTGTGTATTGCTGTTGTTGTTGTTTTTATTGCTGCCTTGTCATTTGGCATTGGACTAATGAGTTTTGTGATTTCTCATTTATTCATTGAATTTTTTAATTAGTCTCGCATTGCTTTTTATGTGCACCAAATTGCCATAGTTGTAGTTGTTTGTGTGTTGCCCTTGTTGCTCTTGCTGTTTTTATACCCTGTACTCAATGCCCAGCCTAAAGCGAGTATACTAAAAGCAAGACGCAGGAATGGATCGATGGCACAATCAATCGGGATTTAATTAAACGCCTCGAGCTTGGAGACTATGAAAATTTGGTATGTGGCTTGCCTATAAAACATACACAGATCTCACTTCGATTCTATCCAAAATCTATAAAAACTAATAACAAAGCTTCTGAGTGATAAGAAAATATCTCTGAAGTTCCAGCTTACTTTAGAAAGTTTTTTGTGTTCTGAGCTGCATAGAAAGAATCTTATGTCTGTTTCCAGATTGTAGAAATATTGTCTATATAATATACTTTTCCTTCTAAGTGAAGGTTAGGGTATTTTAAGGCAGGTTACAGAGTATTTTCATATTCGAGCGTTTTTGCGTGTTTGTTGCTGCTGTTGCTATTGCTGTTTCTGTTGGTGCTGACGGGATAAATGTTGTAATTGAAAAATAAATGAGGCAATCAACTTTCTGACCTGTCATGTAGCGAATATTTTAGCTATTGACCTCGCACTGCGCTTACCCCAACCACCCTTTCACCTCTTCTAGTGTGCCCCCCCTTTGTGGCCAACACATCAAAATTACAATGTTGTGGCAGCCGCTGTCGCAGCCCTCAGTCGACCACTCCTCTCCCCAAAAGGTAATTATGGTCCTGGGCCGAGTGGGCCGTGACTGGATGACTGCTCCATTTGCTGGACGAATCCTGGTGGTGACGGTGGCGGTGTCCTGATTTGCTCAATGGCTTCATTTTGCATGTTGCTGCGCTGAGCTCTTTTGATTGTAATTGTTGTCGATTGTCATTACAGTTGCCGCCTGTTCGCTTTGCCGCTCGATTGTTGTGGTGCAATTTTTGTTGCCTGATTTTCGCCTTGCCACCAAACTGCCCCTCACTACTGGCCGCCTGCCACCCAACCTGCCCAACCCTCGCCCCAACCCTCGCCCGGCCATTGTTGCAGCAGTTTTGTTGCGGCCTTGTTCCGCGGTTTGTTTGTTGGTTGCATCACATTCCACGCGGCTGTCAACACAATTGTTGAGCCTCTCACTTCACGCAGTCCTCCTGCCCCAGACCCTCCATCCCCTTACTGCTGACCACAGCAGTGTCCAGCATCAAAATTTTCTGCCAGATTTTGTGAAATTAACGCGAATTGAGTTGTAAACTTTGGTTCAGGCTCAGATTCATTTATATGACCAATAGATTACAGGCTAATTTCAGTTGGTATTCGGTGCGGGGCTGAGAACTCTATTGAAATTGCAATAGGTAAGGTTAGTTACGTTTATAGAGCAGACAACTAATGGCTTTTTCATCATATCAATTTGAAATATGATTTCCATTAATCTTTCAATTCTATTTATCCCTTTAGTAACTAGTATAATAACGCTCGTAGATCTGTTATAAATGAAATGTCTCCTACATCCTGTAACACCATTGCAGGGTATTTTTTACGGTCCTTATAAAAGCCTTCACTTTTTCAATAGAATAAACAAGAAACGAGGAACCGGAAGAGTCCTTATAAATACATATTTATAAGTATATTACTTTCCCCAAAGCTCTCTAGATTTTCCTAAACTGTATTTCTAAAGAAAATACTCCGAATACTACTACTCTCATATTATAGGCTTCGATTTAAATGGGCGATTAAATTAAAGTAGCATTTTGTATGCATTTACTGACCAGCTGGACAAGGACATCTGATATCATTCTGTTCAGTTCTTTGGCTGCTTTATAATGGCTCGCTTATAGCTCGTAGCAGCCATTGAAATGCAAATATAAATGCGCTGCGATAAAATGCAAAAACAATAAGAAACAGACAACAACAACAACAGCAACAATAAAAAGCTGTAACAACAATAAGAAGAAAAGTAACAACATTTAGGGAAAAAGTAACAACAGTAAGCGGCACACAGCGACAACTTCATTACGCGTGATTTAAGGACAATTGTAGCCGACACCTAACAGAGGCAACTTTTTTGAGGGGGTTCCTTTTGTGGGGTTGTAGGGGGTGGCTAGCGGGTTGGTGGTTGGTGGTTGGGGTTAAGGTGTTGCCGGAAGTTTGCCAGTGCCTGCAAGCCACCCACACAGGACACGCCCCTCACCGCTCGGTGCGTTTTATTTATTTAAACGCATTTGTGTAAATTATCATTTTAAATTGCTGCCAGAGAGCAGCAGAAGCAGCAGCAGCAGCAGGAGCAGAGTCACAAAGGTAGGTAGAAACGGGGGCAAACAGGGTAAAGAGGGCAGTCAAAGTAATATATAAATAAATGAATGTTACGTATACGCAGTGCCCTGTCAGACATCCTGCGTTGTGAGTCCTGTGCTGCTCCCAGCCTCATTTTACTTACTTTACAATGACATTTGCAATGTAATTTAATGAGTCACAATCTTGTACTCAAACTGCCTGACACTTCCTACAGACTTAGTGACGAACAGCCACGCCCACCTTCCACCTCCCACCAACCCACCTCCCAGTCAGCGCCTGCTAAAGATTGATGTTTGGGCTCTGTGAACTTTAAATGGAATTCAAAAAAGGTTACAAATAATGATGATACGAGCCCCCGGAGGCCAGTTTCCGTTACTTTTCTGCTGACCATGTCCTTATTATGATTTTCATTTTTTTTTCCTCCGCTTTCCTTTCTTTTTTTTGTATTTTCAACTTAATTTGTGGCCGCACGCCACTTGAGCTGGTCCGCTCCACATGTGATGTGGAACCACTGTGTAAATTTTCGCGCACGAGCGAAGCTTCGAACTGAAGCAACGCAGCAATTTAAGGAGCTAAACTTAAAGTGCCTCTGCTCAGCTCTGCTCCCTTTGTGTGCCTCTAGTCCTGCCAGTGGTCTGTTCGTGGTCATGAATGCCAAGTAAGGCGGCTAAAAGAGTCGTCCACAACTAAATCACTTGAGCTGGAGCTGGAGCTGAAGTAAGAGCAGGAGCGGGAGCAGCGTCAAAGGACGACTCGTCCACGGGCACGCCGCGCTGCCATTTTGATTTAGCAAAGACTCAAAAAGGTAACTAACAAAGGCATCCAGCCAGTCAGAACCGATGATGATGGCGCGCCAAGGACATGGACAAGGATCTCATCCTCAACACGGACACGCAGCAATGAAATATATATATATATATATATTTGTATACTCTTTGCCTCTACTATGGGTGAAAAGGGTATACCCAGTTTCCGCAAAAGAATGACAATCCGTCCCGGCATCCCTTTCCATATAAAGACTTCAATCTAAGGATCTATTTGAGCTAGGATCAGAGATTTGGTACGTACATTTTACAGAGTTTTTTCAAGTTAGTTTACAGAGTATTTGTTAGTCGTTCATGCTTTATTACTCAACTTCTTTTTTTTTTTTGCTTGGACCGCACAATTTTTCTTACTTCTGCACGCTCAGAGAGGCAGCTGGGAATGAAAGCGTTTTTTGAAAAATTGGCTCCTACTTTTCGGGTTGCTCTGCGGACGGGATGGACGACATGGACGGCACGTCAAGGCGTCAAGGTGTCAAGGTGAGCCCTCAACTAAGCTAAAGTTTTAGCAGAGGCCACAATAATGATGATGTCACCATCATAATGATGATTGACTTGCTGGCTGGCCTAGCAATTGCATTGGATGGTGGAGAGGACGGAGCTGGGACGCTGGGAATATCTGATAGATAGACGCAATGCTGCTGCAGAGATTTGAGGAAAATAAGCTGGAAACTAAGCATGAGTATTTGCAATCTTTTTGATAAACGCAGGAAACTTTGGTCCTAGCTTAATGAGCTTTTAATAAAAGTCAAGCTGCAACTTATTCAATGTCCTCACACGCACCCGTCCAGGATAAAAACGGATGCGAAGAAAACGAAGAAAGTATATAGGAAAAAATAAAAGAAAAGTGGCCACGCACGCCTTGAATGGATGGCGGGGGATACTTTGGCCAGGCTGCTGTGCATTTGAGCGCAAAACTTATTTCTGTCACGGAAATTAAATTTGCTCGCTCCGGGCCCCAAAGTGAAGGCCTCCGTTTATACTATAGCTGAAGCTGGCAAAGCTGCGATGCTGCGAGGCTGCGAGGCTGCGAGTCTCTGAAGCTCTTTGCCTAAATCATGCCCGACAGCCAGTAGAAGAAAGAAGGCCATGGCCAAAAAACAGTCACACCCAAAAAACTTCGCACAACTTCACAATGCCCCGCCTTGCCTTGCCCCGCCTCATCCCTTTCCTCTCGCTTCCCTTCCTTTCCTTTGCTTGTCTTCACTGCTAAGGCGACAATTATACGCTTTTAATCTCTTTTGAACGTCGCAAACGTGCTCAAAATTTTCAAAATCTTTTCACCCGCCTCAAAAGACAAGTGAGAACTTTGCTGTTGATAGACGGGCAATTCAAGGGGAAATTGTACGTAAATGAAACACGCCGAAAATCTATTGGAAAATCTCTTAAATATTCGACAGCAGCGGAAAACGTTTGAGGAACTATTAACTCCAAAACCAATAGAAAAAGAAGGCGCATAAATTTAAAATTTAAATTCGGGGTCCTGTTTTTGCTATTTTTCTTGCTGTACCATTTTTAATTAATTTTTTTCCAGATGGTTTTATAATATTGAAAAGTTATTAGAGTAAATTTTCATACTTATATTAATTTTTGGGTACTTGGAAATTATAAAAGTTCTTTATATTCATTTTCATCAAAGCAATGAAAATAATAAAAATATTCCGGCTCAAAATTGAAATTGTTTAAAAAACTTTTGAAAAATATTTTGAGATAAAATTTTTATTTTGTTGTTTAAGAAAAATCATGAATAATATTCAAGTTTTTAGAGACTCTTTATGGCCCCACCTGGCTAACTTTAATTGAATGAAAATCATGGACTTCTTCTATGGAAATAATGGAGCTTTTAACACTTTTTTATCAAATTTATTTTATAATTACTAAAGCAAAATTCCATTTGAGTTTGAAGCACTCTAAAATGATAATGTGAGCCACTTTCTGGAGTTATTTTTTCCAATAGTATTCAATTTACAATTTATTTATTTCCAGGTTCCTTTTGTGGTCAGTGGTGGAAAAGTCAGTGCTTAGCCAGCACCACGTGCCAATTTCCAGTTAAATGTTTGCCATTTGTCACGCGCTTACCTGGCCAGGGCTCCTAGAGCGGATGCTCCAACTCCAGCTCCAGGTCGAACTCCTCCAACCGCATGGACGCCCCGCCGCCTCACCTTAAACGCCATTAAGTGTCATGGAAACAAATGTCCAACTGCGTCTGTTTAGGTTGCCGTATCCGCTTCCATCTGCAGCTTCGACTGCGGACTCTGACTGCCAGCTCCGCCGCAGTGGTTTTCCCCACACACACAGCACTCTCAGCACCCGTGGACAGGACCCATACCACAATGTCCGATCCAGCTACCAGCTCCCAGCTGGAACCTCCAACCCCACCCCAGCCAGAGCACTGCCTCCATTCTCTCTCCCCCAGGCTGCTGTTGAAAATTACATGTTTACAGCGCGCAAAGCCAAATATAAGCGTAAACACACATTAACTTTGGTCACATACAATATTTTTCACTCAAGGTTGTGTGTGGGGTGTGTGTGTGTGTCCATGCTAAAACTGGAGCAAAGCCCCACACTCTTACAACAAAAAATAGAGATGGAGAATGCTCTACACTCTGAAAAATATATACCCTACTTTATGGGAAAACTATCTTAAAGTCACTCTTAAACATTCTGTTCAAAGATTGGAAAGATATTACGTTAAATATTTACAATTTTTTAAATAATTATTACACATTAAATATGAAGAATATTATAATGTTTTGCTAGAATAAAAGTATTTCTCAATTTTCGAAAACAGTTTCTTATCTTACGTGATTAATAAGAGAGGTTTCGAAATGATTTCTTCTCTTACTCTTAAGATTATTCTAGATTATTTTTTAAATATTTATTTTATAGAAAACTGAAACAATAATGCTGATGATGTAATTTTTTTTAAGAATAAAACTATTTCTTAATTTTAGAAAATAGTTTCTTAAGTGATTAAGAAAAAAGGTTTTGAAGTGATTTCTTCTCTTACTCTTAAGATTATTCCACATTAATTTTAAAATATTTACTATATGGAAAACTGAAACAACAAGAATTAAGATCTAATTTTCTCCTCTTTACTACAATTTCGAAAGTATCTCCATATTTTTTCTAGTGCAGAGCCGCTACGTATGTGCCTTGAGCTAGGCCCGGCTCTGACATGGAATGGAATGGAGGATGAAGAGGAAAGTGCAAGCCAAGTCGCTTGCATATCTTGTAAAAGAAGAAGCAGAAGAAGCATATTTTGTTATTTTCATTTTTTCTCTTTCGCTTTTCTTTTCCTTTTATTTTTGTGGCTCAAGCTAACACGTGTTTTTTGCTGGCTGCCTGCCTGGATGGCTGACTGGCTGCCTGGCTGACTGGCTGCCTGGCTGACTGCCTGGCTGAATGTTGTTCAAGGGAGCTAACAAACTAAACTAAACTAAACAATAATACAACTACCGTTCGTTTGGCTGCAATTTTTCGCAACAATTTTCCATTTATTTTTTTCTGCGGCCAGATAAGTACAGATCAGGAAAAAGGAACCGGCAGCAGCAGCAGTAGATGCAGCAGCAGCAGCAGCATCTTGGCAAAATATGAAACATGCTGTTTCCTTAGCTTCCTTTTGGCCATTGCTGTTGTTGCTGCTGCTGCTGCTGCCGCTGCTGCACAAGTTTGCTGCGGGTTATTGCAACAAAATGTCAACTGGGGCCATAAATTGCGTCAGTCTGGCAAATTTTTGCTGCTGTTCGCCACGTCGCGTTGCCAGTGTTGTCATCGTTCATTGTTGACATATTTGAACAACTATCTGAAGGTGAGCGGTAAACTTTGATTTCGTTTTCACATAGCGCCAGGCCAAAACAAGAGCAAGAAGCCGAACAACAACAATAGCAACAACAACAACAACACGTGTAGATGGTTTAAGTGGCCTGGCTGACAGTTTATCCCGCACTCCCCACAGTTCGAATCTCTTGCGTCGTGTCGCCTCTCCTCGCCTCGCCTCGCCTCACCTCATCTCGATTGCTTTTCGCTACGCCTGTCGCATATTTTAAATCCCCAGTTGAGTGGCAATCAAGCAACCAGCCAGCCCACTCAAACCACCCAACCCACCCACACAACCAGTCCACCCCTTGGCCTCAGCCACCCTTAACCACCCTCGCTTACAGCCAAGCGGGTAGCTAGCTTAATTAAACAAGCACAGCGCCACCTTAACGACCAGTCCAGACCAGTTCAGAGCAGGGCAGAGACAACTTTTAAAAATGATAATAATTTGCTTTCTGCGAGGCGAGTGCTGAGGCATCAGGCATCAGGACATTAGCTTTCGTACTGTTCTTTCCGCTACACTTGAAAAAAATAAGCACAACCCGAATTTAATTCAAATTTAAAATTTAAATAGGATAGTTTCCAAAATTTTATAAAATCATGAACAATTTTCTTTTTAATTTATTTAATTTTAGAAATAAAAACAATTTTTTTTCAGTGTACCTGCTGCTGCTTCTGACACTTGCTTTGCGGCTGGTTTTTGCATTCAGTCTGCTCAGCTTAGCTCATTGTCCAACCACGCAATGGAGGTCGCTAACAACGTCTCCATTTTGTTATGGCTATAATTATATTTGACTGCCGTTACCATGTCCTTTCCCTTCAACAGGACCTTCTTTGCCTTTCCTTTCAATTCCTTTCATTTCGTTTCGTTTTGCTTTGTTCTACCGGCTAATCCAGGTGGCTATTGTCGACGTTCAGGGCATGGCCTTTGTCGCTGTTTTATTTAATTTCTATTTTCATTGCAATTGCCAATGTCGGGCGAACCAAAACATAAAACCATGGCAATGGGAGGGGTTGGGATTGGGACTGGGATTGAGATTGGGAATAGAAACGGAAGGCGTCGTCCTTTGAAGCCAGCCTACAATTGCTTTATAAGTTGTAAAGCATCGTCACTTTTCTCAAGTGTCAAATCATTGCGCTTTCATTGTTATGGCTGCTTTTTTGTTGTTGTTTCTATTGTTGTTGTTGTTGCAGGACTCGTTGCATGGCCAATTGCACGTTTAAGGACCGTGGCAGACTGAAAAAGGGCTATGGAAATTCGTTGAAAAGCCTTTGGCTGCGCAAAGCATTTGTTGATAGTCCTGCATATTAGCATGTCCTTTTGTAGTATGTAGCAGCCTTCGCTACTAGAATAGCTTTGCCTCGGCCCACTCCTATAGAAATCTGATACACTTATCATCACCTGGACGACAGCTTTGTGTGGCGTTTTTATCGATGTGAATTCACTGGATTCTGATTTCAAAACTCAGTACTCAGGTGGAGTAGTACTATTGACATCCATTTTAAATCAGGCCATAAATCATTTATTTGTCAGACTTTTTAAAAAAAGATTCTTTTATGAAGCTTCAATTTAAATAACCTTTGACATCTTTAATTTATTCAAAAGCCTTAAAATCACCGGATGGGTTAAGTAATGTTTTAAAAAAAGGGCAATTAGTTTAAAATTAGGAAAAAAGGAAATTTAGTTTGATTAAGAGTTTAATTATTTAATTAATTTTTACCATTTTCTATAACAAAAGTTTTTGATATATTCCAAAAGATGTATTTAAAAATGGAATTTCAGTTTTTTCCTTTCTCAACATTTTTCCGAGCGGACATTAAATGCAGTTTTGAGTAAATTTCTGTTGAAGGATAATATGAAATTGGAATTTCAGGATAAGTCATTGCATCTCATACCATTTTCTCTTCTTTTCTTCAGGTACAAAATAACAAATATCCATATTCCAAAAGAAGATCGATTCTTCCTTAATTTATTGTCCCCTTCCCAAGTTGTGTCCTGTCGCTTTTTCAGGTGCAAGCCAAATATCCTTAATATATAATATAGAAATGAGCTCTTAATGCTGTGCTTAGGCTTCTTCAATTTAATTTCAGCATACAGATGAACAAAATTAAAATTCTAGTGCAGTCAGCATGCAAATATTGCATTTAAAACAGAAGAGAAACAAAAAAATTAAATACAGATACCGTCAGTCGCATGGTTCCAGGCAACTGTGGAAGGAGAGCTCGAGCTTCGCATACTCATCATTCTGCTCGGGGTTTTTTTTTTTTGCTTTTTTTTTGTTTTTGGTCCCACTACAAACAAATTTAATTTATTCGTGTAACTTTTTTTTTTGTGCCGAATTTACGAGTATTGCCCGGGAACCGAGTACCGGGAACTTTTAGCTGATGCTGATTCTGATTCTGATTCTGATGCGGATGCGATTGCGGATGAGGATGCGGATGCGGATGCGGCGGCTGCGGATGAGGCTGGCTCAGAGAGTTGTGCGCGTGGCCAGCATCATATGCAGGCAGCAATCGGTTCCAAGTTGCAGTCGCTAGATTTTTGCGCTCGCCACTGACAACTGTATCCTTGTTTTATCCTTGGCCCCGTGTAAGCGTCATAGCCACGCCAATTTATTTATTCCTGGATTTCAGTTTTTAGTTTGCCGTACGTTTTTCCAGCATTTTTCGCACAGCAAGCCCTATAGGAATTATATATAAAAGACTGCAAAAATACCTAGCATATTGAAGAAAGCCTGGAAATTGAAACCAGATTCAGTTTTAGTACAAAATCAATAGAAAATATCTTAGAAAAAGTTGAATTTTTGGCTTAAGCAAAGTAATTGCTATTTAATTATTATTATTTATATATATGTATAATTATTATTATAGATATTAAATTATTAAATTGATTTCAGCTCGATCGAAATCCAGAAAAAAAGTGTCTAAGACCCATCGAAACAGATTAACTTTTCAAAATAAATCAAAATGGGGAGCAGAGCTGACCAGAGGCTTATTCTGAGCGCCACTTTCGATTTAAATCTACTGCATACTTTTAGGCGAAGGATTAATTAAAGTGGCCTAATTTTACAGACACTGCTAAAAATATATTTTGTGTATTTGCTCGGGAATTCAGTTGAAAATGGAATTCATTTTAATCAAATTATTATGAAAAAATAATCATTCCCTATGCAATTATTATACATAATTCCCTTTTGCTTGAAATTTGAGTGAACTGTGTGTAGAGTCAAAATACCCCATTTACATGCTGAGTGAGTGCGTGGTATAAAAATCACTTGATGCGTTGAAATGGCGTTGCCAGACCGTCGAGAGTCGGGTCGGTCGCAGTGCGCGTTAAAATTTCGTTATTATGTTGACAGCATTTTTGCTATTTTTACTTGAAAGCTTAACCAAGCGGACACACACACACATATATATACACATACGCAATACATATATACATATAAAAATATATACATATATATAATATATATATGTACACATGACGTCCCCTGGTGTTATTTTGGTGTTTCCCCGAGCTTGTTTTTTGGTTGGCTGGCCCTGGCCTCGGTTTTCCTCTCGGTCTCGGTCTCAACCGTCGTCGCCTGTCAGTGATATATAAAATATTTTCAGGCAGCGGAGCAACTGCAGCCACCAACTGCAGGCAACTGAGCTATTTTGTGGCAATAAGCATGAAATTTAAATGAGTCCTGTTCCCAGCCAACAGCCCTCAGACGCCTGTCCCCTGTCCCCCATCCCCTTGCCACATGCCGCATGCCGCATGCCACATACATAGTTACGCATATCTATATGTATATCTATCAGAGAGGCAGAAAGAAGGGAAAGCTGCTCTTATGAATGCTTTTGGATTTTTATCGCACCACTTCCAATTAGTGAGCTCTTAGCTCCGTAACAGAGACGTAAAGCTGTCAATCAGATAGATAGATACGAGTAGATATATATATGTGAATGAATATGAACGAGTGCGAGTAGTATTCAGTATGCATTTATACTATACTCATATACATGAGTAGATGGATTTGAACAGCTCAATCGAATAATTGTTCAAGTGGCAAGCGTAAAAACTAAAACTAAAACCAAAAATGCAAATGCAAATGCGCAAAACGCAAAACGCAAAGAGAAAATTTAAATTTATTTTTATTGCATTTAAATATGGGCAACATGGCAGACCATTGAATACGCTACAAATCAATATAAAAGAGTTGCAGTCAAAGTAGCTGGAGAGCCTTGAAGAACTCATTCAGGGCTGAAATTTAAACTAATCTGCAGCTATATTTTTTGAAAAAATCTGAACTATCTCTATATATATAAAGAAAATAGATACTTAAAAACTATTCAGATCTCTTTATTCTATAATCTATAACTCCAGCAATCTATATAATACATTCTAAAGGTTAGATCACGTATTCAGAGTCTGCTAAAATTCAGAGAACTTTGAAAAGTATCTGAGAAGCATTAAATGTTGACAAAAAATAGATTCAGCTGTCTGTAAAGTTTTCTAGAATTATTCATAAAGAAAATAGGCAAAATTTAAACTAGTATCTATAAATTTGTAATGTTTTTATCTAAATCTTCCACAGTTGAATTGTGTATTCGCTTTATTATTCCAAATATCAATTGTTTATAGAGTATTAGAGGGGAAAAAACAGTGCAGGTAAATGAAACAAATTAAGCTACTGGCAATTGAAACAAAAGTGCATTTAAGCATATTAAAATATTTCGAAATTTGCTCAACTAAAAAAGTGTTCAATGTTATTAAACAAATACTTAAAAAACAAAGCAAAACGAAACAAATAAATACTAAAAATACAAATCTGACCAAAACATGCAACTTTCATTAGACAGTTGAAGATAATATTTTGTCCGAATAAAACTGGGAAATGAAATTGAGAATAAATAAAGGATAGTTGTTGCCGAGGGGATTGAGCATTGGTAAAGGCCGCTTTCGTTCCTTTATTTTATTTATTTATAACATTTAAAGCAGCAACAGGAGGGCGAAGTACAACTACGACCTGTGAATCCTGACAGTTGTGTGTGTGTGTGTGTGTGTGTGCGTGTGTGTGGGTTACAGCAAATGCGCTTAGGGTTGTTATTTTTGTGTGCTGCTGCATAGGGTTTCCACATGGGGCAGAAGGGAGAACGGCGAAGGGAGCGAGGAATGCGCTTACACAAATTTCTGGTATTATGTTGCATACTTTTTGGAGTAATTTATGATTTTAACGCACATTTGTTTGTGTGTGTGTGTTTCTGTGTGTGGCCAACACACGAATCAGAATGAAAATGAAAATAAAAATTTGGGGTGAAATAGAGCGTAAGAAATTCGTAGCGAGGGGCAGCAGCAGCTGTCGGTAAAACAAAACCCCCCTCACAAAAAAAAATAAAAGGAAAATAAAAGGAAAGCAAGCAAAACAAATGATGTTAAGTGACGCGCAGCTTTTGTGGAAATGAAAGCCAAGCATTCGATTCTCAAGATGCATGATAAGATAAATAGAACAAAAGTCTTACTAAAATATATATATACTTATATATATACCCCCCCGGGGTTGAGATATAGACCGGGCACGTGTAGTCAATCAAGGCGAATGCCAAGCATACTATGCGAGTATGTGTTCTGTATTTGTATATAAATATACACTACGAGTAAAGGTGAATGATCTGAGCAAACTAAGAGATAACTCGACTGGCAGTTACTCAGCAATTTGTAGATTACAAGCAAACAAACAATCAAAAGTTGGTAAATAGATTCTGGAGCCTGCCTAAGACTTCATTAAACACATTCATATAATTTCTATGGATTGTTTTCCATCATTATGAAATGTATGGTGTAGTTTTAAAGATATCTGTGATCCTTGTATTTTAGCATGGAATGTGTGTTTGATTTGAGGTTGAACGCTAGGAGGCATCCAAAAAGTAGAAACAGAGTAATCAGTGTTCGGTCTATAGAAATCTACATACTAAATTCGGTAACTCTAGCTCTCAGACTCTCCGAGAAAGAAAGATTCAAACAGGCAGTTCGCCAGAGGAATAGATGAACCAGGGTAGATTGACTCTTGATTCTGATCTAAAATATATACCCTATAATGCTGGAGATGCCTACATTTATCTACATTTGCAGTAAAATTAAAAGCCATTTTTGGCCATTTTTAATGGGTATACAGAATAAAAGCCTAAAACCAAAGTATTTGTCAAAAAAAAAGAATTAAACCATAAATAAATATTTTACTTTAAATATCTACAAGTAGAAAAAAACAACTTTTCTATAAATAGAAATTCCATTTAAATGAAACTAAAATATTTGCATTTATCCACAAAACTCGAACCCTGCCGAACGCATTCGTTTGGGTTTCTATTTCAGATTTATGCGTCTGTGTGTCTAGTCAAGGTGAACCTAGGAGCTCCATTCAAATGCTAAATGCTCAATGGATGGGCAAGTCGTGATGCATTGAACTCATAAGCCGAGTCAAAGTATCTTGCACTCTTTAACACCGACTCGGGGCACAAAAAAAAAAAGCAGAAAAGGATTTTGCGACTGAGAAAATCCTTTTGGTTTCGATTTCAATCAGTGCTCGTCGTATGCCTTGGCCTTGGCATGGCTTCTCCACAACATTGATAAACTTGGCGATTTTCAAGCCGTAGCTGTTGCATTATTTATAGCTGCCGTCATTCAGCGTAATTTGAGAATGCGTGAAAATGAAGGAGAAATTGGAAGGGAGAATTCTCGTGGCAGTAGCTAAAGCTGGGTCTGCAGACCAATTAAAGCGCCTTCCTTTGGCTTCCTCTCTCTCTCTGTCTCTCTGTCTCTCTTTATCTCTATCTCTCTGTCTGCTTGCGTTCATGAAGCTTCATTAAAAAATCTCATCAAGTCCAAATGCCACTAACTTCATTTCTCGTTTCTGGTCTCTCTCTCTCTCTCTGTTTTAGGGCCCCCTCGTTTCTCTCAGTGTGCGTCAGTGTGCATATTTATGATGACTGGCAAATCAAAAATGCAAATAAATTTCAATTTTCTAACTGAGAGTTGACACGACAGTCACAATTACATTTACAAACACAGAATACAGAAGACAGCGCCACAAATCATAGAGTACAGCCTGCACTGAGAGTAAAAAAATCAAGTTCCGTATTTCAGTTAGAGCTAGATTCAACTTAAAGCAGTTTAATTTTGAAGCATATTTTGTGCGAAAGCTCTTGGATTTGAGCAAGAGAGGAAGGCATCTTGATTATAAATGTAAGAAGTAAAAATCTGGAATTAAGTATCAAGTTACTTGAATTAATCAGCAGCAATTCTTAGGCTTAAAGGAAAAGTAAAGGAGAAGACAAGAAACCATCTTAAATTGAGAAATGGAACATTTCTAAGCTAAGAGTAAAGATCTGAAATAAAGTACTCAGTTTCTTGAAGTATTCAGAATCCATTATAAAACTTTAACTTAAACGAAGGACGAATAATCTTTGAACTTTCAACTTTTTATGACTTTTGGTTAGATGAATTTTTCATGTTCGGCTGTAGAGGTCTAAGGGTCTCAATAGATGCTGCTTCGAATGCAGTTCTTGAATTGGTGATATTTTTTATATGAAGTATAGAAAGTATATAAATTACTTATGAATATTTAAAATCTATTGTGTCCTTAGTAATTATGACTAATTTTAAGTAAATTATCTAGTAGATTGTCTTTTAGAATCAACTGTGTTTTTGAGTTAATTCCTTTTCCTATTTAAGACACCAAAAAAAGGGTAATTTGGTTCTGAAAAGTCTTGAATTTAAGAGAACCGAAATTACCCACTTGTGAACAAAGTTCTGTTCTTCCATCATGTATAAAACTCTCCCTTTTTCTGAGTGTAATACAGCTGGGAAGGGTGTTTCCGGTTCGTACATGAACTGCATAGACTGGGAGAGAGAGAGAGAGAGATACTCGTATCTCATATGCATATTTATGAAAAGTGCAGTGGCATCTTGTCAAGCCTGGCTGACTTCTGGGAGCATGTCTATGAGTATTGTTATTAAATAATCATTTTGTTGCAATAAATTTCAATTTGTAGTTATGTCATTTGAGTGGCAGGCGGCTTAATTTGAAAACGAGTTGAGGCGTTCCCTTTCAAGTGTTGCAACTGTTTGCCATTTATTTTTAAGCACAGATATGAATATATTTATATATATATATATATGTCTATATATATCTGCATATATCTATGGGTCGTATTTGGTGTATTTATAAGTCATATCGCTGTTTCCTTTAAATATTTACGCACCAAAGTGAATTAGCTTCAATTTCGACAGACACCGAAAATAAAAGAAATGCTGTAAAACTACTTTGCAAACCCAATGAAATTGTAATTAAGTTTGCATGCCAAATGACTCGAGTGGTTTGCATGCAGAGAGAAGAGAAAATAACAAAAAAAAAAAAAAAAAAAATGCTAAAAATTTGTTTAAATATTGACGCAAATTTACAAGCTTTTTTCCGGGTTAGTCCTGCCCAAGCCTAGGGGATCGAAGGGCATACAAGAAAAAAGGGAAAATAAAAGGAAAGCGAGGGATTGGTTCGGGTTTGGGTGGGAAAAATTGGCTTAGTGGCACCAAACGAAATGTGAGCGTAGCAAACGAATTTCCCAATCTAGCCGTACATTGAAATTGAGCTAAAAGTTACATTTTAAACCAATTGTAGTTGTAGCTGACACAGGAACACTCAGTACACTCGGAATAAAAGTATCTAGATGTGAAAGTATCTAGATTGAACTCAAATCCTATAAAAGTTATTCAGAACAAGCAAGAAAAGAAGATAGCCCTTTCGGCACACCCCTTACAGACTGGCATTGAATTGAATCGATTGAATAGAGCCTGTGGCAGCTATATGATCCATATAGTTGTCTGATCCTAATCTTTTTTGGTACGGATTCAGGCATCAACGTCCTTCATTCAAATTGAAAGTTTCATCAATATATCTAAAGAACCAAAGATGCTTTTTATTCAAGAACTATAAGAGCTAATGTTCCTACATGATATAGTTATTCGATTCGACTGGAAGGATCCTTGTTTGACTATATATAAACGGACAAATAGAATATATTTAAAGGACTTTTAAAATAAGCCATTAAAACTACCTAAAATGATGAAATTTCTTGGCTATTTTGTAGATTAAAGGAATACTTTACAGTGCTTAGGACCTTAAAGCATTAATTGCAAATATATTTTAAAGGACATTTAGTAGAATTCTTTCTGCTGAGTGTAGAGACTGGCAGACTAAACTGTGAAACTGTGGCCACGTTTGGGAATGTGCATAGCAGCAGAGAGTCCAGTTTCAGTTCAGTTAAAGCATTTGCATCACATGCCAAACAGGAATTGTAATGGAGAGAGAGATACAAGAGAGAATCAGGCAGGATTTTGATTGAAATGTTCTGAATGCTGCTCCTTGTGACATGTAGAATTTCCAGTTCTCTAAAAGTTGGGCAAAAAAGGAAGACGAGCTGAAAACCCTTCCTTCTTTTCGTCCTTTTTTACTGAGGCGTCTGGCCTGTACAACACCTGAGCGACAGTCTGTGGTCGTGACATCGACACCAGACATGTAAAAGACATCAGGATTTGCATAGTTTTTGGGCAAAATCACGAGAGATGTTTTGAATTCCATTAATAAATCGATAAATGCGACACTATCTGTCAGTGAATCTATGGACAAACATTAATAATGCTTTTAATAACAATGTATTATGGCCATTTTATAGAAATACCCTTTAGAATGGTACTGAAATGATGTCACATACAAGTTGAAATACTATTTATTTTATTGTGAATCCTTATGAAGGACATTGTTGTATTATTTACATATCTTTGAAATACTCCTCCCTCTCTCTCTCTCTATCTCTTAGTCAAAGTTCAGCTCACCTTTTGCCAGGCTTAACTTAGTCCTTTCTTCGTCCTTTTCACGTCCTTTTCACGTCCTTTACTAGCTTTAAGCCTTGGCTGGACTCAGTTTTTTGCTGAAGACAGTTTAGTTGGGGTGCAGGTTTCACTCAAGAATGATAGCTGAGGAAAATTTAAATTTATTATCATTTAATGATGCAATCAAATAACATTTTTAAATTGTGAGGATACTTTAATCAAAGTATCTATAAAAACTAAAAAAATTGTAGTATGATTTGTATCAGTTACATTATAAGTCGAGGATGAGGATTAAAGCAGTAAATCATTACTTATTTTTACTATATTAAAGTGAGGATTAAATCAAGGATGAGCATTCCTATAACCATCTCATTATGATTATTATAATTCATTATAGAAACAGGGTTAAATTGGAACTATTTACAAATAGAATGGAGAATTTCTAGATTGCAGATAAAGGGCTTGAATCAAGAATTTCGTATTTACTATCGCAACGATTCAGGAACGGAATTTATTTTATTTTATGCCATTATTTTGCCCGTTGTAGGCTTAAATTCAATTTTAATTCTTTCACCCAAAAATTGACAATTTGAAGTACATCTTGGCCCATATCTGTGTATCTAGTGGATACAGCACGCCAACTCCTATGCTGTCATTGATCGCATTAGACAAAGTAAACACAATTATTTTTTTTTAAGCCCACATATATGTGCATATATCTAAGTATGTGTGGATGTGTGGATGTATGTAGTATCGGAGCCACAAAGTATGCAACGCCAAAAAGGAAAAAGAATCTCCTTAACGCTCTTATCACACACACACACGCACACTCACACACACGTCGTATTTTGTTTGTTTTGGTGTTGAATTTTTTTTACATTTTTTGGCTAACGAGATACAAAAAAAAATAAAATAAAATAAAAAGATACAAATGCAAAGAAAACAAGTCAAGTTCGGATACAGACGAGGTGTGTGGGAAGCGGCTGTTGCTGTGTGAAAAAATTATGCAAATGATTGAGCAAATTATGTCCAACCGAATAAAACAAAAAAAAACAAATTTTCGTTGCCAGCTGACCTATGACACCTATTCCATTCCCTACCCATTCCATTTGGGAACTTCATTAACAAACATCATTATCATCTTCAAAACGCTCCTCATTCCATTTCCAGTTCGCTTCTTCTTGTTGTTCGCCTTGACAACAAATCCCGTCAATTCGAAAGTTTGTAAATAAAATATAAAGAGAAATAAATAAATAAATAAAAGAAATAATTTCTGGTCGACATCTTACAAAAATATTATGCTTTATTTTATTTTTTCTTTGCTATGCTTTTTTTTCGTGAGTTTGCCATTAATTCTGTGCTTTATGAGTGTGCATTAAGCTGTAAGAATATTCAGAACAAAAAAAAAGAAGCCTCTAAGAAGTGACGTCAGTTCTTAATATATTTTAGCCTTAGAACAAGTTAATATAGCTTATATCTTTAACCGCACAGTGGGCGAGTAAAGTCTTCGTATTACTCTAATTTTTGGTACAGAATTAAAGGTATTTACATAATATATATATTGAAAAAGTGGAAAAAACAGCATTGAAATATATTAAAAAAAAAACAACATTTGTCTTAGACAAAAGTATATCTAGAAAAACTCATAAAAACCTGCTCTTAACTGATTATCCAGCCAAACTACAGCAGTTACCCAATATTTTCTTAGCTTTCTCTCTAAATATCTGCTTTGAGGAGTATTTAGTGGGTGTGGAGTATTAAGACGCATTGTAGAGTTATCAATTTTTTACCCTGTATTTTGAATCGTTATCCTGCTTGCCTTGGAGTGAAATTTATCGACCTATAATGTTGAAATTTGCACTAATATTCTCTATTTTGGTATCAAACTATTTTGCACTCTATAAGCCCCTATTTCCTCCTCCTATATATAGCTATATCCTTCCAAGATATTCCCTCCACTTCCGCTTAACAGAAAAATACATAAGATACTTTTCGTAGAAAAAGATATTTTGCTTTAAACTTCAATTTGTTGTTGCTTCTAAAAATAGGCCTGATTTTGTCCCAGTGAAAATATTGGTACGATTCTTTTGCAGTTTTTAAGGACTGAGAAAATTGAATAATTAAATATCAATAAAAATTTTATCGGCTGCGATTTTTCTACCGCCAGAAACAAACAAATTTTTATATGGAATACGAACATTTTGGTAGCTTTTGTAAATGTTTATAGCTGTCGCTTGGCATTTGCAATTGTGAAAATGTAATTTGAGAAATAATTTCCCACTAATTGAAGCATGTTGAAAAACGATTCGCACACACACACACACAAACACACACACACACGCAGAGAGAGAAGAACACTCAGCAATCCAGCATCAACCATCAGCTGGTTCTACATATATGAATTAATCTAGAAATTACACTTGAATTAAAAATATATGAGTAAAACTGCAAACTAAAACGCATCAAGTTTTGACTTTTAATACCCTGTACTGGCAATACCTGAAAGAGAGAGAATATAGTAACAAAACGTATGAACAAAGTGGCTGTGACTATGTAGACTATGACTATATAGATGTTTGTTCTCTAGTCAAGAAAAACTGATCGTTTGCCTGTCTGTCTGTCTATGTATCTGTCTGTCTGTCTGTCTGTCTGTCTATCTATCTGCCTGTCTGTCTGTCTGTCCGCTTGTCTGTCTGCCTTTATATCTGCCTGTCTGCTATCAATGCTACAAATTGGAAAACAATCAAATAATAGAAAGAGATGATGTACCTGCAACTGGCTACAGAGTATTTGCTAGTCGGTCAACATTCTCTTCTCCATATTTTCTGATTTTTCATTTATTTTTTTTTTTTTTTGCATATTTCAATTTATATAATGTGCTGCGCAACTTTTGTTGCAAATTAATTTGGCACGAAAGTTGACTCTGGAAAATATGGCAGAGGCTGCAAGGGGCAGAGCTGGCGGCAGAGGCTGAGGCTGAGGCTGGGGCAGAGGTAGAGGTAGATGTGGAGGCAGCGATGTTGACAGAGATGCAACAAGCCGCACTCACAGTCGCAGTCGCCCTTGCAGCCGCAGCCGCTGTCGCAGCCGCAGTCGCAGTCGGGTACAGTGGCACACGCACGTGTAAAACTCTCAGTACCTCTGTCGTAATAACCGCAACTTAGTTAACTAAACAAAATGACAGGCGTGAAGGCAAAAAAGGGGGGCGTGTACAATTGTTGTTGTTGCCACAGTTGCATCTCTCTTTCGCTCCCCCCATCCCCCATCCCTTCTCCAACCATTCTCACACTTTTGGCAAATGTGCGCTGAAGGAAATTGCAAACAAAATTGCAACTTCCTGTCAGCGACAAAAACTTTTGCTGTGGCGCCAATGTTGCCACTTCCGTTTAGAGCACACATACAGCACTACATATATATGTGTATGTATATATGTGTGTGTGTGTGTGTGCTAAGTGCTGTCGGTTATTCATATGCAGCCACAGTGAGGCGAAGCAGGGCAGAGCGTCATGTTTGGCAATCAAAATATTTCACTAAATTGCTGAGCCAGAACTGAACAAAAGCCAAGCAGCAGCAGCAGCAGCAGCAGCAGCAGCAGCAGCAGCAGCGGCGGCAGCAACAAAAACCGGCAACAAAAACCGGCAACAAAAATTCTACTGCAATAACGGCCGGCCCGCCACACAGGAAGAATAAAATATTAAATAAATTTTTGCAAAATTTTACAAACGTGACCAGAGCCACAGAGATCCCAGTTATACTCTTAGTTTCACAGCATATGTAAAACGTTTATCGAGGCTCTGTAGGCTCGAAGCTCTGCACAAAATAAAAATAACACAATAAATCTGCTCGACTAAAGGATACTCTGTAAACAGCAATGAAAGTTCAGCGCTTAGAAAAGAACAAACAAAATCTTCCAAAAGCTTAAGAACAATCCAAAAGAGTTGTTCAAATGGAAAGTAAATATTTCATAATAAGGATTTTAGATATGAAAAGCAGTAAAAAGAAAGATGCGAAAGGACTAAATTTAATAATACCCTACACAATATACCAAATAAAAGACTTGGGAACCAGGAAACTGCAGAACAAAGCTAGAATCCAGCACAATTATAGCGGAGCAGCTTTGATTCAGGACTCGAACTGCGAGCTTCAAGCCTCCATTCTGAAGCAGTTGCCCTCCTTTGCCTGTTGCAAAGTTGTAGTAAAAAGCTACTATACTCCTTCTAGCCATTTTCAATGGGTATAGAGTATAAAAACCAGAGGCATACTAGCAGAGAAAGTGTAAAATTAAATAAGAAATATAAGTAAACTGACCGCAGGCTGAGCCTGCCAGGGGCAACAGTTTCCCTTACAGTTTACGACTTTTTTATTTGCACTACGCAACGCTGAGGCGCCCCAAAGTATGCTACATGCCACACAGACAGAGACAGGGGGCATTACGACTCGTACTTGTCCGATTGAGCAGCAGATAAGACTAGGGACCCCAGCTATTCCTTGAGACTTCCACTTGGACCAGGACAGACGTGCTGGGATAAGGCAAATGGCCGGCGGCTGAGCTGCCACTTCAAAGTTGGGTGCACTTCTCAAATAAACTGACCCCAGAAAAATTAAAAATAATTATATCAAAAATATAACAGTTACAATTTGTTGTTCTTTTTTAGATGCTTATCTCTGTTTGAATTCAAGTCGAGTGTTTTTCTAAAAAAAAACCTAATTTGTTTTCGAAATAATTAAAGTTTTTTCTTTTTATTTTTGGTAAGACTGAGAGACATTTTCGGAAAAGTTAGAGAAGAGATACTGGCTTCAACTTCAGAATTCACAAATTTTTACAATTTTTATATATAACTCTATTCGTTTGAGTGTAAACTCACCTTTTCCATATAAAAAAATGTATATTTTACTACCAATATTGCAGGTATTTGGCCTAGAAAAATGTAGCAGTTTTATAAAACTATAATTAAATTGGCATGGAACAGCACCGCAGCTTTAATTTGTTAGAAATGTTTTTTGCAAATGTTTGATTAAATTAATGAATTTAAAAATTAATCAAATTGTTGCTTAATTTATAATCGAAAAATATATTGCAGGGTTTAGACCAAGGTAGTCTCTTTATTTGATACTTTTTCTAAACAGAAAGTATAGAAATCAGATGTAGAATCTAAACGAAGCATTTAGTAGAGAAAGGCCATATTATTTATGCCGAATATAGTATACCCTTTTAGGCTGAAATAGCCACTTTTGAGCTAGTTTAAAGAAACAGACAGACAGACGGACATGGCAATGGGATTCATTTCCAACAATATGTTAAAAATATAGAAATTTATGAAGACATCGATGCCTCCTTCATCCCATTTTTCATGACATAATTGTAATGCCTTCCGCAAAGGGTATGGATAAAAGGGTATAAAAATAGTGCATAGTGAATATTCTTACATTGATTTCAATTTGTTGCATTTAAAATGTTTTCAACCATAACTAAATAAATTTGATGAAAACCACAATAAGTTGAATTTCATTATGCAATTTATGTGAAATTGCATAGAGGAGCATTTAAATTGAATGCTAACGAGGACTAAAAAGCTAATTGATGAATTTTAAACGTCAGTCAAGCATCTAAAAAAGTCAAATATTTTCCCAGAATATTCGTTTTTGTGTTAATTAAAGAAAGCAAATAAATAAATAAATGAATTAAGGGATGCATTTGATAACTGGAACTGAATCCTTGCAGCAGGAAAAAACAAAAGAAAGGACTGCTTCAAGGTGAATAGAATATTAATCAAACTTATTTTTTTCTTACCAGTTTCAAACTATTTCATAAATTTCAGTTTTTGATTAAAGAAATTCACAATAAGAATTAAAGAATGCCAATAATCAAAGCACGTGAAATCCATAGAAAAATTATATCAAAAATAATAAATCAGTCGATTCGTCAGTTCATACGGAAAATCGTGAATTAAATTTGTGATTAAATATTTAAGGATGCGTGCAAAGGCGAGGAAACACCTTGAGAACGTTCAGAATGTTGCCAAGGATGTTGAAGCCGACTGAGGACTAAGCCAAAAAAAGGCTTCGCTCTGTGTGTGTGTGTGTTTGTGTGTGTGTGTGTGTGTGAGTATTAACGGCAAAATTATGATGAAGCGCACTTGACAGACGCCATCGTCTGTGGGCTTGTTTAATGATGAACAGACGAAACACCCTGTGCTAAAGCCTCAACATCGTTTCAATTCGCTTCGTTTCTGTGTATACAGGCAGGTGGAGAGAGCACGAGCGAGAGAGAGAGAGCGAGAGCGCGAGCTTATGAGAGCGCAGGCTGAGCTCTTTTGCTGAATAAAGCGTGTTCTCTCAACGCATGTTGCACAACTAACGTGTTGCCAAGCGTTAGCAACATGCATAAATAAAGTATATAAACAAATCTGAAGCTAGGGGCTTTGGGTGCGAAAAACAAATCTTTGATTAATTGTCCGCCATCCAACATGACATACCATTTACAATGGCCACGTGCTTTTTAAATATTTATACCAATGCGCGTATCTATATGTATATAAAGATATATATCTGTGTGCTTGTATATACAAATATATATATTCATATACACTCAAAAAAAAAATGATTTTCTTAATTGTTGCTGGATCAATACTGAATTTATACCATTTCTATATTATAATTTGAAGTATTTTTTATTATGTTTTTAAGAAATTAGTAGAAATTAGTCTTAAATTGAGTATTTTCTTATCTTTTCTCGAAAGTAAGACCTAAATTGATCTAGAGTCTCTGCTTGTTTTCTCTCAGTGTATATAAGTAAGTATGTGCATCTACTTAAGTCTATATACATATTTAAAGGAGACGCATAAATCATTCGCTTGGGCAACAACAATTACAAGAAAAACAACAACAACAGCAACAATTGCCAGCTACTTGGGATACAATTGACAAAACAAATTTGCGCCTCTACTGTCCGCACGAGGGCGCCACTTTCCCTTTCGGTTTACGTCTATTATCCCGCCTTCGTCTTCTTCTTCGCCTCCTTCTGCCGCTGCTGCTGCTTCCCTCCTCCTCCTTCTCCCGCTGTTTCTTTCTCTGGCAACACACATTAAATTTGATTTGGTCACGTTTCTAAGCTTTGTTCCACTTATGGCTCATTTTGGTGTTGCCAGCAACAATAAAGCAGGCGAAAGGACTAGAAACAACAAGAAACAGGACTTCAAACGGGAAGCCGATCCATGCCCAAGGACCAAAATGCAATCACAGCAGCTGACCAACTGACCAATGCGACGCGACGCGACTCTGCTCCTAATGGACGCATCGCTCTCATAAAATAATCGACGCGAACGATAAATGTATAAAACTGGGCTTAGTCCTTACGGCCAGGACGAAACTGGAAATGCGCTCGTTAAACTATGAAATGGAATGGAACAAAAAACAATTGCTGACCAAGCTGTGAACCGGTTCTAACCCTAAAAAATACATAAAATTTTTTACATGAAATCTGCAGGGGCAGCGAACTACAAATATTGATATTAAATTGATTTTTGGTTGTCAAAATTTAAGTGAAAATAAAGGAATTAATGAAGGACTATATTTTTTCAGTGTAGACTTATAAATCGTAAACCAGATTTACAAAAACTATTTCCAGCCGTTAATCGAACTGGTGTAAAATATATATATAAAATATTCCATGTGGCTTGCAGCCTTTGTTTGGAGTGCGGCCAGAAGAGCATTCTGCTGCAGCGTTTGCCTGGCTGGAGGCGAAACGACAGCTGGGTCTTAAAACCAGTTAAGGGACCAACTGCCGCCTCTTCACCAGATTCCTGCATATGAAATGCTGGCAACGCTGGACCGATCTCCACATCTCAAAAGAGCTGCCACAAAGGATGCCGATGCCGATGCCGATGTCGATGGCGATGGCGACGGCGATGGCGATGGCGATGTCGATTCCAGAGCTGTGACAGTTGCGAAGACAAAAGAATTTATAAGCAGTTCCAGTTTATCTGCAGATTGAGACAATGTTATCCAGCTGCTGCCTCCGTTTGCAGTTGACTTAATGGCAGCCTAAACTTTGACAATTTTTTCCATCTGAAATCAAGCGGGTTTTCTACTGCTGTCAGCGGCTTTTTGATGCTTCTTTAATGATGTTTGCCTTTGCCTTTGCCTTTGCCTTTGCCTTTGCCTTTGTCGCAAGAGTCAAAGGACTTAAGCCATCAGTTGCAGTCTGTTTTGACTGAAAAGTCGGTTTGAGAACATTTTGGAACTATTGCCACAGCTTAACAGTAAATGCGGTTACACTAAAATTGTTCAAAGGACTTTCTTCGAGGTGCTCACAGAGCATGCAACATTTTTCAACCAATAATGTAACGTATGAAAAAAGTGATGGAAAAGTTGATTTATTGTATCTGGAAAATAAATTCATTTAATGTATATTTTTAATATTATATTTAAATAGTAATTAAAAGATAATCTCTGAATACGTTTTTACAAATCTCATTCAGTTTGTGGCTTTGAATATGAGGGGAATCCTTGGTTGTGGGCCTGTAAGGAACCCCTGAATCCAATCATTTGATTCCAAACTTAGGGCAATTTCTTGGTGACTTTTAATTTTATTTAATAAAATTATAATATATATGATATCATTCTTAATTTTAAAGAAAAACTCAATTTTTTATAGTAATTAAAGATTACTTTTTATATATAAAAAAAAAGAGATGATTACTGCTTCTCTTATTGAAAAATTTATTAACTTTACATTAAGAAATATTTTAGCTAACTAATAAAAGTTGTTTATAATTTATTTATCTATAATAAAGTATACAAAAATTGAGAATAATTTATAAGTTTCAGATAAAAACTCGCTTCAAGGAAATTAAAAAACCGGTTCGCCCCTGTTTAAAATATTTATCATTATTCTCGTAAATCGTTAATCGTAAATCTGAACAAGAAAGATCAGGAAATACTTTTGGACAGAGAGAGAGAGAGAGAGAGAGAGAGAGAGAGAAACACAGGGAGAAGAAAGAGGAAGGGCATCCTTGCGGCGCTGTTGAGAGAGATGACTTTTGCTTTCTTATTTCCAATTTCCGTTCTGTGCATATGAAAACAGAATTGAATTTTAATTCTACAACATTCGAGTGGAACCAACATTGCAATTGACACATGACAAGGCAGCAGCAGCCGATACACAAACCCAACACACATGACATGGTTGAAAGGGAGCGGGGGAAGGCAATGGGAAGTGGAAATGGACTGGGAAGGGGAAAGGGAAGGGGAAGGGGAAGGGCGTCGTTTGGCTGCAAATTGAAATGCATGAAAGCAAAATAAACTATGAAGCTGAAGAATACAAATTGATCAAATACAAAAACTAGCAACATCATCATAAAACTGAAGGCCAGCAAAAACAACAAAAACAACACAAAAAAAGAAAGAAAAAAATAGAAGAGGGAAAGCCCCAAAAGCACTCAACTAACGCAACCAAGTCCCAGACCAGTCCCAACTAGACTAGACCAGGCCTGGGACTCTGTGCCGACTACCGCAGCAGCAACAGCAGCACCAGGAGCAGCAGCAGGGGAAGAGGGCTCGGTGGAGGCGCCAGCTGCCAGAATCCGAATTGTGAGCTCATCATTGGGAATTCGAAAAGAGCCGGCGAGCAATTTATTTGATGTGTCGATACGTGTCGCCATATTCTGCGTCCCTCTGTCCCTACTAGGTTTCCTCTTTCCTAACTCCCCACCCTACCCTACCCGCCTTTCCCTTTGCTTTCTACTCTGGAAATCTGCAAATCAAATTACAAAAATCATAGCGCTGAATTTTCACACGGCAATGCAATGGGGAGTTGGCACTCCCTTTCACTCCCTTTCTATCCCTACCGCCCTCTTCTAATGCCACGCCCATACCCCATTCCAATCCAACCGGCCGGCAAATTGTCAGACGTCAAATGATGAAATGAAATCAAACAGAAACAGCCCCAGGAGCGGTACACGGAGCAGGGAACAGGGAGCAGCTGCTGGGCAAAGTATTGGCTACACTTGGCGGAAATAGTTTCCAAATATTTTACGGATTTTCCTAAGAAGTCAACAAAATGGGATTTACTATTCAAGATCATTTTATCATCTCTTTAATTTATATTTTTTAATGCCAAAAAATAGCTAAATTTGACGGGAAAATTGATGAAAGGGCATCAATATAATTTCAAGCCAAATAATTCCAAACAAGATTCCTTCCTCAGGTTGAACCACTATTTATTTTATTGGAAGATTTCTCCTAAATATTTTTTTAAATTCAAAAATGGAACTTAAGAATAATTTATTTTTCTATATTTTTTAAAATAAAAATTAGATTTTAGACAAAAGAGAAAATCACCAGTTTTTCCTGCAGTTTTTCATATTAGGAAGCTTCAAAGAAATTCAGTCTCTATTTTTTTTCTGAGTGTGTTTGAATGTACGCCTGGTTAGGGATGAAATAGTGGCCAACTGGAATGAGTATTACGAGTCCTGTATCCACTGTCCATGCTCATGCTCATGTCCATGTCCATGTCCATGTCCATTTCCATGTCCATGTCGAATGTTTGACGAGCGACTAACTAGTGGAATGGATAGTTCAATCCGCCCTGTTCCTGTATATATATCGCCAGCAGTATTTCGCCTGGGGACTATGCCAATCTGCGAAAATTTGAATTTGAAATTTTTATTTATTTACACACCCGGACAGATAGCGTATGAAAAGCGTAAAATACCGAGCAGTCAGTCAGACAGAGAAGAGCAGTAGGAAAAGTTGCGGGGAATTGTAGAATAAACTTACTGTTTAAACAAATCAAGTTTTTGGATTTTAGCCAGTAGCCAGCGGCCAGCGGACAGCAGCCAGCAGTCAGTGGCCAACAGAGAGGCAGAGAGTTGTCAGCAGTTGCACAATTGAATGAATGTTCACTTTTTTATTATTTACAACGCCATATAAATAAATCCATATTCAAAACTATTCTATAATTGATATTGCAACTTTTTGTGGAAGAACCGATGGCAAAAGCCCAAGCGTTTTATAATTGATATTGACGTTTGCAAAGCTCTTCAATAACTAGTTTACTTTATTGCTGGCGTTGCTTTTCGTCCTGCTGCTGGTCCTTTTTCTGCTCCTGTTTCCGCTGCTGTGATTCATACTGAATATTCTACTTTATTCACATTGAAATTTCAACTTATTCACTGAATCTATCTCTGAAGTGACAAAGATTTAATTAGCCTGCAAATATATTTAAGAATTACAGGACTCAATCAGCAATTGTGCTAAGATGATAGTTGGTATCACAAGTAAAAGAAAGTCTCCCATAAATTGATATTTTTAAAGTTCTTATTCAAAAAATCATCTAAAGATACATTAAAAATCTATCTGGATCGACGACAAGTTGCCTAGAGCTTAGCTCCCAATTCGAAATAATATAAAATAATAGAATAGCAGACAGAGTAATACTGAAGACCAGAAAATCGTATCAAACTAATAATTAATCTTATAAAATAAATTAAAAATAGCTCTCGCATTGTACACTAAAATAAACAATGGGAAACGTTTACGGATGCAGCACAAAGCAGAATTGATTACGCATTCAATGCCCAAGAGAGCGAGAGAAATTTTGATGGAGAGGTGATGAAATCTATGGCATTTACATGCGCATATATTACATATATGAAGTAATAAATTAATTTAATGAAGTAGCCACAATAATGTAATTAAATTGTTAATTTAGAAATGCCACAGTATTAATGAACAATTATGCAGTTGATTAAGATGAAGACTGCTCGCTTTACTCGAAGAAACTCGAAACGAACTGCTGGGCGGAGAAAACTCTACAAGAATTGCCTTCACTTGACAATTATTATTGAATGTTTCTTTGACGTCTTACCATTATTTATTCTCTTCTTTTTTTTTTGTCTTGTTTCCATTTAAAATTTCGGTCTTTTATTGGCAATATTTCCATTAACCGCGTGCTGTGAGCCATGCAGCGCAACTTACGCTAATTAAAATTCCCATTTAATTGGCGTTGACTGTTATTTGTCTTAGGGTCAATTGCAGCGACAGTTGGTGGGACATTTTTGTTGTTGTACTGTTTTTTTATGCGGAGCTCTGAATGTTTATTCAATTAAAATACGCATGAAGCAATGCCAGGATGACAGCCGACCGAGTTGGTCAGTTGGATTGCAGCCAGAATTTCAGTTGGCAGTTTTCAGTTGGCTTCAGAAAGAAATACGTTCGAACTGTCAACGTGACCATTGAATGAGCCACCGAAATCAATTTAAATGGCATCATTCAACGCCTTCAACCACAAGCTCACACACACAACAACAAAAGCACACACACACACACGGACAGGCAGACGTACAGACAGGCAGACAGAGAGAGAGAGAGAGTGGGAGACAGGCAACAACACATTGACAGTTTATTAACTGACCGACCAAGCACGAAATATTCCTGTCAGCCCACCCGCATTCAGGCCGCTATATCGCCCATTATATAGCCACATTAATTAGTTCGCATTGAGTTGCAGTTGTTGAAGGCGGCCTGACAACGACAACAGAATTCCCTTATTCCCCAAGGATGTCAACCGGCAGCCGGCAGCCGGTAACAGCTACAGCTACAGCTACAGCTTCAGCAATTGAAGAGAACAACTGCAATTGCAAAAGCTGAAGGACCACACACACAACAGAGTTTAATCTTTATGCCAGGACCAGAAATACCTCCACTCCTGCTTGAATTTTAGCAATTCTCAATTAAATGCATTACTCCATGCTCTTGGGAATCAATGTCAAAAAAAAATGGAAATACCTTCGCATTGATTCAATCAAAGTTTTTAGTTGAAGTGCTTAACCGGAAGTATACAAATCATTTTCTTATTCAAATATAATTTAAGCTGCAAGCCACTAATCATTACCGGAAAGCTAAATATTTAAGTAATTCCCAAGTACTTTTAAATGGGATTTCTTCATTACTTTTGGGAATTAATGATAAATAAAACAAAAGCATTATCATAAAATAAAATTCAAACAAAAATCTCTAAGATCAATTAAATTACATTCATAAAAAGTGCATTAATAAATGAATATAACTATATTTCACCTATCATTAAATTGGAAATAAAGGTCTAAGAATTAGCATAAATTAATATTCAATCAAAACGCTCTTTTATCTATAAAAATCTCTATACAAAAAAAAGGGCTTTAATAAAGGATTACAAATATAATTAGCTGACTTTGACATAAAGGACAACAATATTAGCTGAATTAGTATTTAATAAATCAATTGCTAAAAGCTAAAAATCAGAAATATCAATCAAAATCTTTTAACATATTTTTTCATTTTATTCTGGCTGAATAAACATTCTTTTTATGCAGGTATCTTCAAAGGAGATAAGTGTATATTTTTCTCCATTCTTCCGGAATGAAGTAAACTATTTTAACATAAAGTACTCAATATTTTATGCAAGTTTATGGAGCTTTTTTATTAGTATTTTTAAAAAGAGTTCCTCCATCTAACTGACAAGTTTGAGAACCCAAAAAAGTCTCACAACTTTGGAACCGATTTATCCTATGGCAGTCACTGTATAAAATGGACATTTAGTAGAGGATGTCCTAAAAAATGATTATGGAAAAATTCATTTATGAATGTAGACAATAAATATTCTTACAAAAATTGTTCCTAATCAAATATAGCTTCAAATAGATTGGGCAAAAGTGCTTAGTATTGTGCTTTTCAAGCCAAAAAATTTATAAAAAAAGAATATTAATTATTTATATCTTTATATAATAACACAAAATTCAAAATATATTAAATAAAGCACCTAAAAATCTTCTACCAATAACTTTTGCATGTTTTTAAATACGTTGGTATAAAATATTGAGTTTTTCCAGAAGTTGGAAAAGTTCTCGTGGCACTTAATTGTTTCTAGGGATAATTTTCTGTCTGCTGCACGAAGCGCTTGAGTGAACTTTTTCGCGGTAAATATAAATCGCATTTAATTTAGTGGAAATCAAAACGAGGCTCTATTTTATATAGACGAAAAAAAAAGAAGAAAAATAAAAATAAAAATTAACGACTCGTAGGAGTCGAGGAAGGCGGTGCACACCTGTTGTCTACCAGGTGCTATGATCGAAAGCTAAAGAAAAGCCGCAAACAATGCCAGAACAGGGCTGGAAAAAAAGAAAGAGAAGAAAACCTCCCGCTTCTAGCGTGAAAAGTGGGAACGTGGGAAAGTGAAAAGCGCGACGAGGCACAAAGAACAAACAGGTGCTAATCGAAATATAATGTTTCAGCAGCGGTCGCACATAAAAAATGATACGCCAATAAAATTTAATAATTTAAAAATGAAACAGCAACAAGGAGAAACAATGGAGAAAAGTGGAGGGGGAGAGAAGCGAGAGGAGAAGCGCCTGTAAAGCCGGAAAAACATAATAAAAAATTCATGAGCTTTACGAGAAAACGCGAACATGGAAGAAGCTGAAACAAAAAAAGTGCAAATAATGAATGACGAACGGACCGGAGAACCGGAGAGTTGGAGTACTGGAGAACCGGAGAACCGGAGAACAGAGAGGCGACGACAGCGAAATGACATAAAAATGAATCGTTTTGCCTACTTAAAGGCGCATAAAAAGCAATTTCCGGCCTTAAAGCCGTAAAGTATGCACTGATAACAGGCCCAATTCAACTTGCAGGTAACTAAAGCTAAAGCCTGCTTATTGATTTCCCTTCAAACCAAGTCTACCCTTCTAGCTGGACTACCTGGACTGAGCTGGCCTAGCTGGACTGAGCTGGTCTAGTACTACAAAGCACTTAAGCAAACATCAAATATTTAGTGTCGCAATGATAATTACAATACCAACAATGGAGCTGGAGCAGAGCTGGAGCCGGAGCCGGAGCAGGAACAGGAGCTGGTGACACCGACATATATCCTTGATATATGCCTTTGTATTTACACATTTTGTGTTTACCTTTGCATGACCAGTCCGTCACTTTGACAATCATAATGAGGCAGCCAGCAAAGACCAACAACAACCACACACACAGCAACAACAACAACAAGAGCCACACGCAGCCCACAACACCTTCCACAATGCCACCCACAACACACTAAAATAGCTGACAGCAACAAACCTGACTGCAGGACGCCAAAGCACTCGAATCAACTAGAGATGGACACACATACGACTATATATATACATCTACATTTGTGTGTGTGTGTGTAAAGGACTTTCACTTTGTTATAACCAAATTAGAGCATTTAAATACATTTATTTATTTACTCTGTTTGTGTTTGTAGACAAGGCAAATGCAGTTTGCCCTCATCTAATAAATTTTACATGCAAAACGCACACAAAAATTTGAAAATTTGAAAATTTCAGAATTTTCTTCTTATAAATTAACTGATGATTAAATTTCCTTGGTTTAGAAAAAATATATTTCAATTTACTTTGTCTGCTTATTACGTATTTTCATCATTTTCGTATTACCAGGACAATTTCTGTTTCTCTTTTATATTTAAATTCTTGGCATCCTCTTGAATATTGAGACAAATTGAAAAATGTTTTCTACCAAAAAATATTGTAATAAAATTGTGGCTTGAACATAAATTTTCAGCTAAATATTTAATTGTTTCAATGGCTTACAGGCATCCTTTTTCTCTGCTGGTCTAAAAGGTGAACTACAGAAGTTTCTATGGTGGAAAAGAGCCCAACAAGTCACTGTGGAATTCATGTCAAAATCAAGGACTTTATTTCCAAGCTACTCCAAAGAGAGTTCCATTATTTCTAGCAGGAACAAAAAGGGAATGTGAAAATCTATGCCAATAAACTTATAGGGAAATTAATCAAAGACCTTTACATTTATTTAGCTAGTTATTGTATGGAATTGTTGCCAAATTTAAAGGCTAAACTATATATATATTTCTCTCTCACGATCCTCTGCAGATTGTGTTTCACGCTGCCATCTTCAGGTATTAAAGAGGTCGTCAGTCCCCAATCGTAGGTCCAGTTGAGGCCACCGCGTGTCTCTTTAGGTCTGCTGTCCGTTGTTATAACGATGATGGCTAACATGTTGGCTGATAGTGTTGCTGTTATATTGTTGTTTACCTGGCCAGAAAGCGCAGGTAAGCAAGCAAGCAAGCAAGCAAATCTATGTTCCTTGTTGACTTTTGCTTTTATTTAATTTTGTGGCAAGGTGGAGCGACTATAAATACACACATGCCATGTTTATGTCTCTGTGTCGCTCAGTCGCTCTGTCTCTCTGTTTCTGTCTGTCTTCCTGTCCTGTCCCGTCTGTCTCTGGAAGTGCGTGTGTGTGTGTGTGTGTGGGCGCAGCAAATAAACTTTAATTGTTGCAACTACACACACACACACATACACGCACAGTGTGTCCTGGCACGTGTTCGTATCTCTGTGTGAGACACTGTGAATTGTTGCCGTTGTTGTAATGCTTAACTTAATGCGCTGTTATCCTTTAACTGCCTGGGACGACCAACATTCACACACACACAGAGACACACACATATACAGACACTGCAGGACTGTCACACTAATACATATTCATGTTAATGTCAGCGCATAAATCTTGCAAAGTCTTCTAACACCTGTCAGCCATTTTACAAGGTGTTTCCACTTAATACATCGACACAGTTAGAGAAAGAGACACACTCACACACACACACACAGGCACACAATCACTAGAAAGGGATGGCTACACGTTGGCATTAGAAAGAGAGGGAAGACATACATATATTGCTTTGTTCGTCCTGTCTTTGCCTTTGTACGCCATGTGTCAATGTGTCGGTCATGTGTCCAGCGCTGTGTGTGATATTGACAGTTGCTGGGATACAAGGATTCAACCACGATTGACCCACCTGAAACCAGAAGTGAAGCATGATGGGCGAGGGGAAGTGAAAGCAGTTGTAATCGCTGACTGAACGCCAATTGCTGCAACATTGTGCCAAATTTGCCACGGCCAAAAGGTAGAGGAGAAATAGCAACAAAAAAAATCTATTAAGAAAGTTCTAGCTGAGTGAGCACAACTAGGGAATACTCTGTAAATAGATCTAAGCTTTAGACCTAGTATTGCTTTCCAATGGAAAATGACTTCTTGATAGACTTATGTATTTAATGAAGAGATGTTCTTGTCAATTATATGCCAAATTCCAAGTCAATTTCTCGATCTACGAATTAAACTTTCCACATTAACAACTGATTCAAGCTGCTGTGATCACATTATAAAGTATAAAATAATGTAATATCACCAGAATTCTCTTTGCGATCTCTACAATCTTCTGCTTCGATCTAACTCCGGGAAAGGCCTGAACATCACCTGAATCAGTGTTAGCTTCTTGAGCAGCTCAGCTTCTCCCATTGATCAGAGATCTGGCGGGTTCTATTTAATTTTAAGTCCATTTCTTTAATTCTCTTTAATTTTTTGTTAATTCTTTCTGCTTTTTCTTACCTCATTTGTTTTCGTCTTTTCTTTATTTATTTTTGATCTGAATGATTAATATAATTCGGCTATTCAATCTGGTATAGTCTCGAAATCTGAAGTCAAACAAACAGACAGAGAAACAAAAGGAAGTAACTAGATTGATTCGACTGATTAGAGTAAAAAATGAATCCTTCTGCATGTTACATACAAACTTGACATACTCTCTTTTAATCATAGTAGGGTTATAGAGTATAAAAAGAGGAAACTAAGTTCAGAGAAACTCCCGCATCCGCTGCACCAGCTGATGAAATAACTGTTGTCTAACTGGACTCAGAATTATGGTAGGTAAATGTGATGGCTGTTGGCCAGCTTCGACCAGAAAAGTAGCATCAAAGCAAACGGAACAACAGCAAAAACAACAACAACAGCGTGAGAGGATCAGGCACCAGGATGACAACGGAGCTGACATTGATTGAACGTTGTCCACAACAAACAGCGCACAGCGCACAGCACACAGCACACACAAAGAGCGATGGAGCAATGGAGCATTGGAGGATTGGAGCACTGGTGGACAGGGTAAAGGGGAACAAGGTTGTGTGTTTCAGTGGATTAAAGGAGTAGGGGATTCTAAGGCACATTCTGTTGATTGTTATACTCTCCGCATAAACGGATTCAATGGTCAACTTGCCAGCTAAGCAATGTTACGGAAAATAAAGCTATTTCACATAGCAAATAGATTTCGAAGTTAAAGAAGGACTCCACTATAATATTATATATAAAGAAATTTGGATAAATTGTATTCCAAATTGTAGCTAATCTAGATAAATTTATTTAGTATTTAATTTAAATTTAATACTTACTTAAACTTACACAAAATAACAACTATTCCTAGCTTTATTCTAAATGAGCAAAGAGTTTATTTACTTTAAGCATTATCCTTAAATGGCATTCAAAAGAAAAGAAATAAAATATCTGTTTCACTTATCAAGGTATTAAAATATATTTATTTTTCTCCACAAAGGATTCTCACACGAAAAACAATTCTCATTTCGACTCTGGAATAGATAGAGAAAAGGACCTATTTATCTTTGAGCGATTGTATGTCAGCTTCGACTCCTGTAAAGGATGCCCCAACAAAATCCATTTTGAGTCCTTGTGGTTGTTATTGCAGTTGTTGTTTCTATTGTTGTTTTTGTATAGGTTGAGCTGTGGTGGCGCTTTGGGTGTTTGGTTTATTTTAATTGCCTGGACTCTTTAATTGTTGAAATATTTAAATTAGTTTGCTGAGAGCTGTCGTCGGCGATTTGAGTGAGCAGGTGATTTAGCTTTTCTCTGTGTGAGGGCTTAACTTTGCGACTTACTTACATATATGCACACACACACACACATATATATATATATATAAATATGTGTGTGTATCCTGACCGTTGCTAGCCATTAAATTACATTGAACCGCACCCAAAAAACAGGATACTTTGTGGCATATAGTCAACAACTGCAAAGGACGCAAAGCAGGCGAAAGCAGGCTAGCAGCTTTTCGTATTTAAGACGAAATAAATTGGATTAGAAACCGCAAAAATCCAATTGTCTATTGTGGTGCGGGCTTGAAGATGTCCCTCCATTCCACCTTCGCCTTCGCCTTCCCCTTCGCCTGCGCCTGTAACCTGGCCAAATACGAATACAAATACGAATGTAGCTCTTAAAATATTTAGCAAGAAATGCTGCGACTTTGTGTCTGTTTGTTTGTCATTCTTGTCCTGTTTCACTGTCTCTCTCTCTCACTCTCTTCCTCTCTTCATCTTCCTTGCGTCCTTTGTCCTTCGTCCTGCTGCTACCTCTTTGTATGTTTGTATGCAAATCAAAGACTAATTGGATTTTTAAGCTCAAACTGTCAATGCTGTTACATGGTGCGACGATCTCACTACGTTTCCCTTTGCACTGAGAAAAAAAACTGTGCAGCTAAATTATAACTTTTGTTTTTTATCTATGACTGAAATTATATCTATATATATATATATATATATATATATATTAAATTATTTTAAGGTAGGGTATTATAATATATACTTTTCTATCCTTGAAGCCGACAGTGAGCCTTATATTTAGGTATTTTAAGAGTATTTAGTGTGATCACAGTACTTAAACTTGATTGAAAGTAATTCCTTTGGTACACTAAATATAAGTATCATTTTTATGAATTTGAATTCTTAGGAACTCATTCTTCATACTGAGAAGTCTCTAGATTCAAGTACAAAATTCTCTGGCTTGCTTTTTCGCTGAGTGTAGAAACTGGAACTCAGATATAAACTCTGTGTCTCTGTTCACCTGGCTGTTTGTGTTTGTGCACCTGACTAAAAGGCAAAAACCGTTGACAAAGGCAAAAGACCGTCGACCATGGACTGAGGACCGACGACCGACGACCGACAACCGTCGTGTCTATATGTATTTGGATTTATGTTTTTGGTAAGCGATTTAAGCTGCAGAGTAAACAATTTCTCATGCACCCACTGTGATTTGCGTACATTGAACTGAAACTGACAATGGCTGTGGAAAGGGAAAGGGAAGTGGAAGTGGAAGTGAAACCATGCCCATTTTTGCCACTTTTCCACTGGCAATGCGAACATCGCATCCAAATGAGCGGGGCGATGCAAATGGCACACTAATTTGATTCTATTTAAATCTCGTTGCGGACATCAGGCGACTTGGCTTAAACGCCCACTGTTGTCTGTTTTGTTTTTGTTTTTTTCTTTTTGTGGTTCTCGTTGTTGTTGTTCTTGTTGCTTTGTGGGCCAGCTGCTAGTTGTTGCTCTGCTCAACTGTTTCCTTTCCATATCCTGTTTCATCCGATGTCCTGTCCTGCCTGTACTGTACTCTGCCACGCTGTGGTTGCGGTTCTTAGCCCGCATGACGCGCACTCATCACGTAACAATTTCGTGTGTGCGTGTCCCTCTCGCGTCTCTCGTCTCTCGTCTCCAGTCTCTCGTCTCTCGTCTCTCGCCACTCGCCACTCGTCTCGTTCAAATGAGTGCCTTGAGTATCTTTTCTATTTGCGTGAACGCAGCTGCCAGCCAAACAGTCTGCAAGCCTACAAACATGTCCTTGCCAGCCAACAACAACAACAACAACAACATCAGCAACAGCAGCAGCAGCAATAGCGACAGATAACAAACACTCGAGTTGTTGTGGGCTAGAAAACAGGCATAGCCACTCTCTGGCAGCAGCATGTGTTTGACTAGTTTTGGCTTAGAGATGGACCACGCGTGATTCTTCCATCACGTCGTCCATTCTCCTGTCACGTCACTTAAAAAAAAATCTTTTTTAAACACTCTTAAAGGTATACTATAAAAAATCTATTCTTGTTTTTGTTTTAATTTATATCTCTTATGCTTGTTAATTTGGTCGAAAAATCAAGCTTGTTGTTAGGAAAAATTTGTTAATAGTTCTGTGTTTTTATGTTGGTATGTTTCTCGTTTTTTAAATGGCGTGAAATGAAATTCTTCAGGTTAATTTTAGAGCATTCAATTCACGTTCCTGTCACGCACCCATCTCTAGTTTCGATGCACTAATCGGAACGGGTATAATGATATGAACGAGTTAAGCAGTGAGATAAAATATCTGATAGATACTAAAACTATCAAACTCTCGATAACCTCGAAGATTAAATGTTTAAGGAATGCAAATAAAGAATAATTATGCTAGTATATTGGAGAATTGACTTAACGATTGATTGTAGAAATATTGACAATATTATTCCACACAACCAAAGCCAAAGATCTAAGCAAAAGTTTACCGATAGTCAAATTAAAAAAGAAAATTTCTTTTAGGATTGATTATTCAAGATGAAACTAAGGCTTGGGGATTTCCAGCTCTTGATAGCATACTAAAAAATTAATATAAATAAATTGGATAGTTTAAAAAATCTCATGTTGTTTCTCTGTTGCTAAATATTCTGTATAACTTTATAAGACAGGTCTTGAAACTCTTCTCAAAGATTTGTCCTTTGAAAGATAGTGTATACCTACAGCGTTGTGGAGCAAAGGCTCTTTCTTTTATCTGAACATTGTTTGTTGCCGTTGCGTCGAGTGTTACAGTGACACACTTGGAAGGACGAAGCAGAGGCGCCTCCACTGCCGTGGCTATTTTCGGCTAGGCCAAGTCAAAGCCGCACAAGGACATGTGTCGCCTATTTTATGGTACTCTACACGGCGTCGAGTATTGGATGGATCACTGGAAAACTGTTAAATAATACAATAGACACCTTAGTATCAAAGGCATTGGCGCTGCTTTACGAGCGCGCATTCATCATACGCCGCGTGGGCCCGACAGTAAAAAAAAAAAACTACAGGATTTGGATTCGGATTTGGAATTGAGTTTCGGACTGGGGCTTGGGTGGAACGCCTCAAGTCTATTAATTACACATGTTGCGTCAAACTGAAATCGTTTTCCATTTATTTTTATGAGTTTTGCTGTACAGTTTGTCAAAGTCTTTTTCTACTTAAATGTAAAAAGAAAATATCCCTCGCATTTGTTAGCCTTCGGCAGTTTTCTTCAGCGATTTTTCAAGTAAGTTATGGCCATGCTGAGACATAAAAATAGCCAGCCAAAGGATTTTGGATTTAGCCTTGTTTTGCCTTGAATGTTCGATTTCGATTGTGATGTCGTTGCCTTTAAAATAAAATGCAAAAAATAAAGAAAGAAAGATGAGAGAAAACATGTGAGTTGAAAGCTGCTTAATAAGGTCGTTGAGCGTCAGTTGGGCTAAAATATATGAGGACGCCATATGTCCTGGCCAGAAAGGACTGCCCTGACAGGGCTTCGACTTGAACTTGAATCGAAAACAAGTGCCACAACTGTCACCAAAAAGTCACATAATCGCCGATAGGACTTCGTTTAATACCCTGTACTCAAACAATCTTTAGAAAGAGTATATTAAGTTTGTGCTGCATTTATGAAACAGGTGAACTGTGAGGCATCTCCAGTAAAGTATAAATTTCATCATCTTAAGAGGACTACTTTAAATGTGTGCTTTAAGGATAGAATAAGAAACACAATTGTGACGACAAAATGTAAAGGAACCATTTCTGTAAGCCTGTCTCGAGAGTATTCCTCAGTCTATCAATGCTAGACTAGAAAATTCTTAGTTTATTTATTTTTTGTTTTTTTGTCAGACTTTTTGATCACGTGCCATGTGGCAGTTGTTGCCAATGGCAGATGCATTAGGCACAGGCTAAGGCTCAGGCCCAGGCTAAGGCTGAGGCTGAGGCAGGAACAGGACCTTTGAGTCAAAAGGAGCACAGGCTGGCTGGCTCGTTGGCTGGCTGGGTGACTGGCTAATTGCAAGTGAATTTCATTCATTATGCTGGCTTGACTGTCTCAAATTGAAATTCCATGAAATTGAGTCCAAGACTTGAAGCAGTAACCAAGCGCTTAAAGCCACAAAATTAACTTTGGCAACGCAACCAGGCAGATTCTTAACGCTTGAATGCCTCACACCGCAACAACAGCAGCAGCACCAACACCAACAACAACAACAACCCCGACAACAACAACAACAAAAGTATCATCGTCGATTTTGACAGGAAATTAAATTCGATGTATCGTAGTGGACGATGAAGACGATGAGGAGTGAGCCCAAAAGAGTCACTTTTGGCCTGGTCTTTTGTTTTATGTACCTTTGCTCGATTCCTGAGCCTGGGCTTACAATTGGAAATTCATGCGGCTTCAGTTTTTATTTCTGCTGCTTCTGTTGCTGCTGTTGTTGCTGCTTCTGCTTTATTTCTGCTAGCCAGTAAATAAACCGGAGATGACTTTGCGGTTTTCATTGTGCGCTCTGCTCTGCGAAATAGAAGCCAATGTTACACAGACTGAGAATGAGAATGAGAATGAGAATAAGACTGGAAACTTAGTTTTGGGTTCGAGTTTTGGTTTGGGCTTTAGGTTAGGGGTGCCTGGTTGCTTGGTTGGCTGGTTATTATAATTACTGCTCCCTGGGATACACTTAAATGCTTGCAGCGTCATGAATACCAGACAGGATGTGCATTGCCATTGCCCACAGGAAGCTCTGAGCTCAGACTGAGGTTGAGACTTTAAATTGCCAAAAATTTGTGGCAGTTGTCTCAAGTGACCTTCGCTTGACTTTCAGTATCAGTATTCTCAGTTCTCAGCTTCCAATTCTCAATTCTCTGTTCAACTTCAACTTCATTTTGCAACTTCAACTTGAGCGAAATAAATTGATTTACATTCAATATTAGCCCACATGAGCAGAGCAGAGCAGAGCTGAGGAGCGCAGCCCACGCCAAAATGCCAACAAGAAAGGCCACTTTGGCTAAAGAATTGCCAATGAACTGAGATGAGCTGATGCTGTCTCTGACTCTGACTCTGACTCTGGCCTCGACTTGGCTCCAGCTTTGGCTGAGTCTTCTTTCTTTTTTTCCATTCTTTCCTTGGGTAACGACAATAAGTCATTGTCAAGGTGCTGAAACGACGACTGGGACAGGCAACAACAGCAGGCACACTGCTTGTACCATGTATGTTGCTTCTCTCTGCCAGTAGAGCTTTGCATGTGGGCAGACCCAAACCCCAGACACAGAACCATAGACCCGAAGACAAAGAGCGACAGAGAAGGACTTTCAAAGTTCTGGGCAGGTTGCATGCGTCTTGTGTCTTCTGCCTCCTGCCTCTTGGCCTCTTGGCCTCGCCTCTTACCTGTTCTGCCTTCCTGCCTGCTTACCTGTACCTAGCAATGCAATGAAGTTAATTAAATAAAAATAAAGCGACAGCAAACTGAATTGCCACAGCACACGGTGACTGTGTGAATGCAATAGGAGTAAAAACGAATGGCTTTCGTTCTCGCTACGAAGATTTATATGCCCTTCTATCTAAAATGATTTTCAGATTTTTATTGAGTTTTCAGATATTTAAAAGATTGCAGCTAGTGAAGACCACCTAAAGAAAAGGGTTAAGTGTTGACTTGAACCGGTTTGTAGCCGAATATCCGATTATTTAAGCAACTTGAACCAACCAGTGAGTCGAAACAAAAGCTGAACCTAAGCATAATTAATATTTTCGTATTGGTTCCATACAATAATTTGATTGTTCCTCTCTGCTTGGACTAATTGCAATTATATCTATATACTTTAAGGGATTAATTACGTGCATATCAAATGATAAAATAATAGCACCATTCGGAAGGGTATAACAAGGCGCAGCCGGAGTACTCGTACTCGTAGTCGTAGTGACAACAGCGGCATCATGGAAAGAGGAATGCCAGAAGGACGCCCACGTCGGACAGGCAGCTAGCTAAGTTGGAGCTGATGCGGAGTAGATGCATCTTGGCATTGCCATGTAGATCACATAGTCGTAGTCAGTATGAAAAAGTGCCACTCCTACAGACGCCCACAGTGTCTTAGCCTTCGACTCAACATGATGAAGATGACTATGATGATGATGATGATGATGCTCTTGGAATGCTGGCAACATTATCAAATGACAAGCAACGCCCACTGATGCAATAGACAAGAAAAGCTCATGAGTTCATGTTCCTTGAGATAAAATGCAAACAAAAAACGTTAATCAGTTGAAGAATATTCGTATCTGCCTCTGGAGATATCCACAACAAAACGAATCATGGAAATTAACTCTTTATTTAAATAGAAAGAATAAATTTGAGATTAGAATGATCATTCATAAAGTTGTCATAAATAATATTTTAAAGTAAAATAAAGTCCAAATTCTTTCAGTCTTCTTCCCGTTGCTAAAAGAGAACCGAGTCTCGAACCTGAACCTTTGACTTGGAGACTCTTTGAACCGAACCCAAAGCTTTTCATGGAGTTAGAATCTGCACACCGAAAATTACAGAATTTGACGTCCTTATCTTCTCTAATGCTCCCAGTCCCCAGTCTCATTTAATGTAAGGATTTCATTGTTATACTTAAATGAATCTAGTCGATTTTGCTTTTCAATTATCTGTCCTTGCCCCGCTCATTGATTAATTGAATTCCCTTTAATTACTTTATAATGCGCTGCGATAACTGATTTCAAGACGCCCGCGTTAAACAACAACTTGAATTAAACTCAAGGGCTTTCTCTATCTCCATTTCTCACTTTCTCCCTCCCTTTCTCAGTATATCGATCTGTTTTGGCAGGAAAAAACCAAAAGGAATATATATATATAAAATATATAGCTTGGGGATAATCGAAAACACGATAGTATTAGCACATAACATTCACAACTGGAAAGCCAATAAGCAGTGCACGCAATGTTTAAGTGTGACCAGAAAAGGATAAAGGACCTTTGCTTGCGTGTTGCAGTCAGATCGGAAAACAAAACACCTCTCGAATTGTTCTATATAATTTATTGATATTAGTTTAATTGCTTAGGCGTAAAAGGGAACACAGTAAAAAAAAACAGAACTAGGTTGAGTCTATTCATAATACATGAAGTCTGATTATAAATGGAATATTAAATGTTTCAGACCTTGCTGCAGGATATCTGCTAGTCGAGAAGGCTTATTCGGTTATTGAGTATCTTTATTATATAATGCATTAAAGGATTCGCCTTCGACTCCATACAGTATTAGTGCTGAGACAATTCTGTCTGTCCGAATATATACAGTTTCCATAGGAGATATCTCGATATAACATGCAGGTTAAAAGTTCTCTTGTGATATCTTTTATTCTGGCCAAAACTACCAAAATCGTAAAACTATATTATAAAGCTGCCATAGTTTAAAATGAGGAAGAAATAAGGAAGAAAAAATAAAGAAGACTGGCTGACAGATAAGGCCAAATCACCTCTTCTAGTTATGCTGATCAACAGTAGACGTATATAGGGGGGAATATTAGACATGAATCTCCTAGGGATGAAACCTGTAAGGGTATTCAAATCTTCGTCTTTTCTTCAATTTCTATTTTCTAATTTTCCATTATCCCAAACTACTCGTACTCTGGCAGCCCCTCGTTCGCTTATGTTAACGATGATGTTGCATGATAGAAAAGGTAATAATTAGTACCCTAATTACACACTTTAAATGCTCTTATACCGATTACGTGGCAATTGAGGAAAATTTAGATTTATTTCATTTAGTTGTAGTACAAATTGAGTTCTAATATACTCGTACTTAGAGATGACGACGATGATGATGATGATGATGATGGGACAGTTTGATTGCTTATCGGTGGCATTGTTTGTCATTTGCTGCCATCGCTGACACCTCCAAGTAGCTATTAATGTCAACTCAATCGTGTGTCCAATCAACAAAAAAGCCGCTTAAAAAAAGATGACAACATTTTGAGAATGCCATAAAATACGCTTCAAATACGTTTCGAAAAAGGGAAAGGTTTTATTTTCTCTTTTTTTTTATTCATTTTCATTTCGGTGGTCGGGGGCAACTTTCGAGAACTTTTGACAACGGTGACAATGACATGGACTCCAAGGAGAAGCCGTCATACCTCAATATGGCAATAAGGCTATAAGGCAATGGCTGGCAACCCTAATCAGCAGCTCGGCGCACTTGTGTTCGACGTAGACGTCAATTAAGTGGCGTCGCGAACCCCTCCAAAATATATCCACAAAAATAGGGGAAAAAAAGGCAAAACCGTGACGAAAATTTGCATCAATAAATGACAAAACCATACGGAGATGCCAATGTAATAAGTGCCAAACGAGTATGCTCCATCAAACAGACGACATCGGTCCTCGGTCCTCGGTGCTCGGTTCTCGGTCCTGAAGAACCTTTTGCATTTCCATGTCAGCCACAGATGTTTCACAATTAAAGCTGCCAATGGGTTTGGATCTGGCTGCGGCTCTGGCTCTGACTCTGACTCTGACTCCAACTCTGGCCCGGATCTGTATCTGGGTTCGCAATTTGAGTTGGGGTTCAAGCGAACCATTGAAACAACATTTTGACAAAGTGCCTGCTTAATTTTTCAATTGAACGACCTACGATGCCTGTTGCCATGTGTGTGTGGATTTCTGTTTATAGACGGGCAAATCTGAATCTGAATCAGAATCTGACTGTGGAAAGGTGCAGGCCACGTCAAGTGTTCACTGCTACCACAAAACGCTATCTATCCGTGTGTGTGTGTGGTGTGTGTGTGTGAAGGGTGTGTGGGGGGTGTGTGCGACTAAAGTGCCCACTTGACTTTCACACGCTCTCCAAAAACTGCACACTCGATCTATTGTCAAAAACAGCGGCAGCAGCGACAGCAAACTGAAATGATATACATCCATAGGGATGGGCGCGTGAGCCATATTTCGTGCATGTCTGCATGTCACGCACGAAAAGTTTAGCCCATATTTGGAAACTTTACATTAATAGTAGAGTTGCTCGTGCTTTTGAGGCTTCGCATCACGCGCTCATCTCTAATACAAAGCAATTCTTTGTGAAAGTCAGTTCAATGCGACTTTGTAGCACTCTACAGGAGTTGACGCATCCATAAAACAAATAATTTTTAATTCATAAATTATGGAAAATTGGCATTAATTAATATAATCAACTAACTGTGCGTATTTAGGTGTTCCGCAGCCAAAAACATAATCTATTTAACGTAAATGTGCCTGTCCGAATGAGCCAAAACAGAAACTTAATTCATTTTAGCGTAATTTTTAAATGGGTCAACATAAAATTGATTAATGGCCATGACAGCCACACTATTTTATATTAAAATAAATTTATACAAATTTTTAAATAATTTCTATTACAGTGTAAAATGTTTTGAAATAAATGCTAAAAATTTCGATGAATTTTTATTCCAAAATTATATAAAAAGAAAATACTAAAACTATCAATACCAAATGAAAGAGCACTAATGGAAAAGTCTTAATAATATATTAGCAATTATATAAAATTGAGAAGGTTTAGAAAACAAAACTTTTCCATATATATTTTGATCGTAATCAGGTGTTATCAATCATTCAAAGTAAAGCAATATTTATACTCTGCCAGAGGGCATTATTGCTTTGTCCTTCTGTTTAACTGTGACTTTGATTATATACAATCTAATCTCTCAGATATTTATCAATTCTTTTTCTCTTACACCTAGGTTCTATATCCGAACCGGCCAGATCGGACAACTATATTTTAAAGGCTACTAATATCTGTTCAAGAGTTGTAGAAAACTTCTCTGTTTCATAAGATATTTTGATTAAGTTTACTAGGTAAATGTTAGATAGTTTTTTCTGAAAAATTTTGGGATCGGATAACTATATGGCTACCATTGGAACACTCGTTCCAAATAAATAAATTACAGAACAATTTTAAAATAACTATTCCAGTCTGGAAAGGAATACAATTTTCGCTTCGAAGCTAACCTTGGCATACTACTTTTTGGATAAAGACTCAGGCAACATTTCGGAATAGTTTGAAATAAATCAACACAGCTAAATGGGATAATACACAAAAAATTAAAATTAGCATTTAAATAAAATCAAGAGTTCTTTGCTTTCAATTTTGATCAACATTAGAAGCAAATATAACGCTTTGCTTATCGCGACTATCTCCCCCATTGTCGGAACAGAAGCATCGGACTTAGGGCATTAATTTAACCACTTCAGAAACATTTTAAAGTACAAACAAAACAAAGGGAGGACAAAAAAAAAAACCAATTGAAACGCACACAAATTGTAGTCAATGGCAGTTACAACTTTATAACTGGTCCGGACTTCGGATGCCAGACCCAGGTCCCGGCTCTTATCCCAGTCCGAGTGGCATGCGAAGAGCCCATCTCGAAAAGCTCATAATGTTAATCTGTGTATAGAGCTCTCAGTTCTCAGTTCTGAGTTCGACAATCGCCGCATGCTGATCAAATTAAGCGCATTTTAAAGTGACTTGTATATGGGCAAAAGTTTTTCGATTAGAGTTTAAGTGTCCATTTCGTTCACGAGGTGTCGACGGCTTCCACCAGTTCCGGCAGACAGACGCGACGGGTTCTGGCCAAAAAAAAAATAACTTGTAAAAAAGTTGATTTTTGCATTTGGCCGCACAATTAACTTGAACGACGCTACTCGAATCGCCGACCAGCTGTCCGCTTTCCCAAAAAAAAAAACATTTGGGCACCCGGCAAATGGGGAAATGTGTAACCCAGGAAGGTTGTTGGTTCTCTACCCATCAGCGCTTGTCTTTTTTTCGTGGGGCGGGAGCGGGAGAGAGAGAGAGAGGGCTGCCCGGAATGGGTTCCATACTATTTTTGGTAGCAAGCTGCTGTCGTTGCTCATAGTTTTGCTTATCTTTGCATAACTTTTGCATAATAAACCAGCCAGGAATGGAGACCACACCAGGGGCACAGCAAAACCGAGGGACTACTACTATATGTATATACCATACGATTCCACAAAATGCGTTCTTTGTCATTGTTATGTGTGCGTCTGAACGCTGGAAAGGATGGGATGGCAATGGGTAGGATGCGGGGCGGAACTATGGGCTGGTCTTCTTGTTGTTGCCATTGTTTACGTATGCGCCAACACATATGCATACTCCGGCTAGGAGAGTAGCTGGGAACAGGCGAAGAACTGTCCATGAGAAGAATGGAGACCCGAGACCGGAGACCGGAGACGGGGATACATTCATATGCGTCGCCGAGTCAACAGCACAAAAATTCCGCAAGTGAATGCACGAAAATCCAAACAAAACAGCCAAAAACCACTAACAGAAAGCAAGAACAACAACAACAGCAACAACAACAACAAGAACAACAGCTACAACAAAATAAACACAACACAAAATAAAAAGAGCCTTAGAGTCGCAGAACCTATGGATTTTTTTATACCCAGCATGCCAGAAATTCCAAAAAGGGTATTAAAAGTATGTAGGATCTTTGGCTCGCTGAAAAGGAGTTGAATGATATATATAAGTCAAATCAACTAAGATCTAATAGCTGATAAAGAAATATATATATCTCAAAATATCCCGAACTAAAAGTACTTCAATAAATTGAAGATTGAATCGTCTGTGCATTGCCAGGATATCACCAAAAAGAAGTCCAGTTTGAGCCAATATTCCAGAGGCGAGTTCAATTCTAGATTCGACTGAAAGTAGACAGAATTCCCAGCCGAACCGGTTTAAGCCACTTGCACCCTAATTATAAAGCCATTTTTCCATACATCGAAATTAGTTACTCGTTGGTTTATCTAAATTATTCCATACAATTTAGTGCAATTTATAGAGGAAAATCACTAGCCACACTGCGAAATAGACTGCAATTTTATTCGCTGCATTTATTTATAAGCACTTCATGCTAAATTTATAATTATCACGCATTAATTATAATTTTTAGTTGAATTACGCAGCTTAAATCCTCTGTAAATTCGCATATTTTTGGGGTGTAAAAGTGCTTTAAGCCTGTTTACAGGGTATAGCTAAACGAACACTGTTTATTAGAGCGTTTTTTGTTTGTTTTTAGTTTTTTTTTTTTTTCTTGTTGTTGTAGTTGCGTTGTTGGTTTGGACGAGGGATTTGCCTGCATGGGTTTTTTGGGTTTGGGGTTTGGCTTTAATTTGGCATCCCCCGGCGCTTTTGTAGCGCGTCTCCCCCTCTCTCCGCCACTCTCCAGGTCTCCCGCTCTCCCCCTAGAAGCATCTATCTCTCGTTCATCTCTGGGAGCTGCAGTTTGCGGTCGCTGCTTATGTAAATTATTTCGCATAGCGCTGATGGAGCACTGAAGCTGAAGCTGGCATTGAAGCTGGAGCTGGATGAGGAGCTGTAGTTGTTGCTGTAGCTGTAGCTGGAGGCTGGAGGAGAAGTAGGTTGACACCAGCGAGTGGAGTGGCAATGGTTATAGTCAACAGCAGACTGATGATTTAATGCGAACCGCAGACTTTTGTCGAGCTAAGCATTTAATTGTTTCGAAGCGCACATTTAGAATGCAGCTTAGCATCATCGAAATCAGACGAAGGGGACGCGCTTTGAGAGGGGAAGAATACTCCTTCAACTGAAGTTGACGCATAACGTTGAAGTTTTCACTTAATGCAGCGAATGAGTCACCAAATTATCGCATTTTTTATTAAGCGCTTTAATTAAATTAGAATTAAAGTGAAGCCAGCATAATAGTTTATTCATGGCCAAATCAGATTAAAGTATAAAAATCTGAAATATTACAGGGAAAAGATCTAAAATGAGCCTTGGGATCTGTTGTCGATTGTCTTAGATTCTCTCTTCGAACTTTATCAAAATGGAAAATCTCTGGATCCATTTTATCATTTTTATTATCAATGAAAAGCAATTTGTTGGCTCTATTAAAAAACAAGCTTATTTGGTAATTAAAAAAATAGTTAATAAAACCATTTAAGCCAAAATCTAGGTGATTTGTGAAGGAGCCTCAACCAAAGCTGCGGCTCAGGCTTAAGCTTCAAAGCCAACCTCTAACGAAAGTTTATAGTTTTGCAGTCTTGATTCTAAGTTAATTACTCACACTTTTTGGGATGTTTATTAGTTCCTTGTAGTTATACATTCAGCATGGGGAAGCGAATGGAACCCTTTTGTTTTATCGCAGCGGGTCACCTATACATTCACCTCTCGCACACACACAGACACACACACATAGACACAGCCCACCCACACATTTATTTTTGCTGATCATGAGGATGGTCAAAGTAACATCAAACAAACTATTCATCATCACTTTTGACGCGAGAAGCTTACGGCAAACATCACACGCATACTCTTGCACACAGGACGTATGTTTTTTAATACTCTGTAATTTAAGCTTAATGCTCAAAGGGGTATACTAGACTGCATGTACACAGAAAGAGTAATTTCCTATGACTGATTCCGGAAGTACGGCTCAATCTCTGGAACTAAACGAGCTAGAGATACTAAATTTGGAATACACCTTCGTTTGGAATACATCTTCGAATCAGGACTGCCTGAAGCGGATATCCACGACCCGAGTACAGAGTATTTCCACGTAAAGAACCCTCTGCTAGAGCATTCCTAGCATTAGTGAGTGTGCGTGCGTGTGTATATTAGTAGTTGATGTGCTTTTAAGTGTGTGTATGGGTGAGTTTTTGGGGCATGCAACGTAGCAAAAGGGGCACGCATGCTAAGGCATAAGCAACTGGGGCAAATGGGACAGTAACAGAGGCAGTGGCAGCGGCAGGGCAAAGAAAGGGGGCAGAGGCAACACTAATGGAAAATTGGCATGAAAGACGAGTTGCTATGGAAATTTAATCACATTCACATCTCACACAATACATCATCATCATTGTGTCTGTGTGTGCCTGTGTATGAACAGCACTTAAGACTCCTTCACGCATGTTTCTCCATATTTATACACTGAAAGAAAAGCTGTGAATTAAAATTACAATTTGGCATACTCCATTTTTAAGTTCCTGCTTTATCTATTTCTTTCTTTTAATAAAGGGTTTTCTTTTCATTTATAAAATAAAAGAAAAAAAATAATACTTCAATATTTTGACTTTTTAAATGAGCTTTTTTAGGGATAGAAAGAATTCATTTCAGCTTCAGATTTAGCTATTTTATTAGCCGTAAATCTAGTTGAAGTTTCCATTCAAATTCTGTTTGGCTTAAAGGTCATTTGAAACAAGAAAAGAGTTGAATTAACAGAATTTTATCAACGAATTGCCATGCTTGAAGCATTCATTATTTTTCTCAGTGTACTCGCATAGAAGTATAGAAGTATTCGTTGTATTTCCGCAAGTTTGTTAACTGCATTAGTTTGCGCTGCTATGTTTGATTATGCCTTCAGGGTGGCCCACATACACTCATAACTATTCCTGCACATATATCTTTATATATATATATATATATACTTATACATATATATGTATATATTTACTATGTGTGTGTGCACTTATGTCTAGGACTGTATGACGTTTACTGTTTGGTCTCACACGTAAGTGAATAGGGATAAAGTTTTTAGATTTTGATTGCTTGATTGTGTGTGTCAACACCCTCTCACTATATATACACATATGTGTGTGTGTGTGTGTGTGTATTTATGTAGAAAAGATTTGGGTTACATAAATTTGGATTTTAAAGTTTGCTCTCTCATTGTCTGCATTTTGACTGACTTTATGGGCCAGATTGGCAGCAGCTTCAGCCTGAGCATCAGCATCAGCGGCAGCAATCGGACCCTTTTATTAGGCCCACCCACTAGCCATAACTTTATTTGTTTGCCTGACATAAATTTCAGCTACGCTGTGATGTTGCCTTTTGTTTAAATCTAACGCTCATTTGCCTCGGGTTCGCCCCATAATTATGTTGTATCATTTACAGCAATCAGAGCGACTTTTATGTAAGCAAAACTCGAAAATTCAACGATTTGTCAACGAAGCGAAACAGAGCGCATAGCAAAAAAAAGAAAGAAAAAAACAACGAAAGATGAAACAAGTAAACATGATTATGTTGAGAGTTGCTGTGCTAGCAAATACCCTGTACTCAGCTTTACTTTGATATATACTTTCACATGCATAAAAGAAATGCTGCATGCTGAATGGTCTTTTAGGCAGCTGCCTTCTCAGAAAATAGTTTTGAATAAGTTATTTTCTTCGGTTTGTTTTCAAATGTTTTGCATTTATTAATTTTAAATTTGAAAGCCTATATCCAGTACAACATATTTTTAAATCAACACTTTTTATGCTTCTTAAACTTAACTTTGCAATCGCTTCAAATATATTTTCAATATTAAGTATACGCACTTATTACCTTCGTTCGAGATTGAAAAAGAAATAAAGGAAAGGTCTATGTAAAAATTGTATATTTTCAGGAATGGAAATAAATTGAAAATTTGTTTTGTAGTGGATGTATGATTATTGTGAATTACAAGGCAATATTTTTTAAACTGTAGCTCTTATTTGTTTTAATAGAATTGCAGGCGCGATGAAGTATTTCTTTGACATTTCAAATAAATATGATCTGCGGAATATATATAAGAATTCACCCACCAATTTTGACTTTTCTATCTCTTTTAGATCTACGAGTTTATCCAGACTTTCAGTGCAGACGGCTAGATCAAGTTGGCTGCTCACCAGCAATATTTTATGGAGTCAAATAATCCTACCGTCTGTCTGAGTTACATACGTTTTATACAAACTGAGCATACTCTTCTTACCCAACGCATGGATACAGGGTATAAGAGGAAAGATAGTAAATATAGAAAGCAGCATTTGACATCGACTCTGTATAGAAAAGAGGAATATGACTCGGAATTGGTATGGCAGGTAAGTGTAATCACAGTCATTGACGGCGTGCCGCTTCCATGCACTGTGACAAAAATTTTACGCTAAATTTGTCATGCATTGCAAGATTGGTGGAGACACGAGACACGAGACAAGAGACTTTCAACTGGAAACTGGAGACGAGACGCGGGCGAGAGACCCAGGACCATGACTATTTATCAACGGTACAAAGAGCTCGTTATGCTTGGCCTGTGGACTCCGACTCCGACTCCGACTGTGAGTCTTTAATTCCAGCAGACGCGCCTTGAATTAAACATGTTAGATAACAACGCAAAACTGTGAAACTAACTAAGAAAAAAAAGTAGGAAAAATAAAAAGGAAAACGCAAAGAAAATGCAGCAAACGAAGCTAAAGCTAAAGCTGAATTAAAAACGCCGTTGGCCTTCAAAAAATACTACCACGATGAGAACAAGAGCTGCGGCAACGGCGTCTGCAACTTTTGCCCAAGCTAAACGACTATGTAAAGCGACAACAACAAGAGCAACAACTACAACAAGAACAACGAAAGCAATAACAAAAACAAAAACAACAAGCGGCAGGCGGCAGGCGTAAAAACGTCGCCTTTATTCTAATGCCACTTCATGCTCTGACTCGTCCGGAATAGAAAAAAAAAGGCCAACAACAACGGAAACTATCTCCAGAGCACCGCTGCATCGTTGCTGTAATTTCAATGATGCTCTTTCCCAAAAAAATCACCCTCTATTCGTCTAGGTTTTAACCAAGGATGCAAAACTCTACAATTTTGGAAGAGGTTGGGTTCGTAGGCAACAGCACAATAGACCTCTTAATGCTCCGTTTGCCATTTTGAATGAGGTTCTGTTCGGGAGAGCACAATAAACATATTAGAGTAGATATTATAGTAGATATAATACTATATATATCGGATCGAGGAACACTTCCAGGTTGTTTGTATTATAGGCTTGGATTATATTAAATAAAACAGTCAAGATGTAACAAGCGATGCAAGGCTTTATCATCCAAGAGATTCGAACCTCATAAAACGATTCGATTAACTGCCAGGCTCACCTTGAATCCAAGGTTCGGATTCGGGTGTCGCTTCACTTTTAAAAAATAATTTTTTTTAGTTTTTAGCTATATATTGAATAGTATTTTTGATTTTTCTATAATTTTAGACGTATTATAAACTTATTTATTGTTCCTTCTTGGCTAAATATTTCTTTTTTAAAACCATATTTAAATTTTTCTATATGAAACTTCTTTTTACTTAGAGCCCACAGCTTGACTATATTTTACAGTTTTCCGTAACGGGGTTCAAGCTCGAACCGGTTTGCATCCTTGGTTACAGCTCTTTCAACCAAAACTATGTAAGAGCTCAAGGACCAGATGCTCCTCCACATACTTCTGGAGAGATTTGTAAACTTAATGATTAACTTTGTATACCCTAAGCCGACAGAGTATGAGCATGTTCGGAAAAACCGCAAAAAAATAGTCATCCAGTGTCCTTTGCCGGCTGCATTTCGCACTACTGGGACGAGTCCTTTGCCACCCGGAGTGCCACAAAGTGCGCAACACACAACTGGAACAACAACGAAAAGAACAACAAGCAAAACAGAAGGATGAGTTACAGAGCGAGAGAACAGTGAAAGTCTAGCCGAGTCTAGGAGTACTCGTCCTGGTCTAGTAATAGAACCCAAGCCGACCCAAGTCCAGTGCGACTTTTGCAATTTTTAGTGCAACTAATTCTTTCTGAAGTATCTCATTGTTGCACTGCAAAGCCGCAATTTTGTGTGGCGTGTGGAAACCGAGTCCTTTGTAAATCCCCCCGCTGAGAGAGCTCCCTTTTTCCTTTTTCCTCTTTTTTTTGGGAAGCCTAAGCCCAATTGCTGTTGTTTTTGTTGGTTTTGTTTTTCTGTGTGTGAGCCGCAGGAAGTCAAAAGTATCGCGGCAGCTTAAGCATAAAACAGAGTTGAGCCTGCTCAGGGATGCAGGATGCACTGCGTCGGCGGATGCGAGGAGGAATGGGGGTTGACAATGTGGTGTCTGCCCAGCGGAGTTTATTTCCCAGTTGATTGTCACACTTGCCGGCCAACCGAGCAGAGCTCTTGTGCTCTCCTTCCGCCCCTCCACAAGACAAATGGCCATAATAAGTTTCAAATGTACTCGTACACAGAATGAGACAACTTTTGCGCTCTTGAAGATTGAGTTTTGTACTCAATGCTAATCGGAATGAAGTGGAAAGTGTTTGTAGCTTTACACACACTCAAAATTATGTACTCTGAAATATAGAGAGGGTATTCAGAAGTTCCCGTAAACTGATAAATTGTAAGCTATTGACTAAGTTAACTATTAAATTCATCATTTTATCATGTTTTCCCGTCTCTCTTTACTCATTTTTTAATGAATCTTTTGAGAGACAATTTGAGTCTATTCATGAAAAGGGTGAGTTCTACAAACTTTCACCTAGTTTCTGCCCGTAATCAATACAACTTTTCCTTTCTAAAATCCCTTCCAACCTTTGCTGCTGGGAGCTGATGAATCAGTCAGGAAGAAGAGTTTTCTATATATAGGCATGAATATAGGCAAACTCAACTCAGCAAATTATTCATCTGTGACTGAATCTAAAGAATAAATGATTCTAGTACTAGAAAATGCATCCGAAAATGTCGTCGAGCTAATAAGCACATACATAAGTCGTTCTGCCTGGCCAGATTCGACCTTTTTACTCTTTGATTCCTTCGTGTAACGCTTCACTGGCATTTATGAAGTACCGAGAACCGAACTCTCCGTAGTATTCATTGTCTAAGATATCCAAAAATAGCAAACGGAAATGAGCAATTGGAGCGTAAAAAGCATAATTACTTCTAATTTCAAAGACAGACAAGGGCGGGGTGGGGCAGGGCGGGGCGGGGCAGACGCCCAGCTGAGCTACACTTATGAATGGAGAATATATCGTCGTCAAGAAAGTTGAGAGAACGTAAAGAGAACGCATCTAATGAGTGGAGCAGTTTAATTAAAACTTCTCGCAATTGTTTCTAATGGGAGTCGTTAAAGCGTTAAACTGTGGCGTGTAAATCACAGAGGAGCCGACGCCTCATAGGTGAGTAGTCTGTATAGATACATAGATACTTTTATACATAAGATAGATACTTACCTCTATGTATCTGTATCTGTGTCTGGCCACTTCCGTTTGCCAAACACGTAGCCATAAAGGCCACCACACACACACACACACCGAGATACACGTGGCAAACTTATGTGTTTAGCAGTTAGCAGATTGGGCCACAAAAGGAGTTGGCAGTTGGGAGCTGCAGTTGTGGCCGGAACATTATCAGACTCTGCCCGAAAAGATTTACCAGTCCGACACGTGGAAACGTGGCAAGCTTATGGCCAACTTGCTGTTGTTGTTTCCTATATTCTTTTTTTTGTTAGCTACTTTGCTGTCTATTGCCTCTTAATGCTAATGAAAAATATTTCCAACTGTGCGCGGATTAGGCTGCTGCGTTTATTACCAAGACAAGAGTTGAGGCCTGAAGTCAAAGCCTCGCACTACCCTAAACAATAAGTGGTACACAGAGAGAAATAATCAAGTGTTTTGGTAGCAAGTTGACGTAAAATGGGTTCAATTTGATTTCGGGAAACGGATGAAGTTTAGGAATGAAGAGCTTCTGCTTTCTTTTGGCTTCTAGGAACAATAATTTGTAGGACTATTGCTTGATTTTGACCATTCAAGCCAGCTTCCTTTGAGGTCTCCATACTTTATTTATTAGGTTACAGATTTACCTAAAATTTGTATCTTACAGTCGGAGTTCGGCGTTTTTTTTGTGCAGTGCATAAAACTGAATCCGACGCTTTTATTATGTCGATGGGAGAGGCGACGCGTCGTTTAATATTTAGTTGAAGATTTAACGTTCCAGCCAGAGCAACTATGATAAGCCGGGGCGCTGCCTGAATTACATAATGAGTTCCCAGCTGTGGCTCTTGAGAAATTATGGCCAACATTTTAGGGGCACGTCGTGGGCTCTGGACTCTGGCTGTACATTTTAATTAACAGGAACTGAAACTGAAACACAGAGAGAGAATGAGGGAGAGAGGGGAGAGAGGGGAGAGAGGGGAGAGACGAAGAGTCAACCAGCACACACACACACACATGCATATTTCAATAAATTCTATAAATAAAATATATAAAAAGAAAGAGAAGAAAATTATGTTTGAATGCTTTGCAAATTAAATTCTGTTGTATTGCGTTTGCCCGCCCGCCGGGAGGGAACTCCCAGCAGCTCCCCAGGGGGGCCAACTCCTACCAACAAAAACCCAAAGAAGCAAAAAAAAAACAAAAAACGCTCGAACCAAAGCACTTGCCAAGCCAGAGAGATTTATTTTTGGCAATTGAAATTTAAATGAAACTACGTGCGCCAGTAAACATCAAATGTTCAAATGGGTAAAAGGTAAAAACGAGAGCAAAGGCTGCTGCCACGCAGCGAACATTTGTTCCAAGGGGGGCGCATTGGGGGTCGGGACGGGTTCGAGGTCTCAAGACCTCATAGTATGCCCAGAGGAGTCACACAACTCATTCATGCAGAAATCCATTGACATTTAATAGCCGGCCCCGGCCGTCGGGCAGAGCGTTCTAAATACTTTTGGGCGCTACTTCAGCATACCCAGCAGCAAAACCACTTCCACGTTCACGTTCCAGCTTTTGCTTTTTCAGGTGTTTCCCTTGCGAGCAGACCCGCTGCCCGCCACTCTTCTCCCCCTCTCTCTGACTGTTGGCCAGACCAGGTCTAGTTAAACCTGAATTTTGGTATCTGTATCTTTCGCTCGATTGTATGTGTGCTTCTTCTTTTTGTTGTTTTTTTAGCTGCATTTTGCACAGGATGTGTCGGACACAGGTGCACATGTCCATGTCTCTGGTTCGTTTTCGTAGCTGGACAGGCAACACTGGAAGTTACTTAAACGCTGGGAAGCCAAGCCTGAAAGTAACTTACGCATAAATCATAGAAAATTAAAGGCTTGCATGAAGACCACTGGAAAATGCCACTTCCGCTCGAACATAAAATCAATTAAAGTCAACTGAAATGGTTTTATTTCGTACTGAATAGTTAAAGGCGATTTAAAAGAGCTCAAAATTAATTAATCAATTCAATTCAGTCGATTACAAGCCAACATTTTAGCCAACAAATACTAAAAAATGTATGTAAAAACTGCTAAGAAAAGGCTAATAGACCTATGCTAGAATATATAGCCTTTATATGGTTGAAGACGCCTACTTCAATGCATGACAAGATTCCTGACAAAGTTGTTATACCCTTTGGAAGGGTATAAAAACAATAAACATCTGCTGCTTTTGAATGCAAAAATATCTTTAGAGTTTTTCTCTTTACCTTTTTGTTATTTAATTGCTTTGAGTTTAATCAACATAATTTTTGCGCTTAATCCTTTATTTCAGGTTTCAAGAAAGCAAAAGATGGAAAACTGTTCTGGAATTTATTATTCATAAAAATAGTTTAAAACGCTCTTTCATTAAAAAAACTTGAAATAAAAAACTGAGGAGCTTCAGAAATGAAATGGAATGAATGGAAAAAATTAAGAATCTCTTTTTACTTTTACTTCACTGCGAATAGTTTTGCAGCCTCTGCAGAGCTAAAAAATACAATTTTCTCTAACTATTTTCTATGAATTGTGGCTCGAAAATTGGGGTTAATTAATAACCCTTTTTGTTGATTATTAAATTGTTTACTGCACTTAACCGCCATGCGGCGGGCAGCCCTTAACCTATAACCTATTGGCCCATTAAGTTGTTCTTGAACCATCTGTGTGCATATATGCATAGGTCAATTTAACAGCAGCCGCCGTCGCCGCCGCTTGTTGCGGTCGCATCGTGTCGCCTCACCACGCCTTGCGTCGCATCGCCTTGCGACGCCTCGCCTGGCCTGGCCTGGCGTCGCCTCCGTCGCGACGTCACCGCATCCAATGAACTGATTAGACAAATAATTAATTTCGCCAAGTTGCGAGTCAACGACGCCCACGGCCCGAAAACTGAAAACCACTTAAACTCGATTTGATTGAAAAGCTTAAAAGCGACGCCAATATTGTCGCGCTTCTACACTCGGAATAAAAAATATACCCTGTATTTTATATAAATATATTATTTATTAGTCATTTTCACTGTGATGACTCGAAGCAGTCTACTGTGCAGCGAAATAGAAGGCGGCTTTTTATTTTCTAATCAATTCTTACTCGAAAAACTACTAAAGTTTTCAGAGACCTTTGAGACTTTTAAGAAAATATTTGAAATATTGGTTCAATTTTTATAGAAAAAAAGCAAGACTTTCCCTCAATTTTTAGAATTTTATAATATATATGACTTTATTAATATTTTCTATTTATTTATAGGAAAAATTACTAAACTATACAAAAGTTTTGATGCTTTTACTTTACTTAGAAATCCGCCTAAAATCTTAATATTTTTGAAAATTATCACAACAAAATTCTAATTAAATTGTTATTGAATAAAATTTATTAAAGTTGGAGCATTTTTATGGGTTCCATAGCAAATTTTTATTGTTCTTTTTAAGCGTGTTTTTAGCTAGAGATTACCATAAATTTAAAAAATATAGATTTATTTTTGGGGTTAAGTTCAAATGCAAGTTAATTTATTCTCTTAGTGTACTGCGGAGCTGGCGTAGCCGACAATTTGACATAAATCTAAACAAAACAAGTCAAGCAGCCGGAGCTGGCAATTGGAAGGATGGGGCAGCAGCTGTGAGGAGTTGGGCGCTGGGAGTTGCCTTCGCAGTCGGAGCACGCCTGTTGACTCACTGCGTTGCTGTTGTTTTAGACCGGGAGACGGCCGCAGGACTACTTCATTAATCAAGGCCGCAAACAACGCTTGGGACAAAGTCCGGACCGGGTTCAGGACCGGGCCGAGCCGAGCCGACTCCAGCCGGGACGTTGGCGATGGCGATGGCGATGACAACAACGCAGCCGAAATGCAATGCGGGACGAGGCGGAGGGAGATGGCACAATCGCTGCGATTTGCACGCACACATAAACATAAATAATTAGCATGATTCTTTAAAGGGCAATTACCTAATTTAGACGCTTTGAATAATTGCCCCGAACTCGGGGGCTAAATGCCCCATGGCAACTGGCGACGTTAGCAACAGCGCGTCCAAATCAGTTTAAATGCAAACATAGAGAGAAAACCCCGGGAGTCAGAATCAGAATCAGAGCTACAGACGGAGACGCAGACGGAGACAGAGACGGAGACGGAGACGGAGTTGGCGTCGGTGTCGGCAGCTAGGAGACCAAACAGGAGGCGACCAGAGGATGGCCACGAGGACTGCACTAAGCGGCTTAATGTCCAAATGAAGATAAAGCGCTTTCTGCTCCCGCTCCTGCTCCTGCTCCTGCTCCTGCTGCTGCTCCTAGTGTTGCTCCTGCTCCTGCTCCCAGTAATTGTTCCGACTTATACTAGAAGTGCGGGCTGCTTTTGCTGCAACGGCTGAGAGACATTTAAATCTCAACAGTTAGAAAATAATTAGAGCGTTTAGTGCCTTGGACTTCAGGCCCAGGGACAGAAATAAAGGCAGCCACACAGATACTCACAAATACATTTAAATGTTTTTCCAATTGTGGCCGAAAGACGCTTTCGTCCAATAAAGAATTTGTGGTAATATCAAAACACCGCCGTCCCGATTCCCTAATTGATCTAACAAGTTTTCAGGCATAGAAAATGTGATGCTTAAATCAGATTTAATAGTATGTCTAAGGCTGTTTTGCCTTCTTTATGTTCACTATTAATATACCCTTTCAGAGAGTATTTCAACTTGGGCTTAAAAGGTGAATTAGTGCAGCTCCGACCCATATTATTCAGCAGCTAATGAGGCATAATCAATTAATTTAATAACAAATATTAAATACTTATCTCCACTTTGCAAGGGTATTTAATCTTCGGCTGGACACAGATAGATTTTCCCTGCTAGTTAATTGCTAATTTTGCCGCAAAATGTTTAAATGAAAATTACTAAATGAGCCGAATTGAGCACAGTTAGTTGGGAAACTTTCTACGGGGAAGAATTTAAACATTTAATTTGGCCAAGAATTCATTTGGTCGAACAAGCCATAAATATGTCTGTGTTTAACTGCATAAGTGGATGATAAATTTGCAGTTTGTTGATTATATTAAACAACTGTTTTTAATTGTTAATAACTGTTAATAAGCACACACACACACACACACGATAGGTGTAATATATATTCTATAATTAATTTCAAGTTGTACAAATATTTAGGTCAGTTTTGTTTACATTTATTACATTCTAAGCAACGCAATGCTAATGACACAAGCCATAAAAGGGTATAAAATATCCTAGCCAGCGTCCTGTCTGTCGCTACAGACACTCGTTAAAATCAGAAAACGATAGACGATAGCGGGGCGGGGCGGGACATCCTCCGACTGACTGACCGACCGACCCAAAGGACACGCAGCAGCAGCAGGAATGGAGCCAAAAGCGAACCCTTGACACTGAGGCTCATCGGCTCCTCGCCGGCGCACAGCTTGAAGTTAAATAAATTAAGGGCAATTAGGCGCAGAATTACAAGCACAAAGGTCAAAAGCAGCAGCACCAGCAGCAGCAGCATCCTGTCCTCCCCTCTTTGCCTTCTTCTCCCCCACTCTTCTGTTCTCTCAGGTGATTTTACCCACAAGTATCTAGAAAATTATGTTGGCAAATATTTATTTGAAGAATTTGCCAGCTTTGAGCCAAGTCATGCATCAATTGCGATTTTTCTTCTCTCTCTCTATTTTTTTTTTTTTTAATTACAAGATGTACCTCGTTGTACCACTGTAAATTTAACAGTTTCTTCCTCTGGGCGGAAGTTGTTCAAGTCACAAAGCATTGGCCAAGATTAGCGGTAAGTTTTGCTTCCAGTTGCTTCCAGCCAAGTGCAGAAAGCGTAGCGCAAAAGCATTTTGGCCAATTAACTGCGGCTAATTGTTGCGTATGTACATCGCTCCACTACAAAAGCAATACGCTTACACATCCACTGCGAATGGTGAAATGTGAAAGTCAACCATTTCTTTGGAGTACTCTTAGAAGTCTCTTGGAATCTGAATCTGAATCTCTTCGGCTTCATGTGTGACTCTGCTGTGTTGAGAGAGACAGACTGTGACTGAGTGAACTGAATGTTAGGGAAAGGCAATCTGCGGCACCCCGAAGACTGCATACTCTTGCAGACTGCAATAGAAAGTTTTGCGATTGTTCCTATCTTAGGCAGCTATAAGATAAGATATAGTTGTCCGATCCGACTGGTTCTGACTTATGTGGTGCGTGGAAAAAAGAGACGTATCTATAGCTCATTTCATTCTAAGGGACTAGAATTAGGATGGAGGAACCTAGCTTTGATGACGTCTAATCTTCCTATATACTCTATTGGTTTGGAGCTTACTCCTTCAATGGTTTACACATTCCATGCCAAAGTTATAATACCCGCTGCGAGGGTATAAAAGACAGCGATCATAAAGCACTCACTGCGATTTCTCGCCAACTTCCGCTGAAAGAAGATTTATACGGCCATCGAGTTCTACTTTCGCTAAAGAAAATATGTAAATCTTACCAAGTTATTCCAGCATTAATAGAGTTATTTCTGGGAAAAGAGTATCTGAATGTGAAATGGGAAAGAAACTAGCATAATGATTGTCATTAGAATAAATTATAATTCTTAATTCAAGGAATTAAAGAGTATTTAACAACTAGACTATTTATTCTAAAGAGCTGCAGTTAAGAAAAACTTCATATTCAAAGCTTATTTGTATCTATTTATAACAAATAAATTATAAAGCTTAATTCTTTTTATGCAAATATAAAATATTTAAACTTTACACTAAACAAAAAATGAAGTAAACGAAAACTATTAAAATTGAGATGAGGTAAAGAATTCCTGGCAAGAAAAACTACAAAATATGAATGATAAAAAGAATACAAAAATTACAGGGTAGCTATAAGTCAACACACACCAATATTAGCTTCATTCAGAAACCACAAGTCATATAAATATAAATTTTATCTAAGACAAAATATCTTTTAATGCTTGGCTACCTTACAATCCACAAAAACAGAAGAAAAAAAGAACATCAAAAACTGAGAGCTCTACGAATATAACACGCATGGGAAGATTTCACTTTTCGACAATAATAACTGACCTTAATCAATGCCTGGTGTGTTGTGTGTATGAAATATTCTCTATTTTGTGGGTGGAAAGTGAAATGTATCTCAAGCTGTGTGCGCTAAAAAATGTATCTATAACATAAGCGAAAGCAATCAAAAGATGCGTTAGCCAAATAAAGGAGGGAAGAGCGCAAGTGCACGACTAAAAGATACTCTATGCATTAAAAGTGTAATCAGATATGGTTATAGATTCTTCTTTTCTTATGCATTTTCCATTAAAATGTACAAATTTCAAATCATTATCTACAGCCATCTTTGAGATACAGTCACTTAAAAGGACAGATAGATAATAATGGCTTAAGCGGGTCGACTTGGGCTTAAACTATCTTTAATCTTTTACTGAATTTTTACCAGCTTAGTACACTTTTCTTTTCTTTGCACATTTCCAATGTGTGTAAAGAAAGAATATAAAAAACTTAAAGAAGCTTGGTAAGTTTTTAAGCAAACAAGTTTGCTGTGAAAACTTCTCTCAGGCTGTACTCTTCATATGAATCTGGCTTGAACAGCGAACGGCAGCTGGAAGATACTTTGCTGCCAGTGGAAAAGATGCAATTTCATTCATATGCAATAAACACAAAATAGCAGAGGGCAGGGCAGAAGAGTGGGTAGGTAGCTGGGGAACTGTTCAGAGGGACGGTACAGATTGTGTGGCAGCTACACAGAGCATTTCCTGTCTGGCCAACAACATCATGAGATATCATGTGCCGTCCCCAAAGCAGCTGCTGCTGCTGCTGCTGCTACCAACAACAACAACAACAAGAAGAACACATAACGACAACTACAGGTCCAACTACCTGCCCTGAAGTGGCCCGCAGGTGAAGTAACTTATATGCCGCTGCCTCTTCCTCTGCCACAGTCGCTGCCTCTGCCGACTCTAGATAATTAGTTTAGCGCTCACATTGCTCCCCAGTCAGTCAGTCAGCCTCGGTCTTAGTTTCAGTCTCGGTCTCAGTCTCAATCTCAGTCTCAGTCTTTGTCCCATGCTCTACCTCGCGATACACTGAGAGAAAAAATAGTGCAAGCTGAACTCTGAATGCTTTAAAACGCATTTTATTCATTGACCCTTTGCAGCTTTGATTTGAATATCATTTAATTTGTATCTCATAAGAAAACGAATAACTCATATCTAAAAAGAGAATTTTATTCATTTCAGTTTTTCTCAGTGTATATACGTGACTGGGTCGCAGTATTCATGGTGTGGGTCTTTCAGCGTCGCAGTCTTGTTGGCATCATCATTATAAGCCGCGTCTGTGTATCCTCAACACCAGCTACAACTGTATCTGTATCTGTATCTGTATCTGTTGCTGTATCCGTATCTATTTTTTTATGCCGCTTTTACTTAGCTGCTTTTTAGCTGCACATCTAACAAGTTCTTTTTTGTTCCGCAGAACTAGCCAAGGCGATCTTCAGCTGAGATACAATTGTCCCATGCACATCTATCTGTATAATATATGTATATATATATATCTATATATATAAAAAGCTGTAAGCTGATCTTGAGCTTTGCCTGTTGCTGGGCATTCGTTTGAATCATTATACGAGTACCCGTACTTATTGTGAAATTCTGCACACGTTGCATACACAATGCATCAATTTCATTCACATTCATTCACTCCTATTCGTTTTGCCTGTGTATCGGGCGGATATGAGTCATTCAGTCAAAAACAGATGGAAAGATCGCGCCAAGTCGAAGATTTGAATACACTTGAGGAAAAGTATTTCATAGAGTGGGCAACTAAAGATAAAGATAAAGATACTAATACTTCTTCGTATTCGAAGAAGGACGTGTAAAGAAAGACAGACAGACGAAGACTTCTATCGACATACAAACATATATTCCTTAGGGGGGAGAGGCTGCATCTCATAATGATTATACCCTCTTCAAGGCAGGGTATACCAAAATACTCGGACTCTACAGAGAGGCTCAGTTCTCGACTTTCGTCTGTTTATTTATTTTGATTCTTCATGCCTGAGTAGGTCGGCTGGGTCAGTCTGGCATTCAGACGAGTCGTTCTGGTAATAATAAGCGAAACAAGACCCAGAGAATTACTTACCAAAACAGAAACCGAAACAGAAACGGAATAAAGAAACCGCTGATTGCTTTTTGTTGTTTACTCATTCGTACCAGAGTGGAGAAACATTTCACAAGATCATTCAATTCGTTCGGATCGTAATAATAAATTAATGAACCGGTGAAAAAACACTTTTCATTCAAGCTAAATATGCAGAAGCTCATTCATTATGCTATATGAAAAAAAAACAAAAATGAATCTAATTATCTTATTTAAGTAGTACTCGAATGATGAATGATGAATGATTCATTCAGAACTTTAGTTTTAGTATAATCTTTTTAGTTTATTTAGTAGGAAAATCTATTTTACTAAAAAGGTTCTTAATTTAAAATACAATTTTTTTTTTAGATTTTTCTTTGTTATTTTAAGATCTCGGGGATATTTACCTGAAACTTATTTTAATTAAATAAAACAAGATAATTCTCAACTCAAATTGTCTTTATTAAAACTTAAATTAAGATGGATTATTAAATGTATTTTATGAAAATAATTTTTGTTTGTTTTATTAAAATTTTCATTACAATTTTACTGCTGTCTAATAATTTTATCCATTTACCAAAAATTCTTAAAACTAAAATTCAGGCGAAATAAAAAGAAAAGCTAAGAATACTGCGATGCAAACACTCAATGAAATTGTTGAACCGGTTATAGCATGTTGCTATGCACGCATGTTGCCAAACGGTTAAAGCAACAAAAAGCTGCAACTGAGAGAGAGCAACCACGCAAACGACCACTCTTCAGCGCTACACACCCGCCTCCCCCTCGCTGAAAAACATTACACACGACGAACGCAAAGAAATAACCAAGTAGACCCGAACGCTAAACCGAGGTCGTCACAGTTGTCGTCGGCAGCGTCGTCGTCGCCGACGCTCTGCTGGCTTTGGCACTGGCTTTCGCTTTTGGGCAGCTCAGTCGAAGTCGATGATTGCTGCCGAACGGTTGGCTTGGTCTTCGCGTCCTCCGTTCGTTCGTGTGCGTGTACTACTACTCTACTACAACCGTTATTACTACGCCAGCTTCAAAATTTAGTTACAAGTGTGAAATCATTGCAATGCTCATAATGAAGTAAAGAGTATAATAATAATTATGATGATGATGATGATGATGTGAAGAGTGAATGAATTGCATATGAAAATCAATGAATATGTTGCGAGTAAGCAAACAGGCAGCAAACTCATGAGGCGCACCTCGCTTTAAACGCAAATCCCTCGACCGACCCCCGCGCAACACTCGTGTGTGTGTGTGCTTTGTGCTGTGTGCTGCGCTGCGGCGCTTGGACTCGTGTGAGTAGAGCAACTTCGTCCCGTCGTCCTTTCGTTTCTAACGGTGTGTTTTTTTTCGCCGTTTCGCTGTTTCGGTGTTTCGGTGTTGTGATTGCAGGCCACGAGGCCGAAACGCAGAAGACGTAACACACAAAAAAAAAACAAAAAAAATAGAAGCAAAACGAAAAAACGAAAAGGAAAACGCGATGAAAATTAAAGCTTTGCGTGGCAAAAATCGCTAAACAAAAAAGAAGAAAAATAAAAGAAAATTCACGTATGTAAGTGCAAAAATAAAACCCAAAAAAAAAAACAAAAAACGAGAGAAAATAAAAGGAAAATTTGTAGTTGCGTAAAGGCGAAATTTCGCTTTTCTCGGCCCAAAAGAAAAACGATTATCATCTGGTCTAGTGCTATAAATAAGGTCGCGCCAGGCTGGCCGCTAATTACGCTAAAACATGAAAATATTTACAACAAAAAAAGCAACGCGAAAAACTCGGCAATTAATCAATTTTCCGCTTGACCAATATATAATAATAAATTTCTACTATTAACATAATTAAAAAGAGGAAGAAAAACTGAACATATCAAGAAGAAAGAAAAACATATGGCACGCCTATCTGGCCCTTAGTTAATCATCATATCACTAGAAGAGTTCATTAACAACAACAACAATAAGAAAAATGCATATCAGACTGTTGCTCCTTCCGCTCCTGCTGCTGCCCAGATCCTTGCTGGGCAGTCGCTATAGCTCCACAGCTTCACAGCAGAACGAGGTTTATTCCATAGCCGACAGTCAGCCCATGACAGAGGATGGCTATCTGCCTGCATCTCCTCCTCCGCCGCTGCCCTATTATCCGGTCAGCGATTTGGACAATCCTGTGCAACAGCTGAGCACCTGTCAGACGGTCTGCGCCTGCAAATGGAAGGGCGGCAAGCAAACTGTGGAATGCATTGATAGACTACTCATACAAATACCGGAGCATATCGATCCCATCACTCAGGTATTGGATATGTCCGGGAATAAGTTGCAAACGCTCTCCAATGAGCAATTTGTACGCGCTAATCTCCTGAATTTGCAGAAGCTATATCTGCGCAACTGCAAGATTGGAGAGATTGAGCGAGAGACCTTCAAGGGATTGACCAATCTTGTGGAGCTGGATCTGTCGCATAATCTGCTCGTCACAGTGCCCAGTCTGGCACTCAGCTATATATCTTCGTTGCGAGATTTGACACTGGCTTCGAATCATATACACAAGATCGAGGCGCAGGCCTTTTCCAGTACACCATCGCTGCATAAACTGGATTTGTCCCACTGTGACATACAAACCATATCGGCTCAAGCTTTCAGCGGACTGCAGGGCCTGACGCTGCTCCGACTCAATGGGAATAAGCTGAGCGAACTCCAGCCCAAGACTATAGAGACGCTCAGTCGACTGCATGGCATTGAGCTGCATGATAATCCTTGGCTATGCGACTGCCGACTGCGAGATGTGAAGCTGTGGCTCATGCAACGTAATATACCGTATCCGGTAGCTCCAGTGTGCGCGGGTGGACCGGAACGCATCATAGATCGCAGCTTTGCGGAACTGCACGTGGATGATTTTGCATGTCGGCCGGAGATGTTGCCCATTTCGCATTACGTGGAGACGGCCATGGGCGAGAATGCATCCATAACGTGCCGCGCCAGCGCTGTGCCTGCGGCTAGCATTCATTGGTACTGGAATGGACGCCAGTTGGCCAATAATAGCGCTTTTAGCGCCTATCAAAGGGTACACATGTTTGAGCAGTTGGTGGGTTTCGAGAAGCATTCGCGACTGGTGCTCACCAATGCCCAGGAGACGGATTCCAGTGAGTTCTATTGCGTGGCCGAGAATCGTGCCGGCAGCGCTGAGGCGAACTTTACGCTGCACGTCAGCATGAGAGCCGCCGGCATGGCATCCCTGGGCAGTGGACAAATTGTGGGTCTGAGTGCAGCACTTGTGGCCCTCATAGTTTTCGCCTTGGCGGCTATAATGTGCCTGTTGCTGCGGGTCAAGCGGCAGCCGTATGTGGACAGCAAGACGCCCAATCATATGGAGGTCATAACATCGGTAAATCATCAGAATTCCATAACGAATAAAACACAACCGGCAACGGGAAATGGCAGCATTGGTGGCGTTGTTATAGCCAATGGAGCAGTGGCAAATTGCATTGATGGCAGCCTTCCGGGCACTGGCAGCACCCTGGAGCGGAAGGGCAGCAGCGGCAGAGCTGTTGCTACTGCCGGCAACTCAGCGCATGAGCAGCGCAATGCGAATCCTGTACAGAAACCACCGCGTCTCACGGACTTACCCTACTCCACACAAGGCTATGACAATGCGGGCAGCGTGCTCTCCACCGCCTCCTGTTTCATATCGCCTAGCGGCTCGACGGGACATGGCAACAATCCGGATTTAATCAATGATACGAAGCGGTTTGGCAGCGATGAATTTGCGGATTTAAAGCTGCCAGTGATAATTGGCCAGGAGTTAGTTGGCGGCGGCAGTGGTGAGTACAGTCGCGCCAATGGCTGCGATTCACTGTATCCTTCTGGCTTATGGGAGCATACGGCAGCCAGCTCGGCGGATGATTTATTCATGAAACGCTATACGGATAAAACGCCTATCATTGAATCCGGACAGCTGTATGATTTACATGAACGGAATGCAGCCAGCGACTACTTCAGCAAGACCTTTCCACGTGCTCACTGCAATGCTGCACTGCAGCAGAGCGGAGGCAGTGGAGCAGCAGCAGCTTCTACAACATCCACAGCGACGACGAATCTCTCAAGCGGCTCCTCCGGCTATCCCAATGATTACGGCCTGCCTCTAGTGCCCGGAGCAGAACATCAGCACAATCATCAGCTGCAAATGCATCCGTTGCAACAGCTGCAGCAGCAGCTCAACACTACGCTCAATAATCAGCAACTGCAGCAGCAGCATCATCACAGCTCCAGTTCCACGCATAGCGGCAGTCCACACTTTAGTAGCCGCACCCTGCCACGCCTACACGACGGAGGCGGCGGCAGCGGTAGCAGCAATGCCTCAGCCAGATCATCGCCGACACCAGCTAAGGCAGCCGTCACAGCAGCCGGCAGCAGCTCCAGTTCCTGCTCAATATTGCCCAATGGGCAGCCCATCAATGCCAAGACGATACGGGTATGGCAAAAAGGGGGCGTGCCCGTGCTACCGCCCGTAACAGCACTGAAACGCGCCCTGATCAGCAGCAGCCGCAATTCACCGGATGAGGGCTACCAGGAGGGCTGTGGCACAGATGTCTAAGAAGCAGCAGCAGCAACAGCAGGCGCAGCATTCCCCGCAGAACTGACTAAACTTAAAAAACAAACTTCAACTCGAATAATAATTCATAAAAAAGAAACATAAAAAACATAATTAATAATCAGAATATTTTGTATGGCTCATCGAATAGCGAAACTCGGGCGAATTTGTGGCGAAAACTTTTGTGCAAGCAAACTGTTTGTGATAAGTGTCTGATAAAAAAAGATATTGCGAATGAAGATAATAAGGGAAATCCATGAGATAAACAATTAAAGAGCAGGCAGTAAATGCGGCAAAAAATGGAAAATAAACATAAATAAACGTATACTTCTAGGTATAAAAAGGCAGTTAAACTTAATACTAATACTAATACTAATACTAATACACTAAATACGATAAATACTACTAGAGAACCCTAAGAAAAGCAAAAATTGTACATACCTAAACGATGTCAACTCTCCTCTCGCAAATTCCCGCATTACAAAGTATAAAATCTACGCATAATTGCAATAGAAACGAAAGAGTATTTAAAAGTCGTCTATGCCCATGTAAATGTAATTAAATTCTGTAACTGTAACTTTTGTGTGTGCGTATGTGTGTGTGTGTGTGTGAGAGTTTCCATGTTGTTCAAAAGCCAAAAACAAAAACAAAAGAAAATACCCTGAAAATCCCCTGAAAATCCCCCACACTCTTTCAATACGAAATGTAAGTCGTAGGCAATTATTAATTATACAGCATTCTTCTTCTCAGTCTGCTCAACAGTTCCACAACTGTTGAATAACCTATTCCAGTAAACAAACAAAAAAAAAAGGGGGCAGTAAAAACAGAGAGCCCAAAACTTCGACTATTTACTATGTATGTGTGCAGGACTAAAAAGTAAAAATAGAATTACTAAAATTAAAACTAAATTGTGTGACTTCTGTATATACTTACATATATATATATATATATACATACAGCATATGCATATACTATAGAGAAATATTGAAATATATTGTTAAAATTCACATTATTTGTGGGCGTGGCCAGCAACTTATAGATATTAATAAAAGAAAACGGAAAAACGAAGAAAAAACACACTGAGAACGATCAATAAAAAGGTCAGCACGTACGAGTCAACACTTTGTGGGTCAAACTGAGGCAGCGATAACTCAACTAAAATGGAAATTATAAAGGCAATAATTTATCACAGAATATGGCCGAAACTAGCTAGTACTAAACTATATATATATATCATTCCATTTCTCTATCTTTTTAAATATTCCCTAAGTACTTTTATCGTTCAGTGTCCAGTGGGTCTATTAATTATAATTTCGACCCAATCCCAATCCCAAGCTGAGCAATTAATAGCAGTTGACGTTAATTAACTTTTGCTTTGAATGACATTTCTTGACAGCCATCGAATTTAAGCCAGCGTTTTAGATGAAAATCTCAGCCAGCATTTTGACCCAGTTTCAATTTGACGTATTTTATAGAAATGTGCAAAAAAATATCAGTTAAAACAGTTGAGTTGAGTTGAGTTGAGTTGAGTTTTCGCTGCCCCAAGCTGTTACGTACTCCATTTTGGGCAAGAATTCCATTAAAAATAAATGTGAAGCATACCAAAATTTATATGGAATTCTTTCCCCAATGGAATTCGCAGCAGACCTGCAAAATTCCCCGAAAATGTTAGCTAAAAGTATATTAAAAATAATTGTATCCTTTGAATACTTATTAAACTGTGAATCCGACTGCGCTTTGGCATTAAACTTAAGAATCTCTTGCAAACAGTAAAGAAAAGAAAAAGAAAGAAAAATGTAAAAAGAAACACAAATCAAGTGGAGCTAAGGAAGAGATAAATATATATTCATCGATTCATACGTAAATAAACATATGTAAATGAGAAAAAATTAATAAAAAAAAAATAAATAATAAAAAAAAACTGTGCTCCAAGTACACAAAAAACACACACAACAAAAGCGAATCATCACACAACTCAATATACGAATGACAATTTCAAAATATATCCACAGATATCTTAAGCCTAAAGATAAATGCAGCAAACAGAAACCGAAAAAGAAAAAAAAAGGAATAGGAAAAAGAAAAAGAAAAAGAAATGGGAAAAAGAAAAGAATATTTTTTAAGGTAAACCAAAGACTTTTTTTCTTTGCATCTAAATGAAGAGAGAGAACTAAAATGTTACACGAATGAAAAGAAAGAACAAGAAAAAGAACACAATGAAAACGAGAGAAAACAGAAAACAGAAAACAGAAAAAAAATAACCTTAACATTTAAGCTACACTTATATGTATTGTATAATATACCTAAATGCATATTACGAGTAATATAAATATAAATATAAATATAAATATAATTATAGAATATATAATAGATGTACTGTACTTAACATGTATGAGAGAGAAAGAGAGAGAGAGAGGGAGAGAGAGCGCAGAGTTCGCAGACAAAGGCAAGCATTGAATGCATGAAAAAGCAACTGAATGGAGAACAAAGCAAAGGAAATATATATATAACGAATATATATATATATATATCTCAATATATATATATATACATATAAACGAAGCACATGGCGTTGTCATTACTTTTACAGCCTGAAAGGTAGGTAAAATAAAGGCGGAGGGCGTGACCCAATTAACTCTCACAGACAGCCACAGCGACAATCGGCGGCATCGAAAGTCGAATGCTGTACTCGCTGTACTCGCTGCTGCTAATGCGCTGCTGCGCTTTTGTTGTTAACTGTTCTAGTGTTTGGCATATTAGGGCCAATCGTCTAATCGCCAATTATGCACCTAACCCCCTGCCCCCTGCCTATGCCCCTACCCTTGCCCCTACCTACCCCTCCCTTCCACAATCCTCCAAATTTCAATCCTCCCACCACCCCCAAACGAACCAGTACATAAATCGATATGCGTAAGTTAAAAAAGCGAGTTGTCTACAACATTTTTCATACCCTCACATCCAGCATTTATACCCTTTTTTTCTATTTAACATAATATTTATTTTATTTGCCACATATTTTGTTAATTTAATTTGACTGTCAGGGCGTACAATTTATTGGGTATTCGGTTCAGACTTTTTGTAGAAAAAGATAGATTCCAATTTAAAGGGAAACTTCTTTAGATTAATCCTTTGTGAACTTTATTTTTGTGTAACAAAATATTTCATAATATTGTCCTAAATATATTCGTAAAAGATAAACATTTTCTCTAGTGAAAAATATTTAAAAAAATGCAAATAAAATTCTAAAATTATAAAGTTTTATGTACAGCTTTAAAATTATTGATTTATTTCGAATATTTCTTCATTCAAATTTTTACACTTTCAAAAATTTTTCTTTACTTTAAGTTGACAAATAGTTAACTTTCAGATAACGTCATCTATTATATATTTAAGGTGAAGAAAATAATTATTTAATTGATTGAAAAGAACTCCTAAAGAAAATTTGAATTTTAAATATAATTTTTGAGTAGAACAAGAATCTGGTGTGGCTTAGAGTTAGCATCCAGTTTCAGCTCATAGTTAAGTTTCATCTAAATAAAATAAGGCCTGTCCAAGCTTGAACCGGTTCATCTTAAAGCCAATTTGTGAGCTCGTCTTTTTTGTAAGTTTATCAAAATATTATTTTTATTTTTTTGCAAACCTTATGTATATTTTGTGTTCTTATAGCACTAATGGGCTCTATAAAGTATAATTTTATAATCACTTTATTTTTTCAATATTTTTAAGCTCTACTCCACTGATTTCCAGCTTAGTTTTTTATTCAAAAGAACAGAGTTCTTCAGAAAAATAGACTGAAAGTTAAAAAAAATTTTATAATACCAGAAAGAAAAAGAAAATATGTCAGTTATTTTTACAGATTTATTTTGGATAGTCTTTTAATGAATGACAAAAATGTATAATACAATTATTTAAGTTTTACTGAAAACATATTTTTCTTTTTTTAAAACTTGATAGGTGCAGCCTTTAATTAAACAAATCACTCCAAAAGAATTATTAACATATTATTGAAAAGAAAATCTTTTTGTTGTACGGGAAATAATCCCCCTTTAAGTGAAATTGTATTTTACAGATTTTCTTTGGTGGTTCATTCAATTAAAGCCAGAGAACAGAGACTCCAAGAGCATTGTTAACACATTTATAAGTATTCATTTGTCTTCCTCTTTTGTTGTTTTTTTTTTTTTGTTTTTTTTGGTTTTTGCATGGGGTACTTCTTTGTTTTGATACCCTCTCGAACGAAATGTGGATAGACAGGTAGACAGAGTCGGGTCTCCTCTGCAGCACTCCACTGTGGTTCACATATATGTGCTTTATGGGTGTGTGTGAGTATGTGTGTGTGTGTGAGTGTGCTTGGGGAGTTATGTGAAGCGCGTAATAAATACGGCGGACGGTGGATTCACCCACTCTGCGGGATTATGCTATGGCGTGCAGAGTAGGTCTAACTGTCTGATTCCGTAGGCTCTGTAGCCCGTTGGCCCCGGCAACCCCGCGGATATCCCAGCGCCCCGCCACGCCTAGCCTTATTGACGACGCGCAAAGTTTGCCAACTAAACAAGTTTTGTGCCTCAAATGAAATTTAGGTTGCAACTGAAGCCCAACAAAAGCCAAAACAAAAACAAAACAAAACGAAACGAAACGAAAAAAAAAAAAATTAGAACTTTTGCTCGCTGGGAAAGGAAAGTGAATTTTATTTGCTCAACTTTATTACGTATACGTGCCGTTGTTTCGCCTGTGTAAATAACCAAAATGCAAAACGTGCCGCGCCCCCTTCAAGCCTGGCTTAGATCTCTCTCCCTCCCTCTCCCTCCTTCTCACTCCCTCTTTGCATATACGCATCTAATGAAGACAGCGCCGCCAGGTGCTACTCGCACTTTTATGTTTTATATTCTCATGCATTGCGGCCCTGTTTAACGACTTGGCATGAGAAATTTATAAAAATAAAAACCTGGCAGGGAATGGGCGAAGAGAGATCAGGCCAAAATATACGCAAAACTCTCATATGCCTAAGCTAACAGACCGTAAATATTGTTGAAAACGGCAGTTTATTTTTGGGGCCAGCCTCAGAGAACACATCATTCAATAGCAGGACAACAACATCAACAACAACAAAAGGACAGACCGAACCGCTGATGGATGTAAATAGCAACAACAAAGAGACAGCTGATTCAAGGTGCATGAGCTGAGAATAATGTTAAAGGCTTTTGGACCCCCTGCCGGCGGCCATAAGCGACGACCGCAAGTTAAATAAGAAGCAAACGAGCGAGCGAGCATTCTTATGTCATTCAGCTTGACTAACAGATGCTCTATATTATATAATGTGTTTGCGTAAGCCTGAGATGGCTGAGAAATCTGACAAAAGGAAGTAAATGTAGTCCACTCACTTGCAGGCCTTACAGCTCACATTTGAGCAGAAAGTAAAGCCTACTTTTTGGAGCAAAATCTTAACTCCATCGCGAAGGTTCGGTCTTCACTTCAGTTGTGAAAGTGGAACCTGAAAACCGCACTGAGGAGAGAAAGTTATTCAAGATTGGCAGAAAAACTTCTTACTGCTTTCAATAAAGAATGAATTCCCTAGAATAAACCAATATTTTTCGAACAAAATTTAATTAAAGGCTTTATCGCCTGCTATTTACTTCCATCGAAAAATGATCTACTGCTAAAGGAATTTAATTTATACAGGGGAAAGTCTGTCTCTAAAAAATTTCAGTATATTTAATTCATTTTTTTAAGAACTACTCTGCTGAATGCGAACATATTTCTGAACTTTGTAACCTTTTTTCCAGATTTTCTATGAAAAGTAAGTACTATTAAGAAACATTCCTGAGGATAATTAATGAATTTTTGGAGCAGTAAAGTATTACAATGGTATAACATATGGGCAATTAAGGCAAATCAAGGGCAAAGTAAAAATTTTTTTTTTTGGGAAAAGTTCCCAAAATAAAGTTCTAAATTTGAGCATATTTTCCGCATTTTTCAAGCTTTTTCCTGGCTTGCTATAGAAAAGGAATATGCCCAGAAAACGAAGCTTTACACATTTCTACTTATTTCATCTCATACATTATAATAATATATGTACACACATGCATAACAGCTCGCACACACGCACACTCACACACACCAAACAGAGCCTCAACAAAGAGTTGTCACACACACACACAAACACTGTCTGTCTGTGTCTGCCTGTTGTGTGTGTTTAAGTGTGTTTGTGTCTTTGCGTGTGTCGTCCCTTTAGCGTCTTCAGCATTTAATGGCCTCATTAATTTTCTATGCTTGGCCTTAAATTATTTTACTAGGCAGCGCTGCTTCTGCTGTTGCTTCTGCTGCTGCTGTTGCTGTCGACTCGCTGCACGCTGCTCAGCAATTCCATTAACTTGGCTGGCACTCAGGCAGTTACCAAGAACCCCTCTCGCTGCCTTCCGCCCTCAGTTACCGCCCCGCCCCGCCCCGCCCTGTCAATGCCAATGCCAATGCCAAATGTCTCAGTGCTCGTCCACATTAATTTACATAAACTTAATTGTTTTATTTAATCAATAAAAATAATTAAATGCCATGTGCGTAAGTAATTAAAACAAATCGCTTTTACTGCACAACAAATTGAAATTGCATAAACATAAACCGTTCGCAGCTCCATTAAACGAATTTTGCATGCAACTAAGTGCTCCCCATATGCCTGGCTGACTATATCTCTACTCTAATTCCCCCGTCTATATGCAGACAGACTTTTTTTGTATTTGTGTGTGTGTACACTTAAAAAAACTAGTGTTTTATATATCCATTTACACAGGCATAAGCCGAAAGTAAAGGTAATAAAGCTGCGAATTCGCAGCTCTTTAATATTTGGTCAATATTCTGTGGGCTTAGACTTTCTGCTAGGGAGAACTTTCTTCCCAGCTTTGCACAAGGCTTATGCCTAATTAGGGCCAAAAACTTACCTATTGTTTCGCTGAGTGTAGACAGAATATATGTGCCTCTCTAATTATGGCACATCAAACATTAATCAGCAGGCAAATGCGAATGCAAAATACAAAACACATATGCATAAAATCAGCGGCCAAATGATAATTTTGTTGCCAGCTGGCCAATGCCTAACTAATAGCAATATCAACAGCAACAACAGCAACAACAACAGCAACATTTGACGCCTCAACCAAAATGTGGAGACCACAAAATCCAAAAAACCAAATTACTTTGTGAGCTGTGTGCTCTGTGTATGCGACGCGACGCCCCCGAAAAATTTTCCAATTTTTCAGCATAATTTATGGCTCACAAAGCGTAAAAACCAAAAAGCCCAAGCGAAATCAGTACGGGAGAAATTATGCAAAAATATTTTTCGACCGCGGTCTGCCATAATCTATCTATGTATATCTAAAAGAGAGGATTGCTGCCTATAAACAATGGCCACAGTTCTGTAACCCACTCACAATTTGCAATAGGTAAAACGATTTAATGCCAGACACACACACACACACACACATGTATATATTATATACATATATAAATACATATAGATACAAATTAAACTAATGCCACAGAGATAGATACATTTATATTGATCAGCAATTTAATGTAAATTATACTGCCTATTGCGTGGGTCCGCCTTATTCTATTTGTTATTGTATCTGTTTTTCTATCTATGTCTATGTCTATGCCTGTGTCTCTATCTCTGTGTGTGTGTGTGTGTGTGTGGGGGCACATTATGCAAATCAGTATCTGTATCTGTAAAACTGTATCTGTTGCTTTTTATAGGCATTTGTTTTATTGCCATGCCGTATGAACAACAAAGCAGCAGAATCAGCAACAACATAAAACAAATGACTTCAAAGAGGCCCCTGAAAAGTATGCTACAATCAGCGCCAAATGAATTGAAATCTTTATATAATCGTACTTTAAAATCCAAAAGCGTATTGCGTTTCAAGCAAATCAATATTATTAATATTAAAATTAAATCGGCTCATAATAAAGATTTCAGAAAAGGACCCCAAGGGATAAGGTTCCATTTTTAACTTAGTAATCTTAGCACAAAAATATATTGCCTACTTTTAGGTGCAGAATTGATGGCTTTGCAGATGAAGAAAAGGCTTTGCTTTATTCAAATAAAATTTATTCTTAAGTGAAGACCAGAAGAAGTGCGATAAGCTCTGGGAGTAATATGAGAGTTTAGAATTAATAGCAGAAGAATATTTTTCAATGAATTCTACATAATATAGGCTACTTTTTTAGCAGTAAAAAATTACAGCCAAAATAATCTTGAATCTTTCACAATCCTGGCATTATTTTACATTTTTCTCTGGGTTTTATTCAAAAGTCTAAACTGATTAAATTTGCGAAAAAGTTTCAGTTTTGTGATCAGTTTGACAACAATATTATGACACATGTTTTGTCCAACAAGTTGGACAGTTCTATTGAAATAACATCTAAAGTAACTTCCTTTTTTTTTTTTTTTGAGGGGGGGGAATGTATGCCCAAGGCGGTAAAATTTCTTGTTAAATTTTTGCCAAAAATTATTCAATGGAAAATTCACTCAAGTGAAAGTGAAGCGTCGAGACGAATTTATAAAGAAAATGTTGTTGAGGATTATTCTAATAGAATGAGTTTTCTTTTTTATACATTCTTATTTGTTTAATATGAAGATGAATGAATGAATATTTTTAAATGTACACATACATACATATATACCTGTATATGTATACAATGTATCTTCTTCCAGACAGAGTATCTGCATACATATATATTCCTTTATGCAGTGTATCTTCTGCTTCTACCCAAAGTATTCTCTTCTACAATACCAAACGATTTGCTATTTTTAAATAATTTTTATATATCTTTTGACAATAAATGGGAACACTCAGCTTTTCCAGGGAAAAATATTCTTAAGCTTTTCTTTATATATATTTTGGCATATAAAACATTATATATAATTGATAATTTTTACAAATTTCAAAATATAGATTTCACTTGAAAGTAAGTATATATAAATATAAATATATTTAAAATATCGATTTGGCTGAATAGAATAGTCAAATATAAATGTGGCTAACCTGAAAGAAAGAGAGCATAAATTGATACAACTCAGAAGACAGAGACAGAACGCTGCTCTGTTGGCTGGCCGACAAACAAATGTTGGCTCTGAAAAGTATGCTACAAGAAGCAGCAAGCATTTGAATATGGCCAACAAACGAGGCTCCGACAAGAGACACAAGTAAAGTTGGAAAGAGAGCCAGATCTCAGCTTGGCTCATTAAAAATTCAATACAAAATCCATTGGCAATGCGTTGTTGTTGTTGTTGTTTTCTTTAGGGGACCGACACGCCCCCACCCTTGCCACACGCCCAACGCCTACACGCCGATTACATTTCCATGCAAATCAAATTGAAAATAAGCACAAAAAGACATTGTTGTTGTTATTTTTGTATAGGCCTTGACAGATAAGCCAAAATAAAGATACGCAAAATTATAAAAACAATTTGCAGTCATTTGACAAGTGAACCACCCCCCCAGTTCCAGTAACATAATAAAGATATATACACAAAGATATCGACTCAGTTAGCATGTTTATACAATATGGATAATTAGACGCGTGCCTCAGTCACCTGATGTCGCCTTCAATACGCAAAAGATACGATACGATTCAATTGCGATACGATTCGATTTGTTGCTAGTTGTCATTTTTATTGATTCATCAAGTTCAACGCCCAGCGCCTATGAATGCTATTAAATAATAACAAGACTGAAGGTCTATCAACTTTTGCCGAAGACTTGAATACTCTTCCAGATTATTCTGTCATATAAAAGGGGGCTGAAGTTGATAGCCAAGGGAATTTAAGACAAATGACAGTAAAGCCTACCTAGCAAGGCACAAGGGAATAAATATTATATACCTAAAAGGCAGGTTTATATGCTGAATAAATTCACCTCTATAACTAAAACGTTAGAGCTTAGATAAGATATCTAAAAGCTACTGAAATTAGGACCTATTATTCCTGTTTTAGATCTGATATAGTAGTCAGATTCTAATCATATGGGACCTGCATTAAAAGCACAAATGAGATATCTAGAGAAACATAGTTATACAGAAAATGTATGGGAACTGTTCGTTGCTGAGGATGTATCATATAGTTATTCGATCCAGATGAATCTTTAAGGCCAAAATCCTGATCCAAGTTAAGTTTCATGCTCCTAGGATAGGGGCGTGTTTACAGAGAGACAGCTGGACGGGCGCACAGACATCCAGGAAAACAGATAGCTAGGGATGCCTTATTCTGTGATAAATGTAGTATGCCCTCTGCTAGGGTATATACTAGTAAAAAAAGTGTGCTACAGGGCAGAGTCATGTTTTTTGCGTGTCTGATTTGAGCCACGTGCATAAATTTATGACGTATCGATTGTTATTAATTTCAACGCCAGGCAGCCCCCAAATATTTAGTCAATTTGTCACAAAAAAAAAAAGGCTGCCACACTTGTGCGAGTAGTATTAGTATATTTCCCACTGATTCATTCGTGGATCACACCCCGAGCATTAAGGGGTTAATAATTCATTTGTGCAATTCGTTTTCAGAGCCAACAACTTTCACTTACGTTTATCATCTGTCACACCTCATCAACACCGTGCGTGCTCGGTGCTCGGTGCTCCTCTCCTCTGCCCCTCCTCTTCCCTCTGCTCTCCTCTGGGCCAATGTCTGGTAATTACTCTGTCTCTCAGGCAATATTGTCAATAATTATCTTCATATTTCACGAAAGAATTGTAGACAAATGCGCCCCAGTTGTTTGTCTCTTTTGGCTGACAAATATGTGTATGCCTGTGTGTGTGTGTGAGTGTGTGTCCAGTTCAATTCACATTTGCATACACACAGGCATATGCCGATATATATATATATATATAGTTTCCGGTTTGGGTGCAATTCATTAATTGATATTGATGAGTCCGGTTATGATAAGCGATAATGAGAGAAATGTTGGCCAAATATGAAGTGTGAGCCATCAAAAAGCAATTCACGTTTGCAGTTAACATTTTTTACGGCAGAAGAACAATTAAAACTGGCAACAAGTTCTGCATGGAGGCCTCTTCAAATGAATTTCACAAGAAAAAATTTATAGCAGACTTTTAGGCGCGAGATTTAATTAAAAACCTCAATTTATTAACTTTACAGTCGTATTAGAAAAAATAATTTTTTTCAGTTTAAAGGGGAAATTTAAATACTCGTATTTAATTTAGCTTAAATTGGACTCGCAAAATTATTCATTTGCTGCTGGGCATTTGGAAATGTTTTATTAAATTGTATTATTTTTCTTTAGTAGCTGCAAGGTGAAAAATATATTAATCCATGCTACTATTATTATAAGCTTATGTAAAATAGGAGAGTTTAAATTTAAAGCAGCAGAAAATAAATATACAAAGCTCATATTTTAATTAACTAAACCATGAAAACTAGAATTAATATAAAATAACCAAGTTAGTCAAAAAAATCAAATTTAATATACAGCAATCATTTTATACAGAGCTAAAAAGAAATAGTAAGATTATGAGCAAAAATAGTCCAAATTTAAATATCCAATTAACAACTAAATATTTGCCCAATGTCGAGTAAAGCAAATCATTCACTATTAAGTGAATGAATGAATCTTCACACACATTCTGTGACCTAATGTTGTTTTTATTGCGTATACGCCTAATGAAAATGCCTACAGGTGGCACGAGGAAAAAAAACAAACAAACAAACATTCTACTACTGCCTCAAGATACGTCACAGAGATTATGCCGAAACTGACAGTTCAGTTGAATTGAGTAATAATTAAATCATACGACAAACTATGCAGAACGTGCTGGAGTCCATAGTTCTATGAGAAGTTCATCATTGATAACCTTGAAACGACATAGGTCATATGGCGGAATATTGGAGTACCTTTACCTTTACCTTTACCTCTACCGCTGCCTGCCTTAGAGCGGCAGTATTTTAGCTTTAAAGCACTACGTTGATTTGCCTCTGTCGGTATTGGACCCCCCCTCCATTCATCATTATTAAGGCCTTTAATTTATGGGTACGCCATCGCATCGGAGTCGTTGTCGTTGTCGTTTTTTATGGTGTGTGTTTTACATTGACTATAACATCGAGTCATATACGACAGTATACGAGAATGAGTACCAGTATGAATACACTCGGAGCAAAGGATTTCACTAAGAAACAAGTCAAGGACGTTTTTTCTTGCATATCTTTGAGATATAAATATTAACAAAAGCGAGCGAAATATTTATTGATTTTAATATATTATCTTAACAGCTTGAAACAGCTAAGTCTATCGTGAAATTAGCTAAATAATCAATACTGATTGTTATATGTTAATTCAGGAATAAACACATATTAATCAGAATAATTTGTATTAAAAATACAACATATTTTAATAACATTTCAGGGTAAATTTTAGTACAATTTTATGAATTATTCAGGCATGTTACGGATTTCAATTTTACTGAAAAATGTGAAGCCTACTTCTAGGCTTGACTTATAATTGGGATACAGAGAAAAATGGCAAAGGCTTTTAGTTTAAATTTGGTTTATATTATCTGCAAAAACCGGAAAACTAAAGCTAGAAGTTTCCTGGCTTTCCCTTTTACTAAAATAAAATATAAAGTCTACTTTTGGGATCACCATCGCATCGATGTTTTGTCCAGTTCTTCAAAATAGCCCTTATAGAGTATATCCTTTTTTTTTTTGAGTGTACTCATATGTAAGTATGGCAGCTGCTGTCGCTGCTGAGTTCAAAGTACTGGCAGGTAAACTCTCCGCAGGCTGCCATGTGCACATAAAATCGATAAATCTTAAAAATTCAATAACAGCCGCCGCACGCGACTCAACCAGTGGAAAGAGCTCAGCAGGCAGTCAACTGAGGGCTGAGGGTTAAGGCTTTTTTGGACGAGGGGGGGCGGTAACAGTAGCTGCCACCCTTATACCCTTATGTATAAATATGTATGGGAAAATCAAAGGCGAGGGTCAATGGCAAATTGGATTGCTTCAGCTTTACTTTGTACTTGTATTTTGTACTCGTATATTTTGTGAAAATTAAAGATTTATAAGCCTAAATCAGTAGCAGTCGCTAGATTCAGTGATACGCCCAGCTCGTTGAGCAAAACTTTTAATTGGCGGCTTTAAGGCATTATGTATATATATATATATATATACATATACATATATATAAGCCGCCCACAGATACATTTGAATATAAGCCTTCATCAATGCAAGTAAGTAGAACGTCTCAACGAGGCTCTTCAACTTTCGTAGAACAGAAAACTTTTGCTTTCATGTCGAGGCAAGCTGAAACTTAAAGTGAATTTCATTATTGGCCTCCTTCTGCTTTAAATGGTAGGCCAAAAGCAACAAGAACCACAATACAAAAACAGCAATAACAACAACAGCCAGATGAGATGTCAGGTAGGCAACAACAATTAATTATACACCAAAATATAGCGGCTGACCAGCTGGCAGGAGGCCTCAGCCGGGCAGCCAGCCATCCAGCCAACCATCCTGGCTTGGCAACAGGCAGCAAATGACGAGGATAACGGCATTTTTTATGATTTGCCACAACCCTGGATATATACATATATATATACATATATATATATATGTGGGCGACTCGCATTTCGCATTATTTATTGCCCATTCATAGCCATATACCATGCAGGCATACTTACAGTCAGAGAAACGGAGAATTCTCTGCTCGAATCAATTGAAGAAACTCGAGAAAAAAGTTGACATTTTTAGAGAAGACTGTCTGTTTATCAAGTAAACAACATTTCTCTCATTTTATGCTCTTGTTGGGCTTCTGATTAATCGAAGAAACTTTCTACTTGATCAGAAATTCTTTGTCTTTCTAATAGATAACAAAAAACTGTCCAGTAGAGCTTAATTTATATGAAATACGGAAATACTCAGAGCTGCCTTTTTTCTCAGTGTACGTGTAAAGAATAATATGTAAATGCATACAATATTTGTTTATTTTGGAGCTGTCCGCCTTTGCCTTGTCCCCTGCTCCACCATAAACCGGATACGGCAGTCGAGTGCCGTCGTCTGCATTCCGCCATTTACGAAACGGCTCAGACTCGCGAAGCGCCATTAAAGTTTCCATTTTGCCGTATTCTTTTTCTTGTTTTTTTTTATTTTTTTTCTTTTGCATGACCAAAGGAAAAAGAAAGGGGCAAATGGGACACGCCCACGTTTAACGCCATCGAGTGCATTTACTGCGATAAGATACTTTGGTAACTCAATTAAGTTTAAACTGATGTCAGTGGAAAGATCCAGAAAATTTCCTCCAATTAAAGAGGCGACACTGAAATGCTCTCCATATAATTTATATAAGAGCTTACCTGTCATCTAATTGGATTTAGATAGGATATAAATTGAGAATTTATTTATAAGATAGCAAATTCTTTTAATTACATCAGAATAAAAAAAGTATACTTTCAGCTGGTCTATTCCAGTTTTCACTTAGACATGAATCAAAATATAAAGCCTGATTTCTCAGGAGCATAATTCATTTAATTTACAAGTGAGCCCAAAAATAGACTTCGTTCTTTTCAATAATCTGAATAGAAATGCTCAAATATAGTTTTTATATTGCTGAAGAACTGACAGCTGACCAAGAAATGACACTTGATTAATAGACACAATTTTGAGGTAATAAATTATATTTAAAATTTGAACTTAAGGCTATTAATAAAAGCCTATAATAAATAGAGTACTTTAGTTATGGCATATATTTTGGTATTTGTATATATTTTAATAGATTTTAATGGCAACCGAAATAATCTAACTACTGTAAATCATTCCATATAAATGGTTCAACAAAAATGGTGAATGAACTGCCTAAGCCGACTATAATTTTATGGAATAAATTATGCTTCAAATTTGAATTTATAGTCAGAGATAAAAGCATTTTATAGCGTATATATTAGTTAATATTTTGTAGATATTTTCAAATTTGAATATCCATCAGTAACCTATGTTTCTAGGCTCTTAGTGACTGTTGAATTAATCAGACATTTTTATAGCAAATAAACTATTCAAAAATAGTTAATATATTTGCAATAAAAACTGCTAAATTTAAATCATTAAAACATAAATTAAAAGCCAAATATAAACTATCAAGAACAGCAGTCAAGACACAAATGAATTAGGTAATTATTTATATAAACGTCTTCTTCTAGGTAAATTAAATTAATTAAATCAATAGTTCCATTTCACAATTAAGGAATTCTAATCGATTCTTAATACTGTAGCCACTCAAAGCAACCGCAAAACTGATCTCAATATTGGCCACTTAAATGTATTATTAATAGAACATAAAAGAGAGCTGGAAAGGATATACAAATGAAAAGACACGACAGACTATATGGCTCGAACGAGTATTTTGGGCTTTATCTTTTGGCCGGATTGCAAGCAACTGTTTTTATTGTCAAAGCTTTTGTAGTTGTTGTTGTTCTTGTTCTTTTGCCTCTGCCTAACAATTAAACCATTTACAGTTTATAACCATGGCATGCCATTAAACAGAATTAAGTCAGTCCAGCTACCAGCTAACAGCTCCTCCATTTCCCATCCTTCATCCTTCTCCAACCAGTTCCAACTTCAACTCCATCTCCGGCTGGGAATCCTCAATACCCAGCCAAACAGTCAGTCAAGCGGGACGCCAAACTGGAGTACCGATTCAAGAGAGCTTCGCCATAAATCGCTTATCACGCGACATTAAAACAACAACAACAATGTTGCCCATGTTTTTCTTTTTATTGTTGCTGTTGTTGTTGTTGTTCTGCCCGCAGCAAATGCCAAAAATTGCCGCACACAAAAACAATACAAAACACAGCCAGTAAATGTAACGGCCACGGAGTTTTAATGTACTGCCGGTTGACTACCCCCAGCGGAAGGGGCTGCAAAAATGGGCGAGAGGGAGTGAAAGTGAGGCGGAGAAGTGCAAAGAGTGCACAGAAACCTTGAAAAATGGCAACAGCAGATTAAGCGCATAAAATGCTACACTCAGAAAAAAGTCTATAAACCAAAATAATCAGTTTAAAATTAAGGTAGAATTTCTCTCTCATAGGAAACTCTTTCGGTTGATTGAGGATTGTCAAGAGATTCTTCATGAAATTGTGAGTTAAGCCTGAATTTTCAAGAGGAGATATAATTTCGCTCTTTGTAATCTTGGATTTTAATGATAATTAATTTCTGGAAAAGTGGAAGACTCGTAACACTTTTCCACTACTTTTTCTGGCGAGTGTAGCCGAAAGTCTGGAGCGGGAGGCGTGGTTCTACCACAGTGAAATTGGATTTTGGGGCTACAACAGCAGCAGCAGCAGCAGCAAGTTGAAATAAAAATTAAGACGTCATCAAAATGCAATTAAAAGAGTAGGTAAAAATGAGAATAGCCGCAGATTTATTTAAGCCTAGAGACCAAAACATTAAAGGACCAACAGCAGAGCACAGCCAGCCAAAGCTGCTGTATATTGTCTCTAGGAGATAGAGAGAGAGAAAGAGAGAAAAAAACAACAAATAGATTTATTGTTGATGGCATTATTAAATTTCTTTATTTTTATTTTATTTTTGTTACTTTTTTCACCCTGTCATAATAAAAAAGGCAGGCAAAAAGTGTGATGATAGAAAAACCAGTGGGAGGGTAAAAAAAAAAAGGACTCGCTGCTCGCTGCTCGCAGCTCGGGGTGCTAGAGCGTTAAGCAGCGGCGAGCATATTGGAGAGCCATGCTAACGATGAAGCTCTGCATAAAGATAGCGACTGGTTGCTGGGTTCGGGGTTCTGGGTCTGAAGAGCAACAGCAGCGGCAGCAGCAGCAGCAGCGATGTCAGCGCACGACAACATCACGCCCCGGGGGCAACCAGCAGCAGCAGCAGCAGCAGCAACAACAGCAACAACAATGACAAAAATAAAAACAGGGGAAAACATTGAGTAAAATTGTTAGCCTTGAAATTAATGGTGAAGTTGACAACACACTATGCAAAATTGGCCCTGAATGAATGCTGACGCAAGGCTTAATTATCATAAAAGTAATAATAATAGACGGCGAATTTTATAATAGTTCAAAAGATGATGGAAACTTTAAATTCTTGTGAACTTTACTAAACCGTAGCATACTTTTTGGAGCAGCTTCGAAATATGTTTCTTTGTTAGTTTATTATACCCCTAAAGTTGTGGGCCAGGCCAAAGGCACTTTAAATTTAATTCCAGATGAAGTATGAAGGTCATTCCCTGCGCAACGAATAGAGTCTAAGTCCTGGCTACCCAATAGTAATCTTGACTTTCTTCATCTGAAATTGTAATGCAAGAATAGCCCTAATACTCAGAGTAACTCCCTTTAACCATTAGCTGATCGATTGTGATTTTTTTTTACAGGCTCTCCTGTTATTCTGCTGGGCATAATAATAAAAAGGCAGCAGAGCTCTTTCATTATCAAAAGAAAGGAAAATGAAAAAACCTGTCAAGAAACAGCAGCAGCAGCGGCACTGACAGCAATCACAATTCGTGATAAGGACACAAAAACACTCTCAGAAAGCAGAGCAAACAATTCTGAGAATGAATCTGTTGCAATCACAGCGCTACACATTTGCTTAGCAACCTTTGGCGTAAATAATCCGGATTGTGAGATCGCATTAAAGCCAAACCATATTTAAAAACGTTTTACTCATTTGCCACGCCCCCAAAAAATACAGAGAAAATCGCTTGCATACCCCAGAGACATAACTGTAATTACAAGAGTACACGACCGACGCGCCCGCATCCTGAAAGGACTTCCCCTCCGCCACCTCCTCTGCCGTTGCCAGCTCCCTCTGCAGCTCCAACATTCTTGGCGTCGTCTGCTGCGGAAATGCCGCGAGCGGCAAAATCGAAAATACAAAACAGGAAAAAAAGAGAAATAAAATAAATTAAAAAACGAAGCATGAAATAAGAAAATTTATCAGAAGCAACAGCCAGTCGAGGCAGAGGCAAAGGCAAAGGCAAAGGCAGAGGCAGACCCAAAGCCAAAGCCAGACGCAGCAGAAATGCAACCATGGTGAGGTCGGCGGAGGGCAATAAAGGAGCAGCAGAAGCAGTAGAAGCAGCTCAAGCCGTGGTGAGCTGCCAGGTGAGCACAATTTAATTTCTCAAGTTGGGTCTCTAATCAAAAGGATTTTTTATCGCCTTGGTAACGAAAAGGAGGAACGACAACGACTACGACGACTACGACGACGACGTTGCGCGCCTTTGACAGCATTTTTATACAGTCTGCAAAACGTTGACAGGCACCAACTCTAACTCTAACTTTCACTCTGCCTCTGCCTCTGCCACTGACTCAGACTCCGAGGATAACTCAGGCGTTGTGACAAGGAGACGAGACAGGCATAGGACTCGCTTGCATGCGGCACGCCAGCAACATTCGCAGAAGGAACGAGCAGCAGGAACAGCAGAAACTCGGCGAACAGGACGAACAGCCTGAACAGGCTGACTGACTGAAGTGTGTGTCACAAACATGACAGGCGACGTCAACCGCCGGCAGCTCAAAAAACTGAGTAAATCATTTGGCCAAACGAACCGAAAAGCTGAGTTATTTTTTCCTTTTCTTCGCATACCCTGTAACCATAGATTGGATAAAGAGTGTGTGCTGACTTAGTGCATCTACTTCCGGATTAAATTATAATATATTCTTTCTCTGGTTTAACTATAGTTAGATCCAATCCTGCCTGTCTCCACATGCGTCTTCACTAGCCATAGAATGGGTAAAGAGAACTTACTTAGTTTATGCATTTCTTCCACATAAAGTATAATAAATATATTCTGGGTCTAGATGAACTATCGTTTCGACTAAGTCCTGATGTCTGTCCACCTGTCTTCTATATATATTTAATGGGTAAATGGAGTACACTAAGTTTTTCATATACTTCCGCCTAAAGAAGAATATATTACTTACTGGATTCGGTCTCTAGCCTCTTGTCCTTCGCTCTTTCCCAAAGAAGAATGCCTGTCAGTCCTGAATATCATCCGTAGATTAACGAACTTAATATCTCTTTCTCTCGCTCTCTAAATATAGAATATTTCCCAGTCGCGCACATATTCGACTTGAGCATTTCCTGTTTTCTTTTTTAGATTTATTTCCTTTTAGCTTATGGAAAACGGAGGCGACAACTAATTAAATTAGGCAATGCTTGCGCAATCCTTTTTCGGCTGCTGTGGCTTAAAAACATAAATAAACTGGGCAGAGCAGAGTAGAGCAGTCGACGTTGACGTTGACGTCGACAGCGACGTCGTCATTCGCTTCCGCTTCCGTACCGGAAACCATTTTGGCGTGAACTCAGCCGAGTTTCTGAGAGTTTCTCATTTGCAGCGCATTTCGCTTGAATTTTGCATTAGCCGGCAAAATCGGCAAGCCAGGCCAGCCAGGGTTGGGGCACTAAGTGCAGGCTCGTTTGAAATAAATATGCCGCAAAGCAAACAAACAATCAACAGCCACAGGCGGTGGCAGGCGGTGGCAGTCGGTGGCAGTCGGTGGCGGCGGGCGGACAGCGACGAAGGCCACAAAGCAAACGACGCGTCAGCCAACCGCAGTCCAACACAGCGCCAACAGCCAACAGAAGTCCTGAGCCAGAAGGCAGCAGAAGCCTAAAGCCTGCAGTCGACGTAGTCGTCCTCGGCGTCGTCGTCGTCGTCCACCTGCCATACTCAGTGTAGACAGCGAAGTCTGGGAAACCAGCGAAGCCATTGAATGGCAGCTGTAGCTGCCTCTGATGGGCTCGCTTCCGTCGCCATCAGTTGGTAGCCATTTGCAATTCAATTGCAAAAGCGCCACCTTTTGACGAGCGCCGGAAATCGCTTACTAAGGCAAAGGTTTACCAATACTTACCAAAACCCTACTTCTAACTCTTCGCGTTTGTTATACCCTTCATAAGGGTACATTCATTTTATTGCCAACTCCAACCGCACAAAGTATATACGAATTTTTTTCATCACATTATTTTGTCTGTCTGTCTGTCAATCTCTATCTGCTTGTCTGTCTGGATCCTGTCATGAATCCTAAATGAATCATAAATCGATATCATAAAGCTGCTATAAAAACAATCGATCAAAGAAAACCTATCTTCTAAAAGCGAATCAAAAGTTATCAGAATCTGACTTATATATCATATAATTTCTATCGGAGTAATCGACCAAAACTTAGACAAACATATTTAATATATACCATATCTCTACTAAAAGTAAGGGTATTAAAATGTTCGTCTTGCCAAATAAAGTTGCTTCGTTCTTGTTATTCTCCCTTTCAGTTATCCTTCCGAGTCGCATTGTCGCTGCTCAGAAATTGCACAATAAAATGGCAACATTATGCCACAGCGACAAGAACTAATATCGTTTATATATATAGTATATATAAGTATATATATATTTGTATTGGAGTGTGTAGGGGAATGTATGTGTGTGTGTGTGTGTAGTCAATGGACGTCATAAGTATGACGTTCGAGATGGGCGTGAATTGCGTGCGCTTCAGCTAATTATTTGAGCGTGAGGTGACAACTTTTTGACGCCATAATTCAGTTTCAGAGTGCTATATCTATTAATATTGTTCAGGAAATTGTCGTCTTCTGTGCTGGAGTTTCTACATAATTAATAAACTTATTATTAGTGACAAACTATTTAGCCAGCTTATATATAGCACTCGCTATGCCCACCACATTCCATTAGCTCCAATTACTCATCGCTAGGCATATAATATTTGCTTTCTATTATTTAAGAAAACAAAAAACGGTCTATTAATCATAATAATAATAATAATAGTTACCATATACATATTTTTACGTTTAAAGCTAGTTAAACTTCGTTTTATTGCCGGGTTCATTCAATAATTTTGCTTTGCTTAAAAAACTGAAGCCTACTTTTAGGAGTATTTAAAAAGAAATACAATAAGCTTTTAAATTTATATATTTTTATTCACAACAAGAAAATCCAAATCCAATAAGCATTTTATTATTTATTTATATACTTTTTTTGTTCGGAAGATGTTTCAGTAATTCCCGGAAATATTAATGAAAAATTTCAGGAAAGCAAATTTGCAATTCAGTGAAAAAAAAAATTAAAAAAAATATAAATTTTTTCTGTTTTATTTAATGGCTTTATGTGTATTTTTACATGGAAAAACTCAACATTAAATTTCCTCTTAAATATGGAGATATTAAAGGTTGGGCTCATTTCAAATATGATTATTTAAAATCAACCAGAACTCAGCTTGATAATTTGGAATTGTCCTGATCATATATCGATATAAAGTCAAACTTATTCGAATTTAACCAAGGTAGTTCTGCCTGTCTCGTGTCCGATGTGGCAGTAGCTTTTTGGCTTGTCTTACACTCACGCTGTCATCTCTAACCGCCATTATTATGGCAATCGCTGGGCAAAAATGCAAGTCAATTAAGTAGCAAATGGTTGGATGGCATCAGTGCAAACAATCGCAGCGAGAAGCATTTCAAGCATCTTCTGCATAAATCGAGAGCAAATTGAGCCAATCCCTGTATAAATACTACGTACTAACGAGATGAGAGACGAGCTGGGAGGAGACGTTGGGATGGTTGGGATGAGATGAGATGAGATGCGATGCGATGAGAAGCGAATGCCTGGCCAAGGATGGCTTAATACTCGTAGTAGAAAAAATAGTAGAAGCGATGAGAGGCGGCGCATTACCAGCAAAAGTGCCATAAAAATGTGTATTAAAATGAGTAAAAACATTTATTTGCATAAAGTCGGCCACGAGTGAATGGGACAGCAATTGACGGAGAGGCTACAAGAGAGCTGTCAGAGGGAGTAAAAACTATTTCAAGTAGCAAAAGTTTTAGCTGCGTACCCCGTCTCTAGCTTCAGCTCCAGCTCCGGCTTTGGCTACGTCTCCGTCTCCAGCTCCTCCAGCTCCTCGAGCTCGAGCTCTCGAGTATGCACTCGAGTCACGCATAAGTTGCAAGCAAGCAGGTCGAAGGAAAACACCAACAAATGACAGCAGCGAGCAGCTGCAAGGAGCTGTAAGGATACACCAAGGAGCAGGACTAAATTGCAAGTTAAGCCAAAAGGCCACGCACACACATTCACGCAAAATAAAAAAAACAAAAAAAAAACCATACACAGAGTGCGTCTCAGGGCTGCAAAAGCTTTTTCAAAAAAAAAACAAGAAACCAACACCAACTTTTACACTGAATGCAATTATAAAGTTAACATACTCGGAAAATGCGGCTTTGAATCCAGATAATAAAAATATTTACAAATATAATTGCATTTATTTAACTGGACTTACTGCTCATTTCTTCAATTCCACTTGAATTTAATTCATTTAGTCGTTTCTATTGTATAAAAACCATCATCTTTCCACATCGTATTTTTCTCTGAACCGGTTAGACTAAGGTAAGAACTCTGCTCTGATTAAGCTCCACAGAAGAAGGAGAGTCTGCAAATTAAGTGACAATTCTGCCTTCAATATTTCTGTGGAGGGAATTTCGAATATAGCATTGAAAAACACTTTTATTGATTCGAAAATTGCACATATTTCTGGTAAAGTGGCAGAGTTGCCAGCCCTGATGCGTGTTTGTGTGCACATACCTCAAATGTTTCATATCATGGCAACTCTTCATTTTGCAAACCGAAAATGAAAATACACACGCAATCAATTCTATTTACCCCTGCAGCTCTCTCTGTGTGTGTGTGTGTGGGGGGAGGGGGGAGGGGGTCTATGTGTGTGTTAGCCATTCTCATTGGTCTGCTAGTCGGATAGTCTGCTAGTCGAAGTCAAAGTCTCGTCAAAGCCGTGAAGGCCAACGGCGATTAACTTAAGTCAAACACTGAGTGATTGTTTTGCAGTAGGAGAACAGAGTACGCAAACTGACTAACTGGACAGTCTGCCACTGATTAAGGCATTGCATTTGTTATCACAGACACAGAGCCCCAGGGCAGAGCATATAACACACTGCACTATGGTGCAAATTACCAATTTATCTAGTTAAAATTTAAGTTTTAAAAGTTCTGAAAATAGTAAAAAGTTATTCTGAATGCTCTGAAAATAAATGGAAAATATATGTGCATGGTTTATGTGCAATTTTTATACTTTCCACTGGGGTAGACAATAAATTCAGCATTTTCATGAAAGGAAAATTATTATACTTTTAAGAGGCATATTCCTTAATGTGGTCTATTAATTTAAGCAGCCATTTTTCCCGGATCTGACAACTATATTATATAGCCGCCATAGAAAGGAGCAATCACTCCACAAGCTGACACTTAAAAGCAATTTTCAAATGCTTCTTCCAGCCTGCAAGGGTATGTAATCTTCGGTGCACCGAAAACAGCCATTCCTTACTAGTTTCTCTTTAGCTAGTAAAGAAAAATAGAGCAAATTTATCTTCTAAATACAATTAAAATTTTTCTCTCTTTTTTGTCTTCCACATTCAGTGTGTATTTTCGAATTCCTCTGAGGAGTATACAACACAGCCAGAAAGAGTCTAAAATTAGTCTTAAAATAAAGACAATAATTTGGAAAAAAGGAGACGATATTAGTCCCATATTTTTTAATAAGGAAAAGTTATAGTTTTTACCATTGTTGAGTGCCAATGCCCGTCCGGCAACAGTGCGGTTATCAAAGTGTCTGCGAACGTGGCACGCAAAACGCGTCAACATCAACGACATGGCGACAGGACGAAAGAAAGGAGCAGCAGGAACAGCAGTGACAGGATTTCCGCGGCATCCGAACGGATAAAAATAAATTCAGAAATTGCTACCGCTTCTGCTCGACTCACACCAAACAGGAACACCAGCAGCAGCAGCAGCAGCAGTTGGCAGTTGGCAAGGACAACTGGCAACTGGCAACTGGCAACTTTTCCTCAAGTGTCGTCGATGATGTGCTGTTGTTTCTTCAGCTTGTTCTTGTTGTTATCCTTTTTCTATCCTTTTGCTGCTGCTGCTGCTGCCGCTGCCACTGCTCCTGCTGCGTATGCTTTAAGACGGAGGTTGGCATCCAACTAAATCCCAACTCGTTGCGATTCGATTTGCGTCGCTTTAACTTTTGCTGTCGATTGAGTTTTGCATTCTATTTTTAATACAACGAGCAAATCGAGTAATGCTTTTTGAAACGCTTCCTGTTGATCCGGTCTTCCAGATACCAAGCACACGGATACATACATAGACATAACTTTATATATATTTCAATAAATATACAGTGTGGGCTTAATAGTTAATTCTATAGAAGTTATTATCGGCTTTTCATAAGCAAGTAAATAAGAATAATCAACCAACAAAGGAATCCATTTTAAATATCGATTTTCGAACAAGTCAGTAAAATTTGTAATTCTCAGTTCTTAGTAGTCATTGAAATAGTAGTAGATAATTTGTGTTACATCTTCTTTTTTTATAATTTGCATAACAAATTATATAGTTATTTTTTAAGTATCTCTGAATTACAGTTTTTATTTCTAATTTGTAAACTTTTCACAGATCTTGTTCGAATTTCGCAGTCGAAACCATCGTAATTTTAGCCTATTTTTAGACTTCCCAGTAGAATAGGATAGCTTAGAGCTTGAGTCCCTGATTGATACCTTAAAGTTGTGAAAATAGCAAAGACTATCCGGAAGCTCAAATGAATCTTAGTATACTTTTAGGGCTCAGGGTTGCTAGCACTGATAGATCACAAAGATCCCAATAAGTAGGCTACAGTTTTTTTTAATAGGCTTCAAGGCATATAAGAGTCGAACTTAACTATAAAAAAACTGGATTTTTCATTGGATTTTAGAAGACTCTAATAAGTTGGATTCTCCTTTTTCAATGGACTTTAAACTTTTGCCTACTTTTAGGTGCAACTTTTTTTACTCGTTATACAATCCAAGAACGTTGCCTACGCTTCTTTCAATGGATTTTTAAAGCAAATTTTTTGGTAATCAAATCAGACCAATTATCGAACGTCCACTGTATATATACGAGTATATATGTATATACGAAAGCAGCATCCAGTAGCCTAACAATTTGTTGCTAATGTACCGGCAAACTGTGGCAATCCATCAAAGTTTTGCAGTTACGCTGGATAAACAAACTAAGCGAAAATTAACATCAATTAGTTGGCATACAAAATTTATGTCAATCAGGCTACCGAAAAACAAATCCAGTGTCAGTCTAACGACTTAATTTGCTCGGCTGTCCGAAAAGCCAAAAGCAAATGAAAATTTTTCGGGCATCTATTAGTTTTTGCAGCTCTTGTAATTATGGCGCTAGCGCTTATAACCGAAATGCTGTAGCACAGTGTGTGTTACACTTGGAACTTAATAGTAGACCAGGACCAGAGTTTACCAAAGAGCTAAAGTTGCCCATTCGACAGCAGGGAGAGCGACAGGGGACAGCAGCTTCTATACACTAAAAAAAAAAAAAGTATTCTGTGACTAAGGAATGAGTTATTCAGGACAATTGGTAGCCTACTTTTAGGAGCATAATTGAATTAAGAACTTTAAAACTTTTGCTCGTTGTCCTAATTCTCAGGCGGTTCTTATAATAGGCTTTACATTTCTCAGTAGAACTTATTATAAGGTGGCAACAGGAAAAGGCCTCATTTTTGATTGAGCTAGCTGAGATGCCTTGCTAGTTGCCCAAAACAAAGCCATTTAAATTCTAAGAAAATTAAAAAAATCAGGAAGATTTCTCTTAATAAAATTTAAAATATTTTATGTATTTTTTTAATTTGCTCATTGAAAATTAAGATAAAAATTGAGATAAACTTAGATCAAATTTGGGACAAATAATTTATATTTTAGACTAAAATTGATTCAGAAAATTAAACTAAAAATTAATGTTATGAGTAGGATGAAGACTTTATTTTCAGTGTAGCAAGTGGGAAGGACTCTGTCTCATTGCGCTCATGATAAATGGACATTGGGATCGGCGATGCGATAATGAGAGGGCGCGTGCTCCTTCAGAGTGTGAGAGTTTAAGGGCGTGTGTGTGTGTGTGTATGTGTGTGTGTGTGTGCCTTTACATTAATCATAGCATACTTATGAGCGTCAAGTGTAATTGAAAGACATTACAAAACTTGTTTTAATGGAGCCGAGTTTATGTGTTATGGATTTATAATAGTGCTTAGTTTCTCGATGCATTATTGACTGTCACTGAAGAAGCACATTTATTTAAGAGCCAGCTTCCAATTAAGTTATATCTTGAAGAGAACAGCGTTAGTTCTTTTATTTTTTGATTACATGGCTAAGTGCTTGCTCATTGGGGCTCATTAGGCTTGAACACTATGTCAACTTGGCCTATTTACAAACGTGAACCACGTGAAATCAGAGACAGATATTAGTTTCGGTTTTAGCTGCTCGGTAGGCATTGCCTTTGATCAGCTTTTTGGTATAAATTAAAATAAAAACCGCATTTCCATTACACATTTTACTTGCACAAGTCGCGTTCACACTATACACACGCTGGGGGTGGTGAGTTGTGTGGGGTGGTGTGGTGTGTTGTGTGGGGTGGTGTGGCTTTTGTGGCATCAGCTTTTGATTGATAGAAAACAAGTTCTATGTTCACATGCAGTATTTACAGCATTCTTTGTGGCATTGCTTTAAAAACAGCAGGGTTCAAAGTTCAGTGCAAGCTCTGAATACACACACATACACACACTAATACATATATATATGCATCTATATCAATGCCAACTCTCCTACGCGGGGCTTCGAAAAAAGTTAGGAAAATTGTAAAATACGCGCCTCGCACACACACACAAACACTCACACACACCCACACACACACACACACACACACACACAGAGTTAATAAAAGTTTATGCGTAGAATCAGCAATAAAGCTGCCCTCTCAACTTTAGATATAATTAAATTTTCCAACAATGTGCTGCCCCCCATATATATATAGAGTATAAGTATATTTACGTTAATATATTTTATATTCCTTCGCAGATATAATTTTGCAAAGCTTGCGCTACGTTTTTCTTTCTTTCCGTCTTGCTTTTTTTTCTTTTTTTTTTCCTCTGCTGCTTTGCATAAAGTACAAAGGCAGCGGCAACTGTGAACAAGGCTAATATCTTTTTTAAATCATAACTTGCCTTATGAACGGGGGCAACAGCCAACAACAACCAACAGCGAACAACCAACAGCCAACAGCAGCCAAACAGGAACAGGAACAGCAAAACAGGTACCCCCTGAGGCCTGAGAAGAGATTCAACCAGCGCCTCATCCACGCTTCCTCCTCGGCCCTTGCCTCCCCGTCGCATACTGTCCAAAGTTACAGTTCTGTTGGCGTTTGAATAATTGTTTGACATTTTGAATAATTTAATTCAGCGACTGTTTTTAAGTGTTGCTCGACTCGAATGAAAATGAAATTGAAAACCAGATTTAACCTCTACACCTGCACTCAGCAAAAAAATTGTGGAATTTTAATTTCTAGTTTTAATTAAATGAAATTTATATCTTTTGCCTCAAGCGAGTCTTGAATTAAAAACCTAAAAAACATAATATAGGTATGAAGTTTCTTGGCCTAATCACCGAATACTAAAGGCCAAAAATTCTTCAACATTTTGTTTCATTTACTTTTTGTAATAATAATTTAGTCACAAAATGTTGTCTGAAGGACCCCACAGGACATATAGACATGTCCGTACAGAAGTCAGTAGCTTTTCGCTGAGTGTAGGCAGTAGTCTGCCTCTATCTCCCATGCAATTCAAAACCAAATTCAACTCTGAACTGAAGTTCAAGATTATGGCTTTGGGAATTTGGTGACGCCGCCGCCGCGTCGTCAGCGTCAGCGTCGACGTCGAGGTTTTTATTTGTGCAACAAAGCGCCAAAGGCAAAATGGGGGACCGCCTTCCTCTCACACTCCATCTCTAGACAGCGTGGGCGTGGCAGGCTGGCAGGCTGGCCAGCCAGCAAACTGCTCGCTAATCGAGCAATTAAACACGTCTCGCATTTAGACTCTAGACCAGGGCAAACAGCCAAAACAGTCAAAACTAAGCAACTAAACAACTGCCAACTGCTAACTGCCAACTGGCTTAACCATCCACGAACCGACCAAACGGGGGTCAAGCAATTTACAGCTGTAGGTAAACCACACTAGTCTACAAAGTTACGATTTACGAGTTACGAGTTACGTGTAGTAAAATTGACATAGCCTGCTGAATAATTTACCCATCATTGACTGCTACTGCTACTACTACTATGAGCACTGCAGACTAATTGACATTTGTGCAAATAAAACTGAGATTCTACTCAAAATATTTAAATATTTATTGAGCTTTTTACACATACCATTCAAAGCTGAACTCTGTTTCTCTTTAGAAGTTTTTTTTTTGGCTATTTTTTAATAAATTTAATGGATATACGAGTATGGTTTATTAATAAACATGTCTGTAGATCTTTTTATCAAAATTTATAGCTCCTACTCTCTTTTATAAGCTAGAAACAGTATCCGCTATGTTTAGTGTGAAAGCTGAGCTAATATTTCCGAAATTATATTTAAGTGTTATTAATTTTTGTTATTTAACTCTTTTTATTATAAGAATTCTATTATATTAAATGCGTTTTTAAGTAGCTCCTTCTACAGCTTCACATGCTTATTTGAGGCTCTTCCAGTGCTCAGCGCAGGGGTAAATTCTGGTTGAGCGCACCCGAATAGAGCATTCATAGTTCTTTATAGTCTTTTGTTCGCATTTCTGTTAGCCAGTGTATTTCATAGCTAGCTGTGAAGGGGCAGTTGTTTAGCCACTCAGCTTCTTGCCACCTGCAACTTCAAAGCGAGGCACACAAAAAACTAAAACAGTTTAAGTGCCACTTTTATGGCATTGCCGAGATGCCGTCGCTGTCGCGGTCGCCGTCGCCGTCGACGTTAACGTTGCCGCCACCAGCGCTGTCGACATCACCGCCTTTGCCCTGATAATTGCCCAGAAGCAAAAAGGATGTTAGGGGTTGGACCCAGGACATTTGCCCAGAGGCCCAGGACATTTTCCGTGGCTTATGGGAGCATATTAATATAAGCAAAGCTGTGAAGGGACTTAGGCACAGAACAGAAAAGCCTTCGCGTAGCCAATTAATGGCTCAGGAGGAAATGGATAAAGTGCTTATTAATTCGGCGCTTTAATTTCTTCATTTTGCTTACTCACCTGCAATACAAAAAAGCACAAAACAAAAAAAAAAAAAGCAAATAAAACAAAAGGCTGACAACATATTTAGCCCGTTTCCCGTTGCCTGCCCCATTGGCCATGCAAAGCCAATTGTGTGACTAAATGTGCTCCATTTCCATGCCCATTTCCCCGTCCCTCTCCCCATCCCTGTCCACTCTGCACTCTCTGCCGGCTTTTCTCTTTTTCCGTCTCACTTTTCCAACTGTCGCACATTTGACTAATGCACAACAAAAGTGGAGTGTTACAGGATATGCATAATACATCGGGTACACTTGTAAGTGAGACAATAATAGAAAAGAAATAGCGCTCCGGCGCACACAGACACCGACCCAGAGAGATATATACACGTACATAGAGAAAGGAATAGAGAAAGGCACAGAGTCAGAGACAGGGACAAAGCGAAAGAGGCATGACAGGCTCAGGCCCAGGCTCAGGCTCAGAATCTAGTTCTGCCTGATGCCAGAGAAGTTGAGTAAAAAGACGTAAAAGTGATATAGCCCAGCGTGCTCGACTGGGTGATACTCTGTGGCAATGCCGCAAAGGCAGAGCAGAAAGAAGATCAAAGGGGCTTGCTGTATTTGGACTTAAAGCCTGAATAAAGTTTGAAAAAATAGTAGCTGAATCCTGTGATAGAAATCAAAGTAAAAGTAGAAGCAACAATTACGGCTTTGTCTTACATTCTACCTCATTTTATCTTAAGAACTTAGTTCCATAGAATTTTTTATAAAAAACGAGTTGAAATCTATTCGAGATTATCTAAAAACTAGAACTAGAAATCACAAGGAGACCTTTTAAGCTGAACCTGCTTTCTTCTGCCTGTTACGTACCTTATAATGAACTGAACATTCACTTTTCAGCCATTTTCAAAGGGTAGAGAGCATAAAAAATGGCAAAGCAAAACGCAGAGCAAAGCAGAGGGAAGACAAAAAGCGACGGTAAAACGATGACAATACAAACTGGCGCCACTTGCCTTGCGTTGCAGTCGCAGTCGCTAGGCCAACGCTTCACTTTTTCGCCTGCCTCTGTTTCTAGGATGAGTGCGGCTCGACGTCAACGTCAACGCCGGCGTCGACGTAGACGTCGACAGTATGCTGCACGTAACAACAACAACAACAACAACGATACAAAACAAAAAAAAAATGGCAGCAACAATGGGCAAAGTCAGCTTTAAGACCTGACCTGGTCCTGCTGGCACTTCTGCCTCTGCTTCAGCACAGCTCCTGCAACTAGCACGCACACATCATTTTTTATCCAAGAACGAGGACGAGTACGCAAATCCCAGAAGGCCCAGAGCCAAAGCTGCTTGACCCATATGCACAGTTGTGCATTGCACACCTAATAAGCATGCACGTTGACCTTAGAAGAACGCAGACTATTTTCAGGAAGCCGAAGATTACAATACTCTGCCAGGTGGCAAAAAGTGCACAAGGAAGGGTAGCTTAATTTCAGGGAACCCTGGACATATTGAGTAGACCACTCTCTTTATGGAAATATATCATATTATATATCATAAGTAAAAGTGTTTAAGGGATTCATTAATTATATATTTGGTGAAGATATTTAGACAAATATAGAGGTATTATTCTTAGCTACTCCCAGACATGGTTACATACTCTCCAGGATCTTCAACCTGCATCAGCAAAGATCTCTGTTTTTCCTAGGGAACACAACTCGTCACCAAACCGTAACACCCTTTGTTAGAGTATACAAACACGAGTGGTGTGAAAGCGTGTAAAGCTAATTAAAGTTGCCACACACGGCGTATGGGTAATATATGTAAATAAAATAAATATTCCAACTGCATACAGTGCAAACACATACAGCAGCATACAAAAAAAAGAAATAAATTTATATTTGCGCTGGGCATTTTTAAGCACTACTGTACATAATATACAACAAATTTGCATATTAGCACTGTAATGAAAAACAAAAATAATTAAAAACAAAAAAAAAAAAAAAAAAAAATGGGAGGGAATTTCAATTGAAATCTCATGTCATAATTTTTGATTATTTTTTACTCATATTATTTCGTGTTAATGGTATAAAGTGAAAATAATTTACTGATGACATTTCAATCCAATTTTTTTTTATGCAATAATAATAATAATAATAATAAAATTAAATAAAAGAAATGCAATTTAAGCTGTACAAATAGGCATCAAAAGTTAAGGCTGAAGATGCCAGGCAAACCAATAAAGTGGCGTATTTTATTTAAATTTTATTTAACCTGACAGGTAAATATGCAAATGTAAATTACATTTTGGCCAAAAGGTTTCTCCTCAACTGACAGCTAATAAAATAATTGAGCCAACCTCAGTTATTAATTAAAACTTCAAGTCTACAACAAGTCTGCAAGAGAAACTTTAAGAATTCAACAATAAAGTAAATATTTATGTTTATATGTGTTGCTAAACTAACTAAATAAATTATAAATAAATAAAAATAAATAAATAAATCAATGTTGAGTACTACTACATTGTCTTTTATCACTGCTTGTGGCTTTAAAATAAATAAAAAAAAACGTATTAAGGAGAGGCATGAAATGAAGACCCTTGCAGACTGAAGTATTCACTGGAAACTTATTGTTAAATTGATTTATTTAAAAGATATTTTATATAGGGCTTATATATATATATATATATATATATATATATATACCTTTCTTCATATCCTTTTTTTCCTTGTAAGTTTCTTTAAGATTACCTTGAGAAAAAATAGTCTTCCAGGCAACAAGCTTGTATCGATTGTGCCTATGGTCGCTATTTCATAAAGTAGTTTGATCCTTTTGTTCAGAAGAAGGACTGGTAAATGAGCTGACAGACGAACAAGATAATATATTTACATTCTCTATAGAAGATGCATCTTTAAATGCTTTACACATTTCCTTGCAGAATGATAAAACCCTCTGCTAGAGTATAGAAACTTTATTTATTTATAATTTCAAGCTGATAGGAAATAAGTTATACAAATCACAAGTTTTAAAATAAATATAAATCGATGAATGAAATTTGTTGATGCCTTGTGTGTACATTTCATTCAGTAATTGATAAGCAAGCGTTAGATATCTTCAAGTATTTAGTATTTGATTAAGTATTTTTGCCTCTCGTTCAAACATAAGAATCATTTTGATAAGGCGTAAATCAAATGTTGGCATAGTCGCTCTTTAAACCTGGGAACGAACAGTGCTCTAAAATGCAGAGGATTTTAAATAGAAAGGATAACAGTGGAGACTGAGACATCTGTGGGTAAAGTTATATTCAATTCGCTGAAGAATTGGGCCAAGAATGTGAGCCAGGGCTGCAAGCTAAGTTCCAGCGATATCGTAGATCATGTGGCTAAGCGTTTACCTGTAATTGTCAAGCAACTTCATGCAAGAGTTTGATTCACTGAAAATCTACCTATTATTGCCAATGGAAAAAGGCAGCTCTCCAGCTGGTTGTTGGCCTGGCATTTGCGTCCAGCTAACTAAATTAAATTTCATATTTTTTGCAAAAATTCAAGTGAATATTTTATGAGCTTTGAAGCACTCGCATGGCAAGCGGAACAACATTTTATTACGGGCTTCCTTCACTTTAAATTGAATTCCACTGAACAAAGTGAAGCCTCAGCTAAAAATTAAATTGTAGAGAAAAAAGCTTATGTTGAATTCAGCTAAAATTTTGCTTTAAAAAGTTTGCTATACAATTTGCTATAGAATTAATTGAAAAATATGACAAATAGTTTTCATTATTGGTGTTTATCATTCCTGATTATTCTGAACTGAGAAATCAAGCACAGTCCAAGAGTAGAGCAGAAGTTTTAATCTTAATCTTGCTCTGGCCTTTAATATCGAATTATTTCCGAATTATTTCATCTGCTTGAAAAGATTTTTGAAGACTTAGAGCCAACTAGACTAATTGGCCCTTAGTAGGATGGTTTCTATTTGAATCTGTTATGAATAGTCCATACTTGTCTTGAAATGAAGAGGTGAAAGTATCTAATGTAACCGTTGTAAATGGAAATTTATAATGAAAAAGGAGGAGAAATAGACAGAATATATATCTAAATGTTTAGACGGTAAAGCTAACTTTCTGCTAACTTTATGACTAAGGAGACTTAAAGAGACTTAAAGGGTATCTGCTGAAAGTGCTGCACTCTCAACTGGATAAAGATAAAACACATCTTCAAATTCAACTTTTGAATCACATTCATAGAAATTTGTGGAGCATAATTTTTTGAGCAAAAATGAGATAAAATACTTCAATTGAAAGGGGAAAAGTAGCTTAATAATTTCCAGCCGCAAATGAATAAATTGCAGATTGGCCATCAGTGATTAACCCCCCTTTGTTGAACACAAATTGACCATAAAATGCGCTGAATGCACACAAAAGAAACAAAATGTAAATGTTATTTGCATTTATGTAAATATCTACTGTTTCCGATCACATTGAAGAGCGTGTAAAAGGCACGTAATGCGATCATGGTACTCGTACATACCTTTAAATGAGTATGTTAGTAAGTAGGGACGTATGACAAAAGCGCAGCCTTTTGCAGGTGACACAACAAATCCTTTTTTACCCCAAACACACTCACTCACACACACACACTCGCACACTGGGAAACTCAATCCCTTTATGTGCAGTTGAGGCTTTTCAGGCCTAAGCCCTGGAACAACCTGAAGCAACAACAAGTACGACGACGCAAATGTGTCTTAAAAAAGGAGCATTGCAAAAGGTTCACCAAAGTTATGTGCTTGGTAGTACATCCCCACCACCCCTTCCCATTCCCGCTCCCGTTCTCAATCCCTTCTCTTCCTTTTCCCATGTCCTGTTTCCCTTACTTGTCAAGCAGGCAGGCGGCAGCAAGGCAAAAATGCAAATATTTGTAAAATATATGCGTGTAAAAATTGTTGTGCTCCATTATCCTTTTAACTGGATATGGCGAACACATGCGGGACCTGAGCTAAGGCAAATACCAGGAGCCATCAGCTAAGCAGGCAGGATAACAGCGCGAACGAAGCAAAACTTGAAGGGTTTTTGCTCACAGGCACACTCAAAAAAATTATCCTTAAAGGAATTTCTCTAATATTCGTAAAGTTTTATCTGTATTGTATATAAATTTTTTAGAGAAAGCATTTACTAAATTCAGTACGAATATTTGTTAAATTTAGAATGATCCTTAATAGAACTTAGAACGGATTTCGTCCTGACAGACAATCCTTTTTTCTTCAGAGAAGTCTGTATTTTTTCTTTGAGTGCATGTCGATGCGTGCGATTTTCACAGAGAGGAACCAGAGGACACCCAAGACAGGTGCCTGTCTATCTAAGTAAGTGGGTTGTCAAAGCAAACAACAACAACAAGAGCAACAACAACAGCAGCACGAGCAACAAATAATAATAATAAAGTAAGAAAAAAAAAAAGGAAAGGCAGCCAAGTGCCGCGTAACGAGGCAGCAAAGCAACACAGGCCGCAACATGACACTTTAAACGTTTTACTGTCCTTGAATGGAGGTCCTTCCACCCACAAGAGGGCGCCACTGATTGCCCATATACTCGTATATACAACGAGTAAGTGTAAATCGTAATCGCACTCTGGCCAAAAGTTGGCAAAACCTCGTGCCATTAAATTACTCACGCACTTGTAATCAATTGAAGTTATTGCATAATTTCGACATTGATAGAGTACGAAAGTCATTTCGATTTGATTTAATACACACGCACATGTACGTCTGTATGTATATGCAGTCACACACAGACACAGATAGAGATACATCTACAGCTACAGCTACAGATACAGATAGACAGTTATACGCCTCGTCGCATAATGTGTCACATTTCATTTGTTACGCTCTGTTGACTGCGCAGTCAACGACGATGCTAACTGTGACTGCGACTGCGACTGCGACGGCGACGGTGACTGCGACAGAGGCAGCGACAGAGGACTGTGCATATGAATGCCACAGCCTTTCCATTCAGTTCTCCACATCAGTTATATTGCTTTCTCAGTCTTCCAATATCTCTTTCGTTTACAATAAATGCACGTGGTACTAGAGACACACACACACACACACACATACATTGGTACACTCAAAAAAAAAAAGATTTAAAATACACTGTATAAATATTCAAAACTTTAAGTAACTTTTGTTTCATATGCTTAATTAAAGTGCAAATCAATATTAAGGGGAAAATCGATGAGAAAACCAATACGCAAGATACACTCAGAAAAATTCAGCTTATAATAGAACTGAAAGCTTGAAATATGTAGGACGGGACAGGTAGAATTATATATACACTCCTGTTTTATATATTTTTAAAAATTAATTCGCTAAATTAATCAATTTTCTAGAAATATTTATAAAATCTTTAACCAATGTTAAGTCCGCTTTTAGCCAGGAATATCAGTTTCTTACTTTAACGAATACAGTTGCTGGCTCACTTCAAAACCACTTGAACTTTACAGACTTTTCATATTATTTCCGCTTTATTTCTAAAATTTCTTTCTATTTTTTTCAAATGTCGTGCCTTAATTATGAGAGTTCGGTTGAGTTTTTCGCCGAGTGTAGAAATGTCATATCCCCTATCGCATATTTGGTCTATGCTTACAGCATCAATGGATGTACTGTCTACTCGTGTATGTACAGTATGTAAGTATGTTTCTAGGTTTATAGGTTTGTCCCCCCAGTCTGTCCGTTTGTCTGACAGTAGTCAATCAGATCCTGCGATTGCCAGTCGTCATCATACTCGACATCGACATCGCGAATGATTTATGAGTTGCTTTTTGTTGTTTCCCCTTACAATTTGTTGTTGTGTTACTCTGTGCTGTTGTTGTGGTGTTCTTTTTCTTATTGTTGTTCTTGTTGTTGTTGTTGTTGTTAATGTTGCTGTTGTGCAGTTTGCCGGTTTGCCGGTTGCCATTTGCCCTGGATTGTCGCTTAAAGAAATTGAACTGTCACACGCCCTTAGCAGGCAATCGGTTAATTCCTTAAACTGTCAAGTCACGAAAATGAAATGATCCACCTGGGATCAACAGAAATCTGAAGTGATGTCTCTTATCTATTAATAAAATCTATTAGAAGTACAATTCTATATATATATAAAACAATTTTGAGATATTGGCCAAGCGAATAGATTTTGACTGATTGTTGCCTTGGCAGCTATTTCATATGGTAGTCCGTTCTTAACTATTTTTATAGCCTCACATCTAATCCTTATTGAAATGAAACAGCTTTTCATACAACAACTCTTTAAAGCCATGGTTCCTCGCTATAGGAGCTATAATGCTTGCAGCAAAGAAGAGGCTCCATACGCAATATCAGACCGAAAGATGGACATGTTTATACCAATTCATCTAGTTATATCCTGTAATATATTCATATATATATATATATCTATATAGGTCGGTACTGTCACCTTGAATATATTACACATTTTATGACAAAATTATAATACCCTCCGGAAGGGTATACATATTCTAGGACCTGTCGCATCTTATTAAGTCTTTCCCGCTCATTTACTACCAGATATTTTTATTATATATATATAATAAATATAATTTATTAAAGACGGATAGCTGTAATAGCCCAAAATATGAAATCAAATGAAAGAAAATTTAATGTTAGTTTTTCAAGGACACACGATAAAATAAAACAGTTCCTTGAACGCTAAATAAAAATATGACAAATATATTAAAGTCAGCTTGAATTAATTAAGCTTGTAGACCTTTTGGAGAACAAAAAATAGAACAACAAGAAAAAATATTTAAATAAAATAAATAGCAGCGAATTTGTCATATGTTGGTTGAAAAAGCAAACAAACTGGAGACTTAAAACAAAACTACAAACCCTTTTTTCAACATTGAAAAATTAGTCGTAGCTAAACCAAAAACAAATCAAGGTCTACTTAAAAAGGAATTCCATATTTTAGAATTATTCTTTTCTTTTTCATAATAAAATTTCTGATTTTTCTGAGCCGCTTTAAAGCTTTTGCAGCACATTTAATCAGATTTATCACACACTCTGAGCTTGAGTATCAATGTGCCAATATAATTGCTTCCACGTAGAAACCTTTACGTTGACCCCAGAAAAGCACACACAAAATCACAGCAAATTTCACTGCCAGTACGCTACACTTAGAAAAAAATTTTAGAACCAAAACAATATTTTTAAATTATAACGTTTAAATTTTAAACAAATTTCTACATAAATTTTCTGTGCATTATAAAAAAAGGTTTCATAATTTAAGTAAGTTTTAGAAAGAGATTTTCATGGTATCTGGCACTTCTGAATTGCAAAAACAATTGATTTATTTTTTGGCTAATTCTCTAAAATTTGGCTGAGTGTATTATCCTTACAGGAGCAGTAGAACGCGTGCAGTCGGCATATTAGCCATTCATTGAGCGCGTTTATAGCGCGCTTTTGTGCGCTTCCGCTACTCACACACACACAGATATACGCACATACGCTGGCAAACACACACACACACAAAGAAACAAATACACACAGAAAAATATACACATATACGGGCTGGGAATGGAACCTTTGCATTCAAAGCAAAAGGTCCTTTGGCGGATTTACTGATTGATGGCTATTAATTTATTTGTTGAGTGGTCTCCCACCCATCCAGCAGCGGCTTGACAGAGCAGCGGCTTGAGCTCTGTAGAAGCTGTGGAACTGTGTAACTGTGAAGCTGGGTAGGCAACAGCTCCACAAAATAGTCGAATTAATAAAGATTTAGACATTGTTCGCGCCATTCATTGTTGTTCGCCGGGAAGCCATAATGCGCTTCCTTGCCAGCCCATTGAAATCGGCCACAATGAAACACAGCAGACAAATTCATTGATAGAGCAAGTCCTTATAAACGAGTATATTCTCGTTCTCCTAGCGTCTTTCACAGGACTCTGGCATTGAATTGACGTTCCATAAATCGATAAAAATGATGCTCTGAAGTTGGATGGAATTGAAGTATTCTAGGTTAGTTGGTACAGCATATTTCTTTATGGAATTATCTTTATTTAAGCTTATAATTTATTAATTACCTCAACTAGTTTTCAGTGGATTTTGTTGAAAAAGGATAGGGAAGCTCACAAAGCAGTGCAGAACCGTCAATCCCCACCTTCATGCGCTTCCAGATTTTCAATCTAAGAATTTATAACTTCATTCTGTTTCTCATCAAATTCGCCTTGAATTTAATCCTGATAGTTCTTTATTCAAACCTAAATTTAATAATTAATCAATAAAATTTTTAACATACAAATTCTCCTACTTAATTTAAGCCCAACTAGTCCATAGTCCTAGTTCCTTTCGAACTTGAATCTTGATTGATTCTTTTGTTGAATCCTGTTCAAACTTTACTGAAATTCAAAACCTACGAATTGTACTTAAATTAAGAACTTTTAAGCTTAAAGTTAGTTAACTTTTTACCCCACAGCGAACACTCCAAATATTTCTATAAATATATTTCAAAGGAAATTACCTAAACCAGTTTTAACTTTAATACATTATTAAATATGATTTCCTTCATCCTTGAACTTGTTTCGACTGGGGACTGTAGCCGGGTGCTGCGCCTTGAAAGGTCATCCATTGAGAGTTCTGTATTAATTACTGCCTGGCATGTGACTTATGACATTAAAATCACGAAAAACTTGGGCGCGTCAATTTTCCGTCACCTTCCTCCGAGAAAAGTTTTGTGGAGCGCCATTTTAAAGCACAAAGTTCAAATCGTTTAAAGGAGTAATAAAAGGGCAAGTTCTTTGTGTATCTTTGCGCTGCACGTGCAAATTACAGAAAAGCCATAAATATTTGAATTGATTAAAGAAATCAATTTAATATGGGCGTTATGAAAACAACAACAACGCCAACATCAGCTGTCAGCAGTTGGGGGAAAACCTCGTGACTTACATTTAGGCGTGTTTCGTGTGTGTTTGAGTGTGTGTGTGAGTGTGTGTCGATGTTTTCCTAGATATCTGTGTGTGTGTGTGTGTGTGTGTGCGGCCATAGATAATCAAATTTGGCACTAATTCACAGCAGACACGCAAAGCATAAATAAACTTGCTAAATTCTTTCTACTCTTTTTCATTTTTTCCCCTTGGTTTTTAGCTGTCGATTTTTTTTGAAAACGAGTTTGCAACCGCAGAGCGAAAACTAAACACAAATATTTAGTTCCAGTGCCCACAACGACCGTCATATACCCTCTCCAAAATATTCAAAGAAAGTTTCCCAGCTCCCCAGTGAGTTACTTCCAATTAATACTTTGTCAAGCAAACATTTGATTTGAACAGCATTAGATTAATACCAATGCTTGCCATTAAATATAATGTGCTTTTAATTGATGAGAATATGATAACGCTTATCTCTAGAATGTTTCTCAAACTTATTGTGTTATGACAAATAATCTCAGCTGTCAATGCACAGTATGACGTAGGATATGAGTGAAAGCATTATCCTTAAAGTGCCACTTAAGAAGATAGGCAAGCGCTCGAATAAACACAGATTAAACTTTTAGTAATTAACTAAAATTATGCCCAACAGTAGATACCCAGTGATTTACGAGAAAACAAGAAATTTAATGAAGTTTCCTTGGCTGAAAACTACCTTAGGTGTGAGTCAAAAAATACTTTTAGAATACTTATTAATATACTTTTTTACTTATTAGTCCTTAGACTTATATTATGTTTCTATAAGTGAATAATTGAAAATACCAAACAACTCATAATTAATTGTTTTTCCTAAGGAAATCCTCATTAGAAAATTATACCTTTAAATTTCTTCCCTTCGTCTGTTTCTTGCACGAGTTAGCATGGTTAATCTATCTCTCTTCGCCCAGAAATTAATCCATACCTTTGAATTGGTAATAAATATTATTTTCACATTGATTCATTCATATTCTCGCATTTAATGTAATTAAATTAATTGTAATCTTGGCCATACTAAACGTTTGCGACGTTCAAGACTAAAGCAGCAGCAAGCCCAATATTTGCTCTACCAATTACAGGGTATAGGAAACAGCTCACTTGCCTGAAATGCATTCCAAAGTTCATAGTCTATTCAGTATGGCCCCCCACGAATACCCTCTTTAGTCACATGGCAAATGGCAAACCCAACGACGATGACTACGACACGATGATAACGACGACAGCTGCTTTTCTGGCAAACCCTCAGCTGGCTGGCCTGGCCAAAAACAAATTGAAAATGGTGAGCAAAAAGAATGAAAAAAAATGACAGGAAAATGGAAAATGTTATTATTGTTGGTGTTTTCATGTCTGTGAGGGGCTATGGCTCATTTAAAAGTGCATACAAATTTGCATGCCAGAATGGGCTCATGTGGCGTATGAGTAACATACTCCAAATAGCTCAAACAACAGCAACAACAAAAACAACAACGAAAACTGCAGAATTATGCGCAAAATCCAAAAGCATAACAATAATTTGCTGCAAGCGAAACAAAACATAAAATAACAACTGCAATGGAAGAAGGGTAACAGGCGGGTACACTAAAAAAAAAACAAACCAGGGGACAAGATATGCAAAAACTTGTCTGATAGAAAACTATGCATACAAATGAAGCCTAAGCCTTGGCAATTAATATAAAGCCTAAAGTTTTAAGGCCTTTTGTAGGTTAAAAATTACTACATTTTAGTAAAGGTTTCTTTTACTATAATAAATGATATATTTATAAATAAATAAATATATGAAATGTTGACTAGAAATGGAGCTCAAACTTTAGCAATGGAGAGTTGAAAGGATTTGACTCTTAAGTTAATATTTCCTTCCCAAAATAAAACGCATATGAATCTTTTTTCGTTATGAATCAATTTTAATTTATTCATATATTTATAATAATAATTATTGTAAATTTAAGTTATTTGTCTTGACTTGAATTAAAGCCTTCATCTTTCTTCATTCGGAAAGAACGACTCGACCAGCGAAGACAACTGAAAAGCGACATTTACATTTAAAAGGTAAATAAAATAGAGGAAAAACATATAAATTAAAAAACATAAACTAAAATAAACATTTCAATAGAATTTCTTCTTAATTTAAGCCTAATTTTCTATATCAAATATTGGCCATGTATGGACAAATATGGCTATGTATTACCCCATAGCTTGTTAATAAAAACTATCTTTGAACTATATTTTCTAGTATCTCCTAACTTTTCTGAGTGTAGCTGTGGCTGAAACACCGGATGTTAGTTGGGGGCGTGTCTCCAATGTTGTCGCCTTTCCGCCCCAGTTATACGCCTATCATTTTAGTTTATTGACTTTAGCAAATAGTTGGCAGCACAGGTAATAACATCAATGCAGTTGCCATTTTTTGCTCTCCCCTTTTTTTATTTATATTTTTCTTCTATTTTTTTTTTTTTTTTGCTCTATGCGTTGCGCAAAATTTACAGCCCTGAAGAGTGGGCCACAATCCCAGAGAGTTGAAGAGGAGGCAGATGGACATTGCATTTTATTAGCAACTATTACACGTCCTCCAGAGAGACCGCAGGCCAAAGAAGTAGCCGCAGACCGATAGAGAGCGATAGGGGCCCTCTGGGTGCTCCCAGAGGCCATAAAGCTAAGAATTATTATAATGTGATTATTATTATGATTATGCGATCGTTATCGTAAATAATTTTCAATGCGCCGCGTGTGCTTAGACTTCGATGTGAGAGCGGAGGACACATAGAAAAACCACAAGACCTTATGGAAATTTTCACCGCAGTAGCGAAAAATTGTCCTTGCTGGAACGAAAAAAAAAAGAAGAGCGCTTTGAGCCTTATGACAAAAACATGAAAATGAAACTATCGGCCAGCAAAATTATCACATACTAAGTCAGCTTGTTAGCCGTACCAAATGTATGCAACAGTTCATAAACCATGACGGCGTTCCCTTTTACAGAGAGATAGACAGAAAGACAGAAAAAAGGACGAAAGGTATGGGGGGCGCTACTTAATACTCTTCATATTTTTCACTGTCCACAAAGGCATGGAAAACGGAAAAGGAAACTATGCAAATGCAAATTAGATGAACATAAAAATGGGAATGAGACAAAGAAATGCGATGCGCAAAGCGTGCAAAAAACTGTGGCCCCGTTGACTAGGCACAAAGCAGACGACCAAAGGCAGGGCAGGAAATGGATGGAAGGATGGTTGGATGGATGGATGGAAGATAAATGTTGTATAGTACAAGTACATACGCATAAAGTGAAGATTGCATAAGATTAGGCCAGATCAAAAGATTGAATAAAGCAAGCAGCGCTTTGCGTGTACCGCAAATCAGATGAATGACCTTTCAGTCCAATAGCATAGCAAAATGTCAAAGACTGAATAGAAAAGAGTCGGCATTTCATCAAATGGAATGAATCAAAAGGAATAAGGTATAAAAAAAATAGGTGAAAGGTGAAGTGAAGTTGATTAGGACTCGTTTTTTTATGATGAGAACCAAGGAGTTTTAATAAGGAATACCCTTAATATAGTTAAGTATAAATTAAAGAATTTTATTCTTGATTTATTCTTTATCTTAAATCTGATAGAAATTTTAGTTTATCAGGCTTTTTAGCCTGTCTAAAAGTAATTTTTTGGATTGATTAGCCTGAGAAAACTTTATTTTCGCTTCTGTTCTACAAGGCAAAGTATAGTTAGATCTAATTTCCATTCTATAGACAGCTTTACTCTCATTAATTATTAGTAGCTTTTACTCTCAGACTTGGTTACCTTTTCTATACGCCAGAGCAGTATAATGAATAAAGAGAGTATAAAAAGTTAAAGCCATTCCAACCACATTGCTCAGAAACTCCAGCCTAGTCGATCCTGCTACGTTCGACTGTCCATCAGCCTTTTTCCCAGTTATGAACGTATATGAGCAACCGATTATAGAGTATTTTCTAGTCTTTAATACACAATATATTTAATAGCTTTGTCGACAGCATTGACCATATTAGAAATTTCTGGACAGACAGCTATTCACGTTTTAGCCGAGTTCAGTTCAGACAGGGCGCAAACCAAAGCGAAGCAACGAGGCAGCGTCAGCTAATCGCCTAATGGTCACTTTGCAGATAATTACCACGGCTTATAGTTGCTTGTAGGATTAGGAAACGCGGCGAAAAGGAAAAAAGAAATGTTAAAGGGAGCAAAAGCAGTAGCAGAAGAACATAGGAGACAGAAGCAGTGTCCTTGCGAGCAACAAGCTGCCAATGGAAGCCCGTGCAAAGGGAGCCAAAGGGTCATATTTTTGTTGGCGCCTGGGTGAAAGAAAGCTGAAAGCTGGACATAAAGCTGACCAGCTAAATAGCTGAAAATAAGTGTAGATGAAATAGACACAGTTGGCAGCAGGCTGTTAACGCAATATTAGTAGACTGTATATCCAGAAATATCTGCCAGCTGGCGGCTAAATCCAATTAGGTCACATTAGGATTTGCCTGGTTTAATTAACTAAAATTTTCGCATGCAAAATCGCAGCACACAGATGTCGATTGCAGAATGTGAATACACTGAAGAAAAAATGTCAATTAAAGTTTAACAATTCTAAATTTCAGTTTTTCCATTTCAAATCAATTTTGAACAGGCTTAAACAGGTGAATCAATGCCTATTCATACTAGATTCAAAGAAGAACGCTGGCGAATGATTCCTGTACAGAATTTACTAATTATTTTTTTCTGTGTATATGTATACATAGTTGTATTATTCGAGAGTATGCTGACTGCCAAAACGGGTTCAAACATAGGGGGAAAAGTTACTGTTTCCTTCTCTAACAGGTTAAAGGCAGCCTTTAACCAAGGTTCTAATTGTCAGGCAAAATTGTGTTCAATTAAGTTATCAAATTTATCTAATAGAAAGCAACTGCAATACACAAATAAACTCGAATATTTTTAAGATATTCAATTGCAAAACTTTGTGAGGAATTCACAAAATTTATGAGCTTCAACTAATGCTGTAAATTATTTGTTAACATCAAAGTTATTCGCCACAATCATTTTTACGCTCTTTAATAAAATATTTTGCATAAAACTATTTATTTACTGCTCAATGCAAATGTAAATAATTTTATTTGCTTTTATTAAACGTCAATTCATTTATTAATTTTTTTTTTTTTTCTTTAACAAATATTAGATAATTTATGTAAATTCCATGCTGTATAGCTCCCCAGGGCGAAATGCTCTAAAATTAATAATTTGCTTTGTGAACTTGTAATTTAATCTAAATAATTGAATATTTATAAGTTTTTCTATTAAGTGTACAATTTTTAAAAATATTTCATTAAAAATAAATAAAATAAAATGAAGAACAATTTTTACTTTTTTCAGAATCTCTATATAAGAATCTGAGTCATTCATCTCCTAAAATAAAATAATTTACTTTGTTTTTTCAGTGTTTTCTAGGCTTGCTAAAAAAAGGTTTAAAAATTATGTTTTAAATTCAGCAATTTTTAAAATTTTGAAATTTTTAAGGAAATAAAAATTGACAGCTTTTTTATATAAATGGAATAAACTTAGCTTTAACTCTAATGAAGTACCCAAAAAACTTAATGTATTTCTTGATAGCAGCACAAGCTGTGGTTATATTGTATTGCCGGCTTTAAGTAAATAATAAAATTAAAGAAATATTTTCAAAAATATTTTAAATATTTTTTGCATATTTTTGATTGAAAATTTAAACGTTTTTCAGTTAAATACTCTTCAGAGCCGCCTCACAAATGCTTGACAAACGCAACAAAACCCTTGGTAATAGTAGCAAAACACTTTTTGAACTTTGAATTGTAGGCACTGGTTTGGCATTCTTCATGGCACAGTGGGATTTATGCTGGTTAGCGGATGAGGTTGATTTTTTGGTTACTTTTTCTGGTTTGGTGGGGCACCTGGGTGGTGGTGGTTTTGGCTAACAACAAATACAAACAGTGTTGATGGTAGAAAGCAGAGAAGGGAGCGGTGAGCAGAGCGGAGCACAAAGCACGCCGAAAAACGCCGAGTGAAACTACTCGAAAACAACTGTGCAAAGTGGACTTGAAAAAGTTCGAGCACTTGAGCGGCAGCATGTGTAATAAAGGTTATTTATGTATATTTTATCGCTTTCCCAAGCAGCACCAGTAGCACCACCCCGCTCCCTGCCTCCTGCCACGACCCCTGCTCCCAGTGCCTCCTCCAAACCTGATCTGAAACTTGAAATTGGCCGAGCAGCGTAACTTTTCGAGTAGTTTTAGTCCATGGCTAAGATTTATTTTGGCAGCTCCAAACAGCAATTAGATGAATGAAAAGTTGGCCATATAAATGCTAATATCTGCTGTACGCCACAAAGTATGCAATGTAAATAACAAACTGACGTCTAAATTGCATTTCTCATTACAACGCACAGAAAGAAAAAATAAAAAAGAGTGAATTAAAATTCAAAAGGTGACAGAAATTAAGCGGCAGCTGCTGCAACGGAAGTAATAAGTGATAAAACGGAAGACAAAGTAACGTCACAGAGTGAAGTACGCCCACTTCTAAACCGGATGCGGATGCGGATTCGGATGCGACAGAAAGAGAGAGAGAGAGCGAAGAGGAGCGGTGAGGGGAGAAGAGAGCGAAACTATTGCCAAGCTAATCGCAACGTGACGTGATGTGAAGTGACGTGACGAGCCAAAAAAACTTTCTGCTGCCAACCAGTGAGAACATTCCAATTGACATGCAGCTATCGACCTTTATTAAAAAGTTTTCTCACTCCTCTCTTCTTGTTTTTTTTTTTTTTGGTTTTTTTCCTCTATTTGTTGGCCCTTGGCTCGCTCAAAAGAAAGCCGCGCCCAAGATGCAATATAGTATGTACGCCCCTTTACCCCACTTCTCACCCTGCCCCCATGCACAGCCCTCGGGGGGCTAACACAACTGACATCCAATAGCAAAATGTTTGTTTGTGGCAGCAGCAGCCGCCGCAGCCTCTGTCGCCGCTGCCTTCGTCCCTCCACTGCACTGAGAGAAACTGTAGGCCCAAAGATCTTAAATTTAAGCCGAATTCCTCAGTCTACCAGTTCTAAGTATAACTTGTTTTCTACTGTTAGTTTCTTGGCTCAAATGGAAACCATTCTAAAGCTTAAAATATCCATATGGATTGCTTATCTCAGAGGACTCAGAAGAATGGCTTAAATGGCTTATTTGGTATAACCTATTTACTACCAATAAAATTTAGTTTGTAGATGATTATTATTATATATTTTTGAGTATGGAAAAAAACCCTTTTAGGTTTCAGGTTTCATTCTTGAATCCAGTCCATTTCTCTCCTACTTACAACATTGTTCCGTTTCAAATCAATTTCTGTGCTTAATTCAAAAGTCTTTCTCTATAATAAAAACTTTCTTCCAATAAAAATAAATTACTGGCTTTTTCGCTGAGTGTACTCTCTCTCCGTTCGTAGCAAAGCGATGACAAAAGCTTATTGACAGATTATTCAACCGTTGGCACATATTGCCGCCATAGTTTGGCGCCATCGAGCAACAATAAGAAAAGCAACAACACCAGAAACAACAACAACAACTACAACAATAACAATAACAAAGAGCACTGTGACCGAGCAACAACGGGGACAACAAATCAACAGCAAAAAGTCGAACAAATCGACAAACGGTTCGGGCAAATAATTAAAAAAGTTGCCAATATTAAAACTGAGCGACGAACCGTTGCCAAATGTCCTGGCAGAGTAATATCACTCCGGCATAGCAGTCCTGCAAAATGTTCCATGTACTCAAAATACCAAGGAAAAGTTACTTAATGTTACTACAGATTAATTGCCTTGTTATTTTTTCGAATACAGCTAAAATTTCAGAATTACACTGAAAAATATGAAGCCAATTCCTAGAAGCTAATTTAAGTCCAACTCTCTTCAACAATTCTGAAGATATGTATGCTATATAAATGTATCTGGGATTCATTTGAGAGTGGAAAGCAGAACACCATTTTATGTGAATTTTTATGATATGCCATTTGGGATTTTATAGGGTATAATACAATCGATCACATCGATCTATGCCATGCTCAATTCATTCTTATTGTTATGGCTCTTGCGTTGGCTTGTGTTATAATCGGTCAATTGCTGCGGCCAGAAGCGTCAATCGTCTGCAACATGCTAGGGAAAACCTCCCTATTCCATCACTGCGCCTCCTCATTCACCGCCACCTCCACCTCCACCTCCTACGGATTTCTACGAATATCATGCTGGATGGCTATGCTTTATATGCTTTCGCATCCAACAAACAAAAATTCACCAGAAGTGGGTAACGCCCACGTTTTATTGCTACTGTGCGCCCAAAGGTTTTACTTATTTTTCTCACAACCAAATAAAAACATTCTCCTACGAGTACATGCTTCATATAGAATGAAATGTATATATATAGATTGAACAATATATATATATAATATTTCTGTGCTTGACTGTTTGTTTTTACTTTTCATACTCACATGTGCCGATATATATCGTGACTTGTTTGGCATATTGCGCAATATGTCGGAGCAACTACTACACTGAGAGAAAGCCCACAGGTTTCTGTATCCAAAATTCCTATTATCAGATATAGACTCAGCTATAGATAGATAGATAGACAGATAGATAGATAGACAGATAGATAGATAGATAGATAGATAAATAGATAGATAGATAGATAGATAGATAGATATTAAAACATTTACTTGAAAAGTTAAAGACAAGAAGCAGTTGAAAATTCCATTTTTGGCAATCCATAATTTAGTAGCGCATTTTTGCTGAGTGTATTGATGCAACTCTGAACAAAATCCCAGTTCGCAGTTCCTTGTTTACACTGTGGGGCCACTTGGCATATGCTGCTTGTGCTCCTCGTGCTGCCTGCCAACTAGACAAGATTCAGATGGTGTGATTGTGTAGAGGTTAAAGGGCAGACGACGGGTGGTAGGATGCAATGGGGTGCAGGGGCTGGCAGGTAGGCAGTTTTGCAACTGGCTTGATTCATGAGCCAAATCTAATAAGCATTAGGCACAGAGACAGAGAGACAGAGCGAACGAAGGAACATCACTAAAAAGCCATAGATCCATGGTCAACGACCACAAACGAGAGCAAAACCAGTGCAAACCAAAAGCCGACGAAAAAATCAAAAATAAAAAATGAAAAATGAATAAGAAGAAAAATACCTAACCAAAGCAGTTACTGAGAGTTGCTGAGCGTGCTGCCACTTCTTCAGCTGCTGCTTCTGACCAGGCTCAAACCAACCAACCAGCCAGTCAGCCAACCAGCCAGTCAGCCAGCCAGCCAGTGAAAAACAAATCAAGTTGAAGTTTTCTCATTTCCATAACTAATGCAAAAATCCAATTTCTTATGCAAACATAAAATTTTCCACTCGCAATGCTCGGGCGACAGCGGCATGGGGCGTCGAATGGTGAGGGGGTAAATCAAGCGAAGGGGGGGAGGGGTATACGGTGTACGGCGTGCATGCATACTATAAAATTCAGGTCAAGCAAACCATAAAATCATTCATCATTTTCGTGTAAGTGTTGCTACACGTACACAGACACACATACACTTACCAGTAACACACACGCAAACAAACACACTCACACAGCTCCTTGCCGAGCCCTCGTAATGGCTATGTATGTAAATACACTCGAAAGAAAGTCCAAGATTTATGCGATTTTATTCCATAATTCTCGAAAAACAACTGTCTCTGATGAAAAAGATTATATCAATGATCGGAGATGCTTTCCTCAATCTGGGACAGGGCTGCTATACCCTCTGTAAGGGTATAAGATATATACATTGAATCTACATCGCATAGAGCCTGTTTTCTTGGCTATGCTGATTTCTTTGGCCTTATTTATTCTCGAATTTGTCTAATTTTTAACACTATTCTTTTAATTTTTATTTAGCATAGTTTTATTTATTATTTCCTATTATTTTTTTGCAATTAATTTAATTTAATCCTTTTAATTGAGCTGCACTTTTAAGCTGCGTTTTCTGGTTGCTGGTTCATTTCTTTAGCCCCAAATTTATTGCTTTTAATCAGTTTTTTAATACAAAAATTGCCTATACTTTTTTCGCTCAGTGTAAGTTTATGTGTATGTGATCTGAGTGAGGTCCTGTGGTGACTTTAAAAACGGCCGACGTTCGCATTCTTGCAATAAAAATCAAGAAAGCAGCCAGCAAAATACTCAACACCAACAACACCAACAACAACAGCAGCAGCAGCGAGAACAGGAACAACAACAAACATACATATAAAACAAAATAATAATAATAATAATAATAATGAAGCACAAACCGAATGAAATGACTGGGTGCGAGCGAGACAGGTGACATACCCAGCCTAGACATGAACCACATTTGCATATTAAGTTCTCCTGCGATGAGCCGAGGTCCTTGGGAAATTGGGCTGCTGTTTGTGGGAAGGTTTTTTTTTTTTTTTTTTTTTTTTCTTCTTTTGGGAAGGTTCTTTTCCTTGGAATGGTTCGCTGGGATGTGCCGGCAAGGGATAAGTGTCAAAAGAATTTGACAATGCGCTCCATTTCGGTTTTGTTGTTCTATTTATTGTTGTGGCGTTGTTTTTGTTGTTTTCGTGTTGTTGTTGTACTACGTTCTGTCACTTGGCCGATTTTTTATGCATCGAGAAATGTTTTGTGCGTGTGTTTGTTTTAATGGTCTGTTTGCCTGGAACCTGGCTGGAACTGTCTATGGGTCTACACGGAAAAAAAGGAGAATGCTGAATTTAAGTTCAGAAATTCTTAATTTTAGGGCAAGCTTATTTAATCTAGTTAATTTAATCTATCCAATTCAATTATGAATATAATTAAGGAAGTGAATAAATCCCTATTCATATAAGATTCAAGTAAGAGCCAAGTAAATATGGACAGTTAAATCAAGTTGGGATTAAATCAATCATCAGGAATTATTATATTATTATTATATTATCTTATACAAACAATTAGAATTTATTACAAAATTGAATGAACAACGGATTAGTCCTAAGTTTTGGCTATTTTCAAGCCAATAGAAACAGGATAAAAATCAAGCACTGTGAGATTGAAAAAGCGGACTTGAATCAAGAATCTCTTTCTTGGTTTTTGGACATTCGGGATCACCACAATTTAAATACTGAGTTCTCAATTTATTCCGATTTTTTTCTCTGTGTAGTGATTCTTTTTAAGGCTTTTGGTCTTTTCGATTTGGTTGCTACTCTGCTGCCTGCGTAGGCAATTTAAGCTTTGCTGACTCGGCCGCCAAGCGATTCTCTTCTGTTTTTTTTTTTTTTTTATTTTCCTCCCTCCTATTTATTTATCACAATTTATTGTTGTCTACCTCAGCGCATAGATAAAAAACGAGAAGAAAATGTTCAATTTGAATTCGTTTTGAATAAGGCGTCATTCTCCTCATTCGGTTTTATTCTGCTCCAATCTTAATTGCCAGCAAGTCTTCAAGCTGAAATTTATGAGCGAATAAATTGTCATGTGATTATTGGAATTGCTGAAATAAACCCCAAAAATAATGCACAAAATGTATTGCCATTGGGCATAGCTAATATAAAAATAGCATGTGTGCCCTGCGAGTATATATTTAGCTGGTAATTATGAAATGGGAATGAGTCTGTAGGGTCGCTTCTTCATTTCATCCTTCTCAGCTTCGCTTTTAAAAATTTGGCTATAAATTTCCATCAAGTTTGAATGGGGTTCGAACAGATTTCACTTTAGAGTCACAGAAAAAGGGTTTTTCCCAAAAATATGCGAAGAATCAAACCTACAGACCGATCTGGTTAGAAATAGAAATATAGCCAAGAAGGAACCCTAGCCAAACCATAACTTCCAGCTCGATTCACAAATGATATTTAAGGATTCAAATGGCTTTTAGCAGTCTGAAAAAGGCTTGGAGCAGTCTGAAAACGAATCTTCTTTACTCCAAAGATTAAGAATAGATGTGCTTATCTAAATTAAACAATTTACTAATTTAAATTATATTGAAACAGCTTCTGAACATGAATATATATTAACAATGCATATTTCTATCCCAATGGGTTTCGATTCCTCAAACAAAAGCTTAGAAATCAAATTGTGAACCCAGTCTAATAATTATTTATGAGTCCACCCAAAGCTTCTAACAAGCTTCCTTTTAATATAAGCTCATTATTGTTCTATGTTAAAAAATTAATTTTAAAATTATGCCAAGTGGCTGGCGGGATGGCTAATTGCATGTGTATTGCTTTGAACTATTACTCGGCTATATATGTAATAGTATTGGAGCATATTACGTATACCACATGGCCGCAATTCAATTATTTTATTAGAGAGAAAGGCCTAGACGGCAATTGCTTTGATTGCTGTCGGTGCTAACCGCAAGGCTCAATGGCAAAGAGCAACCGCAACTATGACGAGGACGCAGGACGAAAAGACTGATGGCAAAAATGCGTTAAATATGAAATGAAATGTTAGCTAAAAACCCCCTCAGACTTCCGACAATGATGTCTATAGACGGCCCAAGCCCAAGGACAACCCTTAGCTTCTTCTGTGGAATTACCAGGACCCTGCTGTGTTATGGCTACACTTGGAAAAATTAAATGAAAACTACTGAATTCTCTTTCAAAATCCATGACCTAAAATGGTATTTTCTAATAATGCGAAACATTCTTCTTAAAATTCTCTTACTAGATTTAATTACACTCAAACTTTATAGTGAGACGGTTCGTCAGTTTGAATTTAGTTTCTGTAGGAATTGATTCTTTTACTTAACACTTGATTAAAAATAAGAAAGAAATAAAGATATGAATTTGTTAATTGTTAAACTTCTTAAGTTAGTTTGCCGTATTTTTTCTCTGTGTAATTAGGAATAAATGCTAAACTGAACTTAAACTCTTATACATTTTTTTACAACTAAAATCCGCCTTCGATTGTTGCTATGCATTTTTCTGAGTGTATGCTCTATGTTCTCTGTCGATCTCAAAAATTTAACCGCTGCGCTGATGATGGCAGCAATTAAACGAAAAATGCCTGGCCGGAAATTCTCGAGAATTTGTGGTACAAAAATTCAATTAATTTTGGGCAACGCGCGTCGCACAGACAAAAGCATTAGAGATAGATGAATGGGGGCGGGGCGGCGAGACTGAGGCGACGATGAAGGAGGAGAGAATGGGGGGAGGGAGGCAGAGACTACTGAAATAGTGGGTTTAGGGATGCGGCATTGTCATGTGTCTTGCTTGTGGTTAGAAAACTATAATAAATTATGCTACGACATCCGCTTGTTTGGTCTCTTGGCTCTTGATTAGCATGGCAACAGTTTTATCCACATTCTATGCTAAATAATAAAATAAATACGAGTATAAAAATAAATAAAAAATTCCACACAAAATTAAATAAATTACTTTTTATTAAAGGAGCGCGCTCACATTACCCCAAGCGTTCGGTGGAATGTGAAATGTTTCTGCACTTCAGCAAATTAGTTGGCTCATTCTGTAGATTCTGTTTAAAAATCTCAACAACGCAGGGCGTAGAATATGGAGGAGCGTTTCACTATCGGCATCGGAATGATGCTGAAAATTAAGTTATCAAGTTGTGTGGAAACTATAACTTAATTGCTTCTTGTGTTACACAATTATGTGAAGTTGGACCAGCTCGTAGTTTGAAATGATTCCTGGAAGAAGAAATGGGAATGGGAATGGTAAAATGATGCAATTAATTATAATAAGGGCAGCTCTGCAATCTAGAAATATAGAAAAGATGTGTTTATTTTTTTATTCAATTACAACATATGCTTTTAATTAATTATAAATTTATTGCATTTCAAACTGTAAGAGGAAAAATATGTTCATAAATGCTGCCAGCCAGAGCTGAAAGGGAACCCCTTCAGGAAGGCTTCTTCGTCTCATGTTTAATCGAGTGTTTTTAATATAATTTTATTTAATAGAATTGCTCATTGATTATTCTATACAATAAATACTATTCTATGGCTGGCCTTCTGTTCAGTTCCTTTTGAACTTCATTTAATTTCATGTAAATTCATGCTCAAAAAACCGCTCATTTTATTCTAATTTTTTTGCAGTACTTTTTTAGGTTTTCTGCCTTATTTTTCTTACTCAATTTACGCAAATCTTTCTCTCTTGTGCCCCAAACAAATTGTGAGAAGAATCATATCAATCACGGCACAGCACAACACTCAATCCAATTTCTTAAGCGTTCTCATGCTCACCATTAATTAGCAAACACTTGGGAATAGACAGAAAGAGCTCTCATCTATATATACATATATACTCCTACATATATATATATAGCAAAGTATTTTGGGATTCTATTTCAGGCCTGCTCATTCAAGTAGCAGCAGCTAAGTACGAGTACTAATGCACAATTTCTCTTCAGCGTTGTGCAGGCAGAACTTGTCGCTACTTTTGCACAACAAATTGGGAACATCATGGGCGTCCCAAGAGTTTGAGAGGAGGGTATAAGGGGTGAGGATGCTTTAACTGCAGCATACTTAGTGTTTGCTGTCGTCAACCGCCGTTGAGGCCACTCCACGCATATGCAAAATATTTAAGTGCAGCCGGCAAAGAGCAAAGTCACCCCATCTCCATTCTCCTCTGCACAATGGTTAAAATAGACACATTTTGCGCAAAAAAAAAGATAATTTGATTTAATTTTTAATATAAAAAAATATCTACAAATTAATTATCAATCATTAGTTAGTCAAAGTTCAAAGAAAAACTGGCTTGAGTCAAAACTCTCTAAATTTTATTTCACTCGTTGTAAATTTTAATAGCATACTTTTTGGGGCAGATTAATATAAAATGTCTATCTGCTGTGGTCAATCAATTTGTTGACTTCTCAATAGCAAGAGTTAATTTCTCATTTTTTAAATTGATTAATTAATGATTAATGAAATTATTTCGTCAGCTTCATTGGAGCATTCAGAGTTATTGGGCTAATTCTATATATTTATTAAAAGTAAAAAGAATAAAAGCTTACAAACATTGTGGGTGGCCCAAAATTTATCAGTTTTCTTTATAAGGCAGTTAAGTTAACTATTATTCTATCTCAGAGATATAAACTCTTCAATGAAACTCTTTTTTTCAATATGATGATAGGAAAACTGGCTAATTGATTTACAAAATGCAGTTCTACCTTGTTCAACTACAGGCTTCAATCGATTTCTTTTGACCACAAAAAACGTATTGAATTTTTTCCATAGTACTCTGCTTTGGCAGCACTCAAAAATGTTAACCGTCTTATTTTTGAGAGAATGCCAACATCGTTGCAGCTCACACACATTTCGAGTGTTGCACAAACATTTGCACAGTCAAACGGCGCGAATAGCGTTGACTTCCACCTCATCTACCGCTTGCTATTCAGCGACTTCCGCTTGTACACTCGAAAAAAAATACAGATTTATATTTCTTTTTTAAAATCGATAAATCACTATTGAAATGCCTTAAAACAAAGCTGCAATTTGCAACTGAATTGAACCCGCTACAACCGATTCGGGGTGGATTATGGACAACTTTTCTCAAACAAAATATATATCGAACTACTAAGCCAAATTTATTGATGGTCTGCCTAAAAGAAAGATAAAGCCAACTGAGTTTTTAGTGTAATTTTCAGCGAGATTCCTCAGAATTATTCCTTATTTATTTTATGCAAAAAATTATTACAAATAAATCTTAATCTGGGGCTTAGACCTACTTAAACCTTTCCACAAATCGAATGCCTTTCCAGCGAGTAGGAGCCCCCAAAACCGATATTCTTTCAAATTTTTTAAGATTTGAATTAATTTTTCTTAGTGTAGCGACTTTAGCCGAAATGTACTCGTATGTTGCATGCAGCATATAATTATTGATGGAGTGCGGAGGCCTGGCAAACGATGAGTAGTCGACATGATGCGACTCGACTATAGCATATAGCTATACTCATAGTCGTACTTCACTATGCTAGTTAATGTTGTTAGCAGGTGCTCGAGACATTTGCATATGCTTGCGGTTCATTGCAAGTGCGAATCCATTAAAATCAAGTGAAAATGCGAAGGGAAAGGAGAAAGGAGAAGGGAGAAGAGGAGACGAAACGATGCTTGAGTATGTGTGTTGTATCATTTGCTCATTAGTTGGGGCGGAGCAATTTTCCAAGCTATGGCAATAAATTCCGTGCGAACCTCTCGAATGGCTTAAGAAAAAGTTGCAATTCAACATGAAAAACACACGATGGACGATGGACGATGGACGTTGGACGATGGAAAGAAATGAAAAAAGTCAATATAAGGAAATTAATTTCGCAGTTCAGGAGCCGGAGAGCTGGAGCGGATTGGTGACCAAGACATAAAATTCAATTAACCCGAACACACACACGCACACAGAGCCAGAGAGAGTTCGAGAATCCTGGAGCACTTGTCAGGCTTGGTTGAAGGAGTTACTTGGACTTTGGTCGCCATTTCTACTTCAGTTTCTGTTTCTGCTTCTACCTCTGCTTCTCTTTCTGCTTCTGCTTCTGCTGCTGCTGCTGCTGCTTGCACATAAAAGCAATTGAAAGAACATGCGAAAAACAATAAAAAGAAATTAAGGTAAAGTAGCTGCAAAGAAAGGGGATCCGCATCCACAGTTGGACCAAGAGGGTACAGCTCTGGCAGAGGAATCATTGAATCATTTAATTAGCGTTTAGATTGCGCACCAGGCACTCACATACACACTCACACTCACACTCCCACTCACACACACAACCAGACTCATGTGTAGTTTATTGAATGTACAGGCATATGTCTATACACTAAGAAAAATAAATTATATCTAATACCAAACATGTTGTTCAGAAACCAGCTTATATAAGGAGAAAGAGATTGATCCTTTTTTATGCTAGTATCTCGGTTTTTGAGGTCTAAGGATGAAACCTGGGATGGATGCTTTATCTAACTGTAGATGATGCATATACTAGAATCGACTGGATTGGATAGCGAAATCAGAGCAACAATGGGTTGAAAACTTCCGTAAAGCAACCTCTTCTGTTTCTTGAAATATCTCAATCAAAATTTATTATCCAACATTTTGATAAATTTAATTTGTCAACTGTAGCCCAGGAATTAACTTTTGAGTTCTCCCTACTTTACTATAAGAATAAAAAACTAATTTTCTAATTCATTTGAAATCGAGCTGTCTGATACCTGGTCAAATCATTATATTAATTTAATAAGCACTTATCCAATTTGATATTAGATCTCTTTTCTTTCGGTGTATTTAAGGTTGGTTGTGTGGGGAGACAACCACAAGCACAAGAAGCATTTTCAATTAGTTGCCGACCAATTTATGCGGCTAGCTGCAGAGGGGTGAAACCCGGCTTATATATATATATATATAAATGTGTGTGCGTGTGTCTGTTGTGTGTGTGTGAAATAAATTCAATGCTTTCGTCACATTTTCACTTTAAGAGGCAAGGAAAACATGTTACCCATGCAGCCCATACAGAACAGTTTCATCTTCAGCAAGGATAAAACCACAAAACCGTCGCAACAACAAAGGCCTAGCGGGCTATAAGGCCAACAGGAGTTGTGGAACAGGCCGAAGCGTTCCAGGGCCAGGTCCAAACCGCAACAAGCCAAATAAATGTGCTCGCCTTTCTTTTGGTGTTGTACTTCTTTGGTTTTGGCCCTGCCCTGGCACAAAGAAGCCGCGGGCATTTAACAAAAGAGTAAAAATTATTGATTTATTTGCAATTTCTTTGCTTCCATTCACCAGGCACCGGCTAACAGGCTGATCATATACTTATATATATATAATCAGAAAATCATAAAATGGCCAGAAAGTAACAAGCTAGAAAAGCAATTATTAAGCCATATTGTTAGCCTCCAATAATACAATAAGCGATCAACTTTTGCCAAGTGAAATTGATTGAAATAAATTGTGGATTAAGGTAAAGACATATAATTTAATTTTAATAAGAACAATTTGCAATATAACTTTTTGATATTGGCTAAAGAAACACAGCTTCAATTTTATATTGCTGGGAAATAATATAAGTATAGGTTGAAAATATTGGCAATTAAAGCTGGCCAAATATCGGTAAAGCTATATAAAAAGCAGCCTAATACATATTTTATTCTTAATCACTTATAGTTCCTTTTTTATTTGTTGTATTTTGTTCGATCCTTATAAAATATTTCACAGCTTTACACAGTATCTAAAAAAAAATTCCCATAACAAAATCAAAGCTAATTTTTGGTAATTCGTTTATTAAATGCTTTATAAACGGTTAAAAAAATATGCAAAAAAATGCCCCTTTTCCGTTTCATATTTCACCATTTAATATTGAGCAAAAAATGAGTGAAATATTTTCAGAAAGCATTTGAACATGGCTTCAGAGAGGGGATAAATTTAAATAAATTGGCTATAATGAAAGGTTATTTTGCTCCCCCTTTTTATTCCGTGTAAAAACTTGCCACATAAAAAATAATCTATGCACTTGTATAGTTAGTTATGTAAATAACAATCACATGTGGCAGCTATATAGATATATACATATATATATAGATATATATATATCTGTATATAATAAATAATGTCAACACTTACAGTCGCGATGTTGGGGCTGGTGGCAAATCATATGCTATAACATTATATATGCATAGCCTGGTCAATTGAAATGAAATTGGATCCTGAGTCTGACCAGGCAGAGCTCACATGGAATATGGTGGGTATATCGATGGTTATCGAACAGTGGGTGGACATATATATATATATATATTTATATATATACGTGTATTGGCGAATGGTTGAATGACACAAATTTTTATTACCTTTCAACGTAACGGCGCTGTTGATATGGAGAAAATTAATGTAATGTGGCAAACAAGCAGCTTCTAGCCAATAAAATCACGCAATCTGACCAACAGACAGAAAAGCCAAGCCCAGGCTCAGGCCCAAACCAGCCCAGTCCAGCCAAGGCAGGTAACCAAACGAACAGGTGGAACGTGACGTGTCGTAGCGCCAGACAATAATGCACAATAATTATATAATGGAGCTATTACCAGAGAGCCGAGAGTTGCAAGGCTCAAAATTGGCTACGATGTGTATAAGCCTATAAACCACTGCCACAATTTCCACTTGCTTGATGGACTTTCGATTCGCAAACGCATTGAATTATGTGGAGATGGCGGTGTGCTACCCACAAAAACTGTCACAGCAAATATTTCAAGCCCGTTCGCTTTGGGTCTCGGCAAATGCGCCAGAATCATTCAGACGTGGCTTGAGAGAGAAAGCCCGCCCGTTCGTCTGTCCCTCGGTCTGTCCGGCCGTCCTTCAACCCGCTCACACATGGGAAAATGTGGGGGAGGGGGGAAAAAGGGCAATCCAATGGCCACAGCCACGCTAGGCTGCATAAAAAGTCGAAGGGGCGTATATAGTAAAGCTATTTTAACAAGGGACTAGCCGAACCAGGCCAGAACAGAAATTGTAAGATAGGCAACAACAACTACAGCAACAACATGTCAAAAAAAGAAGCAGAGAAATACAAAAAAAAAACGAGAAAAAAAAGGGGAAAAAGAGCTGGCTCCATTTACGCTTGCTTAGTTCCTTTTAGTATAAAGTTTAAGCTTAATCCAGCATAAAATCAACTGGTAAATTTTTTATGTCGACTGCGCACAGCCGAAAAAAGGCTGCAAGATTAAAGAGTTAAGCACAAAAACCGTACCCAAACCCCGAACCCAAACTCAAACTCAAAAAACCTGCTCTTAACCCATGTAAATAAAATAAAATACCAAAGAAAAAAATAACAAAAACGTAAAATAAAGCTTGCACAGCGTGTCAGAAACTATTCACATTGATTATCGTTATGGCTATATATATATATATAGTAGAGACACAGAAGTAGGCGTGCCTGATCCATAAACCAGTTATGATGAGGATACACGGCTCCAATCAAGTGGCTTAAGTGTGAGTGGAACTTGAGCTTATTTTCTTCCAGCGTAGTAGTATAAAATACTCTATATTCCATTGTATATAGTACTACTTTTTTCATATATCCTTTTTACCAATATTTTGTTGATACTGAAAGAAGTTGGCTATAAACTTATAGCTGGTATGCAAGGGAACAATCAGCTGAAAGAGTCTTCCTTTCCTTAAAATATATTGATGAAACTTATAAGCCATATATAAGAGTGTATTTTATTAAACTCTTTTCAAAAAAATATTATTTTTAGATCGAACTACCATATCATATAGAAACAATTTGTCAATAAGTTGTTGTATGGAAAGTTTTTCAAAGAATTTCTGCTCTAACGACTTTCTCTATTCTTGCTCTCTCTCTCTCTGTCTGGATATTTTAACAGTATATATATTTGTCTATAGTTATGTAAATATATATTTGTCAGTGTGTTAGAGCACGACGCGTCCATTGTGTATGGCCGGACAGGTGGCCAGCTATGGCGGAAACACGTCTGTCGGCCATTTTGTTTGCAATGTGAAATCAAACCGGAAGTGTTAAAATATGCAGCGTGGCTGACTATTGCCACTGACACTGCCTCTTATTGTTGTTCTTGTTGCTGCTGCTGCCACTGCTGCTGTTGCTGTGTTGGGTGTTGACAAGCAGACTTTTCTGGTCAAATACGTATATATATATATACATCTACTACATATACACAATACACATATATATAGAGGAATATTTTGATAGATATTTATATTAAGTTTCACAGTATAAGTTATGTGTATTATTTGAATACATGTGCAAAACATTTGCAACACTTGCTAGTTCTTTTACAGTGGTTCATTCATGTTTTATGCTTGGCAGCGTCTCTCCAGATGGCAACAATGGCTTTGCACCAGGGCTGCACGAAAATTCCAACCAAAATGAATCATTCTTGTCATCAAAATTATGGCCTGAAACTCGTTATTACTTTATATTTTCATACTGAAGACTTGCAAAATGTTTCAATGGTTTTTGGGCTTGGTTGGACAAGGCACTTTGCAGGGATTTATAATACTCTCATTTTGCAGTCAAAAAATGGATGAATAAAAAGGCATTTATAACAGGAGAAGACAACTTTTTTTATGATTTTATAAAAAAAAAATTTAGCTATTCAGAAAAATATATTTCTTTTACTGTTCCTTCTATTCCCTCCATATTTTTAATGAAAAAATTCGAAACCTATTTAAGTGCCCCGCACTGTATGTAATAGAATTAAAATTTTATGTACAATTTGTTTGAATATTTAACAGGCATGTTAAGGATTTCACTTAAAAAAACATTATTTTTCTAAGCGGAATCCATGGAAAACTGGCACTGGCAACAGGAATCCGTTTATCAAATTTAGAAGCTTTATTCTTGGTTAATTTTAAAAAATATCTCTACTGCAGAGAATTGAATTTTTAAAGCAGAATTCATGCGGCAAAGGAATTCAAAACAGACTAAAATATTGCAAAATTAAATTTTTGATACATCTCAGAGGAAGTGTGTTCTCTTCCGTTCAGCAGCTAAGTCATCAATCGCATTCAGTAACCCTGCAAAATTGGAAGTGCCATTTAGTGTCTGGGTTCCGTCTCAGACGTCTCCTTTGCCAAGAAGTATTGCTCATTGCTAACACACACACACACAAGTAAATATAATTCCATTGCGTTGCTTTCAGGCGCATCGTAGTACTCGTAAAAACACTTTCGACTTTGGTACATTGATCTATGCAGCTGCTGCTTGGTGCAGAGGAGGCGCCAAAAAGTTTGTCCTGACATCATTTTGCCTTTGCCTTTGCCTTTTTGCCATTATAAACTGATTTATTGGTTCATTTCCAGCGGCTGAGTGGAGTAAGTGCAACAGCCCAAGTCAAAGTGACCTCTGGGTTAAAGTTGTTGTTACTTCCTGGCCACCTTTAGGACACTCTGAGGATGGTTTCAGCAGCAGCAGCAGCAGAAGATGCTGGATGCTGCTCTAAATTGGATTTGCCATGCCCTGATGATGATGCATGCGACAAGTGACTTCAATTTGCTTGGCATACTGCATACTTTTAGGCGTTCTTTGGAGTGGAATGTGAACTGAGTAAGTAAGCAAAAAACACTCAGTCACAAAAAACTTTAAGCCGATATCAAATTTTTCAATAATTAATACTGTACTCACACACACAGTTACACACAACTTTAGCTCATAAATAAACAGAGCAGAGTCTGGCACAGCCAGAAGCAGCAGCAGCAGCAACGGCAGCGGCAGCGGCAGAGGTTGAGGCAGCTGCTAAACTTTTTCCATGCTCAGGTATACAAACACACTCACGCACGTGTACACTTAGAGAAAAAAGATAAGGTTCTGCCATTGAAGTAAACATAAATGTTTTCTTAATTATAAAACAAAAAAGAATGTTTCTTTAAGTACGAATTAATATGATTTCTTGATTTTGTGTAGTGGCAATTATAGAAGTTTATATAAAGAAAATGCTTAAGGAAAGTATTTTTAATAAATATAATAATTTCCAGCGGTAAATCAATAGTATTTTCATATATATATTAATAGTATATACACTGTTAATCAGTAATTTCCCCATTTGTCTGTCGTACCCAGCCAAATCGAACACCGAAGCAGCTATACGCCTTTTCCGTCCGATCCGGCTACCCAGTCGGTAGAAAGAAACAATCGACTATCGGTATGTTTATCGATATGTTTGTCTCAAATATCTCAAAGATATTTCGGTACTTTCCTTACGACTCACTTTCCTTTGAAGGTAAACTTCCCAACTCAAGATTGACTTTTATTAAATGCTAGAAAAACATAACGAAAATTTAACCGATCAAACTTTCATAGATAATGCAATTTTTTTTTCTAAGTGTAGACACACACACAGAGAGAAAGGGAGCGAGTACGTGTTCATTTCCGGCTATAGCATTTACCGTGCATATCCTGGCAGCAAGCTAGGCAGCATCCTTGCCCGTCTTTGGCCAGAATTGCGCCTTGTTCATTGGTGTTTGTGTTGTTGCTATTTGATATTGTTGCTGTTGCTGTTGCCTAAGCTGTGTGCCATCGTCGATACAACAAGCTTTGAGATTTAATTTTAATTAGGTGCTATTGAATTTATAAAATTTTCAACTGCTGTCGCTCGACGACGTCGCCGTCGCTGTTGCCGTCGCTGTCGACATCGACGTCGCTCGTAAAACTTTTACAGCATTGAAAGTTTTGTGGGGAACTTCGGGGTTTCTTTTTTGGAGGAGAGCACAACCAAGCCATAATCATAGCCTGTTGCCTGACACTAATAACAATAATCGCAAATTATATTTTCATGAATTTTCAACTCGTAATTACTAATATTTTCTATATAGTATTTTTGGCGCATAATTAAAATTTTGTTGTTGCTGTCCAATGGGAATTGTGGGTAGGCTACGCTGCCCCAGACTCTTTTGAATGGAGAAAGAGTCGAAGGGGGAGGCGGAGGGGCACTGTACTATACAATGAATAACAATGTACATTAATTTTGTTTATTAATTGTATATTTGCGTAGACTGCATATTAAAATTTCTCGCTAATCAATATATAAGGCCACTCCGAAACAGATTATTTGTATTATATTGATTTCAATGGTTACACCATTCGGAACGGAAATCCAATCAATTTTCATGAATAATAATAATATTATTTTCAATAACTTGTTTTTAGCTATCAAATTAAGAAAAACAAATTCAAATTGCCAAATGGGAATTTGAGTAGAGTCAATGGTAAAATTACTAATAAATCTAAATTATATATTAAAACATTAAACTATCAACTATAAAAGCGGCAAATCAATTATGAATTGAACTGATTCGAACCCGAAATTCCTGCTTTTTATCTGCCCTGAATCGAACCTGGAAATATTGGATTTAGGTTAAAAGTAAAGGTGTTTCCATTAAGCTATTATATTATATTATCACAGAATTTAAACAAGTTTAATTTATAGTAATTAAAGCTACTAAGGAAAGGCTATCCTTAACCCTAGACCACTGGAATAACCTATGAAAATTACTTTTAACTAGTTCGTTTTTTCGAGATATCTTTTTTTTCTTCAACCCACTACTCCACAAGGATACAGGCCAACTGTCATTTACCAAGCTAAAAAACTGAGCGGCCAATTTCCAAATATTTTTTAGCACTCCTGGAACTAAAAGTCAAACTTCCTGTCTCCGAATCCCAATTACAATTATACATTTAAAAAAATGTCTTTTCTATAGAGCTAATCAATAAATATGTGTATTATATCCTTAGAGAATACTTCATAGTACAACAATTATATAAAATTAATAGTTAAAACAACACAAAAAAAATAAAACCACAATAAAACCCCTTTAAAAACTTCAAATAAATGCGAAAAATATGTCTTCTGCTGCTGGTTTTGCACTTATGGCTCGATCAGACCAGCAATGCGGCAGCAAGGATCCTCAAGGAGCATATAAATGTAAAGAGGATTAATTGTACAGATCGTGATTATATATCACACCAGAAAGTGCACTCCCATCACTGGGCTCTAGTCAACTATATACGCGCAGATCATGGGAAACTACGATGCGATATGAATATAACCTATACAACCTATGCGGATTATCGATATCTGAATAATGTTGTGCCATTGCTGGAGCGTTGGCAGAGTCCTTTAAGTATAGCACTCTATGCACCAGGCACAGATTTTGAGCCCACTGTGCAGAGTATTTTATGGCTGAGACAGTGTGATGCTCAAGCTAAATTGGTACTACAATGGGTCAGTTTGCATATATATTTCGATTTCCTACATATGCCGCCTGTTGTGGAACCACAGCAATTGTTGTTAGAGAGAAAAATTGATTGTAATAGTATGCCTGATGGTAATATTGAACTCTATAGAATGATAAATAACTTGGATTATCCTGTGAATACTGGACGTAATATTGCCAAGGAAGCTGCATTAACACATTATGTTCTGGCATCCGATATAGAACTCTATCCCTCTCCGGGCTTAGCTGCTGGTTTTATGCAAATGCTAGGCCATAATACTCAGTTATTAGACTATAAATATCCCATTGTCTTTCCCCTAAACCTCTTCGAAGTAGAACTAGGCGTAGAAATTCCAAAGACCAAATCAGAATTACAATTTCTTCTAGCCACAAAACAGGCTGTGCCCTTTCATAAATATATCTGTCCTGACTGTCAGAATGCTCCACGTCTTAGGCAGTGGATAAACTCCTGCGACATTTCGGCTAAAATCAATGTTTTTCATATAGCCAACATCACTGCAAAGCGTAGCGTCTGGGAGCCGACCTACATTGGCACCATTAAGGATCCACCCTATGATGAGCTGTTGACCTGGGAGGGTTTGTGCGACAAGCTGACCCAAGTCTATGAATTATGCTTCTTGGAATATAAATTTCATATACTGGACAATGCATTTATGGTTCATAAACCAGGCATTAAAAAGAAGGCTTACAGCAGGCGCAGAATGGCCAAGGGACTGCAAACGCTTCTCGAGGCACGCGGACGTGTCACTCCAGAGTTTCTACTCAAATATGGAAGACATTCGAACTGTGTATTGTAAAAGAAAATTGTGTTTGTGTCATTTAATAAATAAGTAAATAAAAATATTATATGCCCATGTTTAATTCAATTTTATTTTGGCCAAAAGTCAACCATTTCTACACTTTTTAGAAAGTCGAATTTGGTTGGCAGATGCCTAAAGTAATAAAGGCTTGCGTCTTAACTGGGAGACAAGCTACCTAAGCCATTTAAATTTGATAAGTTTTAGATAATATATAATAGATAGACAGTCTAAACCCTTTTTTTTTTTTTTGCTACTATTGGCCTATAAGACATCATCATCAGCAATATCCGAGGCTAATAAAACGAGGTGTTACTATGGACATTTTTTTTAATTATGATGGAAAGCTCAAACTGTCGAACTCATGAAAGTCTGACTATTCCTTTTATTATTCTAAATATTGATATTTATTTAGATATATTTATTTTTACTTTATTCCCCGGTATAAGTCTTAAATCATTGGCAATAGAAATCTGTGTAAATAGACTCAACGCATTACACGACTAGCAGATATCTCGTATCCAGCTCTGAAATATATTGCTGAACAAATAAATAATTATATATTATTAACTCTAAATTTAGGAATTTAACAGACTCCAGATAAAAAAAGAAGAAGCTTCTTAATGGTTGGAAAATAGTGAGGATCTTTCCAGGCAATGGTCCGATATACTTTTTGGAATACAATTATATACAAAATTATCTTTTCTACTGAATGATTTACTCTGCTGCCGATTCCAGGACTAACTCGTTCGTAGAATATGAAACAGGCATCCATCTCCTTCTTTATTTATCCCTTCATCAATTTGTATATACTTTCCGTGGCAAAGGGTATTTTTTTTAAATCTTTAACCCTCTTTCAGATTAAAAAATCATGCAAAATGATCACATCCTTTTTACGCATTGCATAGGAATAGGTTTTTTTAGATATATATGGATTTTTGAAAAAGAATATATTTGGAAATTGCACATTGCAGGTGTAGAATTTAATAAAGTTATGAAATGCATTTTTAAATCGGAGAAACAAACAAATTTTCGTTATTTAAATGGCAATCGCCTTTTCCGGATGCATCAAGTTCTCTCTCTTATTTATGTGCATTTTTAACAACAATTACAACCACATCAAATACTGTAAAATATGAACTGCAAACCTAAATAAATATTTATTATTTGCTTTGTACAGAGTGCAGTGCTATATGATGGTATGGGTGGCTACCACGCCCCTTTCTCATATCCTCTGCCTCCGCCTCCGCCTCCGAAACCAAACCAATTGTTTGAATTGTGGAAAGAGTTTGGCATAATTGAATATCAATTCATTTTAAATGCGTGCCAGCAGCGAGATGGAGACAGAGAGAGACAGAGAGAGAGAGAGAGAGAGCTCTCTATTGAACCCAACGATTGCCACTGCAGGCTAAACCTCAAATTATGGATATAATTGTGGCATAGGGACTGAAGTGAGGGAAGGAGAGAGAGTGAGGGGGAGACGTGGGAAGAGACGGGCACGGGAACCGCTACTGGAACAGGAGATTGTGCAATATTTATAACATAAATTATTAGCATACAAAATGCAATTGATGCCCTCTAGTGATTAATTAAAATGTTTCACAGCACATATAAATTCATATTGTTTATGGCGATATATGCACGATGAATGGCTGAAGATGAGTATGTGGCACGAGTATAACATGACCAATAATTTGGCGAGGTCAAGCGCCATTTTTGTGGTCCACGGGACAACAGCAACAAAAAAAGGGGCAAAAAGCGGGTCAAAAAAACCCGTCCAAAAACCCATCCCAAAACCCAGTCCAGACGAGTCACGCCCAGCTTCAGGATGACATGGCAAGTTGGCGAAACAAAGTGAGACGAAAAGTTTTCCAAGAGACAAATGACCCTTAAAGTTAAAACTAACAGTGACTAAATGGAGACAAGAGCAAAAAAATATTTCTGTACTCTCATTCTCTCTCATAGTAAGGAGGAAAAAGCAACAAGAACATGAAATCCTTTAATTGCTGCTGCCAGTAGCCAAGCAAGCGAAGCTTCCATTTGTCTTTCAGTCAATTGCTGACGTTGCTCTACAACTCGCAATGAAGAAGGATATATGGCAAGGAATCGGTTCAGAGCCGGAGAGAGAGCGAGAGAGAGGGGTTGGCATAGCTTTCTCTGGGTTCCAGTTACCAGGGTTGTCCGAGAAGCTGGCCGCGTGAAATTGCAAAACTGTTTCACCTGAATGCATGTGGCAGTATTTCCAGATGGCACCCACAGTACATCTGGGACCTTTAAGCAAACGAAACAATAATACAATGGAATGCATAAAGAACTAGTATAGACCACAATGGAAGTTAGCCGACTTTTTTTATACACAATCGATAGCATAGCCTAGAAGACACTCCAAAGAATGGAACACTAATTGTTCTCCAATCCTCAAGATAACTCGTTCAACGGGAGGAAAAACTGCTTTTGAAAGTTGCTACACTTCCGAATGTTATATAAATCGATGAAATTAGCTGTTATCCTTTTACGATCATAACTTGTTTATCAAATTTGTAGTTTTAACCTCAGACATTGTTCAGGTTTTTCCGAGCAATACTTGAAAAATACCCTCACATTATTTTGTATTCATACTGAAACCAAACAATTTCTGGATACCCTATGGAAACAATAGACAAAGAAAGCTAGAAAAGCAGGAGAGTAGAATGAGAATGCAAACATTGGTAAACAACAGCAAAAAAGAGAAAGAAGCATTTCAAACAATAGGCTGGAGTAGCCGTCAAAGTGAGCGATTGTTGGAACGTGTCACGGCATCAATGCTGACCAAGTGGATATTGGACTGGACTAGGGCCAATTCCCCAAAGCCTACTAACTGTGAAATGAACAATGCAGGAATGAGGAACAAAAAAAAAAAAAGAAAGGATTGAAACAGCTTAATACAGCAAACAGGACAATGCATTCAACAGGAAGCAGCATAATTTTGATTTGATATCAAGTAAACTGCGGTCAAAAGAGCTCCATCAATTTTCAATTTGCCTGTGCAAAGACTGGGATATTGAAAAGAGACGCCAATCAAAGGGAATCCTATTGAAAGGTAGCTAAAGAGTTTGCTCTTAATGTGAAAAGGCGCGACTGCTGAAAAGCTAAGCAAACATTTCACTAAAGAAAAAAGACACAGAAGAAGGGCTGTGCTATCTTATGCGATGTGAAGTGTGCTCTGGCATCTTAAGAAATTCTAATTTTGATGTCAAACAGCGATTAAAAGAAACGAGATTACCTGCTGCATATTGCATGAGTGCATTTTCTTGTGTTTGCTTAGCGTTGCTTGCATGTCCTGGCTTGTACTTACACCCAGTGGGTGGGTGTGTTGGGTGTCTTGGGTGTGTGTGTGTGTTAGATATCTCCTCCTGGCTCATTTGCACTTTGACGCATCATTGCCTGGTGAAAACTGCTGTGTCAGGCAGGTGCAACTGATGGCAATGATGACGTTAACGAGTCCAATAACTGCTGTGCACCATTTTGCATCCCATTCATGCAAATAAGAAGCGTATGACGGAACCCCCGAAAACCGACAAAACTATTCGACAGACAGACAGACAAATGAATCGACTGACTGCCTGACTGATGGAAGGACTGACGGACTGACTGTGCACTCAGAGGCGAGAGACGCTGTTTAGTCATAGCGGCTTTTCGGCCAACCGCAATATAGAAAAGCCGCACACGCAAAAATCTGTTAAAATTTCATCATAGAGAGACAAGCAGCGCGGCCAGGATGCGACCGCGCGAAATAGGCGCTTAAAAAAGCTAATGGAACGTATGGCAATGACTGCCAGAGTACCAGGCTATCCGGAACCAGCTACCCCAACACACACACACACACACACACACACAGTCACAAATACAAATAAAATAAGTGAGAGTGCTTGCGTCGAGAGTGCGCGACTAGCAGATACTCTGCAAGAAGTGTCCTTAATTGTAGTCTTAACTGGAATACTAGAATCGAATCAAATCGAATTGTAGCATAAATAAATGTAAATTTTCTAATGGAAACAGAAACTAGAAAAAGCTGCACATGCCTCCTAAGCCTGTAACTTCCTTTCAAAGGTTCAACAATTTTATTTATAGTCCTCCCATATGCTTTTTTAATTGAATTTGGAGTTAAGAACATAAAAAACTTCATAGATAATATATAAAAATAGTTGTACACAAGTCTGCCTCCATTTTGACTATATCTTTAATTTCTTAAAAAAAACATAGCCTGCTTTTAGGAGCTTCATTAAATTAGCAACCAAAACCATTTAGTTGGCTTTTCCTTTTCCAATGGAGTTAATTATGGCTCATTAAATTAATTTATTATTAATGATTTGAGCCACAGCAGGATAACAGTAAACCGAAATTCTCTTCTCCGAATCAAATCAATTTTTTTTTGGCCAAGATGTTGCACACATAAGTTATAGCTCCATTTTGTATACCGATAAAAATTATAAATTAGCAGTTGTCTTCTGCTCAGGTGTACATACGTTAGCACAAACTGAAAATGCTCTTCTTTTTTTTAGCCATTTTCAATGGGTAGAGAATAAAACAAGCAGCAGTACCAATACCAGCCCCAAGCCAAACCGCCCACTCATGCACTCTCCACGTACAATTTCCGGTTGAACACATTTTGTGGTCGGGCGCAAATGCATTTATATTTGAGCAGCAAGAGCAACAGCAACAGCAACAGCAACAGCAACAACAACCAGAACAACTGCAACAACAACAAGAACAACGAACAGGAACAGACGCTTTGCACAAAGCTTAAGCCATTTCATTTTTGGTTCGTTGGCGATTGTAGCATTTGCTATTTTGCACTGTTGGCATAGCCTCCTCCTGAACCGCTCCACAGCAGTTTTTATGACCACATCGAGTAGAATGGCGAGTGGAAAGGGGGCACTGAGGCAAGCCACGGAGTGCTCATATTTCTTAGACCTCATATAAACACTCACAAAAACTAATAGAAAGCAAGCAAGCCAAATAAACATGGCTGGAACAAAAGTTATCAGAAAGGAATGTCGAAACTTTAGTACGCTAGCAAGTATTTTGGCTAAATAATAAATAAAAATGCTACACACTGCAACTACTACTACTACTACTACTACTACTACTACTACTACTACTACTATGATAAATGTGAATTTCTATGAAATATTCTGCAGCTACTCGTATTACTTTATTTGTGGATTTCTTCCCTACCTTATCTATTTTTGATACTACCAACTTGCTGGCAAAGAGTTGACATTTTTATTCGTTTTCTTTTGTTTTATGTTGAAAACTTTGTCGAAGAAGTAGCAGTTATTGAAATGGAGGACTTTAATTAAATAAAATTAAATACAATAAATATATTTGTTTTATTCGTGGTGTATTTAAATGCTGCTTCTTTTCGCTCTTAAGCCCTACCAAATATTACTATTTTTCTTTTACATATATTCTATATATTTGTTGTGGGAAACGGAAATAAACTGAAACTCAATTTATACAGAATACCTAAACAAGTCTTGAAAATATTTCAATTCCAATTTCCAATTTAGCCTACTTGTTTACTGTAGTAATTAAATACAAATACTCCCTTTGTTTGATATCGAAAGGAAAAATATAATTATTATTTAAGAGCAATTAAAAACTTAATAAATGCCTAATATAATTGGCTATAAACACAATATGCCTGCTACGGTTTTCATTTTACCATAAATTTAAAAAAAAAAATTTGCTGCATACTTTTAGGAGCTTGATTGAATGAGAAAACTTGGCTATCGCACTCCTCTCTCTACAATTTGTGCTCAATTTGTTTTAAGCAGAACTTCCTTAAAGTACTGAGCGATCTCTACCAATATTCAGTTTAAAGTTAATTTCAATGGAAAAGTAGAGCCCAAAGATAAAGCAAGCCACCATAATTGCTTAGCTTTTCAATGGAATTATGCTCCAAAGAGTCGTCCATAGTTTGCTTCTGTTGTTTATTTCTCAAGACCCCAAGAATAGGCTTTACTTTTTCAGTAGAAACCCTACCACTGCTGATTATAATAACGTACTTATATCAAATATGCCAGTTGGTATGGTATTCTAGCCCACTACCAAAGCTACTGCTCTGTCCCTCTCTCTGCCTCTCTGCTTCGGAATATATAGTTTATGTTATTGGCAGTATTCAGAAGCGACTTTCAGAGACTTAAATGAGAATGTTGGAGTTGCAAATTCATTTGTAATTTATTAAACGCAGCTATAAACAAATCGAAAGCGAGTGGCCGCAATGGCCGCATGAATTTCGATTTAAGCCTCCAGAAGGCATTGGAAATGGCAATGGCTGGGCAGGAGTCACTAAGTCAGTTGGTCTAGAGGACGACAGCTCCTGCAATGGCAATGGAATTGTGGCGCGTATTTGTGGGTTGCAGACACGCACTGCTCCGTGTGCATATGAGTGTGTGTGCGGTTGGATGGGGGTGTGGGTGGGTGTGTGTGTGGGTGAGCGGGCTCTGTGTATGGGTGGGTGGGTGGTTGTAAGAGCAACACATACATAAATAGCATGCGGCAGGCTGGCCTCCAATGGGCAGTAGGCTAATTTACTTCCCATATGAGCCTAACAAAACCGAACATCTATACCCATACATCTACACTCAGAAAAAAACTTAGAACCATTCAAATATATATTTTTTTTATACTTAAAAATGTGTTTTTTAAGCTGACTCTGAACCCAATTGTATCCTTTTCTGAAGAGTTTCATAAGAATAAAAATATTAGAGATTTTAATTTAAAGTTTATTTCGTTGGTAATTTTGAACCTCTTCTTAAGTCAGTATGGATCCTATTTTTTACTCAAATTAATCAAAGAAATATGTCAAATATTTATATTCTTATATTATTTATATTTATATTTATTTTCTCTGAGTGTACGCACACACATATTCAAAGGACAGGAGTGATTTTCTGTGTCATTTGGTTGTAATCGTGTCTGTTGTTTGTTACTTATTACTATGTGAGTGTGCCAAATGGCATAAAAGAGTGTGTATGTATGTGTGTGTGTGTGTTGTGTGTGTGTGAGTGTGCGTGTGCGTATGCAGTTTGACTTGTCTTAATGGTCATGTTAAACAAATGTTTATCAAGCCATGCAGCTGCTGCAAATGCAACTGCCACTGCAACTACGACAAGGACAACGCCCAGGTCCCGGCCAGGCCCATTAGTCATTTTGGTAAGTTGTTGTTGTTGCTGCTGTTGTTGTAATATAGCATTAGCCACTCTTGAAGTAAGTCCATAGAGTAGCACCATACTTGTACTGTACGAAATGAGTAATGCAAAATGAAATATATATAAGCCACCTAGAAATTGCTAAGGTTAAGGTTAAGCGGTTTGTCAAATGTGAAAGGGCAGCCAAGCAGCAGCAGCAGCAGCAGCAACAGCAGCAGGAACAGAGCAGCAGAAGCAGAGCACTCAACCACACAACCACCCAAGCACCCAAGCACCCAGCTACCATCAGGCGCCACAAACTTAAGCAAAACAGCATCAGAGGCTACAGCTGAAATATCAGACAAATTTCTTACACAAAGATAACAAGAAGAAACATATTGGCCATGTTAGCAAACACGCACACACACACGTATTAAATTGCATATATTTATGGTAAGGTACCAGCACAGCATTAATTTATAATTATTTTAATATTTATTTTATATTTATAAATAAACCATTTAAACCATATATTGAAGGCCCACTTCGAGAATGCGAGACTTGGCCTCAACTTGAGATTTGACTTCGAATCTGGCTGCATTTCAGAACAAGGATTGAAGATTTCAAAATTTGACAGATGGTTCGGTTCGAGCGCTTCAAAATTAAGCTGTTTATTCAATTCTCTTGCTTCAACAGTCCAACCAAAGATTTTGGTTCAGTCCAAGCCGTCTAGCTTTTAGGAGCTCAAAATATTTGATTTTTTAATTAACTAGGATTATTTTTGAAAATGTCCTTAAAAAATATTTTATTCTATAAGATATCAATTGATTAAATAAATATAAAATTGGTATTATAATTTTATATTTAATTAAAAATGTAGCTTTTAATTCTTTCTATAAAAAGTTCTGTGGTTCTAGATTCAAATCGAGCAATTAAAAAAACTAAGCCTGGCCAGTTTTCAGGCTCTCCAGACTTGGTTGATTGTTTTTTATTTATAGATAAATTTAACTAAAAAAAAAATATTATTTTTAAAGTTATTAAAAAAAATTTTTTTTAATGGAGAGAAAAAAGTTTTTTGAATGATTCAAGAACACTTCACTTTCCTGCTCCTCCTCTCTTTTGATCAGAAAGGAGAGTATCTTTAAAGGATCAACTTTCTGGGAAATAATATCTATTTTATCGAATAATTTGTTTTCATTTTTTAATTAGTTAATTGTTGAATAGATATTTATATATTTTGCAAATTCTTTTTAATTTCTATTAAGGATTATCCCAGTCCTATTTTAACAATTTTCCAGTTTAAGTTCCCTCTGAAAGGGTATTCAAAATAAGCTTTTAATGCCGTTGAAAAGCAATATTTTTGTGCAACAATTTATTGCCTGAAATTACAAATTACATTCATAAATATTTATGCAGATGAATATTTTTATATGGACCTGCTGGATTATTGTTATGGCCCTAAGCCTAGTTGGCACCTGGCATGCACTTCTAGCCCTTTGCTAATTTACATATTACAAATGCAAAACACTTTCAGTTTACCACCAGCAGTTAAAAATAATAATTATTGCTTTGCCACCAAGAAACAAAGCGTGCAATTCCTGCGTTGCCAAAGAAACTGTCAGGACTTGTTGGTAGTTGCATAATATAAATTGTTTTTTAATTAGTAATTTATTAATCTTTGCATTAAATATGACATTTGTTTGTTTCCCAAATTTACATTAATTATTTTATAGTAATCTCAACAATTCATCAGACATAATATGCTCTTGCAAACTGTATTATACCTCATATATTGGAGAGTCCATCTGCAGCGACATATAGTATATATATTCTTGATCAGTTGAAGAAGATGCGAGTTATATAGCCAGCTGTCGGATTGTATATATCGTTTCTACTATATCTTATATCTGCCATAGGAACAATCGGGTTATTCCAGGAGTCATTATGAAGCACAGGCTTAAATGATGCTCATGAATTCTATAGATTTTTGATGCAGCTTCCAGGAAGAGACAAGCATCTCGTTGTGACTGACCTGCACTTTGAAGAAGCAGCCGTTTTCTCGGAAACACTTTTTTCTAGGAACAGGCTGGCCTTTCAAATCCGCCTCTAGGGGATCTAGCGCACTTTATTAACTCAGCAGATTGGTTACAAGGACGCAATATATAAACAGAGATAGAGCAGGCACATAATCCTTTACTGAATACTCTGCCCTTACCTCTATTCCAGCAGGCAAGCGAATGAGCCAGGAGGTGTCTCTGTCGAGCAGCCTGCTAGACCTAAACTAAAACTCCGTCATGTTCAGTCTGCAAGGGTATATAAACTTCGGCTTATCACACTCAATTTTATAATAAAATACCATATTTAATCGTAAGTAGTTCTAATCTTTCATATGGCCAATCTGGCAGCAATCAGCTAGAGTATTTAATTCTTTGGCATGCTAAATATACTACTCCTAATCTCTTGCTCTTGGCTGCAAATTGTTGATTTGGCAAACAAAAAGATATATATGTATATGAATATAAAATGTATATATACATATATATATACATACATATATATCTGCAGTATTTAATTTGCTTTATTTTTGGCTTGCTACAAATTGCACTTAATTGAAGCGAAAAACAACTGGTTTATTACTGCGGGAGGAATGTTAACCGAATAACCGCAACAATTATCACAAACAATACAATTTTTGCGGTACTCTAAATAGGCTGTAAGCTGAGGAATTACAATTTAGTTTCTCTTGTGCAGTGCAGCTAAGTAACATGTTACCTTTTGGCCGTAAATCTGGCTTGGGCCCAGATACTTCTCGGTGGGCATATCGATATTACTCACAAACGAACGGAAGCTAAATGCTATAAAAAGGCATTGAGATTGCTGCCGTTTCGCTGTCTTTTTCTTTGCATTCAGTTGAAAGGCAAAATTAACAATATGCAAAATTCATGTTAAAATATCGGAAAAATATATTTCTTTCCTGTGCCAGCAATCCTTTCCCATCCATTCGCTTTGCTGCCCTTTTATTTCGCTGCTGCTGCTGCCGCGCGTTTTTTTTCGTTTGGGTTGGCAGCGGTAAAAAAAAGAGCAGAAAGTAAGAATTCCACATGCGGAAGGATTGGGCTCACTGTGTGTGTGCGTGTGTGTGTGTGCGTGTGTGTGTGGGGGTCAAATGGGAAAGGGTATACTAGTATACGATGGCTGCTCTTTCATATGCTCCATGCCAAGCAATAAAAATGTTACTTTCTGTTGTTGTTGTTGCTGTTTCCGCTGCCTTTGTTGCCTTCTGCTTCAGTGCTGCCAACTCTTTAGGGAGAATTTATTTAAATAGAGCTAAAAAATCTTGAAATATTTTTGAAAAAAAAATACAATTGAATAAGTTTATATTCCAGCAATAATTCGATACAAAAAAATAAACACCAAAGCAACGTTTTCAATTAAATTAATTAAATTCGAAACAGGATTATAAACTTAATTATTCATTAAAGCCATTTCTAAATTTTAATGCTTAATATAATATATTTAAGTATCTTAATATGAATAATTTATGCTACTTATAGAGTTGGCAATTTCGGCATTTTTTGCACTTGAAAATTCCCGCTGCCCGCCACAAAAAAAAAGGCCAGCTTTGGCGGGAACGGGCAACATAGCTGCGACTGCTATTGCTGATGTTGAATGAATGAAAGCGTCGACCCGTCGACGACTACAGGAGATGATGCGAAATCGAATCTCGAATGCTTTAGCCTGGCAAAGTGAGGAGCTCTATGTATTAGTGAATAAAGTATACATGTGTGTGTGTGTGTCAGAGTGTGTGTGTGTGTCGGTGTGCATATAAAAATACAGTTATCTGTTCTATTTGCGCATTTATAAATATTTGTTTGCTTCAGTTCTGTGCCTGCACATTACACAGCCGCCTGAATAGCACTGTGTGTCTGTGTGAGTGTGCGCCTGTGTGTGTGTGTGTGTCGTGATTGTGTGTGTGAGTTATTGTATGTGGGGCCCTTTTCGAGCCGGTTGCTGACCTTTGCCTGCCACCCAAAGAATGGATACTGTGCCCGATGCCTGATGCCTGATGCCTGATGCCTGACACCTACAACTCTTTTGCTTGCCGCTGCTCTTTTGTTTAGCTTTGATTCAGCCAGAAAAAGGCTATTTTATTTGAGCTCTTAGGCAATCTGTAAGTACACACAAGAATATCTATTTATCTGTCAAATTTCAAACAATCGACTCGGTCGGCTGGGCGGCAGTGCATTAAGCGTAGAGTATCTTCTTTTTTTTTTTGTTATTTTAAAGTTATGTTTCCATTTTGTGGGCAGATTTCTAGGAAACTGACAGAAGTTGATAGCTAAATTAAATGTAAATTTAATTTATTGATTATTGAAATTGTGGATTATGGAAGATTTCTTAGAAATTAAACATCTTTTGGCTTATATAAGTTATTCAAATGCCAAAGAAAAAACCATATTATACAGCACTTAATTAACTATTTAATTCTTTAACTAAAAGGCTTTTCAAATATTGAATAATAGAGCCTTTTTTCAGCTGGTTTCGATAAAGATTCCCAATTCAATTTGGAGCAAAATTCGTTCACATGTGGAATGCATCGATAGTTTTATTCCCCAAGTTTCTTTAACTATTCATATTGTTCCAAGATCAGCTGAAATAGTTGAACAAATTTCTAAATTTAGATTGCAGCCAAGTTCATAAACAATTCAATGCATTGTCAATACATAAATATCAGAAATATATATATAGGAATTTGTAGTTTTTCGTGCAATATGTAGAAAAACTTAGGCAAGGTCAAGCTCCACTCAAGCGTCACATACCGAGCGATGAATGAACAAAAATAAAAATGGAAAAAAAAAAAGTTGTTGGGAAAATTTCATTTTCAAATTGCACCCCAGTGACACATTTGGAAAGCAATCCAGGACAAGCTCAACCAAGCTCAACCCACTCCCACTGCCACTGCCGCTGCCACTTCCACTCTTACTCTCAGTCGGTGGCGAATCCGAAAGCATCACCTACATACGTTCCCAAGACAATCGAAAAACTTTGAAGAGACTTTTCCGCATTTCCATTGCGTAGAGTTTTTCATTGTTTTTCTTACGACTCATTTCACGTTTTAATTCCTAGGTTCCTCGGCGACTTTCTGCATCATTTGACACGACAAATTTGCGCTGCCAAACCAGATGGTCTGGGCGTTCAATATAGCAATGGGAATGGGAATGGGAATGGGGCGTGGCAGGCATTGCAGGCGTGGCGAACGGGTGTGTCAAGGAGTTACATCAGCCGGATTTTAAATATTTGTCTTGGCGCACTAAAACCCAAATTGCTTGGCCCACTAAGTGTTCAATTACCGCGAACTACGACGGCTGCCACCCTACAAAATGATGAAGATGATGAAGATAATAACAAGGATATGAGGAGGTGAAGGCCAGGCTTTCCGATGATGGCCCACATTGATAGCGCAGCTGCGATTGATGGGTCCCTCTACCGGGTACCGGCTTCGTCTACTACTGCCTCTGCTTCTAGTGTCCAGCAATTGGTTTAAATTTTATTTATGAGCTGCCATCAAATCAGCATAAGTAGGTTAAACGCAAATGTCAATCGTAAATTCGCTGACTTTGGCGCCGTAAAGCGCCAAATAAATTAAATTGTCGCGTCTCCTCGCACAGCTGAGCTGAAATGCTAACCAAAGTACGTGCTCCTCTGCCGGTTGACTAAGAATCCGCATCCAGACGCGGCAATAGATACTCTATAGGCCTATATAGCCTCATCATCCCCCCTCTAAAAGACGAAAAAAAAATAAAAGTGTGCCGCAATATTTCATAAACTTGAGCTGAGCGAAGTGGGCGTTGCTCTCATAGAATTAGCTAATGCTGACATAGATACAATGAATGGCATAATCCCAGGACGGCGTTTGCTTAGCCTAAGTGCCACATCCTATACAATGAATGCTTGGAAGGGAGGAGGGTATCCTATTGAGAAGAAGACCTGGACTAACATTTTTTGAAGCTGAATTTAGGCAGCAGCGACTTGGGTAGAAGTTTTCTTTTTGAAGAAAAAGGAGCGACTGCCCAGCCCTTTCTGAATTGTCAGAGCCAGCAACACTGAACACCTCAATCTATACCTGGCTTTATCCATATTTCCTACCAACTCAAGTTATCTTTTTAAGTCTCAGCTAGATGGAATTGGACAACTCCACTACGGCATCAGGAAGGACCAAACACTAGTCAAGGAAATAAAGTGAGCCCACCACTTTAAACTGGGCAACATAATTCTCGACTATAATTTGATAATTAATATTGGCATTAAATATATCAGAGCTATTTAAAGTTGCCCAGTTCCTTAAGAAGCTACTTAATAAATGGGAGCAATCGTAGAAATAATTTAATTGAAATATTAATCTTTTACTTACTACCAAGTATTATTTTTCAGGCCGAGAGAAGGGAGAAATTTACTGGTGCTTTTATTTAACCATACAATGTGAGATATAACTATTCTGAAAAATCATCAAAGCAGCTGGAGTAACTTATTAATTTCAGATTAAATGGTTTCTTTATCCATTTCAATCATTAAATCAATGTGGGTTGCCATGACAAACGCATAACCGAGGACGCAGCTAGTCGCATGAGAATCATTATGCTGGCAGAGCATCACAGCAGAGTAGAGCAGAGCAGAGCACAGCATCCACTTGCTGAGACTTGAGTTTAGACGACTTGCTCTTAAAATGCTCCATAAATGAACAACAGAGCTGAGGAGCAGCAGCTGCCATGGTAACCAATGGAGGCAACAGACATACAATCTATACTCGGATACTCGCACTCGTATCAGCCAAATCAATCGCTCAGTAAAGACTCAAGCATTGCTCACTAATGATGAGCAGGAGGACGGAGGGGTGGGAATGATTGTGCCGTTCCTACTTCAGTTTAACACTCATGTCAGACTTGTCCTTAGCTTGGTTAAACCTGTTAACGTTAAGTTTCCCTCATTGTGGTGCTTGTTGGTCCATAAATTGACTGGTTGGAGCAGCTCAGCCGTGCGCACTACTTGACCACACATTGGCGCATTGTCACGCGCGCTTCGCATCTCTCTAGCTCCAAATACTACACTTAGAGAAACAAATGTGTTCCAGATTCAAATATTGTCTAAAATTTAAGTTTCACTTCAATTTTAGTTAAAAGATCTGCATATCTGTCGACCTCCAAGAAGTAGGCTATAGATATTCCTAAGAAATCTTAGCTAATGTGGATCTCAGAATTGATCTGCATATTTTCTATGAATCCAGGACGAATTAGTATTCAATGAGAGTGTCGATCCGTAAAGTATTCAGGATTGGAAAGAATACTCGCCTTCCACTTTACTTTATCAATCAACAAGCTATAAAAACTAATCTCTAATCACAATTGGAAAATCTTCATAAAGAGAGCGCTCTATTTGTATTTAGCAAACCAAAGATATCTTTATTGTTTTTCGAACTTCTTTAATACTTTTTCTTTCAGTGTACTTTCGCTCGTATTTCCCATCCGCCTGAACCCAATACCGCCAGCATATTCATCAATAGAGCAAATGCCACAGTGTTCATTCAATTCCAACTGAAAGTTGTGTGGAATGGCTACACTACACTCACTCCTCACTTCTCATTCCGCATTCCGCATCCCTCATCTCATCTCGTTGGGTTAACAAAAAATCTGTTAAAATAAATCACAACAATTTGTACATTTTCGCCTCGTTGGTCAGAACGAAGACGGTGAAGTCGGTGACGGTGACGATGATGGTGATGGTGACACATGGCACATGGCACATGGCACATGGTATATCTATATGGGTGGAGTATATTTGATATATACTTGTATTTCCAACCAACCAGCAGATTTGGGCTCCTTGGGACACAATGCCTGCCAAAAGGGACAATGTCTGCTTGGCTTGGTTTTTTGGGCTATTAAGTTGTCATTTGGCTGCGGGTATGTGTCCTCTTCTTCTTCTTCTTCTTCATTGTGATGGGTGCGTGACGTGAGCGTGATGAGAGCGTGACGTATGCGTGATGCACGTGACGTGAAAGAGGTCAAGAGATAACTTGATTTGTGTGATTAGCTTCAGCCGCAAAACTGACGACAATCGTAAGTCACAAAGCCTGAAATGATAATACTCAAAATATAATATATAATTTATGCAGGAACTTATCAATGTAAATATAGCCGAAAGTTATTAGTATTAAGGAAATATCTACTATCAAAAACTAACAAATCAAAGAAGTTTAAAAAATTTGATTAGAATATAATATGGTTGAAAATTTATTGGGAAGTTGGGTGATTTTTTATCAAAGATCAAAGAATCAAAAGCCTAATTCACTTTCAGAATTAAGAGTTAAATTTTCCTGCCCATAAAATAGTAGTGAAGTTTCGTGCCCGCTGACACGCTCCCATCTCTATTGTGTGTGTGTGTGTGTGTGCCGCTGGACGTGACCTCTGTTAACAGTCTGGCAGGATGCGTGGGCGTTGCTTCCTGCTCAACTTATGACAACTTTGATTGCAGTCAATTTATTAGCGGCTTGGCAAATGTTTCCAAAAGCCAGTCTGACCGACCAGGTGGCACGTAGCTGAGGTCTGAACATTACAAATGCCTGACATAATTGTTTAACGCCGTGTTTTTAATTAGCCGCCACCTATGAGCGTAAAAGTAAAACATAAAAAAGCAAAAAAAAAAAAGAAGAGAAACATTAAAAAAACACAAAGCGGAAAAACAAAAGGACATGACAAACGGCGGCATTACAAAAAAAAGCAGCGAATGTTTGCCAGGATATGCTTAAAACCCTATTACCATGGTAATCCTTTTGACAAATGAATTTTAACATGTTCCCACACACACACACACACACACAGACAGACACATACACACACATTAGCGGACAACTCACCTTCTCCACACATAGACAGCGCCAGCTCAATGTCACTTGCCGCACAGTCATAGACGCAGCGCGAAAAAGTATGCTATAAAATCTGACTGCTGTGACTCGACGCATATGTGTGTGTGTGTGTGTGCGTGCGTGTGTGTGTGCGCACATATGTCTTGCCCGTGTTACACACATACTTACATATATTACGGCTTGGCAGCGGAAATCAAATAAAGTTTAACTTTAATTCGGATTTGTGTACGCCAAAGGCTTAGAGCGAACACATTCGGTTTTTCTTTTTTTTGGAATAAATTTCGAGATAATTTCCTGGCATTTCAAATCTTATTATAGGTGTGATTTAATATTACACAAATTTACAAATTTTTTAAAGTATATTTTAATGGGTCTTTAAATTATATTCTCTTCTATATCTGAGATGAATAATTTTGAATATTTTCATACATATTTTGAGTATTAATGTTGGTATTAAAATTTGAGCATTATTGGGTGATTCACTCTCAATTCTTCACATGATTTCAGCATCAAAATTCCGATGCACGACGACAGCAGCAGGATTACAAAAGATGAAAATAAAAGTAAGATATTATACTACTCGAATGTTGAAAGCTTGTGGAATATCGCCTTTGATAAAGCAATACGAGTTACTATAAAATTCAACAGTGTGTGGAAAAGTTTTGAAGGTTTTTGGAAGCGCTTTGAAATCATCTACGTACATCATCAATTTATGCTTAGTTTTTTGCCTTAGAGGTTAGACACACTTGCACGCATTTCTGTGCTCCCACAGCGGCTATAGAATAACCCAAGTGCACACAGTGGGAAGCCAATTTTGGATGAAGCAGCTGGGCTCCCTGCTATCAGACTTGATGCGTGATGCCTGATGCCTGATGCCTGGATTCCTGATTCCTGGGCAATAAAATATTCATTTACTTGACATTTGTTGTTTTTGCTTTTATATGCGAGATGCATCATTCAAACAAGCTTCCTCCCTTCCGTTCAATCTTTCATTCACCAGTTGACTCGCACCGTCAACTTTGCACCCTTCATAAAAAATGTAATTTTCAAAAACATTTGGAAATTTCAAATTGAATTTGCCGCACGCTTCAAGTTCCACCTTCCACCAATTGTATGCAAAGCGCCTTCAAGATTATCCATATATATATATATATATATATATATGAAGGCTGGGGGTCTAGGGAGTAAAGATTAAGGTAAATGGAACTGAGGAATGGTAGCTCCGCTTTTCAAACATGTGGAAAAAAAAACAGAAGTGTAAGTGACATGAAAGGCGTACAAAGCGCAAAAACCTTTAATAACTTTACGTTTTTCCTTCTTTTTTTTTTTTTTTGTTTCCAAGTGCACTTTCCCAGTGAGTGCCACGCCTCCATCCAATCCTCGGCACGCCCCCTCGAACACCGCACGACAATAAAGCAAAGGCTGAGCAGCTTCCGCTTTGAAGTTGCTTCCTGAGCGCTTCTTTTGACGTTCTGTTTCTTTTACTTACCGTTCAAACTACACGCATTCATATGTATGTGCCTAAGAGGAGTCCTTTAAAATGCGCTATCCTACGAGCCACCAACCTCCCCCGCCCTCACCCTCACCCGCTACCTCCCCTCAATACTTGTGTAATTTATGACCTATTTATTGTCAATAAATGCAGCCTCCAAGCGACCATTTTGTACGCCGCGACTAAATAAAGACAAATGAACCATCACTTTAGTGGGTGGATCGAGATATATATAAGTGTATATAGGAGTATATATATAGCCACATACATGTTCTTATAGCCAGAGAGAGAGAGAGCTAAGGTACTCATTAAATCGTTCACAGGCGAAATGGACAGCCTTTTGTGCTTATAAACCCAAATTTATGGGGCAATTTATTTCGACATTTTTGTTTTTTTTTCCTCGTACTGTTTTAAAAATTGTATAAGCCTGTATTTTTTAAATTATAAGCCGATTTCTGGCATACAGGACTAAAAATCAGCAAATATGAGTTTAAAGCGAAGCATTTATAAAATGTGGGTAAAATAGAGAACTGGCTAGAGAGCACCCTATATACCTCGGACCATTTACAAATTTTAAATTATATTGTCGATTGTATCTCATTGATTCTCCTTTAAAGACACTGAACCTATGCAAGACCGGCATATCACAGCTTACTTCCAACAGAAGTGAATAATGTTTGATTCAATTCAGGAACAATAATCCACATATATGCGAAACCTAAAGGGATTGCTATTTCATGGGAAAGAGAGAGGATGAAATGATCCATTCAACTAAAATAGTACCAGAAGTCTCAGAAGAGAATGGTAAAAATTTCCGATAAAAATCAAATTTCACATTGAGGAATGGACAACCGAATATTGAGTAAGATCCTTCCAACATTGGCTTAGGCTGTACATATGTTATGGTGCTTGGGCCAACTGCTGGTGTGGATGAACTCGTCTAGCCCATAATACTGCTCACCTTCTTTCACATCTTTCCCATCCACCAGATTCCCAGTTAATCGGGTAATAATGAAAGAAGATGAATAAAGGAACTATGGGAAAGAGTAGCTTCCAAAGCGAGCTCAAAGACGTGTTGGACGTCTGGAATGGAAAAGAATCTCAAATAATTTTAAAACTATGATTTAATACATTTTACAATTGTTGATCAATAAATATAGACTTTCAAATATTACTAGGGATTACTATAACCGACTTGATCGCTGTTTGAATATATAATTATGCTTTTCTTATTCTTTACCAAAGTTCTTCGTCTATGCTGCTCTTCAATCGACGCAATAATAGGGTAATAGATGACAAGTTTACATAGAATTTTCAGAATTAATTTTGGACAGGAAGCTTAAAAATTCTCTAAAAAATAAATAACTGTTTAATTTATACATTTGAAAATAAATGAAACTAAAACTTGGCGGGAATTTAGTCCCCTCCCATTGTGAAAACTTGATTACGTTCTTGGATCTAGTCTTATGATAGCATTTTACATGGGATTAGAGACAGTTCGAAAAATATTGGGTTGGACCCTTGCATACTTAAGGTTATCCATGTTACAACACCTCACAGAGTTAAAAATATCCCTTTAAACGTTCTGCTTCACAATGTGTGTAAGTAGAGTGGTATCAAATATAATAACGACCACAACAATGCGTGACATGCATGCAAAAATCCTAGAGGAAAAAGGCCTTTCACTGTGTGTGTGTGTGCGTGTGTGTGTGTGTGCATTAGCTGAAAAATGTGGTGTATGGATATAGAAAAGTCTGTACATATGTGCCAAATCACTTTCTAAATGCAATGCCAATAAAAAAGCAAAGCAAAAGTGTTGAAATATATATAAAAGGATATAGGATAGATATGTGTATATATCAGTATATACGCAGATATAATTTGTTGCCGCTGACAGAAGCGGGTCGCACAGCCTGAGGACAGATACAGAAGAGAAATGGACGCGCTACGTGACAATAACAGGCTGAAGGCTAAAAAGACTAAAAAACCTTGTAGAACTTTGCCATCAAGTGTAAATAGTTGGGACATTTCAACTTAATTCGATGCTATAAATATTGGAATAAATTAATTAACTTTTGGCACTGATTTTTAAGTATGCAAAGGGCCTTGGATTGCTCTTTCAATTGTTTCCTAAAATAATCCAGATGGGCTTTGATTACTTTACTTGGAATTTACTTTTAAGTACCAATTTTATTCAATGCTGTCAGATATCAGTTCATATTTTGTTGGAATTTATTTACAATATTTTTTAAGGATTTTTCTTTAATTTCCTTAAGAATTGATATATATTATATTATCAAAATTGTACTTCTAATAACTCTTTTAAATCTAAAGCTCAGAACTTAAATAAATCAAACTCTAAGATCTTGCCCGGAATTCAAATCTTACATTTATTAATATATATTGGATAGATTAAAGTTTGCTCTAAATATTAAATATAATCTAATATATTTAATAATAATAAAAAGTGGTTATTTAGAACAAGTGGTTATATAATTTCGATCCTTTAGTCAGCTAGAAAACATACTTAAACTAGAACCCATTAAATTTAGTCAAGAAAACTAAAAAAATCATTTTATGAAAAATTTTTATTTTTGAACAATCATCTGATATAGTTATGTGATTCATTCGATGCCGAAATATATACGAACTATAAAAAAAAAAGTTCTCTACCAAATTACATTCATTTTAGATAAGAATTTCAGTCCTTTGATATATTTATAGATTATATATGATAAAATAAAACAACTTAAGCATATAAAAGAATAATATTTTTTTATTATTTAAGCCTGTGGTTATTTTTATAAAGAAAAACTAAAAATTACAATTCAAATTTATGAAATTTATTCAACATAACGGACATCAGTACGCCCTCTGGTGTTCAATTTGCGCAACCCAAAGAAGCTTTCGCTATAAAGCTTTCTCTTTTTTTTTGCACATACTTCAATATGCCTAGAATAAGGCACAGAGAAGCTTTTTTGTACTTAACAGTTACATTTTTGGTTTGACTACAACTTAGCCTAAAACAGTTTGAAAACTTTTACATAACTGTACTTAAGAAAGGACCTTATTTGTATTAGATAAGAAAGAAACTATGCATCGATATGTGGGATTAGACTTCCTCGGGGGATTCCGTGCCTTTTGTAGCATCGGTTTCATTCAGTTCCTCAACTGCGTTCACAGGCGTTTTTTTTATCTACAGAAATTATAATGCGGGTTTTAGTGAGGGTATCGCATAATTTCCCACAGTATATCAGACCAAGGCATATACACTACATAAATAAATTATAGGACATGCAGTTTGGGGAATCATAGCACATGCGTGTTAAAAAGCTGCCGTATATCATGCACTAAGTAAAGAATAATTATCCACTTATATATTACAAATATTTAGTATTTATTTACTTATGCTCTAAATTAGTTTAGATAATAATATAATATTTTTATTTAGGTTAACTTTACCATAATGTAATGCGACGCATGAGAGCTAAACAATTGAGTATGGTTCACTTAAACGTAGACCCGAAGGAGGCGAAAAAGAATTTTGTAACACCCACAATATTTATATATATCACATACAAAATGGTCACCCCTTTTTGTTTTGTTTTTGATTTCTTTTTTTTTCTTTTTTTTTTTTGTTGGTTTTTTTTTAGATTTTAGTTAGTATGTAATTAGTTTCAATGGGTTTTCAACTGTTTGTTATTGTTCTGCAATGGATGTTGTAATTGTTGTTGTTGTTGTAATAGTAGCTCAGCGGAATCGCTGCGAGATTTTCTTACTTTGAAGCATCTGATATTGAAATGATCACACATTTCCGTAACCTGTAAACAAAAAAAAGAGAGAGGAAAAAATTAATTCATCATTTTCTGTCATGAAGATTCGAATACCCTTGCAGATGGATCATATAAAAGGCTTCCAAACTTTATATCCGATTCTTAAATTTAAATTTAATATGATTAGTTTGAATGAATTATCTCAAAATATAAAATAGTTTTTTCTGGGATCTATTACATCTTATATATACCTCCTGAGAAACTTGTAATACTCTCTGCAAGGGTATAAAAAAGGTTCAGACTTCTTACCACTCCATAGCCATAATGCCAGTGCGCCAATGTGACGAATATGGTTAGGCCATAAACAATCCAACGTTCTCCCTGGGCTGTTAGATCAATTCCAAAGACATGTTCGTACCAGGGAAAGCAGCAGACACCCACAGTGGCTAAGAGAGGCCACATGAGTATATTGAAACCATCGCAGCGAGTATCCGACATTTGGGCTACGATCAGGCGGCACTATAAGGAATAAGGAGCTAAAATAAACAAATCATACAAGTGGGAGAGAACTGTGGAACTTACGGCAATGTTAGAGAATATAGTGCCATAGAGCATCCATAAGATACGGGGCTCCAGATTGATAACTTTATTGCGAGAATAAAAGGACCAAACCAAGGTGATCACAAACAGCCACATGAATGCGAAGAAGGGGCGCAACATCTCCATCATAGGACGCATTTTACCCGTCTTGTTCTTGTAAGAGCTGAAAAATCAAATATTGAGAAAAGCCGCTACGAAAATCTTTAATTATAATGTGGAATACAAACAGATAAATATTCCTTATGATAATGGGATGACTGGACAACATGCCAGAGCCAATCAGTCCAAACTCGAACATATTCGCCACAGTAAAGCCATAGAAACTGGAACGATACATTTCAGGACCCAACAAAGTGGCTACAAACATCATTATGCTGACACCCTGCAGGGATTAAAGTATTAAAGATTTGGTTTCTTTAGGATTCAATAAAAATACTTACCCACATGGTAAAATCATAACCCCAGGGCAGAAACATAACGCCTGTATTATACTTCTCGACATGGGTGAAATAGAAGTTGAGGAACACGTTCCATATGACAAAGAACATGCGTATTGGTGGAAGATCTGCGGTGCCAAAGAGCGAGAATATATAGATGGGTATAAGTGCCGCCGAATAGGAGTCCAATCCGTGATCGAAGAGTTCTCCCAGCGGACCACTGGTACCCGTACGACGCGCCTGCTTGCCATCCATGCCATCTGAAAGGTTATGAATAAATAATTGTATATGTCCCAAATGTTAAATACTCACCTAAATTATAATAGATAAGTATATTTATGGCCGCCACAGTCCACACCCAACCGGGCACAGTGTTGCCCACTGCTTTGTCATTGGCTGCCTTGAAATCCCAGTCGTAATACGATATCAAAATGAAGTTCACCACAGTCATGAGAAAACCAACAAATGTTAGTATATTAGGCGCCAGCCATTTAGGTAGAAACTGTATGATTAAATTTCTGGGTTATTATGGAAAGTCCATATTAATATTGCTCCAGTACAAACCTTCACACAAGCATTCCAGAACGGGTGCATTACATAGACACTCAGAAAACTAGTGTCAATGCTGTTGTACTATGGAAGAAAAGGGAGAGAAAGGCTCAAGAATAATTTCTCAACAAACATAAGTTATATTAAACATATAAGTTATATCTAAAGAAGCCAACCTGACACCTAGTCTAGACATAGAAATAGTAAACCTATCTTTCAGTTAAACTTATAGAAATCAATCTTCATTAGTCACCTTTTATTTCAGACTGCCATTTCATTAAAGAGGGTAAAGCTTCTGGAATTCCCTTGTCAGTCTTTGATATGATAAAACTGCCCACTGATATGATTCAAGATCACGATATAGTATGATAGTATTCATGATCACACGTGTAGGGCAGGAACATGAGTATGAATCATATCAGTGGGTTTCAAATTTACTTATCTAGAATTTGAATCCGTTAATTACTAGAAAAGCTTAAATGTTTATTGTTAGTAATTAAAATCTAGAAATAAAATATATTTTATCAAGAATTTGAGACTGCAAGCTCAATATACATTTAATGTTAAGGATGAGATTCGGTAAATCACAGCATGACTTGATCGTATTCTTTTTCAACTCAATAATTTATTTAAGCCTCTCAGTACTCTGGATTTATTTATAGGTTAATCTTTTGAGTACAAATTCCATTTTATAGAACGAGTACGAGAACGAGTACGAGTACGAGTACGAGTATGTTTGCCAACTATCTCTCAGCCGGCACATGGAGCACACTGTCAGTTCAATGCCTTCTCTGGGATGTTTGATCACCATCCGGTTTATTAAATTGATGACCTAGGCCTAGTCATGCCTAGGCTCCCTGACAAATTTTTGATAAGCGCTGACATCGACAAGCACATGCCAGCATTAAAAAAGATTTCCAATCCTCCCATTGCCCAATATTTTTAGATTAATATAGCCTATATATATGTATTCTCATATTAATGTAGTTATAAAACCGGAACTAATCATAATCCTGCTAATAACTGAATACTGTGTAGCTAAAGCTATCAAAAATAATAGCAATCGATTGGATTTGATGAGCGCTTTAAATATGCATGGCATTGATTTTTTCCATGGCATGTTCAAAGCTGCAGGTGCGCATACACTGAGAGAAACGCTAAACAAGGACAAGCTGACTGCTTTTTCACATTTTTGATTTTTCTTTAGAGAAAAAGGATCTGCAAATGAACTGTATATTTGCTTATATGAAGAACCTTTTTGAAGCTTTAGCTATGGAAAGAGATTTTTAATAGAATAGTGATACATTTTCAGGAATAGAGACTTTATAGGAGTAAAACAATTTATGTTACACCGCTAGGAATTATTTAACAACCTGAAGAAGAAGTAAATTAGGCCCTCCTAGTTGACCTTTCTATGCTTTCAGGTACAAAAAAATAACCTATTTGTAATGTTTCTTTCCAAAGTCCCTAGAATCTTTTGGCTTAATTTAAAACAGAAATTAAGTAGATAGGCTTTTTTCGCAGTGCACAAGTAGTGGGTATTTTTTGTACACCCTTTCTGGTAAAAAGAATAAACCCATTTAATGCTCACCTTGTAACGCTCGAAGCCCCGCAAATGAGTCTCTGACAAATAGCCCTTACGAACCATTTTGCTAATGTTTTTTTAGTGTTTTCGATACAAGTTGTTGATACAAGTTGTTGTTGTTGTTGCTTGTGTTGTTGTTGATGCTGTTGCTGTTGCAGTGATAACAGCTGAGCGCTCGTTGAACTTGAGCAGCAATATTTATAATGATGACCTTTGACTTCGATTAAAACGTGTTCTAGCAGCACATTGTAGTGTTATTGTACTCGGTATTATTATAGAATTTTTTAGTGGTTCTGTAGCACACCGGCATGCACTACTCTCACTCTTACTTATATATCCCACTGTAAACGTTAGTCGAATGTCAGTAAATTAAATAATCGCCTGCAGACAGACGTTTCCATGCCCGTTCCCGTTCCCGTTCCCGTTCCCGTTCCCGTGCCCGATCCCTACTCGTACCCGGCTCGACTGCTACTCCGTTGGCACGCAACACGCAAACAGCCGTTACTTTGTCTATATGTATTTATATAGTTATATATGTATGTATGTATGTATGTATTTACTATTCTTATAACAGTAAAATACTTGAGACATAGACAAATACGGAACGACTCGGCTGCCTCGGCAATATTATCAAGACTGAAGACGAGCTGCCCAGCCGGTACGAGTGCAGCCCAAAAAAAAAAAAATAAAATAAAATCCAAGCGCTTAATTTACAGCGTCGACTGCGACGGCAACGGCGACTGAGCTGCTGGCGTCGCTCTATTCGCTCTGGTTCCACAAATCCCCATTGCACACATTGTTATCGCCCCAGTACTCTCTCTCCCTCTTTCGCTCTCTCTCTCTCCATATGGACATACAAATACATATGTAAATTTTGCATTGAATGAATTGAAATTTGTAAAAATTAAACAAGTGCCCACGTCGACGTCGACAGCGACGGCGACGTCAACTGAAGCAGAGGTTATTGGTTATCACATATAATCGCATGGTTTAATTGGGCTATAGCTGATACCCTCAATCTCTTGCACGAAGTTGTACTTGCTTGTACTCGGTTTTTCATACACATCGGAGGGTTATTTACGACGATTATACTCTTGATCGGGGTATTATAATTTTCTCACGAAAAGGTGGAAGGCTTAATGGGGATGAGGAGATGAATTGATGTATCTAAGAAGGTCTATCTGTCTCTCCTGGAGTAGATCAAAATTGACAAGAACTTTTCTTTTGGCTACAGGCATCATATATGATGGAACCAAAAGGATCGAATGAAATTAAAGCTTCTGTTTAGAAAACTTTTCTGTTTTTCAAAGTATCCCCAAAAAGACCGATTTGAAAATCTCAATAAGTGTTTGAAGAAGATTGAGTATTTTTATGAATAACTTTATGGATTTTTGCAGGTATCTCAGTAAAACAATGAATAACCGACCCAAAATTATATATATATTTATAAAATTTTATATATAATTATATATATTATAATTTATCATATTTCGCATAGGAGGCACTATACGCCGATAGATGTAATAATATTTTTGGTTGATTTTTTCAATACCTTATTACGGGGTTATTCATTCTATCTATAAGTTGACTATCTTTGATAAGAATCAAAAGAATAAAAGCTTCTAGATAGAACCTAGTAATCAGCAAGAGTATTCAATAGGTCGACTTTGCCAAAAATGTAGCCATTCTTAGTTGTTTGGATTCTAATAATGGGCAGTTAATGTGTGTACTGAAAAGAGACCCAATCATGTGACTGTGGGAACGAGTACTTGTCTAAATATAGATTGCATTAAATAGACTTAAGCATATTTATTTATTTCAAAACAGTTCAAGTTCGCAGTGATAACCTGCAAAAGTGAACGAGTTGCCATGGGGTGGTGCTGGTTTCGGATTAAGCAAACCCGCAAACTACTCATGTTTTTCATTAATTAAAGAAAACAAATTCATTGTTTATTGTAATACGAATATCGACAAGTCTCTTTTTGAGGAAAACGACAATTGTTTAACAGCTTATTTTTCGTTTAATCACAATTTTGTAAGAATTCGTCTAGACAACTTTAACGTAGTCGTTTCCTGTTTCTCTTTCTTTCATTTCATTTTTTTTTTTTCAACAAAATTTTAATCATAAGAACATATTGTACATATATATTTAAGTATACCAGATAACAGTGCAGTCTTATCTAAACTTTGTTGTGGGTACGAAAAAAAAAAACACAGGTCTATAAATATAAGAAGTCAACTTTGGAGTGCAATAATGACTGAAACTTTTAGAATTCTAAAGTAGGCATAGCAAATTTAGTTGAGCCATCGGGAAGTCTCCGTGGCAGTCAGACCCTCGGAGCGCAGACGCTGCAACATGGGGCGATAGATGTCCGGGGTGAAGGGCAATAGTACACCGCGTTCCTGGATTTCACCTGTAAGAGAAAACAGGAGAAATTATATCAGAAATAGTCTCTTTGAGAGGTGTACAGAAGGGCGCTCTAGCCAGCTAGAAAATGGCTTTTTCAGTAGCTTCTAAGTTTATTATAAAATAGCTGGGATTTATCTCGATAAGCTAGGAATCCTTATACCCAGTTTGTCATTTTCTTCTTCCAGACGGACAAACAGTTGATCCACAGACCCACTGTAACCCGTACAGTATTAAAATTCATAACTCACCATCAAGTATCATTTTGGCTGCAATTGCGGCTGGTTTGCCCACTGTCATGGCCATGGCAGAGTGACCCTGCGGTTGGCCATAGACGACAAAGTTGATGCCACGTTCCTCGCGACGACCGTCGGGCCAACGAATGCCCACCTCGTGGCGCAGCACCACCAAATCACGCTCCTCACGCTCTGCAAGAATTTAGAATTTAGCAAGGATTTCAATAATTAGAATTCCACGAATCACCCACCGAAAGCCAAACGTTTGGATAGATAATGACTGAGTGTATCCAGCGGTGTGTGGAGTTTCACAACTGGTGTTTCGTCCAGGAGACCCAAACTCTCAATGCCATCCACATCGCCCAGACGCTCGACCAGTTTTTGCTTTAGATTTTCATAGAAAATAGTCGAATCCGACATGCCCAGAAGGTGAGTGACCAACTGACGCCATGTGACATCCGGTCCGCTGGGATGCAGCAGTGCATGCGGCTCGGGATCAATTAAGCCCAAGAGTTGCATGGGTTTAATTGACTCCGAAAAACCCTTGTAGCGTATGGTGCCGCGTAGCAGGGTATGCACATCCCTACCCAAACCATAAAGTGTACCATATTTGGTGGAATCACGATTCGGAAAGCCTTCCAGAGCAAAGCCAGGCAAAAAGTCCAAGCTACGCGGATTGGACATCAATTCCCCGCCTCCAGAGATCTCCACAATTTGACCCTGACTCAAATATTTGGCTGCCGACAGCGTATTGAGTAGGACACCTCTTGGTGACCAGGAGAATTTGTAACGCAGCGCATTATTAGAGTGTTCCGGTGCGGGTAAGCCACCACAGTAGCTGACAAAGGATTCAACAACGGCGCCCTTCTCCTGTACCTCGTGTATGCACTCCAGTGCCAGAAGATGATCAATGCCCGGATCCAGGCCCACCTCATTCATGATCGTAACACCATTGGCACGTGCCTCCTCATGCAGTGCCGAAATCTCATCATTCAGGTAGCTAGCGGTGACCATATGAGTGCGCTCAGCGACGCAGTAACGGGCAATCATGCCATGCAGGGAATAAGGCAGCAGAGAGACTACAACATCCGCCTTGCCGCACAATTCCTGCAGATGTCCTGTGCTCTCATGTACATCCAAATAAACGCTATCCACTCCAGCATACTGTTGCGCCAAGCGATCTGCCTCCTCCTTCACTTGCGAGCAAACAGTTATGTTCACATCCTTCTCTCGATGCAGCCATTCCACCAATGGAGCCGATACCATGCCCGCTCCCAGCACAAGTACCTTCTTATGCGACTCAGAGGAGCCTTCCATCTTATGGCGAGAGCGATTGCTCTGCGAATCGCGCAGCTCTTGTATATACTGGAAGCTCTCTGTCAGCTCACCATTGCTAGCGATAATAGCCTATAGAAGTCAGAGAGATAGATAAAGACTGAGCAAAATAAACAATATATATTCCCCACATGTGTTTACTGATAACTGATAAGTCAGGGCTGGAAGCAAGCATATTTGCTAATCAATTATTGTATTGATCAGCTTTTAAAATGGAAAGGGAAAATTATACAATCAGTTTCAATGAAATCTTTCTAACCCTGATCAAGTTTACTGATCACTCTAAAATTTCTAGTTTATTTCTAGAATTTTTATCAGCAACTCACAAGAGAGGCATCATAATTAAATCAACACGTTTCAATATAAAAGCAACGTATGACTCTCATTTGATTTTGCTGACGCTTCAAATACCCTTGCTGATTATTTTTAGAGTATTTCCGATTTAAATAAATTTAAATCAACGTATAGAAAACATAATAAAGTATTAAACTTTGGGTTTCTTGGTCTAGATATATGCGAAAATGAAAATCAATAGATATGAAACCTGTCATTCCTTTCAGAGAGTACTTTATAGAGTCTCTTCCAGCCAAGAACCAACCCAACAACAGGGAAACCCCTTTTCTTTTAATACCCAAGCCCAATGAACACTCACCGATTGTATGGGATAGGTAAATTTCTCCTCATGCAGTGGCTTCTTGGCATCGCTCTTGATGATGTCGTGAACATGTGGCGATAATAATTCACCAAATAAATCTGTAGACTCACGCGGCAGCTGGGTGGGCATATTATCAATGGAACAGACCAGAACGCCAGGACCCTTGAAACTCTTGGTATCCTTATTGCGATCAGCGTCATATAGACAGAATGGCGTATCAATTGTCGTGCATTCGTTCATAAATTCTATGGAACCACCAGGATCGGCGGAAATATCACAAATGGCAAGCATACGATGTGGCAGCGCTGGACTACCCTTGCTAGTTGGCAGCCAGGGTGTGTTAGCTGGACGTAATAAGTTCTTTGCATCCGGAATGCTGATTAATTTCGGACTGCCCACAGCCCAGTAGATGCCATTGACAATAACTGAAGCGTAGGGTGCTATTTTTTGACTAAATGTGGAAATATAACGCTCGGGAAACTCATCATATTCCTTGGCATCAAATCCACCGCCCTCGCGACGCTCCAAGTGATCTGAGCGGCTAACCTCGCAGCCATAGAGCTTATTTTGACCTAGTTTAAAGGAGTTTTTTATTATATTGAAAATATATTTTCGATTAATACTACTTACTGCCATGCTCAGAGACCTTGCGCAGCATCTCTGGCGGCACATACTCCACGGGCAGCTCGGAGAATACTTCCTGTGCGCCCTGGGATACATTGCCAGAGCCGGTAAATACAAATGTTAAAGGCCCAATGGATTTGGGCATCATACCCAGCGATATTTCATAGCCACAGTCCCGAATCGCCTGGCGAGCCATCGAAGAATTGCGATAATTGTGGGCGGGTCCAATATGCATGAAAGGCGTGTGGTGTCCCAGCGCCAGCAGACGCAATCCGATGCCATGCAAAATATTTACCATGCCCGCTACTCCTGCGTATTTGCCAAACGCCACCTGGCGAGCGCCACGTTCATCGATAATGCGCTCATAATCGATGAGGCGGATTTTCTGTGAACCAAAAAATCATACAGATTATAGACTATATTACACTCAAAAAAAAAAGTTGATTTTAAATTACTCCTTAATTTAAAAAAGATTCATTAGTTTTACAAGCAAAAAAAAAAAACATTCCCAAAAAAGGATTTCTATTGACATCAGTTTCTTAAGAGATTCTGAATTTCGGAAAAAGTACTTCTAAAATTTCCTTTTTTAATTTACTGAAACTTTCTATGAGTAAGTATTTTTTCTGAGATCTATTGAGGTTTCCTCTTCCAAAAACCAAAGTACTATATTTCCACAACTTACCAACTTCGATATTTTTATTTAAATATTTAATATCTCTTAGTTTTAGCCCACATTTTTCAAATTTAATGACTTTTTTCTAGTATTGTTGATATTACTTTACCTTTTCAAGTATGGCATCTAGCAAGGGCATATTGGACTCCTGTGCCTTGATCGTGTGTGAGAAGAAGCAGTATGTTTTTCCAGGAATAAGTGCATCAATGGGCACCTGTTTGACCCCAAAGATCACTGAAGCATCACTAATATCCTCTTGTATCTGAGCACCAGCTTGCATATAGGCCTAATTGGGTGGAAAGCAAAATAATTGGAATTAAGTATTGAAATTTTGGCTTACAAGAATTTCATTAATCGAATATTTTGTAACATGAACTAATCTAATCTTAAAGCTAACGAGTATTTCTTAAAATATTATTTTATTATTAGGCTCGTTATTTTCGTGATTTTAATCTTCTTTTGTTATCAGAAAATATGTTTGGTCAGCTTAACAGGCAACATTACTTTATAGCAGTCGATACAATGTTGAAGTGATTTTAATGTACTGAAAATCAAGGGAATTTCAAAGGGATTTTTTCCAAGGGACGTTTTCAGATACAAAATAACTAAGCCTAGGGGAATATATTTAATTTATGATGGACCAACATTTGTAGCTGAGATAAAAGACCAGATAAAATGGACTGTAAAAAAAGGCAACTTAAATTAAGTTAAAATATAATTTGGGTTTAAAAAAGCCTCTGAAGACTTAAATTCAGTATTATATAATCACAGTCTACATCCTTTTGCCTGAGACTATAAAAACTTATTCGTATCATCAGCAGATCGGGTTTAATTTTTAGAAAATCCTCCCCAGTTGATAAGACTTTTTAGGTTCACTCATCTCCTGGTCATGTGATTAGTACGAATAATTGCTAATAGCATAATTCACGTGCTGCATGGCAACTAATCACAATCAACAAAGGTTTTCGCTTTAGTTATCAATATATTATTTTTGTTTTGAAAAATTCTATCGAAGCTTGTTATTGTTTTTTGTACAGCTCGTTTTATATTTTATCTGGGAAAAAGATCAGTTGCCTTATTAGCAACAAAAACAAAGATAAGAATATGCGTTTTATTTTGGGTTTTTGACTGAATCCAAGGCCAAAAATTGCCAAATTTATTGCTCAGCGGGGAGTCTTATCTACCAAAGTTTTTTTTAATATGATACAGCATAAGTATGTTGCTATAATATGATTTAAGTTGGTAGCTTGATATCAATAGATTTATAGATTGGAACAGGCGCTGTTTAATATTCTAAAATAGTTTAAAGGAGGTGTGTCTTTACCTGCATAGGATAGGCACGTCTATTGGAGGGCTGGACAATGACTTTGACGCCCTGTTTGACCAGCTTCTGAACGTGTGTGGGTCCAAATGGTGCTCGACGCTCCCAAACCGATTGATCCTCGCGGCGTATAGCAATAACAGCACGACCATGCTGTAAAATTGAAAAAGTTGAGATATATATGGAGGACTTGATATGATAGGACGCCCACTTACATGACGCTGCCGGGTGAGCGCAGGCGCGATTGTTGCGCGCATTTGAACTAATCGCAACATGCTTGCAAATCGCTGATTAAAATGTTACAAGCAAAAAAAACAGGGATGAAGTGCCAAATATGCGTTTAATAATGCCAAAAAGTTGATGCCGATGCACCATCCGTCAACTCTGAGCACTGGCAGCGTTCTAAACCGGAGCCAAAGCGAGACGACGGCGGACCCCTATCAGCAGCGGCAGCAGCAGCAGCGGCAGGGACCGGGCAGTCCGGACGGACATAACGTATAGCGATAAGCCAGCAGTCAACGCAACTCAACGTCAGATCGTCTCCAGGGCGAACCTTAATAAAGAAACAGTGAAAGAGGCGTGGCGTGTTAAGAGCTCTTTATGATTGCTACTTACGCGCTGGACAAACACTCAGTGAAAGTGTATTTAAGTTGAAAATTTTCCATTCACAAAAGTTTCCATTCATGAAAACGCAACTGAAATTTTCTCAATTATAAATCTTTTTCGTTTTGGTGTTAAAGCATAGTTGTTTTTATTTATAATCGCAATTCATCGGTTTCATAGTTTTTCGCGTACCACTAGCAATATAGTATTCACATCATAAACAAATTTCCTTATCTCTAATGATTACTAAAGCTACTGGGGGGGCACGCTGCATCGCTGCATCGCGTTATTCCACGCACAGACGAGATATAAATATACAATAATTCATTATATAACTAGAAAAACAGATATTGCAAAATTCAGGTTTGCAAAAAATAATAACATTGAATAGTGGGGCGTAAAAGGGAAAGGGGGAAAGTACGGGAAATTTCACAGGCCACAATAAACATATATATGCATATATGTATAGATGCTGTACGTCAGCCTCTACAACGGGGGTGTCTCTGGCAGCATCGATGTAAAGAATGTTATGACAAATGTGCGCACAATGGAAATCACAGAATTATTGGCATTTGCCGGTTCCACGGCTACAGCGGCAGCTTCGGCGGTAGCAGCAGCTTCATTGGCTGGATCCGCTCCAGCACTTGGTGGAACTGCAGCTGGAGCTGCAGGTGGAGCACCAGCTTGAGCAGCATCATTAGCTGGTACATCCTGTGCAGCAACCACTGGAGCTGGCTCAGCAGCAACCACTGGTGCTGGGTCGGCAGCAGCCTGTGGATTATTGTCATGCTCCTCAACAATGTCCATCATGCGTTGTATTTGCTGCACTGCAGCAAAAGCGGCACCATCAATTCCAGCATTATTATTCCGATTAATATTGTTGTTATTGCGCTCACGACGCAGACGTAGTACACCAATATGATAGCTACATTTGGGAAGGAAATTATGTATTAGCTTTCTACTTTCAAGTATATACTGTAAAGTCTACTCACAGATAAATAACGCCGGCAATGAGTACAACCAGCAGGCAGCGCAAGGGTGAAGAATTGAAATACAAAACAGTTATGAATAAGGCCAATCGTGTAAAACTGAAGAAACTATCCAGCCAGTCGCGTATCTCCGGCTCTTCTTGTATATTAGGAAAGTTGGGACCATCTACTTGACGTCCAGCTGGTTGCTGTGCAACGGCCGCTCCATTCGGCTGTGCCGCTCCGGCTCCAGCAGCACCAGCCGCTGGCACCGGTTGAGGTGCAACCAGGGGCACACTGTAATTGTTCGGCATCACAGGCAAGCCTTGCAATAAGGGATGCAGCATTGGTGGGGAATTTTCATTCTCTGTGCTGTAAATAAATATATTAAAAAATTGATTATTATTATCTTTATTTGTAATAGTAATATCTTAATAATTTTTTAGAAATGTGTAATTCATTAAAGGCAACTCCGACACCCATAAAGTATAAATACTATTGATCACGACGGTGAGTCGCATTAGTTATATCCGCCTGCTTATATGGAAACTAGTCTCGCAGTTGGGCGGATCGGACTACTACGAGATATAGTTACTATAGAAAGGAACAATCGGTTCAAAAGCTGTGGTATCTTGATGAAACTCACTAGTTAGATGTAAGAAAGTATTTCATTAATTATTAGTGTCGAACTACTATATCATATATAGTATATTAAATGATCTGTTAAAATAAATAGATCTAATAATTCAAAAACTTATTCCAAATCTGTCGAGAGAGTTATGTAATGGGTTAGTCCTATTGTATATAAAAATTATACTTTTCCCCATGCAACATTTAAAATTCATTTTATGCCCATGATATTCAAAATATCTTCTTGGTGGAAACTATTTTGTCAAAATTTAATGTATAACCGTTTCCACTGTCCGTTAATTTTATATATAACCGTTTCGACTGCCTGTTGACGAATGAGTCAATCAGGAAAAATAGTTTCATGTACATATAAGGATTATCATTATAATATATAGTCTGAGAACTCACCGTTGCATCATATGCTGCATGTACGCTGTATACCATTGTTGAAGCCAAGCCTGGTAGATCATAGCCTGCTGCTGCTGGAACGCCATTTGTGCACCGCTTGCTGATGTAGACACTGAAGTTAGTGTGGATGATGCGGCCGCTTGTGCGGCAGCCATTTGATTTAGTAGCGCAACTCTTTGCTGAAAATTCAGCCAGTTATCCGTTTGTAGTGACATTGGCACCTGTTGCTGTTGTTGATTAGGAAGTTGAGCGCCGGCTACCCCGGCAGCAGCGGCAGCAGCAGCAGCAGCCGCACCATGACGTTGTCTAAGCTCATTATCATTGGTATTGGTCTCCTGGCGTGGCGGGGACGTGACATTCTTTGGTGGCGCAGTCGTTTTATGGGGTGTCTTTAGCATGTTTTTATTGACACACACTAAATGAAATATATGATGCTGCTGGTAGACATCCTTGTAGCTGCGTATTACCTCCGACAGTTTCTGGGCGTCATCAAGTAGTTTGCCAGAATAGATGAGTTTTTGGTCATTAATTTCCTATAAAGAGCATGAAATATTAATTAGATACATAACAATGCTTTCTAGTTAAAGGCAATAATACTAAATTTAATTATTTAATATATATATTTATATCTATTATTCTTTCAGTAAGACAAAATACTCGAACAAAAAACGTTTTCTACACAATATTTTTAAGCAGACTCTTTCTGTGGCAGCTATAAAACATTTGTGGCTCCATACCAAATTCCAGACCCCTAGCTCCAAGTCTGAGCAACTAGCTTAAATAACAACAGATGGATGAACGACTATATTGACTCTATGGGATCGGAGATGCCGCCTTCAACCCATTCCACGTATACCCTCAACAAGAGTATAAAAATAAATTAAGTCTGGTTTTTGTTGACTACTTGATATTGCTTATCATCAAAATATTTTGATTTTAAAATTAAAAAATACTTGAGATGCCCATTATCATAAATTCATTAAAGCTGTTGGGTCGAGTATTTGCGAAAATATAATTAGAATTTTTTGCCTATACAAGTGAAATATGACGATCATTTTAAAATTCTTATCTCAAGTTATGCAGTCAGCTTTTTTATTCATCACACAAACACATAACAAGAGGCACTCGTGTCGAGAGGCATTTGCTGGAATATTGGATACTCTCTACTTTTCTGACGAATCTGAAGTGGTTATACCAACAAGAGGTGTGAAATGTTCAGCTACAAGAATGACGTGTAAAATGCACATTAGAATCTAAAATGACGTGTAAAATATATGCGTGTATAATGCAAGAGGTTGTAAGAGATACCCCTTAAGTTACATAGTAGATCAATAGCATAGTATACTACTTAATTTGTTCTATTATATTTTAACTATAAGATCGGTCTGAGTAAGAAGAGTATTACAACTTGAGAAATAGTTTCAGAGTAGACGAAAATTCAAATAATTGAAACGTGAAATTAGATACTACATTTTGATGTCTCTCGATTGTTAAGGCTGTTTATACCCTACTGACCTAATTTTGTAGGGGAACACAGTACAATAGTTAATAATTAAGAGCAAGCTGTGAGTGACGTGTACCTCAGAAGTGAAAGCCAATTAAGACGCAAATGGAAATGGCAAACTTGCGAACAGTTGTCGCTCGAGCGCGACAAAGATAAACAATAACAAAACATAAATAAGAAAAAAATAAGATTGACCAGCCAAGAAATGCTGATAAGATAGGCTCTGACTTAAGACTGAATAAATTATATATACATATATAAGACTGACGTCAATGTGCGTTATAAGCGTATCATATAAAGTCAAAAGGAAGTCCACAAATCGAAGTATACGAAGTATACGCAGTATATATGTATATATACGTAATCGAAATAGTACGTACCGGCTTGCCGGGATACACTAGGGAAAGCTGCTTCTTGAGCCGTTGCACTGTCCAACAGAGATCACTCTCGATGTTCATGTCGTCATATTGCTGATTTGATGATTTAATCAAAAGAATAACGCTGCTGCTGCTAGCGCTGTTCGCAGCGACTGTGGCAGCGGCAGCGACGTCCGTATTTGTTTGTTTGTCCCGTGCAGCATCATAGCCAGCTGCCGTTGTGGCCGCTGCCGACGGCGACGGCGTTGTCGCTGCGGTATCATCCATAGTTATGCCCTCACGCCCCTCAGATGAGCTGCGCCGTGGCACGATTCGAACTCGACTTCGAAATGAATAGCAATAACAATAATTAATATATAGCGACAAGTGTTTTTCCGTTACGTCGCGGGCACAGCAGCGACAGCAATATTTTCCTCTATACTGGTATTTGTTTTTTTGTAGTTGTTATTGTGTAGACTTCCCACTTCCACTTCCAGTCCCACGGTCAGTTCCTCTCTTGCCCCCACCAATCGAACCGATTTTCATTGACAATTAATTTTGTTTATTCAAGACGTTCCTTTTTGTGTTTTTTTCGTCTTGCAATAAATTGAAATTTGAAACTGTTATTATAAAACGAATTTACGAGCAGAGCTGAGCCGAGCGCTGTAGTTGTAGTAAAATAAATAATCAAAGTCCCTTACGTTCGTTCTCGTCTACACACAGCAAAGCAACACTTGTTTTATATATATATAAATACGCAGTCAGAGTTGCTTTGGGCCCGCTTAGCGTTGCCACCTTTGTTAAACATGACGTGTATCTTAAAGTTGTTTGAAAAAATTGTTTTTAATTATCAGTTTCACTTACATAAGCAAACAGTAATTAACAGAATAAATTGTTAATAATATTTATAAATAGCTTATTGCGTAATCATTAATCAGAAATTGCTGGCAAATTTGGTGCTTTTGCGCATCGATGCAGTTGACAACACTGTCAATCATTTTTTTAAAGTTTGGCATCGATGCAGCTGACAATACTGTCAATCATATTTTTAAAGTCAAGTTAAGCATCTGACATTTCGACCAGGAAAATTGTTGATAAGTTTTATTGGTTTATAAATTTCAATTCAATTTATTTCCGTCTTGCAAGCAAAAACTATTGTCTGGTAGGCTATTTAATTTTATTTTCATTTAAATTTGATTTAGCCACAAAACCACAGCTGTTTCTTATCCCCTTTAACCATGGAAAATAAGTCTGGTGTTTCGGCTCTGCAGGAATATTGCGCTCAAGCGAAGACGGGGAATCCCGTATACGATTACATTGATGGTGAAGAGGGAGGTTATATTTGCAAAGTCGTTCTCATGGATATCGATGCATACGGAAATGGTAAGCAGTCAAATTATTTCAGTTATACACCACTTATGCATATACATACATATATAGCTCCAAGAGTTGAGAAGTCCTTACTTAACTATAGTTACCTTCACAGGGCGCTCCAAGCGGGATGCGAAGCATTTGGCCGCTTGTAACATAATTAGGAAATTAAGAAAGTTGCCTGGCCTCGATAAACTGGGGTCAACTGGAGACGGGAAGGATGCAATCGATAGTAACACTCCAGTGGTGGACGAGCTAACAAATATGAATCGGGATATGTTAAAAGCGCTACGAGATTATTGCGTGCGTCATGAAATGCCTTTGCCGACAATTGAGATAGTGCAACAGTGTGGAACACCAAATGCTCCTGAATTTGTAGCCTGCTGCTCTGTGGCATCCATAAAGCGTTACGCAAAATCAGATAAGAAGAAAGATGCCCGCCAGCGGGCTGCCATCGACATGCTTTGTATTATATCGAAGACTGCGGAGATGGCATTGCCAAATGATAAGCTGGTCAGCGCATGCACACAAATTGCACAACATGAGATGGAAAACAGCCTTGACGATGTAGAAAGTGAACGTCGTCGCAAATTTAAAACATATCGTGAACTGACCGAAGCTGGCAACGAAGAGTCCCAGTCGATAAAACTATGCGATCGTCACAATTACTTCAAAACCTACTTTCCGAATCTAAAAGCGGCTGCTTTTGACGTCTTAAATTCAGACGAATATGAATCCCCAAAGGCCAAGCTTTTAGCCGTTCTAGACGCTCTTAAGTTAACACCTCGTATTACTACGTTGGAAGCGAATTCCATTGAACCGACTTTACAAATAGAACTAAATTGCGAGTTCGATTGTCTATTTATGGGACTAGAGACCAAGATCTACAATGATGTCATCAGCTACTTTCGAATTATGTTATTTTAAGGCTGCATATTGATCTCTCTGTGTACATATTTACATACATATATATATTGATATATATTAATATTTATATAAATATATATAGATGAGTATATTAATATATTTATAAATACACTTATATTATATATATTTATATATATATATATATATATATATATGTATGTAAATATATTTCAACTAATGCTTAAAACCAAATACACGTTTTCTTTATGTGAAATAATGCACTCCGATAATATTTATATATATAGGTGTATATTAATAAATTCTATAATTCTATATGCTAACTTTTGATCATCTCTTAAACAGCTTTTAATAAAAAATAGCATATTTAAAATATGAAAATAAGGGTTGTGTTGTTTTTAATGTCATCTTGTACATTTCTGTTAACTTTGTACAACAATTGGACTTAGGAACGAAACCGCATTCATTTAAAATATACAAATTGGCCTTAAACGTAGAAATAAAAATATCGGAAGTCCCATAAAAATCGATGTATTTATTCTATTAGAAATTCAGATAATTGCGGTAATTCATTATCAATGAATGCCAATATAATCTAGGCCTCAGATACTGTAAAAGTTGACAATTTATATTTAGGAAAGAAATAATTTGACAATTTCTTCAATTAATGCCCACTTTATACCAATATCGCTAACGAAGAATTAGAATAATTTTATAAATTATAAACCATTTAAACGCTAAAACTCGGTTTTAATACATGTTATCGACTATGGATTCACAGTTATCGAAGGCAATCGGTTAGTGAAAAGTATTTGCGGTTTCATTCCCAATGTTCCCCAAAGAACAAGCCCAAATTCGGTTACTGTTGTGGGGCCTTTTGTAAATTTTTACTATTAATACTAAAAGATTTTGTTTACAATTATATATATAAATGGCAACAATAACAATTGCTGCAGCTGCAGCGCTGATCCATTCTCTTCCCTTAGTAGCTAATTTTCTTTCGTAGCTTCAGATGTTGCTGCTGTTCCCGTTCTGTGCTCAAACGACTGGCGCCACGTGGATGTTGTTGCTGCCACTGCAATGTTGGCGGTGCCGTTGGCGTTGGGATGCCCGAATTGGAGGCAGATGTGGAAGCTGATGAGCCCGATTCGTTAAATATGCGGCGCGAGAGCCTAAAGCTGCCGCCTCCAATGCTTGTGGTGGGCGTGCAGCTGTTGCTGTTGTATTTACTGCTGTTATTGCTACTGATGTTGTTGTTGTTGTTGGTACTTTTGTTTAGTGTTGTAGCTGCAGCGGCGGCGGCGGCTGCTGCTGCTGCTGCGGCGGCAACAACGCTCGTCTTGCGCAACAATTTTGTATTGTATTCATCGCACTTGTCCTTCTCAATACGCGTCGAGCTGAGGGAGCGCTTATTCCGTTTGCTGCCCAGGCTGAAGGTATGCTCGAGTATGTCGCTGGAACGCCCATTGGATATACTAAGCCGGCTTGTGTCTAGGGGAGGTGTAGAAGAATTCGAATTACTCAAATTGAAGTTGTTATTCTGATTGTTGTTCAAGTTGGGTATCTTTGACTTGGCAGCAGTTGCAGTTGCACTTGTTGCCGTTGATGTAGCTGTTGTTGTTGTGGCTGGCAGCGGATTGGAGTTAAGATCAAGCGTTGCGGACGTGGATCGTGTTGCTATACTATAGCAACCCACATTTGGTATGGCGGACACATCACGATAATAACGGGCCGTTGCCACTGTGCAGGCTTGAGCAACTGTGCCCTGATCACCGCCAGCTGATGCTGCCGGTCTTGGGTAACGTATACGCGACCGGCCCCTTAGAGTCATATGATGATGCGAACTACGTGCTACGCTGCTGCGTATTGGAGGTATTGTTGCCGAGCTGCCGGCGCCGCCGACACCGATTGGTATTTTACTTTCATTAATCGTTGCATATGGCTTTAATTGTTTATCGATAACAGCTGCTATCGCAACAGCAACGGGCTGCTGCTGTTGTTGCTGTTCCTGTTGCAGTTGCTGTTGTTCCGCTTTGCGCAAATGTTTCAATTCCATTCTGTCAATATTTTGAGGTTGGGAACGGAAATTGTTGTTGTTGATTTGAGCCCACAGCCAAGCACAAGAGACAAAGAGAAAGATATACAGAATAGAATTGGAGTAGAGAGGAGGGCAAAACACATCTGCACATAAAACAAACCAACCAACAAAATAAAAAAAAAAAAAACATACAGCAACAAAAAAAAAAATAAATAAATATAATGGCCAAAAAGTGTAGAAACAGCTTCTGAAAATTTTGGATTTTTTTTTATTTAATGTAATTTTGCATGCACAAACAAAGTGTAAGACTAAATAAACAAAACAGAAGAACGTAAGTACATAGAGTATAAACAAAAATAAATTAGTTGCTAAGATTAGTTTGTAAGAAGAAAAAGCTAACGAATTTAATCGCTCGTTACTTTTGTCAGGCGCCATATCAAAAGTTATCGATCGTTTTCGATAAGAATCGCCATTGTTAAGATTTTGTGCAAAATAAACTGTTAGCTAGAGCTGGGATAATAACGGAATTGTACTTAAGCTCTTATTAATTGTATTTGATAAATTCTGTTTTTTTTTTTCGAGATGAATTCAAAATTGAATGCTTTCAGTTAGCATTGAAATTCCATTGCTAATGGTCGATGCAACAACCAAAACTTAGAAATTCGATATTGAGAGCATTATTATTCCAGCTCTACGGTTAGCAGGGAAAATTAAAAATAAGATGCTATTACTAAAAATTATGTTTTATACTTTGTTTTTGTTTTTTCTTAATATTTACAACTGCCAGAAGAAGGTGCAAGGCAAACGAGGACACCAAAAATGGGGAAGGGAAACAAAATGCTAAATACTAAACGAGAATTTAAAAACCGCTGCACAGTAAAAAACTCAAATCAAATCGTGTTCAATAACAATGTGTGTCTGTGTGTGTGTGTGTGTGTGTAATGTTGTTGTTCTGGTTGTTGTTGTTCTTGGAGTTAGGATAGTTCTGGGGAGTGTCGGGAGATGGGGACAAGGGAGGAGGTGACTTACCTCTTGCTGTAGATGGCCAAACTGCGGGTGCGACTAGCCGTACTGGTCTGGATATTGTTGTTGTTGTTGTTAGTGCTATTATTATTACAGTTATGCAAGGAATTGCTTAGATTATTGTAGTTGTTGTTGTTGTTGTTAAGATTTTGTGATGTTGCCGCTGCTGTTGTTGTTGTCGCTGTCGCTGTTGGCATACAACTTCCGGCTTTAAGGCTTAACGACGCAGTGGAAACCTGCACCACATTGTTGTTGTTTCGAAATGGCTGGGAACGGGCTCGTGTATGCCTCAAATTGGCATCCGTTTCGCTATATATACATATAGATTAAAATATAGGGTAGCGTATAAGTAATTAATACCAATTAATTATATCAATTAGGGTAATTGTCGGCTTTCAGAGAAGGATTAATTTTGAAAAATTATTTGCCAAAATGAGAATTATTCCGAATTATTTTCAACCTTGAACCCAACAATTTCCCTAAGCGAAAAACTCACTTGTTACTGTTAACTGAGCGCGAATGGTGTCGGCGCAGCGCCTTAATTTGATTGAGTTTGTCGCCTTGGGTCTGCGCTTGCTTCTTCTCCAGCGCTGTTTGAGTCATCCTCACCGAAGAGGCAATGGTGTGACGTGCTGCCTCAAACACATTGGCACTGGGCTTGCGTAGTTTCTTTTCTGTGCAGCTGCCGGCATGATCTAAGTTGCTGGACACCGCACAAGTGATGTTGCGGCCGGCGTTGGGATTCACAAGACGCCGCAATGAACTAGCTATGACCGTTGGCTTATTGGCGCTTGATGGAGATTTACGACGGCGCGTAGAGATTGAGTAGTTGGAGCTGAGTGTCTGCTCGGCAGGTGCACTTGTTGTATCAGTATCATTATCGCTGCCATTGCAATTGGCCTCATCCGTAGACTGATAGTGTAGCTCGTGTTCCTGCAGTTCGAGTTGCTGTTCAGATAACTCCTCATCGGTTTGCTCGCCGCAGCCTGTGTCCAGAGTATCCTGATCATCCAAATGCATTGTATCCACGCGCTGTGAGATGCCTTTAACGCGAGTCAGTAGTAGATCTACATGCTCGAAGGGATCGGCAATGGCTTGTTGCTGCTGCTGGAGCAGCCCACCCTCGGCCAGTTTGCTTTTCAGCTCCAAGCTGTAGATACCATACTTATGCTGCAGCATTGGCATCGAGCTACGTCGACGCATGCGTTCGCCCTCGGACCACAGCCAACTCTGCTTGCTACAAGGATTACAATGGAATTACAATTTTAATTAGTTGCTTCCATTTGTAATTAAAATTAGAACTTACTCTTCCATCCACTGCTGCTGGTGACCAATAACAGAGCCAGGCCGGCACAGACGTAGCCAGGCTATTGCTTCCAGTGCAGTAAATCCATAGTGCTTCATAATGTAAGCACCTATCAGACTACCAGTGCGTCCCAATCCTGCCTTGCAATGCACCGCAATTGCGCCCTTAGTCGTCTCACATATGGACAGAAACTTCTTCAGTATGGCATCGCTAGGCGTGCTGCCATCTATAAAGAAGAGGTCCTTATGATCGAAGCCAGCATTCTCAAAGGACGAAGCGTGATAGACCTTCGCATTTAAACGAATCACTGTCGTCACATTGTTGTCCCTAAAGTAGCTGAAATAACGCTCCGGTGCATGGCACGGATATCCATTGGGCAGCGTTTTAGACTTCTGATGTGGTCCACAGAATGCTATAAACTTTTGCGGCACTATCCAATTAAAGTCACCGTTCTCCACACGTTCAAAATACTCGTACTCTTCCGCATCAAAGTCATTAAAGTTAAGATAACCTGCCTGCAGGCCCTTATGTACGGCATTGAGGCAGTCGAGGAGCGAGATCTTGAAGCTGCTGGGTCCATAGCTGGCATCACAGAAACGCGTATAAGGCGGTATATCCCCAGCGGCAAGTAGTTTATACACCTCCTCTGGCGTTTTATTCAGGTATATTATCTGAAATTAAACAATATTAAAGGTATTATTATATATATTATTATTTATCTGAAATATTCTAAATATCCTAAGCAGCTTCAGGAATGGGCAAAAAACTGGGTAGAAGGGTTGAATAGTTAAGAATATTATTTAACTCTTTACTTGCTGTCAAAACTAATGATTATATTCATAATATCTATAGTATCGTTAATTAATTTTTGTTCACAAAATATCGGGATTCGGTTTTTGAATTTGGTTTGGTGACCTGCTTATCCTGAGCCCAAATGCCTTAGTTCCCACCATATTAGAAACTATTAACTTTTCTATATAAACTCGTCCGTTTCATCCGAGTTGGCATTATTTGTATCTCAGCCTTTATCAGCCTTTATTTTCCTGAATCGTTTCATATTAAATAAATCAAGGGAATAACCAAGAAATTTTGACCTAAACATTCTCTGCTTTATATTTAATACTCAAAAGAATCCATTGGCAATATTTATACCTAACAGCCCAGAATAAACACATTAAATATTCCGCAATTCAAACGGAACTCCCTTGATATGTCTGCTAATTGTTGCAATTTACGTGACCTTTAAACTTTGATTTATGTCCTTCGCAGTTAAAGTGAGTCAACGAATCTCTGTAACCTTTCGTTACTTTCACTTTATACATAGAACTTGGCTTATATACTTATGTTAGATACTTAGATAGCTAGATAGTGATTAGCTTGAAACCCGATTGCTTTGTCCGTTTTGGTAGGACATATTATTAACCAGGAAAGGTCACACTTACTGCATACGAACCAATCAGGTAGGCCGCATTTAGGCGCTTAGCCGGATTCATTGAGGTGTAGTGCACGATTTTCTTGTTCGCGTGACTCTTGGCACTCAGTTTGGTGTTAAGCTTCATGCAGTAGCGATAGAGTATGCATAAATTTAGTGGCCCAAAGTCATTGTAAAAGTTCTCATAGACAAACTCCTCATCGATGTTGAAATAGTGTGTATTGACCGTATTTTTTGGCTTGATGTTTTTCTTGAATACCACAAAGTACAGCCGGTCTACAAGCAGAATGAAATAAAGGTTACAGTGGAATACGAATGTGAATTTCATGTCAAAAACTTAATACGAACCTTGTTGCAACTCCGTGGCACAGACCAACAGATCCGAATTGTCATCGTCCAACATCATTTTTGAATTTTAACAGCTGAAAATACAAAGAAAAAAAATACTGAAATTCAATATGAAATATCTCTGGTGAGAGCTCCATTCTTAACTTAACAGTCTCGACTGAGGGCAGCCCACACACATTGAGAGCTGTTTCTGTCGAATACTTCCGCTTGTTTCCATAATAAATAACAAATTATTTTTTATTTTTATTTTTTTTTTTTCATCTCTAGCTTATAGAATCGCCCACCCAACTGACTTTGCCTTAATTGGGCAAAGTAAATGCTGTTTTCCGCAAAAGGTTTTTATATAGTATATAACTCGTATATATTTCTCTTTGGCTGTATTCGATAGATAGTCGTAAAGTTTAGTGGAAAAACATGTGTTGTTCAACTCATAGGAATATTGGCCTCCTTTGCCAGTGAAGGGAAAATTGAAGGCACCCTATTGCCGTATTTTCCCTATTTGCCCCACATTTCTCTTGTGTAAGTACGTGAATGTAGGTGATGGCTTTATTGATATGCATATAACCATCAGACAGACAGACAGACAGACAGTCGGCCAATCCGCCAGTCAGTCATTCAGACAGGCAGACAGACAGACAATGTGGCAGCCATTCCGAACATCCGCATCCTAATAAACAAGGGAAAAGACTATAAAAAGTACAGATACATTTCAAGTAACAACGACCATTCAATACTCTTTCCATAACTATTCAATCAATCGAAATATTATTCGAGACATGATTACCCTAAGTTCATAGAACTTTTTGTCGAAATCAAGGTTAATTCAATTGCTATTATAATATTTTGTATTCATTGAAGTCCAATTTTCCCACTCCAAAGGTCGGAAAAGCGGGGTCACTTGTTGAATGGGAAATATCTAATTTTTAATTAATTGATTTCAAACGCAGTTTCAGGGCTGCTAATGAAAATCTACGCGTTTTTTTGGAAAGCCCGCCCCCAAAATCGAAAAAAGGGCGTGTAACTATTAAATCAAACGTTTTTGTTTTGCACGCTATTCAGCAATTAAGCCGATTTTCCTAAATAATTATTGGGCGAGAGTTTTTTATAATTTGGAAATTTCGAACCCAAACCGGAAAAACGAAGGCAAAACTGACGAATTCATCTTTTTGGGTCTGCAAGACTTGACACAAAAGTTATTTTGGTCAAGTGCAGAAAATACTTTTCCGATTAGGCGCATTACATTATTTATCAGAAATAATTTTGAAAACAGTTTGGAGGAGAAGATATATCAAAATACCTTTCTAATATTGACTTGCCCCGAGCAACAACGGCTAAAACTATCTTCTACTATTTCAAAATTCATTCAATTTTAAAGCAGTAAAAAAATAGTACCCAGCCATATGCAAAGCTATTTAATTATTGATACCTCTGTGAGAACTTTGAAACGTATTGAGTATCGATTTCACAATACTTCTTGACACAGAACTCGGTAACTAGTTAAGTGCTCATACAGCCTTTCAACAAAGCCCATAGGGCTTTTGGTATTCGTATTCTGACGCCCCTCAACCTCCTCCGTCCGCCCCGTTGTTCTCGAGACTAAACTTTATGATATTGGCCTGCATGTCATGAAATGTATGTCGTTTACACACTTACGCACACTTACACACTCTTGTCCATACAACACCATTATAATATTCGATTTTATGCAAATTTTTAACCTTTTGCTTAGTCATTACAGTCGGAGAGCGGTTGGCGTGCCGTTAGGGAATTTCGGTATAGGGAGCTACTGCTAGTTGCTACGTTTCCTTTTCCGGATTTAAAGTTTAAAAGTCAAGAAAGCACCGGAGCACACCTTAAATAGCGGATTTGCATGTCAGGTCAGAAGCTAAAGATAGATTACAATCGGAGTGAGAAACTACAGATACTATGTGTTAAACATGTGTGTAAAACTGCTAAAATTGGTGAGAGTTTTTGCTATTAGAATATCCTGAAGAATACCTCGAAATATTTTACTTAATCCTGATCATAGTTCAGTTGGGATTCACATGATTATTTTTAATATATTTCGTGGCTTCGACTCTTGGCAGTAGTATTTAATTTTAAGGAACTCCCAAAACACTCTCAAGCCAAAGCCGGAGTATTTCCAACTGTTGACAGCAGCCACAGAGGAATTGCACTGCTTTTTGCGGGTGTGTTCATTAAATGGAATAGTGAAATCTGTTGTAGAATTTTGCACTTCGTCTAAATTCAATTCGATTTTTTTTTTTTTGTTTTTTTTCGTATTTCCGACAATTGTTTATGTTTGCCAGACAAACGCTCGCAGCGGTTTTGTTTTTCAATCCAATATAAACAGGTGTGTTCCATTTTCTAAATGAGTTTTCCATGTAGCCCAAAATTTACATAGCTCTAGGTATATTTCAGTGTAATGTCAGCTTTTTTTCGGCCAATAAAGCACCCAACGATACAAATTAAAAAAAATATATGTACATCTATTTAAATTTTCTGAGGGTGTCTTAGAGTTTAATCACGGAATATGTTACGCAGGCATTTCCCACTCCGTAAGAAATACTTAATGTATTCCTAATGAGGACGACAAATAGTTATGGCTGCAATAGTTGGGTCAGTAGGTTTCTATGCAAATGGAGAAGGGGCTTTTCCCCCAACTAAGGTTGAACTCATTCCGTTATTAAAGCGAGGAAAGCTTAAGATTGACCGAAGTTGTTGCTTGAAGAAAACCCGTTGGTATTTTCTTTTTACGGGTATGTTTCAACTAGGAAGAAAAATGATTGGAATTTATTTCAATTTTAGAAGCTTTCTTGTCAATATATTCAGAGAGGTTCCTATAAAGCTCAGTTATTTTCTTTCTGAAAATAAACAAGGTGGAATGAGCTACTAATATTGATTATATTGTTTTTTCTCTGTGTAATTTCTAGAAAAATTCATTTTTCAATAATCTTACATTTGTATTTTTTAAGTATTACTTTTATCGGAAAATATATACCTAAAGGTGTGATAACTGCATTTTATGACATAGAACTGGTTCGAGTTGAGAGAGGTTTCGAATATTTTGAAACTCGCGCCTTTTACAAAATGACGAAAACAGGTTTTTAGATATAAAATTATAAACTTTTATCGAAACTGTTTCTAACAAGACGAACACAGCTGTATATTCTTGCAATGGAATTCCAACGCGCCAAAACAATTGCATATATATGTATATGTATATGTATATGTATATATGAAAGTATTTGTAACTACATATGGGTGTTTGAGAAATCCACGTGACGACAACAAAGCATATCACTAAAAACAATCACACACATACACACACGCATGCACATGTAGATGCATATAGAACGCTTATCGCTGCCCAGAGCACAGAGTAAACATAGAAGGGGAGGCAGAAAAATGACAACAACAAACAGTGCTCCAACTGCATCGAGAGCGACGTTTCAGCGGTTGCTGTTAATTAAAAAGAAATACATTTAAATTTTTAAAACAAGTTTTTAAAAATAGCGCTACTAGAGTGACGTCACCATAATATGCACAACAATACAGAAAAAAAAAGGCGACTCTCTGTTGTTGTCAACCTAAAATGAATGGTCCGTTAAAGTTTTAGTTGTCAGCATTTGAAATGAACACAGCGGCGAATAAGAGAGCGAAAGAAGCAGCAGCAACCAGAGGCAGAGATTTTGCCGCGCGCATACCACTCGAATAGCAACAACAACAACAAAAGGCAATTCACAAACAGCTCCACTGGCAGCTACTCCTCACCCCAGTCACCCCACTCCCCCAGCCTTTGACCACTACTGCGCATGCCGTCTGCTTTCTCTCTCTCCCTCTCTCGGTGAGATGCTACTACACTCAGAAAACAAATATTACTATTTTACTAATTTAGATGAATTGTTAAAAAAAAACTTATGATAAAATAGTAAAAATAATATTAAAAATTTTAAGCAACAAAACTTTAACATTTAAAGAATGTAAATTGAGATATTAGCGAAATTATTCTTGGTAGCTTTTCTAAACATTTTACATATATTTTTTGAGTGTACGCTTACGCTCTCTTCCTTCATTTACACTTGTTCGCATGTGTTGGTGTATTATTGTTGGTGTATTGGTGTTGGTGTTTGTATTAATAAAAGCAACCAACGCACTTTTCTTCAAGTCCAACAAAAATAAAGAAGACGACGACAACGACGTTTTGTACTGCGTAATCAATTTTTAGGGTATCTAAGAGTATTATAGGGTATATGAGGGGCGGGACTTTAATTTTTAGTTTCCAGGGGGAGGAGTGGGGGTGGTTGTAACAGTTGCACAGTTGGCAGCTACACACACACACACTCAGATACTGCGACTCACCTATTTATTTTTGGGTGTTTGTGTATAGATATGCACAACGGGGAAGGAAAGGGAGGCAGCAACAGCAGCAGTGCGGACCGTACGAACACCATGGAACACTGGAATTTTATATGACAAAAAAGTTGTTTTTTTTTGTTTTTTTTTTGTTTTTTTTGTGTTTTTTTTTGTGTGTGTTTTACTACAAATTTAGATGACAAATGCAATACATGGAATTTTTTATTTCAGTTTTTCTTTAATTAACAACATTCTCAATGAGTTATTTTCTATTCTGTTTATTGCTTTTTTTGGGGATATTTTTAAATATACGGCGTAACGATCTCACTAAGAAAAAAAAGCGTTTCGATTCCGAAATTTTGAATACGCTATATTGAACTGCTCTCTAAGAGCTCCCAAAGTGAACTGACAACTCGTTGCGGCGTTGGCGCTTTTTCCGTTGCATTTTGTGCTCTCTTTCGTGCCGTGCTTATATCCCCCTTCCTCATACACTGCGATGTTGGCGCTATTAAATTCACCAATACGTAGATAACCGTTTCTCTCATTCCCGCTCTTTGCTCACACTACACAGCGTTGCTTAAATACCAAAATCGCGTTGCCAACTCACTTGTCGTACAGCATTGCCAATCATGTATCAGGTGTAACCGTTAAATTCAATTTGTAAGTTTGTCGTTCATCAACAAAGTATGAAACAATACTTAATAATTGTACTGTTTATTAATAAATTTTGTACATTTTTAAATTTTACAATAATTTCTTAATATTTAAATTTATTTTGTACTCACATATAGAGTCACATTTTAAATACTTAAGCATAGGTGTGAATGCAGTTTTATTGAATTTATAACGGGGCTGGCTAGGAGAGTCAGGTACACCTGCTCTCACACATACAGTGACACACACTTGTTGCTGAGTATGCAATTAAGAGAAAAAGAGAGGACAGTTTCTCTTCGGAGTCGGAGTATGCAGTTTTTCGATCAACTGCATCTGCTGCAAAGTATCTGCTGAGTATATTTTTTATACTTATAATGTAAACGTACAAATTTAATTTATATTTTAAAAAGTAAGTATTAAAAATAAAATAAAAAATTAATTAATTCAATAAAAAAAATCGATAATAGAATATTTTTATTTATGCCTTAAAAGAATTATATAATTTTTATATTTTTATATTATTTATTAAATTTCTTCCAAATATTTAAAAAATATTTAAATGTTAAGATTAAATTAAACATAACAAATAAGTAAAAACATTAAAAAATTGTAAGCGAAATAAAAAAAATTTAGTAAATAAAATTTGAAATTCAAAAATTCTTGAGGTACGAGTTTCAAAGTCAAAAAAATCTTTAAGAAAGAATTTCAAAAGAGAAATAAACCTACATATAAGCACAAATACATAAAGAAATTCATAAGTACATCTGTTTGTTCAAGTACTTTAATCTTTAATGAGTAAGTACTCTTCGCTCTTCTTCTCTGTTTCTTCTCTTTAGCTGTTGCTCTGGAGTAGATGAAAGATACTTTAGCGGGCCTAGCAGCAAACAGCAGGCAGCAGGCAGCAATCCGCTCAGTAACGAGTGTGGATCATTGGCGATCGGACGGGTTTCTTTCGGTTGGTCCGGAGTTTTTCTTTTTCGCCGTCCTCTGATTGTGTCTTGGAAAATATCTTCTGTATTGCGTGTGTGTGTGCCAGTGAGTGTGAGTGTATGTGTATCTGCTCCCTTCAAGTTTAAAAAAAGAAGTCGAAAAGTGTTTGCTGCGCCAACAACAACAACAATAACACTGTGGAGTATTTGTTGTTTTTGTGTATAACAGAAAATGTTTTCTCAAAACAGCGCGGAATAAGATTTTATTTCTTGGTAAGTAAAACATGCATTTCACTTTATTCTTTACTCAGTTTTTTCTTAAGTTTTTTTTTTTTTTGACTGCAATTCCTCAATCCTACAGCCAGCAGCTGTTGTTGCTCTGTCTTTATCTGTCTGTGTCCCGTTTGTTGTTACTGTTGCTGTCTCTTCTTCTTCTTCTTCTGCCTGCTTACTACTAACTACTTCTCTGCATCCGTCGTTGTTTCTCTTTGCTTTTATCGCTAGTCGTGATTTTTTGTTTTTCATAACTCAAAAAGTATTTCACTTTGTCACAGAAAAATAAAGTTTACATTGTAAAGCACATGAATTCTTTCAGATTATGATATGTAAATATGTACACACATACATACTCATACATATGTACATATGACTCGTAACATGATACCGTGTATCCAAATCCATTCGAGAATGTCTTGCCTTGCATATCCATACAAATGTACATATGTATTTATGTACGTAGCTACGAGGGTAGTTCAATAAGTACAAGTATCTATGCCCAGTTAGCATATGATTAATTTGAAAATATAAAGGATTTCTATACCCTTTTAGGGGCTTCTATTTCCAAAGCTACTTACTTTTCTTGAACAAAAATTATAAAGTTTCGACTGATATATCAAATATCTAACGTAGCAACGAGAGATTGTTAGAGACCCCTTTTTGTTTATCAGTGAAAAATATAGATATATTATCTTCTTCTCACTCCTAAAGTTTTAGACACACTTCTAAATCATTAACTAAAAGTTCTTTGAAGTAAATTAGCGACTTCCCTTCTAATACTCACTGAACCGCCCTCGTTCAATCATGTCTTCATATGCAAGTGTTTGTGTTTGTGTGTGTGCGGGTGTGCATGTGTGAGTAGGTGCATCGTATCAGCCAAGGAATAGTGCATTAAATACAGAAAGAAAAAAAATAGTGCATAGCTAAGCAAATTGTCAGTCAACGAGGTTGCTAATTAAAATATGAGCCAAGCTTTGACCCTGGCTGCAGATATGCATCCAAGAGATGCTCGTCTTAATACAGAAGATACAAATAGTTATGTGAGTATGTAAGCCTCTATATACATTATAGTTTCCCATGTCGTGGGCAGGACTTAGCTCAAGTCTAATTATAGTTTTCAGTCGCATGCTGATCTCATTTCCAAGTTCCACACATGTTCTCCATAAGTAAAATATATATTCCAGCCAGCTGAGGATGTGTGGTCAATGAATAGCGCGCTTTTTGATGGAATTGAAAATATAAACATAGCGAAGCTAAGAAAACATTTACGCGTATGAATCTATGTACACAAGCAATTTTATGAACTAAAACATCTATATATGCAGTCGATATCTATAGACATATATATATAGATACGTATATATTAGAAGCACATGCCAGAATGAAGTCGAAATCGGAAACGAAACGTTGCCGGTTGCTCCAGTGCCGCTTCATTTGAATACCCTTGCGGCGGGCATAATAACTTTGTAACGCAATCTGTAAGGCATCGAAGGATGTATAAAGAATAGATGGATTATGATGTTGAGACAAGTTGATATAGCCAGGTTCGCCGAGTTTTTAATGCAAACTAGTTTCACAGATTTTGAATGAGGGGAATAAAACTTGGCATACACTCTTCTTTTTATCGCAGGACGGATCGAATAACTATATAATTTGCCCAGAAATAAACAATCCCTACGAAATAGTTTGTATTGGAAACTTTTTTGTTTTCCAAGGTATCTTCTCATCTTTTAAGTTAGATGTAGGGGTTTATTTTCCAAATACTAAATACATTAATGAGATCAGTATACTATATCATATAGCTGCCATAGTAAGTCACAATCGATATTAAAGTTGTTGTATTAGAAACCTATTTGTTTCTCCTTAAAATTGTTAAATACTATTTCATATAGTTGCCTTAGGAACAATCAGAAATAAATTAATTTAACAACAATTTGCATAAGCTATAGCCAATTTGCTAGGGTATGTAATCTTCGATGCACCGAAAATAGTCTTTCCTTACTAGCTATACCCTATAATTTGTTTGTACAAAAAGTAGATATTGTTTAATTTGGATTGTAAAAGAGAGATTCATTATTAATTTTTATTTAACAAACAGTATTGCCTAAATGGGAACTGAATTTAATTTAAGAATATTTTCTATATTAGTTTATGTATTCAATAAATTAAAAAAGTATATTCTAAGAATTTAGATTCATTCAGGGAAACATATGTATTCAATATAAAGTTCAATCGAAACAAATTAAAAAGGGCAGAATTTAAATTATTTTTATTAAATTCAAATGAATTTAGAACATGATTTGCAAATTCAATTTTGAGTGATTAAAATTTCTTAGATTTACACACAAAATGAAAACCTTTTTAAAATAGCACAATTTCCGTCGATCTAAACGAAATAAAAGCTATAAAAAACCAACATGTAGACAAGAATTTTAAAATTGTATTAGGTCATAGGGTATCTGTAGGTCAAACATAACATTTGTTCAATTTTTTAAATTATTTCTTTTGACTTGTTTACCCATACGAATTCATAAACAAACACAAACACATCTCGCCGTATCTTTATATCTTTTGTTTGTACCCTTCGTAAATTAACGTTTTGTTTAGTTCCTTGCTTATTTGTTTATTTGCCAGTCTGCTCTGCTCTGCTCTGCTCTGCTCCGTCTACGAATGTGCTTTTCGTGGGCCCCGCCGAAACGAAATTGAAATTAACAGCGGCAAAATAAAGAATAAAAAGAGTCTGCAGCAATTAGAGCCAAAAAGAATGGCAATTTTTTGGTGTCACGAAATTTAAATACTCTGCATTTCCATGGAATAAATAGGTGTATAATTTAGCTATATACTCTCAATCAAAGTTGGAGAAAGCAAATTAATATATATTTTAAAAAACTAACTATAGATCCATATATATTCTTTTTCCGTGTGGGTATTGACTTTGATTTAATCATATGTCTAAGCGGAACCTTTCTTAATTCCAATTGTTTCTATAGAGATTCGACATGTTTCGAGAACATTAAGCCTACACCTGTTCTAGGTAGGATTCTCCTAGATATCCTCTCTGTGATATATGTGCTGAAACCCCGGCTAGGGTATCAATTTTGTGGAGTCTATGCCCTAGTTAAGTTGATAAAGATAGCCACATATTTAATGGATAAACTAATAAATTGTAAGTTTCATCAACATAAGAATGAGTATTTACAGAAACAAGGTACAAATACCCTCTGCAAGGGTATAATAACTCTTTTTTCCACTTGGTTACACAATTCCTGAGAATATGAAAATACCTAAAGGAAGTTTATAAAAACACAAACGCAACCTCAAACATACTTATAAATATACAAACGCACATGAATAGACATGTACGAGTATATATATATATGTGGCACATAAGTCTCATCTGTGAATGAACTCTTATCGGACCATGCCGCGCTCGAAATTACGAAATAGTTGAGTCTCCTATGTAGCACAGAGAGTCTCATCGCATCGCATCGCATCTCGTCGCGTAGATGCGATTTCATCCCAATTTTTTTTTTTAATTTCTATCGACCATAAATCTTTAACACTTATTTTAGACTTATGCCGCTTGAGTCGGCTTATCTGCTTCGTAGCACAGTTTTCATTTTACTTAGTTGCGTGTCCAGTGGGACTGGACTGATAAGAACATAAGTAGACCCAGATTTAATATGCTGCCTCAGAGCAGAATCCAATATTCAAGCTAATATAATTATGTACTCGTACCCTAAGAATTTATATAAAAGACTAAGGGGTTTGCTCTACTTAAAAGTAATTAAGGCGCGTAAACGTTTGATAATAAAGGACAATTTTAAGTTATTTGAGATACTTGGGAATTTAGAGCAGAATTCTATTGCATTTGAACCCAAAGTCCTTTGAAGTAAGCTCAATTTCACAAATACAGATAGATTTCGTTTAGCTATATTATATCTCTGTGTATTTAGTTTGACTTTGAGGATGAGATCATAAATAAATATAGTGTAGTACGCCCGGAACTTTAACTCTTTTTTATGCGTTCATGTGACACTTGATGTTGTGTCTAAAAATAATCATCTTCGCTGAGCATTTAGTACAAGCATTTAAGCTGATAAACGAAGCACCAGGCAACAGACGGATTAAACTTTTTATGTACTCGTATTTACTTGTTTATCGCTCCAGAGTCGAACTTATGTATTTTCTTTCATTCAGATTTAGCTTGAAACATGGAAAGGCGCTCAGTTTGTGCGTAAGAGTCGTGGAGTACGGACGTATTCTTTTTTGGGGTATTCCAAATATTTATTTCAAAATTAGAGCTACTTGATAAGAAAGTGAAGAAAACAAATTTTATTAAATTATTTCTAACCAAACTCTCATATTTATCTTACAGTTCCCCGATAAGACGGAACTAGGCCAACGCAACATGAAAGTTCAAGCTTCATAGCAAAGCAACAGAAGCAGAAGTATGTATGTTTACGTCGGAAATTTAAAGATTATATTAGGATCTCTAAATAGTATTTTCTATTATAGCTTATCCAGTTGGGAGGCTTATCCACGTGGTCAACGAATATTCCACATCTTGGAAAGGAAATTAAACGAACGCTGATTATAAATCGGAGCCGGAAGTGCTCTAGTGGGACACGACCCCAAGCATATAACGACAGACAGCGACTGCGGGAGAGTCGAAAGAGAGAGAAAGAGATTAAGCGATGTCGCTCCGGAGCGGCCTTATCGCGCTTTTCTTTGTGCTCGCCGTGCTGAGCAACCAGTTGGAGGCACAACGAGCTCCACAGACGCAGCACGGGCGTCGCGATCGACCGCGTAATCCACCAAGGCAGTATGTAAAAACCCATCCATGTGAACGCTCCTCTTGCTACCCGGCGACGGGTAATCTTTTAATTGGACGCGAGAATCGCTTGACAGCCAGCTCCACCTGCGGTCTGCAGTCACCGGAGAGATTCTGCATATTGTCGCATTTACAAGACAAGAAATGCTTTTTATGTGACTCGCGCGATGATACACGCAATGATCCATACAAGAATCATCGCATTGGGCAGATTATTTATAAGACGAAACCCGGTACGAATATACCCACCTGGTGGCAGTCAGAGAATGGCCGAGAAAATGTCACCATACAGCTGGATCTGGAGGCAGAATTCCATTTTACACATTTGATCATTACGTTCACTACTTTCCGCCCGGCAGCTATGTTTATTGAGCGTAGTTTCGACTTTGGAGAATCATGGCATGTGTATCGTTATTTTGCATACGACTGCGAGGAATCTTTCCCGGGTGTGCCCACCGTCGAGCATAATATTACCGACGTTATGTGCACATCACGCTATTCCTATGTAGAACCATCGCGCAATGGCGAAGTCATCTTCCGTGTGCTACCACCCAACATGAATGTGACGGATCCCTATGCGGAGCATGTGCAGAATCAGTTAAAGATTACCAATCTGCGTATTCAGATGACCAAGCTGCATAAGTTGGGCGACAATCTGCTTGATAATCGTCTAGAGAATGAGGAGAAGTACTATTACGGTATCTCCAATATGGTTGTACGTGGGTCCTGTTCCTGCTATGGTCACGCCTCACAGTGTCTACCCCTGGATGATGTACAGACTCAGGATTACGAGCGGGTGCACGGACGTTGCGAGTGCACGCACAATACGAAGGGTCTCAACTGCGAAACCTGTGAAGATTTCTACAACGATCTGCCCTGGAAACCGGCCTTTGGCAAGCAAACTAATGCTTGTAAGAAATGTGAGTGTAATGGACACGCCGTCAGCTGTCACTTTGATGAAGCTGTCTTTGTGGCTTCTGGCCATGTGTCAGGAGGTTTTTGTGACAATTGTTTGCATAATACACAAGGTCAGCATTGTGAGGAATGTATGCCATTCTTCTACCGCGATCCTGTTGAGGATTTGAGCAGTCCCAATGTGTGCAAGCCCTGCGATTGCGATCCCATTGGCGCCTTGGACGAGGGCATTTGCGACTCAGTGAATGATCCGGAGAATGGCATCGTAGCTGGCGCTTGTCACTGTAAGCCAAATGTGAAGGGACGTCGCTGTGATCAGTGTAAGGATGGCTACTGGCACCTCAATCCCGAGAATCCAGAGGGCTGTGAGGCCTGTACCTGTAATACGCTCGGTACTGTCAACAATTCCGGCTGCAATATGCACACTGGCGAATGTCGTTGCAAGCGTTTGGTAACTGGGAAGGACTGTAATCAGTGTCAGCCAGAAACCTTTGGTCTATCCGAATCTGAAGATGGCTGCACCCTCTGCAACTGTGATTCGGGTGGCTCCTATGACAACTACTGTGATGTACTGACGGGTCAGTGTCGTTGCCGTTCCCATATGACTGGACGCACCTGCTCGCAGCCAAAGCAGAATTACTTTATACCCGATTTGCATGTAGTTCATGATGCAGAGGTAGCTGACATGTGCATCAGTTATGGCAACAATGGGAACTGCAGCATTGTTCCACAGGCGCCGCCCATTGACCAGGATCCCCATGCTCCAGAATTCACAGGCATTGGATTTGAACGCGTTCCGGAGAACTCAGAGTTGGTCATTACTGTGAACAATATACCGCGTTCCATGCCCTACGATGTACTTATACGCTATCAGTCTACCTCACGCGGTGACTGGGAGGACGCCTACATCACACTGGTGCGTCCCGATGAGATTGATCCGGACGGTGAGTGCGCAGAGCTCATTCAATCTCCCATCACAGAGGCACATGTGTCCTTCACGCTGCCCGAACGTGACCGCCAGGTGGTAGCTCTACATGACGTCTGCCTAGAAGCTGGCAAAGTTTACAAGTTCAGAATTTTGTTTGAGCGCCGTCGCCACAACGAGGATAATCCCACAGCCACCATACTGGTTGATTCTCTGACGCTTATACCACGTATTGAGGTTACGCCCATTTTCCAGGGATCTCCGGTGGCCGATCTGCGTCTGCGCGAATATATCAACCAAAACTGCAACCAATCATTGTACGATATACGCTACAAGGCTATGACGCCTGATGTGTGCCGTGTTCTGGAGCAGGATGTTAGCAAATATATTTATGACGGCGCCAGCATGTGTAACTGTAATCCCACCGGCTCTTTGAGTAAGGAGTGCGATGCTAACGGTGGCTTCTGCCAATGCAAACCTAACGTTGTTGGCCGCCAGTGTGATCAGTGTGCTCCAGGCACCTATGGCTTCGCTCCAGAGGGCTGCAAGTCCTGTGACTGCAACAGCATTGGCAGCAAGGATAACAACTGTGATCTGCTAACGGGTCAGTGTGACTGTCATCCAAATACATACGGTCGTGAGTGCAACCAATGTCAGCCAGGCTACTGGAAGTTCCCTTCATGCCGAGTCTGTGAGTGTAATGGGCATGCAGGGTTGTGTGATCCACTGACGGGTCAGTGCCTGAATTGTCAAGACTCTACCACAGGCTTTGGCTGTGACTCCTGTCTGGATGGCTATTATGGTGATCCACTGCTCGGCAGTGTAATTGGCTGCCGCGCTTGTCGCTGTCCGGATACCAGCGCTAGTGGCATGTCGCATGCCGATGGTTGCTCTCTGGACACCCGGAATAACAACATGATCTGCCACTGCCAGGAAGGCTATTCGGGTGCACGATGTGAGATCTGTGCCGATAACTACTTTGGTTCACCCGAGAATGGTGGCACTTGCAGCAAATGCGAGTGTAGCAACAACATTGATGCCTATGATACGGGCAACTGCGATCGCCAAACAGGTGCCTGCCTCAAGTGCTTGTATGATACGACAGGAGATCACTGTGAGCTGTGCCGTGATGGTTTCTTTGGGGATGCACTACAGCAGAATTGCCGTCAATGTGAATGCGATTTTCTGGGTACTAACAAGACGCTGGCACACTGTGATCGTTATACTGGTCAATGTCCTTGCCTACCGAAAGTGGAGGGTCTGCATTGTAATCAGTGTGAGGTTAATCACTGGAAGATCGGCTCTGGCGAGGGGTGTGAGGCCTGCAATTGTGATGCCATTGGTGCTGTTCAGGAGCAGTGTCACACCTTTACTGGACAGTGTGAGTGCAAGCCGGGTTTTGGAGGCCGTGCATGTAACCAATGCCAGGAACACTACTGGGGTAATCCCAATGAAAAATGCCAGCCCTGTGAATGCGATCAGTTTGGTGCCGCTGACTTCCAGTGCGATCGTGAGACGGGTCAGTGTGTTTGCCACGAGGGTATTGGTGGTTACAAGTGCAATGAGTGCGCACGCGGCTATTTGGGTCAATTCCCCCACTGCGCGCCTTGTGGTGAATGCTTCAACAACTGGGATCTCATTCTAAATGCACTGGATGAGTCCACACAGGCAACTATACAACGTGCCAAGGAGATCAAACAGGTGGGCGCAACGGGTGCCTATACCGCCGAGTTCAGTGAGTTGGATAAGAAACTGCAACACATACGCGATCTGCTCCAGAATACCTCAGTCAGCATGCAGGACATTGTCGATTTGGATGCGGCGGCTAATGCACTGAAGCAACAACTTGTTGCCTCGCATCAGCGCTTGAGTGAGACAGAACTGAGCCTTGACGACATATACAACTCGCTCAGTTTGTCCGCCGTAGAGCTGGAGGCCATGCAGAATCATTCGAAGCTCGTACAGAAGGTATCCAAGGAATTGAAAGAGAACGGCATTCAACTACAGGAGTCAAACATAGAGGGTGCACTAAATCTGACTCGTCATGCATATGAGCGGGTAAGCAACCTGTCAGCCCTAAAGGATGAAGCCAATGAATTGGCTTCCAACACCGATAGGAACTGCAAACGTGTTGAAACGCTATCTAACAAGATAAAGGTTGAGACAGATGCCATAGCAAACAACGACAAGACAATAGCCGAATACCGCTCGGTGTTGAGTTCGCTTACCTCACAGATACCAGATCTCAACAATCAGGTTTGTGGCAAGCCAGGTGATCCCTGCGATAATCTTTGTGGTGGCGCTGGTTGTGATAAGTGCGGCGGTTTTCTTTCCTGCGAACATGGTGCGCGTGCTCACTCCGAGGAGGCCTTGAAGGTGGCCAAGGATACAGAGCTAGCTATCATTAGCAAAAAAGACGAAGCGGATCAGACTATACGCGCTTTGACCCAGGCCAAACTAAATGCTTCGGAGGCGTATCAGAAGGCCAAGGCAGGTTTTGAGCAATCCGAGCGTTATCTGAACCAAACTAATGACGGTATCAAGCTGGCCGCCAAGCTGATCAATGCGGTTAATGACTTCCAGCAGAACAAAACAGCTTTACCCAGTGAGAGTAAGCAGTTAGCAGAAAATACCCTGCTCCTAGATCTTACACTCGATCCCAAGGAGATTGAATCTTTAGGCGTTAAGATCAATGATGCTGTATCCTCGCTCAAAAATGTCGAATCTATTATCTATAAGACGCGACCAGATCTGGACCGCGTGAATAGTCTGCAGAGTACGGCCAATAGCACCAAAGCCACAGCTAATAATATTCTACAGATGGCCAATTCGGTGGTCCAGAATTTGGCATCGGCAGATGAGTCACAGGGTAAGGCACAGGATGCCATACAACAGGCAAATAGTAACATTGAGCTGGCCGATAAGGATTTGGAACAAATCGATTTGGAGACCAAGGAGGCGGAATCTCCTGCCAATGTCACCGCTCAACAAGTAGAAGAGCTGGCTCGCAAAGTACAGCGGTTACAAAAGAATATATTGAAAAATGAGCTTGACGCCAAAGAGATAACCAAGGAGGCGAACCGCGTCAAGCTTGAAGCGCTTCGTGCCCGTGGCGACGCCAGCAATCTCCAGTCCTCCACCAGTGCCACCAACCAAACGCTCACCGATCGAGCCAGCCGCTCAGAAAATGCACGAGAACGTGCCAAACTGTTACTCCAGCGTGCTTCCAAGCTTACCGTTGACACAAACGAGAAGCTGCAAGAGCTTAATCTTGCACAGGAGTCCTATAGTGAGCAGAATGATAAGATGGTCGCACTGCAGGCTTCCATTAAGCCACTCAACGATGAGCTCAACACATATCTGAGCAATATTCAGGAAAACGCGGAACGCTATCGACAGTGCACAGTTTAAAGAGAGGTGGGTACATGAGTATAATTCAAAGAGTAAGAGAGCTCAGAATTATAATGTGGTAGAATTGCCGTTGCAATTAACAGCAAATACATCTCATAATTTTTCCCTTTTTATTTTGATTTTAATATGAGCGAATTGTTACCAGACAATTTCACATTTCTCTAACGAAGAGCGGAATGTCTGTGACAGACGCCACTTTGTGACGTCACTACACTATGCGAATATGCTGGCATTAGCATTATTATTAATATCTCTTTTACTTTGTCTATTGCAGTTGCAACCGCCTGGGGCCAGCTCAGCCATTGCCATATTTCATGAACAAATGCGTCTAGCAACACAACGAAAATTAAAGTAAAATTAAAAAACAAAAGCAAAGTTATTTCTATTTAACGCTGTTAAGTGTAACCGTTACGTTTTCTACTGTAAGCAATCAATGTTAACCTGCAATGTTCATTTCAAATTTATGCCATTTTCATAGTGTGTACACACTGAGCTAAGTTTTATATTTCTACATACAAACAAAAAAAAAAAAAAGAAAAAGAAAAGCAAAACAAATATTTTGCGTGTAATACAAACAAACTAAATACAAATACAATAAATATAATTAAAATACATACTACTTAAAAAGAAAAAAAAAAAACAAATTGGTTTGTTTTATTTAAGAGCGACACAGACAGTTGAAATGGGGAAATTATTATACCTTCTAATTGTTTATTTAAATATTTTTAATTGTATTTGTAGTTGTACATATGACGCCCCATGGCAAAGCATAATAAATAATACTATATACAACACATATGTCGAAATTCAGCCAGTTGGCGGTTTGTCATTTCTTTTTGTTACAGTTCTTCTTCACATCGCGTGCAGATCTTGTTTTGTTTTTTCGCTTATAAACAATTTGGTTTATTCTGCTAAAACTATAGAAAATGTTTGTAAATATATTTATATTTTAATCGAATAAAATGGATAAAGGCTACAGGCATTCAGTTAGAAGTTCTGCAGGTATAATATAATAGAATAAGTAAATTAATATCTTCAAATCATAAAAGAACATTGTTTCTCAAGCTTAAAATCATATAACGCTTCAATTTAAACATGTTGAAAACAGTGCTGAAAAACTCGTATCTGCTCACAAAACGCCTTCAAAACACTATTGAGCTTCACAAGGCTATCGATAGTGTACAGTAAACTACTAAATAAATTAGATTTTCACTCTCTGCCTCTAAATAATTCTTCTATGCATATATACTATACGTAGGTACATACATACATATATTGTTGATTTGGCGTTTTATTAGTGATGAATGTCTTTATATAAATCAAAGCCAAAAATATCGATAATCGCCTTACCGCTACTATCGATAGCAAATCACATGCAGTATTGTTTTTTAATTACCATATGACATATGTACGCCGACGTGCTTACAGTATGACCTCGCTATAACGACTAGAATTATTTATGAGAAGAAATAAATAACTTAGAAATATTTGCTAAACGATGTATTTGAAATTGATAATAATAATATATATTTAGATAAGTTCATATATAGAAAGGGTGCAACCAACTTATCTAGGTTCGATCCCGCAAACACGAACCCAACCCAGTTTGGTAGTGCTGCGCATGTAATGTGCCGGTCCATTGAATGCACCGCCTTAGCGAAGCTCCACTGTAACAATACGTACAATTGTGTGTATGTGTTTACGCACAGCACGCACACACAAGCAGAGACAGAGACAACGGATGTTGTTCTTGTTTTTGTTTTTATGCAAGCAACAGAGGCTATTAATAAGAATATTCTGAAATAATATAATGCCACGAAAAGTCGGGCGAATCTGCTGTGCAATAATACGTCAAAAAATGAGAGCGACACAAAGCAAAAGTCGTCGCCTATAAGGAGAAAATAAGAAAAGAAAAGAAAAACGAAAAGAAACGGGTCGAAATAAAAGGGACAGCCACAAAAAAAAAAACAGTGCGCAAATAATAAATCGAAATTCCGATTTCGAATCAAGTGTTTTCTATTTGGCTCTGTTCTGTTCCCCGTACGGTATCTATCTATTTATTGCTATAAATTCACGCACCATTGTTACATATATACAAAATAAGTATATAAATATACATTGATATATTTAAAAAGCAGAGAATAGCTGAAAAGTAAAAGGGGAAAAAGGCTCATTCAATGGATGACGAATTGGAAGACAAGATCTTCTATCAGACATACGTATCGCATATGAAAATCCTATCAAAATTTGTCGTGGGCTTCTCGTCCATCAATTCGCCGTTGGCCTATTTATGGAAACTATGTCGCTTATACGTGCTCCGGCCCGAGGTCATCTTCTGTGGCATCATTCTCTTTATCTTGTTGATCTATTTACAAGCCGTTGATGTCTGGAGTCGCAGCATCTTGGGTCGCATCCAGGCAACTCTTGGACGCCAGAAGGCCGCCTCACGCATCATGGAGATGTCTGGCAGCGCCGGCGACCATCAGTCCTGGGAGGAGGTGCGTCAACAGAGCGCCGCATTTGCTGTACTCGGACGTAGACCACATATGGAGGATAGGTAAGAGAACGAACTGAATTCACTCCCAATCCCACAAGTTCCTCAAGACTTGCTTACATCTTTATCGCAAGGAAAATACATTTAGCAACGATTTCCAGCCTGCAATGGTGTGTAATCTTCGTCGCTCCGAAGAATGCTTTTCCTTACTGGTTTTAACGATTTCCCGGATCCGCACATGTGAAATTGGCTTTACCGTTTCACAAGAATTACTCTTTTCCCATTGCCAACCTTTCTAACAATTTTCAAATTCCCAAATTATTGATTACACTTTCCTTTTTAACGATCCCGATATTTATTTGAACTAATCTTTGCATTATTTATATTCCATTAGGAGATTCTGTTTTTCCTCAAGATTTTTGTGTTCTAATCTAATATAAATCATTTAAGAATTTTCTCTTTTTTGTCTATATATCTTTCGGGTTTTATCATCCCAAGAATTTTATTATAAACAAAATTGGCTTCCCGTCCCGAATCAATTTCTTTTCCAACCGTTTCGACTCTTCGTCTAGGTTCCCAATTCCGCCCGTAACATTTACAATAAAACTTGGCTGCAAGGGATAACCCGTCCGTAATATTTATTATACAAGAAATTGGCTTAAACATTATTTTCTTTAATACTGCAATTAAAATTCAAACGTCATGCCGTGTCTTCAGGTTGTTAAAAATTCCGAAAAGAATGTTCGAAACCCGAAAGTTATTTCTAGCCCAGTAACGCGCCAGATTTTATTATGTTTCTCTCGGATTTTCCTTTATCTTAATAATAAATAATATCTTTATAATAAAAAAAATGTATATCTTACAGGTTTATCATCGAGGAGAACATCAACAACAACACAGATATATCCTTTTTCGCCGTATTTGATGGACATGGCGGGGAGTTTGCCGCTGATTTTGCCAGGGATATTTTGGTTAAGAATATTTATAATAAAATCATTGAAGTTAACAAGCTGCTGAAATCGGAGGCACAATCTGAGTACAGTGGGTACGATAAAAGTCCGTATTTAGCGCGCAAGCAAAGCCGCAAGGATACGTCAAACAAGGAGAACGCCGAACCTGTTTCACGCCGGGATAGTTTACGTAAGGCGCACAGCACCACCGCCGATTGCAGTGCGATTAAACAAAAAACAACGGAAGCATCTATAGCCGATTTCTATACAGCGCAGCTAAATAGCGCTATGCGCGCCAGTGGCAATAATGCCGCCAAGGAATCATTTCTAAATAATAATAATAATGGCCAGAATGGTGGTAAGGTTCCACCGCCCAGTTATGAGGCCAACTGTTATATCGAGCATGGACGCATCAATTTTGGAAAGCTCATCACAGACGAAATTATGTCCGCGGATCACAAGCTCGTCGAGCAGGCCAAGCTTGCGGTGAGTAAATGCATAAAAGGGGAGTTCTTGGAACTGTTCTGTGCACTCTACAAGTCGAAAAGAAAGCGAGGTTGACCCTATGAACTATATATATTATAATATATTCTTTCTTTTCGTTCCCCGTCTAAAAGTCACAGACAGGAACTGGGTATATTTGAAGATGAATTCTTGCTTGCATAGTTCAGGCTTGAATACACAGGTTATATCCTAGTTGAGCACTCTTACTGATTTTTGATTGTCTCCTTTCGTTTCAGACCAATATAGCGGGAACTACAGCTTTAATTGCTATTGTGCAGGGTAGCAAATTAATTGTGGCGAATGTGGGTGACTCTCGAGGCGTGATGTTCGATGCACGTGGCATTGCTATACCATTATCCTTTGATCATAAGCCGCAACAGGTGCGGGAACGCAAAAGAATTCATGATGCTGGCGGTTTTATAGCTTTTCGTGGCGTTTGGCGTGTGGCTGGCGTCTTGGCCACGTCACGAGCGCTAGGTGATTATCCGCTAAAAGATAAGGTATGTCCCATATACATACATATATATATATATATATTGATGGCGTGACGGGTAATTCTCGAAAATATATATGTCTATATGAATATAGTATATGCTAATCAACCTACACGTTTCACTATCCATACAGAATCTAGTCATAGCCACACCGGACATATTGACCTTCGAGTTGAATGATCACAAGTGAGTATGACAAGTTAATGAACTCGCAATAATTCAGTATTTCTAAATACGTCATCTTTTGCTGTTTTTGGCAGGCCCCGTTTTCTAATACTTGCCTCGGACGGCCTCTGGGATACGTTCAGCAATGAGGAAGCCTGCGGATTTGTGCAGGAACATCTCAAGGAACCTGACTTCGGTGCCAAGTCTCTATCCATGGAGTCATATAAGCGCGGCTCTGTGGATAATATAACAGTTTTGGTCATTGTCTTTAGGAATGATGTTTATAGAATTGGCAGTTCGTCTGCACCAGCGGCTAAAGTGGTCGAAGCTCCATTAGCTAAGCCCGTTGTTGTTGTGGAGCGCTCCAATTCGATTAAAACAAAATAAACAATGCAGCGGCGTTTCCTATACCATTTAAATAGATAATCGACAACTATGGAAGTGCCCAATAATTTATAAGCATACGTTTTTTAAAGCAGACGCAAATCATTTTGTAGTCTTTTCTTTTGGTTTTCCATTAAGGATTCGTTTTTATTTTTAAATGAAATCGTTGTTTTGTACAAATTGTTTAGCATTCACTCACATCAGTGCACTTTGTTTTTCATCTCACCCCATTTTCCATACCCGTACACCTCCTTCATCAAGTTCATAAATATTTATTGAAACTATTTTTGTTATGCACTTAAAACTATATTTGTAAAGCAAAAAAAAAAAAAAGAAAACGAACAAAAAAATACTTTTTTCTAACTTATAAATGCGTTTACAAATAAAATACTCGAAAACAATTCTGGAATGGAAATATTTTCAAATGGTTGGCAGATAGTAAATAAACCAATTAAATTATTTTTAAAAGCGTCGCTTTCACTTTTATTTTGGGCATAAACAAATCAATTTGCGACTCATGGTGTCAAAATAATATAGATAGAATAGCATAGCAATCCAATCCGTTTTAGTGAGCTGATACAGACACTTGCCAGACGCGGATGGTGTTGTCGGAGTAGCCGGCGAACAGGGTCTGGCCATCGGTGGACCAGGCCAGGGACAGGCACTGTGGCTGCTCGGCCTTTGATGTGGGCGAAACGACCTCAGGGCGCAGTTCCTCGACGGTCTTCTTGCATGCCAGATCCCAGATCTTGATGGATGGGCCATAGGCAACGCACAGCCAGTAGCGGTTGGGCGAGAAGCACAGAGCATTGATGATATCATTATGCTCCAAAGTGTACAGGTTCTTGCCGTCATTCAGATCCCACAAGAGAGCCTTGGAGTCCTTGCCTCCGGAAGTGCACAGAGAACCATCAGGAGAGACGGTCACAGTGTTCAAATAGCCATTGTGGCCATGATGATTGTTCTTCAGCTTGCAGTTAGCCAAATTCCAGACCTTAACGGTACGATCCCAGCCGCAAGACACAATGATGGGATTGGAGTGATTGGGCGAGAAACGCACACACGACACCCAATCAGTGTGGCCATCCTCCTGGATGGTGAACTTGCACTCGGCTAGTGTGTTCCACAGCTTGATGGTCTTGTCCCGAGAGCCAGATACAATCTGACGGTTATCGGCCGAGAAAGCCACGGAGAGCACATCCTGCAAAGCGAATACCAAGCATTATTAGCTAAACTCTCTTAAATGAGCAAAAACTTTATAGTAAAACGGAAGAGTAAACGTCTATATTCGGCGTGCCGAAAGAAAGAAATACCCTTTGCAGATCGTTCAGGATTGAGCTTTATATATATATTGTATTGCAGTTCTTAAATAAATTGGTTCTATATAGAATAATAAAAGCCCACAAACTTGATCAAGTCATATGAATAATTCTGAAAACAATCCAAGTTTGGAACTATATGAATGGTAATTGACAATATTTTGTTGTATTTACGCTAATTTCAGTGATGGATTTGATAAGAGAATTGAGTAGAAAATATAGTTATTCTCCATTGGTAGTTCCTCTATCAGATTGTTCCTTCCGATTTTTGCCGAATTTAATAACAGAAATCGGAAGCCTAAGTCACTTAAATTATCTTCGTACATCCCCATAACCACATGATATGCAGGACTGATCTAGACTCGACTTTTAATTGGGATTCTACTATAGTACAATTTATCTACCCAAAGCTCAAGCCAAGAAATATACAGATAGACAGACATGAACTATAAAACACGGAACTTATCAAACAGATACACAAGTCGCCCTATGTCAAACGCTGCAAGGATATAAAGAGAATTAATATAGCAACTATATAAGTTTTGTTGCCTACTTACGGAATAGCATCACGCAAAAGTACGTTAAACTCAGGCGTAGAACTGAACTTTACAGATGTCAACCAGAAATTCTGCCTCGCATAGGCGCTTATATATATATACATATTTGTTGGTATTGGTGTCTAACTAAACCTAACCTTACTTTATGTGGGGTCAACTGTTGTACCAATACCAATTTCAGAGTAAGAGGGGAGAATCAAAAAGCAAGTCTAGGCCCTGCGCTTAATGATTGAAAACTTATCCCACCTTGGTGTGTCCCTCGAAGCGGCGAGTTGTCTTGCCGGCAGCCAAATCCCAGAGGCGCAGGGTTTGATCCCAAGAGCCGGACAGAGCATAGTTGCCATCGGAGGAGAGCACAACATCACTGATGAAGTGAGAGTGTCCATACAGACGCTTCTGGGGATAGCCGTAGTTGGTATCCTCATCACGGGTCAATTTCCATACAATCAAGGTCTTGTCTGTAAGAGCAATAATTTGTTATTAATCAAATCAACTAAAAATAAAGTAAAATTTAAGGATGTTTTAGATAATCGACGATTATTCTTAATGACGCCGACTTCACACAACATAACCTCAAAATCTCTAGTCAGTATACTTGCCACGCGATGCCGAAATTATGGTATCGGGATCCTTAGGATTGGTGGCAATCTGGGTTACCCAGCCATTGTGGCCGATGAGCGTACCACGCAATTGCAATGTCTCAGACATTTTCAATTATTATTTATTAAATTGCTACGGAGCGCTATTGAAACACGTCCAAAGGCGCTGCAAGCTGGCAGAAAAAGAGGCGGAAACGGCCAGTGTTGTATAGCAAAAACAGTCGGACAGCATATCGAAAGGGCTGCCAACTCATATGAATGATATTGATTAATCGAAAAGAGATAAAACGTGTCCTTCAATTAAACGACTCAAAGGATGCATAGTGAGATAAACTTAAAGCCATTTGCTATGTAGTAAATGTAAGATAAAGCTATTTTGCTATGGATATTTGTTATGTAATCATATCAAAATTCGTTAGTGGAATGCCTTGACTTTTTATCATCTTAGCCGAAGCTGGCCACACTGTTTATCGTAAGATCAAAGTAGCAACTGGATTAACTGGACAGAATTTTGAATACACAACCCTAGGAATGAGCCTAGGACAGCAACAACATGTTGGTTTTGATCCCCGCAATCCCCACGGTCTGGGTATGTCACTCAACCACTCAATTTCGGGCAATTAATCAAAGCAAATTCCTGTTTTTCAGGTGATCCAAATGACAAATCGTTGCGCAAGGTGGAGCGGGAGGTTTTAATACCAAAAATAATGAGGGATCGTGCGCGCGATGAATTCTGCTCAACGGAAGTAGCCGCATTTGAAGAATGCTGCAAGGCAAGCAGCATTCTCATGGTTGCCACATGTCGGAAACAGAACTCTGCTCTTAGGGATTGCTTGACGCGTTGGTATCAGAATGAACCCTTTAAGGAAGAATGTAAGGCGATTTACTTGCAAGAACGGGCGGATTATCGCAGTTCTGGCATCCCCAAGAAGCATCGTGTGGAGAAAGTTTAATTATAAGTCTGTAATTATTATTGTTTTTGTTTACTTTGCACAAATGAAGTGTAGTTAAAGCGCCGTATAACAGTCTCTTCAATGGTCAGGGCTGCCAGTCTGCTCGGTGTGACCAGCTGTAGATGAAAATCCGATGGCTGGCTAACTATGAGTACGAGCACATCTTTATCCGAAGTCTCCGCCACGCGTTGAATACCCTTTAAATTCTTGGGCAAATAATGGTTGTTTGGGCCGCTTGTTGAGTTCTGCACAAGCACCAGGAAACTAGCATGATATTGGCTAGGACCCTGCTTGTAAATTACTGGAAAATATGATAGAAAATTATGTTTTTTTCTTGTGTAATGCTTGGAAAACTTACGAAAATCACCACCAAATTTTATGCCGCTTTTGATGATCCAATTCTTAGATTTTAAATATAAATATGCAGCTAGTTTATAAATAAATTCTGAGTCGTATTCCTGTGCAGCTTGCAAGTATTTGTCCCAGGGCATTGCCTCCCCCTCAGTATCTTTAATCTCCAGCACTTCTAGAAAATAAGCCAATAAACATGCCTCCTCCAGCCCTAGTAAAAGGGTTTCATTCTCCAACCCTGAAACGGGCCCACCCCGTGACATGCTTCCCTTTCCGTAGCACCCATTTTCATAAAGTGTTCTTATTTGCTTTTGTTCTGTATTCGCCACCTCCACAGAAAGTCCTGTATAGATGCCCTGATAGAGTTGCCCCTCTTCGCAAAATGTAAAGGGCGTAAGTTTATTGTGGGAACAGCTACGCTTGCGTTTAAAATGGGCTGTGAATTCCATTGTTCACTGTTTATAGTCGCATGACACTTGCAATTTTTACTAAAAATCACAAATTTTCTGGAATAAAATAAATATTTAATTATCTCGAATTTACACATATTTCTTAAGCATGAAGTAAGCATTTCTCATTTTTTAGCAAACATAACTATGGATGATAATGCTGAATTAGTGTGATAAAAATTTAAATATTCCATTTTAATGGTGTATGTTGTGTGTGTCAAAATTTCAATATTTATTTGTTTTACTTTGCTAGTGCAGGAAAGTAAGGATGTCAATTTTAATATTATCGATATTCACTTTGACCGATATTTCGATGTTTTATGTTATTATATGTTTACTATATACTTTTAAATCTTTATTTGAGTTGTAAATTCGCCGTGACAATATTGAACGTATCATTTCTCAATGAAATTTGCCATTCACAGTGATGTGTGTATACTAGACAATTTGCTGCTAGGTGGCAACGCCTGCAAACGGCGAACACGGCGAATAAGTCACAAGACCAGTCAGCTGAATTTCGGTGCTGTCGCATTAGTGTGAAAAGACACTCGTAATTTTATTAAAATATAATTTTTCCTAAATATTTTTTCCCTAAAAAATTGTGTTTAACACAATTACTCCATAACACACGCGTAGCACACTAAAAACAGCCAACAAAATGACTACAGCACTGTATTTACCCGAGGAAAACATTGGTAAGAGAAAAGTATAAGTAGCAGCTGACCTCTGTGAAAAATCGAATATTGTTCCCAGTGCACCAGCCGCCCCTCCCACCGCCCACAAAACTGTAACTGTTACTAGTAATGGAAAATTTAAACTGTTCACAGATATGATTGCTGCCACTTCGGTGCTGCAACAGCAGGCATCCGATATTCGCACGAAATCTATCAACTGGGCCTCCTACATGCAATCGCAAATGATTAGTCAGGAGGATTATCAGGCCATCAGTATGTTGGATAAATCACGCGCAGCATATTTGACTCAGAATTCTACGCAAGTGGTGAAAACTCTACTGAATCTGGTCTCGCATTTGTCCAAGGATTCGACCATTCAGTATATTCTTGTGTTGCTCGACGATTTGCTGCAGGAGGATCGCTCACGTGTGGATATGTTCCATGAAATCTCTGGCAAGATGAAGCAATGCGTCTGGGGTCCTTTCCTGAACCTCTTGAATCGCCAAGATGGTTTCATTGTGAACATGGCATCACGTATTTTGGCCAAGTTCGCCTGCTGGGGTCATGAGACCATGCCAAAGTCTGACCTCAACTTCTACTTGCAGTTCCTCAAGGATCAACTGGCCAGCACTGTAAGTAGATTAACATTTCTACCTCCCATTTCCAGCCCCAACCATAGCTCCATACCCAACCCTTCCCCTCAAATTGCATGTTTATAGGGCTGTCAAATAATCGATAGTCGTTTGCAACAGTTTTTCTTCTTATTCGTTAGTATATCGAAGGAACAGAATGTTTTGGTATACTTTTCGTTATTGTCAAATAAACTAATAACATTAAATAAAAGAAATTTTTTCATTAAAAATTTCATAATTTTTAATATTTTTTCAATGAATAAATAAATTTTTAAATTACATTGTTTATCGAATTTAAAAAAATGTTAAATATAAACTTCTTGTATGCCATTGCATTTATTACTTTCGTAACCCAAAAAGCTTAATTTACATATATAAAAGTGTTAAAGATAAATATATATTTTTGTTTTCAACAAAATAAATTTAAAAAAAACTTAAAAAATATAAAAATATTTAATATATTTTACTGAAACTATCGATACTTATATCGTTCTCTTGACAGCTCTACATGTTGTATCTTGTAAATATATTCTCAGTCAGATACATTTCGAGGTCCTTTACGTATGTATTTGTATATATAGCATGCAGCATGAAAATATTTTTGTGGGTGTGTTAAAGGGTTAGGAATGTTGATAATTAAACTTAAATCTACATTTTATTCATATCTCAAATGGTATATTAAGTATATATTGTTTTTGAATAAACATATTTGCATTTTGTGTGTAGTATTTGATTGATTTTTCCACTCTTTTGGCATAGAATTTTTTGCATAGCTCAAAAACATTTGTTTATAACAATCAAAAAAGTTTATTTAAAAAATGTCAACATACCTATAATTCTTATAAGGATCTCGAGCATGACGAGTTTTTGCATGTTATGTTTTGTATATAGAATCATCGTATATAGGTTTTGTTTTTGTGTATATATATTTTAAATATCAAAAAAAGGTTCAAAGTTTTCTAAAATATTAAAGATATTAGAGATATCTAACAACGGCGTAGAACCCTACAAATTATACTAGAATTCTAAATGTATTCTCAGTAGTACAAGTTCTTGCTTTTTTAATTCGCTTTTTTTCCAATAATTTTTATTAATTGTATTAAATTTTAATTGTAATTTATTGTATATAATGCAATGCTTTTTCTAACATTAAAATTCAAAATTTTTTTGGCTGTTTATTTGGACAATAAACTACACGCTTTGCTTGCTTTTTAATGTATTTTATACACATCTCTAATACTTGACCCATTTCTTACGGATGTCTAGCCGTAAAAACTCTAAAAATGAGCCGTCAGATTTGAAAAAAATTGAGGCGTGGACAAGATAAATTTGAAAGTCATTCAAAGAAAAAAGCTTGCCTGTCTGCAACCCTGGTTACTTGAAATGTTTATACATTATAACTCCACGGAATTATAATATATATTTCCCATTAAATCACGCACAAATAATTGTATCAATGATGTTCGTATGACCATTGTGAAAATATCAAAAATTTCTTAATTTTCATCGCACCGCACCGCACATCGCATCGCATCGCAACAGTGAACCACTGTGCCACTGAACCACTGTGCCACTATCACACAAACAATAAATAAATAAATAAACAATAATAATAAATAATCATTACGTTTTGCGATTTGTGTTTTCTTCGTGAAAAGTCAACCAAAAACCAAAAATTTACCTGTTGCACCACCCGAATTACTATTCTACTCGTATTTATGTATTTTAATTTAATGCAATTTACAATCCAAATCAACCAACGAATCAATGCAATGTTTAAACACCAATTACCGACAAAACTACAACAACCAACAAAATAAAAAAATACAACCCCAACAACAACAACAAACACGATTTCTGCCGATTTCACTGGATGCTGTCGCCTGTCTCCTGTCACCTGCCAATGACCCATCCACGCACTGCATCCTCTTAGAGCTCTGAATATCTGCAAGAAATGGCTTTGATGGCCAAGCGAACTCAAACGATTATTGTCCACGGACCATCATTGCATGGCAAAGATCATCACGGCAACCATTATAGTCCCACTGTGGCCCAACTGGCCCAACGCCACAAAGATGTCCATGAGTATTATCACGAAGTGCGTGCCTCCATTTCCGAACAGCAGCAGGATGGCAAATGTGTTATACCGGTATTCCAAACAGCGGCCCAAAAAGCTGCCCCACTCACTCACCCCAAACAACACACTCAACACCCACACACGCAAACAAATTATACACACGCAAATAATCGAATACAAATAACGCAATACACAAAACACTAATACACACAAACTCACTGGAGTGTTCTACGTTTATGCGATACAAATATCACGATAATCCGTATATGTTTATTCTGATGTTCATATAGAAAATATCTTCTTACTATTAATAATTCGTCCGAATTTATTACAATTTATTTAATTTTTTTTTTATATTTTTAATAGATTAGAGACAGGGTTGATTCTACTAATAGTATAACTGTGACTTTGAATAGCTTTCAAACCTAACCATTTCGATCCATAATTTCCAAATAAGCTGAATCATTTTATAAGAGTTTCTAAAGAGATTATAATTAGGATACAGAAGAGATACGGAAATCACATCTCTTAGTTTCATTTATTAAAAATGTATTTAAAATTGAAATAAAATATAATAAAGGGAAGTACAAGCCATAAAATTTGTTGAATAATAGTAAAAAGCAGTTTTGAAAGAAATTAACTGAATAGTTAACAGTACAAGGGATTAGAGATGAGAAATTTGTACGATTTAAATAAATGACGATAGCTGCGGCGCATAAACGTAATCGAGTGTGTGTGTGTAACTATCGTTAACTGTTTACTAACCCCACTAAATATCATCAATTCCAAATGATAGCGAGCAGGATAAAAGCAAACAAGCCCATTTACATATGTAAATTATGATATGTGCTAAAGGTAAAGGTAAAAATATGAAAATAAATATAAAAATAAAAATAAAGGTAAAGGTTAACAACGGTGACGGTGTGAACGCAAAAACACAAAAGCAACACAAACAAAAAAATATGGAGGAATACGATGACGACATAAAAACGAGTGCGATTTCTGTCCTTTATTTATTTACCTTTTTCTATGGAAGACACCTCCTTTTTTATTATTCTCTCTCTCACTTTTGTACACAATTTGATGTAGTTATTGTAGTAATTGTTGTATTGCTGTTGTTGTAGCGCGTAGTCTGAACAAATAGCAAAAGAAAAATGCAAAAAAAAAAAAAAATAGAACGAAAAACTTTCATAACTAACTCGCTACTAAAAATATAAAAATGATTTTTATTAAGATAAAACTAAAGATTCATTATTGATTCGCAGAACAACGAATATATCCAATCGGTGGCACGTTGCCTGCAGATGATGCTGCGTGTGGATGATTATCGTTTCGCATTTGTGAGTGTTGATGGCATCAGCACGCTGATTAGGATCCTTTCGACACGTGTGAATTTCCAGGTGAGTTTGAAATTGAAATATGTAAATTGTTTGGTACAATTTAAATTCGATTTCTTATTCATAGGTGCAATATCAGTTAATCTTTTGCCTGTGGGTGCTCACCTTTAATCCACTGCTGGCAGCCAAAATGAACAAGTTCAGCGTTATACCCATATTGGCTGATATATTGAGTGATTGTGCCAAGGAGAAGGTTACACGCATTATTTTGGCCGTCTTCCGCAATCTGATCGAGAAGCCTGAGGACTCGTCTGTGGCCAAGGATCATTGCATTGCCATGGTTCAGTGCAAGGTACTGAAGCAGTTGTCTATTTTGGAGCAACGCCGTTTTGATGATGAGGACATTACTGCCGATGTGGAATATCTTAGCGAGAAGCTGCAGAACTCCGTACAGGATCTTAGCTCCTTTGACGAGTATGCCACTGAGGTGCGCAGCGGTCGCTTGGAATGGTCTCCGGTCCACAAATCGGCTAAATTCTGGCGCGAGAATTCTCAGCGTCTCAACGAAAAGAACTACGAACTGCTGCGTATTCTGGTCCATCTGCTAGAGACATCCAAGGATGCCATTATTCTGTCCGTCGCCTGTTTTGATATTGGAGAGTATGTGCGTCACTATCCACGCGGCAAGCAGTAAGTAAAAAGATTAACAGAGATTCCTGATATATGCGTGAAGGGTATATATCAGTTTAGGGAATTAAACTAAACTCTGTAAATAGTCTTTCAATTAATTAACTAATACAAAAATCTGATTGCAGCGTGCTGGAACAGCTGGGCGGCAAACAGATTGTTATGCAGCATTTGGGGCATGAGGATCCCAATGTTCGTTACGAAGCTTTGCTGGCCGTGCAGAAACTGATGGTACACAATTGGTTAGTATGGCATTTATATACTCTTATTCTTATATACCCTATCGCATTTAGGTGCCGATTGATACGCGAACTCGCATATATTCGAAAGAAAAAACTTTATAATTTCAATGCATTTCATCAAAATCTTCAATATGTAAATTTTCGAATTAAATCCAAATCTTTGTGTTTTTTCTTATCCGTTTCTATACTAAAAACCAAAAGGGAATACCTCGGCAAACAGCTGGAGAAGGAGAACGAGAACCAAAAGCAAGGCGCTGCACCCATTGCTGGCAAGGCCTAAAGCATCCGCAACCGTAAAGCTACCATGTACAACCGTTAGCCAGGGTCGCCAGCCGCCTAAAACATAACTAACAATAAGAGTTGGAGGCGTTTCTTTATAACTATTCTCTGTCTCTGGCTCCGACTCCCACACACCCATTAACAAGATATCGTTTTATTCTTGCTATCATTTAAGCGCATGTTTTTCTTTCCTAATGTTTAAACTAAGTTCTTTAACAAAAAGAGTCGATGCATTCGTTGTTGAAAAAAAAAAAATAGTTATTTAATTGTTGCTCTTTTGGCCTGGTTGTCCTTCCTAACCATCATTGAGATGCAGAGAAAGAGCGAGAGTTACTTAGCAAAAATCAAGAAAATACACACAAGAATTCTATATTTGTTTTGTTGTTATTATTATTATTATTGTTTCTAAATGTGCTTTACGCAGCTGTACAGAGTTTGTCTCACGATTTATGCAAGTCATAGTAAATTTGTATTATATTATCGCATCGGCGCACATGTAATACCTATCAAGTATTCCTTTTCGTTAAATCAAATTATACAAGAAATAAAATAAAATATAAATAAATAAATGCAATATTATTAAATTGTTATTATTGCAATTGAAAAATCATTTAACAATGCATTAAATTGTTATTAAAGTGTATAATAAATTTTTGAATGTAAAATATACATAAATAAATGTAAATGAATATATATAAAAGAGTACTTTCAATTGTTTTCATTTAGAATTTAGAGATTTTCGTATTTTTGGGTAAGTTATCTACCCTTTGATTAGGGTACTATAACTATTTCAGGAAATGTGTAATGCATTGAAGTATAGAACTAAACCTTTTCTGGATCGGAGAAATATTCTAAGTTTTTATGCTACCCAAGTCTCTTTGCTCTGGAGTTTTACTGATGATTCTGAATCTAAGGATTTGCTTTAATATGCTAATATTACCAAGTTTTTAAAAGAAATTTCAAACCATAGATTGAAAAAATCGAGTTTTTCGAATATTTTTCTGCTGATAATTATTTGACGTGGCTAATTTGACATTAATTTGAAATTTGTTAATGTATTTATTCTTTTTTAATAACTGTTTCTATGGCAGCTATAGTATCCTGATCCCACTCGTTTTTGGACAGCATTAACTGAACATAGCCTTACAATCAACTCGAAAGTTTCATCAGAAACTTTTTTCATTCGACTCTTTGACTGATTGTTCCTTTCTATGGCAGCAACAAGATATAGTTATCCGATCTGGCTGGTGTTAATATTCCATTTTAAGATCTTCGAGACTAGCAAATTCTCTTTCCTTTATACTAGAATACTTTCCAATAATTTAAACAATAAAAAGTAAAGTTTTGTATAGTTGTTTTTATTATTTATTTAATTTTTGTTGTTGCTGTGGTCGTCACAATTTATTCGGTTTTAAATTAATTATTTCCACTTTTATTAAAATTAAATAATTAAATTGTCCTATTTAATGTTTATAATTAACATAATTTTAGTTTTTTTTTGTAGTATTCTGCATTTGTATTATATTGTGACCTGAACACATGCCATCATATCTACAGGATAATGATAAAGCCTTTTTAATACAGAATTTCCTGTTGCTAAGGTGGTGCTAGTGTAAGATGTTTTATGTTAAGGGGGAGGTGGCGGTATAACAGAACCCTCTTTACTTGGTGGCCGACTTGAGGTAAGCAATCAGATCACCACGCTCATTGGGCTTCTTGAGACCGGCGAAGATCATCTTGGTGCCGGGAATATATTTCTTGGGGTTTTCCAGGTACTCGAACAGTGTGTCCTCATTCCAGGTGATACCCTTCGCCTTGTTGGCATCTGTGTAGGCAAATCCAGCAGCCTGGCCGGTCTTGCGACCGATCAGACCATGCAGATTGGGTCCAACCTTGTGCTTGCCACCGGCCTCAACAGTGTGGCACTGCGCGCAACGCTGCACGAACAGCTTCTTGCCCTTCTCAACATCACCAGCTGGCACGCCCATTATAGCTTAAATAAATATGATGTGTTAACACCGACTCGACTGTGGAAAGAATGAAAAAATAAAGCGGAAATAGATTAGACCTTAATGCGTTTGCAATGTTATATAAACAACAAATAATATAATCAGGTTTCTTTTTTTTTTTTATCAACAATTCATTTATTTTCTGCTACTGATAACGGCACATGCCAACTATTAGCTATTAGTAATGCAGCTAGCTTAACGATTAAAATATTCTAAATATTATCTAACGTTCTCTCCCCCTCCCCTCTCTCTCTATCACTCAATCTTTCTGCACCCTTTACTCCGCCGCTCAAAGTTCGTTCAACGCTTTATAGTAGACAGCAACGTCATCAGACACATTTGCACACATAGACAAACACACACCTACACGAGCTGGTCACATGTTGCCGACGCTCTCGCTATACTCGCACCATTCCAACTGAAAAAAAATATACCCAGTAGAAACTTTTTTCTAAACCTAAATTATGTCGGCCTTTTTATTTTTAATATTAAATGAAATGAATAGAATTTATTTAAAAGTGAAGCTATTAAGAAAAATTATCTCATTCCAATAATGTTTATGATAAGGAATGCAAATTACGACATATACATTTCAAAACAACTCATCTCTCAGTGAATATATTGCTTATATTGAATTATCCAGCGATCTCAGATACATTTCAAACTTTCTACTGGGTAATTGCGTCAGAATTTTTTCTACCGCACAGCAACAGGCAAAATTCTCAGACAAAAACCGCTGATTTCGTTTCCCCCTGGAACATCCATTAACAACGACTCACGGTCTTTGCCGCGGTCAGCGTAAAAAAAAATACTCTGTTAAGCGGGCTTATGTTATGACTAACTGTGCATTGCATGCAGCTATGCGAACTTGAAACGTTTCATTGCATGTGAGTAAGTCACCTACACACACACACACACGCACACAAGCAGAAAAAGAGATGATGAAGTGAGAGATTACATAAAGAGAGCGACAATGTCGTATAGCTGCGGCCTTGATGAGATCTAAAAACCACTTTTTCTATAGAAAATGCATTGGAAGCAGGCCAACAGAGTATGCGTGCGTTTGTGTGTGTGAAAGTGAAATTGGGCCACTGTTAACGCTTACATAACAGCCACCCCCATCCCACTATTTAGCGAAAGAAAAACCAGTAACTAAACTAAAGAAAATCGCAACTTGCACAGCAACCACGTGGTTAAAATTTAACATGAAGTTAACAGTTTTCGGGGAAACGAAACGAGATGGCAAATGATCGTGCTCTCATTTTGGCATTGAGTTTTGTTCATGTAATCAACTGTGCGATTTTTTTTTTTCAATGCCAATGTGACTTTTCATGCATTTGTATGTATGCGTGCCTGTTAATATATTTAGAATAACATGGTATTTAAAATATTAAATAGCTGCTAAATTTTTCACCTCTACACACACGCACACACACATACTTATCATACATTTCACATATAGATACACACATACACACTTACAGGAGCAGTCACACGTTTATGTAACGCAAACAACCCCCAAAAAAATATTTTGCACAAATTATTTGCATTCACACTTGTTCACAATCAAATGTGATCATTGCAGTTATGTAAGAATAATCTTTTAATAAAACTTTTAATACACTTAATCAATAGTTTAGTGCTTTTTATATGTACTATTCTATACATATATTTACGTCATTGCAAAAACTCCCGCTACTTACATTGAACACAAACCGTCGTTTACTGCGAACAGTTAGCTAGCGAATGAGACAAAAGATCCCAATTGGGCGAACAAATGGTTTGTTATCGTTGCGCTATATCGATACATTTGTCATCATAATTTTCGATATGCAGAATATATATCGATGTATGTTTGAAAATACTTATCGATATGCATCGCTTATGTCAAGCTTATCGATATTTCCCATACATGTTTCATCGCTATTGTTACAGAACACATTCAGTAGCTCAAGCTAAATGCTGTGATTATTCAAAACAAAACTAACAAATGTGCCCTGGCTTTTACTTTAAAATTGTCATTTGGTCATTTCGATTATCAGCAGCGCAGCTTGGAATTAAAATCCGTAATAAAATATTCAAAAGAGATTAAACAAAAAACTTGGATTTTAATATAAGATGCCACCAAAGAAATATAACGGTTTTATGACGTTCGTCCATGAGTGGCGAAACAAAAACGAAGCGCGACGTCGCATGAGCACAGACGAGGCTGTCAGAAATTGTGGTGAAATCTGGAAGAATATGGATGCCCAGCAGCGTGGCCCTTATTATTCAGGTGCTGATATCTTAAGAGGCCGAATGAGCAGCATGCGTCAGCTTAATTCTAATGTCAAGCAGATGGAGCGCAGTTTGGTAGACGAGGAGATGGATATGAAGCGTAGCATTGAACGAATTGTTGCCCATAGACAACCGAACCAAGATCTGGCTAACTATAAATTTACATTTTGTTCTTTTAATTATTTTACCAAGGAATGGACCGGAGAAATATACTTACCAGCTGAGTTTGCTGCCTGCCAGTTTACGTTGAAGTCTGGCCAAATGTCTATTTATAGCTCATATATCAATCCAGGACAGCTCTTTAGAGGTCAGAGAAGCTTCGCTCAACATCACTCATCAAATACGCATCAGTTGCCGCTGCCTCCAGATTCTTTAGGGGAATCAGACATGGGCAAACTCTTTGCAAGCATTGTACAGTACTTACGTACATGCCAGGATAATGGCAGTGATAATGGCCGAGAACCGTTGGTGGTTTTTACAAAAACCAATTTAATACCAGCAGTGAAAAGCTGTTTTAATTACCTGTCTAAAGACTGTGATTATGAGAAGGATCTGATTGTCGTATATGACATCCAGTACTTGTTCTTTGTGCTCAAAAAGGAGATCATGAATATTGCCGGTCTGCCACACGACCATATCGTCAAGTATGTTACGGATACTCTATTTTTGAATGATTTTTTCGAACATAATGCTGGTATCTCTTGTCAGGTGAGTTAACCAAAAATCCAAAAATGCTTATAAAATTGCTTATTGATTTGCTTTAAATTAACTTTTGTTAGTTCCATGAGGAGAAAGATCGTGGCAAATACTGTGCGCAGTCTCAGGTCACCAGATGGTGTTACATGTTCAGCGATTATATGTGTGGAGATCTTGACATTAAACTCCTGCCTGGGAGGCATATGCCGCCTAAACAGGAGGTGAATTTTAGGGTTACAATACCAAACAGCGGAAACACGTCGCCCTCTTCGTATCAGTCGGAGCACTCTGATGTAAAACAGGAGTATGTGCCAAGAGATCATACGGCCTCTTCGACCACTAACGTAACAATAGACTCTTCCCGCTTCGGCCGTCGCAATACCAATCCAAGAAACATTTGGAATATTCCTGCTTTAAATCTAAGTGCCGTGAACTTGGAAGACGAGTTTAGTATGCCTCCCGGTAATAAATAAGCTGGAATTATATTCACCTGTATTACTGATATTATAATAATGTTAACTTGTATAAAAAAATATCAGTTCAGTAAACAAATTTAAAAACAGTTCAGCAAAAGTATGTAATTCCCGTCAAAAGCTCACTACTAGGCACGCTGTTAACCAGACCATCAGCTGTGCGAACTAACAGATGTGAATCTCTCCTCACATAGCTGCCTGCTACGCTAAGGTGTGCGCGCAATTCAAAATTTGTGTTTTTGCTTTTATGAATAAAATTTAATTAATTTAGCTAATTTATTATTTAAGTTTCAAAGTTAATGCAGGAACCTTTCATAGATTGTGAAATTATTTGCCACGCTTGAGGAAGGCAATCAAATCGGAGCGATCCTCGGCCTTTTTGAGTCCAGGGAAAACCATCTTTGTACCTGGAATGAACTTCTTCGGATCCTTTAGGTACTCGTCGAGGTTGGCTTCGGTCCAGGTGACAGCCCGCTTGATATTAGCGTCCGTATATTTGTAGCCCGCTGCTGAGCCACATTTTCGGCCTACAATTCCGCCTAGATTTGGACCCTGTTTGTGGTTGCCACCCGCCTCATATGTATGACATTGAGCGCATTTTTGTACAAATATTTTCTTGCCATTTTCCGCATTGCCGCTCATTTTGGAATTTTACTAGAAGAAAAGAAAAGTAACAAAAATAAGAAATATTAAATGTATATATTTTTGTTTTAAAACAAAGCCGCGCGCATGGCCTTCACTGGCACGCCTCAAGGACATTGATGACATGAGAGCGCCTTTCCTTTTATGTTACGAATGAGCCACGCAGTCTGCCAAGTTAATTGCCTAGTTGGGAGTGGGCGGGAATGTGGTCGGGAGGGAGTGGGTGGGAATGTGGGTCATTACGTGCGTGCTTCGCAAATGTGGAAAACGTGAGAAACGTGGCTAACTGCAGTTAGTTGATGTCGTCGTCGCAAAAAATAGAAGCCGCCATCATAACTAAAAAAATACTTACACACGTCTGTAAGAATGTATGTATATACATATGTACGTTTAACTACATATGTAAGTGTGTTAGTGTATACGCCTACAGTGGCACACAACTTATTTTATGCAGAATATTGCAATGAGTTTCTTTCCAATTGAAAGAGCAGAACATTTACTTAAGTAACCTGGGGCGTAGTTATGTTTTCATAAAGGGGATTTATTTGTTTCAAATATTGTATAAGCATATGCTTTTTAATTATATACATATATATGTACATACATAGGCGCTCATATATTGTAGTAAAATATTTAAAAGTTTTATCAAAGTATTTAATTTCTTTCAGAGACTTTCAATATATTTAAGTTATGCTAATCCAAGAATTTGATAAAAATTCATTGGCTTATTTAAGCTTTAAGCCACTGTACGCATTTACTTACACACATATGTATATGCATGTGTGTATGTATGTATGTATGTATGCAATATATTTTTGGCGTGCTCTGTTCTTTTTCAATTTTTTTCTATTTAAAGCCGCCAACACTCAGACAATTTAATTGCTGCCCAATAAATGATGGGGTGTGTGTGTGTGTGTGTGTGAGAGAGTCCACTTAAATTAAATTAAATATGTATCGATGATGACAAACATGATGACAAATGGACGCTCTCAGCCTTTCAGTTTTTGTTTTGTTTGTTTGTTTGTTTTTTTGACACTCTCAGCTGCACATGACTGCAAGCGAGAGTGAGAGAGAGACAACGATAGTACAGAAATTGGGTCAGCCAAATGAAATGGAATAAATAAAAAGCAAAGTAAAGCAAAATAAAAACATGGTGCACGACTTTTGCGGCTATAAGGAAAAGTACACATGTTGTATGTATGTATGTATGCATGTATGTGTATGTGTATGTGTATAGGTATAGGTTAGTGTGTACATAATTCAATTAGCAGCCCTGCCATGTGCTTTGAACATTTCCTTTCAATTAAAACGCATTTTACGCATGTTTCTCTTCTCAGGGGCCCCCAGCAAAACCAGATGCCGCCAAACAAACACAAACAAAACAGGAAGTAAGAGAGAGAGGGAAAAACGCACCGCAGAGAGTAAAATTGAGTGAGACGGTTCTTAACATTCGCATCAGGTGTTTCATCTAACTCCCGCTACGGCTTGTGGCTGATATCCTTACACACTGAAGCTGAAGCTGATGCTGTCGTTGCTGCTGCTGAGAGCTGACCTAACCCAATTTGTGCCACATAACCATAAATCTTTCACAGCGCGCGGTTGGCTTCTGACCGATGGACACTATAAATAAATGGTGCTCGGAATTGAATTACGCTTGAGCTAACATTTGTGTAGAGTAAACAGAGAAAAGAAAAGGTTTAACATAGGGTAGGGGTAGGGAGTTGGGGATATAGGTTTCGCATAGAGTAAATGTTACGCTCTGCTTCTGTTAGCAACTTTAGTTAACAGTGTGGCAACGATCGGGTTCGCTGTTAAAATTTCGGTAGAGCAAATTGATAAGAGAAATCTTCGAACAAAGAGTACTAGTAGGGGCACAGAAGAAGCATAGGGCAAGGCTTTGGCCTAGAGTGAATGTTTTGCTTTACCTCTGTTAACGACTTTTGCTAACAGTATAGTAAAGTTGTCTGCTAACACATTTGTAATTTGAGATTTTCTATGTAAATCTTCAGATTAATAATTATTTCACTGTGATTTTTTCCCCAGGGCTCAAATTGTTAACGAAAGTCATTAACAAAGTAAGAGAGAATTATCTACTCTTGGTGATTCCATACTTAAACAGGCTATCACTAAGGCGGGCTGATCGATACCCTAACTGCCAATAGCGGCAGAGAGCAACATCTACTCTTGGTCACTTCCTGGTCAATAGGGCTAAGGGAAGTATATTATTGTTTGCAAGATGCATTGCTGCGGCAGTCCATAAATGCCTGGATTGAGGTCGATTTAATCAAGTAGACCGCAACCAAAAAAAAAAAAAAAAAAAAAGGAGGAAAAGAAGGAAAGAATAAAAATGGAAAAACATTTGAAATGCTCACGTGGCTGTTGCGCAATTTCTTTTTGGCTTTGATGTTGCTTTGTCGCCCAACCACCCACAGAATCACCCGCTGTTATGGCCTATGTGGTGTGTGGCTGGCTGCATAGAAAAACCCTACATTTTCATTGTATATGTTTTCAGCAATGTTTATTCACTGTTGTTCCTGTGTGCTGCTGCCGCTGCTGGTGCTGCTGCTGTGGAGCTCTCTGCCTGTTTTTCTAGAACGAGGTCGCTGACTGCCCTTCAGCGTTGCCCGAGACTGCGACCGAGACGGCGACTGAGGCGACGACGACGCCAAGTTACAGTTACATAAGCTTCGACTTTTTATGCTACTTTTGTCGAATTTCCCCCCAATACGCACTTACATGCAGCTTACAGAGAGACACAGCGATAGAGAGAGCGAGAGAGAGGCACCGAGAGAGCATGCTTGACATTTGCAATGCAGCTGCAGTAGTAGCAGCGTGGGAAAAGTGAATGAAAAATTGCCAACAATTTTTATCAAATGATATGCATCAATTTTTTTTTCTCGACTAGCTCCAGCCTTAACATTTCTACTCTGCATCCGAGTGCAGCGCGTGGGCCGCAGCAGCAGCAGCGAGAACAACAAAAACAACAACAACATTATTATGCTTACCTGCTTGACGACTCTCTCGCGCTTGTTGCTCTGCTGCCTCCCACTATTCTGCGAGAAGCTCTGCTCTGCTATGCTTGGCTCTCACTCTCTTTGCTTTTTGGTTACGTTACGTTAAGGCTGCTGTTAGGGGCGCCGCTGCGTGCGTTTTCATTCAGTCAGCTGAGTTCGTGGCGCAAGGTTCTCTCGTTCGCAGCAATTCCTCGCTATTTTCATAACAGTTCGTTTTCTGTTGTCGAGTTTTACGCGTCGTGTGAATTTGAAATAAAAAACAATTAACAACGTTTCGACGATTTTACCTCATAGAACGAAAAATTTGTAAGCAGCATTAACGTCAAAAGCTAGCCGCATTCTATTCCATCTGATATTCCAATATAATTTGTCAAAAATTTAGACAACAGAGCCGTGTCCAGAGCCTACTACAAATTACAGGAAACGTAGCGTCTAAAAACAGTCGCTGCTAACTCCCTTGATTTACGGTAAGTTGACCAGTGTTAATAAACGCAGTATTATTCAATATGTGAGTGTTGTGCAATGCGCTTTCTAAGCGTCATTTCATTTGGGCGTCCTTGGGCGCCTCGTGTCCTTGAAATTGTATAGCCAAATGACTTGTCTCTTCTTCTGCCTCTTTCTCTCTATATCTGCGGGGCTGCTAAGCAGTTTACGTAATAACAGAAGGAAAACGAGTACGAGTACGAATACAAATATTTTCCTATTTCACTCGACTATAAATCTGAGGACTCGTTTCTCATTTGTTTTTACGATCCTATTTCAGCTTCCTTTCTCCATTTCCTTCACTAATTTTATTCTTCATTAATTCGTATTTGTGTGAAGACTGAAAGAATTTTCTTTGTGCAATTGGAATATATTCGGGATTTTAGAGAGCATTTTTAAGTAATTGCGTACTTTTTGCCAGTAATTAGTGAATTTTTCTTTTGTTTTTTTATATTGTTTCTACGATACTTTTTCTATTTGATTCCGCATTTACTTTTCAATTTATTATTTTTAGAAAATATTTTCCAATTTGTGATTTGACTGAAGTAATTCTATTTGGTCTCTATTATTTGGAAAGACAAAAAAAGTATTTGAATAATTGAGGAACTTAACCATATGGTTTTCATTTCATAATTAAAAATTCTCTTATAGAAAGAAGCCCCTTCTTAGAAACATTTAGAGTCCTTTTTAATTCACAATTTACTTAGAGAAAGTTTCCTGTAAAACTTTCATATTTGCTATGCGATTGTTAATGAATTTTTAACACGATAATCGATTCCTGAATGACAGAGAAAGAGAGAGAGGGAGAGTTATCAAACTGTATATTCTTGACTCAAAATCGAAGCTAAATATGGGCTCAAAATCCACCTTGATTGTTAGTTTATTATTAAAGTAGAATTAAATCTGCAACATTTTGTACAAGTTTAAATTTATTTTGAGTACTAAAAATTTTGAGCTTTTGTTTTAATTTCGAGTCGAAAGCACAACTTTACTTTTATGTTTTTACGGAGATAAAAAAGTTATTTGGAAACTTTCAAGCTGATGATGTTGCCTGCGTTTAGTTAATAAAAATGCATAAAAATTTAATGAAGTTTTGCAGCAGTTCTTAAGAGATTGTTAATTTTATCTCTGTGTACAAAGAGAGTTCAGACTCGTATTATCCACGAGTCCTTTTAGGCATTATTTTCATTGTGCCAATTACTTTGCTTTGTATATTTTTTTTTCTCTCTTGCATTGTTTGCTGGCAGGGTATATAGGCCAATGAACATTACAATATTACTGGCTGTTTGTTGTTGTGAGCTCAGCCCACTTTAGTGGCACGCCCATTGGCCCAGAGCAGCCATCAATTTGCCACAAACAGTTCCCCGAGATGTGGTTATCATTTTGTTATTAATTTGTTTTATGCGCCAGGCATCATATAAAGCACATAATTATTATTAATTAAGAACGCACTGCACAGCACAGCACACATTCATTCATATTCGTTTGCCATTCACTCCATATGAGTCACATTCACATTCAATTCAATTTATTGGCAAAAAGTGAACACTTCACGATTTAATTGAACATTTAATTTGAACAAATTATATAAGAAAGTAGTACGTCATTTTCTTAGTTCTATAAACTAGATATATTCCCAGCTGTGCTCTGGCTTTTTTTTTTTTCTTATTTAGGTCAACTTCCAATGCTGTGCCCAGCTATCCCCAATCTTTCATGTGTTCCGCACTTTTATCATATCATTAAATGCACTTGGCTCCACAACAAACTATTCATTCGAAATACTTGAGTGTATTCAATGAGTACCCGAATACCAATACGAATACAAATACGTTCCCTTATCGCACTGGTTACACTTACAACCAAAGGGACCCAGGAAATCAATATTTGTGCTCCAAATATATATATATATATAAATGTAAGTCCAATAAAAAGGGCCAACAAAAAGGGAACCATTAAGTAGATTATATCGCAACAATTTTTGATAGTTTGGGGGCGTGCGACCAGTTGGCCTGATAAGGCAATGGCATTTCTCTTTGAGTGCATTTTTATTATAAGCAGCCAGCTTTAAAATCTAACGTAAAAAAGAAAACTGTTTTCATAATCGAGTCAAACTTAAAGAAGATGAAAAGAACAGAATTCTTTAAAGAAGAATTCTTTAAAAACCCATCCCAGGCAACTTCCAACCATTCGCATTAACCTTATCATGCTGGGCATATATTTATATGGCTAATTAATGCCCAACAGCCAAATTGACGCCCATGGAGTCATTATACCAGCACAGGTAATTAAAAATGTTATTTGTGAATTAATTATTTCATGCTTAAAGACTCGCCTAATATTGTGTATGGAGCATGGAAAAATGCGGTCTTAAACAAAGTTGTTTCAACTTAATTTGGGTATTTTGTTGAAGAAAACTTGGATCTAAACGAGTACTGAAAAAGGGCGAATCTCTGAAGAGAGTTAAAGTTTTGACCAAAATTCATAATGCATTAATACAACCCTATTCAAGCCCTTATTTTATATACATTCTCAATCAGTTCGATTTATCTGTTTGTTGTTTTTTTCTATGCAAACTGTCCTTCTAGTCTTCAGCATTAATTAAATTCAGGCTTTGAAGTGGTATCTGCCTGCTCGACTTTCGCAATTTCAATTCCAATTGACTATAAAATTTATATGAAGCTGGAATTCTAAGTGTGATTGCTTTGAGAAAATTAATTCTCCTAATAGTTTTCAATTATTTTAAAGGCAGCTCTTCGAATGAGTTATGATGGTGAATGGAATGAAGTTCTCCTTCATTCACACTTGGGCTCTGTTGCTTTGGCTACGCAAATTGACTGATTGCGATTAGCTTAAAATTAATGACTAGCCAGCATTTGGAGGAGCTTACTTTGAACCTGACTCAACGCCAAGAAAATCCAGAATCTTTTTGAAATTCGTAGTGAGGCGTTCGCCCGCATAAATAAGCATCATTCGAGGAAGACGATGAAGAACTTTGGCAAACGGATGAGACGCATAAATTATGTGTGCAAAATATTTGCGCATTATGCTGAACCAACAAACAATTTGCTGGTGGTTCGAGTGGTTCGTCTTTTGCTGCCAGTCCCAGCGATTACGAAATTTTTATTAAATTCTCTATGAGTAGTATATATAGTTGACAGGCAGACAGCTGGGAGAGTTCCCTGCTCCGATGATAATGGGGTGACAGGCATGCCAATTAGAGGTAATCGAAAATCGATAAACTTTCGCGTTTGCGTTTTCAGTGTGAAAAGGTCAAAACCAGAAAGGGCATAAAAGAGTTGATCAAATATGCAAATGTGTTCGGGGGTCATTTTAGAGGTGTGGCTGCGTGTGTGTGGCCCTCAGTTCCGTAGAGTAATAAATTGAAAGTCATCTCTATTTACACACTGCGCTCGCTCCGTCGTTTTTGTCTCTTGAATTTTCTTGAGAAAATGGTAAGAAAAACACTTGAATGAAAACTTGATTCTTCTCGCCCAGTGATTTTAATTTAAAATTTTATTTGTTTTCGGTTTTGTTTTTGTAAATTAATTTAAGACACGTTTGTTTTTTCGTCGCCGTTTTACGAGCTATAAATGAGGCTGGAAATTGTTTACAAAATGTTTTTAAAGGCCATTAGTTTCGCTGCTGCTGCTGCGGCGGCTGTTGCTTCCAACAACAATTTCTTATCAGGCTCCGCCGCATAGTTTCCCATCATTATATAAACCTCTTGACCTCTCTCTCTCTCTCTCTGCCCTCTTTCTGCCTCCTTTCCACTGTCAACGAGTGACCAAAAATCTAATGAGCCAACGACAGCGTCGCAATTTCTTGTGGCCAACTTTGAACTTCAGGTTTTTCCTTTATTTTTCTTTTATTTTTTTTATTGATTTTCCTCTTTACCTGCTATTTGTTTATTGTTTTAGCCGTTTCTGGTTGCTAGAGCTCATTTTATGCGCAATAATGATTAAATATTTGCATTTGTAGTTTTCACGCGGCGTATGCGTAATATTTGCCAAGCAGGAAATGGACAAAGAAACCCTGGCCAAGACTCTGTATTATGGCCGTTAATATGTCTATGTCTATGCCTATGTCTGTGCTGTCGATTAACATAAATATACAATCGATCAGGCGTCCATTTCGATGCTTTTTGGGGCCTGGGGATATAAGTAATTAAGGCATTTATAGTTTTCAAAGAGTAAACATATTATCAAAATACGTGTTCTAATGAAATACGATGTTGATTTGCTCAAATCAACATAAATATTTTCCTTGCTGTTTCTATAGTCTGCTTACTACATAATAAATTAAGTTTTCCGGGCATTTCTTTTCTGTATCTGTCATTTTTATGACGATTTAGGAGTAGATATATTCAGTATCGATTTATCGCAGCATAGCTGTTCAAAGTGATCGATACTATCGATAAACTAAAGCTGTTAAAAATGGTCGATATTATCAGTAAGTAGAGTATATATCAAAGTCAAAATAGTCACTTATTCTAGAGAAAAATGAGGTTTTCCTTCTGTCTACAGATAATAGAAGCTGGAAAGTTGTTAGGAAAAACTATGTTAAATTAAGTGTTTGCCATTTTCTTTTTTACTCTACGTACTACTTTTGATGTTGATTGTTGATTGTTTTCTCTGGTCACAGCTGACAACTGTAGAGTATGTAGACCAGTGCATTGTCTTTTTATTTTCGAGGGAACCGTCTTCTCATTATGTTTGTATTTCTCAGGCCAACGGCAAACGGCATACGGCATTCTCTGTTTGTTCTATCCATAGAAAGATAGATAGAGGCATGTTATCCAGTACTACAGCTATGTACATAGCATTTTTGGTTAATTTACATGACAACACGTTTCGAAAGTCAGTCAGACAGACAAGCGACAACGACAACGACAACAGCAGCAGCAACAAACAAACATCAAACAAAAATAAGCAAGAGTATCCAACTAAGAAATACTCTATACTCAAATAGTTTTTTTAATATCTCCTTCGTTAGTCTACTAACTGACTTGAAATTTATAGCTTAAATTAATAACTTTATCTTTTATTTGTATACTAAATTTCAACTGAATATCTTTAAGAATATGGCCTATAGATCGTTGTTTTTCTTTTTTTTTTGAGTTGTTTAGTATTACTCACTGAATAAACTCTTCTTATAGCGTAGAAAGCATACAAAAAAGATACTAACAAAAAACGACAACAAGATACAGCTAGAGATACACGAGTAAAGTAACTTGCAGATACATTCGTTTATTTGTAGTTGCGAGTTAACTAGACTGTTACAACTGTTGCAGTTGTTGGCCAGAGGTTTGAAGGGGTTTGGCTTAGATTGGCTCTTAGGGCACTTGCTGCCTTGCGGTTTGCTTTTTTTTTAGCCCTAAGTTGACTGGCGCGCTGCTTCAGTGCGGTTCTGGGCCAAAACAATGCGGCGCATCTGTCAGATACTTTTTGTATCTCAGCTTGCAGCTGTTGTGTGACTTTTCGCAGCAGCAGACGCCGTCTCGTTTACAGTTACAACAGCAACTATATAGGAAAATTAGCATTGCTTTGAATATTAATGCCGCTTTTCCCCATGCTTAGTAAATATTTTAAGCTGCAGCAGAAGCAACTTGATAAATGCATCTTTGAACTCGCGTGAGCTGCGATTATTGCTGTAAGCTGTAAATATTTATAAGCTGTCAATTCAAGTTGAACTGGAAACTGGAAACTGGAGACTCTGAAAAATCTGCTGATGTCATGCTTCGATTTTCTGTGTGTTTGTCTCTGAATTGGCGGTGAGCTCATACCGCGCCCCAAGCCCAAAAGGCAATAGAAACAGCTGTGATCTCTGAGAGATTTGCTCATGTAAAGCTTTTCTCAAGGCATACAAGTTCGGCGTATTTAGTTGTTAAATGCGTGTTTTTCTATACTCTAGAGACTAGACTCGACTCTATACAGTCTATAGCGACTGACCCAATTAGATATCTTTGTATACATCTTTCAGTCATGTTCTTGTTGTTGTTGTTGTTGTTGATCATTTTCAATTTCAACTGACACCAGCAACTACAATGAACAATTGACAAGTGATATTGAAGCCTCATTAAGACGGATGTTACCCTGGCAGAAGTAAAGAGAGAGAGGAAGAGATAGTGAAAGAGCAGTGGAAGAGACAGTGCGTTTGTCGCTCTGTGAAGGCGTTCAACTGGCACGCTTTTGATAACAGCAACAGCAACAATGACAGCAACTCACAACAAAACACATTTCAAATGCAATTGGAGCTGCAGCCGCTGACAGCATCAACAAATATATTTATATATATAAATGTACATTGAGGAAAATACTGCTCTTTAAAATAAGATATAAAGATATAAAGATTGAAATACTCCTTTCGATTGCTTATAGGGCAGTTATATGGTCAGCTATAAATGGTCCAATTTCGATTAAATCTAAACTACTTTTCCAATGAGAGCTATATGAAATTGGGGTCCAAGTTTATCTCTCTTTGGCCAGTAAATTGAAAATTGATTTTATAAAAATTTATTCTTCAAAATTCTAAACCAGAATAGATGCTACTTTATGGCAGAGCGCTCATCCTTCGCAGAGGTCTAAAAACTGTCTTAAAACAAGTTAAGATGCCCAAAATTTTTACTATTTTGTTGCTACTTAATTCAGTCACTTTTCACATGATTATTTTTCCCAGTGTAGCCTCTAGTACGCCCTCAACGACTTGTCAATCCCCTGCTCTGCCCATGCGCTGCTGTCAATTGGACGTATGCATTGCACGTCTTTTCCAATTGAAAATAGACGAAATAGAGACAGAGAGAGAGAGAGAGAAAGAGAGGCTGAGAAATGAAATATGTGCGAGAATGAAAAGCGCAAATTGATAATTGAGTTTGGCACCGGCTCAAACTGCAGTTAGTTTAGCTGCTTCTGCTTCTGCTGCTGCAGTTGCTGGCCGCTGCCAAGTGGGTCAATGGTGAGCATGTGACACGTCAATTAAAGGGGAATAGAGGAATAATGCCGAGCTCCACGAACAGAAGAGACGTGTGCCAGAGATTGCCAGATGCATTCCTTCTATTCATGGCTGTTTATTGGAATTCAATACGGAGCATTCATAAATTTTAGTTAGCTGTGGCGCCCTCTGGGGAGGATTATGTCCCAAGGGTTGCCCTATTACCCACACCCTGTATTAAGTGTTAAGTGTCGGGTATTCTCCTTAGGTTAGTTTCCGCCTCCAGTGGCGTCTCTCTCGTTTTTAATTTAACGCTAATAAAAACATCACGTATACGCCCCGCTGGCTAACGGCAAATGCAATAAAACAAATGCGCGGCGCCCCCGCTTTGCCACGTGAAAATGCTTAATCATTTGTTTGCCGCACAGCGTCGACAAAACTGTCAACCAATGGCAAAAGATTGCGATGAAGTCGGTTGGAGGAAGGCAGCGACGGGTCAGCCGTAGCAGCAGCAGCAGCAGCGTGGGCAGCAGCAGCGACTGAGGCAGCGACAACAGCAGCAGCTGCATAACTCGCATCAAAAGATTAAAGCGCAACACGAAACCAAAAAATTCCCATTTCCATTTTCAAATCAAATCTATCTCTGTATGCCATGAAAACCGTTGCAGCGAAGCAGCCAAAAAATTTTTAAAGCGAATTCAAGTGGGGAATAAAATTATTTCTATTGCGACTGCAGCGTTGCTTAAATACCCTAACATTTATTTCAGATATGAAACTTAAAGCAAATTAATTAGGAATTGAATTCTGGAAGGGAAAGCCTAATACCCTATAATCTATAGCATTTAAATCTAATGAACCTGAAACTAAATTCTAGAGAGGAAGAGAGCAATCATGTTTGATACCCTAAAATATATCAAGTCGAAACTGATGCTGAACCAGAATCTTTGAGTTTAGACCTCGAACCGCATATTTCTGAACCAAAAAGTGTGCAAACTTGGTTAACTTCTGATAAACTTCAATAAATCGGAACGAATGAATACAGAGTTTATACCAAGTAGCCACTATGAGAAAAAAAAGAAATTTAAAGTTCCGTTAGGAAAGGCTTTTCCAAATGGTTTCAAACCTAAAAATTTACCTGCAAAGAGGCAAATTTAAGAGCAAATATTTAAGAAACGCCGTAAGAAATGGGAAATAACCCACATTTTTCAGTTTTTGTTGTTGTGTAGGGCATAAAAACAATGCGCAGGCGTTTTGAACTGCTTAAATTTCGAAAAGTTTTTAAATGTTTTTGCTGCACAAACAAAAAAACAAAATACAGACATAAATACAGACATATGTAAGGTATATATATATATATATATATATATATATATTTACATATTTGTATGAGCTTTGTTGCTGTACAAAAATAAAAATATACATAAATAAAATCGCTGTCGCGTGGTCTACAAATTCAGCTGTTGCATTTGTTGTGGTTGTTGTTCTTTTTCTTCTCTTTTCTTGCAGCATGACACATATTCTCTTTGTTGTTGCTGTTGTTGTTGTTGTCAGTTGTCGTTTCAAAACACACAACAACAGCAACAAAAAATCGCTGAGATTGTAAAACTGAAATGAGAATTGAAATTAATTTGCTGCTGTGCGACACTCGACAGAGGCGTGGGCAGACAGAGGCTGAGTGTTGTAGCAGGGGCACTCAGTGGGTTGGGGTAAAGTGTTGTGTGTTGTTGTTTTTTACATTATTGTCGATTGCATTGCATAATTGCAAATGACGTAGAACGTTGTTCAACAGGATTTCGTTCAATTACGAACATTTGCTTCAATGTGAGCGTACATTTGTGGGTACAGTGGGCACTCGACAAACGCAACTATTTTTCTTAAATGTTGTTAAGAAGTTTCTCTTTATTCCTTTTATTACTTTTGGAATAAAATAACTTTTGGTAACTTAGAAATTCCATGTCCAATCGATGTTCAAATTCATTTTGAGAACTTATCTTAAAACTGACTAGGAGATATTCCAAGCTTTTTGAAAAAGTTAATGAAAATATAACAAAAATTGATAGATAATTAATATTCTGAAACTTTCACGCCTTTTTCGAATGTATTTTCACATAGAACAAAATTCTTCTGTAGTTTTTACAGTAGATTGTTTTAAAATTCATTAATTCTTATTGTTGTTTTATATTTATACATTTTTGGACTTTTTTTTGTAAGAATGCTTAAGCTTTCTTTGCCCTTGAATTCATTCCAGGAAAATTAAGAAAAACTGATTCTTTTCTTTTGAAACGGGTTCAAAATGTCCATTCAAATGGATGGAATAATAGGATCTTAAAATATGTTTTACTAAATCCAACTAACACATTTCAAACCTCTTCAATGTTTCGTTATAGCGTGTGGCCACTGTACTTTCATATAAGGTTATGTTAAATACACATCACACACATATGTGTATCTGCATGTGTATGTGTATGTCAATCTACGTAACGAACCGTTAAGTTTGTCATTGAAGCGCTTTTTTCTGGGTAGCATCGGTTGGTGTTGGATAGAAGAGAGATAGAAGAGAGTGAGAGAGGATGGAAATTGGAGCGTGCAGCTAAATTTTCGGTCAGAATGGGAGCGGGCAAGGTCGTCAGTTTGTTGGTATTTGATGCCAACAGAATGGGCTGGAAACCAATGGGCGGCAGGCGGTGGGCGGTTGGAGTTGGAGGCAATAAAGCATCAACAAAAGTTTTGCGTATACTGTCAGCAGTTTCTGCGCTTGTAAGCTGAGGGTTTACTGTGACTTCTTCCACTGTGACTAGATACTGCGACTGCGACTGCGACTGCGACTGCGACTGCTGACAGCCGTTCAAATGTCACGCTCCATAAACCTTTCAGCTTCTTTCTTACCCTCCCATTGAGTGGCTTTTGTGTGTTGAGATGGGCTCTTGATGGGCATTGAATAGCCACTCGGAGAACAGCAACACTTGACTAATCCTACACAGACAGAAAAAAACATACAATTTTCTTTGCTGAAGTGTTTTGCCTTGAATTTCAAGTGGAAATTATGCCAAATTCTCTTTGAATCCAGTAAAAATTAACACTTTTTTTAACATTGCTACAAAATTATTAAAAAATGTATATAAAGTCCTAACACAAATAGTTGTTGAAAATGAAAATCAAGGATTTTCAGAAAATCAAAGTATGATTTCAGAATTTAATCGAGAATCTAACAAGCTTCGTTCTTATTTTCTTACTTTTAATATTTAATGCTCTTCAAAGCGTAAATCTACTCTCAATATCGAAAAACGTACGAAAAATTCTGAAATTTTTTGTTCAACAAATAGAACAATTTATTGGGTGAATCATAATTTAGTTACCTTATTTTTGGTTTCTTTCTAATTTCAGCTCTTGCGTTTGGGTTTTTTTACGCTTGTATACCAGTTGCCACGCCCCGTTGCGGCGTGCGCCCCATCAGCCGTCAAGACGACTTACTCGATTATGAAGATGAGCTCCCCCAGGATAATGCAGCAGAAACGGAGTAGCAAATCCTCGAATTCGTCGCGGGTCTCGATGACCACTTCGACGGCGGAGGAGAATATCATTGAGTCGAAGCTCTTCAGCTGGATGCGGCTCTTTCGCTTCGCCTCGCTGCTCTGTCGCGCCGAGTAGGGCACTTGCTCCATATAAATAAATATAAATAAAAATATATATATATATATATATATAAAGGTATATATATATAGTTATTAAGTGGCTCCAACCTAATAAGATAATGGAAAAATGCAAATAAAAAAAAAAGTAATAGATACTCGTGCTAGTTGCCGCTTTTCGATTCAAGTTTTCCTATTATGCTAAAAATACAGAAAAAAATGAAAAAAAAAAATGAATAAAAATAATGAAAATTAACAAATCACTTTATAGATTCTGCAATGTAGAGCATAAGAATTGGAACTTCATTATGAATTAAACATTTTTTGCTTGTTTTTCTTTTGTTTTTCTTTTGCTTTAAATTTATCTCTCACAATTAAGTCAATTTTTAGTGTAAATTTCGCTAACTTATGCGGAATTTGTCGCGCCTTTCGTACCTTTTGTATTGTAATAAGAAATAAACATATGAAATAATATTATAATGTGGTAAAAACATTTATTGCGTTGTTTCTTCGGAATTAGTGTTATAAGTTTTCAAAATAACAGCAAATCCCAACAACAACAGCAACAACAACAACAACAACAGCAGCAACAACAAACGAAATATATTTTTGTAATTTACAACACTCTTTTTGCGTGTCACAAAGTGAGAAAAAAGTGCGAGAAAATACTTGAAAATTTAACTAGAAGGAAAGAAAACAAAACAAAAATGCTAACAATAATACAATATGTATATGTATACATGTAGAAAAAAGAAAAATATATATATATTTACTGATTAAAACTCGATGCGAGCAAAATGCGCTTAGCCAACACTCAAATAAAGAAAACTACACTACACAACACTGAAACAGAAAATAAACTGATTTTTGGGCCTGTTCCGGCTTGCGCTTTGCAATGAATTACACTATGAAAAAGTGTAGTCTACTTTTAGGTTTGTCTTTCTTCCAATTACACTCCAAAAAGTAGGCTATACTTTTTTCTGTGTAATTCATTCTAAAGTGTAAGACGAAAGAGTAAAAGAGCCTATTAGTTCCCACTCCCAGTAATTAAAAATTGCATTTAATCCAAAGATGTTGCCAATCAAGAATAGTTAATTTAGCACAAATGCCAATACTAAAAAAAAAAACAAAGAAAAACCGAAATGCAATATTGTTTTAACAGATTTAATCAGTACTTTTAATTCAACATAACCTCAATACAATGCAATTAACATAAACAAGAAGAGCAAACAAAAAAAAAAAAGCAAACAAAATATATCAAAAAATTTTCGAAACTAATTTTTAATTATTAATTAGTTAGTAAGCAAAGAATGCAAATAACACGGTACTAAAACTGATAGCAAAATCAATGCAAAATAGCTAAAAACAAAACAAAAATAAATTGTTGACAAGAAGAAATACAATGCAATAAATCGAAATCGATCATTAAATAAAGTCTTTAAGCATGTTGTGTGTTCAATGCAAATAAACAATAAATTGTGTTTTCTTTCATTTATTTATTTAGAATTCTATTAATTCCAATCGTTTAAACTTTTTTTTCTGATTGTACTCTTATTTAAATTTCAGTTGGTTAGTATAGTAAAAGCAAGCTGTTACAAAACTCGACTTTTCAACTATAGAGGGCGCCTGTGAGCCATACATTGCCCACTGCTAGCGGACAAAAGCTGCTTGAGTTATGCATTATTTAACAGAGTTCAGTTAACAGAGTAATATTATGTTAAACAGGAAAGAATGATTTCTTTTGCACGTCGAAGACTTAAATACTCTTTTGGCAGAAAAGATGATTGATTGTATCTTTACTCAATTACTTGGTTAATATCCTATAACTAATATGTTTCGTGTACCTTGCTGTAAAACTGGAAGACGGCATGTGTGTATTATATATTCTATTTTAATAACCTGCACTGGGTAAAATAAATAAATAGTTCTCTCTATTTAGTTATTATATGCAGTACCTTAATTGCCAAATCCTACACTTTAAATGATATCATTAGAAAATAGTAGTAGTAGTTTCATAAATAAAAGCATGAAACACCCCTGTACAAATGCCTAAAACTTGAATTCGATAACAGTAAATATCGAGATTAATTTTATTATCGATAAATATTGTGTGCTGCCCTGGTGTGTTTCTGTGGCGAATAGCATTGTGAGTGCTTAAAGCGATCGTAAAATTTTTAAATTAAACGTGTATAATGTTAATTAGAACATATTGTTTGCAAAGTTGTCAAAAACTGCAGTTAAGTATGTATTATTTTATTTATTTTTTTTATATTCGCAAATAATTAACGTACATATCTATTTTAATATGGTTCAATTGAAACGTAAATTTCGTTAGCGTCTGTGATGGTTCGCTTTGGCAAATGGCGCCAATTTTATTGGTATTTTGCTTTGCATCGTCATTTTGTTTAGAATGCCGATGTGTAAACAAAAGAAACGGAAAAACGCTAATTTGTACCCTTGGAGCATGCGCTGAAGCCCTAGCCGGCAAGGAAGAGGCACAAAGAGAGAGTGCGAGAGAGAGCGAAAAATAATAATTGGAAAGTTCGGTAAGTGGCGTTGGCGTTTGCCGAAGATTCTTCGTGTCGGAAGAATTTTCCCCCATTTTCCTACATTTTCCCCCCAAAACGAAATATTCTATCAAGATCAGACTGCGGCTGATTCAGTTAGTGTTTCGTGCTCGTCGAGTGTTGTTCTCGGTTTTTCCTCAACAATATCGAAAAGTTTTTCACAGCAGCTAAAATACATATATATATATCTAAATATATATATATAAGTATATACATATTCGCCTATATATACTAGTGGATATATAGAAATTGAAATTGGAATTATTATAAAATTAAAGCCGATTCTTAAGTGTTGTGTTTTAAAAAAAAATTTTAAAATTAAATTCATTAAACGGTTGGTTTAAATACTTCAATTTCCCCTAAAAAAAAAGAACGGATTACATAATCGCAGCATAGATTTTTGAAAGAGAGCGAAACATAGGAAAACGTGGAAAAACACGTTTTCCACTTGAAACTAGAATTTTATCGAACATTTGCCACTAAATCGAAGTGCACTTAAAATAATTACATTAAAACATCATTTAAAATTAAAAGTGGGGGATCCTCTAGAGAGAAAAGTTGGAAAATTCGTAGCATTGATCTGCTGCTGCAGTCGGCAGGCACAGCATGATGATTTTTCCGAGCTGAAAGTTTAACGAACTGAGTTCATTTCTATTTTTGAATAATTCGAAAGCAGCCACAAAAGTGAAAAGTCTGCATGGTTTTCCCGCTGCGGATGCTGCTGCGGGACATGTGCTATTTTCTGTGCCGTCGACTGATCTATAACAAGCCAGCCAGCCGCCTACACTGTGCAAATTTTCAATTTTCACTGGAAATTAAAAATATAAATTAGTGCATATTGAGAGCAGATGACGAACATTAAATGAAAATTTTTGAAAAATTTCGCAATATATTGCTACAGTAGTAATTGCCAATGAAAGATTTTTATTAATATATCTTTTCTACATTTTAGATTAAAAAAAATAACTAAAGTACCTAAATTTGAGCTTATTTGGACTAATTAAAAAACTTATAGAAAACCAATAGAATAGAAAAACCAAAATCCAATAGAAAATTCTGAATCCCTAGATTGCTTTTCCAATAATAATTTATATATAAGCCGTACTTCGACTATCGGATTATTTATCGAGAGTTTACTGAATTTTTTTCTGGCTGTGATGAAATTCACTTTCACATTAAATAAATCATTCTTGTTGTGTATAGAAATTTCACTTGAAATGCAATTAATATAGAATTTGCTCTCTTGTGAAAGTCAAGAATTACCTAATAGTAATTCTAGTATATACTATTTTTTGGCTATAACGTGTAGTATTTTTTTTTTTGCTATGTTTATGAATGATATCAGTCTAGAGAAGTGTCCTTGATGGTAGCCAAACAGCTTTCTCAGGCATATATCATATACGAGTCTGCACAGAGAGAGACCTTCAAAAATGTTGACAGCAGCTAATCCGAGAGTGGTGCTGGGACTGGGACTCTTTTCGTAGTTGTTGCTTAGACATTAATATTTCATGCATTGTAAATTATGTGAATATATATATATATACTCTATATCTATATAGAAGATATAGAAATATTTTTCAAAAAAATATTATTATATGTGACAACTGAGTTAAATAGATGTTAAAAAATTGGCAACTTGAACAGCATCACTCCACTGAATTGAATTGAAATGCTCTCGGATGGCGTCAGCGCCAATTTTAAAAGTAGAATCGAGTGCGAAAATTCGAATAAACATTTAGCCCACTTCCGTTTGAAAATAGCACATAGAATTGATGCGTAAAGAAAGAAGGCTCGAGAGAGCATCGAGACAGACGGAACTCATTCTTTCGTTCTTTAGAATAGGTCATGATTTATTTGTGTTTGACATAATTGGGTTGCTTCTGTTCAGGTGGGGCTAATAATGAGCAAATTGTGATTGATAGCATGGGCCTTAAATCATGCTAGAAACAAGACTAAAAAAGTGTACTAAAATTTTTAGAAAGTGCCTAAAAAATAATGTGACAGCTGAGCAGAAATGCTAATTAGCAACTATAATATATGATCATGGTTTATTTTCTATACTCGCAGAGTAACATGTTAAATTGAAGTGCCCATCATTTGCCCCCCAAAAAGCGTCCTGTTCAAAATCATATTAACGTCGAAAGTAATTAAAAACAAAAACCGGAAAAACAAACTAAATATAAAAAAGCCGTCCTCTGCAAGGCTGTGAAAAATGTCCGGGCAGCAACCGCCGCCACCGCCGTTTGGCAATGGACCACGTGGCTGGAATCCACGTGCACCGAATCCCGCCTCACCATCGCCCTCATCATTTTTGTATCGTCCACCCTCGCCGTGGACAACAGCGCCCAGTCCACCGCCAATAATATCGGGACCACGTTCCTTTGGTCATGCCATGTCACCGGCACCGCAATTGCGTGGTCAACGCGGCCAAAACAATATGCCGCATCCGCGTCCACAATGGCCTGGCGGCAATCAATCCCCAGCACCCTATCAGCCACCAGCGCCAATGTTTGAGCCGCAGAGTTATTCGTATGGTGGCGCAGCGCCACCACCACGTCCTTTTCGACCAGCGCCACTGCAGCAATTGCATCATCAAAATTCATATGGCGGCCCGCAGCCAACCAGCTCCTTTCAGCTGTCACCAACACCATCGCCCATTGTATGCCAAACGCCCAGTTCGGATTTCACTTACAGCAATCGGCAGACGCCGCTTTCGCATCAGCAGCAGCAGCAGCAACCACATTATCCGCAGCCGGCACCACCGCCACAATATCTACGCCAACCAGGCGCACCACCACTGCCACCACAACCGAGACAACACGGACAGGATCAGATTGATTACGTTGGCGTGCCGTTGGAGCCACCGCAGCCCAAGTCCTATGTGATCTACGATGATGAAGAGGAGTTTGGACCATCAACTGCCGAAATAATTGCAAATCAATCTCAAGACTACATCGACGAGAAGCTTGCCGAATATCAAATGACAATATTGCAGCTGCAAGGTGAGTCCTAATTATAATAATATTACTAATTATAATAATCAAATTTATTGTTACTTGGGGTTTACAATTTCAATCATACAATTCGACAATGTAATGTTATCGAGTATGTCCAGTAATTTCTGAATATCCGATAAACACGTCACAGCATCAGGTGCTCCATCGAGATGGATGTGCTTACCATCGAAATTAATAGTGAAATATTTATGCTTGAAGATGACTACTCGGTCGTACGGCATTTGCAATTTATCTTCTTGAACCGAGGGATCAGCGTTGCTGCTGCGTCTGAAGATGACACACGATGGCTGATACATATGACGATCCTTTTCGGGTATTTGATGTATCTTTAAATCTCCAGTGAATATGGTCATAGTGTGACGTTGCAGCACCATTGGCATTAATTTGTAGAGAGTGACCTTACTGCTCCACTTGGCCGATGGTAGTTTCATGTGGGTAACGGCGTTTGCCAATTTGACTAACGGAAATTCGAGGCCTTGCCGGTGCTGATGTACCTTGGTTGGCCAATTTTTGGGTATTATCACATGCCAGGTGTCAAAATAAGTAATTTTCTTTACTGTATTATCATTATTTGCTTTAGCCTTGGACCTAATGGGTCTTTTATTCTCTTTATTTGCGTCTGATTGGTTAGCTTCCTTGGTGTTTCGTTTATGAACTAAAGCAGCTTTGGGCTTTCGGAATCTTTCCCCATTTGCTGCATTGTCTTCACTGTTGCTACCATCTGACATCGTAGGAAATATGGCAATATCTATATTTAAGAGTGGTTGCATAGGTGGTATATTTTTACCTATTTCGCCATTAAGTATACGCCTGACGTTTGCACCTTGATTACGTTGCAACTTTTTTGATGTCTGTTCATCGTCGCTTAATTCTAGTACATCGACGGCTTCCTTTGCATCCACTTTAGATCTTTTTGCTTCAGTTTCTGTTAAAGCCAAAGGATCAGATACGACCGTGACACCACGTCCTGTTTTTTTTTTCATTCTACTCATTAAAGCTGGAAATAAGTTGTTGAACACACGAGAATTCCTTTTATTTTTGAGTTTCCTTTTTGCTTGACACTGTGACTTGACATTTGTCATTTGTATTATCGTTATTGTTCGATACTTATCACTAATTATTGACTACTATCGATATTTTGATATGTGTAAATTAGTGACTGACTTTCAAAAGAAAATATTTCAAAAAGAGATGCAACTGTAGAAAAGTGAATACATTCTTGAAGCACTTTTTTTTATATCTAACTATATAAAAATGTCTATTTCACATAACCAAAAAGAAAGGGTATTTAAATTTTCGGTACGAGAAAGATAGCTTTTTTATTACATGTACTAATGGCCCTTTTTTATATACGTACAGTTATTTTCGTTTTGGCACAGTTCAGCACTTTGCTGATTCAGCTTTGCCCCGACAAATGTGTCAACTGAACTTGACCCAGTCGCCCACGTCGATCAAATAACGTAGTTTTATAGCGCCCGGTCTGAAAATGGACTATACTCAATTATCTGCTCTTTTTTCTATTTTACCTTAAAATGCAGTGTAAATACCCTGCACTTTAGAAATGGGCAGACATTAAGAAAAATAAAGGCCAAAAGTGGATTTTTATTTTCGAGAAATTTAAGCAGTTGAGGCAATAGAATTTTAACAAAATTTATAAGTCTGTTAACACGTATACTGCAGTAATTATAGATCTCTGTTATTTATAGTTAACTACATATATATTTTTCGGTTTTCTGGATATTTAGAACAATATTTAATTGTTTTTTATGTGTTTATATACCTCTGTAAATAGCTGCGTATAGGGTATCTCTGGGTTGAGCACGAGAACATTTTTACGTGTTTTATTTTTGGCCCTGGTGCAAAATGAAATCACCAATTCGCATCGATTTGCAAGGAATGAATGAATCGTCTAATTCTTGGTCATCTATTGCATAAATAGATACAAAAATTGACTTTTATTGGGCTATTCAAAATAAACGAAATATTTTAAATATTTTTACGTATAATTGTAAGCTATAAATCAGTAGACTCGAAATTGTAAGCTATAAATCAACCGATTTTATGCCCTTTCACCGTAAAATGAGTTAATAAATGTAAAATAAAATAGAGAAGAAAATGATGGAGGATTCAGGAAAAGTCTCTATTCAAGCGGAAGAGAAAAACGCACGCAGGAAAATTATATTATGCTGATATCGATTTTTATTTCATTATGCATATAAATATATATATAGTATATTAAAAAACCCGATCGGCAGATTTAGCTTCTTGCTAGGGAAAGTGTGCTGGCTGTGCTGACGCCATCCGTGCCAGTGCCCTCCTCGGCCTGATCCAGAGAATCTACAGAGTGCGATAGATGTCCATCAGGATTTAGTTCCTGGTTGAGAGCATGCATATTATAGCAGAGCACCAGACGTGTATTTAGACCCTCGAAAATGCTAACTACGCTGGGCTTCAGATTAAAAAATATTATCTTCTGCTGACGCCGACGAAAGTCGTCAACCATCGATGAGATAACCTTGGCGGCGGTAAAGTCAGCGGCGTAAATATAAGTACAGTCGATGACGACGGGTAAAGTAGTTTTACTGCCCGACTTCAGGACCATATTGCGTACAAACTCCACAGAGGGAAAGATTAAGCAACGATCCGGTGTGATTTTGACAAACTTAATACCCTCCTCCGTTTCTAGCTGCTCCAGTGTAACCTTAGGCCTGGCTGAATGATAGAGTATAAATAATTGATTGGCTGCAATGGCCACCAGGATTCCAATCTCCAAAGGCAATACCAGGCAGGTTATAAATGCTAATATACCAGGCACCAGATCCGACCCTACCAAAGAAAAGAGCCTGTCAGGAAAAGAGATAAAGCGAATAGATCTCTACTCACGTTTGCTGCGCCACATGGGCAGGATGATCTGGTATTGCACCTGAAAGATGACCGCCGATATAAGTATGGCAGCCAGCACCGCTTTGGGTATAAAGCTAAAGTATTCTGTCAGAAAGCTGAGAGCCAGCACCACAACAAGGCCAATATAGAAATTGGACATGCTGGTGCGACAACCGCTGGCATTATTAATAGCCGAACGGGCTAAGCCACTATTGCTGCGATAGCCACTGAATAGGGAATTTGCGATATTAGCCACACCTGTGGCAATCATCTCTTGGGTAATATCAATTTGTTTGCCCTTGGCAAATGCCTTGCAAACTGAGACGCTCTCCAGCAAAGCTATCAGAGGCACTATTATCAAACCGTAGCCCAAGCTTTGTATCATCTCCCAAAACGTTTCGCCAGCCACCGGCGGAATACCGGCAGTGGCATTGCCGGGTTGCGCCTCAATCGAAAAGGGTGGCAATGCCAACGTTGGCAAACCCGGCGGTATATAACCCGTCAGTAAAAAGGGATTCCTGCCGCTAGCCTCTAATCGCATAGCCATCACAGTCGCGACCACTACAACTGTGGCATTTCTAGAGATTCCCATGAATTTAATTAAATGATTTATGCCACGCTGTAACCAGTTGCGCTGTGAGTGATCCTTGGGTCCAATGCTTTGTCTTCCCAGGCAACGCATAATCAGCAGCAGGATAACACAACCAAAGCCCAAGCAACTGTCTGCCAAGCGTATGTTTCCAATATCCCGAATCATACTGATCCAGCGTTGCAAAAAGGATGCTCCATCGCTATTAACGCCCAAAATATATTTCATTTGTGAGGTGCACACAATTAAAGCCACGGCGCTAGTAAAACCAGCGCTTACAGGACCCGATACAAATTCCACCAGCGAACCCAGCTTAAAGGCGGCCATAATCAACTCTATGAAGCCAGTGATAAAGGTCAGCAGCACAGATCTTTGCCAGGACCCCTTGGCAAACTGATAGGTCATCAGTGAGGCAACAGCGGTGCTGCCAATGGTGCAGTCCTTGCAGGTGCCCAACAACACGTACATAAAGCAACCCATAAATGAGCCATATAAGCCATACTATAAAGGAAGAGAAAGTATTTTTAGATCAAATTTCGTCAGAGACTATTTGGGATGTCAAGGAAAACTCGAGAGATTTCTTTATTGTAAACTTGTATACTCTTCCAAAAATCCGTCGTTATGTGAGAGCCCTGTTTTGTTTTCGAAGCTCTTGATAAAATATTTCACTGTTTAACCCTCGTCATGTACAAATTATCTAAAATTATCCTTAATTCTTACTCCAACTAGGTCTTACTTCAGTCTGAAACTCTTTTAGGAATAGTAGAAATTGAAATAGAAAAATTTTACTTTTGAAATTTAGAAATAGAGTTTTAAAATTCTAACAAGATCTACAAGTAATTTCATCGAATTCCGCAACTTTATAAATTATTTCATTTCCATAAAAAAGCGAGAAAAGAGAAATATGTGAAAAATTCTTTCTGTCGTAGTTTTCTTTAGACTGGGTCAATTCATATTCAAAATTTTCACACATTTTCTTTGTAAATAATTTCGACATAATTCGTAATCGAATGAGAATCTAATGCGCACATCTAAACAAAATTTTCTTTTATCTACATTTTGTCTGGATACAGTCTGTGTAGTCTGTGCGCTATGATTAATTAGCTATTTTAAACTAAAATCCACAAAGATAAGTACTAAATATATACTCAAAAATTATATATATATGTATAGATATTTACACAGACACTCTTCTTACCTGGGCAGGCAAGCCAACAACGCCGGAATAGGCCAAACCTTGTGGAATGACTGTGAGGCCCACTGTTAGGCCTGCTATAAGATCACCGAAGGCATCTTTTCTATTATATTTGGGCAACCAGCTTAATATTGGCAGCCTTTTCTTGAGAGTTTTCTTCCGGAAAATATTGCTACAGAAACGATTGCAGCAGGAGGCGTCTGTAGAAACATTTTCCTGCTTGATTGCTTCCAATTGCTCGAGACTTTTATATTTGGAGGTGCGATGATCTGTGATCAGTATAAACTCAGTGGAGGAACTACGGAATTGTGCCTCCAGATTATGGCTAACCTCCGTTTGTTTGCGAAATGTTACTTCGTTTTCTAGCGTGGACATTTTATTTGCTTTAATTGCTAACCTGTGTGATCTTGGCTGTACAAGATCTGACTGAGAATTATTTTAGATGAGACTGATATAAAGAGGCCGATGCTGCTGAGCTACTGAGATACGCGGATCTTATCGTAGTAGCGCCTCCAGCCCAATCTAGCCTATTTATACAGCCAATGGCGTAGATGTGGGAGCGGGATATAGGTTGTATGTTTCAGTTATCTGCCTGCAACGATCATATAATAATAATATCACACTTGACAATGACCAGCCCCTGATCCGATCCGTTCATTGTTTACCCAAGCGCCACAATATAAGTGTGAACGTCAACGATGTTGCTCCAAATTTTCCGTTTATCTATCGGGGCTCTCTGATTATTATTATTATACGTATTTTTATTGGGTGTACAAATATTGATGCATACCGATTTCTACTATTGTTGCCATGCGCGTTATTTAAGTAGATCTACTTAGGCTTAGGTATAGCATAATATATATTGTGCTTTATATTCTTTAAAACTGATATATCAATGTCTTATTTACGCTCCGCGTGAGTCGAAAATTTGTCTGAAAGTTCTGAGGAAATTCAAAAATCTTAAATGCCTTTTCAACATGAGAAAACTGCATTTTAAAGCAGCGTATTTTATATTTGAAAATGTAATTACACTCGAGTTTATTACCTTTCTTTAATGGGCTTTATACCCAATTTATTTTGTCTACACGAAGTGCAGCTACTTGCCAACTAATAACATCTTTGTATACAGCTGACTTTTATATATATATTTATATAGAACAAGTCTGTTCTAAATTGGATTTAAAGAGTTTTCGTTGCGCTCTGTTTTGCTTAAACTTATTATATAAATCTAATCGAAAGATGTTGCCTTTTTTGACCAAATTTCGTATATATCTTTAAATGTTTTTATTGAATTCAAGTTAAGAAATAAGCAAAAATGAAATTAGAATCTTTAAATATAATTTTGTAGCCTAATCAGATATATTTGTTCGATCCAGCTATAAGTTTGGCTATATGCTCTAAACCTGATTTTGGGCTTAGGAAAAAAGTCGGCAAAACAGATTTAAACTGATTTATATAAAAAGTTATATGCAGCTTTATTTTAGACTCTTCTTTAATGCCAGTTTTATATTTGCTTTTAGTTTTCTGCTATGCATTTTAGATTTTTCTTTTAAGGATTTCTATCCAATTTTTTAATACCTAGAAATCATCTAAAATTTAGTTTTAGTTTTTCTAAAGGCAATTTTAATCCTTTTGTTCTTCGGTTTTTTTGTAATTGCTCATGATATTGATCTGACACTGAGTCTGTAATTAAATTTTGATTACAATCATTCGACTTGACCCAATTAGAAATTGATTTTTTTTGAAAATAGTGTTAAAGTAATTGTTTTTGCATCAAAAGCCGGGCACAAGTCCATTCTAAACTATTCTAAATTAGATAAAAAGGTGATCACACTTTTTGTCGACAAGGCTTACGAGTATTTAAGCCTTTTGTTGATAATACAACTAGCAATAAAAAGCAATGAGATCAGCAGCTTGTCTCTGGCTTTTCTATAGATGTATCTGTCAGTATATATATATATATATATATATATATCTATATATATGTATATATATATCTATATATATGTATATAGTTTGAAAAGTTGTTTATAAGCAGACAAAAGGCACTGGGAATGCAGTGAGAATGACTTTTCATGTTCGTATAATGCTCTGGCGCTGATGTCACAGGGGAAATGGTTTTATTTTGTTATTTATAAATTGCATTTGCCTTCTATCTGCTTTCTTGTTAGGCACAAAAGAAATAACAACAAAAATTGACCAAAAAGTGAGAATAAAACTATTTGCAGCACGTTCCTTTAATTCACTTTGGCCTGGTGTATTTATATTTTCATGTATGGGTATAAAATATCACAAGGGAAGCGAAGCTATGACTGGGTTATTTTTAGTATCTTTGGTCGCCCTGCTTTTCTAGCTATTTTCAATTTTAGCCGTTTTTCACTTTGCTCAACGAACTTGTCTTGTCACGGGGCGAATGTGATTATAAAAATAAAGTTTTAAGTTTGTGAGTTTTTTTCTTTGTTTGTTTTCTCTGGGTTTTTCTCGTTTATTTTCGAATTCTTTTTTTTTCTTTTGGCTTGTTGGATTTGGTCTGTTTTGAGAATCTTCCTCTGTTAACTGACAGTCATTGAAAATATTTGTTCTAATTGGCAGATTTCTGTCAGTTTGAAAATAATACTTTTCGTCTAACATTAAACAAAGCCTTTTCGAACAACAATAAATGTATTGACCAAGCTGTGATCTCATATCCGTTTTTCTATGCATATACCCTGTCGCTTATTCGAAATACTATATATACTATATAGATATATCTCTTAAATATTCATTAAATGCCCGAACATTTATGATAAAGTATAGAATACATTCATTTGTATGAGGGACTGTAAAGGTTTCATCACTACGCCCACGTAAGATCAGCAAATTGCAAACATATGGAATCCGTTTCTATAAATAGGCATTTCGAAACTAATTTTAATATTTTTTGCACGTATCTAGATACATATAGTCATATATAGTATAATTTCTAAACATATGCAAATGCCGCATTTCGTACAAATCAAATTGTTGACAGTTCTCAGTTGCGATTTTTAATTGCTTTTTTATGTACTTTGTAGGTGACCTGTGTGGAGTGGATATAGATCTATAGATCTATATATATATATATATATATATATATATGTATTTATGGCTAATAGTTTGTGTAATTTGCATAGCTTAATTTTTGTGCAAATATTTTGGCCACTCTTGAAATGAATCGAGGCGGTTTCTTTTAATTGACTTAGCAATTTTTGTATTTTGTTTTTAGTTTTCTTTATTGATGAATGAGCACTCGAGTTTGCTTATTTAGCTTTGAAACTAGATGAATGTCTGTGTATACAAAGGCGCTTTTAGCTTTTAACAGTCAATATTTGAATATTTTAAGAATTAAACAAAAAAAAAGTGGGGAAAAAAAATAGAATTTGCGTTTGTCTTGCCATTAAAATGAGCAACTTTATGGCTAGGTGCGAAATAAATAGAAAAGCATTTAATTTATTTTTAGACAAGCTAAATATTGGAAAGTGCTGAAAACTGAAATTTGAAAGAGGAAACAATTGTTTATGCAAATTTTTTGCACAAAGCCAAACAAAACCATTGCAGATTGATATACATAAATATAGCTAACAGTCTGAAGGCAGCCAATTCCGAACCAAAAATAGATGCTTCAATAGAATACAAATTGTTTGACGATATTTATATAATAAAATTAAAAAAGGAGAAAATGTTCTACATTTCTGTAATTAATCTATCTTATTTGAATTGTATCACTCAATATATCTAATTTGATTGAATCATATCCATATCAACGTAACTATTCAAAAAGCCAGCTTAAATCGCAATAGTTCTAACAGAGCAAAAAATGTTAACATACGTTTAACAGAGCGTATGTAATAGACAGAGCTCAGTTATGTTAAGAAAAGTCTGTGTGCAAAGTGAAGGTCGCCTATGTTTTCAAGCATAATTTCAATGTCAAATTGCAAAGGCAGCAAGCAAATTTTCTTGGGTTTTGTGTTGTTTTGATTGTTGTTCAGGTTTCGTCTTTGCTTATTCCGCTGTTACATGCGATCTTAACATGTAGTTAACAGAAGCTGAACGTTATAATTCTCCAGTAATTTGGATCTCTTTGATACCCGAGGCGAAGAATCGTTCTATTCAAGTATTCTCTCCTCTAAAACCATTTAAACTAATTTCAAGAATTATATTCGAGTTTTATTTCAAAAAGATACACACTGAAATCTATATTTAAATCATAGAAATTAAAAAAAGAGTTTATGGCGTTTAGCAATGTAAATTCTAATGTTTAAGATACGCAGATCAAGTTTATTTAAAAATTAGCATTTTCTTCCGCATCACAGAAATTTGGTAAAATTAAGTTTTATTCATAATATTTTAAATATGAATAATTGATAGGTTGATATGAGTCACACATGTATGTAATATATATATATACTAGTACATAAAAGAGAGGGAAGTGTGTATTTATACAGCTTGCTGGAAAACGTAAATTAAAATTTTTAATTAAACTTTACGCTCTTACATAAAGGGTTTCTAGAAATGGAGAGAAGGCAATTCGTCTTACCAAGAATTCTGAATTCCTACCTGTGTCTCACTGTTATCATTTGAATTACAGTGGCTATTTATAGCAAACACCTCAAGTTGGGCTGTCAAGTGTTTCCACTTAATATTTTACAGCCGAGAGTGGTTCATAGAGCAGAAGCAGTTCGTAAACAAAAAAAATTGTGCCATAAAATTTACATGTAAGTATAGCGCTTCTTGTTATTGTTTTTTTTTTGGGGGTCGTCCAGATGTTTGTACCCACTATTGTTTACTTCCCAATTTATTTCATGTGTTCTTTGGTTGTTTAATAGTTTTAAGTGCTTGTTTTTATAGGATTATGCATGAAATGTTTGAGTGTGCGGCATTTTTAATAGGGTTTCTGTCAAGAAATGTTATTAGCGCTGCTGTTAACAGCTGTTAGCTTAGTGACAGCAGCTAACATAACTAATTGCTGTTATGTTTACATAGCGATTGTTTTTTCAGATTTTTATAAAAATGAAAAATTAAAATAATAATCAAAACCATTAGGCGGCGACCTTTCATAAAAAAATGAATGTACAGATACAGATTTAGTTTCAGAATTTAAATAACTAGATAGATGTCTATGCATAACTAATGTACGAGTATTAAGTATGTAAATATGTACTTCATATTTTAAGGTCAACTTCTAGCAATGCAATCAGTAAAGCGTGACGTCATTAGTCTCACTCGAAAAACAAATACTCATAGCTCCCAAAACGTGTTTGTTCAAATGATAAACACGAGTCCCGATTATGTAAGCTGAAAATAAACATTTGTTTTGGTTTCTCGTTCGCTCGATCGCTTACATGAATGACTTTCATTAACTCTGCTGTAAGTTGAGCTTTTGTTTATTGTACACTGACCTACATTTTCTATGCATTTTGCTAAAACTCTGTAAACGTTTTATGACTATCCAACCCGGGGGTAATATTAGCAGACATTGGGGTATGTAAACTACCACCTAACCGACTGTAATTGCTATTTTCTCACGCTTATGATGTCACACGACAGACGCAAAGGAACAGTAAAAAACAGAACAAAGCGCAATAAGAAGTAAGAAAATACTTAAATGCAGCCGGAAGGGCAACAGAGAGACAGTGATAGAGGGAGAAAGAGAGAAATGTCGGAGAGCGCGTGAGCATGAATGATTTATTACATGAGAGTAGTGTAACTCAACTGAGAGCAACTTAAGTTACATTCAAAATTTTACCACCCATTGAAAAGAGCTTTTCTGCGTGTTGGTATTTTTTAAAGTCGAAGGGCAGGGCTGTGACGCAGTTTGATTCCTCCAGAAGGATTATTTCTTTTCAAATAAAATTACAAATTTAGAATAACTTAAAAGTGTTTTTTTAGTTTAAAAAAGTAGAGAAAAAATGTTCAGTTTCACAAGTAAATAATTTAATAATGCTTTGGTTTATCTCGAATCTCTACTAATAAAAACAGATAAACCACAAAGATTAAAAGAAAACTGAATAAGAAAAAAAGCTATCTGCGGCCACCGAATGCTTAAATACCTTTGTAGAGTACAGAAGAGAATCATAATCACAAAACAAATAACAAGTTTTAAGCTGCTTTAGGCCAGCAAAAAAATAATAATATTCGCATTGACTCCCACTGTAAAAACCGGCAACTGCGCCCCTGAAATGATAACAGAAGCGTCCGAGCGGGCGAGCGGGTCGTTCAAAGGTACATAGTACGTGCTGCCGGAGCGGTAAGCACGGAGTAGGTAAACATGCGAAATGCGTAAATAACATAAATGTGTGCTCTCTGCCTCGCTCTCTCTCTCTGGCTGTATAATCTCTCAATATCTTAGACAGCTTTACGCTCTCCGACTCTCGCTTTGCTCTCAAGCGCTCGCTCTCCCCAATGGAAACTTGAGCTTTACTACGATTACTACTACAGTTTACCGTCCAGCAATACTCTGGGCTGCTGCTGCTGCTGCTGCTTGCTGTTGCTTTTGGTGTGTGGACAAGGCGTAGCACATTGACGAATCAGTATCGAACCGGCTTTCTACAACAGCGGATTGGAAACGGAATAAATGAAAACTTGAAGCTCGGCTAAAATGTGAAATGTATGCTTATACAAAGTATAAGTTTTATTGTGTGGAGAAGAAGAGAAGTGTGGAATCTTGAATTTGCCGAAAAACTAATTAGAATTTGTCCAAGGCTTTGCTGTGGGCAAACGAATAAATAAAATAAATTCGTACGACTCGTGCGTGTGGAGTGTGAGACAAAACTTGTCGTGGCCGCGTCTCGTTCTATGTGTTAATGTTATTGTGTCATAAAAACACCGAAAACACGAAAACATCGAAAACCGAAAATCTAAAATCCAAAAAAGCTCCCTCTACCGGTAATTATAAAAGTGTGTGAGTTTGTGTGTGGGCTTTTAAGCAAATTAAAGTTGAATTACGAGCGGGGCCTAAGCTGAAGGCCAATCGGGGGTTGTTCCCAGCTGGGTTTAGTCAAAGGAAAAGTCGTGCTGCTGTTGTTGTTGTTGTTGTTGTTGCGTGAGAAAAATCAATTTTTTTTGCGGCAGAACCAGGACAAGAGAAGGACAGACAAAAGGCAAATAAACCCCAATGACATTTTGGCATAAGGACAAACTCGTTAAAAAACCGATGCTATCATGGCTGATAGCACAGATCCAGGCAGGCATAAGGATCCAACCATAGATGCCTTGAGAGATGATGAAGAAAGAGAAGGCGTCGGAGTTGGTAAGGACGTGCCTCCAATACCAGCTGTTCGGCGTCGTCATGCGCATGAGCATAAAACCGTTGAGAATATCGAGGAAGGACAGGAAACCAAACAGCTGGAGACATCCACTGTGACGCGCACGTATATGAAAACCATTACCACGTCACTGACCACCTCCAGTAACAGCAGTCATGTTGAGATTTTGGAGACGCCACCGAAACGTTTACGAGAGAAGGTGGCCCAATATGAGAAGGTTTGGTCTGAGACTTCTGGCAAACGTCCAGCGGAGCAATGTGCTGATGAGCTGCGTAAAGAGCAGGCTGAAGATTACGATGAAGAGAATCCTTTTGATATTGATGTACATGAAATCGAACGTCGTTTGCGGGAGGAGCGTCAACGTGGTTTGGCCGAAGCGGAGGCAGCTAAGCTGGCCTTCCAGCAAGTCCATTTGCGTCACACGCCTCAGTCACCACCACGTCGCGTGGAAGTGACCAGCGAGCAAATACCCAGTCCTTTTAATGTGACACTGAAGACAACCAGCAAGATGAGTCCAGGCGCGGAACTTGGTAATGTGGAGGATCAACTATCGCCATTTAATGTGACGTTGCGCACCACGAGACGCACTGTAAAAAAGGATTTAAGCCGTCAAACGGAACTGGAACGTTTTCTCGATGGAGAGCGAACCGTACGCGAAGTGCAGGCCGCTGATGGTGTGCGTACTATTATCACCTCCTCAATGACCAGTGACGGTGGCTATGCGGAGGAGAAGATTTATCGTCATGGCGAAGGTTATGTATCACCGCGAGATTCACCTTCATGGTCGCGGTCCAGCGTCTCTAGTGAACGTTCGAGTGTGACATCGCCTCATAGCGTTGATATGACCGCGGGGGGTAGACGTATACTCATCAAATTGGAGGATGAAACAATGGAACCAATTAATGTCAGCTGTGAGCACGAGCAGCAACGCGACGACACTGATGGTTCTGTGCGCGCACGCATACGTCAATTTGGTGGGCAGGACGATGAAGCCATGGCAACGGCTAACATTGACATTACTGTGGGTAGCAACCCTCGCCGGAGGCGTTTGTACCAACAAACAACATTGCAAGTGGGTGGCAACGAGACGACGACAACACAACAACAGGAACAGTTACAACAAAAGGAGCGACCGGTGCGTCCAAGTGAACTGTCATGGCAAACGGGTAAATCAACAACGAAGACACTGCTAACATCCACGCCAATTGGCACGAAGGAGCAACCGCAAACAGCAACGCCGGACGAAGTAGTATTTAGTCCAGCTGCATCGTGCCAATTGCGCGGTTCTTCAACGGAAGAGTCCCGTAAAATTGTAAGCCACAAAACGATAACCAGCAGCACAACGACAACCTCTTCAAGCAAATCTTCGACATCGCGTAAAACAATCGGTTTGGTTACGGTTAACCCCTCTTCTAATATTGGCAATATATCATTTACCGCCTCGCAAATTCGCATCGGCGACGACGTCAACGTCAACGCGGACGTCATCGATAACGATTCCGATACTGAGGGCGTGCCGGCCAGCAGTCTTGTGATTGTGTCCACGCCTACACGCCCACGTTCCACTACACCCTCGACACCCTCGACAACAACGCCCTGTACACCGCACGCCCTGAGCGGTGTTGGTACTTTCAGCAAGAGTCTGCGACAGGATAATCAGACTCAAGCAACACAAAGTACAAGCCAGGGCAACGAACAAGGACAAGAATACCAAGAGTTCCAATCCACAATGGCGTCGATCAATTTCGCACGCAGTAATTCCCAGTACGATAGTCACATCAAGGAGAAACGAGGTAAAAATATCATGAATATCATATGAAAAGTTGTTAGAGGTGGTTTTCTATGAAGCTATCGATCATCTCGAGTCAAATCAGTTAGTTGTCAGTCTACCTTGTCTACCCATATTTTCCTGATTAGCTGTTTGGGCAGCTCCCAACCTTCTGTCATATCAATTTGCTTGTGTTTCTATTATCGCAGCGCTTTGTGTGTTATATAATAATCCCATTTGCGAAATAATTTTTTTGCAACAAAAATATTTTGGCAACTGATAAAGCCTGAATATTGTGTAGGTATATAATAGATTACCCCAGATACAATTGCATATATATAGAGTATGTTGAATTTCATCAGCTGTTCATAGTTCTTGAAAAGATATTCTAGAATAGAATAGAAATAGAACAAGGTATGGAAAAAAGTTTAGTCTTCGTTACATGAAACTCTCAACTCGGCAACTCCATAAACTGCCTATTACCTGTTTTTGGTTAACGGAAGAACTTAATTTACTTCAGAATATCTGCTCAATAATAATCAGCATTTAGCCTAAACGATTGGACTGATGTCTATCATTAGCATATTACACTAGTGAACAATATTTTGTTTCTTCTGATATAAAGTGTGAATCTAAATTTGATATATAACAAATATCTATGAAGGTTCAATAGGAAGTTGATAGTTTCCTTTTTGGGTAGCCTTAATTTTCCAGATGAGATAATAATTGTCACCATTATTATCATACCTTGACAGCTGGTAATTCTGGTGTAAATTGTGATTTGTGGGTCTATTTGTGGTCAAGGTCAATTTGTTGGTACTCTGAGTTTTGGGGTCAGTTTGTATGTTTGTCTACTAAATTAATTATTGCAAAGTAATCGATAAAATTGCGCCTATAAAAATGACATCATCTGTTTCTGCGTTTTAACTTCGACTTGGTTAGCAGCCAGTTTGTTAGCCGTGTTATTTTTTTCTTTTTTTTTGATATTATAAGTCGGTTTGTTGGTCGCGCAGTGGCTGAAACTTTTACTTGGCAATTTATATTATTTATATGCGCACACAGTGCGTTTGTTATGTATATTTACCCGCAACTGTGTTGGCAAGCAGCGAACGAGCTAGCTAGCTGTGTTACCTCCTCTTCCTCTTGCATATTTATTTATTGCCAGCCAAAAAACCAAAAAGCACTCGAAACAACCACCCCAATAGACCAAAAAGGCGTACCGATTTCGGCGGCTTCTTCTATGGCTGTTATGTGACCTCCCGAAGAGGAGGTTGCTTTGGCCGTTATTATGTTAAGCACAACAAGCAATTAGGTGTCTGATTGTCCCATTATCTGTCTCGTCTGTCCTCCTCTCAACGTCTAGCATAACATTTTCGGCAGCACTTGACGTTTGAGATACAAATGTATCTACATCTATGATTATGTTCGTACAGTGCTCTGACATTCATGCGTCTCTATTAATAATGAATTTATACTATATATATCAGAAAGTAGGTGTGTCTGCCTTTGGTTTCTGCCACTTTAAATGTTCTACTTTTACGGGGTCATTTTATTATTTATGACATTGATTTTCTAGTTTTCAGGCTTGAAAATATACTATTTTCTGGAGCCTTTTAACAGTTTGAATACCCTTTACAGGGTCTAAGAAAATTAGCAGAGCATATAAGTATCATTTTCTAAAGAAGCTGAGTTAAGTTATCCGTTTATAAAAGATATTCGAAAATATATTCAATAAATTAGAGAAACTCTTAAAAGTTTAAGGTATCTTCGAGTCGGATTTTAATAGACGTTTCGTATAGTTAAATCGTTAGTCAAGTTAATGTGACAATTAGTTGGCATAAATAAAGTTTGCGTGAGTTTTTTCCGTTTTTATGTTTGGATGGGAAAATCGTTGTTAACATCAACAGTATCCTGCCAGTCCTATAGCGTGTTTTGGCCACTTTTCAATAAATTTAGCTGGCAAATGTTTTATTTTCTCTCTCTCTCGCTGGTAGAGCCGCATTGATTGAGTGTTGTAGGCCAGATATCGGTACGATATCTGCACGATATTTATGTAGCAGTATATGAGTAGCTCTTAACTTCTAAACTGTACGTCATGGCATGTCAAATGTATGCTAATTGACATGCCTAAGCTATGGTAAGAGTATATATAAAACTATTGATTAGTTTGGTTGCTTGGTTGCCCTTTTTGTTGGCTTTTTATTGGGTATTATTCGAGTGTGAGCGGGGGAGACTCTTGTCGCATTTTCAGGTCAATTAAGAAAAGGCTTACCAGTTTAATTGTTAAAATTCGTCGCAAATTTTTGAGTTGCGAATATCAGTTACTGTGTCAACAGTTAAAGCTATTAAAGCCACACTTCAATAACAAAAACTTTCGGTTAAACTTTCGTCATTTGAATACGAATACGAGTATTGAATGTGATTTATATGTTGACAGACATTCAATTCCAATGCTCAATGCTACAATGAAACGAAAACGAAACGAAAAATGAAAATGAAAATAGAAATAAAACTAAAAAAATAAATAAACAAGAAACAACGTTTGAAATAACAACAATATGCGAATAGCGTTATCTATCTATCGCTTAAATCCCAGAACGATCAGCAGCAGCAGCAGCAGCCGTACAACTGTCCGTCTGCCTGTCAGTTGTTGTCTCTGTGAGATCATCGTTGAATTATTTATTGGATGCTGTTTTCTATGGTCGACTGTCAGTATCAATATTTATTGTACTCGTTTACTGTTCGTACTTTTTAGCGGCTTTTAATTGATGCCTAAAATGTGGTTACGACAACTTTGAGAGAAGTTCGGCGCCCCGTCGCTGTTGTGTTATTGAAATTTGAACTGAGATCTGTAAAATTAGAAGTGAAACAAGTTTATCAACTGAGAGATTTCAAGTGTATAGAGACAATATTTAATGGACTTTTTCCCAACTACTTAACCTATAAAGTTTATCTGCGTACTTATTCCATATTATGTTTGTTAAACACTTCGCAGTTCAAAGAAAAAGACGACGAAACACCCACCCACATTTTGTATGAAGAAAATGAATAAAAAGTGGGCAGCTGTTGCGCATGTGGCATAAAAATTATTTGCTTACTTTTTTTTTGTGGTTTGTGTTTGAGAATCTCATCTCTTAAAATATGCAAAAATATATAAAGACTTTGTCTTCCTTTCCATATTTCAGCTGCTCGTGGGCAGTCTTTGAAATCTTTTTATGGTAGCTTCTTTCTTTGTAGCTTTGAGGTTTCTTTTGGTTTCTTTTTGGAAACCAACAATAAAGAAAACAATTTTCGATTTTCGGTTTTCGGTTCGGGTGCTTAATCATTTATTTGCGTTTGCTATCGCTATCGGCAAAGCTTTAGTGAATGATATTAATAGTAAAAATAAATAAACTAAACGCCTTCTATTTGTATATATATTTTGTAGGCATGACGCAATCCATATCACTATATTTATTTACTTACAATATTTTCAAGTAGCTGTGAGATATTATTTATAGCATGCGACTGTGTTTGTGTGTATATAAAGCTAGCAACACCTGTGGGAACGCATTGAAGCGTCAAATATTCCATATAAGCCGCAAATGTATCTTTTATTTGCTGGCAAACAATCTATAAATTCACAATTTGCCGATCACTTGTCGCCCACGGGCTGCAACAGGTTGCAGCCTCAGGACACACCTCAATGAACTCATTCTAAATAGAGTTGAAAATGATTTCAAACAGTTAAGATAGACGTAGATGCCTTCATTATAGGGGCGTAAAACTATTCACGGCATTAGAAAATTAAGCACAGGTCATTTGTCATCTTAGCCAATAATTAAAAAGTCATGTGACTCTAACAATATAGCAATTTTCATATTTTGTAACTACTCAAAAGGGGAATGAAAAATTGTTAAAATATGGAAAACTATTTATCTTTTATTGATCAGTTTCGGATTCTCACATATTGATTATTTTTGTAAACAGGACTCAATATTTTATAGCTGATTAAAAAATATAATAAATAAAGCATCAAAGGGTTTATATATTCATATATCGTTTTTACTATTCTATTCATTCATCCATTGTATTCAATTAGTTTGGATGAACATTTTTAACACACATTGATTATTTTTAACTACAGTACTCAATATTTTATTGCCGTTTAAAAAGTTTGATAAGTAAAGCGTTAAAGGGTTTATAGATTCATATATATTTCTACCATTTTATTCAATTAGTTTGTAGAGACATTTTTAGCATAGGTTTTCCCTTTTGCTTAAAGGAATCAACTTTTATTCATCCCTTTCGAATTAGGGTATTATTGAGTATTTTTACACAATAGAAAGTAATTCATTTAAGGCCTATTCTATATTGTTTATTTATGGTTTATTCATACATCAACAACTTATAGAGAAAATAGATACAATAGCTACATATTTGGCAGTCGAAGCACAAAGAAAATGTTGATGGAAAAGTATGTTAAAGCGGATGGATGGTATTAATTGATTTAAGCACGCATACAATAAAAACATAATAGAAGGTTTAATAGTAAAGTATAATAATAATAATAATAAATAATTTAGTAATTAATATCGAAAATTGTACTAGTTTATTCAGATTCTTCCGCATCTAATTATATATTGAAAGTAATTTTTTTCTCTTAGTTCGCTACATACTCAAAACAACATTTTAGGGCAAATAAACATTATTTATTTATATTACGGAAATGCTGCATACTCGTCGTATACAGAACATTTCCGTTGGTTCGACAAGCATACGGTTAATATCTTCCATATTCGTATAACTTTATCCCCGACCCCCCCGCCCCCGACTGCCCCTTTGGGTCAACATTCACAATATGTTCGAATGCGTTTTGTTTATGCAAATGAACAAACACACAAAGAACATTTCTTTTTTTGTTGTTGTGGGGGAAACCCAAGCAATTAGCTTTGCATAAAAGTAAATAAATAAATGGATTTTGAATGCACATTTTTCAGTCTGATTGTTGTTGTATCTCTTCTATTTTGGTGTGCGTAAAACTAGGCCAAAACCAGACACTGAGGAGACTCTCTCTCCTTGCAGCATTTATTAAAGTTTACTTTACTTTGTGGGCATATAAAAATTGAAGTGCGATACAATCTAAAAGATACTTTTTCACGCTCAATAAATAGGTAAATAATTGAACATCAGGTGAACTTTCGTGTAATAGAATTTTCGCAATTCACTTGAATTTCTTTGCAGTTAGTTTTGCTCATTAGGTAGCAAAATAAATAGGAGTAAATTCGTAGTAAATAGTATAATGAGCAAACGAAGCATTATAATAATTATGATCATTAACTTACTGACTGACTGAACCATTGAGAGACTCTTTTTGTTGCTTTCTTCTCTACTTCGCCCCGTGAATAATTTATGTTTATTTTGTTCAGTTTGTATTTTACTCCGCCTGAAGGTTTATTATTTCTTTTTGTTTTGAACCCTGTTCCCAGCTTGTTGAGCAGCGATCGTCTTTCTATTGAATTTCTAGGCATCATTATTGAAATTGAAATTTGCTATACAACCCCAAAGTCATTCAACCTAAACGCTTTAGTTGTATGTTTTTTTTTTTAGGGCCTGACCTGCTTAGCTCTGTTAATTGTTCTTGGCAATTCGCTTGGCTTTGTGTGTGGCTCGAATCGAAAATCTTAATGCTTTTACTTTTTATTATTTATTAAAAGTCTGTGAGAGTTGCTTAGTTTTTGGTATTAGAAGCCTGAGAATTGGTTGGCCTATAATTACGGCTAACAAATTCAATTCCTTTTTACCAAAATTTAATGGTGAAGGAATATTTTTTTGAATGAGCAGTTTTCTTTTTAAATTTTTGTGAAAACTGCAGCTATGAGGAAAATAAAACTTCATTAAATTAAATTCTATATTACGTTAAATAAGGTAAAAAATTAACGATAAGCGATAAGAAATTGTTAGCCCTATTGCAGCTTGAAGATGGGGAAATAATGTTTGACTTTATATCGATTGCTGTATACTCTAACTTTTTCTCGGCTGTCGTAACTTGGCTAACAAACTTTAGTTAGTTAGGCAAATATTTCTCTTAAACTTATTTTAATTATTTAATCGCTGTGTGCATGGCAGCACGTCTCAAAACAATTCTTTCATGCAATTATTCTATGCCTATTTAAGTATTTCTCACTTGACACTATATATAAACGTCTATGACTCTTTATAGCCATGTTTATTTGGCGTTATCTAATATATTTTTCAAGTGCATTTTAGCTGTTATCTTTGCAACAATTAGCGAAAGTATTTGCTGATTAGCAACTTTTATAATGTATACACAATTTTATGGCGTTCAAAAAAAATTATCAGCAATTGCCAAACGTCAATTTATTTTTGGGCAAAAAAAACAATCAAACAAACTTTCATATAATGAAATAAAATTGTCAACTAGTTTTAAATTTAGAAAAGAAAACGAAAACCAGTAAATACCAAAAACGCTTTGGCGGCTTCTAATTTATTCCCTTCGCATCTGTTTTAGCTACCAAAATCAGGTTTAATTAATTTGCAACACGAAAAGGCAATGAATACAGTTTTGGCCAAAACAACTTTATTGTTGACCAAAATTTTTTTAGCTTCCAAACACACATGTGTATTTATCTATATTTTTATCTTGATTATTTGTTGGCTTAATTGCAAGAATTATAATTCATTTGTTCATCAGGTTTCAGAATTGTTTTTTAATTTTTTATGCCCTTTTGTGGGTATTGGATTGTATTGAAGGAGGCATCTCCAATCCCAAAAAGGATATTGATTGATCAGGCTGGTCAGGCGAGTTGAGTCCGTCGTTTTTTTTGCAGATAATGCCCAAATTGAACCACTATATTATATAGCTCTTATATAGCTCTTATATAGCTCTATAGAGACTTATTGTTTCTCCCGATATCTCAATGAAACTTAGAACTTAGAAGCGAAAAACGTCAGGATCAATCCGATGTAGTGTTTAGCTGCCAGGGATACAAAAAAGGACTATTTCTAGTTTGAATTGCTCTTCAATGGAATACAGAACTTCTTTAAAAAAACTTATATTTTATTAACCAAAAAAATTCGTTGCATTTAGCCAGATTATTCAGTTATTTGACATCCTAAGCTTGTGGATTATGCATTAATTTTGTTTATTATAGGGCTTAATATATAAAATACTTACAAGCCATTAGAAAACTTTTAAATTGTCATACAAAAATACATAAATTTCGAGAGGGGTTTTTTTTTTTTGAAAAATTTTACCTTGTGCCAAGTTCATTTCTTTGGTTTTAAATTTATTTACATTTATCTGAAAGATATTTTTTTGCGATTTCTAAAATCAAAGATAAAAACTTATGCGATTTTCTGTCGCTTGCAAATTGCTCAACCTTGAACTAATTTCTATTTAAATAATCTTTTGTCAACTTAAAAGCGAAACGAGCAAGATACAAAATTGCGTCACACGCGCGAAAATTGAAATAATTTTTATTTTTTTTTTAAATGCCAAGAAAAATAATAATTAATTTATGCACATTTATTTTTGCCGAGTAATCGAATTACCCGTGCATGTAAATTGTACAAACAATTAAGTAAACATTTGACGTTTTTCTGCTGCTAGAAATCTGTCCAATTCTGTGAGATTATTTATTTTATGTAATATATTTTCCACGCAGAGAAATTTCCATTTTGAAAAATGTTGTATTTATTACGGGAATTCTATTTTTGCTGCATATTACGGGCATGCGTTTGGCTGCTTGCCACATCCAAGTGACCACGCACTATATATATATTTATGTGTGTATAGTGTAGATCCGGGCAGAAAGGGGGAAGAGTTTGTGGGGATGATGCTTGGACAGCTGCTGGCTTTATGACAGCTAAGAATCCATTCAGACTCCTCCTGCTGCTGCTGCACTCTTCCATAATGAATCACATAGAGATGCGCCTACATTGTCTTTCGCTTTGTATATTATGGTTTGATAATTATTTACAAATTGCTGTTTTTTAAACGGATTGTTTATTATTTTAATTTTGTGTGCTGAAATTAAATGGGGGTAATCAAAAATCTGTTTAAATCTGGGTGAATGTTTGTTTATCATTTGTGGGCGCTTTGACGCACACCTCAAAGGTTAAAAAACTTTGAATAAAACATTCTTTGTGAACCAAAAGGAAACCTTTTCCAAAAAAGATCATCGATTATCTAGCCAAGGGGGCTATCTGAACCCTTTCCTTTAGCAAGAAGAGGGTAGTGATAGGGGTGGTAGGAAGTCAACTCTATCGAAGAGTATCCCATATAGACAGAGAATCTTTGAAAAACCTTTCTTGGCGGAACTGGGCAACCTAACAAATCTGGAATGCTCTCTACCCTAGATCTCTCTTTTCCCAGCAGGAAGCAGAAGAGAGGAGAGTATACAATACAGACTGAGGTGCCTTGGAAAACCTTTCTTCAAGCAACTGCCTCTGGGGGATCTGGGACTTGTAACCAACTCAGCAGGCTGGTTTCAAGAAAGCAATGCAGGGTGAACTAGACCAATGTTTGGAGCAACCTCTATAACCTATTACCTAACTTAACCATCTAGAGATTGATATACTTTCTTTTTACCCCCTGTATATATATTTTTTGTATTCCTTATAAATCGGAACTTTTAGTTGTGCTTTAGATAAGGCACGAGCGATATTCATAAAGATTTAACCCTGCAATCTGGGTAGAAATTTCATGAACATGATGTCATTGTGTTAATTTTATTAAAATACACACCGACATTTCTGATAATTCAATTAATGCAAACATTAGCTACATGCGTCGGCAACTTTTGCCCAGAACAGAACAGGTATCTACTTACTGAGAAATGTATCTTATCGGTTGCCTTTAGGTGGTATCTTGTTTTGTTAGCACCTGCAGTGTCACCTTTGAGGCCGCCGTCTCTCTGTCTCCTATTCTTGATTGAGGCACACCTTTACACATACCATTACATTAAACTGTATGCAATTTCTTATGTTTTCTTTTCGAATTTTCCTTCTTTTTATTGCAGAGGAGCAAGAACGTGTGCAGAAGAAGACATTCACTAATTGGATTAATTCATACCTATTGAAGGTGAGTTATTTGTCTTTCAATGTTAACCCATCAGCTTAATCGATTCCCAGCAAATTTTGTATCTGACATTGAAATTTGCATAAAATATACAAAACGTGCGACGACACTTTGCGAAAAGGAGATCTGAGTATTGCACGGGGGTGCGGTGCAACAACCCTGAATATTTTTGAATTTGGCTCTCAGGCAACCGTGCAATCATCGTGTTCAAACTGAAATGTGTGAAATTTTTAATTGTCCATTTATATAATTGCATAAAGCATAAAAATTGAGATGAATACAGCTACAACTACAGCTACAGCTATTAGCCTTGTGCTTTTTGTTAAGATACAGCGAGTTGTATGTGTCGAAAATGATCAGTTTCCAGCTGACAGGCAACTGTCATTCAGCTAGCCGACTTTCACCATTGCTATATCCTTTCTAATTTAAACACCTAACAGCACCAATTTTGCGTCTATCCATTCACTTTGCTTTGATAATTGCCTGCCGGATTGCCGCAAGCGGCCTGCACTTGCACAGCATTCTTAGCCAATTTTAGGCCTATAAATCCATAAAAATAAGTATATAAAATTGAACTGAAAGTCAAGGAAATATTACGTCCTAAAGGGGTAGGAAATCAAGTAAGAGAGGGTGTTTCACTAGAGGAATTTCCGCTTCTGTTTGTCTCCTTATAATATAAAGAAAACTTCTTTAGAATACGTCGATGGTTAGCAGCCTCAGAAGTATCTTTGTATCTTAGAAATATTTATGAAATTATTATTTTTTGATTTGGCGGAGCAGGGAAAATATCTACATACCAAATATAATGTCTCTGGGTCTTACAGTCTCTGGGATTCAAATGCTATGTAGACTCCTCTCTTTATGTCCAGGAATATATATACTTTATAGGCTCAATAATGCCTTCTACTGCGGTTTAGATATGTTAACATCAACTGAATATACACCTTTCGACCATTTTCAATGGGTACAGAGTATATAAACATGACTGAGGCACTATATACAGCCATAAAACTCAGATAAAGCGAGTCATGCTCACTCTTGCTATTGAGCTGTCAGCCGCAGGGTAGAGGCGAATCGAGAGATCCACATTCAAAAGAGAAAAAAACAAAAAATTCAGCATCCGACAGTGCGATAGGCGTGTGATGTAGATATTATTATTGTTCAGCAGCATATAAATTAGTTAATAAATTTTAATCAAATTCTGTGAACAATGAGCGAATATTTGGGACGTGCAGTGACGTAACTGGTTCACCTTGAGGTGAAATACGAGTAGTTACTTCTCTACAAATAACTCTTGTTTTTTTTTTTGCTTTTGGGGATCCGCCCCTTCTAAACGTGCTGTCATTGTATCTAGATACAATTTGCATTGAAAGATGTATTGACATCTGTGAGATACACACGCCGGTCTAGGCGCAAATTGGCAGGTCTAACAAAATGCTCAATAAACAAATATAAAATTAAATAAATTAGTTTTGATTAGCACAGTGTACGAGTACTCGGTACTCGGTACTCGGTACACATCCACAATTTCTATGTAGTATTTTTCTCTGCTTTCTGTGCTAATAAAGTGTTGTGCAATTGCGAAAAATTGAAGAAATTGCTATGTCATTATGCATGGCAAATGACTCATTTGTAAATTATATAACAGAATGCAAATAGGCTTCAGTCCGCTTTAAAAATATGACTTCAATCAACGATCTTACGACCTGCCCACGCCTTGAAAAATGTTGCCAACAGTCTCCTTTGTATGTCTGTGTATCTGCGTGCAACTCCTTTTATTGCCACCCGTCGCCACTCCCCCGTCCCGGACTAAGTCATATGAGAGCTTTACGACTCCGTTTCTGGAACTGTTGCCTGCTTTATCGAATTGCAATGCCTGCTGCATTGCCAAGCCAGAGCCTGTCTAACTGGTTTTATTTATTTTTTTCTGCTCTGCCGGCCGGCAAAATTCGTATAAGACATACGAGAAACGCCGGCTCATGTCTGTAGATTGAAGTTGTATTAAAAGATAACACATTAGACACAAAAAAAAAACGAACGTCGAGTGCTGCTCGACGGAGAAAAGTACATTAAATCAACGGCTCTCTGGGGTAAAAGTAAGTCAGTGGGTGTTTTTATACTCTACAATGAATAAAGAGTGTATACACAATCCCATAAAGAATATATTTACCAAATGTATCTGAGATCTCAGCGACTGTAAGAGCTAGAGATACAAAATTTGGTATGTAGATTCCTGTAGAGATCAACTTCATGGATACCGCTTTTCACTTACTTCCAAAACGCTAAAAACCAGAGTACAACCTGAGTAGAGAGCAGCTCCTAGTCGACCACTCACGCTTAGAGCACTCTTGTTATTGTTGCGTGGGTTGTGCGGGTTAATGCAAGCTCTGCAACTCTCTTGCCACTGACAGGCCAAGTAAGACCAGGCCAAGTCAGGCCAAGACTGTTGGGGCCACACATGAAACGGAACTGTTGCTGTCATTAATGCAGCATTGTTGCCAGACTTTGCTTCGAGCATTCTTTATAGGCCAACACACGCATGTATGTCTAACTATGAACTTGGCTAACACATTTCCATTTCTTTCGCTCCACACTTGGTCCATGTTTCGCTCGACTGTGGAATTTCTCGCATTGCCGTATTCCATGGATGTCTTGAGTGCGTGCCGACCAGTCAACTTGAAGTTATTCTTAGAATTAACACACAGCACACAAATTGCAAAGAGTTTAAACAAAAGTGACTAGCCCACGACAAGTAGCATAGAAAGAAAGATACAAAGATACTATGGCAAATTTGTTTTTTGCTAAACCGGCAATGGAATTTAAAGTTCTCGGCATTCAAGTAGGTGCCATGTACTACTCGTATTCTGGAAACGTTTATACAAATAACACGAGAGAAACAAAGAAAGAAAGTTCGCCAAACTGAAGATATAAATAGTCCTGTATTCTGGTAGGGTGGCTATATGATATAGTGACCGATTTTGATGGGTTAAAGTCCAAACTGCAGAAGGCCTAATGAGTCTTGAAGTAGGCGAGAAGAACTTCAATTTGAGCGATCTTTTCTTTGGTACCTCGACAAGATTCTTCTCAAGTTGTATAGCTAAAACTGCTTTGAAACAGGCAGAACGACAGATGGAAGATCTTGATTTGGAATATATTTATACATTCTTCATTATACGTCCCTTGCCAGAGTAGTTTCCGTTTATATTTTAAAGAATTTTATTAAAAAATGGATTATAATTCGATGGATTAACTATAACATTATAATGCCAAAAAATGCATTTCAATTATGACTTACCAAATTCTGACTCAAAGTCTAAATTATTATTGGTATTATCATGTTGTTGCCATAGAAAATATTGCATAGATAAGCGCAGTGCTAGCCGCATTTAGATCCAGGATGTATAGCTTTTACTCCCACTCTTTGAACCTATTGAATATAGTGCAAAGATAGTGAAACAATTGTAAAAGTAGCTGAAGCCATAAGGCCAAAATAAACAAGAAACGAAGATGGCAAGACAAAAAGCTGTTAGAAAAGTTTGACACAATTGCTAGATACAACAACACCATAAATCTTGTTGCTTGATTCGAAAATAAAAGGCGTTGCTTGTGCAGGAGGAACAGGAAATGCCGAAATTGATTTCGCATTGTAAGTAGCATAGTTTTCGAAAAGAAAAAAACAAAAATAGAATGAAACTTTTGCGACTCGAAACAGACAAAACTTTGCCGTCATTTGCATGTCCGCAACAGTTGAACAAAACTTTGTACAAAACTATTTGACTTGGCTCAGAGGGAGAGGATGGAGAGGAGGGACTGCTGGCAGGGCTCAATTAAATGCTACACTTAATGTATAATGCCTGCTGGCTGCAGTTATTTGCTTGGATTTCTGGATTTGTCGGTGCCACTTCCGATGTGGGTCTGCTATGAAGTAATGACATTAACTGAAATCGCAATCTTTTGCGGTAAAAGTCAGTTAACTTAAATGCCTGCGCGTGCCACTGGCCAATTTGTCTGGCAAATGGTTGCAGGGCATACAAAAAGCAAATTATCGCCATGCCACAGGCGATCTTAGCAATTTTAATTAATTTAATCTGTTCGTTTTTTAACGTTGGTATTTTGTGTGTGGCCTAGCGACAAGTTTGAAATCTCTTATCGACTATTTCGAGTAGATTTAATTAATTAGACTTGAAGATCTATCATTCACTTTGATTGAGTTGTTCGTACAACTGGATAACTGTTCATATATATATATACAGCTGATGTCTATGCATATAACTTGTACAGTTTTTCTATAGGTACATTATGCACCTACTTAATGGGCTCATAAAAATGCTATTAAAAGCTGCAGGAAAGGCTACTTCAAAGATTGCGCTGCAATGCGCTGTTGACGTCTGGTCATTTGGCTTTATTGTCCATTAAATAATAGTGAGAGTATATATATATATACATATATAAGTATGTGCTAACCGATCTGTATATACAAATAGATTTCAATAGATTTGCCGGGTATATAACGAACATTTTCATTATATCTGCAATGCTGGTCATAAATCTATTAGAGCAGCGCTTTTACTCAAGTTTAATGTTTGCTGATTATTTCCGCTTGAATATAAATTAAAACTTAAACTTTTAGTAAGCTAGCTGGTATGATATAGTTGTCTGATCCGGCCGAAACCGACATAGTTCCTGCGGGCAACAAAATGAAGGTTCCTTATCAAAACTTATTCATCTAGCTCAAAACTGGTAGACTAGTTGGCATAGAAATAGAAAGGCGAACCTTTTATAAGGTCGGAGATGCCTTCTTCAATGCAAAGCACATTTTATGACAAAATTATAATACCCTCTATAATTATTTTATTGGGTATAACTGATTGTTATTGGGTCCGTAAAAGGAAGAGACAAGTTTTAAGCTCACAGTGGATTTCTAATAGAATCAGGTAAAGCTTAAAGCTCTTCTTAAATTAAGTTCAATTTTTTTCCTTTATGAAACAAATATATAACTAAATACAGCTAATTAAAAGCTCGAATCAAATAAGTAAATCAAAGAAATTTCAGGAAATAAAGGAGCTTTTAAAAGCCCTACATACCAATGGATAGAGAATGTTGGAAAGTAATAGAGAAATAGTAGTGTTAAGTCAACTCTACCAATAAGTTAATTTAATTATTTATTAAGCTCGCACAGCATTTAATTAATTATTTATCTTACAGCGTGTTCCACCGCTTCGTATTGATGATTTAATCAATGATTTACGTGATGGTACGAAACTGATAGCATTGCTCGAAGTTCTGTCCGGTGAACGTTTGCCCGTGGAGAAGGGTCGCGTTCTGAGACGTCCACATTTCCTTAGCAATGCGAATACGGCTCTACAATTTTTAGCCAGCAAACGCATAAAATTGGTCAATATTAATCCCGCAGATCTGGTGGATGGGAGACCACCAGTTGTGTTGGGTCTGATATGGACGATCATATTGTACTTCCAGGTGAGCTATCCTCTAATATTAATATACCAAAGGTAGAGTGCACAATAATTTCTCACATACAAATGGAAAAAAAGAGCACTTTAATAGAATAGAGCATCACAAAGAAATGAAATTGGTTGCTAGATGCACACACCCAAGCTTAGACCACCAACTTGAAGAAGCACCAAATAGTTATTCACAATGCCAATTATTAATTAACGTAATTAACCCTCTATATCTATATCTTCTTTTTTGTACTTTATTTATAAATACTTAAAACATAACCAAATCAATACAAACACAAGCTTCGTAAAAAGAGGCGGAAAAACTTAGTTGTAGTTATAAATTATGCGCCACAGGTAGGTTAAAATCGATGTAATCAATTGTTGGTGTTGTCATTCGTAATTCATTTTGGTAGTTCAATTCTTAAGTTGGTAGTTTCTATTGAAAAAAAAAGCACCCAAGTTATTATTTTTCCATTAAATGTCCCATTATTGCCCTTGAAATAATGTGTGCCATACTAATGCTATCGAATTTCCCACAGATCGAGGAGAATAGCCGCAACCTAGAATATTTGGGTCATGGTATTGGCGGTTCGGTTAGCTCCCTCGACAGTGTTGGCAACCACAAAGCTGGTGGTGATCTTAGGGCCGAGAAATGGAAGCAAGGTGCCAAGAAAACGCTACTCAATTGGGTAACAAATGCCTTGCCAAAGTGAGTATTCAGATTATTAATCGAAGAGTTTTATAAAACTAATACTAATACTCCTTCCTTGCAGAGACATTGGTGTAGAGGTTAAGGATTTCGGCGCTAGCTGGAGAGATGGCGTCGCTTTCCTCGCACTTATTGATGCTATTAAAGCGAATCTGGTCAATTTAGCTGAGCTAAAGAAGGCCAGCAACCGTCAGCGTTTGGAGACTGCTTTCGATGTGGCCGAAAGCAAATTGGGCATTGCCAAATTATTGGACGCTGAGGATGTGGACGTACCCAAACCGGATGAAAAGAGTATAATGACATATGTGGCGCAATTCTTGCATAAGTATCCTGAACCAAAGGTATGTATAAATGCATTATTTTCTTTTATATTACAATATTGATAATTTACTTTTAATTTCAGGGTGCAAGCCGCGACGGATCGCATGTGCAACAAGAAGTGGACGAATTGCGTCGTTTCCTGGTCGAAAAGACCACTGAATACGAGCCTATGGTCATGATGAATTCGTTTCCGCGTGATTTTGGTGAATATCTATTGGCACGTTCTGAAGTCGATGCACATTTGCCTGCTTACAACCGCCTCAAGCAATTAATTGAGAGTCAAAGCGGTTTTCTGCAGGTCTCACGCCAGGCGTGGGATGAGATTAATGAGCTGTGGCAGCGTTTACAATACCAGATGATGTACTGGCTCTGGCTATTGGACGCCGAACTGCCCGGCGAATTCGGTGCTGTGGGCAAATGGCTTGCCGAGGCCGAAAAACTGCTCATGGACAACGATATACCCAATGCGATGAATGAGGAGACAGCTGCTGTGATTAGTAGAAAGCTAGAGGAGCACAAGCTGTTCTTTGCCGATCTGCCACGCATTGTGGCCATGTTTGATAATGCCAAGCGCTCCCCACTCGCACAACAGCTGCCTCTAGAGCAGCTACGAAATATGGAGCGACGCCTTCAAGAGGTCGGACCTAAAGCCGCTGAGCGAAGAATACGCTTGAAATTCCTGGAGCACAAATGCTGCTTAATTGCCTTCCTTAATTTAGTGGAGAACAAAATGCGTGGCTGGACTGGCAAGTACGGTCACGAGGATAAGGTAGCCCAACAGCTAGAACAATATAAGAACTTTGTGTCGCGCAACAAGATCTTCCAGGAGTTCCAGAAAGCTTTTGTCGACATGCAACAAGTGGTTGACGAATACAAGCGTGAGGGCAATGTACCCCGTAAGGACCTAAATGAAATTGATCGCTTCATGTATGAAACTGAGGAGCGCTGGAAGCGTGTCTCTATGGAGCTGAAGTGCTGTCAAAACTCACTGGAGGAAGTAGTCAATTGCTGGCGCAACTGGAACCAACTGGCTCCCAGCTGTGAGGAGTGGCTGCTTCTGGCTGAGCAGAAACTGAATCAAAGCGAAGATGATCGCCTGGAGTTCTTCCAGGACATCACTGTGTGGAAGGATAAATTCGATGCTCTGGCGAATGCTGCCAATTACCTAATTGCATCCTGTGAAGAACCCATTGCTCAGCAATTGCGTCAGCGTCACGGAGCTCTTGCCGAGCGCTTTGAGCGTCTGTTTGCCAATACTAAGCAGTACATGCATGCTGGGGATATTATACGCTCTCGCCAGGAATACAAATCTGGCATTGAGAAACTCTCAAAGTGGCTGCGTGGAGCAGAGAGTGTTTTGGATCAACGTCAGGTGCTGGGCAACAGTGAGCAGATACGCCGTTATGGCGAGCAACTGCAGCAGCTGGCCAGTGAAATCGATGACAATGAGGAATTGTTCAAGAACATTAGTCGTACCTTCCAGTCGCTTATACAGGATTTGTCTCGCGAAGAGGTTGATAAAATGATGAAGCTGCTTAAGCAGGAGAAGGAGTCTTTGGTGCGCATACGCGCCCAAATGCCCGCTAAGCTGCATCTGTTTCACCAACTACAAATACAGCAGGAATCCCTGGAGGCTGGCCAAAAGGAAATTCATCAATGGTTGAGCGAAGCTGAACAGCTTTTGGGCACCCACAATCTAAATGGTGGCCGTGAAGTGATAAACGAGCAGCTGCATAAACATAAGACCTATTTCTCGCGCACTGTTTACTATCGTTCCATGCTGGAGAGCAAGAACAAAGTGTTCCAGAATTTAGTGAAGGCTGTGGCAGCCGATGATAAAATTGATACGGCACCTGCCGCACAGCAAATGCAGCAGCTCAACGAACGCTTTAATTATGTTATACAGAATGCCGGTAAATGGGAGCAACGTTTGAGCGATGCTGCCGGTGGCTGGAGTAATTTCAAGGATAACGAACGCATCGTTACCGAATGGTTAACCCAAGCTGAATCTATGCTGGTTGAGAAGCATATGGAGTCAAAGACCACTATCGAAACTCAAAAGTACTTCTTTGATCAGGTCAATGATCGCTGGATGAACGATCTGGTGCAGTCAGCACAGCAACTACTGACAACTCTGCCTGCCCAGGAACAGCCGGCTGTTGTTCAAAGTGTAGAACAATTGCAATCGCGCTGGAAGAATGTACTTTCACAGGCGCCACTACATTTGCTTAAGCTGGAGTTCCGCTTGGATGAGAATGCATTCTATCAATCACTCAAGGATGTTGAAAAGGAGTTGCAGCTTGAACAGCAAGCTCTCAATCGTAATGAAGATGTCGACTCAATTTTGCAACGTAACCAGCAATTCCTGCTTCAACAGGATGCTGTACCACGATTGGAAAAGTGCTTGCAGAATATGCATCGTTCGGCACAGGCGCACAGGCAACAGCAGCCAGGTGATATTAGCCTGGATCAAGCCTACGATAATGCCAAGACGCAATGGCAGCTAATGTCCAACAAGCTTGCCGATATGCGTCAGACCTTGCAGCAAATACCCGCTCAATGGCAGGGTTACCATGTAAAGTTCAATGAGATGATCGACTGGATGAACACTGTGGATCAGAGCCTTAAGAATATTGTTAATGAGGTCAACACCATGGAGGAATTCGAAAAGGAGAAGGTTGTTTTCCAGGTAAGTCAAACGCTAATACCTAAATTCATCTTAATGCTAAAACTTTCTGCCTATATCCATTACGCCTGCATGCAGCTGAGGGAATTAGTGGTAACTGTCTTGTTTTCGCTTATCCATTATATATACTTTTAGGCAATATATTAATTAATTTGTTTATTTTTGTAGAAAATCTGCCAGGATGCAGATAACAAACGTGAGGACATGAAGTGGCTGGTCAAAACACTAGATTCACTGCTCAGCTACGCCACTGAAGATGAGGCTAACCTGGAGCAAAAGAAACTGGAGGATCTAATCGCTCGCTATAAGAACCTTATACCCACAATAGAGATTACTATGGTCAAGACGGAAGTGTTCTCAAAATGTTACACATATCGCCGCGAGGTGCATGAAGTTGTTTGCCTGCTTACTAAGGTCAAGGATCAAACAGCAAATATACCCGCACCCGACAGTCTGGATCGTGTTAATCGCTTAATCGAGGAGCAACAGTATGCCATCAATCAGCTCGATCATCAGCGGCCACATATAATGTCTATGCTACAACGTGGACGTGATCTTAGCAAGGATGTCCACGCTCCGGCTTTCGTTAATACTGAAGTTAAGAATTTGGAGACTGGCTGGACCCAGGCTTATACTGAGACCTCTGATAAGCTTCAGGCTCTCAAGGGCACTCAGGCGGTTTGGAATGAGTTTGTCGATCAAAAGAACGACATTTTCTCCATGCTGCAAACTGCAGAGACAGAGTTACGCGCCTTGACTCCACTGCAAACAGATCCCAAAAATGTTAGCCAAGATCTGAAGTCAAAGCGCGATCTGAACGTACAACTGCAACAAGCATCCCATCAATTGCTACCTAAGTTGCACGCTCTGAAGTCTGAATTGGCGCCTCTGGCCGCCGCTGATAAGCGTCCGATACTTGAGAAAGAAGTTACTGAAGTGGAGAAGATGTTCTTTAATACCTTGGAACATGTGAAAGATCGTGTGGGTTACTTGGAGGACTATAGTGCCAAGTGGAACAACTACAAGACACGTCTGGCCGAGCTACAGGAATGGGCTAATAAAATGGCGCCCAAAAACATTGAAGCTTTGCAGTCTGAGGATCTTACTCCAGAGGAGCGCGTTGTTAAGGTCCAATCCTTTAAGCGTGTGCTGGGCGAGCGCATGAAACAGCTGGACTTGTTGGCCGCTGATGCATCCGAGCTCGCACCCAAAGAGGGCAACGTTGCTGAAGCGAAACGTCTGAAGGGTGAAATCTCAAAGTTGCAGGAGGTTCTAAGCGCCATCAACCGTAACGTAGACCATCAGTCGCAAGCCGTACAGGAGGATCTGATCAATTGGCAACAATACCAGGCCGGACTCCAGCAAATCAAGCCTGCTGTGGAGCAGTGCGAAGTCAAGGTAAATAATATAGTTCCTAAACCTATCACACTTGAAGAAGCCGTTGCCATGCAACAAAATGCCAGACAATTTGAAACACAATGCCTGGAGCAATTGGACAAACTCCATGGCATATCAAACATCAGTCATAAAATGTTATGCAAAACTAATGCCCCCGATGAGTTAGATGCCATGCATTCCCGTTGGACTGCAGTTCATGAAAATGCTAAGCAGGCGAGCGGTAAGCTCGAAAAGCTCGTTGCCAATTGGAAATCATTCGATGGCGATGCAGCCAAGCTAGAAGATTGGATTAATCAGGGTCAACAGGTAGTAGGTAGGCGTCCAACTGTACTAAATACTCCGCATATTGATAAACTAGAGAAAGAGCTGGTCAAGCTAAAGTCGTTCAACAATGAAATATCACAACAGCAAGCTAAGCTTGTCGCACTTGGCCAGAATGCAGATCAAATCAGCTTACACTTGGCCCCAGAGGGTGCCGTTGCAGTCAAGGATCGTGTCAATAATATGAAGGGTAAATTACAAAAACTTTCGGAGGCTACTCGTGGTAATATCAATGAGGTCTCTGATGCAATCATTTCGCGCCAAGACTTCAATTCCAAGCTTGTCAACTTCTCTAACTGGATGGAACAGTTGCGCAATCAGGTCACACAGGTTGAAGAAATCAATCCAGAACGTGTGGAGACCAGTCTGCATGTCATACACGCTTTACTACAAGAGCATGCCGATAAAAAGCCCAGCTTCAATGCCATCTATGACGAGGTGAAGCAGCTTGCACTTGGTGCTACGCCCGAGGAGTCTAATGCTCTAAATGATGCATATACAGCCCTTGTGGTCAACTACCAGAATCTAGAATCGAACATGCTGCAAAAGAAGGCTGCGTTGGAGAAATGGACAGAGCTTTTGGGCTGGAAGCATGACACTGAATCGCACTTGAACTATCTGAAACATCAGTTAGACAAACCTGAGGGACCCGCTGTCGAGGAGCTTAAGAAGGCTATCGATGAGATCGATCACCTGGGTCAGGGTATAAGCTACTGGAAAGGTCAAGCAAAGGAAATCGATGAAAACCCGGCCATACAATTGCGCGATGCACTCTCTCGTCGTCCGCTTATTGCTACACAGATTGTCAACGATGTGGAAAATAAGCTGGAGAACCTGAAGCTGCGATCGCAGAATCAACAACAGCAACTCCAACAAATGACTGTGCGTAAAGACAAGTTCCATGCACTGGAGCACAACTTTGGCCAGGCATTGCAGGAGAATCGCGCGAAGCTTGAACAGATATTAAAACAGCATCCAACTCTTAACAACATTGATCAAATCATTGCCGATCTGGTCGCTCTAAACGATGCACTTAAGTATCAATCGGATTTGAAGAATCGCATTCATGATGAAGGCTCATTGTTGATGCGTGAGGATATTGCCAGCATGCCAGCCATACAGGAAAGTCTATTAATTCTCGACAAAAATTATGATTCGTTGCAAAATGAAATTGCTGATCGCATTCAGAAATATAATCTCATAAGTCAGGCTTTGCGTGAGTATGCCGAGTCCAAGGACAAGTTCTCTAAGGAACTTAAGAAAGCAGAGGATTTGTTTAATGCCATACCCCAACAGCCAGGCGATGAGACCGAGCTACATCAAGCATCTGAGAAGACGCGCAAGACAATGGAACAATTGCGCAAGTCCAAAATGAATCTCGATGAGCTGGAGCGTCGTGGCAATAATGTTGCCAAATTGTTTAGTGCTATAGGTGAAGCTGTGCCTCAAGAAGTACCCCAAGAAGTTGCAACTTCTAAGCAACAGTGGCAGGATCTGCACGATAAGACAGCCAAAAATGCACATGTATATGAAACTGAAGCAGTTATTTGGTCGCAAATTGAGGATGCAAAGAAAGATTTGCTGCCTTGGTTGTCCGAAACCAATCAGGGTCTCTGTGATGCGGCCGATAACTCAATTGAAATCGAATTTGGTCCAATGCGGTTGAGCAAATACCGCACCGAGCTGCCCTCTTACCAGGCGCTTAAAGATACCATAATCGAGAAAACCAATGACTTGGTAAAGATCAACAATGGCGCCGCAATACCTGCGCTCTCGGCACTTAATCAACTGCTAGCCGAACAATTCGCTGAAGTTAATAACAATGCTGATCGCCTGAGCGCTGTCACCACATCCTTTAACGATCAGGAACAGGAATTACGCAGACGCACTAAGATCGCTGGTGAGGAAGTCAGCAAACTACGTGAGCAGCTTATCAAATGTGATGATATGTCTGGTGATAACAACAAGATCATGGAGCGTTTGCTACAATGTCGTGCTTTGCGCGCTCAATTGGATAACAGTGGAAACGAAATTGAAAATATTAAGCAAAATGTTGATGAGCTTCGTAATCTGTATCCTACATTCAATGAGTCCATTATACCCAAGGAGCTGAACAATGTACAGAAGCGTTATGAAGGCGTCGATTTATATGCCAAGAAAATCGAGAGCTCCCTACTGCAGTTCCTGAAAAAGTTCCATGCCGATAAGGTAGGCATGCTAAAGCGCATCATTGCCACGCAGCGTGAAAAGGTGGCCTGGTGTCAACCGGAATCATCCAGTGATAAATACAACTTGGATGTGAAGAAATCTTCATTGCAAGAAGTCAGCAAGAGCATTGACGATTGTAAAGTGCGTCATGCTGAAACACTGAAATCTTTGGAAATGCTTAAGGCAGTAGAATCCCCTCAGAACCTGGCCGAGCTTACCAACGATGCAGAGCTGATGGGCAAGGAAATGAAAGCCTTGCAGGACAGCTTTGATAGCATTAAGGGTATTCTCGATGAGAACGTTGACTTGTGGTCACAGTACGAGCAATCGAATGAGCAAATATCAAACTGGTTAAGAGATGTAGAAGGACGCGTTAAAGCGGAGACAAGCAATCAAGTAAACCTACCGGAAGTGCCGCAGAAACTACAGGAACTGGCAATTTTACAACAGGATGTTCTGGCACACGAGCCCATTATCAACAGTTTGGAGCAGACATCTCAGCAGCTAATTGCAAAGAACCCCGAAGCACGCATTGGACAATTTGTTACTCATCTTGTACAGCGATACCAAACGGTTGCCAAGAGTCTTGCAGGTCACATAGACAAAATACGTACCGCACAATTGTCAAATGCGAATTTCGCCAAGGCCTCTAAGGACTTTAATGAATGGTTCGGCGATGCCAAGATTGAGTTCCAGGAACTGGCTCGAATGGGATCCCCGGGCTCTTCTTCGGCCACGGCGCAGCAATTGCAGACCATTAAAAATTATATTAAGACCTTTGATAATGGTCAACAGTTGCTAAATAACGCTGTCGACATTGGAGAGGCGCTATATCCGGTGGTGTCCCCTGAAAATCGTGAACGCATCCGCACGGATCTGCGTCAAATGCGCGAGAAATACGATTATTTGCGCGATGAGGCTAATGCTCTATTGCAACAGGTTGAGGGAGTGCTCATACAAAAGACATCTATTGAGGAAAGCTACACACAGGTATCGCATTATCTAAATGAATCCAAGGCTAAGGTTACTGCTGGCGATGAGCTGTATCCCACTTTGGCGGCTAAGAAAGCAGCTCTCCAAAATTATAAGACTCAGCTGCAGGAAATTACTTTGCATAAAAATGCTCTAAAGCAGCTGCACGACAAGGCTGTTACCCTTTGCGATGATGAGTCTGAGCGTAAAACGGATGAATCCATTCAAGAGTATAACACAATCTCTAAGAAGATATCCGACCGCATTAACACGGTGGGTAATCATGTCGTCAAACACGAAGCGTATGATCAAGTGTTGGAGAAGGCACAGGACTGGTTAAACACCATCAAATCAGAAGCTATTGATATACTGAATGAAACTACTTTTGAGAAAGAAGGTGCTGAGGAGAAGCTGATTGTTGTGGAGAATTTGTTGCAGCATAAACCCGAGGGTGATTCCATATTTGATACATGTCACAAGCTATTGGAAACAGTGCTTACCCAAACACATCCTAGCGGTCACCCTGCATTGCTGAAAGGCTTTGAGGAGCCCAAACATGCCTGGGAAGAGTTTATGTCACTGTGCCAGGATTCGTTAGTGAAACTTAAGCAACTGTGCTCCAAGTGGGATGAGTTCGACTCCATCATCGAAGAGCTCGACAATTGGATGAAAAATGTTGAGGCTGTGGTCAAAAACCAGAACCTAAAGAGTACAGCCGAAGCGAAAAATGCACATCTAAAGCAACTCCAAGATAGTGCTAAGGATATTGAGCGTCGCGGAACAGCTATTAATGAACTAATGGATCAGGGACGCGAAATCGAGGGTGAAACTGACTTAAATCTTAAACTGTCTCGTCTGAGCACACGCTATCAGACTCTGAAGAATCTGTGCAAAGAATCCATTGCCAAGTATGTGAACTATGTAAAGGACCACGACAGTTTTGATAACGACTATGAAACGTTTAAGCAAAATCTTCAAACCTGTGTAAATGAGTTGGCAAAGGCCAATGAAATAGTTGGGGATCAGAATGTATTGCAAGATCAACAAAATAAACTGCGAGAGATGTCCGACAAACGCATCACAGATTCCACTGTCTTCGAAAGTCTCATTGATCGCGGCGAGAAACTCTACGGTCACACAAGTCCTGATGGTCGTGAGATTATACGTCAACAGCTTCGCTCTTTAAGGACCATGTGGGACAACTATACGGACGACCTGAACTCGGCTACACATAAAATTGATCAGTGCCTCTTGCAGTTTAATGAGTTTAGCATCGCTCAAGATCAGCTGACGAAGTGGTTGAAAGATGTCGATAAGGCTATGCAAAGCCATACCGAACCTAAAACTACTTTACAGGAGAAACGTGCTCAGCTGCAGAATCACAAGTTATTGCATCAGGAAATCACCACACATAATGTGCTCGTTGACAATGTGTGCGATAAAGCACAGATTTTGGTGGATCAAATTAAAGATAACTCGTTGAATGTGTATTTGCAATCAATCAAGCAACTCTTCCAGAATATAGTTCAGAAATCCGATGAGATACTGCACAATTTGGAAAACTGCGTGCAAAAGCATACTGACCTCAATAATGCCCTCAATGGTGCCAAAACCTGGATTTCAAATGAAAAGGCAAAACTGCTCGAATGCGACGATGCCTATGGCGAAAAGGCAGACATTAAACGGAAAATCGAAACGCTGGTTCAGTTAGCCCAAAATAAGCCGCAGGCGATGAATCTGATCAGTGAAATTCGGGGTTTGTTTGATAATGTAAAGCCAGCTACATCCGAGAAGGGTATTGAAGTGCTTGAGAAAGAAATTGACGAACTAGAGACAACCATGAAGAGTCACTTTGATGATATCGAGGGCATAGAAGGCAAACAAAAGGATGTGCTAGCACAGTGGGACAAATTCGAGCACACTCTGGAAGAACTGACTAAATGGTGTCGTAGTGCAGAGGCTGTCTTCCGTGAGCAACAACTAAAATCGACATTACATGAAAAAGTTGAGCAGTTGGACAAGTATAAGATACAACGCGAACTCATTCTGCAAAAAGAAAAAGAGATTGATGCTTTCGGTGATACGGCTCACGCTCTGCTTAACAACTGCGGTGCTGATCGCCTGAAGACGTTGACAACGCAAATCACTAACCGTTATCAACTGCTCCAGGTGTTGAGCAAAGAGGTTGTTAATCGTTGGTCTAATTTGGTTGATGATCATCAGTACTACCAGGACAAGTTCAACGAAGTTGACTTGTGGCTGCAGCCTATTGAAACACAACTGGAGAAGGCCCTCAAGGATGAGCCCACCCAAAGTTCAAACATTCTGCAAGTTCTGCTGTCAGAGAAGGAGCAGGCCGAGAGTTTGTTTGGTGCTTTGAATGCAGCAGCCGATAAGGCTTTGCCGGAGACATCTACTCAGGGTAGGGAGAAAATACGCAAGGATCTTCGTGACATACGTGATCGCTGGGATAAACTTGACGAAGGCATTCGTAATTTGGAGAAACGTCAAGAAGCTCAAACAGTTCAACTGTCCAGCTACCAGGATATTCTAGGTCAAACGGTCAACTGGTTGGATCAAGTTGAAAAACTAATCAATAATGAGAATCCCGCCAGCTGGACAAGTGCACAAGAAATTCGTTCCAAGCTCTATAAATATAAGGCTACCAACCAGGACATTAATTCTCACAAACGCATTGTTGAAGCCGTTAATGAAAAGGCAGCAACCTTGCTTAATAATGCTGCACCTGCAAATGCTGATGAGATAGCCAAGTCTGTAGCTGAAGTTAACAAACGATATGAGCAAGTAGCACAGGATTGTGCCAAGCTAGTCGCTGACTTGGATGGCGCCTTCGAGGTGTACCAGCAGTTCAGTGAGCTTCAAAAAGCCCAACAGGACTATCAAAAGAATCTTTGGGATCGTCTTACTGGTTACTCGGATTACTCCGGCAACAAAGCTGTACTACAGGCGCGTCTACAAAAGATTAATGAGATACAGGATGCACTGCCTGAAGGTGTGGCTAAGCTAAAGGCTTTGGAAGAACATATTGAACAACATGCCAGCAGCATACCACCCCGTTCTAAGGAAGCAATGACACGTGATTTGGCCAACCTGCATGCCGATTTCGAGAAGTTTAGTGGTTCCTTGAGTGATGTGAAGAGTGGTTTAGAGAATCGTTTACAGCAATGGAATGACTATGAAATCGACTTGGATCGCCTGATTAGTTGGTTGGGCGAAGCGGAAAATGCTCTCAAGAATTACAATCTAAAGTCCTCATTCGAAGAAAAGGAAGAACAATTAAATCGATTCCAATCATTAACACAGAACCTGCGTCAAAACGAGGCAGACTTTGAGAAAATGAAGGATGACACATCCGAGTTGGTTCAAAGTTCTGGTGAGACAAGAATTGCTGTAAATGTGCAGCAAGTGTCCTCTCGCTTCCAGTCGATACAAGCAACTGCTAAGGAAATACTTAAGAAGTGTGAGCAGGCCGTGCAAGATCATGCCCACTTTAATGAAAAATACAAACAATGTTCCGACTGGTTGGCAAATGCTCAGGCTCGCTATGATAATTGCAGTGACTTGTCCACCGTAGCTTCTCGTGATGATCTGCTAAAGAAACAATTGGTTATACAGGAGTTGTTGGCACAGCAACCTACGGCCACACAACTGTTGAACAGCACCGTCGAATTGGGTGAGAAGTGCTATAGCTCCACAGCCACCGATGGACGTGAGGCCATTCGCAGTCAATTGGATGATCTGACCTTTGATCAGCTGTTCGATAATATTGCTAGTACAGCGCGTAAGATACAGGATAAGATTGCCAGATGGTCTGGTTTTGATGAAACTGCTGATAAACTGAAGAATTGGTTGGATGATGTAGAGAAGGAACTGCCTACCGAAATTGAGCTGAAGACCACGCTAGATGAGAAACGCAATAAGTTGCAATCGTATCGCGATTTACTCAACGATATCAACAATCATCAAGTGGAAGTTGGAAATTTGCAAGAAATCGCTGCCAATTTACCTGAAAAAACTGAGCATGTGGAGCAAATTCTTAAGAATATTGCAGATCGATTTGGCAAACTTCAAAAGCGCGCACAAAGCTTTGTAGAACGCTACGAAGGCATCGTGAGTGCCCATCAGCAGTACTCAAAGGCTGTTATGGATGCACAGGAGTTCATTGATGCCACCTTAAATACCGTGCACTACTGGGGTGATCTAGAATTGGAACAAACTTCGTTACACACCAATTTGGATCGTCTGAAAAACTTAAAGTCAAGTCTTGCAGACGAATTCCCCCGAGTAGATCAGGTTCGGGCGTTAGGTGAAAAGGTTATACCTGGTACCGTTGATGTGGGCCAGGTGAATATTAAGTCCCAAATCGATACCACGCAACAAGAATGGGAAGGATTGCTGGCAGCCATAAGTTCAACCATTGAAGCCATTGAGGCACGCTTGCAGCAATGGTCTGAATATGAACAGCTACGGGATCAGTGCTTAGCCTGGATACGCGATACTGACAATGACTTGCATGCCATAGATCTGAAGGAGGATCTGCCAAAGAAACGTGCACAATTGGATGCATTGAAGGCTCTGCAGGGCGATGTGCGTGCCAAGGAACTGGAAGTTGATAATGTTACCGAAAAGGCACAAACGCTGCTGAAGGGACCTTCGACGACTAGAACATCTGGCCCCGAATTGGTAACGAAATATCAACAAATATTCCACAAAGTTAAGGACCTTAACAATCGCTGGCAACAATATGTTAGCTCACACGAAGATTTCGATAATTCCATCTCAGAATGTGCCTCGTGGATCAATGGCATTAAGGAGAAGCTCGACTATTGCTCAGACATGTCGTCGATGAGCCAGAAAGAATTGGACAAGAAATTGGCTACCATTCAAGATGTTATTCTTCTCAAGGACGAGGGATCCGCTCGTGTACTTAAAATCTTGGAACAGGCTCAACATGTGCTAGCTAATACTGCACCCGCTGGCCATGAGGCCATAAACAAGGATCTTTCGGATTTGCAGGATCTGTGGTCAGGCATCGCACTTCGCATAATGGACGTTAAGGCTAATCTAGATGATTCCATTACCCAATGGTCAGGTTTCTTGGACCAGGTACAAAATGTGCGAAAATTCAACGAATGGCTAGATACCTTGCTAAAGGAATTGAGCGAGAATCAAACGACAATGACAGAGAAGCGCGCACAGCTCGATCGCGTCAAGTCAACTGAAGAAAAAGTCCGAGTTGAGAAGATCGACGTTGATTCACTAAAGATACAGGCCAAGGAAATGATTGCCAGCGGCCAGCAGAGTCAGGCTGCATTCCAAGCACAAAAAGTACTAGATACGTTTGACACATTGTTTGACAAGACCCAGAAATTGCTGTCAGATCGTCAGGATCAGTATAGGGATCATCGTCTGTTTAAGGAAGCCTATGATGATCTTGTTAGCTGGATAAGTCGTGCTCGCGAGAAATTCCCTGCATTGAAACAAAGTAGCCTAAGCGATAAACTGGCTATTGAAAATGCCGTACAGGCCACTGAGGCACTGCTGAATAAACAAGCTCAGGGCGAGCTTCTGGTGGAACATTTGGTTCACACGGGTGAAGTTGTTCTGGCAAGTACGTCGACCCAGGGCCAAGAGATCATACGCAATGATATACGCGCACTACGTGATAGCTTCGAAAGTTTGTTCCGCGAAATAAATCAGCAGAAGGAGAACTTGGAAGTTACCATGGTGCAATGGCGCGCATATAAAGAGGAGTATGAACGTCTCATGGAATGGCTGCAACAGATCGATATACTTGTGAAGAACCACAAGCTTAACCTATGTGCAAATCTGCCAGATAAGGAAAAGCAAGTGGCCGATATGCGTGAAGTTATGTCGCGCTTAGAAAAAGGCAAGGATGATATTGACAAATTTAATGCTTCAGCGGCGGGTTTGCTTAAATCGCATCTTGATAGCTATGTAAATAATCAGCTAAGACACTTGGGCTCTATGTACCAAGTACAAGTAAATTTGGCCAAGGATGTGCTTAAAAAGGTTGAAACAAATCGTGACCAACATCGCGAATATAATGCCAATATGAAGTCTGCTAAGGAATGGATTGCTAATGCCAAACAAGCGATTCAGTCTGCTGGCGAAGGAGCTAGTTCCAAGGAAGCTTTGCAGCGTCGTCTGGAACAAATACAAGACCTGATACGTAATCGCGAGCTTGGACAAAATCTAGTGCACACTGCCATCAACAATGGTGAGAAAATTATACGTAATACGCGTTCAGACGGACGCGATGCCATCAATAATGAAATGAAGGAACTTCAAACAGATTGGGATCGTATAGTAAAGAAGATGTCTACGGCCAAGGTGCAGTTGGAAACAAATCTGCTACAATGGGCAGATTATAGCTCCAGTTATTCACAGCTGCAACAGTGGATCACCGACAGGGAAGCTAAGCTGCAACAGGCATGTGAGCAGAAAATTATTAAGTCTCAACGCGGTCAGCCTGGTCTTAGCAGCGGTCTAAGTGAACGGAAGGCTAATCTGCGCCAGACTAACAACATTGTTCAAGACATTGTTTCCTTTGAGCCAATGATACAATCAGTAACCTCGAAGGCTTCCGACCTTCAACAAGGCGCTCCTGCCACGGAAATATCCGATAAATACGAGAATCTAACTAAACAAGCCAAGGATCTTTACGCCAAGCAAAAGAATACCATCGACAGTTATCAGGCGTTGATCGACGCAGGCAACGATTTTGCTTCCTGGCTACGCAACGCCAAGGAACGACTAAGCAAGTGCTCTGAACCAACAGGTGATAAGCAAGCCTTGGCAGAGAAAACACATCAGCTGAAGATTTTGCAAGGTGAAGTGCCTGAGGGTTCAGTAAAACTACAAAATGCATTAGCCCAAGGTGAAATTGCCTGTCGCACTGCAGAGCCGGAAGATTGTGCGATAATCGAAGAGGAAGTTGCATTATTGCAGGAGGAATTCGATGCATATGTGGAAGCACTCAATAAGGCCAAGGATTATTTGGAGGTGGGAATTGTCAAGTGGTCCGACTATCAGGACCAATACACCGAGGCACTCGAGTGGTTGACAAAGACCGAAGCTTTGGTTCAGTCTTACAATAAACTTCAAGATAGTTTAGTGCAAAAGAAGGTGGTGCTGGAGGAATTCCAGGGCCATCTGCAAACTCTGTTCGACTGGCAAAAGACTTTGGATCATTTGAACATGAAAGCTCAAGTGCTCTTGGAGACCTGCTCCGATACGCGTATTAGTAATGCCATTATGCAGCTTACTACAAAATACAATGCGTTGCTTACACTGGCAAAGGAGGTCATGAGACGCTTGGAGATGCACTACCAGGAGCATCAACAGCATCACACGCTCTACGAGGAGTGTCAGTCGTGGATTGAAAAGACCCGTGAGAAGCTCACTGAATGCGAACAGATACCCGGTACACTGAACGAAGTGCAAATTAAGTTGAACACAGTTAAGAATTTGCGTCAAGGCTTCGAAACTGGTCAAAACAAATTACGCTACTTATTAGAGCTTAAGGAGAAGGTCATCATGAATACCGAACAAAATGGAGCTGCTAAAATACAAGAGGATACTGAAGCATTAAAACAAGACTTTGACAAGCTGTTAGTGGATCTAAACGATGTGCGTCAAAAGTTGGCAAATCGTCTGGCACAGTTGGAGGAAATCTTCAAGCTGTACAAGATTCTGCTTGAGTGGTTGGATGATATTGAGCCTAGTGTAAAAGCAAGCGATGAGTATCTGAATGATTTAAGTGAAAAGCGTGCTGCTCTGGAGAAATTCCGTGTCACGCAACGCGACATCAATGGACACAACGATATTGTTGAAAAGATTAATGTACGTTTGCGTGAGGACAGCAGCCTCGATAAAAATGATTTCCAGCCCGGCCTAAGTAAATTCGAAGACCTACAAGCTCAAGTAAACAAGATCATCGAGTCGCTAGAGAACCAGGTTAATAATCACGAGAAATACAAGCATGCTTACAATGAGCTGCAAGATTGGCTGCGTCGCACACGCATCGAAGTGGAGCAGTGTGCTGATTGTCATGGTGAGAAGGATCAAGTGGAGGATCGTCTTAATCGTCTAGGAGATATACAGGCTACTTCGTTGGAAGGAAAATCCCTTCTGGATGCTTGCGAGGAACTCAGTCAGGCAGTTATTGCCACCAGTGGCAGTGAGGGTCAAGATAATGTGGCCCAAGAGATCAAACATTTGAATGCTGACTGGGAAACACTGCAAGCTTTGTCTAGAGATGCGCGTAGTGGCCTGGAAACCTGTCTAGCCGCTTGGCAGACATTCCTACAGAAATTCAATAAAATCCATTTGTGGATCGAGACAATGAGCAAGCGCGTTGCCAAATCTCAGGAAGCTGAAAATAAAAACCCCGAAGATTTGGTCAATGCCAAGGTAAGCCCTCTCAAGTCTCACTCACAACTGTCGCACGCAACGCTAACCAAAATAAAACTGAAAAAAAACTAAAAATACTCCCTGGAGTGCACCCAGTAGTTCTCGAAAAGAATTAATTACCGTAAAAATTATCCATGTACTTAATCACTAATCACAAATGCTAATAATATTTCAGCTAATCACTTAATCACAATTGCAACTAATCATTTTTACACAGACTTTGTCTATTGCCTAATATGCTTTATGTGCCTTTTAACACGATTCCTTAAGATTAAAGCAATTAAATAATATGACAATTTTCTTTAGAAACTGCTCGATGAGGTCTTGGCTGAAAAGGAGAACGTCGAGGATCTGAATGACAACTGTGAGCTGCTCATGGAGCAAAGTGCCTGCACCCGCATACGCGATCAAACCATTGAGACTCAAGCCAATTATACCAAATTATTGACTGCTGCTCAGGGTCTGGTTGCTAAGATCGAAAAGAATCTGTCCGATCATACTGAGTTCTTGAACTACAAGAAGGAAATGGATGCCTGGATCGAAAAGGCTCAGCAAGTACTTAACGAATGCAGCATCGATGGAGATGCGGGTGTCATTGCCCAAAAATTGGAGACTGTTAATGTGAGTTCCTTTAAATTTCAATTAATTAAAATAACATTACGCATATTATTGAAGAAGGGTGACATTCTTGCTTAAAAATATATATTTAAACTTACACGATATATTTGTTGTTAATACAGTCGCTGGCCTCGCATTTGCCTGAAGGCCAACATTTACTGGCCATGGTTCAGGATGCCTACTCGAAGGCTTCTAACATTACACCCGAAGACAAGCAGGAGAAACTGCGAGAGCTGATGACTAAAGTACGCGAGGACTGGGATGCATTGGGTCTTGCTGTAAAGCAGAAGCTAACCGACTTAAAACAAGCACAAAATCGTTGGAGCGACTTTGCAGCCAACAAGGATAAGCTGGACAAATGGCTAATCGAAACTGAGAAGACCTTGAAAATCGCACCAGAGACCAAGGGTGAGCTGAGTGAGATGAAAACATTGCTGGAACGTTACAAGACTCTTTCCAATGAGCTCAAACAAAAGGGTAACGATTTGGATCAGTTAATGTCTGAGGCACGCGATTTGGGCACTGAGGTGGATGCTGTTAACCGTTTACAGTCGCGTTGTGATAAACTGAAGAACGACTGTGCCGCTAATATCAAGGACCTGGAGCAGGAGATACTTGATTATAACGCATACCATCAGAGTCTGCAAGATGTAGAGAAGTGGTTGCTACAAATCTCCTTCCAACTTATGGCTCATAATTCGCTCTTTATTTCGAACCGAGAACAGACGCAGGAACAAATTAAACAGCACGAAGCGCTGCTGAGCGAAATTCAAAAGTATCAGACTAATTTGGATGATCTGAATGCCAAGGGTCAAGCGCAGATTAAACGTTATGAGCCCACAACGCGCGAAATAAGGCCAACCGTGGAGTCCCAACTGAGGAATATTCAAGACAGCTATAACTCATTGTTGCAGACATCGGTTCAAATCAAGAATCGCCTTTTGGAATCACTTGCCAAATTCCAGGAGTACGAAGATACCCTGGATAACATTATGCGCAATTTGGAAGCCTACGAACCAATCATACAAACGGAACTCGATGCACCAGCTACAAGCTTGGAGTTGGCTCAGAATCAACTGAAGTGTGCACAGGACATGCAAAATAAATTGAATAATGAAAAGTCCAGGCTAGCAGCCGCTGTACAGGCATGTGAGGCAGCCACAGCATCGATAAGTCGTCCCAGCTCACCCCTGGAGACAGCCATGCATGCTCCACCCGAACGTGAACTGATAGTGCGCGCCAAGCTCGAAGATCTGCTGGATCAGGTGGGTCATTTATTATTATAGTTTGTTTGCATTGCCTATGTAGTTGTTGTAACTTAAACCAAAATACTTAAAAACTTTACTAGAAACGCGATTTTCAAAGTAGAAAAAAGGCTAGCCGAAGATTTAGTATCCTTGCACAAAGCTGTTAGAAAAGTTCCTAAAGTATTTAATACAATCTTTAATTGGCACTTTCATTAAAAATCTTTTGAACAAACAATTTAATCAGCTGTGGGGAACGAACCAATATTTTATAGAAGCTATTTGAACGTCCAAGTTTTAAAATATTAGTTATATTTATTAAATTAAAAGATTCGATTTTAATCAAATTTCAGACTAAAGATCCAAACTTCTCTGGGTGAAAAGTAACCATTTATGCTAAGATTTATCAAGCTAATTAAAAGCAGGGAATAGATCAGACGACAATCGATACAGACTTAAGACAGCTTATAGTTTTACACAGGATTAGACTTTTTTCTGTAAGGGTATACGAAAATTCGCCAATTTCTACATTAATCCGTTGATTTTGATTTACTAACCGAAACATCTTTTGTTAATTTATTTAATTTACTTTTATTCCTAACCCATCAACCCAAAACACCAAATCCCAATACCGCTCTAACTTTTGTTGATTTTGCCGCACCTGTAATTGTTGTAAAACCGCACTACCACGCCCACTTTTGCCCATCTGCCAATTGGCAATTGCAATGCGCTATGCTTGATTTTGTTGTAAAGCAACCGCCGCGAAAAACTCAGAGCTCAACCGACGATGTCGATGATTATTTAGATGAATCGGACGTTGAGCTCAGCGATGTGAACGAGGCGCTATTGGATCCAATTGCTCACGAGCGTATTAGCAACTATCGTCGCATAGTACGCTTGAATAGTGCACACGTGAGCAAGCTGAATGCACTTGTCGCTAAGGTAAGCGTGACCAGTGTAAAATGTTGTCGGCTTGGCTTAATAATTAATTCTATAACTTAACATAAATTATATTCTGGTTATTGTAATCCAATCATTTGACTAATTGAATCTTTGATTCATAGGTGCAATCCCACTTGGGTGGGTTGACTGCATCCGTTAGCGAACTGGAGCAACAGCAGAAACAGCGCGCCGAACTGCAGGATTGGGTTAAGAAACAACAGAGCTCTGTCTCCGATTGGCTTATGCGACCATGCAAGCTGCGTTCAGAGGCTGCCCAACAAGAATTGGTTTCGATGAACGACCTTTTGAACTCCATTGGTGACAAGCGATCACAGTTGATGCTTGAAATGACAGGTTCATGTAAGTACCGAAAAACTATGAGTATTGAGTGATACCTGTTAGGAAGGATAGTTATCTTCTGAAGGTTTCATTTTCAAAGATATAATTAATAAGTAATATCTTTTCTTTCTATTTGACAGTGGGTGATGAGGATACCGATCTTGATGATAACATTGATAAACTGGAATCAGAGTTGATGGATGCCATAGCCAAAAAGCAGGCGGGTCAGAATGTTATCGATGGTTATCGCCAGGGCATGCAAGATGTTCAGAACTGGTTCGATACTTTGATTAAGCGCATTGATGTATTGGATCGCGGCTCTGGTCTCAATTGTGCCCAGAAGATGGCTGCCATTAATGAGATTAAAAATGAATACGAGTTACAGGGCCATCCAAAGATACAGGAGCTTAAGGGCAAGGCTGCTCAGGTGGCTGAGGTTATTAGCAACTTAGATGGCCAACAGGTGGAAGAACAAATGAAATCATTGGACCGTCGCTTTGCCGATTTGGGTAAACGCATTGACCGCAAGGCTCAGCTACTGGATGTGACCAACAAGGGAGTCGATGGTGCTAAGGGTGAAATTGATCAACTGCAGCAATGGGTTAAACAACAAATTGACGAGCTCCAAGCTCCTGCAGAACTTGGCTTCCTTCCGAAGGATGCCGATGCCCGTCAGCAGAAAATCAAGAGCCTAATGAAAGATGCCGAGGCAAAGCAATCCTTGGCAGATGTGCTTGAGAAGCGCATTGCCAATATGCAGCCTGAACTGGAGTCAGCAGAGTATGCTCAACTAGAGTCGGCATTACGCAACCTAAACAGCGAGAATCGCAATTTGTCTGGTGTACTAAAGGCAGAACTTGATCGGGCACTGGAAGCTAGCAAGGCGCGTAAAGCGTTGGAGAACGACTTGGATAAGGCACGTCAATGGCTGAAATCCAAAATCTCTGAAGTACGCAAGTTGCCCGTATATCATCCATTAACCTCCACTGAAATTGAAAAGAAAATACAGGAGAATAAGAAGTATGATGATGATGCCAAGCAATTTAATGACAGTGTTCTAACCGATGTGCAGCGCCAGGCAGCGAATATTATGAAGGATTGTGGTGATGCGGATAAGGCGGCATTGCAGAAAATATTGGATGAAATTGCAGCCGATTATCAGACGCTCAAGGATGAGAGCGGCAAACGGTGCAAGTCCTTAGATGATTTGCTGCAAGGCCGCAAAGCTTTTGAAGACTCCATGAAGAAAATGGGCGATTGGTTGAATGAAATGGAAACAGCCACCGAAGGTGAACTTCGTACAACTAGTCTGCCTGTGCTGGAGGAGCAGCTGGCCCACTACAAGAAACTTCTGCAGAATGCTGAAAATATGGGCGGACTCATCAACGATGTCTCCGAGCAGGGAAAGAGCATATTACCTACCTTGAGCAATGCTGATAAGTTGAAACTCAATGATGATATCAAGAATATGAAGGATCGGTATGGACGCATCAAGCAAACAATTGATGATCGTACCAATGGTTTGGGCGATCACATCAAGAAGTACAAGGATGCCAAGAACAGGCTAGCTGATTGCAGTCAATTCCTGGGCACCATACAGCAACGCATGCGTGAATTGAACCGACCCATTGGCTCGAGAATTGAGGATGTACAGGATTTATTGGGTGCCTACGAGGGCATACTGAAGGAGCTGAAGGACAGCAAGCATAAAATGGGCGATATGCAAATGGATGATTTGCCTGAATTGCAGAGCATATTGGCACAGCAGGATGATATGATTAAATTGATTGAAGATCAGTTGGCCCATCTGCGTCAGCTGCTACTGCTGCGCGAACAATTCATTGCTCTAATTAATGAAATTATTGCCTTCATTATGAAGTATACCGATGTCATCATTGACATTGAGAACTCCCCTGATAGCCTAGAGGACAAGATTAATAAATATGATAATGTTATTGTCAAGATACAGGAATGCGAAGGACTTCTAGCTTCGGCTAACGACAAGGGACAGAAGATTGCCTCCGAGGGTAATGCCGCCGACAAGAACAGCATTACCGAGCAGCTGCAATCACTGAAGAATCAATTGCAGAATCTGCGCAAGGCTGTAGAATCACAGCGTCAAAAGCATCAGCTACAACTTGAATCGCACAAAAAGATGGCAGCCGAATTGAGCGATATCCTTGACTGGTTGCACAACAATGAAGGTGCTGCCAAATCACGTCCTCTGTTGGATCGCGATCCCGAGTCAGTGGAGCGTGAGCTGCAGAAACATCACAGTCTGAGCCAGGACATTGATGCCTACTTGCAGAAGTTCAATAAAATCAATGACAGCGTCAAGACAGAGCTAGGTATGCCAAGTTCACTGCTGGAAATGCTATCCGAGGGTCGTTCTCTGGTTGCCTCACTGCCACATGAATTAGAGGAACGTGAGAAATATCTGAAAAACAATCGCGACTCCCGTCTGGAATATATGCAGCTGGTTGCCAAGTTTAATGACTGGGTGCATGAGGCAGAGCTACGTTTGCAAAATAGCCAGCATGGCATCAACTATGAACATCTTGTAAACGACCTTGATGAGCACAAGATCTTCTTTGGCAACGAAGCACCTATACGTAATTTGGTCCACAAACAAATTCAGGAAGCATCCGACAAGATTTGGTCCTCACTAAACAACTACGAACAGTCCGAGCTCTCAGCCGAGTTAGCACAGTTCCAAACCAAATTGGCCAATACTCTGGCCAATGCCAAGACCCAACAAAGTGAACTCGAGAAGGAAGCAGAGCGTTGGCGTGAATATCAACAGTCTATTGAGCGCGTCAAGGCCAATATTGAGCGTACCAAGTTTATCGATGAGCCTGTACAAAATTTGGCTGGATTACACTTTAATATTCAGAAGCTGTCGCATGCCATCGGCAATGTACAGGTGAGTTCATAAAATACCTTTACGGAAATTTATTACTTTAATACCCTAGACAACTATATATTGCTTATACACATATACGATAAATACAGATGAAAAGAATTTAGACGTTTTCTCAGTCTGATGCTCTTTAAAAACTAAAGAAATTTTTGAAAAAAATTATAAATTTAAATGAAGTAGAAGGAGAGATTGGATAACCCCAAAATAATCTTATTTTTATAGGTTAAATTCTGAACAAATCTTTAATGAAAGAACTTTATTATGAAAGTAGAGTTTAGTCAAGTAGTATTACCAAACAAATATCATACAACCCATACAGCTTACATATTATATTATTAGATTCCTTTTGAAGATATCTGCATTGAAAAAATATTATAAATTTAGATACTGATTGCCTACTACTATTTATAGCAGAATATGCGAAAAAAAAATTAATTTAAATACTAAAGCAGCTAATAAACAGAAAAGAATTTTTAATAGAAATTTTTAGGACTTATTTTACAGATTTTATATGCATACATAAGTTCACAAATACTCTTACATATGTATACATGTTCAGTGAGTTTTACAGGTTCTGAATATCCCCGAAGACCTGTTTAAAGTGTGACACAAGGCGAGACTTTTTCTTGAGCCTCTGCCAAAAACAAAAAAAAAAAGAAAAAGAAACTGCAAAAAACCAACTCAGAAATATGTATCTGCAACATTTCCTGAGAATGTATCTACAGTGATTATTACTTTTACCCAGAGTGCAGTTTTCGTCTCAATTCAAATTGCCGGCCGGCCGGCAAAACCAACGTGAAACCGCCAGCTCTTTAGCCTGCTCTTTCTCTCTCCTCTCTCTCTTTTGTGCACTCTCTTTAATTATGTACATTGTGCAGAGTTGTTTACTTTCATGTGCTCATTCGAGTGTTTTTACCTTGAAAATTCATTAATGAGTTAAACTTTTAACCTGCACTCGTTAAGCTTATCATCGACTATTTGCTTAGACTGTCGAGCATTGCCAATACCCCGGCAAAATACGCATATCTCATATATAGTTTGGTGTACGAGTATTTTTAAGGCCAGCTGTTATTGAGTTGAGCCCATGACATCATCAGGGGCAGCGACAGTCGCGAAACTATTGAGAATAACCAGTTTTTTTTTTTTATTTTGTTAGGGATGCGCAAGCAGCGCAAAGTAAAGTCCTATAATTATGTATAATTTACATGTTTGGGCAAACATTTTTATATACAACTACTTTTTTTTCATATAAAAAGCCTCGGAAGTTCATGGTACAAAATTTTTTTTTATGAAAGAAAATATTTCCAATTTGAGTGCTCATAAATTTAAAAAATATAATTCTTATCCTTTATCAATTTATTAAATGAATAAATTTAGTATGTTTCTAAAAACTTACAAATATTTTATATTTTGAGCCCCTCTTTTATAAACAAATCTTATGCAAAATAAGAATAGAAAAAGTAACTTTTTTTAGTCAAAATAAATTCCATATTTATTTTAAAATCAAGTTCCTGCAGTCAATTCATGAAATTCGCTATTATTTCCATCCCTATGCCCAAATCTCGTTGTACTGGTAGAGCAACAAACACATGTTTAGCAGCTTTTTTATTTAAGAGAGTGAGAGAGCGTCATTGAGCGAGCTTTAAGAGAGCGAACTTATTCGTAGACAGCTGTTTTGTTGTTGCTGCTATCGAAGGGCATGCCGTGCCAAGCGATGCCGGCTTATACTCGTAGTAAAACCAATTGAGATTGCGACGGTGGCGTATGCGTGATATTTCCTATTGGTATTTGTGAGAAAAGTGTGACGTAGTCACCATTTGTGAGCAATTTATTGGTTGTTCGTTCTCTACTGCCCACGCCTACGCCCGCCCACCCAGCACACTGACCCCCCAGTCTTAGAACAAAATGCTGCCATGTGGAAATACAAAACGTGTTCATCCAACATATTGAAGCGGCTTTATTTTTGCACGCTCTCTTACATTCGCCCGCTCTCCGCGCGCTCTCTCTCTCTCTCTCTCTCTGTCTGTCTGTCTCTCTTCTGTTCTGTATGCCGCTCTTAGCGGGTTTTAACTCATGCTTGTGCCTTTTTGTGAGACATTTGTGAAATTCACTTCTAGTTGAGACGTTTATCTGTGCGGTTGTCACTGTTTTTTATATTATGCGGTTTTTATACTGAAAGAAACACAGCTACAAAGCAAAGCGAAGCAATAAAGAAAAAAAATCAAAAAAAAAAAAGAAGTAGAAGAAAAAAACTAGTGTTATTTTTGTTTTTGTGCGCAGCTTTGTTAAAAAAAAATTTGAATTACTCGTTTCGTTCGCCGTTCTAATAAAAATTCCATGTGCTGCTTGAAAAGCGCAAATTAAAAAAAGGAGAAGAAGAAGCAGCAGCAGAGACAAGCAATCGAATGAATTAAAAAAGCTAACGTCATCAACATCAAAATAAGAAGAGCAGAAAAATCTATTAACACAATAAAAAAATATATAGCTAAAAGATACTTTTAAGTGCTACAATTAGCAAGTGCTCTACAAAAGATACATACGTGTGTGTAAGTGAGATGGAAAGAGAAGAAAATACAGGGTATAGAAATGTAGCAGCTTGTGCCAAAAAAAAAAATCTTTAGGCCACATATGCATATGTCAAAGTTCAGCAATTTAAAGCCCTATGTTCACTTCGTAGAACCAAATTTGATTTATGGAAACTATCAATATCAATCAATAATTATATAATTTCTCACAACCAAAATTAATTCCAAATTTAATAAGTAAATGATAAAGTTTATTTGCATAATGGACTCTCGGTTAAGAGTAAACATCGGGCTTTATACTGAAACGCAGCCGGCGTTGTCGTGAAAACTCAATTTAAATGAATGAAAAAAACAAAAAAAAACAAAACAACACAACATATAGGGAGTGTTTAATGCTTATTATACATATATACAAAACATAAATTATTATATACAATAAGTACTCGTACTTGTGCCTATATACGTACACACATATTCTGTGTATAGGCGTATCCTAATCCTCGAAAGATAATTCGAATATAAGCAAAAATTTCACGTTTTATTATTTTTCTTGTTGTTGCTATTGTTGTTGCAGAGCCAAAACAGTGACCTTTCCCAAGTGAATCAGCAGGCACAGTCACTGATACGCCAGGCGGACGCAAGAAATCGCCAATTGATTGAGCAGGATAACGCAAAACTAAACCGGGATTGGCAGGATTTGGTGCGCGGTCTGGAACAGCGTCGTGATAACCTGCAACAGTTGGCCGAGCATTGGGATAGCTTTGAGAACGGCTTGCACGGCTGGGAGAAGGCATTAGGTCGCTTGGAAGATAAGTTCCGAAATGTCGACCCAACTGTAAGGTCCCGACGTCATTTGGAAGATACAAAGAATGCCATTCAGGTAAGCATAGAAATGCTCTTAATATCCAATTTCTGCTTCCTATATGGACATAGATAGATGAGCTCATGGTCTTTGGGTTTAATTGATTTATTGTTGTATATACTAAATACCAAAATTCATTCATTCGTTCGCTCGTTAAGTCGTCCCCCCCTGCAAATATTTTACAAATGTCAAAGTCGCTTACATATATATGAATATATATATATATATATATAGACATGTGTGTATATACGTGTGCCCAGCGCCAAGTTCATGGTCACGCCGAGTTTACAGAGAGTTTCCGCTCGACTCTCTCTCTCTCTCTTACTATGTAGGGCCTCTCTTTGTCTATACCCGTTACGTCTCTCTCTCTGCGTCTCTGAGAGCTTTAGCAGCTGTCCAAAGTTTTATTAATGTGTTTTTTTTCAATGATTAGCAATGTAAAAACAAAAGTCGAAAAATCTTTACTTTCAGTTTCTTTAACTTTTGTTTTTATTCTTAGGTTTCTTAAGTTTCTATGCTTTAAGCTCTATGCAAATTGTTTTTATTGTTTCATTATACAACAGCATCTCGTAGAATCTTTTTAATGCCCTTCCTAAAAGGGTACCATAATTTTATCACGAATTATGTAACGCCTTGAGAAAGGCAATTAATGATCAGCTGTAAGGGACTAGCTGGTATATGTCCGTCTGTCTGAGCGAGGTCAATGAAATTCGGTATGGAGCCTTCTAATATCGGATCAGATAACTATATTATATAGTTTTCTTGGAAGGGAAGAATATTTGTTATGGGGAATCCTTTTTATCTCTTGAGATATCTTAAAGAAAGTTGTCAAGATCGAACTACTATATCATATAAATGCTATAAAAAGAATCTATCAAAATAAAAAAGGGTATTTAATTTTCGGTGCACCGACTTGTTGCTGTTTTAATTATTGTTTTTGTATGAGCTCATAGCGAGCGATAATTGTTGAGGAGCGTGTTAAATGTGAAGAGAAATGTTTACTTATCAATTCTACTGCTAAAAATAGTAAGTCAAAGTAAAGATTGACGTAATTATTGAATTGGAAAATAGATTGTTTTCTATAATTACCTAGAAGTATTTCAGTTGAAATAAACAGGGAATAATCGAAGTTAAATGAAGCCAATAAAAGGCATTAAACTTGATGCTCAATTAACTATGCCCAATATTATTCTTTTAACGATGTTGTCATAAAAGCTCCATATATAGAGATCTCTCGATAAAATTGAAAAAAAAATAATATATATTCCAGCAAAAACAATTCAACTTTTATGTAGTCTCCTAGGCCGCCGCTCAACGATAAGTTTACCTTTTTGTTTTTCTTTTATTCGTCTAAATTTTTTAATTTATTTAAAGTTTTTTTTTTGTACGTGTTTTGTTTGAGGCAAATATTTTATGTTGTTTTTTCGTATTTTCCTTATAAACCCCTATTCGCAATGCTGCTTTTAAAGCCAAGTCAACGTTTTTGTTTTTTCGATTTTTTTGGTGTTGACCTTCGAGTATTTCGAGCGGCCTGAAAAGCGAGAAACTGGAATTGAATTAAAATGTAGAGAAAACTTTATTTGCGATTTTTTCAAAAATCTTATATTGGTTTAAAAAAATTAATTTGAATTTATTCTTTAAAAAATGTAAACAGGAACTGCGTGAAGAATCAAATGAACTTAAATCATCACATAAAGAAATCGAAGCGCTCTCAAAATCCATCCTCACATTCCTTGGGGAAGTACACAAACCCTCGGCGGAGGCCATACAGGCCAAAGTGGATAAGTTAGTTGAACAGCAGTCAAAGTGAGTACCCAAAAAAATACTTGTATACCCTATAAAAGTCCATATACTATATTAAACAGTGTGTTTAACGGTGCGTAGCGGTTTGGTCAATTTAAATGAAATGTTTTACGCCGGAAATCGAATTCGCTACAAGTTGAGTTTGTATACATTAACGTTCTATAATTGATTTGCATTTAATCGAAATTTATGTGGCTAAATTAACTAGTTTTTGCTATTGATAGACCCATTCTATGCATCAGCAATTAAACGAGTTCCTATAAAGATTCTATAAAAATGTATAGGAATTGCACTGTGATTAATCGTAGAGCCTCTTGGAACCGGTTCGGCTCGTGTTTTGTTTTTAATTATATCGGAAGATTCAGAATGGTTGATGAACCCTTAAGCAGAGCATTTTAAAAGTCTTTAAAAACTATAAAAAAATATTTATTGCTAAAAATAAATCATGCTAATTAATAATTTAATGTAAATAATTTCGTATTTTATATCACAATTTTCTATTATTTCAAAATGAAGTAATTCATTTAAATTTTAATAATAACTCCAAAGTACCGATTCCACCTGATATTAAATGGAGATAATTTTATAAAAAAATTAATAATTTTATATTAAAATATTATAAACTGAAATAATAATAATAATCTTGCGTCAGTGGCTTTTGAGTTGAAGCCATGGCTTTCCCTGAGTTTTGACCCTCCGAATCGAAGATCTTCCACAAATATTTTAGGCTTACAGATTTCTTTTTTGTTTACATCTAAATTCTGTTGTTTTTTTCACATATTTCTTTGATTTATATCATTCGCTGAATTTGTAACTATGACGTCAGTATGTAGTCAGCTCGGCTCGTTAACCAGAGCCCAGCTAAGCTCTTGAAATTTCATACCAACTCTTTCGGACTCTGACGTCATGGCAACTGTTACGCTCGGCTTGTGCGGATTAAGGCTTACAAAAGTCAAGTCTTCTGTATTTGTACGCCACATAAAACTTGAATTCTGGGAATGCTACGTCGCGTAGACCATTAAATCTAGAAAGAGTGTCGTGCGGATACTATTGCATTACAGTGCTTTCCAGAAGTATTTTTACATGAGAAGAGACATATATTTTTGTCTACACTCATATGGGCCATATCAACATCTGATACTGTGCTCGGGGCAGCCCAATGCTATCGCTGTTAACTGTGCCAAAGCGTCAGCCTTATCAGTTTTGGCTGGCTTTAAAACATTTATAGATAATAGACAAACTCTACTATAAATTTTCTATTGTATAGAAATATATATATATATATATTGGTTGATAAGCGACCAAAAAAATGTGATTTGTTTTTTGCTCATTTTTTGCGGAAATTCTTTTGAATGGCGCTTGTCACATATAAAAAAGAAACGAAAAAACAACAAACAAACGCGTTGTCAATTTGCCAATTGGTTACGTATTCTAGAAACATTCGTACATATTTTGTAGATTCTTTTGTTTAGCTTCGCAACATGTTGCAGCAACATTCTGTTCTTAACAGCACATTAACAGCGTACGTGTGAAATTCACCACACGACGTTGTCTGTTGGCATCGATCTCACGTAAACATTTCACTTGAAAAAGGAAGGAATAAAAAGTAAATGGTTAAAATAAGCAAAGAAAAACCAAAAAAAAAGAAAAACATGCCGCGGCCTTTCTTAATGCAGCACTGACACAATTTTCACCCAAAGAGACATGTGTTATATATTTTTTTTCTTTTTTTTTTGTATTTTATTTTTATACACATTTGTTTCATCCGGCTATTTGCTTTGACAGCCAGCCACCGCGGTTGTTTATGAAAAACGAGAGCAGCAGCTGTTATTTTCTTCTTTTTTTCTTTTATTTTCACTCATTTCTACAATTCGAAAAGCCTAGCCATAATATTCTGTGACGTCTCGACTTCGAACACGCTTTTATGGTTAACATAGACGATAACAGATCACTTTAATTGCTCGATTCTTTTAGCCAGACTAATTTTATTCCCTTTGAGATTTTGCATTAGATTAAAATTTTCAATATCGAAATACAAATATAATTTATGTACAGTAATACTTAATATTGTTTTAATTGTTTGTATGTCTCTTCTGGATATTTAAAAATGGATTACCAAAAATTAATTATTTCTTAACCGCTTTAATCTTACTTACGTTCTGTTATTTAGAATATTTCTTAAGTAAGACGGCTGTCAGTAAATGAGAAAAGCTCATAATATAATTAAGCATTTTGAACTTGATATAAAAGCATTTTTTGATCAAATGATCAGCCTTCTCCGATCCCATAAAGTATGTAGAGTATATAATCAGACATATAGCCTTGCCCGTCTGTTTATACGCAGTTCTCTCACTTTTTGAACTAGGTGAATGAAATTAGCTACGGAGCCTTCTTTCTGTTGCACGTAGACCATATTTACGAATCGTCTGGAACGAACAACAATATCATATAGCTGCCATAGGAATACTCTTTCTTTCTCAAGTTATCTTTATAAAACATGGATGTAAGAGTGCATTTTCTTAGCGCATATTAAACTTGTTTAAGATCGGCCTAATAAATTGTACAGCTTCCAGAGGAATATTGGGTCCAAAAGTTGAGGTATGGAAAACTTTCCGTTCTTAGGATAACTTGTTACAAATTACATGTTAAACATATGAGTTTAATCTGAACTTTCTTGAGTTTCCTTTTATTACTAGTTTCTAATTGAAATGGAGTTGAAAATAATAAAAAAAAGCTTTTTTTTTGGAGCAACATGGCTCGATAAGTCTAGCTTACTTTGATACATTAATTGTTAACTAAATACATTAATAATCGTCTTAGATAAGGCAGGTAATATACCTAGTTTCTAGTTACTCAAAAATTAAGCTCTTTTAGCTTATCTCAATACTTCGCAAAATATAAAATATTTTCATAAAGTTATTTCTGGGAGAGCTTAACATATTTGCAGTTGAATTTAATCTTCAACAGAAGCTATTCAGACCAATATAATTGAGGCTAAAACAAAGCTAGAAAAAGCATAGTTCGACTAAGTATCTTATGCTAAATCTTAGAATAAATCTTTATTATTATTTCTTTTCCCAAACAATCAGCAAATGTTGCAGCCCATACAACATTTGTAACAATGTTGCGGGCCTCCCATTTTCAATACAGTTGAAAAATTGACAATGCCATCATCGAACCAAAAATGATCTAATAGGCGAATGCCTGCTTTGTCATCGACAATTATATACCCCAAAAACTACGAATATTAATACGAATATATTATGTATAATTCTTTAACTGCGACGCAAAAATTCAATGCATTTATATTTGAGAACTTGAGATTTACTTTTGCTTTTCGTTCTACACATGCGAAAATCTAATCAACATTTTGGTTCTCACTCAAAAATATAAAACTTAAAAAATGTTGCGTAAGCTTTTTGCATTTAAATAGTATTTTCATGTATTTGCAAAGGGGATTTAATTATTTGTTTTGTTGATAAAAATTAACTTCATTAGCGCAATTTGGGCTGACAAATTAAGGCAACGCTTATAATTTATTCTTTTTGCAACAATCACAACACCGGCCTGGTGCAAAGTATAACAAGACGTCCATGCTCGACGGTGGAATACCCTGCATTTGCCTCAGAGTTGGCCTCAGTTTGTTGAAGATATCTGACAATATACGAATTTTATTCATCTTCGAATACTGAATCCTTTTTTTATGTGTTTTATATAAAAGAATAAATTCAGAAGATTTTCAACCTGAAACCTCTGAAATTTGAATAAATTGATAAATTTTAATTAAATTATATATTGCAGCCTATTAGGCGTCGCGATGAGAAACGTCAATTAATAAAAAGTAAATGAAGTATTATTCAAAATATAATCGAAATCAAGCCAGCAAATCGGTTTTAAACCGAACCGGAGCTATATGACATTTTTAAAAATTGAATCGCAAATAAAGTAAGGCCGAAAGGGTACCTTACTTTATCAAATATTTCTGGCTAAAAAATTATATTTAAATATTAAAATTTTCCTTAAAGTAAAAGGTAAAAATATTAAGTACAAGATTAAAAATTGGTATTGATTATATATTCATATAAAACATATATATAGCGCTCTGAACCGATATATACCTACTTTGGCTATAATTGTTTCTTATACAGAATATGAAAATAAAACTAGGAATAATAAAAAATGTAAGCAAAAAGCAACAAACCGGCAGAATAATAATAAAAAAACAAAAACAATTAAAAAGCACTGGCCAAGTGAATTGAAAAATACATTGCTGACTTCATCGACAATGTGCAAAATATATATATAAAAAATAATTCCTCTAAAAATGCAAACAGATATGCAGAGTATAAAGATAAGCTGAAAAACTGCTGCAATTGAAACACAAGAAAAGATTGCCAAAAAAACATAAATATTTGCCTTATTTTATTGACAAAAAAGAGAAGAGAATCAAAATAAAACTTGAAAGACTACAAATACATATAAACAAATAAAGCTGCTAGGAATTTGCATTGACAATTTGTCATTTTGCACAACACAAAAAAAAAACCAAGAAAAAATACAAAAAAAAGAGAAAACAATCAAATAGAAGCAAAGGCAACAACAACAACAACAATAACAATAAAAAAGCAAAAAATGTTGCCCAAATGAGGTAATCGCGTAATTATAAATTTATATATATATTTTTTTTTTGCCTTGGCGCTGGCGCTCGCACTTTTAACATGCCGGCAGCAGCAGCTATTAACAGAGCGCTGTTAAGTAACGCTGCTGCTGCTGCTGCTGTGTGTGTGGTGCTGTTCCATTGCCAAATCGTTTCAACGATTTTATCGCCGCAGCCGGCTTCTTGTTAGGAGGCCCTCTTATCTAAACCGGCAAAATGATTTGTTTTTGTGACTTATCAACTGCTTTCCAACCATGCAACATTTAACATACTCTTTTTTTTACTGCATTATTTTGTCAGATAAATTGCAGCTGAGTGTTGTGTATTTTTATATTTTCAATTTGGGGGATTTTCGCTAAAAGGCTTTGCCTTTGCCTTTGCGGCACATATTTGGCAGCTGAAGTCAGCGGGCAAATTTTGTGCCGTGCTAATGAGTAAGGCAAATTATTTGGCGTTTGCCTCATTTTCAATGCCAAACGCATATGCAAACTTATTTCGATAATAATAATAATTTTTATGAGTGTTGTTGTTGTTCTCCTCGCCTTTCTCTTTCACTCTCAAACAGTATTTATATATGTAGATATATCTATATATGTTGTCTGACTCTGGTGAATTGCTGTAGCAGTTTTCGTTCTTTTATTTCCGTCTCGCGTTCCGCTGCCGCTGCCGCTGTCATCGTCACCGTCGCCGTCGCTGCCGCTGTTAACGATCGGTCTGTTACGGAATGAAACGACAAAAGTTTTTGGCAATTTTTTGCGTTGAGAATAAGTTTTAGTTTTTATTTAGAGTTAGTTGCAAGCGGACGTGTTTTTTAACTGGATGGCTGGAAACTAAATACGAAGAAGCGACCGCACGAGCATAAAAATATATATAGATATATATAGACGCATATTTTTAAAACATATAAAATTAAACTTAATTAAGAAGCAGAAGGAGAAGCAAAAATAGAAAATAGAAGCAGCAAAACAAAAGAATCAACGCAAGGAAGAGCAAGCCAGAAAAGTATTAAACTTAACTAATAACGGTGCAGCAGCTGTTTAGTTACAGTTAGCACTCAATTAAAGAAAAGCACTAAAAAAAAAATAATAAAATTTTTTATATATTTTCATGCGCTGCACTTGCTATAAACGCCGATTTGTGGATTACCAGGCGTATAGGCAATAATTAGAAAAAGAAATAACATTTCTAGCTGCTGAATTTCTTCAGAAATTCAAGTTTAAAGCAAATAAAAAGAAGTAGAAAGAGAAGAAGCAAGGTTAACTATCATTGTGTTAAGCACACGTCTGCCTCCCCTTAGTCAGGAGGTGCGACTGTTGTCGCTTTAACAGCAGCAGCAGCAGCGAAGAGAAGCGAAGCGAAATAAGGAAAGAGAAAAGAAGCGAATGCTAATTGCTAACACGCACTCTAAAAAAAGAAAGAAAAAAAAATCGTCGTCAAAAGCAAAAGGTGAATGCTTATAAGACACTTAACTTTATTTTGTTTTTGTGGCATGATTAAGTCATCGTCATTGTAGCCAGGGCGAATAAGTATGCAAAAATCAGCCTCAATTTTAGAGACCGGGTTGGGTACGCTTGAGGTCGTCTCAGGTGCTCGTTTCTGTACTCTTTGTGTAGAGAGGGTATTATAATTTTGTCAAGAGATGTGTAAAATCTGTTGTCTGTTTTATCATTGGAAGCTCCTTCTATCTGTTAGCCGAATCGAACAACGCTGTTAAAGGTCGAAAATTGAGTGAGAAATGGGTTTTTTTTTTTTAATTTTAGAATGTGATTTATAGTTGGACTGTAGTCTCTACAAGAGTATTCAAATCTTTGCCTTTTTCTCAGCTGTTTTTGGTTGATTACGTCGTCTTCAACAGCAAAAGCACACTATGATTACAATAATTGATCAAACACTAATGCAGAGCCTGCTCTGTTCTATTCTTTAGTGTTTTCTGTTTTGTTTGTTGTTTTAGCTTTCAGTTCTGGATAAATTCTCGGTCGTATCTATTCGCATTTTCATTTATTTATATATAGGATAGACACGCTGCTTTCGCTTTTCACTTTGGCGCTCGCATTTCTCGCATAGTTTGCCATTTAAATTCAAGATATGCACTAAATTTAATACGTTAATTTGTACATTAGTTAAATGGCAGAGACTGCGACTAAAATAGCATAAGCAAAACAAATAATGCTACAAAACAAAATTTATTGCGTTTTTTCTTTCTTCTTTCATTTTCTTTTAATACTTTCGTTTCGGCTTTTTTGTATTTTGACGTCGAAATAATTTGACTATTTTTTATGCAGACTATGCATACCCTTTGCTAGGGCAATAGGTAAGGGTATATTGTTTGTATGATGCATTTTTTTGAGATTATAATGAAGTCTTTCATCTACATAATTATTTCGAAATGTTAATAGACTGCTTGTCATTTATTTTCCCCTCCAGCCCAGTCTTGCTTACAGGCTATCTGGCAAGTCGTGCAATTTCAGTTGTAGTAAAACATTTATACTTGTTCTTTCCTTTGGTCTTTTTACAATTAATTTGTTAAAAAACTTTTCGAAATTGTGTTTCAGCCTCAATTGGCCGTCGGCCAAATGTGTTGACTTGGCCTCATCGCGGCACGTTGCTCTTCCGTTTCTTTTTTTTCTTTTATTTATTTATTGTTGTAAAGGGCAGGCATCGTCGTCGGCGTCCTTCAACGCCCTGCCATCAAAATTTTGCAGTCACGACTTAACTATTTTTTTTTTTTTTAAATTTTTTGTACAATTTGTATAATTGCTGGTCGAAAAAAGAAGCAAAAGAAGCACTTGTTGGCATAAATTGTTCCACAATGCGCGCCCACATGGCGTATGAGTAATGTGCTTGAATAGCTGGAATTAAGCAGAAATCATGGCACAAAAGTGAATAGCAAAGACTCGAATACACTTTGCTCTCTTCACTCTTCAGTCTTCGATCTCCGCTCTCTGAGTCACTGGGAATGATGCAGCACGCCTGATGACGTCAGCTGCATTTTGTCTACTTGGCCAAGTTTCGCTTGTGCTGCAAATAAATAAACATAAATACAAAATTTAAAAATATAAATTTTAGCATAAAAATAAACGCGACGACGCTGGCATTAAGCAGGCCAACGGACAACATTAATAAAAATAATAATAAAAATAACAAACTTAGAAGACTCGCACAGACAAATTTTAAAACATTTTTCGAAAATGTGCGCTCCGCTCTCTTTTTCCTCTCTCTCTCTCTCTCAGTTAGAAGCAGTTCAAGGTGTTTCAGAATTATGTAGAATTTTGAAAGAAAAAAATTGAAATTCGAATTCGAATTTTGGTGGGTAGTAGCAAAATTTTCGGCATGTGAATTCATTTAGAAAACTCTCTTGTAGCGAAACGGCAGCATTAATTTTCACGGAAATCTTCGCAGCGCCTCGAGGCCACATCAAACTTGCCCAGTGGATATACACATCAAGAAGAAAATTTTAAATACCCAGCGAAAAATATTGAAAACTTCAGTCTTTTGTATAATATATGTGCTCATATATATATATATACACATATATTCAATATATATAGATAAATATATATTTTTTGTGCAGCACGCGTAGCTGAAATTCTATTCTAGACCAAAGGCAACCGCGTGGTTTTCCCACACAGATACAAACTGTTTACATATTATATATATACATACTTGCATATATATCTAAATACGTCATTGAGTAATACGCCCCGGGCATTATTTTCTTTCTAATTTGCAGATTGAACGATACGTTACGCGATAAGGACCAACAAGTTAGCAAGGATCTCGAGGAGATCGAGCAAGTGTTCCGCCGCATCTCGCAGCTGCAGGATAAATTGAACGCTTTGCACGATCAACTACAATCGGTTCACGTCTACGACGAGCATATAGCCCAAACGGAACAAGTACTCATCAAATTAAATAGCCAGGTGCAACAGGCCGCAGACGAGAGTCGTGCTTTGGTAGCACAAACACAGGCTCTGTACCAGGCCAAGCAGAATCTATTGCCCAGTGATATTGCCCAAGAGTTTACCGCACTTGAACTGTTAGCAGAACGCGTGCAGGTTACCATGGAGACCAAAGAGAAGGATTTCAAACGGGCCAAGACCGTACGCACTGAGTATCTGGCCGGTGTCGATGAGATACAGCGCTGGTTGTTGCAGGCTGAGGTTCAGGTGCAGGAACGCACACTGGAGCCCACACAAATGAAGGAGCTGCTGCAGCGTATTAATCATGAAATTGGCGCCATCTATGAACGTTTCACCCTGGTCAAGACCAATGGCCAGCTGATCATTGAGAATTGTCGCAACAGCGAGGAGAAGACGCTGGTGCAAACAACCGTTGATCAGTTGGCCGCTCAGCTGGCGCAGGTGCGCAGCTGGTTGGATGAAAAGAAACAGGCGGTAGGCGATAGCCTGGATGCCTGGACACGTTTCATGAATTTGTATCAGATAGTCATGTCATGGGTGGCCGATAAGCGCCAGTTCATTGATCAAACCATTGAGCTGCGCACTCTGCCCGAGGCACGCAACAAACTGAATGATTATGCAGCGGCTGTGAAGAGTATTAAACCGATTGTAAAGCATTTGAGCGAAATGGACAAGGAACTGGAACACATTGGTCAAGTGACAACTGTGGGCGATCTCAAAGACAAGCTGCAGCAGGCAGAGGATGCGAAGATAGCCGTGGAAGCGGTGCTGCTGGAGAGGGTAAAGTCTATTAAATACATCTACTACATGGTTGCTTAATTCTCCAGTTCATTTTCTTTCCATAGAACTCATTGCTGCAGGAAGCCTGCGAGGAATGGGATCAATGTGAACGCAAGATTAAGGATATACGCGTTTGGCATGAAAAAACCAAACAAACCCTGGACTCCTCCCCACAACAAAAGAAACCATTGCGCGATCAGTTGGGCTATTGTGAGAAGACCTTAGCTGATATCAACGTGCAAAAAACTAAACTGAGATTGTCTATTGAAAAACTGGAGGTAAGTGCGGCTTGAGATATAGCTAATCTGGAAAGCATTTCCATATGGACTATTTTAGGTACACTTCCGTAATGGCATGGGCGGAGATCCACGCCTAAGCGAGAATGTTGATGATTTGGTGCGCTTGCTCGATGGCCTCGGTGAAGTGGTGAAAACCAAGTCACAGAGCCTCGAACAGACGTTATCCCAAATCGATGTATATCAACAGCAAATGCAAACGCTTCGCCAGCGCATTATACAGGAGGAGCAACAGTTGCGTCTGGTCATGGCACCCACGTACTTGCCACACGATCGTGAGCGCGCATTAGCCGAGCAACAGGTACGTAAACCTTACCCAGTTTTCGAATCTGAAACTGAGTTTTATGTAGAGCACCTTTGCCCCCCACTTCAGTTAGCAGTTAGTTAATGCTAGCAGTTCTTCAGGAATTAAGTATCTCAGTTTAGGAAATCTCGACGTCTCTTTCTCCATATATTTATATATATAAAAATATAAATCTTTATCTCTATAAAGTAGCTCGTAAATAACAGCAACAAATTTAAGCTAAGCCGAGATAAGCCTACCAATATTCCCCTTCGAGTTAGTATCCTTCCCCCCACATCATAATCATGCTATATTGAACGGTTCTTATTGCTATGCAACAGTTGACAGAACAACTAGTTTGTTGGCCCAAAAGTTATTAACCACAATGAATTCAATTATTAAATAATACTTTAAAAAAAGAATTTAATCTATAATAGATCGTTCTGCAAGACTCTAAATTGTGCGGATAGGTCCGAAAACAAAACAAAAATAAAAAAAGCATTACAACAACTCAAAAGTTGCACGGTGGCTGCGTATATTTATTTATTATTTTTTAAATTTCAATTACTTATTTTCATTTCCCTTTTTTTTCTTTTTGTTTTCAAGTATCTTTTTAATTTTTTCGTTTTATTTGCTCAGACAAAAATTCGTCTTACGTTTTTATTATTTTCGAATTCGATTTATGCCATTCATTTTCATAGACATCATCGACACGCACACACACACACACAATACATAGACATTTATTCAAAACATTTTCATCATCTTTTGTGCTTTCTTGTGTTCATATAATTTGCGATTTTCGAATTTTCGAAAAATATCATATCAACCGTGCAGCTCATCGCATCCCCTTGCTCGACAAAACAAAGCGTCTAGTCTGTAGTGGTATATGCCATGCTCTCTCATATCATGCATTATACATTATACATAATTTGATGCCCATCATTGTTATGTCTCTCATGTCAAAAACAAAAAAAAAACAAACCGAACCGCGAACCGAACCGAACATTTGTTGTGTCTGTAAAAACCAATTCATTGTCACGTGCGGAACCATCAAATATGCAAGACAATTAAAATAAGTTCTTATTGCCAGGGGGTAGCCCAGCAACCCACTAAAAATAAAAGAAAAAAATTTGAAAATTCGAAAATTCAAAAATTAGAAAATCAGAATTTTCTTCTCCAGCCCATAATTCAGTTAGCTATTTTAAGGAATGCCAGATTAAAATATTTCACACCAACAAATTGAGAATAGGCATATATTTATTTATACATATGTGTATTCTTTCCTATATATATATATACATATATATTTATATTTGTATGTAGCAAAGCAGAAGGCCTACAGGCCCAATATTTCCCATTGTTCATAGACATATATATACAAGTATAAATATATATGTATATTGTTAGAATTAAATAAATTTCGTTTTAAGTTTACATTGCGAATTGCAGTGTTGGCGGTAAGTGGCAAATTAAAAAAAGACAATTTTAATAACAATTTTATATTTGTTAGTTGAAGAAATATTTTGGGTTTTAATTTCGACAGTAGATAAACAAATTTTTTTGGGGCAACTCTTCTTGCTATGAGAACTTATTTTTTCTTGCCGAAACATAAAATTCACAAACACACCGTAATCTCGTACCGTTAAGCATATTACAATATGGCGGCACATATTATCGTTGAAAGTACAGTCATGTCATTCACATCAAATCACTTCACATCACATCACATTTATTTTTTTGGCACAATTTCACATTATGCTTTTGCTTAGACATTTTCATTTATGATTTTGGTAATTTTTTTTTTTTTAGTTAATTAGTTAGCTTAATGGCCGGGCAGAAGACATTATCTCTCATAAAGCCGCTCGACGTCACAGCTCTCTCCTCTTTCTCTTTTATATACTCTTTTCTTAATCTCCACCGTAATAGCGCTCTCAGTTATCATTTAGTTACGAGTATGGTTACGGTTTTAATTTGATTTATATATTTTATTTTTGACATATGTATTTCTTTTTATCTTTTCTCTTCGTAAAAATTAAATGATTATACAAAAATCTGGTGTCGTTGCGCTTAAAAAAAAAAACATAAAATTTCAACACTACATAACATAAACATTTAAAATTGTTTCTACTAACTTTTGAAAAAAAATATATATTAAACTGGATTCTTGGGCTTTGCTCGCTTGCCTCTTGTGCTATATGCTAAACTAAACCTTGTGACTAATACATAACTTAAATCGATGCTGCTGCTATATATCCTTGATATAATAACTATTGCCTTAACTGAATACACTCACATTCTCAATCACACACATACACACACACACACACACATGGGTATTGCGTACTTCTGCTACAAATACAAAATATATAAATATATTTAAACCTGGTATATGGTTGCTTGTCTTCTGGCGTATTTTATGCTCGCTGCCTACAAATATTATCATAAATGATTCTATGCTGACCTTTTTGTATTTCTTCTCTATATGCTCACGCCAAACATTCTCTCTCTTAAACTCTTAAACTCAAAATCAAATGCACCAAACGATATATACTCCTCCTCACCCGACAAATATATATATATATATCTCAATAGGCATGTCGTGAACGTGTCAAAAATTTGCATTCGAAAATAACCGCACGTAATGAGCGCATCAAATTGTTAATAAATCGCGGCACGCCGGACGATGCTAGGCTAGAGATTTAGATGCCGCAGCTATGGCAACAGTACTTATAAGTAATAAATAAATAATAAAAATGTATACATACATATTATACTAGGACTATAGATCGCCAAAGAAATTGTAAACCAAAGCAGCCACCGGTTTCCGCGGTTTCTGGGCTTTGTTTAGTGCTGCTGCCAGGTGCAACAATCTCCCAAATTTTTGGCATTGGGCAGCAGCTAAGCATGAGCCAGAGCCGGGCGCACTTACTCTTATATATTATTATTATATATCATACATGACCCTGAAAAACAAGAAAGGATTAATTATTAAATTATATATATTTTTAAAATGAAACCCAAACAAGAGTATTATTTAAATAGGTGAGAACCTCGCCCCCCGCCCCACGCCCCAAATGTCTTAGGTAGCTGTTAGGCCCATGAACTTTCAAACAAAATGAAAGCTAACGTTTTTGGCAAATCTTCCCCCTATCTCTCTTTCTCTCCTATACTATCGCCCGTTACTGAACGCATAGGCAATGCGACAATCAATCGATGGCATGCAGCAAACGTACGACGCAACCGCCGCCCAATCCTATGCTCTGGATCCACATTCAGTGGTAACAACTTCATCGACTGTCTCGTTGCTTATGAAGCCAACGGCAGTAGGTCTAACCTATGCTGAAGTGTTATCAGGACATGCGAGTCCGGTAAGCGGTAATGAAACGGCGACGACAACGACGACGACTACGACGATACCAAGACAAGAATTACGAGACACGACAACGACAACCACGACAAGGCAAGAACAAGAACACCACCAGCAAGATCAAGATGAAACAAACATAAACCAACTGAACACAATAACAACCATTACAACAACCACAACAACGACAACAACACGTACGCACGATGAAGATTCATCAAGTTTGCAGTCTAGCGAATTACCCACTGTGCTATACGAACGCAGAGAGCAACCGCAACAACGAGTTACACCAACCAGCAACGATTCCTCGGAATATGATGAAATAGTGGAACCAATTGTCAGCACCACTCAAATTGAAACGATCCTTACTAGCACTAGCACACCACCACCAACAACAACAACAACAACAACAACAGAGCAACAGCAACAAGTTCCTAGCACAACAACAAGCAACCCTATTAGTCAGTTTATCGAAAGTGAGCGTAGTCAACAAATTTTGCAACATCAGGTAAATACGGGTAAGAAATTGCAACCACCACGCCCTGAGCGTCGTGGACGCTCTCCAAGACGTAGGCGAGAGCCTCACTCCACAATTCAAGTTGAGCAACAAAGTCAACAACAACAGCACCAGCAACAACAACATCACCAAGAACAACAACAACTACATCACCAACAACAACAATTTCAACAACAGCAGCAACTGTTTATACCCACTGAGAATCGCGCGCGATCACGTAGCCCCATGTGGGTACCTGGTTCGACATCTTACGCTGAGGTTCTCCGTGGTTTGGAATTGGAGAGATTGCAGGCTGAAGAGCTGGCTAGACAGGCAGCCCAGCCACATGCGGATCTTACCATACAAGATGTTGTAGATGCTAGCGCCGCAGCTAGCAATATTTATGTGCCACAATCTGAACCAAAGCAGCATCAACAGCTGGAGCAGTTTATCAGCGAGCCTAGCTCGGAGTTAAGCTACGTTCAGCAACAGCAATTGGACCAAAAGCAGCTGTCAAACTATGAAGTACCCATGTCTGCAGAGGAGATTGCAGCTACCTATTTACAGCCGGATCCTCAGCTATATCAGACTATGTATGAGAATGTGGCCGATAGTGGCCAGTGGGGTTATGTAACCGAAGCAAGCAGCAGCGAGTCGCAGCAGCCTCAGGCATTGCCCCCTCAAAATTACTATGATCAAATTTTGGCAATGCAGTATCCTATACAATACCAACCAGTAACGGTGCCTCCTTCGACAACAGGGTATCAACTGCTTACCGGTTATTATCAGCCCGTTGGGCAAGCGGAGACCTATCCCACAGTGTATACGACAGAGTCAAACCCCCAAATCTATTACGCCCCTCAGGGTGCAGAATATACGCAGGAATACCAACAGCAGCAACCAGAACTGGCGCCTGAAGTGCCCGTCTATCAGCCGGAAATTATTGAACAGGCCTATCTATTAGAGCCATATCACACGGATGTTAATCCGGTAGCACCATCCACAACAGGTAATAGTGTTCTCGATCGCGTGGTAACAACCTTGGCCTCTATGGTACAACAGAGTACCGAGCCATTGACTACAAGCACACAACAAATACAACCAACGGTTGTATCACCACAGGTTGAACTACATCAGGAGCATGTGCCTACGCAGCAAGTTTTTATTGAAGAGCATATTCAAATGCTAAGACCTGTAGAACCGCAAGAGTTTGAAATGAATGAACCACGGCCTGACATAACATTTGGACAGTTTGATGTCGATGCCATTGAGACCATACCCGTTGATGAACCTCAACTACAAGCTCAACCTCAACCTCAACCTCAACCTGAATCCATCGTGACTACGACCAAATTTGTAGAGGAACCTATTATTTCGCAACAGATACAGCCAACTGTGATAGCACAAAAGACTAAGGAAATCGTTGCAGCCCAAGATACTGTCATCGTCCGTCCCCAAGTGCAACATCCCAATCAAAATGTTTATCAACAGCAATCAACAAACCAAGATTCTAGTACTGGCAGCACCTACGCAGAGGTGCTCTTTGGACAACAGCATAAAGCACATCCAGTTTTCCAGCCATCCAGTCAACAACAGATTCCAGTACGTGTAGCGACTTCATTGCCGCAAATTCGCAATGCTGAACATGCAACTACCACAAAATACACTACAACAAGCACTACGACAATAAAAAGTCAGCCCGGAAGGTGGACAGAAAAGTTCGATGACAATTCTGAGGCTAAGATTTCGCGGCCGAAACGGCAACGACATGAGCAACAACCAGAACCATTACCTATTAAGGTGAGCAGCAGAAAAGAGTCTAAATCATCCAGGAAACATAAGTCCCCAGAAACTAATGGTGGAGCGAACCCTTCTGCGGAGATTGTGGATAATGCTCCTGCAAAGGTCATACTGGAAGAGTCAAATAAACAGCCAGAACAAAAAATTAAAAAATCCAAGAAAAACAAAAAGCCATCGGAGCAATTGGTAGAAACGACAATTAGGACCGAAAAGACTGTTCAACCAATTGTGGTGATTCCACCGCAAAAGGAGAACAGGCAATCTTCCAAAGATGTGGAAATTACAACTGTCACCAAGACAACAAATAAACCATCAGCAGAAATTATTAAACAGCCAGAAATCATTTCTGTGGTAGAGCCGACTGTTGAATCGAAAGTCACTGACTCTTCTTCTACAAAGAAGGATACAAGGAAGGTAACGACTGTTGTGGAAACTATAACAACCACGAAGAAAATAGAAGAACCAGTTTTGGAAGTCATTAAACAGACAGAAATACCCCTGGAACAGCCAACTGCTGATCTAGCTTCCACTGTTTCCACGCCGTCTAAAAAGGATAAAAAGAAGAGTAAGGCTGTGGTTGAAACTGTTACTGTTTCCAAAAAAGTAGCTGAGGAGCCAATTAAACAGAAAAAAGAAGTACTCACAGTGAAAACAACAGTTGATCCACTTCCTGTTGTATCCGCTCCTGCCAAGAAAGATAAAAAGAAGGTCACTACTGTTGTGGAAACTACTATAAAAGATACAGTAGAACCACTTGTTGAAGCTATTAAGCAAATGGAGATTATACCCACTGAAGAACCGGTTGTGGAAACAACAATTACTACAGTAAAAACTGTTGAACCAACTGTAGAAGTTCTCACCGAAAAGAAAATAGAAATTGAAACTGATCCAATATCTAATACTAAAGCTCCATCGAAAAAGGAAAGAAAACGCCAAAAGATAACAGAAGTTTTAACTCAGGAATTAGTTCAGACACAGACACAAGAACCGACGGAGCCAACACCAGAGGAATCTAAGCAATTAGACACTGTTCAAGATGTCTCCTCTTCGGCTCCAATTGTCGGCGAACATGTACAAGAGCAATCACCAGAGCAAGTTGGTAGCGTTACTGTTACTGTTACCGAGGATATTTCTAATACTGTTGATTCCTTTATTACACCTGAGCCAATACCTACTATTTTGGCAACGACGGAAACAAATATATCGTTACTGGAAAGCGAACCTACTGTTACAACATCGACGAATACGATTGCTACAGAAAGCGGTACTACTACAATTACGACGAGAACCATAACAAAGCACATCACAAAGCGCATAGTCAAACGTATAATAGATGGTAGGGAAGAGATTGTTGAAGAAGATGTAATTGGTGACTTGCCCCAGGAGAATATTTCCGTTGAGCAGTTCGATTTGCCACAAATAGAAACAACAACGTTAACTACAGTGCCCGGTAGCATCATCGTTCCTGGAATTACTTCAACTCAGGATACAACTGTTGTTCAAGGTGGATCCATTACTAAAACAACAATAACCAAAACAAAACGCATTCTGAAGCGTATAACTGACGATGGCGAAGAAGTTGTTGAGGAGTATGTTGAGGATGAGCCTGAGGTCGAACGAGATGTAACATTGCTTCCGACTACAGTGCATACAGCCAAGAACATCACCGTTCATGATCTTCCAGTGGTATCTCAAGAAGCAATTCTTGATGCTGCTCAATATGCTGTTCAAGAAATTGTAGACCAAGCTGAAAAAATCATTGAGCCAGAGCCACAGAAACCATTGCGCAAAGACAAGAAGAAAGCAGAAACTACCATAGCAAAGGAGTCCGTCACGGTTGAAGCTGAACAAAAACCGCAAAAGCCAAGCAGGAAGGATAAGAAAAAGCACACAAAGTCAGATAATGACGAAATCAAACCTAATATAGAAGCCATACAAAAACCGGAAAGTCCCATTATGGAAACCGTAGCCGAAATTATCGAGCCACAAACACCACTAGAAACTACAGAGCCCCTGAATACAACAAGTGCAATTACAATTGATGAAAATCAAACTCAATCATCTGAAGGATCTGTTATCAGCGATGATAGCGGTCTAATTAAGACGACAGTTATACGTACAACCAAAATCGTAAAGAAAATCAGTCAACACGACAGTCAAGAAATGTCTACTTCAACACATTCAGACGTACATTCATTAGATTCGTTTGATCTATCTGAAGAATCTACTGAAAAACCTAAAGTGGAGAAATCCGAAATGAACAGCCGTGAAATAAACGACGAGGGCGTTGTTAAGACAACCAAAACGACAACTATACGTACTATTAAGAATGCTAAATCAGAAGTAGATAAGGATATTCCTGCTGAACCTGTTACTGAAGTTGAAATAACACCCGAGTTAAAATCTCCTGAAGAGACTTTGCAGCAAGATGACGGCTCTGTGCTAAAAACAACAATTGTTCGCACGACTAAAATTGTGAAGAAAATTTCTCATGACAATGAAACAATCAGCGAGGCCAGCAGTGCTGATGAGCCTGCTTTACCAGCTGTTGAGTCCATAATTCAAGACGCCCCAGTAGTAGCAGAATCAATTACTACCGAATCGAACAGTGAGGGTATTATTAAAACTACAACCACCAGAACAACAAAAGCTGTAAATAAAACGAATGTTAGCGAAATGGCAATAGAGGCCCAGAATATTGTTAAATCGACGCCAGTTGATCAGGTTCCTTTAGAACCAGAGCAATTGATAACAGCGCCTAAAGAAACAAATAAAATTGACAATGTTAAGTCTACCACACTGGATTTCATAGCCTCTGAGCAGCAAGTAGCAGCGCCTATTCCCGATAAGAAACCCCGAAAGTCGAAAAAGCCATCTACTTCACAATTGAAGGAAATTCCAACTGCTGATGAGCCCAAGCAAATAGAAGAGACTCAGCTTTCTACATTTAAAGAAGCAGATATTCCACTTGTGGAAGAATCGAAGGATAATATTGATGAGGTTATAGTACCTGCAAATGTTGGTAATGATGTTGTTAAAACAACAATTGTGAGAACGACTAAAATTGTTAAGAAAGTTTCACAAAATATTGATAACCAAACCACAAGCGAAATAGAAGTTTCTCCAGAATTGGAAATCCAAAAACCTGATGAAACAACTCCTGTTGCTATTGAGCTAGTAAGCGATGCTGGTGGTGTAACCGAAACAAAAACCGTGCGTACGACAAAGATTGTAAAGAAGCTGAATGAAGATGGAGAAACAACTACAGAGGAGAGCAGTACAATTAGTGAGCCGATTACCGTGCGTGAAGCTTCTCCAACGATTTCAGAAGTACCGAGCGAAGCATCAACTACATCCAGTCAAATAGATGGTGCTATTATCAAGACAACTACAATTCGTACAATGCGTATAACTAAGAGAATTACAAATGACGGACGTATAGTTCTTACCGAAAGCGACACACCCAGTGATGTTATTGTAACATCGAGTATTGAAATGCCAGAGCAAAGGCCAACTAGTCCTATTGTATCTTCGCGTACAAGGACAGCGACAACTTCTCCTGTTGTCACTTCAAGTAGTGAAATAAAATTGGTAAATGTTGGTGCTAATGTAGACTTGGGTATTCCGGACACTAAAGCTGGTGTTCAGGTCGTAGGCATTGAGACAACTGAATTACCGACTGTAAGCACAGAGCAAGTACATACTTCTTCGAATGGGGTTATTAACGAGGCAGATCGCATTACCACTACCACGACAACTACCAAAAATACGATTCTTACAACTACACGACAACGTAGCTTTGAAACTGAAGATGGCACAAATGTTCTTTTCGTTGGAGAAGGCATTGACGGAGCCTATCCACCAGGTACAGTTCAGAAAATTTCTCTAATTACCCATGAAGAAAAGTTGAAGACTCCAATAGTGAAAATGCATCTAGATTTTCCGGAGGTTAGTCTTCGTGTGACTGAGACTGTGACAGAAAATGTAGAATCCCTGCAGCGAACAGCCGAAACTAGTGAAACCACTTTGGTAGAGATAGTTGATTTAGTTAAGCCAAACATAGTAGAGTCAGTTGAGACTATCATCTCTGAGACCCCAAGTGAGGCCCCTGTAACTAACGTAGAACAGATTGAAAAACCGAAATTAACTGAAGTAAATAATGAGTCCCTGAATGAATTGAGTCCAGAAGAACAAAAACTATTTGAAGAGATTCAAAAGAAATTGACCAAGAAAGATAAGAAAAAACGGCCTGCCCTTCCCGAAGAATTCATCAAACATGAAACAAGTCAGGTTGTTTTAGAGGAAAGCAAAGGTAATGAAATAATTAATTCTGTAGGTGAAAAGCAATCTCTAATCGATATTACTACATCCATCGATAATCCAGTGCAATTAGTTCAGAATCTTTCCCTTGATGTGCAATTGATTTCAAAGCCCACTTCAATAGAGCATGCCAAAGCTGATATACTTTACCATGAAAAAATGCAAGAAACGCCAGAAATTCTTCCTCCTAAATCTCAAGAAGCAACGCAGATAGATATTCCATGTGAACGTCAGTTACTCCCAGATCCTACTAATAACGCTAATCAAACTGTTCCTGCCAAATCAAGCGCATTAATTGCTGAAGCATTTGTGGTTAACACGGTAAGCACTTTAAATATCACTAATATCCAAAATATTTGCCCATACGATAAAATTTATGAAATTCCTAAATACAATTTATCGCAATTTAATGTTGCTGAGTGTAATTATCACATAATCAACTCTACGCCAGCGCCTGTAGACGCTTCTTTACTTACACCTTCTGATGAAGTGCAACAATCCGTTGCAGAGACCTTACCGGTTGTAAGTTTGGTTAATCCTGTTATTACACAAACTTCGTTAGAGACTTCTATAGAAAATGTAGAAAAAGTTTCCACTGAGCAACATAAAATATATGAGGTCCCCGAATACGATATTTCTTCATTTAAATTAGCTGAAGGTAATTATCACATAGTCAACTCCACACCAACTGATGCAGAAACAAATATTCTTCAACAAACAATACAAGAAACTGTTGAAAAACCCATCACAACTTCGCTTGAAAGTGAAATCATTTCCGACACTCATTCAACAACTACGATTATTTCAACTGAACCACAAGAGAAGTCATCTACTGAAAAGAGTTTGCCAGTTGAATCTATGGAAACTATTGAGTCTGCCCAATTTGCGCCGAATGTCTATAATTTTGAAGTTTCAAAATACAATACTGTTGAACAGGGACATGTTGAAAATCTTTATAGAGAATATCTTTCCAAGTCTGAATCCTCATATCTACAGACAGAAAATAATAAACCAGTATCACCTGTCAGTGAAGTTTCGGAACTTTTAAGCGAACCAATAAAGCACACTGTACCTGAAAAGATTACTGCGTCAATTGCTGAGACAGTAATTGAAAAGGAAATTGTGGAGGTTCCTGAACCTGAGAAGCTCGTCGAATCCTCGGTTGCGCAGGACTCCAAGTCAACTGTAACAGTCACCACAACAACAATTGTGACTAACGAGGAAGAGGAATCTTCTGTCGAGCCTAAGAAGGAAGCCGCAGTAGTAGAGGAACCTACTCCTGAAAAGATTACCACGACAATTGCTGAGACAGTAATTGAAAAGGAAATTGTGGAGGTTCCTGAACCTGAGAAGCTCGTCGAATCCTCGGTTGCGGAGGACTCCAAGTCAACTATAACAGTCACCACAACAACAATTGTCACTGAAACTGTTAGTGAGTCTGCAGTTCAAGAACAGCCAAAGATAGCGGATCCCGAAAAGAAACCTGAAGAGCCTAAGAAGCCCGCATACGCCGGTTTGCCCGTGGATGATACAACGAGCTCATGGATGGACGTTCTAGATGAGCCAATGACTTTCTCAGATGAGGATGAGGAACTTCCTGTGGAACCTATAAAGGAAACCCCACTAGTAGAGGAACCCACTCCTGAAAAGATTACCACGACAATTGCTGAGACAGTAATTGAAAAGGAAATTGTGGAGGTTCCTGAACCTGTGCAACTCATTGAATCGTCCGTTGCGGAGGACTCCAAGTCAACTGTAACAGTCACCACAACAACAATTGTTACTGAAACTGTTAGTGAGTCTGCAATTCAAGAACAGCCAAAGATAGCGGAACCCGAAAAGAAACCTGAAGAGCCTAAAAAGCCCGCATACGCCGGCTTGCCCGTGGATGATTCAACGAGCTCTTGGATGGACGTTCTTGATGAGCCAATGACTTTCTCAGACGAGGATGAGGAACTTCCTGTTGAACCTACAAAGGAAGCCCCAATAGTAGAGGAACCCACTCCTGAAAAGATTACCACGACAATTGCTGAGACAGTAATTGAAAAGGAAATTGTGGAGGTTCCTGAACCTGAGAAGCTCGTCGAATCCTCTATTGCGGAGGACTCCAAGTCAACTGTAACAGTCACCACAACAACAATTGTGACTAACGAGGAAGAGGAATCTTCTGTCGAGCCCAAGAAGGAAGCCGCAGTAGTAGAGGAACCCACTCCTGAAAAGATTACCACAACAATTGCTGAGACAGTAGTTGAAAAGGAAATTGTGGAGGTTCCTGAACCTGAGAAGCTCGTCGAATCCTCGGTTGCGGAGGACTCCAAGTCAACTGTAACAGTCACCACAACAACAATTGTTACTGAAACTGTTAGTGAGTCTGCAGTTCAAGAACAGCCAAAGATAGCGGAACCCGAAAAGAAACCTGAAGAGCCTAAAAAGCCCGCATACGCCGGCTTGCCCGTGGATGATTCAACGAGCTCTTGGATGGACGTTCTTGATGAGCCAATGACTTTCTCAGACGAGGATGAGGAACTTCCCGTTGAACCTACAAAGGAAGCCCCAATAGTAGAGGAACCCACTCCTGAAAAGATTACCACGACAATTGCTGAGACAGTAATTGAAAAGGAAATTGTGGAGGTTCCTGAACCTGAGAAGCTCGTCGAATCCTCGGTTGCGGAGGACTCCAAGTCAACTGTAACAGTCACTACAACAACAATTGTGACTAACGAGGAAGAGGAATCTTCTGTCGAGCCTAAGAAGGAAGCCGCAGTAGTAGAGGAACCCACTCCTGAAAAGATTACCACAACAATTGCTGAGACAGTAGTTGAAAAGGAAATTGTGGAGGTTCCTGAACCTGAGAAGCTCGTCGAATCCTCGGTTGCGGAGGACTCCAAGTCAACTGTAACAGTCACCACAACAACAATTGTTACTGAAACTGTTAGTGAGTCTGCAGTTCAAGAACAGCCAAAGATAGCGGAACCCGAAAAGAAACCTGAAGAGCCTAAAAAGCCCGCATACGCCGGCTTGCCCGTGGATGATTCAACGAGCTCTTGGATGGACGTTCTTGATGAGCCAATGACTTTCTCAGACGAGGATGAGGAACTTCCCGTTGAACCTACAAAGGAAGCCCCAATAGTAGAGGAACCCACTCCTGAAAAGATTACCACGACAATTGCTGAGACAGTAATTGAAAAGGAAATTGTGGAGGTTCCTGAACCTGAGAAGCTCGTCGAATCCTCGGTTGCGGAGGACTCCAAGTCAACTGTAACAGTCACTACAACAACAATTGTGACTAACGAGGAAGAGGAATCTTCTGTCGAGCCTAAGAAGGAAGCCGCTGTAGTAGAGGAACCTACTCCTGAAAAGATTACCACGACAATTGCTGAGACAGTAATTGAAAAGGAAATTGTGGAGGTTCCTGAACCTGAGAAGCTTGTCGAATCCTCGGTTGCGGAGGACTCCAAGTCAACTGTAACAGTCACCACAACAACAATTGTCACAGAAACTGTTAGTGAGTCTGCAGTTCAAGAACAGCCAAAGATAGCGGAGCCCGAAAAGAAACCTGAAGAGCCTAAAAAGCCAGCATACGCCGGCTTGCCCGTGGATGATACAACGAGCTCATGGATGGACGTTCTGGATGAGCCAATGACTTTCTCAGACGAGGATGAGGAACTTCCTGTTGAACCTACAAAGGAAGCCGCTGTAGTAGAGGAACCCGCTCCTGAAAAGATTACCACGACAATTGCTGAGACAGTAATTGAGAAGGAAATTGTCGAGCCTGCTAAACCCGAGAACGTCATCGAATCCTCAGTTGCAGATGATTCCAAGTCAACTACCGACACAGTAACTGAAAAAGTCGTGGAAAGCTCGGTTTCTGATGAAAGAAAAACAACTGTAACGGTCACTACAACAACTACTACTCAAACTGTCAAAGAATCGGTTGAAGAAGAAACAACCGGCGATGAATCGAATACCCGATTCGCTGAACCTGCTCCTGAAATTACTACATTGACTACCGAAACAGTGGTTGACGATAATTATACTCAAGAATCCCAGCCAGTCAAGTTTATCAATGGGGCAATTGCTGATGCTACGATTGGGTCAGTATCGACCACAACTATTGTCACGGAAACGCTAACCACTGCATTTGATAACCAAATAGAATCTGAGAATAAACCAGCTTATGCTGGTCTGACACTTGAAGGTCCAATTGATACTTGGTCTAGTGTTCTGGATGATTCAACAACCAATTCAGGAAGTGTTGGTTTTACATCAACTTTGTCCGCAGATGCACCAGAGTTCACCCCTTCTTATCTTAGGCACGTATATGCTGATCAAACTAATACATTCTTAGCCAATGAGAGAGTGTATAACGAATTTATTCCTAGAAATAGATCCGATCAAGCATTAGAACTTCAAAAGAAACCTAAGAAAGTAAAGCCCTCTAAACGTCAGAAAAAACAAGCAGATATCCCTCACGAAATTGAAATTACACCGTCAACACCTCCCACATACGTCATGGAGCCAACTCCACCAGTTGAACAAAATACATGGGAAAATAATCGCGATGGAAAATCATATGCAGATGTTCTATTCAACTCAGGCCCAGTTAGCGAGCTACAAATTGTTGAAAGTACTACCGTTGATCAACAGAAACCTGCCTTTGTGGAACAATTAACACAAATTGAAAAGCCAAAGGAACACAAAAGGAAGCCAAGACAAGAGAAACAAAAACCTGTAGAACTCATTGAAGAAAATTTGGTCATTGACGAGTCCAAGCCATCTACTGAGAGCTCTAAAGAACCATCATCTGACGAGCGGGATGTTTCTCAAACTACTGAAGTTACTTGGTCAGCACTAGTTCAAAGACCTAGTGAATGGTCAGATAACACTTTAAACAAAAAGGAACAAGTTCAGTCTGAAATTAAAAAAATAGAAAAGAAACCCATTAAAGAAGAAAAAGAGCAACGAAAATCCACAAAAACCAAAAAATCAAAGAAATCTAAGAAACCAGTCGTTGAACCAGTTTCGACCACCTCTGAGGATGAGAAACAAGAAATAGAAGAATCGGCCGCGATAGCTTATATAGAGCCAGTTCTACCAACAGAGGCGTTAACTGAATCAGTAAAGGAGGAGCCTGAAGCCACTGGCTTTTCGTGGGCTTCACTTGTAAAGAGACCTGGAGAATGGGTTGATACAACTGTTACCCATATAAAGAGTGTAATAACAACATCAACAGAGAAATCGGATGCTGATCGTAAAGACATTGAAAAGCCAAGAAAGGTTCGACCCGAGAAAAAGAAAAAGGCTGAATCTAAAAACCAGGTTGCACAACCTGAGCTACAACCAACAATTGAGAAAGAATCGCAAAAAGAAAGTGAACCAGAAACTGAAGCAATTGTTGAAATTCCAGTTGAAAGTAATACAACTGCATTTTCTTGGGCTTCTTTGGTTAAAAAGCCAGGCGACTGGGTAGATGATATTTCGTCTCGTAAAAAATCAGTTGACGTTCCAAAAATTGAGCAAAAGCCAGAGTCAAAACACGAGGCTAAAAATCGCAGAGAACGTAAGATTACTAAGAAGGAGGATGTTCAACCGGAAAAACTTGAAAAGAAGCCGTCAGAACCTAAAAAATCCAAAAAGCAGCAACCTAAAGTAGTTTCGTCAGCATCAGATGATAGTGATGTTGTTGCTGCATCTTCATCTCCAGCCCATGACGAAGGATTGATGACTTGGGCTAAAATTGCCAGTCAAATAGATAAGATGTCGGACCTACCACCAAAAGATAAAGAAATTAAACAAAAACAATTAGAGCCTATAAAACAGCAAACTAAAACTAGTCATGTTGACAAGAAAAAGGAAAAACATCGTAATCAGGACCAACAGCCTAGTTCTTGGGCATCAGCAGTAAATCAGCAAACTCTTGACTTTATTGAAACTGAAAAAGTGGTTCCAAAATCAATTGTTGCTAAGAAAATAACAGCAACTCATGAGTTTGTTCATGATTCGCCAGAAGCAACAGCGGTACCAGCAACCCTTAATGAATACCAACGCACTATTATTGAGGAGAAACCTGAAGTTAAAGCACAAAAATCGTGGGCTGAAATGATAGATGACGGTGGCGACGATTTTGTTGTGGAGCAGAAATCCTGGAAGGAATTAATTGAAGATGAAGTTGAAATTCCCCTTTTCCCTGAAAATGGTGATGACGTTAACATTAACAAGATTATAGAAACTATTCAAGTTATGAAATCTGAAGACATTTCCGAAAATGTTGACTTCACTGATAAGAGAAAAACAAATACGGGTGAAACCACTATTGTGGAAGCTCTTGTAAATCCTAGTAAACCAGAGACAGACTTTGAATCCTCGATTTCAGAAAACACCAATACAATTGTCACCATTACCAAGACAACTACTGTGACTAAAAATGTCAACGAGTCTCGAGAACAATTGAATGTTACGAAACCACAAGATCAACCAAGAGAGAAAGAAACAGTCGTAGAGGAACCCACTCCTGAACAAATAACGACAAACATTGATGATGAAATAATTGAAAAGGAAATCGCACAATCGCCTGTACTTGAAAAAGTCGTCGAATCCTTGGTTGTAGAGCTTGCTGAACCTGAGAAACTCATCGAATCCTCAGTTGCGGAGGACTCCAGGTCAACTGTAACAGTCACCACAACAACAATTGTCACTGAAACTGTTAGTGAGTCTGCAGTTCAAGAACAGCCAAAGATAGCGGAGCCCGAAAAGAAACCTGAAGAGCCTAAAATGCCAGCATACGCCGGCTTGCCCGTGGATGATACAACGAGCTCTTGGATGGATGTTCTTGATGAGCCAATGACTTTCTCAGACGAGGATGAGGAACTTCCTGTTGAACCTACAAAGGAAGCCCCAATAGTAGAGGAACCCATTCCTGAAAAGATTACCTCTACAATTGCTGAGACAGTAATTGAAAAGGAAATTGTGGAGGTTCCTGAACCTGAGAAACTCATTGAATCGTCCGTTGCGGAGGACTCCAAGTCAACTGTAACAGTCACAACAACAACAATTGTCACTGAAACTGTTAGTGAGTCTGCAGTTCAAGAACAGCCAAAGATAGCGGAACCCGAAAAGAAACCTGAAGAGCCTAAAAAGCTCGCATACGCCGGCTTGCCCGTGGATGATACAACGAGCTCTTGGATGGATGTTCTTGATGAGCCAATGACTTTCTCAGACGAGGATGAGGAACTTCCTGTTGAACCTACAAAGGAAGCCCCAATAGTAGAGGAATCCACTCCTGAAAAGATTACCCCTACAATTGCTGAGACAGTAATTGAAAAGGAAATTGTGGAGATTCCTGAACCTGAGAAACTCATCGAATCCTCAGTTGCGGAGGACTCCAAGTCAGCTGTAACAGTCACCACAACAACAATTGTTACTGAAACTGTTAGTGAGTCTGCAGTTCAAGAACAGCCAAAGATAGCGGAGCCCGAAAAGAAACCTGAAGAGCCTAAAAAGCCCGCATACGCCGGCTTGCCCGTTGATGATTCAACGAGCTCATGGATGGACGTTCTTGATGAGCCAATGACTTTCTCAGACGAGGATGAGGAACTTCCTGTTGAACCTACAAAGGAAGCCCCAGCAGTAGAGGAACCCACTCCTGAAAAGATTACCTCTACAATTGCTGAGACAGTAATTGAAAAGGAAATTGTGGAGGTTCCTGAACCTGAGAAACTCATTGAATCGTCCGTTGCGGAGGACTCCAAGTCAACTGTAACAGTCACAACAACAACAATTGTCACTGAAACTGTTAGTGAGTCTGCAGTTCAAGAACAGCCAAAGATAGCGGAGCCCGAAAAGAAACCTGAAGAGCCTAAAAAGCCAGCATACGCCGGTTTGCCCGTAGATGATACAACGAGCTCTTGGATGGACGTTCTTGATGAGCCAATGACTTTCTCAGACGAGGATGAGGAACTTCCTGTTGAACCTACAAAGGAAGCCCCAGCAGTAGAGGAACCCACTCCTGAAAAGATTACCTCTACAATTGCTGAGACAGTAATTGAAAAGGAAATTGTGGAGGTTCCTGAACCTGAGAAACACATTGAATCGTCCGTTGCGGAGGACTCCGAGTCAACTGTAAAAGTCACCACAACAACAATTGTCACTGAAACTGTTAGTGAGTCTGCAGTTCAAGAACAGCCAAAGATAGCGGAACCCGAAAAGAAACCTGAAGAGCCTAAAAAGCCCGTATACGCCGGCTTGCCCGTGGATGATTCAACGAGCTCTTGGATGGACGTTCTTGATGAGCCAATGACTTTCTCAGACGAGGATGAGGAACTTCCTGTTGAACCTACAAAGGAAGCCACAGTAGTAGAGGAACCCACTCCTGAAAAGATTACCTCTACAATTGCTGAGACAGTAATTGAAAAGGAAATTGTGGAGGTTCCTGAACCTGAGAAACTCATTGAATCGTCCGTTGCGGAGGACTCCAAGTCAACTGTAACAGTCACAACAACAACAATTCTCACTGAAACTGTTAGTGAGTCTGCAGTTCAAGAACAGCCAAAGATAGCGGAGCCCGAAAAGAAACCTGAAGAGCCTAAAAAGCCAGCATACGCCGGCTTGCCCGTAGATGATACAACGAGCTCTTGGATGGACGTTCTTGATGAGCCAATGACTTTCTCAGACGAGGATGAGGAACTTCCTGTTGAACCTACAAAGGAAGCCCCAGCAGTAGAGGAACCCACTCCTGAAAAGATTACCACGACAATTGCTGAGACAGTAATTGAAAAGGAAATTGTGGAGGTTCCTGAACCTGAGAAACTCATTGAATCGTCCGTTGCGGAGGACTCCAAGTCAACTGTAACAGTCACCACAACAACAATTGTCACTGAAACTGTTAGTGAGTCTGCAGTTCAAGAACAGCCAAAGATAGCGGAGCCCGAAAAGAAACCTGAAGAACCTAAAAAGCCAGCATACGCCGGCTTGCCCGTAGATGATACAACGAGCTCTTGGATGGACGTTCTTGATGAGCCAATGACTTTCTCAGACGAGGATGAGGAACTTCCTCTTGAACCTACAAAGGAAGCCGCTGTAGTAGAGGAACCCACTCCTGAAAAGATTACCACGACAATTGCTGAGACAGTAATTGAAAAGGAAATTGTGGAGGTTCCTGAACCTGAGAAACTCATCGAATACTCGGTTGCGGAGGACTCCAAGTCAACTGTAACAGTCACCACAACAACAATTGTAACTAACGAGGAAGAGGAACCTTCTGTCGAGCCTAAGAAGGAAGCCCCAGTAGTAGAGGAACCCACTCCTGAAAAGATTACCACGACAATTGCTGAGACAGTAATTGAAAAGGAAATTGTGGAGCTTCCTGAACCGGAGAAACTCATCGAATCCTCAGTTGCGGAGGACTCCAAGTCAATTGTAACAGTCACCACAACAACAATTGTCACTGAAACTGTTAGTGAGTCTGCGGTTCAAGAACAGCCAAAGAATGCGGAGCTCGAAAAGAAACCTGAAGCCCCAATTCTAGAGGACGCTAATAAAAAGGCTGTTTTTGCAGAAGAATTAAACGATAAGGAAAAGAAGCTCACACCTACATCATTCAATGTGTGGGAACAGAATTCTTCATATGCTGACGTACTAAAACATACGACGAATTTCATCGATAGCGAAAAGAAGAACGTAGAGAAAACTGTAGCTACTTCTCTTCCCACGGAAGATATTCAAACCTTGGAAATTGTTGATAATGTGTCTAAGAAATTGAAACCAAAGAAAGAGAAGAAGCAGAAAAAGGCGGATATTGAAAAGATTACCAAAACTGAAAGTGAAGTAGTTGTAAAGATTGATCATAAAATTCCCACAATGAAAGAAGAATTGTTTGAAAAACAGTCTGAAATAGTTCAAAATGTTACGGAAGTATCGAGCCCTAATAGCGAAGAACAACAAAGTGAAAGAATAACGCAAAAGTGGTCTGAAATGATCGACGATGAAGGAAGCGTATTTGATGAGCTACAACAAAATGTCACTCTACCGGGCAGTTTCACTTCATGGTCCTCTATTGTCCGCCAAGGAGCCGAAGAGCCTGTTACGAAAATTACACAGCAGCATACTGAAGTCATAGATTTACCAAGTCAAAATGTCGTTTCAACAGATGAAACCCTGACACCCATTATAAAAGCTAAGTCTACAAAACAGAAGCCCAAGAAGTCTAAAAAATTGCCAAGTTCTGACTCAGTAGCAAAAATTGTTGATGAACCCAATATAGAATTATCGCACGCATCAGAAGATCAAAATGCTTCGGCAGAAGAAAATTCATCTCATTTGTGGTCATCTGTTGTATCGCAAACACAAACCAACATTGCTCCTCTAACTGAAAGCGACACTGATATTGCAGCAAGCTCAACCCAGAGCGTAACGGAGATTGATAGCAAGGAACAGAACACGTCAATCGATCTAAATGATAAACCCAAAAAGCGAAATTCTAAAAAGGACAGAAAATCAACCAAGGTTACACATGTTCCAGAATTAAGTATTAAAGAAACGAATATTGTGGATAAATTGACAGAAGAGAAAGAGCCAGGATCCACTGATATAGAAATTTCTGCATCTCAACCACTATCATGGTCGTCTATTGTTTCACAGACTATTGAAGTTTCCGCAATAAATACTGAACAAACTGTTGTTTCCTCCTCTAAAGACATACAGGACTTTATACATAAAGAACAAAATTTCTCAACTATTGTGAACGACAAGCCGAAAAAGCAAAAGTCCAGAAAGGAGAAGAGAATGCCGCAAATTAAACTTGACGCAGAACCTGTTATTGAAAATTTGCCAGTTGTTGAGGAGCCAAAAGAAGTGATTGAAACTAAGTTAGTTGAAACTGTAGATATACAATCGCCATCTCAATCATGGTCAGCAATTGTTTCGCAATCAAGTGAAGTTTCCCCCACAATTACAGAAACTAGAGTTGTCCCCTCCTCTCATGATATTCAAGACTTTATACACAAAGAGCAGAATTTCTCAACCATTGTCAACGATACGCCTAAGAAGCAAAAGTCAAAGAAAGAATCTAAATTGCCGCAAGCTGAACATCTCCCTGAACCAACTGTTCAAGAAACTATTGTTGTTGTAGAGCCCAATAACCTAATAGAATCAAAATCATCCGAAACTGTAGTAGACACCCAGTCTTCAGCACTGTCGTGGTCGTCAATTGTTTCACAAACCGTCGACATTTCCCCCACTATTATTGTAAGTCAAATTACTGAAAAGGCGACTGATGTACTCCCAGCACAAGTTCGTGGCAGTCAGGTATCTGCTGTAAGTGATAAACCTAAAAAGCAGAAATCAAAGAAAGAGACTAAATCCTTCAAAGAAGAACGTGCTGCGCAACCAGTTGTTGAAAAGCTTACTGTTGAAGAAAAAACAATAGTCATTGAACCGGAATCACCTAAAATAATAGTAGACACGCATACTCAGCAACAATCCTGGTCATCAATTGTTTCGCAAACAACTGAAACTGCTCCAAGAATTACTGAAACTCATCTAACAGAGTTCATCGCTGATCCTACTGAACCAACAACAGAGGCTGTTCCGTGCGCTCAGGATATACAGGACTTCATTAACAGGGAGCAGGGCGTCTCTGTTCATGTAAATGACAAACCTAAGAAACAAAAGACGAAAAAGGGTAAGCAACCATCCCAGGCAGAACACACCGTGGAACCAGTTGTTGTGGAAACAACCATTGAACTGCCGCAAGGGGCTGAACCTGAAACATTTGAATCATCGCATATTCAGTCTTGGTCATCAATTGTTTCGCAAACAATTGAAATTCCTCCAGCTGATATTAAGATTACTGAATCAGTAACTGAAATAATTTCCACTTCTCCCTACGTACAAGACTCTATTCAACAAGAACAGAACATCCTAATTTCTGCAAATGAAAATCAAAAGAAGCAAAAGTCCAAGAAGGAGAAGAAACCAATCAATACTGAAGATGTTTCCAAGAAGGAGAAGAAACCAATCAATACTGAAGATGTTTCCGAACCAGTTTCCGAAATTATTGATATAATCGAAGAGAAAAAAACGCAACCCATTGAGACTCAAGAAAGTGCTCCCAAAACTCTTTCCTGGTCGTCGATAGTTTCACAAAATGTTGAAGTCGCTCCAATAACTTTGCAGGAAAGAACGCAGACACATTTATTGACAGATGTGAAAGCAATACCGGAAAAGAGTTCTAAGCAAAAATCCAAAAACGCAAAGAAATTGCCCAAGACAGAACAAATTGTAATACCAGAGAATATCGAAGAACAGACAGAAAATAAGGAAGAAAAACAATTAGTAATTCAGTCAGTTTTAACCTCTCACGACATACAGGACTTTATTCACAACGAAAAAAGCTTTTCGACTGTAGTAAATGACAAACCCAAGAAGCAAAAATCGAAAAAGGAAAAGAAGCCTGTCAAGGTAGATCATGTGGAAAAACCGACTGTTGCCCCTGAAATAAAACCAATAATTGAACAAGAGCCGACTTTAGTCCTTGAGTATCAGGAAGTAACTGAACCGACACCATCTGACTTTAGAATTCAATTGCCGAAGCCAAAACCCTCAGTATGGTCTCAATCTGAGACCTATGCCGAAGTCGTTAAAAAGTCTGGTTATACAGACAACACTACTGTGCGATATCAAGATACCGAATCTGACTCCATGGAAAACGAACCAATTGTCAAACCCAATTTAGTCATAGAACGTCCACAAAGAACATCTATTGTTGCTGATATGGAATTCCCTGATCCTATTATTCCTTCGATTGTGCAGAGACCAGACGATCAGCCAGTTGAGATATCTGAATATCAAGATAAGTCATTTGCGATGTCCTGGAAGGAAATGATGGATGAGGAAGTCAACCCGCTGGAAGACGATATTCCATCCTGGTCCTCAGTTCCAAAAGCAAAGGAAGAAATAATTAGCACAGAGACAATTCATGAAAGACCTTCACGTACAATCAACCGACCGATTATTCAAGTCACTGAAGTAACTAAGGTTGAAGAACAATTTAAGCCACAAGATGAGCATGGTTTTCTGGAAATAATATCGAAGAAACGAATTCGATCTCGCTCCCGATCTCAACAGTCCCAAAATTCAAATGTTGAAGAAAAACCCAAGAAGAAAAAATCTAAAAAACCCAAAGATAGCAATCAGACGAAACAATTCAAGATTCATCCTGATCCCCCTGCTGCAATAGAGCCTGTAAAAGATATCAATATTATATCTCATCCATCAAATAATGCCACCACGGAGACATCTTCCACTTCAGTGCCGTTTACTTCGGGTATGTCATGGGCTGCCATAGCAGCACATAATGTTCCTGAACCAGCGCAGCAAATACGACACCTTCAAATTGAATCAAAAGAAGTTATTGTAGAAGATATAAAGAAGTCACCGACAGATAAAAAAGTTATTATACCACTCACATTAGAAAAAGAAACAAAAACTAAGAAACCGAAACAGAAATCTAAGAAAAAATCTACAAATGATATTGTTGATTTTATAAATGCTGAAAAAGATGATTCCCAAAACTCGAAGATTCCCGCAAGCAAGCCAGAATCCTCCCACAAACAGGAAGAGCAACCAGGAGCCTTAGCCTTTGAAGACACATCAGTGGATACTTCACAACAAAGTTCGTTGGAAACAATTTCTTCAGTACCATTAGTTGTCGAAGAGGATTCCTTGGTACCAATAACACCTGTTGAAGAACATGTTGCTGTTGGGGAAATAGAAACTTCTTTGAATGACTCAATTGCTCTGGATGAAATTGCCCCAGTTACTACTGTTGACTTAGTAGAACCAATTGCTGAGCAGACACCTTTAGCACCATTCAAGTCTACTGAAGAAATCAATGCAACAATCGATGATTCAGAAACCCCATCCGATGCTGATGCTTTCATATGCGAGACATCATACTGGTCAGCAACCTTAAAACCCGGACAGAAAGCAATTACCACAACTACTGAAATCAAAGACACCTTGACCGTTGAGACTAAGGAGGAGGATACTCCGATAAGTGTTGAGATACCAGCCGAGAACCTTTCCGAAGTTTCAGTAGAGTCTCCCACAGATCAACCAACAACTTGGTCAGCTATAGTTCAAACTGAAACGAAAGTGTTCCCATCTTCAGTGAAAAAGGAAGATTCTCCTTTACCGGCATGGTCCACTGTCATTGTAAGTAAAACCACAGATTTCCAAGAGCCTAAGCAACAAGTAAATACAGAGAATCAAACAACAACAACGACTACAACCTATGTAACAACAACAGTAACGACACACAAGGATGTAAAATCTGCGGAGGAGGCTGATTCCTTTATTGAAGAAGAGCCAACTTCGTACGTATCAACAGTAGTGACATCTCATACAAATGATTTAGCAGTTCAACTCGAACCTACTGCAACAGACGATAAATCAGTAGAAGAAACTAGTGCCAGCAACTTCGATTTACTAAAGGAAAACTTGCAGCTCGAAACAAATCAACGACATCCCAGATACGATGTATTGGAAACTCAATATCAAATATTGAAATCGGAAAAGCCTACAGAAATTGAGCGGCCAATTGAGAAATCAACGATTACTGATTCGCCAACACAAGAAACACTTTTGGAAGATTATGTGATAATTGAACCCGAAGCAGTACCCGAATTAAACTCCGAGATTCTCTCTTTCAATTTATATCTTGATAGGCAATCATTTTTGCGTCCGATTCCCAATGATTATTTAAGTCAGTTGCATTTAATCAAAACAGAAAAGCCTGTAGAACCTATTGTCGAATCGGAAACTAAGGTTGACGAAGTTGTAAAAGTGGAAAAAATTGTTGTACCCATTGTAGAGCCAGAAACTCAAGTGGTAACTGAAACTAAAGTCGAAGAAGTTGTAACAGTAGAAACATCTGTTGAGCCCATTGTAGCACCCATAGAACCAGCAACTAAAGTTGACAAAGTTGTAACATTTGTTGAATCCTTTGTAGAGTCTGTAGAGCCAGAAACTAAAGTTACAGAAATTGTAACAGTAGAAACATCTGTTGAGCCCATTGTAGAGTCAGAAACTAAAGTTGACGAAGTTGTAACAGTGGCAACATCTGTTGAGCCCATTGTAGAACCCATAGAACCAGCAACTAAAGTTGACAAAGTTGTAACATTTGTTGAATCCTTTGTAAAGTCTGTAGAGCCAGAAACTAAAGTTGAAGAAATTGTAACATTGGAAACATCTGTTGAGCCCATTGTAGAACCTACAGAGCCAACAACTAAAGTTGACGAAGTTGTAACAGTGGAAACATTTGTTGAATCCATTGTAGAACCCATAGAACCAGCAACTAAAGTTGACAAAGTTGTAACATTTGTTGAATCCTTTGTAAAGTCTGTAGAGCCAGAAACTAAAGTTGAAGAAATTGTAACAGTGGAAACATCTGTTGAGCACATTGTAGAACCTACAGAGCCAGCAACTAAAGTTGACGAAGTTGTAACAGTGGAAACATGTGTTAAACCCATTGTAGAGCCAGAAACTAAAGTTGAAGAAGTTGTCACAGTGGGAACACCCGTTGAACCTATTGTAGAGCCTGTAGAGCCAGAAACTAAAGTTGACGAAGTTGTTACATTGGAAACATCTGTTGAATCCATTGTAGAGCCTGTAAAACAAGCAACTAAACTTGAAGAAGCCATAATAGTGACAACAACTGTAGAACCCATTGTAGATTCTGTACCAGTAGACAAAACTGTAGAAACCGATGAAGCACCCGAAGAAGATTATGTGATAATTGAACCCGAATCAGTATCCGAATTAAACTCCGAAATTCTTGCTTTTAATTTATATCTTGATAAACAAACTTTATTGCGTCCGATTCCAAATGATTATATCAGTCAGTTGCATTTGATAAAAATAGAAAAGCCTCTTGAGCCCGAAACCAAAGCTGAAGTTCCAGCTGAGGAAATATCTATTATATCCGTTGTAGAGCCAGAAACTAAAGTTAAAGAAGTTGTGACAGTAGAAACAACTATTGAATCCACTGTACAGCCAGAAACTGTAGTGGAAGAAACTGTAGTAACAGAAAATCCTACTGAGCACATAATAGAGGTAGAAACCAAAGTTGTAGAACAAGAATCTAAAGTTGAAGAAGTTTTAATACTGGAAAAACCTGATACATCTATTGTAGAAACAGAAACTAAAGTTGAAGAAGTAGTTACATCTGTTGAACCGATAATAGAGCCAGAAACTAAAGTTGAAGAAATTTTAGCAGTGGAAAGGCCAGTTGAATCTTTTGTGGAGCCAGAAAGCAAAGTTAATGAAGTAGTTTCACAAAAAGTGTTGATCCAAAATATAGATGAACTAGAAATAACTACAGGAGAACCCAAAACGGTTACTGAGGTAGAGAAAATAATACTTGTCGATCCGGTTACAATAACAAATGTGACTATTGAAAAAGTATTACTCGAAGACCAGATTTCTTTGCCTCTTTCCTTGACCTCAGAGTCGAAAAAGCCGAGTGAACTACTCTGGCATCTCAGTCAAGACAACTTTTTGAAGTCAATCAATTATCATAAGCAAGCTGCAGAAGATGCCTACGCATTATTCCGTACGATTACCACAGACTTGACTACTACGGATACGGAAAGAACTCAGGAAATCCAAGACGATAAGCATAAGACTGACATCATTACTGAAACTGTAGTGAAAACGACCACGATTACAGAATCAAGCCAATTGATAACTGATAACGTTGTAGATAAGACTGAACCAGAAGCATCGTCAATCGAAAACATTCCTACCGTACAAGTGAATGCAACAGCACCCTCTAGCAACCTTGACCAGTTGCGACTAAATCTGTATTTGGATGACTGGCAACCAACCAGCACCGATGCTGATTTATTCGATAACAGGGTTGACAGGCAGAAGCGTGCTGATGTCGCTGACACTGATACACAACTTGACAAAGACAAGAAGGCCGATGATGTTACCAAAACAGATAAACCAGACAACAAACCCGACAATGACGACGACGATGACGATGACGATGACGACGATGATGATGGGGATAAACTGACTGTGCCTGAAATACGCAAACCAAACGACGATGATGATAAATCACACGACCGCGATCCTGGTAGTGGCAGTAGTGGTAATGCAACACCAACACCGGAAACAGACACACCTCAGTATGAACAAAATCGTAGTTGCTCATCTGAGTATATGTCAACCGATTTACCAGGCGGCGTAGGTCACTGGAGGGACCAAAGTACTTACTTGGCTTTAGAAACCGAACCTCAGGTTAAAGTAGAATTGGCACCAACAGTAGAGAGTGAAAGTGTTCTAACCGAAATTAAAACAGAAACTAAAAATATTGTATTGGCACCCTCTGTGCCAGTAAGTCCCCCAAACACTCTCCCCACTCCTGAAACAAGTCCCATTCCCACTGCTATAACCTCAGCTAATGTTGCAAATGCACTAATCCAATTGGCGAGCGCCACAACTCACACACTGTCCGCTGCTGCCAATGCGGCAGCAACAGCAACACAAGCGACAACACTGGCAGCAACCAGCGCAATTTTGCCAGTTGCAGCAGCCGTAATTGAAAAGATTACGACCAAAACAACGACAACACCAACAACACCCGTGGAGACAACAGCCCAGCCAGAGCAGCAGCAGCTGCAAGCGATCACAGCAACTGCTGTCGAGGCGCCTGCAGCTGCTACACCAGCAGCAACATTTACCGAAACGACAACAACTACAAGCAGAAACTCTGAAGATGAGGTTGCTCCTCAAAGTGACAACTCAAATGTCAGAAAGCAGACTGTAGTCACAACTACAACTGTTACGACAACAACGACGACAACAACCAGTGATGAGCCAGCAGCAACACCTAGCAACACATCAACAACGACTACAACAACAACTAGCTACGATTTGCAACAGCAACAACAACAACAACAACAACAGCTCCAGAAGGTGAAAATCACATTGAGCCTTCGTTTATTCATAATCCTAATATTTGCAGCTTTTATATGTGGTTTTGGTATTTGTTCATGGCTTTTATACGGCAAATGCTCTTGTTGTTGTTGCGGCGCTTCGGCCACATGCTGCTCATTGGCATCAACAACAACATCGACAGCAACATACCCTGGAAATGGCCCGCAGTAAGGTCGCCCATGGGTTGATGCTATTTATATATGTTGAGCCTATGGCAAGTGCCGAAGCAATAGCAATAGATCACAATTACTTATATAATGTACTAACGTAACAAGATTGTGAATTCTTATACATATATCTATATATATCTTATTGTTTTCCTTTTATTTTATTTTTCATTTTTATTATTTTCTTTAAGAAATTTCCTTTATATTTGCATCCGTCTATAAACTGATATCATAAATGTAACCGTAATTTAAAATTAAGTTTATAAAGTTGCTATTTAGTCGTAATACCTGATATTTTGATTGCATTTAATACTACTTATGTTCCTTACTAATTGATCTTTTAACCTTTGTAAAAACCAGTAATAACTACTAATAGTAGTACGTATACTAAAGTAAAATCTAAACATAATAAAATTTATATTAACCAACTTGCACGTTTTAATATTGAAATCTATTCTAAATACTTATAGATCTGCACAGTTTTATTTTCGAATAGGCAACCCACACGCAGACATTCCCACTCACAGAAACACACACACTAGCACACTTGCACCTGCACACACACTTGCACGCACACACAGCGAAAACAGTGCTGTTGAAAAGTGTGCGCACCCAACACAGTTTTCAAGCAGAATATGCCCATTTTTTAATGTACTTAGTATATATACTTATGAGTTCATTGCCTTTATCTGCCGCTCTGCAGCCCTCGCCAAATGTTAACGTAATTTTTTTTTGCGGCATTTTCTCTATACTTAGTTCCTGCTATTAATAAAATTCAGCATCTCGCGCATTTGTATGATAGAGATCCATGCAATGCAGCCTGAATTACTTACTCAAAAATATCCCAATGCGCCAGCCGCCAGCCTGTCGTTGTGTAGAAATTGAATTCAACTTTTAGTCTAGACCGTGAGTTCAATGCGGAATGCAGGCGTCAAAATAGATTACTAAGTCAAACAAAAAGAAAAAGAGTATTGAAAAAATCATAGTGTATTGTGTGACTGTGTTCAAATATACAAAAATATTTATATACATATAAGATAGTAACTATCATATGAAACGACAAACATTTTATTAAATTAAAAATAGTTATTTTTTATACCCTGTACCCATAAAAACGAAAATAGTTCCTATAGAGATTTAGACTTGTCTTTCCGCTTTAGCTGTCAAAAGTAAGGATGCAAATATAGTAGCCTTTGCTCGCATGAAAGAAATTTCCAACACTTTGAAATCGATAGTCAAATTTATTCAACTCCAAAAATCTATAATGAATGATAAACAGATAAGTTATCCAAAAAATGTATATGTTTTTGTGCATGTGAGTACAAATTTATTTATTTATCTTAAATGTTTTTGAATGGGTACCAGGTTTACCCCTGTCGAGCATTCTCGACTGTGTTATGCATATTGTTTTTTGTTTAATTATTAAGATTCAGCTGTGCAGAGAATAAATTAAATTAAATTAGCCTATCATATTATTCATTCTACTTTTGCTCTATTCGAAGTTACAGTCTTTTGCTAGGGACTTATCGCATTTGGTGCTTTTGTCTATCCGCCGTCCTTTCGCCACTCTCATAATATGCCGCCCATTACGCCTAAGATTTGTATAATATATATATGTATATGTATACGCATGCGTTACGTTAAATGCAGTTCCTTATGCTATCTAAGCTAAATATATAATGTTATTTAAAAAATTATAAATGGCTGTGCATTGCATCCATTTCAAATACAAAATAATATATATATATATCTTTTTTCTATGTAAATATGTTGTAAGTGTATAGAAGCCGGCAACAAATATATTTACAATGCTATTTAGTTGTTGATGCAAAATACCTTTAGCAATGTTCATTTTTATTAACATATCTATTAATATTCCTCCTCAAAAAAACAAAAACCAAAACATGTGGCACAATGCAATATTATAGGAAATAATAACACAAGAACTCGACGAACTGCTACAATCGCTCTCAACAGTCGAGGATGGCATTGAAAATATGAACTACAGCAGCTTGGAGAGTATGCTCCAGGGACTAAAGGTAATATTATATTTCATACAGCTCGTAACTTATTATTTTCTATATATTTGAAAGCGTTTGGATGCCTGATAACTTAACAATATTTAGTTGATTCTACTTACACTGTACATAAATAGTTAATTTGTATTTGCAATTAAATTTAGAAACGATTAATGGATGCTGACGTGTGTCACACATACTCAATAACACAATCGCATCACTCCATAAACAATCGTACATTTATAATTATTATTAAAAAAAGAAAATAGAAGAAACTCGGCTAGAATACTCTACGTTAGTGTTGTCCAACATTACACAGTATATAGTAGTCGAACCTTTTGCTGTCTTACTTTGATTTGATTATAATTTAGGTCGACATATAAAGTTCGAGTAAATTGTTAATTGTTTGTTTTTGTCTGTTTGACACATATTTGTTAAATGAGTTTTTTTCTGCCCGATGCGCAGCTAATCCAAAAAAATCTGGAAGTACATGAGAAGGAAGCGCAAAATCTTAAGGATCAAGCCAAAAAACTGCCAACGGATCCTTCAACGGAACGTTTGCTAAACGAGACGGCAGATCGCATCGATTTACTCCTGAGGCGTACACAACAAGGCATCACAATGATAGCTGTAAGTATAATGAAAAATAAATTATAGCTTCTGTTAATATAATATGTGAATATTTCAGAATGCAATGCATGGACGTGAAGAGGAGATTGACAGCTACCAGCAGCATTTGCTAGAGCTAGAGCGCTGGATAAATGAAGTATCCGCCGAGTTAGCCTCGTTTGAGCCCACAACGGATAGCACCACCGATGAGCAGGTGCTAAAAATGCAGGTGGAACGCAGTCAACAGTTGCTTCGCACATTGAAAGATAGGCAGCAGTCAATGGATGATTTGGTAGATCAGACCCGACAGCTACAAGCCCATCCCGATGTGGCACCATTGGCCGATACCCTAATGGAGCAGCTGCAGAGCATCATAATCATATTGCGAGAGCAGATTACAGTGGCTACCACAAGAATCTTTACCATTGAGAAGCGTATTGTTGATTTGCGCAAGGCAAAGAGCGATGAAGCACAGCGTCAGCGTGAGCTAGCGGATGCACTTATACAGCCACCAATCGCTGCAAGTTCAGCACCTGAGTCCATAGAGTCCAATGAGAATACCATTGACTCTAGCTCTATGCCTGAGGAGGAGATAAAACCCACGGGCATTTATGTGGAGACTCAAACGTCGTTTAGCTTGCAGCAGCCAGAGCCCCAGCCTCAGATCACCACCACCACTGTAGAGCAGCAGACAAGCTTCCAGGAACCGCAACCTGTTGCCCCCATAGAGACTGCTGAGGTGGCACTGCAAACGCAGAAGGAGCGCGCACCGACTGAAAATATAATGGTCACTCAAACGCTGCAGCATGGACAGGAAACTATTCAAATAGACACAACGCTTAACAAAAATACAGAAGAACAGCCAGAGGATGTGCTAATTGAGGCACGCTATCATCAACAACCCAAGGGAGATGTGGCCCGTGCCACCGAGCTCATACTAAAGAATGTGCCGCAAGCGTTCGAAACGACATTTGTTGAACCAGATGATACCACAACAGAGGTAGTCGTTGGTCCCGATGGCACCAAGCATATCGTTGTCAAAAAGATCACCCGCACACGTCAACAAATTGTGCAACAGCAACAGATTAGCTCCATTGAGACAGTCAGCGATGCTGATGGCAACATTGAGGTCCAGTCAACAGGGCAAATAAACCTGGAGAATGTGCAGACTACTGACTTTATACCCGATCCACAACAGAGCGGTGGTTATCACACCGTGGTGACTCAGCAATCACGTGGCACAATATTAGATGGCTCTCAACCAGAGACTGTGACCGTGAGTGAGTTTGAAACCGAACCAGTGATCGAGCAGTATGAACAGCTGCAATGTCCAGATGCGGAAGGCAAAATGCAGCCATTCCGAGCAGCAGCCGGTCAGTCAGCAGTAGAATCGCATGGTAGTATACGGACAGTAATGCAACAGGTCACCCGTAAGGTTATACGCAAGACTCGTAAGATTATCAAGCATGTAACAATCGTTAATGGCAAGGAGCATGTGACTGAGGAGATTGTTGAGGAGCCCGAAGAGATTGAGGTAACTGAAGAGGAATCAGCGCCACAAGTCAATGTAAATATCGTGCGCACAGTGAATGGCAAAGTAGTGAGCGAAGAAGAATTCCAGCGTATGATGCAGGAGCCTGGCGTTGTCATCGAAGAAGTTGCAACGGATCTGTCCCATTCGACAGTAGAACCGCAGCAACAGGTATTTGATATTGAGTCTATCAACATCACAACTACTACTACAACCACACCACAACAACAAGAACAACAACAACTCGATATACAGACACCACCAACAACTGCAATTACAACAGAAACGATAAAAGAAGCACCTGTAGAATTGCCAGCACCTCAAGTAGACATTGAAGAAACAGTAGAAGTTGCTACAACTATCAGTCCCGTTAATGTTACAGAAGCGGAAGTAATTGAACCTATAGCCACTACCACAACAATAACAACAGCTCCTCAAGAAATCCTAACCAGCGAAGTCGAAGAACAGACAATAACAACAGAGATTAAGCCTGTGGTAGAAGATATTAAGGAGATTTGGCCATTAGAACATCATCTTGAGCAAACAAATATTGACTTCTCCCAGCATATTGAGGAGTTGGCACCAGCAGCTGCACCCACAACAGATCCAACAATGCCCGTTGAAAGCATTTGGCCCACTAGTCCTGAAACTGGTAACTCGGTCTCTCTTGATTCATATGAATTTGAACCAGTTGCCCCAACAGATGAGAGACTTAAATCTGGAACAGATAAAGAACCACTTCAAGAAGAGACTGAAACCGTTCAGGAGATAACACAATCTCCAAAACAACCCGTGACAAAATTAAAGACTGATACTGAAGCCTTCTTGCAATCTGAACAAGCAATATCTCAAATTCAAAAGGAGGTTCCTGAAGAGCCTCTGAAACCTGCACCTACAGACTCTCCTTCCGTAAGCCCACCAGAGAAAATTGAACCGGAACAACCACAAGATGCAAGGGCTCAACAAGCTGCTGCTGACATTCGTGTGGCCACGCAGCTATTCATTTCTGGAGAGGCTGCGTTATTGGAGTCGCCACGAAAAACATACCAGATCACGGCACCATCTGTTGAAGCTCCTGGAGCTGGTGTGTTGACAGTGGCCATGGACGCTCCCGCTAAGGTTAGCATGACAATTGTTGAGACTGTGACCACAACAGCCGAGCGCGATGATGAGGCGCCCACGAAGCGAAGTCGAAAGAAAAAGAAGAGAAGAGATGTCGAGCTAGTTGAAAAACCAGAAGAAATTAAGACTGAACCAGAGCCAGAGCCGACTCCCGTTTCCGATATCGAAGTGGAATCCGTTCACGAAACTGGTTACGAAGCAGAAGAGAAGACTGTTGCCGATGACGATGATTCTGCGGACTCCAAGAAAAAGCGTCGAAAGAAGAAAAAACAAAAAGAAAAAACACAAGATGAAGAATCACAAGTTCCCATTTCATCAGACAACTCATTAAGAGAAGACACTACCAGCATTGAATCTGAAGGCAAAGTTCAACACGAATCTATTGTGGAGCTCAGCACAGAGAGTGACCTCTCTAGTATGGATATTGACACAACGGTCAAAGTGATAGAAGATGCAGTCATCACATCACCCTCAGAGACACCACAAGAGCCTATCATGGAACTAGTCATACCAACTGAAGTTGTAGAACTGGCACTTGTTGAAGATGAGGAACAGCAAACTACACCCCGTGCACCCACTCCCACAGCTGCTGTTGAAGTTGAGCAAGACATTAAGTCCGTTCAGACATCTCCGCAACATCAGCCAAAATTGGATGAGATAGCAGTGCAAACGAGCCTAGATGTGCAACCCGATATTCAGGAAAACGAATCTCAGACCTTAGTTGTGGAGATTACCGAGACAGAAGCCCAGACAACGCCACGAGACGAAAATAAGTTGGAACCCATCGAAACGTCCACAACCGAAATACAAACGGATATTAGTGGTCAGCCCCGGGAAACTGTTGAGATTTCAAGCCAAACTGTTGTGACAACAACTATTGAAAAAGAGCTGCAAACAACACCCATAGAGTCACCGCGAGAACCCGAGCCAAATGGCAGTCAAATTGTGCCAATGCTTGTGACGGAAATGGTAAAGGACATGACTATTGATTTGCCTGTTCCCACAACGGAGCAATCTACCATTACAGAGGTAACTGTCACTACTGAGACTGAGATGCAAACAACAACCCCCGAACCAACGGAAGTTATAGCAATTAGACCAGATCCTTTAGAAGTAACCGATGTATTGGTACAAACTACACCACGCGATGAGCAGCAGCCAGCTTCGCTCGACGACGCTTCCCTGACTACCACATCCGTTTCGGAGCCATATGAATTGGAGGTGAGAACTACGGTGGCCATACCAGCTGATTCAGATACATCTATAGTTGAACCGACGCTGTATGAATACACGCAAACCATGCAGCTGCCCAAGCCAGAAAAGAAATCAAGAAAAGACAAAAATAAACAAAAGGGTGTGACTGAACCACAGCCAGTTCCTGAACTGGATCCACAAATCAGTGTGACTGTTGAAATTGCACCCGAGTTACTTTCTGAGTCTGGTATTGTGGTATCAACCAATCAGCAAATAGAGGACGTGCCACATGTAACACCAACAGTCGAAGCCGAACCATTGGACATCGATCCACAGAAGCCGCAACGAGTGCAGTTGCAGATAACCAGGACAACTGTATATGATGAATATCCCGATCTACCCGTGCATATTGTAGAGCAGAACAAGGTGAGCATAGCATCGCAACAGCAGAGCAGCGGATCGAAGCCACGCACTGGTCCTACATCATCGGTGACCATTGAGGAGGTTGCCTCGCCTACCGAAGAGCTTGTAGTACCCATTACTCCTGGTCCAGATTATGAAAACGAACAGAATATTTGGCTTACTGCGACGACTAGTAGCGTGAACGTAGATAGGGAACCAAAGGAGTCATCCCAAGGGCTTATCATGAGCGAAAGCTTGCAGCTTTATCCTGGCAAACAAGGAGAGCAGCCGCTAGCAAACTGGACTGAAACTAAGGAGGCCATTGGCAATCGCATTAGGCAGTTGAAACAAACAACACCACAGCAGCAGACTCCATTAACCGATGTACTACACTTGGCTACACTTTCCGAACAGATCAAACAGGTTCCTACCAATAAGCGCTTGCAAGAGATCAATAATGGTCTACAGACTTTGGATGAGGCTATACGCACTGGTGATAAGACCATCATACACACCACTGTGATTACAGTCATTGAGAAGGTTTCAACCTGGTTGGAAACTATCGAGTATCGTGTATACCTTATTCGACAGAACTCAAACGAGGGCCCTTCGGAACAGAAATTAGACAATTACAACAAGCTGAACGAAGAATTGCACACAATTAAAAATAATGTTGGCAAGTTAGAGAAACAGCTTTCTCAGACACCAGAGTTATTGCCATATGTTGATACGATCAAGGAACATGTTGACGCTGTGGAGCAAGTTACCAAACAAAATCATGCTCAGGACAGCAAGGATCTGGATAACTGGCATAACTTTGAATTGCTGTACAGGGAAGTAGCTATAACGCTAGAACAGCTGCAACTGCGATATGAAGCGGCCATCAACCAAGACCATCCTCTCTCTGTGAAACTAGCATTGCTTCAGGAATTGGAACAGCAGCATGGTGACTCCCAACAACAACTAGGTGAACTTATGAAAAGTGCACGTTTCTTCCAGCGCGACTTTCCGGGCAAGAAAATGCCACAAGACGTGTATATTGCTTATGAGACCAGCAAGAATATTGGCAACAATATCGAAGCCGAACGAGATCGTCTTCTACAACTGAAATCGCTGGCCGAGGAGTACGAGCAAACACTGAAGGACTTCACCAATATTACAGTGCTAGCCGATAAAATGGTAGAGAGCCCTATTGTATCCAGTTCTTTAGCACAGCTGAATAACGAGGTTCAGAAGCAACGAAGGTTCTTTGTCAATCTGAGCCACTGTCGGGCTATGCTGGAGTCTCTTGAGGAGAACATCGACAGTGAGACACGTGAGAAGCACTCGGAACTACACAAAGACCTCTATCAGCGAGCCACACAGTTGCTGGAGCGGGCATCTGAGCGTTCATCAAAGCTGGTGCAAGCTGCATCCCGTTGGACTGTTCTTGAGAAGGGTATGCGAGATGAGCTACAGTGGTTACAAGTGGCCCAACAAAGAGTTCCAGACCTATCAGCAGTTACTTCCGCCGACTATGATCAGTATGCCACACTGTACCAATCGTTGAGTAATGATATATCCCATCATTATGTGAAGATGACTCAGCTGTCAGGCATTGCCAACAAACTGCAGCTACTGGTACAGGCACCAAATCTGGTGGAGGAAACTAACGAGGCCTTGATTGTGCTGCTCAAGTTGCGTGAGGAGGTGGCGCTTTATTTGCATCGTCTGCTCATCTTCAAGGAGATCTGGGTACAATACGAGCAACAGACAGATAAAATGGAGGCCTTTGTACGCGAGGCGGAACAGGAACTACGACAAATCCATATACCTTCACAACCTACAGATCAGCCTATACCCCATATGCGACAATTCTGGGAGATTAAGGCACGCTTTGAGCTGCACAACAATATACGCAACGATGCGGGCCATAGCCTAGAAAAATCTCTGCAAGTCATTCCCCTTGCCGATGAGATGCTGCAACGCCAATTCCACGCTCAACTCGAGGATCGCTGGCACGCCGTTGCTCAGGCTATTGAGCAGATACAGCACAATATTGTGGAGTGCCTGTCCTCGGAGGATATGCCTGCCGATGAGAAACTAAAGCTGGTAGAGCGAGAGCTCCAGGAAATCTATCTAACCATGACCAGCATGAAAGGTGTCATCAAAAACGAGGAGGAGCTCAGCTTGTACATCGAACGAGTCCAAGTGCTGCGCACCCGAGTTGGCTTCATTGGAAATGAGCTCGGCCGCATTGGCTTACAAGAACCCGCCATTGAGCCCGAGAAAGTGGGTGAACTGTTTGCACTCTCGCACAAGATTACAACCCAAATTGCTGAAGAGTTGGAGTTCGCTTCCGTACTGCGTGATCAGCTCCAGGCTATACATGAGGGCATCAGCAATCAGCGCAAGCATCAAGCAAAAATCTCTGTTATCCTGGACGAGTGTGAGGCCGCCGAGCGTCAAGGTGCGGATATCATTGAAAAAGCTGTGGCCGACTGCCAGGGCGCGGGTGAAGAGCTCGTGTCCAGCTGGCAAGAGATTATGCGCATACGCCAAATGCTCCACACACTTCCCATGCGCCTCAAAATGTCTGTGTCGCCAGTGAAGCTAGAACGTGACATTTCCCAGCTGCAGGATGACCATGCTTTCCTCGAAAGCAAATGCACCAACATTATGGCCATCTTACGTAATCGCCTAGCCCTTTGGCTACGCTACGAACGCCAGCTGGAGTTGGTGCATGGTTCCGTGCAGGAAACTGACTTCATGATGGAACTGATACGTGTGCACGGACAGGTCGACTATGAACGCCTGCGAAAGGCCACCGAAAGATTGGAGGTAAGATTTATTACTTATTTTGCTTTAACAGAGTGAATTTTTAAAGCCTTCCGAAACGTGAAACGCGCCGGGAACGAACCAGATACACTCCGACAATAACTAACGTAGATTCCGAAATCCTTTGGGGTTATTTTGTTTACTTGTAAAATTATTTCGCGACTTACTTCCAGATTCACATAAATTATTAATCCATTGCTTCTCAATGATATAAGCAATTGAATTGTTAATTGCTTTTATAAGGCCTAAAAGTAAATAAATAAATGTCCTGAATCTAATTAAATAAAGCTAGCCTTATGCTAATAAATAATTTAGAATCGTTCCTTAACGGTTGGTCATAGTAATACCTATTTGTAAATAAAAACCTTTTGTTTTTTACAATTTTTAAAACTCAAAGATCCATTTTCTATGTAATTTATGACCTTATTTTGAGGCGTTACACTGACACAGAGAACAATAACATCTTTTTGGCTACCTGTCCATGCTTTTCGCGAGCCTTGTTATCTATTTGATAAAAAGATAAGAAGGCTCGCGAGGAATATAGTCAGGTAGCCTAGAAGATTTTGTCGTTACGCGAAAACTCTACAAAAACCGCGCGAGTTTTCCGCCTGTGCTCAGTTAAACGCGCGCATTCAAATGTACCACAACAGTTTTCCATGAATGCTAAATAAGTTCGAAAAAATTAAAACATAAATAAATAAAAAGCTGCCGCACAGCACACAGCAGCCACAAAAGTTTCATAAAAAAGCTTACGGGCTGTAAATGAAAAGCTTTCGAGCAGTTTGCGTTACGTTTCGTTTTTGGTTGCGGGCCACAGTTGACGTTAGCTTCGAAGCGCGCGCATAACGCGAGAATAAACGCGGCGAGAATTTTGTTGATTTCTTTTTTTGTATTAATCTTTGGGCGCTTTCGCTCTCTCGCAGGGTTTGGCGGGTGATCTACATAATCGAGAGCAGCTGCTGGACGAGCTTAAGGGTGCCGCGAAACCGTTAATCGAAAGCTGTGATGTGCAAATTGTCGAGCAAATTGAATCGGCCGTGCAGGATGCAGTAGTCGCCTGGAATGATACCACCGATAATCTGCAACAGCTCTGCACACGCTATCAGCGAGCGGTTGAGCTCTGGGATAAATATCGTAACGCCTCGGCAGCGGTCAAGAGCTGCATCGAACAGCAAATGGATAGCGTTAAGTCACTGGAGCAGCCCCTTGATGCCATGCAACATGCCAAGGTAAGTCTATTATAGCCAGTAAGCTCAGTTGTAGGTGGTATGATTTCTATTTTGGCGGTAAAAATCAGAACGTTTAATTACTCTAAGGAGGAGTGTACGGAATAGGCTATAATTACATTGATTTTCAAGCGTACTCGTAACGCCGCCCGTAACTCAGCCCAATCAATTTTGGGCGCGTCATTGTAATCGCTGGTAATAGCTTAGCTATGTTTCTAAGTGGGTTCCATGTGGGGTAACTTTTTTTCTGTAAATACATAAGACTACAAGTATGTACATATCTATATACAAACATACCTATATAGACAGATATATATATACAGGTTGTTTGTGTCATAAATTATTTGGCTGACAGTTGGACAGAGACAGAAAAAGAAAGAGAAACGGACGAGACACAGAAAAGTTAGGTCCAACTTCGTTTCGATTTTTCTCTTGTTTTATTTGCTTTAAAAATTAACGCATAGTTTTGTTATTTATGTTTATTGATCATTAGGGTCATTATAGAGGCCAGCAGCGACGTGTTGTAATTATTTTTGTTCATAAATAGGCAGCCCAACTGTCACTTCACACGGCGAAGTTTATCAACCCAGACCGGCGGACCATAAGCTCTCCGTATTTATATAGCTGCTTTATCTGTTTAGTCGAAAAAAAAGCATACATACGAAAATATGTATGCTCAGAATGTAAAAAATATTTCTTAATTCTGGCCTGTTGAATTTCAATGTCATCGCTAAGCGTTTGCTTGCTTATTTTGTTTGTGTGTTTCTTGTGATAAAGCAAAGCATAGCTGAATATTTCACAGATGATATCATAGGGCACACACATATATTCTAGGGCTGTACGACTGCCTGCTCTTTAAATTGGAAAATGTGCGTGGTTTTCGTGCCCGTTCCCATTCTCGCTTATTTAAATAGCTCTTTTCATAGCTGGTGACACTCTGCGGGCGACCTGTTTTTCTATTCTAAATTGAAAATGAAAGTGCAGCCGACGCAGCACTAATTACGTTTACGAATAGAAATGCAATGAGGGAATGACGACGCCAACACAGCCAAGCGAGCCAAGACAATTGATAAGCACCCGACCGACTAATGCGATCCCCTTAATGAGGTCCGAATACTGACCCGGCCGACTTTAGCTAAATACTTATATACACTCTAGTCTCAGCTAAATATAAATAGGTGGCATTTGCTATCGCTATAAAAAAAGAAACGACTTTTAGGATTTATAGAAGACTATAAATTAAAGCTACACTTATGCGGATAATATTGGAAAAGCCTTTTGTTGAATGCAATCTAAACGAACCAAAAAAAAGAGGTCTAAGCTTTCCTCCATATTCCGGATAGTTTTATTTGCTCAATTAATAAAACGGGTGGGCTCTCGAGCGTAAATAAATATTGTGAATAGAAACTGAATATTTGATTTTTCAGGCAGGTTAAAACTCTTGTAAATTATTAATGACAGAACCAAGGCTAATGGGAGGTTTCCATTTAAAAAAAAAAATACAAATTGTGAATTATATTTTATTTTTCCACTTGTTCACAGGTCTGCCAAGACAATCTTAGTACACAGAATGAACGGCTCTTGGAGCTGCGCGATATTGTTGCCAAAATAGCGGCCGATGTGGGTCTAGATGCGTCCTCGCTAATGCAAGGCGAATTGGATGCGTTGGGTCAGCGTTTGGCCGAATGCAAGGATGCAATAACGACGCTAGCGAATGTTGCCGAAACACAAGATAAGGAGCGCAAGGAGCTTGACAAGGAGGTGACACAGGCCAAGGTTTACTTCAACAATGTGCAGCAGGTGAGTGCAGGCCACAAACTAAAACTAAATACAAGAAATTAAAGTTGGGCTCGCCTAAAAGCTACATCTATCGATTTGAATATATATTAGAGTACAGTTGTGTGGAAATTCCCACATACAGGTGACGATTACAACAACAACAAACAATGGGCGGACAGTCATTGTTGTTGCTGTTGCTGTTGCTGTTGTTGTTGTTGTTGTTGCTGTTGTTGTATGTTAATCCAACACGAAGGACATGCTATTTTAAGTGGGTTAAAAGTTGAAAAACTTTCTTCTATGTGTGTTAGACCACAGGCACAGTGGTATGGTCTCGTTTCAATATGCTCATTATTGATTAATGAAAGGCGTCAAAATGTTCTGGGACTTTCGGTGCAAGCATATTAAATTTTCATTGACAAATAACCGACTAACCTGACAGCTAACCGTATATAAATAATTCACAAGCATTCGGAACTAATGGAAATGATTGTCAATGCGATTAATCTGTCTACCAAATACTTTGAAGGGTTCAAACTGTCAAATCACCTTTACAAATGAAAAAGAATGCATTTCGAACTTATATGAATTATATTTCTGGGCTTACTTTGATATCAAATTTTATATAATTAAAATATGCCCAATAAATGAATTTAAAATCTTTTTTGCTGTGCTCAGTTCCCTTGTAAGAAATGAGTAAGCAATGCAATTTTTCTCTTGGCTTTATCTGTTGCACTTATCAATACCGAAAACTGCCGCTTTTCGAGCATACTTGCTCCACTGTGCGCCCATTTGATATTCACATGCTAACGAATAGCGTCCCACTCTTTCGCTCCCTCGCCAAATGGCCAGACAGTTGGAACAATGAGCGCGTGTGTTGTTTGCATGAGGTCATTGCCAGTTAGCGGAAAGAGTTTCCGTTCTTGACGTTGCAACTTGCAACGTATTTTTCATATTTTTGCCCCATTGTGAAGCCGTCTAATTGTGGCGACGGTAACTGGAGACAGCAGCGCATACTATTATTAGGGTCATGCCAATTAGCCATGCACAAAACGTTGCACTGCCCACCTGTATAAAATTAAATATAATAATAATAAATCTCTAATCTTTTTTTTGTAGGATATTTCGCGTGGCGAGCCGCAAACACCAAAGGAAAGCGAAGAGCAGTTAGCTGCTTTGCGTGCACATCTTCAGACGCTGGCACGAACCGAGGAGCAGCTGCGTCAGTTGCGTGAACGCCAACAGCAGAACAATGTTTTGGCGCCCACAGTTGCTGCCAGCGCCGATGATAGCATATTGGAGGTGTTAGCAATGTGGCAGAAGATATTCCAGGATACATTCCAGGAGTATCACCGCTTATCCACTCGCCTCGCGCGCACGCAGAACAGCTCGGAAGCGTTGCGTCTGTGGCGTCAGTATTTGCAGCATGTACAGTCTTTCCTAGCTTGTGCCATACCCGAGGATTATAGCAGCCTGCGGGAGCAGCAACAGCTTTGTGCCATACACCAGAATTTGCTCATCTCACAGCAGAGCGTGCTTTCCGAAACGCCACTGGAGTCGGAGCTATCTGAACAGTATAAGGCACTGACCAATTTGCACAATGAAACTCTATCCCGCATCATGCAACGAAATGATGAGCTGGAACGTCGTGTCAGCGGCTGGAACGCCTATCGTCAACAATTGGCCGCACTTCTGGACTGGCTGCGTCAACGTGAGGCGGAGCGGAATGCGCTTCAATTGCGCTACATTCATCTGAAACGTGTGCCACATCTTAAGGCTCGCTTGGATGCCTTGCTGTTGCAGCTGGGTCGTGGTGAGCAGCAGAGCGCAGCTTTGAAGGCTCAGCAGCAACAGTTGCTGATGTATTGTGACGATGCGTTAGCTACCGCTATGCGTATGGAGCAGGCGAGCATCAATCAGCGTATTAGTAATTTGCGTGCTGCCCTGGAGACTTGGCAGAACTTCTTGAAACGCATCAAGCAGCTCTCGGATTCGTATGAGCAACGCGTGCAACAATTACAAGGGGAATTTGCCAATGCCCAGCAGCTTCTAGACAGGTACAGCAACACCGATTCATTGCCTACACAGCCGACAGAGATTGAGCATCGTCTGGGTGAGCTGAGGGCACAGCGTGTCCAATTGGCCGCTCAGACGCCCCATCTGGAGAGCCTCACGGTTAGCCAGGAGGAGCTTAAGGAATGTATTAGTCCGCATGACATGAAGTCTATACGCCAGCGTAGTTTTCTACTGTGGCAGCAGCATGCGGATCTTGACTATCAGCTATCCGTACTCATCAATGCCATTGAGGAGCGTCTTTCGCTGCTCTCCAACTACCAGGCACGTTATGCCCGCATCTCGCAATGGCTACGTGGTCTGGAGGAGCGTGTGGAACGTGATGCCGACGTGTCAGCCATGGCAAATCCGGAACAGGCAGCCAAACAGCTGGAGCAACAAATCAATGGTGAGCTGCTATTACGCGATAAGGAGCGAGAATGGTTGCTTTCCGCCAGCAGAGAACTGCTGTCACTTTATGCCGATACAACACCACAGTCACAAGAGGTGCGCGGCCAGGTGCAACAACAGAGTGATGCTCTCATCGATCGGTGGAACCGACTGAGGTTCCTTTGCAAGCAGCGTGCCACCAAGATTGGCGAACTGAAGCAAACGCTGCTGCGATTGGAAGAGCGTATAGCACTAATACGTGCCTGGCTCTTTGAGGTGGAATCACAATTGGACAAACCGCTTAGCTTTGATAGCTACACACCGAATGTAATCGAAGCCAAGCTGCGGGAACATGAGAAAATCCAGCGATCCATTGAGCATCACAGCAGCAATGTCGGCGAGGTTCTTAACCTGGTCGAAATGCTGCTTAACGATGCAGATAGCTGGCGCACACAGGTCAACACAACAGGTCTGGCGTCCTCAGCTCAAAATCTTGAGCAGCGCTGGAAGAATGTGTGTAGTCAGTCGGCGGATCGCAAGCAGCGTATACTCACCATATGGAATCTGCTACAGGAACTCATCAAGCAGACCACAGAGCAAAAGAGCTGGTTAGCTAAGCAAGAATCACAGCTGTCGGGATATGAGCGGGATCAGAAGTATGTGAATAAGCAAAAGCTAGAGGCTCGCCAGCAGGCATTGCGTGCCAAGCTGGAGGAACTGGACGCCGAGTCGGTAAATCTGCGATTGCTGGAGCAAACATATGCCAAGTTGACCATGAGCGCAGGCGTTGAACCAGAGAACATTCAAAAGTTGACGCTGCCTACCAAGGTGATGCTGGCCAAGTGGCGTCAATTGACACCACGCTGCCATGCCCTGCTAGATGCCATTGACAAGGATGCCAAGCTGATGCGCGACTTCAATACTGCCCAACTGGAGCTGACCAAGACCCTAACCACCATACAAAAGGCGCTGGAGCAAGTGCCCAGTGCCGATGATCAGCAGTCGGGGAGGGTGGAACCCAAGGCAGTGTTAGAACGTCTGGACGGTCTGGAGCGCAAGCTACAGCAGGCCGAGCAACAGGTACAGCAAGCGGACGCACTCGGCAAAGAGGCCGAGCTACGCAATAAAGAGCAACCGTCACAACTGAAGCAGCTACTCAAGCTCATCACTGAGTACACCACCCTATGGAAAACGGTGCAAACAACTCTGGTGACGACAAAGACCAGCTGGTTGACCCGTGCCGCCAAAGAAGTGGCTGGAGCTGTCAATGAGACGCATGCCAGTGTACAGGTGAATACGCTATCTCAACGCAAGATGAGGCAGGCACAGATGCAACGGGAAACCTCCATTACAGCCAAGGATGCGTATATAATGGAGCTACAGACGGCCATTGTCGAGTGCCAGAGTAATCTGGATGAGCTGCAACGCACCATCACGGATAAGACACGCAAACCTGGTCCCCAAAAGATAGCCAAGCTGCTGAGTAATGCCCAATCCTCCACAGAGCTAGTCAAACATTTGAGTCACCTGCTTCTCACCGAATGCCAAGCGGATAACCAAGCGGCGCAAGTGGATACTGTGTCAGAGCTAACGTTGCGCTTCGATACGCTGCAGTCGCAGTGGAAGGCGCGCCAACAGCACGATCAGAATTCAAGGTAGGTTAAAATTAACTTTCATTTTAATTAAATATCTAAATTAATTAACTATTAATTATAACTTGCAAACTGTGATGAATTTTTAAATTTTCTATTTGAAGTAATTGTCGACTAGCAATCAATATTTAATATATAAATAGTTCAATTCCTTTCTGATCGAACTTTTTGAACTTTCGGGATTTATCTAATTTAAATTAAAATCAGTTGAATTTTGTATTGCCAAATCGAATCTAATTTTAAAGCTTAAAGTAAAAACATGTTTCTACTCCCAACGGCAAGCAGAGGTTAGGTGCCTAGCTTATTTTGATATAGATTTGAATCCAGTACGAAAGTTTTGAAAATAAACCCCGAAATATTTCCGATTTTAGAATCAATCATAGTTTGCAAGTATTTTTAATGCTTTCTGTTTTGGTGTTTTTATACCCTATGTTTTTTTTTTTGTTGGGTGTTTTAATATGGCTAACAATGTGTTTTATTGCTTTATGTCTCGGCTCTTGCTCGCTCACTCACATATACACAACTTGACTACACACTCGTCACACACACACACATTTTCAAATGCTTCACTTGAACCTGCGCATTCATGATGTTGCCTGAACCAGGTGCCTTCTACCTGCGGCCTACAAGAACACGTGCATACAGTAAGTGTTAACCCGAAGATATCTCTTACACTCTTTCTACTCTCTACTACCTGCTCTGTGCGCTAACCACAAAAACAAAAACAAAAACAATAATAACCCAGTCAAGTTCCTACCAAGCTGTGCCCTCTGTTCTTTGTTCTGTGTGATCTTCCACCAGACAAAAGCTGGCAGCTCCTTTTTAATGTGCTGCCAGACTCCAGAGTGGAGCATACTAAGGACTCGGAACTTGCCTGTTTTAAAACTGATTATGGATCATACCAAAGTCCCTAATCAGGCAGCAAACACTTAATTAAGCAAGTTAACATTCTAAAAAAATTTTTTAATAAATTTTACTAATTACAAATAAACTTTCCATTTAATTCCTGTAGTGAGGTCGGCCGCCTGACGTGTCCGCTCTGCACGCAACGCAATTGGCAGCAGATAGATAATGATCTATGGCGCTTGGAGCAGTGGCTACAGTTCGCTGAGAGCACACAGAAGTCACAAACAACACCGCCCTCAAATATTGAATTGCTGGAGGATGTTACGCAGGATCATCGTGAGTTTTTGCTGGACCTTGAGAGTCACAAATCGATCATTTCATCACTGAATGTGGTGGGTGATCATCTGGCTACGCACACCAATGACACGGAGAAGGCACGACAGTTGCGTGCTCGTCTCGATGCAGACAATGAGCGTTGGAACACAGTGTGCATTAATGCCACCAAATGGCAGGGACTACTCCAAACGGCTCTGATGGGTAACAGTGAATTCCATCAGACCATTGATGAGCTGGTAGAGTGGTTGCAACGCACTGAGAAGAATATCAAAGCCTCTGAGCCTGTGGATCTCACCGAGGAACGCAGCGTGCTGGAGGCTAAGTTCAACAAGTTCAAAGATCTCCGTGCCGAACTGGAACGATGCGAGCCGCGTGTGGTGAGCCTACAGGATGCAGCAGATCAATTGTTGCGCTCTGTCGAAGGCTCCGAGGAGCAGTCTCAGCATACCTATGAAAGGTAGGTGTTTCTCGTGCCAGTGCCGAGGGCGGAACGAATTAAATGCAAAGGTGCCGCTTCTGCTTTCTAGATAGTTAAAGATATATACTCATATATATATACTATACTATGTCAGTGCCTGAAGAGGCATTAAAAAGGGGTCGATAAGTTTTGTTTTAGTTGGGCGGCGTTTATACTTTCGATTGGTCTAGCAGTATTTGTATATTTTATTTATAATTTCGTAACAGTTGTAGTATAATTTGAGATTATATTTAAATTACACATTACATTCTTGTTATTCCTGTAAACTTTCCTTTATCAAAACTCTGAATTCTTTATATACTTTTTATGCCACTTTTTTTTCCACACATTCGTATAAACATTACAACAAAATTGTACTAAAAATGTTTCTAAAAACATCCTTTTTTCGGTATCTACACTTTCACTTTTCCCTTTCAACGTAGCTTGTGATCAATACTACAAAAATACTCTATAGCTATTCGTAGTTTATTTTTTAGTAGCTTAGATAAATCGTTTCGCTTATTCGTAAAACATTTTTGCTTAAAAAATTTTGGTTATATTTTTTTTTTGCTGTTTATGTTGCGTTTTTGATTTATGTTTTTTTTTTTTTGGTACTCAAAATTTTTTTCGTCCGCCCATTCTAACACTTCATCAAAACTGATAACGCCAAGAGCCGCCAGCAAATGTTTTAAATATTCTAGAACACTTTCCAGATTGACAGATCTACGGTTACGTTTGCAATCCCTGCGTCGCCTCTCCGGCATATATATCGTCAAGCTGGGCGCAGTGCTCGGCTATGAGGGCGATAATCTGGGCGTGCCGCTGCATATGTTGTCAAATGAGGTATGTACAATGTGAAGAAGTATTTCAAATTAGTCCAAGTTGAACGAGAATTTGTCCTAAAAATCCAGAAAACATTTTATTTTTTATTTATTTCTTTTGTGAGCGCACCAAAGTAAGTGAACTAATTCAAAAAAATTGGCTATAAAAAAGAGAAGAAAAAACTGTATAATTCGTGCGTGATGTATTCAAAATTGTTTACAAAAATTGTTTAATTTTTATATTTTATGTTTGTTAATTTTATTTTTATTTTTCCTTTTTTTTATATTATGGCATATCTAGCTTTTGGATAATACTACATTATCAACCTCTTCTATGCAGGCCGCCGCACCCAACACAGAAAATGCAAAGTAAATATTAATAGAAATTTGTTTAATTTTTAATTATATTCTATCATACTCGTCGTCTTAGTCGTAGTTTATAGTTTATAGTTTATAATTTCAAAGCAAATACCTTTGCACATGTAACTCTAATTATCACTCGATCTATGTTCTTAACTCTGTTGCATGATGTAGAGATACCCTCGTCCAACTATATTGAGTCTCTGCTAATATATATTTCTATATTTCACTGAATAGTCGCACCAGCACAGATGGAGATGCTGCCGATGGCGATGTCATCAATACCACGGTTCTGGCGCGAGGTGCACGATTCCTAGGGCGCGTTGCACGTGCCTCCCTGCCCATACAGGCCCTAATGTTGCTGCTTTTAGGTGTGGCAACTCTGGTGCCCCACGGTGAGGACTACACCTGTATGTTCTCCAATACCTTCGCCCGTAGCCTGGAGCCAATGTTGTCGTATCCCCACGGGCCACCGCCAACCTAGAACAGTTGTCAGTTGTCAGTTGTCAGTTGCCAATGGATTAATGCAACAAAAAACTAAGAAAAAATTTAACAATATTAAAAAACAAAGAACAGATCAGATCAGTAACAGTAACAGTAACAGTATCCAACACGAATATGCCTTTATAAAAAGAAAACAAAATATATACAAAAACAAAAAGAAAGAAAAAAAATCAAAAACCATGCAAGAACCCATAATATATTGCATATGTATGTGAGAAATGTTTGTAAACAAAATTCAATGTACAATATGTAAGATGTTATTTCGAAAATGAAGTACGTCCCAGAATGTAATGTCATGTAAATTTTTGTAATTTTCCACATTTTCGAAAGATGTATTTTATTTTTGCTAGCTAGACACATACGTACACACACACCACATACAAACAATACATAATGTACATAAGATATTTGATATGTGTAACTCTCGACGAGCATATTCAAAACAACAAAAAACAAAAGAAACACTAAAACAAACATAACAAATTTGATGAAAATGAAAATGAAATGAAACTAACGACAAGTAACGAAACACTTTTACAATACTTATATTAACGATATATACATTATACATATATATTTGCACAGCAAACATTTATATAACCTATGCCCAAAAAAGCAGAAAACAAAAAACTATAGAGCCCAACATTTTGTATATAATAACTAAGCTGAAGACAAAACGAAAAATACGCACACGAAATTTCAACTCGGAATCTCACACGTTTTTCCCCAGCAACCAGAGAGCAATTGAAGCTTGTGGCAAATCCTTTCAAATTTCGTGGAACATTTTTGAAAGGATTGGCTTAAAGCTTCCATTTGCCCCTTCCATTAACACGTAGCTAGCTAACAAACCTCAAGACAAATCATGACCCACATAGACCAAATGCCCAGAGTGCTAGCCACAAGTCCTAGTTCTATGATAAACTGCATGTCCATCTCCCAAACTCAGGACATTGCAGTCAATCGAAGAACATGGGCTTTTGGCTAGACCTTTGGGCGCTAGACAACCATTACGGCCAGAGAGTAAACTGCCATAAGCCAAGCTCTCTCCCACGGCTTATGTGTAGTAAACATTCAAAAAGAAGCTACTTGACTGACCAGCCACAGGTGTAGTCTCAGCTATCTGAACACTCTCGCCTTACAACCACTGCAGCCGTATTGGTTCTCAAAACCTCAAAGCATTCCTGAACTCATTTCCAAAATTCGTACCATAGACAATTTAAAAGATATAGATTATTTTAGCTAGTTGAGGTTGCTGTAAAAAACGTGTGCGTTAAGAGTATTGAACAAAAAACTCAAAAAAAAAAACAAAAACGAAGCAAGTGTCCTATGCCGGTGCTAAACCAAAACTAAGACAATTTTTCCAAATATGAAAAATGGTCAAGTTGCGTATAAAACTTCATAAAAAAATTGAAAATTAAAAAAAAAATTGCAAAATTGCAAAACGAAAAAATGTTGAAAAATTTGCATATAGAAATGGAAAAAGTTATCCATCCAGTTAAAAAAAAAAACTATAAAACTAAAACTTTTGTTGTTAATATTTTTTGATAATCCCTATTATACTATATTTGCCTTTATAATATATATTTTTTTTATTATTTAATGCCTTTGGGCAATTATTGAAAATATAAAAATACATATATTTATTTATTAAGTTTACACGATATATATTTTAATTAAGTTGATTTAAATGTTAAAACTTTTGTGTGTTTTGCTGCTTCTGTACTCTTTAAGATTTCCTTTCTTGTGAACAACTGTACCTTTATGCATATATTAAAGAAATATTAAAAAAAAAATACTTTTATGACTTTTATTTAGTTGAACAATTTCAGAAAATGCTGGTAAAATCCAATAAAGCGAATTGAGAATAAAACTATATATAAGGGGTGTGACTATGGTATTCCAAAATAAAATAACTCTTAGATCATTCTGTTTTCCTTTGCAGTTGGCATTATAATTTTATGTAATATAGAGAGGGTTTATATATATATATATATATATATATATATATATGATTTTGTTTCCTCTTGTGCTCATCATTATTACGGTAGGCGAAAAAGTTGTTGTCTAGATACCTTTTTTATTTGTTTAAGATTCTGGCAAAGGTGATTTGAAAATGCCATAAGACGGGTTCGTATTAATAAATAAATTATTCAAGACTTGAATTAAATATTTAAAACATTAAGAAAACATAATCTGCAAGCAAAACAAAAGTTTATTTTATTTTTAATAAAACTACAGTCAAATAATGACAGATGATTACAATTGCGCCAAATATATAACAATTAGTAGGCTTGTATTTAAATTAATCTTTAAGCATTGATTGAGGAGTATTTCCTTATAATTTGTAATTAATGAAACAATTCATATGTATTTTAAAATTGGTTTATCCATTGCGCAATGATGGCCGCCTCTCTTTGGCGAGCATCAGTAACTGAAGCCGGATCCGCTGGATTGCTTTGGCGCAAGTCTAAATGATGGGCGCCCTCGGGTAAAATAATGACTTGAACCTGATTATTTGGAGACTGCAAGACGCCACCTCCACTCCAGGGATCCAGTAGACCATTGCTAAAGATGATATTGCTGGCAGCTTCAAGATTTTTGCCACCATATCTTAGGACAATGTCATAGGGCTTGGGCATTAGATGGAATTTCTTATAGCATTTCTCAGAGAACTCCTTCAAATCCCAGACACTGGTGCGGTACATAGTGTCGCTGCTATTGGCACAAAAAGGCATCACCATTTGATTACAGGTCTGAATATCCCAGCCATAACTATCATAATTATTGTTGGAAGAGTTATGTTTAAAGTCCACACATTTGAAGGTGTTTGTATAGACGCCCAGTGCGCCGGCTAAGGTGTGGATTAGCTCAGTATCATTCCGTTGCAGATCCTTTAAGTAGAAACAGAATTGTCGCACGGGATTAGCGGGGAGCGGAGCTAGAAAGGAAGAGTTATATGGATAATTGGCCATAGCTAAATTGCCGTAAACTTCCTCCAGATAATCCATAAACATATTCAAATCATCTTCGTTTTTGATCTCGTCGCATAATCGAAAAACATCGTGCAGCTGCTTTTTGCCCGCATCCGTAGCCGCTATCCTTTTGAAGGCATCCCAAGATTTTCCTATATTGACGCTACAATTAGCATTATAGGCGTTCTCATAGACAGAAGTGGTGATTTTGTTGAATATATTACAAGGTGTCACTCCGGGAAATTGTAGAATTGGTGCTGAGGCAGCCAGTGCACCTATGACAATATGTGGATACTTCATGCGGAACCAGGCGGCTAGCATGCCTCCATACGAACCACCAAAGGCAACCACTGGCAATTCTCTTGCATTGCGCAGGTATGTTATCAGTAGTGCATAGTCCTCCAGAGTCTGTTCCACTGTAAAGTAGGCCAAATGTTCCGGCTTGCTTTTGTTGAAAGTATCGCTTCCATAGGGCAGCGATTTGCCATAGTATCGATGCTCAGCAAAGACAACAATAGCACGCAGTTTTTCAGCCAATTCCCAAACAAATCCACTGTTCTTGGCAAACCATTCTATATCGCCTTCATTGCCCGTATAAAAGAAGATCGGCGACTCTGGATTTCCCTTATCAGCATAGGAATTGTTATAGAGATACCGAATGTTAAAGCTCTCATTGTTCAGAAAACTGAAGTGATCTAGTGGAACTGTGAATTCTTTTATTTTATATTTGAATTCCACTTGAGCCGTTGATATACCTGGCTTAAAAGCCAACAATAATAAGACTCCACAAATCACTGACAGCATTTTCGTATTTTTTTCTTTGTTCGTCAAAGTTTTTGCTTATCTTTTTCAAGCCGGCTCTGTGAATCAGCAGCTTGTTATCACAAGACCCAAAAGCAGTGTTGGACAGCGTCTTCTAAGCATGACATTTTGAGTTTAACAGTATGTTATTAACATAACACAGCATAATGTTTTAATTTTGAATTAACGGATAGTTTCAACTTTTTAGTGAGTTTGACAGTATCTTCAGTAATCGCAAATGGGTAAAAAGTTTGTGTAAAACTGATAGACGGAGGCATCTTTGAACGTTTAAATAGATATTATTTTATTCTATTAGAAAAAATTTCATCTTCATTTCTATAATATGCTTTGGTGATCACTGTTGCTTATTTTAATATTTTTTTAATATTATTTAAAAAGCTTTTGCCGAAGCCACATTGCAAGTAATAGTTAAATTCAAATTTCCCATTTAGGTAACTAAAATTACTAAATTTTAATTTTGTTTTATCGATAGTTACGGCTATTGCGTGATTGGCAAAATATAAAATGAATCGATATCGATACTCGTATTTATTCCCACACTTTTCTATAAATACGCTTTGCAGCACTGGTTAAACTTTTGGTTGAATATAACGCTTCGTTTCTTGTTGGTAAAACAAAACGCTGGAAAATGTAAGTAATAATTATTGAACTTTAATAAATTAATAGTTAATACTTAATTCAGGCCCTTTATGCCACATGTACCATATTTTGTTGGGGATGACGAAGATGGGGAAGAATCGACACAAACGTCATATATGTAAGTAAATGTTTAATACTGTTATATTTTTTCATTATTTAGCATAATAAACGTATAAACTTATCCTTTTTCTGCCAAGAACTGCCCCTAGTATGGAACATGGCAGGGAAATGCCCGAATCGGAATTCTCGGATATATCAAGATCATCTGTCTATGACGACATTAGTGAATCTGAGTAAGATGGTCGATTAAAATCGGTTTCATATTTCAATTGTTTAAATTAATAAATAATTTTAGCGAGGACGATTCCAATAATAGCACTGCGGCGGGGGCGGATTGGTCCAACAATATCGCTTACATAGTCCGCACTCCGTAAGTCTCTATTTGTTTGTTTACTCTGTAAGAATCGTAGTAACATGACAGAAAGGGGCATCTTTACGATACTAAATATATATATTCCTAAAGAATATCGATTATAAAATCTAATGACTTAACGACAGAACTGAAACCACATTCTTCAACTTCAAGCGGAAGTTGATGCTGGGGTCTAAGGTTTCTGGACAAATTCTCATTTAGAATGATTAATTTTTGTGTGGCATTTTAAACCAACCATTCATTTTCCAAATCCACAGGGCACGTGAGCTAGAGCAGCTGACTCAATGGGCGTCGACAAAATATAATGCATTGCCTAAGATAGAATATGATGTATCGCCTACAGAATATCCTGGCATTGGTTTGACAGATGAACAGTCAGTTGAAGACGAACAATTTATTGATTCAACTCAAGATCTAATTAATGAAGAAGTCGAAAAACAGGAAGACTTATCCATGGAGGCATGTGAGAAAAACGAACGAAATGCCGAGCCTGAATCTTCTGCAGAATCGAGCTTAAGTTATTCTCCAGTTGGACCAGACCGAATTATAAACGAGGAGTCGCAGTCGTCTTCTGATTCCACACAGGTCGATAATGAAAAATATGAAGATATGCAAAAAAGTAACCCATCTGCTAAGAAGTCAATTATAAATACACCATTCAAGCTGTCACGTCGCCTATCATTGCGTTCTGCATATCGTTCAGAGTCAACTAAATCTGTGACACCACCAAAAAAATCAGTGTCACGGGTAGTTAAGCGAACCAGACGTTCTACTCCTAGAAATGCCGCTCTAATTTTAAAGAAAAAGGCTTTAAAGTTGGCACAACCAACCGAGGTGACCGAATACTTTACCAAGATCTCTGCCACCCTGGTCCGTAATCGGGTAAATTTAATGCCCTTCCTTTATATACGAAACCGCATTGACCATCTCGTCGGCGAGGCTATAGCGAAGACAAAGATTCAAGTTGAAAATGGACCAAAATCACCATTTTAAGGCGTCTATATAAATAAATTAAAAATATGTTTCCTAAAATTGTCAAATACAATAAAAATGAAGTCTTTACATAGTTTATTGGGTATCTGATCTGTATTGGGTAGATATAGCTAAAAATACCATAAAATCCATTTACAAAATGACCTATAATTGAATAAAAGATTTTTTGGTTTGTATATTATATTTAATTATCGAACCTGTGTAAAACATATTTCTACTAAGATTATGTATTAAATAAGGGTGCAATTACAACGTCTACAGAATTCACTCTGGAATTAATGTTTTCTTGATCTATGAAATCAGAAAGTGGTGGGTCAGGATTGATTAACACACCACAAGTTACTTTCGACAGAATTGTGGTGAATTTATTGATGGATAGTTCCATGTCAATTGACTCTTGCATCGCCAGGCATTATCTGGATCTGCATCTCCTTTGGGATTATTGCTCTCTATCACCTGACGAGAACGCTTCCAACGCAAATTATAATCGGAATTGGTACACACCCGTTTTAGCGGGCGCGGTCTGATGGATGGACTCCAGTTAAGTTCATAATGCACCTCTTCCTGCACCGTCATATGAATGGGAAAACTTACGCGACAGTCCTGATCAAAGATATCTTCCCGGTGAATGGGAGACGTCGGCCCTTTAGTATATTTGTAAGCCGCTGAGAAAATTATATATTAGGTTAATTTTATGGAAAAGAAAAGTATATTTTCGAAAAGCTAAAAATATTAATACTTTCGTAGTATTGCAAATGTGGAGTTATATTTTGGGAAACAAAGGGGCTCCTATGCAAAAATCTCGATTCCAACTGTTCATATATCAGCTAACATATAGAAATGTTATTCTATTCCAATCGTCCGGAAGGAGATACATTTCCATGGGTTGTGCCGTTTGACGCATATCTTCAAAATGTATGTACATACATATCATTATATTTACAATAGTTCTCTCAGAATGTGCAGTTCCACTTCTAGATTTCTAGATTACTAATACATACATAATAAATATGTATATACTTAATGATACATACATAATAAATATGTATGAGTAGGGAAAGCGCCGTTATTTGAATAGATTGACATACATATACATATACAAAGGGTTGCATACCTGATTAATAGATAGAAAAATATCGATAATCGATTAAACTGAGGAAAATATATTTGCGTATATATTAATTTCCTTTAAAACTTTTTATTAATAATATTTTATGATTAATTATTATGTGAAAGAAGAAAATAGAATGTTATTTGAAAACAGTCTTGAGACATGTTAAAAAATATGTCAGAATAAAAAAAATAAATTAAATAAAATACGAAAAATATAAAGCTTGCATAATATTCATTTAAGCTAAAAATTATTTGTAAATTAATAAGTGGAATTTTCAATTTATCAATATATAATATTTTATTTATTAAATATATAATTTTATTACTTTAAATAATAAATTCATGTTTAAATAATTTTTTTTGGGGCCAAGGTGTTCAAGTTTTGGCGCCGTCTAGTGAGAAGGAAAAATTCAAATTTGCGAAAAAAAAACAAACTTGGAAATTATTGAAAGATTGAAATGAATTTGAAAGTATTTTTAATGATTTTCATTTAAGCTTTGTTTCCATCCAACATTTTTTTGTGTAGCCTTTTTCATAAACATCAGAGCAAATTAAATTAAAATTTCGATTTTTCTCAATTCAAAACATATCAAAAAATATTTTTAAAAAAAGATGACCAAATGCGCCAGCCTTTTCGCAAAGCATCTGTATATATTGCGCTCCTGCTAATACTCCAGGCTTTGACTGGGCTAGTGATTATAATCGTAACTGCTGTTTATCAATCGATCTTGTCCAGCTATTTGGACGAAATTGAGAGTCGTTTGCTATTCACCTACCTATTCAGTGTATATGTATTTGGAGCCCAATTGATTGTCACATTCCTTTGCAGTATTTCCTTGTGGAATCGTTTGTGGAATAGGCGTTGTACGCCCAACGTTAGGTTGATGATATCCATTTGGCTCTTCTATTCCTGCGTAATTGTAGCCTCTGGTTTTGCCTGTGTCGGGAATCTTTACTATAACATGGACGTATTTGAAAATATGGCGGAAAGTTCTCTTTATCGTGGCATAGATGAATATTACTCATGCCCGGAGTGGAAGCTTCTATGGGACGGCTTACAGTTGCGAAAACAATGTTGTGGTGTCAACAGTTACAAGGACTGGATGAATGCTGACTGGATGCCAATAAAGGGAAAAAACCGTTCCAGTCGTAAATTGATTTTGGCTCCAATCGCCTGTTCCAAGCGGAGTGTAGATAATAACTTACCCAATTATATGTTTGGTTCCGAAGACTATGCTCATGTCAATAGTCCTAGACGACAGCCTTTCCCAACGCTTACAATAGATTCCATCAACATTGGTGGATGCATGCCTGTATTTTCAGCGTCAATCTGGCGATATTTTTACATTTTGATCTTCCTCACATTGATGGCCTTAAAGTTTTTGGTAAGCTTTTGGCTAAAGGCTAAAGACGTAGTGTCGTGGAAACCGTTGGGGTTTTTTTTTTAATTACTTTGTTTGAAAATCCCTCGGTTCCGAAACTCTTAACAAAACATCTCACTTTTTTAACTATCCGTAAATATTTTTGAGATTTCGGTATACAATTATTTATTCAAAGCCAATTGTCTTTCAGATTTGCTTATGCTGTTTATCGAAGTTCATTTTACAACGGCAGAATCTGGGTGATGGCACTGATAATGGAGGTCTTACGGATGAAGATGGACATCCGCTGGTCATGGTGAAATATCCCCGCAATGTCCGATGCATTGCAATTGGTGAGGATGACCTGGCGTCCGATATGGCACCAGAAGCAATTTATTGTAATTGTGAGGATGCTGGAGATGGATGTAATTACTGTGAGGGTTAAAATTGTGATAGATTTATTATATTTTTTATGTTTTCTCTTTTAATTACTAATTTTGTAATTATTGTTAAATACAAAAATTATTTTTTGTAAACTGTCGAATTATCGTGATTTATTTATTAATATAATATGTGATTTCTTAGCAATTCAATATTTTTCAATGAATTATTTATTAAGACTTAAGAAATTCAATATTTGGAAACTAAAATTACGAATTTTAATTCTATGAGTTTTAATTCTAATTCAAACGAAAAAAAGAGTTTAAAAAAAAGTAGTAGTATCGATAAGTACGGTTATTGCGTGAGTATAAAAATATAAAATTAATCGATATTGATAACCGTATGTATTCCAACACTTTTATATAAATACGCTTTGCAGCACTGGTTGAACTTCTGCTTGAATATAACGCTTCGTTTCATGTTGGTAAAAGAAAACACTGGAAAATGTGAGTAATAATTATTGAACTTTAATAAATTAATAGTGAATACTTAATTCAGGCCCTTTATGCCACATGTACCACATATTGTTGGGGATGACGAAGATGGGGAGGAATTGACACAAACGTCAAATATGTAAGTAAATGCTTTATACTATTATATTTTTTCATTATTTAGCATAATAAACTTATAAACTTATCCTTTTTCTGCCAAGAACTGCCCCTAGTTTGGAACATGGCAGGGAAATTCCCGAATCGGAGCTCTCAGATTTATCAGAATCATCTGCCTATGACGACGCAAGTGAAACTGAGTAAGATGGTCAATTAAAATCGTTTCCATATTTCAATTGTTTAAATTAATAAATAATTTAGCGAGGACGATTCAAATAATAGCACTGCGGAGGAGGAGGATTGGTCCAACAATATCTCTTACATAGTTCGCACTCCGTAAGTCTCTATTTGTTTGTTTACTCTGTGAGAATCGTAGTAACATGACAGAAAGGGGCATCTTTACGATTGTAAATGTATATATATTCCTAAAGAATATCGATTATAAAATCTAACGACTTATCAGAACTTCTTCAACTTCAAGTAGAAGTTGATGGTGGGTTCTAAGGTTCCTGGACAAACTTTCATTTAGAGATTGATTTTTGTGGCATTTTAAACCAACCATTAATTTTCCAAATCCACAGGGCACGTGAGGCAGAGGCGACGACTGAATGGGTATCACCTAAGATAAAAAGTAATGCATCGCCAAAGATAGAATATAATGCATCGCCTAAGATAGAATATAATGCATCGCCTAAGATTCAATATAATGCATCGCCTAAGATAGAATATAATGCATCGGCTGCAGAATATCCTGACATTGATTTGACAGATGAACAGTCAGCTGACGACGAACAACAAACTGATTCAACTCAAGATCTAAAGAATGAGGGAGTCGAAAGACAAGACTTGGCCATGGAGACATGTGATAAAAACAAACGGAATGCCGAGCCTGAATCTTCTGCAGAATCGAGCTTAAGTTATTCTCCAGTTGGACCAGACCGAATTATAAACGAGGGATTGCCGTCGTCTTCTGATTCCACACAGGGCGATAATGAGGAATATGAAGATATGCAAAAAAGTAAACCAGTTGCTAAGAAGTCAATTATAAGTACACCACTGGAGCTGTCACGTCGCCTATCATTGCGTTCTGCATATCGTTCAGAGCCAACTAAATCTGTGACACCACCAAAAAAATCTGTGTCACGAGGTCGTCCTCGCCAAGAAGAATCCAACAACGATCAGTCAACGCCTATAACAATTGGCGCACGGGTAGTTAAGCGAACCAGACGTTCTACTGCTAAAAATGCCACTCTAAATCTAAAGAAATCGCCTTTAAAGTTGGCTAAACCAGTAGAGGTGACCGAATACTTTACCAAAATCTCTGCCACCCTAGTCCGTAATCGGGTAAATTTAATACCCTTCCTTTACATACGAAACCGCATTGATCATCTCGTCGGCGAGGCTATAGCGAAGACAAAGATTCAAGTTGAAAATGGTCCAAAATCACCCCTTTAAGACGTCTATGTAACTAAATAAATATTTTTGCTAACATTGTCAATTAAAATAAAAAGAAAATAAAAAAATAAGTCTTTACATAGTTTATTTGTAGCTAAAAAACAATAAAAATGCATTTACAAAATGACCTATAATTGAATTAAAGATTATTTGGTTTGTATATTATATTCTTCATAAATAACTTGTTCATAAAACATATTCTATTAAGATTATGGATTAAATAAAGGCGCGGCCTTTACATAAAGTTGTCTTAGTACGTCAACAGAATTCCCTGGAATGGCTGCTCTCCCGATCGGCAGAATCAGAAAGAACTGCGCTGCTGGTGCTGATTAACAGACGACTAGGTACTTCTCCAATCGATGGAATTGTGCTGGATTCACTGATGCTGGAAAAAGAGCCAATTTCATCGCAATTTACTCCCGAATCTGAAGACATTATTGAAATGGGTGTGACATCTGGATTGGGCTCGTTGCTCTCTATCATCTGAAAAGAACGCTTCCAACGCAAATTACAATCGGAAGTGGTAGAAGCCCGTTTTAGCGGGCGCGGACTGACGGGTGGACTCCAGTTAAGTTCATGATGCACCTCTGCCTGCACTACCATATGAACGGGATAACTTGGGGGACTATCGCAGTCCCGATCAAGGCTATGTTCCCGATGAATAGGAGACGTCGGCACCACCGGCTGAATAATCATTGTAGAGTTGAACATCATATGAAAATCTACCTCACTTTCCTGAGAAAATAATAGTTTAAAAAAGTAGGAAAGAGATTTTAATGTTTTTCAATTACCAATATGGCGCGATCGAGATTCATGCATTCCTCAGCATCGTCCGAAAGGAGAGACATTTCCATGGCATGTGCCGTTTGACGCATTTCTTCCAAATCCATCTCATCATCGTAGATTCCCGCGCTTTTCAGCAGCTCTATCAATTGTTTTCGCTGACTGCGCAGTTCCATTTCTACCATATTAAATATTACACTAAATATATATCAGAGAAAGCGCCGTTATTTGAATAGAATGACATGTACTCACACATATGCATAAACAAAGGGTTGCATACTTGGTTCTGAGATAGAAAAATATCGATTACCGATAAAAATGGGGAATTGATATTTTGCGTAACTTTTTCGATTTCCTTCATACATTTTCCTTAATAATATTTTGCGTAACTTTTTCGATTTCCTTCATTATTTTTCGTTAATAATATTAAAATTTGTAATAATTAATTGAATTAATTATAATAATAAATCTTTGGCGCCAGCGTTGAGCTTTTGCTTTCGCACCCGAGTGACCAGCTACATACTCTTCGGCGATTATTTTAATCGAGCTTTGAGCTTTCTGTTTTGCAGCGTGGAGCTGTTGTCAGTGAGTAAGTGGCGCAAATGACTCTATGATTTGAATCACAGAATGCTTAGATAGTATATCGTTTCGAACAATTATTTCATAATAATTATGTATTTCGGTTAAGTTTCACCAAAAATTTGAGCACAGACATCAGTTTTTATTTTATTGATTTTGTTTTTTATTTAAAATTAATTTCTTGTAAATAATAATGAATAATATGAATATGTTTATTGTAAAATTTAACTTATTTAGACTCATTTCGATGGCCGCAAGATTCACATATCTGATTAAAAATGCATTAATAATTTCAATAAAAGTTTAATGATTCAATTAAATGTTTTAAACATTCAATTTGAGTTAAAAACAATTAATTAATTAAGAAATCGGCTTAATTCCAGAAGCAATATCTAGAGCGTAAGTTTAAGAGCAGCATTAAACTAAAGGCCTCGATTTTCTCATCGATGCAGCTTCTCTTCTTCCAGTAGCAGATATGAAAAAAAATAAAAATTTAAAAATTTAATGAAATATTAAAAATAATAATTGAAAACAATTTGTGGTTTATAATTACAAAAGTTTTAATTGCAGTCGTGTGTGGGTAAACATTGCCTCTTGCTCCATTAAAAGCTTAACAACGCATTTGATTAAAATATTTAGTCTCTGGATTATGAGAAGAGAACAAAAAAAACTTGCCTAGTTTAAAAAGTAATATAGAAAAAAGCACTGCACAAATATTTGCATAGTTTTTGTTTCTACATTGCACAAAAAAAAAAATTCTTTTTTTTTTTTTAATACTCTTTATTGTACATAGTATAAATTTGCTTGGGCAATTTACAGGCAAACATTAAAAAAAATGTTGCCACCCGCTTTTGTGGTAAAAATTATGCTATAATTCAAAAACAGCGCTCTAGCACACACACACACACTCGCACACATACATATATATGTATATAGAGGCGCCGTTCATTAGCACAAAACCCACACATTAATTTGATATGTACATGTGTCTTTATTCTCTATGCATGTGCGCTTGTCTGTGTGTCTGTGTATGTGTGATTCAGCTGCTAATCTTGGGGGAGTGAAAGAACATGTGTGTGTCTGTGTGTGTGTGTGTGTCTGTGTGTGTGTGTGCGTCTGAGTCTGTTTCAGTGTCTACGTTTGCGCCTGTGTCAGTGTTTGCTTTTGTCACCATGAAGGATATAAGCCATGTTTTTACTGTTTTCTACACTAAGCAAAAAAACGGCTGGCAATTCTTGTTAATTTTTTATTTAAAAGGCCTATATATATTAAGGCTAGTCTTGTGAGTGCCTTTTAGATTAAGCAATAGTGCCACAAAGGGAAGTGTAATTTTTTAATCATTTGCCTAAAAGTATGCTACACAATTTTTTGGTGAAGTGCTGCTAAGCAGTTTGAAAGAGGAGTTTTTCCCTTTTAATAAAATGCTGTAAAATATTATTATTATATATTATTTTCTTTATCCTAATTTTAATAATTTTAATATTTATTAATAACTAAAATCTACAATATCTTTCAAAGAAAGGGTATATAATATTTTCGCCTTGATCAGTTCTAAATGTGTGCCCATTTTTTGAATAGAAAAAAAGGTAATATTTTTTTTTTGTGGAATATTTGGTAGTGGTTGATGCACAAAGTGTGTGGGTGAGTATAGAATAATGTATAATTTCTCTGAGTGTATGAATGCGGGTGTTGGAGCGGATTGAGTTACTTTATGTAGCGACATCGGTGCAGAAAAAAGTGCAAGCTTTCCTTTCCATTTGCCTTAGTTGGCCAGCTAAGCGTCGAGCAGGCAAGAGAACGACAAGCTAACCAAGCAACCAACCAGGCCAATTTCAGTTTCGGTGATAAATTTCGTATAATAAAGAAGACATTAAGCAAACGCTGGCGAGAACGACAGCTACAGGGAATGGGATACGGATAGGGATAGGGATAGGGACGGGGACAGCGAGAAGGACAACGACAACGACAGCGACAACAAGGATCACCCGCTGCGCTCTGTTCCCTGTCCATAAGTAAAGCTCAACATTTTACACCTTGCAGCTGTACGAGTATAGGTATAGATATAGGTATACCTATAGCTATGCAGCACATACTCGTAGCATAAAAAATAATATTATGCTTGCTTTTAAAAATGTATATTTTTTTTTTAGTGTGTGTAAACGCTTTAACTGGCTGCTTGTTTTTTTTCCTACTTTTACTTTATCCTTTCCTCTTTTGCTCTGTGTTGCCATGCACTAAACAGGCTTAAATCGTCCTGAAAGCTTACCACGAACACGAATATTAAGCATATTAAATCATAAATGTGAACCATTGAACCAGCCCTAAATAACAGTCAATCGAAATGCGAATGCGATGAAAAGTAAATGCCATTTAATATTTAAGCAAATTTATTATTCATCGTGATTATGGAATACAGTCCTTAAATGCACCTGCTAATCGCCTGAAAGGGTCGAACAGGCAACCAAATCCTTTCAATCCTCGCCCCTTACCCAAAAATATATATATATATATAAGCGTATATTTGAAATTATTGTTTTATTTCAATTTTCGGCAAAAGCCTGTAATTATGTATTTCATTGGATATTGAAAATTGGAACTCTATAATTACTTATTTAGGCTTTCAATTTTGCATTTCATTAGGGATTTATTATTATATTTTCACTTTGTAAATTGCGAGATTAAATATAGCTAAATATTGCTAGTATGTGTATTAAATATAATATTTTGTATAAAACATAATTAATATCAAATTTGAAATATAATTAATGAGCAAAGGCAATTGCCTGATGGAAAGCTCTCCAAATTCTTTCAAAACTTTAGAGACGGCAGTTGTTTATAAGTTTTTAATGGAATCCTCTTTTCCACAGGTGAAAAGCTTTGATTTCGTCTATAGTCTACTTTTAGGCATATGTTCGTATATGTTGTGGGTGTAACCAGGGGCAACCCAACCTGTTCCTGCTGTGTGGAGTCTTTGAGTCAAGTAAGAGAAAAGGTGAAAATCAAAAACAAAACATAAAGCTGTAACAGCATAGCTGACAGCTCACAGCTGGACATGCACAAAATGCGGAATACGGCTGCAACTAAAAATACCTGTTTCTGGCTGGAAAGGTTTCTCTGGTTTCCTGCTTTGCTTGCGTGTCTTTGCGTGTCCTGTCCTGTCGTGTCCGGTTGTTGGTTGCCACCTTGTTGTATGTTGTTGCGTTTGACACTTCTCTGTGTGAGTTTGTGTGTGTGTGTGGCAAAAGGCAAAAGGGGGTACGGGCGAGGGAGCACCAACAGTGGGGTAGACAATCAAAAGTGTACCGAGACAGAGACAGAGGCGGAGACAGAGACTTAAAAGTGGCATACAAACATAAAAGCAACAAACTAACAAAGGGGTGGGAGGGTAGGGGCAACCACAAGCCAAACAAGCGGCAAACAGCAGAAAGAAATTACAAGCAACACTGAGACAACAAAGTTGTCAATATTGCTTTAAAAATTTCCATTTCTGTAGCGGCTCCTTAACAACATAAAGCGACTGTCGACTGGCGACACTGGCGACTGCTGGACGCACTGCTCCATTGTTGCTGCTGCATGTTGCATGCATTGCTTAGATAACAGTTTGTGGCCACAGCCCGCCCCCTCCGCCCAGCACCCCTCACACACACCCTGCAAATATTAGCTGCTAAACAAGCAGTTGCATATTTCTTTCCTCCTTTTTTGCTTTGTTGCTCTGCTCACACACAAAATGTACAATTACATATGCAATGCCAAAACAAAAGACAAAAGCAACGCGCGTTGAGAATTAAGCGCAAAAGGAAGAAGACCAATAAAAAAAGATAGTAAAATGTAATGATTGACTAGCAGATATTCTGTAACATTTTAAAAATGTCTCATTGAACCAGCTACTGTGCTCGGCTAGCAGACACTCTGTACTGGAGCTGTGCTTATTTTTCAGAGACTGTTCAAAATAAATTTGGCCTTATATTCAAATATCCTTAAAGTCAATATTCTAATGATATAGTAGGGTTCTAACATGGATATACAATTATTTTTATTACTTATAACCTCAAAGTCCGAGCTTCTTCTAAGCTGAACCAATGATAACAGTTCAGTTCTGCTACTTAATATTTAGGGTATCCCAATCAGGTCTTCAATTGAATTCAAAATGCTCATTTTTTAACCAAATCTGCAGCTGAGATTACCAATCTTATATCGCAGCCATAGAACTCAGTATGTACTAAATATAAAGTATAATTCTTTCCCAACTACTCTGTATAAATTATACTACACTTCAACTATAAAGAAGATTTTAATTAAAATCAGCTCCGAAAAGTATGCCGCAAATGTTTAAGGAAAATGTGGGCAAAATTCCCTTCTTATTTACCAACTGAGCATACCCTGCGCAGCCACTCTCAATGAGTATAGAGTATACAAAAAATTGGCATAAAATACAAAAATGAAATGCAACAAGCAAAAAAAGATTTCGCTTCGTTAAGTTTTTAGCGTGCATGTGAAAACATCAACAGCAACAACAACAACAACAACAAACACAAAGACAACAACAATAATGTGTTAATGTGCGCACACACACAAACACACGCAAGCACACATTGCCATTGGCAAATACTCAGGCATGCACACACAGACAGACACACACACACACACAGACAGCCAAACGCAACCGCAGAAAATGCAAAACACATGCGAAAAGAATGAGCAGGGGAGAAGCAGACGAAGAGAGTAAAAGGAAGGAAGACAGAACTTTGTCGAAGCAACATTTTAACATGTAGCAAAATATGGAGCAGAACTAGAAGAGAGAGAGGGAGCGAGAGAGGGAGAGGGGGGACAAAGGAGCAGTGAAAGAAGTATGGAGACGTTGCCGCCAATGTCGAATGCAAATGCAATAAAAAAAAAGAGAAAAAAGAAGTAAAATAAGAAGCAAAGCGAAATGCATACGAATGTGAATGCGAATGAGAATACAAATACACGAATATGTGGTAAATTTAATGTGTGTGAATGGAGAATGGTTAGGAGAGCTGAGCAGCGTGTGGCAGGGGCAGGGGCGGGCGGGAGCTTGATGTAGCGGGATTCAATGGATTTCACCATACAGGTTAAATTGTATAGAATCGCGGGGGGTTACTGGTTCTGCTCTTGATTACGATAAGTTGCAGTTCTTTGAACTGTGATATTCCAAAAGGAATTTATACTAAATGTACACAGTATTGGTACGTTTAAATATTTTTATTGGTAACTGAAACTGTTAAGATTATTTTCTATCGCATTTGGCTTGCGTGTTAAGTTCTTGGAAAATGTGAAGTCTACTTTTAGGATTGCCTATAAATTGATTAATAGTTCCAAATATCTCTAGAGCTCTATCAATTCAAATAAGAATATTTCAATATAATTTATTGTTAAGTGGAATTCAGAACAGAATTTATAAGTTATCTGTATGGATAATTATCCATTAAAATACCAATATATTTTGCTTATTACAAAGTTAATTAGATCCCAATTTAATGTTTATTTGGAGCTAAAATTTTTTTTGTACTTTTTGGAATATTAGGCAATAAAACTTTTATTTTTTTTTTATATTTACCTATTTTTTTTAAACATATTTTCATAAAAATTTTATAACATATATTTGTGTAAGAATAATGATGTATTTAAATCAAGACTGCAATGGAAAAAAAATATTGTGCAGCTTAAAACTCAGTTTGATCGGGTTTTGATTCGAACTAAAATTTTCCAATCAACTAATTAAGTTAAGAAAAAATTAATTTATTGAATAAGAGCGGCTGTCAATCATTTTTTAGTGTCTTGAATAAAATTGGTCACTCTGAAACTTTGTTTAATTTTAGAAAGATATTGAAATATTCATTTTGTAGGCTTATTTTAAACTCTGACTTGAATTACATTGGCGAGATAAAATCAACTTTTTCTTTAAAGAATAAAATGGAGCTTTTGATATATCCATTCAATTTTCTTGTATTGGTTTTAGGCTAATTAACTCTCATACGGCTAAAATAGGCGCAAAAATGAATTCCCCCATGTTTAGCCGCAGGCAACACGCAACATGCACAAATTCAAGTTGCAAAATGTTGCAGCTACAAATTTAGATGCATACAAATATATTTACATACATATGCAATGTGTGTGTGTGTGTGTGTGTGTGTGAGTCGCAAGGGGCTTTTGAGCAAATATATGCACACATATAGATATAGTTGTATTATATCGTAAGTATGCATACATGTACACTTCCATCATTTGCTGGTAGCTTTTTTTATTTTTTTATTTATTCTCGCTTTTCATTTTTTTATACTTGCTCACATTTTACTGTTAGTTATGTCTGCTTGCGGGCTGTTTCTTTGCATGTTATTTATGTGTTTTTGCATATATTTTTACACTAAACAAAAAAGAATGAAAATAAATGAAAAACTAAACAAAAAATAAAGTAAAACTTGAAACAAATTCGTGTGTTTTTATGCGCATGCACAGCACAGCACAGAGTTGCAGCTGCTGCATTTGCGTTAAGTGTAGCATACTTTGAGGCGCCGCGGGGAATGTTCCTCTATGTGTTACTGTATTTGTAAAAGTGTGTGTGTGTGTGTGAGCCTGGTAAATTAGTAAACAAATGCACATAATAGACAGAATTAAAATAAAAGGGATAGAGGGAGCGAGAGAGAGAGAGTAAATTAAGGCGCATTGTGAGACAAGTTCTTTGAACCCAGGCAACCCAAAAGACTCCAAAATATGAATGCTCAAATGCAGCAAACTCAAAAATGTAATGCACTTTAATCGCAATGACATTAGCTTATTTGCATATATACTTCTTTCTTTCTTTCTTTGACTGTAAATCATGTAAATGCATTATTATTCACAGAATATTCCATACAGCTCGCAATATATAAGTAGCACTTTAAGCTAGTGTCATTAGGCCTTTAAAAATACATTGCGGACTCTTAAGCAGCTTAACTTGTGACCACCAAACGATTGCATTTAAATGAAGCCAATTAAATTGCTTGCTGCGCGATATAACAGCAGAAGAATTCAAAAGCCGCTTTAAATGCGGATCTTGCGGGATTAAGTCAGGTGCTTTTTAATTGTAATTGACACACAAGAGACGCTTAATAAACATTCGAATTTCATATTAACAAACAGCAATAAATTAACATTTATCAGTTGAAACTTTTTGTTGAGCAAAGTTGTTAACCAAACCGATTCCAGGCAGGTTATCCCACAATTCGTAAGTTTTGAACCAAACCTTGTAGTCAATCAGGTCTCAAGGCGGGAAATCGGGCAACTAAAGCATATAGCTGCCATAGAATAGTCGGTCTAAAAGTTATATTATAGAAGCTTGCAAGTGAGTTGTACGATTGTATTTCATAAATGCTTACTTAGTCGCAGACTGCTTTGCTACATTAGTTTTTTTATTCAGAAATTAAAGACCTCTTCTTATTTATAGCCTTCTCAGTCTGTACAGACTCTTTAGAATATTTCCATATGCAACTTTTTCAAGCTCTTTTCGCAATCTAATTATGAAATTTATGTGCATTAAAAGTTGAACAACAAACTGTTTTTTGCCACATTTAAGCCACATTTTATAAAGCTTGTGGGTTCTCTTTTATGATTTTAAATAAGCTTAAAATCTGTTTACTCGTTTGCATAAACTAGAAGCATAACAACAACAACAACAATAACAATAGAAAGCCAAAGAAGACGAGAAGATGTTGCAAATTATGGATAAATATGTATTTTAAACAAATGATTAAATAAACTGCAGTTGCAGTTGCAGTTGCAGTGAGAGAGAGAGAGAGCAATGAATACAAACTGCCGATAGATGCGCTTGTACTCAAGGCAATCAGTTAGGATATAAGCCAGGATGCCCCAGAGGCTGCCACATGGAGAGTCAACAGCTGTGTGTGTGTGCTGCAACAACAGCAAGTAAAAATAAACTTCAATACTTTTTGTTGAGCTGCAGTAAAATATTTTTTCTTTTACATGTTTTTCCATTGCTCGCCACTCCATCTGCACAATTTTCTATCCGTTTTGTGCTATTTATTTGCATTTCCCATTTGTATATGTACACACGATGTATCCTTCTCTTACTCTCTCTCTGCTCCTATCTTATCCTCCTTCTTCTTTGTATATGTGTTAGAATGTGTTCCTTAGTCATGTTTGATTTGCAATTTCGCACAATCAATGTTGAAGCACAGTCGGCAAATCCCCAAAATTGCCAATAAATTTGTCCTATTGACTGTGTCTGGCTACAAATTTGCTGCTGTTGCGCTTACTTTCGATTCTGAATACGAAAATGCTCTAAACAAAACTTTATATTCAACACAAAATAAAAAAATAGACAATAATTGAAGAAAAGAAGGATTGTACTTTGGTATTTCAAACATTTAAATACCCTTTCCCATAGGGCAGCCATGAATGATATTATGTTCTGAAATTGATCGAAAAAAGTATCTTTAATATAAGCATATAATGCATATCTTTCTATATTAAAACTTAATAAGAAAATTCTCTTAACACATCAATTTTCATCTAGTTTAACAAATGCAGAAATATATAGCATACTTTTTGGAGCAGAGTGAAATTAAATACATTTGCGATTTGTTGTCTCAACCAATTTTTAGGCCAGCCCAAAAGTAGACTTCATTTTTTGAATGAAACTGATTTGAAAGCTTTTTGGAGCTTAGTTAACAAGCAAAGCATAGAAAAAAGGCTTATTTAATTTAACAAATTAAAGTACCCAATGAAAGGGCATGGAAAACAACAACAACTTTATTGTTAGCTAAATTATAGACGAAAGCAGAAAGACTCCAGCCTGGTATTTTGATTAGCAATATCCATAAGAAAGTAAGCACCCATTTATGCTATTCCGTGAATTTCGCCATTGAACACAATAAGCTTTATTCAATATTCAACATATATTTGATTAACGAATAGCGAACCGCCCGCAATTTCCGTTTCGGAACGTTTTATGTTTTCATTCAGGCAAAGGATTTTGCCATTAAATTTGCTTGCCAGCTTTCCAGCACATTAGGCAGCTATTATTTGGCTAATTTTGCATCTTTTGGTAATATAATTTACACAAAATAACACACGACTGCACACACATATATATATATATACGGACACGCCCCTGGGCTTCAAAAGTGCCCATGCAATTGCGTAGCAGCTGGCATTTTGACTGGCTGACTGGCTAAAAATTCGCGTAACACTCATACGCCGCGTTACACGCCGAAGGCTGCCTAATCAATGATTCGGAAATACTCGTACTACCTTACACAACATTAATTTCAGTTTCAAGCTAGAAGTTGTCTGCTGGCTATGGAATTTATTTCTAAGAATTGAAAAGGATTGAATTGAATAGATTGAATAATATATACTTAAACTCAGCTAAAACTAAGACTAATAATAAATCAATCTATTGATTATTTAATTTATTACTAAGTTGTTCTATAAGCAACACAAGATTATTAATTATGTAATTATTATTTAATAATATAGATTACTGATGCGCATTCCTATAGAAATATTCGAAAATCTTGTGCTATAATTTTAGGTGGCGACCAAAAACGTTTGAAAGAAAATTGCATTTGTGTAGTGACCACAAAAAAGAGAAACAACAGACACAGAGGAAAACTCAAAGTAAACGCAATTTGCCTAAAGAGCCCAAAAGAGCTTGGAAAACGTTTTGAGCAGATAAGCGGAATGGCAGCCAGCTGTTGTCCAGAGAGGCAAAAGAGCAGGGAGGAGGAGATGTGAGGAGGATCTGGTGTGCATATTTAACTTTATGCCGCTTTACATTGGCCAAAGGCAGCAACAACAATGACAGCAAGGATGCAAGCTGCTCCTGGGACAATTGCAGCCGTCATTTGTAGAGTTTTTTCTCTCCTTGCCTTGCCTTGGCTCAGAGCAGAGCTCAGAGCATCACCTTTGGCCTTGCGCTCCTGTTTTTTTTTTCTTCCACCTGCCACGCGCGACTTTTGTACGCATGTTGCTGTTTTTTCAGTGTTCGCTGTTCCAAATTGAATTTGCATGGCTAAAGGCTAAGACCAGAGAGAAGGTAGAGGCAGAGCAGCAGCAGCAGCAGGAGCGGGCGTCTGAGTTGGACTCAGAGCCGCAGACAGCAATTGTCGTTCAACGCTTAAATGTCATTGCGTTTTCCGTGTTTTTAATACCCTGTACACAAGCAAAGCATAAAGAGAGTATTCTAAACTTGTTCAGAAAGAATTCGAGAAGAGTCAATGCAGCTGCGTCGGTTTGTATCTCTTTTTGTTCGTCCGTCAGTCTGACGTCTTTAGTCTTAGGCACTAAAAGACCTAGGAACACCAAAGTAGATATGTAGTTTTCTACTTACCATACGCAGATCAGTAATATTTTGGTAGCTGCTTTTAAACAATGCTTGAATTCTGATTAAAACACAAAAATTATTTTCGAGAGTATTTCCTAGTCGTGTATTCTTGCTTTAAGCGATTTTACATGTTTTCTTTTCCCTTTCGCAGCAGTTAACATAATGAAAATGCACGACGACATTCGCTGTCGAGTTCTTAACTGGTGAAATTTTTTGGCAACTTGAATGCGTTTGCTGCTGCAATTACTTTCGCATTTTGAAGCAATTAAGCGAATCAGATTCAACTGGCCACAGGTGTGGCATGTCCGGCAAGCCAAGGAAAGAACCATTCAAAAGCTTCAATACTTGGGGATTCTAAAAAGCAGCTGGCAGCTGCATTGTTAACCTTTTGCCTTTCCCTGGCCGCAATCTAAGTGCAAATAAATTGAGGCTATCCCGTCTCGTTGGTCCTCTCGAATGTAAATGACAAGCTACAAAAGGCAACAGCAGCAGGAGTAGATGCAGTAGCAGCAGATGTTGCATAAAGCCACTAAAAGTTAAGAGAGAGAGAAACAGAAAGAGAAGAGTGTGAAGCAGAAACAGGAGCTGAAACGGGCATAGGAGTGGGAGTAGGAGTAGGAGCAGGAGCAGAAGCTGGCGTAGAAGCTTTGCTGACAAGCGGCGCGATAAACCGACACAACCATGTCAAAGAAAACATTTCAGTTGGTTAGTTTTCCACCGGACTGCAACGAAAGATGAGCAGCTCTCGAGTCACAGTATTCAGCAGTGATTTTCAAACAAAAAAAAAAATATATATATATATATATTTATTTATAAGCAAAGCATATGAATAAGTATGTAAAAGTTAGTATCTACTTTAATCAGATTCATAGCTCTATTACCAAGAGTCTTAAAATTATAATAAAATAATTAATTCCCAGTCAGATGATGAAATATCTTTCCTAAAACGGCATTAAATTTATATATTTTTCGAGGTTTACTTTTAGTGATCCTTTGAGACACCCAAGAAGTAAATTCATTGCTTATAATAACATAGGTATTTGTTTTTCATAAAGCCCCAAAATGTATGCTACATTTCTGTGTAACTTATTTATTCTATTGAATAGATAGAAAAGCAAAACTTGAGACTTCTTTACAGAAATTTAAAAGTGATTGACAGGTTTTTGCATAGACTGCTGCTCATCTCTAGAACTGTAAAGGAGCGGATCACTTGAGTGGCTAACTGGCCAAATCCACTGTGGTGGGAGGGGACACTAAGCCAGCCAAGCAAACGACTTGACGCTTCGCTTAACTTAAGCGATTTTTTATGCGCTCTCTTCTAGCCAAAAAGAAACAGTCAGGAAGGAAGGGAGAGAGAGAGAGAAACATGAAAAAAGATGTCACTTAGTGGGCAATGTTGGCAGTAGGATTTTCAGCTACCGGTACAAATATTGCTGAGCATTTGAAAATCTGCTTGCAGCTAATTAGCCGAGTTTTGTGTGGAAAATGTTGACATTATGTATACGCCCCATAACACGCACCAAGAAAATTGCATTCATGCTGCATACCAGAAATTCTCTTCTCTGTGCACAAAGTAAAAATAATTTTGCTCTGTGAAAAATGGCCTGGAGTCAACAGCTCGCACCTCCCATTTTTGGGTTTTCCAAGCAAGAAAAAAGAAGAAACAAGGGAAAAATTACATTAAGCTCCATTGAAAGTAAACTGTGTGCTTTTCGCCTCACCCAAAAGGAACAACTCCTGAAATGGCACAACTTTCCAATTTGGCAGTGCATTTTCTTTCAGCAAATTTATGTGTGCACTTCGACGCACCCGCACAAATGCAAACACACTTACTTACACGGGAGACTAATGAAATATTATCGATATATATTATAGGGCTTACATCTGACACAATGTGTGTGCCAAGCTTGCAACATATGGGGGCATATGAGCATACCAGCAGCTGGGCGACTCCTTGCGCGATGTCCTCGATGTTCCCGCCTTTGCCAGTTACTTTACTCTTGAAATTTAAAGGCAGCAAAAAGAGCACACTTTTTTTTTTGGCAAGGAGTAAATAAAATATATTTTCTGAACAATAGAGGAATATAAAATATAAAACATTCAAAAATGATTCAGTGTTCCTCGCTTTGGTCAATAAGTTTATACACATTTTAGGCTGAGAAACGAAAAACTTTAAGCTTTTAAAAGGATATATTTAATACCTGATTCCGACTTAAATCCTGCCCTACTTTCAATTGGTATTCAATTGCTTTCACTTTTATATATACTCCTATTTGCAGGCTCCATAAAATGACTGGGAACATAGCTACGCACTTAAAGGACCGCTGCCTAATTGGCCGCTCAGCTGTAAATTCAGTGGACTGCATCAAAGATTTACAACTTAACTGGCCCTGGCACTGGAACTGGGGGTCTACAGCGATTCGACAGTCGGCTAGAGTCGTGCTTGGATTAGAATTGCCTGCTGCAGCTCTGCAGCTTTGGTGGGGCAGATGTTTTGGACTATGCAAGCGGTTTGCATTTGGCATTTATTGCCGCTTTGTTATGCTTACACCCCAGCTAAAAACAGGGTACAAGGAACAGGGAACAGAAACAGGAACATAAATGGAAATGGAAACTAAAGGAGAGTCTGGAGCTGGGAACTGAACCTCTACCGGCGCCTGTTTACTTTGGCCATTGAGCAGCTGCACTTGGCTTTTGTGTTGTTTGTTGTTTGTTTTGCTTTGTGTGGCTCTCTCTGACTCTAAGCCGGCAAAATCGTATGGGTGCTCTTGTCATGGCTATAAGCTTTTGCCCATGGCCGGCCAAGCTCTGCATTTTCAATTAAATAAAGCGGCCAAATGGGCAGTAAAAGCGTGTGATGCATTATGCAATAGATACGAGACTGTATGCTCAGATGGCAGCCTCAATATCAGGTAGGCATTCATTCGTTCATTCGTTCATTCGTTCAACTGTGAATTTGTATTCAATTAAAAATAATTTCTTTGTCAATTATTCATTCATTGTGAACAGGTTTTCTACGGCCGAGCGCCATTCAGTCGCCCAGGCAGCAAGTCAGCCAGACAACGTGCAGTCAGCCATTCATAAAATTTATGAAAAATAAAAATCAATTTTTATTTATATTGTATATAAAAACAAAAAAATAAACTAGTTGGAAAATTTATATGCAGCGTACCGGCGATTAAATACCCTTGAAAAATGTTGTTCAATTGTTCCTATCATAGCTATAAGATATATTAGTCCGATCTTGTTTCTTTTAGTATTTGCTTAGAAACCAAATTCTTATATTTTGATACAGATATCTAGCTCGGTTGTTCCTTTTTTACATACAATAATAATATATAATAATATATACCTTATAAGGTGCAGGATGCCTGCTTCAATATGCCACGCATGCCGTCATAAAGCCATAATACCCTCTGCAAGAGTATAACAAACAGTGATAAATATTCACATAGTTTTGCAGCATTCTGTGGCTAGCACATATTTATTATATTTTTTAAAATTTTATTTTATTTCGTATATTTTTTATTTCCCTTGCTTCGAACACATTTTTTGAGGTTGCATACCCTCTGAATTTTATAAAAGATTAATTTTTTTTGCCATGCGAGGGTATACCTAGTATACAATAAATTGCATAAATCAAAATAGTTGTTAATCAATACAAACGAGAGTGATCACAGCAACAACAAAAACAACGAGAAATATATAAAAATATTGCACTATTTGAGTGCTTGTCAATAAATATGTATCGACTTTGGTTGCTTTTTTAAGTAAATCATAAATACGTATTCATTGGAAGTTTTTTGTTTTTGGATGGAGCAGTTTAAAATCCTTTTTTTCTCTATGACAAATTAATTTATTTATTGGCATGTGTATCCTGAAGCGAATTAAACTGAATGCTTCTTTTGATTTAAAATCTGCATTCATTTATTCAAATACAATATGAAAGAGCTAGAATTTAAAACCTGAAAAAGGACTAAATATGCAACAAAATGAAGAGTAGTTAAGAAATTCATTTATTTTTATTGTTGAGCTGTCTGAGATGCTGCGAGATTGCAAAACAAGAAAAATGGAATGCCAGTAGGCAAAGGATCAAAGAAGTTTCAATAGGGAAAAAACAAGAATTCTAGTCTTAAGTCAAAACAGTCGAAACAGTGTCAAAAGTGCATTTGGCTTAAATAAAAGCGTTAAGCTTGGATTGGTATGTTTTTAAGCCGGATCGAGCTTCTATGAAATGCTTTACAAATGTTTGATTCAATTTAACTTTCAAGGATTAAACTAACATGTAATAATGAAAGACAGTTAAGACATAAAACAAATTTTAATACTTAGCGTTTTTCTTGCCTTTTTTTTACCTCATTTTTCCTTTTATTGCTTCCCTCGTGCATAGCCTTTAAATTAAAAGCCAAAGTCGCTCTGCTCCATAGATTCATTTGAAGACAATGGTCGAAGTTGACTAAATTTGTGGAATTCATTCAAAATAGCATTAAAAATCCTTTCTGAATACTGCTCGACAAAAAGCTAACTGCTTTAATTAATGAATTCAATTGTGCTGCACTCCTTGCACACATTTCCAGGCCACTTTTGACTTCAGCGTCTGAGGTTATAAAAAGGACACACTTCTCCTAGAAAAACACAAACAACTTTTGTTATTTGTCCTGTGCTTTCAAGTGGATACCATTTGCAGAAAAAAGCGAGGAGACTTCAATAAATAATTGATAAAGCAGTGCTCACAAAATATATATGTGGCCAAAGTGCTGACCCAGGAGGAAGATATCCTGAGCTGAGAAGGGTAAAAAAAAAAATAAAGGAAAAAGGAGGAAATCTGAAGGAAGCCGCACACAATGTTGGCTAATTACTCAACGCTGCTCATTAAGAGGGCTGCATTTTCACTTTTCAACGCTTTGCACCTCGCGCTACGCTAATGAAGATTTATGAAGGTCCTGAGGCGGTAAGGGAATCGTTCTCGTCGTTGTCGTTCTTATGGTTTGAACTTAACCGACTGTCGACACTGGCGACTGCTCGAATTGTTGCTGAAAGTTTAATGCATTTTTTAGGTATTTTTTTCTTTGCGCCAGGGCTAATTATAAGGCAAAACTGCAATGAATTATGTATTTGACAGCAGCTGGCATTGTCTTTACTGCAAACTTTAATCAAGTTCTGCATATCGAAATGAGCGCCTTCAGAAATAACAAGAGACAAGGCAAAACAAACATTCTTAATTCAGCATAATTCAAATTCAAATACGCCAAAACGTTTGTAGCTCATTCCAAAAAAGAAATGAAAACAATGAAAGAGAAGAACAAGTAAGAACGCTAAAGTTAAGCCTGAACGACTGGCGAATACTCTGCATTCAGATGATAATTACATTAAATCATTCGATCGATCATTAACAATTGGAATTAAACTTGATTCAGGTAATAAATATAGAAAGTTCCTTATCATACTTTGGGTTTCTAGCCCTACTAGACAGATGGATAGACAGTCCTGGCCAGATGGAATCGACTGCTATCAGAGTTGTCTCCTTTTGCCTGCAGAAGCTTAGTATACTCTTCAAAGCCATTGTATGGATACAGAGTATAAAAAGAAAGAAAAATACTAACAGAAAAATGGCAGACCACCCGCTGCTCAGCGTCAAACTTTGTGTTACATTTTTATTTAATTTTGCTATCTGCCAGGCAGCGTTCAGTTCTCAGCTCTTGGCTCTCGGCTGTGAAACTGGAGCTGGAGCTGGAGTCTGGAACTGGCTTTGTTGGCTGGCTGCCTGCTAAAAAATGCGCAAGCAAAAGCAATTTGAAAGCTGCGCTGAATACGTAAAAACAATACCAGTTTTGTTAGCCACCTACACGTCTCGTCTTGGACTTGGACTTGGCCAAGAAAAAAATTTCGAAAAATGAACTGAAAAGAAAACTCAACGGTCCGTTCAGTTTACTGTGTGTGAGTGTATTGTGGCAGCTAATTTTCATTATTCTTTCAAAATGCAATCAAGAAATGTTGCTGTTGCTTTTGCAGTTTTGCTGTTGTTACTGTTGTTGTGTTAGTGTTGGTATTGCCTGCTTCCGGGCTCCAGCAATTGTAGTGAGAACGTTACGCTAAAGCGGTTATGGCCAACGACTCAGGTGGCCAGAGAGCAGTCCAAAGCAGACCAGAATGGACTAGACCAGCTAGGGAATAAAGGGAGATATGTAGCCTTGGCTACTGAATTGGACAACACGCTTAAAAGTAAATGAGTAGTTTGTAAAATGACTGGTAACGTGGCTAACGTGGCAACACAGGAATGTGCAAGCTAATGCACTGCATTTAAATTGAGAAAATTGAAACGAGAGAAATAATTAATTAACTGCTTCTACCTTTCGACACCAGCTGAAGCTAGCAAATTAAAATTCTCTTAACTACAAAGTTTTCACTTTTAACCAGGTGTTCCCGAAACACCTTCTTTACACAGCAGTTAAAACGGTTTAAAAATTTATCTAAATACTAGTGAAATTTATGTTAATAGTTAGATTACTTATTTTGAAAGTGTTTACACTCTTAACTAACAGTTTTGTAATAGAGAAATCTTACAGAATTACAGATTATTTAGAAGGAAGGTTTATAGAGAGAGAAAAGGGGATTGGTAGCCAGGAAACTTAGGTCTTAAGTAGAGCATACTCTTCGGGTGCAGTGTGAAAAGCAAATGAAACTTGCCTTTATAGAAAAATAATGTCTACATTTGATTATATTAGATCAAAACTTATTAGCAATCAGTAGCCTTATTCTTATTGAATATTGCAGTTTTTGCCGAGCAGCCTTTTTGTCCTGTGCAAAGGTAAATTCAATTAGACAACACTTCATTCAGTTTTCTCTATTCAACTCATTCGATGCAGCCAACTGCAAACAATTGAGTTTTTTACAAGCCATTCTCTTGATAACTCAATTTGACAGTCAATCAAGCATAGAATACTCGTTCCTCTGTGTTTATACGAGTATATGCATAACCTGGTGTATTCTTGTAACTTTGCTGCTGCACAACATAGAGCAAACAATGCGGCAAACGCAACAAAGGATCTAGCCAGGTGTACTTCATCTATATTTATAAGATGAATGGGGATATGCTAACTGCCACGCCCACGACCACGCATACGCCCATAAGCCAAGAGAACACAATGAGTAACCGTAACCAAACATTAAATGTTATTAAATGCAAAGCAGGAGCCCAGACAAACGATGGCTAAAAGTTTTGGTGGCCAGAACTTGCTCAACTATAAGACGCGAATGAAAGAGGTATCTAGACTATCAACTACCCTCGAAAAAATATAAACAATTATATTCCACTTTACATAGTTAATAAGCTGCTTTAAGTCTAAATAGGATAAAGAATGTTTTAAAATAAAAATATAGTTTTATTTTTATTGAACTAAGATTTTTGTTTAAATTTATCCTGAAAAGTATGCTATAGATTTTTGTGTAGATTTCTCACTTGTTTGTTTAAAGAAGTGGTAAATAAATAAAAATTCTTTCTTAGCCTTAAATAAAGCTGTAGTCTTGTAATTAGTCATGGCACAGTTTTAATTTGGGAAACGAAATTTAACTAAATGCCTATTATTATATAGGCTATATTTTGTACCCACATTTAATATTTACTTTAACACAGGTTTTTAGTAGAGCTTTATCTAAAGTTCAATGAGAAATCAACTAAATTCAGTGCCATTCGTGCCTAAGTAGCTAGCAATCAAGTGCGAAACCATCAACGGAACTCTACTCTCACCAAAACTGCCCTGTATAATCTGAGTAACTCAACCAATTTGATAGTCGAATATCACGGCAACCGCAGAGTTTCGCCGACTTGAGGCTTCCATCGAATGTAAGCCTTGAGTATGTGGAACTTTGGCGGTGACAGGGGCAGGGGCAGGGGCAGAAGCGCAATACAAGGTAGCAGAGACTAGGACCATTCACAAGGCATTCACGACAGGAGCTGTGAATTGTGTCAGCCACGAACACACACACACACACACACACACTCACACACACAGTTAAACCCGTAAAGCTAACTAATTTAAATGGGACCATTGTGCCCCATAACCCAAAAACAATGGGGCCAAAAGGAAGGAAAGCATCCAACGTCCAATGTCCAAAGTCCAACGAGGGCCATAAGGGAACAGTCGCTGCAATGGCTGGGATAAGGACAGCAGTCGCTTGTCTGGAACGCTCTATGGAGCTGGAGCTGGGGCTGCGGCTAAGGCTGGGGCTATGGAACTGGATTCAGGCTCTTCGAAAATTCAACGAATTAATGCCACTTCAAAGTTCTTGTCCTGTGTGTGTGTGTGTGAGTGTGTGTGCACTTTTGAATTACCAAAATTTACAACAATGCGATGCGAGCGTAGAACGGAAGCAGCGCAGTTTGCTATCAGCAGCCACTCGCATTGAAATATGGCCAAAAAGCAGTGCAAAAGTACCTGCGGGCATTTTATAGATAATAGACATTTGGGCCACACACACACACATACACACACACACACAGAGACGCACACAACCACAAAAACTTGGAAGAAAATACAAGGCAGACACCGTTGAAAAGGCAGCCAATTTTCAAACACGCGCATATTGTAAAAGTTGCAAAAGGCATATGCTTCCCGGCAAAACAATGGCCAAGGTGTGGGCGGAAGTGGCGTACACTCAGAGAAATAATTGCATCCAAATGCCAGAATGAAATTATTACTCATTAATTGAGAGTTTTCTCTTAGTAACTTTTAAAGTAAGTCCAAAATTCTGAATACAAGCTAGAAATTTCTTATAAGAAGCAACTGAGTAGAAGATGCAGGCTGGAATGCAGTTCTTGGTTTATTTGCTATGTATAAAATGATCTTTGATTGAGTATATAATTGGTATCGATTCCTAGGCAAGTCTGACTAGTTCCTTGTACTCTTATCTAATACTTTATACGACCTTCCACGAAAAACGAAACTCATTTCCAGAACTTTATTCTGGCAGTGTTGTTCAGAAGCCTTCTAGAATTTATGAACTCTGAACTTGATCCAAGTCGAGAAGTTTCCACTTTTTTCTCTCTGTGTAGTGGCAGAAGCAGCTGTGAGTAGCTATGGAAGATGTGGTGCTGCGGTGGTTGCATTTGTCTGATTTGCATAGTTTCGGCCGCGGCGCTTGTTTGTTGCATTTATAATGTTGCAACAAGAAAAGGAGAGAAAAGAAAAAAAAATGCAGCACGCATGCATTTTTGAGGTGAACAGCGAACCAACTTCGCACAGCATGAGAGCGCATATGTATGCGAATACAAATATTCGTGGCATAGCCCCGCCTACCCGACCACCCGCCCACCCACACTCCTCTATCCCTCTGCTACTCTTTTTGGCCTTAAATTTTTCCTGCTGTTGCATTTTAAGCAGTTGGCTGGCAGGGCAAACAAATGTTTCGTTATTCGCGTTGACAGCAGTTACATGCATATTACAGCCGTCCACACACACAGCCACACACACACACACACACACAGACAAACAAGCTGCCACTCAGTGTTGGCCATAAAAAGCTGCTATAAATGGCTATATTTATTATGAAAATATGGCCAAGTAAATTTGAATTTAAAAGGTAAAGAGAAGTTTTAAAAAGAGTGATATGAGATTAGTTGGATTGTTTATTATTTATTTATTATTCGTAGTGTAACAATAGTAAATTGTTTAATTATATAGCCATATATTTAGCTTTATTTACTGAGGAATAAAAACTACTGGGTAACTCCTTAGATTTCAGTTAGTTGATCTTAGCTAAATTGCAAACCGGAAATACAAGAATTTAGATGAAAATAATCAATAGGCCTTTCAAATTAATAGCTTTTGTTGAACCAAAATTTAGCCAGAAAAAAGCTAAAGCCTAAATCTCAACTCTCCAACGTGCTGCATCAGACTTTTGATGTCTTTGGCATGTGACTGTTACGCGTCTGGCTAGTGGGTGGATAGTGTAGTGCAGTGTAGTGTAATGGGTAGTGTGGGTAGGATAGTGTATGCGTATGCTGTGGGTAGTGTATATGTAGTGTTTGCTTAGCATGCAAAAGCTTTAGAAAAGTGCCAAAAGTAACGAAGATTAAGGATGGGCGAGTGGCACGTGCTGACCTCGAGGAGGAAGAGCAAGAAATCAAGAGAGAGAAACAGAGGGAAAGAGTTGTGAAATATTTTACGTGCCCGCCAATGCATTGGCTGGCCATTGATTTATGCCACTTGAGTGGAAGCTTCAAAGTGTCAATACCGGACTCGGCCCCCCCCCCCCACTCCCCGTCTAAGTTGCATTTTAGCCAAATTGCTTTGTATAGGGTAGCACTGGCGCTTCCGGTATTGTTAAGTGCACACATCGCTGGCACTTAAGAAAAATATAATAGCCCAAGCTCGAGTAAACTTTGTAACTAAATACGAGCGACCTCTCCTACTTATATATATATATATATATACGGGTATAGTCGTATATAAAACTGTAATTCCATTAAAGTCCATTACACGAAATGCGCAAAGCAAAAAAAAAAGGCAGTTCTGCAACTGCAACTGCAACAGCTGAGGCAGCGGCAGAGAGTGGAAACTTGAAAGAAAATTTGTTCTTTCACTTGGCGAGAGAGTTGTTGTTGTTGTTGTTGTTGTTATATGGGCATCCTTGGAGAGGAGCCGAACATTTCAGCACTGAAAATAATAACTTAAGTAATGTCATTAGAAGGCGAAAATGGATTAGATCTCCGGCAGCCAAGCAATTCAAAGATATTTCATTGCATTGACAGCAAAGTGCCATAATAAACTGGAAATATATTTCCTTTTTTGTCTGGAATTTGCTCAGGGATTGTTCTACAATAATGCAATAAAACGTTAGCGCTTCACCAGAAAACTTCTCTTATATCTTAATGAAATTAATTATTATACCATTCAACTGTAATTGAAACAAGATAAATTTTAATTGGGAATTTCTGTAGAAATCTGAATTAAAGTATTTAATCCTGTACCTATCTTCATTTCGATATAAACTCAACTGTAGAAAAATTCAAATTTGCCACAGTATTTGATAAGTAAGCCGCATTTGGTAGCCCAATTAAATAATATAATTAATTAGGCAATAAAAATCAGATATTGATTATTTTTCTCCCTATTGAACATAAGTGTAATCAGCTTATCATTGATAACAAACACAGTTACACTAATTAAAACTACACAATCTCTGCACTCGATATTCGAATAGAGCCGATACAACAAGTGCACTTAAGAAGCCACTTCTGATTCAATAGATTTTCGACATTTGCCATGCAAAAGTCCAGGAAGGCTTCACATATCGTGTAAACCTGTAGGGTTCTCTGATGTTTGTTTCCCAGACCTGATTTGAAAGGACCTGGCACGATGCATACAAAAAAAAAAAAACTAGAGAAAACAAGAATTTTTAAATTGAGTGTGCTCGAATATGAAATACTCTATGGCATTCACATGTAATTTGTGTTCTCAGCTCTAGAGATAGGCAATCGGACAGATAGGTCGTTGGGCAGCGAGATGGACTGAGAGAATAAAGGATGGAATACAAAATGCTCAGTGCTTATCGTATGTATTTGGTGTTGCTAGCGGAGATCTAATCGTTTGTGGATAATGGATAGTTAAATAGACAGATAAATGGACAGACAGATGGACCGACAGAGAGACAAAGATAGAGTAGATCGATTTGACTAACGATCCCAATTAAGAATATATATATTGAGGGGTTTTAAACATGTCTTCTTCTGCCTATTACATTATGTTGTCCACCACACTGAGTATACCCTTTTTGCATACTTTTCAGGGCATTACAAAAATTACCGCAATGTAAAACAACAACAAGAAAAAGTGCAATAACAAAACGTATAACGAATCATACTGGAACGCAATGCATTCTCGAAGCTGCATCGATGAAGTTATTGCTCGATGGCTGGGTTTGTATGGGTGAAGTTGTTGTTCTGTTGTTGCTGTTGTTGTTGTGGTTGTTGTGCTTGGTGGGTGTGCTGTTTGGGTTGGTTTTGAGCTCCGGTTTGAGGTTTTTGCGGTTTGGCTGTATCGTCGTTATCGTTGTTGAGTTTATAATGAATAGCCGCTGGGTTGCATTTCGGTTGCTCTAAAAGCCTGTTGCTGACAGTCAGACAAATACACACACACACACACACATTCCCGCATAGACATATAGACACACACTCATACAAGTGTCTATGTCTGGGGCAGAAGTTTTAGCATACTTTTCAGCGCACACTCAGGGGCTAAGCGTGACGATCATATGATGAATGGCGTCACATCTGTGTGTGTGTGTGTGAGTGTGTGAATCAATCATTCGATGAGAGTTGTTGATTGTCTTGGAAATAGCATTTCACAAAGACTCATTTGGTTAGTTTTGTGTCAGCTATACACAGTCAGAAGTCAATTTTCATTATGACAATGCTCGTGAGTTTACTGCTCTGATGCGAAGAGGTCTAATAGGAGTTGTCAAGTTGTGTGCAGGATTAATGTGAATTAGGAAACAATTTCCTACAAAATAATACCATCAGGTGTGCTCTCCATTTCGACCGGAAGAATAGAAATTAAGTTCTTTGCCGTTTTAATATATCAACTTGTGACTTTATCTTATCTTGTGGTATACTTTCTATAGCAGGATAAGAATTAAAGCCTTAGTAATTCTATTTTGCTTTCGTTTAATTTGTAATCAATCCCAATTTATTTACTACAGCTGTGCCAAGGTCGGTCTGTTCTCAATTTTATTAAAAAAAAAAATAATTCAAAACTGTAGCATACTTTTTGGGGCAGCATAAAAATGAAAGCCTTAAATATCATTTTATTTGTAACTAATAGAAATAGCTATGGAAATCATTTAAATAGATAAACAAAAATACAGATTAATCTACCTTTTGAACCAGAATAAAATTATATTATCCAGATAGAATCAAAAACAGCAAAGATCAAAACTTTATTTAGTTTAATTCAGCCTACAAATCCTTTTTTATAATGACCTTTCTGAACTGCGTGGTGGCTTAAAATAACAAATGCTTATGTTACAGTACAAAATATATTTATATTTTTTTTTAATTTTTCTGAACTTGAGAAACAAAAAAAAAGCATTGCTTATGCATAAAGATTAACCTTTTCTAAGGCAACTTTTCTGCTGTGCTCCCCCACGTTATCTTGACATTGTAGGTGCGTGTGAAATACTTGTTTACAATCCTTGCAGCTGCCCGAGTCCTTGACGGGTTTTAAAAAAAAATCAAGCTACCGCTGGCATTGGCTTGTTATGCGCAACGCCGCTAAATGTAGCACAAACTCATGAAATATTTCACGCCATATGCGACGTCACTCACATTTTACGACATGCCAATGATGCCGTCAAAGTGAGAGCACAAAAAAAAAACGTAAGGGGGAGATACAAAGATGTTTTGGGAGCGGAAAAAGTTGTAAATCAGACAGAGATGAGGGTAGAAGAGATGTGGTTGCTTGTTCAGTTTTATATAGCTAATTGGCTTCAGCTTGGCGAGCACCGCAAAATATCGCAATCTCTAGGCACTTGAAAGGCTTAAGCTGCTGGTGAGTTTCTTGCAGAGGGTTAAGTGAAAAATATGGCCGCTGGACATTTATGCTTATGCCGGAAGCTGTCACGCAGCGCGCAAAAATGGCGCAACTTCCGCCAGAACATGTCGCCGATGTCAACTCAACAGACAGACAGACAGAAAGTTTGGCTCGGCGTGAGGATTGAGCAAGGCCAGGCACAGTGGATGACTGGTTGACTGGTTGACTGGCCGTCTGTTGGTCTCTCTCCGCCTGATTTATTGCACTTTAAATTCGGCGACATTTTTTGCATGTCGTTTATCTTCATTGCGTATGCCAAGAACTAAAGCAAAGTGCACCGACCATAAATAAACCAAGAAAATATATGCAAAAAAATACTACATATATATATGTATATATATATATATATATATGTGTGTGTATTTGTAAGTAAGCCAAACAACGGCCGTTCAAAATACTTGACTTGTAATTTTCTAAAAGCTTACTTCACATTTCTGCATATTTTTGGCATGCAAAGTGCTCAGTTTTGCTTTATGTATGCGTAGTCCTTCTTCCTTTCCTTTTGGATAAGGTTAAGGATTCTGTTGACCTGTTCAAGTGCCCTGCAATTGGTTAACTATAGCGAGTCCTACCAACTGTATAAGTCAACTTGTTTTGAGTCAAGTTAGTCTTCGTCAAAGACAAAAGCAAAAATTTGGTATCGAATTTTAAGAGTATTTTTACCTGCAAAACCAAAGTTTTACTTGAAGGAAAAACTTTGAATTTAAATTTAGAAATAATTGCAGTGTATCACACAATTCGGTGCTTTTTGGCGCATCTGAAAATCATATAGAGCTTCCACTAAATAAAATGCATGCTAGCAAATTTTCACATTTTCCAACTAAGTTGAACTTTTGCCTTGAGCTTGAACTGAATTTTATGGCTGCCTTAAAAGAAAATTTAATTAAGTTTCACACAAATTTAGGTAGAAATTAGTCAGAGAGCAATGTGTGAAATAATAAATTATATGCGAAATTTTATGTTTATCTAAGTAATAAGATAAGATATAAAATATTGCTGCCAATCCCAAAGCAATGCATTAGCCAAATTAAATATAAGACTAATACTTTGTATATATTTAGTAATTAATAAAGGTATTTTAGTCTGATGAGCGATGGTCATGCAATTTGTAGGTTGGGCTAAAGCTTAATCACGTCGTAAAATTCATAATTTGTACCTGCATTTTCTGCTAAATGCATTTCTTGCTTGGGCTAGTCACATTTCAAAAAGATTACTCATTCGCCCCGTTTTTCTTTTCTTGGTTCTTTTTTTTTCGTGGTTCTGGCGCATCTTTTTGAAAAATAACGAAGCGCGAAAAATGCCACCAAATCGTGCAGGCCAATAATTCAATAATTTTACGCTTAAATCATAGCAAATTAACCCATTTCCGGCGTAGACAGCGCCACATAAATTATGACAGCGACGTGGGACTAACCGGAAACGTTGCCTCTGCCGAAGCTGGAGCCGGAGTCGGAGTCAGAGCTGCAGAACGCCTTAGTTTTAGCTTTCTACATTTTTTTCTTTTAGTTTTTCTCCTTTGAGCTTTCTGAAAAAAAAAAAAATTGGAAACGTCTTTTTTCCTGGCGTCTTGTGCTTATCTTTGGGGCGGACACTGTCAGGTGTGAGTCACTTGATAGTTGGCAGCACTAAAAGTTACTCTGCGCATTCGCGTGAGCGTGAAAATGGTTTTTCGTGATTCCACAGAGCCCGCTCCCCTCAGAATACAGCATACAGGGTATTGGGTATAGGGTATTGGGTGTTTTCGTTGGGGGGAGGGGTTGGGCGTTGGCTTTGTTGCGCTTCGCCGAAGACAAGCTGACAAATGCTGAAACGTATCGTATGCCATCTATCATCGTGCATTAGAGGAGCGGACGTCGGTCAGGCGGTTTGTTAGATTGTTGGTATCGTTGGTTTTAGCCGGCTTCGCTCGCTTTCTGGCCTGGTCTTGGCAGCAAGTTAAGTGCCCGTTCAATGGCCGGTTTTATGTTACAATGTTAATTTCCCCGTTCGTCTTGGTCGAGACTCTTTGCTCGGAACTGATTGCTGGCTCTCGTTTAATGTGTCTGTGCACTCAGCAAAAAAAAAAACGAAAAAAAAAAAAACAAAGTTTCTTAAATTAAGTACAAACCAATTGTGCTTAAAATTAACTTTTAAATTGCGCCGAACATAAAAGAAGAGAATGTAAATCTTGTTTTAAGTACAATTCATGGATTACTCATAAAATGTCTTAGAACTAAACGAAGGCAAGAGAAATGTTTCTTTCCTGAATTTCCCTGATCCGATTTCGACTTCCAAATCAACTTCACATGGTTTGACGGCATACAAAAAACAATTTCTTATTTCAGCTCGAGTATTCTTCCAACTAAGAAACTTAAATAATTAATGCATTTTGGGAATATTTTTATATATGTTATATAATTTAAATCCGCTGAAAAAGCGAAAAAATTGAATCAATTAAGCAAAATGAATCCAGCTCCATAAAGTATGCAGTAGATTTAAAGCGCAAGTGGAAACCTGAGCTTTGCCTGAATGATCCTTAACAAGTTTCGTACTTGTTTTAAGTTTTTTTTCTCCGTGTGCTTATGGTGTATGTCAGAGATTTATGCCCGCGGCTCAATCATGTGGAATGCATGTTAATTACTGCAACCCAGCGATGCGCACTAAGAGCAAACTCAGACCCGAGGCAGAGGCCTTAGCTGAGGCACAGGCAGAGGCGGAGGCAGAGGCAGAGGTAGAGGTAACGCTCCTTAACTTGAATGTTGTTGCAAATCAATTTGATGTTATTAGTTAATAATTACGACACCGCAGTCACAGTTACGTCGCACTTAACCAGCCAGTGGTTGCCTGGGGTTAATGCATGCGACGTGTTTGAACTGTAAATGAGCTGGAAATGTCAGTAGAGGGCGTTGCTACCAGTTACTAACCATCTCTGCTCCTCTTTGCTCTACTCTGCACTGCCTCCTATGACTATCTCTACGGACAAATATGTAGATACTTTAAACCAGCGTCTGGCTTTATTTATGGCCGCTAGCTTCAAATAGTAAACAAGGAAAAACGTTCAATATGCGGAAGCAGAACTAGAAAATACTCTGTGTAAGATGCTGCTTAGATTGGATTAGCTTTGAATTGAGGTAGGGATAGGCAGGAGATAAGAAAAATTTGATAGAAACTTGCTGTCTTTTAGTCTCTGAGTTTAACTCTATATAAACACAGAGGATGGACAGCTGAAGAGATGAATAGAAGCCAGAGAAAGGGATCGTTGACCAAATGAATAGATCGGGGGATGGACGGACCATCTGTAAGTATACCTTATACCTTATGGGGTATGTCGCCTCCCCCTTGTTCCATACATTTCGCACAAATTCTATATACTCCATTGATCAATTCCATGGGCTGCAGGGTATAAAAATGACTGCAAATGATGACACTTAATGAATAACTCAACGGCAGCTACAGCCACATCCCCAGCAACAGCAAGGGCCACGGCAATTACAACAAAATGTACTATAATAATTTGACAACGCACGTGCCAAGGCAACCTGATGTTGGCGTTTCTATATCGAGATTCGAACCGTACCGAAACCGAATCGAAGCGAACCTGAACTGAACTGAACTGAAGTGAAGTGTTGTGAACCCTCCCCGCACGTAGTCAATTGCCCGGAAATGTTGCTGCGGCATAATTTGTCAATTGTGCGTGTTGATTTCTGAATTAGCTAATTTGGATTTTAGTTATTAGATGCTGATTACGCACTCTATCAACTCTGCATATACATATACATATACATATATATAACCGTATATATATATGCATATAAATGTTGGTGTGTGCTTGCCATTAAAAATATTTTGAACCCACACAAATGCTACGATTATTTGTCAGCTAATGAGCTTTGATATTATTTTTAAACCTTGCAATTTCTGGCAACCGCATCGAGCTGTTTATTTTGTTGCTGCGGTTTTTTGTACAAATTTATTCGAATATCTATCGAATTTATTGCATTTTATGCACAATTTTTGGCATACATTTTGAAGTTTTCTAGTGGCACTTTCTGATCGTTTTTTTCATTTAATTATAATCATTGTTTTTTCTTTCCATCCTTTTTTTTATCAATTAACAATTATTACATTTTGTGTTGTCAAATTTTATGTCTACGTGGTTTGGCATCTGTTCTAATTAATCGCAAATTTATTGTGCACATATGTCGCAGGCAACAAAGGTATTTTCGATAGTTGTATCCGAATATAAATCGGGTTCGAACCCAGTCTAAATTCAGCTATTGGCTTAGGAATATGGAGCTCAAGTTATGCAGTTCAATAATTGAAATACTATTTAAATTTTTTTTAAACAGGTTACCTTCCGATAAACTCAACTGTACTGAATCTACGTTAAGAAAAATTATAATTTTTGGATTAAGAATACCTGCTATCTGCATCTTATAAGTATCTAAAAGGAAGCTTTAATTGCTAAATATAATTTTTGTGCCGATCGAGAAGTTTGGTTCATTTTTAGGTTTCTAGAGAAACCGTCGCTTATCCCTGAATGAACCGTCTCGGGTTAAAACTGGTTTCCAGCTTTGCTTAAGATAGGCTTTTTTCTTCCAAAAATCACTAGTCAACAAAATTTTATCTATAATTATAATAAAAAGAAAGAAGAAATAAAGGAAAATCTATTTTTTTTTATACACATATATCTATCTGCTAAAATTGATTTAAACGGATTACAGCTAGAAAGCCAATTAAACATAATATATTAATTTAATACCCTTTCAAAATTAAACACCACATTTGGCTTTAATTTTAGCTGGCTCTCAATTCTCAGGCTGTTTCCAATTAAATCTTATTTTAAAATTTGTTTTTCATTTTTAGAGTATTTTAGTTTCGGTGCTATCGATTTATGTATTTTTAATTATATTTTTTGGTATTTAGTTTGTTAACACATCGCTTGTGTCTGCTGTGCTGCAGAGCTAATTATGTGTTTATGTATTTGCATTTTTTTTTATAATAGAAATTAGCACTCTCTGTGGACGAATTGACAAAAATATATAATAAGTGTTTCAATTTAGCAATTGAAATTGAAATTGAAAGTAGCTGTGCAATAATGCACTTTTTGGAGTGTGAAAATATATCGATATTGTATGGGTTTATAGACCCTAAAGCGAGTTCTACTATATACATTTTTATTAGACAATTTGCAGCTATAACTAATAAACTTAAGAAGGGTTTTTCAATATAAAAACCTTAATGTTATCATTTGTTTTTTATATATATTATATATTATCTTTCAATACAATTTAAGCTTATCTGAAAATTTCTTAGCTCTGACGTTTTTGAATAAATAATATCCCATCGCTTTGAACATTTGTTGTGCAAACTGTTCCCACTTTAGCAGAGCTCGGATTTTCTCCCTCACTGAATGGCTCTTTTTCAGCTCTTATACTCGACCCATTCCCTGGCATTCGAAGAGCTTTCGCTCTAAAAATGCCTCGTTTGTAGTACTTACGTCTGAATATTATACAATATTTTTCCGTGAAAGCTTTTGAGCAAAGCTCGGTGAGGAAGTCGCTCAACCTTATAAGTCTTAGCCGTTTTAATTTAGCCAAACAAACAATTAAATAATAATTATAGGGAATTAAAAATGAGTTAATTAATTAAATGAGAATTATATTTTTTATAAAAATGTAGTTTAATTATTTAGCAATTCAAAATTACATATTTTATTTATTAATATTTGAAAATTAACTTTACAGACAATTATATTTAATATTGTTTTACATTCCTCCATCTCTTTTTATATTGTTTTCCTCTCAATCTTTTTACTTCTTTATTCTTAATAATTAGTTTTTAATCTTTAAGCGTTCCCAAAGGGTTTTATTTGAAGATTCAAAATTTCTTATATATTTCTTAACAATGAATTATTTATTTATTAAATTATTAATCTATTCTTGGGTCAACTGTTTACTGTCATTACTCTATAAATAAATTAATTAAGTAAACTAAAGAGCTGCCTTTTAAATAAAGAAGAATCGCTTAACAAGGAGTTTATTAAATGCTGCCTCTTTGCTTTATGCTGCAAGTATATCGAGTAGGCTCTTAATCCTTATCATAAAAAAGAAAGTCTATATATTTTATGGCGTGTGAGATGTCTCTTGTCTCCCGCTGCCTGTTACATAAATTTCCGCACAGCAAACAAAAAAAAAAAATTAACACTTTTGATGCACTGATATCCTTGTGTTAAAAATTTTGAATAATATTGCATAAGGGCCTGTCATAAATATTGCGCTAGAACAAAAATGCAAATATGCTTGTAAAAAAAGCAAACAAATACAATATGTACATAAATACACCGAGAGAGAGGTGTCTGCTGCCTTTAACGCGCAACAGCAGCAGCAGCAGCAGCAACAATAAAGGCAGCAGCGACAACAACAACAACAATGGGCAGCCGAGCAACAAGAGCAAAATAAAATGGTTTGGTGGCAGCGCATTTAAGTGCGCTTGCGAGCGCATTATTGGCTTTAAGAGATAAGATGAAAATAAACTACTTTTACTACATAACGACACACACACACACACACACACACACGCAGACCGACAGAAAGACAGATACAGTTGCAGCGGCACAGACCGCAAATTGACTAAAACCATGCCAGGGTGGTGCGAATTGGCACAGGGGCTGGGGCAAAAGGGGGACAGCAGACAAAGGGGCTGGCAGGATGCAGCCGCATCACCGTCCTTGCTGTGAGTTGGCGCCGCTTCTGTAGTTTTCACTGTCTGTCACAAGACAATTTGTGCGCGCAAAACACAAAATAATACACACACAAACACAACAGCACACACACACACACACACACACGCACACGACACAACACAACACACACTACTGAGCATATGCATGGCACAGTTGTACAGCTGCTGTTGCTACTGCTGCCTGGAAGCCTCTGGGTCTGTTGGTTTCTGTGTTACAGCGCGTATACGTAATGCCGCCAACTACAATACGTACGGCTAGACTGAGAGAAAAAGGGCCATGAAAAAACTGATAAATCCTTTATGGAAATTGATACATTTATTATTTAAAAAAAATAAATATAACAAATTAAGTTTTGAGTAAAATATATTGAAATTTTCAACCTTTTCCACTGTGTAAAACTAAAATTGATATTCATACAGCTTTATTCATTTGTTTTTCTGAGTGTAATACAAATATACATACATATATATTTATATGTATATGTATGCAGTTGCTGCGCTGTAGAGATTTCAAGAGAATAACTTGTGCGGGTAAACATTTTAGATTTTGATAAATTGCAACTTATACGTTTTCTGTATAAATAAAAGATTTACGTAAATCGCCTGGTAAATGGCTGTAAAGAAAATGTGCTACGTACTCGCGGCAGATGAATTTCCCCTCGCTACTCCCAGACGAGAGACGATGACGTTGTTGTTGTGTGGTGTATTTGGTGTGCTTTATGTGTGTGAGTATCAGTGTGTGTGTGTGGTGTGCATAACAAATGCCTTGTGACTTGGCCGCTGCCTCTCAACTGGGAAAACTGGGAAACTGGCTGCTTGGCTGCCTGGCTGCCTGGCTCCCTGTCTGATGGCAGCTGCTAACTGAGCCTGGACAGCTTACATCAGAAAAGGTAAACCATATCATGAATTTGGCTATGCATTTCTTTTGATAAACTCGTTGGAGATTTTCCCTCTTTTTCTCTTCCCTGGAAAGCCAAAAAGTGCCCACACGTCGGAAAGTAAAGTAAAATTTGAGCCGTTTGTTTCAAATTACTGAAGTATTTAAAATAAAACCACGAGAGCTTTTGGCTGCTTGAACTAACGAAACTTGCTCCATTTAATCTCATTAGTATATTAAAGCCACTAGTATGAATATATTTGTGCTTTAATTTAGTAGTTTCCTTTATATTTATTCCGTACTTAAAGTTAATGGTTAGTTTCTAGGATTTTATATTGACTTAACTTTGTTTATACGGCTGAACTTCCCATTGTTGAGATAATGTTAAATAGTTCCCAATGATGGTTAATTTATCGACAAAAATTTCAAGTTCAATATAATTTTAAACTGTTTCGCCCTTAATTCATTCTGAAAAGGTTTAAAACGATTAAGCAAAGGCTTTCATTGTGTATTATTTCGGTGATCGCTTCCGCATAAATTCTTTTAAATTTTATGTAGCATACTTTTTAGAGCAAGATTAAATTAGAGCATTAAGGAGAATGCCCAACTAGTGGAATTAATTCGGAAAGAAAACAATTTTTGTTAGGATTTTCTACAAGCTTTCTCTACAGCTTTCTCACACATTTTGTTATAAACTGCACTTTTTTTGAAGTCCTGTGAAACTGTGATGATTTAGCCTTAACAAGCTGCAATTTTTTGTGCCTTTAGATTCAATTTATTTGAAAGCTGCTTGCTCAACTGAGTTCTTGTTGTCGTCAGCCTCAGCCTGAGCCTCTGGAGCAGCGTCAATGTGGGGATTTGATGCGTGTTGCCATGCTTAAGCTCAGCAGGTGCAGCTGCTGCTGTTGCTGCTGCAGCTGACGTTGCAAGTTAGCTGCAACAGTAACAACAACTACAACAGGATCAGTTAGTGCTGTTAGAGTGGCAGTAAGTGTGTGGAATTCTGTTGTGGGTGCTGTGGGCCTCTGTGCAGCATTTAATCAACATTAGTGGATGTGGCGCGACTGAAACAGAAACTGAGTTTCCTGTGCAAAAAGGGACACACAACCACACAACCGCACAACCACACACTCACACACACACCCATTCGCATAGACACCAAATGGCATATTAATTGCTGTCAGTGTGTGCTAGTTTTTAACTGGCATTTTATACAGTGTGCGAAAAAAGTGCAACAAATGAACTTGAAAAGGAGGTTTTCTATGCGATTGGCTGGCAACATTTACAAATGAATCAGTAAATGGGCTTTTAAATGATTGCTTTTTGTTCGACAACAGATTCACATTGATGAGCACAGAAATTGTTTTCCTAGCATCGATTGATAGATTAGAAAGGTTGGCTATAAAAGTGCACCAAGCTATTGGGATCTATCCATTGAGTAGAAGGTGTCAAGGAAATCTCTTCCAATCAAAATATCTTAAGGCTTAATTTACAATTAGGCTGCAAGCCAAAGGCCTCGGTTTGAACCCAGTTAAAGCTCTGGTTTTGGTTCAAAAATATGTGATTGGAGTTGCAAAGTCATATTGCTTTCAATTTTGGCATAGAATAGATACAATTTACGCACAATTAAAAGGCAGCTTTAAGCTATTTTGATACCTTTCCATTTCTCACCTGTAAATCCAAGTGAATCATTTCAGTAATGGCACAACTTTTGCGTTCATTTAGCGCTAACTGCCATTATTTTCAGTTTTATATCGCACAAGGTCGAAAATATACTAGAGCCGTTCAGTAACAGGGTGAAACTACACCGAAATGTTATTTACTACACATAAGTAAAAGGGGGCTAGAAAAGGGGTGCAAAAGTAGCGAGAAAAAACTATCAAAAACTTTTTCATTTTTTTTTTTTTTTTTTTGGTATAGTACACCGCAGAGCGTCTGTTGATGGTCGTGGTGGGCGTGGCCGTGGATGTGAGTGTAGAGGCGGAGGTATGGAGTTGAACCGGTTTTAGGTCAAATATGCACATGCTACATTTGACCACAAAGTAAAACGGTTTTTGGTTGAGCAAAACGCTCAGCGTTCAGCAGCAGTTTCAAATTAAAGTTGCAATGAGTGCGAATGAATGAATGAATGAATGAGTGAGCTGAGTGAGTGAGTGAATGAGTGAATGAATGAACGATGGTGGCATTTGAAAAAGCAGCTCAAGGTTATCAGATCTCCCGAGATGAGCTGCAATTGAGTGAGAGGGTTGCATGTGATGTGTGTGGGATTAAGCTTGTGAATGCTTGCCCCAATACGTTGCACAAACTGACGAAATCCCAATGCATCGAACAGAAAAAAACATGCATCAAATCAAATGTGAAAATGCTTTGCGAATATGGGAAAATGTTTACATTGCAATATTTAACAGATGACAGCCGGATTATGTTGTCTGTTTTCTTTTTGAATAGAGTGCTGCTTTCTGTTTCTTTTCTAATGTAATTACAAAATATCCAATAATGTGAATAGTTAGCTGTATTGGTTCCTATTTGAAATTTGAGCTGAAGGATAAAAGCTGCATAGTCTGTCTAAAATAAGAATCATTGCAAAATTAGGAGTGCTGATTGAAATATATATATAAAGCATACATTATAAAGCGCTTTTTTCCATAAGACTTAGAGATACTTTCAGCTTTTTTTAAGTGTTTTGCTTTAGTTACATTTTAGAGTATTATTTTTAGCTTTTTTTATGTGCTTTTCTGGCTTATATAATATCAATTTTGAATGATAATTAAAACGAACAATTGGCAGGGGTTTTTTTTTAAGATCTGCAATGACAGAACTAAAAAATCTAAAAATAAAATTGAATGCTAAAATAGTTTTCAGGATTCGAATATTTCTTTTTTATGCTTTAATTCAAAGTACGAAAATTATTGAAATATCTCCCTAAAACTCCTTAAAACTCCTGGTTAAATTCAAAGTAGGAAAACTGTTGAAATTTCTGAGCGAAACTCGTCTCATTCGCAACTGTTTTGAACCATTGAAAATAAATAAATAAAAACTTTAAGCAACCATATGAATTTATGCGAAATAAAAGAAGCTGTGGCCCAATCGCAACGTTAAAGTTTTTAGTATGTTTGGCATGAATTGAATGAATATACTCGTATAATTAAAAATTCGTATATCTTTGGGTGCTTTGGGTTCTTCTGTGGCCAGGTTGAATAACTCAATTTGAAGCCTTTTACCTATCCAATATACTATAAATGGCTGCTAAAAACTTGGCAAAAACTATACGAAGAACACTCGTAAATAAGTTCGACGACATTTTTAATTACATTTAAAGAAAGTTCTATTTCGTTTTTTGGTTGCGGGGGTGATTGGATGGCCCATTAAAGGATCGATCGATACGCAATGCTGGCCATAAATAACTAATGCCAACAACCAACAACCAACAAGCAACTGGCAACAAACAACAACAAAATACAAAACGAGAGAAAAGCGAGAAACTTAATTTCAAAATAATTTTCGAGAGAGTTGAGGATGTTTCCAAGTTTATGCTTAGCTTTTGCCCCAAAGTGCATGGAAACTTTTGCTGCCTAAGTTGGCGTTGAAGCCGGCTTCTTCTGCAGTTGTTGCTGCTGTTTATGTTTTGTTTATAGTTTTTGAGCAGAAGCGTACTAAATATTAATAGTTTTATGTTGTTAAGAACGCTAATGAAATGCACTCACAGCCGCTGCCCCCAAACGAAAGTGCCAACTTCTTCTCTTCTCTGCTTTATCTATGTAAGTAAATAACCATTCAACATTCGTTGAAGGCGTTCAAGACCTGACCCCTAACCCTTTCCCCTCGCCCACGCGAAACACCACAGTTTCGCACTTTTCCCTCTATATATACCCGTAGTCTAAAAGAGATGCCTGAAAAGTGCTTGCCATAAGCATTTTGGCTGTTCCGGAAGCATGCGTGCATGCAAGGACGACAAACTGCAAAATTTTCAGCGTTACGTGGTCTTCTGTCTTCCGCCTGGCGTCTTCTCTGTCCCATGCTGAGACCTGCCCCCGGGGCGAGTGGCATTAGATTTTTCAACAAGAATTTGCAGCGTTTGTGTATTTTTGTTTTCGGGCATACCCTGTAGCCGGCGTAGCTCCATAGGGTATATCATATTTGCCCTAAACTTATTTGTTATTTATTTGCTTTAATGCTACTTAGTGAGATTATGAATTAATGCAAAAAAAAAAAAACATGTTTAAGCACGAAATTAAATTGATTTGATTATTGTTAATAAATAAAGCATTATTAAAGTTTTATATCATATTTCAAGTTGAGAAAGAGAAGTCAAAAATAATCAAAATTTTCTTTCTACAGCTGAACCATCCACAATATCATAGAATAAGTTTCAAATGAAATTATGCTCAGAATAATTGCAGGAAAAATGAAGCATACTTTCAGGAGTATCTGAAAGCCACTTTAAGTTCCAAGCGGCATAGAAATCTTACCACTTTTCAATCATATTTCATAACTGATTAGAGAGCATCCACAAGTAGATCAATTCATTGAAAATTTTCCACATTTTTTTTAAAAATTTTTTCTGCGCTTTCTATTTGGTTCTGTGGGTGTTTTCTATTGCGTTTTTCGAACAAATTCAATTGCAGCACGTGTCGTCGCCCATGTACACAAGGATATGTGAGTATGTAACGGAGCCTTTTCTCTAGCTGTGTGTGTTTTTTTTCCCGTTTTTTGTTTTTTTTTGATAGTGTTGTTGTTATGTTAAAAGCAACTGACGCCAGCAGTTTTGGGGGGGGCTGAGAGTTGGGTAACGCCCCCATTTTATCGGGTTTATATTTGTGAAAAAGAAATGTCGCATGAGTGTAAAAATGCATGGCACAACAAACTTGTTTGCCCATTGCCGATTCGACCCTCAACTCGCAGGAAGAGCAGCGAGGCGATAAGGCGAGGGGGCTCAGTGCTGCTCACGTAGTTGTCTGTGGCCACGAAAAAGTTGCATAAAGTCAACAACTTTCAGTGGTTTACTGATGTGAAAGTTGCTAAGCTGCTGCTTCAGCTACTGCTACTACGGCTTCTGCTGCTACTTCGTTTTTAGCTGAGCTTTTATCGATGACCCTAGAAGGTCAATTAGACGTGATATCGTGTTAAGAGGCGTTAAAATACACACTGGTCAAGTGCTGCAGGTGGATTTAATTCACAAAAAACTTATATTTTTTTGGCCAAATCAAATCGGAAAGTTATTTAGCTATTCAAGTGCGCTGAATAATCTGTTACTAAGCTGAATTTCGGCAACACACTTGAAATTTTGTATATAAATAAATACGACTATGAAATACTCTGTACACAGATCTGGGCTATCTAATAATAATCTTATATCCATGCCAAGGGTATACAACAAAGTTTAAGCCCGATATTTATTCCTCTATCTAATTAGCAAAATTTTGAATTTATTGTCTATTATATCCCATATCTAGTTAGCAGGAGTTTTAATTTATTGATTCCTGAAAACGTTCCCAACCTCTCATAGCTTTCTCCTTAAGTTCCATTGAACAACCAGTTGAATTGAACAACCCCAAAAATGGATGAGCCACAATTGGTATATTGATATAGGAATATTCTGGTTCAGATTTTATTTAAGCCTTGAAGCTGAAATTTAGTTGTAACTATGCTGCACTACTAACTGGATGCATGTCTATTAAAATTTCTGGCTAATATCAATCAAAAAAGTGCTACACAAAGGCCATAAAATTGCTGCAATGTGAAAGGAAAAATCAAATACAAAGTATGAAACTAGACCATCAAGCAAATTAGCGCAATTTGTGCTACACTGGCGTAGCCATAGCCGCAATTTATCGAAATACGGTGGAATATGCAGCCATCAGCAATGGCAGTTAACAATGTAGGCAACAACAAGAACATGGCTTCAACAGTGGTTCAAAGTCCAAAAAAAATGTGCTAAAATCCGAATTTTGATCTATTACTTTTACCAAAACTGCTATGCAATAAGACATTAATTGTTGAGAAAGACTGACTTTGAGCCCTCCTTTACAATGTTTTTATTAGCCGCAGCATCCTAGTTTTAAAATTCAAAATTGTATTTGAATATAAAGATTACTTCCTCAAAAGTTGAGATCTAAAGCTCATTTACATCAAAAGTTACAGACCCAAACCACTGTGCAACGCTGGCAACGGCATTGGGTAAAACCCAAACCATAGCATACTTATATGGGCGCACACTTTGAGTGAGTAAAATAAAATTTAATGCCATCAACAGGCATAGCAGCGGGAAGTGTGTTGATGCGGGGGTGTGAAGGGGGCGGTTTGAGGGGATAGCCGGGCATGTGGTGAAAATGTTTGCGGCGCATAAACAAAAATTGTTGCCACACAGCGTAGAGAAACACGCTAAACCATTAACTAAACAGCAACAAATAAAACAAAACAACATTGAAAAGTGCCACAAAGTTCGTACACCGAGCAACAGAGACTCTTACATGGATTTCTCTATTAAATTTAATTTCTGCATTTTTATAACATTGAAAAACTTAATTGCAAATGATATGCACGTAGTGAATTAAGAATACAAAAAAAAAAATGAAACTTTCATTAATGAACTACCGCGTTTGAGTGCCCTAATGAAGTGCTATTAATGCTCGTTTTTGTTAGCGCATAATCAGTGCAAATATAAAACAGACACCCTTTGGATACCCTACCCTACCCTGTCCGTCCCTTTGCTGCTGGCCACAGGGCAACCCCGCCAACCCAGGCCATGTGCAAGGGTTGTAAAAATGGCTGTAACCCAAAAATAGCGGCACTTAATGAAATAAACGTGTGGCTGTCGCAGCTAGAAATGGCAGCGTGAGTGATTTTTGGTACATTTAATTCAAATTTTGGATTTTTCTGTACTGAAATTCGAAATTCTTTATAAACTTGGAAAGCTCTTATATTCAAGAGAATCAAAACTTTGGAAACGAAAACATCTTTAAGCTCTGAGATAGTACAAATATATCAGAAGCTCTGCAATAACGATTCCATATGTATTTAAAAATAATTTCCAATTTATTTAGTAGAATTAACTTTCTTAGAATTCCAATTAAAGGCTTAACTAAGCTAAATACTTGAATTATCTGTTGTGATTTCACAATTTCGCAATTTTCAATACTCGTTTCTATTTGAGAAACTTATCCACGACATTTCGGCAGCTCATTTTAGCTCACGACTTCTGTGGAGCATTTACACTCACGCGTCACGCTGCCATCTCCAGCTTCGACTCTCCCGGCCACCGAGTGCGACCCACATGTTGTCAATGCATAAAACAATTTGCAACGGAAATTGCAATAATTAACTTTAGTACCTGCTTGAGTGACATTGTGTGGCATTTGTTTGGTTCATTGTGGGTGTGTCTGTATGGGTGGCAGGGGGGAAAAAGTGGGGCCGAGTTCCAGGAAAAGCGGGAAACGAGGGAAGCTTGTACCAAAAACCGGATGCCTTGTTTGGAGTGTGCACTGTGTGCCGCTTGTGTATGTTTTTCTAATTCAATTAAAATTGTCAGCCCGCTGCTGCTGCTGCTGCTGCTGCAACGACTCATTATGTTGTCTGCATATGCAGCCCTGTTCCTTGCCGCTTCCATCCTTGTCCCAGTCCTGCTTTAGATCCGTGTAAGCATCTGTTTACGCTTGTATTGGTGTTAATGTTAACTGTCACTACATTTAGCCCCCTCCCTGCATTCCCTTTCCCTTCTCTACACCAATTTGTTGTTGTTTTAGTTTTTCGTGTAACTGTAAAAACATGTCTCTCTCTGTGAGTCCCGTTGCGTGGCTGGTGCTGGCTTGTTATAGATTTAGGCCAGGATATGCGAATATACATAGTTACGGGCCAGGCCTACAGTATGGTAGCGTGCCTTGTAAATAATTAAATAACAATGCCTGCAATTTTTTTTTTACTCCCAACATCTCTCCTTTGGGTTAGCGTGTTTTAATTTAGGAAATTAGATGGTCTGATATTGCACATTTGGGCTCTAAACTGATTAGGATACACAGTCTCTAATGGACTCCATTTACGCCAATGAACTCATAAGGATTTCAAAATTATTTAGCCATTTACACGCAACGCAAAATGACGTTCTAGATTCCAGTTTGATCGATATAGAATTTACATTATTCTTACAATTCCTCTAATTACGGTTGAGCTAGATACAAACCAATCTGGAATTGAGAATCGTTTTTATAACCTATGATTAAGAATCTCGAATCAAGTGCGAAGTATCTTAGATTGAAAGGGATTGGAGAGGCAGCTCGGAAGATATAGTTTCAAATGCTTCTCTTGTTTTATTCCTATATTTCTTTTATCTTAACGTATATAATAAATATTAAACTTTTAAGCTTCTTGAAAATGTTGTATGACAATTTCGATATTCTGCAGTCAAATGTGCAAATGCAATTTTAATTAATGCATTTTTGGGTGGCGCGTGTTGGGGGGGTTTAATTGCTTTCGCCTCGTTCAATTTCAATTCGCAATTTTGTGCTTTTTGTATCGAAATTGTTTATTATTATATCCATTTGGCAACCGCTCATAAAACAAACATATATTTCTCTTTGGAGGGAGGAAAGTATCATTATTTCCCGTTTGGATTTCCATAACGAAATTTTAAATGAATATTTAAATCGTGTGTATACGCTACACTGCGTATGCGTGATTTGGGCTCTTATTTATTTAAAAGCCTTGCTCAGTTGATTAGAATCAGCTAGCAAATATTTCCAAAATTGGCACTAACTGCCAGTTAATTGTATATAAAGTTTATATATATATTTATGTATCGAATAAATTCAGCATAAAAGATGTATATAAATATATGAAATACACTCTCACTAAGTTAATTATAGCTAATAAACTTCAGCGCGCCGAAGTTAAGATACCCTGGCAGACTGGAAAACCAATTTAACAACTATTTAATTCACCTAATTTGATAGACAGACCAGAAGACGGACAGACAGTTGGGCATGGCTATATCGCTTTGATTATTAATACATAATCTTTTTGTGTTGAGCGATGGCTCCTTCAATGAGTGACACATTTGGAGAGACAAAGCCTTAATACCCTATAGAAGGGTACAAGCATGTGTAATGAACTCAGTAAATATACCCTTGCTCGTATTTACAGGACCCAGATAAAAGTAACGGAAAGCATTAATGACTGAGCAAAGTAAATTCAAATGGCTCATATATGTAATTTTCGAATTAGGAATTTTGAATAGAATTTATAGCCAAAATTTATTCAAGCATTCCTAATGGCCTGGCTGAATGCTTAAGCAAAATTTATATGCTTGAGTTAGCGCCGTTGCTCATGCAAATTATAGTTTCGGATGGAAATTTCATTTTAATCATGCCTCCCAAAATTATGACAAAGGCACATGACACAGAGACATGTTAATAGATTTGTATAAGGATCTCCGAGCAAAGTAGTGATTAATTATGGTTAATAAAGGGGAAAATCGTCATCAGACTGAATGGCTGAGTGTAGTTTTTGCGCTTGTTTGTTGTTTGTGTGTTTCTGGTAAGATAGTTTGATGTGCTTAGAATAATGATTACTTGACTGTTTTACATGGATGACTTAATTTGCTGAGCGCTTTCGACTCACTGAAAACCGGTTAATCAGCCAATCTTTGTTTATTTATTGTAATATTGTATATAACATAATAAGCCACATAATAGTTGTTGTTTGTATGCAAAGATACATCTAATTTGTTGTTTCCTATAGAGAAGTTCGCATATTAAGTAGCACCTTTATTGCTAGGCCAAATGATAAGTTTTAACTTAATTAATTGGCATAATTAAACATACAATTATGTTTCTTAAATACAATTTCTTTGTATTCAGTTCAAAGTTGTCATACATAAATTTATGCCTGAAGCTCCATTAAAAAAGTGAAGTCTACTTTTAGGAGCACTTAAAAATTGGACTACTTATGATAGTATTGAAGCGTTTATAAATATATTATAAAATAATACAGTTAGAATTGAAATAGGGCTGGCTTAAAAGGTGCAAAATTTTTAATAAGAAACTTCTTGATGCTCTCTCTCTCTCTCTCTCTTGGCCCTCTGAGGCAACCAAGCAATGCACATAATTCACAGGGAGCGTATAATTGAAATATCGTGACTTGGCGCTACTCTGCCGCACATAAAATTTTATTAAATGCACAAAGCAACAAGAAGAAGGAGCAGAACGAGAAGGAAGAGAAGGAAGAACAAGGAGCACAATGGGAAAACTAGACGCAGCAGCCATTATAACTTTAGACATAATTTATGATAGCACTTGCGGCATTTTCTGTTAAAATACTTGTACTCATACTTATACATATTCTATATCATTTTTTTTGGTGTATTTTTTTCTTCGTATTTTTGTACTTTTGTTTTCTGTTCATTTTGAACTTTGCGTGTCAGCAATAATAAATACAAAACACGAATTGCCGCTGACTGGCAATGCTTCTAAAATTTGCCAAATGCCCAAATTGCCCAAGTGGCGGCTGATAAGAGTACAACAGAGACAGATACACTGATCAAAATTTAGTTGAACAGGTAAAAATCTGATGCTTTTGACCATAGAGTCTAGAGATTTGCTTCTTGAGATGCCTCAGATGACTGAGTTAGCCATGTTATAAGAAAGAAAATGTGCAGAGGGCCTGGGATGAAATGGCGGCTCATTAAGAGTGTTATCTTATCGTAAAACGCTTTATAATTTGAATAAAGATAATTATTTTCATTCTTTTAGCTTCTATATAAAATCTGTATATATCTATCCATCTAAATTTAGATAGATATATATATTAGATAGATATATACAAAAATAAATTATGTTGAATCATACTGCAACAGCAATCTAATATAACATTCAATGCTGCTGAATATTTCCTAAGTTTTCTCTCAATGCACAGGCTCAGATACAAATGCAGATATGTAGCTGAGATACTTGCTAAATTCTCCATACTGTAATTGTGAGTCAAGTTTGCATGTGGCTGGCACAGCTGCCTCAATTTTGTTGGTGTGTGTGTGTGTGTATCTACAGGAAACGCGTGTGCCTTTAAATAACGATACACTTGTGTATCTGATGAGGACCCCGATGCCGTTGCCGATGCTGATGCTGATGTTGGAGCTGATGCTCTTATCGCGCTTCGTAAATCACGGAAATCACGGAAATCACGGAAATACAATGTAACAGTTTGTCAAAAAGTTGGCAGTCGCTTCGCACGCGCTCATCGGCACCAGATAAATTATATATCTTAATGATTTTCAACAACAAAAGGCACTGAATTTTATTTTTACTTTATTTATTTACTCTCCTTCGGCACAGAAACACTCTCATTAAATGCAATTTATATTCAATTTTGCAGGGTATTCAATTTGTGAAAACACGCGCCATTATAATAAAGATACGAAGCTATTCTCTCAATTTTAGACAGTTTTTTATTCATAATTACTTTCATCGTAAACTGTTATAATTATATATAAACCCTGCGAAGAAACTGTTCCTGGATATAGATAAATATACAATAGGGCAAAGTAAATAAACTTAACAACAATTTTCAAATGATTAATCCAGCTAGCAATCCTTTGTAGTCTTCGGTTCTCCAAAGGAATTCTTTTCCCTTACCACATACTCCGTTAGTAAATTTTTAAATATCCTTTTTAATTTAGAAATATTTTAAATAAATCAGAGTTTTATAATAATTTTTTCAACAGAGTATTCTTTAGTCAAGTGATTTATAAGACTTTTGTTTCGTTACGGATATTTATTTAACTTTGTTTTGGTTTGCTAACAGAAATTGATTGGAAACGCTTGATTAAGTGGAACTGCTCCATTAAAACTATGAAAAAAAAAGATTATATATAGCTTAGAGTATTTTCGGGTAGAGTTTGTTATAGTCAAAAAGAGGTTGCAACATGAAGTTTATTTTGCTTTTAATCTCCATATTTTTCACAATAAATTTGTCTACGAATGAAACCCCGCATATGCGGATTCTTGGCGGTTAGCAAATTTTGTCAATATTCAGAAATATAAAAGTGATTTTCAAAATGTATTTCAGATATTTGTGCCGGTTCCAGCAAAGAAGGCAAATGCAATAAGCCCGGAACATATAATTATGTTCCTAGACTTAGAAAGTGTATGGAGGTTGAACCGAATAGTGGCAGTTGTGGATTCTTTATGTATAAAGAAAGGTGTGAGAAAACATGTCTTTCTCTTAAAAGAGAAGTTATACAGAAATTGGATCGATTGAATAAGGATCCGACTGATTAAATTGATATTAACCAACTATTTGTAGGTTGAGCTTAACGTTAGATTTTTTTACGCTGAGCTTACAAATGGTTCACCCTGAAAAATCTTCTAGAAAAATGTATAACTGACTTTTAATTTTTGAATAGATCAATTTTGTGTCTTCAACATGTCTGCAATCAAATAAAATGCTACTAATTAATATATATTTAATCCTTTTTATCATATAAGCCAAAAATGGGAATATATTTTCTTTAAGAATATAACGAAAACTTGTGCCTTTCTTGGCCTCCTTTGCAGCTACAAATAAAGTTTATAAAAGACGGTTTTTTATGTAAATATTTCAAATACATTTAATCTTATAGTTCATTTTAAATGTAAGTGGAATGGATTAGCAGATGTGTAGAAAATTTTGATTTCACACAGGATATTTATTCGAGAAGGAATCGCCTATCAAAGGCTTTTAATTTATCTCTAATTATCAACAATTAGTTACAGTTCAGTGTTTCCTCTGCCTGAAAAATCATTATATTATAAAATTTTTAGCATATATAATCAAGTTTTTTGTATGTTTTCCTCAAAATGAATCAAATTTCTCATGGTTTCGTAATGATGAATTAAGTTCAAAAAGGCCAAGCAATGAAAAAACGTTTAGATTGCAGATTTTGTGGCAATGGAATTGGCTTTTAAATAGAGGTACAGAACGAATTATTTAACATTTTTACAAGCTTCATTCACTTAAGCAATTGTAAAGGCAACTTTAAGCAATGTGCGTACTTCTGGCAAGACAGTTTGTCAACACCCACGCAAGTTTGTAACTTCTTTTTGGACGGACAGTTTGCGAGGATGTTGAGAAAAGTTGAGTTTATTTTGGGAATTCAGTGGCAGTGTCATTGGCAGTCGATAGTCCTTGTTTGTTTGCTGTCCGTTATCCTTGCTGGGTGGTTTGTCGCTAACGTTAATGAAACATACTTCTACTCCTACTTCTAGTTCTAGTTGTAGTACTCGTACTATTTCATTTGTTATCCTTCATCTTCAGTTGGCTGGCTGATTGCCTTGCCTCAGAGCATTTAGCTCATTTTCGCTGGATTTTGCTTGGTTTCTTATGTCCTTCCTGTTTTATTAGATTTTATTTGCTTAGCCTTTATTTGTCTTTTTGCTGCCTTCATTCCCGTTCCAGCTGTAAGTGTCCAATTTTACTTGGCTGTGTTTTTCTGTCCCAGCTAAAAGAGTGTGATAATTTTTGCATGCTCTGTGATTGAATTACAAAGGGGTATCTTAAATGACAGCAAAAAGGGGGGCAAAATAAAGGTTTATATGAGAGAAAAGTTCGTATTTAGTTGTATGCAGTAAACGCTAGCAGAAATACTTATTACATTCCTTTGTATAGGGTATCTAATGGTCTATTTCTTTTTCGTTTTATTGTTGCCTTTGTGCTCGACTTTCGCCTGTTACAGCAAATTTTTTGTAGCCGCATTCCTTTTGTGCTTTTTTGCTCTGCCTCTGCTCTGCTCTGCTCCGCTCGGCGCTCCTTTTATTTACTTTGGCCTTTTGTTTGTTAGCTTTGTATAAAAAGTTTTGCTTGTCCACAGTTCAGGCTGAGACCAACTGGCCACATATGCCTCTGCCTTGTAACCAGGCTTGTTTTCGCCCCATTTCCCTACCATTTTCCATATTTTTTTTTGCCCAGTCTTTCGTGCAGAAATTCGTCAAGTTTGTAAACACAAATTATGACAATTAAGTTGACTGTTGGCTTGTTTGAGTTGAGTTCCATGTCTGCAAACTTTGTCGACATGAAAAATTTAAAGCTGAAATTGCATTAACTTCTTGCCTAATGCACATTACGCATACGCCAAGTGATGAGAGGCGAATTCGATTAAAAAATTTCCTCTTTGACATGAACAGCAGCTGACTCCGTTGCTTAATTTTCATTTTTCATTTTCATTTTTCATTTTCATTTTTGAGTGTGTTGTCAAAAGTTGAACCTGCCAATTGCAGTTGGCCCCAGGACCTCACCTCAAAAAGGTGTTAAAGGTGAACGGCTGGCTCTCACAATTGTTCATTAGATTAGCAAGTTGGTAAAGTTTTGCAGAGCTCAAATGCCACTTTCACGGCTGCTGACACACTCGAGTTGAATCGAATTGGATTTCTCTGCTCAACATTTTTGGTATTTTCTTTTTATTCTCATTCTTTTTCCCCCTCATTTCGAATATTTTATGAATTTTCTTATCAATGCAAGGGCAAAGACGACGAAAATTTACGTGCAAAGTGGCAAGTTGTGACAACGATTCGGGTAGCAGAAATACACTCGAAAAATTAAAGAGGATTGCGTTTGAAAATACAAAAATCTATAAGAAATCTTTTCTGCGAGTGTATATAAAAGACAAGCTGGAAGGAGGATGTTTAGTCCTTAAAATGCGAAGAAAATATACACGATTCATTATTTGTAATCATTAATTTTATGGATTAAGAATTATATAAAAGTTTCACTGTACCAGTAATGATTTTAATCAAATTTTGTTAATTTTTTAGAAATACTTTGAATAACTTATAATATCTTTACAATTTTTAGGCAGATATTCTAAATCATGGGTTATAGATTTTCTTTGAGTGTACTCAAGAGACGTGCAAGAAGGAAGTGCCAGGAAATAAAAAAAAGGATGAGAATGAGAAGCAAGCAAATGTGTGGGAACTTTTTCGTACTTGTGTCCCTTTCCTCTCACCTTCCCCTCCAGCGCCTTTCACAATTTGTCATTGAAGTTGCCTCTGGGTGGAGGAGCTGGCGATAAGAAACTTTGACTTTGATATAAGAAGCAAAATGCGGCTATTGATGGTAAATGTTGGCAGTTAGTCTCTTAGCGTTCATTGCTTGAATTACCATTTATTTCTTCCAGATTTAACTGCAAATAATTCAAGCAAAGCAAATATAAATATTTTATCAATTTATTTATTTGTAAATATTACATTCAGGCCAAAGATTGAGATGGAAACTTGATAAAAACTTAAAAAAAAGTTCCATTTTGAAATCAATTCCGGTTGGTTGTTTACTCTGAGAATTCGAGGTGATTGGATACTTGGATTAGTTGTAGATAGTTTATTTAAGTTCTGAGATAGAAAAGAGTTTAGTTTAATTAATTATATTTGGAATGCTCCTTTAATTTGTGATTAACAGAATTAATCATAAAGTGCTTTTGTAGCTGGCTTCTATTTTTTATTGGATGGAAAAAATAGTCCGAATTTTGTTTAAGCTATTTGGAATTATTTTATGCCTTATATTAATATTATTTACTAATATACTGCAACTTTATTTTTTTTAACAACTTATCAGAAATAGGAATTTATTCAATATTTCAGGAACAACAAATTGCTAAAGATAATTGGGATTTTGTTATTAACAATAGACAGGCAGCAAGCAGGCAAACATGTTTGGCTAGCAGGCTGTTTCCTGTGACAAGAGCAGTTCACGATGATACCACAACAGTTGCCACTTCACTTGGGATAAGTTCACGTTCAAATACAGATACAGATACAGATACTGCTACAGATACAGCTGCAGATACACGCCCAGATGTGGCCTCAGCTGTATCTCGGGTTCGACTGGTAAACACAAACATGAATACAAACATAAACAAACAAGTCATAAGTGTTCGACTAGAAGATACTCTGTAAAACTGTAACTTCTGTTTTCAGTTTTGATTGCTTTTTACAAATGCTTTCTTCTAGCTCTAAGTGCCACATACATTTCAAGCAATATTCCACACTAAAATCTTAACTGAATGGATTACTCGTAATACGCTTTTTACTCACTTTTTAATGGGTAGAAATCGAAGTACTCGAAACGCTGCTTTTGGGGCTTGTCCACACGATTCACGTGGGTCGATGGCGCTGCCAACCTGCAAGCTTGTTAAATGGCGCGAAATTCTTTTCAATTTCAATTTCGAGCTGTAGGCTTCTAACGTTTTGTGGCTCTGTTCTGTTCTGTTTCTGTTTTTGGTGTTGTTTTTTCTGTTGTTGTTTCTGTTGTTGTTGTTTATGGAGCCTGCTGTTGTCTGTGTTGTGCGTTGTTCGCTGTGCGAGTTGCCAAATATTTGCATTCGAACTCAATTGGTTGCGTTTTGTGTTTATTGCTTTTTGCTGGCTGCTGCTAAAAATTCACTCCCATTTTTCTTTTTTTTCTTTTTGTTTTTGGTTATGCCCCACTCAATATTTCTGTGAGCTGCAAGCAGCGAGCAGCGAGTGGTAGCTGTTGGTCAGCTGGCTGGTCAGGTGTACCGCGTCTCTTTTCTCCGCACACAATCCAAATGGAAATTCAAACGAGCTGCCAACATTTTGAACCCGTATGTCTAACGCCACCGACGCCGCCCTAGCCAGAAAAGCAAAAAATGGGCGTGGCATGGTTGCTGTTTTTGTTTGGCCTCACGGCAGGGTTTAGGCTTGTTTGTACAGCTGACATTTTGGTCAAGTTTGCGCTGCGTTCAAAAGAATTAAAAAAGAATTTAACACAAAAAAAAATTGCGCATACGCCGTGTGTACAGTGCTGTGCACAGTGGGACACAAATAAGCGCAGATATATGTATGTATGTAAGCGTTTATTCCAAAAATAACGTTCAACTAGCCTGGCTCATAAATTATGGACCCTGGCCTAATGTATTTGGCCTCGTATTAATCAATGTGTCTCCCGTTTCATGTCTGCATTTTTTATGGCCAACAATTGCGCGTGTTTTGCATTTGTTTACGTAATTTATTATTTTATTTTGGTCCATTTAATGTGCAACTATTTTTTTATACTCGTTCCAAAACGAATACATTCGTATATTCAAACGGCTGTGGGTTTTGTCTAGCAGCACAAAATGCATAAACATAAATCAAAATGCTTTTGTTTTTGGTAGTAGAGCAACGCATCGATGATTTGCATTGGGGATTTGTTTATAAATCCGCAAATATCCGATACTCTAAATAATAGTTTAGCGTATTTATATTGCTTTTTAATTGTTGGTCTGTTTTATTCACCTTTTTTTATTGTTCTTACTCTTTGTTGCTTTTTTGCTGGCATATGCAGCCGTGTGGTCATTTAATTGCATAATATTATTCCAGATATTTTTCAATACCGCGCAGTCATTAAGAATTTAAAATGGGTAGAAAGAGTATACAAATAAATGCGTACAGAAAAAAATTACATGCTTAATTTAAGTGTAACAATTCTTAGTTTTAGTTCAAGTCATAATTGAAAAGTTTATGAATAGAAATGAGTAAGTGAATCATCCCTATTCTCCCTGTCTAACTATGGATCGATAAGTTTACTTGAGATTAAATCAAGTACGAGAAATATTATTACTAATTTTATTATAATTATTATAATTCATGAATATAGAATAAATGAGTTTAATTCTGAAGGCTATTTCCAAGCTGCCCCGAACCGCGGATCCCTGGAAAAGCTATGCAAAAAGCTTGTTCTTATACCAAACTTATTGGCTGAGGCACCTCAAACCCAGCTACAGGGTATTAGCCAGTTGAGCATTGACCATCAGGTGATCTGCAACTTGTTTTATATTTTTTACTATATAGCTCTTTATATTTATTTAAAGCAATTAAAGAAAAATGAAATTTATAGCGCATGCTACAAATAAAGAGAATGCTTTTGCATTTTTATTGAATTTTTGAAATTCATTCAGCGTATTGCTTAAACTTATTCAGCAATTGAGTTAATTTTTTGTTCAAAAATGCACTCAATTATTTTAAAGTTTCCATTTGGCAAATAATTTTATTTCAGAAATAAAATTCAAAAAATGTTAAAGGTTAACTAAAAGTTGAATAAATTCACTGGCTGACGATGAATATAAAAGCCAAATTTTAGCCTTTAAATTAGTAGTTTAATCTATTTTAAAGCTATCAGCTAAAGCAGGAGGCATTTTCTTTTAAAGAGTATTTAAAGCTGCAAGAAATTAGCCCAATTCAGAGGAAACTTTTTACTATTACTTTCACAGTGGATTAGCCTCAATTACGATTATTACAGCCTTTAATGGCCATCAAATAATTTTACGACAGTTTTCAGAATTCGCTTGTAAATCAAATGCAGATAATTTTCCAAAAATACGGATTACTTCACAGACAGAGCAGGGATCAGGAGAAAGGAGGCAGGAACCTTGACACACCTAGCATTGTGGGGGGGAGTTGGGTGCAAACTACAGCAGTCAGCAGAATATAATTGTTCAGTGAAAACCACAAATTATAACAATTTTATGGCACTTTCTTTGTCAGTTCAGTTGTGGGCAGTAAATTTACATACTTCATGACGAGCTGGCTGCCTTGCTTGCCTGCCTGCAGGCAACTTTACTTTATTTATGCCGAAATTCAAAGGAACCTCCCTCTACTCTACTTAAAATAATAAAGGAAAAAAACAAAAAGAAAAGTCTATTTTTGGCATGTCGAAGATCTGAATACCCTAGCAGCATAGATCGCTTTATAGAGTTATTTAATTTGAATCAAAGTTAGCCAAGCTGCTTAAAAAATTCATATTAATATAATTAAAAGGAAAGCCAGATTCCTAAAGGCTTCGGAGAGGAACCCCTTTTGACCTTTAGTATGCTTAAGGATATTTTTTGATTGCCGTTCCCATCTAACCCCAATCTACGCCTTTTGTGCATTACACATTAAGTGATAAAATTGGGATACCCTTTTTGAAAGGGCATCGAAAAAAAAAGAAGAAAAGAGATGTGAAGGGAAATCTCGAAAGTGGGCTGTGCGTGTAGATGAACACAATTGCGCGTCATAAATTTGAATTATTGTGCTTTTTGCATTTGACAACGACTTAAAAGCACTTGCAGCGATTTTGGCCAGTCAGGCAGTCAGCCACGAACATGTCCTTGAGACTGAGTGCGAAAGGACATGATTGAAAATAGGCGCCAGAACGAGATAGACACACAAACAGACACACGGCCAGAGGGAGAGATTGTGAGATTGTGAGAGATAAAATGCGCCTTTTGTGCTCTGGTTGGCTGCACAACGCCCACAAGGCACACGCTTGGACAACGAACACCAACAACAACAACAACAGCGACAGCAACAACGATGGGCACAGACATTTTTAGTGGACATTTATTTAATGCTTCAAACGCATTGAAATTTTCTGCCCCAGGCGACGCCTTTGCTTATGAAGTCGGTCAGCAGCTTTGGCATTGTCCTCTCCTGAGCTTTATTCTGGCATAAATAAAATATACTCGCACCAGCAGACTCGCTTTAAGTGTCAGCCCAACTGCATTAGCTTTTTAGCCAGCCAAGTCCTGTAATCTGAATGAAAATAAATAAGAAAAATGTACATAAAAACTGAAATATTTTAATTAGCGCCTCCAAGAAGAGAATTAAATGCAAAAGAAGAAGACTTTTAAAGCCTTAGAGTTTGGCAAATTTGTAATTGGTTGCTTTAATTTAATTAGATGTTTGCCTGTTTTTTACTGTTTTAAGAAGGTATGTAAAATGGAGAGGAAAAAGAAGAGGAAGTATACAGTAAATACATAGATACTATATATAAATATATACCCTATATGCTTGATCTGACCCTTTCCGAACACTTTCCAATAGATGAATACAAATGCTTCTATTTAGAATTTCAAAGGATGCGGCTTCAGCTTGTCAGGCAGCCGAATACAGTTTAAGAATTAATGAAACTAATTGTGGCATTTTCAGGACTTTTTAAGTCCAAAAGGAAATAAATATTTAGAAATAAGTGTTAAGCTAACGCCTAAAGGAAGCAGAGACTTGGGACTCGGAATGTGGGCAGTTGGCTGTGGGATGCGGAACTCTGGCAGTCATGTTAACAATAAACAATTGACCACATGACATGACAGGAAACGAATGTGCTTAACAAAAAGCTCTAAAAACAGCCTTTGGCCAGCAATAAAAATATTAAACCGTCAACACACACACACCCACAGAGAAGCTCTCTTACATAGATACACCTACGCATGTGTTGGTATTTGTTGGCCTGTTCAATTGCAGAGCAATTTTATTTGTACTTTTTCAGTCGATGGGACATGTCTGCACAAATGTTGCATAGCAATTGCTTTGTGTGTTCAATTTTTGGCATAACAGCAAACAAACAAACAACAGCAACAACAACAGAAAGAAAACACTGAAAAAAAAAAAACAGAAAATAAAATCGACAACAAGAACAACAGACGGTCAAACAAATGAACAAGAATTGCGCACAAATTGTGCAGCTGTCAGTGGCAGAGTACAGATATTTGGGCCAAGCTGCAGGAGGCAGGAGGCACAAAGAACATTTTTATGTGGCCCAAAGAAACAACTAAAAAACAAGACAACAACAACAACAAAAAGAAAGGAAAACACAACGTAAAGCAACAATAAATGCGGTTTTAACATGCTTGTCAATGCTTGAAATGGCCAACTGCCAACTGGAAAGGCCACTGTGTCGAATGGATTAAATGCTTAAATATAAGTTTTTTTTTCTAAGCACTTTACGTATACGTAATATCGCTGAAAGCAGCAATAAACAAGCAACAATAATCGTAAAGAAGTATCGAAAAACTAGTAAAATTTCAGGAGCAAACTAAGTAAACTAAACTCCAAACAGGTTTGATGTAAATTTGTAATTGTTGTCTCCAGAAAGGCTCCTAAATAATTAAGTGGAATAAAATAGTAAGCAATTACACGTGAAATTGACAGTTTTAGAGAAAGCTTTATTCACTTTTAATTAAGAATTTTTTGAACACGTGTTATTTGAGATAACAATTTTAATTGTATTTAATTAATGATTGTTCGGTTACATTTTCTGAAATTTTGTCTATCCTTGAATAGGGATGCAGGCATCGCTGACCGATATATAGGGCTTAGATCGGCTTCGAATAAGCGAGTCGGGGATATATTGAAGTTTCTCCACCATTTGAACCGGCTAAAATGACACAAAGTGAATGGGAAACGTTTATTAATTACGCTTAATCTCTAGATAAACAATTATGTTATGTGTAGGACTATTTAATCTGGCATTATTTGGGTGCGAAAAGTCAGTAAACTGACTTCGCTTGCAGTCAGCATTTCCTCGTGGCCAATAAATCTCAAGGCAACAATTTAATGTGCCGACAGCTTTAATGCTCTCACTGTACTCTCAGCACATGCAGACTACAACAGAGTAGACGTACTTTATATGGGATTTATAGGGAAAGCACCCACATCATCTGCCGACTCGCTCAGTTGACCGCATTGCCAATTATTGTTGTGCTTGTTGTTATTTTTGTTGTTGTTGTTGTTGTTAGTGTTTGGCTCTTTGTATTGAAGCTGTGCTCTGTGGGGCAGGGTCACATTTAATTGCGCGGCATGTTCAACAGGCCGTTGTACATGCGCATTAAATGTAATTAACTCATTATAAATGATAACGTGGCCAAAAGGAGTCGCCTCGTTGGCTGTCTTAAGCCGCTGCCAAGCTGAGCCAGCCCTACGGCCCTCCGGCCAGCCAGGCAGCAGGCAGGATCCGCCAGGAGCACGACTTGTCATCACAGCTAATTTAGCCAGGCAGGCAGCAGAACGTGTTATGTTTCCGCACAGTCACACGGGGGTCACGCAAAATGTGGAATTATTACCGGAAAAGGACAATGTGACACGCGGGCTATTATTCAGGTTCAGGCCAGGCCAGAACAGGCCAGGATCCGTTCGTAACCCTCCCCCCCCCAGCCAGAACAGGTAACCTTCCGAATGAATGCCATAAAAACGCTTTTATGCGCTCAAGTGTGTGCTGATATTTGGCCTCTTTCCGTTTTTGTTTTTCTCTACTCTATACGAAGGGTAATGGGTTAAAAAGAGTATACTAAGTTTGAGAGAGACGTATGTCACTGGGAGAAAGAGACATTTCCAAACCCATAAAGTAATTGGAATCTTGCTTAGAATCATTTTCCGAGGGGATCCGATGCAGTTCATTTGTTCGTTTGTCCTCTCGTTCATCCGGTTATCTCTTCGTCCATCAGCTCCGGTCTCGAAGACTATGAGGCAGACAGACCTGAATTTCCTAGGTAAGGCAAGTTTATTTGAATTCTCCCTTTCCAGCCAAGTCCGTCTGTCTCTCTAAATAATTTATGTTAAAGAGATAATGCCCTAAAAAAATTATTGAGAAACTATTTTCGCTGGAGAAAGACGGAAGTAGAATTCGGATAACACTCGTTTTGTATGTGTAGAGTATTTTCTAGTCGTCTAAGCTCGACGTAAGCAATTGTTGTTTTGTTTTGTTTTTGTTTCGCTTTGTTTTATTTTATAGTTTGTCTCTCGCCTTATTTTCACGCTCTTCTGGCTGCCTCCTGTTAATTATGTAACACGCTCAAGTGTTTTGTTACGCACCTTGGCTGTTCATTTTGTTAGAAAAACGCATTTGTATCACATTTTCTCTCTCTCTTTCTACGCCGTGACGCTTTTCCGTTTTTCCGCTTGTCCGTTTGTTCATTTTTTTTCGTTTTTTGTATGTTTTTTTGCCGCTTTTCCGCCTTTCCATTGCGTGTGCTCACATGCGGATTTAATTTAGATAAAGTGAAAATGTAGATTAGTATAATTGCTGGAGTTGCTGCGGTTGGCAGGCAGCCAGCTAGCCAGCCAGCCAGCCAGCCAGTGAGCCAGCAGGGGTTCCAACCAGTTGTCCAGTAATCGCATAAATTGTGACAAAGCTTTTTAATTTCTCTGGTTTTTTTCGCTTGAATTTACCCACTGTACTTTTTGCGCATAGCATTTTTATTTAATATATAACATAGATACTCATATTTCTTTTTTTTCTTTCTGTTCTACCACATCTTAATTTTTAAACATTAAAAGGAGGTCAGCAAAATATATTGCTACATTTCTATACCCTTGTGCAGAGGGTATTATAGCTATGTCATGAAATGTGTTATGCTTTGAAGGAGGCATCCCCGAGAGTCCACAAACTATATATGTACTATATATATAATTGGTCAAGACGATGGGTCGATGGGTCGATGGGATATCAGTCTGTCCGTCTATTTGTTTATAGGAAAAGTCTAACAAAGAGGTGAATAAATTTGCCTTGAAGTCTTCTCTATTATATACGCAGGAACTGTCAGAAATGCCCAGATCGGACAACTATTATATGAAGGTATATATACATGACATAGGAAGAATGAATATATTTGAAAGTATATTAACTAAATTATATTTTTTATGCTATAAATATGAATATAATTACATAAAACTTTGATTTATCATGACTTCAATTTTGACTAAGAATTTTTGAACAGAATTGTTGCCACCTTTCACTGTAGGGTTGCTCATCTGGCAACACTAAATAATACTTTAAAAAATAAATGTAATTTAATCCATCTGGCCACTCTACTAACCTGCCTTGCCTTACTCAGTAAATTTCCTTTCCCAAAATCCGTTTTATTTTTAAATTTTAATGTCAAATCCAAATAATGAGTAAAATAAATAAAATAAATAAAATATTAAGGAAAAACTATCAAAGGTTTATTAAAAAAAAACAAAATTTTTTAAAAGGAAAGTATATGAAGAGAATTTAAAAAATGTCAACCGGATAGTAAGGAGGTAGACTTATATCCGTATAACCTTCCATTCCATTTAAGTATGAAAACTTAAAAAGAAATTGGTTTTCTATTATTCTCAGTACTGTTTAAAGCGAGTTATTGACTGATCTAATTCAAGAATAAAGCGTGCTAGAGTCAAGCTTTTAAACATTTAATTTCGAGCATAACTAGTAACCCTTTCAAACTTGATTTCACAGAATCAAAAAAAAAAAAATGTCTTCTTCTCAGAGCTAGTTTTTCTGTTGTAAGCACAGATTGGAAATTTGTATCGTTATAGAAATTGGCAAAAGAAAAACTGAGTTCTATTGAATTCACAATCCAATGCTCTCAATGGACATATGAACTGACAACATAATTTCAGTATATGTCATTTTTCTAATGAGAAAAAATATGTCTTTTGTGCAGAACACAGAGTGAAGAAATGAAGAAATGAAGAGAGCCAAAGACAAGCAATTTGCTTTGTGATTGTTTCTGATAGTCGTATTTTATGCATATGTAAATGTATTTGTTAGCATGTGGGTGTGTGTGTGTGGATCTGTGTGTGTGTGTGTGTTTGGTTAGTAGTATCTACTATCTGCACCTGTCACATGGTTGACCGAAGCAAACTGTCAGAAAGCATCTGACAAACATTTGTCGTCGGCTGACAAAAACAGAAATAAGCATAGTAAATAGAGAGAGAGAGAGTATGGTATGCATATGAAAAAGGAATTTATTTTTGCCCAAAAAAGAAAGCAACAAATTTTGCTGGAAAAATGCTTTGGTAACTCGTACTCGTAGATAAAGCGTCCTGCGCCCTAGACTTCTCCGTTGTCTTCCAGTAAAACCTTGAAGGAGAACGGCTCAAAGGCGTAACCAGCGCCCTCATAGAATTTGCTCATGAATTCGACCCTGCACGAGAGGAAAAACATAGAATTTCAATAAACTGAATAATAGGAGAGAGAAAATACTAAACTCACCAGTGCAAGCGTAGTGTATGCAAAAAGGCCGAAAGACCCTCAATGAGCACCAGAATACCAACGGTTAGCCCTGACCAGGCACCAAAGACTATATAAATGCCGATGGAGCCTACATAGCTGTCAAAAATGAAGCCCTTGGCAAAGACCATGTTCCACAGCACCTCGGATAGCTCTGAAAATTTATGAAAATTAATTAATTTATTAATTAATTTATTTTGAAAATCAACTTACGTGCATGAGCCAAGGACAAAGCCCAGAGACGCAAATAGGAGGCAGTATGAGACACTGTGCTGAGCACATATTCAATAGTATGAATGGCCTGTTGAATGAATAACTCGCCCGTAGGCTCATCCTCGCCGTGTCCACCATGTCCTCCACCATGTCCGCCAGCTGGTTGGCTGGGACCTGGCAATTGTTTTGATCGCTTGGACATTAGATAGAGGGGTTTGCCGAGCAGCATCCAGGGTATACAGACAACGGCAACCACGACGAAAATCGTTTGCAGCATTTCCTGTCCCTCAAACATGTACTCCTTGCAGCCATCCAGTGGCTCCTGATGTCCAAAGAGCATCATATTGATGAACAAAATGAGTATGGATGGGGCACAGCCCGGCGAGAGTGACTGATCATCGCTGGTATCATTATAGACGACCCATTTGAAGAACATCATGAAGACCATATATCCGAACAAGAGCAAGAGGAACAGTATCTGTGGCAGGAACTCCAGTAAAATACTCATATACTTGCGGTAGTGTACAAAATTGATGACTGACATAAAAACGCCAAAGACCATGTGAATGACACCGAATATAATAGATAGCTTCATTTTGAAGGTATTTAGAAAGATGATCTTATTGTCGGCCAGCTGCCAGATGGGATCCATACCCAAAGGATAGGTCTTAAAACTGCTTATGTTCGGCCGCATTGTCAAATAAGGACTTTCATTAAGGACAGTTGAGGTGTTATACTGATTACGCCAACCGGAGCCAAAGATATTCATCGACTTGGAGAAGACATCGTTGTAGATTAAGCCAGTGTATAAGGAGAAGATGCCCATCAATAGAATAATGTAGCGACCGCCAAAGAATATGGTGAAAATCTCCTCTTTTATGGCAGCCAGCTGTTTTTCCTTAATAATCAAGAACAAAGCAAATAACACCAGGATTAGGCCGTGTCCCATATCACCAAACATCACAGCGAACAGAAACGGAAAGGTGATGCAAGTATATAGAGCCGGATTCACCTCCCGATAGGAGGCCATGCCATAGGAGTCGATAAGGTTCTGGAAACCGCTGGTAAATTTATTGGTACGAGTATATGTTGGTGGTTGCTCATTGGTGGCAATGACATTCATAAAGGCTGGAATGCTGCTCTCAGAGAGCTTGGAGCCACGTGCCAGAGCCTGCTGCACCGTGGGTAAATCTCTGATGGGCACCCAACCCTCACCAATTAGACACTTGCCAGTAACATCCGGATTGAAGTAGTTGAGTATATGATAGATGGCCTTCATTTTCTTCACCATAATTGTCCAGCGGGGCAAATGCTTGGCAGCAGAGACGAGTACACGACTACGATGATCAGCGCTCTGGTTAAGCACCAGTTTTAGATCCTCCAATCGAGTGTTTACATCCTTGATCATTTCAGCGCGTTCAGCATGTGAGCTGGGACAGGGATAGACATCGGCATGATACCCTGTACACACTTTTTTGACACGTTGCTTCAGCTGTTCGCCCTGAAAGAAGGCCACAAACACTGTCTTCAGCACTGGACGTCCCAATTCATCATCTTCACTCAGTCCACTGATATCGTTGCGTCTCAAAAAGATATTGCCACGCGATATGCGCCACAACATCCTTTCGAAGCTGAAGAAACGTTCCAGTTTGATGACACCAGCCACAAAGGCAAGTTGGCCACGTTGGGCGCCAGCCTGAGGATCATTGGGATCAGCCAGACGATTGGAATCCAAATTTATGACCTCCTGATCGGAAAAGAAACCCTCGGTATTTTCGAGCACACTCTTCAGCTCACGCATATGCCTGAAATTGGCATTCAAACTAGCTCCGTTCGCGGACATCTCACGCAGCTCATTCTCGGTCTTCTCCAGCTGTGCCTCCAGATCAATAATCTCACGAGGATTTGGTGCAATTGGCTCCTGCTCGGCGCTCAGCTCCGGCAGTTTTATATCATCCTTACGCAATTCATTCTCAATATAGCGCAATCTGCGCTCCATATCATCACATCGTCGCACCTCATTCACATATTTCCTCTGGAATGAATTGACCTGATCATTCAGATCCCGGAACTGAACACACCCACTCTCGCCCAGCTCGGCTATGGAAGCATAAGCAGCCTCGGGTTGTATATACAACTGGCACAGGGCCATTTCCTCGCTGCGGAACATATCGCCCATGGTGGAGCCGTTGTTGTTATCTGCAAAATAGGCGAAATGAGTTGCTGATTATTATCTGATTAAAGGCTGATTACATAGAGTGTTATTTATTAACATTGTTACGGCCTGACACTTAAATTTAAGAAAATTAGTCAGCTCTTCTGTAAATTATAAATAATTATTTTTAAGCCCAAAATAAACAGGCATGAAGAACAGTCATAAAAAGGCCGAAGACTTGAATACCCTTGAAGAAAATACTCTTACTGTCGACTGGAGGTCTGATTCCTATTATTTCTTTATCAGATTATAGAATTTAATTCGTGAATTTACTAATTTTTTAATTATAGATAATTATTGTAGGGATTTTAACCATTTTTTAATGACTACTTAAAGTTAAATGAAACGTGAAGCAATTTATTTTAATTAGACTACAATTAGGCAATACTTTCTACTATAAAAGAGTCGTGAATTGAATGGTGGTTAATATAGAAAGATTATCTCGTATTTAACATAATCGCATAGAGTTGTAATTAAAGAGCAATTATAATTATACGATTATTTTAATAGCGTTTTATTTGTCATAATGTTTCACCAATGTTGATCCAATATTAGCGTGTCTGACGTACATTGTTTATGGCCCCCAATCTCTCAATGCAATGTCTCCCAATCAATCACTTTATTTGGAACTGAACTATTTGTGTTCATACTCTACTAAGTACTATTCCCAGATAAGATATCGGGGCTGGAACCGTAGCTGAAGCTGATATATACACGTTTAGTTCGTTCTCTCTTTTTTTTAGCAGTTTTCTTATCTCAATTGGCATTGCTTGGCGCATTTATTTATTTCAAATTATAAACAATTATTAAGCAATCAGTTAATATATATATTAACTCGTATAAGCCAGAAGTTTTACATTAAATTAGAGTTACAAGTGGCAGGCGCTTAGTGGAATAAAACAGGACACCATGGAACTCTCTAGTGGCTCAACACGAGGCACATGAATAATGGCGCTGCTTGATAGCAAAATTTTGGTTGGAGTATTTGAGATTATAGATATTTATGGCAGGCTAAACTCAGTGGTCTGCTCTGATTTTGTCTCGCATGTCTGGCAATAAACATGATTGATTCAGCCAATTTGGCGCTGTGGCTGATAAGCAGCCCCTGTGTCTGTGCCCGGGCTTGATAATTGCCTCTGATAGCTATCGGTTTGTACAGGCATTAAAGAGCCTTGGCCAGACTTAAAGTATATCTATGTATGAGTATATATATACCTATATAATTTACTACAAAAGGAAGTTGAACTGTCTGAATGATAAGACACAAATGCTCAAGTGCTTCAATATTGGCAATTAATTCCTAGTTTTTTATAGTATCTACGCGTGGGCCGAAACCAATAATATTAATTATAAATTTTTTGCAATTCCAAAAGTTGCCTTTAATCACAGCAAATAATCTTTAGTAATGCTTAATATTATTTTGTCCAGTCAATTACTAAATTCTTGAACCAAGACCACTTTTTTCTATCTCAAAATAATTGACTTTTTTTATTATTTAATTGTTAAAAGAATTGAGGACAAATAGAAATAATCTGTAGTTTATTTTCTTTACAACATTCATCGACTGTCAAATAAACTGTGTTTATCTACAATAGAATAAAATACAAATTAATATAGCTGCCTATTCTTAACACTTTCGTTGAGTTCTCTGGAATAATTCATGGCTTAATAAATGGCTTTTGCTGACGGCTCTATTGATAAATCACACGCATTTTACACACTTTATCTGACAGTTTAAATTGTGCTTTAAAATGTATTTTTAAAGCATTGAATTTTGCTTAAAGTTGCCCGTAAATCATTTATACAAGATACTCGTAACATGGCTCAGAGATTTTAGGCAGACTCTAGTCAAATCTCAAGTGGTTCGATATTTGTGGGCTCTATAATTATGGCTAGCACTGTGCTTGTATTTCAGTTCGTCTAACAATTCTCGCAGCAGTTTGTAGCTCATTAAGAAATCCGTTTACTGGCCATAAAAATATTATCGGTAACGTAATAATTTGCACAACAATTTATGGCCTGGATGGAGCATACGTTTTTCCACATGATCCATCACGTGCTCTGACGTCACAAGCGTCATAAAATCGCAGGGGTGTGCACATACACGCACACATAGGCACGCATATATATGCATAGATGTGTATATATAGTTTTGCATTTGCTTTCAGGCATACGAAAAGACGTTTAACGGACAGGCAATTATCAAAAATCAATTAAGATATGTTATCTCAGAACTTGTCGCTATTAAGATTAACGTAATTGTCTTGAATATGGCTTTGAATAATTGGCCCATTTCTGGGTGGGCCAAGAATCACGGAGATTCCGAATCCTTAATTCCCTTTTGAGTGCTTGTTTATTTATTAAACATTTCGAGACTAGTTTTGTGTATTAATTGAGACTTGTGGTGCTTTCAGAACTCAGGAGAAAGTATAGTTTATATCTCTAGAAAGTTCTCTATACAAAATTGAAGATTTTCAGATATTTTCTTAGATATATATTCCAAAACATGCTCTTTTTTCTCTATGTGGAGATTTGCTGGCTATAAAGTATAAGCACTTGGTTCATTTACTTTTTGTAGTAGTGTAAATATTTGAATACGATTAAGAAAATTATTCAATTTCTGCTTCAAAATATATTCCTTTTTTATACTGTATTTTTAATTATCAGAAAATAGAGAGTATGAAAAAAATGACTCCAAGCCAAAAGAAAATAAAAAGGATTGTAAATCAAATCCAGTCTCATTTCCGTTGGTCTTTCAAAAAGTATTTAATTATTTGAATTATTTAGCTTACTCCTACGATCATTCACTTCAGTAAACAAATGGTTAATTCGAAATAAATAAATAAATCAAAGACCCTTCGCAGATTTTATGACTTGAGAGCAAGTCAAGCATTGAGTCATCCATGTGACTAATGCAGTAGATAGAGTATGTTTACGTTCGGTGAGCGGTAATTAAATATTTCTTATTTAGCTTTAAAAGCTGAGCATCTTTAGGTGCTCGTTTGCTGGATAAACTTGAAACACAATATTTAATTTGTGGCATGTTTGCTGTCTTATCTGGCGAATGTGAACAAATTTTTGATAACCCCGCATCTGGGCACTGATAAAGAAAAGTAATTTAAACCCAACATGGAATAGAGAACACAGCACATAAAAGAAAGGGCGATATGTTTTGGGTGAATTTTCCGTTTAAGATTCATTCTAAACACTTTGTCACAGTTCTTAACAATAATTTGAAGGACATAGCTGAGGGCGCTTACATTAATTTTAGGCAGTAATTAAATTGTTCAAATTTTTTTTAACTGCTTTCCGAGATATACTTAAGTTTCGCGACCTGCCAGCTCAACGGCGCTTTGTGTACTGTTCGATCGCCTTAGCGCCCATAGAACTGGTAGCTTTGCCAATTAAACAACGGTTAATCTACACACACCACGCACACACACACACACATACACACAGAAAAAAAAATTAATAATCTGTGCGCCTGTTTTTATCTCGGCACACAACAACGCAAACACTTTGCGATTTCTGTATGTGATTGCGTTGCCAAACAAGCGGACGAACGCCTTTGATAGACGGCTCTTTGTCGCTGTTTTTGTTGCTTATCAAAGGTTCAGTTCCACTGTGCCGGGTAACAGCAACAGCTGAACCGTTGAACAGCAGAACAACACTTCAGCTTGCTAACAGCCATATCAATTGGATCAATGATTGAGCATAAGCACGAGTTGCTCAATTGCAGTCCATATCTTTAGCTCTACGCTCCTCTATGTACGTTCTTGACAGCATTTTTCTCGATAAGTTCGAGTTCGAGTAGTACGACGCATGTGACGGCTACGGCTATCAAGAGGAACATTGTGACATCTTAGAGCGCTGTTGCATTTACCTGAAAGGGTATGAAATTCGATTAAATAATCGATCAATTCACGACGTTATATAATTACTTACATATCACGTTACCTAGTGATTCACAGCTACTTATTATTCATTAGAAAAGAGTACAAACAGGTAAGGCACAGAGGGGAAATCCCATTTGGTGCGGGTGTACTTAGCCCAAGAAAAACAGCTTTAATTGAACCTCTTTTACACAAGAAACTGCACGTAAATTATACACTTAGAAAAACAGGCGTTTATTTCTTGAATTTTACACCGATTCAGGGTTTATTTCTACTTTAATGAAATATAATAAATAAGTTCTTGTCTTTTGTTTTTTTTAGTGAAATATTTTTGACTGCAAAATGGAAAGAATTGTCTTTTGTTAATTAAAAATTTATATATTTGCATTACTCTTTATTCAGTTTTATATAGCATTATATAAAATAATAATATAAAGAAATATTCAAGTATAATTTGAAGCAAGAAAAAAACATTTTTTTTGCCGTGTCGAAGCAAAAAAACCCTTTTAAATTATTATTTAAGCTTGATAACTTTTCGATTTTTATCAAGATATCTTTTCCTGCTGAAGATATCTAAGATGATAAAATTTTCAACCTAACGTTCTTATCTTATCTGGCCAGAATTAATAGAAGCATCCACGCCAAGTTGATTCAAGATTGAGAGAATATTGCCCTTGGTATTTTATATAAAAATACTTTATTCGATCTGACGCGCCTCCTACACTGGGTAAAATAATTTAAATTTAATACATTTTTGATGGAATAAATATTTATTTGGCTCTTATGGGTAGAGTGAGTAAGCTTTATTTATTTATGATTACATGTTTGGTAATCCTAGTCAGTTGATCTATTATTGTGCACTTGAGAAGCTTCGGGCCTAGTGTTTACCTTGCGTTAAGTGTATGGGTTTAAACCCAGGGAATTATAGTGGAATTTATATTGGAAACTTTTGTGAAACTTATACGTGAGCCTTGCGGCTGGCAGCATTATGTCTATTCAATATTAGTTCTATTGGCAGAGTCTCGAGTGCTTTGTTTATCAGCGATTCTCGGGAGGCACTCTGGAGTACTCCCGGGCTTATCGCGAGTCACGTGCATTTGTCACCATTGGCTTCTACCTTAGCTGCTATAGCTGCTATATAAAAGAGCATACATATACATAAATATATATAAATACATGAATCATATTTGTTAATTTACGCATTAAAGTATAATAAATTTAAAAAGCGGCGCAAATAAAAGACAAATTATTTGCCTGAACATTGTTGCCATCTCACAACTATTTTATGGCAATATAAACAATGAAAGGAACAGAAGCTATTATCGGAATTTTCTTTGACGTCAGCTATTTAAGCAGCCTGAAGTGCCGCCCTTGCATTATACCCTGTATCTATATAATGGATAAAAAGAGTATGCCAAAATATTTGCATACCCAGGCAGCTTCGAGTTAGCTAGCCATCTGAGCGATGCCTGCCTGTCTGCCTGATTGAATGTGTAGATCTCAAAGACTAATTCCAAATAACAGTCTTATAACACAAACCAGTTGGTTAAGTAGCTATTTGCCTCATAAGCGAGAAGAGAAAGTGTTGAATATCATCGGCTAAAGAGTATCTTCCAGTTGTGCACGCCCAGCTGGAGTACTCTTACTTGTTATTGGTATCTGCACTTGCTAAAATTGTATTGGAAAGCTGGCAACTGGCAACTGGCAACTGGCAACTGGCAAATGGCAACGTTTCTGTCACAACTTGGCTATTAGAGCAGGACGATTATTATCTGCTCTTAGCTGACGCAGTTGCGGAGGAGTTTTTCACTTGAAGCGCCCCATTTCAGTAGCCACTTGACTGATAAGCCGATGCTGATAACATGCTGGAGAGCTGTGCGCTTTTCGCTTTTAGCCATTAAAATTTTCCGGTTAATGAGCTTAAGTATCGTATATTATGCTAATTAAATGAGTGAGTTGAGTAGTGTTTTGCACACGTGTGCGAGTTGGCTACATATAAATTGCATGCAACTTTTTGCAACTTGCCGCTTGGCTGCCTCGTTAGCTGGCTTGCTCTTTGGCTAATGCCACATAATGAAGCTGATAATGGCCAACAAGAGTGAGGACTCGCCCCAAAAATTGGCTGCCACAGAACAAGATGAGGCACGTTCAACTTTTCGTTGTTGGTGCAACATTAAATGCTGCCGCATCCGTGCGGACAGCCAGCAAGTCCGACAAGCAGACGGACGGCCACCTAATGTGCGTCACCATTTCATCTGTTTTTCAGGGAGAGTCGGGCGGTGGCAGCAACAATTGCAGTTGCAGCATAAAACCCCAAAACTCTGTGGCATCTATTTTGTCTGTTCTCGTGGCCAATAACTATAAGTTCTTGCGTGGCCGTGTGGCTTAGTCTAATGCCAATATGTTGCAACAAAATGTGTGTGGCCAGCGTAAGTGCCTTTTAGTGGTGTGTGCAGATCCAATCCGATTTTGATGTGTTTTCCACTCATTTCGCCATTTTTCTTTCTACGTCATTTACCAAAAAGGGGGAAACTACGAAACTATCTGCGCATCGAACCCAATAAAAGTTCATTATCGTTCTTTAAATATGGGTCCAATGTGCAGTCACTCAGTTATGGCACAGTGAAATTTACCTTGTGACTTCGACAATATTACTTATACGCAACGGTTCACTTTTCAATCGCATAGAAACGGTTTTAGCTTGTATCTCGAGGCCTTCGAACTGGGGTGTTTATCGTTACTTTTATTTTTATTAAGCTGTAGACTAAATGAAATATAATTGAATAAAATAAAATTTAAAAAATGCTTTCGCATGTTTCTCGCTTCGATAAAATGTTCGGCCTGAATAAATATCCAAATATTTATATCTAATATTGTAAGTAGAAGATTACTACGGTATTTAGCTACACAAAGAAAAGTTTACTCAACTTTATCTTATTTTAATATTCTAGTTTAAAAGAGCCAGAGTTATTAATTTATGCTTTTGTATATACTTTATATATATTAAAAAGCTCGATACAATCTGCTCGAGTCCATTACTTACAAATATTTGAAAGGCTTACAGCTTTGCTTAACCTTTTTTTAAATATTAGCAAGCTTTTTATATTCAAAACATGTTCTAAATATGACAATAATTGCCTTCCTGTGTCTGTCTGATAAACGAGGTCAATTCTACTAGTCTTAACATTTTATTGGCAAAAGAAAATAAAGTCAATTGACGTAAATCAATTGATAGGCATTTTTGGCCTGCAATTAGGGGCTATAATTACGAATAAATTCAAGTGACTGTGAATACAATCATTTAAACTAAGTGCTGCTATAAAACAGTCTCTCTCCGAATAAATATTCCCTTTTTTTTTGGTTGTGTGTGAGCGCCATTGTTCACCTGGCCACGCACAATTTCAGCTTCAGCTTTCAACTTCATGCAGCAGCTAATGCGTTTTATAGCTCATAAAATAAAAACGAATGTTTTATAAATAACAATGGGTAAATTAAATTAAAGAAAAAGTTGGCATGCCCCGAGCAACTACAAAAAAATACAAAAAAAATAAAAAGCAGTCTTCAACTCAAGGGGCTTCTCCAAAAAAAATTACAGCCCAAAAGTATGCTACGTAAAATTTAACATTAACAGCGTCGCTGTCGGCGCTGGAGTCGACGTCGACGTCATTTCGTATTTATTGTATTACCTTTGTCAGCATATCTAACATTTTTGGTTATTGTAGTTGTTTGTTGTTGTTGCTGGCCCTTAGCTCTGTTATATTTTTTTTTTGGCTGTGATGTTTAATGCTCACTTATTATTTTTTGTTGCCGGTTTTACTGTTATTGCCCTGCTGCTACCGTCCTCTGCCCTGCCGTGGTATGCGCTCATTGTTTTTCGTTACCATTCAAGATGAAAAATCCAATTTTCTGCTTTAAGCATTCTTGTAATGCGACCTCAAACCCTAGCCTTACAATCTCTAATACCCCAACGTTCTATATCCTTGTAAAGAAAAGGGTTCACACAATGCATAATACTACACGGAGAAAAAACTTAAACTTAAGTTTAAAAACTTCGAAAGGCTTTAAATCAAGTATGACCAGAATTAAATATGTGAATCACTCCCTATTCTTACTGGATTCAGCACGAACCGGCTTACTAAGGACCTATAAGTTTAGATTAAATAAAATGAAGTACGATAATTATCCTTATACTAATCTCATTCAAAATATAATCGTTTATTTTAGTATTACATGAGGAATAAGTGAGTATTAAATTATAACAATTTTCAAACCGATTTGGGATACAAATATAATAATATTGAGAAGTTCAAGATTTAAAAAACTTACTCGGAAAAGTTTTGACAACGACAGAACGATTCAATTAAGCGGAATTCCTGTACAATTTACTCCATTTTTTTCTGTGTACGTACAGCTGCTGATTCTGTTGCTCTTTTTCTGTGTGTTTTCTGTTTTCGGTTATATTTTTCCATTTTGTTTCGCACTATTTACATAATTTGTGCGACGTTCAGGGAAATTGTGCAAAATGTTCGAAAAGCGCGCTAATATGCGTTTGCCGCATGGAAAATAAATTGTGGCATTTTCAGCGGTGGAAAAGCGATGCCATTTTCCATTTACACAATTTGTTATCAATTCGTGTTTTTCATCAAAATTGTCACTGAATGAAAATGGTTAGAAATCGTATTAGAAAATAAAAATAAATAAATCAATTTTGTTTTTACAAAAATACAATAAAAGTTTTAGATATGTATTGAATTTTACATGCTCTTTAAGATATTTTGTAAATTAAATTTATGTAAAAGAAAAGCTGCAAAAAGGTTTGAGCCCTGAGATTCCAATAATTCTCCAACTAGAACCAAACTAGGTGTCAAAATTAAATGAAAGCGAACCTTAATTTTTGGTTGGTTAAAATTACTTTTCGTATTATTTCGAAATGCTATAAAAAATTAATGAAAAGAGAATCCCAGCTGATACAAATATTCCGAATTATTTGAGCTTAGCTACTCGTGCTATTTAATTCAATTTATTTCTAAGCTTTTTTTAGCAATAACAATAATATTTATGCAGCAGCGAGAGTATGTTGTATGTTTGTATGTAAGATAAATATTTCAATTTGCCGCTGGAAATGAATTTTATGACAAATGTTGCACCCAGAGCGAAACCGCAGCAACTGGCAAATGTGGTTCAGACAAACACACAAAAATACATATTTATATATGCGTATATACGGACGTACATTCGCTTTTTCCCAATTATTAGCATAGCTTTGCGAATTACTCATACGCCTCATTGTGCGGCCGACCAGCTGCAGCGCATACAAGTATCAGTTTAAAATGTTGCCTCCATTGAAAATTTTCATATGTGTATGTAAAATAAAATGCTATGCTGCGTCATATCAGCCATAAACGTCAACTGTTGCGGTTCCCCTGCCGCCTTTCCGTTTCAATCCCTTTTATCTGGCTGCTCTTCACTAACTCTTCCCAAGACTCAACTCGTTTCATAGCTGCCACCATTGCGTATGCGCAACTACATTACATGATTATTTTTTATATTCATTTTCATTGTTATGACTCAAGTGTTATGGGGCCAGCCTGTTGCACGAATTGCACGCGTTTCTCTGCTTCAATTGAATTATAAAATAATATATTTTATTATGAAGCGAAGATAGAAGCGAAACTAGAAGCGAAGCTAGAAGCGAAGCTAGAAACGAAGATAGAAGCGAAGATAGAAGCGAAGATAGAAGCGAACTAGAACCTAAGTTAGAAGCTAAGTTAGAAGCGAAGCTAGAAGCGAAGCGAACCTAGAAGCGAAGCGAAGCTAGAAACGAAGATAGAAGCGAAGCTAGAAACGAAGATAGAAGCGAAGATAGAAGCGAACTAGAAGCTAAGTTAGAAGCGAAGCTAGAAGCGCAGATAGAAGCAAAGATAGAAGCGAAGCAAGAAGCGAAGCTAGAAGCGAAGTGAACCTAGAAGCGAAGCAAACCTAAGCGAGAAGCGAAGCGAGATGCGAAGAGAAAAGCAAAGCGATAAGCGAAGAGAAAAGCGAAGCGAGAAGCGAAGAGAGAAGCGAAGCGAAAAAGTAGGAAGTTATAGACGGCGTTGCCCGGGGAAAGTCAATGTTGGCAAGTTATTTTGAGTAATGAGGTTCTTGTATTACCGAAATTTATGATTTGGTCGAATGGGGAGGATTATTTATGTTATTTGATTGAATTTAAAAAATATATATAAAAATCTATTAAAATTCTTTATTTTTCAAGAGGTATTCCACTAGAAAATTCTGTATTCCGTGAAGTTGATTTAAAAGTTACCTGGGATACAAAAATAAGTTGAGGCGTTGTCAACCCATTGATACAATTGTCCTAGTTAAGAACTTTTGACAAAAGCCCGTCTGATTTGATGTGTTACTCCAAAAAAGATTTTATTTGAAACAGCTTATATATATTGCAATTGCTATTTTAAAATCAAATTTCCCTAGCGAAAATCTTCAAAAGCAAAAGCGATATAGCAGCCCCTGTAGCCAATTTCGCGCTATGCCACGCGTCAGGCAACCCTTGGCAACCTTCTAGCCCCCAATTTCGCTATTTGGCCAGAAAGCGAAGCGGTGCGGAGCTCACTGTCAACTGCGACACGTTGCCAACGCTGAAGCCGGAGCATCCTTTGGGCACCAACCGTGCCCCACCCACCCAGAACAGATGAAAAAGGCAAAAACTTTTTGCCCTGCTGAAAGTTTTGGCCGCAAGGTCGCTAAAACCGTATATACTCGTAGCGTAGTACTATATGGCCAATAGGTTTGACTGTGGCAAGGCATGGCAGGGTAGGGCCGGGTGGGGCGGGGCGGTGCGCCTCAAATTGGTTTTATTTGAATTAAATTTTGTTTTATTTCATTTTGTGCTGGTGCCGCGTTACGTTTTGGCTTTTTTGCTTCAATTGAATTTGACTGCTGTCAATCACGCGCTGCATACGCTTCACTTGGCTCTAAAATTCAAATTTTATGCTAATTTTACGCAGAACGATCAACGTGACGGAGACGGGGACGGGAACGGAGACGGAGACAGTGAGGCAACGGAGAGTCGGCGTCGCCGTACAAAAAGGGTTAAATGTGTTAAATATTGATTGGTTTAGCTTTAGCCTCACTGATACGCTGCAAGGCGGGTCACAATACAAAAAAAAAAAAAAACGAAAAACCTCCGTTCAAACGACGTTTTAAGCGCGCTCTTAAAAAGAGATTTGTCAACAGTTGCAATGCGCCAACCCAACAGGACGAAAAGGAGCAAAAGGAGGAACCTGCGGGCGCGACAAAAAAAAAAACTAAACCATGTCAGGCGAGGCGGCGTTAATTTGCTTTTGATTATGGCCTGACAATGGAAATGGGTGACTAAGCGCCAAACAAGTCATCTCTTTAAATCAACAAGAAAAACCAACAACAGCAGCAGCAGCAGCAAAAAAGGGTTAAGAACGACAATTGGTTAGCATTTAGTAGTAGTTTTCAAGGATATATTTCTTTATCTATACAAAATTCACTTAACACAATTAGATTAATAGTATTTTGAGGAGCTTGAGCTACGCTTTTGGCCTGCTCAAAATGTCTATTTTTGAAGTTATTTTTTCAAAATTTTCTTAATCTTAAACCTGGAGAAGTTATGACATCAGATGCTTTTAATATCTGAAGTTATTTTCCTTTCAGTTCATAAAGGTTTCTATCTACCTTTTTTTTTATTGTGGTTAGGTAATTTATAGTGCTGCTTGAACTGATGTTGATAAATTGTTGACTGCCAGGGGTTAATCTGGCAGCCGGAGGCAGTTCTCTTTTTTAGGGGTTTTTTTTTTTGGTTTTTTGTTTTTGGCTTTTGCTTTTGTCAAGGTGTACGCTGGCTTTGTGGGCGTGGCGTGTGCAGATAATCTACAATAATAAATTTATTGGCAAGCATTTTTGATTTATTATGCATATCAATAATATATAGGTACAATATATATATAAATAGCTCTCCCACATGACACTAATGATGCGGCGCCGGAGTTGACGTTGACGTTTACCTTTTTATACCCCGTATCTATAAAACGATTGAAATTGGGAATAATCAGAGCAGGCCTTCGTGTCACTTAGAAATAATTCCAGAGCATTAACTGTAGCATACTTATTGAGGTAGAAATATAAATCATTGGCGTTTAAATTGAGACCCCATCCCAAAATTACGCTGCCAATGGAAATATTGGAATACAATTTATAGGATATCTGCTAGTCGAGTCTGCAAAGCCTTAAACCCTTTACTTATTTATTTTTTCTTTTTTTGGGACAGCACGTGGCCAACCACACAAAAGAAACTAAAATGCGGAGACCCCAAAAAATAATGCTGAAGTTTACAGTGTGCTCAGAAATATGCTTCAGGCTGCAGCCTTGAGTCTCAGATAGGCCATTGACGTTCCTCCAGACACTAGTTACCCTTTTCCGGCATTCATGCCAGTCCACACCCCACTCCAATCCACGCCCCCCCTCCCTCTATTGTTAATATTATTAACATGGATTTTTACAAGCCATAAACCCATATTTGGCCTGGCCAAGCCTTTTGTGTGTTGCCACATAAAATGTGAAGGCGCCCAGCTGTGTGCAGCTCTACCTTCTTCCCTCTACACTCAGAAAAAATATTATTTGAATCTCAGAAAATTATATTTTCAAATATATTTTTAAAGTTTTATAAGTCTTTAGTTTATCCTTTTTTTATTTAAATTGAAGCGAATTATATTTAAGAAAAATCGCTTCTGGCAATTCGCGATATTTTTCTACTGATTTGGAGTAGTTTTTCTGAGTGTATTCAATTCACTGTATTCGTGCTGGCATTTTATTAGCGTGTAAAGTTTGCCTTTCATTTCATGCCGTCACCGGGTCGCCTTAAGTGGCCCGGGTCGGCCATGCACGTTTTCAATATATATCTCATATTGTTTGGCCGTGCGCTGAGCGTGTTTATTTGCTCTGTGGTATTTATACACGAATCGGGAATCGTGAATCGGGAAATGGAATCGGGTTCAGCCCATGAAACTTGTGCCCGGGCATAGCTCAGCAGCTCACCCCGGCTTATGCATAAGATATTGAAATGGCGCACTACTTAGTAACACCCGACTCCCGACTCCCGAGTGTTATTAATAACGTGGCTCAGTTTTTTTTATTATAGATATTCGGCTGTATTAAGGTGCAGCCTTTTCGCCTTTTTCGCCCTGGTTTCGGGGCACTGTAAATCTTTAATGCTCAGTTCATGGATATGAATGCTGACAGTGACAGTCATAAAAAATATATTTGAGCCTTTGTGTTGCTGTTGGGGTGCCGCCCACACATGGCTGACAGGAGCGGAGCCTTTCTTGGCCCTGATTAAAAATACATAATTAATAGTTATAACAACATTTGCGTTGCATGATTTTACTACCAACCTGTCGAAATGTATCAACGCAATAATTCTTTTATTATCAGACCTCGTTTCGACTGCCACTTCAGAATTAATTCTAGTCGAAAGAGGTGTAGTCTATTTTAGGGATCGGTAAAAATAAAAGGATTCTGACGTGTATGAAGAAAGGTGATTTATATCAATATTGTCAAGGCATATCTGCAGAATGAATAGCCATAAATTAGCAAAAAGAATATTTGTAATATATTTATTCTTCTCTTGGGCTCTAGTTCTTTTTTAAAACATATAGCTCTGACCTATTGCATACCTTTCATATATGGAAAACTCGGATAATACTGGCTAGTATAATATATGTATAAAGATATCTATTTTATCCTTTTTCAAACCTAAAATGATCGATGGAAACCACAGTGCAGGCTCATTCTGCTTGCTTGTAGTTGTTAAGTACAAGAAAACGATTGCCTACTTTTTGGGGCAACCAATCATAAATACTTTTTCATATTAGCTTTTTTTTACTGGCAAAGAAATGCCTTTACCCTGTGCCAGAAAAACTGAAATCAAGAAACATTGCTCATCGCTCTGACTTCAGACCAGAAGTTAAAAAAGAAAAAATGAAAAGAAAAGTCACATAAATTTTCTATCGCTGACCGCAAACGTGCGACAACATTGACTGCAACAGTGTACAAGAGTGATTGAGTGTGTGCGTGTGTGTGTGTGTACACTTAAAAAAATGGGGAATAAAAAGAGGTTCATCCAGACGGAACTTCTATTTGTATTTATGATTTATTCTTTAAAGCTTGTAGGTTTGAGATACTTTATTTTCTACTTTAAGAAAAAGTACTCTGATTTTATTGTGTATTGTGTGTAGTTTTTTCTCAGTGTAGATTGTAGAGGAGTGTGCAGCTCTCTAATAAAATGAGTTGTCGAAAGCGGTGCACAACAAGCAAGCAGCAAGCTGCAAGCTGCAAATATATTGACTGACAGGGCTGGGGCTGTGGCTCGTTCTGTGGCTGGAGCTGTCCTGTCAGTGGCACGAAAGGACGCAAAGGACGACAACTTTTGAACGTTGACTTGGATACGAGTATTGAGTGAGTGCCACTCGTTGCATGTGAATGCGAATGCGAGTGTGTGTGCGAGTGTGAGTGTATGTGAGTGAGTAAATGACTTTGCAAATGGACATGCCAAAAAAATGTAAAGCAGTCAAATGTGGCCTGTGCGAGTGCTGCAAGTCCAATCATAGCCATTTCTCGAGCTCGACTTTTGCAGTTTATACTTTTTGCTATTTTTATACCTTTCCAGAGAGTTCATTGATTAGGTGACAAAGTATGCAGTGCATTTTGGGGAAGTCGCCTTCAATCCCATAAAATAAAGCTTCAGGATATAAGCATAAAACTTACGAGTTCGAAGTTTTAGTGCAAGTACTGAGGGATATCAACGAAAAGATAAAAGTCGGTCATTTATTGCATATAGCCTTAATAGAATTGAAGAAAAATTAGATTGATTAATGCAAATTTTCTTTCTTTTTGTCGTATTTTTAGATAAGCTCGGAAGAAAACATTCCCTGAGTTTTAGAGGAATGCTCTGACCGTAAATCTAAAGAGGAACTTTAAAGCTGATTATTTGGCAACAATTCGGCCTGGATTTTAATAAAGGACTTACTTTTTAGAGCTAGGTGAAAGAGTATTCAACTCTTCAGTTTGCTGAAAATAGCTTTTCTTTTTAGCTGTTTTTTTTTTCGGTTAACAAATGTGCCGGCAACAGTTACACGCTGCGAGCCTGGAGCTGAGCTAGAAATACAAATGTCACTGTGTATGAGTATGTCTCTCTATCCGACTTTCTATTCCTCTGCCCCTCTGCTAGCCTGTCCGTCCGTCTGTCCGTCTGTCTGTCTGTGTGCGTTATACGAGTACCATTTTCGTACCCACAACAAAGCGGAAACGTATTGACAACGAAGGAAATGGACTTAAGCCATGATTTATAGTTTACGGATTTTCCATTTAAGTTTATTGGTTTTCTGTAAATGCAACTGGCAAAAAAAAGAAAAAAAAAGGCATGTGCATAGCAAGTGGCCTGCAACATAAGCTCATTCAACTTGGCCCTCCCTAAACCCTATACCCTATAATCTATATATATATTTCTATATATTTTTACAAAGTTGTGTCTGCCTTGTGAAGTTCTGTTTAGTTTTCGCTCTTATGGGGGCTGTTAGCTGGTTGGTTGCCCTCTATGAGCAGCTCTACGACTGTGGTACAATTTATGCTTTGTGCTGATACTTTGGGAAATTGCTCATGTTTCACGCATTGCTCGCATTCCCTATTTAACTTGTGTGGAAAATGGATTTTAGCCGGCACTTAGCCCAGCTCAGCCATTTGTTGGTCTAATACACACACACAGCACACATACATGCATATTTCTATATATATATATATATATATATGTATAAAATACAAATCTATAGAGTTCCACTTTCACACAATAAGGCAATTTATTCTCCTGTGCTGTATCTAAAATTAATTAGATTTAGAGTACATATTTCATTGGCTATTTTGCAATTGTTATTAATTATATTTTCTTTCATTAGCATCCGTATGGGCCTCGTATAGAGGCAATCAATTCAGAAACACAGACGTTTATTTTATTTTCAATAGACCAAAGTTTTATGTTTGTATTTTCATTGCTTTTTCTATAATTATTCTCGTGGTACACAGAGAAAAACAGGATAAAATCAAGAATTCCATAGTTGAATCGTTCGTTTTCTGTCTAGTTCTTCGAAGCGGATTGCTCTATAAGAATAAATATATTTAACGTAAATATGTACATCAAATCTTAATACTCTTTCCGAGAGTATCTGAATTCTCATTAAGTTCACCATAAGACGAAAGCACACGTTGTTTGCTGCTAATCTTCACTATGAAACTGTAATTGAAATGTGATTGAATGCTACGGCTCAGGGAGTAAAACTGCTGCTCCAAACAGTCAGCAAGAGGAGGCTCGAGTCTCAACCAGAGGCTATTTAAAATGCCCGAGCAGACGGAGAAGGAGGCGCACAGTCTGGCAGACCACAGTGATATGTGTGCGGCAGAGGTGCAAATTCAAAATCAGCAACAATAAGTGCAACCAGACAGCAGTCGTTATGCCTTCCCTCATCCGGCAACCTCTCCTCAAGCTGTGGCTAAGCAAACGTGCAGCAAATCAGCTAAGCAAAGGCAAAAGGAAAGCTCTGCACTTACCAAGTGCCAAGGCGCTGTCAGCATAAAGTTAAGCCCGGGCTAAGCAGCTGCCTGTTCAGAGAGATGGGGAGCCACAGGACGACAGGATCTATGAGTCGGGAGCAAAAGCTGGAGCACCTCTGGATGCAGCACCTCTGCTAGGGCTGCACATCATCAATCTTCTTAGACAGCCGCACTCGTTGGGACTGCATCAGTGCTGTGTACCGAACGTGCTGCCATTTCCTGGTACACCCAGCCAGTTCTTAGTTCCTCTGCCACAGTGTGTCAATTCCATGAATTTAATGGACAAAATAATTAGTGTGGCAAAATCAATTGGATTTTAATAACTACTTGTTTTTATTTAAATTAAATTATCTTCTTCATTTGTTGGTAAAAAAATTACCTTTTGAATAAACTTAATATAAAGTTACCAAACATTACTTGGAGAAAGAAGAAGAATGGAAGATCTTGGCATTATTATTTTGTGGGAATTGATTTAGATTACAGCTGAGATTTTTACTTTTCTGACAGCTGGTCACACTAACAGATAGGACAAAGACCACACGCATGAGAGGATTGGTCACACTGGCGGTGTGCAGAGAAATACTCACGTCATTTGAAGTGGAAGAAGAAAGCGAAGATGAAAGCATTATTTTATTGTAATCTCAATCAATATTATATAATTACTGATATTTATTTATTTATTAAAGTTAAAAAGTCAAAGCTATAATTTGTTGGTTTCCAAGAATTTATAAAGACCACAAAATATATTTTGTGGAGAACTTTTTTGATTACATTTTAATTATGTTGCTACACTGTGCGTTCCCGGGATCCGCTGCCATTGCTGCTCGTTGACTCCCCGGTTCACAATTTTGTCGTCGCATGCTGCCAACGTTTTTGAGTTATGCTGCCCCTTGCCAAGTTGCAAGTTGCAAGTTGCTGGTTGCTGGTTGCTGGCTGGTTGCAAGTTGCCAGTTGCCGTGTTGTGGTCGTCGACAGTCGTTGACTTCTTGTGCTGCATCTACTTAGCAAGTGTGAGTGCTGCCAGTGCGGTGAGTGTCCTTTTTTTTTTTTTTTATTTTAGTATGACCCGACCCTTGCCCCTGTCTTCGCCCCCATTCCCGCCCCGTCTGCCTGCCCCTGCCACGGCTGCTGCACTTTGTTATTAATGCGCATTTAAGTTTTTTGCCGCGACACGACTTCACCTTTTTGGCTGCTGCTTTTGTGTGCCTGCCTTCTAATTGAGGAAACATTAAAAGTCAAGTTCTGGTTGCCGCATTGTTATAACCCAGAAAAACACGAGTGCAATGCAGTCAGTAGTCAATGGCATCAGACTGGGCCAAAATACTCCCTTTGAAAATGCTTTTTTTTCGCCCTTTTTTATTTATGTACAGTGGTTGCTCGGCAATTGGAGCCTTTAAACAAATTATATGCAGTTTTATTTAGCTTTTAAGTGAGATTTTTAAGCAACGCTTTTAGCCAAAATGACCTGTTTTATCTACTCTCAAAAAAGTCTTGTTGGGATTGAGTCAAGCACGAGAACTCTTTCATAAATCTCAATATAATTTTAATAAGTTATTACAAATTTAAGTGAAGAAGGAATCAGGGCTTAATTCGGTTTATTTTTAAGCCAATTCGGAATAATAGAAACAGAAATAAATAGAAAATGAAAAAGCCTTCAATCAAGGATTTAATTCCTGGTCTTAGTAAATCCTAAATAGGACAACTTTTGAGACAGTGGGGTAACGATTCAAGTAAATAATTCTGAATTTTATACCTTTTTTCTGATCTGAAATCAAAGCGAGTGGCCACTGTACTTAAAGGGAGTGGGGGAGAGTTTGGGTATGTGGAGAATTTGTAGAATTTGTAATAAACTTTTGGCTGACATTTTCATGGGTTGGGATGGCCCTTTGACTTTCTGACACGGTACTTGTTTTTTTTTTCTCTTGCTTTTTTGGCCAACACTGCACAATTGAAAGGCATTGAAAAGGCGTTGTCACAAAGATTGCCAACGGCATATCAAGCGCTCAATTAACTGGTTACAACTTGGCACTCCTTGCACTTTAGTGGGAGTAGAAGAGGCAGGAGCCAGGAGAATCTGGCAGGATATTAATCATTTTAGCATACAATAAAAGCTGTTGCCAGGCAACTATAGCAACTACTATATACTAACGAGGCCACTAAGCAACTCCTGACAACTTGAAGCGCTACTTCGACTCTACTCCTTCCCATCTGAGCTGCAACCAAATGGCCAGCGATTATGCGAGTTTATAATAAAGCCAACAAGAAGGCGCTGGCAAAAAGAATGTGGCACTCACAGAGGGCAAAACGGGATGGCTGCAGGAGCTGCCACAGTTTCAGCTTCAGCTTCAGCTCCAGCTACAGATTCAGATTGAGCTTCAGAACTCAAAGCCATTGTCTCGATCCTGGCCTAGGGTGGTGGTCCAAGCCATTTGTCAAAAGTAGTTCTCGCTGGCGGGTCGGCAGTTGCTTTATCACTATCTCTCATTCAGGCACACAAGTCATTTATCATTTATGCTTTTGCATCATATATACCCTATGACTACGACGAGTACGAGTACTCTTACATACGTATTCTATGTATCTGACGAATATCGAGGTCGCTACACACACAGCAAAAAAATAAAAATGCATTCGCAATTCTAAATTGATTTTATACCTTAAATATTAAGCACTTTTCTGCTTGGTTTCTGTTTAATTTTCAATAAGATAAACTTCAAATTTGAAAGGATATGCGAAGCTTTAAGGCAGAGATTTATAGAAAGGACCAACGATATTTTTAATGCTTACGTACTCAATATGGTATATATGGTTAATATATATAAAATGGAATATAAATCAAGCAAGTAACTCTTCAGTGCGGAATTTCGAATCCAATTCGATTTCAGTTTCTCCTGGTTAAAAGGACTCAAAAAGGATGCAAAGCTGTTTGAATTTTGGTTTTTAATAAGCAACAAAGATAAATAATATCTAGAACTACCCGAAATTTCTCCAAGTGCAGACATAGACATATAGACGCACAATCATAGCTAGGATGCGGATGCGGATGCGTGCCAAACGACAGTGACACTCCTTTGAGCAGCGAAGCGTGGCGAGCCTTCGACTAAGCCTCAGTTGATTTGCAAAGCTGATGGGTGGAGGTAGAAGGGAGAACGATATAAGGTAGGGGAAGAAAGTGAAAGAAAGGTGAAGGGAGTGGAGAGTCTCGTCCAGTCAACCGCTTGACGTTCCCAGCTTCACACACACACACACACACACACACACACACATACCCACACACATTAAATGACATTTGAGTTTTTGAAGGACATCCGGTATGCAGTAACCGGCTTAAGTTTTGACAGCAATTCTTGCCGCACGCGTGTCACACAAAATTTATCAATACGGGAGTGAGTCTCAGTTATGTTATCAACTTGGTTTTGTGGTTGGTTTTATGTGGCTAAAATGAAATATGGTCGGCAGTTAATAAGGACACTCAGCAACTAAGCTTTACATGCCTATTAAAGGCACTACAAAAACTGCCCTCAGTCTTGACCTTGCCTTGCTCCTGCTGGCTGGGTAAGTGAGACTTGATTGATAGGCAAGAAAATGAATTTTTCATATTACCATTCTCCGATTCTCAATCTTCAATTCTCCCAAACCACCTCATTCAATATGAAGCCGATTGATGTATCTTTTTGCTCATGCTTTTAGCACGTTTAACAAAGCATACACACAGTGCTCTATAATATTATCCTTACTCCTTGCAGTGTAACTAAGACGTTTGCCAAATTAATTTTGATTGTACATATTTGGCAAAGGAGTCTGTAGAAAATATTGGTATAAACAAAGTGTGGACTCAAAGCCGGATAATCAACTACTGCTTTTAAACCGGTTCGATTAGTGATAATGCTACAGGAACCGAACCTATAAGGTAGACCGTCCCTTTGACTTAAACCCATTATAAATATTCGGTTTAATTTATTGAAGAAAACAAAGTTATAATAAACTTGGTTCTCCTTGAACTTAAAGCTTTTGATAGAGTTCAAAAACCCGAACCGAAAATCTTTCAATATTTTGAAGTCTTTCACAACTAATTTGAAACATAATTTACTAGCCAATTGGCAACTGGGCGCTAAGGCTTTGTGTGTGCACAATTTTATGGAGCGGAAGTCAGTTTATGGTATTTGTAAATGGCTACGAACTACGAACACACAAGCCAGTTATTATGGCATTTAGTATTTGCTTGTAAAATGTGTTAATAGATTTCCACATATGCTCTGCTACATAAATACATACTTATATATGTATATATGTATTTAAGTAGAGGTAGAGGCTAATGCATCAGTGTCCAAAGCTCTGTCAGAGGCAGGACCAGTGCCAGGATCAGGCACCGTAGTGTGCGTGTTGGACATTAAAATACCCTTAACAAATTATAGCGCATTATTTGTATGTGTGTTGTTACGTATTAGTAATATTCGGTGCTTTGTATATTGTAGGCTGTATTTTATTACTGCAAACTGCAATGGCATTTCCTTTGAACTAGCCATGATTACAATATGTCTCTATGAACTATAATTATAATTACAGTATTAATGTTTAACTAAAGGCATATTTTAAGCCTGCTCCTTGCTGCACTTACTTGTAATTTTACTTAATTTGCTTGTGGCCAGAGAAGCTAGTAATGTTTTTATCTTGGCTTAATGACGACTCCGCAGTGAAACTGTAGGAAAATGTAAAATATTAAATATGGCAACCTATAAATATAACATTAAATTAGTTTGAAAAGGAATATCTAAATTGTAACAGCTATAAATTGAATAAAGTGCTTTAGACTTTATGCTGTCTTTGTAAGTGAATGCCTTTCTAAGCAGACACATTACTATGGAGGATTGAATCATGTATTACGTATTTTGAGCCTTGGCTAACCAAGAAAATTTGCTACTATTGAAATATATTTACTTTGTTGGTTATGGTTCGAAGTTTGAGCTATGACGTTTAAGAATTTCATAAGACTTTTCTTTTCTTTAATCAGAAATAACTAAGCTTTGGTTTCTCACAAAGCTTTCTTAACAAAATGTTAAGTGTTTGGTTCAATGGATAAAAGCCAGGCTCAAAATGGCAGAGAAGCTGGCGAAAACTGGCTCGAGTTTTACTACGAATTTCTTCCCCATTCACTCCATAGTCTAGATCTGGCTTCAAAGGACCTCTAGTTTTGTTATGCTTGTTCTTAACCAAGCCTTTTCCTTATGCCACTTTCAGTAAAATTCTACTGAATGTGAAGCCAACTTTTAGGCTCGCCCAAGCATTAAATTATTGAGTAAAATATCCAAAGGTTTTAACGGGTTCTGCTCTGCTACCACCAAATATTTACTAATGCCATTTAAAACGTCTGAATTACTGAAAATATTTATATAAAAAATGCAATAGTTTTCTGATAATTCAATTTAAGCTTTTCGCTTTTTTCAATGTCTCTGTTTTAATATTGAATTTTTTGTTGGCCCATTGGGTTTGCTTTTGATTTGCTCAGCACAGAGGCTTGGGATAATGAAATTTCGAGCAAAAACATAGCCAAAGGCTTAAATAAATTCAATTAAAATTGTCAGCGGGTGCAAACAATTGACTTTTGCACGTTTAATTCAATTATCAATTTCACTATAGCATACTTTTCTGCGTTGGCTTGATCAATTACACAAAAGCAGAATACAAAAAAAAAAAAAAACAGAAAGAACGATTTCTAGGCACACAGAGAGAAAAATTGCCAGTAAAATCGATAGCTGATATTAAAGTCGCCAACTGTCACAACCAACTGGCTAAAAATTACCTTTGACTATTGCGCAAAAACAGAAAGAAAAAAAAAATATCGTTGGATTTTTATTTGCATTGTCGTCCTCGTGGCAAATGCCATTTGAAGTACTTTTATACCCTGTAGCCACACAACATGGTTGAAAGGGTATACCAACTTTGTACTCAAAGTATAAGAATCTTTGAGCTTTTAAGTATATGGCGAAGAAAGATAGATTATTGAGGGCATTGAGAATGTCTTTGGAATTCTTTAAATCCTTCTAAGGTCGAATGTACAAATTAATATCAAATATTAACTTAAGCTTAGATAAACGATACTGAGAAATTGAATGATAATCCTAATTTAGTACAGAATATATTATATATTTTTTCCTTATATGTAAAAGGGTAAAGGGTAAAATTTCCATACCTCTTTCCTCAAGAACTCAAAACAAGAAGGCTGGGGACTTAAATATAATCAGACTAAATATAGAAATGCTTCAGGAAACAGGGTCAGGAAACAAAGATTTTATATTTGGGATGTCTGTTGGAGTATATTACACTTGGAATACAGAGTATTCGCTAGTCGAGCACTTTCAGGTTCTCAGCTTTTCCTTTTTTTGTTCATATTGTGCATAACGTAATATTGAATGCCAGGACAGGACACGACAGGGCAGGACGGGACAGTCTGTGTAACAGAAAGGACCCGCGTTTCCGCCCATTTTCTGACTGGTTAGCAGAGTTCCCAGTCAGCGCATTATTTATGCATGCAATGCTCTTTGAGTCTGCCGCAGTTATTGCAGCCATACGTCCGATAGGTTTTTCTATGGCAGACTGCGGTGCGCTGTGCACCTTCATTTTGGATGGTCTGAACATTTTATTGAACTTCAATGGAGAGTCATTGATCTTTTGGGCCAGACTTTGTTTATTGCAAATGCTGGTCAATTCCCTCTGACTCCCTCTCTCTCCGTGCTTAAGCCCATTAAATTTAAAGGCTACGAAATGTATATAAATTTTTGCTTGACTTTCTGGTTCATTGTGCTCATAAGTCATGCTGATTGTTTAATGTTGTCAGCAGCTGCCCGCACAGCAACAACACGACGAAGCGTGTTGAATGTTGTTGAATCTCTCTCCTTTACCGCTAACCAAAACCGCCAACAATAACAATAATTTATAAGAATTGATTATGCTGAGTGTGCAATCATAAATCGTCGCTTGGCTCACACAGATAAGGCGACAACAGCCCTTTGCCTCGTCCCAGCCCTTAGCAGGAGTTCTTGGCCCTTGCCTTGCCCCAAAAAAACAGAAACTTTTGCAGTCCATTCTTACTAGCCATACTACTATATTTAAAGCCATTTTGTGGTTGGGCAAAGTTTAAATAAATGTTATTACATACTTTTCGCTTTTTCGTTTTGCTGCCGCTTTTCTTCTTCCCAGCTCAGTTTCAGAGCCGTGCAGTTCCCTAGAAACTTTTACTTTTATGGCTTTCAATAAAAGTTTAATGCTGCTGCAGATTTAATTAGAGCCATCAATCAGCAGCTTCAACTGCTAACAGCGAACAGCTAACAACGCACAGAGAACAGCAAATACTTATGACTAATCTCTATAGCGCCAGCATCATTAGTAAATTTGCTTTTATACTTTTATGGCTGCTTTTTTAGGTTTCTGCAGCATAAAAAATATGATATTAAAATAAAATAAATAAATTCGAGAAAACAGCAATAAGAAGCTCTAATGCTGTGCAAGAGAGCTGTAAACCAGTTTTTAATTAGAGAAAATCCTTTGAGCTTCTACTTTTCAATCTCTTTGTGCTGACTGAATGACTGATTCACCAGCAAAGAGCCAAGAGACTAAAACATATGACGATGAAACTGGCCACAAGATTTATGTAAAAGACTCAAATGTTGTTGAAGGAAATATCTATTTTTTATCCTATTTACTTTAAACTCAGTTTCAAAGCCCAATATCATAAATATTTGTGTTCTTAAAAGTCTTTTTTTCTTTCTGTTTAGTAATAAACTTAATTTTCAGACCATCATATTAGGCAAGAGCTTTAAATATATATTGTTAAAATATCGTCCAGAAGTCTGGAAAAAGAGCGAAACAACAGAAATTCATCTGCTGCTGGCGGAGAATAGTTGAAAATCGATTGAGGCTTTCCGTTTTGCAAATGTAATCCAACAAGTAGTATATATGCTCGGCCAACGCGGGTAATAGTAGCTTGCTTAGTTTATAAGAATGGATAAGTAATTGTGTTCAAACTTAGATAGAAAAAAGTACGTCTAATAAAATGTAATTTGCTAAAATTAATCTAAATCGGTTAGATCCTTCTCTCATCGATTATATACCAAAAATCCACTTAAGTATATTTATAATGTGGATAAGCAGAGCAGAGCAGAGGAGGAGCATCATCATCACAAAAGCTTTCCAGCAAATAACCCATAATAAACAGAAGTGCCTAATATAAATGAAATACTGAAGCCTTGCTGTGTTTATAAGCTGACTCTTTCCACATAATACATCAAAAAGCTTTGCTCACTATTCCACTCGTTCTACCCATGGAAACCCGGCTACAATCCAACCCGAAAGCTACCCCCAAAAGTTGGGCTGTAAAATATGCTCACGTCTTTGAGGGTGCTGGATGGAAAATCATATACTCATAAAAGCAATTCATGTCCGGGATCCTGGATTTGGAGACGGGGCGGGGGAGACCAGTGGCTAAGTGAAAGTCAAGGCATTTTATTGATGTGCAAAATGCATGAAATTAGAATTTAAAGTGTGTCGAAGCTGAGAAGCCCAAACAAAAATATCCTTTAAGCCGCAAGCGAAATTTTGATGCGTGCGGTCGGAATTCCTCTACAAATACATCGAAATGCAGTTGTAAAAGGCTAACAAAAATTATTGTAGTTAACTTAATTACTGAGCCATGTGTTGGACCACAAAGAAAATGCTAATTGAATGCCATTGCCGTTGCCATTTCTGTTGCAGCAGCGGCTCCTAACTCAATAAAAAAGCAATTTGTGCGCAGTGCGTATTCAATTTTTATACTGATACAAATCATTTTAAAATAATTAAATTTAAAGGAATATATAAAAGTTGGGCAAAACTGCAGCATAAAGGATCGTATATGTGTGTGTGTGTATGTATTGCATAGGGAAAGCGCCAAATAAAAACCATAATTCGTCTATAAAAATATCATAAAAAAGTCGGCACAGTCGACTGCAGTCCGGGCCTTTTGCTGGGCCCAGTTCCGGTTCCAGCTCCGGCTTTGGTTCCAAAGGCAGCGGGGCAGGGGTCCAGGCTTGGGCGCTGGGCGGGCACTTCTGTTTTTCATGTTGCGGCTGCTGTAAACCGAGCCACTTAATGACTTCCGCCATAAACTATTTTCGGTTCAGCTAAATTCCAACAACTTTATTGCCAGCGCACAAACAAAAAAAAAAAAGGGCAAGGCACAGCCGCAGCCACAGAGGAACGACAAAAATTGCCAATGTTCGTATGTAAGTGTATACACACACACACATACACACATATACATACATAGTACTATATATATATGTATATATTCTTATATTCTTATATACATATAGAGGAGTCTGTATGAAGGGGCGAAATAAGAAAAAATTTTATGTTTGCACAACATAAACAACATTATTTCTTATGGTCGAAACGAAACGGAACGAAACGAGCAACGCGCAAAGGCGTTTGGAATGTGAGCCAAGCCGAGGACCCTTTCCCCGACCTACGTCCTGCGTCCCTTCGTCCTGGCACCTACACAAGCGTAAACGGCACCGAAAAATTAATGACGCATAAGCTCACTCGCCCAAGAAATAAATATCGCACTTGCTCCTAACCCAATTCAGTTTCTTTGGAAATTCGCGAGGCATTTATTGTTATTAATAAATATTTAAATTAATTGGAATCAGATTAGTCAGTTGAAGGGAAAAAACAACAACTAGCTATAAAAATAATGCTTTTTAAAGTGAAGAAATCAATTTTGAGAACATGCTAAAATAAAACTGAGCTTAGAAGTAGGCTTAAACTTTGAAAAAAATACTGCTTAATACTAATATAAACTGCTATCATATTATTTAGCAAAAAACTTATAAAAGCTGGAAAAACTGCGCTTTTTAAAAAGAGTAGAGTATCAAAATTGAGAACTGGGAAAAGAGACATTCGGTCGTAGTAAAGCCAAGTCTGAAGGTAGCTTTTAATTGTCGTATATCTCAGTCTTTTGACGGTTGCAGTTGTGCTGCAGTTAATCAACTAGAAATGGAGCGACAAGAGATACAAATAAACATACATGTACACGTATACACATACACATACGTAGCATGCTCGACAGGACATCCTGTTGTTGTGCTGCTGTTCTTTTAATTCGTGATTAAAAATTTAATTTGTAATTTCACAAGCACATAAAGAGCTTTCAGGTAAATAAATGAAATTAAGCTGGCAGCTGGCAACTGGCAGCGTCCCACGCACATGTCCTTGGACAGGACGACATTCGAGTGCAGTGCGTAACGCTCTACTTCTGTCACATCCTTGATACTGCTCCTGCTGCTTCTGCTGGCTGCTGCTTGGTTCTGCTGCTGCTGCTTGGTTCTGTTGTTGTTTAGCTATGCTCTGGCAGGAACAGGAAGTTCCTCCTTAACTGTGTCGCTGTGCTGTGTTTGCTTTTCCGGTTTGTTTAAGTTGCACGCGCTCTTCAGTGCAAGCGTTTTAAGTTTAAATTGCTTGGATTTTCTCCTAGCTAAAAGTGGAGGCATCCTCTCGTCCTGAACCCAACTTGGCTCGGCCCCGTTTCCTTTCTCTTTTCTCTTTTCCCTTTTTTTTGTCACTTTTGCGCTGATTGAATTATTCCGCTACACGCCATAAAGCGCGCTGAAAAATATATATATCAAAAAAAGAAAACTAAAAAATGTTGTTGCTGCTGCTACAGTCAGGGCAAGAAGTTTTCTCTCTTTTTATGTTCTTTTTTTTTATCATATTATTACAATGTCAATTCTTGTACAGTTTCGTGCGAGTTTTTGATTTCATTTTTGACAGCATTTTTGGGTGTGACTGAATTCTTCTTATACTCGAATTGATTGCACTTCTGTTTTGCTTTATTCCCCGTATATGTGTCCTGTTATTGATGGAATTGCAAAATCTGTTCAGCTCTAACAGCAGACAGACAGTCAGAAGTCGAAGAAATACATATATATATATCTACTTCCTTTAAATAACAAAAATATTTGTAGGAAAATGCATCAACTGGCATTTTTAAATTTCATTTATACACAGAGAAAAAATGGCACTCTACATTTAAGTTTAATAATACTTAATTTTAGCTAGCCAAGGTTCTAATCAAGTATAAAGAGCTGTACATAAGTGAATCAGTCTGTCTTCATACTAGATTTAAGTACGAACCGGGTTACTATCGACAAATGAGGATTGGTTGGATTAAAAAAAGTACGAGAACTCTTATATTAATCTCATTAAAATTATATTAATTTATTTGAACATTAAATGAAGAACGAATCAGCGCTTAATTCAGGCTATTTACTTTTCGTCAAGATTGAAACAAGCGAATGTGAGTCGAGAAATTCATACTTGGTTTTATGAAATTCAGAATCGCATAGCTTCTGATTCTTCTGGGGTTCGATTCACCATGCTTTCACCTCCTTTGTGGACCTAAGAATCGTTATATTCATATATTATTTTAATTAATTAAATAAGCTTTAAGTATTTCCTTGAAGAAGTTGAGTTGTTAGAAAACCATTTTGCTGGCTAAGAATAATTATAATTCACTTGATTTAAATCTAAAAGACTTTAAGGCTTGAGCAGTGTTTTTTTATAGCTCACTAAGAAACTAACTGATGAAATAGATAAAAAAGAATGTCAAAATCCTAGAAGGCATAGAAACTCTGCCCACATATTCATTAACAGCTCCAAAAACAACAGATGGCAATTTTGTGAGTAAAACAAAAGCCTTACTCAGGCCATAAAAGAAATGTATATGGATGAAATTCGTTTATTAAATAAACACTGCCAGCTCGGTTATCAATCAAAAAGCATTTTTCATGTCAACTGGCAACGTGCTACCCCCCAGCCTCTCAGGCAGACTGCCAGACATTGTCAGACGCTGCCAGACATTGCAGTCAGTTCTTCTATAGTAAATGATATGCCAGGGCAAGTTTTTGGTATAAGAAACTAGGCCTGGGAACTGCAGCAGCTGTTGTGACGTTGCCTTAAGTGCTGCCAGAGAAACGAAGCGAAATCAAAATAAAATAAAACAGACAAACGGGCAGACAGATATTTTAATACATATCTTTATTTGGCTGGTTTTGGAATGCGTCTCTCTCTCTGCCGGAAGTCAATTTGACATAACTCAATTTGCACTCGCGCAGCTTTTGTAATGTTAATACGCTGCTAAGTAACAGCAAAAGAATAATAAAACAACAATGGGCATACGTCGAGTATATATATTTGTATGCTTAAAGATAATTTTCTTAAATTCCGTATAACTTTTGGTACCCGCACAGCACCCCCCCTCAATACACCCCAGAAAAAGTAGCGCCAACTTTGATAAGATAACATAATTTCTGTCGTTTGTCACTTGCTGAAACTGACAATTAGAAAAGTTTATCATACAACGACAAATGGGGGTATTTGGGTTGGATATATTCTTTTATCGAGGGAGAGTTGCGGGGGGCGTGAGTCCTATAGAACAGTGGTATAACAAAGGCATGCCTGTCTGCATATATACACTCAAAAAAAACATATTGCCTTTAGTCAGATATGACTGAAAAGAAGACCCATTTTCTTGAAATGTTTAGAAGTTCAAAGAAGATTTATTTGTCTGTCCACTTGAGGGATATATAGGGATACAAGGATGTATAATGTATGTAAGTAAATTAAATATTTAATAAAGAAATAATATATTACTTTCCTGATCCAAAATTCCTCTTACTTGTAATTTCAGCTTGGGAATTAAAACGCCCCTCAACTTTGGGCTTCACTTTTCTAAGGCTCACAAAACTTTTCCTATAATTCTCTAGTTTATTTTTCACATATTATTTCCTTTTTTTTTTGAGTGCATAAAACGACAGACATTTGTTTGGAGGCCCAGGCCAACTGTTTGCGCCTCAATAAGTTTCGAACCGGAGAGAGAAGTTTATCTCGGAACGCCAACGACAAGCGTCAGTCAAAGTTCTTGTTCGTATACTTTGAAAAATTGGCCCCCGGCTTTAATGATTCAACGTTGCTTTAACTTGTCAGCTTTTCTTGTTTTTTCCCTCTGTATTTTTTTTTTTTCTGCTCAGTCTATCAAGTAGTATTCCCGCTAGTTGGCATGGCAAATGATTTGTTTGAAATAAATGACTTTAACCATTTGCCGAGTGCAAAAAGCCGCAACGGCAGCCGCAGCACTTCAGCTGAAAAGTAGGCAATGCTTTTTTTGTTGCACGCCCTCAGCTCTCTCTCTGAGTTTCTCTGACTGGCAGTTGCATTTCCACTGCAGTCATTCACTCAAATTTGACGATGGCGGCTTTTTTGGCTGGCCAAAACAAATTTCGCGTTCTGCCAAGCGCAAAACTATATGCTGTGTGTTGCGTATATAAATGAAAAGGTATATAGAAATATAAAGAAAGCATCTATAAATAATTTAAGAGAACTCGACTTGGCTAATGCCCTATAATTATATATAAAATGATAGAAGGATGCGCTTTGTTGCTCATACTCAGAGGGGGGAAAAAAGATTGCCCAAATTTTATATATTTTATTTTACTTTAAATAAAACCCAACATTAATCTAGTCTAACTTTATGTTGCAAGAAAAAATGTTAAGCACTAGAATTAATTAATCATATTATTATTATTATATTTGTGTTCTCTGCATCAACTCATTATACCCTCTTTCATAAATTTTTAATGGGCATTGAGCTTACAAAAAAGGGAGGAACAGTTTTTCCGGGAAGCCAAAAATGTGATACCCTTGCAGACAAATTAATTCAATCACTTTTTTTCCTATTCAGCTATTCGATACTGACCAACCAAACTTTTAAAAAATTAAAAGAAAATAAAAGAGAATTTTATTTATGAACTTTATTAGTAGATAATTCAATGCCTGTATAAAAAGCTAGCTGGGGGAAAGTTTTCTATAAATCAGCAAGCAAAAAATTAATTGCTGAAGCCTTAAGAAAGAAAGTTAGCTCAGTTTTTTAATATAGTTGTTGAAAATAATTAATTTAAAATGTAAACTTTAAACTGAGATCGAAACGAGATAAATTAATTGAATACGTGGAAAAATATTAGTAGAAAAATTTTGAATAAATTAAATTTATATGGCTTGAATCAGGAATCTCGTAAGCTTTTGATTTATCATTTTTTTTTGTGTATTTTTTTATGTTTAAATGAGAAAAATTAACTTAATTTCGTATATGAACCAACTTTCTAGCAGATAAAAAATGTTGAGTTTGTTTAAATTAAAACTGAAGAAATATAATTGGATGAAAGCTTGTTTCTTTGTTAATTTATTTAATTTAAATGTTAAATGTTAAATGTTTCCTTGTGTACCAGCTGGAGGAGCAGTTGACCCTTAATTTCAGATAATCTCGCCAATATTTTATGGTATTTTAAATACCCTTCATACTCTACTCTCTGCTTAAGGGACAAGCAAAAAGAAAATTAAGCAAAAAAAAAAAAGTGGAAAAATGGGGAAAATATGGTCAAAATGACTGAAGGGTTGGAGGGAAGTTCCGCCGTTGGAGTGGTGCTAGAGGTTGGGTTTTATGCAAATAATGAATTGCTATTTCTATGGCAAGGTTTGCTTTACACAACGAAGTCCAGGTACAGGATATAGAGGAGTATATAGGAGTCTACATTTTTATTAGGCCTGGCTGTAGACAGTAGAGAAGAGAGCAAACGTGAAGAAGGCTTTGTGGTAACAACAATTACATTAATTAATTTTCACAGTGCAAAAATTATATAATGGGAGACAAACAGAGAGAGAGAGAAAAGGGAGAGAGTCAGAGGGGGAAAGAGTGTGGGAAAAAAATGACATCCGATTAATATGCGTTGTCAACGGTGTTTGGGGCAAAGAAACGGGTTTAATTGAATATTTTATTTTTATTCTTGCCTCGCCTGTAATTTTACATCAAGTGCTTATCCCGCCGGAATATAAATGACGTCATTTAAATGTGTACAGCAAGCACAAAATCCTCACACACACACACAACTGTTAAATTGGGTGAAATAATTGCGAACAATTATTTAAAAAACTACAGCAAAAGCAACTGAAAAAGCAGCAGCAAAGGCAGCGGCGACGACAGCAAATAAAATTAAATTAAGTAGCAAGCAAACGGATTGCATTGCATTAATGAAACAATTAAGAATTGTTTTTTGGGCTCCCTTTTCGAACTAATGAAGCCTTAGCGAACAGCCAAGCGAATTTTAGGTTCACTTTTGGATTTATCCCGACAAAAAAGAAAAGAAGAGAAAAAAGAAAACATTACATGACATGACATGCACAAAATGACTGACAATAAATGCAATTAATATTTGCGGCGCTGAGTTAATTAATTCGCTGCTATCAGCTTTGAATTTCGCACTGCCAATTAAATGTTATTTTTGTGTTTTTCACTTTTTTTCGCATACCCTTTCTAAAGGTATACTAGTTGTGTCATACGAAATGTGTCATTGCTTGAAGGCAGCATCTTCGAAACACATAAAGTATACGTAAAATTCTGTATGAGATGAGTAGATAAAGCCATACCCGACTGACAGAGGTCTGTCTTTCTGTTTCCACACACAAACTTATCTCTTAGTTTCTGTGTTTAGTTTCCTGCAGACGTTTGATATGGAGGATCTGGCGGAATCCATTAACTATAGCTTATAGCTGATATTGGAACTATTAGATTTACAAGTTTGTTGTTCGGAAAACTCAGGAAACTCTTTTGTTTCTGCAGAAAAGTCTGGCAATAATAAATGTGGCTACCATAGGACCTAGTGTAGATAATTTTTCATCTCTTTTTCGCTCAGCTTTTCCAGAACTCCTTCAAGAATTTGGAGGTATCAAATCTGGAGATCTGTGCTGCCTCAATTATCTTTCGAGAAACTAATTTGAATTTTCCTTGCCCTAAATGCGTTTATTTTGCTTTTTAACTGAGTCTTGCCGATCCTCAAAGCAGGCTTCCAAAAACTGGTTTTAACCGATTCTCTTGGAATAAACCAAACCATAGTTAAAATTGAAAGAAATTTCCGTTGTGCTCCAAGTCAATCGTTTCACAATTGCAATAAATTATAGGTCAACCCGCAATACTCATTTGTATATCTGCTGCAGGACTAATTTGCAAGGGTATTTAAGTATTCAGCGTGACATTTTTTTTCAATTTTTTTTCTGAATTTAAAACAACTTTTGGCCTGCATTTAATATTTTTAATTAACATTAAAGTGTTATATATATATATATAGATATATGTATGAAAATATCAATAAGCGCAAGCGGTTTAAATTGCTTGACATTTGGCAAGGCAAATTTAACCGTTTACAACCGTTACAGACTGTGTTGCAAGCAAACAAACTTTGATTTGGGTATTTAATGATGCCAACAGCATAAACACCACCAACAACAACAACAGAAACAATACCAGAAACAACAATAACAACAACCGCACAGCCACACACACCAACACACACACACACACATGTTGTGGTTGAATAAGCCTTAGTCCTGGACAGATCCTTGGCGGATGAGCTGAGAGCTGAGAGCTGAGGTCTGAAGGCTGAGGGTTGAGCCAAAAACCCTAATCACGCCGTTTGCGTTCTCTACGTGACCCGCCTTCCAGTGGTTGAATTATGCAAAAAGGAGGCGGCTGCGGCGGCGACGTCGGCGGTGACTGAGGCGACTGAGGCGACTGAGACGATACTGCGGCTCCTGAAAATATGCGTCAGGCATGGAAATGGCTCGACTTAGCGACGCAAATAATTAATTACGCAGCGCATGCCGAAAATTGAGGTGAAAGTTGATAAGCCTTATTCCAAAATTCGCATTCACATTAAATTCATAAAGGCACAAAAAGCAGCTGCCTTAAATATTGCTCTAAGTTTGCCAGTTAACAGGGTATTCTCTAGCTCTGTTAAATTTCCAACAAAAAAACATATAAAATAAACAAAACTTTCGTTTTCGATAGCTTAGGATAAACAGAAATTGAGCGATAAAATAGATCAGATCATTGCAGTTTATTTCCCAAAGATATGCTACAGAATTTAATGATGATAAATTCTAGAATAGAGAACAGATCTGACAGCGTTTAATTTGGTGATGCCTCAAATTTTAGCTAAAAATTTCAAATCGTAGAGCATTTCATTCTTAGCTTGATCCCAAAAGTATGCAACATAAATTTCTGCTGAATTATTTCTAAGGTGCAATTGAAAATGTCTTCTTTGTGCTTAAAAGAAACTTCAGAAAATTAAGACTGCATTTTTTGCTTATTGAATTCAATCATGCTTTAAGTAATTGCAGCCAAGACTTTAGTTGATTTTAAATAAATAGAAAACTCCACCTCAAATGACGTTATGTATAATTTACTCGCTTTTTTCCACAGCACAATGAACAATGGAATTAAGATGAGCAAGAAAATTACGTAGCTCGTTGTTTCCTTTCAGACTTCATATTCTCTTTTATATTTCTTTTGATTTCTCTCATTTCTTTTTCTTCTTTACGCCCGGACGTATTTACTGAGTAAATTCTACCATCTTGCTTAATAGTTTTTTTATCCAGTTATTACTATGCTTTTCCACTGTTAATTGCAGTCGGAAATCATCAAAGTTTTGCGCTGCGGAATGAAGCTTTAAAGTAGTCGGAATTTATTTATAGGTGATTTCACTTGCTTATACGATATTTAATTGTATAGTCAAGAGAGTTTTTAGCAAAATCCAATAACCACAAGCTTTGGTTGGCCTGCAAATGTCAGTAAAAGAATCAGGACCTCATTCCTGGCCTAATGCAGCAGACACAAACAGGCCATACACAAACCTGGACAGGTGCGGGAAAGGGAAGAGCAGAGGGGGGCAGAGAGAGAGTAGACTATACTCGTATAGACGTCAAAGGCAGTTGCCAAACAACACCTCAGCTCATGTAACGTCAACACTTAGAAGTTCAAGTAGAAGCTTAACCTGCTGCCGGCGGCGACATTGCTGACTGTGCAGAAGCAGGAACAGAAGCAAGAACCCGGAGCAGGAGCAAAAGTTGGCAAAAAGGAGCAGTAATAGTGAGAAGGAGAAGGAGAAGCAGAATCAGAAGGCAGCCTAACTGGAGTCCTATGAAGCAAGTGTAAATTAAAACCGCAGACAAAACACACACATACCCAGAAATGAGCGACAGCCGGACTCGGAGTGGTTTAGCTCAAAGGCTTGGCGGTTTTGCAGTATACTTAATGAGCAGAAGAGTCTGGAGCTGTGCCAGAATTTTTATGTGAAATGGGGGCTAAAATCTCTGTGTGATATCGTACTATGAAATGTAATATTATTTTATTATGGCGTGTAAGTTGCGCATAACTAATGTGCTCACGACTCGACTAAAATTTCACTCAGCTGCTCATTTGGGACGAGACGCGACGCGAAGCGAAGCGAAATATATATATAAATTTATTTTATGGGGCAGCCTGGTTACGTATACGCACGGTTGCCTACCAAAAACTAAACTTTATATCCCCATTTTACCCTTTTTCTATTTTTTTTCTTGGTTTGGGACATGCAACTCGGACTGTAAAATACGATGCCTAATGTGCTGCACGTGCTGACCGAAAAATACTGGCAAAAAAAATACAAAATATATATCTAAAAATATCGTACAATGAGAAAGATAAACCCTGTGTGTTGATTATGCGCTTCGCCTAGTACAAATACTCAACAGCCTGCGAAACGACCCCGGTCCCGGTCCCGGTCCCGGTCCTTGGGTTCCATGATAAATGATGCCCGAGTCTAAGTCCTCCACTCGAAATTTTGGCTTGTCCTGCAAGTAGATTAGCATTGAATTTGAATGGAAAATGAAAATGAAAATATTCTACGTATTGCCTAACAAAATGGGCAACTCATTGACGCTAGAAGCCCAGTGTCCATTGGCAGCAATAATCAAATGAACTAGATTGTCATAAATCAAAGCATGTTGGATACTGGACTTGGGTTAAAAGGCATAGATAACATTTGGGGGCATACAAAAAAAAAAAAATACCTATCCAGAACATATTCAGAGTGCTCCTCTTGATGCTCGGCTATTTGTCAGAGCCTGACCAGAAATTGTCTGCACGGCAACGGTAACGGCTCCCATTGAATAGCAGCAGCTACTCTTGAATATACTCACAGTAAGTGGCTATTCAAATAGGAATTGTATTACGAGCAAAACGAAAATCTATACAACAGTTTATGTCAATTCACTAGTAGTGCTCGACTAAAAAATGCCCTCTGGACAAGTTTAAAATGCTTTAAGAGCATTTATTTCACATTAAAATATATAGCCTACTTTTGGGAGCAATTATAAATGGTAGGTTTGCTTGTTTTTAAGTGAAATTCCCTTTAAGCTGTGAAATTCAATTTAAGCTGGAAGCCGAACCAAGACTGAAAATATGTTGCCTGCTTTTAGGGGCAATTGTAAAACTATTCTAGCAAAAGGTTCGCTAGTGGAGTTCCCTGGAAAGTAAAAGCAGAAATGAAGAACAGAACTTTGTAAGGCCTAGAAACTAATTTGGTATCTCTAGGTTTATTAATCCTTTTAACAACAAGCGCTTATTCCCTTTAAGATACAATTAGCCCACGAACATTGAATATCATACTTAAAAAAAACGACAAAAAATTTAGTTTTTATCGAACAAATTTAAATTAAATATCCATCATCCAGTTATACAGTTAATTCATTTTGATTAACCATTTTTTATTTAATTCATTACATTTTCTATATTAATTAAATGTCTATTAAAGCATGGAAAAAAATTGACTCGTTTTTTTCAACTCTTCATTTGGAATATTAGAATGGAATGGAAAATATGTTTTTTCCTGTGAACCTTAACCTCTTTTGGGTAATTATATAACTTTTTTGCAGACCTTAGTGACCGGCATAATAACTGCAATTTTTAAGTTGCCTACAAAATGATTGGTCTTTTAAGAAGGCACTTTGCAGTTGCAAATACTGGGCCTAACCATGTTACTTAACAACATATTATGAAGGCAATTTGTGTGCTTGAAACTCAATAACAAAAGTGCCTAACTGTAAGTACACCACCCAACACAACACAGCACAACACAATAAAGCAATAGCTGAGAAAAGTGTATAAACCGACTCAGTTCGTCCACATACTTAATTGAGCAATTCTGTCCACATGAAGGAGAAGGGCAAGTGGCGAAAGGAAAAAGGACAGAAGAGCCTTGGGCACTTACAACTACCAAATTGTGTCTAAACACTTTACATTGCAATTAGTCAGGCAAGCAGGCGGGTGGTGGGGTATGCCCGATGGCAGGTGAATGTTGCAAGGACGACAACACATGACTCTTGGCCTAACTGCAGGCAGCATTTTTCTTCTATTATATTTTTTAGTTTTATACTCTGTAACCATACTGAGTGGGGTGGGGTATACAAAAGGAATGCAACAGACTGCAATAGGTACAATTCTATAAGGAATATAAATTCTTGTTCAGGTTGTGTAGCTACCGAGTCGTTCTAAGCAGAGGAAGATTATCCCGTCTTCTATCTAATCGTCCATCCATCTATTCATTTGTCTCTCCGTCCGACTATCCTTATATTATCCGTGTAATGATAAAGCAGGCGAAGTAAATTGTTGCTTATGAGAATAGTTTGAGTATAGTTGACTCGAGTACAGAGTATTTCCTAGTCGTGCATACTGGACAACAGCATTTTCACTTGTTTTTTCTAGTGTGCTGCAACATATTTAAGTGTTTTATTTGTGCCGCATTGTCTGTGTGTGTGTGTGTGCGGGGGCGTGTTGAATTTAAATTGCGACACGTGTCTGGCACGGTTACAATTGTAGTGTCAAGGTGGTTCAGAGATCAGAGATCAGAGAATTGGAGACAGAGAAGTTATTTGCCAGTCAATTTAAGAGGAGCTAGAGAGAGAGGCAGCTTTAAGCAGAGTTGATTAACCGCGCCGCGGGCTATACATTAAATAAACAAGAGATAACTCGTATAAAGTTTTAATTGAACAAAGGCGGCAAGCAAGTCAATGACTTTTTATACCTTTTCTGCCCGCTGGCTATTCATAATTACCGAAAAGGAAGAAAGACTCTGATGCTGTTGCTGCTGCTGCTGCTGCTGCTGCGTCAAATAAAAAGGACTGCAGGCAGCCCGAAAAACTTACTACAGAAAAGCGAACGCACACAGCGGCACCCAGACACACCTTCAACCGCACACTTAGAGAAAAATATTAAAAAATTAGAGAAAAATCTCTATTTATAAAACTCTTTGTTTACATAGTTTTTTCACTTTAAAAATAGGTTCAAAAAATTCTGAAAAATAAGCAGAACTCTTTCCTTTTTTTTTTGAATTTTCTAAAAGTTTTTTTTGAGTGTACACACACACACACAAAAACAAATAACAAAGCAAAGTTGGCGTCGGGCGCCTTTTCATGGCGTGTCTGTTGCGGGTGCACTGAACTTGTATAGAAAATAAAAGGGGGGCAGCAGTTGCCGACAAGCGCCGAGGAGAAGGGGCATAAAATTGTTAAAATGATTTCCTGCATTGCACGCTACAAAAACTTTAAATGCACAACATGCAACAACAACAGCAACAAGAAATGCAACAGCAGCAGCAGCAGCATTCTGTTCGTTATGGCTGGAACATCCTGAACCTGAACTGCCGTCAGGCTGTGAACCTGGTTGGCAGATCTTTCCCTGGAGTGGAGCTATGGAGCCTGGGAGTAAAGTTCGTGAAGCAGAACTTGCCCCAAACTTATAAAGCTCCAACTCCTTACAGTTGATTATGTACAGCAAGTCTAATTAAAAGCAGTTAATGTTGCCATATTGGCTGCTTGTTGCTGCTGCTGTTGCTGCTGCTCCAGTTGCTGCTGCTGCTGCAGTTGCTGTTGCTGCTGCTGTTGCTGTTGCCCTCAATTATTAGCATCTTTTAATGTTTAAGCATATTTTTTGCTATGCTCAAAATAAAATAAATAATGCTATATAAATTATTATTGTAATATTATTAAAGCTTTAATTAAGCCACAAAGTTTATTAACTTAATAAAGGTTAAAGAGTATTGAAAGGATTAATTGGTACCAGTTTTTCATTGGAATAAAAGTTTATTGCAGATTGATTTCTATAGAAAATCGAATTTGATTCCCATTTAAGATCCTAAATTAAAGCATTTTTTTTTTGCTCGGAATTGAATCTAATCCTTTTTTCTAATCCAAAAACAGGTTTTACTTTTCTTTGTGGACAAGTAATATGTGTAATTTCCAAATAAAAATATTTATCGAGTGTAGATAAGATATCCTCAGAGTGTGCGTAATGATTTTAAGTAGATGTTTGGGGAAAAAAATGTATTATTCAATCAATGGCCAGGCTAGCGGCTATGTAATTGAACAAGGCAATAAAATTAATCAAAAATGCTTGGAGAAAAACAAAAATTTACGCTAAATTAAGCAGTACAGATGCCAAGATTTCTGAGCATTTCAAGAGCAACAAAACAGCAAAAAGCCTCGTATAAACGAATAAGGACTCGTATATAAATCGAACAATAGCAAAAGTAATGCTAATCAATTATGAATCAATGTGCGAGCGCAAAGAAAGCAAAAGGCGTAGGAGAAAGCGAAGGCGAAGGCGAAAAAAAGCCAAAGAAAATACGAAATTGCCGCCAGAAATTGTACAATTGTGCGGAAAGAGGCTTTGAGATTGGGCTTTCGATATACAGACGCTATATAAACACACACATATACATAGTCCTACATATGTCGTCATTACGGTCGCATTGTGTTTGTTTTAATCAGCGGCAGCGGCAAATGTTTGCAGCCACAGCCAAAGGATACGTTGTGTAGGGGAGAGGACATAGGGTGTGGCAGGGGTGTGTGTGAGTAGTAAACGGCTGGCAAAAAACCGCGTCAAGCAAATCAAACCAGAAAAAAGAGTGCCTCGTTTATTCTGCGTGTGTGGCTATGCGTTCGTCTTAGAGATGAGCAATATCTACATATCCAGTGACTCAGTCACGGTCACAGTGACTGTGATAGAATATCGTAGCGCAATGCCTAAGGTCACGACAACTTTTAGCATAGCTCACCATAGAGAAGTTTTTTCATAGCTGTAGAAGAAAGTCACGAGATAATTCCTTTTAATTTGAACCATTCTATGCTCTAAATTCCAGATGAAACGTTTCTCTATGTCCTTGCCACTTTTCCTCATTGCTTTTCAATCGAAGACTCTTAATCTTCTTATCAGAAGGAATAGAATTTATAGATTATTAAATATCAGATTTGTTTTCTAAGGAATGCAAATATAGTAAAAAGAAATGATAGAAAGAAGGCTCTTCAGGTCTTTCTTAGTAGATTACAGTCCCTGCAAATTGTTTGTTTCCACATTTTTGAGAGTGGCAGTAACAATTATCCCTGGGAATATTGGACAGCACTAATGTAATGTGTATGTTGGTTGGGTGTTGCTAGGTTTTTATCGTTTTATCGTTGAATCCGTTGCTTTGCCTTCATTTCAATTTTACTTCAACTGAGCTGCACAAGTTTTGTGTTCAATCCTTCGAGGCTTTCGTGGCACATTCTCTAGCCGTTTGGCTGTTTGGCTGTTTGGCTGGTTGAATAGCTTTCTGCCTGCTGCCAGCTGCCAATTTTATTTCCAATTGGTAAGCAATAAATGTGCGCGTGCGTTGGCAACACTAGCAGGCAGCAGTCGTAGAGTAGAGGTGGCAGCCCTGCCAAACAATGAAAAAGACAAACAATCAGCAATCATGCCAAAATTTGTTTTCATTTTTGTGGCGCCCACAAATACACATACATACTCAGATACACGCACATGTCCTATGATTGCCGGCAGGACCATTTGGCATTGATTGAAGTGTATTTGTTATGTAGCCAGAAAGTGTTCATTTTCCTCTCTCTTCGTTGTTATTGTTGCAATAGTCCTTCATGCTTCTCTTCATCCTTTAACAAATTACTTCAACTATTGGCCTGCTGCACGGCAGTCAAATTCGGCAATTGTCTACATTGCTTAACTCTCGAGTAAAATCTATTGCCTGTCGTTATCCTTCTTTATAGCTAGAACAGTTTTTCGAGCAGCTAAAATGCTATTTTTAGCTCTTAAAACTCCTGCAAAATTTAAGAATATATTTTTCTGGGCCACATAATAAATATTGGCAGCCATAAAGAAGCCATTTTCTTTGCTACACAGCTTGGTTAATCGGCCATATTATGGAGAAAATCCTTGTTTTCTCTTAAAAGTGCTCAAATTTATAAGTTGACATTTTTATAGTTTTTGAGTCCGACTTTTTTATCACTAAAGATTAAAAGTTACATACAAAAGTCTACATATTTGTTACGGCTTAGAATATATTTTCTAGTCCAGTAAATGCGACTAAAACAATTTATTTGATATTTTCGCATGTTTTTTAAATCTTACACAACAAAATTCTAACTTCAAATTTCGTCAGAAATATGAAAGATTTGTTTTTAGTAGAAAAAAACAAAGCTAAGAACTTCTTACTTCTTATTAAGCAGCTTACCTGAAATATTGAAAACAAAATTTGTGACCTTTTTTAAGCAATTTATTTAAATAAATCTCCTGAAATGCTTTGAGTCGTCTTATTGAAGCTTACACAATATTTAAGTTAAATTTTTGGACAATTTTGGATTTCAATTGACCGAATTTTATGCCCTATCAGAGAGTCTTTTAGATTTGTTATGAACTGTGACAGTCAGAGATAGAATTAAATGGTTCCAAATTGTTGTATTAAAACGTTAAAATGTATACAAACAATTACTGAGATCAGATTACTATATAATATGGCTGTGCTAGAAACCATCGTTAATAATTGATAAATTGAACAGCAAATTGTTATTCCAGTCTGTATGGAATAAAGCTTAATTGGACAATATCGAGAAGGCTTGAATAGTCATAATTATGGCACTTAATGGTTTCAGCATTTTAAACATCTGGCACAGCAGGTTGCGGTTGCCACTCAAACAAAGATACATATATAGATTAATATATATATATATATATGTATTTGTGTATATTATTACATGCACAGACATGCACACACCTGCTTGGAGATTAACCATAATTTTAGTGCCGCATGGCACGACAACCACAAATTTTAGAATTATGACACGAACCACGATACTCTTACCAGATCCGAGTTTCTGCTAGAAACTGACACGCCCATTAAGCTGCACATATTTTTTCATTTTCCATGACATTTGCATGCAACCAGCAGTGGGTAAATAAAATAAATACATACATTCAATGAAAGGAAAAACAAACAATTTAAAATATACATAAAAGAAAACTCAGCTCGGCATGCGATGACTGTCAGAGCTGGGCAGAACTGCTTTTCCCTATCAAGATGGGAAGGTAATTGTTGTTTTGATGAAATCGTTCAAATGATTGACTAAAAACAATGTCTTTAATGGGTTCATAAAATTAATATAGTTAGAAAATATAGAAAATTATAATAAATATATCAATTTCAATAAATTTTTAAAGCAGATTTACATTTGCTGTGAAGTGCTTTTCAAGAATATCGTATCCCGATACCCGTGTTCTAATCATTTCTTTAAATTACCCGTTGAGAAATGTTTAATTCTCTTTAGGAACCCGTAAAGAAATCAAACTTCTTAGCTCCTCAGAGTCGTTGAATGTTATTTAAGACCTGCTTTATATTAATAGCAGTTCTACTTGCATTTAATGGGATAGTTCTAATCACATTTGTTTCTATATATATTTTGTATTTATTGCAGAGCTGGCAGCTAACAGGCTACTAAAATATGCGTAGCAAGTGCCAAAAATCTCCAATAAATGGCTAGAAACACGAAAGAAAGCCATTAATGGAGCCAAAAGTATGAAAATAAGAGCCGCTGATAACAAATAATAACATTTAGATAGACACGCAAGGAAACGCTTTGCATTTGCCATTTCCCGCGGAAAACTGCACGCAATGAGCAAAAGTCAAGAAAGGAAAATATGAATATTTGGCAATTGTGAAAATGCGAGTAGCTCTACGCACACGTGTGGAAATCCACTGAAGCTGACAAGTTCATAAGGAAATTGTCATAAATAACACATGGCTATTGGTTTTCTACGCTTAGTTACGCTGTCTTAGCAGGCTAATCTAATTGGGTGGATTATGGGGCGTAACAAAAAGAAGGGATAAAAAGATTTATAAAAAAAATGATTACATTTAATTTTGATCGAAATATTTGTAGATTTTTAAGTTGCTTTTAAGTTGCTTTAACATTTTTACAGGGTATTTCTTGGCTGGGTTTTTGGTGACTCGACTTGTTTTACTTGTTTTGTTGCCTTTTACTTTTTGGCTTTGCGCAGCTTTTGGCACTAAATTCCGTTCCAGTTGGTTGTGGTGCTGCGTGAGCCGGGAATCCGGCAGCCGGGGGAGTTTTTCGGTCTATGTGGTTTGGGAATCCAGCAACTACAACAACAACGAGGACGAGGACGACAAGGACGATGAGGACGACGTTGGGACTAAAGTGAAAATCACACTATATTTCAATTTCATGCGGCAGTGCACAGTGCGGCGGCGCGTCTACAGATTTATGACTAAATTCACATACAAGCAGCTAATAAAATGCCGAGCTAAGCATTTGCTTTGCTGCTTTAAAAACGAAAACTATTTTGGCAAATGTTTGCCAAAGCTGATTGCGTATACGCAGCGTGCGCGCCTCCAAAACTTTATGGCGGCCTTTGTCGCCGCCTTTTCTGTATTTTTTGCTTCCTACTCATTCCTGCCCTGCTCCTGCTTGTCTTCCCTCTTACTCTCTTGTTTTTTTTGCTCTCAATCTCTTTTGGTAAAATATTTCTTGTGTCAGCGTTAAAATTTCACTGAAGTGCCTGTCGCCTGTGCAAACATGGCAGCCTTCTTTTTGATACTCTGTAAGCATATAAAGGATAAAAGAGGTAGACTTAGCTTAAGAAGAATGTGTCCTTGATTGCTTGGATTGACAGCCCGATCTAGCCAAGTCTGTCTGTCCATCTATACTATAGTCCGTTTGCTGGAGGGATGCAGATATAAGAGCTAAAAACACTCAGCTCCACATCCAGTAAGCCATAAGCAGATCAAATTTATAAAGCGCCTTTTTGTATACAACGTTTTAATATATCCATGGCTAGTTAGTTTTTAATCAATTAAAATAAACTAGAAAGATCCACTCTATTGCTCACAAAATTATAGAGTATTTCGCAGTCGGGTTTCGCTTATTTTGAGCATTCTTACTGATTCTTTTTCTGCAGTTTTTTTCTCTTTCTTTTATACTCAAGGGTGTTGCAAAGAGTTTATGCTGCTTTCAGTGTGTTTGTGCGTGGGTTTGAGTGAGCGTCTCAAAACTTTGATCCCTTAATGCCAATAAAACGTTCGCATGTCTTTCAGGCGTGTTGCGCCAGTTTTTTATACGTCCCGAGTTTTGCATACTTCAATGCATGTGATGAACTGTCAGTCCGTCTGTTTGTCTGTCTTACTGTCTGTCTATCTGTCTGGCTTGCCTGCCTGCCTGATAAGCAGCAGGCAGCAATTTTTGACGGCTTACTGCCAAATAGGCTTACAGGCCAAAGATTCTGACTACAAAAAACTTTCTCTGCAACAAACAACCTGGCAGCTGTCCTGGAAGGAAGAAAGGCAGCAAATGGGTCCGCCCTTGCCTTAGTCCTCGCCCTCGGCTATGCTACAAAAGCTCGCTAATTATGACGCGTGCAAAAGTTATATCGTCCTGTTTAAGTCCAACCAAATGCTTACGCAGCCCTTTCTCAGCGTGATGCAGCAACAATGATGCGTTAATTGCAAAAATAATTAATAATATTGCCAAGCAACTACTGTCCCCAGGCACACTGACACTGCACAGTGGGCTCAGCAAAAAACTCTCCTGAGGCTACACAACGTTATCTTACAGTAGTTAAATGTAAGAAAACTGTGCAATTAAAATGAAAAGGACAATTTGATTTGGCTCCTGCTGATTAATGTTATTTTCACAGTGCAAATGTTAATTTAACGACATTTTATATATTATATTATTATCCTGGATTTTGTGTTTTTGGACTGCTCAGTGCGACTGAAAATTTTCAAGCCTATGATCCTTAGATGACCCTTAGATCCTTGAATACTATTCGATAAAGTTGGGACTTAGGATCTTAGGAAATAGGAGCAGTTTTTAGTAGATAGATTCTGGATTGGGTGAAGCTTAGAGTATAAATCATTAATTTTTATGCATAGATAAAACAGTTTCTTTAATTTTTTATGGAGAATTACATGCAGAGTTTGACCTCAGTGTCAGTGAACTAGTACGAATGGGATGAGTATGAATTTGGGCATGAGTAGGAGTAGGAAAATGTGTATAAATAGTAGGATGAGTATGAGAAGTAGAATGAGTATGAGTATGAGTATGAGTATGAGTATTCGTGCTCGAACTTCTACTAGTATGGGGGCAACTGTCAAGTGCCTTTCAAGTGTCAGATGCTGTGGTTGCTATCGCAAAACGCATCTTTTAGCGAGATGCTTTTGGCATTTTGACATGTCGCTTATGTTGTGTGGAGCTTGCTTAGAATGCGTTCGTTGTCAAAGAGCTGTCAGCTTTGTGTCACTCAGCAGAGACCAGAGTCAAGCCGGAGCAGCCGGAGGGCGGCGTCGGCTCATTGCACATACGCCCTATGCGCCGGGCTGAGTTGAACTCAAAATGTGGCCAATGATTCGTATAGCCGATGGAGCTTTTTCTCTTCGTCTCTTCATGCTCTTTTAATTAATATTGATGCCGCATTAACAATGTGTATTTTTGGCCACTGATTAAATGTGACTAATGATTTTTGATAGGGCCAAAACAGCTGAAACTGAAACTGAAACCGAAGCCGAAACCAGAACAAAACGCTTTGTTTGGCGCTCTAATTAAGCCTGGTCGTGACTTGAGCTGCCAAAACAAATGCTGCTTTGTACGCTGTATTTACGGCTTAATTACTGAGGTTTCATTTAAGGCATTTCCTGAAATGTTTTTGTTTAAAGTTTTACGACTTGACTGCAATTGTTTTGCTACGTTTTTGTTCGTTTTGCTCAGAGACAGAGAGTGAGATTGGGAAAAACTGGGAGACTGGGATTATTGAAACCGTTTTCTAATCAGCACAAAGTGCTTGTGTTTATAGGAAGACTCCAACTTGTACTTGTACTTGTTCCCTACACAGCATTGCACATAAAGTTGACTATTTGACTTGGGACACTGTATGAAGCCAAAAGGCACCTTCGAGCCTGAACTCTAAGCTCTCAGGTCCTGGCCGTATGCACTGATACAAACCAACTGCTGAGAGAGAGAGAGAGAGAGTGAGAGAGAGAGTTGTCACAATGACACTGACAACAGGTCAGCTAGCAAGTTGCCAGGATATGAATGTATTTTGCTATTTGCTTTTTGTTTGCTGCATCTATGAACGAATTCCAGTACAAGTCTGAGTATCTTCAATGTGAATACACTCATATGAGTGCGAGTGAGAGTGCGGTCAACCCAAAATTCATTACACTGAAAGCATTTTTATTTTGCTGTCGAAACAGCACAGTACTCCTGCAGCAGCAGCCAGCAGTATTGCTTGATTTCTACTCAGCCACAGAAGTATTTCAATCTTTAAGCAGACGTAACACGAGTCTGGTAATTATTGTAGCAAACGTCCAACAAAATTTCAATTAACACTGCGTCAATCAGCTCACACAGCAGCTGCTTTCGAATATCTACTTAATTTCTGTGCACTAAGCAACAGGGTTTATTTTTATGCAAAGCAATTAAGATGAAAACGAAGAAAATATAAAATTAAATTCTTTAAATTTTATCATTATTAGTGGTAGGACTTTAAAACTTCATTTAAGTTCTTGTATGAAGTATTTTCGCATTTTACTGGGACTATTTTGAGAGCACTCTAATAAAATCTCACTTCAATTTTTTAATAAAATAGAAAAGGTTTTGTTCCAGCAAAACTTTTAGTGAATGAACTAAAGAATAGCCTGAAATTAATTAAATTTTCTAAAAGCGTAAAATTAATTAAAATCACCCAAAAATGCTTTATTTGAAGCTGCATTTTGCTGGCTAGTGCAATCACATCAGTCACTGAATGTTTTCAAACCAATAAGCGTGTTGTTTTACATTTTCAATGGCAAGTTGTGTTGTCTGCTTCAAGAAAAAGGAAAGCCGAAGAGGATAGCGGACAGACAGTGAGAGAGATAATAAAACTTACCTGCTAAATGAAAAATACAAACACAATACGTACCCAGTACAAAAGCAAAGGCAGCGAAGGCAAAAGCAAGATGAAAGGATGAAGACAAACACAGGGCAAGGATTCCGTCAAATGAAGCGAACAGTGTAGTCTGTAAAGGTTTCCCAGATGCCAGGCTCTACTGCCTCTTCCAGATACCTTAATTTTTATGGGTGAGGGCCATGCAGCAATAACCATTGTTGGCAACAACAGAGCCGAGAAGCTCAGCGACACAACAATGCAATTTCTGTTGTTCAACGCTGCGTATACGCAATGCCCGCGGAACTAGTCGTTGAGCCGTTCAAAACGCATTCTACAAAAGTGGCAACAAAGGGAAATTGCTGCTGTGCACTCAACCGGCGAATTTCAATTAACGAAATCAGGCAATGTTGCCGTCTGCCGGCTAGACAACTAAGCCAACTGATGTATAAACCATACTCCTTAAGGGGCCAAGAATCATAAATAGCCATAGAAATTGTATCTGTATCTTCGATAGAAACAAGCTAAGTTTAAGGAATTTGATATTCTATCTGGGCAAATATTTGACTTTGAAAGTCGTTGGCCATAAAATAATTTTATGAGCTAAACACTCGCGGAAACTTTAACTCCAATAGAATTCAGTTATTTCAATATTTATATTGGCAAATATTTGATTTTTAAATTAACGGGCAATTATATAATTAATAATTTAATAAGCTGAATGAAAAACAAAGTTTGAACTGAACAAATAGCTATGAAAGCTGCTAATATAATGAAATCAAATTTCAAATATAAAAATTATATTTCGGTAACGTTAAAGTCATGAAAAAGTTACGTAAGTTTTCTGTAGAAATTTCAGTTTTTAAGAGCTCTTTTAACAAGCAATTATATTTATGCAAACATATTTAGTATATATTCCTTTAAGCTTTGCTTCTCCCCAAAGAGAATACAACTACAGTTAAGGGACTATTGTTGTGATTACCTAAACAATTTACTATTTACTAGTAGCACACACACAGACGCACACACAGTTAAAGTTAGTTTTCAATATTGCTCATTCGCCCCGTGGCACGGACTATCTAAAGAAGAAAGTTTTGTTCATACAAACAATGCACGGCATTTAAAGTTACACATGCTGCACTTGGAAAATCAACAACAAACTACACCCATACACAAATACACTATACACACACAAACACACACACACACACACACAACACACTCACACACACATACACCGTTCGTATTCTCTTTTGCCACAACAATTACAGGCAACATCACGTTTATAGCAAGAACATTTTAATAAAAAACAAGAGCGCTTTAATCAGCAGTGCTCGACTAGGAAATACTCTATACTCCGATGCTGTATATATATTATATGCAGTTAAATATAACTGATAAAAAGTGTTATAATTTAAATGAAATGTTTGATATCAAATCGGTAAATTTTTAATTTATTTATTCTTATTTTAGCTTTTTCAAACCGATAACTAAATCAGTCCTATGTCTGTTAATTTAGTAAAGAATTTTCACTCAATGTTCCACTGTGCGTTGCATGGACTTCTTTTGGATTATTTTTAAATGATTAGAAGACGAACTTGCGAAGCTGAGATAGAATATAAGGTTAGAAATGCCTACTACTGCGTGAAACATATTGATTGCACAAACTTAATATAGCCCTTTTGGCATTTTCAATGGGTAGCGAGTATAAAGAGGTAGCGTAGAGTGTTTTTAATTTGTGCAACAACAGCAGCCGCACACGCTGCGTATACGTAACGGAGACTCAACAGGGAGTAGACAACCGAAAAGAGCGAAAAGAGCCCAAATTATGTACGTGGGAGCAGGAAATGCTACGTGTGTGTGACCCAAAATCATTAGCAATATGAGCAGCAGTTTGTATTAAAAACAAAGCTGAGATATGCAGAAAAAAAGGAACACGAAAAAAGCGAAATGTGTGTCCTTTTTGTGAGAGTGTGCGTGTGGAGGAGTGGGGAAGAAGTGTGCCGGGCAAAAGGTTAAATTAAATGGCTAAATGATAAGCATTTGGGTTAAATTGCTGGCTGGCAGTACGAGCCACATATGTACGAGGAAAAAGACTCCTTTTTTGAATGCGTGTGCAGTCGCGTCTAATGTTTTTAATAGCAAAAGTTATAATGAATTTGTTAAACAATAACAACAGCAACAGCAGCAGAGGCGGCAGCAGCAGCAGCAGAAGAAATGTCAACAATAATAAGCGGATTTGGGCTCTGCTTTGATTCTCCGCCAGTTTGTTTTGACTGAGGCTTTTAGTGTTTGTGGGTCTCCTCCTTATAAATTACGAATTTTTGTCAGCGTTACCATCCAAAATTATGCTATGTTTTTTTTCTTCTCTTTTTTTTGGTTTGGTTGGTTTGTTAGGCAATCAGCGACGGCAAACGGGGCTTAATTTTATTTTTAGTGAGCTCTTTGTGGTCCAGAAGGCCTGGCCCTTTTTTTATTTTGTGTATGAGTATGTGCTGCGCATTTTAAATAAATTATTTTTGTTTTTATTTCCTTGTTATTATTTTGATTTTTATTATGTTTGTCTTTTACTTTAATCACGCAAAATATTGGGCATATACTTAATTAAGCGCTTGTTAACATTATTTGTGCAAAACATAATGTGACCAACCAGTGGTTTGTCTTATGAGGACCAGAACTGAGTTTTCCACTTCCTCGTTCACTCTTGGAATATTTAATTCGCATCCCGATTTAATTTGTGTATTATTCTGACAGATTTATGTATTCAAAATCAGCAGTTTCAAAGATTCTTCTGAACATGAATGAATGAGCGAATAATGTCATAAAATAACCATGAGCAAGAGAGAAAGTTTATTTAAGCTTTTACAATAATTGAATAATCTATTCAAAAAAAATACCTTCTATCTTCGATATTTCAAGCTTGTTTATTCACCCAAGTAACATGCATTGAATGCGAAATATTTTAATAAATTCAATTGATTATCTAACGTTTTAAAATGAGAATCAATTTAATGATAAACTTTAAGTTTTGAGATCTTAAAACAATGTATTAAAGTCGAAGCCTGTTCCCAGTTCTACTATAAAGCTGGCACTGAACTCTACTTAAAAACTATTGCCTACTTTTTTGCGCTAAATTGAATTAAATTTCATTTAAAGCCTTGGCTATTTAGTTCCATAATTCAATTAGCTTGTTTTACATTAATTAGTGATTTGATGTGCAAGTGAAAATCGAAACTAGCCCAATTATATATCATTAAATACACATGCACAAATTTCCATTTTACAAAAAGCAACTAAATACAGGCAAAAGTGTAATTGTATCTGAAGTGTGCGAGTATTTCTATCGTTTTCATCATTATCATCACATTAATTACGTAGTTACTGTGCAGCAGCTATGCAAAGATTAGCTTGTTTTTAAGCTATCTACTTCTGTGCAACATTTATTTTCAGATATGACAGAAATTTGCGGTCTTCAAGCAAACAACTCGTTAGGCTAATGAAATTTTTGCAGCATCTAGATTTTTGAGCCCCTTGCAACCCAATCTGGCCCGCTCTGGCACTCCATAAAGTGGTAACGATAGCCCGCAGCTTATCACAGAATCAGCCGCATCAACATGCTGCATAGAAAATTCAATTTGGTTGCACTAATTGAATGGTTTATTTTGACAAGGTGGGGCACCTGTTAGCAGATAAGCCCTAAGGGCAAATGCATATGTATATACATATATATATATATATTATACACACATATATACGTACGATATAACCACAGGTGTGTGAAAAATTCAATGAGCCACAATTTGAAATGAAGGCAACCAAAAATAGCTTACTACACATTGTTCCACCCGGTTATATGCAGTATTAACAACCTACAAAAATAGCCTAAAATAAAACAATGCTTACAATGAGACCCGTTGGGAAATCAGTATTAAAATATAATAATTTTAATCTAAAATATTTTATTATTTCTAACACATTAAAATTATAACTTAATCAGTTCTCTTTTCATTTTTTCTTACTAACATTAAAATTCAATAAAAAAATAACTATTACAGAATATTTATCAGTTTGAATGTGACAGAATTGCCTTATTGAAATACTGAAAATTATTTATTTAAGAGTATTAAAATTTTAATAAATCTGCAATTAAATATCTACTCAAATAAATTGTTTTACAGGATTCACTTTGGGAGAATGTTGTAGTATCTCAGCAATGCCAAATGATCAGCTTGTGGGGCAAATAAAACGGCTCAAATTGGCGGCATTCCGCCCCTAACTTTAGCTATATTTTATGCATGCGAAGGGTCTTGCAGCAGTTTATCTCTTTTGTGTGGAAGTTGCAGCTGCATATTCGACTTGTTGTGGCATTAACAAAGTCGTTGATCAGACTGCTGTTTTGTTGTTCCTGCTGTAGTTGTTGTTGTTGTTGTTGGCATGTGTTGGCAGCTTGGCTCTAATTGAAATATTTTATTGCCGGTTGCAGTTGGTCCCGGCCCCTTCGGCTCCTCCGCCCTCTGGGCACATTAATATTCATTAGAGGCTGCAAATGCATTAGTAAATTGCTGCGCAAGTCGTGCTTTCTCCCTTTCGCTGTCTGCTGATAAATATGGACACAAAATAGTGCTGGCAATGTGTTAATGCTTTAAACTTGCCACGACAAAAACATTTTATTTGCGGAAGTCATTAAGTGGCTCGTCTGGCCGCAAGCGGAAATGCGCTCGACAAAATCTTTCTCTTCCCCTTCATCTTTCATTTACTTTCTCTCAGTAACAGTTTCGCTCTCTCTATCTTTCTATTTGTATCTTTTGCTGTCTTCAGTTAAATTAGAGTTGCTTATTGCGGTTGGCAAATTTTAAGTTTAATTTCGTTTCTTTTTTTGTTGTTTTTCGCTTATTTTTGCTAGCTGGCAGAAAATATTACGTATACGCCTACACAGCAGTGCACACTGCGCAGCCCACAGAATGCAAATTTCGAAATTTGTTGCCCTTTTCTCTACTTTTTGCCACGTCGCATGGCAGGAAATGAAGTTGAAGTCGCTGCATTACCGCAAAAGGCGACGTTGCAACTTGCTTTACAGCTATATGACAGTGCGGTGGAATTCGGTTTCCGGTTTAATTTAGCAAACGTTTGCTGCTTTCTTTCTTTTCTTTTTTTCGGCAAGGCCGCAAAGCCCAGCCGGAGAGCCATTAGGCAGAGTTTAAGGCGGATGCCAGCAGGGACTTTTCTTAAAACTTGTGGGTTTTTGGTCTGACAATTTCAGTGTTGGGATTTAAACTGTGGCCAGTTGAATTTGGACAGCACGACAGCAATTACACACATATATTCTTGGTAAGATTGTTTCTTTTTTATTTGTGTATTTAAATTAAACAAAAATTAATTGGTGCACAGGAAAAATGTTCTATTTTGTTTCTTTATTTATTTCAGCTCGAGCCGAAGTCTTCTACCCACTGTAATTTCATATACGAGGTAAATATTTTTATGTCCTTACCTAATCTAAGCATTGACACTAGCTCAAATTAGAACAATCAATTTTGAGTTGTGTGACAAATCAGAGTTCGTCAGGAAAAGCCTTAATTTGATGCGTTAAACATTCAATTATATAGTTTGGCACGATATCAAACCATTCCATTTCACAAGGGCAATGCGAGCAATTAAACGCAACTGGCCTGCCAAATCGGGAGAGAAATGGAGGGGAGATTGGGAAATTGGATGGAACTAGGGGAAACTGTGTTTGTATGGGTTCAGCGGGGGGGGGGGAGTAAACTGACCCATTTGTGTGCAAGGATATATATTGTACATATTGGCTGTGTGCAGTCATTTGTTCATTAGCGCAGCGCATAAAACTCATCAAAGGCAATTAACATTAACGCAGGCAATCAGTGAGCTTGGCCAGGACTCGATGCCAGCGCTGCTGTTAAGTTGGCCTCCAGTTACGCGTCCTTGTCAGCGCCTTGAGCGCTTATGCGAGTTCTGGCATGGAGTGTGGAGTATTAGGCAGTATTACTGGTCCTTGGGCTACTCCCACGACATTAATTATCTCACTCAGGGTATGGCCTATATATCCCGTTGAAAGTGGCAATATTTGAAAGTCTATTAAACGCTCTGCGTCTATGTATATCTTTGGGCGAGGCATACGATCCATGGCAAATATTGAACACGAGGCATGGGAAAATTATTGAACATGAAATTGAATATGAGGCGTTGTGCAGTGGGCGGCGAATGGTAACAGATTGGCCAGCGTGAAATCAAAGCCACAAAAGAAATCCCAGTTTGCATATTAACAGCAGCTGCTACTCCAGAACTCCTCCTAGCCGAAAAATTGTATGGCTGGAATAGGCAAAGGCAAAGGCGAAGGTGGCTGGCAGGGAATTGGTAAGGTAAGCGCATAGTTCTGGCATAGTCCTACATATATCCTTTGTCAAGCTGAAAATGCAAATTGCCATGACATGCCCTTAACCATTTACCGCACAGCAACGGGCCTTTTTTTTCCTCTTCTTTTTATTCATTCCACTCTACGTTCGGGCAGGCATAAAGCAAAACGCAGAAAGAAATCAGCAATGGACGTGAAAGCAAGTATGTGCGTCAGTTTGCACTGGAGACGACTAGCAAATACCCTCTGCAATGGTTAGTTGCAGGGGCTTAAGGTTAAACATTTATTTCAGCTCTGCTCTGAATTGCGGTTGCGACAAATATTCTCTGAAAAAAGTGAAGTATACTTTTCAGGGCATCAAAATAATGTTTTGAAGGAAGCGCGAAATATGGTTAAACTTAATTAGAAGAATAATAGTGTTAAATAATAAACCATTATCCTTTACTTATCAAGGCTGCAAAGAGATTTCGAACCAAGTCCATTTGAATATTAACGAATAGTCAAAGTAAAACCGATCCAGGGAAACGAATCGGAGCTTCGAAATAATTATTTTGATTTAAGTCTAATTAAAAAACAATTCTAAGGAAATTTAATACTAATTTTTAGAGTACAACTGCCTAAAATGTTGCTCAAAGATTAAATTACATATTTGTGGGAATTTTATCTGACATCGAGAACTGGAAAATACATCGGAATCAGTTCGAAACATCGGTATATCATGGTAAAACATCGAAATTTCCTATTTATTTTTACGTAGACTTACTTGCTTTACTACTCTCTGCATAAACTTCAAAATACCCTTTAATTTGTTAGAGTAAAGTTTGCCAAAGAAATCGGTTTCACGTCCGTTTCATTTTTTTTTTTTTCTTTGCAAAAAACATGAGCCAATTCTCGGGAGCTTTTTGACCATACGTCTGCGGTTAAGTTTGCCTGCTCCATCCGTCCATCCCATTAGATCATCAGGGCCGTTGGCATAAAAAACTTGGAGCTCAGGTCCGAGCTACACAAATTGTTTGGGACGTCTCTGTCGTCGTCGTTGTCGAAGAAGGAAATGGAGATGGAGATGGATATGGAGTTGGAATTGAAATTGGTGTTGGAGTTGGGAGTTGGGAGCTGGGAGCTGGGAAGTTGTGGGCTTTTCCTGCGTGAACCAATGCAAATTTTTCCCTCAGGTAACTTTCGTGCTTTGATTGATTGATGGGCAGGCGGCAGGCGTCGCGGCTGCTTCCTGGCTGCCTTTATAGCTGGCTGGGAAAATTGAATTTAATTTGTAGACACGCATAGCCGGACCTTATGCAAATTCTACCTTTTTTTTCTTTCTCTGTGTGCCATTGGTCAACGAAGCAATGGAAGGAAGGGTGAAGCGTATAGCTTGGCATTAAGCACTTTTGACATTGTTTTAGATTTCTGGGGAAATCAAAAGCAAAATTTAAGCCCAAACCCAGCGAAAAGTCCAAAACTTAAGCCCAACTCAAGAGGGTCAAAAAAAAAAAAAAAAAGAAAAGAAACTGTCCCAATGCGCGTTCAATCAAACTGTCAAAGGCGTTGACGTTGGGATTTATTGTCAAAATTAATTAAAAATTGTAATGAGTTCTGTTCAGTTTGAGCCTAAATACTCTGTACATTGAGATTGGCATTGGCATCAATTAATTTGTTTGGCATTTGGGCAATTTTATTTAAAATTAAGCTGCGCATTGGCATGAATTTCAATTAGAATTACGATGAATGCCAGCCTGAATTTTTCGAGTTTTTAGAGTTGCAACCAATGACCATTTTATGCCAATTTGATTGGCTTGTTCGCTGCAACCCTGCAATCTCGGCTGTTATCGGCCTCGTATTGGGAACAATTGGCATTTGATTTTCAACGAAAATGCATACACGTTTAAAATTGTTTTGGCCTGGCTGCGTGCACAATTTGATTGTGTTTTCGCCCAGAACGTTTACAACAAATCCCAATTTTTGTTAACTTAAATTTTTGTATAAAAAGAAGCGAGAAAGAAGTATTCATGGCCCCCTGTCACATGGCCAAAATGAAAAGGCAGTTACACAGAGTTGTTCATTTGTGTTGTGTTCACTTATTGCACTTCACTTGATATCCAATACATTTTTTGGCACGACAAGTGCAAAAACGTGTTAACTTAGTGAACAGGCCAGGACTACAGGATGTGGAGGGTAAGCGGGGGCGTACGGGTCGTATTATTGTTGCTGCAGAAACACAAAAAAAAAAAATATGTATATAGGCCATGTGTAGAAATATGAATTTCGGTGCTGCAATATACAAATATGCATTGTGCGAAGGTTGCTCTTTAGACTTGTCTCCAATCGAGGAAATTTGGTAATTTGTTTTCAGCAAAAATGGAGGTTAAAATTGTTAATAATTCGATAGAAATTATTATTAATTTTTTAGGAGAATGCTTATAAATTTTGTTATAAATTGGTTTTCATTTGCCTTTTAATTGAATTTTGGAAATGACAAAGCTCTGTTTATTTTTTGCAGTGATATTTGAAGCCAACCTCGCATTTAATGGTATTTGGACAACTACATCAGCTGCTGACAAACTGACCCCACAGTTCGACATGTTGAATGTAAATTCTTGTCCGTTCGACTAGCAAAATATGTTTCAAATAAATGCACAACTTGCATGAAGGCCAATAGAATGGAAACTCTGACAACTGACAGTTAGATATATTCGATCATATAAATGTTTCTATTCGTGACGAGCAATACGAGAGGACATTTCTTGAAAGTAATTTCAAGGCATATTTTATTAAGTAGAGTTAAGCCACAATTTTTAGAGCTGAAACTTAAGAGTTAAGCTCAATTTTTCAAGAAGAAAGTACTAGTAAAATGTATATTTATCATTAGAAAGAAAAGTCTTCAGTCTGATAAATCTAACATATTAAAATACCCTTTTCATATCGACTTTGCTCGGGCAAGGCCGACTTAAACAGGCTATTATCTAAGTAAATATAGTTGTGTGAAGTCAATTCTTTTCTCCTTTAAAGGCTTCAGACTAATCGCACATTATGAATCCCATTTAATCTACACACATTGAGAATTCACCAGACATTTGGCTTTAATTAGCTGAATAAAGCTGACTAAAGTCAGATTTTTAATTTTATCAACTATTTCAAATATTTGCGGATTAGGAAAAGAACGAAACGGGAAACTTTTTCAATTAATTGTGGCTTACAATTGCTGTGGTAAATTCATTTACCTTAATGTGTGCGCCCCCTACACAAAATCGAAGAGCTTCAATTGTGGTGGCGATTTGACAAATTATCGAAGCAAGAAGCCCTTTTGTTTTGCCCAAAAACCTGGCCAGAAACCGGCTTGGCCTGGCCTGCTGGAAGTATTTGCACCCCAAAACCGCAAGGAGTTTGCTTCATTTGTAATTTCGATTTCAATGCTGTTTTGTTTTGTTTTGTGTAGCGCCAGGATACCGAAAATAGCCAGATTCTGGCAGTAGCCTGCTGTTAGCTGTTTGCAGCTACCTGCAGGTGATAAATGGCCACGAGAGCTTGAAATAATGGAAAAACATTTACTGGTCAGCAAGCGGGCATAAATTTAGCTACTTGCCGGATATTTTCTTGTGTGCGAACTGTTTTATTTTGCTGCCAATTTCTTTGAGAATTTCTTTTCTTTTCGTACTTTTGATCCTGATTTTATTTACATGAATTTAATGAGTGCCAGTGGAGTAGGCACATCTTTATATTTAATTTAATAAGCATTTGCATTACTCGCTTTATGTCTATAACTCAACCTCAGTCGTCTGAAGAGAAGTATAGCGACCATATGTGCTCTGCCTTGTAAGCAATTACGGACACTCGCATATTCCTAATTAAGTAAATTAATGTGTGGAATTTACACATGCGCCAACAACAAAGTGAAACAGCCGCTGCGACACTAATTGCAAACAAAGTACGTCTATGTAGCAGAGTGTAGAGTGTATATATACATCTACACATACACAAGTCTATATATAGAAGAGTGAGTGTATGTGTACAAGAGTCGTTAGATACATCAAGCAACCCATTCGATGATGCGCGCTAAAGTTACAGTAAGAAACAAATAATTGAGAAGCTTAAAGCAGTATTCAAAGCTTGAAAAAATATCAGTTATTTATGCAGAATATATTTTAATATGCATTAACTGCTATTAGCTAACCGGTTAACAGGTGTGGCCCGAAGAAAGTCGCTTGTAAAAGTGTAAAAAAGGTATAAAGATAAGTGGAAACTTTCAGATTTCTCGCCCAATATCCCAACTTGGGTGCAGAGATTCCAAGAAATCTGAAATACATACAGAAAATATAGGAAATCGGAGATCATAAATCGCAGGGGCACTCTTCGAAGTTGGAATGCTGTTTCCTGGCTGTTTCAAAGCTTATCATCGGTTTTTCATTGTAAAAAATCTTAAACTTTTTCTAAGAGCAGACTTCTTAAAGTTTGTATATTAATTAATAGTTAATTACAGAAATTCTTCATTAATATTGTAAATTTAATTGGCAATGCATTCGGTTTTTTTAGCCGCAATCCACTTAAGCAATTTACACTGTATTTTGCGCCTCTCTGCACATGTCAACAAGTATTCTCTGGCATTTTTTATTGCCATGCTCGCACCACAAATAAATTTTATTTTATTTGATGATGGCTGATGCTGTTTTTTAATTTTTTATGTATTTATTTTTTCCTCTTATTCAGCTTGCCAAATGATGTTGACAGCGAAACAAACGCATGCATCAGGCTGGCAAACTGACAGAGCGGCGAAGCGAAAGTTGGTAGCCCGTCTCGGCATAATTAACATCAACATATTTGCACGAGAATATATATATATATTCATTTATATATATATGTACGGGTGACTGGCAGCAGTTACATAAATATTTGGTTTATTTCATGTAATTAAAATAAATTTGTGTGAAGTGTATTAATTAGGAGTTAAATGGGTTAAACATGAAAAGCAGCTGAACAGCAGAGTAGCAGAGCAGCAGAGCAGCAGCAGCAGTAGCAGCAGCAGCATCAACAACATTTGGCCCTCAAACACTTGACGGATGTGGTGAACATTAATTACAAGTACTTTGAGCGGACTCGGACATAAGTCCGACCCCATGATTCAAGCTGTCACTGCTCACAAAATGATTGAAGGTTATAAGGGTATTTTTTGTTTTTTCTTCCTGTTTTCGCAAAAGCATTTTCCTGCTTTTATTTAAAGAAAATACTCGTAGTTTCTCTGCTATGAAATGAATTAAGTTTCCCCCCAGCAGCCAGCAGAGAGTTGTCAAAGCAATTTACGAGTTCGGGCTTGCATTTCACTACTTTCAGCTTTCAACTTTAATGTAGCGAGAATTTGCATAAATTTACTGCAAGTTCTTCTCTTCTGGAGAATTGGGAATGGAGAATGGCGAATGGAGAATGGCGAAATTCGACAGCTGAAACTTTAAAGTTGTTGGCAACTCTTATTGGGCCAAAGTGTACTCTGGCCAACATGTCGCATGCTTATTATTGACTGCCACGAGCGCCATGTTGGCCCATTTGGGCCATCAACTAATGTTGTTTGCCAACTTCGTCCTGGCTTTCTTTTGCTTTGCATTTGCCTTCTGCCTGTGTCCTTCTTGTACCACTATTTGGGCAACTTTATCTGCGCCTCGTCTCTGCTAGTAGTTGGCCATGTAAAAACTAGCTTTTTTTTTTTTTTTGTTTTCTGTTTCCTCTTTGTTGTTGTACTCGTACAGCGCGTTGTACTCACTTGCTGACACTTTTCGTTTCTTTGGCCAACAACTCGACCATTTGCAGCTACATTTTATCTGAGCTACGTTTCTTTTTTGTCCACTCTCTCCCTACTCTAATCTAACAACTCGTAGAAAGAGTATACTAAGTTTGGGCGAATCGTATGTATCAGGCAGAAGGTAGCCTAAAGATTATACTTTTTTTTGGTTAGGAGCAACTGCTGAATTTCTCTAGCGAAGTCAGTCTGTATGCAAGAATAAAGCAAGATCAGAAAAATATTAATTTGAAGATCGAAAATGCTTGTTCTAAATTCTATTTAGTTGTTTCAGTTTTAGTTGTTACTCTTCAAATAATTTTAGTATAAAACTGGTCCAAAATATAGAGTATTTTGTAGTCGTGAACACGCTGAACTTAACCATTCTTTCGTGTTTCTCCTTTTCTTTTTGTTCGTTTCATTTACTTCGGCGTCAGTTTTTCTTTATCGCTTGACCGTCGAGCCTCAAGCCAGGAGCAGCCTTTAGCTTACGGTCTACTTTACCAAGTTTTCCGAGGAAAAACTTAAGCGCGTGTATATACATACGTATATATATACGATCAAAAGTCCGAGGAAATTTGCATGCATATATGTATGTGTGTATGTATGTGTGTGCGTGCAAGTGATGTTAGATACTACAAGTTGGATTTAAGTTTTGTCCTAGAGTTATGCATAATTTGTTCGGCCATGTGCAACGAATTTAAAGTAGAACACTTCGTCTCTGTTTTTAATTTAAACTTTTTGCTGCTCTGCAAAGAACATTGATTCATTGATGAATGGATTGAAAAATATTAATTATACTGCATAAACAACTATCAAAGCACAAAGCATTGCAGCCACAAAGAGACGGAAATAATATCTGATAGACTGATGATATAGTCTATAGTATAAATATTTTCTTTGACTAGATAACTCGAAATTTTTGGGGAGATAAATGCAGATCTATTTGATGTAGAATAATGTCTGATTCAATTCAAGGCAATGGATCTTAAAGAAGACTCTTTAACTTTGGTTAAAAGAAGCTTTATTTCCCTTCGCTCTTCTTCCTTTTTCTACTTTTCTGCTCTTTTCTTTTACTACTGATCCCTCTACCATTTGCCCAGACGATAAAGTCTCGATATCAATAACAGAAACTATGATATATCGATGTCTTGCACAACTGTACTCTAATATTTACTATTTATAATATAAATATTGCTATTATCAAAACACACTCTCCATATGCTTTTTTACAGGGTATTTAAGAAAGAACGAAAAAAAAAGCTGAAAAGCACCCGCACAAAGCTGCTCCCTGGAGATGCCGTAACAGAGTAAAGTGGCGAAATTAATTAGCCCCCAGTGCGGCAGCCTGATTGCGCGCGAATCCGCCAGAGAGCTGTGCCAAATCCCCTTGTAAGGGATGAACCAGGGATGGGCCAGAGGCGGCCAGCTTGAAGGAGCATGGAGGCATGCGTGAGCCAAAGAAGCGCGAAGTATATTTATAACACGAATTTATCTTTCTCGCACTGATTACGCGCGTAATTTTAATTGCATGCAACTTAATAACAAGCCCTATAAAAAATATATGCCAGCCACACCTTTAGCTTGAGCTTCACATAATAAAAGGCAGCAATGTCTGGCTTTGTCTGACTTTTGCAGGCCAGCTATTTAATATTGCGTATACGCAACGTACACACAATGCTACACTTGGAGCAACTAATATACCCTTTGACTGGACTATGGCTGCATAGCCTTCGGAATTGATTAATATTGCAAATATCTTGCACTTTCCCTACTACAGCTGGTGCTCCTTGTCGACCTGCACCTCATGTGCTTCTAATCTCCTCCAGCTCAGCTGAGATTGATTGATTTAATGTAGCACTGTTATTAACAATAATGAAAAGCCTTGTGGCCTTTGTTGAACTGACGAAGGATTTTCAGCAAATCCCTTGGTCGCTACTAGCAGTCTATTCTCTGCTGCATAGAGCCAAAAGAGAAGCCATAATTACTGCAAAATTTGCATAAAGTAAATTCTTTAATCAATTATATATTAACTTTATATTAACTTGGCTTATCTGCTTTCAGCAGTTTCAGCTTAAAGATTTCTTATAAAATGCAGCAGTTCGATCATTTAATTGTGAATAACTGAAAAATAGCTGCTAATATTTTATATTCATTTAAATTGCCAAAAGACTCTTAAGACGCTAGAGAACATTCAGAGAGTATCTTCTGCTTTATAGAATTTTGTACTCAATGTAATGTTTCAAGCAGTTTTTGCTATCCTAATAGTAGTTCAATTCGATTCAATAGATAATATAAACATTTATGTATTATTTATACGTAAAATGCACTGCACTTTGGGAATAGTTCTTAAAGGAGATGTGAGAAACTCATCGAGTCGGACATTTGATTTGATTTGGCCCTAACTGGGTCTCATGTGTATTGGCCGTCTAGAACTGACAGCTACGCAAATGGGAACGCAAGGACAGCCTCTAAAAAACGGCTGAGATAGCGTCGAGATTTACGAGCTGCCTGTCAGACGCTATCATAGCACAAGATTGATGACGACTCACGACTGAATACTGAATACTGACGACTGTCGACCGTCGACTGTCGACTGGCAGCTACAGCAGGTATATTAGACCAGGTAGGACAGGTACAAGGCAATGAGCAAAGACAGAGCAGCTGCCGGCTGTTGAAACAAAAGCATTTGCTTATCTATGTATAAAAAATGAACTGACTGCGGCTACTTATAATCATTTTGTATTGATTTCATTTGCAGACCAAAACACACACACACACACACACAGTAAATTGCCAATTACAATGGCAGTCGACAGATGCCAGAAAAATGGCAGTAAACAATACGCGAAAAATAAATAAGTAGAAAGAAAAATTAGGCAGGGGTCTTGGGCATAGAATATTTGATAAATTATAAAACTTTTAATAATGCTAAGCACTTGGATGGGTCGCTTACGAACAGAGAACAAAAAAAAAAAAAAAAAAAAAAAAAACCAAACTTTTTAATTTGTCTTCTGACCGAAAAAGTAAAATGTTGCCAAGCATGAAATTGCCAGGACTGACCAGGGGGATCTGATATACTAAGAGAAATTCTGGAAATTCTGAAATGGCAGCGGGCAACTGTCAGCAGATTGCCGAATTCTTTACTGACTTATTTGCTGACATGATATACTGTAAGTAGACACAGAGCCACAGAGTCGCGTACTCGGTCAAATTAAGTCTCATTTAATGAGCAGCATTAAATGTGACTGTTTGTTTTTTTTGTTTCCCAGTTTCCTCAGAGTTTGTCCGGCATTTGCATTACTTGGCCAGCAGTAGAGGGAGCCACCGAATATGCCTAAAGGACCTTCGTCAGTCACATACTCCATGCGCACACTAGGCGAAAAGCTAGAGAACTCTGAGCCTGAATCATGTGCAAAGTTGGAAAAATTGATGGAGAAGAAAGTTTTCATATAATTATAAGAAAAGACAAACATATTTTCCCTAGAATATTCCTTGGTTCTTGAGAAGTCAAAGTCAGTTTCAAATAAATCCCGATTCGATGCTTTCTTCAGGCTTTAGAATGGCTTCTCTTTAGCAGGGTATTTCATTTGTTTTTTCCCCGAGTGTTTATATATATTACTGCAAAATGTTATAAATTATTTCCAAGCTACTGCGCAAATTGAAGGTTCCATTTAGCCTCGCTTTTTGTTTTAACATATAGATTGGATTCCAGCCAACGCCAGCGCCAGCGCCATCGCCATTGCCAGCTGCATTGCTGTGTCATTAAAATCGAACGTTCGCTCGCTGAGTGCATTTGCCGGATAAATCAAAACGTTTCCCTTCCTGCCACCCCTGTGGCTCTAAAGAAGAGGCAACAAAATTGTTGCAATTACGGTCTATAAATTGCAAGGAGCCGCACACACGCAAGGACACGCAAGGACACGCCCTTATCCTTACCGCAGAGGCTATGCATCATTAACTTTGACTCGCAGTTGTTGGCTGACAAAGTAAACATTTCAGCACCTTGGCTAACCACACAACTAACACATACAAAAACCACCCAGGAACCACCCACAAACCACCGTTGTGGTGCCACCACATAAACCACGTGTGCAGCTGGTCAATCTGCTCTTTTTGTGAGTGTGCGTGAGTGTGTGAGTGTGTGTGTGTGTGTGTGTACGCTGTGTGCTCTGCTAAATAAATAATTATGATTGTCTGCTGGCCACTTGACCGGAAATTAATGACCGCACATCTTCAAAACCCACCAACCTCCCACCGAAAACTCCTCCGCCTCCTCCTCCTCCTCCTCCTCCGAAATTCAACCGAAACTCAACTGAACTGTCTTGACAATTAATATCAAAAATAGTTTTGGCTTTCATTGCTCGTTTGTGCACACACTTGAGTGCTCCTTGCACAGTTGTCTTTGAGTTATTTATGGCCTCAAAATGAACAAATTTGTTTTTGTCTGTCCAGCCAAGTAAATGGGTAACCAAGTCGTATTCCTATTAACTGAATTATATATCCAAATATTTATGTATTACCCTTGTTCCACTGTAATACTTTTTTCAAGCAGCGAAATATTAAATTCGCCTTATTAATTTGTTTTTAGATCATTCCAAAAGTAGACTTCATTTTTGAGTGCAATTTGAATTTGAAAGTGCAGTTCGAAAATAGCCTGTACTAAGTTATATTTATTGGTATACCTATTCGTAGCTTTATATTCAATTTAATTGTGGGAATACAGTTTAAAAGGCTTTTGTGGAATTCGAATTATCAATATGCATGGAGAAATCTAGGATAACTTCAGAGCATATCCTTTCATGCTAGGCTTATGGTTACTGGACTATAAATTGAAAAACAAATGGCTTAACCACTGTAAGGCTAAATAGTTATTTATTCCTTAAATATAATAGAGTTTTTATTAACCATTTTCAAAGTAAAACTAAATATTAATTAATAAATATGCTTACTATTTTCCAAATAAAAATTTTAAATACTAAAACAAACTAATATAAACGAGTCTGCATGTATTGGAAAGCCTGCAGTGAGTTCTAAAACTGTAAATATTTTGAACTTGATTTTAGAACTCCTTTTTAGTTAGATAGAGCATTTATTCGAGTTGTGCGTGAGTCGCTTTCATTAGTCATTTGAAACAAAGGGCACATCGAAATATAGGCCAAAATGTTGGGTCATTTATTTTGCTGAGTAAATTTCGGAAAGGTTCACAAGTGTCGCCCAAGTTCTGTCATTCGTTCTCCTGCTCATAAATAATAAATGTAAAATAATAAAAAGAAGGCAACCCTTGACACTGACTCATATCACAAGTTCATCAATTCAAATCAAGTTGGCCAAGAAAATCTCCGCTGAAAATTAGCCAGACTAAACTGCCAGCCAGAGGATTGTTGCCCATTGCCCAAGTGTCCTGAGTGTCCTGAAGGCCTAGGGCCAAAGCTCACAATTACAATGTTATTTCCACACACACATATTCTGAGGTCCTTTTGGGACACACACGCATAGGCAAGGATTGAGTTTTGGTCGCACCCAAGGAGCCCAACACGCATATGTATAATTCATAATGAATCCTTTCTATTAGTCAAACGTAAAATGAAATGGTTTTTACGTATTAGTAACGCATATTGGCTGTAAAGCCACACACGGCAGAGGCCCATCGTCCTGCAGCAGGATAAGACCAAGAACTCTTAAGCTTCGGCGTCAAACTTTGTGGCATTGTTGTGTATCCTTGGAGAATAATGCTGACAGCAGAGCAACAAAAGCAAGGACAATAGTTTTTGTTTTTTTTTTTTCCGCAAGGAAAACTGTAGCTTGGAAATCAAAGATATGCAAATTGAAACAGATACTTTTGCTTATAGAGAAATCTCTCTCTCTCTCTCGTTGCCTCTATCAGTATTTCATGTATTTTATATTGGAGCAGCATGGGCGCTATTACGACATTTCCCAGACGTGCTGAAGACCGACCACAGCCTGGTTCAGCTCCTGGCAAATACAATAAAAGAAATATTTTATTTTATTTCATATAAATAACATAAATGCTTTGGGGAAATGATTTATGTGTTGGCAAAAACTTTGGAGTTTTCTTCATTTTTTTTTTTATACGATTGCAAATAGTTAAAGTACTTCCGTTGTTTCTTGTTTCCCTTTAAAATGGTTAAAATATTTTTGGATGCTGGCTGGCTTAACAAATTAAGTTCAGAGTCAGGAACCCATAAATTCACACGCATGAGAAATGTCATTGAATAGGCTGTTTTTGCCCGAAGGATGTATATATATATATATATATATATTGTTATGGACGCAGCTGCCATTACGAAATTGGCACGCATGACTTGGCTTATATTTGGCACCGCCTTTTCCCTTTCCCACTCTACCACTTTTCATACCATCAACACTTTCTCCGTGCTCGCTCTCAAACCTTAAGCGTCTGACCCTGCCCAGTTTGGGTTAATTATGCCAAGAAACCCATTAAGGCTGGCTTTACTCTTAACAAAAGCCTGGCATTGACTTTGTTATACCCTATAACCATTGTAGGGTATTATGAAATAAATATCCACTAGAAATACCATCAAGAACTTCGCTGCTTTCGAGCTCTTTTCACAGCGAGCTTTCTACAAGTAAAGTTTCTAAATAACATAAAAACCTTTTAGGTTTTTTATTCACAATAGTTGAATTCAATTAATTTAATTTAATTCAGTATTCAGAGTAGAGCATGCTAAATTTGTAGGGCATTTTGGCAAACGAACACTTTTCTTTCTTAGCCGTTTTTTTCATACCTTTACTTTACGCATGTGTGCATTTTGAGCTTTCTATTTTTTGTTTTTTGTTTGAAATTCTATAAATATTTTGCGGTTGGTTTTTGCTTTCTGCTTGCTCTCACGCTTTGTATACAATTTTGCTTTTGCTCAGCACTTTTTTAGCAGTTTTTTTAGCAGTTTTTTTAGCAGCTATTTGGAAGTTTTGCATTGCAGTCACATTCGCACCGGCACTCGCACTCGCACTCGCATTTACCTGACTTGCATTAAGCATTTTGCGAACTTTTAATGCATACTCACTCGTATATGCATATTTTTCTGCTCGATATAAGTGCGAGTATGCTATATTTCAGAACAATTTTCACTAGACAAAGTTTGTTGCAAAAGTCAACGGCGAAGGAAAATGTTGGCGCTGGCGTTGGCGTTGCCTGATGTGAAGGAAGGCGTACATTAATAAACATAAATTAGAACGGAGCAGCAGTAGGAAAATTAGTAATTCAATTACGCTAAACAGCTACTTATGATTGCGACTTTGACTCGGGTATATGGAATATGGAATATGGTATATTCCGAGTAGCTCTGGCCATAGCAGCCGGCATCAAAATAGCTGCTCAATTGGACTGAATTTTGGCTTAAGGCGTACACATAATTCGCACTACCAATGAACGTCAGCTGCTGATAATAGAGTCAATGAACAGACCGCTATAACTGGATTAGCCCCCAATACTCAGTATACCTAGCCTACCTAGCATCGTAGCTCATTTCTGGATGGCTCTGCATCAATTGGCCCTGACAGCCGGACTCTAGATGCTAGAGAGCGTTTCATATTGAAAGCCATGTGCCCGGGTCTATAATTAGGCCACGTTGAAAATATGCAATTCTGATTAGCCTGAAAGTCCAGCAAACCATTAGGGGTGCCATATTCATACCCCTTTTGCCTCAGCCGAATCGTTTTACCATGGCTAAATGAGGCTCAGGCTGGCCATATGGTCACGTGTTAAACAGCAGTAAAATGATGCTGCCAATTACACTAGTCAGCAAAAAAAGTTGGTTATACTAGCAAAAATTAACTGATTTCATCATTGCTTATTTCTTTCGAAATTAGAGTTTTAAATTAAGGGTTTTAAAAGGTTTTTTTTAACTTTTATACTACAGAAACATTTTCTGTTAAGGCTTAAAAAATATCTAAGAAAAAAATGAATTAGCTTATCACATTGCAAAATATTCAATATTAATTTCATATTATTAATTATATTTATGATAGAAAAGTATTTCTATATATAGATTGAATCTGAATTTCCTCCATCCCTTTATAGACCACCTAAAAATCAGCGTAATTAATGATGATATCTGTGCATGATTAATGGAATTATTAATAATAAAAATCACAATAATTATTAGAATAAATTTAGAGCATTTGGTTGAAAGTTCTGTTTCCAATTTGAGCTCATAATAATTTGTTAAATATGCTTGGGAGACTATTAAAATGTTGTTGACTAGTGTAAGCTGATGATAACTTTAAGTGGTGTGTTAATGAAGCGAACAATCGCAAAATCCCGAGCAATACGAAAAGCAGTTGCAATTAAAAAATCATCAGCTGAAACAAAGACAAAGTCGGAGCAAAGTTGTAAAAGTTGCAAGGAGCCAGCAAAAGTTGCTTGTCAACTGATGGCAGGCATCCGCAGTGGCAGTGGCAGTGGCAGTGGCAGTGGCAGTGGCAGTTGAAAGCAGTCAGCAGAGTTGCCCCATTGCCAAAAAGGCCAAAAAGGAATTGCAAGTAACAAACGGAAGCCACAAAACGGACCGCAATTGACGTACAGTTGCCACCACAGCCAGCACCAAAATCCTGACAGGATAACCGAATGGCGAAAGGAGGAAGAGCAGAAAGGAAAGGAAAGGAAAGGAGAGGAAAGGGAGTGGAGTCGACCTCCAAGCAAAGTCATACCCGTACTCGTATGCACAAACAAAGCAAAATCAGAAGCTAAACAAAACAATGCCAGCGACAAGGACAACAATTTTGCATAGTTGCCCTCGTCGTCGTCGTCGTCGTTGTCGTCGTCGGGGTGCCAAAATGAGCGCTTGGAAAAGGATGTGCGGCCATTTTGTTTTATATACCACAGACCAAAAAGCAAGCAAAGCGCTGATGTTGATGTTACTTGTTATACTCTATGAAAACTCTAAAAGGAGTATACTAAGCTTGCCTGAAACGTATGCAACAAGCAGGCGGAAATCAGAATCATTAGCTGAGTCGGCTTAGCCATGATTGTCTGTGTGACCATTCTCCCGTCCGTCCGTCCACACCTCCTTGAGCCTATCAAGGCGTTCATCTAACCACCCACTGGTCCGTTTATCTACTCACCAGTTCGAGGCTCCGTTCATCCGACTATCGATCTGTCTGGCACAGCTTTAACAACATATCCTTAGAATTCACCATCCTATTAGACTGATATCACGTTAAGAAGCTATTCGAGATTGATATAAAAGTAGTACCTAAATATTGATATAGAAGAGCAGCGCCTAGAGCCCCTTTCATTAGCTAACTTTACAGTGTATTTGCTAGTCGTTCACGCTTGAATTCAACACTCATTCATACTTGTTTTTGTTGTAGTTTTCATAATAACAATAAAAACTTTTTTTTACAATTTGCGGAAAACTTGAAATGATTGTTATGCAATTGTTGGTAACGCAATTTTGTCGTTTTTCTCCATACACACACACCACAATGACAGCCAGTGTCCTTTCCAGCCGAGCAGAGTAGAGCGAGAGAGGAAGAGAGAGAGCATTCTCCCGTCTCCTATCTCCTATCTCCTGTCTCCCGTCTTCCAAGCTCGTGTGCAGCTGTATGTGTGCATGTTTACACTATAAATTCGCATTAAGTAGCACAAAAGTTTTATTGACTTCGTGTTCAGTGCGCTTGATTTTCATGCCACTCTGCCAGTAGCAAAACAGATAAACAAACAGCAAACTTTAATTGCAAAAATTTGTGGTAAAATTAATGAATGTACCAACATTGGGACATCCTCTGTGCCACATTTCTCTCCTCTACTCTCTCTCTCTCTGCCTGCCTGTCTGTCTGTGTGTGTGTTGCTGTTGACACTCCTGACCAAAAGTCAAATTACCAAAGTGTTTGCTTGCCAGCTGCTGCAATTGAAGTTCAAGCTTCTATCGCCGGCGGAAGGGAGCATCCATCCAATCGAAGCATCAGGCCAAAACTGAGGGGCTTTCATCTCTAAATGACTTGTTAAATGTGTTTGATTTTGGCATCGAAGCTGTTTGCTGCTGCTGCCTTCACGATGCAAATATGTACACATATACACATACATATACATTAAATGGTGCACGGTGCACAGTGGCTGTCGTATGTTTTCGTCTGTGAAATAAATTTCAATAAAACTCACAAATGAGAAACAAATACATAAATCTGCTTCTTTTTTTTTGCTGCTCGTTTAAGCTTGTAATTGAAACAATTAAAAAGACAATAACTTTATTTGTATGACAAAAATAACCAATAAAATAAATCAAATATTTGTTGCAAGAAAATCCCAAGAAGAATCCGAATCAGTTTAAAAAGAAAATAATGAAATGGAAAAGAGGAAAATCAAGCGCAAATGAAGCAAAAGAAAAGCTGGAAAATATTATTTAATTTTCCTACTAAGGTCTACAGATTGCGTTGACTACCTTTGTTCCAATTTGTGGACTCAATTATGATTTTATATTCATTAATTAATTAATTTAAATTAATGACAAATATGAAAATTAAGCGCCTGCATTTATGCAATTATGGAAAATTAAAAAATATAAAACTATATTTGTAAAGCAATAAGAATAAAGATATAAAATAGGTTAAGTGTAATTGTATAGATTATTTTCATTTATTTACTATGGAATCTGCGCACAATACTCCATCACAATACAAATAATGTGTGTGTATTTACACAGTCAAGTTTCCTGATAATGATAATTATTTGAATACCCATCAATTTTCGAATTGATGCAGAGTCAATAAGTGCATATAAAAGTCATGAATATATTACAGACGATAATTTAAAATAAAACTGGTTCCATGTAATTATATTTTGAAGTCTCAATCACACACAATTTGACTTATTTGAGGGCCTGCAGCAGCGGCAGCAGCTTTTTATGTATTTGGCCAACTTTTACAAGTAATTACTAGTAAATTGCGAGGCCCTTTGGCCATATATAAAAACTACACAGAGAAAAACGAGAGGGTCATGAATCATATAAAGACCGCGTCTAAAGTACGGCAATACCCATTTGGCTTGAATCCTGCCAAGAATTCTTACTTCAATAATAATATATTATGAATGAGTTAGACTTTGGTTTGGTATGTTTTTTAGAAAGAATGAAATGGTATCGAACTAAGCACAAAATATAATAAAATGTAGACCACAAAGTCTTGATTTAATTTAATTTCAATTTAATTTTCAGCTTAAAATAAGTCGCCTTATCTTTATATAATCCAGGCACAAGGGTTAAACAGATTAGTTGATATGAATAAATTAAAAGACAGTTTACATTAATCAATTAATAATATTTATATTACAACTTATTTTTGATCCTATCACAGTACTATTTGATATCAGAATTCTCTCAATTTTATTCTCTCTCTTGTGTTTCACTCCTCATCCAAGCTATAAATAAACTTAGCCGTTTTTAGCTTAATCCAAGATGATGAATGAATTAATTCCTGAGAATTACCCCGATTGAGTCTCAAAATTTTTTGTTGCTTCCAATTGAAGACAGATCAAACTCTGTTTTAGACCGAAGTTTTTCTCTCAGTGTGGCCTCATTTATGCATGTAAATGTAAATGCATTTGCAATTGGCATTTGTTTGCCAGCATTCGCTTTCGCATTTTCCATTAATTATTTGTTGTAGCTGTCGTCATTTCCTGTAAAATTACTTGGCATTTGCCTGACGTCTGCACCTGCGATAAACTTAATATTATGTTAAACTCATGCAGCTCCAGTAAATGCCAAAATTTGTAATATTGTCAACTTTGCTGCGCTTCAATTAAACTTGCAAACAAAGTTTCTGCCTTGCACATATGAGATGCTGCTGCTGCCTGATGCCTGCTGCCTGTTGCCTTCAAATTTTGAGTAGATCCGTTTTTAATTAAACTCAACTGCAAACAAAGTCATTTGGAGTAGACGCCTTAGCGCCGTTTGACACGCAGCTGAGGCTTTGCCTACTATGGCAGTAACAGTATCTAAACAGAATCTGGGACCAGGACCTCAACAGCGATCCCATCTCAAACTTGTTTGCACCTATGTAAATCCCTCCCTCTGTCTGTTATCCTGCCAGCCTGCCAGTCTGCCCGTCTGCCCGCCTGCCCGTCTGCCTGTCTGCCCGTCCATCTGCCAAGGCTGCGTTTGGGATTATGCCAAAATGCAATTTGCATTTGCAAGACATTCTCAAGTCTGGAATAGAAAGGACAGAAAGACAGCTACAGCGACATGCGCGTATTAATTTTAAATTGACTGTGAAATTACAATGAGCGTTTTGTGTAACCAGCTGAATAGCTTATTCTCTCTCTCTTCTGTCCTCATGGTTTAATTACTCAAAGCACGTTTCCACTCTCTTTGATGTAGATTAAAGTACTGGAAGGCTCTTTACTAAATACGATGCATCCTTTTTTAATTCAAATCAAATATTAACAGTATTCAATAAGAGAATCCAACCAGATTCACATTCGATTCAAGTACCAGCTGACCGATGAACATCGTTTGGATTAAAGCAAGTGAGAGAAGTCTTATATTAATCTCAATTTATTTATAATACTTTATTATTCGATTGAATGGAGAACGAATCAGGATGAATAGACATATAATCAGCATAAGATCAAGAATTCCGAGATTTAAAAAAGGAGGCTTAAATCTTGAATTGGTTTTAGGCTTTCCGGGTACAAAATATTAAATATTAATATTATGATATGCTTATAGAAGTACTTTAAATGATATTTCGCCCAATTCTCTTGCCAATTTTTATTTACATTAATTTCATTTAACTTAAATCTAATATTTATGCTTTCTGTTTTTCAGTCTCGTCTCCCATTTTCGCCATTAATTTCCTTTTGTTTATTGCTTAAATCTGAATTTATTAAGCAAACAAATACTGAAAGGAAAGATATTTTTATGGCACATTGTTTATTATGGTTCCATTTGTTTGCTGTTCGTAAATATCCAATGGCCCCGCAGGTAAAAGGTCGATTTTTTTCTCACAATGTCAATTAATTCTCAACATATTTTATGAATTTACTGATATTTTTTGCGGCACTGTGTAAATACGTAGAGGTCAGTATTTTTAAATCAAATATATTCGATTATTGTTGTGAAATGTGTATAAAAACTGAATTGGATTTGTAGCTGTAGCCAGGAAAAAACTGATTTATCAAGCCAAGTTCCCAGTGCCATTTTCACATGAATTTCACTAAAAGAACTGTCATTTAAATGCTACTCCAAAAAGTATGCTTTACTTTCTACTATGAAACATATTTTGAAACGAAAAGCGGAACTGGTTTTCATTTGGTGTATCAACTAAAAGTCGATACTTATGAGTGTGATACTAGGAGTATAAAAGAATGTCTCACTATTTGAACAAGTGCTGAATTGAGGGAAAAGCATTGCAAAGTGGTCCCTCCCTTATCCGTTGCGACAGATTTTCTAGAGTGCCAGGAAAATCTTGATTATGCTGGAGAGCCACAAGCATTTTTGCTTGGCTTTAGATACCAGAACGACTACCATGAGTATTTTCATTGCATTCACTTGAGCAACTTTCGCTTCGCTGCGCATTTCAATTGCCGCTGGGTGTGGCACCAACAGCAGCAACCACAACAACAACAACAACAGCAACAACCAGAACAGCAATAAGCAGAAGAATAAGAATAAGAATAACCCAATGACATACATTTAGCCGCTAGTAACAATAATTTTTATTATTATGAGACCACCTTCACTCAGTAAGTGTTGGTGTTTTTATACCCTGCACCCATACAATGGCTATAAAAGAGTATAATAGATGTATGTGAAAGCTATATAAAACTAGGAAAGGGGACTTATCTGATCCCATAAAGTATATATATTCAGATTAACCAGTCGATTTGATTTGACATTTCCATCTGTCTATTTGAACGTTTCGATCTCCAGTCTTGAAGAGCGGAATACTTCACATTTTATATATAGATTCCTATATACCAATCGAAGCTGAAGTTTCTTTCCAAATTTAATTATTTGAACTTGGAACGAAGCTTTCTGGGTATCACATAGAGAAAATGGTTCTAAAGAAATCCATGACTTCCGCTTCCACTCCCCCAAATCGAAAAAAATTCACAATGTTTAATCTGTTGCCTTGAAGCTTAAAATCCTCATGACATAATCTCCTATTTAGCTGGAATCAATTTTAAAGTAGAATCCTAAGCTTGCAGGGTATTTCCAAGTCGACTAAGCGCGACTTGATCATTCATACTTGTTCATGTAGATGAGCTGCAGCCTTGGCTCGCTGATGACTCTCAGTTAGCAAATAACATTTTCCACACAATGGCCTGACCCAAAGCGGGGACAGAAGCGGATGGGAAGGACACAAAAAGGAGTCCAAGTAGGGGAGAGCTGCTAGTCAATAAAATCGAACAGCTGCCATTAAAATCATTTAAATGTTATTGTCTCTGTGCCTGCCGCAAGTTATTTCTACTTTGGTGCTTCTGTGGCATGTCCCCGTCTCCGTCCCCATCCCTGTTCCCGTCCTCCTTGGTTACAGCTTGCTTGCTCTCTTGTCTTAATGCTTTCTGCTGACTCAGTCTCTGGGAGTTCCAGCTTCAGCATCTGACTCCTGCCTGCAATTGGAGCTCGTCTCACTTTTGCTTTTCGCTCCGTAACCGGAGTCCTAGCCATTGCGAAATATGTGTCCGTCAGCAAAGATGCAGTTGAATAATACCCTGGGGAGTAATTGCTTTAAATGTCTTTGTATGAATGCGAAATGTGGAGCGTGGATGCCATTGACAATTCTTTAAAGCTCTTTTTGCTGGTGTTTATATCAAATACTTGAATTAAATATTTCAGAGTGCCATTTGAATGGCTATAAATAGTCTTATTTGCTAACTGGTATTAATTACGCCTAGTCTATTGTATTAGAAAATTTTGATTGAATTAGTAGCTCCAGGGTATTCGATGAAGTGCTGCTGATATATTGTTGCGTTGAGTAGTTAATTAACTCTTTATAATTCTAAAATATTCATTTATTATTCACAAATTGTTTTTTGGTAATTGGAATTACATTGAATTAACAAAAACATAATTTAAAGGCTTCTCCAGACTGATTGACGCACAGCATATGAAGCTGGACAGAAGAATTATGTGATGATGAAAGTATGCTTTAATTAAAGATTATGGCCAAATTGTTAATAAATATTTCCCAAAAATAATGTTAAACTTAATTTAAAAACAACATATCAAAATAGCTTTAATATTGGCTTCCTTAGAATTGAATTTTTCCAGTATTAATTACTCAAATTAAAGTATATTTAAAAGACCTTTCAAAATAGCCTTTATAAATATTTAAGCCATTTTAATATGGCTTAAAAATTGTACTATTTTTTAAAGAAATTTTCTTTGTAAGCCTTTGTGATTTCTCTTAAGCTGTCTGTAAAATGTACACAGGTCGCATGAATTTTTAAATTTCACACATTTTATTTATATTCGAATAAATATTATGTGTTTTCCAAAGTCAGGGCAACCCGGTGGCAAGCGATGCGCATAAATTATTTACCAAGTTTCCTGGGGAGGGGGGGAGGGCTAGCAGGGCATGCAGAAGTTGTTGCAACTTTAAGACAAAGCACAAAGCATGGCAACTGCGATATGCAGATGTAAGAAGGGGCTTAGGGCTAAAATACAAGCATGATAATCCAACACATGAGCTGGAGCTTGCTTGTTAATTAAGAATGTGAAACAAAGTCATAAAGGAGACAAAAGGAGCAGCTTCAGGTACAAGTAACATAAAAGAAAACGTGCAGGATACCAGACAGATACACACACACACACATATATATATATATATATATTTAGGGAATGGTATGAGCTTGGTTTGTTTATTATAATAAGTAAGTAAGTACTTACTTTACTTTTGCCTGGCACAATCATATGCTTATTCATTTTGCCAGCTAAAGGCTCAATATATCTCATGAATTTTTCTTTGCTGTGCCACGGCTCGAATACGCTATATGTATATATATATATATATTTTTTTTTTTGCCTCTTCCTCTGCAGCTGTCCCATTTTAATGAGCAAATTCGATTTCATTGTCACGCAGCAGGCAGAAGGCGGTAGGTAGGAAGACAGCCAGAGCAACCGCATTTGCAAAAATTACGCATACGCAGCGTGTGCCGCGGACACCAAACGTGTCTGGGAATCCGTTTGAGGCAGTTCTCTCAGCTCACAGCTCTCAGAGCATTTATCCCCATATACCCTGATACGATTCTACCCGTATTTATTAATATATGCGTGACGCGTTTCTGTGGCCAGTGGACCACGCACTGACACTGCCACTGCCACTGCCACAGCCACTCGGCCTTTTTCTTATAGTGCCACAGGCGCAGCCTGTAATTATTTATATGTACTTGGATGTGCCGACAGATAGACAGACAAATATATATACCTAAATTAAATAAAAATTGTATTGCTCTTCACTTAAACAGATGGGACAAGAGACGTGCGGGAAACTGACTATAGCATTTGGAACCGACTGTTTTTACGCTCTAAATCGAAGCTTGAAACGGCGGCCTTGATTAAGTACCTAAGCACATGGATATCTGTGCAGATTTAATTGAAATTAACCCAAAAATGTATGCTAATTTGCTTGAAAAGTTGCTCTTTAAAGTTGGCTGCATAAACTAGTTATTTATGCTTGGATTTTCGGAAACTAATCAGCATATTTGGGTCGAGATGTTAATCTGGTTTAAACGCTATTCCATAAGCTAAATTGCAAGGCCTTAGTCCAACAAAAAATGTATATGCTCTCTGAAAATGGCTGACAAAGGACTTGCAAAACATTCCACAGCCTGTATGCAACATCCGCAGTCCTTCAGATCCTGTTGTTATCTGCCAGCCGCCCACACACAAGCAGCAGCAACAACAACAACAACAGGAAGAAATGCATATGCAAATTTGATTTTTTCCAATGCCGCACATAGGATACGAGTATTTGCATGCTTCTTTCAGTGTAGAAAACTTGCCGCATGCCCCGCCCGCCCCTTCCCCGTCCCACTCCTCATCATCCTTCTATGTGACAGTAAACAGCTTCTTTATCTAACCCGTTTTGCCTTCGCCGCCTGGTTGCAATTTTCAGTTTTAAGTAGAGCGGAAAATTAAAAACAAATTTGCCGCACATTTCGAGAATTTCACTTTACATGCAACGCTTTTCTTCTATACATTTTTTTTCGTCTCTTTTTTTTTATGTACCTGCAAATTGGATTTCTTATTTCTTGGTTTTATTTTAAGGCAAACTCTTGTATACATTGCCAGAAATACATAAATAATAATATTTATTTTTCTATACACATATCAATTTCTATACCGCTTCGAATATGGAAGATAAACACATAGAGAATCGAAAGGGAAAAGCAATTATTAAATGTTTTTAAATACAGCACAGAAAAATGGTATTATAAAAAGAAGTTCAATAAATCTGAAGTTCGAATCTTACGTAAAAAAATGAATGTACGATTGGCTCATTGTTGGCTCAAAAAATGCAGGAAGAGAACTTGACTCACATCGAAATTTAATTCACTTTTTGGGGGCTTAAAGAAAAAGCTTCTCTCTCTCTCTGTGTGTGTGTGTGTGTGTGTGAGAGTGTGTGTGTGTGTGTGCCTACATTATGCAGAAAGTCCGGTTGCTAAGCAGTTACCAAAACTGGATATTTCCTAGTACATATTCAATGACAGCTCCAAGGCATACCGGAAAACTGACCCAAATGCACAATTTTGGTAATGCCAGCAGCCAATTTGTACTGTGTGTGCTGCACCTAACTGTCTGGTGCTTGATATCGAATTTTTATTTGGTTCAGTTCGTGCTGGCCTGGCCAATACACCTTAATTACAAGCAATTATGCGCTCAAAAGCATAAATGATGGGAGGAGCGGCTGCTGCTGCTGCTGCCGCTGCTGCTGTTGCCAAAACTGTTATGACTTTGAGCTTTGAAAGCTAGCTGACCAAATTGCAGCACATTTGGCGAAGGCCAATCGGTTTAGGTCCAGTAGGTATAGGCCAAAAACTTTGCCAAGAGTACTCTGCAATTTTTGTGAGCACTTTTTATTTTATTTTCTCAGCGCGCTTAATTAAGTTACGCAAGTGCAGAATTGTCGATGTCGTCGAATGTCGTCTGGAACTTGGAGTTATCGTATTTGGAGACCTGGGAACTTGGACGTCGACTTGTAAGTAATTGTGCCTGCAGCTCACAGCCGTTAAGTGTGCAGGATACGGCTGAAGGATGCAGAAATGGAGGCAGTAGGAGGGGGAGTAGGAGCATTGAGACTCCTGGAGGCAAGCACTCGAGTTGTAGTCGTTGTCTGTAATTTCTGTAAGCTGATTTACGCAAAATTGGCAAGCAAAGCGGATAAGTTGTCTACAAAAGTTTTGTCGTGCAAAAAGCAATATGCAAATAGAGAGATTTTGACTGACTGCCTGAATGGCTAACTGACTGCTTGACTGACTGATGAATGATTCTTCTGCTGCTGCTGCGACTTAGCTGCAATCAATATTCAAATCCACTTAGCATTCGAATTTGACGTAATCAAATTTACGATTTTTGACTTGAGTTTCGGGGCCAAATGGGCAGCTTTTTAAGCAGCCATTTTCCGTTCTGACTTGTACTTCTATTTATTTTAATCTTACAGTTTTAATTTGCAGCATCAGTCGAAAGGGCGACCTGCACAGTGCCAGCCCAGTTTTGTTCGGATTCAGATTCATTCATCCACTTGAAATGAAATGCAAATCCTTTAGAAAAGCCGAGGCCGGGCTGGGTTCTTGCGCTTGGTTCTGGCTCTGGCTCTGACTGAGGCTCAGGCTCGGGCTCACCTAAAGGTCCTGGTTTCAGTTCATTATTATGCCAGGATATAACCTTTGTCTCGAATTAATTAAAATGGATTTACATGAGCTCAAAATGTCGCAAGCGCCACGGCATCCAACAAAGGCACCTTTACACCGCAGAACCCTCTGCCCTTCTTCTATTTCTGGACCCTCACCGAACGAGTCCAGGCACTATTTTCCATGCAGATTTCCTGGACTTCTTTGAGCCTCTCTCTGACTGCCTCTGACCGACGACGACTGACAGTCAACGTCAACCCGCACCGCAGATAAATATTTATATTTCGCTTTTTAATCTTTTGTAATTTTAAGTCGCGTCATACTCTACTCCCCACTCCTTCTGCCCCATTCCTCGCTTCGCCTCGATTTCTCTGTTGTTTTGTGCTCTCAACTTTTGCTATTTGCTGTTTTCGCTATTTGGCTATGCTTTCTGTTGACTTTTCAATTTGAAAGTTGAAAGCACTTAGGGTTATTAGAATGAGAAGCTTGGGAGTTGGCTTCAAGTGGCTTTTCCAGCGAGTAGTATAACTAAAATAGGGGATTTCCTATTATATCTGGCAGGATTTTGATAATTTACAATAAAATAACTGACTCTATTCAAGCTCGCATTATACCACTGAAACTTTTGCCAGTATATTTTATTTCAAAATTTTGGAAAAGCTGCTCCTCTGGAATGAGCTTAATACAGCGGTGTACAGGGTATCTGGGGTGTATAGGGTATGTTTGGGGTATATAGGGTGCGTGTAAAGTGGCTGTCAGATGTCAAATTCATCAATTTAGAGTTTAGAGAAAACCTGACAATGCCAATGGTTTCTTTTGGGACCACTTCAAAAGCTGAACAATACGCGAGGCGAATTACCCACATCAAACCGACCGCGTCATGCCACGCTGGCCAGGGCCATTTCTTTTTTTTTTTTCGTTGCCTTTTCTCAAGCAGAATTAATTTCAATTTACATTTAAATGCAGTCGCCTGTCGACTGGCGACAGGCGGCCAACATTTGACCTGACCTTGTTGCGCCGCGCCTCAAGTGGCTGCTGCTGCTTTGCTGGTTGCTGGTGGCTGGTGCACATTTTTTATGCCTTCAACTTTACGATTTTTAATACCATAATTGGCTTACTGATGAAGGTTAGCGGGAGGCAAGAAAATACACAAAAAATACAGGAAAAAATACAAAAATAAAAATAAGAAGGAAGAAAGAAGGAAAAAAACCGTGAAGCAGGACACAAATTATTCAAGAAATATTTTTGACAGCGTTCGCTTTCTTGGCACTTGAAAGGACAACCTTGAAATGAATATTCGCCATTGCAAAAACGACAGAGAAAAAAGAGAAAAAGGTTCGTAATATTAAAGATTTATTAGCTAAGTGCACTCTCTGCGTTTGCTGATTGTAAGTTGAGCTAACCATTGAGCTGCCACTTGGCCATAGTTTAAATTGCAGCCATAAAACTGCCAACAGTCAGAGAAAAATGTGTAGACAATTTCTCAACACTCAAGTATTTTTCTAAAATTCAATTATTAAAAAGGTCAATATTACAGTGAAAGAAAAACTAAAGAGTTCTTAACTTGAATCGAATTTTCGATAAGTTTTTAGTTCCTGCATTTGTTTAGGTTTGAGCAATTATTGCTCTTATTAAAATTTTTAAGATTACAATTTTATAAGTTCACCATTTTGCTGAGTGTAAGAATTTTCTTTATATTTGAATGCGTTAAATCTAGCAGTTTGTGCCAGCGAATGCTGTAAGTTTCAATGGAGAACATGGCGCATGCTTAATATTTATTTAATTTCCTATTTCCCATTCGCCTACTTTGCATTTCTCGGTTCATCTGCATCGTCTTGTGGCTCCAAATAGTTTTGGCTTAGTGCGCTTTTCCATTGCGAATTCACCCCATCAACTATTTCCATTTTGTCATCAAGTTCATTTGGCGTTGGCAGCGTTCCCCCTCGCTGCAGGCGAACTCGAACTGGTTTTTGCATCGCTGGCAAACGCCTTGGTGTATGCTACATCAATTTTATTGACTTTTCCCATCGTTCCACTCGATTGAATGCACAATTTCATTAGCAGGCGTGCCACATGCAGCTGTCTCTATAGCTGCCTCTCACCACCGAAGCCTCTACAGAATTCAGGAGCATCTTTTTTGGGCTGACTGCATTCACATTGTTCTGGCAATGAACTGCTGTAATCCACTGTCAACGGCAAATGTTACTGTTACTGTTGCTGTCTCCGCTGCTGTTAAGAGTTGAGTTGAGTTGAATTGAGTTGAGTTCAGTTCTGTCATTTGGCAATCGATAGTTTCAGTCGGTGGCACAAATTGTTCGTCATAATTCAGAGCTGGCTGACTTATCCCAGAGATAATCATATTAACAACTTGCCTGACAACACCAGTCGAGCAAAACTTTTAATTAAATAGAGCCAGTCATGAACAGCAAGTGCAGAATCTAAAACGACTGACAGTGCTCGACCAGTGGATACCCTGTATTCAATACTTAAATGTTGACAGTCAGAGGAGTAATGTGAATAGATAAAGTCTCTTAAAGGAAAATCGAAAGTTTACTTCTAGTTGAAGAGATATTTTCCTAACAAATTTTGCACTTTTGAGGAGTTAATAAAATATTTTAGAAACAAATTTCAGAATACTTAAAGGAATCTCGTTTAATTTACTAAGGTGAAGAGAAAGAAATAGAAACTTATTCAGAGGAAGCGGGCCTAGAAGAGCAAGTTATGCCAACTTTCTTTACTTTAGATGGTAGTCCTTTAGCCCTTTCTTATGAACCTTCTATGCATTCAATATATATAAACTCAGTAGATGGATCTAAAATATATATAATCCCCCTCCGGTTACGTACTCTTGCACCAAGTTCGTATACTTTTTTGACCCACTTTCAATGAGTACAACTCCCAACAAACAATTGTAACAATATCAGACATAACAACAGCGCCATCTTAATAAACTTTAATTCCCAGAACAACAGCTAGGCCATGATTATGATTATTATTATTACACAGCCCAAAAACTTTTAATTAGTAAGTAGGCTTGGCAAAGTTTTTCAATTATTGCCACCTGGAACTCAGCTGCACAGCCAGCGAATGGACCCCTTTTGCACCCTAATGACCATACAAATAGTACAAGAGTACTGTAAGCATTAAGACCAATTTGATTTTAAATCAACAGCCAATACGAGTAGGAAAGAGAAAGCTTTATTCTAATGATTCGCTGGGGAATTGAGTTAACCTTTTAGGGTCTGTGCTATGGGTTAATTAGCCTCTTGGAGCAGCGGTTGCAAATAATGTTGCCACAGTCAGAGGTGATCTGCATAATAGACTACAAGGCTTGACTTCCAACGCTCCCAGAGCTTTATAAATAATTATATGTGTACGGATTCGGATTCAGTTCTCCATTCCCGCCTGGCATAGCACAAAGAATAAAACAAATGTATCTCTGGCTGCATGACAAATGCCGTCTAGACGCTGGCAGCGCAGCTTAACATAGCTCAGGACTTGGCTCCGGTCTCCGGCTCTGGTCTCCGGTCTCCGACTCTGGCTTCATTTCTATTTGATAACTGCAGACTGCAGGCATCTTCCACTGCTCCTGCTCTTGGTCCGGCACCTTCTGCACCTCTTGCTTTTGTTCCAACTGCTGGTGACATTCGATTTGGCCGTTTGGCAACTAAATCCGTTTCAGTTTTTGACTGCCAACAGCGGCCAATGACAATGACAATGGCTAGGCTCCCCGCTAGGTGGCTATTTTTTATTCGCCCTGTGTGATACCAGAATGCCAGAGAGGAGACCTGTCTAAGTATAAATGGTTCACTGGTTAACTGCTTCTGACAGGAATACCGAATACCGTTTCCACAGAACCCAAAAAAAAAAAAAAGAAAAAAAGAAGAGAAGAACCAAAAGTGAATTTTGCTCTGTTCATTGTTCAAATTGGGCTTCAAATGTTTTTGCATTGTTCAACTACTTTATTGAAATTGGCTAGCAGAAACTAGATAGAAAGCCAAAAAAACAATTGTCTTTTAGTTGCTTTACATAAAAACGTTACGTAACTAAATGTAAAAATGTATTAAAACATAAGCCAGCTCCATTTTTACGTTTAAATAGACAGTAGAAGAGGTGCACGGGACGCACAGGTCAACTTTGCTACAAACCTTTTTGTTTTAATCCATTTCAAAGCCTCTTTTTGTTAACAAAACATGAGTATTTAGTTTGGCTTAAAAGTCAAATATCTAAAATACGAAATAATTTATTTAGAAGTTTTAAAAGCTCAAAATAAAAAAATTGATGAAGCCAGTTCATCTTTTTGGTTTGCATTAAAAAATAAATCTGTTTTTCTTGGCAATCTAAATTTAAGTAAAATCTGAATTTAACTAATGAAAAGTATGCCTGCATTTCGACAGTTTTGCTTAATTGTACCTTTTTTTTCAGTGTTGTTTTCTATAATTTAACTATAAAAAAACATGTTTTTTAATGAATAAAAAATACCTGAGCATAAGTTTGCCTCAGAACAGGTTGTAAAGAGTTCACAAAAATGTTCTATAAACGTGACAAATAAGTTTCTGCAGTTGTAGTTGTATGCTGAAAACTGATTTAACTTGATTATAAATTTAAATTAAATCCAAAAATTTATATTTTGTGCTCATTGTATTTAATATATGTATGCTCTGTATGCTTTTCATTTGTGAACATATAATTACTTGAAAAATGTTTTCGCCCGGCTAAGGAGCCGCCAGACTTGCAATCAGAATTTTCACTCGTAGTCGCAGTCGAGCTCAGATTTGTTCGTGCTACTTTCTCCTACATATATTATTAACTTTTCTTGACTTTGTTGCTGCTCTTTGTGCTCACACCCAGCCAGCCAGCCAGCCACACGCGTCATATTTCTATGATGGCACAGAAGTCGCCGCATAATGAGCTGCCATGACAACAGCAAAAGCCATCAGGCAGCGACTGCTGCAACAGCAACAGCAACAGCAAAAGAAAAAGCAAAAGCAGAACTCTACTTTGCAAATTACTTTCACGCTTTCATATATCCACATTCACATCCACATTCCCATTCCCATTCCCATTCAGTGGAGAGATGTCAGCCTGAAGCCAGGCTAGAGTCAAGCCGAAGCCGGTGGAAACCTCAGCTCTCTCACTGGTCGTTCAATATGGTGTTTTTTTTAGTGGTAGGAATGGCATAGGAGCCGCATAGAGGATAGAGCAGAAATTGTCGCATACACAGACCAAAAAAGTCAAGAGTTTTGGACTTGATTCAAAAATAGCAGATCCTAAGTCCAAAATCAGAGAGTTTTTTATCTAAAAAATTTGGGTGTAGTCCTAGCTTTGGCCTGGGCTTACTTCAAGTAATCCTTAAGACAAAACACAAATAGAAATCTTGTCTTAAATATTGGTTTTTATTTAAGCCAGGTTTAATTAAGGCCAAGAATCGAAAGTTGAAATAGTTAGTGAATAGTTCCTTAGAACTTTTCTACTTAAGGGAAGAAAATTCAAGCCAAAATCTTACCCTATAAAATCGAAAAGACACTCTTTTTTGTTGCAGTGTATGGACTACTCTGTGCTAAGCACTTGTGACATGTCGTTGCGACATGTCGCATGCATATGCAACATTTGTTTTCGCTGCGCCGACATAATTTGCGTCAAAGTGCTCTGTCAAAAGTGTGGAACTGGAAGAAAAAAGGCGAAATAATAACGGAATTCCTTTAATTTTTACGCCACTACAAGACTTTCCCAGCGCTACTCAGGTCCACACCCCTCAGCGTTCCACGGTGAGACATTGACGACAGTGGCCCAGAGGCAAAATGGAGGTAAGCTGGAGGAGTAGTCCCAGACCGGCAACTTGAACGGTTAAGTACTGCACACTCCCACAGCAGTCAAGTCAACTGAAAACGTGACAGGATATCCTGCTGCTGCTACTGCTGCTGCTGCTGGTGTTGCTGCTACTGTGACTACTTCTGATACTGTTCGTCCTGCTTCCTTTTGAGGAGGAGCAGATGATTACATTGCCCACAGCATGCAAATGATGAAGCAAATGAGAGAGTGAGGGAGAGAGTGGCACTTAATGTGCGTCACATTATAATTTGGCAGCTGAGTTGAGTCGAGTTGAGTTGACTTGACGCTGGCGCATCAATATTTCATTTCATTCATTTATTTGGCATTCAGAACGGGAGTTATATCTAATACAAATCACTTTCATGCAGTCAATTAACTTGATGATTTATTTATAGCTACTTTAACTAAATAAGGCAAAAAGCAAAGAATGAAAAAAAAAAAAAAAACTAATTATATGAGCTGCCAAAAAGCGACAAAATCCTTTCTTGCTCCTTGGACTTTCCTGTGATATGCTTCAAAATTTGCAGACAAAGTTTTCAGCATGAGAAAATATGTCTGTCCGTCTGCCTGTCTTTCTCTTCGTCCATTCGTCTGTCTGTCCGTCCGTCCGCCCGTCTGTCTCTGTGTGCTATTTATAAGTCAACATTTGCATAAAAGTTATGACAAGCTAAAATGGAAAATAATTTACGTAAAATGACAATGGCATATTTTTCAGTCAACTGAATTTCTCCTTGTTGTTGTTGCTTAAAGTTTCTGTGCTTTTTATCGTAAATTGGGCAGAGTTGCGTATTTTATTTAATTTTATTTATATGAAAAAAAAAAAATAAAAATAATAATAATAGTAAAAATAATAAAACTAAATGTTGCTTTGTCGCTTTTGGCTTGCGGTAAGCCGTCTGGCCAAAAGCTGTCATACAAAATGGAATTTATGTGCCACTGCGGTTCCCAGCCATCCTTGTGGCTGCTTCATAGCCGTAAAAACTCACAGGAAAAAATAGAAAAAATATCAATAACTATTATCAGCTAAAAGGTAGAGTGAAATCCAACTCGTATTTTCTTAAATTGCAATTTAAATATTTATATGCATATTGATCTAGATAAAAGACGTGGCCTTTTGAAATCAGTTTATCGATATGCAAATATGTAATTGTTTTTCTCTATTTGCTTTAATATGCTTTGCCTATATCCAAATAAATATTTCTTTGATTTGCCTTTGTTGTATTTAAATTCTATTTGTATTTGTAATTAGAAAGACAAATGTGAAATTTGCCCATAATTGTATGCAATGCAAATAGATCATAAAATTTATATTCAAACCCAAAAAAAAAATGTGTTTTGTAGGTCATTTAAATGTAAATTCTTTTTCTATGCGTTGTTCAATCCTTACCCTACCATTGAGGCAGGGTATTATGGCTTTGTTAGGAATCTGCAGCGGATTGAACCAGGCATCGCGCACTCCATGAAGCTTATATATTTTTGAGCAGAACAATGGGGTAGGTTGATGGAGCCCTCAGTCTGTCCATCTATCTCTATGGCAACTAATCTCTTAGTTTTTTTTATTATTTTAATGAAATTTGGTTAGGACAACAAAATATTAAGCTCAGCTTACTCCAAATATCGTGTAGCTCCTATAGAAATAATCCTTGCAAAATTGGTTCTATGGAATTCATGATGCTTCTCAAGGTATCTGGATGAAAATGATTGAGATCGCACTACTATATCTTATCATTTATGTCATGATTTTTCCAATTTACAAGTGTATATAATCTTCGGTGTGGATGGTATAGCCTTTGGATGCTGGGTTTATAATATTTTTCTGCATTTAAATTTAAATTTTATAGCCAACAATCAACTGTATTCTATTCGGCAGACAAACAAACCGAAATAAATAGTAATGAGATGCAAAACTGATTATAAACTGCGGTTTTCGTTCATTAAAAATAATATTTGAAGCCAGGCAGGCTACACATGCGTACAGAATTCTCAATAATTATGTTAATATTTGAAGGTCCTTGATGCGTGAACTAAATTCGAATTTGAATTTGGAAACGAAAATGAAAACGAATACCAAATATTAATATTTATATAATTTGTGTTTATTTAGGCATAAATTATGTGAGGATATGCAGATATGAGAAGAAGGGGGGAGAGAGAGAGCAGAAAAATTACTCCGGCTAGTTGCACATCAATTAAACGAACTGCAGCCAAAAAATTGAATAAAATTATTGGTTGAGTTTTTAGTTGATTTTCGATATTTATTACCTAGTTTGAAACAATTGCCAAAATTTATGGCACATTTTCGCAGCAAATGCCCAAAAATGTGTCCTTGACACATAATATTTATTGCATACACAGCTCGTATACGTAATATCGAATTTAAGCTTATACTCGTATGTACTACGTAGTCTCTAGCCAGTTGTCCTTTAGCCAGTTATTGTTTTTGTTTGTCTGAGTGTATTTGTGTCCCTCCATTTGTTTTCATTTACAAGTATTTCAGTTTGAAATTTATTTGCTCTGCACATTTTTATGGCTTGGCCCGACTTTGTGTCGCCCGATCTTTTAAATAATGTACGAGAATATATATGTATCACCATATATATATGGGGCAGCTGAAATTAAAATTTATCTGCCATTGTCATTTGTGTGTTTTATAGTTTTATCTATAGAGAAAAAAGGGAAAAATTAAGCATATGCTTTGCATGCAATAATACTTGTATTCTTAGTCAACTTGTATGCGAGTTCTACGTGATTTCCGCTCTCTAACAAACGACAAGTGACGGCGCACTTCCGTTTCCGGTACTGAAGCTGAAGCTGATGTTGCTGCTGCCATTTTTAATTGGCAATTCGCTTGAGCGACGGCTCAAAGAGTTAATAAAACGAATGTCGATTTCATTGTTTCCGCTGGGAAACTTACCTTCCTTTTTTAATGTCCGAAGTTTCGCCGTCGCGCTTTTAATTTCATTCGACTTTGTTTTTATTTTTTTGTGTTTGGGAACAGTTTGGAGTGCAATAAAAACATCAATAAGGCTGGCTGGCAGCAGCTGCAACGCGTGAGCCATGAGCCGTGAGCCATGTTTTAAGCATAGTCTTAAGGCAGACATTATGGCAAAGTAGTCAGTTGTTTTTCGGGCTTGTTTCTTTATTTTTTGCATACCCTTTTATCGGGCATTATAATTTTATTATGTTTTGGGGGAAGCATTTCTCTTTGACTCCAAAAAGTATAAATATTACTTAACAGAACGTGGAGAAGTGTCTCTTAAAACCTGGCGTGCATCCTTCTATCTGCAGATTAGCTGTATCATAAAGCATATGTCGTCTATCATACCTTATTCTGTGGCTGCGACTAGTGTATTCAAGTCTTCGGTGGGCCAAGTACATTTTGCATTTATTTTATCTTATATTTTGTTTTTGTTATAAACTGTTTTTCGCTTCGCTTTTAGTAAAATGATAGCGAGCCGACGACAAAAACCTTTGCTTGGCGCTGCTCTTAAAATCCTTTCGCATAAGCTCCTTTTTGCATTCGTTCTTCGAATCTCCCTCGACTGCTCAACTGCTCAACTGCTCAGCTCAACTGCGAATCTTTCTGTGTGTAGTACAGTGTACAGTGTACACTATACACTATACATATACACTCGTATTTTATTGTGCAATTGTATTTCGTGCTCATGAGAAATTGTATGCGTGCAGCAGCAAAGACGCTTAAAACTTTTACTTCAGTTTATTTTTTGATAAGAGCTTTGCTGCATTTCAGCCTCAAGTTGCGTTTTATTGTTTGTTGTCTGCTGAATGCTGAATACTGAATGCTCAATGCCGCCTTAAAACTCTTACTTGTATTTCGATTTGAATTTTTAATGCATTTTCAGCAGGGTCTGCAGCTTCGTTTTCATGCACAGTGCGAATTGCGTAAATGTTTTTCTTTTAAGTCTCTTCGATTGTAATCTGTGAATTTGATAGCCAAAAGACAACTATGAAATTTATTGTAAGATTTATTTTTATGTCCTTGCAGAGGATATTATATGAGATAGGCCGCTCGTCCTTACGTACGTCCGTCCTTATATATTACCATCTGTTCCAGTTAAGCCAGGTAAATGAACCTGGAACCTTTTTCTTTGGTGCAGGCAGCCTATACGCCGGAACCGAGAGGATCGGCAAACTATATCATATAACACACCTTGAAAGGATCAGAAGGTCCTAAAGAAGATTATAAGGAAAGCTTTTCCCCTTCTGAAGATATTTTGTTGATACTTATAAGTTAGTTGTAGAAGTGTTCTACCTAGAAACAAATTCTAAAATTCTACTTCCAACAAAATACTCAAATCCCAATTACACAGGGCAAGGATATGTAATTTTAGGCATGAAGAAATGATGCCTTTTTTAATAGATAATTAAATAAAATAAATAAAACACTTAGCCGTAGTTTCTCATAAGAATATTGGAAAAGAAAAGCTAAGGTAACACATAAAAATTCTATTGAAATGAGCTCCGCACAGCTGACGACCAATCAGCCTGTATTTCTGACTCCATTTAGATGTCTAACACAATAAGCAGCAGGTAAAGTTGAAACTTAATGCCATTGCCTGGCAACGGGGGGAAGGGGCCAGTCAGTCTCAGTCTCCGTCTCCGTCTCCGGCTCAGTTAGTGAAAATGTAAGTGCTTGTTGTGCAAATTGAGTGATATAATTGGTGGGTTGATGTACCACAAATTAGTTGCGATTTCAGTGCTTGTAAATATTGTGCCGAGCTGCGAGCTGGCAACTTTAGCGCCTCGCAGCTGTAGGAAACAATAAATAAATCGTCAGACATTTGGTTGGACTGACAGCGTTTCCTTTTTGTTAGCTTCTGGACAACAACTTCAGCAACAACTAGAAGAGAACAACAGCAACAACATCATTATAAAACACCGTTGACATTTGCAAAACCAAAACCGTAAAAATGTCCAACATTTGCCTGTGAGTAGCAGCGACAGCCAGCAACAATAACAACAACAGAAAGCGTCTACACTCGGAGAAAAAAGGGAAAAATTCTTTACTTGCTTAAAATTTAAGCAAAGACTAGAATAAGGTTTCAGGATTTCAAGTAATGTTTTCATAATATTACTGGAAAATATCTATAAAATGTTTATAAGTTCAAGCTCTTTGAAAGTAAACCTTCGAGCACCTTTTTTCTTTGAGTGTGCCAGCTATTTATATGGATTGCCGTTGTTGTGGTTTTAGCTTTGTTGCTGTCGCTGTCGCTGCTTTGCACTTCCGTTTCCGCTTTATTGCCAACAACAGCAGTCAGACTGGCTGCGGCGACGCATCGTCTGCCTTAAGCGTCAGCAGGTCTAGTCATAGTGCATTGTTTGTTGCTAGCATTAAATCAATATTTCTTAGCCAAATCATTTGCAGGGCCAAACTTCAAGATAAAGATAAAAGTTGAAGTACAATCTCAGCGAATCCTGTAACTTTGCTACTTCAGGTTCACACACTCGCATAAAGCCGGCAAATATTAACTAAGCCAAAATCAGTGGCAGTAGCATTACTTGGCTGCTTGCAGTGGGAATCGCTCCGAAAGTTCAAGTTTTAACTTGTGTGCAGCAAACTCGAGTCATTAACAGCTGTTGTCTTAGTTTTGGCTCACTGAGATTCTATTTACTTTCTAGAAAGTTAATTATATTTGAGGATGTAGCTACTTTCCCTTGCCCATCGCCTTTTACTGTAGCCTTTTGGGTTTTTCTTCTATTTGCTTAGCAATTGGCTCTTACTATTTATTTTACAATTAGTTTGCCGCACTTCCTGGAGCGCATAATTAATAATTTTACTTTCGAAAAAAGGTTCACTTCGACTTTAAAAATAAGCAAATTGGAAAAACTTTCCAACTTAACTGCAAAACTTATTATTTTATATTGGAAATGCAAATTAGTTTTCAAGTACAAAAATTTCAAGTATATAAACTATGTCTGTAATATTGGTAAATCAATAATTAATGAAGGAATTGCAGAAAATAAATTGCTTTGAACTGTGAAATTTATATTTAATTTGATAATCAATTACATCATTTTATTATGTAGTCTTTTTAGCCTGCATCTTTCTTGAAGTGTTTGTCAATATTGGTCATATTTTTACCTGAAGAAGAAGCCAGTTTCAAGAGACGTTGTCCTGGAAAGTCAATATAAAATATGAAGTGATTTATGATTTCTCTAAAATATTCTAGAGCCTTTTTCCTACATAATATTTTCCCTCATTTTCCGTCCTTTTAAGTTTGTGGCTAATGAGTTAAATGCCTTGTTTTTTAGTCAAAATTATTCTGTCGTATAGCCTGTTAAGCAACTGCAATTATTAATTCCTTAAATCTTTGGTTTGAAGTCCTTCTATATTTAGAAATTTATTATAATCTCGAGTAACCGAAAGGGAATTCCAGGTATTCCATTGCGAATTGATGTAAGCAGAGCCAGAAAGCGTAGACAGGCTCAAAGGTCAAAGTGGAAAGCGTGTAACAAAGTTTATTTCAAGTTCGTTGTTATTTATGATATTTTTACCAAATTGTATTTTCTTTTGGCAAAGAGAAATTCCATTCTAGTAAACAATATTTAAGTGAAATGAGCACTTCAATTATTCAATTGAAACTCAAGTATTTATCTATACTACTTACCTAGTATTGTTTTTTAGGGCGTCTTTTCTTTCCAGGCAGCTGAAAAAATGTGCATATATATCTGTATATATATCTATATATATCTATATATATGTATAAGTAACGCTGCACATTTTTTGGTCATTATTTTTTTCCATTTCATTACATTTCTCACGTTTCATTGTTTGCTGCACATAATGAACTGAAATGAAATTTTTAATTAACAAAGTAAGCAAAAAGTAAGAGTAGTCAGCTGCTCTGCTGTGCTGTACTCTGCTGTGCTGTGCTGTTGGGTAATGTCTTTGATAAGTAGCCGGTCCAAGAAATACACAAGAAATATACTCTATATATATATTAGGTACTTATACTTATATACACTTGGTACTCTTCTTTCTTTGCAGTGTAAATGAGTATGCAAGTTTGGCAATGGCATGGCCAAAAACTTGGACGAACTTTGCACACTCGTTCCATAAATTTGGGATTTTATGCAGTTTATGCAGCTCTCTGTTCGCTGGTCCACTGCCAGGAGGCAAATACACTTTCTGGACGAAGAAATTTTTGTTTTTAAAGCTCATTAAGCGCATTTGCACGCTGCAACGAGGCGATTAAAAACGGGGCACGGTATTAAGCGACATTATATAAATTAATCGTATAATGCATTTTCATTGAATTAATATTGAATTTAGCCGGGCAGCGCAGCGGATTTCAATTTATTTATTTTTCTTTTGCTCCTGCCTCATCACGCATTACTTGTTATATGTTTTTAATACCCTTTAATACTCATTAAAGCATAAAAAAGGTGTTGAAATGGGCGTCTAATCGTTGTGCAACGGACAAACATACAAGGGCTTTTTTCAGGCAATACAGGGACATAAATAAGGGGACATTTTTGAATGCATTACGAGATAAGTTGCTCGGTTTGACATCCTTGAAATAATACTGAATACAAGTTTTCTAAATATATAAATATTCACAAAGATCAGAAATACGTATAGATTGGTTTAATGTGCTAACTAAATTCCAGCGGTCTCCAGTGTTCAGCACAGGGTAGCTTCAAGTCGATCACTTTTAAGTAGAGTGCACTCATTTTTGTAAGCAGTGGCATAGGCAAGGGTATTTTTATTGCATGTATATTGTAATAAATTCCATAAAATTCCAACAAACTTTGAATATATTCGTAATTAAATTCTTATAAAGCCGATTCTTGGAGAAATGCAAATTGAGAGGGGACTTAAGCCTGTTAAGGCATGGGGAAAATTACATCTGCTTGCCGACTGGAATAAGCATATAAAAATAGTTAATATTTATGGTTTATTTACTATAACCGATGCTCCAATGATAGCCATATGATATAGTGGTTCGATCTTGATAATTTTTTGCCATCATCTAGAAAATTTACTCCTAGACATTACTTGTAAGTTTCATCAAGATTTCTTGGAAACGAAAAACAACTTTGGTTGAATAAAAATTTAGGCTGCTCGCCAGGATTCATTCACCTAGTTTAAGAGAGACCAGTTCACCTGGAGACCAGTTTTCGTAGAAACAGGCAGATACCGTCAAACGTGGCCACAGCCACTCATCGCATCGCCTTGATCAATATTGCGTATACAATACACTTAACACTTGGTGTCAAAGTTATAATACCCTCTGCAAGGGTATAGTAAAAATAAAGCTTACGCCTCTGCTTGGGTTAATTATTCACTTGTATGGCAAAGTCAAACAACAACAACAGCAACAACAACAACATTCACACACATAAATGATTAATTTAATCAAGGCATAGCACAGGGCTTGCGCTTCAACGCTTTGCTGGATTAAAACATCAGGTTTATTGTTCGATAAATACCATAAATAATTATTAAATGCAAATGTTACTTCAAGTACTGAACTCAATTCTAGGGCAGAAACAAAATATGAAAAAAGTAGTAATGCTGTTAATTAAATTTTAAATACTATAAAGAGTTTAAAATATAATTTAAATCGAAGCTAAATCTGCAAATATAATTACAAATATTTTCACTTTCTTAATAATTTTATAAATAATGCCAATAATATTTTTAATTAATTTTAGCAGCTGCAATTAATTAATACGTATTTATTTAAATTATTAAAAATAACAAAAGTAGTTGGAAAGCAAGCGATATTTGTTGATTTTTATATAAATTTCTTGTATTGGATTGATCGCTACTTGACTTATGGATAACTATGAATAGGGATCTTGATTTGATTGACTTGATTTTCTTAACTCCGTCTAAAAATGAGAATCGTTAACCTTAAATTTAGCATTTTTACTGCGTATTGGTCACAAAATTTGTATAGTTTTACTATTAAAATACACAAAAGAAATATGACAATTGGTGGAAATATTGAAAATTCTTTTGTGATTTTCCCCTTTTTTCCGCGACTTCAATAGCATTTTATTATTAAAAGCTGTTTATTATATGCCAATTCATTTCAGCCTGATATTATGCAATATTTTCCCATTGGCAGTCAGCTGTAGAATTCAAATTTAAATTGAGTAAATGGCAAATTGCATACAAAGGAAAATAGGTAAATAGAGTATAAAGAAAAAAGCAACTCACGAGTCTGCTGAAATTTCTGTTGCAGTTGCAGTTGCAGCTGGAGCTGGAGCTGGAGCTACCGCTTCTGCTGGTATAAAGTGGATTCCTTACTAAGGTATTGAGTTCACAGATGTATTATTGTGTGTATTATATATATATATATATATATATATATTATATGTATGCATATCTGGTGCTATTCAGTGTATTATTTCGTTACTGGATACGTGTGTGGCAGCATAAATGAAAGGATAACTGATATATGCAACTAGAAGCGTCGCAAACTTATTCAAGTGGCATTATAATAAACTAAGTTAAGGCGACAATTTCCACGTAGAAAACCCTTATTGCTTGTTTGTTTGCATTCGCTTTGGAAATCGAAGACAACTGCAGCTCCACCTTCTTTTTCCTACCATTTTCTCAGGCTTTCCCTTCCCTTTTCCCGCCTGTCAGCTGTCAACTACAAGCACCAGCAGCAGCTGTGCAAATAGTTCGCACTCTGAAAAGTACACTTTTCCATACATTTTCCTGCGTTTTTTTTTTTTCTAGCTCTGCAACACTTGGTTGGCTTTGCATGCCACATTTTGTGGGTTGCTTTTCACCTTGCCAGGCGTTAGATAGATTTGTAAGAATTCAGGAGCACTTAGTACGTAAGTTGCGTTTACCTATTATAGGAATATATTAATTATTATTATTATCAAAAATAATTGTAGTTTGTTGCTAATAGTATAAAGCGCTTTCAAAGCTTTAATCAATACTACTTAAATCGTACCTTTAGATGGATAGAGTATAGACTCGTTTACTAGTTTTAAATTATATTCCTGAGCCCAATGATTTAACATTTTAAGTTTTTATAAAGATGCCAATTATGTTAGGTTACGTTTATTCAATAAGTTTTGCCTTTTTTCACTCATTTAATTAATGAACACTTCAAACTTTAAGTACTTAGTTGCCACTATTGTGGTCATAATGACTACTTTTTAATACCCACAAAGGATACGCACCCACTTAAGGAACAAAAGAAAAAGTGCGCAAAGTGAAAGTAGAAAGGGGATAGAACTAAGAAGTACTTATTTTGCAAAGAAAATATTAAAAATTCAAAAAGGCTTAAAAGCGTTTACACAGCGTGCACTAATTAATTGCAGGCGGCGCCTAGGACCTACAAAGGGGAGAGGTAAAGAAACGAGATATTAAAATTACACACATTCCACACACAAAACTAGCTAATTGGTCATTGTCTGGAAACAAGAGAAAAATCGGAGTACTTCACAACGTCTGAGAAACGATTAAAATGCATTAATCATACGTCGCGTGGGCTGCTGGGCTGGGCTGGGCTGGGGGGACCATAAAGTGGATGGGATGAAGTGAATACCCGAACCGCAGTTGAACGACTTGTCAACGCTGTCTCAGCTGCTGCTCCTTGCTTTGTCGTCTCTTTGCATTATCCTAATTATGATATGTTTGCTCTGGCTGTTCAGATTGGCACGTGTACAGTGTATACAGAATACTTACATGCGCGGCAATATACATAAGAGATGTGTATATATTTGTATTCAAAGAGCAGCAGCTAATGAGGATGTAGTCAAAATGATTGATCTCCTTTTCCTCGGTAAATCGCCTAATGGTCTACCACCCACATTGAAATGGGTTAAGGATTATGGGTATATTCCACAAGCTAACAGTGGATTCAGCTGTGCTTCAAGATGTATGGAATCATTGATGTTACTTGAATGAAACTGTAAGATGATCTATTATTGGTTCGCCTATAATAAGATAGTAAATTCTGAGGCAAGGCTAACTGTGCTGCGCCGAATATTAGATATCCTTGTAGTCTGCTTGAGGCATTTCAATATATTTTCAAATTTGAATATTCTGCAGGGATATATATCAAGAAAAAGGCATAAAGCGCTTTGAGAGGGTATACAAATAAGAGATAGCTAAATAAAATATTATTTTTCTAAATAAAAATATGCATAAAATTCAAATATATTTTACAAGAAATATTTATGAGAAGTCTATAAATAAATTACAAGAGAAATTGAAGCTAGGAACTAACTAAGAACTTTTATTGGTAGTCCAAACGAAAGAATCAAAATAAATAAAAGTGGATTAAGTGTACCATAAACTGGAAATATAGAAAAGAAATAAAAATATTGAATTTAGAAAAATTCAAATTCTTTTGGTTGTCATTTTATTATTTTATAAATTTTATTTCATTCTAAAATTCAATTCATGCATTCAAATTATTTAATATTTGATTGAGCAAAGTCTGCAATTGGTACAAGATAAATACACGAAGGCAAATAAAATATTGAGTATAAATTATTTCTGTTCTTAAAGGAAAGCTTTGTGCATACAAATGAAATGCAAATAAAGGTTGTTGTATGTTTAATAGGCTTAAGGTTTAAATTGAAAATTGTCAATCTGTTAACACTCGCTGCTCAATTGAGTTTTCTGCTTGAATTATTAAGATTTATGGCTCAGAATAACTGCAATTATGTACATACAACAGAAGAAGCCATTGATATGATTATATAATTATAATATGATGAGAAAGACAACACGATTTGGTTATTGTTTGGCCAGTATATTCACATGCAGGACATGGACATGGCAGAGGGAAAATTTCGTATGCAAGTCACATCATTACATTGTCCAAAAGGCATAGCTGACAAAGTGCTGTTTCAGTCTATAAATGACTGACTGACTGAGTGACTGAGTGACTGAATGACCGACTGACAGCCAATAAATGTCACTTTATCAACGTTGAAGTGTGAATATAGTAGGACCAAACTCAGACTTAATCCCATCCCCCTTCCCAGAGGGACCTGGAGCCTGTGAGCTCTCTCTCTAAAGTGCCAGTTTATAAAGTCGAACTGGCATGTCACAAATAATTGACAACGATGGGCTGATGAAATTGAAACAGACAGCTGGATAGATACAAGGATACGCACATACAACTGCAGATACGAGTATATATATATTCAGTTCTTGGTAAATCGGAAGCAGCAACTGCAAAACAACAACAGATGTTCCAATGAAACGGATGCTCTATAATTTTGAATTAAATGTCAAAACTCAAACAAAGGCAAATATTTGTTAATTCATATTACGTTTTGTAGGTCAGCTGACAAAACAAAATGAATATATTTACTCGTAAATATAATAGAAACAATGTATATAAAATTAAAGAGCTGATGGAAAGTACTTTAATAGAGCCACAAAGTTTCATTCCGAAATATCATTGAACCAAGCATCTTAATGTAAAGAGTTCATTTTGGGTCAAAAGTCTAGACTCTTGACATGTTAAATAGTATACGAATATAGCCAAAAAGGTCCATTAAGCGGTCACTATTGGTCAGTTTTCTCTCTATAATCCTGATATGACTTACATACTCGCAGAACCCAACTAAGATTCAATTTGCCATAGATATGCAGGTTTAAAAATGCAATAAAAATGGCTAACTGAGCACTATGGAATTCCGAGTGATTCAGTAATCAATAACAGACACGTTAGTAGTAAATTGTTATTCAATTCGCATGCAGCTTCCAAGCGCGTTAAAGCATCCACAGAGCATGGGAGAGGAAGATGTGAGGATTCTCTGTGTGGATTGGCAATGCTGCAAAACCAAATATTAGCTCTGCAGCAGGGAGCGTTTTCAATTAATTTCACCGAATGCATCTTCAATCGTGCATTAAAATGAAAATGTAATCAAGCCAACGAAAACGGCAACGGAAAAATGAAAATCTCAACGCTTGCTGGCTGGCTGACCGTCGCCTGCAAGATGAACGAACGAATATAAGCGTACACGAGGCGTATACATTATTTTTACCCCAAGAAATATGTAATTAAATTCTTTCTTTCCTTTGACACAGAAAGTTTGACCCCGTTGAACATTTTTCATTATTTTAAAATGCGAACCACAAGTGTTGGATATATATTTGTTTATCGTTCGTACGAGTACGCGAGCCCCATTTAAAATGTCTGTGGCAAGCACTCACTCACACACGCTCAGACACATGATTTTTTAGCTGTAAAATGAATGAATGAAATATTCACTTACGACAGCCTCAGCCCCAGCCTTCAGCCTTTCAGCTGCTGCTGCAGTTGCTCAATGTCCTGTCATGTCTCTGGTGCTTCTTATCTCAGCGCTACGCTGCGTTGCGTGCATTTATATTTAAATGTATTTAAACGACCGACAATTTGAGAGCATCATCCTCGAGCATTGTCAGTGCCAGCACCATGCACATTTATTGTCTGTCCTGGAACCCGGAAACCCTTTTGGGTTGCTCCTTTCCACCAAACCCAAGCCGAAACCCATGCCCGAACCCGAACCACCCGGAACACGAACCACTGCACCCATTTTGTTTGTGCGTGCTTGGCTCTCTGGCTGCTTCCACTGTGATAAAAGTAAATATGTGGCAGTGGTTAAAGCTGGTGGTTTCATTTGCCCGGAACTCGCATTGGTTCACATTGGTTGCTTTCCGTTGTTCTCGCCTTTTTTTTTTTTTGCTTTTGTTTTTGTTTTTTGCGGATCAAGCGCATTCTTGCATAATTTTAATTTATTTTCACTGCCTTTGGCTGTTTTTTTATTAAAATTTATTGCACAATCGCCATGGCATTGATAAAGTTTTACTGTGTAAGAAATATTTAGAAATCCGAGCAAAATTTGAAATTGCAGTTTTGATACCCGCGGCCCATTGAAACTGACTGTATTGAGACTTGTTTCGGGCCTTAATTTTGAATGAATTCTACAGAAAACTGTGTATGTTTTTTTTTGTTTTTAGTTAGGGTTTGAAATAATATAAATTTACATATAAGATTTCCATGTACTTTAGTTCAATAATTAAACTTTTTACCTGTAATTATCATAATATTGTTTTGATATTTAATCTATATTTCAATATTTATGCAAATGTTTCTCGGCTTTTGTTGTGGCTCAGCCATAGTGTTTTGTAGCTTAGAGCGCTGACCTCATTTGTCTGGTCGTTTGGCTGTAGTTGTGGCTGTTGATGGATGCCACGCCCTTTATGCTATGATTTGTAACGCCTTTTTGCTCTCACATTTGTTTGCATTTGCGTTAACACTTACTTCATTTAGCAGCCAACAGCCACCAGTCAACAGCAGCATTATTTGCACAAAGAAGCAGCAGCAGCAGCAGCAGCAGCTGAGCGAGTCCTGCATATGATGCAAGCAAGTGCAGGGAGCAGATGCTTCTGGCTGCAGGTTAAGGACCTTCTTTTGAACTTTAAAATGTTTGTTTATGGCCCACTGTTGGGGTGACATCGCCAGCGCCCAGTCTTGTTTGTTGGTGCAGCTGTGCAACTTGTTGTATACCCTGTAATTTAGTGAAGTGGGATGCTTGGAATTCGTACAGAAGCTTTGGCAATGGCTGATAAAAAGAAAAGTTTTCTGACAAACAAAATATAGTCTAAAGCACAAATTTAATAAGCCATTAAGTGCTTTAAACAAATAAAAAACGAATGGAGGGCCTTACTTTTCTTTAAACTTTCAATATTTATAGTCGAGTATACCCGCTTTTAGGAGTGTTTATTTTTTCTGCTTCTGTTTGCCTCTCTGCCTGCGTCTCTCAGTGTTTGTGTTTATGTTTGCTTTGTGGGCTTAACATAGTCTCCAGCCCATGCGCTGCTTTTAATCTTAAGCGCATTTCATTTACCACAATGGCCATTAAAATTGTCTAGGCTGGCAGGACACACACACGCAGGACATACACATACAATGCCAGCAACTGTGGCAAGCAGAGTGTTGCCAGTTGCCCACTGCCAACTTAATATTTTTTTTTACGCCTTGCACACTTTTACCTGGCGACTTATGGACGGCTTATGTGCTGGCAAACCAATTAAAATGGCCAATGCAATGGAACGAGTATTTCCTGCCCTGTACTAAGGCAAAGGCTACAAATTAATTTCAAAGGATTTTGTGCTTGCTACCCTTTTTTATTGTTTTTGTGTACAGCAGATCGACTGGAAGCTGAAAGGGGCATATCATTTTGAAATTTGTTAAAAGGTGGTAATAGTTTTTGGTACAAATATTGATTTATTTCTGATCCTTTTGCCAGTAGGAATACTACTCATACTCATCTGTCTGAGTGCCTTGAGAAGTAGTTGGTACTACTTTTTTTTTATTCTTAGCCACGAAATCCAAACGTTTCATGCGAAGACGGCGCAGCTCTTCACTCTGTTCGGAATTGAGGCTTCGAGTGTGTTGGTATAAACGGCGCTTGGTTGGTGAAATGGTTGCCAACTTGGACGCTGCGGATTCAGAATGCTTCCGTTGCTGTCTTTCAACACTTTGGCCGGGATTAAGGCGTCCAGATGCATGATGTGGCATCAATAGATCCCCCTTATGTAAAGCTGCAGCCACATAGCCCTTGTTAAGCTGCTTCAAACGCTGTTTTCGCTCCCTCTGTCGACGGTACCATGCCGCATCCTTCAGCAATTGCTCGCCTTCAAGCTTGGCCGCATACCAAAGCAATATACACAATGCAATGCCAATAAGTATAAGTAGATGTGCATTCTCCATGATTTCCTGTATTTCAACGCTTTGCAGCAGCGTCGTATTTGAGAAAATCATCGTTGCATTCACCATCATTTTAGGGTTTTGCCAACTTATTTATTATATTTGTAGTTCTGTTTGTAGTTTTTTGTGTTTAAGTGTTTTAAAGCACAGCCTATTATATACCTAGAGAATTTTCAATTGCTTGCTGTATTTTCTATATAAATCTAAGTGTCTCACAATCTCAATCTCAAGTATTTAAGAAAACAAAAACCTCAGCAGCAGCAGCACCAGAAGAATGAATTGTGCCCAGGGACCTCTCACTGCAAGTAGAAAACAACTAGAAAGAAAAGTGCTATCTTTGGCATGCCGAAGTCGGGAATACTCTTGCCGATTTTAAGATTATAGATTTTAAGAACAGGCAGTATAAAAAGTTTTATAAGTAGCGAGACGACTTATTTTCGATCCATCCTAGGCTCAGCGATTGGTCCTTTCAAATCTGAGAATTCCTCTGAAAATAAAGGATAAATCATGACAAAAAAAAGGGATTGAAAGAGATGGGCTAAATAAAGTCAAAATTTGGTATACAATCTCTTACATACTCTTTCCAAAATATGAAGAGATATTCAGTACAGTAATAAGTATTTTCAAAGTAGCCTTCTTCAATGCAACAATTATAATACCCTCTGTAAGGGTACAGAAATACAGAGAGAGTGAGATTGCTTGACCGGATCTGAAGGGTTCAAACTGGCTCTTAACCCGCTGCTTGAGGCTGTGGCTAAAATTGCAGCAAAGCTGAACAAATACATAGAGGAAAGTGGCATGAAAATAAATTAAAAATGTGTGTGTGGCTCGACTCGCACACCAAAACGTTGGCAGACATATTAAGAAACGTGACTTGCCAGGCTGCCTCTAAGGATATACGTATGTATGAGGAATAATGTTGTGTAGAAATGTGCCTGTGTGTCTATCCATATTTAGCATGTTATGAAAAATGTATACAGAAGCGCCTTGTCTTTGTCTGGCCAGCACGTCTCAAACAAAAGGAGCGGCAGCAGGACGAGGAGCACAAAGGACCAAAGGACGAAATGGTGCTGAAGAAATTCTCTATCAGGCGTCATCAGCCACCGCCAGGCGAGCATTTAATGACAAAAGTTATGACGACAAATGACTCAGTTGACTTTCAGCATGAAATCAGAGCTGGGTTCGCTGCCAGCCTGCCCACAGTGGCACAGTGGGACTATGAATCATTTCTCGTTGCTTTTGCATTTCATTCGAGCGCTGATTTCGCAGCCATTTTAAAGCAACGCGTCGCCCATTTATCATTATGCAAATTGTTAATTAATTTCTATACAAAAAAGAAATAATAATAATAATTACGCATAATGTGGTGGCTGCTTTTATCCATGGCAAATAGTTGCAACACTCGCTGCAAATTTCTGTAACCGCTGCATAAATGTGTTTATAAATTGAATTTGTTGATCAACTGCATTTGGTGTAAATTTATAAAAAAAAAATTAACCCTTTTTCTACCTGGAATTCTATACTAATTTAAGTCTATTTAAATATGCATATTTTGTTGCAACTTTGCACCTTATCAGCTGCCATTTAAATTGAAAATTTCCTTTCATTTTATTTCAATTTTATAGTAAACAGTGCGATAATATTCGCAACATAAATGATAAAATACGCTGGGATAATTTAAAGCTTGTTGGCAATTAATAAATTTTATGAAAACATTAATACTCTTGCAAAGGGTATTTTAACTTTGCCACGAAATGAGTAACATATTGAAGGGGTCCTCTTAGACCAGGTATGAGCCGGTTAAAGGTAAAGGGTATTATAAACATTAAAAAAATCATTGCGATAGACTAATATATCAATTAGCTGCGTCAGGTAGAATTTATCAAAACAGTATCAGTCTTCAAGGGTAATGTAATATTCGGCGAGTTGAAGCTAGTCTAACTAATTCTTTTTAAACTTGTTTATATGTGTAATTAGTAATTAAAAATATTTGCATTATAAATGCAAAATGAATTTAAATTTGCTGAACTCTTCAGAGCTTTAGAGCATAGTTTGCCATAAGTGTTTTAGAGTCCATTGTGAATTGTTGCTGCTGCTTGTAGTTTGTAGATTTAATTTTAATTAGTAAGGACAGCCAATTTATGGCTGGGCATTTGTCAGCATTTGTTGCTCTTGAGGCTGGCTCAAGAACATGGCTAAATAACAAACAAAATGGCCAAGGACTTGTGGCAGCCAAAAGCAAATAAACTGCTTAGTTTAGTTAGACGCACGTAAACTTGTTAGTCATAAATTAAGATAATATTACGCCACTTGCCGCCAAACAAACGCCTGTCAATATTTGTACTTTGAAAATGTCCTTCTGCTCGCATTCTCGCATGCAAATCATATCAAGTCAATAATAAATTGGCCCCAAACTCAAAATTGAACTAATAATAATTGCAAAAGTAAATCAACAGACAACTTGACAATGCTGTAGGCTAGTTTTCCCACTCTTCCGCTCTATCTCTTTGTGTCTGTCTGAAATTTATGATTTCATTTATAGCCAATAAAGGCGGCATTATTTACTGGACCGAAGGCGAAAATGTCCCACAAAATGGCCCGACGGCCTAGCGTTAATTCAATTTTATTACGCATACGCAGCGTGTTCTACGTTCCACAAAGACATGCAGTAAGTAAATTTCAAGTGTACACTCAAAAAAAATACCAATATAAGACTAGAGCCGAAATCGTTTAGATTCTATAGTGAACTTCCATATTTAATTAAGATTGTTTTTAATTTTTTTTTTACAATTTATTTTTGAAAAGTGTAGAAATTTCGTTTTTAAATTTGTATAAATTTAGTGTATTTTTTTCGAGTGTTCCATTCTCAGTTCCTTGCTTTTTGCTGGATTCTGTGTAAATCTGCACAGCGGCAGCTTTAAGTGTGTTAGTGTGCATGTCCTGCTAAGTGTGTTTATTGGTTTTAGGCCCACCCCTCTGCACACTCACACACACACAGATTCCACTCTACACACTCACACACACATGTCCTTCTGCAGCAATTAATTAGTTTACTCTCGGTTGCTTATCTATTGGATGTGCACTTAAGGTGACACACGCACAATTGCCCAAAGACGAGTAGAAACTGCCCCATTTATCTTTAATGCGAGTAGTTACAATAGTTACCCTAACGCTAAGGTCCACCCTTAACCAGTGTTGAGTAATGCTTTCGGCGATGAATTCATAAACTTGCCAGTCATATTATTGCCCTATCTTCTGGTAAGCTGTTAGTAATTAATTATAAAGTCTTTAATTTTTTAGTTCTTTCACTTCAAGGTCTATCTTGACTACTCTAAAATTTATATGAAATTTCTTAGATTATCCTCTGAATTTATTGCCTAAATAAGAGTGTTTAGCCTATTTCAGTTAACTCTAAGTTCCATCCTTAAATGTTTTGAAACTCCCTAGGCAATGTATATTTTTTTGAGTGTCCTTTTATCGTCTTACCATATTCTGTATCTACTAATTAATCGTAAAACCCCTTAATTCTTTCCCATAAAGATCCTTAACTGAGGCTAAGAAAGAACTAAGCTTTGGGTTCTTTTGGGTTGCTTGGCTTGATTTGAGTTTTCAAAGTAAAATCTAGAAACTTCATGGATTGCAGTCATTAGTTGGAGTCTTACTAAGGAGCACACCTGTGGGAACTTTTATGATTTCGGTTTTTTAATATTTTACAGCGAATACGTTCTTATAACATAACTGAACGGAACGGAACGGAACTGCTGCTGCTGCCACTTTACTTTATGCAATTGCTTTTGCCGGATATTGTTGTTAGTTTTTACTTTTGAGTTTGCATTGTGAGGCTCTTTTGTTTTACACGGCCTGCATTCAGATTGCTTTCGTTGTTGTTGTTGCTGGTGTTGTTGCTCGGCTGCTGCCGTGTCCTATTTGTATCCTGTCGGCTACGGCACCTCGCACACATTTATGTCTATTGGCGCGCGTCCATTTCCATTTCATTTCCGTTATTGCAAAACTTTTCGTATTAAATATATTTTTCTCTCTGTCTTTTTTTTTTTTTTTTTTTTTGTTGTGTTTTGTTTCCCTCAACGATTGTTTCATTTCGATGCCTTTTGTTGTTGGCGGTTTTTGCACTTTGGCAAAGTTGTTTGTTGCTATTATTTCTGGTACTTTATGCGCGGCCGTTGCCATTATTGCACTTGTTTCCTTTATGGCAGCAGCATAAAAATGCTTTGCATTTGCATATAAAAATATATATAGAGAAAACTGTATAGGAATACATATGTTTAAATATTCTATTCGATAGTTCTTGGCCTACATAGAAATTGGCTAACAATTTGTTATAATTCCCAGTGCTCAAGTCAAGGTACGAGTACTGAGTGCTGACCTAACGATTTGAACATAAATTCGCTGAAGTTACTCAGCCAAAAACCTGACCCTGATTAGGCAACTAACAACAAAGTTTGTTCTTGTTATTGTTATTGTTGCTGTTGCTGCTGCTGCAATTAGCATGTTGCGCTGCCATAAATAAAATTAACCACAATGCTCCAAACAACATGGCCAGCAATGTTGCCCCGGAAAGCTACAAGAGTGCTTCCATTATTTGATACACTCACCCAAAGAAGAGTTTTCAAAACGTTGCTGAAAACGTTGATAATATAGCTATTATATATATAATAATAAAGGTATAGAACTTTGAAATTTATTCGATAATATAAACTGATGATTTTTAGATTATATCTACAAATAATAAAATATTTTGTACAGAGAAAATTGCAAATGGAACTGTCCCCCGACACTGTCAAAAGTTATGGGATCCTTCAGGAGGAAATTCTTATCTGAATCTTTCTTTCTAAGTCGAGTAAATAGATTAGATTAATAAAATAATTCTATTTGAGATAAACCCAACTAGACTAATCGGTCCTTAGAAAGCCGATTCGAACTTGAAATCGCTTCTTTAATCTTCATAATAATTGAACTTTTAATAAATTTGAACAAATTTTTGTTAGCGTATTAAAAGTTTGTTCTAACCCCACAAATTTCTTGTACTAATTTTTTAGCGAGTTTCTGTGAAAAATAAACAAATGTTTTTGCATATTTTATGGGCCAGCGGGTTGCGCACAATTCGCAACTAACCGCAAAATTTAGCGCATTTAAATTAATGATAGAAAATGTCAGCAAAATGTTGAACCGCAAATCATGGCAAACTTTCTTTTTTTCTTTCTAATTTTATCAAAAAAAAACAACGTTTGGTTGAATGCTTTTTATTTCGAAATTATAACTAAATAGATTGGGGCATACTTGAAACAGGATTATGAAAGAAATGTTGATCAATTAAACAATTAGGCATAAGTCGGAGAAAAATTTATTTGAAAATTAAGAAAGCAGCGCATCCTTACACCAGAAGGACATTCGATCTTGACGGCATCTTTTCAGTGGTTCAGTGTTTAAAAACTCGGCTCGAACAAGAGAATGAAAACGATGATGCTTGGTATCATTTCCTGCCCTTAGGCGTTCGCTCAGCTCAGCGGCCTTGGCGGATAAGGACTTAGTAGTAGCCATAGATTGGTTAAGTTCCTCTCTTAGCGATTCGGCCAGTTCCTTGGGTGATGGTTTCTTATTACTGATAATATTCGCTTTAGTTGGTGCACTTGATTTCAACTGTAAAGGTATATTATCTCCCGCTTGGGATTTGACCGAAATACGTGAGAGATTATCATCTGCGCGACTGGCTCTCGATCTGTTTGACATACGGGAGATATTATCTGCCTGGCTCACTTTAGAAGTCTTTGAAGCCATAGAAATATTATCAGCCTGACGCTGACTCTCTCTAGATCTTCTCGAGAAATGAGAGACATTATCGGCATGATGTTCACTCTTTCTGGATCTCTGTGAAACACGAGACACATTGTCTGCCTGATAGTCACTCGCTTTAGATCTAACTGACACACGAGAGGCTCTATCGTCCCGAGATCTCAGGGAGCCGCGCGATTCGTGATGCTCTCCAGCATTATTTCTCAGTGAAATCCGTGATATTTTTGCACCGTTCGCATCTTTATTAAAGGATCTTTTAGATGTCAGCGTGGCATTTGATTTTGTATCCAGCCTTGGCGAGTATGACACTCTCATGGAAGCTTCCGATGAAGCATTGCTTGCCCGAGACATAACACTAGATTTTGAGTGGGAACGGCGACTCCTGACGGGCATCAAAGTTGTCATAATCTTGGATGATGAAGTACCTAGCATAGTAGTTTTGGACTGGCCTCCCGCATGTATACGTCGCTTATCAGTTGCCAGATGCTTTGACGCAGCCATCTCCTCGTTGATTGCCTTCGAAATTCCCACTTCACCCATCTGCGATTTTTGCCGTTTGCAGGAGTCGGGTCCCGTTGTTGACCTCTGTTCGGCCAGTGTGCCCTGCGAGATGGATTTATTCAGGTGCTCCTTTGGAGGTGGCCATGTGGCATAGACAGGCTCTGGATATGTTGGAGCAGAGGGCATCTCGTAGGCATATCGGGTGCCAGTACCGGGTGGACCAATGGCAAATGGATTGAAGGGCTCACCATCATCGTCGAACATGTTGGCTAATTTTCTTAATTTTTCTGCACTAACTTTAAAAATTATCGCCAGTTATTATGCCAATATTTCTTAATAATTTACTTACAATATTGTCCATGAACTGAGCTTTTTTTTATATGAGAGCTGATACTGAATAAACTTTGTTTTTTGCTTGTGGAAATATTTTACCAAAATATATGTTAAGTTTATTGTTTAACTCTCACTGAATTTTCATTGTCCTGGAATTTGTCTAGAGCTCAATTCTGGGGTAATGAAAATTCTAAACTAACTGAAATGCTAGAAATTCAGCTAAGTTAAATACTAATGAAGGTCTTGGCCTACTCTAGCTACAAAATAAAATATTTTGTACACATTTTTTATTGAGAAAAAAACAATTTAATTTAAATGCAATTTAATTCTCTAATAGAAAAAAATGCCTTTATTCAAATTAATCTTTCAATTAATATGAAAGCTAATTAAATTGCTCGCATTGTTTTCAGTATTTCAACTTTGTTTCCTTATTAATAATTGTTATAAATTTTGCATCTCGCATAATTAAAGCTTATCAGAATTCCTCAGCTCATCATTCGAACTTTTCTCTTGGAGTTCAATCCTTTTGTTTGTCAAATTCCTGTCGTATCTTTCTCTGCCTCAACTCGAATTTTCGTCAATTAAAAGGCCTCAGCGCCGAGCTGTATGCTACACATATTGTAATCAATGTGGCTGAGCTTTTGAGTGTACGTGCTGATAAGGCAGTTGCTAAACAAAGGGCATCTACTGCCTGTCTGGCTGGTAAATTAATAAGTACTGGCAGTCATCTTAGTGTGGGACGTAATTATCTTTATATACCCTATATTCATACATAATAAAAAGGTTGTATTAATGGAGGATGGAATATATATTCTTGATAAGAAGGAACCAAACAATCGCTCGAAGAATTAGATACAGTTAAAATTGAGATAGACAAAGAGTTGACAAAGAGTTGTGATCTACCAAGAGGGAATCTTTCGCTCTTTCGAACCTTCTATTGGTTACTCTTTGAGAATAAAGCGTTTAGAGAGTATTTCCTAGCTAACATTTTAATCTGTCACTCGTGCTTATGGGTTCTCTGCTTTTCAGGTTTTACTGGGATTTGTTAAATCAGTCATTGACATTCCTTTAACAAATACATACATCAAAATTCTTAAAATTTTAAATTAATTATTATATTTTCGGGCACAAGCTTACCAATTATGGCAAGATTCCAGAAAAATAGCCAAAGACGTAATCAGAATATACCGGAGGCATTATACGAGAAGGCAAGTCCTTACAAAGGCAAAAACAGAAGCATCATGGTTGATAGCAAGCCATCAAAAGGACAGAGGGCCTCAGCTGGCTCTCAACGACCCAAGTCCTTGTCTGCCAGTAAGAAGGCGATGGCCAAGTGGAAGGAGGAGGAACAGAATCAACAGACGCTTAAGCAATTGGAACTGCAGCAGGTGCAGGAGCAGTGGTTGGTGAAGCATAGTTTAAATAGCGAATTACACCAAAGCCGGGCTCAACAGGATCTGCCACAGAGACGGGAAAATCCTCAACTCCAGCCTCAACCTCAGAATTCACGTCAGCAACCGCCTCATCTTCAACCTCCACCGATGATCCCGCAACAGCAACAGCAGTTCCACTTGAATCAGCAGCCTAAAGGAAACTGGCCTTTTGGTGGCTTGCCACCAACCAACACTAATAACATAAGTAAAAATATAAAAACTACTTAATAATAGTAATAATAATATAAATTTACATATTCCAGATCCAAATCTACCAAACAACAATAACATGGGAAATAATATGTTTAATAATCGGCTTGTTGCAGGCGGATATCCGGCAAATAATACCACTAACAATAGCGTGTTTAATCAACAGGTTCCACAACCAAATTTGATGAATAATAATTTTATCGGCCCGAATATAAATAATCAACAAATTCCACAACCGAATCTGAACCCTAATCCTATGAAAATGAATATTTATAATCCAAATATTCCGCCGCCGAATCCGTCTGTTCAAAATAGTCACTTTAATCCGATCAACCATTTCGGAATACCCTGGTCAGGATATTCAATGTTCTTATACTGAGATCCTGGGATACCATACGGCTTTGTTGGGAGCAACGTATGAGTTGAAAAATTTAAATATAAAATGAATAAAATACCAACCAACTCCTAAAAAACAATGTTTTTTATTATTAAGTCTTGCTCTGCATTTTTGAAAGAATTCTACTGAAAATGGAATCATATTGAACAGATCCTTCAGAATGAAGCTAAGAGGGAGGCTCTGCTTTGATTTCTAACCTTTCCGAATTTCAAATGGTTGTGGCATTAAGTCCAAGATGAGAACAGAACAAGTCGGTGTATATATTTCAGTAGAATCCTTCTGTTCGTACATAGAAAAGCTGAAATAATCTGTTTGTTTGCACCAGCTAGTAATTAGAACTAGCTGCTAAGAAGAGGGCATTAAAGGACATTTGCAATGGAATTAAATCCTCAGAACACCCAGCAAAGGTGTTTTCAGTTTTAAGCTGTTTTTTATTGAGCCATTATTAATGCATGGCCAGGATTCCAGCCGTACGGAGGATACTGGAACAGAGGAAAATGAATTCTATTTTTTTTGCCAGCCACTTGGTTGTCTGCATTTTTTATGTACTCATTTGCACTTAAGGACTTAAGTCTGGATATTCCTTCCACTTCTCTGCTCTGCATAGAAAAAAACTATGCCATAATTTCATGTAACTTGTCTGCCCTCCTCAGCAGAAGGGAGAGGGAAAGAAGGAGGAGGTGTGAAGCAAGCAGAACGTCATTTAGTGGTAAATTTCCGTCTTAGTTACCAACGAATGTCATACGTGACATTTTACGAATTCCGTTTTTAGCATTCCGTAATCGGACCGCGTACATGTGTACACCTATGGATAGCTAGGAATAGGGTTGAATGCTATGAGATACCATTCATTCTAGTGCTGTGTGTATACCTGTCTTCAAGTGGTTTTCGATTTTTTCACTCCAACCTAGCCACGTCTACTCCATACTCCACAGTCCCTACTCCTACACAGCAGCTATCCCTTGTGGTGCTGCTGCACTGCTGTAGATTTTTCTAATTATTTTCTGTCGGTGACTGGCTGCGTTAGTATTTTTATGTGAAGACTAACATTTTGATAAGATTATTAAAACATGTGTTTTTTTATGCCAAAGTGCTCGTTTCACACTGCTTTAATTGCTGCTCCTGCTCCTGCTTCAGCTCCTGTTCAATATTCCTCGATATAAAAATATTTTCAAAGCGTGGCATTTATGCAATTAATTTTTCTGTTTGCTTAATTTAGTTTTTGTCCACTGTATTTTTTTGTGTAAGTATAAATCGAGTACTTGTTAAAATGGCTAAAATAATATATTAAAATTGAATTTAATATGCTTCTTAAAAGTCTTTTAATACTACTTGCTTAATTTTAATTGCATTGCAGCATGGAGTCAATTAATTTTAAGCTTTTTCAAATGTTTTAATTCAAGTTTTTTATTTCCTTTTTTTTTACTATTAAACTGAATCTTATTTATTGTAAAAATTACATTAAAAAACTTGTGGCTTAAGTTAGGCAGACCTTAACCTAAACGGAACCTGCATGAATTCAGCATTAACTATGAATTATATAATTTTTCTCGCTTAGCTTTTGGTTCAAGAATTTCTTTATGGCACTGTGTAATAATATTGTCAAGAGTTCAGCGTAAGAGACTTGCCCACACGCACACACTCACACTCACACACACACACACGCACACGCGTACATGGAACACAAGTTTCTCTAATGATGATCCCTAAAGTCAACTCGCTAAAGTAACAAGAGAGCTCACAGAGAAACTCACACAGAGACGCTGGGCTCATAAGCACACAATGGTATTAACGCCATAATTCGTAAGTTACAGCACACACACACACACAATATACACACTCATAGATACACACACACACATAGAGGGAGAATTACCACCAAAGCAGGATTAAGTTATATTAAAGTTGTGAACATTGCATTTTAAACAAGTTTTGTGTGCTGTGGCAGATTTCGTGCCTTTGACACTTGGGGCTTATGGTGAATGTGAAATACAGCCAATAAATGCGTTGCATCTTACTTAAGTCAGCCAAAAAGTATGCTATGCAAATTGCACCCTGCTGACCCACATAATAATATTAATAATAATAATAATAGTAATAATAATAATCATAAATTTGGGCACTTTCCTGAGAGCATTTTACCCAAATGCAGTAGACGACCTCTTTATGCTCTGTAAGAGAACGAGGCATCTTCGCCCTGCTTGGAACTATCAGGGCGAGAATCTAGCTCAAGAAACTAGTATTTTTTAAGTATTGAAGAGTTCGTTTCAGTAGGCAGCGCTTCTGTTTAAAGGAGTACGAGTTTTGGGTAAAGGGTATTTTCTAGTCGGTCTACTTGAGCACGCCCACTTATTTTACAAAGGAGCCGAGGCTGGGTCTTCAAGCTGCGCTCTACGGCCACGCATTCATTTGCAATGTTTATACTTTGCGGCGAGCAAATTTAAAATATTTTTATATAGTCGCCGACGCAGGAGCCGAAGAAGCTGTGCATTTTACAGGTCAAGTGTTAATTTTTGTTCCTGTTTTTCTTTCACATATATTTTCCCCTTTCTTTTTCTCTTGTTTCAGAAACCGTGTGCGCATATTTATGTGCAAACTTTGTGGAAAGTTTAATTTAAAAAAATTGCAACGCGCTATCTTTGACCAGGAAAAAGTGTGAAAAGAGTTGGAGGAAAAAAATTAAATCAAATAAATTGAGTTTCTTTTGCTGTTAGTTTTTTGCATTGCCTTTCAATTTATGTTCACTTTTTGGTTGAGAAGTCAGCTGGATTTAATTACCGGCGAGTCACTGCAAAGTTGCATTTAATTGTTTGGTTTTTCCCCACTTTACTCGACTCCCTTTTGGAAATTAGCCACAGCACTTAAGGATTATTCTTTCCACAGCTGCGAATGTCGTAAATACTTGGTGGACGCTACATTTCATCTTCATCTTTAAGTTGTTGTATAATTTTCGGGATATTTGTTCAAAAATTTCAACACTTTTCACGACTCTACCGTGTCTAATAAAACTTATATGGCTGGAGTTACTTCTACTTCTCCAGACGCGGCTATAAAAAGAACACAAGCCGCACTCTCCACGGCACATAAATGTGGTATTCAAAAAAGGATGATTTTGCTTGCCCAAAAGAGTCAACTTGTTAAAGTGTTTACTGTTTAGAATCCTGCCGTGTGTTTGCCTCCTGAATATATAAAACATTTTCTAAATAAGCTGAGCAGTGTAAACATATACATATATCTAAGTAAACTCAGCTACTACCTCTTCATAACCGTAAACTTGGCACTCTCCATGGCCAATAAAAATATGTTAAAAGAGTTTGGGGGGAGAAAATGTGTAGACTCGTAAGTATATGTTAAATAAACACGAAGGAAAATCATCTTTAAGGCTCTAAAGATCAGATTTTGTTGCCTTCTTGAATGCCTAGCTTAGGTTTATAGCACGTTTATCCGACTCTGTGTATCATTAGTAGAGAAAGTAAATTATTTTCTTAGTGCTATTATTCAAGTGCTACTCAAGCTTAATTATTAATTTAATACATTTCTTATCGCGGCTTGCAATCATCTTCCACCATTATACAGATGTCGGAATATTTGATTTTGTCAAGCTCGGTATAGATGCGATTATTCAATGGTATTTCTGGATACTGTAAATAGGTCAAAAATTTATTAAATTCATATTGAAATACTGTTTATACATTGCTGCTGCATTGAGACTCACCATTTTGGCTATTTCCCAACAATTCAGAGCGGTTTTATTACGACCCAAACGCAAATTTATTATGGCCAAATAGCCCCAGGCATCGGGCAAAAAGATTTCATTTTCGGTACTGCGAGACAGATACTCAATAGCCTCCTCAAGTCTATTCAGCTAAAAATTGATATTAACTCAATTCAATTCAGCTTTCAATTGTCCAACTTACATAGTACAAACACAATCCCATATTATAGTTGGCCACAATATTCTTATCTGATTGACTTTCTGGCAAACACAATTCATAGGCCTGCCTGGATAATTCATAATCTCCGCTATCGAAACTTAGGCGTCCCAGTCGTATCAGGCTTATATAGAAAATTGACAATAGTTCTTTATCTTCGATATCGATGGCCAGCAAATCTTTATAATATTGGATTGCTTCTTCGTACCGATGACGTGAATACTCTACGTTGCCATTGATATGAGATTGATAGAATTGCTGCCGTTAAAGGAATATATTTTACTTATAGAGTGGATACAGATGTACTATAGAAATATAATACTTAAATATTAACTAACTGTATTTAAAATATATATTCAGCATTAAAAGTTCTGTAATTGTTGAGTTTTATTGTAATATCTGCCAAGGTAAAACGAGTGTAGCTTAAATAGAAACAGACACTCGGAAAATCAGGTGGACGGATGGAAGGGTATATACTTTTACTTATAGAAACAAAGGGGCCTCATTCAATATAAAAAGAAGTATTAGAAACATACCAGAAGTTTGCCTTTTGCACTGTTATCTGTGGGCATTTTCTTAACTTGGAATAGAATATCGGTTTCACCTTGCAACATCTTCAATGTGGTCTTTATCAAATACACCTCAGTCGGAGTGAAATCAGCTGAGATTTCATCAAATATCACCTCTGCAAATCCATAGGCTCCCAAACATGCGAAAGTCATGAAAACATTATAGAACTTATTGCATTGCAGACTCTTGCCGGTTAGTTCAAAGTCGGAGGGCAAAAAGGACTCGTACAGTGGGCGTGGAACAAAAGGCATAGTTTTGCTTGGTATGTCGTACAGATTCTCGTACTTCCAGCGGGTATACTCCATTCCAGGTAAATATTGATTATGTTTATAATAGCAATGCAACAGGATCCATGCCTCTTTGTCCAACTTGTTTTGGCTGGCGAAGACGCGCAACTTTTCGATCATATTGGGAAAAGCCTCGTCAGGAGTCTCATTCGATTTCAGCTGTACTTTATAGTCAACATAAATCTTCAATAGGGAACTGTATAAGCATTAGGAGTATTTATATAGGATTATATTAGGAATCAATAAAGCAGCTCACACAAAGTAATCGCCATTCCAATTGGTTTCCCTTTGATAGCGCAAATATTTCTCAGCGTGTGCAAAGTTCAGACTCTCAACGGAATTAAGAAAGACGAAAAAATTGAAAATCGTTTTATTGGGGCAGCCAGCTCTGATCTCGACGAAAAGCTGTTTGGCCATGGTGCATTCCCCAATGATGCACATGACCCGATACTCTTCCAGCAGGCGTCTCGTTTTATGATGATTCCTTTCCGGGAGGATCACACAATTACTTATGCTCTCCCAGCTGCAGGCAGTTAACAGTCCTTCGATGCGTTCCATCAGCTCTTTGTACAGGTGAGTAAGCATTTCCTGGTGAGAGAAATCCGCAGTTACCAGTAAACTGATAGTGACAAATTAGTTAAAATGAAGATTTACAGCTTCAAATTTACTATTTTTCATTATCAAAGGTAGAGAAACATTTAAAGAAGATAAAAATTTATCTTTTTAAACTCTGATTAACAATTGTAATTAACTATTCCAAAACGAGGATGCAAAGTATAATTAATTATAATTAAAACTCGTTTTTTTGTTCAAAACTTACGCGAAATTCAATATTCGTTTTAGTGGGCATTCGCACATTGAAATCACAGCCACAGAGGTCTACCAGAAGATTCCGGAGATTACCCAAATGACAGCAGAAGTAGTTGCGCTTCTCGTCAATTTTATCTACTTCGTTCCTGACGATGAAACTAATCAAATCCCTGATGAGGTCGTCAAAGGATCGATATAATTCCTTTAGAATATCCCGATTATCCTCAACATTGTTGGGCGATTCCAGGTTCATGCAGCGACGCAGCTTGGCTGTCTTCAACTGATTCTCATTGTAGGCATCCAGAGGCTCGTTTCGCTTGGTCAGACTCTGAAAGAAACATATCTTCACAATAGCAAACATTGGAGCTTCAGGTGGAATTGTATCCGACTTTCTAAAGGTCTTTCTGGTCGTCCTGGTCTTCCTGATCAACGGAGAAAGGACACTGGCAAAGCGGCAAACGTTTACTGGCAAATAGGGCAAAAATCTTTAATACATTAATGTGAACTCAATTCTTAGATACGCCAAAAAGTATGCTATGAAAATTTCTGTAAATTTGAAGCGAAAAACGAAAATTTTTTACTTATTGCTTACCATCAGGATATCCAAAAATACTTGGATTAATGGTACCCTCGTACAGGACATTCACTGGAATTTCATCGTAGAGCTGCAGGACCAACTCATAATCATTGTGGACCACCGCAGACTCGAGTATCTCACGCATCTCACTGGTAAGGACATAGCGATGCTGGGAGTTATTGATCAGAGCACTATCCACAAAGAGATTGATCTCATTCATCTTCAAGTTGATCCCAGGCGTCTGGAGCAAATGCCGGAACAGGCGCGGCAATTTGATATGTAAATTTGCTTCTATTTGATTGTTACTGATGCTGAAACGTGAATTATTCAACAAATCTCGCTTGATATTCTCCCAGACAACTATGGTGTTCTGTTCGCAAATGATCTGAGAAGTAAACCCATAGAAGCTACAGAACGGTATTACGCGATATTCCTGGTTAAGATCCGGTTTTGTTGAGCGTAAGCAAAGATTGAGGCCCAGATGCCCAGCAAGCTCGTGAAGTTCCTCGGGCGCATGATAAATTGATTCAAATGTAATAAAAGCCAAATTGGTAAAGTGGAAATTCTTGAGCAATGGAATTATAGAGTACATATGCCATTCACTGGTCGTGGTGATCTTTTGGCTTGTGGACGTTTGCAGCTTATGCTCATATTCCGGATAGAGCATGATGGGAATATTACTGATGAATCGCTTGCGTTGAAAGAGCTGCAATAAATCACAATGACCACGCGATAGAAATTCTAGACTTTCCTCCTCATATTCGTCATCCTCACAGCCTTCGTCCGGAAATTCGTCTTCATCGTCTATCGACGTAGAGGCAACTGCTTGGGCTACCATATCAACTATAGCAGGCGAAGCTCGACCAGCTGTATGGTTTTCCTTGACTCTTGATGTCATATCAACTATAGCCGGCATATCTCCACCAGCTGCTTGCTGTTCTTTGGATGATTTATTAGACTTCTCCGAATCTTTATTCACGGTCCAAGCCGAGGCATCGGTTCTTACCCGGCTCACTAGCTTGAGGTCACATCTGCGATGGCGTGGAATGCGTTGATACAATGATACTACGAGTGGATTATCACTGAACAGATTCATATCTTCAATACTGTCCTGTATGATGCCCATGGCAAAGGCCGGTTTTTCCATATCGAATTCATTCTGATAAATAATTGTTTCTTTGGTATACTGCTCGGACATCTTCTGCAGCGTATTCTTAACATGATATAAATGCAGTTCCAGTGGATATGATACCACAGGCAGGTGTATAATATTCTTCAGTTGCATGTAGAGAAATACACGCTGAGGTATAATCCTCGGTTCCATCATAATGGCTGCCTTTGCTGAACCCAACGATACCCTTTTGCCGACGGTATTAGAGGATCGCCTACGTTTTGTTTGTCGCGAGAGGCGACCTGTCATTGACGTTCTACCTTCGGCAGGTGGATCCATTTTGATTTGATTATTAATAATATAGTATATGTTTAGGATTTATATTGAATAATAAATGACACTTTGACAGTTGTGTCAATGCTATGATTCAAAATTCTCCAATTAAATTTGAATTACTAATTTAAAAAGAAAAGATTATTTTTTGTATGTTTTGCTTTCATTTTATGTACTGTTTTTCCCTTTTACAGCAGACCAGAATCAGAACAGAATAAGGCAAACATTTTCAACTAAGACCAAACTATTTAATTTTTCGTAGACCTCCATTCAACACCTTCCACATGAGTACGAGAATTTTGTAGCACTTACTTTGTTAACACTTTTGGACGGTGTTGCATTGGACCAAGTGGCTTCAATTTCACGTTTTGTGTTAATGAAAATTAAATATGTATATGCACATGTTTACACATACTTGCATCTATATGAATGAGGTATGAGCTGTGAGGTGGGTGGAAGGGTGGAAGTGTTGAGGTGAGGTATGAGGTGTGTGTAGCACGTTTTTGGGGTATTATATAAGGTCGGTCTGTCGGTCCTCTCGTCGAGCACGCACTTGTCAAAAATGTAACCACAAAACAGCAACAGCAACAGCACGTATGGTAACAGCAACAACAACAACAACAATTACAACGACAGCAACGGCAACACGACAGCAACAATGCATTTTGGCCAAGGCCAAACCAACAGCAGAAACACCAACACCAACAGAACAAACACCAACAACAACACCAACAACAACAAGTAAGACACGTACTTGAACCCTTTCGCCCAACACTCAACTCACGACAGGTGTTTGCAGTTGAAGCTGTCATGTTTTCTTTCAACAGGGCATCATTGTTTTGTGATCCCGTTTGTAACACCAAAGGACAAATTACTATCAAATTTGTTCGGTTTAATTTAGTTAGAAATAAAATTGTGTTATTTTTATTGTTTAGAAATTATTGTCAAAATATTAAACAATAGTTGCGATTCTAATCATTTTCTATAAGATATTTTGCTAATGTATATTTTAAAATTCAATTCTTTGCGATCAAGCAAAGCAGCTTTATTTATTTAATGTATGAATATATATCAAATATATCCTTAACAAAGAATACCCTTCAATGCAGTTCCCTTACATTTTTTCTTTTAATTTGACTGACTATTTTGACTATAACTATTATAGTTTTTTTTATACGGGAAAATAATATATAAAAAATATTTTAATACTATTTAAAATGTTTGCTATAGGATATACACAGTTAAACCTTCAGATAATGATTTCTTTTTATCGCTTTCAAATCTTAAAAATAGTTTGTAAAATTATATCAAATATTATTGACAACTTTTTTACAGGGTATACGCAGTCAAACCCCCTTGGATGATGATTTTCTGCCGCTTATGGCTGTTTGTTTTTGTATGTTTTGTTTGCCTGGCAGCGAGTGCTCTAAAATCCGCTTTGACAGCTCGCCTGTCAGCTGAGCCCAACCAAAACGGCCTCCTGTGGTGAGATAGACGGGGGTGTGGCAGAGGCAGGGATGTTGGCCTGTCTTTCTGCTTGTTTACTATTTTGTTGGAACTCCAACAACATATGCTAATGACTAGGCAGGCGGTAAAAGCGGAGGGGTTAAGAGTGAAAAGCCGGGGGCCGGAACAGGCCACTCAACTAGTAGGATGTGGATGGGAAGTGGAAGAGAAAAGGGTAAGGGATTTTCAGCTAGTTTAAGGCCAAGTTGGCTGCTGGGCACACACACACACACTCACACACACACACATTGGCTTCATCAAAATGAAATTTGCTGGCAAACACATAACTTAAAACTACTTGGCAGGTAACTGGAACGCATGTTCGTTATGCTCAAAGGCTTTAAAATGCGCTTTAGTTGCACAACTTGTTTACTCTGGGCTCCATATGCAAATCAATGTGCTGTGGCTGCCAGCTGCTCAGCTGCCCAACTGCCCAGCTGCCATCTCTCAACACTCAGAGAAAAATCCAGGGAATTGTCATGCGTTGAGTTGATATTTCTACAGCTAAGTATCAGTCGTTTCTAGAGAGTTTTTCTCAAGAAAAAGGTATTAAAAGAACCTTGTTTTGGAATTACAAAGTACAATTAATTAATTATACAAGATAAATATTTTAATATAAAGATTAATATGTATTTAATATATATAAATTCAGATTTTAAAACTGTTTCTATTTCCTCTGTGCAGCTCTTAGCTCTGACACCGAACACACATACGCCATGTGAGCCCTGGCGAGCAAGCTTTTGCGCCTGACGCAACAAAATCAATTAGACACTTGCATATACCATAAACATATATATAAGTAAGTACTTGTATGTGTGAGCATTTTAGCTACATAATAACTATAACGAAAACAACAACAATTGCAATTTAATGTGCTACTGTTGCCTGCTAATGATAATGTTGTTACGGGCCTATTATCATTGTTGTTTCTGTTGTTGCCGCTGCTGCTGCTGCTGTTGCTGTTGCACTTTCAAATTCAGTTACTCTGTTGCTGTGGGCCGCTGCTCTTATCATTTGCATTTCAATGTGAAACGTCTGTTATATGGCAGACGGACAAAGCTCCCAAAAGCGATTTCTATGGGGAATGTGCTTTTAGGCATCCATTGAAAATGCTGGTAAAAGGCAGTATTAATGCATGTAAGCGAAAGAGAGTATTATGATCCCTTAAATGATATATCAAATTATAAATTAAATAATTTCAAATGCATGATTTTCATATATATTTTGGAAACTATGCAAGTAAGACTAGAAAAAGCCTGAACAGCCTGGAGTATTCCTATTCTGCAGATGGGTTTCTTATTATTTACTTCTCACCAATTAAAAGTAAGCTGATTTTGATAAAACCAAACTATCGGGAAATTATAATCCAACATACATCAGAACACCTTTCAGTATGGTTTTCCCTCGCGCCACTCTGGGTAATACTTCCCAGTGCAATGATATTCAGCTCCTTAGCCACAAACTGCATGTGAATTGTGTTTATGACAACAAATCAGTCAAAATTAACTTTGGTAGCATTTGTGGTAGCCTACAAAATGGGTGATAAACAGGAAACTGGGAAGCCAACTGCAGCCTTTAGTGCTGGAAACAATCGAGTTGGTTCGGCTGTTGGTGATTGCAACAACAGCAGCAGGAAGAGCCACAGAGCCACAGTGTAACCTCAAGCAATTTCTAATCAAAATCTGTTGCTAAACGTGAGCAGACAAGCTCATATGAAAATACCAGAAAATCTGTACAAAGCAGCTCAAGTTAATACAAAAATAGCTGAGCTCAGCGAAAACAGAAAACCACAAAAACCGCACATAACTCCACGCTGGAAGCTAATCACACAGACACACACACACACAGAAATACCTGTACACACACATGAGCTGAGCTCAGGGTATTAAAAAATGGCCAAAAAAATTTGTTAAATATGTAATATCAGTAAAAAAAGTAAAGAGAAATAAAAAACTAGCAGCTGTCCCTTGTGTAACATTGTGTTGGCCCGAAAGTGTACAAAAGATTTTTGCATGCCAAACTGGGAATGAATTTAACAAAGCTTAAGCCGTATGTTCACTTCAGGCTGAAAAGAGTTTAACACGCTTTTTCTATTTTATGTATACAATAATTATGCTAATTTTAAATAAATTTGATGTGAGTTTGCCTATGGAAAGGTGAGCGTTGAAAATTCCTCAGGAACTTAAAAATCAATTTTTTTGCTAGTCCACATTTCTAACGAGGTGGACCCATAGCTTGGCGTGAAATTTACACCGCTCCTTTTGGGTAGGCGACATGAAAATTTCATTGGAAATTGAATATAAAAAAAGACTCGCACGACGCGACACTCTGGTGCTCTGCTGCTGCTGCTCCTGCTGCTGCGACAGCTGCTGCAATTGACAATTATTATTATTGTCAGTGTGAATGAAAAGCCGTCAGCAGGCAGCCTACAGCCGTCAGGCAGGCAGGCAGAATATTGTGAGCTTTGGTTTTTGGTATTCATATGATGGCCATGTAGCTCATAACAAAACTTCAAACTGCCTCGTTGGCTTCAATAAAATCCGATGTACGCATTAAAATCATTTAAATTCTATTGTTTTTCTTTTCGTTCCGTTCGTTTCGTGTCGTTTCGTTTCGTTTCGCATTTGCATTGTTTTTTTTCCTCTTTTTATTTTTGTGTCTTGCTGACAACGCCACACATACAAACGCACACGCACAGTGGGGCAACAAATGCCACGTAAGCTGCTTTCGTTACGGCTTTGGTGATATCAGCAAATGCATATTTAATGGCTTACGCGGCGTATGAGCAATGCGAGAGATGCTATACGCGATATACGATACGCCCGATACGCCTGATACGCTTGTTTGCGAATTTAATACTTTTCAAAGCGACATAATTCAATACAATTAAATTCTGTCTGAGCCAAAGTGTTGTTATATGTATTTACGACTATATATTTACGAGTATATTAAGAAGAACGAGATCGATGTCTTGACGGATACCTTTTAATGCCTGTTTTAAAGCAATTAAATTGCAAAAATATAAAAAGTGTGCTACAGTTTTGAATAAACAAGTAATTAAAATAATGTAAAAGTTGAAATATTCGATGAAGCCTTGCTTATAAATTGATTTTATAAGCTTGATTCATTAATAATTGTCTAGAAACTCAATTCTTTCAAAGCAAAGTGTACAAAAAACAGCAATGTCAGTATATTTTGATGTATTGACTTAAAGCAAATAAATAAATTGTAAATAAACAATCAAAAAAATAATATAATACATTTAGTGTAATAAAGCCATAAAATATTCATGGAAAATCGGATGGGGGGGGAAGAGTTTTAAAAGCCCTTATTTTAATATCAACCCCATATAAAAATTAATCCTAATGTTAATCTATTTTAATTCCAATTAAAGTAGTGAATAATAATTAGTTTTAAATATTTTGTTTTATTTTTTTATATGTGCATTAAAAGTAATTTTGTTCAGTCCATTTTTTATTATAGAAAAGTTGAACATTTCGTTTGTTTTTATTTGAATTTATCTTAAAGTCATTTTCAATATGAAAATGGCAGTAAAGAATAAAAAATTCGACGAGACGTCAATGCCCACTCAACTTTACCCCTTGGCCCGTCTGCTGCCAAAAGATGTCTGAAGGATCTGAACGTCAAGAGAGCGACAGCAAGAAGGTAAGAGTTAAGCTGCGGGTTGAGGTGCAAGTCTCGCTTGTTTGCATAATGCGAAGCAGTCAACAGCGCTGCCTCTTCCCCCGCGTCTCAACCGACGACAGTCAAATAAAAATGCTGCGGTTTTTATTTTACAATTTCATACGTTATACTTTGCATAGCCGAAGAAATTTTATGCTGACAGAAGCCAAATCGTTTCGTAAGCAAAAAAGGATTTTCACTGTGTATTTTTTTCCTTGATTTGTTTGTTGATTTGGTGTTGTGTGTGGGGGGACAGGGGAAAAGGGGGGGGGTTAACTTAAACAAAAGTGAGGCACAAATCCTACCGACTGCCAGGCCAAAAGCTTTATGACCAAGTTTTTCATTTGGCGCATTTATAAATTATTTAAAGTGTCGCCCCTTGATGTATGCTATGGCTGTGTATCATTGACCTCGTGACCCCAAAAGTGCTTTCACACACCCAAACACACACATTCAACATTTATAGTAGACGACGAGCAGTGAGCAGTGAGCAGTGAGCACTGAGCAGCGGCAGGTCCAGTGACATGACAAAACCATAAACAGTGGCTAAACAAGGTGCTTAAATTATGCCACAAGATCTCAAAACTGGCTGTAAATAACAAGCTGGACCGGTCCAGAGGCAGGCCCCATTCATATTTATGGGTGTAGATGAGTGCACTCACATTCACACACACACACACAGATATACAGCAACACAGATACAGATACTCCTCACACATCCGTCGCCTGCCACAAAATGTAGCCACTCTCGTGTCCTCTTCAATTCTCCATCTCTTCCTCTGTCCTTGCGTCTTCGTGTCCTGCCTGGCTTGTTGCTAGTTGTTGGTCTCACGCTTGGCTGACTTTGGTTTTGAGCAATCAACGCGCAACTGTGTGTGTGTGTGACTGTGTATCTCTGAATGGGTGTGTGTGTGTGGGCCTGGCTAGTTGTATCTATATGTGTATGTTTACTTAGCGCCATTCAGCTGCCAGCTGTTTATGCTCATATATGAATATCAATGGCTTATATATACATATAAACATTTATATATGTATATTTGCACAAACGTTGCCTTTGATGCAGCCACTGATGCAAAGTTCAATGTTTAATAGCCAAAGTCAGAAATAACTCTATAAAAATAGTCTTACTTTGACAGCCAAATTGTATTTTAATAGCGCCGGATCAACTATCAGCTGAAGAATTTATTTATTTATAATTAAAATATAATTTAGAAAAGTATATAAAGCTTTAATAAAGCTGTAAGTCCTAGGATTAATTTGGAGGATTGAGTATTTATGCATAATACTCAATCAATTTTCCAGCTACGCTAAATTTTGTATCATTTTGTTAAAAACTTTTGCTTGAAGTTATAAGTAAAGATATTTAATTATCAAATAACATTCAAGCTTGTTTAGATATTATATTATTTTTATAAAATATTATTTTGATACTCTTGCAGAGGGTAGTTTAGCTTTGGCACAAACTGTGTAAATGCTTCAATGAAGGAAGCATCTTTGAATGGGAACAATCTGTCAAAAGAAATCAATTGAGCAAAAATCTCCTTCAAATGTTTATGCCAGTCTGGAAGGGTGTGCAATCTTCGGCTCGTCCACCCCTTATTAGCTTTAACAAACAGTTTGACTATGATTTAGTTCCCGAAAACGTTTAAAATAAATAGCCAGCTGTCCACTAACTTTAGGGTAAACAGAAAACGCTTAGCCAGCGCAGAGGTTCAATAAGTTGTGGGCCTGGCCAAAATACACGTGTATAGACGACCAGGTAGACTCTCTCTCTGTCTATTTCCCATTCTGATTTGCCGTTTGTGTTTGTTTACCGGGCTGGCCAACTTGTTTCCTTCCTGTCAATGACATGCCACAGAGAGAGAGACAGCCATTGCCATAGACACAACACAAACGATTTTAATTAAAATCGGATTTGGCATCGACGATTTCCGAGAATTTAATTGCATGTGGTATGACAATTGTTTACACTCTGACGTTGACGAGCTAGACAAGTAAATTTCTATTTTCCTATCTATTTTTCTATTGTTTTTCCTTTTTTTTTTTGTCTCTTTGCGCAATTGTCTTTGATCTTGAGCCACAGATTCAACTTCAGTTTCAGCTGCCAAGCAATAGTTGTCATTTTTTTTACACTTCCTCACACAACAACAAAGAAACCAAAATTTTATATCTGCATTTTGAGAGATGAATAAAGCGAGACAGCAGAATAAATAAAATAATAAAAATTCATAAATGAATGCTCGAGCGCTTCTTGACACACGGATGTTAGCCACCGGATGTCAAAGTATGAATATATACATACATATATATATATATATATGTATATGTATGTGTAGGCTTCCTTGCAGTCTCCACTTCACGTCTCTTGGCCAATTTAGTACTAAGCTATGTGATAAAAAGTCCGTCGACGCCATTGTCTGCTCAGTTTTGCTCTTTAAACTTGAAAATTTTGAAAAATTAAAGTTCTAAATTTTATTTTATATGAATTAAAGCAGTCTACTTTAGGCTGTGTTCATGCAGAATGTAAATAAATAACGCAAAGCCCAAAAAAGGCAGAAAAAAGGGCAATAAACATTCGATTTAAATAATTAATGGGTTTATAATAGTTTAGTTTAGTTTAAATCAAATATGTAAATTAGATACGATAAATATTTTAAATATGAATAAATAGAATTAAAATATATTTGCTCTTTTTAACTGCCTAGAAAAGGTTAAAAGGATTTCGCAAGCCTCTATCTATGTGCTCAAAGTTGAGAGCATAATTTAAAAACAAATAAAGTAAAATGAATCAAACAGGAGTCTAAAAGCAGGACTCTTTAAGGGTTTATTCTCTCAGAATATTGATATATATTTATAGAGCTTAGAAATGGCAGAAAAACACATAAATTAATTAGAGCACAAACCCTTTTCTCAGCTCTGTTTGGACTGCGCGCTTGAGAACTCTAATGAAATGAAAATCGAAATTTAAATGCAAGTTAATTTCAATTTGTGATAAATTTAAGCAGGACGTCTGGAAGGCTCTTCCGCTCACGTGGCTGCGCCTGTCAGCTTCACACATCCGTATCCTTTTCCGTTTGAAGCAATAATAAACAGTTTCCGTCAGTTGTTTGACATATCTGCAAGCCGAAATCAGTTTGTGTGCTTAATGATATGTATAAACCTTGCTCAAACATGAACCCTTTCGCCAAACCGAACCGTCAGACAGACAGACAGACAGACAGAGAGACAGACAAACTGACTGTCCGCCTGCGGGACGCCCTTAGGGCGTGTGTGTGTTTGTGTGTGTGTGTGGGGCAGACAATTGCTGACTCACTGGTCAAATATAAAACGTTGCTGCGGTTATTGCTTGATTAATTTCCGGTCAAATGGCTAGAGACACTAATGACTATTTAATGTTACAATTTACACTTTATTGATTTGTAAATATCTCCCTTCCCCCGTCTCACTCTCTCTCTCTCTCTCTCGCTGGGTATCTGTATTCGGGTGTGTGCGAATTTATCTGGCTGTCAGTGTAAAATGGGGCATTATGTCAAGTTGTCAGGCGCAGACTTTAAATTGCCCTGCCGCATATTTGCGACTCGAAACACAAGCAAATCAGCTGACTTGTCATCGTAAAATTCAGTTTTTTTTTTTTAACATGAAAAGTTTCTTATTTGCAAAACTTTAAGGAAATTCGTTATTACCAGCTCTGTATTATTCATTCATAAAAAACTATTTTTCCTTCTTCCTTTATCCGCTTACAAAGAAACCGACTAGCGCATACCCTGTTTCCAGCCCTTCATTAATTTTTGAGTGTTTACTTTCTGTGCTCTAGAAGCCCTTGTTTAGTATAAAATAATAATGAAATGATGTAAAAATATTCTGTTAATATGGTAAATTTCTATTTTTCCCTTTAAAATTCAATCATAAATTGTTCTCTTTAGATTTGAAGTAAAGCAATTAATGTGAGTAAGAACTTTCTGCCTGATCTACACCAAATTTAGATACTTTTTGATCTCTCTAATTGACTGAATACTCGGACAGTAGATCAGCTCAGTTATTTAAGAAATTGTATATTGTTTTTCATATTAAAGATGTTTCTTTTTTGTTCCTGAAGAATGCTTTATTAACTCATTAAAAATTCTATAGTACCCAATTTATGAAAGTGTATAAACATATAAAGCAGAGAGAGATTTAAGACGAGCATTTTGCATATGTAGAAAACCATGCGAATCCAGTGACAGGACTGGGAAAGCTCCAGATACACTCGACTTAAACTCAACTGCAGTACGTATTTTTTGTTTCTAGCTGAAGCTGGACAGTGGTTAGAGCCAAAGCTATTATTTCGGAGCATTATCTCATCATATTTTGAGTATGAAATTGTGACTGCAGTTTTTCCAACTTGTGGAAGCAGCAGCCATCCAACAACTCACATGAACTTTTAGCTGGCTGCTAATTCATAAGAAATATATGTATGTGCGAGTACATATATTCCGGGTGAGGGTCTCTGCCTGTGGGCAAACTTATCTTTATGAGTAGACAGCATACATAGCATAGTTCATCATGTCAAACATTTGGCTTTCATATCACGTATTTTATTACATCGTTATTCATGGCATTGGGTAGCTGCCTCTCCTCTCCGTTTGACTGTCTGTCTGTGGATCTGTATGAGATTCAGTAAGTAGCAAGTTTTCCAACGTATATTCAAAATGCAGTTCAATAGATTTCTAGTGCCATAAAATAAACATTAGGTTGCTTAAGCAGTCATAAGGCAAAGGACCTTTATCTTCCTCTCTCTCTCTCTCTCTCTGTCGGTCTCTTCTAGCTGGCTGGCACATAATTAAATTGATTTTCACGGGTTTATGTTTCAGATTTATGAGCATATAACCAAAAGTGATTTTTGCAAATTGAAAAGGGCGCGCGGGGGCAGCTATCAATCGCTTTGAAATGTGCCTCAAATGGTAACATAAATTGTCCATGCATAAATTCTGTACAACAACAAAAAAAGCTCAAAAATATTGAGAGGCTGTTCCAAGACCTGAAGCATTTTAAGTATTTACGTTGAAGCACACACACACCCGTAAAAAACTAGTAAGGAAACGCTTTTTTTGGGCACGCCGAAGATTAGATACCCTTGCTGAGTATTTATAAAGGGCTTATGCAGAATTACTAAGACTACATGCCAAATTTTAATCTATGCTGAGAGACCAATCTCCATATAAGCAGAGGGACAGAGGCACAGACAGGAGATAGACAGGTGGCCAGACGGTGTTAGCCACTTGCCTCATGATCCTGCTCAATAATATATATGGCTTATGTGGTCAGTGCATTACCCATTTGAAAGCTATAGTACCCTCAGCTAGGGTATACTTATGTTTGTATGTATACCCTGCATAGCTGCGCATAAACTTATGAACTATGCGCTGTGTGTGTATGTTGACTTTGTTAGCCTCAAAGCCTGTTGACAGCCTGAAACTTCCTACCCAAAAATTCCAAAACAAATATTTGCATTTAATCCATGTGTGCGAAAAGATAGGAAACTGAACGAAACAGAACTCAACTCATTTCAACTGAGCTGAACTCAACTTAAGTCAGGACACACCTCAAAAAACAAGCGTAGAGACCAATAAAAACGACAAAGAAATTCTAAATAGAAATTATTTGTGGCATTTTAATAAACAACATGAGCCCCCAAAAATATTCTACAAAATATTCTAATAGGTTCTGTTGCTTTCTACAACATTTTCAAGTGCTTCACATATTTTTACGAGTTTTTGGCTCGACAATAAAATGTCAGCAAAGTTCAAGGCAACCAGCAGCTGAATGTACAAAGAAAATGCATTTGGAAAATCAATTAGAAAACATAAAAACAAAAACATAAATTAAATTTTAATTTAATTTGCTGCAGCACTTTAACGAACATCACTTATAAAAAAATAAAATATTTTCTTGTTTTTCAGAAAAACAGGAAACTATTTTGATATACTTGAAAAAAAACAATTACTAGAAACACAAAACCTTTATTATAATTAAAAAGGGAACACAATTTTTAACATTTGGTCAGAAAGCTTATAAAAAAAGTATTTTTATAATTAATTAAAATTCACAAAAATATCCAGGTAGATTCAGGTAGAAATATTCATTGTATAATATATTTAATCTGAATTCATTTTGAAATCTTCTACTAAAAATTATTAACAAAATGTTTAAGGAAATTATATTTGAGAAAACGGTCTACCAATTAGAATAGAAAATCAAATTCCACAAAAAATCTTGAGATTTCAGACTAAAACTATAAAATATAATAAAAAAAAAATTAGAAATTAAATTGAAAATGAAACTATAAAAAAATGTAGCTTGGCTCTCATTTTTCTATTTTATTTATTATTTTTTGAAACGAACGAACGAAGCAGGCTCAAGAAGTGAAGAGCTTAAATTGTAGTAACAAAACAGCTAATTACAAGGCGACCTAATTTTATGGCAAAGTGCGAGAAAAACAGAAAAAAAAACAGGAAATGAAATTGTAGCAAATTTTTGGATGGGGCGTCAATAAATGGCAACGAGGCCAAGCACCTCCAGAGCAGAGCAAACAAACCGGGAACCGCAGGGAAATGTAATGCTCTCTTTCTGGCTCGGACTGCCCCTGTGTCTGGGCGTGTCTGTGTGTGTGTGTGGGTATCTGTGTGTGCTTGTTTTTTGCTAATTAGCGAATAACCGTGTTTAGATTGCAAACACTCATGCCTGGGAAAGAAATAACAGACGCCGGCAAATTAATTGCCAAACAAGTGAGTGCAGAGTTGGCAACTGGAAATTGCCTTCCCTGCCATCAGAGCCAGAGCAGAGAGCCACAGCAGAGGCCTCTAATACTCTACACACGCACACACACACACACACAGCCGTTCTCATAAACATACATCCAAAATATACAGCTGCAGCACGCATTTTTGCAGCAACGCGGAAAAAATCCTGACCCTCAGCAATGAACTGGACAGGACGCGTCGAGGACATTGCCAGAGTTGCGCTTAGTTAATTAGTTTAGTAGCGTGTCGAGTGAGCGTACACTCAGAACAAAAAGAGGTCTACATTTATCAGTTAAACCTAATCAAAAGAAGTTGTTATATTTCTGGAACCAATATTTTCATAAGATCCTTTCAAGCTCAGAAGTTGAAGCTCTTGAAGAACCAGAAAACCTTCCTAAATTGATATCCTATTTTATTTTTTTTTAACTAATTAACAAAAATGGCTTTATATTTTTTTAAACGCTTGTAATACAATTAGAACATTATCCTTGTTTTTTTTGTTTTGTTGAGTGTAACCGAATGTGTATGCTCCTGTCATTTGGCATCCTGGTTTTGAGGCAGGCTTTGCGCCTGCCGCGCTGCGTGTGTTTGCTGTCAGCGAAGCATCAACAGCCGCCGACTCTCGCATTTTTGGACACTCCTTTGCCAAATGGGAGCTTCAATTACAGCTGAACAAATGGCCACAAAGAGGCAGCAGCTCCAACAGCTCCAACAACTCGAACAACTGCGACTACTGAGCCATTATTTGCTATGCTATTCGCTCTGGACTTTTCACATTTCACTGCCAATTTGGCCTACAGCCTATTGCCTGCTACCAACTGGCATGTTTAAAGCCGCTTAGCAGACGCCTCTCACAAAGCCGGCGAATAGATTTGACTCGAGTGTCAACCGACAGCGCTAATTAGGATACACAAAATTGTAGCTAGTCAACCCATCAGGGCACAACATTTCCTAATAGAGAAAGGAAACAAGCAAATAGTAAACAGGTCGTGTTATGAGTACGCGGTGCACAGCAAGAAAAGTTCGCTGATCCTTTTATATTCTTACAAGGCAACAGCGACCTCTTGAGATATATTATATTGATACTTGTAAGAGGTAGAAGTGTGTTCTAAACTATTCTATCATATAGCTGAGGCTGGAATAAAGGACAAAGGAGAAGGTTCGGGGAGGATTTGTATGCTTGGTCTATCGGAAACAGCGTATCCTCGAGCTAACCTGCTTCAATGAGAAAGGCCAGCTCTGCTAGGTCTTCTACTCCAAACAATATGGAATAATCTATTTAAAATAGGAACAGACAGCTTCAGATATATATCTGATATCTTTTATCTGTACTCAATAATAATGGAAACTGTATCTTTCAATCATCAAGTGAAATTTAAAAAAAATTAAGTATACGCAATTTGAAGTAAGCCTTCTGACTGTTAATATTTTAAAAAGTGTATAAGGAATTGTATCAAAAAACAGGAAATATTACTTGCATAATTTGAATTTTGATTAAAAATACCTATAAATAACGTAGCATGTTAGCTGGAATTTGAAATTTAATTTTTAAAGTTGCTACCAAAGGCTATTTGACATCAACACGCTCCCACAGCAAACACAACAAGAACCGTAACAACAAAAGGAACTGTTCATAGTGTGAAACTTTTATGTTTTGTGAAAACATTACCTAAAGCCCCATTTGCAGCATCCCACGCGGGGCGTGGCCGACGCCTTAACGCCCTCCCCCCAAGCCTTGTTCATAATAAAGCCAAGAGTGGGCAGTAGAAGCAGCTGGAGCAGAAGCAAAGGACTAAGCAATTCCCTGGGGTGTATTTTGAAGAGCAGCTAGCTAGCTTAGAAGAAGGACCGAAACCTGAACCCAAAACCAAACTCGAACCAAGAAACCCAACTTTATACTCAGCCTCCACTGAGTAAGCATTAAAAATTGATGAGTTCTTAATTTGTGTTGCGCTGCCGCTGCTGCTGCTGCTGCTGCTGCCGCTGCCTCTGCCATATTGAAAATAGATTAAGTTCTATTATTTGCAGTCATGATGTGGATTAGCACGGACACTTGAGGAAAAGGAAACTTTCCCGGTTTTCCCCTGCTCCCGGTTTTCTGCGTTTTTCAGTTTTGCCCGCTGCCCGCTGCCTTTATAAACGTCATCATTAATCATGCTGACAAGGGCTGTACGGATTTTCATTTTATGTTGCCAAAGCCCGTAACATTTTTCCCAGAGTTTGTTTGTATAATATATGTGTGTCTAACTTACGCACAGTTCTGGCTAGGATCCAAACAGGACTGTCCACTGCGCCCACATACAATTCCCAGTTTTTTTTTTTAAGTTATTTATGCACAGAGCTCGCACGGATCTAATTGCAATTTCCGCGCAGTCGCAAAATGTTGCAAAATTTATTGCAGTTGCAGTTCTACCAGCTACCGTAAGCTCAATACAATTTTCCGGCTTTTCCGGGTTGCGACCCATTGACAAATTTTTTGGCCAACAAAACCGGCTAAAACAGTGCACGGATTGTCAGCCAGCGGCTTACAAAATTTATTTATGGTAATTTCGTCAACAAAATGCGGCTGCAATTGCAATGCGTTTGCTCATCATCAAATGGCGCTGGCATTTTATCAAAATTTGCATATGGTAAATTAAACAAATCTTTCCTGATTTGCCATTCGCCTGCACCAATTTACGTACTCGCAATTTCTAAAATTTAATTAAGAATTTTACTACGCTTTTATTGACTTCACCATTCGCAGCTAATTACGAGTATCCAATTTGAATGGCAGTTCGTTGTTTTCTCTTCCTTGTTTTCCTTCCAACTTTTTTTTGATTCAATAATATTTTTGTAATTAGCTTGGCACGCATTTAATTTTGAAATTTAATTAGCACAAACAAGAATGCGGTTTGTTTATGTATTCGTAATGTGCCGCGCCATTCACAAAGTTTTTTCTACCAGTTTTTTTATACCCTTACCCTTGCAGAGGGTATTGGAATTTTGTCACGAAGTGTGAAGCAGGCAATTCCGACTCTATAAAAAATTTATATTTCCGTCAGACCGTCTGTCTATGGCAACTGTCTATCAAGTTTTGAACTAGTTGAATGAAATCTGCTAGGAGTAAGAGTAGATAAGAGAGAGAGTAAGAGATCGCAGCACTAGTCATATGGTTGCTGTTTAAAGAAAGGGTATGCAGTCTTCGGCTTTAAAGACAGACGCTTCTCACTAGTTTTTTAATTCCTCTTATTTTTTATTATTTAATATGCTGCTAATTATGAGCGACATAATGCGCTTGTCATGCCGCTTGTTATTAGTCTGTAATTTTTTAATGTCCTTTATTGATTTTATAAATAAGTATTTGAATAATTTATTAGTCACTTGCTAATGGTAACGCCTGTCTCTTTGTCTATTTGTCAGCATTGTCTGGCAGCCTATTAAATATTTATAAATTCATTAAAATTCATACAGAAGTCCACACAAAATATGTCTAATAAAATAGCCACATTTTTTATAAATTTTATATTTTTTATTGAATAATTTTATGCTAATTTTGTATGCTACTTAGCTATGGATTAACTAGTTTAAATATAGTAAAAATATATTTTTTTTATACACAAATAATATATTAAAAGAGAAACATAAATGTTTTAAATGATTTTTGATTGAATTAGCAAAATTTGTCTGTCCTAAAATAGAAAAATAATCATGAATTTTTTATTTAAAAAATTTACAAAAATGCTTAAAATGTTTTTTAATTAAATTGCTGAAGGATTTGCTTCTAGGAAATATTCCTTAATTAGTCAACAGGAAGACTTTGTGGCAAGCTAGACGCTTGGCTTTGGCCTTTGAGGCGGAGTTTTGCACCGAAATACACCGAAAATACAATAAATGTCGAAAACTTTCAACGCCACAATGAGGCATTGCGTGTGGTATAAGCCTTATTTATTTGCTGGCCATAAATAACGCTTAACGCATCTAAATCTTTAACTTTGTGCGAATGTGCTGGCTGACTGGCTCTTTTGGCTCTTTGGGCTGTTTTGGCTCTTTTACAGCCGATTCGGTTTGAGTTGTTTACCCGGCTAAGGCTAACTCGACAAGGCTTAAACTGTGGACATGAAAGCCTTTGCCTTGCCTTTGCCTTTGCCTTTGCCTTTCTGCCTGCTTGCTGCCAGGCGGCTCACTTCAATTCGAAAGTTAAAAGTTAGAAAACAATACCAAAAAATTGTACTGGTTACACTTCTGTTTCCTTTTATATTTAGCGAGATTTATGAGCAGCCTTTTTTTTTTTGCGCTCCTTTGAGCTAACGTTTTATAAAATGCTTTAAAGTTGATTGTTAAAGTATTTTTAAATGCTCTAGCAAAAAGTTAACTGCAACAATTAATACCCTGGGAAATTCTAAGTAGAGTTAGATGCTTATTTATAGAGCTGAAAATTGTCTTAGTTTTTTGGTTCTCTTCCTTTGATTTGGTTTTAAGTAATTGCGATTGAATCAATGATTAACACTGCCTGATATACTTGAACAAAGAGCAATAAGCGTATTAACTATTATTCAGATCAGTTTGAGTCGAACTAAAATACCTAAGCCTTAGTAAGAGGCTTAACTTAAGAGAGAAGAGCACATAAGACGACTAAATTAATACCCAGATCTTAGGCAGTCCAGCTTATATGATGAAAACTATTGTTCTGCAAGGCTATAGTCAATTATAGGAATATATTTAATCAGGAAACTTACTGAATTTCATTCATTTTCAAAACTTCGAGAGACAAGAAGAATATGGAAGCTAGAGCTGTGAGCCATAAAAAATAGGCTAGAATCCTGTCTAAAACTCAGTTATTATTTAAGGAATATACTTTTTTTTTTAAGTTTTGGCTTATCCAAGTTTTTCTACCAATTTGAAAATAATTAGAATGAAATAAATCTATTCAAGAATATCTGGCCTCACGATGATATGTCTTAAAATCAGTACTCAGAAGAAAAAATTACATATTTTGAAAAAAATTAGACTATCAGGTTGAAAAGATAAGTTTTATAATATTATTAATACCAATATTTACAGCCAAGCATAATGTCTTAAAAGCCATTTATGATTTTTAACATATTTCTTTAAAATAGAAATCCTCAGGATATTAGAACAATTTACTTAAAAGATATTATCTTAAATACAGAGAATTTTTTTAAAGTAGATTTAAGATAAATTATTTACTGAGTATCCCAACGTTGAGCAAGTCTAAACAATTGCTTTTTTTTTTTTTTTTTTGGTTTTATTTTGTTGATCTTTTGCGGGTGCTGGCTGTAGTTGCCGATTGTTTTGGTAGTTGTGTGTTGCTGCGGCTTGGGAGGGAGCTGTTGTTGTTACAAGATTTATATATATATATATATATCCATCTATATAGATATATACATTTATATACACCTACATAAAGGCGTTTGCCTGATTCAGATGGCTTTCAGTGCTGTCAAGGTGCCAGCTAAAAGTTGTGCCTCTCTCGCATCGATATAAATATATATATATATATATATATATAGAGGCACTTACAGATACTCTAACACTTTGAAAAAAATATTGTAAGCAAAAATTACCATGAATTTTAATTTCAAGTGAACGTTTTTTAGAGATAACAATTTTTAATAAATTAAAATGCTCTTAAAAGGCGATAAAATATTTATATGAACTTATAATCCGTATTGAAAACAAAGCTATTTTTTTTTAGGAAATTTAGCTATTATTACACTGGAAAAAAATTTTTAAAAAATTAAACAATTCTCAATTTCAATCAATCCCTATTCATAATGGATTCAAGTGGGAACCGGCTTTGGGTTGAAATCAAGTAGAAAAATTCTTATATTAATCTCATAAACGGATTAAATTAAGAACGAAGCTGGGTTAAATTCAGGTTATATCGGCATAAAAAAAAATATTGATTCAAATAAGAAATTCTTTATTTAATCCCTTTTTTTTTTTGCATAGAATCTTAAAATATATTTTAAAATTACCAAATATTTTAGCTTGAAATATAGGACGAACATCTCAAGTCTTTTAGAAATATATTTTACTCAAAAATAAGGAAAATCGCCGATAATTTATTTTTGAAGAACTTTTTTTTCTGAGTGTAGAGGAACAGGAACAGGAACCACACAAAACAACACAGAGAGAAATTGCTTTAACCTTAACCAATGTCAGTTTTGGCACCTACAACATAACATTTTTGTTTTTGTTCTCGGCCTTCGCATATTTTTGTTTGACAACCCAAAACGGTGGGCGGTTTGCGGGCTCAGCAGAGAGTTTACCACGCCTCTTTTAGCCTTTTTGCTGGGTGTGTGTGTGTGTGTGTGTGTGTGTGTGTGTGTGTGTGTGTGTATTTTGCACACAAATTAACATATAAATTGATTTTGCAGAGCAAAGTGTTGAGCTGTTGTGAATTGTCAATACAGAGAAAGTGAGAGAGAGAGAGAGAGAGAGAGAGAGAGTGAGTGAAAGAAGGCTGTCTGCACGTGTATGGGCCCCAAATTGCATTGGCTTGTTTGCATCTGTGTGGATCTTTAGGAGTATTTTTTGGCTTTGGGGTCAATTAAAGCCCGGCTAAGCTGCAATTGTCGTCTGACAATAAAACATTTTGGCCTATAAAAATATGCAATTTAATTATTATATTTTTTGTCTTTGGTTTTTTATAGCAAACGTTTAGAGTTTCATGATTGGATTTCATTTGCTACTCGGGCAAAATGCAGGCAGAGCAGAGCAGAGCAGAGAGAGAGAGACTGCTTTGAAGCTTATGCTCAGTGGTGCCTGCAAGGCATTTGGCAAATTGTTTAGCCAGTAAATCCTTTTTGCCCGCCTTTAACTAGGTCAAGTGGAAATTGTATCCATGTACGAGTACGTCGTATACCGGAAAGGAAACAGAGAAGCCAGCAGCTTAGACTTATTATTGTGGAGATAAGGCTGCAATAGTTATCTTTAAAATAACCACAAAATCCATTTGAATTATACAAGAAGCAGCAGCAGCAGCAGCAGCAGCAGCAGCGGCAGAAGCAAAGCAGGGCTTGCCTTTGGGCCAAACGAACGTTGAAGCCTTGGCCAAGTTAATTACACTTAATACCAAAGGTAAAGTAGGCTCTATATGTCTGTGTGTGTGTGTTTGTTTATTTGCTTGCTATATACACATATTTATTTATATATAGTATATATGTATGCGGTTCTTTGTTTGAACATTTGTGTTAGCTGCAGCTGCCCCCAAGAAACTGACAGCTTGTTTATTTGTGGATTTTATGCAGCACACCTGCTGCTGCTTCGGCTGCTTCTGCTTCTGCTGCTGCTAGGACTATTAAATACCTTTGCCAAATATTTAAGAGTAATCGTTGGTCAGTCGAACGTGAAAGTGTGTGACAGCTGTAAATTATTTTAATAGCCAGCCGTTGGAAAAACAAATTTAAAATTCTATCAATTTGCAGGCTTTTATAGAAAAGCAGTCAGCATCCAAATCCAATCAAAATATACAGAGAAATAAGTTTGGCCTTTTGTGCTGTGCTGTTCTGTTCTGTTCTGTGTTGGGTTTTGTGCTGTTTTGCCGGCCAGTAAATTGATTTATCAAACAGTCACATTAAAAATTGACAACCAAACAAATTGAAGCTGGCATAACACGTGTATATTCATTTGGGATGTATTCAGTGGGCCCCTGGATCAAGTATATATATATATATATATATATATGTATAAAGCAAAGTCTCTCTTTTATTATCAATATTTTATGAGTCTGAATTAATTTTAAAACATTTCGACAGCTGGCACGCCCCAATCTAACTTTTGTTTGCCATTTGCCATTTACCATTTAAGTTTACTAGTTTGACATATTTTCGCATTTTCTTGGCTCGAAAACTTTTTGGCAATACTTTTGCTGGTAGCTACATACTTCTTCTCTGGGCCATTTTATTAGTTATGCAAATTAATGTGCGTCCATGCGTAAATGGACGTGTGTGCATATTTAATTTTTAATATGTTCCCTTTTTTTTTTTTTTTTTTTGTTTTTACTATATTTATTTTCCTTTCTGTTTGGGTCCTTAGCTCTGGTTTTTTGGGCAATGGCACTTCTGTGCATAGCATTTTTTATTTAACCCTTTTAATACCCCAAACAAAATCTTGATTAACTTATTTTAGAATATGCTCGTGACATTAAAGCTGGATTTGTTAATTGGATAACTTTTTAATGCCTATTAAAATAGCTTACTGCTCTGCCGAGCAACGTTATCATCTGGAATTTCATCAAATAATATTTGTTAAGGTCTTTTTTCAATTTAACAATGGTTCAGAACTAAAGTTGCTAAGGCAGCTAACTGTTTTGATTTATTTTCAATAAAATCAGCAACATTTTTAGAATGAATAGAGCACTCGCTTCCCAGAAATTTCCTTCCTTTCAAGTGCCAAATAAAGAAGCTGCTAGTTTTCAAGGAGTTTTTTATTACATTGAACATCAAAAATTGTGATTATTGTGCCATTTAAAATAATGAATAATTACAGAAAGAATAGTAAAAAAATAATAAATTTTAGATATTTCTCAGGCATGTATATGATTAGTCAGCCCTTGCAGAGTGGCTATATAGACTCTTTTCATTGCTCAGAGAATTATTTTATGAACTTTATGAGGTGGAAACTGCCTTCTTAAAGCTGTAATACCCACAGCAAAGGTATAAAAATCATAAATATTTATGTGATAAAGTTGATTTAAAGAGTTACTAATTAAAATCAAAGTTTTCAAACCCCATTCGTAGGATGCACATTTTAGCATGAGCAAATTTATTTCTCATCATTTTCTCTACACAAAATTGTCAGTCTCAGCGTCCCAGATTTCTGCAAATTAAAACATATTTGTTTATTACATTATTAGTATTATTAATATAATTTTTATGACTCACTTTCTTGCAATGGGTTGCTTATCCTCTGTACTCAGTTTTGGGCCAACGGAAAACTTGGTAATAATTAAGTCCATTGAATAGAGTATTGAAATCTTGATTTTATGCACAGTCACTTCCTAAATACATAGGAAAATTCTATAACAAGCATTAATTTTGGTTAATAACTTTATAAGGGAAACTAATGCATGACCTATCCCAGCTTACACACACATAAGCATATCAAATACTTACGCACACATCCGCTTTGGAGCCCACACACACAGACATCCTGGCATACACCGAGGGATATTCTTATAGGGACAGGCAGTAGATGAAGCTTACCATTTTTCACACAATGTTTGGGGCAACGCCTAAGACCAGGGACTAGGAATAGGATAAGACAGTGGGACAGGCCTAGGGCTGTTAGGCATAAAATAGAATTGAAATAACCATACGATAAGCTCAATTTGTGCGCAGCTTTAGTGGCGCATTAGCCATACATAAAGCAAAGATAGACGCCATATAAACTGACTGTCAGACTAGGCGTGTGTGTGACTGTGTGTGTGTGTGTGGGTGTGTGTGCGTTGATGTGAGCGTCACTTCCGCTTGTAATTGTAGTTACAATGTCACAATCACCAGACCATATAAACGCAGGCCAACAATACGAGAGGACCAAGACGTCGTCAGCACACACACAAATAAACAACTCACACACGTGCACTGTAAGAAAAACAATTGACAAAAGATTTAGATCAATTAGAAATAAACAAAATTAAAATAATACTCTAAAGTTGTAGCCGATAGTTCCAAATTTATCGAGACACCAAAAGTGGTATTTTATTTAGAAATACTTAAAAAAATATTCCCCAGTCTAAATTTAAGAGTAAAATAAGATTTTTTACTCAGCAAAGACAACAAAAGTTGCATTTAAATTAATTGATACTTAATTAACCTTTACCTAAGTTCCTTTTACTTGAACTTGATTTCCGATTATCTCAAGATATTGGGTATTTTATTCAAAAATTGATTCAAAATGGAAAGGAATTAAAAATTCTTATGAAGCACAGGAATTGGACAGATCTAATTGAATTTTTTCTAAATTCGAGATATTCCATACTTAAATTAATATTTTTAAGTTAAATTTTATACCCAATATATAATTTTCTTCAGTTTTTTATAATTTAATTTTTAAATTTGTGGGAATGTTTTTTTTCTGAAGTGTACGCCTATGCATATGGCGTATGTCCTAGATGGACTGGAGATGGTCCTAGTTATCCTGGCACTGGTCCTGGTTCTAGTCCTGGCTTTTGTGTGCGCTTTTAAGTGGCACAACTCGCCCACTTGGGCGCTTTATTAGCAAAGTGAAACTTAGACAATGCCTGGCACTCACAGCTCTCAGTCTGAGGCTCGTCCTTGCCACTTTGTAAGTAGCCTGAGCCACACACATACTGACACGCATATATACGTATATATATATGAGTGTGTGTGTGTGTGTGTGGATGGAAGGATAGCAGAGAGAAACTCTCAGCCACAGCATTGCCTTGGTAATATTTACAAGTCACTTGTTTTTATGCCTACATTAATTATGCGCGCTTTTGCCTTCTGCCTTTGGTTGGTTTTTGGTAACTTTGCGCTTGTCTTTGATTTTGATGCCGTTGCCACAATTCCTGGCAGGCTTTGGTTTTGGCTCCATCTTCTCGCTCCCTTCTTCCCCACTCGGTTCTGTGGTTTTTTTCTTCTTATTTTATTTATTTTTGTATATATTCTGTGTTTGTTTTTGTATTTTTGTATTTTTGTTGGGTGCTGTCAACGTGCAGCTCCACTCTGCTCTGAGCATATTTTTCTTATTTTTAAGCCCTGGCTTGTGGTTTCTTCAATAAATTTTGGCACTCATGTGTCCTTTAGAACAGCTCTGATCTTAATTGGAAGCTGTTCAAGTTTGTCTCTCTGCTCTCTGTTCTCTGTTCGCTGTTTGCTGTTCTGTGTGCTCATAAATGTCAGCCAGGTCGACCTGCATTAACTGACCCAGTTGAGCTGCTATCTACACAGCGTTCTCCTACAGTTTTTCCTCGCTGCGTTCTTTAATGGGATTATTGCGCAGTGAAACGTGTAATGCGTCAGCCTCGACACTCTCTCTCTTTCTCTCTCTCTCTTAGTCTTTTAGTTTTCCAGCTTTGAGCCAAAAGGAAAAACACAAGCACTTGCAGTGTCCTTGCAGTCATGTGTACATTTTGGCAGACACTGCGTATGCGTAATTTGTGAATCTTGAATCTTGAGTTTCACACAAGGCGCACAGCTGAAGGCGTTGTGCTAGTAGAACTAAGTGATTCCTATTCACATTTATGATTAAGCTTGACATTTTATGCTCATTTTCAATGCAATGATTATCAGCTGCATTTAATCAATTAATTCTCGCTTATTTTTAGCTATAAAAGCGAGGAATTTATATTAAATTTCTTGCATTTTGCATTCCCACAAATCACTACGCTTTTCAGCAGTTTTCCCTAGCCTTTTTTCCCCCTCTATATGACAAATGCATTTGCATTTTCAGCGTCATGCGCCATTAACTTTTTTTTTACTCCATTTTCTAGCTGCTTTCAATTGAATTGAGTGGGAAGAATAGAAAAAGAAAAACTGGTTAGGCAATGCATTAGACGCAGCGCCGAAGATTACATACCCTTGCAGAGAGGAAAAAGAGTTTTATTCCAATCGCAGCTATACAGTCTTTTGATCTTCACAACCTCAAAATGAAGATCAGACAGACAGGCGTCTATTCATCCTGATCAATACTATATATAAACTCTTTAAGGGCTTGGAGAGGCTTCCATTCCGGGTGCATTAGATATTGCGCTACAAGTCCGTAATACCCTCAGCAAGGGTATACAAAAAAAAAGAAGGAAAAAAACTAATAATGCAGTCGCTTCTATTTAATATTCAATAGCAAAACTTATTAACATATTTTCTGCGCTATTCAAATTAAAAATGCATAATTTAATTTTTATTAAATTCTTCAGTTTAATGCGTTTTTATTTGGTTTTAATTCTGATCTGACGCTTTTTACAATTTGCTCTCTGCTTTTATTATCATTATTAATTTTTCTCATTTAACTTAGAAAATAATTTACGGCTAAATTGTTTAAGTGTGTGTTTTGTTGTTATTTTGTTGTTGTTGTTTTACAGTGTTCTCTCTCAGTAATTAATGCTCATTGTTGTTTAAATGTTTTGTTGCCCTTATTTGGCCTTTAATATTTATTTATTCATAAACGCTTTTGTTTTTGTTTTTTGTTTTTCGCTTTTGCTTTGTTTTGTTTTTACTTTTACTTTTACCTACGTCTAACTTAATGGGTATTTTCCTATTTATACAGCTAAAATAGTATTTTTTGCGCGTAGTTTTAAAATTTAATTTCTGTATTTAATATTTATTTGTATTTATATATTGGATTCAGTTTCCCCTTTTGCTATGCTAAAATGTTATTTATCTTTTTTTTTATATTTTTAATTTTTTTTTATCTTTATTTTTGGTTTTTTTCTGGTGCATTTTGCCAACTAACTCACTTGGTGAATTTAAAACTAAATAATTTTGCTATATACGCAATTGTTAATGTATGTGTGTGTGTGTGTGTGTGTTTGTGTGTGTACAGTTTATACATCTAATGATTTTTTTTATTCCATTTACAATATTCAGTGTGTGTGTGTGTGTGTGTGTGTTTGCTTAAATGATTGCTTCTGCATTCCAAACAGCTTTATGCAGTTTTTGCTTTTATTTTGTTCATATTTCACTTCATTCCAATTTCTATTTAGTTCTAGTTCTTACAACATTCGAAATTTTCTCAACTTTTCACCTTCATCGTTATTGGTTTTAGACTTGAATTTAGCATATTTACACTGAAAATTCTTGGAAATTGTATAGCAAAATTAGTTTCTCGAAAAAGCTCATATTTTTTTAAAGAAAATTAAACTTTTAAATGGGAATTAAATTAACTTGAATTGGTCAATTTATTGCTTTGAAAATCTGCTCAATTATTTCCCTGCTGCATAGAGAACATAAAGTTTGATTGTAAGTTTGATTGAAGTTAATAAAAAGGGTTGAAAAAATTGAAGAAGAATAGAATAGAATAGAATAGAAATTTATTTAACTAGAATTATATTAAATTTGATTGGAGAACATAAATTTTTTAGTTAATTAAAATGCTTGAAAGTTCATCAAATGCCGTCTCTCACCTTATCATTTCCTTCAGCCATTCAGTTATAGCTACATTTACATACAATGCTTAAGAGTTATGTTAATTTTTGTTGTTAAAATTAAGCGATTAATACTTAAATTTAACATTTTATGGCTACTATTTATGATAGCTACTGTTTTTTTTATCATATTTCTTTTTGTTTGTTACCCGAAAACACCTGTGCTAGAAATCTCTGATATACTCGTATTGCAAGAAGAAAGCAAGCTTGCCGCCGTTTTAAGAGAAATTTTCGAAAGTCTTTTTGTTGAGTATAAAATAAATACAATAAATTATTTAAATGGAAGTTGACGCTGCTGTTTGCTAAATTAAAATTTCATAAACTAGAGCGCAAGCACACACAATAGAAAGATGGTAAGGAAAACCCTTAATGCCACTCGCGATTCGGCCGGAACACTTGTGCTCCACTTCTGTTCCACTTCTGCTCCGGCATGTGACTTCTAGCAAAGACTTGAACCCATTCCCGGTTCGAGCATGGGTCCAAATCCTTTGTGTCAACGAGCAGGTGTCGTCATGGCAACAACACACTCTCTCTCTCACACAAATACACACGAGACACTTGAGTCTGAAGTGGGCGAGGACTGGTAGGCTGCTTTAGGGGGTGTGGCATGTGGGCATGGTCGAGTCAATTGTCAGCTAACAACGCCGCCAAAAGCAACTCAATCGGCAAACAAACAAACCCACAAACAAGCACATACAGACTCCGACTGCGGCATAGGCCTGGCATTTCTTTTTCCTTCTTGCTGCTTTTTCTTCTTCTAACAAATTTTTTTTTTTGTTTGTCCCTTTTTTTTATGGCTTGAGAGCCCGGGCAAGACGCTGAAAAGTTTATATTAAATGAAAAACTTTTTCAATTACATCAACGGAAATAAAATGCTGCCAGCTTGCCACTCGAGGCACGCATAGGCACGCCTGGCTATGTTTTGGGCAGAGGGTAGAGGGTAATTTCGGGGGGCTCTGTAGGTTCTGTAGGGTCTGCTAGGCACCAAAAGAAGGGATACACAATGAATGAAGGAGTCGCAGCAGGAGCAACAGCAACAAACACACGAATAACAACTGGCAAAAAAGCTGGAGTCAGAGCCTTTTGTTTAGCGGCCCTTCTTTGTTTTTCGGCTTTATTAGGTTAGACCGCCTCTGCCCTTTTGTTATACCCTTTTCCATAAGGTCGAATAACTTTCTCGAAAACTTTGCTATGCACAATAGAAATTTCGAAAATTATGAAAATTTGCATTTCAATTAGCAGATCAGCGCACTTTCGGCTGAAGTTCATGCAAACTCAATAAAGTAGAAGTTTATTTTGGAAAAAATACTTAAATAAATTTGGAGTATTATTTTAAAAATATACCAGAACAAAGGGTATATAAATAATTTTATAGGAAAGTATTTGTATAAATAAAATAATTGATTCATTTATACAAAAAATCTGATTCTAAACAGAGTAGAAAAGATATTTCATAGAACCAAAATTGAGTTAATAAATATGATAAAATATTTATTTATTTCCTCTACAAAAAATTGATAGTAAAAAAGAGAATTTCTTGGAAAAATTTCTAGAAATTTTCTTGAAAGGAAAAACTAAAATAAAATAGTTGAGAGGATATTTATTCTCTCTCTCGAAATATCAGATAACTGCTATGTCCTTGGCTAGTAAAGAAAATACTTTCCTAGGGCATTTGAAATTCGTTAGATGAAAAGTTTTTGTTTCCATTTCGCTGTGCGGCTCTATGCTACTTTCTTTTTGGGTTGGGTTTGGATCTGTTCTTTTGTTTGTCAGTTTGCTTGTTGGTTTTTTTTTCCCTCTCTTTTTCTTTTTTCTTGTGTTATGGGCAACTGAAACAAAGGACATGGAAAAGAAACTAAATTTATTTATGTAGTAGTATGTCGTATATATGTGTGTGTATCATCAGCGCGCGGCTATTTACAGAGCCACTGAATCATCTAAGGCAGCGTCCTGGCTGGCGTCCTGGGCGCCGCGTTGTCAAATATCGCTCGTCTCTGGCGCCTCACCTACATAGCCCTCATCGGGGCTATCTGCCAGGGGACCATTCAGCTGCTTCAGCTTTGAGGCATCGCCACAGGATTCCGCCTCCGGACTGGTCTCCGCCATAGCCGCATTGGAGCCACTGGGTGATGCTTCGCTTTCGTCGAGCTCGGGAATGGTTGCGCTGCCATTTGTTGTTCCATTGTCCACCGTTGGCGTTGGCGACGCTGCTGCTGCTGCTGCTGCCGCTGCCACTGCCGCGGCCGCTGCTTGCGTTGGCGACTGAGCAATGCTAAAGCGCAGCGGTTGGGCATGATAGCCGGGCAAACAGCTGGGCCACTGTTGAAATGTGGGCAGCGGCATCTCGCTGCTGCTCTTATAGCCCTCCGGCGGTGAGGGAAATTGCTGCTGCAGCTGCAGCTGTTGCTGTTGTTGTTGCTGCAACTGTTGCTGTTGCTGCTGCTGTTGGGGATAGCCTTCGGCAGTGAAACGCACATTAGGCAGCTGATACTTTTCATAGCCTACCAGAGGAGCACGCTGCACAAACTCTGCCTCCAGACTGTAGCGCAGGCTGGCATTTTGTGCGGCTGCAGCAGCCGCAGCCGCAAATTGTTGCTGCTGTTGCTTGTGCGCGCGATTATGTGGCAGCGTGCGATAAAAATTCTGCTGCTGCTGCTGCTGTTGCTGTTGCTGTTGTTGCTGCTGCTGCTGTTGCTGTTGCTGTTGCTGTTGTGGCGTTGCCGCCACCTGCTGCACCAAGTGAGCACTGCTATAATCATAAGCATACCCATCCTGGCCCAAAAAACAAACCGGATTCAGATGCACGTCCACCTGATGTGGTGAAGTGCCACCCGCAGCGCTAAGTACAGATTTCAATTGCATGCCACGTGGCAGCGTTGTCATGGCAGATGCAAAACGTGAGCCCATGCCTAGCATGCTGTGAGGCGTGGCAGGTGTCAGCTGATAACAGCCCTCATATTGGCCACAGTCACTGGCCGTCTCATAGTCCGCAGTGCCATCCAGCGAGACGGCAGTCTTCAGTTTGTGCTTGACACTCTCCGCATCATTGACAAGATCTGGATTCTTCTCCTGGTAGTTGCGCAGCGAGGCAGGCGGGGAACAGTAGGCGGCTGCCAGGCCATTGCTCAGGAGCAGAGGTGGAGAGCTGGCAGCAGCATTCATCATATTCACATTAAGTTGCAGCTGCTGTTGCTGATGCTGCTGGGGATGCGGATGTGCATTGGGTGTGGCATAGAGCAGCAGATTCTGTTTCATTTGGCCACCAAGTATGAGGCCACCACCAGCGCTGCTGCCACCTGCAGCTGCACCACCAGCAAGACTGCCATTGCCCGCCTTGGTGGGTGTTAGATTCTCACTGAGCAGCAGTCCTGCTCCACCGTTCAGGCTATCCCCATCGTTCAGTATTGAGGCGCACTTCATCATGCCCGTATCCTGACTGCTGCCATTACTGGAGTCTGTGCCGCCGCCCGCAATGCTTGTGACCTGGTCACACTTTTTGCGCTTTGCCGGCTCTGTGGTTCGTTTACATTTCACCACAATGGTGCAGAGGAGCACGGCGAAAATGATGCCACCACCAGCACTGCTGGCCACAATATAATTCATATAGTCGCGCGGAAATGAAACCTCATTCACCACCGGCGGCTCCTTGATGATGACACGCAGCGTATAGTTACTAAAGGTGGTGCCAGCGATGTTTTGGCCCACACATGAGAAGGTGCCATTATCCTCGGCTCCCACATTGTATATAAAGATTTCGCTGCGTTTCTCCTCGGCGCCGCTGCCGCCGCTCTCGTCTATATAATAATACATATGCAGATTGTCCAATAGACTGTCATTGCTCATCACTTGGCCATTGAATAGCCAGAGCACCTTGGGCTCCGGAATGGCACGCACCAGACAGGTAATGGACATATTTCTACCTTCACTCACTTCCGTGTAGCTGGACTGTGGACTCACCTCGGGCAGACAGGCCAGCTGCTCCCGCTGCAGACCTTTAATTACCTGCCCCTTGAGCCTGGCCGGCTCCATACACTTGGGCTCCTCGGCCAGTGGTGTATTGTGGCTAGTCAGCCAGTTGTAGATGTCCAACAGGCGGCAATCACAATTCCAGCGATTGCTATGCAGGCTGATGCCATGCAGAGATTTTGGTAGTATGTGAGCTCCCTGGATAAAAGCAATGCGATTACCATCGAGTCGCAGCCATTCCAGATTATCCATGCCCACAAAAGCTTCGTTCTCGATACGTTCCACCTGGCAATTGGACAGCTCCAGCGTGGTGAGAAAGGATAAATGCCTAAAGGCTGATGTCTTCAGTTCACGTATGGGATTACCGCTCAGCGAGAGACGCATCAGGGAGCTATAATCCTGAAAGGTCTCGCTGGGCACATGCTGCAGCGCATTCTCGCTCAGATCCAGCTCTACGAGATTGGTTAGACCCCGAAAGGCCTTCTCGTGTATACGTATCAATTGATTGCGCGATAAATAGATTTTCTGCAAATTGAGCAGATCCATGCGCAGGAAACGTTCACTTTGCAGCACCTGCAAGCCATTTCCACTAAAATTAAGCACCTGTGTGCCAGGATCCATGCCTTCTGGCAAAGTGGAGAGCTGCTGGCCACCGCATTCGACTGTCTGCTTGCCGCCCTTCCATTTGCAGACACAAACCTCTGGCGGACAGCCAAAGATGCACTGCAGCAGCAGTGGCAGTAGGAGTAATAATTGTAATGGGCGTGGCATTATGTTAACACTCATTTCTCTTCGTCTGTGTCTAAGCTTTATTCGCTATCTTCTGTGTTTTCTTTTATAGAATTTTTAAAAGCTTGTCCGACACTTGGTCACGTTTGCATGTCAAATTAGTAAATGAAGGTGACGTCGTCTTCCACGTCACGCAAATATCATTAGCGACATCTATGGCGCAATAGCAGAGGCTCTCTATTATAATGTTGATCTCAGCTCTAGCTCCAGATACAGCTACAGCTTCAGCTTCAGTCTCTGTCTTGTCGACTTGGCGAGGAATCACGTTGTCTACTCGAGTGTCAGGCAATAAAAGTGCTTCCATGCCCGCTGCTGGGCCTCTATTATTACCAGAGTCCTCATCATTGTGTCCATGTCCTTCTTGTCATTTCTGTTCCTTCTTCCTCGTTCCTTTCCTGTCTCTGCCTTTTGTATTAATTTCATAAAAATGTCAGTCGCTTGATTTTTGCCTGGCAGCGCTTGAAAGTAGGCAACGCTTTTGTTATTGTCGCCTCTCTTGGGTCCTGTGGCTTTACTTTACTTTATTTCACTCTCAGCTTTTTCTTTATTTCTAGCCCTTAAACTTGTTGTTGGCCGTAAAGGCTTTTGTCCTTAATGAAATTATAACGCAATCCATTTGTTGTTGTTGCCGCTGCTGCTGCTGGTGCTGCTGCTACAGCTGCCTCTGCTATATCCTTCGATCCCTTGCCGCATATTTGGCATTTCGTATGCGACACGTGTACAGATTTTTCTTGCTTTTATTGTAGTTTCTGGAATGCGAAGGTTATTTCCGTTTGCCACTGCAAGTAAATTGAAATAAGCAAAATAAATCATTAGTTTCAGTCCACTTAATTTATTAGAAATGTATATATACTCGCATAGAAATATAATATTTAAATACAATAGAAAGCATTATCAACTCCAGTTTTCAATTAACTATTTTTGGTTCTTTAGCTTGTTTCCTAATTTGTTGGCATCCTGAAAGTATGCTTCACTTTTTTTAGTAAATTTAAGTCGAAAGTGGATCAGGAGCAGTATGGTATATATATGAAGTAGAGAACTATTCTTTTACTTTTTTCAGTGTATTTATAATTAATATTTTCCACATTATTTCAGTGAATGTCCGACAGTTGGTTTCATACACTCATAATTAAATAAATAATATCGTTGCCATTTCTCTATCCATATGCAATAAGTACAAGTTCATTATGATTAAAAATCAGTACGATGTTATAAATAACCTCTGTCTTCATTTCATATATTTTCTGTGATATTTTTGCAGTTTTTAATTTAATCAACAAATAAGCATGGCAGGAATGTACACAGAAAAAATAAACCAGAATAAATTAAATCAATCGGTTTCAAAAGGTTTGCAAACTCCGACTTCATATCCAGTGTTTTTCCTGAGTTGGCCTGAAAGGACTCACAGTTTAGCTCTTATGATTTCTTCATTCAATTTCATAATTTAGATAGATTAATATAAGAATACTCATACTCAACTTGATCCCAACTAGACTTATTGGTTCTCAACAGGCCGGTTAGTCCTTGAAGCAAGTTTGGGATTGATTCAAATTCGAATTGTCAAAAGGTTTTTTAAGTACAACTTGAACTAAAATGGAGAATTGTTGAGCATAAATTGAACTTGCCTTGTTTTTTCTGTGTACAGTCGAATATACTCGCGTCTACGTAGTTATATTCATGCTCATTTAAGGCAGGTGATTTATTTTTAATAACTTTTTCAGGCAGATGGCAAATACTTCAACGCCTCTACTTAATTATTGATATACTACTTTCATTTTGTTGTTCGTTCCGAGTGCGTATGGCAATGCATAATGAATAAGCCGGATCGATTTCGGCTTAAAAGTGAAATCGAAAACATCAGCAAGCAAATTATTTCATATCCTATCGCCGAAATGCAAATATCAGAGAGAAAATGAAAATGAAATCGCATACAGCGCGCGGCTATAGAAATCAATTTCGCGCATAAATTTGTTTTTTAATTGCATTTCGTGTTTTGAAACGAAAGTACGATACATAAATGAATATATGTATGTACATCAGATGAATATTGTTGGGAATTCGTTTGGCAGGATAAGTGTAAAAGGACACACGGACTAGCTGATTACCCGCTCATTATATGGGCCTATATTACATTTGATATATGTCTGTGGAGTAGACAGGCCACAGCTGTAGGCTGCTGCTCATGAAATTACCTTGGCCTTTGCAGGACACGAGCTGACATTTATATTTGTCGAAATTAATCAAAGGACATTAAAATGCCAAAAGACAAAAGGAAATGACAGGCGACCAAAGCAAAATGAGCCAAAATGTAAATAAGCAAAAGGACAAGCAAAAGGACAACAATCGAATGAAGATGGCAGCTATAAATCATGCAACATATTGCACTCACTGTAGCCACTTTCGGGTAAATAACATATAAATTACACTGAAATTGAGCCAAGTGCACAATGAAATTGCTCGAAAAATAAGCTTGGTTCAAGGAAATGCTGAACAGTGTGAAAGACGGCAAGAAAACCTGGCCAAAAACAGTATGAAAGGAGATTCATTTCTTAAGAGATCTTTTTACCTCAAGGAGTAATTTTCACTAACAAGGCTATAATTATTATTGCTTAATAAATTTGTTTATTTGATAATATACTTTCTATTAATTAAGATTAATTTTCCATTCTAAATCTCATTAATATATGTTTGTTTTTTAGATAAATTTTCAATTAGATATCCAAATTTAAATATTTATTTTTTCGTCTCACTTTTTTGGGGTTACTCTTGGTTTTTTTGTCTATTTTTAATCCAATAAAAAAAATCAACGCTTGCAAATTTTCATCAAAATAGTTTTGGCTGCTCCTTGAATGAAATTGAAGCACTGTGCGTCGCAGCAATTGAGTAATTCGATCCAGCGGATAAACGAGATTAGCCAAAGATTCCAACAAACGACGACGCTCTCTTCATTAACCTCACACCAAGACTGACAGACTTACTGACTGATAGACTGACGGACTGATAGACTCAGAGACTGACAGACTGCCTGACAAACTCGGTTTGTTTGCAGAGCGAAAGGCAGAGGGGAGAGACATAGAGAGAGAGAGAGAGTAGCCCGGCTGGCGCCAATGCAAATGCGTAATGGATACTTGGCTATGCCATCATTTTGTTCGCTAACAAATTGACTTGATTTGCTTTTGCTTTTGCCATGGCAGCGCCGTGTTTTGTTCTTAGCTTCGCTTCCACCTGAACTGAACTAAACTGAACTGAGTTTTCAGCATTATTAATAACCAGGCATTAATCCTGGAAAATATCTTGTCTATGCCGCAGCTGCTTTTGGCCTTTTAGCCAAATGTTTAGCGCTTAACTTGTAATTGTAGCTGAGATTGTCTATCGCTAAATAGGTAAACGTGGCTGGGTTTATTTATTCTACCTGAAACTTGTGAAAAATTCATGAACTGTATAATTAATGAGCTATTATTATAACAGAGTGAGAGAGAGTGTGAGAGTTTCAGGAGTACTCCTTGTTGTTCCTTAATTACAAGAAACCAATCAAAGCCAATTGTCAAAGAAAGAGAATAGACTAAAAAGATTGGAAATTTGAAACCTGTGATAACCTTGTTTTTTTCTCGGTTTCTGACTGAAAGATATTTTCAAAATTGGTAGAGTTTGAGCGAGTTTTAACTACATTTATTTTAAAGCAAAATAAATGTCGAGCAATATGTGAAAAAAAGAAAGTCTTTCTAGTCAAACATTGTCGAGTAAAAATTTCTTTACTTCTTTTTAATTGCTTTGCATAGAAGCACAGTAAACGAACAAAAATTAATATTTAATTTACGTAAATTTGTTTTGAAGAACTTGTTAAAAAACAAAAAAAAAAAAAGAATGAATTTCTACAAAGAGAAGAATTTTCGTTGAGTTGTCAGTGCAGTTTGCAATATGTGAAGAGATTTTTTCAATTGTTGAAACAAATTCTAATTTAATTTATTCTCCATACAAGTACAGGACATTTCTCATTTGGCTTCCTTGGCAGCAGTTTGCACACACATTTTTGACATTTTCATTTGTCAGTTATGAAGAGGACTCAGTGTTCAGGACTCAGGACATTGGATACGGAAGTGTGTGTCCTTGTATGCTGCATGTATGTGCCTGTGTACGTGTGTGTGTGCGAGTCTGTGTGTTTGATATCCTTATCATAAAATGATTTGACAGGCGAGAGCAACTGGCAGTTGAACTTTCTGTTGCTTTTTGTGTACTTTTTGTATCTACAATATTTTCTATTTTATCTGCCGAGCATTTATAATGGCAAGAGATGAAGATGAAGCCTGAACAAAATCGTCGACAAATCGTTGAAAATTTGTACTTTTCTTCCATGAGGCAGCAAAGTGGAAATTTTAAGCTTGTCTTTCTAATAAATAAACATTTATTTTATTTAGCTCAAGACGATGCTGTGTTGTTCAGTCTTCTAAACTGCTGTCATTGGAAATAATTTCAATTTTATTTCGAGCTCTGAAAATCAATAGAGTGTTTTGCCACGCCCACACGCACAAGCCTACGCCCAATTTAATTTTTTTTTCATTTTTTTCTTTGCTTTTTTTATTGAGCGTTAATATTCAACGCTTTGTTATACGCGGCGTATGCTTAATGCATAAAAAGTGTATTATGTATTAAAAAACAGGCAAAATCATGAAGTGCCTTTTTGGATGGTGCGACACGTGGCTCGACTTTTCTCTTTTCCAGCCTCTGTACTTAATTTATTTTTTATATTTTATTTGAAATCTGCACCCGAGGCTGCTTCTGCTGCCGCTGCTGCTGCTGCTGCTGTTGCTGCCTTGAAGTTAAGTACTTAATTTTGTGAGCGTTGCCGTTCTTATTCTGAGTTGAGTCCTTGTGGCTTTTATAGATTCTCAAGACTGGCGCAACCTTCTAAAGTGCCTGCTAATACGCTTAAACTTAATTAAAAACTTATCAACAGCTGCGGCAAACAATTTGGCTGCCTGTTCATCCAGTTGCCTTTGGCAACCCATCCCACCATTCCCCTCCTGCCAAGCCGCGACAATTTGAGGGAGTAAAGTGATGTCTTTTCAGCAAAAGACACAGACAAATCATCTCAAGAAAAAAAACACTAAGAACCAAAACTAATTTCTATTTCAACTACTATTTCCACGATTTTCAAGAGAAAATGTTGCTCACTAAACTGAGTTGATTTAAAATGCCAGCCGGTTAACCGCAATAAACTCTGAATTTGTAGCTTAGTTTCTGCTCTCAACAGTTTTATCTTTAATGCGGAAAAACAGCTTAAGATTTTCTCAGAAAATAATATTATTTATGCTTTAATAATAATTATTTTATGTATTTCTTTGATTTCTTCTTTCATCCAATATTAAAGCATTAAAACTTATTGCTTTGTTTTTGGAACACAATTTAATTTTATTGCTAATTTAAGTTATAAATTAATATTTATATTATGTTTCAGTGGAATTCAGAATAAAGGGTTACAAATGAAAGAAAAAGAATGAAAAACTCTGCTGTAGTTTTGGACTGTGCATCAACTATTTTGTTAGCATTTTTGCTAGCTTTATGTTAAAAAATAACTTAAAAATCGCTGAAATTATTCACGTAATTCAACGTATTTTAAATATACAAATTATGACCTCGCATATTCTGCTCTTAAACTATTTTTTAACTATTTTTTGCCAAAGCAAAGAGTAGAAAATGCTGTGTGTGGAAGGAAAATACTGTCGCGGTGGCAACTTCAAAGTGGCGTTGCAAACATGTCATAACATGTGAAAATTAAAATGTACATGACAACTTAAGCGGCATCCTGGCGCAGGCTTTCACAAGGCGCTCCGCCACGCCTCGCCGCCCCATACCGCCCCATACCGCCCATTGACCCCCTACAGTTGGCAGGAGCCAGAGCACTTAATTTGGCATGTTGCCTACTGTTCTGGCCGTGGCCAAGGTAGCGTGACAGCAAAACAACAACAGCAACATCAGCAGCAAGAGAAACAACCACAGGTGGAGCCACTGTGGCGGGGCAGGACAACTGGCAGGACAACCACAACGAGTGCCATTTCTGTAGTGTGCATAAATTTTTTACTACCTACGAAAAAAGCGCAGCGCTGGCCATAAAACTTATACTACCTGCCACACGAACTATGAGCACCCAACTAGACTTGCACCACGCCGCACCACAAAGCAAAAAAAAACATTGAAAAAACATTGAAAAAAGGGCGCGGCGGCAAATAAAATTACGCATGCAATGGCTGAAATAAAATATGCATAAAAAATAAGCTGCAGCAAAATCTGGCTCAAAAGAAAACAAAAAGCAAAAATAAGAGAAAAACGTAAAAAAAAAATGAAGTGAAAAACTGACTGCCGAATTCTCTGTATTGAGTTCCCATCATTAAGGGATAGAAGCAAAGTATTGAATATTCTTTTGGAAATGCAGTTTCTTATTTCCCGTTGACCCAGCTGGAAAACTGGGAGTTAGTTCCGTTTCTTTTTGCCTAATTAAGCCAAAATGCGAAATATCTACGATTTGTGATTCAGCCTAAAGCAGTCTATATATTTACCTATGAAATTCATTAAGAGAAAAGCCAGAAAAAGTACTTTCCAAGAGTAGCCTTTACTTTCTGCAGTGGAACTCGTAGAGGCTTAATTAGACAGTATTTAGTAGTCTATCAACTAAGAGTAGCTTTCTCCCACATTATACAGCAATTAAGGAGCTCATCTTCACTCTCCCTTTGTCCACAGTTATAGGGTATTCAAGAGGATAGCACAGAAGAAGACACCGCTATATTTCACAGCTTATGTGTCCACAGTTACAGGGTATTTATAAGTACAGCACCCACAAAATGACGCCGTTAAAGCACAAATAAAATGCCATCAGGACTCTGGCGTTCATTTTATGTTAATTTCTGCACAGTGCACACACAAATATGAATTTGAATTCGTTGTGCACAGAGAACATTCCAACAAAGTGCAAACAGGGCGAGGACTTCACTTAAAATGATGTTTACAACGCTTGGCAGCAGCTGCTAAAAGCTTTAAAAGACGCGCATCTGCTAAAAAGAAATCAGCTAATTTTCATTTTATGCTGTGCGAAAAGCAGCTCAAAAAAAAAAAGGTGAGAGCAGCGAAAACCTGGGACGAACCGACTAATTAATACCCTTTCAAAGTTGTCTCTAAAAATCTATTGAATCAATTAAGAAATTCTACAAGTTTCGGAATGAAACTCAAACGAATACCTGTTATATTTCATAATTCTTGTATAAACAATATAATTATTAATAATAATATTAAGGTAATAATTAATAATATTATGGTAAAAATAAATAAAGTAAGTGATATATCGATGCTTTTCCAGCTGTATATAATAAATTGAAATCAAGCCTAGAACCTCTTTCCAGAACAAATTTCCAAAATTCGGCTCTGCTTGCATTATTTTTCTGTTACATCTTTTCCGAAGAGGTGCATAGTACTCAATAATAGGGTATAAAACTGCAAAAAACACATTATATATTAAATTTTGTTTCATTTGAGTGCGGCGCACAAACACACACAAAGCGAGAGAGAGAGAGAGAGAGAGAACCAGCCTCTAAAATTTTAATAGCTCACACATTATAAACGCAAATAAACGCCAAACGGCTCGACGAGTCGACTGAAATGCTCAGTTTTCTCTACTCTCTCAAAGGCACTTTGGACTTGCTTTGGGCTAAACCGAGTATTTGATGTGTGTATTTTTTTATTTTCTAGCTAGAAAGAGAATTCTCCAGCTAAAGGAAAAAGTTTGCCAGTGTCCGGGTCCGGGTCCGACTGGGCGATGTTCGCCTGCTTTGTGGCAAGCAGGCAGCGCCGCGTGCAACTTAAAGGCACTAAAGTTGCAAAAAATTAAGCATACTTTTAGGCACTCACCGCCATATTATGATTATCATTATACTACTCTGAGCACCCAGCACCGAGCACCGAGCACCAAGCTTAAGTATAGCCGTGTGTATCTCTAATGTTGTTATGCATTTGTTGCGCAGCTGCTGCTCAAAGTTGTCTTTCTTTTTTTTTTTGTTGCTTCTTTTGTATAGCCCAAGGTGTGCGGCGTTCTAAAAGTTTTTTCATAGAGCCAAAAAGAAAATATAAATATACAAATAATAAAAATAAAAAGGAAAGCAAAATCACATGACATAGCTAAAAAAAACTTTTTAATTGCTTTATAAGTTATTCGGTACTTTAGATTGGGGGCTCATATATTAACGTGTCGAGATTTCTGTATTAGACAAACAAAAGTTGATTGATAATATGCAAAGTATTTTCAAAAATATACAAATTTTGATTAAATCTATTGGGAATATGCTGAATATATTAAATGAAGATTGCATTAACATAGGCAGACAAATTGTATTAAAGACTTGAGTGAATCAAACTCAGTTGCCTTTTTATTCATTTATTGAAAATTATGAATCATTGAAACTGTAGGAACTAAGGCTTTATAGATATATATCGAAACATAGATGTATTCAAACTTCATTCCCTATTAATTAAAGGCTTCATTTTTTTAATATATTAAATAAAGAAAGTTTAAATGAAGCTTCCATCCCTTCACAATCAAATCTATCATGGAAATATCATCAAAAAGTCTTAGAAAAATTACTCTATGCACTGAAAAAAATCTTTGTTATTAAGAAACCCATACACATGCATAGTTTATATGGTGCAGCGAGGCTTAAATTTGTTAACCAGTGTTATCGGCAACATAAAATAAAATTTTTATGATGGATTAAAGTAGGCAACTTCCTTCCAGCTACGTTCGCCGTTCGATGATTTTTTCCATTTTATTACAGCCATCTAATGTTTAATTATACGCAGGCTGATGATGTCTGATGGGTTTTTCTTTGGCGCATAAACATAACGCAGTTTATATTTTATTTATTTTGTGTATGAGTATTTTTTTTCTCTCCCTATATCGCTCGCTGTATATTGTTGCCCCTTTTTTTCTGCTGGGTTAGGCTGCAAAACCAATCATAAAACCCTCTGCCAAACGTTTTTATTATATAACACATATATACGAGAAATTCGCATCCACACATACACACATAGACACACACACACGCACACACAGATACATAGATACTGTCGTATGTGGCTATGTAATTTGCCATAAAAAAGTGGAGCACAGGCTCGTAAGTATTTGTGCAATTTCAGAGAAATTGTCAATTTGCGCCCCAAGCTCGTAAGTCTAAGTCCGTAGATAAGGAAGCAGAAGGAGCTGAAGGAGCAGCAGGAGACGGAGGAGTCTGAAGGACTCGGGCACGCAAATACGCGTTGATATTTTTATGGTTATGTGAATGTGTATGTGTACACTAAGCGAAAATAAATTGAACTGAATTTTAGAAACTTTCAGAAATTAATCTCATTGAAAGCCCATAGTAATCTCTTGCTAAAAACAAGAAACAATTTCCAAAAATTTAATAAAAGTTAGCACATTTTTTTGTATAATTTAATTCCCTCGTAATCTCTTATTAAAAACAGGCACCAATTTTCAAAAATGTATAAAAAGACATGCAGTTTTTATAGAAAATATAGAGCATATTTATTTCCCTTTAATTTGTATATTTTTATCTAGGACCGATATGTTTTCCACCATTGACTCTCATATTTCTTTAAGTTCAGTTTTCTGAGATATAAAGCATATAGATTTTTTTATCAGTGTACTTCTGCTTGAGCTGCAAAATCGACTGTTAACATTTAACGCTGCAAATTTAACCGCATTTATGTATTTGGGTGCCAGGACTTTATTTGATTTTCATTTAATTTGGCCAGCAGGCGGTGCCTTAAAAATTGGCATAACAATTACGTCGGAAACGGACGGCGAGCGAGAGACTGAGGAGGAGGAGGAGGAGGAGCAGTAAAAGGAGATGTAGACGGATCCGGACAGGATTCCAACTGCAATCTGCAGCACTGACAATGAAACTTCAATGGCACATAATTGCTGTGCACACAGGCGCAAGGGGAATCGAGAATTGTGAATGGAATGGTTAGGGGAAGGTAGGTAGCCACCCCTATTGTGCACTAGTGCAACATATCCTTGCAACTAACGCTTCCGTTTCCGTGCAACGCGTCAAGGAGATGAGTCTTCTTCCACTCGTTGTTGCTGTTGTTGTTGTTAGAGGCCACTTCTGACCGCCTTTGTTGCCGCTTTGGCGTGTGAATGAGTGCAATTAGCAGTGCCAGTTGCACTCGTTTGTTTGTTGCACATTCATTCCCCGACAGGACAGGCACTGCAAGAAGAAGAAGAAGAAGAGCACAAGAGAGGACAGACAGCAAAGGGCAGACACGACAGGACATAGCCCGACAACGACCTCAACTCAGCTCAGCTCAGCTCAATGCTCGACGTTGATCTGTTGTAAGGGCAGCATTAAAAATTAATTGTTCTCTGTCTGTTTCTCTGTGTGGAAATTGTGATTGTGAATTGTCTATAAAATCGGCTTAAAAAAGTAAAAAAAAAAAAGAAACACTTTGCAGAGAAATCCTTTATGTCTAGGCAGAAATTCGACTTTAAATTTAATTCGTTCCACTTAACCTTTTACTCTTTTTTCGTTCGAGTGTTTTTCCTGCACAGAGAGAAAAAGTGAATGCTAAATGATTCAATAACTCCTCAACTTAGTTCGAGTTGTACTTAAAAAATGTGAGTGTGATTCATACTGAAAGGATTAGCTTAGTGAATCATTTCCTTGCTCTACTAGATTCAAGTACGAACCGGCTTTGTTGCGTCTAGAACTGAGTTGAAGCTGGCCTTTGAAGTGCTTTTGACCCTTCTTAAGGCGAGATAAGCTGCCAATGCCAATACTTTTTCCCATCTTAAGTCTTAAATATTGCAATAAATAAAATAATATACATTGTTAACGAAAATCGTTTGAATTTCTTGTTTCCTGTGTGTTTTTCAACCCTAATATTTGATTAAATTTACCTCTCTCTCTCTCTCAGCTTTGGCATTTACCTTTTTCATGTCGTGTCCTTTCGGCCTTCATTGCTAACTTAATTTGGCCCACTCGACCGCGTGCTTCAAGGACTTGATGGATTGTTTAACTAATTAATTCGGCCAGAATTTTGCAAATTTCATTTGCCTGGGAAATTATTAAATTCTCTAATGTGTCTTTAAGGCCAGATGCCAACATCTGCTTAGCATTTAAAGTGCTTTTAATACGGAATTGCCTTCAAAGCAATTAAGTTCGTCTATGCTCCTATCTCCTGCTCCTTTGAAGCAGCTCAATGAGTATTTTATATTGCTCTGCTCCAAGTTCCAAGAACTGCTGCTCTTTGCGTATGATGATAAATGAGCGCTTAATTATTTTGCCATTGATAATTAGTGCTAGCTCCAAGCTTTCCCTGTTTTCCAATGCCTTTCAATTGATTCAAGTTGCTATTTCACTATTGAAAAATCCAATTTTGCCTCGTTTTCTTTCTACAAATGCCAATTTTCTGTCGATTTTCCTTTAAATCGATTCTCAAGTGCAGCCTGCTGCCTGCTGTTGCTGCTTCACCCCGTTGATTCAACACTTTCTTTTATCTATTTCCATTCTTTACTACAATAGATAATCGACCTAGCTCCGGAGCAATTGAGGAGGCATCAGAGCTGGCAATATGAAAATGGCTTCAAAAACATGAGAAATAAATATTGGCTAATAATAATAATAATAATGATAATAAAGAGCTGTAATTTATTTTTTATTTCTGCAATAATATAACAGATTTTTTTCGTAACATTTCACTAATTGAAAGTATTTATAGCAATGGAAATTAAAGAACATAAAGTCGCAATGTCAATGGGCTTAAATAAATAATTAATTTCTGCTGCGGCTACTCACAAAAATTACATTTTTCCCAACAGAATTCAGCTTTAATTTATTATTTTATTAAAGTTATTCTCGCTCCACAAGGACCATGACCAGCTCCATATACCCATATATATATGTATGTGTGTGTTTGTATGTACCTATTTCCGGTTGCAGGGTGCTATCTGCTCACGTGTCACCCATTTACGTTCCTTACCCTCCCCTCTCTCTTTCTCTACTTGTACTCTTCCCCCCTGACAAAGCCTTGGTATTTTTGCTTGTTCTATTGCCGTAACAAATCCATTTTACCTGTCAGCTTTAACGCGTAAGCAAATGTCAAAACGGCTGCTGCTTGGAGCAGAGAGCTCCGAATAGAGACAACAACATGTCTAAGTATGGGAACTCGTGTAAAAATGTACACTCAAAAAAAATATATACTCATTATTCCTTTCTATTTATATATATTCACATATTAGGCATTATGGAGATGTGGATACGAGTCTGGAGTTGCATCGCTTTAAGATATTTCAAAGCTTTCTCAATATGAGATTTGGCTTGGACTGGAAATTCTCTTTGTTTTTTCCAGTGTATGTAATGTTTTTAGGTAGCTATATATGAGAGTCTGCTGATATATTGCCAAGTTGCAATTAGAGTGAAGACCGCGGAATGGAGCTCAGGCGGAGCTATGTAAACAAGCGAGGACGAAAACGGAACGAGGAAATGTCGCAGAGTGAAAACCAAAAAAAAAAACAGAAAAAATAAAATGAAAAAATAAGAGAAAAGAAAAAAGGAAATAAAATTTTGTGCAAACAAAATCAAGAACAGGAAAGGAACTTGACTGCTTTTCTACCAGCGGAATTACGACTCTTCTCTAACGACAGGGAGGCACATTAAATCCAATCAAATCAAATGAAACAGTTTTGGATTCTATTTGCCCATGGGCTTCTTATAAGGCCAAAAAAATTGTGCAATGTTTACTTGCGATTCTCCTAAAATCCCAAGCATAGAACATCGTGTATACTCGCATATCAGACTAATTAAATGCATGTGCAATTTGCGTTTTTCTGCCCTGATTTGAATCCATTCCGGCGCTAATTAGTCGCTCTGTACCTGTCCAGATCCAACACCGACAACATGCGTCACAATCGCCTGGGGCAGATCAAACGCTTCACATCATTTTTTATATAGTTTTTTTTTTATTAAGTAGTTTATTCAAAGGGATGCCGGCGCTTAGTGACTCCAATTCTCAACAGAGTTCGCTTGGGGAGTGTAAAATTTTAAATTCCTTTTCAGTCTTTTGAAATGATTTCGAAATGACAACGAAGCATTTCGAGATCAAAGCAATGTCTCTTGGGACATATTGTCGGCTCGGTCAAAATCATTTTTCTTTTATTTAATTTTCGCAAAAGATTTCGGCCTTGGAGCTAAATTAAATTGATGTAGGCGTAATACCCTAATTGAGTTGGCCATGGTAAGATATACAAGTGTTTTGCAGCTAACAGTTTGATCGGCTATCAAATACCTCGTTTTATATTAAAGGAAATTCTCTAATTAAATTAATATCTTAGCAAAATAGAATCGAAAAATAGGTACTCAATGCTCTGAGACAACAAAATTGGCAGCTTCGAAGTTTGTAAATAAAATGGAATTTTTAATTAATTCAGGATAAAAGCAGCTAAAGCACTAAGCTGCAGTTCTTAAAGCATATTTCAAACCCTGGAAAATATTATTATTTAAAAGCTAGAAGTGAATGCCGCCCAAGAAATTTCCATTGTTTGTTGTGGTCTTTTTGTAGAAGTAAAGAGGAAGTGGAATTGGAGAAGTGCTCCAAATTCAGATCATAACTCTGAGGAATGTTATGATGAATAAAAAAACAGGAATATATATATATATGTATGTATAAAATAAAGTAAACTACAAGTATGTGTCAGTGTTGGTATCACTGCCACGCCCACTTTGCATAACAAAGCCCCAACACACATTTGAATAATGAGCGTTGAGCTCTGCAGTTTTATAGCTGCTTGTGCTGCAGCTGCTGGCTGACTTTGTCCCATGATAACCAAGCCTGCTGCAGTCTACACTCGAAAAAAAACTCTAGACTTTAATACTTAAATAGAGTTTACGATTTTGAACAGTTTTTAATCCGAAAAATGTTTCTGCTCTGAAGAAGTGAGAGGAGAAACGATCTCCATTTAACTAAAACAAAATTGCTGATTTAAAAAACTTGTTCAGACTTAGACATAAAAAACTCTTAACGCTCTAAAAGCTGTTTAAATAGTTTTTCCCATATACTGGATTATGTGTTGAGAGAGCTGCATGTATGGAAGAATACTTTATAATCTAAAACTCGGCTTATATTTTTAGAGTGTATTACCGCCCCCTTATTTCGGCTGCCTGCTCCGCCCTGGTGCCGTGTTTTTGCCCACTGACATTTTGGGATTTTGTGCGCAAATTTGAGTTTTAGTTTATGCATGCAGTTGCAGTTGGCTTAAAACAACAACAAATACAACAACAACTAACAACAACCACAACAATAAGAGTGAACACAGCTGCCGAGTCAGCTAAGCTCCTGTTTCTGGGTACTGCAAACTTTTCGACCCATTGCTAATTATGCCGTCCGGAGCTGAAACACGAAAGAGAACTGGTTATGGGTGGGTGGGTGCTTGGTAAGATAAAGAGAAGAGCGTAGAGAAATGAGATCCTGTCGTTAAGTTACAGACAGCAGTCCTTGTCTCGTCTGGCAGCTAATTTTTGGCAGCTGTCAGCAGTGCACACATAAATCTCTCAAAGTCAACAGCATTTCACCCAAGTGGCACATCAATTCGCGTGCTTGTCAGCCACACGACATACACCAGATATTCACACACAGTTACTCACACACAGACACACACATACGCACACTCGCACACACTGGCAGATAGAGAAACACACTTCATATTGCAATCGTCAGTTGTGTCACCGCATGCAACGTCGCTTATCGCTCAGCTCTGTAATGATTGCAACAGCCACACAGATCCACAGTGCCACAGTTCCACAGCTCAACAATTCCCCCATAATTCCAGCCCCACAGCCCCTACCCGGCTCCACTCTCATGTCATTTATGCATTTTTCATAACGCATTTCATATTATTCACGCGCTCGCGACAAGACGAAGCTACATCCAACTCTCCCCTCGCGACAAAAAAAAAATACACCAGACTGCTATGCACAGTGGGCCCCAGCTCATTGTGAAGTGAACCAAATTTAAATTAATTATATTTAAATTACTACTATAGTTGGTTTATAGCGCGCTATAAGCTCTGTTTTATTCATTAATTTATTTACACTATTAAAAAACAAAAAGAAAAATACTGAACAGATATAAAGAAATCCCAAATTGTTTATAAAACTATTCGATTTTGGAGCTATCATTTCTGTGGTATATATTGGTCTGCAAAGTGGTCAAACACAAAACAAATGTTATCATTATATGACACATAAAAGCGAGATTAAGAAGCAAAAAAAGCTAAATATTTAGATGGAATCTTTGATTAGTATTTATTTTATTAGTATTTATTTATTTTATTATTTTTTGCCCCGTTTTTTGTCATTCAATCTATTTCGAACAAAAGATTACCTCTAGGCAAAAAAAGGACTATAGTCAGATGAATAATTCATAAAGCTTAATTACCCAATACGAAAATTGCATTGTTTTATTTATTTACATTTCATATACATTTTTTACATTTTTTGCATATCTGAATATGAGTTTTTTTTAAGGCCCCAATTTATTTAAATCATAAATTTGTCATGCCACATATTAGGTATAAGCCAGTTTATTTTTATCTCAAAAAAAAAAAATGTATTTCTGTTTTCACCAAATCCCCGCTACTGCTCGCCCACTGTGCAACATCATAGAAATTGTCTCATTAATCATCAGAGCACATGCTGCTCATGTTGTGTTATTTTTGTATATTTTTACTGTTGGAGCAGGAAACACGAACTTAGTGTGAAAATCCAAAATCCACGAAGCAATTAAATTGGCTACGCGCATCAATGCGGCAGATACCCTACCCGAAAACAAGTGCAGACCGCATAAATCAAAGGGGACACCCCAAGATCCCAAGACCCTAAGAACCGAGACCCCAGACTCCAGAGCCGCCAGTGCGAGACGCAAAAATCTCACGCGCCGCTCTACAAAATCACCCCGAAATAAAAAGAAATCCCGCCGAGGGGCATTCTTATTTTTATAAGAAAAACTCTCCCCAATTTGAAGGCGTCCGTAACACGTTAAATCGTCTGCGCCATATTTAAAATAGCAACAAATTAATATATTTACATATACTTTCACGCCCTTCGCTGGAAGTGCGCATTAATAAGCAATTAAATGTTTTTAGTTGCAGTTTGGCTTTAAATTTTAAACACTAATCCGCATGCAGCAGAAAGGCCCCTGCTCAAAATTGCCTTCAATTCGTAATATTGATCAAAATTCCTTTGAGCATTTTAGGCTTAAAAATTCGTTAGAAATGCGGTCTGGGCCCCATTTTTTACATCGAATTTTGAGTCACATCTCGCGTTGGCACTTCAAGTGAACAGTATAAGCCGCTTATCTCTGTACTCTCTTGCAGGAAGGGGGAGGAAATCGGGGATTAGGCCATGAGTCCTGGAGTACATGACGCTCTCTTAAAGCCGCTTGGCAATTCTTGAAAATTTGCTACGAATAGGCGTGCAAATTGGCTATTCTTTTTATGAAATATTGCGATTGCTTTAGTGGGTGTCTATTCATGGCTTTTAATAGCTTTGCGTACACTGAGAAAAATAAAGAATATTATGAAATTAAATTGGATTTGGTAAATTGGGATTTTTCAGAAGACTTTTATTTATACTAAATATAGAAACATTCTGTATAGATAGAACTTTGTATGTTTCTTTTCTCAGTGTATCTTTTATCTTTCTCCTCATTAGACAAAAAAATACTCTCAGCTGCAATGAAAGTTCTTCCAATAAAATTGAAGAAGAGAATAAACTCAATTTTTCAAAAGTTATCGCAGACAAACGTAAAGTATCTTTACTATATTTATATATAATTTTTATCTAAAAACATCCAAAATTTCTACTTTATTCTATTTAAAGATTTTTCAGTTTTTTGGTGAAAATTATCTATGACTTTTTCACAGTTTATTTAGGTTTTAGAAAAAGTTAAAACTGACATAAATTTATTTGCATACCTTTTAGACGTTCATCTAGAAATAAAACACCAGAGCTGAAAATACACAGAGAGAAAAAAAGAAGTGAAATGTTAGTTTTAATGCACAATTGTTAAAAGTTTTTCTTTCGAAAAATAGTTTTAGTTTTCTAGAGTAATATAAAGAAAACAGCTTCTGCTCTCTTTCTGCACGTCAATACGAGTAGAAGTCTGGTGTAGCAAAGTTGATAAAAGAACACCACATTAAGCAGGATTGAGCGATGTTGACGAGCAGAGCAAAGGACGAAAACAGCTTTGGAAATAGTACAGGATTGTGTGAGGTGATGAGGGGGTGAGGGGGGGGCGGTGCAAAAGGATGACAAGAGGCAGACATTGAACAGGAAAAAGGAAACTGGAGCGAAGACATTAGCCTGAAATGACAGCAACAAGATGCAAGATAGATACCCAGCTTATAGCTCTATTTTCCAACTGTAAAAAAGAAAAGCAGACAACAGAAAAAACAGGCAGCAAGTAAACAACAAATGACAGGCTGTCTTGTCCTGAAAGTATGCAAAAAGCCAGCAACTGTAATGAGAGAGCGTCGAAGAGGTAAAGGAATAGTGTGTGAAGATTGTGAGCTCATTTAAAGCCGTAGAAACTGTAGAAGAAGTTGGGAATGTTGCTGCTGGCCCCAAGGCTCAGCTGTTCCACATTCATAAATACTACTACAAATGCACTCATCATTCACTCCCTCAGTCGTTCATTCATTTATTCACTCAGTGATTGAACAGCTGGCAGTTGCGAGCTAAAAGCCGCGAGCAATATTCAGAGTAGATGGCTTAAAAAGATGGCAACTTTCATTTCATCATTTTCCACCAGCTGCTGCTGCTGCTATGGTTTTTATTTTCCATCTAAAAAACCTACAGAGAAAGGGAGAGAGAGGGGGAGAAATAGAACGTCTTGGCCAAATGCTTTTCGTGCCAATGCTTCAGCTTAAATATTTATTTTAGCGCCGCATTTCACAAGAAATATTTTCCAATTGCAGCACAAGTATTTTGCTTTTACTAGTACTACGAATACGAATACTAATACGAGTACGAGTATGAGTATGAGTACGAGCATTATTGAAATAGGCCAAGCAAACGAGCTTATGCTAAGCATTCTGCACTCTGGCAATGAAATGGCCAAGCAGCTTGGCCATTATTCAAAGGGGGGGGCAATGGGATTTATGAGTTTGTTTAGTAGTTTTGCAATTGGCGATGATGAAACTTTTACTACTGCATAGCCAGATGCAGTTCTAAGCCGAATGCCTACATTTTTTTCACAAATTTCTGTATATTTTTAAGCCGATTTTTGGTTAAATTACCAGCGTAAAGTCGTTTATTTTGCTAGACAACTTTCTTCGATTTAAGCTTCTTATAACAATAAGAACTTTCGTACTTGATTTAATAGTCTTATTGGTTTATAGTAAGCCGAATCGTACTTAAATCTTGCACGAATAGGGATTGATTCACTTATTTAATCCTGTTCAAAAAGTACGACTAAAACTTAAATTATGAATTGTTAAAGTTCAATTTAACAAGCCAATATTACTTCTATGCAGTTCTAAGAAGATTTTCTAAAAGATAAACTACTTTCTGAAGACTGAGAAGAATAATGTATTAAAAAAAACATATTTCTCAAGAATAAGTAGAATTTGTAGGCTTCTTTTCTAGAATTAAAGACATAATATTGAGTTCAAATCTTTGAAATTTTAAACCCTTAAATCCAGGCTGGCTTTTTGAGGGTGTGGCCGGCCAGCCCATTCATTTAGTTGAGTCGCTCGAGCGTTAATGCGAAAATGTTCAGGGCTATAAGTCAGGACAAATGTGCTCATAAGAAGGGCCCGAAAACTCAATTGCGCATGCAATGGCTCAAAGGGCTTAAATGCGTATAACATTCAATTTGCGTTAATGACATTAAATAAAGTCACATGCACAGCACACGCACACATACTCTCACACACACACACATATACTACATGTCGATGTGTGTGGGCCCAAGAGAACATTATATGAGTCGGTTTCACCTTTGAAAACATTTTCATTGGCCGGCCACTTAACAAAAAAAAGAAAAAAAAAAAAGAAAAGGTTGTGATATCAGACTTAAGCCTCTCAGTAGGGATACAAAAATAAAAATAAGAATAAAAAACAAAATAAAAGGAGGAAGGAGAAACTGTTCGTTTTTTGCGATATTCTTAAATCGCATTAAAAATCATTGGCACATGCCGCTGCTGCAATCCAAAAGGAACTACAACAAAAAGTTATATAAACAACAACAGGAACAACAACAGTTTCATTTTCGGTTTAAAGCGGGTAAAAACTTGCCAAAACAACACAAATTTACCGGTAACAAAGCTCTCTCTCTCTCTCTGCCTCCCCGCAGGGGGCGTGGCAACAAATCAGGCAAAAAACAGGAAACCGCTTTGCTGTTTCGTGGACTTTTCAGGTGGTGGAGCAAGGAGCAAAGCAGCAAAGCAGCAGCAAAAAGTTGTACTTTAGATAAAGTTGCTGCTGCTGGTAGATGTTTTTACCAAACATTCGACATGCAATGCACGTAACGGTACAATACACCAATATACACCTACACACACACACACACACACACACAGACACACCTACAGCCACACACACACACACAGCAGGACTTACACCTGCAGAAAAAGTTTTGCTGTGATATTCGCATTTGATGCGCTTGTTTTCTTAATATATGTTATACCCTTTTAGAGGGTATTATGAGTTTGCCACTGAAGCTGACAATTTTGGCTGTAAAATATTCTTAAACTTTTCCTTTTTCTGTCAGCTTTTCCGTCTTTTGCTTCAGTTTTCCAGCTCATCGCATAGCAGCCATTGGAACAAGAGCTAAAAAAGTTGAGTTTGCAGTTAATATAATGAAATTCGCTGATTTCAGCATGAAGAATAACTTTATGGGATAAATATTGGGTCAATATATATATATATGATGTCTTTCGAGTAGAATATTCAGACCTTCGGTGTACCGAAGTTACTTTTTCTGTCTTGTTTTCAGGCTGATTCCTTGAGCCCCTTCACACTTTGCTCGCACTTTGAGCGATTCGTTATTTGTAACAAGTTTATAAAAAAAAGCAGAAAAAATACGAAAACAAATATATATAGACTTTTATATAGAAGCAGAGAAGCCTCTGGCAAAGAGTCCTTTGGGGAAAGCGTCGAAGTGTGGCATACTTTTAGGCAAGGCCGTCGCATTGAACAAGATTTGTGTTTAACTTGCATTTTGTTGTGTAAATTACATGCACACACACAGACGCACTTACATTCAGACGCATACACATATATAGATATATATATATGTACATACATATATATACATATATACACACTTGCTGCCAGACACAGGCTCAGAGTCATAGAAAATAAAACACAAAAACTTAGGCACTTGGAACTGTTAGAAATCTCGAGTCTCGAGTTTGTTTTGCTGTCTGTCTGTCTGTCTGTCTTTTCCCACTGTCTCACTGCAGTAATAATAATAAAGGGAATTGTTATTGTTTTCTATTAATTTGCTTTTGTTATTCGTGCCTTTTGTAGTGGCTCTAATAATTTCCTGCTGCAGAAAGTTTTCTGTTTTTGATTTGCTTTGCATTCTCTTCATATTTGTCTCATTTACTAAGTTTTTCTAACATAGTTGTAGCCCTTTTTTTTCCTAATTAATTAGCATATTAATTTTTGCAGAATGCTAATTTTATTTCTACAAAAATTTACAGGGTATACCAGTCAATGACATGCGAATTGAAGCCCCCAGCAACTTTTCAATCTTTGCTCGGATTGGCTAACTAATTAAAGAGCCGTTCAACTTTTTGATGAAGATTAATTTTGGTTTAATATTAGCCAAAAAGTTAAAAGGCAACAGCTGCCTTCTTGAATATTTTAAGAGCATATTATGCATAAAAGCGAACAATATAATATAAAAAAAAAAGAAGAAAGCCCAATAAGCCAGATTGAAAGCAGCGAACTATACCAAAAACTAAACTTTTGATGAGCAGCCATTGACTTTTCAATACTTGCAAACTAATGTTTTTTTAATTCAAGTTTTTCTGGTCAAAACGCTGAGCACAGATAGGGCTTGGTGGCTTTAAGTACATCAAATATATTAAAAAAAAAAAATCAGACTTGAAAGGAAAAGAATTTTATGTATTAATATAGACTTAGAATTTATTGTTTATAAACTCAAGCAGCATATTTTTAGCTCTGGTGGACCTGGCTTAGATGTGGTTTAACCCTGAGGACCTTGTTTGGACCCAGCAGCACTGGGAGTGTTAAACTTGATTTAGCCCTAGTAGCCCTGGTGTAGTCTTGTTAGCCCTGGTAGTAATGGTTTGGCCGTGATAGCCCTGGTGTACCTCTGATAGTCCAGATGGCCATGGTTTAATCGAGGTACCTCAGCTAGAAGGTTTGACCCAGGTTAGCCTGTTTCATGCTTGGTGGATCTGGTAGCCCTGCTTTAGCTCTGGTAAAAAGGATTGGCTCCTGGCGAACTGGGGTTATACATTACTGCAGATTAAGCTCCAGTTAAAGTTCAAAAACCATTTTTTAAGCCTCTGAAATTACTTTATGTTTTATACTTTTAAAAAGGCCAAATTTTCGAAAAGACCGCCGCAGTTAAGGTCTACAAACGCCCAGTATTTTTCAACATTTATCTAGTCTAATATTTTCTAGAATCACAATTGTTTGAAACCCTCTAAATGAGTGTAATTTGAGCATTAAAAATTATTTTCTTGATATTTATGTGAACATCTGTAAATAGTAGCACTACTCACACTTTGATATGAGGAATCGTAAACCTAAGCCCGGCACGCATCTGAAAATACTCGTAGTTCTTTCTGTGATCCAAATAAGCTGCACATTAAATGCAAGCCCATGAGAAGCTCAAAATGTAAGCCAAGACCAAATGTGAATATAATGAAAACTAGCTCATCTCATTCACATTTACACTCACATTCACATTCACATTCACATTTTCTATGGCCACTACACTTGGCCATAGACAAGCTCGTATTTTAGTAATTTTTTTTTTCTTTTTTTTGAATTTTTTCTTGTATTTTTGTCTTTGCTGCCAAGGACGCTGTGGCAGAGCTGGCAGCTTCATTGCCAACACTTTTGTCACGTTGGGGGCTCTAAAGCAGGCTCCAAGCCACACACCAAAAGCCCATTACAACTACTTAAGGTATGTAAATAACGCGATGTGCGCGTTCGCTCAAAATAAGCCAAGGCAAATCATAAGATGGTAGTACAGCAGCTCTAACCCCATCCCCATTCCCATCCTTATCCCCGACACCTTCTCTTCTCCTTAGCAGAGCATTAGCATAATCGTTATGGTTATGCGCGACGTGTGCATAATGGTTAACAGAGGAGGCAGAGACTGCGAGAGAGAGCGGGCCAAAAGGGGAAAGTGGGGCAAAGAATAAGCTCTAAACCAGCAACACGCACACATAAACTATGTTAAGTACGCTGACATTCTGATATATAGTGTTCTTTACACCCTTACCGACAGAGTGTAGCTATATTTGCTCAAGAAGTTGGAAACAAGTTGCAACTCGCTAAGCTCCTTTCTTTTCTCAGTTCAAATTATAAATCTTGCGTTTTTCAAAGTGGTTTCATTTCAGCTAATAAAAGTTTTTATTTATAGAACAGATCCCAGCAAAGCTGCTCTTCATTCACATATAGATGGGTCTCTGATGAATCTGGGGTAAGATAAACTTATCCAATGTCAACTAGTTGGAAATTAGAGCTTATAAATTTTCTATTTTGATAGTTAAAAACACATAATATTGATTCATTTTGTCTCTCGTAAGGTTTTTCTGAAAGATCCTCTTCCTTAGATTGAGCGCAATATATATCCCTATATATAAAACTCTTATACCAGACTGACTGACTGATAGAGACCGAACAAACCCACAGTTCAAAGTGAGCTACATAGAAAGGGATTCAGGGATTCTCTTTAAATTTAAATTTTGGTAAGTTCTCTTACAAAATTTAATTGAAAAAAAATTGTTTAATTTATGACAAAGAGTATCTGCAGTGCGTTGTGCCTTAGTTTTCATATTTGACTTGTATTTTACTTAATTTTTTTTGAGGTTTTGCAGTACGCCTCAAGTGCGTGGTGGGCCTTAAATTTTGGACCTGGCGTTGTGTTTGCTCAGGTGCGCATATTAAGTAGCCGACACATGTGACCGTGTGTGTGTGTAGTGGTATGTGTGTGGCCTGCCTTTTGGGGGCATGCTATTAGTAGCAAGCAAAATACGAGCACATACAGCAGCACCAAAAAAAAAAAGAAGAAGTATCGGCAGCAGCAGAATCCAAGGAGTAGCTCACACACGTTCAAACATAATAAATAACCAGCAAAAACTCGATGGCAGCTTAAGAAATCAAGAGCCTGGCAGACAGGCACTGAGGCAGTCAGCCAAGTTGAAAGGACAGCTAGAGAAAGAATGAAATGAGAGAAAGCCGAAAGGGAAAGGGAGAGAGAGGAAGAGAGAGATCTCTATGTGGCATGTTTAAGATTCAGCACGCATAACTTATAAAATAAAAATTAAAATTCCAATTGCAAACCTCAATAATAAAACACTTTTAAGTGCCGCCGTTGCTCGCAGACAAAAACCAAGCAGAGAAAAAAAAGGTAGCGTAATATAGGCGCCAGGCTTTTCCCATTTTCCTGCTATCAAAAGCTTTTATCTCTACACTCAGAAAAGAAAAGCTGGTGAATTCTTGAGAAAATAAGTCGAAAAATGTTTATTGTGAAAAAAAATATTAAAATTAGAAACAATTTTGATAACTTTAAAATATAATTTAATTTTATAAAACTTTTTTTTTACTTCAAATATTTACAGCACTCAAGAGGCTAGTTTTTATTACATTGACATTTTCTCATAGCTAATTATGTATTATTTTAGAATATTTCAGAATAATACAAAGAAAATGTTTTATTTGTGGTGCAAAATTCTTTAATATTTTTGGAAAAGCCCTTCCTTTTTTATGAATCATTTTTCTTCGAACTGAAAGTCACTCTGGCTTAAAGGCCAATTCTAAAATATGGGGTATATTTTGTATTTTTTTCTGGGTGTAGCAATGGGTGAGTGTGTGTGTGTGTGTGTGTGTGAGTGTGCATCTCAAGGAGCCACACAAGTTTATTAAAAATTTCGCCAAAAGGCATCTATCAGTTATGAGGCGCACCCGCGTCGACAGTGCGCGACTCATTTCAATGAGTTTCGTGCTATTTTTTGACTGCCTCGCGACCCCTGAAGTCCTCAATTTAACTGTCTCTCTCGCCCTCTCTATCTTTTACGCCGTTTCTCTGTTTTTCGCTGTGTGTTTTTCTCTCGCTTTTCTCTCGAAGCTTCAGCTTCAGTGAGGCTGGTCGCTGTGGTCGCCACATCTTGTAATTGGCATTCCACACGCTGACCGAAATGAAAATGCTACGTGCTTTCATTTCATGTTACGGCAACGGGAAAAGCAGCCGGATAAGTCAGACCAGAGCAGAGCAGAGTGGAGCAGAACAGGCCAAGTCCAGGTCCCGATCCAGTACGGTCCATTGACCAAGCCAAAAGGCGCTTCAAGCGAAACTGGAACTGGCCAAAATGATGCTTATTTACAGCGTTTGGCTTCGCTTTTATTTGTTGTTGGTTTATTTTCTTTACTTTTTTTTTAATTTTTTACGTTTCACTGTGAGGCACTGCTTAAAGTCAATCACATCACAAGAAGTCACACAATATTCAGGCCAAGCCAGGACCAACAATCTGAGGACTTTTTCGCATCCTCAAGACATTCGTTTGGAGTCAAAAGAATCGTTTTGTTTGAGCCTCTTCAAAAAGGGTGCGGCTCGTTGCCTATCGCGAAAATCAATACCCACGCATATTGAACTTCCGTCAGCCCTCATCTTTCAGCTGCCTCCGTTGCGTAATGCATATTCAGGCGATATATATACATATATATATATATCAACTCATATATATACTTTTTTGGCAAGCCTGAATTTGACAGCCAGCAAATTTCATTGTCAGCCTCATGCGTCTTTCATTTGTTTGCATTGTATTGTGGTTTCTTTCATTATTATTATTATTTTTTTTTTATAGGTGAATATGTTGGGAAGGGTAGCAAGAAATTGTAAGCATTGTTGTTGCTCTTCAATGATTTAACAGTCTCTTTATTGCATATATTCAACGTAAGTATATAAGTACATGCTTATGTATATGGATATCCATGTGTGGTTACGGCCCAAAGGGGCTCATTTTCTTCTTAGGGAAAATATGTACAATTAAGTTCACCTTTTTGGCATCAATTCTTCAATATTGAATTAATTTCTCTTGTTTTTTGGTTCTCAGGTTGCTCAAACTAGTTTTTCTTTCGGCAAAGAGGAGCGTTAAGAAGCAGAAGTTGGGAAAAAGAGCTAATTACACACTTAAAAATAGAGTTAAGTGGTCAAAAGTGTTCAAGTTATCTGAAGAGAAGTCGTAACTTATATTTGAAAGTTGTAAAAGCATCAATAAATTGAGGAATATTTAGATAATCGATGTTTGAATTCTATTTATTAACTTATATTATAAATAAACTGCTTTTTATTAAAGTCTTTTGGTCTCGAATGGAATCAGGCATTAAATATCCCTTTGTTTATATATCAATATATTCAATAAGTCTTGAGAAAATCAGAAGAATATGAAAGAATTACTACATTTAAAAAAAGAATCAAGCTGTTAAAATGATTCATTGATTTTTCATATCATTCATGCATCAAATTATCGAATTTCAACATTCAGTTGGTACAAAAGAGTGAAGCAAATTCAAACTAATTTAAGAGGAACTTTATTTTCTCTAGTAAAATATAATTTATAGGAAATCCTTTGGATCAAAACAAAAGCACCTCAATCTTGATAGTTTACTGAGAATTATTGTATAGAATTTAGTCACCCTTTTCCTAATATCTTCTTTAAATAAAAGTACCTTTTTCTCGTACTTTAACTGCTATCTAAATTGTGTTTGTATTGATTTTAGCATTCATTTTTGGGAAGCAATTCAGTATTGAAAATAATTTCTGTGCTTGTCTTAAAATAAGCATAAACAAATGTGTTCACAGCACATTCATCAAAAGCAAGCAAAGAGTGTAACTTCTTCCATTATTTTCGACTCTGTCTCATTCAGTTTGTTGTCCATCTATCACTCTGCAGTGTCACAAACCTTTCAAGAGCCCAATTTATAAGCGCCCAACCATCAAAAATACTTGTAGATTTTTGGGGAATTTTCACACAAATATATGTTATGTGCGGCACACTGTAGAGTCATCAAATTTATGAGCTTTCATCGCACTAACTCATAAAAATGGCATCTATAAAGAAGCATTTTTTTTTTTGGGAACACAAGAAACAACACGAGACAACACTTTGCATGTGGAAAAAAAGGGCTTTCAGGTCGTGTTTGGAGCACGTTCAGTGGGCGTGGCACGAGATACTGTGTGTCTGAAGGAGTCCAAAGGTTCTCTGGAAAAGCAGCAGGTTCCAGCCGAATCCGACCACGCACTTAAGCGCCTTTCTTCCGGCTGCCTACACAAACAGAAAGAGAGTTAAAGCAGAGTCAGACCCAAGGAGAGCGCAGCTATTTACTCGACTTTGAACGCCATAATATATCATCTACAGTTTATCATCGCTATGACGCCAGACTGAAATTATTATCCAGCAAATTTATTGCCAAACAATAAACGCGAAGTGCATGTGAGTGTGCCAGTATTTTTGCTGTTTCTTCTGTCTTTTACGCGCTGTGTGACAATCCCTGGCAGCCTACCAACAAAACAGGCCAAAACAAAAATAACATCAACATCAGCAACAACAACAACAACAAGAAACAAGCAACTGTATCAACAACAACAACAACGAACAGCATTCACATTCAACAACAACATTTTGAATGACAGCCATTTTGACGAGCCTCAATAACAACAAACAAAAAGTAACAGAGAAAAATACACAGAAATAAATGGCAAAGGGAGAGTAAAAGAAAAGAGAAAACAGGAGTCAGCATTTGTTATAAAAGGCTGATATTTTAATACCCTGTATAAAAGAAGTAGCAAAAGGTATGCTCGCCATCAACTGTCATCTACTTTTTGGAGCAGTATTAAATTTAAGCACTAAGCAGAAGGAAAGAGAGTAAATGAAAGAATAGAGCAAGAGATACCCTATATAAAAGAAGTAGTAAGCCTACATTTCCAAGTTGAATGTTGAAATGTTAATAATATAAATTCGCTTTTATTCTAAGTATTGAAGTCTTTCATAGAATCTCTAACAAAAGCCAAAATTTCAGTGTAATTCATTAGAAAATAATATAAAAAATATACTCTCAATTTAAATAAAATAAAATTCTTTGAGCAAGCTGTAATAATAATAAGATAAAAAAAAATAATTAAAAAATTAATAAAATAAATAGTAAAAAAATAAATAAAATACTATTCCCTTTCTAAATTCATATTTACAGGGCACTTCATAAACAGAGAACGCCTTTTCTATATTTTCATATACTCTCATTTATCTGCTGTCCGCACACACACAAACATATAAATATATATATCTGTATATATATTTATGTATATATATATAGAATTATATATGTATATAAGCGTATAAATATTCATGGCAATCTCGAGGGCTGTCACAGTCTGCCTCGAAGTTGACGCGAGCGTATTTTTTACTATTAGCCAAGGCAAAAGCATAAATTTGTCAGGCAGTCAGAAAACTAAAGCCAAAATCAAATTGCTGGCTGCTGTTCGGCCAACTTTTTGTACCGAGAGAAATTCTTTTTATTTTATTTTGCATAGCGAGACAAATAACACAAGTTTGCTAAATTGTCAGATGCTGGACGCTGCCTGCTCCTTGCCATACATATTGCCATACAAATTCCCATACATATTCCATATTCTATATGGTGTCTCTGGCACTTCATACTTTTTACCCTTTTGCCTATGTTTTTCTTCTTTTTTTTTATGACAGGCACTCACATCATGCTCAGCTCTCAAACGTTCCTCACATAGTTTTCTAGCTTGAGCCATACCATTGAAGGGTTGCAGGGAGGGGGAGCTGGTAATTCTGTGGGGAAGGGAGGGAGAGAGGGAGGGAATTGTGAGCTTTGTTGGGCCAAAATTGCCAAACATTTTGCGCATAAATGACAAATGCCTTTGATGGCATAAAATATGACTTTGAAAATTGTTTTGCAGCATATAAAAAGGCGTTGGCGTTTCTATGCTGAAATTCACATGGACATGTTCAGTTTTGTGTTTACCCCTCCCTTCCTCTCCCTGAATCTAATAGGGAATGACCGATGGGGGTTTATTTCTGAAAATGTGTTGATGGATGCGAATAGTTGTGATTGCAGCCCCTACAAATGACATGCAATTTATTTGGCATTTCATAAGCGCATGTTACGAATGGAGTCTTTACAGCCAGAAAACAGAGCTGTTTTTTCACTCTGAAATATTTGGAATTTATGTTTTGTATTGACGATAAGTGGGCAAAAGACCAAGTAGAATTAAGAGAACGATATTGAGTTGAAAAAGGCCAAGTGGACTTAGGAGAAGGACTTTAAATGGAATCAACAACGAACTAGGCATCTAAGGAATAGTCCAACCATTTCTCAAACAAAAAACTGTTTTTCCCAATGAGTTAGAAATACTTTAAGACATAAATTCAATTGAAAACAAACATGAATTTAATTTAATAAAAAGAAATAGCTCAAAACTTGATTGACTAGTTGGGCCTCATGTCGATAGTTCTCATCGTCCTGATCAATAATAAATATACTTAATGGACTCTGAGAAGCCACCCTCATTAAAATTATCATACCTTTTGCAAGGATATAGATATTTCCTCTCATTGACCACTCTCAGGATTCTTTTAAAATAATGAACGATAAAAATTCTTTATTACTTTATGAATAATATCTGAGCTGCGAGTATAAAAACGTATTTATAAGTTACACTCCTACTCAATGCTCATTACTAAGTCAATTTAACTCATACCACATATGAGTGAAATGTGACTTTGATTCTCTCACCACTTCACTTTGAAATTGCCTGACAATTAATATGTCAAAGCATCAATTATCAACTGACAGCAACTCCCTCTTAGAAACAGAGAAAATCCGAATCAGAATCGACAAAAGCCATTTGCATTTACAAAAGCAATAAGCTTAAATGTAAGTTTGCTGTAGAGCCCAACCACAGGATAGCAAAAGGCAGAAGGCTCGAACAGAGTCAGAGACAGAGGCAGAGGCAGAGGCAGAGACAGAGGCAGAGACAGAGGCTGAGGCGGGTACTCTAAAACGTATGAAATCTACATATTATATGAGCCGCACCTGGTGGGGCCATTTTGCATATTGGATTTAACAATGATTGTCAATAAATGCGCTTGTAAATGGAAGCGTTAAATATTCAATAATGCCATGGCATAATGCTAATCATTTATTGGGCGCAAAATTCATTAGCAGCTCTCTGCCGTTGCCAAAGGAACTGTCACAGGTTGTGTTTTGGTTCGGGAAAACCTCAAACTCTGGAAAACTCTGTAAAACCTCCGACAAAACCCCCACAAAACCGAGGGAGAGAGCTGCTGAAAAGCCGACAAAAGCCACAGAAAACTAAAGCACACACATACATACACACACACACACACACACAGACACACACACACACACACCGCGTGTACACGACTGGTAAGCAAACATTACACAATTTTGATTGTATTTCCGTTTCGTATGCGGAACAACAGCAACAAAAACAGCAGCCAGCGACAGCAACAGGAAGTTGCGCTTATTTCCGTTTGTTTACCTTTACGCTGTACCTTGATTAAATGTCAGCCAATGGGTGGGGCAGGGTATGCAGAGATTTGCGGTGGTTTTTCCACTCCGCACCGCTGGGCCCCAGCTGGTAATTTAATGTTGAAAATCTGAGCACAAAAACGAATAAAATAAAATAAAATAAAATAAAAGATTTTACGCTTTCATTTTTATTTCAGCGCTGCTCCAAAAACCAAAAAAAGAAATGTGCACACATTACCCTAATCATTGGCACTTTACGGGGGACAGGTTTGGGTTGGGGGTCGAGGCTTTTGTTTCTGCTTCTGGTCGAATCGATTAAGCTCCATCGTTCAAACAGTGAGAAAAATTAGGCCCAGCTGGATGCCAAGAAACAGCTTAAAGTATAAAATACTAAGATGTATCGCCTATTTGCTTTTTGTGCTGATTGTTAAGCGATTGCTTAAGCTATTTCGTGTTAATTAAATATAAATTTCTGATTGTACAGAGAGAAATAATCAAGAATTTCAGACTTAAATCAAATCGAAACATACTCTGTGAAGGATTTTAGTAGAAGAATTTGAATGCCAAGGGTTTATTAATATTATTTAATTATTAAAAATCACAAGTTGAAGGCAAAGAGAGCATACAAAGTATGAGCATACCTTCTAGTTTAAATTTTTATTAAAATAAATCTTTACTTATTGCAGCTATATTACATAGCCCTTAGTTGGGTCTTTATTTCAATTAATTCATTATTTACTCTCATTTTTTAAATTAAGCTTAAAGTTAAGCGCCGTCTTGAACTTAATTTATTTGGCCAATTAAAAAACTTGTTGGTGGCAGCAAATTGACTTTATTTTCGTTTAAATGCCATACAAGGCCTCAATATATTATCAATTATAAAAAACAATTTAATTAAATTGGGTGCTGTGCGTACACTGAAAAGAAAATCGGAATAAAGTCAACAGATTCATGCCTGCTTTTTTCAGCCTTGCAATCCTAAAGTTTATTCTACTTCTAACACAAATCGGCTTATATCCTTCTTCATTCATTTGTTTATACCTAAGCCCACTCGCTAGTATAAATACGGATTGATAGGGACTTATCTATTGTTATTCATGCTTGATTTCAGATGAAAAATTCTTTAATACAGAACATATTTGTTGCTACAATTCATCATTAAGGTATAATACAACGAAAGCTTTTTGCCTGCATGCCGAATGTATATGTAAGTAATTTAATTTAGTACGGGCAAAGCCGGACAACAATGCCAGAAACTCAATTTACAGAGCAACCACAGCAGCAGCGACCTTGCATATGAAATATAAATACAACACTTGGTCAATTATATACGTACATATATAGGTATATGTATATGTGTGTGTGCATATATGTATGTGTATATAGTTTATTTATATTTATTTATTATTAACAGGTTTTTATCGCTTTTACACCATGGACTGCTGCTGTAATCTGACTGTACAAATTCTTAAAGCGTTGCCGAGTTTATATTACATTATTGTTAAACAGCTGCAGCCGTCGCATTGTCTCTTGTCTCTTGCCGCTTGCCGCTTGCCGCTAATTAATGGCCAGCAATTTGCATGGACGCGCCCAGAAAAGTATGCTATGAAAATTTTGTGTGCCAGGCATTTGTAGGTCACCAAGGAAATATGTATGTATGGCGTTCGCTGTGTCTTTTTTGCTCTGTTGATTGTTGTTGGCGCATGCTTTGGCATAATTTATGTCGCAAAAATTGTGTAAAATTTATTTTTTTTATTTTTTATTTGCCTCCAAGTTGTAATTCTTTTGTGCTGCATTAAAAGCAGCATGGCTTTATTTGCCATTTTGTATTTACATGTCTACCAATTGCTAACACACACATTTGCATAATTGCTAACACACACACATACACACACTCGGACGCACACACACAGTCACACAGAGACGTCAATTGTTTTTGGCCATATTTTATTTATATATGTGCAAAGCCTGCAAGCGATCGCAATTTTAGTTATTCCATAATTTATAGCCGAACAAGAACAGAATGCTGCTGCTGAGCATGTTCGACTGGGGTATACCCTGTAAATCTAGGTCTATTAAACACTTGAAATATCAAAATATATCAGAAAAATCCCCGACCATTGATGGGTATACAACACTTCTTCCCCTCTGACTGAAAGTTTTTACAGATTTCTCTTTCTTTATTGCTTCTGATCTTCATGAAGTTTTCAGCGTATAAAAAGAACTCAGATCTTCAGTTCTTTTCAAATTTTCATAAATATTATGCTTGAGCTGAATCTAAAATATTCAGCTTTAGCTTCCATTCCTTGATACTCGCTGCCAGTTGGCCTTAAAACCAGTTTGCGGCCTTGCTTAATATACCCCTTTTAAGCCATTTTTAATAAGCATACAAATATTGCTGCTCAATTTCAGTTTTAGCCATGTTTTCATTTATTTATGTTGCATACATTTTGAAGTTGAATACAAATAAAAATAGTGGTTAGAGTGGCAAAAACGTCAAGGCAATCATTTTTCATTATTAAAAGCGCTCTCAAATCATTTAAGCCCATTTTGAAAACTTTATTTTCAACTATGCATAAACCTTTTTGAACTTTTGACGCCTGCCAATGGCCAAAAACTACCAAAAAAACAAAATTTAGCATTTGGCAGCAGTTTAATCGTTAAATCATCTATGCTCTTTACATACGGGCAAATATCTACATACATAGATACATCTTTTACATGAACATAAATGCTCATTCAAGCGTTTCATAATGGGCCAAACATGTTTCTATGTATGTATGTGTGTGTGGATGTATGTATATGTGAGTAGATATGTAGATATATCTAACAGAAGAGGCAGCAACACATTTTTGCTGCTGAGCTTCAACTCATTTTCACATTAAAGGACGCCAATGTGGCGCACTGGCAAAATGCCAAAAATGAGCCCAGTATACAAGTATGTGTGTGTATACATATGTGCCGAAAAACTCCGTATATATCGTATATAGTCATTGCTATATAGAGGATAAAATAAATGTATGCTTCCAGCACCAGAGACCAACTAAATTATCACTAATATGAAGCCGCTACGGGCACCCAGGATAAGCGCATCTCTCTCTCTCTGTCTCGCCTTATAAGTATGTGTATATGTATTTGAGTGTGTATGTGTGATGGGCGTGGCAAATAAACACATCAGCTAAAATGCTTTTTACTTAAATTAACAACACTGAGCAGCTTGCTTCGATTTTAGGCTAAGCAGCAACAGCAGCAGCAGCAGCAGCAGCCCCCAACTAACGCCAAGTCATTAACTTTAAGTGTGTGCGTGTATCTGTAGCTGTAGCTGTGTTCTGTATCTGTATCTGTATCTGTATCTGTATCTGTATCTGTGTGCAGCTTTAGCTGCTTGCAAAGCGCATTGAAAAACACGTATTGACTGACTAAGCGCCAAGCCAACAAAATCAATGAAATACAACATAAGTAAATAAAACCGGAATCCTGTCAAAGTCGATATTGATATGCTCTTGCGTGTATGATGGTAATGCGAATAAGGATGTATACGGATGTAATTTGGCTAAAACAGATCATTGTTGTCCTTTTGTAATAGATGAAAAGTCGGAATTTCTATCAGATATAAAGGGCATAGCTTGTGACGCCCGATTAGCGTTAAATAAAGTCTGAAACTGCATCGCTTTTTCTGTCTTATTTTCAGCACAAAAAGCTTAACTTAAGTTCAGTTATTTTCATCTAGAACCTTTTTTTAATATGTTGCTAAACTACAGAAACAAATGCCAACTTGAACTTATTTATTTGTGGATTTCTCAGAACTGATTTACATATTTTATTGTATAAGAATTTAACATTCAGCCCACAAGAAATATGCTAAAATAACAAAGCTTTGATTTGAAACAGCATAAAATATGCACAATTTTTCTAAATAAATAGTATACGTATATAGTCGTATATTTAAGTGTAATAGAAACATAACCATAGAAAGCGTTTACCCTTTTTTTCCATAGGGTATAAAAAAAGTCGAACGCTGTCTGCGTCCCTTACGCGCACTGCTATGGCATACTTAAGCAATCGGAGCAAATGTTTTATCGTCACTTTGCCACACACTTACACACACACTAACGCACACATATATATAACGGTATACATATATAAGCTCTTGGCATACAAAATGGCGCCAGTTTCCTTTCGCCTTTTGCCTCAATCTCAATCGCCTCGAATGCCTATCAATGGCGGGCGGAAGTTGGGTAAGTTGGGTGCAAAGAAGTATGTTAAGGTTAAGCATGCACAGCTAGGGAAATACTCTGTAGTTGGCCCTAAAGATGTCTAGTGAAGCATACACCAAGGCGTTAAGAAGAGCTGAAAAGCGTTTTCTGTATTTATTATGCGCTTAAGTAAATGTTAAAGTTTGAAGGAAGGAAGAGAGAGGTATCTGAGATATGAATTATACTTAAATTGCGTAAGCGACACAGAAATTCTTATACCAAAGCTGGAGTTTCTAGCTTTTGTAAGCCCTGAAAGAATATAATATCTTCTTACGGGTTGCTTCTTGGATCAAAACTAGAAAATTCATATTTTATTGTTGGGTATTTGGGTAGAATAAACCCAAAGATTCCTGGGTTAATACAGACGAAAGGCTTGGCGGGTGATCCTGAGCAAGTAAAAATATATATCTTACTTTATACTCTTACGTCTTCGACTTATACATGCTTTACTCAATCGTCAAAGGATTAAAAGAGGATATTTCAATAACCTCAACCACAATATCGATGGGCTCATATGGGCGTACGATTTGGCTGGGGAGTCTTAACCAGATCCTTTACTCTTTCTTTGATGGCAGCAGCCTCCTTCTGCTCGTATACTCTCCTTACGCATTTTTAATCGTTACGGGGTATATAAAGAGTCGTATCAAGCTGCTTAAGCAAACACTGGGAATAAACGAAGAACACTTTGTGTATTGTAAAATTTAATAAATACTGCGACTGGCATCAAATCAAAAATGTAGCAATTATATGGTTATATAATTACCGGAGCCTGGCAACCGGTTCAATGGGCCCCAAAAAATAATAATTCGCCCGACGGCGAACAAAACAAACAAATAAATTCAATGGAAAAGAGCAAAAAACTTTTTGCAGAAAATACAAAACACAAACACAAATGTCGAAAGTTTACAATACGCAACTGAAGCCGCAGGCTAAACGAAATTGAGGGCGTCTCCTGGCTTCGGGGCTCTGAAACTAAAGTTTTGTATGTGGAGAGGGCGAGCGGGCGGGGTGCTGGGAATAGTCAAAGTCAAAGCCTTGATGGCAACACAAAAGGCTCAAAGGCAGCGGCGTCGAAGTCGACGTTGACGTTGACGTCGCCGTCGCCGTCGACGTCTTCTAAATTGCCACAAAATTTATTATTATTGTTTTATATAAACAGCAAATGCGCGAAAATAAAACAGACTGCCAGTCGGTTGGATGGAAGGAAGGATAAATGAATGGATGGAGGGTGGGAGGGGCTGATGATGGAGCCCATCCTCGCAATTGAGTAAATGCTAAAGCTGTGCTCTTATTTATTTTGCTTTGTTGAGTGTTTATATAGCGGCCCCGCCTCCACCTCAGCCACTGAAATCAGCCAACATTGCACAAAACTTATCATTTACACAACAGTTTAAAGAGCCGGCTTAAAGCCAGAGAAATTTGAAATAATTGAACATTTCTCAACACTGCCACAAATATTTGTATTCGACAGTGTCATTCGATCATCAATTCTGTCAATTTTTTATTTTATTTTATTAAAAAAGAGCAGCAGATATTTTTGTTTATTTTATTTTTGTGGTCTGCTTTGTATGCCGAACAAACTGAATAGCATTGAATAAAATGTTTTTCATTTTATTACGAAATTGTGGAAAAATGTTGTGTGGTGCAGGAAAAATCGTTTCAACTTGAAACCTAATCAAATGTATATTTATTTATAAATAAATGGAGGATAAATATATATGTTGACACTTGACAAAGGAGTGTGTAAAAAGCACTAAATATTTTTTGCATTTTTTTCTATTACTATACTCTTACAGGGGATATTATAACTTTGTCAGTCATTGAGGGAGTCATCTACCAATTCCGCCTGCCTCTCCGCCTGTCTTTTTCTATGCCAACTAGTTTTTCAGCTTATAAGTTTATATAGAGAAACGATTCACTTATGGAATTCCTTGTTATCCTATTTCCTTTCCCTGCAGTTTAAATGCAGTAAAAATTAAAAACATAATATTCAATCTCCCTAAATCTTTTTTTAATATTATTTTCAAAGGCTTTCCCATAAAATATAATGCTGAATGCAGTATAAATATACAGCTTTATTTATTTATATTGCTCTGTATCACAGACGAGTATCTGCAGTCAGCGCCGAGCAGCAGAACATCATTCATAAGCACTTAAATCGCTTTATATATAGATATATATGTATATTTATTGTTTTTCGCATGACATCAGCTGAATGCAATACGAATATATCCGCCAGCTGTCCATCAAAATGTAAATAAAATAAGTAACGAATTGCATTTTACATTAAATCAGTTCAATTCACTTTGACTTGCAAAGGATATGTGGAAACCACACAAAAAAAAAAAGACCTGACCATCGATCAATGGTAAGTCGCATAAGTTCAGGACACGCAGGGACTTCATATATGGCTTTATATATATATATAAATATATTTAATTAAAAGGCAGACAATGCTCATCATGCGCAGCATGTGATTGGTTTTTGGGGGCTTAGTGAACTTAAACAAATTAAATGTCATGGGATATGTCGAACCCAAAAGTCTTGAGCCACCCGCACAGAAGAAGAAGCCCCCCAATGGAACGAATGAAAATTGTCTTTAAACTGGTGAAAAGCAATAAATGCTGAGGGTATCTTATATACTCCTATAAATGAGTGTGTGTGCGTATTGGGGGTGTGTGTGTGTGTGGCTTCAGAAGGGTGGCGACTATGAGCTACAAGAAATTTGCATATTTTAAATAACTTGTGGGGCACACTAGAGAGACGCCGCTGAGGGTTGACGACAATGGCGACGGCAACTCCAATTTATTTGCAATTTGTTTGAAATTTATATCAAAGGCGACACGCCCCCATCCCGCCCATAATTGCACTCATAAAATGCCAACAGCTTCAGCGTTTGCCGATATTTATGCATATCTCTAACTGCACACGCACATGAGATAGGCAGACACACAGGCAGACAGACAGACGGACAGAGAGAGACAGACAAACAAACAAATTATGTGCTCATTTGAATACACATTCTAATGCGAATCACGTTGACAAAAATTCATTGAAGCGTGCAGGATATACAGGACTCTTACCTCTCAGACCTCAAACCTCAGAGCCTCAGAGTCCTGCCAGCCTTGCTACCTTGACTTTTGAACTGTGTCTCAGCAGTCATCCAATCAGCCATGTTCTCAACGCATGTACACAGAAAGAAAGGGGGGAACTATTTCAGAAAATTTGTAGTACAGCTCTTTCGCGGGTTCGAATCTCTTCTAAGATTAATAAGCAACTTGAATCTAATTTCTTTAATTTTTAAATAAATTTTACCATCATTTACTTTTCAAAATAATTCCCAAATAATTCCCAATTTTTTCGCAGTGTATGCGTGACAAGGACACAACTTATTTTGGTCGTACCAATACCCAGTTAATCTATCAGGACATGGCACAATGTGTAGAAAATTAAATGTGCGCCAGGCAGTCATGTGTGTGGTTGTCCTTGCAGGAGCAGAAGCAGCAGCAGGAGCAGAAGCAGCAGCAGGAGCAGAAGCAGGAGGAGGAGGAGGAGCTGGGGCAGGAGCGGAGAGTATGTGTGTAAATGTAAATGCAAACTAAATACACAACAGGCTGAGCATTAAGTCGATTGCTTCAAGGACCTTTACAGAGAGAGAGAGAGATCCTGCCAGTAACAGCAACACCAACGGCTCCTGCTGGTGGTGCTGCTGCTGCTTTGTCATTACCTCTAAGAGACTTCCTACTCCCGCCGCTTCGCATGTGTTCTGTCTGTGGCTCCTACTCACTTAATTTTCGCTTTTGCTGCCACTTGAAGTGTAAATGAGTGGCTCACTCCTCACCCAGTCCACGCACTCATCCCACACACTTTTCTGCACACAGTTTTCCACAGTTTTTCCCCGCTTTTCTATGTATCTTTGTGTTCGTGTGTAAACGCTGAGGCTGCTTTTTAATAAGCAATTTACTTTTAGCTTAACAACGCTCAAGTGCCGTCGCCTGTAATGAAATACGCGAGGCCTAAGCAGTCGGCTTACACATTATTTTATACTCTTCTCTACTCTCTCTGCTCTCTTTCTCTGCTCTCTACATAAGGGAATGATATTTCTCTCGCTGTTTGCCAACGATAATTAATTTTTTTGCCCAGCCTTCAGAGCAAAAGTTAAGACCTCCAATTTTTTGCTTTTTATAATGCATTAAAAATAAATTACAATGTTTTTATCTATTTACATATAAAATTCTTAGCCTTGGCAACTGAACAATCAATGTTTCGGCTTTATGTTCCTTAAACCTTCAACTGGAATATTTAAGAAACTTGAGAAGAATATTCTGTTTTTCAACTTTTTGCACATGTGTTTTTGAATTTATTGCTGTAATTCATTTGTCTGTCTTTCGCTCAATTAATATGATTGCTTTTATTTTCCTTTTCTTTTTACCTTGCGAATAAATTAATGAGTTTTTGTTGTTCATCGTTGTTTGAATACAATTTGAATCAATTCACTGGAAACCCTAATTGCTGCCGAGAGATAAACAGTTCCAATGAAATGCCTCAAGTTTCAAGCTGAAGACAATTTCCGGTGTGGTTGAATTTTCTTTTGTTTCAACGCAAAGGAATTTTAAATTCACCATAAAAGTTGCCACAACTTTGGTATTAATATTTAATTAACGAAATAAAGAAATAATCTAATAATAATACCCTGTCTAAGCAAACATGGCAGCAATTATCTTATTTATTTCTTTTAAATTTTTAAGTTAACTTAACTGAATTTCTAGCTATAAAATGTCTTATTTTATATATATTTTTGAAGTGGGAAAATTTAAGCTTTTTTTAATAAAGCTTTTAGTTATAAGGAAATATATATTAGCTTATTACAGTGCCTCAAAATTAGAGCAAAATTCACCACAAATTCTATTAAAATTTTTGTGTGCGTTGGTTGCCTTCATTCTGTGAAAGGATTGAAAATTCTTTGCTATTTTCTTGAATATTTTAATTTTATAGTATACCAAAGCTTAGGCTTTACTTTTTTCAGTGTATTTCCGAGCATATCTGCTAGAAAACATAAATTTATGTTAAATAAATTCATATAGATAAATTTTTGAACAATTTCTTGGATGCCTGCACATGTTGCCAATAGGCCAGCGTCGGAGCTAAAGTGAATCAAAGTGAAACAATTTGGCCGCAAATCATTTTAAGTTGGTTTTTATTGCCGGTGTCCCACCGGACAGACAGACAGATGGACAGAGGGACGGGCGGACGTACGTCAGCAACAAAATGTGGCCACATTTAAGCACCTGCTGGGCAACTGTACGCAAATGGAGTCAGTATTTTTTTTTTTTGTTTTTTTTTTTGGGACACTTGTCAGAAGCGTTGACAAAAAGTATGCTTCATTTTTATATGGCCACACTGGTGGCGTTAACATGGCAAAAATGTTAAAGCTGTTCATAAATCAAATTGGTTTTTATTGTGCTGGCCATTTGTCAGTATACCTTTTACCATGGCCAACGTGCGCTGAGGCCGTTGAGTTAATAAACCAAAATCGAAATTCTGTTTGTGCTACACGGCAAGTGCATAAATATTATTTTTAAATCTCAATGAAATATGGCAGACAATTTTGACGAATGGTTTGTTTGCCGCTGCACACATACACATTCGCATATATATATATATATATGTGCATATGCATAATACATTCATAAATAAATAAATAAATAAATTGAATGGACAAATACAAAGGACCGTGACAGGAGTCGGCCCCAACCGCCCGAACGGCCAATGGCATTCAGGTAAAAACAAACAGACAGCCATTTATGTTAAACCTAAATAAAGGACTACAGCAACAGCAACAGCAACAGCAACAACAACAACAAAATATACAAAAAATAAAATAAAAAATTAAAAGTTACTTCAAAGCTGCTGCCACGCAGCTCTTGATTTGCATATTTAATGTTATTTGCATAAAATACAGAGGAAAGTAAGCCAATACTCTCTACCTGGGCATGGCCAAAGGAAAAGGTTATATACCTTAACAGATTTTCAAAATAAATATACTTTAATTTTGTGAGAAAAATGCTTGTTGCTTTGACTTGAAATATATTAACCCTTCTTTTGTGCCCTCAAATTAATTCAAACTAATTACTGAAGCCAAATCTAAGAAGCCAAATCTAATGTAATAGTTCTGCTCTGAATAAATTCCAAGGAAATTAATAAGCCGTAATTTTCACAGCAGTTTAAATTAATATAAATTATATTTATATTAAAAAGTTTATATTTCATAAAAGAATTTGAATTCTAGTCACGAAGACTTGGGGAAAGAATCTATAACTTTATTTTGTAAACATTTCTTCATTAAATGAAAATATTTTAAATCTTTTTAACTCTCGCTGAGAATGAGTTCCACAGACTCTGCAGCTTATCTTCCAATTTTAAAAAGATAAAATTGTTTTATGTTTTAATTAAATAAATTAAATTTTGACTTTCAGGCACAAGGCTTTGGGCATAAGCATAATTTAATTGTCCTAAGGCAAAAGTAGGATTCATTCTTGAGGTAAAATTACCTCACGCTTTTCTCTACAGTTCTTTACTGAATTTCAAGTAGAATGGCATCTTTTCCCTATTGAAATTGAGTATCTCTTAGTCGATCATTCTGCAATTTGAATTTTAACATTGCTGCAAAGCACTTTCAGACATACCTTTATCGGTTTAATCAGCCTCGGCTCAGTCGTCCTTCGGAATCTGTACTGAAAAAAAAAAGAAATGCAAAACAGAAAAAAGGGTTTCTGTATTAGAAATGTTTATAACTTTTTGGTTTTCGCTTATTTTTTGCTGCCCGCCCCGTTTTTAGAGAAAAATAAGACCAAATTGTCGTTGTGCTTAAACATATATTTTTTTTTTGTGGAAAGTAAAATGAACAATATGCAAATATGTCCTCGGGATGCTCTCGGAATTTAAATTTTTGGAGCTAAGCCTCGAAATATGCCCATCGCTCTGAGGCTCTGAAGCTGACCCTTTGTGTGACATATTTTCGGCAAGGACACGGCGAAAGCGACAACAATAAAATTAAATATTCTATTTAATGGCTGCGTAGTAGTAGTAGTCTGCCAGACGCGTGTACAGGAGTCGGATTCAGCCGGCCAGGCGGAGTCCTCTGTGTGAAATATTAGAGGTTCGCTTTGAAATAGCGCAGCGAAATATCGCAAGTTAATCTACGAGCCTACTGAGAAAGTGAGTCCTTGACAGACTGACAGACTGCTGTGTCTCAAGTTAAGAATGTGGCACTAGATACAAGTGTCTTCATACAAATTGCATTCACATTATACAACATTTTATTGCCGGTTCCGTATCCTGGAGCCATAATTCTCGAACACCATTCGTGTCCTCGCCACCAGCATGTAAATAAAATATATATATATAAAAAGAGATTTTATTGACGGTCCGGCAAAGATATCCTTTTTATTCTAATTTTTGTCTCGTATTTCCTTTTTTTTTTCCGTTTTTACTTTTGTTGCCCAGCTTATCTTTTTTGCCTGCGTATTTTATTTGAACTCCCCGCAGCCCATAAAAAAAAAGAAACCAGCAATGGAAAATAACCAGAATATTTTTCATTGTTTCATACAAATTAAGCAGATTATATAAGGATTGCGTATGTGTGCGGTCTAAAGGAAAGATTAGGCCAAAAAAAATGGGGAACTCAAAAGAGAAGCTTTCACATCAATCAATGATACAAATAATACCTCAATTAAGCCTCCAAAAATTTCGCCTGGGCAGCAATTCAAAATTATGTAAAACGCAGCACAACATAATGAAAAACAAGCAACATTTTCCAAGCAGTCAGCAGCGCGCGCGCGCCTCAATTTATGCCACAATATTCTACTCAATAGATATTTAATACTCAGCAATTTTTTTTCATACCCTCCAACAGAAAAAAAACGGAAAATTCCAAAAAAAAAAAAGGAAAATTTGAGGAAAGGCAACCGCAGCAGCGGGCGCGTTGGCAAACAGAGTCGAACTTTTCCATCTTTTTTTTCCATTTTTTTTTTGTATTCCGCGTCGTAGTCGAAGGTCGTAATGAGTGGCTGGCTGGATGATGGAACAGGCGGACAGCAGGGCAGAGTATAGCAGGTCCCAGGCTCTACATTTGTTTACATAATATTTTCATGTATATTTTGCAGCTTGTACATATTTATACCCTGTAAAGTATGGATACAAACGAGTATACCCAACTGTAAAAGGCAGTTGAATCAATCTTTGTCTGTTTGTCCGTCTGCTAATCTTGAGACTAGTTGAAGAAAGCTTAACTACTGTAACTTTCTTTTGTATTTTGGATAACTGTCTCATAGATAATCCCTGATGATTCGATACTCCCACTTCTTTATTTCTATGTCTTTTATACATAAAGGATATCTTTTAATACAAAGAGAACTCATTCAAGCAACCATTTCCTATACAGTGCTTCATATCATACTCCAGTTACCCTGATTGCAGAGTATTTGCTAGTCGTTCACACTCCACTTAAACATTCTTACTTGTTTTTAATGATTTTTTTTTTTCGCAACAAACTTTTAAAGGCGCCGCTTGCCCTACGCGGCGGCATATTACAACTCACTTGTTAGAGGTTCAGAGCAGCAGAGGATGGTGGTTGGGTGGGGTTGGGCAGGGAAAAACTGGTGGCTTGGGGGGGTGGAGAAAACAAAGTACTAGCTCCACACAAAGCAGCAGCAGCAGCAGCATAATTGCGCTGGGGCTGAAATGAAAAACGTCGAGCAATATTGAAGCGGCGAACTTTTCAAGTGTAAGAAATTTAATTTCGAAATGTAGGTTTAACGAACGGAAATTGCTTCCGTTGCTCCGTTGCCTCAAAAATGGAGTAAGCCCTCCACAGAAACACGAAGTATTTCGCATTGTTCTATCAGGATTCCATTGGCAGTGTCTACCTAAAGGCATAGAAAACAACAGGCAAATATAAATATAAATTCGACTTTTATTTTGCTGCTTGTTTTTTTTTCATTTTGCAATTTGTTTGCTTAACTTTCTGATTGAGCCTGGTGCCGCATTACAACACCAAAGAAAATGAAATTATTTAATGTTTTACATTTGTTCGATGGAACGCGATCTTTCGCCCTTGGCCCGTTGACCTCGTTTTGCTACGTTTCTGTTTTTTTTTTTCTTCTGGTATTTTTTACTCTTCATGCGAAGTCCAGCGCGTAATTGCGACTGATTTGTTTGGCATTTTGCACGGCCATTTATTTTCGTCATGGTCAGCTTGAGGCTTGGCCAGGATGTGGGCCAGAGGATGTGGCTTGGCTTCGCTTTGCTCTGAACATTGATTGGTTCCATTGGGAGTTGGCCTCATCAAATGGTAACAGAAAATTCAACCGGCAGACAAGTGAAAACTGTAATTGTGATTATTGTTCGAAAAGAAGCGGTTTTACACTTCAAACACGTAAAAAAATTAACCAACAATTGTCAAAAAATTAAGGGGCATTAATTAATTAGGCTGTAAAATATATAATTATTATCATTTTTATTAAATTCTCAATTAACAAGGCGTTTTTTTAATTGCATTATGATGCTCCTGCATCCTTTTCAGTGAAATTTAATAACCCCTGATAAATTAGCTAAGTATTAACTGGCTAACGCTTAAACTAAGGATTTTACATTCTTCCTATAAATAAAGCTGGCCTTAATAGAAAGAAATCACTTTTAATTAAAGGATTCACAATTCAACTCTAGGAAAAAATCCATCGATCTTTTACTAAATATACTCTAATCGTTTATAAGACATTTGATAGAATATATTTTTTAAGAGACATACGAAAAGTAATATCACAAAATAACTATAAACAAAATATGAAAAACTTCTTAAAGTTTTCTTCATAATAAGCCAATTCCGAAAAAATAGTTTTCTAAAGATTACTCTTAGAAATTGTCACTTTTGTCAGGAACAATCATTAATCCTATTTAAGTGACCCGCAGTGTATGTATGTATAAAATATGGGTTCAGAGATGTCCTCTCCAATGCATCACACATTGCGTGACATATTTAGAATACTCTCTGCAAGGATATACAAGCTATTTTGTAAGAGGAAAGAGGAAATGGCAGGAATGGTACTAGACATTAAATGATTTTCAAATAGGTTTATTTTCTCCTGGATTTATTTTGTAATATATATATATATATATCTATATATTATGTAAGACTTACAGCTAGTTTAAATTATTTTAATCCTGGCCAGATTTCCCAGAAGTTAACTTTAACTATTCACTCTCAAATGCTGATTAAAATTATTGGGAATTTTCATTATTGAATTTTCATTTAGAATTTTCTTCAAGTTAGCTAATTTTAACTGGTGTTTCTATTTCTTAATTTTAAAGTACCGAATTTAATATATATCTATACATATCTTAACTCATTTTCTACCCTTTTTTTGAGGTCCTTTTTACCAGCAATTAACTGCAGCCATTCAGTTTGAATGCCAGTTAAAACGCTTTTAGCATTGGTAGCTTTCAGCTCTTTTAATACTCGTATTTTGGAATTGGTAAGCGAACTGTCAAGGTTAAGCCCTGCACTTTCGGCCCACTTTTGACTTATTAGCCATGCTGCTACTCGCTTTCAACCTCAATGGGGCCAATAAAGTGCAGCTGGATCCATTTCGAATGCAAAAGGCCAGCAAAAAGGCCAAAGCCAAAGAGTGTGGCATATTTAAAGCTGTTCCATTACCGGTTTTCAAAGTGTAGCATAAAATGCACTGCAGAAAATCCACGCACAAACTTTCTCAAAAAGCGACCCAAAAACTTTGAGTAACATTTTTTTTTTTTTTTTGGCTGCCTTTTTTCCGTTTGAAGCAGGGAAATATTGTTAAAAATAGAATAGGCCATTGGCTTTGATAGGACGCCCAAAACAAGCTTATATAAAAACATTAATAACATTAGCCTCAAAAAAACACACGCACAACACACACACACACATGCAAAACAAACTAATCAAACTTTGGCCAGAATAAGAAAAAAGAAAAACACAACTCGAAAATACGCAAAACAAATTGCTTTATTTTCTAATGTTGCTGCTGCTTCGACTGCTGCTGCTGCTTCTTTCTTGATATTTTAGAATATTAACCCAGAAAACGTGCGGCGCCAAGTCGCTAGCATCAGCAGCAGCAGCAGCAGGACCCTTCATCCTTGAGTTCCACTGCAAAAAAAAAAAGAGAAAAAAATCGAAAATCAATTTTGGTTAATGTGCCCGGGCAACTTGTGTCTGCCTTGGGCCAACGAATGAATCCCACTGCCAGCAGCACGCACACATGTGTCAGATCCTTGCCCAGCTTCCCCTACACGTTCCCAGCTTTCTCCTGCTGCCTGAATGTTGCCCAATTTACTCCCACATTCCATATCTTCTCTGGGTAAATCTGGATGCGTTCTGTTGCTGTTGCTGTGGCTCTGGCTGTGGCTGTGGCTGGTTGTTGCCGGTGTCCATGGCATATTTTTGCATAGTATATGTAAGTTTATGCAAACATTTTTACTCAAAGCCCGCATAAATTATGGCCTTCCAACACTTTACAGCTTTACGGGAAATACTATGGAATTGCGGAACTACGGAGAGAACTGTCTCGACCATAAAATTAGACCGTATCTAAAGGGTGTGGCCCTTCGCCCAACAGAGAAAGTGGCCTGGCAATCGCTGTTTATTCTGCATGTCATTTGTAGGGATAAGCTCTCTCTTTTACAGACACTCCACTCCATGGAGACATCCTTATATATATGTTAATATATATATATAGATAGTTCACTTATACAAACATACTCATACTTATATTCAAATCAGCTCTGATAAGCAAAGACTGAGACATGGTAAGACCAATTTTACCTGAACTCAAAGTATAAAGAAAATGTGCTGCATGCGTCCAACATTCCAATAAAATACATGAAAAATATATTTAATTTATGTATAGACTTACGGAAATATTATGATGAAATATTCAGTTGATAAACCATTCAGGAGTCGTAAAATACTCATCAATTTCGATGTTGTTTTACGATTCTTTTGAGCTCAGAATATTACCTCACACTATGGAAATGTTAATCAGAGAAATTAAGTTTCAGATAAGAATAACAACAAAATACAGTAGAGTATTCAAAGAAGTAATTTTCTTTCGAACTCGAGTAGAAAGAACAAGTTAGGAAAATTAATTTCTTAAAAAATTTTATTATGTTATCGGTATAGAAATTTCCCCATTTTTTTTTTTTTTTACTCTATTAGTGTATAGAATATATAGTATAATTTATATATTATTATTTATATTTTATATTTGTTATCATTATTTCAAATTCTTTCTTTCCCTCGGTGTTAAAAAAATAAAACCAGTTGATCTATAGTCTTAATTAATTGTAGAATGCTTTGAATTAATAATGAAAGTAAAATTATTATTTCGAAGACAACAGTTTTCGATCATGCTTAAAAAAATTTAGAAAATTTATATTAAAGAATTAAGAAAATTTGTATAAAAAAATGTACTTTCTGCTTGATTATCTGTGTCCTGGCTTACTAATTTATTTTCAAATTATTTGATATTCCCAAAAGATATTTAAACGAGCTAGAAATGTTTTTCTCTTCAGGTTCAAAAAGTTTTATAATTATATTAAACAAAAATTCAGAACAGAATTGAACACAATAAATTTAAATTAATAAAAATAATTCTAGCTATAAATTTGAAGTACTTATAAGAAAAATATCTAATTTATCAAATTCAAACAGTTTTAATTAAAACAAAAATGATACAGTTTTCATACGAAAACCGCAACAGAAATAAAATGAATTTATTTATATACTCTTAATGCTGGGAACTGGGGAAAAGCCCTGCGAAATGAAAATGTTTGCTATTGTTTACTTTGGTTAACCGAGCGACGTTCTAAGCCAGCTCTGATTCTGAACTCTCGCTCTCAAAGCTCCACTTCCGTTTCCGGCATAGTTTTCGTACGGCATTCCGCCATCTTTCCCTACACAAAACATGCAGAGTTTCCGCTGCTAAATCCACACACACGCACAACGCACACACGCAGACGCACGTCTGCTGCTACAGTGGCTGCTACTTGGCAGCGGGTTACTCAGTAACCACGCTTTTACCTGTGCTCACCTTGGGGGCCTAGCCGTCTGTTCCCAGTTCCCCCTCTCTCTCTCTCTGTCGCCCACTCCCAGCCACTTCTTTTCCTCTTAGCCCTTCTTTTAGCCACATTCTGTGTTTATTTTATTGTACGAGGATGAGAACGAGAGTGAGAATGAGAACGAGGGCGAGTGTGGGTATATTTGCTAGCAGCACTGGTGAGCCGTGAACGACGTGTCATCGCAATCATCATCATAATCATCATCTCCATCTGGAATATCAACATGCTCATTATTACCGCTGTCCGCCCATCATCACCGTTGTGTTTTCATATGAGAGCTAAATTTCTACTGAAGCCCCATAGACAGACAGGGCGGCAAGGACGAGGTGTTATTATACCCTATATTTATGCAATGCGTGAAGAGAGTATACTAATTGAGAGCAGGACGTTTGTAACAAGTTCAATTTCATTTGTCAATTCGTCCTTTCTTCTGTAAAAGTGCTTTTATTTCAGAGACTAGTCGACCATACGTAAATAGAATTTATTTCCAATTTTCAGTACACCCATTCCAGACTCCCTCCAGACAGAGCTTAAGGAAGAGAAGATTCCTCATAAACATCTCATAAGCTGATGATATAAATCAAAAAAATTTAGAATAAAAATTTGAAGAGAAAAGCAGAAGCAGCCCTAACGACTACAGAGTATTTGCTAGTCGTGCACACTCCTATTGAGTATTATTACTTGTTTTGGTTGGTGTTATTGTTGTTTTGGTTGCCTTTTTAACGTGTGCCTCTCATGTTATTTACTTAACAATTTACTGAATAATTTAAACAGCTTTTTCCCCTCTCACTTTTCCATTTGCCGTCTCATTTCTTGTTTTTGTTGCTATTATTCGTACACTTCCTGTTTGCTGTTGCCACTTCCCCTGTCCCCCCCTCAGAATGGGCGCTGAATTATGAACATATTCTTGGTATTACTTTCTTTTTTTTTCACCGTGTAGGTGTGAGTATCCGAGCTCAAAGAGTGGGCGATAGTTGAGTCTCCGCCCAGCCTACACATATATTTCTCTCAGTGTAGGTGTGTGTGTCTCTCTGGCTGACATTTAATGCGGCTGGCATCTGTCTGTGATGCGAATGTGAGTGAGTGTGTGTGTGTGTGTGTGAGTGTGTATGAGGTTGCTCTCTGCGTTGATAATGTGCATAATAAGCCTTAATTAATGTTAAATAATGAATTTTCTCATTTACACGCCAAGCAATGCCAGCTGGTAGGCTGAAAAGCCAATGCCCCGGGAAAGTTTGCAGCCGCTTTTCTTATTACAGGTATAAGTTTTTCTCTGTGGGCTTGCAAATATTTACAGGTGCCGGTTACATTTTACCCGTTTACCCGTTACCCGCTACCCGCTGCCCGTTCATCCTTCTACCGGTTACCAGTTACCAGTTACCGGTTAGCGATACTGAAAGAGCACTTCAGATATTACCGCATCCCATGCGGGTTGCCGCTTTTGTTGTGGTTGATCTTTGGGCGCTCCACTTTTAAATTTACACACAGAGCCACAACAAAAACATTTAAAAACCGTGCAAGTTTTTCAGTTTTTCAGTTTTGCTGCTTTTCCATTTTATTTTTGTTATTTTCTGAGTGTCTGTGCGAGTGTTTGGCTTGCTGTTAATTAAATTTCCTATGAAAAGGGTTTTGTGTTTGCTTTTAATTGGGGTTGGAATAAATTTCAATTTATCTCGCAGCCAGCACAGGCAAAAAGTTCCACTCCGCTCCGTTTAGCTAGGTAAAAAATAAAACATTTCCTAAAACGAACATTTGCTGTGTGTAAAACTAACAATTAATGAAAATGCTGTCATGATTATTTTAATGCTAAACATGCAATTTAATTTATAATTTAAATAAATAAATAACAAGCAGTCAGGAATTAAATACCCTGTCATGTATCCAAATACTTAATATTAATTGTATTTTAAAATGAAAAAAAAATCACCATTTTTTCAAATTCAAACAATATTCGACTAACAGTTCTAAATGGTCTGCAATCCAAATTTTGGGACCATCCATTTTTCACTTTGCAATGAATTCCTCCTGATCTGCCTCTATATTCCTGCTCCAAAAAGTATGCTGTGAAAATAGCAGCAAATCTTGCAAATCTTGCTCCTCTCTAAATTGGATCGAACCTGCAAGGGAACCAGGCTAGAACCAGGCTAGAACCAGGCTAAGAATATAGCCGAACCCGAACTGAATCAAGTTTCGAACACCAGAACAATGACTTTGGAACTAGAACCTTCTTGAATCAAACCCAGACTAAGTTCGAATCGAGTCAGTGCTTTGCAGTTTTCGTGCACAAAAGTAGGCTACACTTTTTTCAATAGTATTCAAAAGGAAATAAAATCCAGAATAGAATTCATAACTTTTTACCATCATGTAAAAAGGTTGAAATCTATTTAACTAATGGATAAGTTTTGCTATTAGATGGAGAATTAATTAGAATTCATCTATATAGCAAAATAATTATTAGGTTTTATTTCGATAATTATCAAAAATAGGAAAACTAAAAGCCATAAACTAAAAGCCATAAAAATATTAAACTTTATGATTTAATTTTTGAAAGCTCTTAAGAGTATGCTTCACTCTAATCGATGGAATTCTGTTGAAAGAATAATACAGTAGAAGCTTAGTAAATTGTTTTGCTATCGCGTAAAAGGATTAAGTTGGATTCGACTAACAGATACTTTTCACTATAAAGTTGTATTAGGGATATATCAAAATTAGGCTAAGAAGCGAGGTAGTTATGATATCCGCTTCAGTTATAGCTTTAAAAATGAAATACTGAAGAGTAAATTTGAGTTTTACTTTCTTTCCAGCTGCAAGTCCAACATTAATTAACTACAATTTGTATTCAATGAACCCCAAATATCAAGCAATTAGCTAAACCAAATGTCAAACAGTTTCGAAAACGAGTTCGAGTGAATTTTTTGGGGAAACTTGGAAACATTATCCAAAAGGTTGCACATAAAAATAAAAAGTTGGAGCTATGACAGCAATATTGTTAAGTTTTATGTTCGGAACAGTCGGAACAGTCGGAACGGGGAACTATTAGTAATAATGCTCTGTAGGAATATTACAAAAATGGGAGAAAAAAACATACCCAGACAGTAAAATGTCCAAAAAGTTTCGATGCGTTCAACTTTTATTGGATTGTTGTTGTTGTTGTTGTTGTTTTTGATCCAGTGAGTTGATGTCACATTTGGAGCATTTCCTCTGCGTGCGAAGAAAAAAATCAATGCGGGGGAATATTTTATCCTTTTTATATGGCGCACACACACACTCACACACACACTCACACACACACTCACACACACTCACACAATGCACGGCACGGAAACGGAAAAAAAGGAAGAAAAACTCAAAGGACAAAAGTTGCTTAGCTCAACGATTTTTTCTTATTTGGCTGCTGTTTTTCTTCTCTTGATTTTGGTATAGTTGATTAGCCGGGATTCTCATACATATATATATATATATATGTTTTTTTTTTATTATTATTGCAATATTCTTTTATAGGGCAGCCGATGTTTTATTGCTTTCGCATAGTATATATTGATTTATACAGTATTTAATAGACCTTTTTGCGCTGACAGCTGATTTTTATATGACTATTATTTCTTGTTTTATTCTTGATTAGAAAAACTTTTGTTCTGTCTCAAATTTATCCAATCTTTCACTTTCCGTTCTGTGGTGCTTTTATTTTTTATTAATTTTTCTTTTATTTAATTTTCATTAATTTACCTCGCAGCTTCTAGACGTATTTTATCGAGTTCTTAGTACAATTTTGAATTTTTACTTGTATATATATTTTTTTTTGTTAATTTTAGTTAGGGTTTCTATTGTTTTTCTTTATTTGTATTTTTATTTTTTATTTTAGTTATTTTTCTCTCAATTTTTATCTGGTATTCTGCACTCCTTGCTTTTTCTTAGTCCTTTTTCCAGGGCTATTAGTTAGTTAGTTTTTCTTATTTTCAGTATTCAAAATTTTTAGCTTCAAGTCCAAATCTTTTTTGTCTCAATTTTCTTTTATAATTCATTCAGTTTTCTTGGAGTATTCGTTGGTTTTTCCGGTATTTCCCCCTTTCGAAAAAAATGTATTTTTGCTTGGTATTTTTCTCGCTTCTGGGTGGCACTTGCTGAGTGTTGAGTGCTGCTGATTGCTGACTGGTGATTGCTGAGTGCCCTGTCAATCAAAATCAATCAAAAATTTGTTACACTCGCCAACCAGACACATGTTATTTTCATGCTGTTGGAACGGGGGGAGCGAATGGATTTAGCACGTGTTAACACGGATCAAGTTTTGTCTGAAATTTATGACGTATTCCGTTGCCCGAACCGGCATTCGCGTACCGTTATTAGAGGCGAAAGCAGAGTTGCCACCTTTTCACTTATTCCGGCACTTCCTTTCTGTTGTTGTTGTTTCTTTTATTGACCCACTGGCCGCCGCTTTGTTATACGGGTTTTGCTTTGTTTAACAAATTCGCATTGCCGAAATTTTTGTAACTGCATCTGAAGCAGAAGCAGAAGCAGATGCAAAAGAAGAAGCACAACGCACAAGGAAACGCCACGCACGACGCCAACACTCCCCGTCCGTCCGTCGGTCTGTCTACATACGAGAATTGTGAGAGAGGGGCCCGCTGTGTCTGTCGTTAACGGCGTACGCTTTGAGACTGCTTGGCCGCAACGCTCCGACGACTTTCAGCAGGCGATTCGCCTGCCCGGCGCAACTTCGTGTCTTCGCTGTCAGCTTCGTGTCTGTCGTGTCGCTTCCAAACTGTTATACGAGTGCGCGGGTGCGTCGTCCCACAGAGAGAGCGAATGTCTGAGCATTTCGGAGAGAGCGTCTGCGAATTGAGTGAGTTTTTCTTTTGCTTCGCGTTTGTTTTCATTTTCATTTCCATTTTTTTTTATGAGTTTTATTTTTTTATTTTTATTTTTATTTTTATTTTTAGTTGCTTGCGGTATGTGATTTATATGTCGCCATAAAAATGCATCATAAATGCGGGCGGTTATCAAATTAAAATTAAGAATCTAAATAAAAATGAGCGACAGACAGACGGAGAGTATAAAAGCAGATTATAACTGAATAAATGCAGCTCAAATTATTTAGTCATTCACTCCAAATTTTGTATTCCAGATATTAACTCGTAACAAATTTATTAATATTTATGGCAGAAATTAACATTAAATAGCTGAAATATTAATGGAATAATTCTTCAGCTCGCAACTCCGAAAATTTCAAAGAAAAACACCATTCGATTCGAAAAACAGGAAAGAGAAAGGAAAAGGTTTTCTTGGCACGCGGAAGCTTATATACCCTTAAGAATTGGTAAAATTACTTATATTTGGCCGATCGGTCTTATGACAATTTTATGTTATAATAGCTTGATTTTCATGATTTTCAGATTGCTCTTAGAATATTCTCTTCTGTTTCCACTTGTAAATTATAACAGGTTGCTTAGAGCAGCTTTGGAGCCACTTAAAAATTATTTTCTTAAATTTCGAGAAATTTATCCCAATGATCGGAAAAGGAACGGGAAAACTATGTACTTTATCTGGTTTCCTTCGTTTAACTTAAGTTTATTTTGATCACGAAAGGGAAACACGTGTAAAGTATACTGAGTTTCGCTTTTTTATGTGATTCGACTCGAACTGTTCTTAAAAAGATATCTCAACAAATCGGTCAGTTATTAGACCTATGCTTATAAGTCCAATGGCAAAAAGGTGTAAACTAACATATAAAAATAAGTTTTAAATATTGGCTTTCACCGGGCAAGGCCGGAGAAACCTAGCTTTACTAAGCCAAAAAATATTTAATCAAAAATGGATTAAGTCAATTAGATTATTTAATTATTTTTATTTATTTATTAAATTGACTATTTACAGTTGATACAAAAATGACAATAGTTAAAAACGAATTTCTTAGGAATTATATTAAAAATTATGAAACAAAATTAAATTAAGTTTATTATAAACTGTCAAATTGCCTATTTATGAAATATTCTACCTTTAATCTTAAAATAGTTTTATTGGAAACTTATTTTTAATACTTATTTATTTAATTTTAGTTTTTTCGAAACTTCTTATACCCCTTCCCTGAAATCGCATAAATGATATAAATCGGTTCGCATTAAGCTTAACTCTCTGGAATGTCGATTCATTACTCAAGTGTTTGTCGCTGTTCCTGAGTAGAAGATGTATAAGATGAAGTATACTCCTACTCCTTATACTATTTATACTCCATAACACCCATTTATTGCAAAGTTCTCACCACTCTCCCACTCAAGAGTTGTTGTTGTTGTTTTGTTTTACAGCTGCTTGCTTGATAAGCACTATCAATGGCTTTTTGTTTACATATTTTGTTTCCGGCGGAAGTTAACTGCTAACTGGCCACATTAGTTACCAACACTCGTATAAGAGTGCAACTGTACCCAGTATGGCAGTGCTAAAATCCCATTATGAGTTGAATATAACACTGAAAGCTGTGCTAATTGCTCTTGCTCTCACGCTCTCCCAGCGAGTCGGCGCTCTTCACCTGCCTGTAACTCACCACAGACGGCAGACTGAAAGTTCACCTCACAATGCATAGACTTAGAGTTTGGGCTGCTGCAGCAAGCAAAAAGGACTCACGACTTGCCAGGACATCCAATCGAAGAAATCAACTGGGAAAGCAAACACTGCAGGCAAAGAAAATGACAAAAATAAAAAAAATAGCCGAAAAAAGCCGAAATATCGATTCCAATTGATTGTTGCGGTTTGCTTGGTGGGTTGTTTGCTTGGCTGCTGTGCCCAATTCCCCTCACCCTTCCTTCTTTGCCCTTACCTCTTTATAATGCTTTATAAGCTGCGTACTGTGGCTCATTTTACTCATTGAAAAATGTTCGTTCCGAGCTCCAGTTTAAGCCATGATTATAAGCCATTTAACATATTTTAACATATTAATAAAATATTCTTCAATTTAATTCAGAATGATCAGGAAAATATTACTTTTAAGATCGAAAGACCCGTGATAAATAATTTCTAAATATATCTAAAAAACTAAAATGAATCTATTAATATTACAAATATACTTTTGCAAGCCTGAGCTTTGGAATTGCAGACTCGATTTTTAATAATAATCAACTTTAAAGAAGGTTTCCTACACCCTTTGTAGTGAGGCATTTAATTATAATTTTAAAAATCAAAATTTTATTTAAATTTCACGAATATTCAGTCAAAATTTCACAGCCATAGCTCCACTAGGTGAAAAGTTACAAATGTTTTGCCAACTGCTCTAAGAAAGCTGCGCCACTGTGCAGCGTCTGTCTTGACATCTGTCTTGATGTCTGCCCTTTGCGTTTGCTTTTTAAAATTTTGTTTCTTTCGCTGTTTTTCAATTTGGCTGCTGTTTTTCTTGTTTGCCGCGCAGCCCCCACAGAAAAGCTGAAAAAAGCGAAAAACAAAAACAAATAACCAATGAAGCAGATAGTAATGTTTATTGTTATTCTTGCCAGCCGCCCCTGCGGCCATTCAAATCAATTCGCTGGCCGAGAAGCAGCTTCTTTTCTATATCCTTATTTAAATTTCTGTGGTTGCCAGTGGACAAAGGCACAAAAAATGAAGCCAAGCATTGCATATTATTAATGTCAAATATGCTAGGAACAGTTTGATTGAGGGTCGTGGGGCAGAGGGTGGTTTGCGCCCCAGCTAATCAAGGCTTCAAACCGATCTGCATAACCGTTTCGGTGTGGTAAATATGAAATAACTCGTATTGCGGAAAAGCACTGAAAAAACGTTTGTTAATTTATTTAATTGTGTGCATAATATAAATTAAAATAATTATAATTAATTAAAATTACTTAAAAATCGGTGCATTAATATAAAGTCAAGGGTTACCTTCTCTAACAAGTAGAATCTTCATATGTGAACAGATTTCCTCGGACTTCAACCCTAAAGCCAATTAACCGCCCCCAAAGTCTTGCAGTTCACTAAGCAGCTTACAGCTCTTAAGAGAAACGCACAGTGGGCGCATTAAGTATACGCACCATTCTGCGCAGTTCAGGGCCGCTAACTAAGAGTAAACCGCATAATGCACGTTGCGCGTTCCGTGCATATTTTAGCCGAATTAAAACTATTTAAGTTTTTAATGCCCTAACAGGAATGATCTTGTGCAAGGCATATAAATTACTGGGATGCTTTCGTTGAGTTGTTTCCAGTTGCCCTTCGTTGAATTGAGGCAACTTCAAAGGCCTCGCACGTCGTTGTCAACGGCGACAGCGACAAGGATGAAGATGAGGCTGAAGCTGAGGCTGAGGATGAAGATGAAGATGAGGCTGAGATGAGGATAAGAACGTGCAAGGAGTATTAGAGAACAGAGAGAGGTTATCGGGTATCGGGTAGCGGGTAGCGGGAGGATGTTGAGCACTTTGCCAAAGTTTTTACTTGGCTCGTTGGCAATTTTTTACTTTGTTGCTTTATAGGGATTTATGTTTAATCGGCCAAAGGTTGCGAGCACACACACGCAGCAATGTTAAAAGCTCTTTTGTTTCACCCACAAGCCGAAGGCAAAGGTGCACTGAGCGAAATAAGGAAGAGCATCTATCAAATTAAATCAAGTACAATATTTTTGAATGTTGTAAAATTAATTGATTGCTTTTATTAGACTAGTAAAATCCAGACCAGATAAGAATGATATAAGTTTATACTTTTTTTTCTGCGTGTACAGGCAGTGAAGAGGGGGGACTGCGAAGCGAAAGACCGGAAGAGCGGAAGAAGTGAGTACTACTACATGCAGAGCAATAGCAAACGTGGCTGAGAAATGATTTTGGCCCCTTCGCATATCTCGACGCAAGTGTGAAACGTTGATAAACATTTAGCGGACTTAAATGGATTGCTCTAGCAGCTCTCACCCTCTCTCTCTCTCTCTCTTTCCTTGTGGCAGATCCTTGCAAAGCATGCGGAATTCAGGCTAAATATAATCAGTTACTAAATGATATTAAAAGGTTTTGTGCTGTGTGTTACCAAACTGTTAAAGTTAACTATCAGACTTGTTTCAAATTGCAGTCTTCAATGAACTCCACTAAAAAAGTGGTTAGGTTTTATTCCTTAATATCATAGAAGTCCTTACACACAATTCCTCACAAACTGAGAATCACAAGAAACTATCTAAAATTTAAGCCAAAATCTTGAGCATAAAAATTGAATTTTCCTCGTGTTGACTAGTTAATTGTGGCAGCAATTTACTTAAATGCCAGAAGCTTCCTGTTTGCGTTTCTTGACCCTTTCAGCACAGCTGCGAACTGAGGTTAAATAAATACAGCAACTTTTCAAGAACTTTAATTAACCCCCTGATGCAGGCAGGGGGAACGGAGGGCAGTGGATTTCCTGAGAATAACAAGGAGTCAAATCAAAACAAGCGCCTGCAAACCCTTGTTAATTGAAGTCGTCCGGAGTCATGGATACATGACTATGTCTATGGCAGTACTAGCAACTATGATCTTCTGTGAGTCCTGCGGCTTGAGTACTGAGCTCTGAGTCCTGTGCTTTCTCTATGCTCTTACTCCAACTCCAACAAGTCCTTCTCTTCTTCAGCAAACACTGACTCAACCTACGAGCATTGATTGCGCCTCGAACTGAGCTACACTTTGTGCACGTGTAACAAAGTGTAGCATACAATTTGGCGCAGTTCTTTGATTTAAGTCTAGACAATTGTTCACAGAAAGAAAAAATGGCTATGTTTTCCTTGTCATTTTATAGCCAAGGCGCAACGTTTTACAGCTGCACAGTGGGCAACAAAAAAAAAACCGCTAACTGTCAGTATTTAATTGACGGTGTGGAAAATAAAGCTATATAAAAGAAATACAATTAGATTTCTAAACAAAAAAGTTTTATTAATAAATAAGATTTATATATGTTGCCCACATTTGTGGATACAAGTATCTTTCTCAATATATTTTTTAGCTACTTTCGGCCAAAAATCAGCCGAATACTTTTAGAATTTATAACTCTTTTGGGGCCCACAGTACCAGCGACCTTTAATAATTAATAATTCAAGAAATATGGGAAAAAAAGTATCTTGATGTATAAGAAAAACCACATTACAGATGTATCTTTTATTTCTCCCACTGTTTCTGCTTGTAAGAAATTCGTATCTTTTCGTTTGGCGCCATTGTACAGTTTCGTGTTTCTAGCTGTTTTTTTTTTTTTTGTGTTTTTTTTTTGGCCTTTGACGCTGCTAGAATTTTAATTTCCGCACGTGGCCGTCATGCCAAGGAAGGAAGTTTGCTCCCAATCTCTGAGGAAGATGATGAGAGCCGTCTACTTTTTTTTCTGAGAATTACACGCAAGTGTCTTTTTGGCTAATATTTTGTACTTGTTCTTGTAGTTTTACTTGTTATTATCTATGCAGCAGTCTAATTGAAAGGCAGCCAAACAGAGTCTGATCCGACCTTGTCGCGGTCTTATTGGAATTTCAATGAGAATCTGCAAGCTACACTCAAAAAATTAGCGTGGAAAAAGAGTAGAAATTTAACTTGATTATTGAGTTCATTTTTTAATCTAACTAACCAAATTTATATAGCAAGTAATTGTTTAAGAAATAAATTAATGTTTTACCTACACTGAGAGAAATTCGACTCTCCAAAAACAAGCTTGATGGGTCTTAAAAAGAGAGCAATAGAATATGCCTAAAGAAACATATTTCCACTGCACAATTTTTAATTCATATTTCACACACTTTTAATTAATTCTTCACATGTTTATTCGGCCCTCTTTTTTTCGAGTGTAACTACGAATTGAGTCAAAACTAAAACAAAATGTTAACAATATTCGATGCATTGTGAGTTCATGAGAATAGTTTGAATTGCTGTTAGCGCATTGTTCAATACACTTTAAATATTTGTAGAAATGTTTTGTTTGCCAGCATTTCATTTTTAGAGGGAAAAATCTCTATGTTTTTTTTCCCCCTTTATTGTTTTACAACTTTTCATAGAAATTATTTTACGCCCCGAGCCTCGAATAGCCAGCATTTTTTAGGCAGAGAATCTGTGGAAATGACTATTGGCAGGGAGCCATGGCAAACCGTTTTTCTACCCATTTATTTGAAGCTTTTGTTTCGATCTGCTGCCACCGCGTCCGGATTTCTATTACCAAACTTTCTATGCACTACAATATGGCCATCAATTGTACTGAGAACGGAGAACGGAGAACGGAGAACTGAGCGCAATACTCCTATGCAAATGTGTGAAATTTTAGTATATTTTGGGGTCGTAACGCTCTATGGTTATTGCACAACAGACCACTCCGAAACCATCGTTGATTAAATGAAAATTAAAAGTTTTTACAATTGACTTCTTTGCCATTAAAAAAGATGTTTCTCAAAAGAAAAAACATTGACGATTCCCGCTGAAATCAACGCATTTTCGATGTTTTTCCCAGCTCAAGCTGCTATACTATGGCAGTTCTTAGTCAGCAGTTGAATAGAAAGGGTATTTGGTAGCCACTTTGATTGAAAGCCTACAAGTTTCATTCATATTAATACTTAAAATGCGCCGCGTTGTCAGGCTGGGATTTGTCTGACTGCCAGCCAAATGGGAAAACTGTGAGCTCAGACTATTTTTGGCACGGCTTGCATAGCAAATGGGTGAAATCTGTGAAATGGAAGGGTATATATAGCTACTGGATCTGTCGACTGAAGAAGCTCTTTAAACTGATGTTTACATTGCTCACATTTTATATACATTTTATGCATTTAAATTTGCTACAAGATGCGAACTCAAGTAGAAAGTAGAAATTCTGGAATAAATTAAAACATTGCTTTAATAGAATCAGCCTTTTAATTGCTGACTAGTTGAACAGGAAGTAACTTCAAGAATTGCTTCGGTTCTCTCTTCTAAAAATATTCTTCAGAAGGAATACTCTTTGGAAAGGGATACATTTGTGTCTGCAATTTTATCATATTATTCTTTACCTGATCTGGCTGTTTCCTCATAAATAAAGGATACGTTTGTAGGCAAAGTTATGCAGACTAGTGACGAGTTCACCCAAACACCTTTTGATCTGTTGTGAAGCCTAAAGGAATGTTGGTAAAAGGAGGGGCTTTTTGGATAGCCTATGTGATTGGTCTATCGACGCACATCGTCTGTGAAACCAAATTGGTGACTCAAGAGAGAGGAGAGAAAAGCCATGCAGCTCAGTTTCTAGTAGAAGGATATTCAGAGAAAACCGATTTCCTTTGTCATAAGTGCAGAAAGTCACATAGGAGGTATTGAATGCTCTCTGGGTCTTCCTTGAACAGGCTAAAGTGCTAAAGAAGTCCTGCAAAGGTGCGTTCATCGTTTCATCCCATTCCTTGCACTTTTTGGAGTCTCTTCACCATTCGAATGAAAGATTTATACTATTAAAAAAATAATGAGGATAATAGCGGATTATAAGATGCATACAGCTTTATCCTAGCAAATAAAAATCCCTTCATAGTGAAGTCATTGGCTGGCATAATGTCTGAGTTAAGACCCATGCAATTTCTATAGATAATTTAATAAAAATATGTATTTTTCTCTAAGCTGCTTGAAGTGCAATCACCTAGATACTCGTACTCATACACGCTTATAATATATATATATATATATATTAATATATCTGAGCATTTTTCTGATCTCTGTGAGGCCACTTAGCATGCAGGTTGAAGTGTGCAATTAGCAACCCTTTTGCAATATAAACGTATGAAACGAATAAATGTATCACTCACTGGGAAGTTAAATGGCTGAGGTAGAAAATAAAATTGCAGCTAATTGCAGGCAATTGAGAAACTGCAACAGCAAAGTGCAACTTGAAGGCGGAGGGCACATGAGTTGCTTTCAAAAACTTTCTACATTTTGTGGAGTGGCAATTGTTACAAGCAACAAAACATTTAAAGCATTCATATATACTCATATACTCATAAATATTCGCATATATATACTCATATCTATATACTCTGAATTGCATTCACTTGAGCAGAGATATAATTTGAAGATGTTCACAAGTGGCCCACAACTGCCAAAAAGACATGAAGGTTAATTGCGTTGCTCTACGGCCAAAAAAAGCAAGGCTCTCTCTCTCTCTCTCTTCAGTATCTGCATCTGCTCTTTGAGTATACACTGAGAAAAAAGCATTCCTCAAATATTAGAATATCTAATTAATATAAAAATGATCTAGTAAGCAAGCTAAGTTTCGGTTATAAGGAAAAAAACTCACCAAAAATCGTGAAAAATATTGTAAAAAATCCGAACCATTAAATCTGCTTTTGAAAAACGAAATTTTCTACTATTTTATCCTTAAAATCAAAATATTTTTTTTTGGAATTCAGAAAAAAGTTTTTGATCTTTAAGAGAGCCGTGTTTAAAAAGAGTTTTTCTTGGTTCTAAGCAAGGCGTGGCAGTATTGAACGTCAGGTCCGTTTCAAGAATATGTGGAATAAATTTCCATTAAATATTTTCAATATATTATAATCTTGAAAGTGTAATTCGTGAAAATTGTAAGAACAAATTCTGTTATTATAAATTATATATATAAAAATAATATTCAATAACTCAATCGGTTCAAAGTTTGTTTAAAAACTTTTTGCACATTTCCTAGCCCAATTGTCTGCCTTAATTACTGTTCAATAATTACAATAAACTTTGTATAATATTAAAATAATTTTCTAAAATTAAGACCACATTTTTTTGAGTGTATCATATGTTTGCCTTGCAAAATAAATTACATTTGTGCTGGCTGCTGCCAAGAAAATTGAAAAATTCTGCATGGCTGGCAAGCATTTGGCCTGCAGCTGCAGCTGCAGTCCCAGTCTCAGTCACAGTCGCAGTCGCAGTCACTGTCGCCGTCACAGTCACCGTGACAGTTATGCAAGTATGCAGCAGAACAAAAAATTAAACGCATACACACACACACACACATACACTTTCATAGGTTTCTGTGTAGGTGAGCTAATACATATGCATTTCACAATTCAGTTTTCACATTTTGAATGCACTTGCAACATTTTGGGGGTGCTGTTTTCTACTCATCAACAACACTCGAATGCATTCATTTATTCATCAAGTGAAAGCTCGTACTCGTACTCGCACTCATACTCATTCAATTGGTATTGACTTTAAAAATTGAATAGAATTTTGTGTATTTCGAATAATTTTAGACACATTTATTTGTACTTGGCCAAAAAAGCTTTTCACTTGTTTTGCAATTTACATTTCGGCCAGAATGAAAATAAATTACACACAATAATTGCTATCTGCATAAATAAAAGCATTCGTAGAAATATCTTGAAATTATTTTTATATTTATTTCTGCATCTGAAATCTATGTAATTAGAGTAAAACCCATTAGATTTTTAAAACTAAATATTTGCATAATTTCCCCACGTTTGCCAAGGATGATAAGTAAACTGTGCTCTAAAAGCGTTTGCTATAGAATTCAGTTCAAAAAAGGAGTCGATAATTGATTAGAATTAGTAGTTTTTACACAGGAAGAGATTCTTTATCTTTTCTTGAGGGATAAGGATTAAAAAGGAGAATCAATCAAGCTCACTATGGAGCAATCCTGTCTACAAAATTCTCTATTCATCTCAATATAATTATTAAAGCTCAGCGCTGTAAGCTTTGAGTCGACTAGGAATAGAAGTAGGATAAAATCAAGAATTCCGAAATTTAAAAAAGGTGTGCTCAATCGAGAAGTTTGCAATTGGTTATTGGAAATCCAGGATTTCATAACTTTTGGACAGTCCCAAGGTTTCCTATAAGAATTAAATATGGGCTGGGGATTTCTCATTGGACCTCGCAATTGAGAGAATGAGTTCCTACTAAATGATTCTATAAATTAATCGAAAACTAAATTAAAGTGGAAAAATTAATATTCTAATAATAAAATCTGTAGATTATATATTATCTTTTTTCTGAGTCAGATTTTCAGGCATAGCCCATCAATTTGTGCTGTGATTCCTTGTAGCTTGCCTGCTTCGATTTTCGGAGCATTCTCTTGACTGCAGGCAATAAGTAAAGAGTATAATATTATTTTGCTTCCAGCTTTGTTATACTCTACAAAGAGAAGTAGTCTCACAGTCTCTTGAAAGTTCTCAGAAGCAGCTTCGTTGGTTTTCAAGTCATACACTCTGGCAGTGATTACTTGATGCAGAATTCTAGGGGCAATATTGTGCATGGAGCAACAAAATATGTTTTGTTTTTCTTGCTGTTTTTTGGGTAAAATGAAATGCATTGTTTTTTAAGACCCCATTCACATGCCACACATAAATTATACTTAACAGATAGTTGTTGTTTTTTTTTTGGGGTGTTGCCACTCAGCGTGTTGCACGTGGCATGTTGCACGTTGCAAGTTGCAAGTAGCAAGTTGCCTTTGCTGGCCATTCTTTGGGGGCAACTATTCTGCACTTTGCACTTTGCGAATGGGCGGCCAAAGTTTTATGCCACTTTTATCTGGCAACGCGTAAATATTCGTTAAAAGTTGAAATTTAATTTTATACTTTGGGGCAAGTTGCAAGTTGCTGCAACCATTTCGTCAAGTGCAGCATCGAAAAAAAGCTGGAGAAAAAAAAAGAAGGAAAGAACGAAGATAAAGATGCTGCAGCCAAATAAATTTCACGCGCACCTTGGCGTTCGCCCGGGGAGCAGTCTAGGAGTGGATTGGAGGGCAGTGGGTGAAAAAGGGAACGCATCTGTTTCTGCTTGCTTGTTAGCATTAAATTTATGTCTTAACATAAATAAAGCTTTTCTTCTAAACAGTTTGCGTTCCACTGTACGTGTACTGTATTCCATATAAGGTTCTCGGGATTAGTTCGTCCAAGCGACGCATCTTCATTTGGCCAGGGTATTTTTTGTGTTTGCTGCTTTTTGGGAGGAATTATAAAAGCGCAAGGAGTAATTTCTGGGATACGCAATTGAATTCAAGATTATGTCGTTTAGATAATTTCGCTCAGATAAATTCACAGCAGCTGTAATGGCATTTAATATTTATTATTATTATTAATCCGCATGCGCGCCAAAGGAAAAGGAATTCAACTGCCTTTTGGCTCTGTTCTCCGTCCAGTTTGCCTTTTCTCTGTATCTCTATCACTCTATTCACTTCTTTTCGCCTTTTCTAAGGGCAGTTCAATGACTTCATCCTTCCATCCGTACTGCGTACTCCGTCCTGCGTCCTGCGTCCTGCGTCCTTTGTGCCAAAATAACATTTTATTATTGATGTCTTCATGTTGTTTATGTGTCAACAACAAGCGAATTCGCATAAGCAGAAATTTCATTAAGTACATAATAAAAATTGCTAAGCAGTATAATGGCCAACTTCTGTCCATGGCGACGCTTTCGATTTCTCTCTTCACGGCCAGAACTAACACTCGTCGGAAGGGAAATGGAACTTTAGCTGAGACTTTAATTCCACTCGGAATGTAGGCCGAAAGCCAAGCAGTGAAAGTCAAAGCGAAAGTAGTGAACATAGTGAAAGTTTCCTTTTGGCATTTATTAACAGTGCGGTTCGCCATATTCAATTCGTTTCTTTGCTGTACAAAAGTTGCAAGAATTTTCACTATTCAAAGATGAAAGTTTTCTAAAATATTTTAATATACTTTTCATTTGAACTCAGAACTATAATTGGCTTTGATTGAATTTCATTGCAAATATGCTGCCAAAAAGAAAGCAATAAAGCAACATTTCTGAGAATCTTAATCAACCTCTGCCCCAAAACATATGCTCTACATATTTCAATTGAATTAATTCAAAATTGGAATTCGCAGAAATGCTGATAAATCACACAACAGTTGAGTACCAAAGCGTTCGCAAATGTTTTCCATTCTCAGAAGTATCTAAAAGTTCAACATCGTTTGTGTGCTGTTAAATAAGGAAATTAGGATTGAATTGTTTGAATATTCTGGAAACTTTTCTTCGGTTCTTGGAAGTGTTAGGCTATGATGCAATAAAGCTAGGAAATTCCTTTAACTACTGCCCTAAAAAGTAGGCTATGCTTTTGACTGTTTCTATGTTCCCCATCAAATGGCTTCAATTGTTTATTAGGCAGAAATACTCGAATTTTTATTATATTTTATGTTAAAAATTAATTTTATTAAATTTAATTTTATTATTTATATAGTCATTTATATGAAAAATATATTTTCATTTGTTACAATACATTTTTTCGCTCGTAGACTTATTGAAATTGGATTCAATCAATCGAGTAAGAATACGAATTTTCTCCACAATTTTGAGTCCCATTTTTTTAACCTTTTTGACCGATATTTCTTAAAAACTTCTCCATGAATTTTTGAGTTTTTAATAATGAGCTCAAAAACTGAGCAGGTAGTCGATCAGTTATAGTTTTAATCAAAAAACTTTTGATCTTCTATTTTCCACTCGTCAGGAAAAACAATTTTATATAAAGAGATTGAGGCATTGAGCGTTAAGGCCATTTTCAGCTTTAATACGAGTATAAATCGAAATAACTCATTTATAGCTAGAAAATGTATCACTTTGTTGAATGAATATAATTTCAGTCATTTATTTAATGTCTGTATATTGTTGTTCTGAGTAATTAGTTTAACGGGCAAAAATGATTTTTCCACAATTTTTGAATGATTCATTTCGTTTAAAGCCATAAACTTAATGATGATAATTATATGTCACTCTGCTCGGCATTGCTATGGCATGCTCTCATTAATTATATATAAATATATATATATATAAACTTATGCATACTTTTGCTGACCAGGTTAATTATTGAGGATTGAAGCCGCAAATTGTGCTGTATTTTAATCGAAAAAATGTCAGAGTTGATTGTCATTTCATTTCGGTGATTTCTGTGTTAATTCAGCTCTCAAAAAGTTGCGGATTTCCATTCGAATTAGGCTCAGTTTTAAGTGTCGTTAATTAATGTTTGAAACAACAACTGGCAACTGTTCCTGTTTCTGCTGTTTCTGCTGTTTCAGCTGTTTCAGCTGTCAAAACTTGTGCAATTTATATTAAATTACGATCCAAGTAAAAATCAATTAGAAAATTACTCGTACTCCATACACACTGTATACTCTATACTCTATAAAAGCGGCTTGCCGCACTTTTCAGTATGTATTATTGGCCATCGGCCACTGGACGACAGAGGGCGCTTGTACTAAATTATTTTCTATAGGTGAAAAACATTTTTCAAAACCTTCAACAACAACAACAACAGCAACAGCAATAATAAGAGGAGCTCCAAGGCCAACAAACAAGTGCAAAAATATTTTTATAATTTACAGTTGACAGCTACAACAATAGCAACACATCACAGCACAACGCTGCCTCGAAAATGTTTCGAAGAAGCTGGCAACACGCTCGCGATGCGAGGCACAGTGGGGCGTGAAGAGTTCCTCCTGCTCAAAAATTTCAGACAGAATATAAATGAATTAAAAATTTACATAATTTATATTGGACTTTTTTAACAAGATTTACTTAATTTACTCATTGGGTTTACCTGTTACTTAGATTAAAAAATCCGTTGACTTGACTCTTTACAGTGACTTAATTAATTAATTAACCTAGAAATAGTCACAGGTTTAAGAAGATAGAAAGGAAGGAAAACGGAGCTTTTTCTGTATCTCTCTTATGCCAAGTATCATCTTGTGAGATCATCCCCTTAATCTTCTCCGTATATGAACTATTGACTATTGAAATATTGACATCTTTATATATTTTGCGCTCTTTTCGGGCAGTGACCCCACTGTGCAACAGCAGCTCAGCTCTCTGCCAGCAAAATAAATAGTTGTGCAGGTGGTGTTAATTGAAAAACTTTTGCAACACTAATTAAAAGTTTCTAAACAAAATTGCCATGACTATGGATATTGCTCCATAGCTCTGTAATCCCTCTTTACTACGCGCGACCTTCGTCCGTCCTCTTCTCACAGCCCTGCCCCACTGTGCGCATCATCTCGCAAAACACCTTGCAAAAGCGGATCAGTTACAACTATTCCGCTCTCCTTTTCCTTGTTGTTGTTTATTTAGCAGTTGTTTCTGTCAATTGGCAATAATAAAACAAAAAGCTGCGAATTTCTCACTTTTCTCTTCAACGAATCTCATGAAATGTCAAAAGAGACAATCGATAAAACAATTATAGACAACTATCGAATAACTTATTAAGGCAAATGTTATTTCTAGAGAAAAAATATTCTGGTTTATTAATTAATTTGCTACTTGAGTAATACTTACAAAATCACCTTTAATATTGATAAGCAACATCAAAATTCCGTTTAATTATTTCTTAGAAAATTATGAAATCTGCTGAAATATTTATTGTTTCCTCTGAATAAATCTTACTAAGCCACCAACTGCACAAATCTCCAAACAGGCCAAAAATCTCATCAGGCTGAGCTTAACAGAAAAACTTAAACGGCCTGTTACAATGCGTTTAATTTCCGTGACAACATCCTGCACCTCGCCGCATATCCTTGGTATTTCCACTTCCCTGTTTCTCTGGCCTAAAACCAATCCCGAGCAAAGTCTGGTCACTCTCGCTGAGCTGTCATATTTTGAATGTCAATGTTTTGCACTGCCAGCCAGTGTGGCAGTTCATTTTGGCTCAAGACATACAGAAAAAAAATGAAATGAAAATGCACAAGCTTAGCTTTCCTGACTACTAGATACCCTGTAACTTTTGCTATACTTTTGATGTCTAAGAAAAATATATATTGCCATACAAACAGACCAGCTACAGACAGATAGGTGATCTAGACAGCTTTATTTTGGCTCAAGACTTGCAGAAAGAATTCTACTTCAAAAATTCCAAAGTCAAGCATGAACGACTAGCAAACACTCTGTAGCTCAGAGATTCTTCTACTTTTCAGTATAAGTAAGATGTTTAGTATTCGATTGATTCAAAATTTAAAGTAGTAGTTCAGAAGGACGAATATGCAGTCGGCAAGGACTTAGCAATTGATCCTTAGCAATAATACGAGCATGTCTACTATCTCGGCAGAAGCCGAGAATACCCTTATTACACATTCCATAGCTAAAGGGTATTCAAAGAAGAAACTAAAATAAAAAATAAAAATATAAAAACGAATCAGAATTGCTACCAAGAAAAAAGAAAGTGGCAAATATTTTGTAGCAAGTGGCAAAGTTGGCCGTGTGACCCACGTTTCAAATTTAAAAAATAACTTGAATATAAAAGGACTTGAAAGAAGTGAGACTTTCTTGCTCTTCGCTGTTTCTGTGTGTTCCTGTTACCACGCGCTGACAGGATGGACAGGGGTAAGGAGAGGAGCTGCGTCACGCCGGAAGTCTTTGGCAATAATAGAAAACACACCCAATTTACGTGAAAAATAATTCACTGGGCAAAACAAAACAGCAGCTGCTCTGCTTACGGCAACTTCCTGTGCGTCCCGTGTGGAAATTTACCTTTTGCTACCTGTTTCAGTTCCTCTTGCGCTTTCACTTTCTTTGTCTGGCCCCTTGTCGCGTTATTTTGTCAACTTTTCCATTGTGGCACACAAGTCAAAATAAGTAAGGAAAAAAAAAAGAAACTGAGAAATTTCAGCTGGCACGTGCAAACACAGAGGAACGACAAAAAAAATTCCTTGGCCAGCGAAATTTAAATGATAATCTGGGTAATGGACAGACCGTTTGGCCGGAAATGACTTAGTGTTTGTTGGAAATTAAACGGGACACTTGACGTTACGTCAGAGTGGCGAGAAAAATGGTATGACTTGATATAGGCGGGGAGTGGAGAGTGGGGAGCTGGCCACTCGGAAGAAGGTGTAATGAATTTAATTGGAAAGTGCGTGTACAGGAAATGGTTGACCATTTTATGTTAAAGTGTTTTTATTGCCCCTTTGTAGAGGGTATTATAATTTTGTCACGAAATGTGAATTGAAGGAGGCTTCTATAATCCCATTAAGTATTTGTAAATTCCTCAATCAAGCTATGAGCGTCCTGGCAGAGATCCTTCAGTTTGCTGCAGGCATAACTGAAAACCCTGTGCACGGAAAATAATATAATAAAGTAACTATTGACAAGAATGGGAACAGTTTTTTATACGTTTTCACACGGAATGGATAATCTTCTCAGAAAAAATAGTTACCTAAAGATTGCTCTTCTATCTTCAAAGATATTGTGCTTTTTTATCTCTCAAGATACGACTGAGAACTTGTATTAAATGTCCTTATATAAATATACCACTTAAAGGATATGTGAAAGAGCAAGAATAACAAGCAGAGTATTCAACTTTTCGGTGTTTTCTTATTGTTAACTACACAAGTTGCAAGTGGCAAGAAATCTGGCTAAGAACACACCGGGGAGTGATTTTTATTTCGGAAAAATTGCTAAGCAAAGTGCTTAATAATATGTGCTAATAGACAGGCTCGTAAATTCTATTTTATGTCAATATTTGTGTTGTAATTAATTAACCAAAACCCGATGACAGTTACATTTTTAGTAAGCACACACACACACACACACACACACACACTAAGAGAGACAACGAAAAAAAGGTGTCCTTGAATGTCCTGAAACGAGTACTCGTACATTTTTCTATATAGTTCCCCTGAGTGCCGTTTCGAGCATTTAACATGTGCGATAAATGGGACAGGCGCCTTGCTAATACATTCCTATTAATAATAGACTGAGGCAATGCCATTTGTCATGCAACCAGCAGACAGACAAACAGACGGACAGACAGTCAGAGACAGTGGCTAACATTCGCATAGAGGCAACCAGAGAGAAAAGGGGGCAGAAAGGCTGATTGCCTTAAGGTAAACAGCTTCATAATTCTCAATAGATTGTCGATTTCTGAACGCTGTCTGTGACATTTAGATGAAAAATTGCCATCGAGTACAGAAAATTCACACAATATTTTGATAAATTATTGCACCATAAATTTTATAAGAATTATTACGCTCTTAACCATAAAGAAAAATATAAATAGATAATTGTGGAAGGTAAAGAGTTTTGAGTTCTTCTTTAAGTAAAAACCCCCAAAGAGCCGCGAGATAAATATTTAATTTCCTTCAAAACGAGACGAAGAAACAAAGAAAGTAGTCTACATATTTGTCTATAGAATATATTTATTTATGCCTTTAATCATACAGGACTACTTTAGAATGAATGCCTTCAAATACAAAGAGAGTGAGCCAATTCAATTTTCAATTTCCTGTTCTATATTTACTACAATTTAGCGGAAATCTTTTCACATTCTAACCGGAATAAACCTACATATCCTTTTGAACAAATTAACCCCCAGTTGTCTTTTCCAAAAATTCAATATTAAAGCAAGATTTCCAAGGCTTTTAAATAAATTCTACTTCCAGTTCTATTCTCTATGCCATACATATTTAAGTGGATTTGATTCGGAAATGGAAACCATATTTGTTCCTTAAATAGAGATTAATAAGTGTCATAGCCATAGTGTTCCAGGCGAACAATGAAAAGTTGTCTATAGCAAACTGTTTTATATCACAATGGAATTGAAAACATATGTAATTTATATCTCAAAAGTTCAATTCAATTTTGTTGCCGCTCTGCAGTCACAGGTGCCACTGAGCGTATACTTAATATGCCATTTATTTTGGCCCAAGCCAAGGCTAAATAAACGAAACGCAATCAAACACATGCGACACGTCCATACATAGATACACAGCATATATATATATACATACATATATATATAGATATGTATGTATATATAGAAACTATAGACACTACGCAGTGAGCATAGATATATATCTATATATATCTATGAACTGTATAGACTGTAAAACTTTGCAGACTGGCAAGCGCCTTGCATTTGTTTGCCATTTCAAAGTTGCTCTTATTGTCGCCTTCGCCTTCGCCTTCGTCTTCGACTTCGACTTTGGAGGTGCTGTTGAGAATCAATTTGGCAAAAGTCATTGCATTCAATTGTTACTTGACAAAGGACAAATGGTGTTGATGCAGACCAGGATACTCGTACGAGGACCTAGACGGCGATTATTTATTTTGGACACATGTATTTTGAATTTCCACTTGGAGTCGCCGTATAACGTACATTGTTGCCACTATATTTACTACACTGAAAAAAGTCGATCACAAATTCATTTGATAGGTTTTTAACCACTTTTATTTAAAGGTTTTTTGCTCATATATATGTAAAGCAACTTGTATACTTTAAAACCTTACTATTAAAGCGTCTTCCAATCGAAAATTACCCAATAACTGAGTCCCTTAGAATCCTTTCTTGGCTGCTTCAAATCCTCTCAAGTTTAGACAATCATCTTGAGCTTCGGAGGGACCTGCAGATGTTTTGGAGGGATTGAGAACCCAAAACTGAAACAAATAGTCTTGCGAGCATATCATGACATCCAAGACAAGGATCAGCTTTATATATAAACGATAATATGCATTATTCTTAAATAAAATACTACGATCCTCTATAAAACTTTTTTACTATAAAAAAATATTTTTTACTTGAAATTCTCGCACAAAAAATTAGGCTTATTTTACTTTCAAAAATAAAGTTTTGAGTATTTAAAAAATATTTTTTTTCTGTGTAGAGCGTTTAAAAAGTTAAAACTTGGCCAAGTGGCTCTGGTTGAAACAACTTTTCAATTGCTTGCCAAAATGCTAAAAAAGAGCCTCGCCTCAGACAGACAGACAGACAGAGAAGCAGACAGGCGGACAGACAGACAGACAAATAGACTGAGAGACGGACAGTCAGTCAGACAGACAGACAGAGCATGGTCCATAACATAAATTTGTAAAGTGGTGGAATCGCTTAGTGCATAACTTTTGTGGCATGCCAAAAGCCACAAAAAGCATGAATAACATACATACACTTACTCACACACACACACTCACGCATACACGCTGCTCACACACACATACTACTCACTCACCAACACTTCAAAGGCATTTCATGGCGTAATATGTGGCATACTTTTGTGCGCAATCGAAAAAGGAAAAAAGAAAATATCGCTAGTAAAACGAACGAAGCGGCGCGGCGCCAACAGAGGCTGCTTTATGCTGCTCGCACTATTTGCACTTCTGTGTGATAAGTGAGTGACATATACACTCACACACACATTCTCACACACATACACATATAAATAAGCGAATCTATACATTTGTGTGAATACATTCATATTTTTTCGAGTGGTTTTGGGTCAGCGGTAAGTGCATTGAACCCGGCACAAACTAATTAAAATGAAATTCCACAACACGACCACAAAAGTCACAACAGTTTCATGATTAGGCCACTTTTTATTTGTTTGCTTTAAATAAATGCATCGGCATACAAAAACATATACAAAAATGTTCTGAATTCCACTTGCGAATCCATTTCACTAAAATAAAATGGAGTCTACTTTTGGGGTAGTCTGAAAATCTTTTGAGTTTTCTAATTTCATTTTCTTTTCTCTCATATGCTGTATAGGAATATTACTTAATGGATAAACTAGGATTGCTTGGACAATAATATAGAAATACAACCAATTTCGTTAGAAATATTTCGTATATTTCTTTTTTTTCAAGCTCCAACTGAAATGTTCTTACCATTTTCAAGACACATCAATATTATTCAGTATCCAATTGATGGCTTTTGAGATCTCGGAATGAAATGCTTACAATAATTGTCTAATCCATAATTTTCTTCGTACTACGAAATTGCTTATCTCTATCAATAACAGTATTATTATCCTTACATATAACTAATTATCTGTAAGGAAAGTCTAGGAAGGAAAGGCTATATTAAGCACGACGAAGATTCTATACCCTTGCATATTGGAATAAGCATTTGCTCAGCATGGAAATTTTGTTTTTTCGGTTGAACCCTTTTGCAATAATTTTTAGTCAAATTCCTAAACAGTTGCATACTGTATGTATTTTAATATACCCCTCTCAACAAAGTAAACATAGGGTATAAGCAGAAAGCAGTCGTAAGCGAGTCCAGAGACTGATAGACAACACACAGATGTCAATCAAGGGAGTTAAAGCTGCTGCTGCTGCTGCCGCTGCTGCTGGCGCAGTAACTGCATTTGTCGGACCAAAAGCAGTTTTCAGAGCACACTGAATACTCCAGCTCCTATTCCTACTCATTCCCATAGACCAGTATTCGTTTTCGTATTCGTATTCGTATTCACTTTGGCTGGGAGCCCTGCAAGGCATAAGCGCTTAATGAAATTGTGCACCCAATCGAGCGTAACGATGAGAGAAGTCAGCAGAAATTGAGGTGAGGTTTTGCAGCTCTTTATGATGTTGTGTTATGTTATGATGATATTATGACGATGATGATGCGGATAATGATGATGATGATGATGATGCTGATGATGTTTCTGGAGCTCTTTCACTTCAATGTCATAGCAAGCATACTTTTTGCTGTCGCCTGGCGGCACAAATTAACGTCAACGACGTTAAACCGCTATCACAGCCAGGGCGAATAAAGTGCACAGGTGTGTGAGTGGATGGGGATCAGGCATTGGGATCGGGTATACACAGAAAAAAATAGCCAAGCTACTTTTGAAAAACAACAGTGAGAAGAGGTTTTCTACTGCTTGCCGAAGGATGGGATCTGTGAAGTCTTGAATCACCTCTTGAATGAATCATATTTAAGTGAACAATATTCAAAATGAACTTTATGAAGCATTCATTAAAAACAATTAAAATTTGTACTTCACCGGAATCATTTTTTTACCACTAAAACAACAACTTATTAAACACTCTTCCACAACTATTCCAGTCCCCATTAAGCTATACCACTACCCGAAACTATCCATAATCCTCTCGAGCTTTGATGCAGAACTTTCGCAATATCTTTTGGTGTTGAATGGCAACGAATATTCTTGGTATTTGTTTTTTTGTTTTGCTCTGTGTAGAGGATTGCGCCAAAGCTGATGCTATTGCTGCCAACATAAAATTTTGTTTAATGCCCGCATGTTGCTCACCATTCCCCCACAACCCTCGCCAGCCCCTCCTTCCTCCACTCAATGTGATTTTGAATATTTAGCGTATTAGCCAAATGGCGCACTTTTTACTTGGCGCATCCGTTGCAACTGAGCTGAACTGAACTGAAGCTCTTGATGCAGTTTGCATACGGTCGAGAGAATGAAGATGAGGAGGTCGTGCTGTTTTTTAAATGGCATTTTGAATTTTAACGACCATAAATGCAAGCTTATCTTAAATGCTCTTTTACGGCTCTGAATTTATGTTTTGGCTCTGCTCTCATCGTCGTTTGCTCCTTTACCTTTCTTCTTTTTCTGCCAGTGTGCCAGTCGCTTTGGTCGTCTGGCAAACAAGCCCGGCCCAAGATTATGAGTTTCAATTACCTTTGTAGTGCCATTCTATGTCCATTAATACGTGTCTGCGCATACCCAATTGGATTTCCAGCTGGCTTACACTGCACTCTACACATGCCACCAAAGAAATGGTTCAATTTCGCATATTCTTCAAGCAAACATATGTGAAACTTGAGTCAAACGAATACTCTATAAGTGCTATTGATACTTTTTGATACTAATACATGAACAGTAGCAACAGCAATCAATCTTATTTGAGTAAGGAGTAAAATTTCTAAGACTCATTTTATTTGATACTGCGCTAAAAAGTAGGCAATACTTTTCTGTGAAATTCATTCGTGACAACATGCACATTTATATATTGCAGTTATCCAATTATATTTATTTTTATTGGTAAGAATTGCTAATTTTTTACCTATTAGCAGGCCTAATTTGGCTAACTTTTGTAGTCAATTAAACAGTACAACAATTTGACTACTCCTTCCAGCAGAGCAGAAAAAAACCAGAGCAATATATTACCACTTACTGAGACCTAAAAGTAGGCTTCACTTTCGTCTGGAATTTTATATAAAAAATAAGAGCAGACCGTGTTCCATTTTATAGATCTTACTATGGATATTCTGGCTTACACTTTTTTCAGGATAACTAAGAAAGGATCCACTATATATTTTCTATATAATCTCAACAGTTTACATTTTATATTGAATGTGAATGGAGTCATTTATAAAGACCATGAATTTTATAATTTATAATGTAATATTTAACCAAAAGGACATCCAACCAATCGTGTAACTAAACTCTTAGTCTATGTTTTCTTGGCTTTAAAATAAACCGTTAAGGCATACACCCTGTTAACTTCAAGTGTTAAGGCTTATACTCTGTGGACTGTACAATTTTCGTCCTTTTAATGTATTTAGTACTCATAAAATTTAGGGCGTAGTTAACGACTGAAGATCTTAAATATGCACACACACACACACTCTCACACACACACACTCACACACACACACACACACACACTCACGCATACACACACAGTTGACGCCTTAAAGTAGACTGCAATTCGCGTCGTAGCATCGTAGAATTTCGACCTTCAAGCAGCCTCTTGGCAGTTGGTGGCAGTTGGCAGAGTAGTTTGCTGCTATTTGCAGTTGGAACGTAGTTGGCACCTGCTTTTGGAGTAGCGTTTTCTCGCCTCGTCATTAACGGGTGCATAAGTATTTACAAGGCACATAAAACTCACATATGACTGAGGAAACTCTCAGAACTTAATGTGACTTACACCCACCCCACTGCACCACCCTTGCGCTGCACCGTGCCACGTGCACCACTGAGAGGCAAACACTTGCGCTCCACACAAGAAAAAATAAGAAAAAAAATTAGAGGTTGCCACGACGTGAGGCAAGAAAACGAGTACTAGGGAAACGGGGAAAGATGACGGGATCATACTACTACTATGTGTCCCCTTTGAGATTTTAATTTCAACATGAGTTATCATCACGTCTAATCGCGTTAATTAAACAACTTGTTACCTTGGCACCAGCAACAGCAACAACAAGCAGGTGGGGCTGCAATAGTTGACAATGCTCGACGGGGAGTTACCCTTTAATTGGATAAAAAATGGGATAAGCTTTGTGATTATAAAGGACTAAAATAATCAAAAAATTATGTTGAAGCTGCGAGTAATAATATTTTTGTTTATTCTTGGTCGGTTTCTATCCTAGATCCTTTTTGGATATACAAATGCTTCATTTTCCATTTGAAAGCCTAAGTAGATCTTTACAGTTTTACCAATAGAATTCTGTTTAAAAATAATGGAATGAATTTTACATTCAATTCAGACATTGATCTTCTTCTTAGCCAACACTTTATGGACATTTTGAAAGGGTATAGAATATAAAAGCATAAACTACTCCTGCAACTACACCTGGCGAAATTGGGCTACGTTTAATTGCAGGCAGCTGGCAGTTGGGAGTAGACAGTTGACTGTTGGCTTTAGGCAATCCCAGTTGGAGGGAAATTCGACTGTCTATTTTGAGTTGAGGAATCTTAAGCTGTAATTAGAAAGGGGAAAAACCACACACTCATTCGGCCAGGACGAAAAGTGAGGAAACGCTGCTGTCAAGTTGACTTTATTGTGGTTTTAATTACATACATATGAGTATGTTTGAGTATTTATGAGAGGAAAGGGCTCTTGCGAAGTATTCTGTATTTTATAGTTTCAGCCGCATTTATTAATTAATTTGCGGCTTGATTTAAAGTCATCAAGTCATTGGAGGCGTGTGAAAACACTCTACAGTATTTTTATGCCTCAATTATTTAATTAGTTTGAGTTTTTTGTTTGTTTTTTTTTTTTTTTCTTCTTTATGTTTCCATCACTTTGAGCGATTTCAGTGCAAATACTTATAAGTGCCCGCCGAATGGCTGAAACATTAACAACAGTTGACAAGCTGCAACATTTCCATGCCTCCTTCAACTTCATTCAACTCCATCCTCCATGCTCCTCCTCTCTCCTCTCTCCTAGCCCCATCCAACATCCTCATTAACTACACTTAGCCTGCAGCATAAGCCGAACACTGAAGCACCGGGCACCGAGCACCCCTCTCTCCTTATTGTTAATCCTCAGCGGCCTAATGTTCAAATGTTGGAAAATTGAGCCGACAGCATGGGGCGAAGCTGGAAAAGCTCACTGGAAAAGCAAAGGAAAAAAAAAGGAAACTTTTGAGTGATGCTTGCTGCGCGATAAGCGCCCCAGCTATGAAGCTCTAACTCCCAAAGCACCGCCTGCGCTTTTTGCCTTTGACTTTGACTTTTCCTACTCTGCTCAACAAAATTCAAGTAACGTTTTCTTTTTTTTTTTTCATAATTATTCGGCTTAACAATTCGTATAATATAACATTCGCCTTAAAAAACATTGCCAAGGTGGCAATGAAAAAGGAGTTTTTTCTACCACTTATCTGTCTTACTTTCTTTGAATAAATTCAGCTGAAATATTATTCATTTTGGTGGGTTTGTAATCCGAAAGTTATAAGATTCGCACCTGAAGAAATCCCTATTCTAGATTCTTTGTCTATTCCGCTATTTATCTAGTTTTTATCACATCCTTCGAATGAATTCAACAGAAAAAAGTACAGTCATCTTTTGGGCTCTATTTTAGATTGATGGAATACATTCTTCTAGTCGGTTTAACCCTATTATATTATTATTTGTATTCAATTTTTTTTAAGTTCAAAAATAATACTATAGAGATTGATGCCTTGTCTATAAAGTTAACCTAAATGTCTTGATTCAAATCAGTTCCACAATTAAAATTCTTTACTTTGTGAACCTTTTTTAAATATTTTGCCATTTGAAATTGAAAAAAGGGCATTTTTATACAGCAACAAATAAGTAGACAGTTAATTCAATAATAAATTAAATAAGCAATGAATAATTTAACTTAAAATATTTCGTTATTTTACTCAAATAAAAAACCTGTTAAAAAATCTCACTATAAAATTAATATATAAAAGTCTCGAAGAAAGTAGAAATTGAGCTGATGCCTTTCCAATTTTAATACTAAAAGTTCGCTCATTACAATGTGGGAAAATCCTTCATTAATTCTGAATACCCCACTTCATGCTCAGATTATGAAACATAAAATAAAGTAAACTTTATACTTGATTTAAAAGCATTATTTCCTATACTTTTCTCCCAGTGTACATATTTATATGTATAATTTTTCACTTCAGCAAACAAATCCCTTGATAAAAATATGTTGGAATAGCTGAATTGGCTCCCTAATGCTGTTGCATAGTGTTATTAAAGAGTGAGTCAATGCGGAGGGGAATTTTCCGAGCTTAGGGGTCGAGGGGTCACCAGGAGGAGAGGGAAAGGGGGAGGAGAGGCACAAAAGTTTGTTTGTTCATTTGATGGTAATTATTGTAAATGGCGGCTGCGACGCAGGTGGAGTTTTGGCGCTTTTGATAAAAATGTGAGGCTGGAGCCAAAAGGAAAAGCGAAAACGCTTTGGGCGCTGATTGAGCAACCAAATAAATGCGCCAAACTTTGACAATAGCTGATGATGTTGATAATAGCACGATGCTCCTTGCTACAGCTCCTTGCTCCTGCTACTTGCTTCTACACTCAGAGAAAAATGTCTTTCTATATTCCACTAGTCTGTGGGATATTGAACTTATACCGCTTTCATCGTTTAACTTTTAAGCTCCTTGCTACAGCTTCTGGCTGACTACACTTAGAGAAAAATGTCTGCTTGAAAGCGTTTGAGTTTGTATTATTATGAGATTAAGCCTAAAAAAGTTGTTTAGAAGAGGCGAGGGATTAAATTCTAGACTAGAATGCTTTACTTTTTTTCTCTAAGTGTACTGCTGATGATGATGCTGATGCTGATGCTGATGGTGATGCCCAGCTTGGTGTTTATTGTGTTGTGGCCGTGTGGCAACGCTCGTTACACTACCGAGGTGTGCGCTGGACCTGCGTCCCGCTTCCTTCGTCCTTCGTCCTTCGTCCTTCATCCTGTGAGCTGTCTGTACACCCAGAGGCTACAATGTGAAAAGTTGTCGCTACCAACTAGTTAATGGCGTTTGTGTGTTGCCTGACTCGGGTTCTGGGTTCAGGTCTCAGTTGGTGTTGGTATTTCGTTGTCTGCGGCGATTCTGTGGCGGTCCTTCTCCTCCTTGCTTGCTTCTAAATGTTACAAATGTCTGTCTGAGGACTGTGGCCATAGAACATATTCTAATGCTCATGTTTCTAACCTACTATAAATGCTCCCTGAACTGCTAATTGAAGCCAGCTGACAGTTTTGTTCTGTGAAACTTGATCGATTTATTTACTCTTTTAGCTACACGAATTATTGATGGGACCAAGAGATTTGAGTTTATGGAGCGCCACCGTTGAGAAAAATATTTAAATAAAGAAAGCAGAAAGCTGTAAGCCACTTTTAAGCCAATTCGCTTGATAAGGCACATATTGCAGCATGCTATAAAAATCAAAGGATTCAATCATTCTCCTCTTGAAAGTCAATTTTCTCATTCATTCTTAACAATTATGGGCATAAGTTAAGTTGATTTTAAATGCAAACATTTTTATACAATGGCTGGTAGAAAAGTCCAAGAAGTCTAATTTGATTATTTAAAGGAAATTATAGAATATCTTGCACAAGGTCCTCCTGTCCGTCTGTCTGTGCCAAACGCAGTGGAAAACCATAATTTAATAAGTAAACAAATTAATCGAAGGGCTACAAAACCTGTCCACAAGTCACATGAAGGTAGACAGACATTGATTGGCATGCAACGCATACAAAGCATGTGGACAGTAAGCAAAGGAATGGGAATGGGAATGGGGAAAGTGATTTTTCTTTTAATTTTCCCAAGATGCCTGAGGATGGTTATGTGAAAGAAGTTCCACCTATGTAAAGTAGAGAACTGGAAAATCACGTTTACATTTCACATTAGACACAGGAAGAGGAAGGGGGAGAGGGTGAGCTCTGGAGATGAGGACTCAACAACAACAACAACCACAATATCAGACTGTTGAGACTCTTTCAATTTTTGTTGCATAAGGGCAAAGGATGAAAGAGAAATCTTTTTGCTGGACATTATAATTTTATAAGAAAATTGCAGTCTTTGCTGCTGGCAGGACGAACTCAACAGCAACAACAACAACAATAACAACAGCAACAAGAAATACCAGAAACAAATACAACATCTCATTGAAAGCCATTCAAGCAAAAAAAAAGCAAAAAGTATGGGTAAAAAAAATTAAATCACGGCTGGTCATGTGTATGGATGTTCCTCTCTGTGTGTGTGTGTGTGTTTGTGTGTGCATTAGCTTTGTGACTTGTGCTTTGTGTACTTCTATACCCTGTACTCAATAAAAATAGTAACAGAGCATAATAAACTTTATAAGATATATGAAAAAGCTAGAAAAAAGATAAAGCAAATAGTTGCTTATAAGGATCTTCCTAGATACCACAGCGCGATGTGAAGTCATCTGTTTAATTTTGTCCTTTCCCAATATATTTAAATAAATAAATAAAATAAATTAAAAGTTTTTTGTTTCATTACCAATTAGTCTTCTATACAGTAAAATTATTCCATCAATACAGGGTAAATGCTTTTAAAGATGTGGTCATTTTGCTTGGAGAGAAATGTTAAGAACCTATTCAGTTGAGCAGCATTGTTTAAGTATTAGCAGTTGGCTGGGTATTTCAAACATGTGAAAGTAATTAAAAAAGCAAATCTAATATCAAAATAAGTTCAGCTCATTCTTATTGTATATACACTTTCCAAAAGTTTGTTTACTTATGACTTTAGAAATGCCAGAGTATCTACGAGTCGAGCCCTCCCAACTGCACTCTTACTAACTATTTTTATTTTTTATACTCTAATATAAGAGAGGAGGTCCTTTGGCTTTCAAGTGCTATACAAATACGGGCCCCTTTATACACTAGGCAACTCAGAAAGAGAGGGAAACGGAGAAGGAGAAGAAGAAGGCTTTCTCCAGTCCAGTTTTAACCTGGCACTGGGAGCAGACGCTTTTGGTGCCACTTCTATGGTTTTATATTTTCATTTCCGCTATTGTAACTCACAAATGAAAAATACGACTTCCGCCTTTCAGAATGTTATTTTTTTCTATTTTTTTTGTTTTTTTTTTTTGTGTATAAGCGACAAAAAATAGTGTGAAAACTTTTAATTTTGAAGGTGAAATGAAAGTCTCGAGCAATGCTCGGTGCTTGCAATGCAATTCCAGCTAAAAACCCATTGCCAGAAGTCAGACACATCATTTTGGATTAGCCGTAAATACCCCATAGAATGCGAGTGTGTGTCTGAGTGTGTGTGTGTGCCTGAGTGTATTTCTGTGTGTGTTTTTCAGCAGGTTTTTAGCCGAATTGTTGTTCTTTCATGTGCATTGTCTATGTCCAACGCTCAAAGCTCTACGTTCATTTTCCAAACTGTTGACTTTTGTGTGTACACTCAGCAAAATAATTGGGCTATTTGCTCGAAAATCATCAACTAGTCAACTGGAACTGGAAAAAACAGAGCAAAGAGCGACGTTTCAGGACACTAAACCGATGTTTAGAACTAGAAACATCTGATATCTTTTCCAGCTGTAGAAACTCTCTAATTTTAATGAAAATCTTTTAAGATACGATCTTATTTGACCTACTTGTGTACATTTAAGAATATATTAGCTATATTTGAAAGGGTATGTTATCTTCGATGTTTTTCCTGAACATCTTACTCTGATTTTCTGTCAAGTGTTTGTCACGTACTTAGCCTTCTTCTATTCTCTTGCTGGCCAGTGTAAAAGGTAGAGTAGAGTGTGTGCAATGTTTATGGAATTAAGTGCATAGAACATTCCGTCCATTTGTCCGTCCCTCGGGGTGAATGGCATTTTCAGCATTCGCAGCTGACCGAAAATTGGTTGAGCGACAGTCTCGTAATGAGATACGCTTCACCAGTTTTTAGTGCAAGTGATTTGTTTGATAGCGCATAAAGTTCGCTGTGAATGGCGAATGGCGAATGGTAATCTCCATTTGGTAAGAGTATATAGAGAGCATTCAATTCGAAATTTGGAATTTGTTGGCTCGTGAAAGGAAACTTTGATCGTTAATAGTTAATGCGAGTTTATTTTGAAATTAAGTTAGAGAGAAAATATAAAAGTATTAAGCAATTTTCGTGCATTTTATTCGAGCTTAATGCTTATAACAGAAATTGTTCAGCGCACAAACGAAGTTTTGTTTAACGACACTTGAAACGAGAGTTTTCTCCTTTGGAGTTGAAACAGCTTTGGCTTGATTACTATTAAATATAGCGATTAAAATAATTAATTAATTTTACTTTGCATATTTTAATGATTCAATTTATATCAATTATCAAACATAAATAATTGTTAATTAATTATGATCATTACAAATAAATTTTCAATTAATCTGCGTGAACTAGGAGACTAGCTGAACTAGGAGACTAGCTTGAAACGAATCAAGCAGATAGAAAGAGAGGTAGACAACCAGACAGACAAGTTATATTGGCCTGATCGATAGTATATATTTTTTGGGGTTAAATATTCCCCAATGCAATATGCTAGGGTATACAACTATACTTAGATACTCACAAGCCTCAGTATTTTTTGTGCTTCATGTGAAATAAAATTGTGGCATACGAAGTGACATATAGTCGACCACCCAGTAGACAATTGGCTATGGCCTTAATGCATAAGACAAGTTTTTAATGTGATAAAATGGCAATGTCCAAAATTGAATTAAAACTTTTTTTGGCACAAACAAAACTTGAACAGAGGCCACGAACAAGTCGAACACCAAAAAAAAGGGAAACCAGCGGGAACGGAAGCAAATAAATGTATTAAATCAATAGAAGTTGAGATGGGAGAATTGGATTGGGAGGCGGGTGAATTGGATTGAGCGGAGGGAGTAGGAAGTATTGGATGTCCAATGCCGAAATCAAAAGTGATAAATCTAAGCTGGACGTGTGTGTGCCGGCACTCAACACTTACATAAATTGAAATACGAAAACCAAACTGAAATTCAAAATGAAAATGAAAAGGACATGCAAGCGAGTGTAGGGAGAGAGGAGGGTGTAGAAGGACAGAGAGAGCGAGAGTAGCAATAAGCAGCTGAAATAAACAGCTCGACCAAACCGAACCGATGCCGAAACTATAAATTTTATTTCGTTTGAGGGGATGCCAATTTCAATGACACTTTAATTTAAATTCGCTCAAACGCAATTGCTGGGCACGCACCAACCCAAACCCTCCTGCCCGCCCCCTCCTAAAGCCAGTTGACAATCACAAGAACTCTGGCAGTAGCAAATGTTGATTCCATGCCCCCCCCTTTTCGCTGCCCCTCGTCGACCCACAATACAATTTGGGATCCCATTGAGCAAGTTGTCAAATTGTTTGAATTTATTTATTGACTTGCCGGGGCGGCATTTGCATTCCAGCTGAAAGATTTTTGACTCACTGCCTCCTTGCAGGAGCAGCTTCAGTAGCAGCAGCGGATGTGTAAGCTCTTGCCTTTAGCCTTTAGCTGTTGCCTGCATAATGAAAGGCAAGTGCAGCCAGCCGATACCCAAGCATTATCGGCGAGCAAACAGTGGAACAATTTATAGATTTTACCAAATAAAATAATAATCAGTCATTAAAATAATACAACAAATTGTATTTTTCAGTTATTTTAGAAGTCTTTAAGCGTTACACCAAGTTAAGTCCAAGGTTTAAAGTCTGATGTAATATTAATAGGATTTCAAATGTTTAGTTAAAATTTTATTAATTGTGTGATATATTTTCTCTGTAATTCACTTATTTTGACAACAATTCGTTCTGCCGTTTGTTCTAGTGACAAGCATGCAAAATTCAGCTGTAATATGAACAACACTGCGTATGAGTAACAAAATGAAGTACACTTCAAATTGCAATAAAGTTTAATAAGGAATAATTGTACTGATATTTACAGCAATTTTACCCACCGTAGAAAATTCATAGTGTCTTTTGTGCAATTGAATGGCAAGCGGAAAAGTGAACACAGATACGGATGGCCCCGCCCATCGTACTTACCAAATACCAAGGAGCCAAGGAACGAAGTAACACACGCTGAAGAAAACTCTTGGGGGCAGGACAAAGGGTCAGGAGAGTGTCAGGAGAGAGTGCAGGTCCTTTACTATAAGCGTCTGTGTGTGTGTGTGTGTGTAAATTTCGAACTATTCGCATTTGTGTGTGTATCACGCACGACTCCATCCCTCCTTCTCGCTCTCTCCCTCTTTGTCGCCGTTTCTCTGTCGCTTTGCTGGTGCGAGTTTCAGTTGACTATTTAATAAATCCCAGTTTTGTGGTCAGCATACCAAATTAATGCGATTTACTGCACGCACATACAGAAAATCAGGGAAAATAAGGAAAGAGGGAAATGTTGAGGGGAAATGAGGAGTGGAGTGTACAGCCAAAGAAAAATTCATTTCATTTATTCTAAAGATTAGCCATTCATTTCAGTGTTAGCAGCAAAACGAGTGTGTGAATCAGTGCTGCCAGCAAACTATTACAATGTCAAATAGGGGGAAATAAATCAAATATATATACAGAAATTTACATTAAATATAAGAAAAATTATATAGAAAATATATCAAAAATTAAGAGAATATTTTTATTATATTTTATAGACAATTTTCTCTTATTTCCTGTATATTTATACCAGCTACCAAAGTAACTTAGGTAACCTTCTACGAGCTGAAGGAAAGTAGAAAATATAGCATACTTTCTGGAGTTTTACTATTTAAAACTGTTCCAGTCTCCATTTCCTTTTGCGATTTTAATTACGGCAATACAAATAAATATATATTTCCATTAAAATTAAAGCTAAAACAAGAATTTGTAGAATTTTTGATTGGAAAAACAGCGGAAAAACGGCCAAAATGACAGCAATTGTGGCACTGTGCCAGGCACAGTGGGTGTGTGAGTATCGGAAGTGAATTGTTACACCCATTGGACGCTGCTGCAGGCGCTGGGAATCCAAATGGACCGGAGCTGAAGCTGAAGCCGAAGCCGAAGCCAAAACCGGAGCTGAAGCCGGAGCCAGTTAGCAGGTGTTGTATGCTGTCTGCCAGAAAAAAGAGAAGAAAAAAAAAACTTGTGGCAACTTCTACTGTCTGGTGGCACGTGTTTGACTTATGCGCAGGGGGCCATACGCAAAGTTTAAACTTTGGTCAACACCAAAAGTACAAAAACATATATAAAAGTATAGATATACATATAAATTTATATAAATGTGTGCAGGGTATTAAATCAAAACGCACAATGTGTCCAAAAGGAAAGAAAAAAGTTTGAACACCGGACATTAAAGGTCTGACAAGTACTTGGCATCAGGTTCTGAAAGTTGAACTCTGCTCATGGAGGAGCAATGGGATGGGCAAAGAGAGGAGAGCAGAAGAGAAGAGAGTACTCTCTGGGGCGTTGGCCAGGCGCAATATGCTAATTTCTTTGAATGCTTTACATATTTATTCTATTTATTGTTTGTTTGTTTGTTTGTTTATTTTTCCGTTTTTTTGTTCTTTCGTTTGTTTCTGTTGAAAAGAAGTACCTAAAAGTATTTAGAGAGTGGACAGACCGGACTTAGGAACTCTTTGTGACTTTCATTTATACTTTTGTACTTTTGTTTAATGACTTTGAGGAAAACAGTTGTAACAGCAGTTAAATGCAAGTTTTTAAAATATATTTTACAGACTTAGACTGTGCTGTTTTATGGATAACAATAATAAATGAACCAGCTTTCTCTTGGTTACATTTTAAATGAATTCAAAGTTAAGTTTGGGGTTTAAAAGTTCATAATTTATACTATTCAATTACTCTGTTCTGTACAGCTAAAGTATATTTTAATTTGTAAATAATAGGTCCCAAATGTAGTTCAAAAACCAGTCTTATATACTTCTCTCCCCTGAATATACTCTGCCTCAATACGTTAACAGTTTAGTACAAATCGTAATCTTAAATCTTAGCCATGGTTAAAATGAAAGTATTGGCCGATGCGCTGAAATGCATCAAAAACTCCAAGAAGCGCAGAAGATATTTCTCCTCTCCTGCTCCAAAGTAATCAGCAAACTCTTGACTGTGTTGTGTTGAAGCATGGCTATATTGGATTGATGCTTCGAAGTGCCCTTCAATGGCACTGAGAAGTGCATTAGCAATCTGCTGTGGGCTTTGTCGTCCTGACTACATTCAGCCGCATTATGGATCATGAGGAAACCAGCTGAAGGCAATGGGAAAAAGTCCTTGGTTTGTTCTAAGCTTGTTTCAAAGCAAATAAACAAACCAACTAGAAGCAACTACCAAGAAGTAAACATTTAAAAAAGTAGTTTTTCTCTGGAAATTGTGTATGAAATATAGTTCTATCATCACTTTCATTCTCAGAAAATTACCTTGTGGAAGCTCTGCATTTCTGTTGAATTTTATATTAAGAACATGCTTCTGTTACCTGGAATTTTCCCAGAGAGCCTCTACCAAATTCAGGTTCTATTTTAAGGCCATTCAATATTATTTTTCCTCATAAGAATTACAATTATAGCTTTCGTTTGTAAATATGCAATTCATTTTATTTATATATTACATACCGACGTCATTCAAGGACAGAAGTAAATAATTATTTCATGAATAGAATTCTGTAGATTCATCTAAAAGGTTAATGGGAATAAATACTTATGTAGTCTATATAAGCTTCTAATGATTTCTTATGGCAACTGGGAACAGGCAACTGGCACAAAGATATTCTGGTCGTACTCTATAAGTATTTATATGGGTCTTTGAGAGGGGGGAAAAACCGCCGTCGTAACGTATTAAAGAACCATCCATTTTGCTATTCGTCTGCGGCCGAATCAGTCAACTAAGCTGTCTGCAATTTCGAGCTTGTTCCCACAAAAACTGTCGTTGAACTTGCCCAATTTGAGCCAAGGCCAAGAAGCCTCCGCTCTCGCTCTGTGTGAGCAAAACAAATCAATTAAAATGCCACACATACAAACTGCGATACTCTTACATTGTTCGTTCTCTCGTTCATTTCGAGACACGCAGCTTAAGCTTAGGCCAAAGTCCGTATTAAGTCCACTTCAATCAAACTATTACATAATTAAATCACAGGCCAGAAAACAAGAGAAGCCGTAGAAACAGGGCGGGAAAAAAGAGATCTGGAAATACTCGGAAGAAAATGGTAAGCAGCGTAAAACTTGTAATAAATGGTGGATTATGTTAATCAAGCAGAAAAACGGAGACACGCAACTTGAGAGAGAAAAACACACAAAATAAATGAATGAAACATTTTATTAATGGTTTTATTTCTACTTTTTTTTATATATATTTTTTCCGGGAAAAGTTTCCAGGAAAATACTTAAAAAATGCGCCAAAAAAAAAAAGAGAAGCAAAACACAAAAAAGAAGTCAGGCAAAAACAAAAGTTATAAGCATTTCGAGCACTGCTTTAACTTTGCTTAAATAATTCATTAAATTAAGTATACAAAACAATCAATCAAGCCGCATTTAGTCTTTCCACCAATGGAAATGAAATGTTAATGAAATGCTTAGATTTCCTTTGATTTCTTCCCAGCCAGCCAGCATATAGCAAATAATTTGTTTGTTTTTTCTCCTCGTTTCACATGACATACATAAATTGTATTTGTACTTCCTCTTCTATTTACATTATAATTTTGTGTGGGCTACTTAAAGCCTCCTCATGAGTATGGCTAAAAATATGCTCGCAAAACGGGTCTAAAGCGAAATGTTTTGCAGCTGCAGCCCTGCCCTACCCTGCCCCACGGGAATGTCAGCCAACTTCCATGCCCAAACTCAAGGCAATTATGGCAAGAAGCTGCAACTTTCAAGGCGTTCTTGCAACAAATGTAGCAAGAAAAAAATACACCAAAATATATGCTGAAATGAAACTGAAAACATTTTAAAAGTATCTATATTCTAATACCCTACAAAATATGCATTTTCTAGGAGTATCTTTGTGATCGTAACGAAGAGTTCCTAAAATGAATACAGCCTGAGAATCAGATACGACATAGGAAGAAAACACTTTAAAATGTTGTTTTATATTAAATATACTCTACAAAATATACCGCTTAAAGGGGTATATTAGTGTTTGAATTGAAGATATCATCAACATAAATTGAGCAAGAATGATTTAAGCTGAAAAAATTCAAGTTTTTGTCTTGTATCTTAGCACTCAAATATAAAAAATTGATTTTCCCTTTCATTTCTTTCAATTGAGTACGAGTTAGGGTATATAATAGTTGGCGTTGGGGAAAAATGCATATTCAGCGCCTGCTATTTGCCAGTCAGCAGTGCATCATAGGTCAACCAGACATAGAGTTGCGCTACTTATGTTTTTTGGCAATTGGCTGGCTGCTGCCAGCTCTTGAGATCGTCCTGTTCGTCCTGGCTGGGCATAAAAATGCGCATAAAAACTTGCACATTTTTGCAGCACTCGCAACGGCAGCCGAAACAACGCCCCGGGCAATACTTACCACCCACAAGTTTGGGGGTAAAGAAAAAAGTCTGTAGAATTTTGTTAAAACTCTGACTGCTAGAAAGAATGCAATTCTCTGCCGCTTGCCTTTTCTCTCGTTTACTCCTTATCTTTTCTCTGGTTGTCGCGCCGTTGGATCAACTGAATGCGACTCGTCCTCGTCTCATAAGCAGTTGCAAGTTATTGACGCAAGATTTCCCCTGACGTCTATTTCTGTGCTTGAGCACAGGAGTGCAGCAGCAGGACACATTCAAGGCGAACAACGCGCCGACGGCTGCAGCATAGTTTAGTTGCTCAACACACACCCAAAAATATGTAACAAGGATATAGACGAGAGTTCTCGACTAGAAAATGATCTGGGAGAATATGAGTTAATACATGATTTAGGCAGTAGAACAGCTGCTCCTTCTCTATTAAGAGAAGCCCCTTTCTAACTTCTGTTTTTACTAGAATAAGTCGTTCTTAATTTCTGACTTTTATTCCGATTCTGGCTCAAAACATTTAAGATTTGGTTGCTCTCAATTTAGACCCATAAATTTCTCTTTGTAGATGCCGAAGTCAGTCAGCAAGCTGGTTTAGTGTATCGTTGTATATACTGTAAGAGCCTGAGGAGTCTTCTTTCTTGGCTTAAACTCAGCAAACTCTGTCTTCAACCCCTTTTTCTACAGAGTATAACAAAAATATATGTGGCGTAAATATTTGGCTTGTGTTGCATTTTAAGCAACATTTTTAGAAAAATAATGCTTACAACAACAAAATATTTTTTTTGCAGCATTTTGCTTTGCTTTGGCTTGGCTTGGCTTGGCTTGGCTTGGGTTGGCTTGCTTTGCTTGGCTTCGCTTTCCTTTAGTTAAATATGAAGTTTAGCTTAGTTTATAAACGTTAACAAATAGTTGCCAGTCCATGGTTGGCGATTTTTCAACAAACTTATTTGCCGAGCAAATAGTTACACAGTTAGTTAGTTATTTAGTTAGTCGAGTGGCAAGCGCTTTTCCCCTGTTTTTTTCACTGGGACTTGAGTAAAATAATTTTAGAATTTTGCGGAAAAGGTCACAAAAAATAGTATCAAAATTTAAGCAGTGAAAATTATGCAAGAAAAATCAAGTTTCCTTTGAAATGTTCATATTTTTCGTGGAAAAACAATTGCTGTTGATTGTTGAAAACAACATTTTTAAAGCATCTTGCGGCAGTTTTTATATTTTTATTCTTTCATTTTTATATGTTTTTTGTTTGCCTACAGCACGTACCGCCTGGCAGCCTTTCAATTATGTAAGGTCTTTATAATCGAATAATTAAAAATGAAAAATTAACGCATGAAAAATGCATTTTCAGCTCGAATTTACACCGGCAGGTGCAGTGGGTCGACGCTCGTTGGTCGCTTCACTGCTTCCAGGCACTCCATCCGGTCATTGCCATACCCTATGTTAAAAAATTTCAAGTGCGGGATGTAGTACAATTTTAAGTGTATTTCGTACAATTCCAGATAGATAACATATTCATATACCAATCTATATACTCTAGAAAATGTAATGCAATTCAAATAACCTTTTTCAGTCGAAGCAATTCGGAAGTTGAAGCCAAAGCAGATCTATAAAGAGTGTAGAATATCTTGAAGCTAAGCCTATCGATTGAAGAACTTTAACCTGTTATATTATATTATTATAGCCAAAGAATCGAGCAAGATACTTATCAAAAAATATTAGTCTTCAAAAAAATCATCACAAAAATTCTCGCCTAAAACTTAGAAAAAATAAAGCCTACTTTTTGGAGCAATTTTCGTAAAAGTAGGCTTTAAACTTCGCAGTGGAATTATTTAAGTATAGAGTATCTTGTAGTTGAGCATATCTCGCGATTTAATAACTTTTACTTGTCATAGTATTTGCCTTGCCCGCGCTTTTTCATTGGCAAACACTTTGAGCTCACATGCAAATATAATTGCAAGATACGAGTATCTCGGCAGGAAGAGTATGGGGCTGGCCGAGAGCAGAGCCCAGTTCGGCATTTAATAAAAAATGTCTGAGTAATTAAATACATGATGACAAAAGTATTTAAATTACATGTACATATACATACACATGCACAAATAGAGCAGGGCCGGGAAATATGTGAATTATTTATGGCGGCGTGCATCGGCAATCGTAAAGGATAACGACAACAACAGGATCCATTGACTTGGCTTTTTTGTGGCATTTTCACGCCCTCTTTTGGCAGTATGTGTGTGAGTGTGTGTGTGATATTATTGGCTGCTTTGTGGCGTTTTCTTTTGATGCGCATTTTCCATTTTCCGCTGTCCACTGTCCACTGTCCATTCTCCAAGGCTGTCCCTGTGGCAGCAGCAGCAGCTAATGCGCTAAAGAGTTGAGCTCATTAAGGCGCCCAGGGATACAACAGGGAGCAACTATTAACGTCCTTTTGTTTGTGCTGGGCCAACACTTTTTAGTGCAAATAATTTACAAGGATTCGCCCAGCCAAATGGCGGAAATGTAAAACCCACCAAGTAGTGTCCGGCATAAGAAAAATTTCAAACAAAACTTAATTACTTGGCTCAAGTTGTAGGCAAAGGCAAAGGGCCAAGACAACTAAGAGGGCCAAAGGGCGAAAGGGCGAAACGAGAAAAAAATGGAGAATGGGAGCAGAAACAAATTGGCCAAATTTGCTTGACTTGCTGGCGCGTTTGTATTTTGTATTTGTTGTACTTTGTTTATATTAACTAAGCAAGGGTGACACTTTTTTTCTCCCCTTTTTCCAGTTACTTTAATGAGGGTTTAAGTATTATTTGCTCAAGGGTTGCCTCTCCCCCTTCCCGCTGACGTTGCCGTTCCCGTTGTCCTGTGCCCTTTTGTTTAACGACAATACCTTGTCGCCTTTATTTAAGCGGAGCAGCAAAACAACAGAAAAACAAAATAAAATGCAAAATAAAATTACAGAAAAAAACACAAAGTAAAATTAAAATAAGAAGGAAAAAAAATGTCTACTTGAATTGCGTGTAATAATTTTTAATTTTAATTTTTAGTTCGTTGCGGCCAAAAAGTTTTACTTTTTAAGCCATTTTCCGCGAACAAAGCGGGCTAAGAGAAAGGACAATGTAAATGACAAATCAGAGATAAAAATTGCTGCTATTCGGTGGTTTTCAGATAAACAAAAGTTTTTTCCTGCTAAACCAGCTTATGTACGAGTAGAAAAGAAGATAAGGCCAAAAAGGGTTGGTCTAAAAATAAATTTCAGGTAGGAAAGCGGGAGGAATACAATAATTTTAGGTAAATGTAAATAAATTAAATGAAAATATAACAAGAAAATAAATGAGTCCAAATAAAATAATTAATATTAATTCAAAATCAAAATAAAGCAATTAAAATTAAAGCCTTCTAGCCGCAGACTCCCCATAAATGTTTTCTTTTCAATGAAATCTGAGTGAAATTCTGTTTTTTTCCAAAGGCAATTGAAGTCATTTGATACCATGGTCCAATCATATTACGAGTATAAACTTCAGTTCAATTTGAATGGCACTCAACTTACATCCGGACTGTAATGATAATTATCAATTTAATGATGAAATCGAGAATCGTTGAAGCCGCATAATTTGCCAGCAAGAAGACGAAGCAATTGGACCCTTGTTGACATTGTCAGCGTGAGACATGGAAATGAAATGCATTTTTTATTTGTATACCCTTCTAAAGGGTATTATAATTATGTAAAGATCTGTGTAATGCCTTGAAGAAGGTAACTCCTCTTCCATTTATATATACTCTACATATATTCCATAGCAGGAGGACGAGATGGGATGATGTAGCTAAGATCCTCATAGTTTTCGGCCTAGATATCAAGTTTATATCTGAATTGAAAGATTAAAATAACTATATCATAAAGCAGCCCTAGGAATGATGGGTTAATCTTAGAATATCCCAAATAAAACGAAATAATTCAAATCAGACAAAGTAAATCAGTTCTTACTTGAATATAGTATGAATAAGGATTGATTCAAGTATTTAATCTTAACCTAATATATCTTAACACTTAACATATTAAAGTGTATTCAACAGTTCGGCGTGACGCTCTTTCTTGTAATTTTTATTATTAATTGTACCCCTTGCGTTGGCTCTGTTTGGCAGGACTGCATTCAGTTCTCAGCCTGAATGTCCTTCCACAACAATAGCACTTGACTGATGCCAATGATAAAGGCGCTGACAATAGTCTGGGCCAGCTTGGAGCAAGGGATGCGAATATGAATGCGAATATGGACGTAAACGTAAACGCGGACGCGGACGCGGACACGGATGCGGATGCGGATGTGGCTGGCCAGTCCTTGTCGAGTGGACGTCCCATTGAAACGCGACTGTCCTCTGCGTTGTCGTCGAAGTTGGCTCAATAATTTATGTGCTTTAATGAGTCGTGGGTCGTCAGTTTGGGTTCAGGGTGATTCTCGGGGCAGAGCATAAAAATAATTTTAAATCAGCTGCATATTTGCACAAAGCTTTATTTGATTTTAATTGATTTTTTTGTGCATGTGTATGTATATCTGCTATTTGCTTTTAATTTACCAACACACTGCACACACTCACACACACTCTCACACACTCGCACACGCACACACCACGTGCGGGCCCAATTCATTTGGATTGGCGTCTCAGCTGCTGCTACGGTATTCCGATATATATATATATATGTGTATATGTATGTGTGTATGTATTCGTATTTGGCCATAATTCGACTGTTTGATCTGTTGAAAAAATATGCGCGTATTTTAATTTTATTTGCTTTTTAAATGAAGCAGCATTGGGCCCCAAGCCACGCAGCTGATTGCGTCTGCCCCTCCGGCATACACAATCAGTTGTCCAATCCCAACCCCAAAGAGCGAAATTTCAGTTCAGCTCAGTTCAGACCCCCAGAAATTAACCTCAGTGCAAGCAATGCGTATGCTACTCGCACTACCTAAAATAATACACTCGAAAAAACATGCCATAAATTGAGAAAGATTGAAAACTAATTCCCAAACAGCCAAGAAATCTTTTCTGGGATTTGTTGGCCCTGATTAAGGAAACCAATGAAAAACCTCAATCTAATTGACAATAAAATAATAAATAAAATTAAGAATTATATTATAGAATGGAAAACAGGAAATAATTCTCTTAGAACTCAACATACAAGTCCTTTAAGTATATCCGTCTTTGATATATTGATCATTTTCTTGAGCGTTTCCACCGCATTTCCCATTCTTATTACGTTCGTTCTCTAGAATCTTGAGAACTATCTTGGCCAAAGCAAGCACCAATTAAGTCTAATTATAAGTTGAGAGAATTGTTAAGATGCAAATCCGTAAGACAATCCAATCGTTTACCCTACCAGATGGTATTATAACTTTCTCACGAAATGTGAAGAAGCCATCTCCGACCCCATAAAATATATATATATATATATATATATATATATATTAATGATCAGCACGACGAGACGAGTTGATATAGCCATGTCCGTCTGACCACCTGCACATCTGTTTATATTCAAACTAGTCACTCAGTTTATGACCTAGTTTATATTTCTGATTAGTAGACTTCCGTATTGACTCCTCAATAAAATATCTATTGCATACTTTTAGGAGTTGGCTTTGATTGAATTACTCCTCTGCTGTATTAAGCAATTTTATTATAAGGAATCACTGATATGCATGAATTTAATGGACAACTGGAAACCTGAGATCAGGTACAATTATTATTATTTTTTTCCAGTGTATATATTCCCATACTACTCGTACATATCGTACAATATACAGCATAAAAATGAAATGAAATTTTATTTACGTTGTTTCTGTTTTTGTGCTTGGCCCGCGGCTAGTTAAGTTTTTGGCTTGTCGTTTGTTGTGTGTATCGTAAAATATTTGCGTTATTATGCTAGTAATTTTTTGCAATCTTTTACCCTGCTCTTTGCTCCCGTACTGGTTCAGGCTCTGGTTAAGTTCTGTACCTTTTGCTTTTCCTTTCCTTTCCTTGCCTTACTCTTCTTTTCTTTTCTGTTCTTTTCTTTCACAGTTCGCTAGCTCATTTTTATTTCGTTGCCTCGGGCTGGGATGACAAAATCGTAGCGTGCATGTGAGGAACTTGTGTTCCCTTTTTCGTAATAAAATGTCAAAAATTTGCTGGCGGGAGCTACAAAAATGCTGCTGCGTATAAAACTAAACCAACTGAAGCATGATTTCTGCTATTTTCTGCAAAATATCAACTTGTAGACGGCTGCCTCAGCCAATTAGCAGAGTTCCAAAATGTGTTAAAGCCAGCAAATCGAATGCAAAACTCCATTAACAAGCTGCCGAGGGAGTAGACATTTTAATGACCTTTGACTGAGACAATCTATCGAAAATCGGGCGTTAACGGATATTGGCTTAAAATGCTATTAAAAATGCTACACCAGCTGAGAGACTGAGCGGGAGAGAGGGAGAGGGAGGAGGAGCAGCGCATTTATTGGTAAATAAAGCTTCAATCCTGGAACTGGTATAAAAGTTAATAATAAATTGAAACAATGAAGCCAAAATTGTTGATCTTTGCTGAGAACGTAAAACAGAACTCAACTTTATAGCCAGAGCGTAATAAAATTTCTAATGGGCTCCTCTAAAGGCATATGAAATCAGCCATCAGCTAGATAAAATCCCAGATAAAAGATACCAGTGGATTTAATTAATTTTACGATACAATTTGCAGCTGAAAAGCGGCTTGCTCTACGTGCTATTTGTTTGGCATTTAGCTATTTTACCTAAACAGCAGCCAAGACTTTAAATTACAAATTAGTGAACGATATGAGAGTATTTTAGTGGATTTAAATCACGGGGCTTTGAATGAAACTATCAAAAATGGGCCAACTATTTCAACAACGAATTAAAGCTGAAGCTCCAATATAAATACTATAAAATATCCCAAAAGGAAGTCAGTCTTAAAAGTTCATTTTTAAATAATGGATTACATATTGACTAATGTGGGTTTTCAATATAAAAAATATGTTTTTCGACACTTCTATCTAAAAATCCATAAGAAAGTCAGTCGAAAGTCAGGCCAAGAGTTTGATATAAAAGAGATAATACTCTTGACTATAGCAGCTTTCTAATGCTAAAATAGTATTAATATTAATAGTATCTAGGATGAATTCAATAAGATTTCAAACTTGACATTTCCCGAAATATCTAACTTATTTATACCAAGTAACATTCTGAAGACGTGAAACATGTGAGCCGATGAAATTTTAATTAGGTATCCCCTTCAATATTGCTGCTGATGAAAGGTAAAAAGTCGAGCTGAAGGCTTACGTATGAACATGATGAGGCGACCGAAAAATGTTTAAGAATATCAAACGCAACTAATTAATAATTAATAAGCATTGTCAATTAGAGGCCGGCACATGGCATCTTTGCCAACAATTTTTTATGCATGTCACAAAATGTTGTCATAAAGTGATAAAGGTAAAAAATCAACAGCTTGAGAAGGAGAACGAGAAAAGGAGAAGGGAATGGGACTGTGGGGCAGCTCTGGCCCTTTGTACTGCCTATAGATAACAATCCGAACATTGCACAGTGGCGCAGAACTTTACAAGAACAGAGTTCGCAATTTAATCAATCGATAAAAATAAAGTCTGTTTAAAAAGCTAAAGAAATTTCTCCCGGCTGTCCAAAGAATTTTGTAGTAATTTTTTTAAAATGTTTAATATTCCGAATTTGGCTTATTTTCTTAAATAAACTATTAAGTATAAAATTCAAACATTTTTAAAATGTTATAAAAATGAATATTATTAATAATATAATATAATTTTCTTTATTAAAGTACTTTTTTTACAAGGCAGAGAGATTAATTTGGTATGATGCTTTATACCGCATCCAGTCCCTTCCAACGGCAGCCACATCTTTTGGCCCAGTATCTCGACCATCCGTCCAACTTATTTTAAGTGGAAACAATCAATCTTAGAATTTGCTCCATTTCCTTTTATATTGCTTCGAACTAGAGCTGGCAAATGATTAGATAATTCGACCCACTTATTTTTCTTGTTTATGATGCATCTACCCACTGTGCACCGTGTGTCGTGATTACTGTGCTTGGCCTTAGAAGCTGAAAACTGTATCTAAAGATGTTGAAGATGAAGATGCCGCACGCATGTGACATAATTGAAAGAGACAGGGCAGCCGCCTGCTGTATACCTGCCATGTAGCAGGGTCGACAGGTGTGTGGGGCAGGTGCGGAGGCGGGGCGGTGGAGTCGAGACAGGTGCACGTTTAACTTTTGCTGTTTTCTCCGCCCGCAACCCTGCCCCTGCCACGCCCTCAAATAGAAGAAGATTATAATGTACGCATTGCTTAATTTAAACGCTCTCTCTCTCTCTCTCTCTCTGACTCTGTCTCTGTCTCTGTGTGAGTCTCTTTATATGTGTTGACTTTGTCTATGGCAAATTAAATTAACGCCAGCTGCTGCTGCGCAGCGGACCGGCGATAACAGACACTCATGTACTAAAAAATGAAGCGACGATAACGAAATTAGCATAAATAAGGTGCGCTAATAGGATTTCGTTTGTAATTATCAAAAAAAAACCAGAAACAATTAAATCAAATTAAAGCTAACCTCGCGGCTTAAACTTATTGTGTTATTTATTGCCAGTTTATTACTCTTGCAACATGCTGCAAATAAAATAGAACAAAATTTACAAGCCTGCTGGCAACTTTTTTACTTTGTATACCCTTTGTAAGGGTATCCCACTTTGAGCATTTGACATGCAACGCATGAAAATAGGCAAATATTTATAGCAATATGTCTATATATGTATATGCTTGTCTGCCTATTCATCCATACTTTTGATAATAGCCAAATTAGTTACTTGCTTTTCGGCCTTTTCATCTGTCCTTGGACTTCTGTCACTCAATTTATTTCATAGTCCCTTAAAGAGCAAAAGGTTCCCTCTAAGTAGCTAGAATACACTTTGCCCTAGGTACAGTGGGTGCAAATTATATAGATATATCGAACACTTACGAGTTAAACATTTTCGTAAATTATTTTTACAGCGGCCAAAGATGAGCGAAATTGGCTTTCTTTCTCATTAAAAAGCAAGCTCGAAAAGAAAGTTGAAAGTTAATATCTATATATATATATATTAATAACCCAACTCTTTCAATTTTTTAGTTATATAAAATTTCTACCTCAGGAGTGTTGAAGGGTATTCCAATATTCGATTTGCCAAAGACTTCAGTTCCTTCTTGCTTTTTTTGGATTATTTTTTGAAGCCTGCGCTTGTTTTGTCCAAAATTTATTGGCTGACTCGCCAAATCGATTTCACATTATTTGCGTATATCAATGCAGCTGCTAATTTGCTTAAAAGCATAATTAACAACAGACGCACACACACACACCTGCACACACACACACATATGAGCACTCATACGCAGTCACACAGTAAAATGCGGCATTTTATGGCTGCACGTGAGTCGTAAAAAACAAACAAGCTAGGTGTAAAAAAAAATACAAAAAAAAAAATATACACTGTAAATCAGCGCAATGAAAGAGCAGCAACAACGTACAACAAAGAGAACAGCTACAACAATAAAAACAAATAATAAAAGCAACAACAATAGCTGCAACAACAACAACAACAGCAAACACCGAGAGCTGCAACAGAAAGTGGCGCGTCAGATACGGCGTATACGTAATGTGCGAGAATTTTTCGTATGTTTTGTTTGAATGTTTTGCGGTTTTTTCGCAGAGTGTGAAAATTGTATAAAAAATGGAGCAAATACAGTTCGGTATGCGCGGCACTTGGTATATCGATTAATCAAGCAGTGATTAAGGTTGTTCTACTCGCTGTGAATACATATATAAAAATTCGTTAAAATCAACTCTTTCCATTGTGACTGAGATTCAATTTATTGCATTTAAATCGATAGTTTTTTGTGCTTTTCATTCTTTATTGTAGATTAGGTGCGAAACGATTAAAAATATTTTTATCAAAACTGAAGCCCAGCCCTATCGACAGCTATATGGAGGCTCTTGAGAGGTTCATATCTATGGAAAAGGTATTGCGATTACTGGATTCTATATAGCTCTAAGTAAATTTGAAGTATAAGTATCTCAATATGCTGACCGCTTGGTACAGAAGGAGGAATCTGAAGATTCAAACACTCAGAAATAGTGTAGCCTACTTTTAAGCGCGTTTAAAAATTAATGATAATCCTTAAGTCAGATAAATCAATTGTATGGGAGACTATTTTTTAGATTATTTCATTTACAAAATAAAAAATATATCTTAATACTCAGCTTATACACTACAATAATTTATTCGAAAGAAGACTTCTTAGGCAATCGGTACAAAATGAATTATAAATTTCTTCCAACAAGTAGTCTAAACTGGACTAAAGAAAGAAACAAAATACCAAATTTAAAAGAAACCTTCGCTTATATAAAAAACTTGCTAAGAGTAAAAGAATCTTTGCTGTTTTTTGAAAATATTTTATACTAAAGTTGACTAACGAAATTTGTATGTTTTTTGTTCAGAATATCCAAAATCCTAAGAGCTTACATATGTAAGCTGTATAATAAATAATATCCAATTATGCAGACCTGTATTATTATCCGTATCTTGTCTGTTAAAAACTCTGAATTATATACTGAGTCTTTTGCTGGGGCTTATAAATTGGGCACTTAGCCAACTTCTTGGCGCTACTTTAACGAAACAATTTAATATTTTAATAGCAGACATAACTTTAAGGCTCTTTGGGGGCGGGTAGGAAAATACAAAAAAAAAATGTTCTGTGGCCCAAGTGAAAAAGAAAGGTTTTTGGTCGCTTTTTCATTTCCATAATTTGCTTTGTGCACCAATTAAAAGTGATTAGTTTCATATTGCGCCATTTATATAATTCTTATTTCGTATTTTTGTGTTTTCTTATTGTGAATTTTGTTTTGTTTTCGCGGCGTAATGCGAAGCCAAAGCGCCGCAACGGCAAACTGAGCAAAACCTTTTAAATTCCATGGTAATTAATTGGTGGGCTATGCAAATGCTCGCCCCCAATTCCCAGTTCCCACAGCATCCCATTCCCACTCCCATTCCCATTTCCCTTCCCATTTCCCTTCCCAATTCCCTTACTCGGCATGTCTACAATTGTGTGCCGATGCACGTAAACGTTTACCTATAATTTTATGACTTTCTGAGCGACGGCTTCGATGGTAAACAAAGTTTTCTGTTGCTGTTGCTGTTGCTTTTGTTGCTTTTCCTACTGCTATTACTTTCATCCTGCATACTCCCATACTCCCAGCCTCCCAGCCTTCATCTGCCCGCCCCTCACGCAACAAAAAAAGAACTTTTCTAATTATAATCTACATAACTTAAAATGCGAACGGGACGCGAAGGCAAACTTTTAACGCCAGCAACGCATGTGAAATTAAATTATAGCTACACTGAGAACAAAAAGTAACCTTATAAGTTCTGTTTTAAAACATTTGAATTCATAAAATGCTTAATTTAAGATTCTAAGGAATATTTGAGCTAAAAAGCCCCCACTCACATTAAGCACATTCTTCTCGAATCTTATCTATTTCACTTTTTTTCTCTCAGTGTATAAGTGTGTATGTGTGTGGCAAAAGAGAAAAACAGCTGTTGAAATGAAAAACAAATACGAGTCCTGCAAGGCAAAATGGCAACAAATGCAACCAAAACTTGAACGGTTGCTTGGCGACCGTCTAAATTAAATTTAAAATTTTTATTGATGGCTTCATTTGCATGGCAAAGGCACAAACACACACACACACATTCACATACGTATACACAGAGAAATACGTGCTCTCTTTGCACCACTTTCTTACCCACATGTGTGTGTGTGTGTGTGTGTGTGTGCCTGTGTGTGTGTGTGGCAAAGCAAAGTGCCTCACAACTTGCTGCGTTTATCCTGAAAAATCATCTAATCTGAGCTAGACTTCATATTTTTCTTGTTGCTAAGCTGCCTGCCATATGAATATGTATTGTATTATAAATGTTCCACAAATGGGTTTCCCCTTAAAATCAACAGAATTTTCCTAAATTCGCTAAAAAAAAGGAAAACAGTTTTTCTTGGAAAACTTGATTTCATTTATTTAATATTTATTATTTTCATTAAATTGAAGATGAACTTTATTTTATGCTAATTATGTTCTTCTTTTTTTGTAATAGAAGTAGACGCTTTCTGTACAGATTTGCTTCGTTAAAATCAGCTCAAAGTATTCATAAATATTTTTTAATTATTATTATTATTACCTTTAGAAAAATCAAGAGAATTAAGGGCGAAATAAGTTCTGAGAGCTTGCCTGCTGCCGTGGTCGCTGATGTGTGCAGCTAATGCTTTTTCACTTTGGACCGGGGGCTGTGTCAAGTTTTTTTTTGGCCAAACACCCTGGGGCATATTTTAGAGGCTCATGTGACAAATTGCCGGAGCACGTGTATTGCATGCTTATTTTAAGAATTCCGTTCTGGTTTTTCATGTTTCAAGTCTGCCTTAGAATACGGCTATATGCGGGTATATGTGTATATTTATGTAGTTGCCATTTGCCGTGATGACAAATCCAATTCATTTTCGGTGGCTGCCTTACGTGGCGTATGCGTAATGTGTCTCAACTAAAGCTAATGGTACGCTGCTGCTGCTGCTGATACTGTTAGTGCTGCTACCTGCTTGGGCGCTGATTTTCTTCTTGCATAATGAGCAGTGTCTAGAAATTGAGGCACACTTCAATCATTTTTTATGGCCGTTTCCATGCCGCGCCCAAGCTGAAAGCCAATCAAAAAGTTGCGCTTCACAACAAAATGTTCAATGAAAAGCCAAAAATCTGCTGCTCCTCTTTCTGCTCCGATGTGAATGTGCACTCAGAAAAAAACTCATCTTTTTAACAGAACCATTTTTTATCCAGAATAAGATCCTGTTCGGGTTCAAGTTCAAGAGATGGGCTATTCAGTGCGTTCAGTTGATGAGAACTTTATTCTGTGAATTATACAAAAGTTCGATGGCTTTTTTAGCTGATTCTGTGTTTTTTTCTCCAAGTGTATATATATATGTGGACGCTGCTGTCGCTGTTTGTATATGCTTGTATTGTTGTTGTTGAAATGGAGAATGGAGAGCATCAATATCGTCCTGCAACTGGCAACAATTACGCGTTGCCTTAATTGCCACACACTCGTTAACAAGCTGGCAGAGCAGCAGCTGACCCGTTACGTGTAGCCAGCCAGCCGGTTGGAGGGTTGAAATCAAAATCATTTGTGTGAAAATAAACTAATTGAAGAAAAATTTCATTTGCAACAGCGTCGGCTCCTGCGACAGGGACATGTGCTGCCCCATCTTGTTGCATTTGACCCGAGGTCAAGTTGGTTTGGCGTACGCAAAGTTGGCTCTGTAACCGGAGACAGGCGCTGGACAGGCGTAGGATGCGCGCAGGATATAGTACAGTGCCTGGACAGGAGACAGGAGACAGGCGACACTGTGGCGTCCCATGCTTATTTATCAGTTAAGCCAATGCTGCTGTCGATGCCTCAGGCTCGAACGAACAGGCCTGGTCCTGGCAATATTTTCACTGACTTGCCGTTGGGGTGACTATCAAAATGAATGCATGAAAAACTACGAAATGGTAATGTGGCGTTGCCACGCAGCAGCAGCAGCAGCAACAGCAACAGCAACTGCAACTGCAACAGCAGCAGCAACTCGTTGAAGCGCATAGTTGTAGGATACAGTTTTTGCCCGCCCTTTTTGGCTCATCCTTGTCTGTTTATCTACCGTTTTGCTGCTGCTCAGACTGAGAGACAGGCGCTTATGCGTTTTCATTGTTGTTGCCAGCAGCAACAGTTGCTGCATTTTGCTGCCATTGCCATTGCCACTGCCGTTGCTGTTGCTGTTGTGTCTGAAAAATTGATGGACATATGTTCTGGCCACAGGCAGCGCAACGCATCGCAGTTCTGTGCAGCTCAACTCAGACTACGACAGCTGCTTCCCAAAAGGAGATCGGAAAAACTATCAGCTTCACGAGTTTTCAATTTCCCACCTAATTGGCGGCAAGTCAATTGTATTTTAGGTCCATCAACAATGCAGCTATGCCACCTCAGTCAGTTATCAATGCAATTGGTCAGTTATCAATGTAATTGGCATCCAATTAATAAAAAATAAAAGCTCTCTGATGGGTAATCTAAACCTAATATTAAATATTTAGTTGATAGTCACACAGTAAGTCGAGGTACATTAAAAGATTAATTGTTTTATTGAGAAAACAAGCAGATTAAACAGACAAATAGTTATTGTATTCCTTCAGTAATGAGATTTTTTTTTCCTGGACTTCGAGGCAATTCGTTGAATGATAAAAAGCCTCTGCAGAGCCTTTCATTGTTTGTCTAAGAACAAATCAAAGCAAATGAAATTAGGTTTTTCTTTGTTTGTTAAAAGACTCTAAATAAGCAAAGCTAATTAAATAGCAAATCTCGTGCAACAATAAAGAAAAGTTGATTTAGAAAATTAATTTTTTCAAGTAAATTCTAGCCAAATTAGAAACGAAAACTAACCAAAATTGAAGAAAATTGTTGTTAAACCTATTTAAATTTATTCTGTGACAATTGTTTTCAATTTTAGTTGAGTTCAGGAATGAATTGTACTAAATTCATCAATCCAATCCAGGCTTATAAGTATCCAACATTTTATTTGCCTCAATTTAAAACCGGTCAATCTTGTTTTAAGACCGTGTGTCTCTGTGTACTGATAAAGGCAAGCAGCTGAACAATTTTCAATACTTTTTTGTTGGGCAATTCCCTGGCTGATTTAGACTGTCGATAATGCTACAAGTAATAATTTTGCCATATTTTTCTGCCTTTTCTGTGTGCCATAAACTAATTTTCTTTTACGCTGTTGCCTGAATTATGGCACTTTAATTGCCAGAGCAAAATAAACCAGAAACCAGGCACACAATTTGCATAAATCGCTCTCTTTCGCTCGCCTCGCTGGTTCCTCCTGGGATGGCGATGTCGGAGCGTCTACACAAAATGTGGCTTTTCATTAAAATCTAAAAACATAAATCTAAAAAGTGAAACCAACAATGGCAGGCAGATGGGTAAATGGCTAAATGCTAAATGGCGAAATGGGAAAATGGTAGATCGCGCGGTTTTCTGTGCGTGCTTTTTGCCTTCTTTCGCTTTGGGCTGTGGGTCCTTCGACAAAACCTCGAAGCTAATTGAATTTGGAAATTCAAGTCAAAATTAAAAAATTACGAGCAGCAGCAGCAGCAGGCAGCAGCGCTTAAATAAACTGTAAAACGGAAATATATTCGACAGGTGGAAATTGAAACTGATTCAATTGTAAAATGAAGCATAAAATGCTGTTGCTTTTATTAATGTTTATGCGACGCAGCTGCTGCTGCTGCTGCTGCCGCTACTACTACTGCCACGCCCATACCCCTGGCCCACTGCCAAGTCTTGAAAAATAAAGAGAAACAACAAACGCCTTCGCAACCTGATAATTTATACTTTTCGATTTTAATTTGCACAATTTCGTTGCGTATATTTTATGTTTCTTTCTTTGCATATTTCTTTGTCACTCAGAAAGCCAAAATTATTATCGCACAACGAGGTGAGAAATACAAATTTCTAGCATCATTGGAAAATTTAAAAAAAATGTTAAAGATAAACTACAATTTTCTGTAACGCAACACAAAAGTGTTCATAAACTCTACAGATTGTCATATAAATTCAGACCAATATTTATAGCATACTTTTTGGAGCAGATTAAAACAGATTATCCCGACCATTTACCTTCAGCTAATATAACATTCTGAGTAAAATGCGTTTAAAAATAGATTCCAGGGACTCAAATTCCATCGAAAATAATTCTACATAAATATTTATATAATGCTTTTTAAGGAATCATAGACTAAAACTGCCAAAAACTGGCATCACCAACTAATTTATATGAAAAGAAAAGAAGGCTGTCAGCTGTAGTAATTTTACTCCACAGTTTAATGAACTAATTGAAGCATTTTCATAGGAATACATACAAAAATCGAAATCGGAAATGTTTGTTTGGTTTAAGATAGATAATATTCTATATACAATTTGAATCCTTGCATAACATCTCACTAAATGCAGATACTATAATAGACCCATTTTACTAGTCGGATAGATTTTGATTGAGCTTTTCTATGCTGATCTAATTAAGAGTTCTCCATATTATGAGATGGTGGACTTTTAGTGGTAAAAGCTCGTCAGCTTTTGGGGTTAATATGGAACAACTCTCGTGTTATACTTTTAGGCATATATTTTTATTAGAGCCATAATTGAAGTTTAACTGCGCATGTAATAAAGGCAATTTCAGCTATTTTCAACGCATTAGCAGCATAAATAATACAAGTCGAAAGTGTGACATAAAGACACGCGATATGGCTGGCCATTTCTCAGCCCGGGAATAGCATTTCTCCAAGACGTTGGGCTGACTTAAATGAACGGAAGGAAATCCGAAACGGTATGAAATGCGATATAGGCCAAGGCGAAAGGCAAAAGCATTACCAATTGTGCCACATATGTACACATGTACACATGCCACACCCACTGTACCCAGTTTTACCCACTGTACACACAACTTGGTGGTGTACCGTGTATTGCCCGCAAACAAACGATGGCGACTTATTCATTGCGCTTGCCATTAAGGTGGCTCTCTGCTGCTCCCGGCTCTGCTCCGCTCTGCTCTGCTGTGATATATAACACGCTCATAATTGGTCATAAATCTGACAAATGTAATTTGTCATCACTCAGGCAGCAGACAGCAGCCAGCAGCCAGCAGTCAAGCAGGAGAACGTACCGGACGAGAATATATATACAAACACATATATATATATATATATATACATGCGAGTACGAATACGAGTAAAATCGTAGAATGATGCCCCGTTTCTGAGCTGGGCACAACCCAGTTGGACTTGGCCACGCTTTGCTGAGTGCCAAAATGAAAAAGGTGCTTGACACAAAATGTCAGCTGGATATTTTTTATTACACAATCACAACACACACACTCGCACACACCACAGACTCACACACACACACTCGAAGCATACACGCACAGACACCCTCAAATAAACGCGCACATACAGCAATGACTTTCACTGAACGCCTAAAAGTATGCTCAAGCTCTTGAGTTTGTCACACGCACACACTCATACACATACACACAGACACTCATACACTCACAGGTCTGGAACTGGGAATTAGAGATAGCAGCGTGCCATCTTATTTAAGCACGGCACACAGGGAAAATTAAACACATACTTCAAAACAAGCACGGGCAAAAGCACGACTTTTCTCACTTGTATCTTTCAGATACTTTTCTATTTGATATGTTTGCATCTTGCATCAATTGGTATCCAAAAAAGGTGTATTTTCCATTTTATGTTCTGGGAAAAATTACTCTGGCTCTAATACTATGTTTATGGCTGATACCATGAAAAGAAGCATAAGAGTAGGTCTCCAATATTTTATCAATATTCTTTCTCTTTACTGGTCTTTGATTATCATTTCAAATAATTGTATATAACTTCATATTATACCTATTATAATGCCCAATAGTTCGTGTTCGATCGTGCCGTGACACGCGCCCATCCCTAACTGAGAGACAGCAGACAAAAAGCAGTTGGAAATAGCATCACACGTAAGCCACAAAGTAGTTACTTTTTATGCTTTCCGCTTTTGGCCATTGTTTTTGCAATGGCTTTGGTCACTTGAGCTCGTAAATATTTTACAAGTTTTCCTTTTGCGCCTCAAGCATCCAACTCCAACGCTCCGTTTGTCTCCGGCAACTAATTTTTGCTTTTATAGATGACGTACGACTTATTTGGGTGCAGGTTCAACATCTACATTTCATTATAAATGACTTTCAAAATGGCCTAAACGTTCTAAATGAACTAACTGCGTCTTGGCCAGCCGGCCAGTCGACCCCCTCTCTCTCTCTCTCTGTGAATGGCCTTAACATTCGATTTTAATGATGCCACTTGGGCGGCAATCAATAAACTGTTCAAAATTTATGGGAATTAAGTTGACGCATAATGAGTAAACAAGGGTAGTGGCAAAAAAGATATATCTTTATCAGTTGCAAAGAAGGTAAGTATATATAATAAATATGAAAATAGATACAGATACATGTAGATTCGTTCAGCAAAAAGTCTATGAAATTTTGCACGACTTAAGGTCATTTTCTTGACGGACGAAAGTTTCATTGGCTTTTTAATGTGTTTCAGATGTCTGCCTTGAATATGAATTATCCTTATTATAATAGGGATTACTTCAATAGTGAAATACTTTTAAATTAATTAATATTTATTTAATACCAATTTAGAAATTACTTAAATAGTAAATAGTTTCTATAACCTTAATTGAACTCAAATATTTTAGCCAATCTTCAAGGCTCATTCTTATCCTAATCTATTATTTAGTTATACTTTGAACTTAACTACGCTAGTAAATATTAAATTAGTATACTTTTTGGAGCGGAATCTAATTGAATAACTTCTTTTTTTAACTGAAAAACTCGAATTTGGAACAGTTTTTTAACCGAATATATCATCATACATCAATTCGAGTTTCTTGATCTTCAGCAGACATTTTATTACTATATCTTTTTTCTTGATTAAAAAAGTATCATAAAGCTTTTTCTCTAGGAGCTATAATACGACTACCAATGTGAGCTTAAAAGAGGTCCTATTTCTCGGTAATATTTAATTAGTTAAGTTAATTAATATATGCTTAATATCTATTGATAATTTGAGTTTCCTGCACCTTTGTTTTTTGGCTATAAATGAAAGTAAAAGGCTAAACTATAAACGTGAGAAAATGTATCTCACATTCATGGAAAGATTTTTCCCATGCTTTTATTCAAGTAGTGCATATTGATAGGCTGTAATGACCTCAGGCAAAGTTCTGTGCATTTGTCTTGAGTGTTTCAAGGCAGGCAATAACAATGAATTTTCATTCTGATTTCTCGGCCTTTGGAAAATCTCTGGGAGGCCTGCCCGCCCGCCCGGCTGCCCGATAAAAATGGGTCAGCATCTTTACAGCAGATCTCTCAACGGTTCATGAACGATCGTAGAATTCTACGTGATGCCCCACAAGTGCGCATTACCTCCAGATTCTCCAGATTCTAGATGATATATATTGTGTGGGTTAAACTAGCATCGCAACTGTTCGAGATATTTATAAGCTCGTGCTCTGTAAATGAAATTTGATGCGACACATTTGTCAAATTGGCTCTGAGCGTTGTTTAAAGCTACTCAGATAAACATGGTATTTTTTTTTTTTCTTTTTTTTAAATAATAATTCTATTGGTGTTGTTGTTTATGTTGCCTTAGTTGTTGGAGGCATCGAGAAAATCCGAGAATTTAAGTGCGACTCAATTAGAGGCAATTGAATTATTACACGACGACACTCATTCAATTTTCTGCGATATGGGTACTCGTATTCGTTCAAGTATTCATATTCATACGAACGAGTATGAATTTCAGTCACTGGCAATGCCTGTCACATACAAATTGTATGATAAAAATGGTTCAAGCCACACAATAAATCCGCTACAATATTCATTTTTTCTTTCGCCCCTTTAGAAAAATTCTTTTTGAAGACTTTTTAAAGAAAGTTGAACTTTAGATAGTTAGAGAACTTTCGCATTTTTTAGGAGCTTTTTTTTACATTAAAACTTTTTAAACACATTTTATTAGATTCATAAATATTTAATAATATTTTTAGGATGTTCTTGAAATTTCGAAATATTCCAAAAATGATATAAAAGAAATCACAGAAAATAGATCATTTTTTAAAAGTAAAAAGCAATCATAAATTTTATGTGAATTAGCTCTTAGGAGAGCTGGCAAAAACATCGTAAACTAGATGTTATCTGCGTGAATTATCGATTTATTTAAGTGAAATTCAGCGATAATTTCGATATTTTTCCAGATCTTTTTCTTATGATAACAAGCAGCTTCATCAAACACAAATGCTTTCCAATAGTTTCCGTAGATTAAGACCTTTTTTTTTGTATTCAATTTATATGCCTGATAACTGAGAAGGTAACGCATCTATTCACGCATTTATCACTTTCCTGAGATATAGGCGCCTACACGCGGGCTCACTGTCTCCAGTTTCAGTGTGCTTATTGAGCGGTGCAGTTGCGAATCTCCTGAAAAACCAAAAAGAATAAATATGAAAAACTCGTATTCTTTGCTCTGTGCACTGCTTCTAGTCAGCTGCATGGTGGTGCCTAGTGTGGTGGTGGCTCGTGGTGGCCGTGGACGCGGTGGTGGCTCATTCGGTGGCATTTTTGGCGGTTGGCGTAGCAAATACGGCAGCAAATCAGCCTCCTCAAGCGGCGGACGACGTGTGGTCAGCGGCTCCTTGGGACAGTCAGCGGTGACTGTACCAAAGCTGCCGCCACCTCCGCCGCCAGCAATGAAACCCATGTCCATGCCAAAGCCACAAGGAGCCAGCTATCCACGACAACAACTGCCTCCAGGCTATGGCTATCCAGCAGGAGCAGCAGCTCCCACGTTTTATGCGAATGCGCAGACGCTGCCCACTGGCGCCATGTACTATTCACAGCCGCCCACGGGATTTGGTGAGTACTTCTGCTTAATACTCTATGGCCATATAGCCCGAAAGTGAATACTCTACATTTTAGAATACAGACTCAAAAACACTCATAAAACAAAAAGAAAATAACATTTTATATGAAAAGTCTATTGAATGATAGATAAATAATAAATAAGAGTAGCTGGAAAAACAAAAGAAGGAAAACTGCAAAATAGCTGACTCATAGCTGTCTCCAGACAGATAGACAGCTCTTTTTTTTCAATCGTCTCTGTCAGGGTTTTCTCAGTGACAAGAGAGCTTACAAGAGAAAATTTTCCGTTGAGAAGTTTTCACAAAGAAAATTGAACGGAAAACAAGTTAAGTTTTCCTCAAAAGTGTTTTCTTTACTTACGTTTTTCGTAGCGAAATCTAGAGAAATTCGACTGAAAATAAATGATATACATATAAATAAATATAAATGTAAATAGAAATATCAGTCAAACTTAATCAATCCATTAAAATGTTGTCCTGACAGGTTCCCAAAATAGAACCTCTTCCCAGGACTTTAATGTTTTTGTAGCCTTGATTATATATAAAAAAAATTCCATAATTTTCCAGGAACAAGGGAATTTTTAACTGGCATGCTAGCAGGCCGTCTAATGGACAGCGTGCTCTTTGGAAATCGACATCATGTATCGCATGTCTACCATCAGAATCAGCAGGGAGCACCTGCAGCTGCGGGCACTGGTCGCGAAATAATAGTTATCAACAATGGAGCGACAGAGGCGGAGGCGGTGGACCCAGCACCCAGTGAATCGCTGATGCCGGAGCAGACGGCCACCTCACCAGAGAATCCACTGGCAAAAGAGGAGGAAGAGCAGGAGCAGGAGGAGTCAGAGACGGAGTCAGAGGCGGAGTCCAGTGAGGAGACAGCGGATGCTAGCGCACTGCCCGTGCCACCTGTTGGTGGCATTATTTGTTTTCCCATTATGCTGAACGAAACAGACCCACAGAACTCAAAGGTGTCACGTGAAGTGGAGCGCGTGGTCTGTTTTCCAGCGCCCAGCATAGATCCACAGCAGGCGTCCATTGATTGCCAAAATAATCCAGAGTGCCTCCTGGACCTGGGCATCACAGCTACCAACACTGAGCCACCAATTGTTGCAGGCGATATTGGTGGTACAGCAGATCCAGCAGAGGATTTCACAGAGGTCACAGCCACATCCCCGATTGATCCAGAGGATATTGAGCGTAATTAAGCCTAAGCTTTGATTAGTTTTATATTTACAGCAATAAAAAAACATATTTTTTTTAAAATATACTCTCTATATTTTTTATTTTTTTACTCTTCTTACCTTGAGAATATTTTCTGAAGAACAGCTGCGACTCTACGAGTATTTTTTCCTTCTCCTGGAGAGGAATAAGTTTTTGAGAAAAGTTTGATTTTCTATATTCGACTTACGTCACAATGGGAGCTACAGTAAAATGATCTGTCTGATTTTAGTAATCATTTTTTAATAGAAATTAAAAAAAAAAATGAAAGTAGAGACGCTCTTTTTGATATTTTATCCACTTAGCGGATTTATAGTGAATTTACCTGAATAAAAAATATATCCAGAATTTTATTCTGATCGAAAACTCTTAATTAATGCTTTAAATTTAGTACATTTATATAAAAAATAGAATTTAGACCTGGATTTTAGACTAATTTAGCCAGACAATCGGAGATAATTTGACCTTATTATATACTACTATTTGACCTACTCCCTTTATTATTATAATCCAGATTTAGATTTGAAAACAAGTTACAAGAATACATTTTGGATTTTCACCTTTATCATTTTGGTACAGAAAAAAATAGCTGAGCTTTTGATAGCTTTAAAAGCAAAAGCTTTGAAGCTTTTGAGAGTTTCCGCTGCCTAATTTACCCCCCCCCCCTGCCATCACACACGTATTCCTTATGAGCACGTGTCGAGAACCCGCCTCAATATTGCATGTCGGTAGGTCAGAAATATTTAAAGCTGTTTGCTGGACAGTCGAAACAACAATAAAAACAACAATAGCAACAATAGAAGAGCCCAACACAATAGCAACAATAGCAAGAACAACATTACGAGCAACGCCCCAGTGAACAAGCTCAAAGGCAGACGCCTGATCTAAAGCAAAGTACAGTGGGACAAATTAGTCAATCAACTAGCCCAAAAGCAGTCGTAGCATGCAAGTAATTAATATATGTTACATGTATAACATTACTTTTAAATGTATTTTATTTTATTTGTTCTTAAACTCACTTTTATATAGAGACTATTCTCAAACAGACTCTTTTCTTTTGTCTGGAGTAATTAAGTTTTTTAAACTTCCCCTCTGGCTTATATTTCCGAAGTTAAAAAAAGAATAAACAAAAGTAAAAAATAAAATAAAAAATAAAAAAAGATTCAAGGTAATATCCGATTGCTGATATAAATGCTATTTATATATATAAATATTTATATTTTTTTTTATTGAAATTACGTGCCCATACTGCCCACTGTACACTGCAGATCGTGGCTGCCGTAGAAATAAATATGCGAGCTGCTTATCTCGAGAACCAATATAAAAACAATTACAGCAGAACGGTGCTTTATTTGCGATGATCCGAAAAACCCGAATGAAACAGACTTGAGATGATTCGAAAAACCCGAAACAGACTTGAGAACGCTCTTGCTCTCTCTCTCTCTCTCTCTCTCTCTCCCTCTCTGTCTCTCTATCTGAGAGTCGACTGAAATCATTCGCTGTGTTTTTATGAGAGATCTGGCAATGGAACGGGAATTCCTGGTACAGTAATTCGAGAAATATTTGGAGCTGGCATAATTGAAATATATTTTTGAGTATAACAAAAGTCTGCAGATCAACTGAATAATATTTCCATATGTTCAGAATTAAATATGGTCAAAATATTAATTTTAGAGTAAGAGAAAAATTGAAATTTTATATTTACATAATTAAAAAATACACATATATTTTTTTTAATCTTTTAATATTAGCAGTGCTTTGTTTACTATTTATTTTTATTATTATTTTTATTATCCAGATATTATGTTCTGCATACGTAGATACTACGTATATGAAATCCTAATGATTCCACCCACAAAGCGGACTCAGACAATAAAATACATAAATAAATAAAGAAGCAAGTTTGAAAGAGAGACACTGATGACGATGACGTCGACGCTGTCAGAGATGAACAAAAATTAACTGGAATGAAAGCAGATTGGGAGCAAAAGAAACCCAGCGGCGAAAATTGCTCAGTTCGAAAGATCGCTTACAATCCATTTAAAATGCTCGGTAAATATTCTCGCATTATTAATATATAGAAATATCAATCAATTATTTAGTCATTTTGTTGGCGTAATATAATAAAAAAAAAGAAAAGATTTATTATATTCATAAATTAAAAAATAAACATATCATTATACAAAATACCAATAGAAGCAATCAATACAATTTTAGCTGCCTAGGAATAATATTTTGAATCGATTTTACTAATAAATCTTACTTATATTATAAGCCTATTTCTGACTATAATTACTAGAAATCTCATTTTAATTATATGAAAAACATTAATCATATATTTAAGCGTATAAAATTTTAATAAATTACTTATATATTTGTACTGGTATATTTTTGGTATATAAGCCCAATATTCATTATTTTAATAACTTAAATATCTCTATTAAAAATATATAAATAATAATCAAATAAATTCTTGTTTTTTACCTTAGATCCGACTTTGTGCCGCTGGGTGATTTACTGGGCGCTCGCGTTTCGCTTGGCCTCTCACCAAACAACAAAATTGAGAAAATAAAAAATTTCAGCTGACTTCAGTTGTTAGTGAAACTTTGAACGGAACTAAACAGAAACGCGGCGGCGGCTACTAAACAAATACATACAGTAAACAACAAAATACAAGTAAATACAGACTAAATATTATAATTTTAGAGTAGTATTTTTATTTTACATATTATGCGGTATGCCAGTACAACAGACAACAGTGTTCAAGACCGGTTTCAAAACTTCCCCATGAATTGTGTGCATTAAAAGCTGCACTTAATATAGCCAGCTATATGGCGAGTGAGTCGGACAGCTATTTGTTTTGCGAAAAATATAAAAACACAACAAAATAATACCAATTCAAGGTCAAAGAAATATATAGAAATATCTATACTACAAAATAATGCATAGCGTATACGACACGTAGACAAAGAGCAGGCGTCCAATAAAGCATATAAAAATCAACCATCGCAATTCAAAATCAATTTAAGCTCGAAAATATTTTAAAAGTATTTTTATATGTCTGTCCAAACATACATATACACAAACATTTACTCACAGCCTAAATACAATAACACTTGCCACAAAATTTGTACGAATTCCAGAAGTAATTCATTATTTCTAATGGGTTTTCGATAATTTATTAGTCATTTTTTTATTTTATACATTAAAAATATCGAATATTTTTTATACAGACGATAGTATCGTGTAGTAAAAATATGTAATTAAATCATATTTACATTTATTTACATTCATGTCAAATATCTATTGAGCTTTAACTTTAACATTAACTTCCAGTTTACCTTCCAGTTAAAATGAACGTAGCAAAATTAGCTTCTTATTTAACTTTAGGTGTCAAATATTTAGAATTAAATATATTCCTGACTTTTTCAAGCATTTTCCAGCTCTGTTAAGTCTCGGCTTAAACCATATTTATATGGAAAATTGCTCTAAACCAAATATAAACGAGTGTGAAGAGCGGATTATCAACGCCGGTCCAATCATATTGTTCATATAGTAGAAATGTCAACAGCTGCAATAATATTTTTCTTTATTTATTTTTATCTTTTTTTATGTTTTTAAATTGCTTTTCATAAAATTTCGGTGGTACTGCGACAAGCTACGCTTCCACTTTAAAATATATACACATAAATACCTATATATATATATATATATATATCTATAGTTATGTATTTCGGGCACTCAACAGGTTCGTTCAAATTTAGGCCATCTGAATCTGTATCTGAATCTGTATCTATTTATTGTTCCCCTCCGACTTTTGTCACCAACGCACACAACGTAAAATGCCAAATGTGGGGAAGAAATAAATAAAAATTCCGACTCTAAAACAGTCTATTCATTAGGGACTTTTTTTATTTGATATCTGGCGATATTTTTGACTATTTATAGTTATTTTACCTTAAAAAATGCACAGCTTTAAAAGAATTTAAAAAGTTTTTATACCCTTAAACAGAGTATTACAATTGTGTAAGATAAAGTATGTGTATTATGTGTATTAATTAGGGCGATGAGTGGAGTCTATATCCATCTCTTTATGCCGGATCGAACAACTATATCATATAGGAAGCTTCGTTAAAATCTTGCCTTTTTCTTTTTTAAATTTACAAGCGAAATGAAGTATATTTTCCAAATGCAGACCAAAAACTATGAAGGTTGCAGATCGTATTCAAATTCACTCTGAAAGAGTATTTACACTTCGGCGTGCTGAAAGTAATATTTTTAGTACTTATTTTAGGCTTGAAAACATTTAACTTATAAACACATTTTTACGCACACATATTCAAATACGATTAATATTATTTCATAATATTTAATTAACTGTTTTAAAGAGCTCCCACACAAGGCAAACTTTTGTTGCCATTTTCGAGTCACTGATTTTGCGGCATTTGAAATATTTGTGGCTTTCTTGGCAAAGAAATCGAGTCTTATATAAAAAACAGTCATTAAAAAACTTCAAAAAGAAAGAAAAAAATGCAAACGTTGCTTTAATTTACTACCGAAAAAACCAAATTTTCGGAATTAATTTGAATAAATTGTTTGTCTTTACAGATTCATTTATTTTATAAATGTTTTCAAATCTAAAGAAGAAACAGAATTTATATTTAATATATATTTATTATGTTTTGTATATAGTCAATATGGCCACGCTTGACATATTGAACTTATAAAGCGATAAGAGCGAATCTAATAGAAAATCGTAGTATAAATTCTGCTTAATACGTATATTAGCTACGGAGCGATATACTAAGAGAGTGGATTTTTTACAGCATTTTCTTGGAATTAATTCAAAAGAGCTTTGCAAAACAGGAAAACTATGTCTACTCGAGCTGTTTTGATTATCAAGTCAGATCAGCATTTTCAGCTCTGACTCATAGTAAACAAGTGTTGAACGACCCACACGAACTGCAGCATCTGAATTGCATCCATTGTGAAATTAGTCAGTTCCATCCATTAATAATTCTACGGTATAAATATATAATTTATATATTACACGCTTTTATTTACTCTACAAAAGTTCAGTTAAAGGGAATTATAAGGGCTACCTTTTTATCTTCTATCTAACTTAAACAAAATCAAATATTAGCCAGAGATCTTGACGTTAACATGAAGAATTTCAGAAAGCGAATAGAAAATGATAAAAACTTATAAACAGAATCTGCACCGGAAATGATAGTTTCAGTTTTTCAAATACTCTAGGAACTGAAAAACACAAAGATCCCTAAAACTATCGGTTCAGAATTAATTGAATTGCCACAAAATGCCTTGACTTTTGTGTTTGCCTGTTTTCTATTCAGACTTTTTCAAATAATCTTAGTTTCTGACTTAATCACAAATTTTTTAAATCAAATTCAGAGACACCTCAATATTTTGTTAGTTTTTTGTATTGTACCACTTCGTACCGGTAGAGAGCCTGAGCTAAACTTGAAATTGAAAGATATTGAAAACCGAAACAGAACCATAAACCAAACAATGGTTCAGGTACGTACCAGAACCGAACTACATGATTCAGTTTGATTGCCTGCATGCAATGAATGTAGCTCCCAATGGAACGATAATAATTGCTACAGTTGCCTGGATTGTTCTATGACGAATTTAGTGACGTATTTTGAATAGGAAGCAGACACATAAATGACGTGTATAAGATTAAAGTAATCAGCCTATATATATAATTAAATGTATATATATGTAAGCGTATATATATATATTTGTATATAGGTATAAATTTGTTAATTTGGTCACGAATATAATTTCAATGGAATTTTGCGTTCGCTCGAGAGTCAAGAGAGTTCAACAAGATCTTCAGTTTATTTTGTTTTTACTTATTCAAGAAGTTCTTACTTTTATTTCATTTTTATTTTGTGTAATGAGTAAAAAAACAAATAAATTAAAAACAAAGAGAAGACTATAAAACCTCTTTCAATTATCTGCAAAATAAACCTAAAATTTAGTATAAAAATTTTAGCTTTCAAAGTTCCGAAATATTAAGATTTATTCTATTAATTTATAAATCAAAGTATGTAAAAATCTCCAGGGATTTCGGGAGAAGACATACTAATTACAAAAGCCTTGAATTTGCAAAAATCCCATCCCCATCTGGAGCCTACACAAATTATATTCTACTCGACGAATAAACATTTGCAACGCCACCTTCGATGTTAATTTATGAAAATAAAAATCTCTAGAGATTTTTGTGACACCTCTGCCTGAGAATAATAATAATTCAAAGTCCTTGTAAGCCAATTTATAACTTACAAATCCTACGCAATTCTTTTGTTTAGATCGCCCATTTGTAAAAAGATTCCTTTTACCTTTTAGCAGGGAACTTGACCTCTAGAAGCGCTTCTAAATGTCAGCGTGTGCGTGAGGCTTAAAGAGCATTCGGTTAATATTAATTTCAAAGAACACCGTTATACTTACATACGTATAAGTAAATGGCGATTCCAGACTGTAAAAGTCCTTGCAACATTAAAGCAACGGCAATGGAGCGTAGCCACGCGACAAGCCGACCAAATCGCCAAGTTAATTATCATCACGGCTAACGCGCCCCGAATTGGGGCAGACACCAAAAGTGGCAGCCAGGGCGTGACATTGCGTCAGCGCTTAAAATGTGGGCAGGGCTCTAAGCTATGACGCAAATATGGAGAATCAATTAGGGCTTTTCAGCATTTAATACTCTTAATGCCATATTTTTGATACCCTTCCAGAGGGTATTCGAATTTGGTCATGAAATGTATGAGGCATGCCACAGAGCACATCAGAGAAGGGTATAGAAATCTTCACCTAGCTTATCTATTTTTCTTGCAATTTTTTTTCTAAGCTGGAATTTATATTTGGGCTGGGAATTTCGTAAACTCTGCACCCACAAGTGGCCGGGCGGGTATATAGGGTATTATTAGCGTAAATTGAATCAATTGTTTATGCAAACAACAAATTACAGCTGCTAAAAAAGATGAGAGAGGCAACAAATGAAGAATGACAAGGAGATTGTAATTCGCGAGGGGCTAGTTTCAGCCTTTAGAGGTGTGCAACATATCGGCGATTTTTCAGATAAATGTAAACTTGGCCTCCACTGAAACTCTAAATTTTGGACTACTGGAATCCTACAGATATAGCTGAACCACTTTTTTATTATATCCTTAAAAAGATCTAGCTTACATCCTTAATCAATGGCTGCTTATCATAGAGTGAGCATCCTTCTAGTTTTAAGTAATAGTGTGACCTTCTTTCACAATTCTAGGTTCTTCTAGGTATTTTTTTATAATAGTGTGACCATTTTTCGTATAAAAAATATGTTTGCCATGTGCAAATAATATTTATTTCTATTTAAATTATTTTATTGAATATAATACTTAATGGGAATTCAATAGATTTTATGAATTAATTTTGCTTTCCTTCGGTTTTAGTAAAATCTAACTGAGAACAAGTCAACGATAGAGTTTTCCGATAGTTTTTCGATAATAAACTGCAGTTTTGCTAGTATTTTAAATGGAAGTCAGGAAAAGAATAAGAGAAATTTAATATATGATATAAAATCAGTTTATTAATATCTTTTGTTTAAGGTAATCTATAAAATATATATAAATAAATTGTACCTAGTTTATTACAAAAGATATATCGATCGATAGTATCAAAACTGAGAGTCGCAGCTCAAATTGAAATCATTTTGTTCGTAAGTAAAGAAATTGGAAGAAAAGGAACTGCTCATCTTTTCCAAATGGTTTCTGGAAAATGATCTCTTTGATTGTAATTGGCAGTGTGGAGTCTATTTAAAGGCTGTCGACTGTCAAGATCAGCTCAGTTATAGTTGAGCAGGCCAGGCAACTGAATGGAAATCGTGTAGACTTTGCTGAAATTCCGTATTTTTATATTTTACAGAATGTCGCACACTCCCAGGCGACTGAGATTGGCTTTTATGGTGGGCATATTGGTTCTGCTATTGGCTGTAGAGGATGTTCAATCGAAGCGTTGGTTTGGCGGCGGCAGCAGCAAGAGTCGTGCTTCTAGTTCCAGCAGCTATTCGGCCAGACGACCCTCTTCATCATCATCTTCATCATCTTCGGGAACACACTCTCGCGGTACGCATGGCGGTCATGCGGATAATACACGTCTTAGCTATGGCGGAGGCACTCACTCCCAGCCCAGTAGTCATACAGCACCACGACCGGCACAGTCCCCATCGCCCATAGGCTGGAATGTGCCGCCCAAGGCACAGGGTCCACCGCCACCCTACTCGGCCACCAATCCGGCTGGTGGTGCGCATACCAATGTGCATGAGCCACCACCACCATACAAGGCCAGTGCACCATCTGCAAGCTACGCGGCGCCTAACAGCCAATCCCGGCCAGCTGCTGGCAGTGCTGCGGGCAATACTCATTCGCAGTATACACCTGCTAGCGTGTACAGGCCACGCATGAATGCAACTGGAGGCGGTTTTCATCATACGCCCATTGCGGCCAGCAATGCCCACAATGTGCAATCCAGCTATCCGGGTGCAACCTATCACAGTCCTGGCCATTTGCCTGCTGGAGCTACCTACCATCCGTCGGGTCAATTGCCCGCTGGCGCTACGTATCATAGTCCAGGTGCTTTACCGCCTGGTGCTACCTATCACAGTGCTCCTCCGGCTGGCGCTACCTATCACAGTCCAGGAGCTTTACCCCCTGGTGCAACATATCATAGTCCAGGCGCTTTACCCGCTGGTGCCAGCTATCATCCTGGCGGTTATGGATCACCTGGCAATTATGGACCACCTGGCGCCAGCTATCATCCTGCTGGTCAAATTCCTGCCGGCGCTAGCTATTATCCCAGCGGTGGTGTACCCCATGGAGCCACCTACTATCCCCAGGCTCCTGTTGCCGCTGTTCCTGCGGGCGCTACCTATCTGCCAGCGGGTGCTGCCATTCCTGCTGGAGCCACCTATTATCCACAAGCACCGAAATCTTCATCCGGACTCGGTTTGGGTAAGTAAATAGCATTGGAGAATGAGTAACTTTCGAATTTATACAAATAAGGATTGAGAGAGCTGAGAGCCCCTTCAATCCTTTATATCCTTTTAAATAGGACTATTTCTTTAAATTCTGTTTTTTTTCTATCTTCTTTCTTCAGGAACTGGTCTCATCGCTGGCGCTTTGGGTGGTGCCATTTTGGGTCATGCCCTCACACCAACCCAGACGCGTGTGGTTGAACATGCGCCGTCCTACGGTGGCAACTACGGAGGCGGTGGCGGTGGAGGAGGTGGAAACGGAAACGGAGAAGACAAGATCATAATCATTAATAACGGACCACCAGGATCGGTGACCACTACTGATGCCGGCTCAGGCACAACGGTTATTAACACTGGCGCTGCCCAACCAGCAGTCGTTCAGCCTGTAGCAGCAGCTCCAGTGGCTCCAGTAGCGGCTGCAGCACCACTTCCCGGAGCAGCACCACAAACACCTTTAGCTCCATTACCGGCTGCTCCAGTTGCACCAGCTGCTGCCGCAGCAGTGGCAAATGCCGCACCACCAGTTGCTGCGCCAGCTGCTGTGCCAGGGGCTGCTCCAGCTGCTGCTGCACCACCCGCAGCCGCACCTGAAGCTGGTGGCATTATTTGTGTGCCAGTGCGCGTGCCAGAACCAGATCCAGCGGATGCCACGAAAACAATAGAAGTAGAGAAGATTGCTTGTTATCCCGCACCACCGCCAGAGCCCACACCACCCGTCGCTGTAAATGGCACAGCAACAGCAGTGGCTGCCCCAGCTGCGGTTGCCTCCTCCACAGCTGCAGCGGTTCCCACGCCGACGCCCTCACCAGATTCAGTGCCTCTTGCTCCCTTCCAGCCAACGCCCTTCACAGTGCCCGAAGGATCAGTTCCATTGGCTCCTCTGCTACCTGGCGGCCAGCCTGACGTTATGCGCATGCCCGGCCAGACATCGGCGCGTCTCTCAGCCGAATCCGGACTACGCGATGCCCACAGTGGTGTTAAGTCCACGACTCAACTGAGTTCATTAGCCGCTCTGCTAACTCTCCTTGTCGCCTACTGTCTCCATTAGCTATAAATAATTCTAAAAAAAAAAATACCTTCAATCTGTAAATCGAACCAAATACAGTTTATATATTTATCAATTGCAACTGTGCTATATTTTCCAAACTAAACGAATTTTTATACACGAAAAACAAAAGAAATACTCGTTTATCTAGTAAATAAATCTTTCGTAACGTTTACATTCTGCTTATACTCTTTTATTTTTAGATACTCTCTCAGTGTCCGCTATAAACTAGTGAAATTCATTGGAGAGAGCGCAAAACCCGATCGATGCATAGATAACCTAAGCTAAGCTTCCGATAGCTGGTGGCTGGCGTTGCCGGATCGGATCTCTATGGCGCCCTCTAGTGTGCTACGTGCGCAACATTCCTGGGCAGCGCCCTCTAACTGCAATAATTTGCATGTTTAAGGTTGCTGTCTTTGATTATGCTTTTTAAAGCTTTATTTATGCAGTAACCAAGAGTTGAAAGCTTAGCGAAGACAAGCACAATGACAGCTTTCGGTTGTAGAAAAAATGAGTGAAGTGGAACTTATTTACAGACATATTTGCAATATGTTCCACATAATGTTATTTTGCTTTCCATCATTTTGCCACAACAATTTGACTGCGTTTCATTGCAATAGTTATTTTCCCTTAGTTTTTCAGGCCAAATATTTAAGTTTTATTTAAAATTCTTAATTAATTAATTTTAAATATGGATGCAGGGTGCTCCATTTTGCAGTTGGCTTTTTCTTTAGAAATATTTCTATCATTTCTTCATGTGCTAACTGAAAAGTGACAGTTTTCTTCCTGCCAATTAACAATTTAAGCCAAGCGCCTCTGGCGACTTTATCAAATAGAATAAAGTAGACGAACAGGACAAATCGTTGGCTTGTGGACGCAATACAGAAAAGGCAGGTAATAAAAAAGCACAAATTGAAATAGGAATAAATTCCGAAAATCCAAGTGAAACAGAGCAAAGAAAAGAGCAGAATGAAGAGACACATTTGCTAGCAAGCTTTATGGAAAATGCATAGAAAAGTGCAAGTATTTGCGATTAAAACCAAACCGATGGGCAGCAGGAGTCCATAGGCCAATCCCTGGCCGGAAGGATAACATACACTGGCAATGCCTTCATTCTTCGCTTCATATCGAAGTGGAACATATTACTTAGAGTCCACAAGGATCAAAACTACTGTAGGGATTAGCGGCATTAGCCAGGCTATAATTATGACATTTAGAATAATATTATTTGGTTGATACTGCAGAAAGCCAATGAGCAGCTTCCAGCTGAAGATCAGGAGCACAGCATACTGAAGCAGTGCACCAACGGCAATGCACTTCAGCTGGTTCGGTTCAAATGAAATATGCAAAAACCGCTCATTAAGATATAAACGGAACAATAGGCCAAATAATAGAGTCATGGCTAGACAGAATCTTGGAGCAGCCTTCTGGATGGCTGGGAGTTCCAGCGTTTGGATATCGCCGCTGTTCGATAAATTCCCAGTAGACCAAGCAGCGTCAAGCCACAGGCAACAGCTGTTATGATTTCCAGCAAGGACTCGTCTTCAGCAGCCTCTTTTTCAAAATTTCTCTGCTTACAGCTGCCTCCCACCGAATGGCTTGGAAATATCTTTGATTCGTTCTTCACTTAATCTTATAATAAATTTTAATAATGAAGCCATGGGATGATGAGACCGACATGAAGGAAATGGAGAAGAATGTCCGCACCATCGAAATGGCGGTCTGCTGTGGGGCGCATCCAAATTGGTACCAGTCGGCTATGGCATCAACAAGCTGCAGATTATGTGTGTCATTGAGGACGAGAAGGTCTCCATTGATCTGCTGCAGGAGAAGATTGAGGAATTCGAGGACTTTGTGCAGTCCGTCGATAATGCTGCCTTCAACAAGATCTACACATTTGATATTGATTTTATATCATTTATTCAAGCATTCTACATAAATAAAAATTCTCGCTTTTATTAAATCCCAATTGAACTTAGATAGCCCATTCGAACTTGAGTTTAGCTTGAATAATTGCTGATTTACCTATAAAAATTACTTCAATTTTTTAAATACGATTCGTACTTCAATAAAGAATTCTTAAACTTAAATTTAGTAAGCCATTTTAAACTGAGTAGTTTATTTTTTATTATTTAAACAAAGCCTTGCAACATTTTGCACCAAAAACCCTCAAATCCCTGAAGCATCAAAGTGAGGAATTCCCAGCATTTTCTGCTCAACAAATAGCATTAGCGAAGAGACATCTTTTAATGGAAAAGCTTTACAGAACTTTTGATACTATTTTTTTTGTACTTTTTTTTACTACTTTTTATGCAGTTGCAAAGCTGCCGATTGATTCTAGCTTAGGCGAAGTTTTCGAGTTTTGTGGACAGATTTCAGCTTTTACAACTGTAAGAAAAGTCGGTGTTTTCTTATATGGAAAGCCAACAACAGGAAAGCTTCGGTGAAACGAAATAAAAGAAAAAAGAAAAGTTAGAAATCTTTTAAGATGGTAAACAGGAAAGTATTCTTTTAGTGCTTAAGCCTGCTGAGAATTCCCTTCCTGAGATACATATTAAATTGTATTTGTGCTTTACTGAAATTAATGCTAAAATGTCTATTAGTATTTCCTATAAGCTGAACAGGTACACCCCAGGGCTAGTTAATTGCTCTGCTAATAAAACTTCCCCTCTAAACTGAACTCTTTTACTTGCTTTCAATAGAGATTTTATAATTAAATCCTTCTGGCTGACTAGCTGCATTTATGGCATCTTCAAAAATAGCTAACTTAGCTCGAAATTCACTTCAACTACCACAACCCTTGAACCGCACGTCATTTAATGTTCATATTCAATACACTTAAAACTATATCCAGGGCTGCTGGTGATAAATACTCTTGGTTCGAGCATATGTTGCCAACAGCATATTGAAACAAACCACCCGAAAAAAAAAACAAAAAAAAAACAGAAAACAGAAACAAAAGCAAAAGCCCCTCCCTAACTGAGTATCGTAGTTTGTTCGACAGAAAGTTTGTCATGCGGGTTTATGCTCCAAAAAGTGGAAACTTAAAATCGAAAGCGCTGCAGATGGGAACCCCAGACCGAACCTGCAGCTCCAGCTAAAAAGTGCTCAAATTTGCATGCTAATGAATGGTGTGAAACTGTTTTAACATATACATAGATACATGCTTATAGGAGTACTCGCAATGGGGCGTGGCATGTGTGTGTTAGACTCGTGCCTGGTCAGCAAGGCACAGTGGTGCACATGCTGGCAAACGAGTAATCAAATTTTGTGGTTTTCTTCAATTAACTGGCAACTCAAAGTGTAAACTCAGTTTAGGGCTAACAAAAAAAAACTAATAAACTAATTATCAGTTTTTACAGAATTAATTTCATGTAAATTGTAAAAGTTCTTGATAAAAATAGTTAAGAAAAAGTTAATGTTTTTCACTGATCAAAAAATGTCTGAAAGTGATCGATATTTTATACATTTTTCAATAAATTTATAGTTTTATTATGGCAGGACATTTACAATATTCTGCTAACAGATCCAGAATTCGATTTGATATAATTCTTCTCTTTGGAAAAACTAAATTTCCCACCTCTTTTTAAAGTAATCCTAAGAATAAAATAGGAAAAAGCAGTCGCTTTTTAACTAGAATATAAATAAAAATCATCGATTCAATACTACGGGATTGGCTTTAAAAAATATCCTTCAGAGGTTTTCAAAATGTACTAAGCCAGAAATCAAACTGGATTTGAAGGATTAGAAGGATATCTTAATTATCCAGGAGGAGGTAGCTTAAAACCCTCTCAACTTATGATATTTGTGCCTCTTTGAACGAACCGTGTATCGAACTGAAACACAACATATCCCTCGAAATAGAAGCCGAACCGGGCCCGAACCTCTTTTAAACCCTAAAATCTTTTTTGCTGATTTTTGCCGCCTGTTTGAGCGACTGAAGCCACTGTGCTTGTTCTGCCAGGAAAACTCAACTGGTACATGCTAATATGACATCACAAATTCGTTGCATTAATTGCATGTCGAACTTTGAGTAGAAGTCAACAGCTGCTAACTTTAGTACTACGAGTGTTTAAGCCATCAAAAAAAAAAGGTAAAAATATATGTGGCAGGAAGTTTGGTAAAAGACTCTAAAATTGAAAGCATTTGCCATCAGCTGACCGCAGCCACATTAAATATCCATTTGACATACTCTACGAAATGGGGCAATTAAGTGTCTTGAATATAGGTAGAAAATTGTTGTAGCTTAATATTTTTAAAAGCCTATTCAAAGACTACTTATAGCCGCTTGGAATGGCATCGTTTAACTGAACAGAAATTGGTAAGTGAAGCATTGAAATTGAGTAGGCCAAGGACATTTTAAAAGGCTTTCAGCACCCGTCAAAGTCTTCGAGCCTTCAAGTGTTTTATGCCCTTATTCATCAAGTCAACTGTTCACTCATTCACTTCACCCCTTTTACCCCTTTCTCCCATCTCTTCCCACCCCCCATTGCACTTCTCGATGCATTCATTTGAGCACGTCCTACTCGTAGTCGTATTTGAATTTCACTTCGAATGCATTCATGCGTTTTACCAGGCAACTTTTAACCAAAGTCAAGGTAAACTTTGCCATAACAAAGTGGTCTGGCGGGTGGTATTTAATTGAACCATTCAAGAAGGCGCTAATTGATTAATTGTTTACTTGGGCGGCCCATTTTAGAACTAAAAAATAAATATAGATAACTTTTTTTTCAAGTAAAAACATGAATTAATCGAGAAGGAACCAAATACTGCTTAGGACAGCGCATCAGCCCGAACTGATTACTGATACCAGGTAAGCAGCTTTTCGTTAGTCATTCGTCGATGAGGCATAGTAGACTCAATTCATTTCGCTTCGAGCTGGAGAATAGGCCCGTATAATTTCAATTTGCTGTAAGCCAAATAAAAGGGCAAGTTTATAAAAGGATTAAAGAACATTTGAAATTGCATCTGTTGGTAAATAAAAAATCATTTTATGACTACTTAAACGGGTACTCAACGAGACTTAAGCAACGCTTTCTACAAATTCAATTTGTATATTTGATAAGCTCTTCCAAATGTCCTTGGTGACCTTTTTTTTTTTGTCTGGAAAATTTGATTAAGCTTAGGCTACTTAGACACTTGCACAGTGGCACAATTCAAAAGATTTGACAAAAAAACCATTATTTTTTCAATGGGAAAATGTGTGTTTAAGGTGCGAGACTGTGAATCAAATTTATATTTATTGTGCTGCTGTCTGTGTCAAGAGAATAAAAAGGTCAATAAAATTTGTCTGGGCGTGGGCTAAATGTAATTGGCTTTAAGCTATTTGGTGACTGTGCTGCAATAAAAGAAAAACCTAGACGAAGCTCAAAGGGAATACACTATTTATTGGACAGAAAAAAATATATTAAAAAGAGTTCTTCAATTATTAAACTAAGAAAATATTTGGGTTTGGGATCAAAGCCATCAGCATCCTCGATAGTATAGTGGTTAGTATCCCCGCCTGTCACGCGGGAGACCGGGGTTCAATTCCCCGTCGGGGAGGAGCGCAATTTTTTTTTAATATTTTATTTTTTAAAGGACATTTTATGACGTCACACACTCGCAGGAATTAAAAGTTTGCAGTGTAACCTCTTTCGCAATTTGCTCAATTAAAAGGCTAAATGTTTGCTGTTGGTAGAAACTCTTTCATTGCGGTTTCATTAGCAGCTAAATAAATGGATCGACGACAGAACTACTCTTCCTTTTTATTTTATTTTTTTTCCATGTTTTCCGTTTTCAGTGGTTTTCTTTTTGCAACTCTGAAAAAACTTTTGCAGTGCCAATTTTCTCTTAGAAAACTTTTTAGTCGCGTTTTTCTCTTTCTTGCGTACAAATTGCTGTCAATTAGTTTAATTGTTTTTCTTATGTTTTTTCGCCCTTTCTTTTGAGTTTTCTTTCTGCTCTCTTTTTTGCTCGAATTCTATTGATGACCAAAATTTATCATTTATCCAATTGTTTTGCAGCTATCATTTCCGTTTCGATGAAAAACTTACCCAGATTCGAAGTATTAAAATTAATATCTATGAAGTTCAATTTATTTTCGGGCTGTTGCGTGACAGACTTCTCATTATTTTCTTTTACAGAAATTTGAGGAAAAGTCGTAATTTTTAAGAAAAATAAAGTAATTCATAGATGTTTTAATAGGTGCTAATTAAAGTGCTTCACTCTGTGTACAAATACTAAAAGAAAAAATAAGTAGAAGTGGCTATTACATACCAGACTGGAATAACTATAAGAAATTTATTTATTTTGACTTCTTATTTCTATAAGAACTTTTAAAATACGTTAAGAAAAAACCACATTTTCCACACAACAATGTTTGAGTTGATTACTTCTATGGTATATATAATATAGAGACTCGATCCGTCGGGTTCTGATATATGAGCTGCCCACAACGAAAAGAAAGTTCCATGCTAAATTTTCACTTAGCTCAAAAGCTGAGAAACTACAGACAGAAGCTCAGACAGATATGTCTTTATATAGATATATCTATATATATAATCACTTCGCCCTGATCAAAGATATATACATATATATATATATGGTATATATATCTATCCCTTTATAAGCTCGGAGATTCTCCCATTAATGCATTACACATATCCTCAAAATATCCTCCACAAGGGTATAAAAATACTCTGCAATTAACGGCATGAGATCAGCAATAAAATTTTATTTCAACTGCATTGCTTCAGTTTGAAATTTATCTCGCTGCTTTAAAAAGGATGAACAGCCACATCAACCAACAGGACATCAGAGAAAGAGAGCACAGCGAGAATCAGAGAGAGTGAGAAAGAGAGAAGAGAAAGTTGGTGACACTCCACGTAATCGGGAATTAAAACATAAATTTTAATTAAATCCAGCACACGTCTGACAAACTGCCAAATGTGTGGCCACAGGACATTCAGACCGCATAAAAAGATTTAAGGATTTCGCTCAGAAGCTTTAAATTAATTCTCCTTTATTTTTTTTACAAACAATATTTACGCGACATAAAAGCCTGGAGCATATTATTAATGATTTATTTTTTTCCAACCAGTCTCTCTTAGTGCTAATTAGAAAAGTTTTCCAAAGTAACTCTTGGCCTAACTCTGCAGTAAGTTGATTGATGGCAATAATGGAAAGAGAATGAATTTTCCCGTGGACAGCTGCAACAATTTCAATTATTCTCAGCGCGTGAAGAAAAAAGAAAGGAGGTGCAAACTTTCAAAGTATAGCAGAAATATTACACAGAAAAAAACGGATCACGATCAAGATTTCCATACTTGAATCGATCTACAAAGGATACTAAAGTTCCATCCCGAAATTGCTTAAATAAAGCTTTTTTCAAGCTCTTTTTTTCAATCTTGGATTTATTGATTTTACCTGTTTTTTAATCCGAGTAAAAAAGCAATTCTTGAACTTAAATTTAGATAAACAATTTTACTTAGTGTATTAACACTTCTTATGAGTGTAAAGAGCATTCGTTTTTCTTTAGTTTTGAGCGAAAATATTGGCTGCAATTTGGCTATAAATGTGTTGAGCACACACACACACAATTTGGTCCTGCCCTGCGGACATAGCCTTTATCCTCACTTTACTCCCACACATATTAACATAATTTTCAAACAAGGACCTCGGAGCGAGCCAGGGTACAATAAAAGTAAATACAATGGAACTAAACAATGTCCACCACGCTGCTGCTTTTGGCCCGATAACTGTGTGATATTCTGCAGCTTGTGTGTTCATAAAAGGGGCATAAACGTTTTTATGACTTTTGCCCCTTTTATTCCAGTGTATAATGTAAAAAAAGGAATAATTTTTTTGGCATTAAAGCGTTGGCAAACGTGTTCAGATAGTAGTGCATTAGATATGCTTAAAATTAAAGGAGTATTCTTTTTTTTGGGAAGAAAAAATGAAAAGTTGTGGACTCCTTAAGCTGAACCAGAACATAAATTGCTACTAACTAAGCCAGGTCATTTTGGCTGTGACATAGTACATTTTTTTTGGCTGTTTTTTTCTAGCTTCACACTGATTCTTTTCAAGCTGACTTTCTGCCTGAATGCCCCGCAGCTGTTGTCTGAAAACATCCTGTTCATCAAGCCTTGATGTGGACTCCTTTCTCCTTCAATGACGTCCTGTACATTTTGGGGAAAATCTGCTCGGTTTCAGTGAACATGTCTGCAGCTCCACTGATGTCATGAGGATAACAGCGTAAAAAAAGAACTGAAATTGCATTTCAGTTTAACCGGTTTTCCTTTTTCCTTCTACCAAAAAAAGCCATCATCAAGTGCTGAACTCGCAAATGTATCTACAACATAGTTGAACATATCTATTGACATTAAAAAATGTCATATATATTTATGAACAATACATCTGTCTTTTCCCATTTATTACTTTCTAAAATTTGAGAAAAGCAGCTCAATTTAAGTAGAATACGTGAGTAAAATTATACTCTTTGTATGCTCAGCGAAGGGTATAACAAAGTGATCAATAAATTTGAGTCAAGGCTCTTGTTTGTGCAGTGTAAAAGGATTGTAACTACAGCAGCATTCGATTTATTTGCTTTTATTCATGCATCCGTTCCACATGGCGTATGTGTAACAAGTGCGACACATAAATTCTAGAAATTGCATCGCTTTTTTCTTAGTGTAAGCTTTTTTTTTCCAGACAGAATTTTAAAGATATTTCTTGCCGAAAGAAAGGCTTTTCATTTAAGCTTAAACATTTTTTGTTATTTATTATTAAATACCCTTTCAGGGGGTAATATAATTTTGACAAGAAATGTGTAACTCATTGAAGGTGATGCTTATGATCGTAAGAAGCTTATATATTATGGAAAAGGAGAGCGAGACGAATCGATATAGACTTGTCTGTCAAATAAATAATCGGACAAACTAAATAATTTCACCTCCAATTTTCAAATATTTATTTCAGTTTGCAGTGTTCGACTGTGTGTTACTATATACTTAAAATAATTTTTGAATATATGTAATAATCATTGAATAATTGTCATCTATCTACTATCCATATAAGTTGGATAGACTGACAAAAGTCGTCTATTGATGAGAAATTTGTATACATTTCAATAGTCATAAATTATTACTTTCACACAAAGCTAACATACTCTTTTTCAATGCTTACAGGGTATACAAACATTTAATACAACGCCAATGACAGAACAGAAAATAATGTCATGTTGTAAAGGGAAAAACTGTGTTGAAGTCTTAACAAAGTTTTTGCGGCTTGTTTTTCACTTGTTTCTGCTGACGTTGCCTTTTCATGCATGAAAAGTTGTTGGCTAGTAAAAAGTCAAAAAGTAAACTAATATTTAAAGCAGAAAATATTAAGAATATAACATAAGTTTGTGAGAATTAAAGGAAGCATTTCAAATACATATTTGCAGGTGAAGGACGATGACAGCTATCAAGGAAAAGTGCCTAGGAAAAAAGGAATAAAATGAAGATTTTCGTAGTTAAATCGTTGCCCAGCGCTGTCAAAAATTATACTACTATTTATTCAACTGTTAGACTTGAATTTAGCATGCAACTTTTCCTTTAATGTAGACATCAACAAGTATTTTTATTTACCTTTTTTTTTGATCTCTTAACTTTGATAGTAGATTATTGTACCGCATTTATTCATTTATTTCACATCTGAGGCGGCTGTAAATCTTTAAAACCTATTACAAGGAATGCATTAGGCTGCATAAATATCTGCTGACTGTAACATAATTCATGGCTCTGCAAAAGACATTACTTGCACACACACACACACACACACACACACACACACACACACACACACACACACACACACACACACACACACACACACACACACACACACACACACACACGCACACACTCGATGAAAGTAGTTTAACACATGGAGTCGGCAGAGTCCTTGGAGTCCTTTGTTCTGCTGCTGTCTCTCTGCTTTCCCCTGCAGTCAGCAAAGCATCTTTGACACTTGGGGCTTTGTTGCGATATGCGTTTGGCTTTCAGTTTAGGCCATAAATTCGTACAAATAAGAAATTTGCTAGCCAAAGCAGGCAGTACTCTAATTTTCCATTGATTGTTTTCAGTATAGAAATTAAAATAACATTATTCTATGCAATTTGTACAAGAAATTCCAATAATAAATTTGATAATTAAGAAGCTTGGATTAAATTTGAATAATATATTATGCGTTTATATTAAACCTTTTCCTCCGAAGATGTCTTAACGGAAATACCAAGCCTTCCTCTCTGAAGAACTTATTTATCAATAAGGAACATAGCATAGAAATGAAAACAAAATCTGAACTGTTTTTTTAAATAAATACCATTAGAATATACAGTAAAAGAAAGAGATTCATTACAAGATATATCACATATTTCTAGCCACTTTATTCTAAAAAAATATCAAAGAAAATGAAAAATAGAAAATTAGTTGAATATCCCAGGACACCAGACATCACTCTGAGGATGTAATCGCCGCTCACTTTAGCCGTTTTTTTTTTTTCGTTTAACGTTACCGGAGGCCTCCGCGTGGAGGAAGTGAGTCGACTTGAGACGCAAGGATCAATAAGGATCGCGCTGGGTTTTCTCTTTCATTCATTTTTCTTATTTTCCTGTAGAAGCAGTCAGCAGCTGTGCCCTTTGAGGTACGCCTCCATTGGCCTCCATGCGATGTTATTGCCTTTTTAATAGTTATTTTTAAGATTAATTTAAATCATACATCAGCTTCTCTGCATTGTTGGGTTCCTCGCAGTCAAATGAAGCCATCATTAGCTCTGCAATGATAATAAACACAAAATTTGATTCATTTATTAATCACAGCCAAAATGAATATATTTTCAATGAAATGCATCAAAAAAGTAGATCAAACCCAACAAATTAACCACTAAATTCCTGTGATGCGTGTTAAAATTCTTCACATTTTTCCCCATTCTGCTATTATTATTCAATATTTTTTGATTGTTCTTTATTTGATTATTTATTTCTATCACGCTCAATGGCGTTAAATTCCTCTCAGGAAAAAAATGGAGTTTTTTCCTTGAAAAAGCATTTTAAAGCTTTTTAAATGTGCTTAATGAAACCTAATAAAAAATTTGTTTTAAACGGATTTGAAGCAGGATTACAATAAAAATAAACACGTATATGTAAGCTGCATGGAATATGGAATAATTTAATGTTTTTACACAGTTTAAAATAAACTTGCCAATCACAGCACTTATATTAACGCTGAAAAAAACACCGGAAGTAGCGATGCCTTGTACTAAAAAATAGGGAAAAATTTCCGATATTTTTTCCATCTCTAAGTCAGTACACAGAATGCTCTGCAATTAGAAGAGATCTGCAGAGATTTGAGTAGTAAATACTCTAAAGAATTGATGCCTATAGAACATTTGATTTTGGGCAGAAAAGGGACACCTCTGATATTCATTTTAAGTTAACTAAAATAGGGCTAAAAGAGTATTTGAGTCTTCGGCATATCCTTTCCTAGCATGATCGCTAAGGAGGAGGAGCAACTTAACTCAACCTCATTAGGGACTCTCTATTCCTGTTTGAGGTGGGGTCAAGTGCAGACAGGACTGACATGAATCCTAAGTGGCTGCTCCTCTGCTACAGAGATTGTAACATTTTAATAGACAAACAAGAAAGAAAAAAAAAACATAGTTTAATAAAGTAACAACAAACTGGCGACTAGCCAACAAAAAGACAAAAACGAAAACAAAAATTGTGTGTGTGTGTGTGTGTGTGTGTGTGTGTGTGTGTTTTGAGGAAATGTAGAAAATGTGGCAGCAGCAATGTCCACTTCACACCATGAAACCATTAAAATTCTACAGTGGTGCAAAATGCTTGGTCGTCGGTCTGCTTTTGGTCAACAGATGTGCTCTTGACTTGCCACAGGGTAATGCCCCCCAGCCCCCCTTTGGTTTCTCCTATGTTTATAGGATTAAAGCCCACATTCTTGTATGAAGTTGAGTATAAAAACAAAAAAAAAAAAAAAGAAGAGGGTTAAGGGAGACTCAGGCATACGCACATGTTAGGAATATGAACATTTTACAAGCCTCTCCTGCCCCCCTCCCCCTGGAAAAAAAAGATGGGTTACCTCCCGTTGTTTGTGAAAGGATTAAAACGTTGGTTATGGTATCCACTTTTTTTCTTGTTCAGTTTTAATAGAGTCGTGTGGGTAAATATTCAGACGCCTCTTCTCGCCAGCAGATGAAAATTTGTGAAGCGTTTCCATTGTTGTTACTCGGTTCTGGTTTTTCGTATATTTTATCCCACAAACACACAGCCTGTGCCTCTACCTCTTGACGAATATTTAAGAGTGTTTTGAGCCTAACAAGCGGTTCTTTCTTGCCAACAGATTGACGAATAAAGCATAAAGAACATTTTTGACAGGAGTGGTCTTAGCCCAAAAATCCTGGACCGCAACTTGATTGCTCTGCAGATTCAATATCCCAAAATATGTACTCTTCTTTTTCAATTGGTTTTGAGCTGAGCTGATAGAAAGTTATGAGCCCATAAAGGGAAAATCCAAAATTCTCTAACAATTTCAATCATTTTGTTTATTTAATTCCAAACATCAGGAGAAGGGTGGGGCAATAAGTAAGCATATCTCAAAGTGCAGCAGCTGCTGTGAATTTTTATTGATTTTTATGAAGGTAGCAAACATGCTTTAATTAAAAGTTACGATGTCTGGCAAATTCTACAGACAAGTCGAATATGGAATACCCTTTATGTGACTTAAAAAACTTAACTCTTGCCTTGCTCTGGGGGAAAAAATTGTCATCGAAATTTATCTCCCTTAACCCTTGGCCATAATATATGAGGAGTGATTTGAAGTTAAAATAAATTCTGAAATTTAAAAATTGCTTAGCCAACTTCAATTTGTTTGGCTGTGGTATTTGCTAAATTCCTTTAGTTTTTATAGACTTAGTGCTACAATTTTGGCCATTTCTGAACGATTCCAATAGGCATGAAACGTCCTGTGTGTGCGACCGTCTGTCTGTCTGCATGTGTCGAGTGAGGTTTTTTAATATTCTTATGGAGGATGTGTGCCTGCACGTCCTGCACGTCCTGCACGTTAACATCCTTCTGACTGACAGTTGCTGTAACAGTCAGGTCGAGTTGGGAAATGGTTCTGTCCGTAGAAGAATTCTTAACGTTTCTTTCAAGTGGCAGCCGAGTGTTTTGTGCATCCTTTTGGCCTTTCTTGAGAGTTGACATAACAATACTTATTTTTACATTTGTGGTCTAAATATGCTGATGAATGTGTGATTACATTTTCGAGGAAATTACAATGGGAGTAAGAGACATTTCAAGGAATTTCTTTAGAGACAACTATGATATTCACTATCTTAAGCCATTAGCAGTGTTCTTAGCCTTTAAATTAAATATTTTGCTGCACTTTAATCTCTAGATTTGTTTCTCCTATACTTTTTGCTTGAAATTATCACTAAGCTGGACTTAAATAATGCGATTTTCCGCCCATCAATTTCAATGGAAACTTGGCAATAAAAAAGATTAGCTTATCAAACATATAAACATAGATGTGTTCTAACAAAAAGGAAGCTGTTTATGAATGCCATTCAACTATTTGGATTATGTTTTTGTGCTTCTTATGACAGAAAATCCGCTTATAAAACCAAAAAACGATAAGAAAAACTGTTGGAAAAGCGCTCATGTAGTGCAGACAAAAAAAAAATCTAAGAATAAACATGTGTGCTGCTCGGGATTATGATAAATCTAATTTAATCCTCAACGGAAACAGAGCAAGCTACAAAAGGAAAGCTAAAAACAAATAAACAAATAAAGTTTTTTCACTACGCTTTATTGAAGTGAACGTTATAGATATATAAGGCAGAAATCAGTTTTCTCTGTCAGAGAATAGTTTCTCAAAATATCTTTCTTTAAAAACAAGTTAATTATTTTTAATTTATGATGAAATAATTTATTAAATGCCACAAAATATTTGTATTTTCTACTCTCAACGAATCTGTGATTTTCTGTATAAAATGGCTTCGCCTCAAGCCGCAAAACGAAATTCCATTTTCCTCTTTTTTGTGGCTGCTGATTTAACGGCAAAATTTATTTCGGGGTGAGTTGGCGTATTTCCGGCCAAAATGTCTGCAGTGCATTTTAAAATGCAATTTAATAATTTTAATATGGAAAATTTTAGTTATTTTTTTGCTAAACATTCTGAGAATGTTATTAAATGCTTTGAGCCACTTTTCAGTGTTCGATATAACAAGAAAATGCTTTGGTTAAAAGCACATTTTCACATTTTCCAGAAATTCCAGAGCTGTGCAAATTACTTTGTAAACAACCAAAAATAACTTGAGTGGAAAAATATTTATTTATGTAGCGGACAGCGGACAGCGGACAGCCAGACAGCCAGCCATGAAAAGTAGTGACAAAAACTGCATTAAACTTGGCAGGAAACTTTGACTGATTTCGCCAGGATTTCACGTTAGCTGAAGCCAGTTTTAAGTTAAACTTAGCCGAACTTCTAACTAAAAGGACAGTTTTGAGTTTTGCGGTTCGAAGTAAAACCGATTTAGAAGTTTTCACTAGACCAAAAACTTTTCAACGGAAAATATGTGGTCTTAGCCAAAAACCACTTGAAGGTAGCTTTTTGGCGTCAACAAGTTTTGGCTAATCTTTTAAAATAATGACTTATTGAAGTAGATATAAGTTTATTAGAGGAATTTTAGAACTAATAGAAGATTTTTAGTTACCGGATATAAATTTATAGCTGCTTCAATCTCAGAGCCATAAAGTTTGCTATAATTTACACTTTTCTCTTTTAATTCTCATTAATTTCGAGTAGATCGCTCCACTATAGAATTCTCTGGGGGCTCTAGCTCGATGGCCTTATTGCTGTTAGACTCTTAGCGCCATACTTCTACTTCTGTAGAAGGAATATAAATAGAAAGTGTCGAACATTTCTTTTGTAACTGTCTGTAAAATAATCGAGAAGCTCCTCGTCTTCCTGGAGTCTCCGATCAGTCCGCTTAAGATAGCCAAATATATTAAAGCCTCAGGCTCCTTCTGGTTTTACAGCAAGGTAAACTTTTCATGATTTTCTCCATCTTCTTACGTTACTCACAAGAAATTAACCAAACGAAGAAAAATCCTTAAAAGCTCCTTCCTATAAGTTCATAAATTGCATTTACCTCACATTAGGCTGCACATCATGCGTTTCAATAAACTTTTGGCCGACATGTAAGGACTGAAGGATGCAGCTGAAAGCTGAGGCTTTGCTTTAAGTTTGAAGTTTTCAAACCAACCGAAAAACAAACTGGAAAAAAAAAACCAAATCGTATATATATGAAAAATCCCGACCAGGCCATAACTTTTCATTCCTTTCCTTCGTGGCGCTGTCAAGATGCGTTTTGCAGCACCAAAGACAACTTTTTTTTTATGACTTTGTTGTTTGCCGCCTGTGGCAAAAGTCTTCAAAGTATCCCACGGTTCCTGGGTTTTTAATGAGTTCGGTCTATGTGGACTTTTCATTTCACCACTATGTCTCTCGGTTTTTGCTTCTTTCCTCTTTTTTTTTTTCTCATTTTTGATGTCGTCACCCTGCAGTCCTGCAATCTCTCCCCGCCGCCTCTCTTCTCCCCGGCACTCCTTTTGTACGACGAGCAAGAGTATGTTCACAATCCGTAAAAAATATTTCAGGGCGTACTGACAGCTCTAAGAAGGATTTCAAAACTTTTTTTGTGCATCAGCAACACACACACTCTCACACACTCTCACACACATCCTGCTGCATGAGGTGTAAGTTGTCGTCGTTCACGTTGTTTTCCTCAATTGTTTTATTTGTATGAACAATTTTATTGTACTTTTCAGCTGTGTAAGTCCATATTTACAAAGCGAAGCTGAAGGATGTTTATATATATATTAACAAATAATTGGGAGGTTAATATAAAGACGACTTGTGCTAGCATTACTTTGACAAAAAACTTTTATTTAATTGCTACAGGGACATAAAATAGGACTCAAATGTATTTGCATAAGTGCCAAAAAGCCTAGAAGACCTTCTCCCAATTCCAATTTACAAATAATTGCACGGCATTATCTATAGCATACTTTTCAGAGCAAGAAATGTAAGAAATGCCAAATCAGTTAGATTCAGCTTGCCTCGAAAATTGAATGTCCACTTTTGGGCTGGGAAAAAACCCAATAATTAGGGTTCTAATGAAATCCAAATGAAAATAGATTGTCAAGCTAGGTGAATTTAAAAACGCACTCTAGAAATGGAAATTCTGTTCCCCCAACTCAGCTTTATTTTCCTTTCCAAAACAAAAACTAGAGAATTGTCAGGTATTGTGCTTTCATCTCTAATATACAACAATGTATTTAAAAAGACTGCAATAATTGTTGAATTATATACAAACTCTCCTTATTTCATCTAAGGCAGGGTATATCAACATTAAGCTTAAATATTTCTGCTACAACGCCGTGAAAATGAATTACTATAAGAGGCTGCTGGTAATACAGAAAAGGCTGCGTATTAAATTAATCTGTGAACCCTTTTGTGGTTATAAATATGTGTCTATTAGGTCATTTTATTGTGGTTTTTAATTTGAATTAATTAGCAGAAAACGGCTACACAGTGCTTGAAAGAGATTAAAAATTATTGCGAGTGGTTTTATAATGGCTCTTCCACACAATTCTTGTAAGAGTTAGAGGAACACCCAAAGGGCTAGGCAAATTTCTTGCATAAATCAAATAGTAAAGGCTTAATGTTACATTTAATTTTATATTTAAAATATTTAAGTAGCTCGAAGTCACACACACCCTACACACGCACACCCCACACACACACACACACTCGCACTTTCTGGGCCACTTGAAGTCACTACAAGTTGGCCTCGTTGCACTTTCAACTTTCCACCCAGAAAGCAAACACTGAAATACCGACCAGAGCCAGTGAAAATTGTGAAAAAATGCGATAAAGTACGTGGAAAGTGGAAAGAATAAAATGTGTACAAAAAGTTTAGAAGTAGGAATTTTTTAATAGGGAGGAGTTGACTAGGAAATACTCTGTCCACGGGTCTAATGTGTATTAAGATAAATTCATATAGAAAAACACTCTAAGCAGTAACAGCTGCGGCTCTGCTTCTTAAGCGAGTTATTTTAGTTATTCTATTTCTATATTCACTTTGGAAGAGTTTATGTTTACTTTTCAGAAATTGAGGAATTTAGACCGGTTCGATTCCAAAATCCGCCTTGATATGTATATTTATTTAACATTTTTCGTGTCTTTTATAGTTTCAGAGATCAGGTGGACAGAGTATATTAAAGCTAACCTGACTCATCAGATTGAGTCTGATCAAGAATATATAGCCTATACCTGCCTGTTACTTAAGTTTTCCCTCAACTGAGCATACTCTTTTTAGCCATTTTCAAAGAGTACACAGTATAAAAATAAAAGTATCGCAGTTCAAAGTTTGACTTATAATAGAAGTATTACTTACCCGCTTCGCCAAGTTTTGTAGTTTGCTGCATGTGCGAACAGAAGTGTTCATACTCGCCGCTAGATGGCGCCAGTGCCGATGATTTCATAGCCTGCATATGCTTGGTAAAGGCACCGACAATAGCAGCCATACGATCGAAGGCAATTATATTGATGTGGCCATTTGGTAGACTGTAAATGAGGGCCAGAGAAAAGGGAGACATTTGTTGAAAACTTCCTATGAATCGGGCCAAAACCATTATCTGTCTGTATTGCACGACTACGATAAAATATTCCCAGTTTCAATTCTATAGAAAATTCACAGTTCACAGTGCAATTAAAATCAGTGGCCGCACATTGGCTACCCGGCAATTCAGCGTTTGATTAGCGTATTGAAATGGGCAATTTATGCATGCGCATCATTCGATTTCAAATCCAATGCGGCATTCAAAATTGCTGAATAAATAATCTATCTATCCTCTGTCCCTCCATTTCTGATTATAAATCAGTATGCAAGTGTGAGCTAAATAAATTGCAGCCAAGAATAAATACCCATCCTCTTTTTTTTGGGTGGGTGCTCTGTACAATATTTACTTTGCAGTCAGTGTTTATTATCCCAAACCTATGAGCTAATCTATTTTAATAAAAATATAAAATATATGAATACTCAATTAAAATACTCAAATGAATTTAATCTGTGCGGACTATGCAAACTACACGATTTGTTCTTATTTTAAACAGGGATTTATCTATTCAACTTCTCATAATAAACGGATAATTTATGTTTTTTTAATAGAGTATTTGCTTTAATTATGTATCATTAAATATTTTAATAAACGACCAACTTTATGAATTGAGGATTCAGAATACTAAGCAGATTAACTTTTTATTTGACAGATAATTTCCTAAAAGTAAAAATTAAGCTTTATAACGTTCAGCAATGCTCCTAAAAGTAAGCTACATATTTGTCTATAAATTCATACGTCTGTGAAAATACCTATATATATTTTCCGATTATAGATTAAATAGCCACTTAATCGTTTTGGATTTTTTAAATTCATTTTTCTTTATGAATTTCCATTTGTTTTGCATGCAGTTCATAAACTGCTTTTTAAGAACTAACGTATACGCAATATTAATCATACGACTGGTGGGCGGGCATGCTGGATTATCAATTTAATTTAATTCGAAAATGAGTAAGTAAAGTGGAATTGATATAGGAAACTCACCGCTGCAAACAGTTTTCGCGTTCGGCCAGTGCCAATTTAACAATATCCGCAAATACCGGAATAACAACCCAGTCATTGGGTTTCCCACAAAATGTTGTTGTTGTTGCTGATTGTGTGGTTGTTGTTGCTGTTGGTGCTGGAGTAGTTGCCGCATTGTTGTTGCTGTTGGCAGCCAGAGGCACTTCTGGGGATGGCATTGCATTCAAACCGGAAGTGCCTGTTATGCCAGCTGGCTGCCCATTCGAGGACAAGGACGAGCAAGAAGGCTTCTCATTCAAGTTTTCTGATGAGGGCGTTGCTGCTGAGACTGCTGCTACTTCTACTGCTACTGCTGCTGCTGCTGCTGCTGCTGCAGATGATTTTGATGATGAGTTTTCTGTTATCTTGGTCTGCTTATCAGTCTTCAGATGAATCTGTTCATTTAAGACGATTGCCTGTTTCTGCCATAAATGTCCATGTCCTTCGGCATGCCGTTGCATGCAATCCAATTGTTGACATGTCACTTGTAATTTGCTCCACTGTAATCAAATGAATATATATATATATATATGTGTATAAATGTGTAACAGTCTGGCGTTGTGTGTGTGTGTGTGTGATCCATCTTAATGGCGAATATCTCTAATTCGTTTTATTTGTGTTATTTGTGTCGTGTTTTCGGGGCGTTGTTAAAGTTTATGGCTTTGTTTGTGTGCGATTTTTATGTCTGTAATTTGAAGCTTTCTATCGAATTTTATGGTGTGACTTTTTGGCTTTGCAACTGATAAGATTTAAATTTTCGAAATGAGCAAAAATTACACGAATGGAAATAAATATAGGTATTTGGGTAAGGAAGATGCCTTGCATGCAGGCTTCCTTCCAATTTCAATGTACTTCTACAGAAAGATACATGTCAGAATAGGTATAGATGACTTTTTGATGACTATAGAACTTTCAACTGATACTCGAGACTTCTGCAAACGACTTAAACACCTTCGCAGACTGAACTACTTTTTTTTAACCAACAATTGAGTAAAAAAGACTATTTTTATTGCAAAATTATGTAATATACAAACAATTTTGGTTTCTCATGCAATTTTCAAGTAATTATGGTAAGTTTTTGGAATATTTCTGGCCATAGATATCGCGTAGTGACTATTCATAAACATTTCAGTAGCCATTAAGCGCACACTGCAGAAAATATGCAAAAAACTATCAGGAAAAAAAGGCCAAACAATGCATAAGCCACGCCCTGCTGTTCTGAAGACCTGGCATTGGTCTGTGAATTTATGCGATTCCCTTTCATTTTTTTACAATCATTTCTTTTTTGCTGTCCATTCTTTGTACTATTTATTGTAGTAAAATTTACGCTTTGCACATAAAAAATAGAATAAAATGGAAGGAATTTCAGTGCATAATGAATAAAATATGAGCAAGCACAAGGCATTTAAAGTAGCAAAAAGTTGAGGCAACTAAATTGCTCAAAATTTTCCAACAGCTGCCAAAAGTGACAGCAGAATAGAATGCGAATCCATTAACTAATTACAAAAACTAGTTATGAAAACTAGTTTCATTTGCCACCAAAATGCAAGGCATAAGTACGCTTCTCCACTCTTTTTTTTTTTTTTTGTGCCCTTCCCTATTCCCTGCTCTTCTGTGCACTATTGAAGCATTTGTGGGCGAAATGCCAAGTAAATAGGCGAACAAATGGGAAAAAAAAAATGGAAAAAAATAAATTTTTTGATGGAAAATGTGCCAACGCAGCGTGGGCTGTGGTTACTTGGGCGTGGCGTTTTTATTTTTGTATTTTTTAATACATTTTTTGCGTTGGTGTGGGTAGCCTGCCTGTCTACAGAAAGGGTATAACAATTCATATATAGCAAAGTTAAAATGTGTTTTGTAAATAATTTGCTAATATGTTGAACGTTAAACTGGGAGAAAAACACGAACTTAAATTGAGAGCAAAAAAATCTTGAAAATTAAATATGTCTTTTTTCAAGCTAGAAATACGATTGAATCAAGAATGTTTGGTCTCAATTAATAGAATTATTTTATTTTAATGTAAAATACTGCGCCAAAAAGTAGGCTACTCATTTTTCAATGAAAATTGAGGTAAAATAAGAAGCAAAAATGGCGTATACATATTTGTTACGTATATAATCAAAGAATTAAGCAACTGAGAGGAGCAGTTTTAATGTCCCAAAGCTGACGAAAATATGAACAAATATTTTTAAAAATTTCCTAACTTATAATTCAAATACTCACCGTAATTTTCAGTCTGGCAATGGCAGGTGATTCCAGTGATTCCAAAATTGCTGTGGCGCTATTGTAATTCCCCACCAGCAGACAATACTGAGCCACGCCACTCCAGAGCTCCACTGTTTTGCTGCGCTCTTCAATTCCGCTGCACTAAAATTCAGCATATAAATATAAAAATTGTGTTTTGGGGGGGAGAAACGGAAGTTAGTTTGATGTTAGTTTTTACAATGGAATATGCGAACCACGTGACTTTGCTAAAACTTTAACGAGTCACTTATATGAGGCCAACTGGCCGACTGGCCAACTGGCAAACTGTCAATGGGAAAGTTCTCTTGTAGAGCATAAATTATATGGTAAAAGTCGCTAGCCCCAGGAGTCGGTCCATCAGCGGACACGTAACTCTGCATATTTGACAAGCAGGGGAATTTTAATTCAATCCACAGACTCTGAGCTATCATTTGTTACATGCCAACCCTAGGCTGACCCCAGGAAAGAGACGTGGCTCTAAGCTCGCTCACCTGCAGTATCTCATTGCAGACAAACAAACGCAGACGTGCCGACCAGTCCAGGTACGTTTCCAGATTGCAGGTCTTCTTTGGATCCTGGGCACCCAGCGGCCCGCCCGATGTGCTGGGTTGGTCCCATTTCTTCTATAGGAATACAGAGAGAGCCGCGGTAAGAGAAGAAGTTGTTGTTTTAGTTGTTGAATCACATTTGTAATGAAGCTGCTTGTCATCGCTTTAATGGCACATTCTTGTTACAATGCTGGTTACTTTTGTTTTGGTTCTACACTCAGAAAAAAAATATACTCTATATTTTACAAAATATAATTAAAAAAAAGTAATTTCGCTAAATGCGGGACAGGCTTTCCTCTACGCAAAATAAATCATAGAAAATAAGTTGGTAAGCTTAAAGGAATGATTCAAGGTCTGTGCGAGTTTCTTAGGCAAAATATATAGGGTAATTGCTAGTCAGTACCGCAGTTTGAGTAGAGTTCTTACCTGCTTATCTAAAAATACCATTCTGCTGCACTGGAGAAACTCCTCTGGGCCAATATGCTTGGCCAACTTCTTCTCCAGCCGGCAAAGGATTTGGGCGTATTGTGTGGCTGTTGGACAGTTAAGTGGTGCAACAAGCTAAGGGGAGAAGAAGGGATAGAACTATTGCAAAAACGGCAAAAATAATTGGTAGAACTTACCTTTTCATTATTGGTCTGGCAGGCACGCAAATCGGCCTCATGTCTCTCTAAATCAGTCAAACGTTTAAGTAAGGCACTTAGTACTTGGGATACTACGACTTCCAGATGTGAATTGGAACATCTAAAATTGCCAAATTGTTCCCGTTTAAGGGTAAGTTGAAAGTTCAGTGGAAAAGTCACTTACCTGGCAACAATAAGTTTAACATGATTCATCATCCGCTCATCACGATAATCGTATGGGAATTTCTCCGTCCACTCGGCCAAAAGAGCAACTAATGTTTCCAAGCATTCAGTATCAGATACCGACTCTAGAAGTCTGCCCAGCAGCTCGTGTGGTCGCAAAAATAAACGTGATGATAATAAAAATGAGAACAGAAATTCCTGCAAAGGATAAAAGTGTAAACAAAGCATGGTGTAAGTTTACATACGAAGGAATATTTTCCACAAAGTAGGAAAAACATTTGTGCCCTATTAGCTTTATTTAACATGAAAATTATATTACTATTATTGCATACTTTCGGGGTGACCCGAAGAAGTTCAAATTTGAATGTCGTCCAACGGCCAAAATTTGCTTAAGCAGCAGGCGAACATAATTCGCAGCAAGTGAATATTTTTTAACTTTTTTATATGCTGCCTACTTTTAGGGTGGCTCGAAGCTGACGAGCTTGCTACTGGTTTCTGTTGGCCTGGTACTCTGACCCAGAAATCTCCAGACTATCAAAATTTTGCTGTAGGTTGACTAATGTTGTTTAACAGTGCAAGTGTCACTCCTCCTGTTCTCCTCCTCCTGATTATGTTCACCTAATACTTCGTTTGAAAATTTTAAAAATTTCTGGAAAATTAATTCTTCTGATCAAATTTACAAGTTAGATGCATAAATATGTTTGCTAATTGCACCCAAAAAACTATTTAGATCGGAATACTATAACATATAGCTCCAATGGGAACAATCAGCTTAAAAATTGCTGTATGGGAAACTTCTTTGTTTTTATCTTGATGATATTTACAAGTTTGATTTTACTAACATAATCCAGTTTGTTTGTAGAACTATGATACAGATATTTATAATTCCATACAGTTAACAAGTAATAAAAGCGGGAAAGAAGAACAACTACTTTTTCAACACTTTCTTTTTTAACCTTTTCTTTTTCTCTCTCCTTCTCTCACATAACACTCGCATAGCCAATGGTACACACAAATGTATTTCTCCCTTGGCTTGTTTTATGTGAGTTAGTGGTTTTTACACCAGTGCCAACAAATTAAATTTGCTGTTAAATTGGCTACTGGCCAGAAATTTTAAGTGTGCCTGGCTAAGAGAGAACAGCTAAAATTCTATGTGAATAAATTCGTTGAACATATTGCTTAATATTCTCGTAAAGAGAAACAAGGCTCTACTCAAAAATATATATAAAACGAGTCCAGAAAATTGTATTTTATTTAATATTTAAAAACAATTCTAATTGTTTTTCTTATTGACTTATAAAAAATCAAAACATAAGACTATTTTTATTTGCATTGTAAATATGCTGCACACAGTGCTTGTTAATTGATTGTTTAATTGCATTTCTTTGTTTATTCATTTGTTTAATTCACTTTTTGTATATTTTCTATAATATTTTCGGGCTTACCTTATCTAAGTCAATGATATGCTTCGGGTTGAGTATCTCGGGAAATGAGTCCAGTGGGCCAGAAACTATTCTACCATTTATATACATAATGCCACCGGAACCCAGGACAGAGCTCTACAAAATAAACCAAAAATCATCAATTTGCGAAATAATTACAAATCTAAAATGGCAAAAAGCCAGCAGCAAATTGGTAAGTCATTTTAATTACAGGCTGCGGACATCGGAAAATTATCATTTTGTTAATTTACCTCAAAATTTATATCACATTGGCTGCGTTTGTGCGAATTCTGGGGCACATCATACTGAACAGCATCATCGGCGGCGAACTGTTGAAAATTGAACACAAAATAGAAATAATTACATACAATTAATTTAATATTAGATATAAAGCCATGCTCCAATTTTCAATACATTTTTGTTCGTTTTAGCTGCTTCGGGAATTGTTTTGGCAGCTGACATCAGTTTTGTTCAGCCAAATTTACAAGAGACAAATTAATTTATTGTTTCGGAAATTTGATGCAGAGTCAGAAACTATATAAAAGTAAATTTAAACAATTCAGAAACTGGAAACACAGCAGTTAAATTTACCTTTAAATGCGAATGAAATCCTACTTCCAAATCATGTGCGGTCAATTGTTCAGCACTGTGTCGACGCCGGAACTGCAATCCCGAACTGGAAAGCTGTGAGATATCCGCATTTGGATTGAGCAAGAAAATGCCCACATCCGGTGGAGCTGCTGCTGCTGCTTCTCCCTCATCATCTTCACTTGTTTCGCTATGGGAACTGCTACTTTCTTGGCATCTGCTACTGTGTTTTCTACTTCTATTCCTGTGTCGGCGTCGGCATTTTCTTTCTTTATCGCGATCTCTTTGGCCACGCGACTTCTGTAGCACGGTCTGCTTGCATCGTGTGGCACAGATGATGGCTGATATTTTACTGGCATAAAAGTACATCGCCATGTGTCACGTTCTGGTGGTCAATCCTTGCACGCTCATGTGTGTTTGCTCTGTGAACTCTGAACTCTGCCCCTGTCTTTCTATCTGCCTTTACCTCTACCTTGGGTTAGTGCCACGTTCAGAACAGGTACAAAGGGGGCTTAGCGGGCAAGACTTTGTTGGCCAGTGCTATCACGTAACTAGATTCTCTGCAGCTGCGTGTGCAATCAAATTCGACTTATTGCAGATTTTTGCATTCCTTTCCATGCATCATTTTTTCCTTCTTTATTCACTGAAAATATCAGAAATTCTGGCTATGAATAACGCCAGCACTTTATGAGTCGTTGAAGCATCAACCCAGCAACTCAACGTTGCGGTCAATTGTAGCACATTACTCATACGCCGCGTGACTCACAAAAACAAGCAGAATCTGAGCTGGGTTGGAATTATTATCCCTGTGGGACCACTTATCAGTCATCAGCTACAGAAGCTACAGATTTTTGTATGTGTGTGTGCATCATCAATAAGGGCGCAACTTTTCGGGCTGCCAATTCAAACTTGTTCAATTTTGTATTGAATCTCTCTGTGGAAGTCATGAAATCAGCTATACTAAAATTTATATGGTTATACCTTCAATTTTGCATATAAAATGCTGAGGAAATTGTCTGACAACAAAATGCTTTTTACTGTAGGTAAAAATGTTCAGCAAGCCGAAAAAATACCCTGTAGGTTAGAAAGTTAAAGGAAAAACTATTCTTGCAAATGAGGAACTAATTTCTTGAATGGAAAAATACTTAAAAGTCTTCAGAAATCTTTGAACTAAGTTTTTAAGGAAAAGCAATCATCCTCAATGTTACACTGATTTATATTTACCATTTTTAATAATACTTTTCATTATACCATTGCAGAAGGTTTATTTCTGATTAAAATTCAGCCTCAGCTTTATTTCCAGTGTGAATTTTGAGCTTTGCATTCTGAAAATAATCTATCAGAATATCATCCCGATTCGATGAAAAAACCAGTTTACACCATTTAAAATGTTTACTATTAAATCCGACAGATTTAAGGTCTTAAATAAACAGAAAAATTATAGGGCCGAACAACTATAAATATTAAATGAACAATAAATATTATAATATTTTCAGCTTACGTTGCCTGCAGCCTGCTCAAGGATACACAATCACTTCACAGGAATTTCGTCAGCAGCAGCTTGTTGCACAGGGATTTATTCAGACACACACTCACACAAAGGACACTCACTCTATAGGGATTTTTCCATATTAAATCCATTAAAAATTAAATATGTTCAAACATAAATGTACAAACTCAATGCTTACATACGAGCTCTTTCCAGCAACTGAATATTTATTTATATGTGCGTATGTAAATTAGATTTTTGCTGCCTTCTCGCACCTTTTCAGATGCCTATGTAAATAAAAATATTGTTATTTTTAAGTCGATTAAAATATATCATGAATTGCTTCTTATTTTCTTTTATTACGTTCGACGTTCTGCGATTTTATTCATTGAGTGAAAGGCTGCTTTTCTATATACCCTTGCAGGGGGTATTTTAATTTTGTCACTAAATTTGCAACGCGTTGAAGGATGTTTTTCCGAGCCTATGCAGCAACTGCTGAGAATCATGAGACTAGTTTATATAATCATATTAGTGTCCGTCTGCCTATGTCTCTGTCCGTGTGTATCATGCAATCCAGTCTATCCACTTTTGACTAAGGTAGAACTGGGCGAAGTGGAAAACTATACCATATAGCATCCATAGGAACAACCGGTTCAAAATATGAAATTTTTTCATTTTTAAATATTCTTGAGTGTTTTTTCTAATCAAATTTAAATACAATGTGTATGCTAGTCTGCAAGGATATATAGTTTTTGGTGAATCGAAAAAAGACGCTTTTAAGCTGGCTAATGTATATTTCCTCATAATTCCTGTTTAGTTTTATTTAAAAAAAACATAAAAAGTTTATAAAAAATTGGTTTTTCCCCATTTACAATGCTTAATATTTTATAATATGTTTTATACATTTTATATATATTTTTAAGCCAATTTATTGCTGTTTGAACACAACTGTAGTAGAAAAGCAATATAATCAATGCAAATATGTTTTGTTTTTATTTGTTGCATTTCCAGAGTTTTATGTAGAATCGAACCATTTGAAATGACATATTTTTCATATGGAGAATATTTTAAATAATATTCAAAAATTGCATGTTTCATGAATAATATTTGTTTATGCTTGTAAATAACTACATGCAAATAAAATATTAAACATTTTGCTGGATTTGTTGGCTGTTTTTCAATTGATATTTTTATGAGCATCTCCATATTCATTGAGTTTTACAAATTGTGTTGCCTACATTTGGGGGCTGGTCATCGCCATTGCTCATAACTCATATGATATGAATTTGCCATAATCTTTGCACAACATTTTCCCCTTTTCTCTATTTTTTTTAGGAAACAAAAACAATGGAACTGAAATAAATCTTATGACCGAAACTTATTAAAATTCCAAACATGTCTACGAAGACTGCAAGCTCAACATGCCGAAACTTGAAAAAAATATATATATATATTTGCATACTCTACTCGAGGCTAGAAGAATATATGTTACCAAGGTTGTCACATAAAATATTTTCAATTTTAATATTGACAAGAGGGAGTGTGGGAAAGGATTCCAAGACTCCAACTCGACCTTTTTTCTTTCAATATTTTTCCATTGAAGAGGAAGATATTTTGTCAACATTTTATGTCATTGCAATGGCATTTACCAACGGCTGTCTACACTTTTATGCTCAAGAGCGTGGAAACAATCAATCAATCAACATATATCTATGGAAATCGGTATACTTGTCGTGCCCAAATAGGGTACATAATAGAGGGCAGGGTATTGACAATTGAGTGCTTCGCCTAGACATATTTATGGCAAATAACTTTGCCTTGGCTCAAGTATAAACTCCGCCAGTAAATAGAGTGATTTTAGTGAAGTATTTTTATGATAATAATAAAACGCATACGCAAACGGGAACGGGAACGCATAGCTTCTTTTAATTAAAATCGCATACTCATTTAATTCCTTCTTCCATGTTAAGATAATGGAAAATAAATGAGCTTTGGCATGCAAGGATTTTAATACGATAATTAATTGCTTGCTTTGAGCTGATTATACCAACATTTTCAGAATATTTTTAAATCTCTTTTGAACAGTTTTGCTTAGAGTGTAGATTGGCTTATATTATTCTTTAGCCTCGACTGATTTTTGAGCATTGTCTTCCCCTCACTTTCGCCTCGCTTTAAGTACAAGTCTTATACGGAGCAGCTGTTGCAAATTTCTCAAATCTATTAGCATAAAATAGATAAAAGAAAACTTTTACTGATGATGTTGTCAACAAGGACCACAGCCAACAGAGTCAACAAACAAGAAGAAGAACAACAATCAGCAAACAAATGATAATAACAACTATAAAATGCACAATTTTCCACTGAAAGATGGCAGAAAAAAATGCGCTAAATAAGACAAGAAAAAAGAATATATATAAAATATTTTCCTTCTTGTATTTAGTCTATTTTTATACAGTTCATTTCAAAAATTTTATGTAATTGTCTCAAAAAGATGAAGGTGAATCATAGTCTGCCTAAGCCGAACAAAAATTAATGCTCTTAGAAGCAAACTTTATCTGAAAAGTTTAGGTTTTTTAATAAATATTTTTGATATTTATTAATATTTATTAAAAATTGATAGCTTTGTTGTTTGTTTCATAAATACTAAAATTTTATCGATTATTTTTATTTGAAGTTTTATTTTGTATTTCACTTGTCCTCATGGCGCATTTTTTTTTATTTATATTATTTTTTTCTTCTGTTTTTAGCTTCACAAATATTTTCCTATTTTCTTGTTCGAAACAATTTTTAATTTTCTCTTGTTTGTTTTACTCATTTTTTCTTGTTTAAAAAGCATTTTCAGTTTCTAATATTCCCATTTAATTCTGCTTTGGGTAGAAAGAGAGAAGGCAAGCATTCTCTAAGAGATTTAATTAGAATATTTAAAAAGTCGCAATAAAAGTTCTCTAGCTTACCTCATGCTTAAAGCACAAATTTGTATTTTTATTTTTATGATGGTTTCACAACTTTTTGACGATTCATTTTTAGATAACAAATTTTAATTGAGAATAAAGAAAAGGTAAAAAAAAATTGTGATTAAATTCAATTTTACGCAGATTTTTTACTGTGGGCGAAAATACCTAACACAATAAAATAAATCACAGAGAGCACCGAGAGTTGACCACAATAAAGATAATTTGAAAAGTTTACTGGATACACTTTTTACAGCAGTCATAAAAAAAAGCAAAGTACTTCTACACTCAGAAAAACAATATCTTATATTTTAGAAAACCTAAAATCCAGATGAAGTTTTCCATAAATTCATTTTTTAAAAGGCAACCTAGGATATGATAAAGAAGCTCTTGCTTTATTTTAAAGGATAATTTTACAGCATTTTTTCCCTTAGTGTAGCCAAGTGAAAAACACTCGCAAATGGGCTGATTATTTGCGAAAATTTTAAAAAATTTGTTATAAGTAGATTAGCTCACATTTGAACATGCCGAACTGTCAAGTGTGCTTTACCCTGCTCAACTCAAGTAGTTCTTACATCATTTTGGTGTCCTTCAATATTTAAATTCAACGCGAATTTATTACAAATTGAGAAAATGAACAGTTTGAAAGCAGCGACAAGGCAAATATTTTATTTATTTAGCTATTTATGCAACCGCATCCGCAAATGCGGAAAATACTTTTAAACAGAGAGATACACAGGATTATTGGCGTTTCGAATAGTTCGCATAATTCGGTATTATTGTAATTCTGACTTAATATCAGCTGGATTGGGAAACACAAATTGTTTAGTACATTTGCCAATGGCTTCTTACGATTTGTAGCTTGTAATGTGTGCCACGCGGCGTATGCTTATTTATTGAAAAAAATACAGCGAGTTAATCACACGTTGCATACTTACGAGGACAACGCGGAGTGAAACCATGTGTGAATTACATAATTTATTTATTTTCTGTATTATTCCGTTTATTTGTTGGCCTGTCAAGCATCTTTTGATAGCTGTTGACAGCTTGTGCTTGGAGATTTATATTATTCACTGACACGCGTTTAATATTTCATACTATTGATAGATTTCTTTTTTATTTTGGATATTGATAGAAAACCTTTTCTATCAAGGTTAAATTTTTATTTTATTTATTTGTTTCTTTATTGAAAATGCACAAGTTTCTGATTATTATTTTATATTATGTTTTATATAATATTTTTGATATTTTTTTTATTAATTACTTCTACTTTTTGCATTAATTTCTTACATATTTTTTTTGTTGTTTATTAGTAAATTTTCCTACACATATTTAAAGTAACTTTAATTTTAACTACTCTGAAATACAAAACTTTTCGACACAACCGTTGAACGAACCGAACACTTTGAAAACCAACTATGAACTAAATGTGAAGTATGAGCTGTATCCTGCTTAAGTACGAGCTGTTAAGTTGGCTCACTTTACAGCAGTTGGAAATCATACTGGGAAATATGCCGAAAACATGTCTCAACTTGTTTTCTGTTAACATCCTTATCAAACACACACTTGCAACATGTTGTATATCGAACTTGTGTGCAAGATGTTGTATGCAACTTGTGACAGTATCTCAATTACCTGGCGTTCATAGAAATATTAATGGACTTCCAGCCGGGACTATGCGACTGGAAGATACTCTAAATCCACGCCAAGAGTATATATACAATAATGTTTATCAAATCATTCTTAAGTCAAGTAATAGAACAAGTTATTTTTCAGACGAACTGCAAAAAAGTTCTTAGAATAAATACAAAACGTTTAAAGGAAGATACTTTCTTGAGTAGACACAAATCAATCTGAAATTGATTATTCAAGTGTGAAGTCTCTTCCCATTCCAATCATCTTAGAACTTACAAGTAGAAATAGCTAAACGAGTTCTTAGAATTAACAACTATTCAGCAGATATATAAGGTGAGCAGACATATATATGCCATCTGCCAAAAATATATACTCTATGGGGTCAGAAATTCTTTTATATAGCTATTGGATATATTTTTATAAAACTTTGTTTACTTCTGGTTATAAAACCAATTCGAAAAGAAAATATCAGTTTCATTTCATGCGTTGTTTTAATTACTCGCTCTTAAGCAAGGATAATTAAATAACGCGAGAATCAACTACAAAGCAAAAAAATAATTTATCTCTCATCTTTTCTTGTCTCAAGAAATGCTACGAAGCTAAATTCTTTGTTTACTCAGTTCTGTTGCCAAATTGTTTTTGCCTGGTTGACTAGTACATATGGCCAGGATCTGCCAGGAAGTCGAGTAAAATGTGTAGTTGTTTGTCGATGTGTCTTTGCTTTGCAATATACATATAAATTTGGCATTGATTCAGAGGAAAACATAAGCTACACAAGTTTAATTCACATTACAAAAACAAGAAAATCAATTTACATCAACAATATTGCAATAAAAAATTCTGTTGTTATTTTTTTATTACATTTTTTTTGGATTACATAAATTATATAAATTAATAAAGAGCAAAAAGTAGAGATTTATTTCATAATTTTTAAACAAAATAGAAAAATATATTATATTATTGGTAAGGGAAAATTATACAAATAAGTTAAGCAGTGAATATTTTTTATTTAAAAAAAGGTGAAAGCTTTTACTTAAATTAAATTATTTATTTTCAGTCAGCAGTTAGTCGTTTCATACTAGAATAAATAGGGAATGATTAACTTAATAAATTTACCTAAATTGTTTAGGTTTGAATTGAATTAAAGCTAACAATTTGTAAACTTAAACACGATAGTTTTGAAACAATTTATATACTTTTTATTACTGGTCAAGGAGGAAATGAAATACTTTACAAAGAGTTAGAGTGGCATATATCTAATTCCTTTAAAAGGATATACATGCAACTTCGCCGCGCTGCTGTTGCTCTGATAACAGACTTACAAACAAACAGGAATATATATGCAAATTTAGATGAGTATTTGAGATATATCTATATATATATATATGTATATATATCATGTATGAGTGAGGATGTGTAGCTGCTGTAATCCAAATTCAATTGGTTAATCCAGCATGACTGACACTAAGAGCAACGCTGAAAGACTGTGGGAAATGATTGGGTGGGTTTTGCCAGCTGTCAGTTGCCTTTGCTTAGCTGGCCAACAACTTTACGCATCAGGGCTTTTACTTGAGTTGGCTATTGAATTACTCCGTTACACGTATACACACACACAAACACATATCTATATACATATGTATGTATATAAATTTGTAGATTGGTATGTAGAAACCACTCTCATATGTCAACATATCATGTTGCAATTCACTTTTGGGGGCGCTAAGTAAGTTGTACTTGTTCTTTCTTAGCCAAGTGAAAATACCAAATGGAGAGTTGTGTAAGTTTTTTTTGGCTAAGATGCTTACATAAAATCACAATGTTGACCCTTTTATTTCGACTGTGGTTTTACATCCAGAGCAGGTCTTTACTTAAGTTTTATGTTTGGCCAGATTTTACGACTGAATTGGACGTGCTGTGAATTAAGTTCGCAACTAAAGAGCTCTCATTTAATTATCCAAACATATATGCAAACAGTAAAAAAACACTTCACTTCAGTTGGATTTTAAATACCCTGTACTTTTCATACGTATTTTAAATACCTCAAAGAGATGTGTTTATCAAGTTGGGTGGGATAATTTATTGTGTGTTCTATTTTGGAGAAAATAGTGTGTTAAATTATAAATATTTAATAAATAATTCAATTAGTTTTGTTAATTAAATGCAATAAAATTTTCACAAAAAGAGTTTAATTTTAATATTTAATTTTGAGCCATAAAACACAAACATTAAATGCAGTTTCATATATGCTGGAAGTTTAGTCCTTACAGCAGCCTCTGAAATGCTTTGATTCTTTTTTTTAATAATCAATTTTTTATATTAATTTTTAATTAATTTATAATTATGTTTTGCAAAACAAAATAATTAATTTTCCATAAAATTTACTACTGAGCTTATAGAGTAATTTTATACACAATAAATCTTTAGATACGTTTACTATTTCATGATGAGTGTATTTCATATTCGGTGCTAAAGAAAACCAACTTAATTTTTTTTCCCGCCGAGTCAATAAAAAACCTGTAATTTGTCCCGGCTGGAGATGTACTGCGGTTTAATTAGTGCAGATGACAGGAGCTACAGAGCTACATACACTCTATATTAATTCCACTTCCTCTTTTTGTTATATTGACAGTGCGGATGGAGCTTTAATATAAGGTAAATGAGCTTTAAAACACATGTCCAATTAGTACAACAACTGACAGCGGACACTGTACAAATACTCGTAGCTAATAATGGGCTGGCAGGGCCCAAACATAATCAAATAATCATATAAGCAAACAAATTGCAATTGGAAAATATTGTTTTTCCTGTGTACTAGTTATTTTGTGTTGTAGACAATTCTCTGCTCTCCTCTGCCTCGTATTAAAATTGCTAGTAATGTCTTAATATATATCCATACTTCCCCATATCAGTAAAAGTCTGAGTACCTGTTAAAGAAGGCCAACTATTGCAGTATCATCTAATAAGTTATGCATTACTAGTATATTCCTTTGCATAACTCAGGAAATTCAAAGTGAATGAAGTGTGGCTGTAGCAAAAGGGAATTAAGTATACGCAGTGTACTCAATTATACATGGAAAAAGATGCAAAAAATCTCAGATCTCGTTAGCTGAATCTGTATTCTATTTAAGTTAAAAAATGCTGTATTTCTTCAACGGAAATTGTGTGAAAATTGTGTTTTATGAGAGAAAGAAACGGACATTAAACGGAATAAATGTCAAATGCTTATCAAGATAAGTTTCTGACCAAAAAAGAAATTCATAATAGAAAAACATACGAAAAGTACATAAAAAAAAGGACACAAAAAACATATTTAAGCTCGGTTGTTTGGTATGCAAAAAAGCAGCTGCAGGTTAGAGAGTAACATACTCATATTTCAATTGTTTACTGCGCTGGCAACAGTTTTATAAATTAATAACAATAATTTATGCAGCAGCAACTACAGCAACTCATAATAAATTCAGCAAAAGTTTCTACATGCACAACTAGAACTACAATTACAACAACAATAAGTTGCATTTGGGGTCCTTGGTCGGGACAATATTCAACAGCCGTGCCATTTCCATAGCCTAGACTCCCGATTTTTCATGTAAATTTGTTAGCTAGCCCCTCTCTTCACTTCCACCCCTTCTTGTCCTTCCTTCCACCCATCGACTGTTCGACTGTGTGAATAACTTGTTTATGAAATACGCCATGGCAAAAAATGAGCGTTTCGAGTTTTCTTTTTATACTCTATACCCCTGCAATGAGTAAAGAAAAAGAAGTATACTATACTTGTGGAAGACGTTTGTAACAAGGCAGTTGATGGCATCTTCCTTCCCATAACCCAAACCTAATTAGTCCAATACGGAATTGTAATATTTATAATAAAATTAATATAAGAATCCCAGCTATACTGATCGGCCTATAGTGGCCCATAGTTCCTTACTCTTATCAAACTCAAATAGATTTTTCGGAGCAAAAGCAGCACTACAGCTACGAAGTTCACCTCTCTATATACAAGATTATGCATATTAAGATATATATCAGGAGTCAGTGCAGAGTATTTGTCAGTCGTGCAAGCTCGCTCCCATTCTACTTACTTGTTTATTCTGGTAGTTCCTCCAATGCTGCCACAATAACAATACGTAAATCTGGCAGCAGCTGACAAGAACAGAAATTCTCTTGTTGTGCCTCTCAACACCATTGCATAGCTCAAAACTTGCTCAACCCACACAGACGCACACACACACACACACAACTAGAAATACATATAGCCAAAGTACAGTCCAAAGTATTCAAATATTAATGCTAATGGCTGGAGGGAAACATTTGCTGATTGTGTTCGAGTTTGAATTTTCTCTGTGGTGTTGGCTCCTCCACAGCGGCTAAAGGCAATGGATTCTATCAATAATTTAATGAATCTGGCAGAAACTATTCCAAGAAGCAATTTCAAAAAAAGCATCCTCAGAATCGATATCATACTTACAAAATGCACAACTTCTTCACATGATTTCCTATGCAGTCGGCAATAAGCAATCTCAAATCGTATTATAGTAAATCAAAGTTTATTCGTTCAAGTTGCCATAAAGCATACAAATAAAGGAAGAAACTAGCTATTTTTTTGTAGTTATTATAAAGATGTTTCTTAAAGATTTGATGCCGAGCTAAAGACGATCTTGTCTTAAATTGAAAGCCACAAAATCTTGAATATGTTGAGTGTAAATCGGGATAACAATCAATCCGGCTTTCTGTATAGAAATTTATCTAGTTTGAGATCAAATAAATGGTATGCTTAACTTATCAATATATATTCACTTAATTGGGAAATTTCCGTTCAAAAATTCATTGCATACTTTCTGTATTGAATGTCTGCTGTAGTCATCACCAGTATATATAATTTTAAAAGACATTTTTCAGCTCAAAATATAGAAAAACTTTTTCAAAATTACCATCATTAATAAAATGTCAAGCTATATTTGTGAAATCCATAATGAATAATTTTAAACTTTAATACAATTAGTAAGTAAAATTCGGAGTTTGAGTTTTCCAAGTAACCAAATGTCGCTGTCAAAGGAAAACTTAAAAACTTTTCATGCTGAAAAAAAAATGAGGTATTCGCGACTTAAACTTGCAAACTTGTTAGAAAGCTGTCCAAGAAACGAGGCAAAGTATGCGCTGTCACTCAAGAGCGATAAAGCCAGGGAAAATAGCTGACCAACCGCGATGTCACGTGGAATACGAGTATATATATACTACGTGCTGAGCGCTAAAACATTTCAAAGTTGTGGCTTACTAAATAGGGCAGAGTAAACCAACATAGTGTCAAGCATAAGAGCTCAGTGCTAAATGGAAAGTCAAAAAAAAAAAGAAAGCTAAAAGCAGCTACAGAACCTTGTCAAAATAACCAAAAAAAAAAGTTTGAATCTAGTCACGACTAAAAAATACTCTGTACGTAAATCTTATAAACATTTATAAATAAACGTACTTTATTTTAAGCAGAGATGAAATTAGTAATGCACATTTTAAGGAAATATCTCTCAAACAGTTTTTATGGGCTCGGATGTGTCTCCCACTGCCTGCACAAACTTAGCATACCCTTCTTAGCCATTATATGGAGTACAGAGTATACAAAAAAAAAGAAGAAGTCGTAAAGTCGGCAATACTTGACTGCTGTCACCTGTTAAAATTCTTAAAGTTGTGTGCGTCATGTGGCTAAAACGATGTTGCATACTTTTATGGGCGAGCGCATCAAGTAATTGAATCTTGATGAATTTTCTTTTATTACAGAGAGAGCGCTTAAAAATTCAAAGGCCGCCTGCAGCTGTTCACATTTGCATAATTTTACAACTGCCCTGTAAATTTGTCATCAAGCAACGCAAAACTAACATATAAAAATGCCCTCAGCTGTAGCCTGTGGAGGACATTAAACTGCGCTGCAAAACTTTGGTTCGGAAAACTGTCGAAATCCTTTAGCAGCTGCTGTGGCATCTGTGTATCAAGTCGTGTAGAAGGGAAAATGCAGCCTGACTTTCCACAGTTTCTAAAGGTGTTAAGGTTTTTTTTTTTTTTTTTTTTGGACGAGAGCTCAAGACTCTTGGCTAATTTTAATGAGCTTTTTGTGCAGAAGCCGCTATTTAATTGACAGCGAAAAGTTTTTATAATTAGCCCCGGAACAAGTTTTGCCACCAGAAAATCTAACTGGCCAAAATTTTATGTATGAAATAATTTTGTAGTTAACATTTTATGGCTAATAGTATTTCACTTTGGCCTGCAATTAATAAATGATACAATTAAATTACTCATAAAATTTTTAAGAAACTTTCAAAAATGATTGGCAAAATGACTCAAAATATCTTCTATAAAATAAAGTTTAAGTATTTTATTAAAACCGACTGAAACTGCTTTCCAAAGGAATTTTAGTCTATGTAAGTTTTGATGAAGTGTCGTCCTGTTATGTTTCTATGCTGCAAAGTTAATTTTGCACTGGAAAAAGTTTTAAGAATTTACTAATTAGCCAAGTTTACTTAACCCTTTGGCTGCAGCCGCACTCAATATTTTATACTAAGCGTGGGAGAGTTTGAATAAAATTCACTCAGTAGAGACAAGACTGTTGACTTAAAATATTCTTCACACTTTTAATTACTTAGAAAAAATGGAAAACTTGTAGGTCTTTTTGTAATGTTTATTCTAATTTTCATTCTACAATTATTATAAAGGAAATTTATTCGAAATAAGAGATATTAGCCAGAGTTTTACAACAAGTTCAAGAGGAATAATGGAGTTTATTTCTTGGGCTGAAAATAAAAGAGTAACTTGCGTTATGTAGGCTGCTCGTTTGGATTCTAGGGGCGTAGCGCCCATTGGTGACTGAGAGAGGGGGTGGTAAAACAAGAGGATTTGGAGAGGGATTATGTGGTTGCTCTCTCAGACGAATGAGTCTTTACAACAACGTTGAGTCAATAAAGAGAGCCAAGTCCATTAGTGGCAGCATTGCCAGGTTGTCCAGTTGCGCTAACGAATTCTTGTTGTCTAAAGTGCGAGCGAGTCACACAGTAGGTATTGGGTACTCTCTGTCCAAGGTTAGATGCATCCTTTGAGCCTGTCGGTCAATGAAACAATGCACAACTATGACTGCTATCAACACGCAACACCTGTTCTGTTAAAGGAGTTCGAATGTCTGTTCTAACATGGCCAGGGAGCAGGTGAGGTGCTCCAAGTCAGCATAGAGGCTCACTGTTTCTCTGCTCTCGTTCGGGCATATTTTCCATTGTTAAGAACAACTTAAATTAAGCACTGTTAAACTTAAATTTAGCATAATTTATTTAATCTATTTTTATTTTGTGCGGCAATTCGTTAGTTGTCCTTTGCAGGGTTTTTTTTTAAACAAATTAAGGTACTATGTAACAATATAAAACGAATATTTATTTAATTTATTTCATGTTCGAGCAGCAGCAAAAACCAATAAATTTGCATGTAGGAGGCAAAGAAAGAAACAAAAAAAAAGGATATTTTAAAATTAATTAATTCAATGGCGATGCGAAGCTGCAATGTGCAATTTGGATCTTTGGTGCGAGAGTCGCTGTATAATTTCGTCCTTTTTTATTGGATTTCTTTTTCGAGGTAAATGTGGGCTCCTCTGCTCTGTCATTTACTTCACGTACAGCTTAATTGCACTAGAAACGAAAGGCTTAAATTATTTCAGTAATTATTTCGGCTGCCAAAAAGGAGACTTCTATTGAAAAAACATTTTTAAGTTGGCCAGAAGAATGTAGGATTTAAATACGTAAGTTTTGTATAAATAAAATAAACAGATTCCTGCAAGGATATTTCTTTAACATATTTATTAAGCAAATTTAAATCTTTCAATTATTTTTATGCTTTTATATCGAGTTTAAATTAATACTTTTGATAATACTCTGCTAAGAAGGGAATTAAAATTCGTATCAGCTTAGCTATCCGCTTCTATATCCTTCTGCCTTTAGCGTTTATTTTGGTATAATTTATTTGGCGCACTAATAAATTTGTATTCATTTTCCATTTATATCAATACTTAATTTATATTCAAACTGTTATAGGAGCATACAATTACATACTGTAATTACACTCGTTATTTGACATCGATTCAATTAAGTGAAAGTCAATTATTAAAATGTTTATCGAATGTTTCTTTTTTGTAATCAAATGAAATCAATTAAAAAAGCTGTTAAACAAGAAATTATAATATAGTTTAATAGTCACAATCAATCACATATCTAAAAAATACATTTTTTACTGACTCAAATCAATTGACAGTAGGCTCATTTTAATTAAATCTGCTGTAATCTATTGAAATGTAAAACCAGGAAAGTCTCACTACGACGCGCCGAAGATTGTATACTCTTACGGAGAGGAATAAGCATTATAAAATTGTTGTTATAATTGTTTAGTTTACTCAATTATTCCTGGAAGCTATTATATAGAGTAGTCTAATCCTGGCTATATCAACTCTTCCCGTTAATAATATATATATACTTCATGCAGTCGAATATGCCACCTTTAATGTATTCCTTGACAAAATTATAATATCTTCCTTAAGGGAATATATTTTTGACCCATTTTTTTGAATATTTTTGCAAATTTTTTCAATTTACTCTGATAGCTCTGTTTCAATTTTAACTTAATTAAGCAATTAGCACTTATTTTTGAGCAATTATTCCACATCCTTCACTTACAGTGACTTTATATAATAACGAGATTAACATGGAGTCTCTTCTAGATATAAATTCAGCAGGAATAAATCCTGCTCTTCGAAAGATACAAAACACAATAAATATAATATATCTTACATACTTTTAATATGAAGTTTTTCTGTTTAATTCTGCTCTTTAATCTTACCACAACTTGTCACTTTGAATTTCACAAACCGAATGAACTTCTACAGGAGGAATCCTGCAGAACGTAAGCAAGCTCATTTATGAAAAGGCGTTGCCACTGCGATGAGATTAATGTTCCGTATTTTTAACACTTTATCGATATATTTTTATTTTATACTTGGATGTAAAAGTGTTGGCCATTAGCTGACAATCATTAACCACATGTGTCGCCTACAGAAATGCTCATAAAAACTTTGTTTTATGGCCATAAAATTTTCCACCTGTTGCATCTCCTTACTAAAAGCCGTTGAGCATTTGGCTTGAAATTTAAATTTAAAATTCCTGTCCCTCTGAAAGGCAAATTTTAAGCTCATTTTTCTTTTCGACTTCGCTTTAATTCAGGCCAATTTTTGTTTACAATTAAGTGAAGCGTTAAAACCAAACTCGTAAATTTCTTGGCAATTTTAAGCAATGCCAATCTGAGGAAATGGAAAAACTTTTCTTTTCTAATTAAAATCACATTAAAGCCAGCCATCAAAAGAAACAAAAAAAATAAAGAGAAAAACATTGCATAGATCTAAGTTTTGCTTGGTTGGTCAACAAATTCAACTTTCTCTTTTTCTGTGCACAATAACAATACCTTTGATTTGGGGTTTACCCCAGTTTCACACAGGAAAATTGATTTTTTTCAGACTGTACATGTGAGAATGGAAATCGGGGTAAATGGGTGAAAGGGTCCCATTCTATTCAATAATGTGATTAGCCCTTGGGCTTGAACCTCTTTTTGAGGGCTGGCGACTGTATTTGTTACCTCATCCATTAAGAGAGCACTTTCACTTAGGCTTTTTATCAGCCTATTTTTAGCTGATTGCATTGTTAAGATTTCTTAACTCCCGCCCAGAATTTACTGATTTTATCGTTTACTCAGCTGCGTGATATAAATTAAATACATTTCGAGAGCTTTTTTATCATTATGAGATTAGCCCTCTAAAGCACAATCCAACTGTGGAATCGAATAGGAAAAACCCATCCCAAAGAATTGCAGTCGGGGGAAAAGAAAACAAAAGGTAGGGGAAACCCATTTTTCACTCTAAACTGCATTCAGCGACAAAACACCTATTCAGTGACTCGGCACAGCCTGATAAATGGCAAAACGGATGAGTTTTTTATGAATCGAGTCCCACCAAAGCGATATTTACTGGTTGCACGCCTATGCCCCATGTCGAAGTCAAAGTATCGAAACAATATGACCAGATGGAGGCAATAACACTGACAGTTATGAGTTTCTACGGATGCAATCGAATGCATTCTACACACTCCATTTGACAATTGAAATTAATCCGAAGCTTGATATGGACGGAGACAAAATAAAATTCGAGATACTCTTATTTTCTACTACTTTTTTTTAGTTCGTTTTGGTCCATTGAATCTCATTCGCCTGCTGTGCCATCATGACCTGGCTTGAAATGACATCAGTCCTCACTGCCAGGACATTAAGTGGGGCAATAATGAAAGCAATTGCGTATAAGCAAATATATCCAGAGTCGCCAACATTGACACTTCGTGTTGGCCATTAAATTGCATTTGCTTTTAGGTCAAAATAAATGAGTATTTTTCTCTGCACTCTGCAGTTCAGTATTTCTCCTTCAAAGGATTTTATTGGTTTTCAGTTCAGCATGAATTGTATAGCCCACTTTTTGCTGCTGATTTTTTTTTTTTTTTAAGTTCTACTTTTGGTTGTTAAGCTCAATCTCTAGATACCTTTTTGGAAGTTTTTTCCCTGAAATTTTAGCTAAAATTTAAGCGGAGACAGTTCTGTTTGCTTAGATTGGATTATTATAAAATATAGAATTAACGTTTATAATCCTTTAGCTTCCTTCCAATCATTTATTGAGTACTTTTCACTGAGTATTTGGTACGTATTATCTGCCCTTAATTCCTCATGGTATACTAAGAATACTTCAGTGCTTCAAGCTTCAACTCAGAGCATCTAATATTTCTCTTACTCCAATTATATAAAATTTCAGCTCACCAAAGTATTTCAAACATTTATTTTAAGCGCACTCAAGTGTTGAATTCTTTGTCAAAAAGGGATGCAGATAATTTAATTCAAGTTAATTAAACCTGCCTATGCAGTTGAAAGAAGTATGTGTGTCTCTGTGTATAAACTGATTTCTGACCGCAACCAGCAAAAGTATTCATTTGGGTCAAAGGTTACACAGGACAATGGGGAATTTCACACTTCAATTTCGATACCCAAAATTACGTGAATTCGAGCTGGGCTCTGATTTGTGTGATTTCTACTACCTAATTTGGTATGTAACCATAGTCATTAGGCACTGACTTTGACTTTGTTAGCCGACCTTTGGCATAAAAGGGATCAATTCGTATGGAACTGAACCGTAAACCGTGTCAGCTTCGATAGTGTTTCGTGTATTTCCTCATAATCCCGAAGCAAAGCGAGGCGAAGGTCCCAAATTGCCCAAAATAACCTCACACATGTTTGCATTTAATCCACTTTTATTGCAGCTTTGGGGTCCTGGGACCCTCAGTTATTATGCTGATTGTGTTGACACATGAAGTCCGTGGAAATTGTTTGTTGCTGCCAAACTGCTTACCAAATATTTAAAGGGCTCTCAGCTCTTGTTTGTACCTCGACCAAACACAGATCAATACAGAAGAAAACAATATTAAAATAGCCTCTGCAAGGCTACAGAAATATTTAATCCTTAGCTTTGGTTGAATTTGATTAGCAAGTGCCTAAAAGTCCTAAGTCCTAAGTCCTATATATGACAAAGTTGAAAATTATACTCAGAATGTTAATTTCAAGTATGATTCCAGGAAATTTTCTGCAGTACAATAGTATATAAGGATCTTCAAGTAATTATTTTCTCTCTATCAAGTTTCGCTTCAACGAATATTTATCTAGAGTCCTGTCGCTTCAGCTTGCAACATTTGTTGCAATGTAAATTCTCAGCTTTCCTTTGCTTCTTGTTTGTATATTTGTTGGCTTCCGTTTCCGCTTTGTATTGCATGCCACATTTAGATGTCTGCACGTGAAGAAAATACCATTTAACTTTGAATTTTCATTTACATATTCGTTCATTTGTTAAATATTCGAATGTGACTTGCAATTTAACTTGTATTCAATTTTCTCTTGTCACAGAAATTACTGAATAGTTGGGTGATAGAGTTAAAGGGTGAGAGTATTTCAGCTCGTTCGCCAACAAATATCAATTTCCTTTGTATACAAACAAAAATCCTTTTTTATTTATGAGGTATACGCAGCAAATGAATGAAATATTTAGAAAAGAATAAAGACAAATATTCAGATTGTAAATATAGTTCAATGCGAATATTATAAAGGACAAAAATTTGAATTATTATCATAAATATTGATTAACACTGTACAGTCCCTTTATAATAACTTTCCCTTTGTAATCCTTAATAAATGAAAGTTTTAATTAAATATCGATTCGATGGTTACAAATCACAAATCCGTTCAAAGATAAACACAAACACACACAGAGACGTTGCAGTTTTGGCCATCTGCTTGGACCCTTCCGATTCGATTCCGGCAAAACATTTCCGCTTTTGAAATATTGTTCTCATTTTCTCCTTTTTTTTTTGTGGCTGAACAACCGAACCACGCTGTGGACCAGTGTAAACCACAGAGAGAAAACATTGATTGCTCCTGATGCTCTTCATGCCTGTGGTTTTTGTTTTTTCTTTTTTTTTTCTTCTGCGAGTTACAACCAAAATATCGAACTAGCTGAAGAAGAAGTCAAATTTTGGTATTTGCTTTAAACAGAAATATTTTAAGTTACTTAGGAAAGTGTGTATAAAAATTAAGGAAACTAATTTTTACTTGAAGCATTTAATTCAGTACTCAATTATTCTTTTTAATTAAATGAAATGAAATTACTATATATTTTTTAGATTTTTGTTTTTTATCGGTTTTACTAGGTCACTGTTGATATTTCAAGGACATCCCAGCAGTTTTCCAATTACAATCAGCTTGAGAGAATTATTTTAGTATAGAAGTTTAAAATCAATTTGTATCTGCTAAGCAAAAATAAATAATAAACCAAATCAGAGACGGAGGCATCGGAGTATATTTAAGCTTGAATTAAGATTTTTTTAATCTTGAATCAAGATTTTTTTAATCTTGAATCAAGATTTATTTAATCTTGAATCAAGATTTATTTAATCTTGAATCAAGATTTATTTAATCTTGAATCAAGATTTATTTAATCTTGAATTAAGATTTATTTAATCTTGAATCTTGAATCAAGATTTTTTTAAACTTGAATCAAGATTTATTTAATCTTGAATCAAGATTTATTTAATCATGAATCAAGATTTATTTAATCTTGAATCAAGATTTATTTAATCTTGAATCAAGATTTATTTAATCTTGAATCAAGATTTATTTAATCTTGAATCAAGATTTTTTTAATCTTGAATCAAGATTTATTTAATCTTGAATCAAGATTTATTTAATCTTGAATCAAGATTTATTTAATCATGAATCAAGATTTATTTATTTTTTTAATCTTGAATCAAGATTTATTTATTTTTTTAATCTTGAATCAAGATTTTTTTAATCTTAATTAATTAATTTAATTTAAACTTGATTCAAGCCGATATTAGGATCGAATCAAAATTCAATCCGATATTGGGATTGAATCAAGATTAATTTAAGATTGATTCAAGATTAATTTGGGAATGATTTTAGACCAGAATTCTGGATTTTTCCTCTCTGTAAGTCTCGGCACGCTAGAGAAAATCTTTCCTTACTAGTTTTTCACGTTTGGCTTTTATTTTTTTTCCTTTTTGCCATTTTTGCCATTATCGAACTTAACGCAGTTGCCAAACCTAGTCTTCATCTTAACTCCAATTGAAAAGGATTTCTTAAGCTGTTTAATGTTCTCCCACAATTATGCTTTAATTAACAAACCAAAATGAAGAATAGACTATTTGATATAAATGTAATACAGCCTCAAGGATATCAAAAGTTGTTTAAGGCCCAACCTCATTAATTTCTCTGTGTATCCTTAGTCAAATTCAATAGAATTGTCATCAAATTATACTTCATTTTATGCCTTGGCTATATTTTTTTGTAAATTGTTTTTAAATGATTTTCTAAGCTTTTATTTCGTGTGCTTATTTAATCTATTTTTTTCACTTCTATTACTTTTTGGGTATGCCACAAATTAGCGCAATCAATTTGTAAATTCGTTTTATATTCCCAGTTCAGCTCTACGCACTTTGTGAGTCGATGTAATCAAATAAATTCAAATTTAATGCTTTCCCCCCCCTAAAAGTCTGCTAGCCATTATTTTGTGCGCAAATTATGGCTGATTTTATTGAAATTTGTAACGAATTTACGTTAGAACATTTGCATTTCTATTCGATATAAAATAAAACAAATTAAATTCTGTTTGCTGGTCATGTCTGAATGCTCTAAGCCCAATATTTACTTAGCCTCAAAAGCCCGTCTGGCGTCAAAGTATATATATATATACTTAGCCTCGAAAAGCTGTCTGTCTGTCTGTCCGTCTGTCTGTCTGGGTGTATATTTTTATGTCTAGACTCCAGGGGCAAAAGAATCGTTATAATTTTATTGAACATTTTTATAAGTTGTTGTTCGTTATTTATAGGCCATTTGGTTGGATAATTCTAATTTCGATTGTGGAAGAGAGATTCACTTCGCTCAAGATATTTGCATCCTTTTCCTATTGCATATTCATTATACTCTATTCTATATGTATAGTGACCTAAGCAAAATCATTGAATTATGAAGAGGGAAGAGATTAAGGAAATTAATTTGCAATCAAAACATGAGCCGAGCATCACGTAAGTGATTCCTTAAAAGAAGCAACAGGAAACGTGTCCTGTCCTCATCTCCTTTGACTGACTTAGAGAATGTTGCGTGCCTGATGAATTGAATTTGTCTGTTGCATCACGTTCACGAGCACTCACGCACGATAATTCTTCCATATTATAGAGAAAATAAATACAAAAATTGCAAATATTTCTTACCTCATCAAAACCATTACTTATCTTGTGGCTTTTCAGTCTTTTACAGGTAAAACAAGTCAAGCCTTTTACGGGTAAAGAAAACATGAGGCTTTCATTTGGAAGATGTGGGTCTTATATATAATTTATCTTGCTAAGCCAAACTTAGGTTGATGCAATACTTAACATATATAAAAAGCGTTTGTAAAACTAAAATATTTAGTAATAATTTTAATTTAATAATTTTTATCTTTTTATGCACACTCACGTCAATTTATGCGGAGTATTCACGACACGTACACATCACTATGAGACACACCCACCTGGTTAGGTAGCAATTTCAAAGTCATTAAGACAACAGAGTTAAGCTATAAAAAAGTTTTATTTGATGCCACACATTAAACCTTTTGTTGTGCCTTGCCACACACGCACACACACACACACACAGACAAAACCATCATTCATTTTGGGCAAACAAAACACGTGCTGCACCATCCCATAAAATGTAGCATACTTTTTGTTGTAGCTCACGTTCCATTTTGCAGTTCCAGGTGGTATAAAATAATTGAAATCACCTGCTAAATGCCAAATTTAAATTGCATTTTAATGAACGTTTTTCGGCTTCCGAATACCTAGAGAGTTGGAGAGAAAAGGCTTTTCCCTAGTGCCCCCAAAAAGAAAATAAATAAACACAACAACGCAAGGACATGTCAACTGCCGAATCGAGGGCTGAACAAACAAATGCACTTCAGAGGCTCGACTCTACTTGGCTCTGCCCTGGCCTCTGTGTTGTGTTGTGTTGTGCAGTGAATCTGCCTAACTGATATTTGCTCTAGGCTAAAGGCCCAACTGCAGTTGACAATGGCAAAAGACTTAAATAAAGGTCCCAATTCACAGGTAATGGAATTTTATGCAAGAGCGATGGAAATCTCTGACTTGAAGGGCTTCGAATACAGAGAATCAACCTAAGGCCAGCCGCTTTATTCCCAGCATTTTTCAGGCAATGTTTCTTGAGTTCTGATTCCATACATATTAAATGGTTAATCAAGAGGGAATTGCATTTTTAACTCAAATTCATTGCAGACCTTTGGCTAATAGTTTTCAAGCTAATTGAATTTTAATTGCTTGCATTCGGAATGAATTTTCCTACAGCAGAGGCAATCCATTAAAGATGTAAAGTACATAATCTGTTTTCAAGTCAAAATATATTGAAGTATTTCAGTTAATACTAATGCCGTGTCATAATTCCTGTAGAATGGATTATTATTATATTTTTTTAATTTAAGATACTTTATCTTCGAAATTTAGAAGAGTATATAGAATTCTCTTTCTGGACTCGTTTATATAATAAGGACTTGTAGCTGATTCAGAACTTTCGCAGAGTCTACCATAAATTAGAAAGCAGCTGTCCCAATTCAGCCAACTGAATTTGGTAAAAAATTCAATTCGCTTCTAAATGAATTTATTTTACAACAGCCAACCGCAGACTGCATTTAAACGAGTTCTGGCTATAAAAAAAAAAAAAAATGTGTGTGTGTCGTTGTCATAACAATAAAAAGCTTGGAATAATAACCACAATTTGTATAAAAGATATAAAAGGTGACACATGACGGCAAACTGCTGATTTCGCTAAATTAAAAACTGGAAATTCTTTTCTTTTTGTGTGCCATTTTTAAATCTTTAATATTCACTGCATATATTTTGCCAGTTTTTCATTTTTTATTTCTTTTGTGTTCCAGCCACTTTTGAATGTTAATCGAGTGTGTGAATTTTTCGCGATGCCAGACATTTTTATGGCGAAACAGGAATTTCCAAAGCTTCACTAAAGTCGACTATTAGTCACCCTGTACGCACGGCATATTGGAAATTTAAATGCATTTTAAGCAGCTTTGTCGCACACAATTTCCATAGGATTCTCTTGGTAAAAGGAAAGCGGAAAGGTTTTTAAATATAATAAAGTTACTTCTGGTATTGATGAGTATTCAATTCGTATGATCTATTTTTGGAAATAGAGTAAATCCTGAAATACTCCAGCAATTTTTTACAACTATAAATTATATATGAGATATTTATTTACAAATTATATATATAAAAATAAAGTTACTTCAATCAGCTTGAGAAAAAGATGGCTTCACCATGAAATAAACACTTTCAAATATTTTATTATTCTTAAAGAAAATGTTTGTTTTAATTAATATTTATTATAATATTTGCTCAAATTAAAGCACTTTCTTTTTTCAGTTTTCTATCCTTGAGATTAAAATATCCAACATAAATTTCTTGAAAGTGATTCTAGTTGGGAATGCACGACCAGGAGATACTCTGTAAGCAGCTCTATCAAAACTAGAGATTCATAACATGGTCGTATAGAATATCGAAAATAGTTTATTCAAATTGTGCCCTAATTATACGATCGATATGAAAATTAAAGAATATAATAGAATAAAGTAAATATGTTAATGAAGGCTTTAGTCTTAACATAAGTAAGAATTGGTATAGAGGAATGCTCTCAATTCCTTTGAAAGTGAATGATACAATGTCTCACATCAAACATAAACAGCAAGAAAAAAAAACTTAATTGATACAAGTTCTGTAGTAGAATATTTTCCGAAAGGATATGAAAGGGATAAAAAACTGCGCTTAGAACATGTAAAAAATGCTTGCAGTCAATGGACACACTTGTTGGCAAATGTTAAGGTTCCCCACAAGTACAAGTTTCTGTATGCTCCTGGAGCATTGAATTGCAGTCTGGATGGGGCGGAAAACTGCGTCAAATGGATCCCAGGACAGCTGCCCATTTCTGCTTTCTATGCAAATATGCGAACATGCAGAAAGGCAGCAAAATCAAAGCAAATACGAGAAATCGAATTTTTTTATTTTTGGCCGCAAACGCAACGAGTTTTTGTTCAGCTTCTTTTTTTCTTTAGGGTAAGCTGAATGCCATTTTACTGAGGCAATAAAGCTGCGATATTGTACAAACTTAAGCTGCTCGACATGGAGATACTCCGCATTCTGTTCTTTCGAGTTCGAAGTCATTTCATGAGGTTAGAAGATACTTGTAAAAAGTCTCTCATATATTTTGTATTCATTTACAGAAGCAGTTTTCTATTCAGCTATTTATATATTTCCAAAATGTAATCAAATTAAAGCTTATTATTCTCTACACAGAAAAAAATAGCTTTCTAAACTTATGTTTAAAAATTCTTAATTTTTATTTGGTTTGTTTTTCAACGATTCTACGATTCCTTCTTTTTCAACTCAAATAAACTCATTGAAGATAGAAACGTCAAAAGTAAGATGATTTTTGTATTAATCTCTTACTATTATTATTATTGAATGAAGAATGAATCAGCGTTAAACTCGAGCCGACTCGGGATAGAAAAAAGAAAACCTAGAGAGTTCCCAGATTGAAAAATTCAGTTCTGAATCAGGAATTTAGTATTTGGTTTTGGGAAATCCGTGACCACATCACTTTAGTAACGGCTGGGAAATGATTCAAGTAGCGAATTCTTGACTTTATCCCGTTTTTCTCTCCGTGTAGGTAGGAAAGTTCTACAAGTATGTAAAACATAAAAATGTACTTAAAGGAAATGCTTTAGGCAAACAAATGCATAAATTGTTTTTCAGGCAGTACAAAAGACTCAATATTATTGATATATATTTCACTTGAAAAATTGTTGTCACGGTGATAAGCTGAATGCAAACGTTATGCTATTTATGTTCAGGCAATTTATATATTTTTTTGATTAAATTGGATTGAATTGAGTTGACCGAGGACAGTTGGTTATTTGAGTAGATCAGCCTGTTGTTGTGGGGTTTCTTTTTGTTGTGTAAAATTGCACAGGTTGTCCGCACAACGAGCTTTAAATATAAATATTAATAATATTAAAAAACCAAACAACAAAAGGCTCAACGGCTCATCAATCTGTTAACGAACCGCATCGCAGCACATATTCAATTTCAATTTCAATCAATCAGCCTCTTGAAGGCCGGATGAGTCTCTGCTCAGTAATTATATGTTTGCATTGGAAATATTAAAAACCTTTTTTGACTTTCAGCTTTAATGAAGTCTCCTGCTGATTGTATGCGCAACATTTTGTTTACCATATTAATTATAACTTTTTCTGCTAACCAAGCAATATATTGACAGGGCTTTAAGGAAAATAAAATAATTAAAAATATTTTAAAGAGTTTTCTTTAATCAATAGTTTTCTTTGCTATTATTGAAGTCAAACTGAGCTGAAAGTGAATGAAAATTGATTTTCTTTGGCGTAAATATGAAATAAATTTCACGGTGTTTGCTGTTAGCCTTTTCTTTTGTGGTTATGAAAGTATTAGCGGTTTTTTATTTGCAGATTATTATAGTAGTAGCACATTCTCGTATATCTTTTGTGGGCGTTCTAGAATAAAATTATCATACTCATATATAGGAACAGTTGAAAATGCAAAGCAGCTCTAAACACTCTATGCCTTTTATTTGGCTTAAATAGCAAAGCGATTATGGGCCAAGCCATTGTCTTACATAACACGACAAAAAATATGTTTTATACGCAACGTGGCGTATACGCAACCTCCCATCCTGCTGTGTTTTTCATGAGCGTTTGCAGGGGAGTTCTAACCAGTTATTAGCATATTCCCAACATGCTGTGCTACTTAATGATGCATAAATGTAAAGAAAAAGCTAAAATCTCGAATCTGGAATCCCGCCAGTTTCAGTCATTGATTATGAGTCAGGATATATCAATGTGCTTACGCAGACTCTTTTCGTTTCTCTTTTTTCTCCTCCTTTTTAGCATGACGATGCGCTCTGGTTATCTGATTTTCCTTGATGTACGCGGTATAAAAGTGTGCATAATAATCCCAGTTATATTTAGCAATTTATTCATGCCAAAAACGTGCGTAGGAATGCCAAACTTGGCTATCTACTCTGCCTTCTGCAGGTCAGAGGACAACTCGAACTAAAGTAAGGAATAATCTTCAATTGAAAAAAGAATTTGTTCATTCTGTGTAGAAATATTTAAGCTTAGGTTGTATCTTTTCACTGCAGTACTCCAAGAGTGCCGTATTCACTTCAAAACATTTAATTTCTTAAAAATTAGTGTAAAGAAATGACTTCTCCAATCGTAAGCTGAGGGTTAAGAATAAGTAGTTCAGCTTCAAGTGCGAGTATGGAGAGCGGAGCAGGGGAATAGCAACTCATTAATGCTGTTATTCAACAAATGAGCACAAGGTGTTTTCGCATTAAAACTGACACTCAAAATTACTGAGCTAAAAGGATTAAACCATTCAGCAAACCGGGTGTAAATCCCCGAGACGTGTAATATGTGTATAAGCATATGCTCAACTCAACCAGGTGCAAGTTCTCACACCGGTTATGTTTAGAAAGGGTTCACCTCGAAAATGAGCGGCAACCGCTTAACGAGCTTCCTGGATTTTTGTGGCTTTAAGGATACCAGTGGATTTTCTAAGGACGTAGCTTCAGCCACACCATAGAATGGAATGAAATGGAAGCCCCTTGGTGAAGCGTTGATTTATGCAAACAACCAACAAGATGGGAGTAAATTAACGCCTCTACAGCTAAAAATCTGCTAATGGAAGTGCCAACAGAAAGATGAACCGACGATGGCGGCAATAACAACAACTTTTAAACCTTACATATTTCCCCTTTCGCACGAAAAGGATTCTTATGCAAGGATCAACCACCCATAAGGCCAGGTATGCGTCATGTATGCAAAGTGTTGGTTTACTTACCAAGAAAATTATCTTCAAGAAAGCTAAAAGTAATTTTAACATTTTTTTCTCATATTTCTGCAGATAAGACTTAAAGATTTTATTTAAAAATGTGTAGCACGCAATCACGTGAGTTTCTAACTACGCCAAGCAAGAGCAGTACAAGTATTTGGTAAGACAACATTAAACAAATATATATTTGATTTCGGACAGTACCTTAGATAGGCTATGATCCAGTGAGTTGTAGCTCCACAATAATTTTTTTAATTTACAGCCTGAATTATAGATTAATTTGCTGTTAAAAAATTATTACTTGCTAAGTAATTAATCATTCCATTTTTCTTTCATTTCTGATCTCTTTATTCACTCAATTTGTTCGTTGACTCTCTTTGAACAATTATTCAATGTAATTTTGCATTTTTTTCCCCATATTTATGCCCCTGCAAGCACTTCAAAGTACAGAAAAAAGCACTTAATCTAATAATCCAATTTTGTATTGTCAATTTAAAAAAGGCTTTTATCTAGAGGAGCCTCTTTATTAGGACTTATTTTGAAACTGGGGATAATTTTTGCTGTGTAGGGTAAGTGGAAAAGGTTTATTAATCAATTAGCTGCACAGAGTTGAGTGTATATACATTTTATTTTTCTGTAGCCACAGTTTTTTATTTTGAATTTTATCTGCCACGTTTTGTCATTATTATGGCCAGCATTTTGTTTTTAAGCTGTCAGAAACACACGTCAGTTGCAGCACAATTTCAGTCAAGTCGTCAGAAGAATGCCATCCCAGTCAGGCCAGAGTCAGGGCAGAGTGACAATTGACATTGACAAAAGACAGAAGAAAGCGCAGTTGGCCCCATTGAAAAAGCAGCTGCTTAGAACGACAAATAGAACGTGCAATTATAAGTTATACACTCTCATACAGCGCTCCAGTTGTGCCCCAAGGCTAACAAGGCTGACAGAGGTCATTGGACAGCTGTTGTGGGCAGGATAAAATTTAGAAATTTGCCGACAGTGGCTCATAAATTGCATGAATGCACAACGAGTGAAATTCAAATATACGAGTACGAGTACGAGTTCGAGTCCAACGTGTTTTTGAATGAATGCATCAAGAAGTGGCACACTGGGGCCCAAGAGTGAATGAGAGTGAGTGCATCAACAGTTCACTGGGTAAACAAGTGCCATAAAGCACTCAACATTCAACACCCAACGGCGACTGCAATTGCAAATTCTGGAAAATGTCCTTGGCCTAACAGTGAGCAGGATCACTGTAGTATCCTGGCCGAAGTAAGAAAAGCATTGCATTTGATTAACTTTGACGAACATAAACATAATAATCAAAATTTATGATGCGTTTCATCCAAGCAAATATTACATTTTATATGTACTCGCAAAGGAATTTCAAAACTATCAAGAAATTTAATTGCATGACTAGAGATTTTCATAAATTTTAGTAAATTTTTCTGAGTTTGCAGCCCTTTTTATGTTCAGTGGATTGCAATCTTTGGAATTTCTTTTTGCCAGCGAATAAGTCAAGTTTGCTCAAGTATAAATAACTCATACGCAGCGTATACTAGCGTGCCACTTAAATATAATACGCGAAACTAATCTGGCCAAGTGCTGCATAAGGCATTGGCTCTAAGCCATGAATAAAAGCCACCACACTTTTCTTCCATTCCCGCTGAGATTTTCATTACAGTTCTTTTTGTTCTAGGCCAAAAGGATTCACATGCGGATTTAATTTCGCGGCAACTGACTCAGCGGGCTCCTCAAATATCCCCACATCGTCAATGTCATGAATTTAGCATCCTCAAATAGCTTTGAAGGGATTCACACGCAAATACTTAGCTGCCAGTTAGATTCAATTTTGATGAGCATTGTATCTATTCATAAAAATGACTGGCTGACGAGAGAGGAGTCCTTTTGTGCAGCATATTAGACTTATATATTTCAAGTTTTTCTCATATTTTAATTTTTTTGAATGATAAGTATTAAAAATATGTGAGGTCAAAAATATTAAAACAAATTTATTACTTAATCGAAAGTTAAATATCTACTGATGAGATACGGCTAAGAAACTGAGCAATATATGATTGAAACAAAAAAAATGTTCTAAAATCAATTTTATTCCAATAGTATAAATAAATAGCAGTGTAAATTAAATGCAAAACTATCTGATGATGTTACTCAGTAATTAATGAAATTATATAAACTAATTTAATAATTCAAATAAGTTGTTCTACAAATATTAAATTTAATGCTTTCATTGTGCTAAAAACCAGAAAAAGTTTATCACAAATCTGAGTTAATCGCCAGATATTCACCACAGCTGCTGCTAGCAAACAACTTTTCAGCAATCGTGGAAATAATTAGAACGCAAATCTGAGAATATCCTTTTTGAACTGCAACTGACCGAAAAAAGCAAATCATGGCAAAAATTAGCTATGCAAACTATGCTAGACAAAAGGATAAACAGCTTAGTTGGTCTGGCTGATTGGCCTGAACAGCAGTTGGATTAATATTATTTTAAAAATAATTAATTCAAGCTAATGATGAAATACAAAAGCTCATGGCAGCTTTACAATTTGCTGCTCTCAAACAGTAAATCAATATAAAAATATTGCTGCAATTTTATTTTATAAATAATAATTAAATTATATGTTAGGTTTAGATACAGAGGACACAAACAAAAGGATCTTAAATATTAAATTAGTTTACTAACCTCAGCTTGGGACTCTGGGTTCCAGACAAGTAAATGATTGCGTTGAGTAAAGGAAGTCCTTTTTCTTTGCACAAGAAAAACAGCGGAAATTCAATTCAATTGAGGACATCCAAGTTGCAACCCATTTGCTGTTCTTCACTTTAAAGGTTGCAACTTCAGTCACTACTTCAATTTATCTCTGACTCTGTGAGGATTCAGCCCTTTAAATTTGTTTTGTGGCCAGCCGCTGTTAACTGTTGGCCATTGTATTGCATTCTGTCGTTTAAGGCTGAAATGAATTGCTGCTAAAGCCCGGGGTGTTGTGTTATTCTGTTGTCATTGCGAATGCTTTTCTGTTGATCTCTAATATTTAGAGCTGCTTCCTGCTGGTACGAGTATTTAGCCAGCAGCGTTTACACAATGGTTATGCGTTTCCCACTGGGTCTGCCCTTTTGTGTTCCATCTTTGTGTTCCAAATATTCCTCTATTTTTACAAATTGTCAGGCGACAAGAGAGCCTCCAGTTATTACGAGTAATTCGTCTGTCGGGGTTTGGAATGCATACGCATTGTTCGGAGAATGAACACAGGATGCAGTAACAGGATATTGCGACTTTTGTGTAAATATTCAGCACACGTCAATGACTTTTCGCTACTACGGGAATGTGTGACATAATTATAAAGACCTCTTTGGAAACCGCATATAAAATACCCTCTAAAAATAGAGGATATTTGTTTTTCTCTGCTTTAGTTAGTTTTTCTCCTTCATTCGTTGAGATGTGAAGGAAAAGTAGTACAAATTAAGCCCTAAAATGTTGCCAATATTAGTTTACCCTCATTCGAAATGGTTGAAGAGAAATTTACTAGTTCTTCAAATAAAAAGGTTGGATTAAGCCCGGCTCTGTAAGATGTAGTTTAAAGTGCTGTTAAATGCAAAACTTTCACAACAAACAATTACTTTGCTCTGTTGGAAACTTAAAACTAAAAATGATTTCTTACTTTCTATTCAAGAGGAAATTCTTTGGCTTTAAAAACGTAATTATGATAATGTCTTTTTAACTTGTATAACAAATTTCATTAGACATTCTTGTCCAGACCCCAACTCCTCTGGCTTCTATCTTCTATCGTCAACAAGTGGAAGTAAACCCATCTGCTTGTCAACAAGTTGTAGTTGAGGTCCGCCAAGTTGTTCTTAATTATGCAGAAAAACAGCGAGTGGTTCCTGCTGGGTAGTCAGACACCCAACTGCTATGGGTATTACTTATGAATTGTGCTGTTGGCATCTCTTCCACAACGGGTCAGCGTCGGAAGGGCAGTGAGTTGATTTGACACAACAGAGTGCAACAGAAGGGAAAAATTAATTGTTAATATATTCAATTTTATACCCTTGCTGAGAGTACTTTACTATTTAAACTCTGTTTGTTTTGCCGTTGTGCTGACTATATGCAAGCAGAAAATAAGAGAGAAGGCTTCCAAGTATAGCTAAAAGATATGCACTTTGTTTGGCAAATCTATTACAATAGCTATATAAATATCTGCTGACACAGGCAGAGTCATATATTAAGTCCACACATCCACAGATATAGCAGCATGTTCAACAACCTTCTTCTATCCTTGGGGACTACTCTATATGTTTTTTTCTGCCTCTATCTCCAATCGACAGTTTTAGATATTCAACACCAAAAATTTTCATTTACAGATAAAATGCAGCTGTCACCATTTCTCCCATTTCTTCCATTTCTATTTGAGCTAACAAAAGTTTATATGCCCTTTGCATATATATTATTCTACTGCAGTTACACTAAAAATACACTCACTTCTCACAAGATATTCGTTGAAATTCTGTTATTTTAGATTGCTCTGAAAGTGCTTTTGTGATCTCTAAGTTTTTGTATCTCTACTTGAAGTAGTTGTAACTGTTTCGGTATATCTTCAAGATATAATTGTTATTTAGATATTTTGTGATTTCAAACAATTTTGACATGAAATGAAGACCTCCGTAATTGAATCTGGGAAACCCCGGTTCTGGATTTTCTAAAGCTAAGCTTGAAATTGTTGGTTTAAGCTTGCTTTGTTCAGTCTATGAATACTCTACTTTAGCCCGAATGAACTAGAAACTATCCTGATTTTAATCATGATTCGTTCTACATTCAATCCTGTAGTGAATTATAGTAACTATTAAGAGACTAATTTAGGATTTTTGGTACTGTTTTTAATCTCAACTAGACTTATCGGCTTCTACTTGAGTCTATAATGAACCTAGTGTATTTAATTCTGTTCATACTTGTTGAAATGAAAAAGTACAAGTATTAAGCAAATACTAATCGTACTAAAATTAAGAACTGTTAAACTTAAATTTAGCATATCATTTTTTCATAGTTTTCGTGTTTTGCACGTACTTTCCCGCTAAAATATCACTCAATATATTTTCGTGCATTTCTTTCTTATATTTATGTCCAGTCACGTTCCTTCTGTCTGCTCGTTGCTTAAACTATTTCTGACACTTTCTAAAAAGCTATCAAATATTTGCATAAATTTTCATAAAAATATGTAAAACGAATTTTGCAACTTTTTTTTAGACATCTTTAAACATCAATAATATGGCTGGGATTATTAACTGCGATTAGCAAGGACATTGTTTGACTTTTTAGCGAAAAGCTGCTCCCATTTTTTTCTTATACGCAATTCTCAGTAAAAACTACTTCACATGCTCAAAGGATACAGCAGTGGGATTAGTCTGCCGGCACGTAGGGGTACTTTGGGGGTCTTTGGTGGGCTCTTTGGGGGCTCTTTGGGGGGTCTTTGGTTGTCAGCTTAGTGCCAGGTGAGTCCAATCAAGTGTCAATTAAAATGGATTTTACTCGGGCATTGGGATAGGGATACTATTCTTAAGGAAGTTTTTAAAGGTTTACTTCTCTTGCTTAGTTCACCTTGCTCGTAATGAATGAAGCTGTTAGCAGGTAAAAATATGTATATTATAAAAAATATTACTCTTGTTTAGTATATACCTCTTACCTGAAGTAAAATCATATATATTCCTTCATTCATACTAAATTCCTTTATATATAGCTCACGCGCTGCACTATAATCAGCCCATTAAAAATTGTTATAGACACTCGAGAACTTTATGAAGCGCAGATATCTTTGCATTCAACCAGAGAATGTTCTTAGCATAAAAATAAATTGGCATAAATATTTCAGCAATAAGAAGGAGACTTTTATTCATAATATTCTCTTGTGCTGCACTCATAATCACCGCAAAGATGAGTATATTAATGATTGAATTTACAAGCATTTTGTCGAAAGAGCTGGGCTGCAAAGGGGTCACTTGGCAGGACTTTCGAACCGGTAAGTACATAAAATGCTGACCGTGACTGTAAAGTAAGCATAACAGGCAATTTCGGCAACAACACGTTGTGCATACATTCAATTAATCAAACAGGGAAGGCGAAAAATTCAATTATTTATACTCGTACGTCATGTTAACTCCATGATTGTCGCATAACCGCAAACTGACGGGGCTGGAAAATTCTCAATGCCGGCTGATTTATGTATGAAAATGCGAGTTTTTAAGCGGAAAAATGTATTTGTAATTGGGGAATTAAAAGGAAAATGCTGCAGAGCAGCTGACACACACGGAAATTAAGTGTACGGCAAATATGTCACATTAAAAAGACAGATAATTTCTTTGGGCTGGCCAGAAGGTTGTTTAAAACATTAAATTAATTTACTCCAGTTTTAAGAGCAGTTCATTTCTGGCCAAGTTAGACTTTAACCCAGCATTTGCATTAGAGCAATTAAAATGCAATTCAAGCCAAACACTTTTGCTTTTGTTTTTTAGACAAAACCTCAAATAATAAATTTATTTACAACAATTTACTATGCAAATTTCAATTGCTTAAATATTTAAGCTGTGGTCGACTTGACTTGTTGGCAGACCATTCAGGTGCCGCCTAGTAAAAGTTTGCCTTCAACTTGAAATAATTTGGTATTAAATCATGTCAACTGCAATTCTGAATGCTTTGTTTGTATCCCAAAATTTGTTTATTATTTTTGCTGATAACTTTGTGTATTCAATTAAAATTAAAGCTACACAGAGAGAAATAATTCAATAGAATAAGCTGAAAATGGCCATAGAATAACCATACAATTCATAAGCCAAGATAGATTATGGCTTAAAATACCAGGAAGCAAAATAGAGACTGGTGCAGAGGTCATCGCACTCTTTACAAGTGAGTTGAATCAAAGTTACTGGAATGGAATTATTTATATAATAATTGTTATACTCTTGCTAGAAAGGGTATTTTAACTTGGTCACGCAATGTGTAATAAGGCCTAAACTAGCCTTTTCTCATCTGTTAAAGTTTTGAGTTGAATTTCCTAACAAATATCAGGGATATTTGGAAGACTCTTTGTTTCTGGTAATACTAGAATTCTATGTTTATATGCTGACATCTAAAACATTATTAATTATATTTATTTTCATATGAATAGCGAAAAAATGCACTCAAGAGGCAGCTTTGAAATTTATTAAATTTCACACCTACAACTTGGTAAACACAAATGTAATAAATATTGCATAAAATTCCCTAATGCAATTGCACAAACAGCAGCCGCAATGCGGACAGCACACAGCTTTGCGAATGAAATTGTCCGCTCTAGGAACAGATGTGTGTGTATATATACATATAGCGGCCACTGTAGGGAAGTCATCTGTATCTGTATCTGTAGCTGACCTCCCAAGCTGCCCAAGAGGCACCTCTTGAGCATTGATAGCCACGATTTATGGGTTGCCTTGCAGTGGGCTGTTCCTTTTTCTTTATTTTCTTCTACATTTATAAAATAAAATGAAAAGAATGCACATGGTGCAGTTAGCTAAACAATTCTGGAAATTCTTTAAGAATATTTCATAATAAAGCTTTAAGCTCTATATACTTTTTCCCTCTCATGGAAGAAAAAGGATATTTTAATTGCTGGTATTTTAGTCATTAATCGACTTTCATTACTTTGTTAGGAAAGCCCCCTACATATTTATAGTTCCAGCATTTTTAGTCCTTGCGAAAATCTCTTTCCTTTTCATTAATTAGTCTATGTCTACTTTTCTTTTATTTATTATTAAAATATTTATTTTCTAATAAATAAACTGCTATACTTACCAATGCACACTACAGGGTATCTATGAGTATTCATTTAACTCATCTAAACTCACAGAATTTCTGCCCGCATTATTTTGGCGTCCCAAGAGCACAAAAAAACATAACTAACCCAAAGAAAAGCACATCAAAGAAGCATTTTTGTCAAAGATAAATCATTCGTTATGTTATTTACTCTTTACTTTTTCTTTTGTTTAACTAAAAGTCTTGTGGGCAAATGTTTTTTACCTGTCCCCCCCCCCCACAGGTAATACTTTTGAAAAGCAACAGAAACTGAGGGTAGGAAAAACAAATAAAGGAAAACGATTATCCACTCGGTTAGTTTTTGATAGCTTTGCTTGAATTTTTTTATATTTTTGATAAGATATAAATTCATATATAAATAATTTAATATAAAGTTAGAAAATGCCATCTTCAGCACTATATTTTTCTGTGTTGGGAGGAATGAATGGGCGCAAAAATAAGTGAGTCATCTACAGGACATGCTCTTAATTCAAATATTGTTATTTCTGTGCCAGAACTATCTTAACTTTGATTAAAATTACTGAAACCCTAGCTGATTCATCTGCATGCAGATTAGTTACCAAATTTTGCTTAATTATCTACCTTTCTGACTTTAGGTCAGTCGACTACACACAAGAGAAATCCAGTGGACCATGTACGAGTATTTTCTTGGCTTCTGATAATTGGAAAAGCCTCCGCTTTCCGTATTAAGCCAGTTGAATGCCTAATGAACACAATTGATTTAACACACACTCAGATATGTATATATATATATATACATATATAAATTAGTTTAATTTAAATCTAGCTACCGTTTTGAGCAGCCAATTCGCTTCCATTTTGTGTATTCTGCCGGAAAATTCCTTGGCTTCTTTGGCTTGTGATATGTGAGTTAGTTTTGTTTGGCTAACGACTAACAATTAACTGAACAATTCTAATAAATAGTTAGATATAATATATAAATAACTTTAATATTTTATTCTTTGTTCTGCCTATAAACAAGTATGAGCAAGTATTTTTCCTTCTCAAGATAAATATTTAAATTTGAAATTCCTGACAAGCAAAAATGAATAATATTTTGCAGCTTTTCTATTTCTATTGTACCACTCTTTCTTTATTGTTTTATACCCATTAAAATGTATACCCGAGGTATTGGGTATATACCAGGCATAAAAATGCATCTATATAATAATAATATAGTAATAATAATCTGACAATTGGTTCGTTTATCTATTTATAAATTCACCTATTGATTTATCCTAACCTATTTTTTATTTCTAAATATTTTGTATACAATATTGTAGTCAAACCTTTTTACAGAGTATTTTCTAGTCGGCTTATTTCGACTGCAGAAGTCAGAAATTTTTCTCTTGCCTTTATGTCTTGCAGACATTGTACTAACATTTCTCCTGTCTCTCGGACGGACGTGGAAACTGCAATAGGCATCGCTGGTTGACACTTAACATTTTGTGTGTGTGTGTGTGTGTGTGTGTGGGCGTGGCTTTCCCTACAGTTCGTTTGAAAAGTATTTTCCTCCATGAAATTTCAATGTGGCTTTAAAGTGGACGCTGACAGTACTGGCCACAATTTGCTTTATCAACTATTTCTGAATCAATGTTAAACTTGTATTTCATCTTTATTTATTTTTTTAAGTCAAAATATAAATTAACTGAGTATTTTGTTAAATTTTCCCTAAATATTAATCAACTTAATCAACTTTATACTGAGTGTATTGCCTTCAGCTATGGATTTATTAAGCGCTTGTTATTAAAAATTCTTGGAAAAGCAAACAAACAGAGGTATAAATATAAAAAGAGAAGTAAGAATGTTCCAGACGAGCGTGCACGACTTGAAGATACTGTGCATATTCTGGTTCTCTTTAGACATATATTCGAAATATCGTTCACAACAGTAAAATATCAACATCAATAATCGATAATCGATGTCTCCAGGCCAACTTCATCTCCTTTCCATTTTCATCTTCAGTCCAACTTCATAAATACATTCGAATTTCAATTCCAATCCATCCCCAAAACTGCAGGTCAACGCCTCCCTGTCCCATCCATCACCTTCGAGCAGCGAATACGAAATGGCTTTCTGCTGGGTTAACTTCGGCCTTGTATACTCTGACTCAGACAAAGGACAATCCCTGTTTGCTTGTCCTATTTATGTTAATAATGTTATAGCTATCACTACATAAGTTTAGCTTGATCTTCGTAGCTAAATCTTCTATAGCTAAATATAATCGAATTATGATCCTAATCAAGATTGTATTATTCCTTATGGCATCGAAGTTGCAAGCTTATATTTTTTATGTACGTTTTTCACAAAATGAATATACTCCTTTTTACCCTGGAAACGAGTACAAATATTGTAAGCTGTGTATAATTTTATACTAAATTGCTGGGCCACGTTTACAGGTAAAGGAAATGCATGGAAATAACTTGAGGGAAATCAGCTAAAATTAGCAAAAAGAAAAACGCCGATAAAAGAAAGCGGAAGAAAATGCTCGAGTGGCCTAAAGAATAAAAATATTAAAAATCATAAATGAAATGGGAGTGAAATGCACTGACTACCGCAGGAATTAGTAAAGCAAAGGACGAGTGCTTTATATACACTACTTTATTTTATCTATTCTTGAATTTGAAGGAATTAAAGAAATTCTGATAAATAAATCGTTATTTTCTAGAGTAGCTAGTTACCCTCATTTAACATCAAAATACAGTTCCAACTCTGATTCATATTATTTCAAGTATTAAAGGGTATCTGTATTCGCAACTAACATATAAAATATGTTAACTTAAATGTTAACTTACTGTGCTTAAAAGAAAATGAAATGATATACGAACTATGTTTGTGAGAGTATATAATATTCAACACTTCATTGATAGCATTTATTTTGTTTACTCGCTTTTTTATTGCCTTGCTCACCTTCAGTTCTCTCTCTCTCTCTCTCTGCTATTTATTTGTCATGTGCAAATTCCATGAAAATATATTTGTATAAATATATATATACGACTATATATATATAGATATTTATATATATCATCACGCTATGTGTGGTACAGACGGCAGGCTGACAATTCCGAGAAGGATTCAAGAACCTTTTCCTTGTAGTTCTGAAAGTTTATCTTGTCTTCTTGTTGCCTTTTTAGTGTTCTGTAAAGGAAGCTAAAATGACGCCTATTTATGGGAAATTTGGGAAATTAAGAACAATAATCTTAGCACCAATTCATTTTCTGTGGTATTATTTTATTTTATTTTATTACTAGAATTACTTTGAATACCTTTTCCATCAGCTGTTGTAAGTAAAAGTATATTTTACTTTTCACTTAAATTATTTCAGTGGTAAGAATTCTCATGAATCAACTCGTACAGTCAAGTATTCCTCTGGGCCACTTCAAGGCGCTTTTTATGCTGCTCCCAAGGCAAATAAGGTATGAAATGAATGAAATGCCAGTGGAAAATGTGAAAAATACGTGTGGAAAATGGAAAGAATGTGAAAATAAATGGAATGCAGCATATTTCAGAGTTTGACTTACAATATTACTTACCAGCTTCGTTGAGAATTGAACTTTCTTGCATATGTAAACAAATGTGTTGGTTCCTGCCGGTAGATGGCGTCGGAGCTGATTTCAAGGCATCAAAAAGGATGACTATTTTATTGAAAGCAATTGTTCAATTTGATAAAGGATTAAAATAGCAAATGAAAATAACTATTCCATTTTTATGTACAGAAAAACCGCCTTTTAAAAGCTTAAAAATTTTCAGCGAAATATTTTTTGTATACCCTTGTTGAGGGTAATATAACTTTGTCTTTTAATATGTACAGCTTTGAAGGCGGCTTCTCTTACCTCATAAAATATATATATTATAGATGACGCGAGTCAATATAGCCATGGTACTCTGTCAGTCAATCAATTACTATTTCTATGCAAGCCAGCCGAATAGGGCAACTATTTCCTTCGTCCAGATATCCTGATAAAGCTTTAAGAGTTAGTTGAAAAGGTATCTCTCCTATAAGTTAAATCGCATAAATTTAACAACTTTAAAATGCTTATTCTACTCTGCAAGGATATGTATTCCATATGGCGTATTAACACATTTAACTTATATGATTAAAGTCCCCTCTCTCACACTCCATTTAGGTCCTGCATCGAAAACGAATAACATTTTTAACAGCAGAGTTGCAAAAAAAACGAACAAGAAAAAAAGAACAAATTTATACTTTTTATTCATTTTCATAAAAATCATTTTACTTGTGTCAATTTCACACACAAATATATTTTACACGTAATTATTTATTTTCCCACTCTGTGGTTAATTAAATTAAAACAATATAATTCAAAAAGCCAATGAAATTTTGCTATGCTCGCATATACAACGTAACGTATGCGCAATGTTTATCATGCTTCACGAATCAGCAATATAAATTTGGTTTATTTCCCTCGAATCAAGCAAATCAATGCCAATTCAACAATATCCGTTAACACCTGAATAATAGCCATTTTATTTGCCGATGCATTGTGGCTTAACGATTTTTTCATGCAACTTTATTGCTATATAGATGTGGAGCTTTTACTTATATAACTCTGCCTATACTCTATATAAAAGTAATCTGTATCTATATTATTTAGAAATGGAACTGCTTATTTTATTGACAAAAGTCTTTGTATACTCTATCAAAATGGACTGGTTATTGATAACAGACTATTTCCTTATCACTATTGTTAATGCTGGCTGATAAAGCAGTTTAAGCAAGATAATTTTCATAGTATTTCCTTCTTCACAATTACTTTCTAAAGCTTTCTTTTGCAATCAATCTCAATAACTTTTCCCCCCATTCCAGATTCCCTTCCAAACTCTTCCATGTTGGCTTAAAAGTAGAGTATTGAGAATTTTGACAACTTCGCAATGAATATTTTAATAAAATGAGTTTTTAAATATTAAGTACACAAATTGCATTTTATATATATATATATTTTTTTTTAATAATTTATTGAAAAGAAAAAAACAATATAAATACCACAATTTCCGTGACATTTTTAACGTTTTGTATTTATCTAAAATGTATTTAGTATTTTTTTTTTCTTCTCATTTAACATTTGAATTTTTCATAATTAAAATTTAATTGATTTTTCATATGCATTTATCAATTTGTTTATTTGATTTAGTTTTGTGTTCCACTCATTAAACTAATTAAATACACAGCATGAATCAAAGCTACCGGAAACGGGGGGAAAGCTCTGCTAACAGATAAACACTCAGAAATGCATAATTTTTGAACAGCAAAAAGGCATCAATATATATTTTAAAATAAAGCAAATTCATAATTAAATAAAGCTTGAAAATGCTTAGTATTTAATTACCTACAAATTTGATACAAAATATGCAATGCTTGAATGGATTTTCGGCATTTAATGAAACAAACAATTTCGCAATTTTGTCTTCATTATTTTGCATGATAATAAACTCATAATTAATTGCAGCCAATTGCTGTTTGAAAAGGAATTTCTTTTCCATTGGGATAATCTATAATTATATAAGATTTTTTATATTTTTGCTTCGATTAAATTGCCTGGAGCTTGATACATTCCAATAATTTAACTGCCGTCTTCAAATGCCAATTAATGAAGAGATATATCTGCACCGCTGGAATCAAAATTCATTTTGGTTGCCAGATATTTTCGTTATATTTCTTTTTGAGTTTTCTTCTATATTTTACTTGGTAGCTCGAGTATATTTCATGAATAAATGTGTCACGTTCTAGAATGTTTCTGTATTGAGTGTGGATGAGAATAAGTTGCTCTGCAGCTTGCTGGAAGAAGCAAAAAGCTGTTGATTTTGGGATTATTCTGTGGTATTTTTGGTATTTTATCGGAACGAGCACGTAGCCAGATTAGTCAGGTGCGTGTGCAATCACACGTCAATTGCACTGAGGATTAGTTATTTGATTTGAGCTGACGAATCGAGTTAATGGAGATTTCAACGCGGCAATGGAGTCTATGAGGCTTTAAAATTTTCCCAAAGGTTGGCTTTATTCTATATTAAAAATACCCATTTAAAATATGAATTTAAGTTTACCTATTCATAATGTTAGTTTAATGCGTTCTTCAAAAATTTGAATCAGCTAGCGAACGTTTCATGTATTAGTTGAATTTATTCACTTCTTTTATAATATTAGAATTTCGTAATGTAACCTCCAATATAGACAAGAAATCACTTTGACCCTTTGCGCGAGTCGCTGCACAAGAAAAATATCATCGAATAGGCTTAAGAAATAGACACGCAGAGAACAATTTACCTAAGATCAGAATATAAAAGACTTGATATTACTGAATATTGTTTGTTTATTCTCCAATATTCATCACTTTTAATTTTTATTTTTCACTAAAGAGTTGAATCCTCCCTCACGATTATGAAGATGGAAAATTCAGCACAGAATCTGTTTAAAGCAAAAATAAATATTTTAAAGCTTTTTTTGAAAATCTCTTTTCTTACCTCTTTGACAGATTCATTTGGCTTAAATAAACGGCGGGAAAACTGGGTAATCATCAAGGCCATCAGAATCGCTGCTGCTGCTATCAAAGTCGCTCTCACGCTCCACCTCCGAGTCACTATCAGAGTAGAATTCCACATCGCTGTCGTTTAAAGCACTTGCCGCCAAATCACATTCTTCAATAAAAGCCAAGATTTGAGGGTCGGGATCTGTATTAAAAAAATGATTCTTCATATGGGTTATCTTGCCGGAATTTATGCCTGAAATCAAGGTATTCTGTAGCTCAAACGTAGTCTCCTGACGGGTTTCTTCAGCGTCGTTCATATTAACAAATTGTGCGACTAGCCTTTCATATGAAACCGGTTCTATAATAAATCTCATGAAGTCCATCACGTCGTCTACAGTAATATTTTGAGCCATTTCGAATAAATAATAATAATAATAGGACTTGTTGTTTGCTCAAAAACTAAAACAGAAATGAGAATCAGGCGTTAGCGAAATACATTTATGCTTCGAAACTGATTTATAAGGCACCGCATGCTAAACGCCCTACAAATATAAATGTGGAATAACTAATGATATATCAATCTCAGTTGCCTTGAAATTTAAGCGTTCAAAGAAACAGTCCTGCAAGTCATTAATTCAATGTCATTCTGACAATTTAAAACAGTTTTTTGGACTTAAACAAATTTTCAATTAGCACCACAACTGTCATCAAGCCACAATACAACAGCTAATAATGAGCTGACAAATTACAGACATAAACCAAGGAGCCGAGCCAAGGAAGAAGACGTCTCACTCGAGTGCGTGACTCTGTATGGAGCCAGGCAATTCCTTAGTTAAAGGTTATATAAATAATGTCACATACAAGCAGAGCAGACACAGGGACAGACACAGAGACAGACACATCGTGAGAGAGAGAGAGAGAAATACAAACATAAACAGAAGTGCCAAGTCGCATATCTTGTCTAAAGTGTCGCGTAATTTATTTCCCACCTCTTAAAACGGACTGACAAATGGCGGTGATAATTTGGCATAGCTTCGCCTCAGCTGAATTATATCAAGAGAAGTACTTCTCCAACTAGAGATGAGTGCGTGACGTGAGCGTGAGTGAGCATGCGTAATATGAAAAAGGTTCACAAAATTGAAGTAATTATTTGGTTATTAATCTTGTTCCGCTCATAGTTCGGTTGAAGGTGAACTTGGTGACCTTTGATAAACATAGTTCAGACTGTGGCTGCACGTGTCACGCACTCATCTCTAACTCCAACTGTCTGCCATGCTGAAAGCTGTCATCTTTTGGTTAGAATTTAATTTCTTCTTACACCTGTAGACAACATTTGTATTCGAGATTCCTAGAATACGCATTATTCACCCAGCTCAGACCACAATTGATTATTTTAATAAATTCTTGTATATTTCAGTGTAAAATGGAAGTTCTCTTAAAGACTCTCAATAAAACTAAACGAAATGTTATTGCATTTATGTGAAAATTTCCAGTAAAACGTAATCAAAACTCTTTCAATTTCTTCTACTATCAAAGTCGATTACAGGTATCCAAAGCAACAGAATGAGAGGCAAAGCACAATTGGTAAAAGCATTTTTCATTTACTGACCGGAAATTGAAAGCCAATGAATTTTCTTGGCAAAGCAAAACGGAAATTTAAAGATGAATAAAAGGGGATACAACTGGTTAAGTAACTAGAAAATGCTAATTAAGTTAAGACTTGCAAGGAAATAAGCTAAAAGAAACTAGAAAAACAACGGAAAACAATGGAAAATTTCAATTTGCTGCCAATAGATTTTAAAAGGGTAAAATCAAAGATTTAACATGAGTAAAATGATTGAAAAAATAATCTCTGTGTGCCTTTCGCTAAAAATATTAATTTTTATTATCATAATGAATATTTTAGCTATAAAATCCGAAACATTTTGAAGGTTTTTTTACTGTAATTTTATGGCTAGAATAAAAGCAAAACTGATTATATTGAAGCAAATTTTTAGAGCCAAAGGAAATGTGCTATAAAATGCCAATTACCCATTCAAAAATGATGCAAGGCAAAGTTTTTAAGCAATTTTCAACGCACTTAAAAATGCAAAGCAATGTCAAACTTTTCAGAAACGGAATACTTTGGAAAAAAACCAAAATATAGTAATTGAATCTCGATTATTCTCTTTTAAAGATTGTTAGAAATTCAAAAGTTCTTTCGGTGCTTCACATTTGCATAGTTTTCTTGCCTGCCCTGTGAATTTGTTATCGAAAAACTGCTATACGAATGGCAGCAGCTGTTGTGGAAAACTTTTGATTTTCATCGAATTGAATCCTTTTGACTCAAGGCTCTCTAAAGGGCTTTTGATCAAGTAGAATTAACACCAGGAGCTGTAAAGCTGAAGAGAAGAGGAAGCTTAAAGAAATTCAATAAAATATCTTCTATAATTAAAGTTTAACTTCCAATTAAAGTTCATGTAAATTAAAAATCATATAAAAGATACCCAATAATTTTTCAAGCAATACGCATAAAACATATGTTCTAAAAAGAAATTAAATCTTTAAATTATTATAATAAAATTTTAATCTCCAAGAAAGGTTAGGCACTCAGAAAATTTTTAAATATTATATATGGTTAGCCTCGTGATTTTTTATTCAATTATTTATAATAATGTACCAACTGTCGGACGAAATGAATAAGGAAATTTGTATTCACATTTCTGGGAAAACCTTTTGGGAAAAGTCAAAGAATGAAAATGAACCTTTTTACTTATTGTTGTCAAATGTGAAGTAAAAGAAATTTCAACGCCTTTCACAGCTTGTATATACATTATTTATGTATAGTATTCCACTGGTATTTTGCTGTCGGTCATTGTATGGCTCATTTCTGACATCTCCAAAGTATCCTTTCAGCCATACAAAACTTTCGACCTTGTCATGTCGAAAAGGTTGTAGTAATTTTCCAGAATGACAAGGACGAAAGTAACTAAGAAAAGCAAAAGAAAACACGTTATTCAACTGACAAAAAGAATTAGGGAAAAGTAATTTTTTAAACTTTTATTAATTGAAAACTAAAATGATTATTACAAATTTGTAGAGTAGAAAAATATATTAAAGGAATATTGCTTTTTTATTCCTCTGCTATGAAGAAATATAAAAGAACAATCTGTCAACCAGCAAAAAATGAGATATATATATATTCCACATATATTTTAAATAAATATTGAAAGCTTTCTTTCCTTTCCATTGCTTTTACTGTATGTTCCCGTGAATGCCTCGAGTCCTCCGTTTGCACTCTTTGCTGCATGCCACTCTATAAGAGTGAATATATTTATAATCAAAATTATTCCTATTGATAGATACATATGTATCTTAAGTGCTCGCAGTATCTGTCATGTTTGACTTGAAGAGTCAACGATGCTGCAGACCCTTTAAAATGACAATTTCTTTCCTAAGGATTCAAAAAGAAAAAGAGAAAAGAAAGTTTAAAGCTTCAAACTGGAAGATTTCAACTCAATTAACTTATTATTATTCTACTCTAGTTTTTAATTTACTTAAAGTTAAAAAATGCATAATAGATTAGCTTTTTATGATCAGTTTTACGCCCTTTCTAGCCTTGCTAGATATATTTGAATATTGTTTTTATTATCTTTTTTATGATATCATTTTCAATATTACAATTTTGAGAACTTCATTTTTGTGGCTCGCACATCATTATTTGAATATTATGAATAATATAAACAAATTTTATAGCCCATAAAAGTAGAGTTTAATGTTCGAAGAGAAGCTTCAATTTCTCAATCAACTAAAGCCTGATTTCCTTAGTGCATTTCAATGATTTCTTTTATTGATTGAAAGTCTTAGACCAAACTTTATATTAAAGAGTAAATTTTCTTTTGTAGGCAGATTTAACGTTTCAATTTCAATCAAAATAATTCAGCTTAAAATAAGTTTTCTCATTGAGCGAATTTTCTTATTATCTCAAACCCCAAAATCGCAAAGAACATTTAATATGCCACCACAAAGCCAAAGCTGTTATGACAAGTTGCTTGAAATGTTGCAAAAGCTGACGGCTTTGCATTGTTTTTGAATTATTAATCAAACGCGAAAAGTAATTTTCTTCGGCTTTAATTTGATTGATTGTTTGCGGCAAACTGGCAAAGAAAATAGTTAATAAATTAAGCTTTAAGCGCAATCAAATCATAAAACAGTACACAGAAAAAAAAGGTTGAGTTTGTTGAAATGTGAATAAAGTAATATTAGTGAATTAATCCTATTTTATACCAGATTGAAGTACGAAGCAGTTTTCTATGAATAAGCCAAGTTTAAGTGTAATTAGCACACCAAAATATTATTCGAATAATTTTATACAAAATTTAACTATTAAAACTAATTTTCATTCCTTAATTCAGTGCCCAAATTAAAATCGATAGAATCTGGTTTAGCTGTCTGTCATCTGTCGTAATAATTTCCTGCAAAAAAAAGGTAAAACTTTCAAGATGTTTGCCACAAACTTGTGATGTATTTTCATAATTTTGATGGCTGTGCCTATTTGTTATGCCTGATAATAACCAGAAAAAGCAAATTTTGGCATGCAAAATTAGCAAGGCGGAGGGTGGGGGAGAGAGTTTTAAAGACTTGACATTAATTACTTTAAGCAGACTTGTAATTTCAGAGTAACCCTTTTTAACCCTTTTTCTTGGGCACATCGCACGTGTTAGCCGCACTTTATGGTTGGACACATTAACGCTTAGTAGAGGAAACTCTCCAGGATTTGCATAATTAAAAGGGCCGCATGATAACTGAAGTATCTCACAAATGCTGCCCTAAGGGATACAATTTCTACCTTTGTTTGAACGGCAGAGGCCAGAAGAGAACCCAAGATCTAAATAGTTGCAAAAGAAAGATACAGGATAAAGCCTTACACAGAGATTTTCCATGTACCCAAAACCTTAAAATTTTCCAGCTGTTGCTGGGAGTATTTGATGTTTGTTGAATTTAAGCTATTTATGCTTATTTTTAGTTTGCCAGTTGTATTTAATGAGAGCTCGAAACAACCCTCAACATATCATTGATTTTATGAATTTTAGAGCAGAGTGTATAATTATAATAATAATTATTATTAAGTGGAAACAACAAATATAATAACTATAAATAATTTCATTTCTCAATGCTTTCCATGCAGCTAGACTAGATTTTGTTTGATTTTGAATTCATATTTTGGGCGAACAATCACAAATACATTGAATAAATGAACACGAATAATAATTTTTGCTTAATTTGACATTAGATTTTGGTTTTGGCACTCCAATTTATCCTATCTGTTGCATTATTCTAGGAATTTTAAATCCATTCCCCACTTAATTATCTTCTGCATTGCTTTAAATTATACCAATTTAATTGCAATAAATTCAAGAACAGTGGTAGCAGCTGGAAGCAGTCTTCCTTCAGATTTAGCTTGACATATTGTGATGAATGGGAGTACTCCATGCAAATGAATATGAGCTGCTCCCGTTTGTTGCTTATGAATAATACTCACAAGGGTAGCATACACATATTATTCAGATAAAATCATCGAAAAGTATGTATAATGCCAGACTTTAGTCAGATAAGAAGGCATTAAAAGTTCTATAAGACATAAATCTTGTTAGTTTTTAAAATTATATTAAATTGGAGAAAATTCCTTCAAAAAAAACTATTTGTTTTTATAAAATTTTTGAAGCTGAACTTGGCTCAAGCAAACATATTTTATTCTTTTCTTTCCACAGGACAAACAAAATATGAAAAATTAAATAATAATAAAATGGACCGTAGTTCTTAATAAAATTTATATAAATGCATTTATATAAATATATTTATTGTGGTATCAACACTCAAGAGGGCAACCGCAGAGTGCAGTGGGTTTTATTTGGGTCAAACGGAATTTGTAGATTTTCTCAAGCAAAAATATTATTGCAGGCCATTTCACAGGCAAAGAAAACTGTTAAGAGCTTAAAGAAAAACTTAAACCATCTTACGGCTTATAAGCCAAACTTATTTAAATATTATTTCATAGTAAATGGAATAATTTTAAGAGCTATAAAAAATATTTTTGTCTGCTGTAATAATAAATATATATATAAAAAGTAGAGTGTAAGCCGCTAAATGGCTCTAAATGCTCTTTTCTTTTTTATATGGCATAAATGGCACAACGATTGAAGGTTTTTCCACTGCCTAATAATATATCACATATTCTGCACACACACTCATACAACGTGGCGAATACGCGATATTTCGCATTTCCCTTTTGTTAGGGATGGTAGGGGTGAGTATTTCCAGTTATTAGCATATTCTCTACATGCTGTGCTACTTAATGATGCAGAAATGTAAAAAAAAGCCATGAATAAAGCTAAAAATCTAGAATCCCTGCCAGTTTCAGTCATTGATTATGCGTATGTCGCGCATCCTGACTTAGGATTGAGCTGAGTGCTTACTTTGAATTTTTGTATCGTATCGTGACTCTCTGCTTTGGCTTTTATCTGATTTGCCTGACGAATGGAATATGGAATGGTGTACACTGTACCCTGTACACTGTACCCTGTACATATTGATCCCAGTCATATTTAGCAATTTATTCATGTCAAAAACGTGCACGAGGACTCCGAGTACAAAGGAAAACCACAAACCGATGCTAAATCGTGTGATTCAGAGACGCAGCTGATATTTTTATTTTATTTTTGCACACATACACAAATTGGATAGTTGCATTGTTTTTATTTTCCGTTCTATGTTCTCCGTTTTCATTATAATACAAGAAGCATAAAAAAACCCAATCACGTTCCACAATCTGTTTCTGTTTCTCCCATATTAAAATCTGTGTAAGTCAGCCACAAAACAGGAGAGAATGATTAATCAGCCAAGTAATGAAACTTGACTGTATTCAATTTGATTATAAACGAATCAAACTCACATTTTTCTTCTCCTTTCGGGTTATTCGTTGGTTCGTTGTGTGTGAATCTAGAATAATTCACTTAAATACGCTGCTAATCCAGTTAAAGACAGTTTCCTAATTGACATAATGAAATCAATTTAGCTCCAGCAAACCAAATAATTGGCAATCCAAATTAAATTAAATTTAATTATATTTAATATGTGTAAAATTTGTTCGACAATCAAAAGCAGAAGTATATTATTCTCAAGACTCCAATCAATAATTGTTCCTTACAGAAGTTATGATTTCCCTGAAGATGTAAATAATGTACATTTAAAATATTTATATATTTATTGTAATTACTGAGCTTTAAATTGAATTTAAACTTTAATCAAATTTCCATTTCCTTTCATTTACTTTCCGCTACCTAATTGAAAAATACTTTTTCCATTACATTAGTCACTTTAAGCAACTTCTTTGTCCTTATTCCCGTGTTATTTAGATGCTCATTCCCAAAAAATATCAATATGAAATTTGTCTACATCAAAGCGTAATAAATTTTCCTTCTGAAGAAAGCAACTCCCGCATTCTAAATCCAATAATCCAATTTGGCATTGTCAATTTAATAAATCCTTTTATAGAGTGTGTCGAGAATTTATGAGAAAAGTTTTTGGCCTGCGGATGAAAATGCGAGTATATATGTATTCACTTTCACTTGTAAAAGCAGAAGCAACGGGTAGCTATGAATAAATTGATATTTACAAGGTTTGTAAATCAATTAGGTGAGTAACGTAGCGTTAATCCTTAGTTATTAATATAATTTTATGGCTGTTCTACAAAGGACCCTAAATAAATTATTTCACGCGCTTTTATCATGCGAGAAACTTTCATATGCAGTCGTCTATAGAACACGGGAAGAAAACTTCTTGGAGATTAGATCAATAAAGAATTAATTGAGTGCATGACATGATTGCTTAAAAGCAAAAAATTGGACTAGCTTAAAGATTTGTCTAGAATTATAACTCAATTATGTATAACTAAAGACTCAAAATAGGTCATATGCTTTAAACATACTGAAAATAACTCATACGCAGTGTATTACATTTGTGCTTGAGAACGATACGCAAGGCTAATCTTGCGCGGTTCAGTATAACGCATTTATCCAAGGAAACGCTCGAAGGATAAGCCAACACTAGCGTATCTCATGGAAATCCTGCTGTTGGCAGGAGCATTCGCATTTATATTAAACAAGTCAAGCTCTTAAACAGCGGGAAAAATAGATTACAAGCCATTGGAATGACTGCGGTTTAAGCCATAAAATCTTTGAAACATCTAATAAACTTTTGAAGACGTATTCTAAAGCCTTACTGGCTTTCATTCTGACATAATAATAGTAACATATTCACTTAAATCAAACAATTAATAAGCAAAGGAAAAAGAAATCGCATTTAAAATAATGAAAAACAATTCAAGCCGATTTGAAAGCCGAGAGAATCAGGATAAAATCAAGAAAAGGTAAAGATTTTTTGAGTTTTCAAATATTTATTTGTAAAAAAAAAAAACACGCAAAATTTTTATAAAACTAGTTAAATAATTATAGCCAAACTTTGAGTTAGATTTCCTATATTTTTTTTATTTTGTCGATTAGACAGAAACACTCTAAATGTCCAGTTGTTGTCAGGATATGCTCGGGGGATTTACGCACAACAGCTTTTAAATGATTTTCTAACAAAAATCATTTCTGACAAAAATCATTCAACAGCCGCTTTCAACTGTTGGCTATTGTTTCATTTTAGCCCTGTTGTCTGAGCATCAGAAATGAATTGCTGTTAAGGCCCCGAAGCGTTATTTTGTTGTCTTTGCAAACGCTTTTTTCTATGTTGATTTTTACTGTTTAGACCAGTTTCCTGCTTTTTAGCCCCGAGTATTTTTTAGACAATGGTTAAGCGTTGCCTTTTGTCTCGGACCTGGTCTGCTCTGTTGTACGAGTAACTCAGCTTTTATATTTTTCTTTTCACACTTTTTTCATTCATTCATTTATTCATAATTGGAATACACTGCATACAGCAATTGCTTGCAGTTCGATAAATAATAAAAAATTGAAAAATTCAAAGTTGTTGAATCACTCAAATTATTCGTAAAATAAATCCACTACACAAAAAGTCAATTTAATCAATAATTGATTGATTTTGCGGATATATTTAATTAGATATCATTTTAGAGAAGGCATCCCACAACAACCCCTAGGGCTTTCTATAAGCTTCCTTCGTGCGTATTTTAGACTTTCATATAATTACTTTTATGTGAATAAATCTCTTAATTATAAATATATTTTCAAGAGAATGGTTAAAAAAGTATTTATTCTTTTTAGGATAATAATAAAAGTGTAGTAGAACAGGTGTCTGTTAAGGAAATGCATTTCAAAACACGTGTAAATTTAATGCTCAAATGTATTTTAATGTAAATTGTGAAATGGGGAATTGCTGTATACAATGTAATTCGGACTGCAATTGACTCTAACCAGAGTCGGATCATATCGCATCTCTCATGAAATATGCATATAAACATGGCTGTTAACTCATACAGACTCGCATGCAGCTACATACATACGCTCAGTATAATATATATTTACATATATTATACATTTTCGATACAGATGGCTGCCTGCACATGTGAATAAGCATAAAATCGAATTTCTGCTTGTTACAAACGTGAATTTCTGCTGTGCGTGAGAGGAGGGTGGGGTTTTCTTTTTGGGTTCCTGTCAGGTTTCTGGCCGTCAGTTGGAAATTTGCTTACCTTCTTCTACTTCTACTTGAAGTTTTCCAATCAACGCCTGAAGGAGATGAAGGCAGCAGACAGACAGCCAACCAGGCAGGCAATTGATACAATTGCTCTTTTGATCTGCTTAATATTTATTTGCCATGGCAGCAGAGCCCAAATCAATATCAGCCTCACAAATTGCTAACTTAGGTCATGTACGAACATATCTGAGCATGTATGTGCCAGATTAAGCTTTAAGGTGAAATTTCCTTCGTCAACACGGGAATTTTATACCAAGCCAGCAAATCGGGCTTAAGATTAAGCCAGCTCGAATCCGGATATCTGACTAATTCTACAAATTTAGCTGCACCTTTGAAACAAAACGTGCCAAAACTAAAGCCCCTATTGAGTTAATCTAATTAAGGATTCATAATATTGCTATAAAATTATCAGATCAGATTCAAATCTATTAATCCAATGGCAGCAGCTCCTTGCATAATAAAATTGAACTGCTTTTATTGAAAAGTTTTCCCTGATGCCGGCCTTGGTTCAATTCTACAATTAATTATAATAAATTTTAAAATAAATGAAACAATTCTCATTAATTAATAACTAAACAATTTAGTTTCAATCCTCAACTTCTCACAATTTAGATTTTAGTACTAAAAAATTGTATTTTGTCTCGCTTTTTAGCTTCAATTTCATTTACCGCTTTCCACATTTTTTCTTACAGTTTTCTTCCACATTCCTTACTTGGCTTTCAACTGATTCTTTCTGCTTTAATATATTTTCCATTTTGGCTTTGTAGTTATAAAATTGCAATTTGATTGCTTGCACTTTGCTTCAATTGAATAAATTTGATTGCATTCCGTTGATCAATTTCCGTTTGCAGCAACATAATTTGTTTTTGCTTTGCCGAGTTGAAGCTTGGTAACAAAAAAGCTTCTTTTAACTGAAGATTAACATTCAAAGGCTGAAAATATTTGATTTGTTAATCTTAAAATTGGATAGAAAATCCACAAGCTTTTTGAATAAATAGACTCATTTATCACACAATTTGTTAGCATAATAAATAAAAGTTTTCTAGCCAAAAATTGTAATTCTATGCAAATTATTTAAGACTCAGTATTCTATTATTTAATGGCCAGCCATAAAAATGTCAGAATTCACCGTAGCACAAGATAAACTGTCTCAAGGTTATTGGTTCCTCTATCAATTTTCCAGGCAAATCCGATGAGCTTATGGGCGATTCACAAATCGCTTTCTGAGTGAAGAATGGCTGCTCATGATTCTAAAATATGCTGTAAATCACAGAGATTGTTGATATCTTTATGTCTGTGTATAGAAGGTAATACAAAAGATGTCTAAACCCTTTTTTTATATAAATTGCTTCATGCGAATTGGCTTTTGGTGGGTCATTGTCCAAAAGAAATATTCTGCTGCTAATCAGAGCACACTAAATAATCTTTTTACAACATTCTCGACGATAAATGTGCCAACACCGAGATACTTTCCAAATAAATAAACAAAGGGTATCCAAGCAGCAGAGTGGCGCAGTGGAAGCGTGCTGGGCCCATAACCCAGAGGTCCGAGGATCGAAACCTTGCTCTGCTATAACAATAATATTTTATATTAATTTTATTATTATTTATTTATTAATTAATTGACTTACCTCAGTATTATTTTTTTTATAAGGGCAATAAAATAAGAAGAGAATAACATATTTTTTGTGGGCTCAGAGATGATTCCTCTAATTGCATAGGTTTTTTTGGAGAAAGGTAAATTCTTTGTATGGAGAGGAACCAGCTGTGCTCATAAAAAAACTAAATTATTTAATATAATTATCAGCTAATTTAAATTGAGTTCCTGCAAATTCCTTGAAAATATTTTTATTTTTCCGTCAATAAACCAGAGCTGCCAACAATTGCACAGCTAAACAAAAGAGTAGAAAATAAAGCTAAAAAGGCGAGAAAACGTTAGAAAGGCAATTAAACTAAGAGACAGAAATTTATAAGCAACAATCGAGAAAAGCGAGAAACAAAAGTTTTTGTAAGAGAAAATTAGTTTTTTGGAAAGTTTTCCAGTGCACCAAGAAAATCGAGCATGCTGAGAGCTGAGCAAAGCTGTCCACTGTACCAAATAGTTGGCCAATAATTGAACCGCATCGAAGGAGTAGCAGAAACAGACTCAACAGCCAACTTTTATTCCACTAATTGGCGGATAAGAGTCGAAAGAGGACACATTGCAAAGTGTGAGTTGTGTTTTCAGTTAAAACTCTTAAGGTCAGCTTCAGATTCTGCAATATATACTGACCAGATATACTTTTAAAAGAGAGAAGGTATGGGTACTTATATATAGTTTTAAAACAATAGTTTATAAGAAATTTTTTAAAAATAAATATCTAAAATATAGACAGCAGTTGCCACTGACTGACTGCCAGTGCTGACTGTAATCTCAACAAAATTAGTTGGCTGTAGAATTAAGTGGCTCGATTGATAACAAGAGTTTTTTACTAAATTTGAAGGAACAGCAGTGTGGGATCTTAACAATAGATACTTGAGTCTAGTCAACACAAAACGGAGAGTCCACTCCACTTTTGGTTAAAAGGCGGTGCTACCCCATTAAAAGAATTTCACCCGGTTGCTCTCTCAAATCGATATTCAATCTAAGAAGAGCTTGAGGTCTAGGATATTAACTATTTAAAAAATAATTGAGTACATTCAAGACTAATATTGAAAAATAATTACTATCCACAAGTTATAGATAGAAATCTAAAATTAAATCATTCAATTCAATTCAGTCGATATTGAAGTTGTTTTAACTATTCCTCAGTCAAAGAGTTGGCGAGCTAGTTTATTAAAAATTAATAAATTTAAGAACAAATACAATTCATCTGCTTAAAAGAGGATGAAAATAACGTGTGAATAAGTGCACCTATAGAATATGTTAATTCAAAATATATAAAAAAGCTTAAAGCAAAAATATCTATATCACCACAACTTTGACCCAGTCAGCCTTCCACCTAGGCAAGTTCACTTAGAAATTCGCTGATGACCGTTTAAGAAACACATGAATGAATTTCGAGTGCAATTTAAATACAAAATACTCAAATAGTGAACTCAATTGATAAAATAATCTGTTGACTTGAGAAGGAAGTGCATAAAAACAAACGAAAGTTTTAATTGTGATTGAATGACGTTTAAAGTGCTTTCTGTGTATGCAAATTCAATGTTATTCTCTCTAAATGGATTGTATTAATTACGAGAATTTAAATCTCAGCAAAACAATATTTAAATTATTCGAACTTGAGCAAAACAAAAGAATATTGCACTTTCTTGAGTGTATTTTCAAAAGCCTTTTGCATACTTTCTCCTAATGACTGCAAAGTGTTTACTGAGCAGGCGAACTAGTTGGCCATTTGATGTGGCTATCGTCAACTGGGGCTAAAAGCTTTCAATTTCAGAAATTACTATGAAAATTTACTCGAAAATATGTGCATCTTTCCCTCTTCTTGACTGTCAGACAGTTGATTAACTTCTCAGCTCTTGTCAGCCACCGAAAGTTTGACATGCAATTACAAAATCTACTAAACTCAGATGCCACAACCTCATGTAATGGGTAAAAATTTCAAAAATTCATGGTACTCCCTGGCATTATTATCATCGTCCACAATAGTTGCACTACTGACTAAAATTTCTACTCTCAAAAAGAGTCTCAACTTTATTGCAGTTTCAGCAAAAATGATTTTTGTGGCAGTCAACTGAACAAACCGCTGCCTAAACTGAATTTAGTTCTTTTGTGGAAAACTTTTTCAGTGTAAAATTTATTTTCTACTTAAAAATCATAATTGAATATACAAATTTTTAAAAACTGGGATTGAATCTAACATTTCTGCTGTCTCAATTACAAACTTATACTGCTTCGTTCTCCAAATAAGCTAGTTTCGGCTTTGAGACAATCCAAGCTTAGTTTTAAATTTCCGTTCTATTATTCAATTCTGAAATGAGAATTTCTAGCTTGATTCAAGCCAAATGAAGCCATATGACTCTACTTTTAACACGTTTGAAGCTTCCGAACTTCTAGAGTTTTTCTCTCTGTGCATCCTTTATTTATTTCCGACATTGTTTACATATCTTCATTAAGGGAAACACAAGCTCGTTTTTATACAGACAGATTACAATTTCCACTACAGCTAAAGTGATTATGTTTATAAATTACAAATTTCTCGATATTACTTCCCCTGTTATTTACATAAACTCAATTTGAGCAGAATTGGGAAAATGAAACCCCAGCGAGGAGCACATCAGCTTTTTCGCGTTGTTTACAGCAGCCAACAGAAAATTTTAATAAAACACAAAAGTGCACTTAAACAAAATGCTTGAGGCTTGTTTTAAATTGCTTTATAACAAAATGAGTGAAACAAGAATCTGGGGAAACATTTTCTGAAACTTCTCTTATGCAATATATGGTTCAAGATCTTAATCAGATTTTCTGGAATGCGTGTGTGTTTTTCTTTTTTATCATATGTAATACTCCTCTAAAAGGTCACCATGGCTTTCAATTTGAGGCTAAAAAATATCTTGTTCCCTTGGCTTCTATCGTGGCTTAAAAGAATAACAATATTCAGTGGTAAATACACAAGCAGAAAGACTGCTTTTTCTTCCTGTTGATTCAAAGAGATTTTTCATCAATTTAAGGTAACAATTCTATTTGATATATACATTTTGTTTTTAATACAAATTTCTGAATGTATTCACACATTTGAGGAGAATAAATCAAGTTTTAACCACAGCGAAATAATTTATTTTTATGATTCGTTTTTTCCATTCACGCTGCTCAAAACTCATAAATAAACTCGTCGCAAAAAATCATAAAATTTTTTTATAGAAAGAAAAACCTAATAAATTGCCAGATTCATTCATTTTTAGCTGCTTGGAAAAGAGGTCAGGTGTGACCAGAGCATCAAACATTCAAAAATCCATAGAATATTGGTCTTTTGGTATTTTTAACCCTTTTTCAAAATACTCTTACAGAAGGTACTATGAATCTGGAAAGAAAATTTAAGTCTATAAAAAAAGAGAGGCGACTTAAAATTGATTTGTCCGTGTACCCGTCTGTCTATCATTCTCTCGAAAAAATTTGAAACATCGTTTTCTTTGTATAATAAAATATTTTACATGTTAGCGTAAATATATTTCGGATATAACAATTATATAGAATTCTGTATGAATTGCTTTGTTTATTTTTGTTCATCTGATTTAGGTCTGATCATCATTTGGACCGATTGCAGTGTATACCCGGGTCCCTGCCATTCATCCCAATAGATGCCGTACTCAGAGTTATCGTAATATTCATCTCGCTTTGAGTACTGGCCATTCAGATTACTGAAAGTAAAGTACCAATAAATATGATAAGAAAATGAATAAATATGATTTGTTTTTGAGGATTTACCAACCTTAAGCCACATTTGTTGTACCACCAACCACCCAAACAGGTCTGGGCGCAGTTAGATACGCTAGCATCATTATCCCTATCTAAGGTGGTGAACTTTTGGTGTTCATTATCTCGCATAGCATCGCCAGCGTTGCCAGAGTATTCGCCGAGTGTGGTGAGTTCATACTCTTCGCTTTCACCGGCAATAACGATGTTATCATAGAATGCGTGACTGCTCTCATTATTGAAATCAGTTAGATGCACATATAATTCGTGTGGTTTCGCCCTGGTCATGCGATGTAATTTCTCCAGACCTATGAAGAATTCCCCACTTAGATTGCCGAATCCCTCTTTATATTCCCGCCAATCTCTGTAGAATTTTTCGCTGCCATCCAGACGACGCTGTATTACAGTCCAGCCAGAACCGGCCAAACGAGACTCGCAGGGCACGGAGAAGGCATCGCCTTCATCTATCTTTATTAAATGAATATCTGTGGAATTGCCGAAAGCTAAACAACTGTCACCTTCCGTTTCATTTTTCGTTCCCTTTGAGAGATCTTCGAGGAGTTGAAATTTATCCACAATATCTTTAGCTTTGCTCTCCATATGCTGAATTTGGACCAAAACGTCTTCTTTGAGAGAATCAATTTGCTTAGACTGATCATTGATTATTGTGATATATGTGCTAATAGTCTCCAGTCCTGTCCCTATTTGAAGATCCTTTTCAGCCAATTTGGCTGCATTTAATTCGGCTTTGTTTTTTAGATCCACTATTTGCTCTGCATACATTTTATTAAGCACTTCCAAAGCCTCTTTTTTCTCTCGGCACTTAATTAATTCGTCATTATTTTGTGTCTTTGAATCTTGTTGTGCAGTGTTTTCTTTTTCCATCATAATTGCTTCTTTTATTTTGGTTTTATATTTGATTTGTAACTTTTCAATATCGTTATAAGAGTTTTTCAATTGATTTTGAAGTCTTATAATTTCGAACAGATCCGCTTTTACGGCAAATATTAAACACACTTTAGTTACTAATAAAACATATAATATTTTTGTCATTTTTAATATATTTTTTTCGCTTCTCTTTTGTGACAACCGATGTTCAGATCGCACGGCACAAAACTAAATAATACTCAGCAATATTCAACAATTTTTATTTGAAATCAAAATAATTCTTGCTCGGAATAAACACAAAGATTTCCAGCCGTATTTTTATTTGTGCTGCAGATAAGAGAATGCGGAACGAGAGACCTGAAACCCCGTAGCACACTTTTGGACAGAACTCAGTTCAAATGTTATGCGTAATCAGCGGGTACTTAATATATTTGTTCAAAAATTAATTAATGGTGTAATTTACATCTGTTTTTTATTAATTGTTACACAGCAAAGAGGAACACTCATTATTTGCATAATACACATGCATTACAACACTTTTCTGTTAATCGTTTATTTCAGTTTAAAATAAGAATTAATTTAATTAAACAAAATTAACACAATATATTATTATCTCTTAAGCAGCATATATATGCATTCAAATATTGGGACTCTCCCATAGTGTGTCATCTACTGAACCGTCTTCAACGCTACACAAGATAATAATATAATTTATTATTAATTATAACTTTAACACATGTATGTTATATGTATATATATATATATATATATATATATATTCTTTGTAATCGATAGTCCCATTGACTAGCGTTGCCAGACCCAATCCAATATATATGTTTCATATTTTTAAGGGTATTCAGTTCTCGGCGCTTTCCAACTGAACATTTTATGCATAGTTTGGATTGTTTTTTCAAAATATTTTGGTTTGTTTGCCTTATCAGGTAGAGCCCCGAAATAAGATTTTGCTGTATTTTCTGTGTAATATATAATTTTTATTATTATTAATTAATAATGACTCAGTTATGCACTAAGATGACATTTATGTATTCGTAGAATATAATAATATTTAAATAAATTAAATCGAATAATGCCTTAAATGTAATTTTTTTTCTAAGCAGTAAAAAATGTATTCTCAATAATAAATAAAAAAAAAGAGTACGAATATCATAGATTCGTACAGCATATTTAATATATATTAATAAAGCATAACATTAACTACTTTAAAATATATTCAAGGGCTTAACAGGGTTTTAGCTTTAGCTATAAATAATGTTCAACTGCTGTAAAAAAATCCTTCTGGCGATATTCCAGCCAACAATCAGATCAGATCGAAATAGGCTAAGATAAATATATGCTGTGACTGTGGACACAGTTTGCACTTCAGCTTTTACTAGCTCATCGGATGACAGCTGAAATAAGGAGCGCACTTGTACGTTCTTGAAAAAAAAGTTTAAGCTTAAGCATTTATATGGGATTGATTATATATGTATAATTTGTTTTTTATATTTTTTTAGGTATTTTGAGTGCCAAAAAATTAAGATTTTGTGTTATCGTCATCGTCGTCTCTCATTTAATTTCAACTTCTTTTTTACGTCGTCTGGCATCATCGACGTATTCCACAAAAACTTCTTCTTCATCGATACATCTCTCTCTTTTTTGTAATCGATAGGGCCTTGGCTAGCGTTGCCAGACCCAATCCCACATTTATTCAAGGCATATAAGTTGCCCAATTCAACCAAATCAACCAAATCAAAGTAGCCTATGAAAAAATAACCAAGTTCAGTGTCAGAGTCGGAAGAAATTTCATATATCATTTTTATACAGAACGTTTTCAAAATAACAAAAGCTGCCGAATTTCATAATTCGTTGTGAAAAGATAAATCGTCCTGACTTGAGCTTTTCCACAGCAGGAAGTCTCTGGCCAGGCTTTGTGCCTAGTGGAAAAGAATTTAAAACGTAAGTTGAGCCCAATGGAAACTTTTTAGATTTTGTTTTAAACATTTCAAGCCAGAAATTGTACTTTCGTCTGAACTCATCTGTACTGGTCTGGTCAGTCAAACCGCAAAGATCTACTCCAAACAATTTTTAAATAAAATAAAATTTATAAGTCTGTTAACCCCAATTAAAATAAATCATTTTTGTTCACAGCAATGCGAAGCCGAGAATTTTGTAAAGCTCATAGGATACTCTATTAGTAGATCTAACTGTAGAGCCGGTGAAAACAAATGCATTCGACAAGAAATATAAGTGGATGATCAATATGGATAAATTTGATCAAAAGCACTTGATGGATATATTAAGTGCCTCTTACTATCTAAAAATACCAACGATTCTGGAAGACTGCTTTCCTATGCTCAACTGCTCAATGTTAAACGACTTCTATGCCTTTGACATCATGTCTAAATGTACATCGCAGGATCAGTTCTATATGATCAATCAAGCCATGGCGTCGCGTATCTGCAAAAGTGCCTTGATCGTAATGTCCTGTCAAGATTTTCTCCATCTCAATGATGAGCAGGTTAGGTGCATGCTTCAATTATGTTCCCTAGCCGTTAATTCAGAAAAGGAGGTAAGTACCACTAAAAACTAGGCGAACTGAATACCTTCATTGAATTTATGAAAGTCTTTTCCTCTTGTATCTAAAAAGGAATCGGGAGCATTTCAATAATATGGGAAAAATATGGGAAAATTATACCTTCAAAATTAGTAAAAAAATGACTGGTGCTTCATCAGCCTGCGATTATTTAACTGACTGTATTCAAATCTTCGGTGCACCGAAGTATGTTAAGAGGCACAAACAGTTCAAGGCTTTGAGTGGGCTTGGTTGGAATTGCTTCTTTATACTCTATAATTTAGTTAATATCGTGTGTCTACATACTCGACAGATTCTTTTTGGAGCATTACATTGGCTAATGGTGGCCAAGTCGCCGCTCCGATGTGATGAGCATTATGAAGTGCATGCGGTATGCCTATATCTCCCCAAAGCTACTCTCTGTATTGGCTGCACCGGAGGACAACGAGGTATCTGCATTTAGAGGAGCTCTGGAAGAGCTTACTAGATCGAAGGAGAGCAAACAACTTATTCAAGCCGGCCTTAACAACAGAGCCTTGCTTATCCCATTTCTGCATTTCTGCACAGATGAAAAAAGAGCCCGGTATCCAAAGCAACCTTAAGGAACCGCGTTTCTGGAGTCAAGATACCCTATGCTCGTACCATCACCCCGTGACTAAGTTTTGGCCCAACATGTATTATGAAATCAGGACTATCAGGACTATGTTAACTATTGTGTACTGCTGCAGAAGGGTATTTACCTCCGTTTCTGAGTTAATGGCTAGGGAACATGATTGTAACATGCATCTAACCTGCTCGTCATTGAGTTGGAGAAACTCTTGACTGGATATTACGATCAAAGCACTTTGGCAAATACGTGACGCCATGGCTTGATTGATCATATAAAATTGATCGTGCGATGTACATTTAGACATGATGTCAAAGGCATAGAAGTCGTTTAACATTGAGCAGTCGAGCATACGAAAGCATTCTTCTAGAACTGTTGATATTTTTAGATAGTAGGCGGCGCTTAATATATCCATCAATTGCTTTTGATCAAATTTACCCATATTGATCATCCACTTATAATTCTTGTCAAAGGCATTCGTTTTCACCGGCTCTACAGTTGGATCTACTGTAGAGTATCCTATGAGCTTTGCAAAATATTTGGAGTAGGTGGTTAGTACAAACGTACTAACTTCTACTTAACAACACCTCCTTTCTTATCCAATCGGGTGGCAGTTCAGCTCCGTTGAAAGCAGAGCCCGGTATCCAAAACAACCTAATGGTACCATGTTTCTGGATTCAAGATACCCTATGCTCGGACCAAAGCCAAAGGATACAAAAGATGGCCCAGAACAATGTAAATCTAGTGAACGGAACGGTGCGGTAGTACCCCCCTCTTCAGAAGGGGTGATGACCTGGCAAGCTGCACCAGATTTTTCTCCCGATAGAAAATGCTACAAAGCGTGGAAAGAAACTATGCTTCGTGAATCTACTTAAAATTAAGAAATTTACTGAATTACATTAAAATTGAATAAATTTTGAAACATCTCACTACGTTACTCATGCAGCACATTCTTGAAAAAAAAGTCTAAGTTTTGTCATTTATGTGGGATTGATTATATATGCATAATTTATTGGATGTATATTTTTTTTTTTTTTTAAGTATTTTGAGTTCCAAAAAATTAAGATTTTGTGTTATCGTCATCGTCGTCTCTCATTTAATTTCAACTTCTTTTTTACGTCGTCTGGCATCATCCACGTATTCCACAAAAACTTCTTCTTCATCGATATATCTCTCTCTTTTTTGTAATCGATAGAGCCTTGGCTAGCGTTGCCAGACCCAATCCCACATTTATTCAAGGCATATAAGTTGCCCAATTCAACCAAATCAACCAAATCAAAGTAGCCTATGAAAAAATAACCAAGTTCAGTGTCAGAGTCGGAAGAAATTTCATATATCATTTTTATACAGAACGTTTTCAAAATAACAAAAGCTGCCGAATTTCATAATTCGTTGTGAAAAGATAAATCGTCCTGACTTGAGCTTTTCCACAGCAGGAAGTCTCTGGCCAGGCTTTGTGCCTAGTGGAAAAGAATTTAAAACGTAAGTTGAGCCCAATGGAAACTTTTTAGATTTTGTTTTAAACATTTCAAGCCAGAAATTGTACTTTCGTCTGAACTCATCTGTACTGGTCTGGTCAGTCAAACCGCAAAGATCTACTCCAAACAATTTTTAAATAAAATAAAATTTATAAGTCTGTTAACCCCAATTAAAATAAATCATTTTTGTTCACAGCAATGCGAAGCCGAGAATTTTGTAAAGCTCATAGGATACTCTATTAGTAGATCTAACTGTAGAGCCGGTGAAAACAAATGCATTCGACAAGAAATATAAGTGGATGATCAATATGGATAAATTTGATCAAAAGCACTTGATGGATATATTAAGTGCCTCTTACTATCTAAAAATACCAACGATTCTGGAAGACTGCTTTCCTATGCTCAACTGCTCAATGTTAAACGACTTCTATGCCTTTGACATCATGTCTAAATGTACATCGCAGGATCAGTTCTATATGATCAATCAAGCCATGGCGTCGCGTATCTGCAAAAGTGCCTTGATCGTAATGTCCTGTCAAGATTTTCTCCATCTCAATGATGAGCAGGTTAGGTGCATGCTTCAATTATGTTCCCTAGCCGTTAATTCAGAAAAGGAGGTAAGTACCACTAAAAACTAGGCGAACTGAATACCTTCATTGAATTTATGAAAGTCTTTTCCTCTTGTATCTAAAAAGGAATCGGGAGCATTTCAATAATATGGGAAAAATATGGGAAAATTATACCTTCAAAATTAGTAAAAAAATGACTGGTGCTTCATCAGCCTGCGATTATTTAACTGACTGTATTCAAATCTTCGGTGCACCGAAGTATGTTAAGAGGCACAAACAGTTCAAGGCTTTGAGTGGGCTTGGTTGGAATTGCTTCTTTATACTCTATAATTTAGTTAATATCGTGTGTCTACATACTCGACAGATTCTTTTTGGAGCATTACATTGGCTAATGGTGGCCAAGTCGCCGCTCCGATGTGATGAGCATTATGAAGTGCATGCGGTATGCCTATATCTCCCCAAAGCTACTCTCTGTATTGGCTGCACCGGAGGACAACGAGGTATCTGCATTTAGAGGAGCTCTGGAAGAGCTTACTAGATCGAAGGAGAGCAAACAACTTATTCAAGCCGGCCTTAACAACAGAGCCTTGCTTATCCCATTTCTGCATTTCTGCACAGATGAAAAAAGAGCCCGATATCCAAAGCAACCTTAAGGAACCGCGTTTCTGGAGTCAAGATACCCTATGCTCGTACCATCACCCCGTCACTAAGTTTTGGCCCAACATGTATTATGAAATCAGGACTATCAGGACTATGTTAGCTATTGTGTACTGCTGCAGAAGGGTATTAACCTCCGTTTCTGAGTTAACGGCTAGGGAACATGATTGTAACATGCATCTAACCTGCTCGTCATTGAGTTGGAGAAACTCTTGACTGGATATTACGATCAAAGCACTTTGGCAAATACGTGACGCCATGGCTTGATTGATCATATAGAACTGATCCTGCGATGTACATTTAGACATGATGTCAAAGGCATAGAAGTCGTTTAACATTGAGCAGTCGAGCATACGAAAGCATTCTTCTAGAACTGTTGATATTTTTAGATAGTAGACGGCGCTTAATATATCCATCAATTGCTTTTGATCAAATTTCCCCATACTGATCATCCACTTATAATTCTTGTCAGAGGCATTCGTTTTCACCGGCTCTACAGTTGGATCTACTATAGAGTATCCTATGAGCTTTGCAAAATATTTGGAGTAGGTGGTTAGTACAAACGTACTAACTTCTACTTAACAACACTTCCTTTCTTATCCAATCGGGTGGCAGTTCAGGTCCGTTGAAAGCAGAGCCCGGTATCCAAAACACCCTAATGGTACCGTGTTTCTGGATTCAAGATACCCTATGCTCGGACCAAAGCCAAAGGATACAAAAGATGGCCCAGAACAATGTAAATCTAGTGAACGGAACGGTGCGGTAGTACCCCACTCTTCAGAAGGGGTGATGACCTGGCAAGCTGCACAAGATTTTTCTCCCGATAGAAAATGCTGCAAAGCGTGGAAAGAAATGCTTCGTGAATCGACTTAAAATTAAGAAATTTACTGAATTACATTAAAATTGAATAAATTTTGAAACATCTCACTACGTTACTCATGCAGCACATTCTTGAAAAAAAAGTCTAAGTTTTGTCATTTATGTGGGATTGATTATATATGCATAATTTATTGGATGTATATTTTTTTTTTTTTTTAAGTATTTTGAGTTCCAAAAAATTAAGATTTTGTGTTATCGTCATCGTCGTCTCTCATTTAATTTCAACTTCTTTTTTACGTCGTCTGGCATCATCGACGTTTTCCAAAAAACTTCTTCTTCATCGATACATTTCTCTCTTTTTTGTAATCGATAGGGCCTTGGCTAGCGTTGCCAGACCCAATCCCACATTTATTCAAGGCATATAAGTTGCCCAATTCAACCAAATCAACCAAATCAAAGTAGCCTATGAAAAATTAACCAAGTTCACTGTCAGAGTCGGAAGAAATTTCATATATCATTTCATAGCAGTTTGATATAGAACGTTTTCAAAGTAACAAAAGCTGTCGAATTTCATTATGAGTGGAGAAAAGATAAATCGTCCTTACTTGGCCTATTTCACAGCAGGAAGTCGCTGGCCAGTTTTTGTGCCTAGTGGAAAAGAATTTAAAACGTAAGTTGAGCCCTATGGAAACTTTTTAGATTTTGTTTTAAACATTTCAACCCAGAAATTGTACTTTCGTCTGAACTCATCAGTACTGGTCTGGTCAGTCAAACCGCAAAGATCTACTCCAAACAATTTTTAAATAAAATAAAATTTATAAGTCTGTTAACCCCAATTAAAATAAATCATTTTTGTTCACAGCAATGCGGAGCCAAGCTTAGCTGACATGGCCGAGAAGTTCGCTAATATGAAAACGACCAAGCTGCATCTGAAGTTCTCAGCCCGCAAGACTGAGAGGAAGGTTTTAGCTGAACGTAAAGCCACCAATTTGGATCGTCGCTAAAAATTGGTATTTCCCCATACGAGGCAACATTTTGTAAAATTAAATCTTGCTTTAGACGACCATTTCAGAGTTTATTGTATAGCTCTGAACTTTTCAAATTAAAGTAGAGGCACATTCGGAAATCTGGAAAATAAATTTAATAATTATTGAGCTATTCGTATTCTCAGTTGATTTCTTAAGTACACTTGTAGGGTTCAAAGTAGCTTAGAATTGAATTTTAAATATCGCTGCTGTTATTATTTACAGCGACTCTTGAAATTTATTATGCAGTGCAAAACATTTTAGATAATTAATTTAAGCAATTACAACTTTTACAGCAAATTTTTGAGAAATTCACAGAAAATTTAACAACATTCCGTACGTATTTATTTATATATTAAATGTCTGATTTCAGTTCTAGACATCGTTGGTACACCCTTGAACTGACCCGCTTACGTGAAAAAGTAGTATATATATATATTACTTAATACGACGAGACGGCTTAATAAAGTCACGTCCTTTTGTCTGTTTCTATACAAATTTTTGGTCCTTTGAGAAAGTTTGCCTTCAAACAAAATTTTGCTGGTGCGCTGCAAAAAAAAAAAAACAATCAACAATTGATGTTTTTTATACTCAACCCAAATAATTGGCTAAAAGAGTATGCCAAAATTGAGAATTAAGTTTGTAATATAGCTCGGGGCTTCTCTGTTCATTATGGACGGTAATGAGACGGTAAAATTTGCCATTAATTTAATAAAAAAGTATAAGTTATCATAGTGAGACAAACAAACTTAATAAAATGGCATATGAATTTAATTAAAATGAGCTGAAACTTTAGATATTTTATCCAAAATATCTCATTTCATAAGCGCCACAGCTTCAACAGCGCATTTTCATTTTTATCTTATGGGATTTCCACCCGCAGCCAGCGACAAAGTGTGAATATTGAGTCTCCAGCTGTGGCAGAACTCATAAACTTGAATGTGAATCCTTTAAATGTGAATCCTTTGAATGTGAATCCTTTGTTTTTTTTTATTTCTAAAACGAAATGTCAACGACGAACGAAAGTCTGAGTGGAGCGCCAAGAAATTCAAAAAGTATATTGGCTTATACTACTCAGTACCCAGACTTATTTCATAAGCAAATGTTTTGTATTCCACTTGGCTATATTAGTCCCGCATATTATTCTGAAGTGCCGCTGGCATACGCTGCGTATGACTTATTTATTGTTTGTTTAAGCAATTCGCCTGCTTTTCTGTCTGCTTGCATGCCAAGAAAAATATGATTATATTTCATGTCTATGCATAAGTCTTGTGCATACTTTGTACTGCAATTTTCGGTACTTCAAATTGTACATTGTACAAAAATTTACTAAAAAAAGCAGAATAATTTCATAGCATTTCAGCAGAATATTTTTAAAGATTCAGCGCTTGCTGAAAGTACCTTTAAGCCAACTTTGGCAGCAGAAGTATCATAATTTCCTTACGGAAGCTCTTTATGTACTTGTCAAATACTTGGGAGCATGCTTTGCAATAAGGACAAGTACTTAAAGAGAAAATTCCCCAAAAGGGACTGAGCAAACCTTTCAGTTGATACCGCAAATACTTAAATATGTATCACCATTTCCGGGTCGAGCAACGTTTTCTGCTCCAACAATTTGTTATATTATTTGTCCAGCTAGCAAATAGTCTAGCAGACTCGAAATTCGTACCAGCATGGCACTTCCTGTTTCCGGTTTCCTAAAAGAATTTCAAACTTCAATTAACTGAATTAAATGTACGTCGAAAATCATTGAATATTCTCTAACTTCAGTCTATCAAAAATAAACGTATGCTACTTTTTAAGTAATATTCGGAGAAAATATTTATAAATTTAAAAGTTAAAGAAATGTCAATAGAAAAAAATATATAATAAAACCAATACAAAAAATAAAATTAAAAAAAATGTGACAAATAATGTTAAATTCAATTTGAAAATGTGTTTCATTAAATTGAAAATTGGAATGCCTGCAGCTAGACAATCAAATAAAATGTATTTCATTTTTTTTGCACGATTTTCAAACGTTTTCACGCTGTAATTAAGGGACAAAAAATATGTTCGGCACGTAGATTTTAGATGAAAAATCAGCAATGAATGATTGAAATATTTGTCAACTTTTTAACTTTTTATTGACCATCAATTCTACCATTTTATTGAGTGCATGACAGCTTTAAATTATTCTTTTTCGAATTTCTAGCAGACATAGTTTGCTTTGCTTTAAAATCATTTTGCATCTCTAAGTTTTGCATCCAGCACGTGACACTGCAATTACCCAGATGACTTAGCCAGAAAATTGCACTCAAAAGCCTAACCATGAATCTCTCTGCTCTCTGTATCTCTGCTTTTTGTTTTCTGAGATGCCACACAAATCTACCTTCTATCGCATCCTTTCTCTCTCGCTCTCTGCCCAGCCTTTGATATGACTTGGATATATAGGTATAAAGTCATCAGAAATATAGCACTGGCTTTTGCTGAATTTCTGGCAACATTTTGTCTACGCTTTATTCATGTCACGTTGTGGCTGCCACACGGCGTATACGCGATGCGATAGGTTTTAGAAATGAAATGAAAATGCATTCAACTGCAGATTTTTAAAGTGACAAAATAAACAACAATTGTGCAACAGCAAACTCTGTTTATTTTCTTGTCGAAACATAACAAATGGTTAAGTACTTAGCTATCAGTTTATTTAGAATAACAGCTAACAAAACATCAAGTCAAATAATTACTCTACAAATTTACAATTTTAATTAACTTTTAATTGTTTGGGTAATAAGTAAAATTCGTTCAAAAGATACCCTATAATTTATACTCCAGGAAGAAGAAGGTAAGCTATCAAAGTTTCTATCATTTAAAGCTTGATCTAAATGACCAAATGAAAATGAATCCTTCTCGTATAGCCGTATTAAGGAGCAAATAATTTTTTTGGTATTTTTAAAATCCAGTTCCGTTTTTATTTGAAGAATTTTCGACACTTTATTGCCTTCAATAAAGAGTTTTGCTGATGCGCCAAAAAAAAACTTTGTTAGAAATTGACATTTGGAAAAATTCTGCGATTTCCATTCCATGCCACCACCAGCAAAAAATCATTCCAGAACTATGCAGATAAGTGTGCGGATGTGTTTGGCAGTGTACGAGCATTGTATCCATTTGATTCGGTTTGCCTTTGCGTGTTTGCGTATTTGCATAGCCAGCAGAAATGGGCAGCTGTCCGGGCAAGGACATGGCCAGGATGCAATCCACTCATACATGCATTCATGGATTGCCACTTGTGGTTCGCTTTGTGGTGTATGTAGTAACCCTTCCTCCCATGCTTTTTTTTTTTTTTTGGTTGGTTATTCCACAAACATGGTAAAACTACGGGGCTGGTTAAACAACTTGTTTTTTTTTTTGTTGGTCAGTGTTTTTTTGGCTGATAAGTTGACTGGCGGCTACCTTGACACCAAACATCCTGCCAAAAGGACTCTACTACCAATTAGCTCTGTTTATGCGCCTGAATACCGACTTGTTAACGTGGCTAAAAACAACCTTTGATGTACGTTGAAACACTTGTACCAATTGATTCATAGCTTGAATTGAAGTGGAACTTTAAAATATAATGAATGTTTGATATAATTCTGACCAATTAAGACCCTAAATAGAACATCACTGAACCGAATGAATTTAATTTTGAGATACCAAAGAATTCAAACTGAGAAACTTTTATTTTCTTGGAATGAATTTATTTCAAATATTTATTCTTCAAGATTATTATTAATCTTCAGATAGTCAAAAATGTTGTAAATATTGAAAAGAATACAGAACAGCATATCTATTACTTAAACCTGAACAAATAAATAAATATAATCGAATCTCTCAGACCGATGTTCATTTCTGATAAATGATAAATTTACTGAGTTACATTAAAATTGAATAAATTTTGAAACATCTCACTACGTTACTCATGCAGCACATTCTTGAAAAAAAGTCTAAGTTTTGTTATTTATGTGGGATTGATTATATATGTATAATTTATTGGATGTATATTTTTTTTTTTTTTAAGTATTTTGAGTGCCAAAAAATTAAGATTTTGTGTTATCGTCATCGTCGTCTCTCATTTAATTTCAACTTCTTTTTTACGTCGTCTGGCATCATCCACGTTTTCCACAAAAACTTCTTCTTCATCGATACATTTCTCTCTTTTTTGTAATCGATTGGGCCTTGGCTAGCGTTGCCAGACCCAATCCCACATTTATTCAAGGCATATAAGTTGCCCAATTCAACCAAATCAACCAAATCAAAGTAGCCTATGAAAAAATAACCAAGTTCAGTGTCAGAGTCGGAAGAAATTTCATATATCATTTTTATATAGAACGTTTTCAAAGTAACAAAAGCTGCCGAATTTCATAATTCGTTGTGAAAAGATAAATCGTCCTGACTTGAGCTTTTCCACAGCAGGAAGTCTCTGGCCAGGCTTTGTGCCTAGTGGAAAAGAATTTAAAACGTAAGTTGAGCCCAATGGAAACAGAAATTGTACTTTCGTCTAAACTCATCTGTACTGGTCTGGTCAGTCAAACCGCAAAGATCTACTCCAAACAATTTTTAAATAAAATAAAATTTATAAGTCTGTTAACCCCTATTAAAATAAATCATTTTTGTTCACAGCAATGCGGAGCCACGCTTAGCTGACATGGCCGAGAAGTTTGCTAATATGAAAACAAGCAAGTAACAACTTAAGACATCTTCCCACTTGACTAAGAGCAAGGTTTTAGCAAACAGTAAAGCTACCAATTTGAATCGTCTGTTGAATGACACGCTCCTTGGCAACAACCTGGATGTCATAGTTGTTGTGGAGAATAACGAATACGCCTGCATTGGTAGGAGGTTAGTATGGTTGTACTAACCAACTACTAAATCAAACTATTTTGTAAAGCGCATGGGATCCTCTATAGTAGATCTAACTGGGGATCCACTGCAGGTGTATTTCTTATTCTCCTCAACATCTATGACATCCATGTTGTTGCCAAGGAGCATGACTTTCACCGACCATTCAAATTGGTGGCTTTACTTTTTGTGAAAATCTTGCTCTCACTCTTGTGGGAAGATGTCTTGAGTTGTTCCTTGCTCGTTTTCATATTGGCAAACTTCTTGGCCATGGAGCATTACATTGGCTAATGGTGGACTGGCCACGTCGCCGCTCCGATGTGATGAGCATTATGAAGCGCATGCGGTATGCCTATATCTCCCCAAAGCTCTATGTATTGGCTGCACCGGAGGACAACGAGGTATCTGCATTTAGAGGAGCTCTGGAAGAGCTTACTCGATCGAAGGAGAGCAAACAACTTATTCAAGACGGCGTTAACAACAGAGGCTTGCTTATCCCAATTCTGCATTTCTGCACAGATGAAAAAAGAGCTCGGTGTCCACAGTAACCTTAAGGAACCGAGTTTCTGGATTCAAGATACCCTATGCTCGTACCATCACCCCGTGACTATCAGGACTATGTTAACTATTGTGTACTGCTGCAGAAGGGTGAAGTGAACTATGAGCAGTACATAAAATGCCCAATTGATTATGAAGCGACAATGGGGCAGATAGTAGCTGTGCCTTCTGATCAATCTAAGGAAAGAAAAGATGGCCCAGAACAATGTAAATCTAGTTAACGGAACGGTGCGGTAGTACCCCACTCTTCAGAAGGGGTTATGACCTGGCAAGCTGCACCAGATTTTTCTCTCGATAGAAAATGCTGCAAAGCGTGGAAAGAAACTATGCTTCGTGAATCTCCTTAAAATTGAAAAATGCACTGAATTATATTCAAATTGAATAAATTGTTAGATTTTATTGTAAAATTTTTGCATTTCCCCAAACGAGACAGAATTTTGGGAAAACAGTTTCGAGTAGAGCTCTGAACCTTTCAGATTAAAGTAGAGGGAGATTCAGAAAACTGGAAAATTGAATTGAATAATTATTGAGTTATTCGTATTCTCAGTTGAATTATTAAGTACACTTGTAGGGTTCAAAGTAGCGTTGTATTAAATTTTAAATATTCATACTGTTATACCCTGCCTATAAAATGTGTGGAGGGGTATATTAAGTGTATATATGTACTCTGCACACGTACCAGCACAATATTCCTTCTGTCAATCCAGGGGTATATGCCGTATATACTTTCCACATAATACATGAATGAATACAAACATACTTATACATATAAACCCTTAAAAAGGAGTATGATTTTTCAGTATCTTGATGAAATTTACAAGAAACAAAGGAAACAATCCAGCTTGCAAGTGTATTTAATCTTCGGCGCGCTGAGGACAGCCTTCCTTTATTATTTTTTTCTTTTTATTGTGACGGGGCACTTTACGTGACTTCCTTAACATAAACAATTTGCTTGTTCTTTCTTTTGGAATGTCAGTTTCATGTCCCTGCGTTGTTTTGTCCAAGCTTTCAGACACGACAGGACATCCGCTGTTGTCCTGGCCAAAAGCTGAGTGAAATGTTTCAAATAAGAAACAAAAAAAAAAAACGGCAGCGTTGACAGCTGTTGGCCAGATATTTGCGACTTAATCACAAGCTAATAAACTCTTATACCACAAACTTTTCCGAATAGTTATGTAACACAAAGGAAAGAAAATATTTTGAGTATTTACTCGAAAAATCTAATTGTATATATATATATTTTTTTTAATACCAAAGTAATATAATATAATTTATTCAAAGTGCACAAAATTATAATTATAAGTTTACTCTAAGAATTCTTATGTTAATATGTCCAAAAAAAAAATCAATCTTAAATTGAACTACGATAATTTTGGAAAGCGCTCCCTTTACTCTTCTCTTCAATTTTTTGAAACTTTTGTAATTAACTTGGCTTTTACAACGCGCAGAAAGCAAAAACGTCTGTTTAATTCCCTGTCCCGAAGCAACCCCAAAAAACAGGGCTAAACAGCCATTTTATTTAGTTTTATTAGTGTTTTTTTATTGATTTTTTTTCTCTATATGTATACAAGTATAAAGTCATTATTTAGTATATTACTTCTATTAATTTAGCTATAGGAATAGCAGAATATTTAAATAAAAGACTGAATTTATTGGTATTTTATCTGAAAAAGTAATCAAACTTTAAATTGCAGTTATTGTGGCTATAAATTTAATGAGCTCTTTTTTTAAGTATTTCAATATTTAAACTGCAAAAATCAATAATAGAAAGGTAAACAAAATGCAATTAAAATTTATTACATTAAAATGAAAAGTGTCGTAGTGCAACATGTGAATAAATCCACTTAAATTCGAGAGTCTGGAATATAATTTTATCGTTTATTTTTCATCATAGTTTTTGTAGTAGAGTCAACTGTTAGCCGCTGCTCTTTTATAGTCTTATTTCATTTTATATTAAATTAATACACAGGAAAAAAATGGGTAATATCTAGAATTCCATGCTTGATTCGCTTCGCAGTTTTTAAATTTTGAAATTATTGATTTTTTTCAATGCGGAGTCTGTTTAGAAACTACTCCTTAATGCTGATTCCTTCTTCATTTAGTTATTAATGAATTAAAATTATCATAATGAGATAATTTTTTACCTTTATTAAATCTCAATTAGAGTTATCGGTTTATAGTAAGCCGCTCCATATTTGAATCTATTCACTGAATACTTTACATTTTTACTCTTCATACTTAATCTAAAATGAAACAGCTCCTTTTGCACCTAATTTCCAATCTCTTCATCTTTATTTTTCCTGTGTAGAGCTTTTTAAAGCCTTCCTGTCCTTTTGCTTTTTCAGTGCAAATAAATAAAAGTAATTTAAGTTATTTATTTTCTCTATAATGCGCTTTTACACTTTGACTGTACATAAATAAAATGAATGATATTATGTGCATGTATGTGGTGGATTAATGAATTTCCTTAAATTATATAAAATGTTCAATTATAATTAAGTTTATGGCTTGCACGTAATTGCGTTTATTATGCCGATGTGTTAACAAAACGGTTTAATACTCGTACTCGTTCAATCCATAATGCCAATAAAATGAAGTTCATAAATTACCCAAGTTGGCAAAAAAAAAAAAAAAAAAAAAGGTTAGTCGAAAGGTCAGAGACCAATGAAGCGAAGATAATTTGCCATTCACACGACCAAACCACATCACATAAATTTCTTGCGGGCGTCCATCAATCATAAAGATGGATGTACATTAGTCCCTAATGGCAATCGCATCACTGGGGTCAATCAATTTAAGGTTGCAGGATCTGCTACTTCCTGCCGGCTATAGGACATGTTTTTGCACTGAAATTTGTTTTTGAAAATCAAGTCGAGTGAAATAAATGTGCTGCCATTTAAGCTGAGAAATTCAATGTGCTTGCTTCATAAAATTTTTCTTTTAATTTATTTTTCCAGTATGAAAAATTGCATACTGAAGCTGAAAATTAAGTAGTGGATAAAGCTACAAAAACTGGAGAATATTTTTAACTTGCAGAAATGTCCCCTTTTATTAGTCTTTCTTATAAGGAAAGGACTACGCTAGTACTGGCCCTTTTTTGAATTTCACGCCCAAGTTTTATAGAACAGGCAGAGAACTGTATAAAGCGAGAGGTGCTGGATTATTCCTGTCCATCAGCTGTCAGAGTTGGCCTCTAATGAAAGCCATTGCGTATCACCCAATGCCCAAATTACGAATACTGCCAACAACTTGAATACGTCAACTGCACTTCATGTAGGCTACCAAATTGCAATTGCTTTGTGCCCAGGCTTAAACGATAAAGCCCAGTTCCACTTTCCTACCAAGTGTCAATTCTAACATGGCCAAAACATGGCCTCTTCTGCCTGTTGCTGTCTAGTTTCAATTAAAATCAGGTCGTACATTGGCCCTGAATGGATTATCACGCTCTAAACAAACAGAATTCAATAGGCCTTGGTATTTGTTTGATATTAAAAAAGAGGCTCTTTTATTTTATTTATTTATAAAATTAATTTTAAATTGTCAAGTAATGGCAATGGCTAATTTGACTTAAATAAAGAGTAGAATATATAAAAATAAATAGTTACATTTTCTCAATTTTCTTACTCTTGGATTAATTACCATTAAACATACTAGACAAAACATACTAATTACAATTAATTTCTCCTATCAACAGCTAGAAAATTCCTTTCGGAATATCCTTATCTTTGATAATGAAATATACTAAACTACCTGAGTCGGGGTATACACAAATTATTACCTCATTTGTCAGTCGCTGCGAAGAGTTGAGAAATGAGTGAAATGACATTCTGAATAAAAAAGGACATTGTTTATGTCCCGTAAAGAAAATTTCTCAGAAATATATATATATATATATTTATACTGAAGAACTGAAATATCTGCATTCATATTTTTTGCAAATCATTAAATGATTCGAGCAATGATCAATAGCAATAAGGAACTTAAAGCACCATCAATTCTTTATTAACTTATTAATTCTAATGTTTTTTATATAATCAATTCTCTCATCAATGTCTTATAAATTCATAAAATCGAATTGCACCAAGTAAAGCAAATACAATCCAGAAGTAATAATCATACGAAATCCCATGGCATTTTGAATAGTAAACAGTCCACAATGATTAAATTTGATACGCTCATGGCTGCAAAATAGGGCAAAATCATTGAGCTATAAAAAATAAAAGGCTTTAAACATTAATATTAAATATTACCAGTAAATATTCAAACTTACACTACGCTGCATACTGGTATTCATACCGGGAATATCACTAAAAAGCTTCAGGATTGAGGAAGTTCCTCGACTTGAGCTCTCTCCCAACTCGCAGACGGCAATATTTAACCAAAAGTCCATTACGTTTATTACCAACACCTGAAGACTATTGAGAATTATACCGAAAGTTAAGGTTCTTTTCATGCTTATACTGTAAATGATCATATAAAATACGGATGTAATATTCACTGTGAGCAAGGATATCATGAATAGAGTCATTTGATAGTCATAGATTCCAACTAATTGTTTATTCAGCATCAGAAGACGACTATACAGAGCATAGAGTTTATCAACACTAGGAGATTTGCTATTGATATTCACCCTGAGGTGATTCACAATCCTCAGCAGCTCACGATTTATGATCCAAATAAATCGATATATGTATAAGACGGCCAGGTTGAAATGCATTCCAACAATTAACACTCCGAATTGAATGACTAGAAAACTGGCGATTCCCAAGAACAATTGCAAGTTGTATCGAGGCGTCATTCCAAATGTTATGGCCAACATTGAACTGATTTCCAGCACAATGGATGTTCCTTTGTATATAACAAAATTATTAAACTTGAAACAATCATCTGAATCGTATATCTTCAAGTGATTCTCATATAGATTAAGTAGAATATTTATTATTTTTCCGAGATCCTCGCTTAGCCACCAGTTTCGAGCGTACATTACAAAAACCATCAGCAAAAGTAAAACGTTGTGCAGAACGTTGATTTGTGCTGCCAGAGGATTATGATGGAACATCTCTTTCATTTCGGTACTATCAGTCTCCGAGTAATTAATGTAAGTCACCCACATTATGGCCACATTAAAAAGAATTCCATATCCAACAAGCCACTTGGAGCGTTGTAACTTTCTCTCTTTTGATATATAGACGAATGGAAATAAGCCCACTGCCCAGGAGCCATAGAGAGTTGCCCATAAATTAAACCGCACGAATTTCCGGTACCAAGTGCGTATATGTCCCGGCATTATGACTTAATGAATAAATTCATTTAAAGATATTCATTTCCAATCAACGAATGTGATGTACGATAAGAATATTCCATTGAATCAATAACACTTGCCTACAATATTCACTACCAATTTTGGCCAATACAAAGTTGAATGCCACAAAGATGAGACTTATTTCATTAAATAAGCATGAAAGTCAAATGCACTTTACTGCTAATTATTGTGTTGTGTAGTGTAATGTTTAGGTAGCTAGTAAGCACGTTTCTTATACGATTTCATTTATATAAAGTACCAAAAAACCGACAGACTTGATGACTGTCGAGACAAAATAATAAAATAAATCTCCAGTAAGGTGAGACTGCTTAAAATTCTTCTTTTCGAGTATGGAAAAAGGTTCGAAATTGGATGTATAAAATTTCTTAAAAGTTTTAGGTTTTGGGCTGGAATAGTATAACTTTTCTTTTATTGAGAGTAAGGAGTAAACATTTCTAATTATATCTTGGACCTTAGATAGGTCTTCTTCATAAATTAGAAGACAATCTTCAAGCTGAAGGATGGAAAAACTATGTTCATTAATATTTTCTTGTCACCAATATTCACAATAAATTTATTAAATAGAATCATTCAATATCTTATAAATTCATAAAATCGAATTGCACCAAATAAAGCAAATACAATCCAGAAGTAATAATCATACGAAATCCCATGGCATTTTGAATAGTAAACAGTCCGCAATGATTAAATTTGATACGTTCGTGGCTGCAAAATAGGGCAAAATCGGCTAGCTGTAAAGAGAAAGCTATTTATATTCATAATTCTATAAAATATTCTTGGTTAATATTCACACTTACACTACGCTCCAAATTGATATCCATGCCGGGAATATCATTGAAAAGCTTCAGAATCTCTGAGGTTTCTTGACTAGCTCTCTCGCCTAACTCGCAGACAGCAATATTTAACCAAAAGTCCAGGAGATTTATTAATAAAACCTGAAGACTGTTAATTGCTACACCAAATGTTATAGTTTTCTTTAAGCTAATACTATAAACAATCATATAGAATACGTAAACAATATTAACACTGAGCAGGGATATCATGAGTAGAGACATTTGATAGTCATAGATTCCAACAAGACGACTGTTAAGTTCTAATAGGCGACTATAGATTGAATGCAGATGATGAATACTTGGAGAATTCGTGGAGCTGTCCACAAACTCGAGAAGCTTTCGATTTATGATCCAAACTGAGCGATATATGTATAGCACAGCCAAATTGAAATGCATTCCAATAAGTAATACTCCAGAGTGTATAACCAGAAAACTGGTGAGACCCAAGAACAATTTTAAATTGTACTCAGGTGTCCTACTAATTGTTAGAGCTATCATTGAGACTAGTTCCAGTACAATAGACGAGCCTCTGTATATAATAAATTTATCAAAATTACTACAATCGTTTGAGTCATATTTTCCTAAGTGATACTGGTGTATGTTGAGAAGATTGTTAAGGATATTTGCAAGCTCCGCACTCAGCCACCAGTTTCGAAAGTACATGACAAAAACCAATATCAAAAGTAAAATATTGTGTAGATTGTAGATTTGTTCAGACAGAGGATTACGTTGAAACATCTCCTGCAATTCGATACTATCTGATTTCTCGTAAACGAAGAAAGTTATTCCTAGCATGGCCGTATTAAAGATAATTCCATATCCAATAAGCCATTTGGAGCACTGTAATTTCCTCTCTCTCGAAATATAGATAAATGGAAATAAACCCATTGTCCAGGATCCATACAGAGTCGCCCATAAATTAAACCGAACGAATTTCCGGTACCCACTGCGTATACGTCTCCGCATTATAACTTAACGAATAAAGTAGTATATGAAGGGAAGAAATATCAAGAGCGTAAAGAATATACCATAAAGAGAATCAATAACACTAGCCGACATAATCCCTATCCAATCTGCAGACAAAAAAGTCATTGGAAGGACACTAAAAACAAAATAAAACTCAGATTCAGTTTGCTAGTAATTATTTTGTTGTGCAGTGTAATGGTTATTTGATTAACTAGATTATCTCTGATAGGAGTATATCTCTTAATTAGCTCGATACATCAAATTAGGTAGACAAAATAAGTAAAAGTGCTTTAATCAAAAGTGCTGAGCTAAAAAATACCTTGGGAATGTAAAATAAAAATTACTGTATTGAATTATTTGAGAAATTTGAGATAGTTTTATTGTTTTACAATTAAAAAATCTAATTTATATTTATTAAATAATAATAATATTATTTATATACCTGTTGAGTGTATTATAATATTTTATATAAAATGGATTTAAATTTCCATTTGTTTAAGATCTTGGGGATCTCTTCAACACTCTCAAAATTGTTGAATTTTTGAAGTTCCAATTGCTAGACTAGAAGATACTCTTCTCTCAGTTCTCAATTAGATCAAATTGCCAATTTATGTATATTTATCGTCCCCAATTAACTTAATAGAGAGAACTTAATCAGAAATATAAAAAATGTATTTATTTGTTTTACCTCTCAATGCTTGCTTCTTTTTATGCCTGTAGCTTGCGTTAAATGAATTATGTGTCAGAGCTTTTGTTTAATCATTTTTTATTTTCTGCTCTCAATGTAAATTTTACAAAGGACAATGGAAGAGTAAAAAATTCATGTTCAAAATAAAAACGGAAAGGAATTGCAAAAATTCGCAGAGCTATGCAAAACTTTTTCAAACAGCGACGCTTTGTACTTTATACTTTTTTTTTAACTCTCTGCAAGCTAACGCAATACCGAAATTTTCATCAGTGGGCATTGGCCTATTCACAGTGCAAGAAAAAAGTTTTCCAACACTTTTTTGAATATTAATTGAAAAGCAGTAAAATATTCGTCGCGTCTTATCGCCATATAACTAAAAATAATCAGCTAACGCATTGAAAATTAAGTTTTATGTCAAAATGTATCAATAGAAAAAATATTACTTTGGACATTTCAAATAAGACTTTATGAGAAGTCAAAATTAATAAAAATGAGAAAAAAAATTAAACAAAATTATTAATTAAACAGTTTTAATAAAGTGATATAGATATATAATAAACAGAAACAGAAGTATCGCGGGAGTACGCTGCGTATGATTAACTTTGTTGATTCCGTAAGAAATTCAGTCTGTGGTCGAACAGGTCTAAATGGGTACAAAAAGTATTCAAAAAAGTCAACTTTTTGGTAAAAAGTGACTTTAATGAGTGTCACTTTATCATTGCTCTTTGCCTTTATGAGACATTCGAATTTATATTACGAGAATTCAGTACATTGTAAGCATAAAATTTTATATTGGTTTGCGGAATGAGGATAAACGCATCATAAGTTTTGATTGTTATGCTAGAGTTAGTGAGTTTACTAGTAGAAAGTTAATCAATTCAACTTGAAATGGGTTTAAAAGTCCATTGATTTTTATCTGTTACATAGAGGATACTTAGCAGGACAACGATGTTTCAATTCAACTGCACTTGAATCTAAAATGAAGCTTGATAAGTCTTAAAAATGAGAACAGAAATCTCATGCACGATTCGATGTAAAAGCCTTAAATTATTCCTTATCTGGTATTAAACTGAAAATAACCAAGAAATACTCTTCTTAAATTACGCTTATTTATTGTTTAAACGGTTTAAGACCAGAAAGACTCAGTGTGTATTTGTTTCAAGATCTGAATCCGACTCACTAAATACTTGGACACCTTCTTACCACATCCGTTTAGACATTCGTAATTAATTTTATATATAAACATTGCTCTTACAATTGCAGCTCTAATCTTGTGGCATCTGCTGAGCAAACATTTCAAATTCAATTAGCATCACAAACTGATAATAAAAACGTACAATCTTGTTAGTTAATTTGTTGTGGTTAAGCTAAATTAAGTAAAGCAATTAGATCAAAAGCTGAAACTAAAATTGATTAGCTTCTTGCAATGTTGTTATTGCATCTTTCTCCATTAATCAACCCAACTGCTTGCTGCATTTTCAAGAATCGTATACGAAGCAAAATGCATTTTAGACGAGGTGTTCGGAGCTCAGAAAATTGCACATTTTCGATTTTTGCAAAAATCTCATTAGCCTGAACGGACCTACATACATACACTGAAAACAAAAATGGTATCAAATAAAGAATTCCATATTTAAACCGCTCGCAGGCGGTATTAAAACGTTTGCGATCCCAGATTCCTTGGAATTCATAATTTTTACCATTTTGTCAACGTGAAATGCTCATTTTTCATTGAATTATTATAATTATATTTTATTTCATTGTATCATTATAATTATATTGAGATTCATATAAGATATGTATTACTTGATTAATCCCAACTTGATTAATTCCAACTAGCAGCAGGATCGTACTTCAATTCAGTATGAATATGGATTGATTCAACTATTTAATCCTGTTCAAAATTGATTTTAAATTAAAGTTAAATAAAATACAACTTCAACTAAAATTAAGAATTTTTATACTTAAATGGAGCTTTCCATTTTTTTTCAGTGTACATATTTCCGAACTCTTTGCCACGTCAACTGCAATGATGCATTGTTGGGCCTTTTGTCTTCATCAAATATCATTCATTCAAAGCACCTTTGTTTTAATTCAGAAATTTATTTCCTTTGCTCCAATTGAACACATATTTGCTTTGTAGAAAGCAGCTCCAAATTGGAATTTACTCAGCCAAAAATGTTCAGCATTTTCGAAAATGAAGATACTCATTCAGCTTATAACACTTTTTTAACTCTTTCAGAGGAAATAATACACAGAATTTAAGAAAAATGGCATAAATAAAAATTAATCAATGCTACTTTATGGATTTGTTAAGAGCCCAATTTAAAAAAATATATTCCATTAGGCGCTTAAAAAAGAGATTTTCCTCAATCTTAGACTAACAATACATAGGTATTTTTATGAGTGTAGTATAAGCACTCCCTTTAATTAATAAGATTTTAATTGTAAAATTTGTATGGAATTTTCTCCATTTACCATGGAGATTTTAGAGTTTAAAAAAGTGAACAGACCTTAGCAAAATGGAAGCTGCTTCTGGGAAAATTTAAAAAATTTCAAATGAAGAGTTAAGAAAATAACTGCACTACTTAAAATGCGAGCAGGGACACCACTCAAAGTGAAAAGCGTGCGAAAGGCCAGAAGATAGGCGACTAAAGATAAATTGCAAAAAGGATAAGGCAACATAAGAGAAAAGCAAAGTGCCGTAGAGCCATGAAATAAATTTTCATGGCAAGGAAAACGCGAAAAGGGAAAAACCAAAGCGGAACACATAGATTTAACGCGAGAGCACCGCAATTGGAACGCTGTCAGTAAGCCAAATTCGATGTCAATGGAAGTCATAGAATCCCAGTCGAAGCTGCTGCCATCCATTTCAGAAATCCGCATCGTAATTGACATTTGATTAACGCATAGCACAGCTCCATCTCATCTCAACAGCTGACGAGAACGTCAAGAGAAACGTTGATCACTTCAGCAACTCAGCCATAGACACCGACATCGGCATCGCTGGATCAAGAGATTAATTAAAAGCCTAACTGGAGGTGAAAGGCTAGAGAAGGATATATGCATGAGAAATAGAGAAATCAAGGCTGCAAAGCCGTAGCAAAGCAAAATCTCACAGAACCGCTTCGGGTCGTATTTTTCTCCAAGCCAAATTGCCTTCATTTCTTGGAATAAACAAAACCAAATGTCCATTTAATTTCATTCGTCATTGACACGAAATGAAGAGCATTTTTTAAGCAATTGATTAGTTTGGTTTTTATTTGTTCTATTGGTATTTTTTATTAGCCTAAAATATGTCTGAAAATATTAAATAAATCATTTACAATTAAATCACATTATGCAAAACAATTCAATTTCCTCGAGGACGAATAACTACAACCGAGACGAATGAAATTTTATTTGATTTGTCTATCGCTTTGTGTGATAATTACAATTTATTGTAATAAATCATTTAATTAAATATTTAATAAACAATAAATGTCTTTTAAGCCTTGTAAATTATACTTTGAATGTTACTTAACTTGAAGTGCTTATAAGCATTTTAAATTTCAGAACGGTGTTAAGTCTGTCATGCTAAATAATTGACAGAAATGATTTCGTCATGACAAAGATTAAAGTTGTGACATTTTCCGACAATGATGTGAAAGGCCACTGGAAAACTGTCAAAACTGTAGCGAACAATGGCCAACAGCAACAACAACAACAACAGCAACAGCAACAATACCAAATTGGACAGTGGAAATGTTTCTTATAATACACGTACTTTGAAGTAGAGGAAAAGTTGAAAAGTTTTTGGTTTTCACATTTTACAACAATATGCGAAATGTTCATTTTTCATAGGAATTGACATGGAAGTTTGGATTAAGTTCAGTTGAAATGGCAGTTGGAATACTTGAAGACAAAGTTTAAGGCACTCGATATCACACATACGCCGCATTGATTAAATTAAAATGTTTGCAAGGTCAGTTTTAAGGGCAAGTGAAATACTTGACAGCTGTCAAAAGAGTGAAAACTTTCCAAAAACTTTGATCAATTTCAATTTCAATTTTGCACATGGGCCAATAACTTTTATTTCTCTCCTTGACTTTTGACTTCATCATAGTTTGCCACATGAAATGAATTTAAATATTCTTCAAGCAAATAACACCCAGAAAAAATTAAGCCAACACTATTTTTATTGGAAGGAGATTTTTTGGCGCATGTGAATTCGTTCCTTTAATTTTAAATTATACTTCAAATATACATATAAAATAAAAAAGGTTTAAAAAGTGAATTCCGCTGTTAAATCCGAATCAATCTCCAAATTCGTCTTGAAAAAAAAAGCTGGATCTAACAGCTTCTGCCTTTCAAATTCTTTGAACATATACCTAAATCATATGTTTATAGACAGGACAATAAAAATACTTTTATACTTATTTTCCATTGGATTATATCAAATCATAACGTAGAATCTAACCCATAAAAGTTTTTGTTAGGGCATTTTACTGTCGGTCACTTGAAATCCCTACTCATTCCTCTAATTAATTTCTGAAAAAACTTTCAATTGAAACAGGCAAAATCCAAGCCAAACTCTCTCTGAAAATGTTTCCCTCTCCAATTGAATTATTAATTCAATGTTTTAGCCAATGCTTGGCTCAGACTATGCAAATTTTCCTCAAATCGAAGGGATACACAAAATGTGCAAAAAAAAAAGACAAAAATTTTGTTTATCCTTTTCAGTTGTTGGCAGATTTTCTTGTTGTTATTGTGGTAGTATCAAAAAAATTGTCGCCTTGCAAAAGGATTTTTACATAGCCAATTTCTAATGGAAGACTGCAGAGCTGGTTATAAATTTACATGCAATCTCATAGTTCTAGCCCAAGAAATGAAAAATCAAGTAAAACCCAAGGCTTTTTATTGCAAATTTTTATTTGGAAACTTTTGCTATATTTTTCTGTTCTGTTGTTATTAATTTATGCAATTTTTACTAACTCTGGCATGAGTAGAATTATAAATTACCCTGCTATTTACTGACCTGGAACTATGACAATGTTTTGAGGTAGTTCTCTTATCTGATTGTGTGTTTTCCAGTCATCTCCATCTCGATTAGCATTTGACAGTTGCCAGTCTCGTTTCAGCCATTTGCAGGGTTTGAAATTTCCGTTTCCATTTGCCATGAATTTTTATTGGCACATCATTTCCGGTTGGCAAATAAATCATTTACCATTTATGCTTTACTTCCATTCTTGTGCTTTGGTCACCTGTTCTACCATATTTTCCTTGTTAGACTAGAAATAGCAATGACTCAATTTTTCTTTCCTTTTCTTTTGCTTCCGACTGGTTCTATTTTTCAAGCGCATTAGTTGAACTAGCTTTGGAATGCATGGCGTATACTTACTGCAGTTCACTATTCCGGCTTATACATTCAATATTAAATCTCTTTGTTTAATGTTATAATTAAAAGGAACAATACCTCGAATTATTTCAAGCCATTATACCATTGCAGTGTAAATTCTATAAAGAGGAAACATGAGGAATGATGAGGGAATCGCAAATGTACTAGGCAGATGCCTGCATGCATATCCAGCAAGTGTTTCAATATTAAGCTCAAATATTCGTATCTAGGATGCTCTCAAGCGTAAGGATGTTCGACAGCTGCCTCACAGTTGCAACAAATTCCTTAATAAACCAGAACACAGGTTCGGAAACTCAGGTATCCATCAGGTATTCAACAGAGCTGTCAATTGCAGTCATGCTGCATTAGACAAAGGCGAGCAAACACAATTACGAAAATGTAAATGAAATGTCGATATATATATATAAATATATATATATATATATATATAATGAATGACGGAGTGCCAGGAACACAGGTAAATGCCAACATTTTAAAGCACTAAATAAGATTTTAATCTTTGATCAATCAATGTTCATTAATTGTCTAGAATAGTAGAGTTCCACAAACACAGGTAGTTTTGCATATTTAATAGCAAATAATAAAATATCTGACTGGAATGAATATGTAATTCTTAGTCAAAAAACGCAATCACACCGAAGATTATATACCCTTGCAACTGGAATAAGAATAGCAAAAATAATTGAAAGTTAAGCTGATTTATGTAGACCGTGGTTCCTTATGGAAGTATATCGATCTTGATCATTTTTGGTAAGCGTTAATAGCAGGCTCTAATATAATATATGACTGCTATGATATAGTTCTCCCATTTGGCATATCAAGTTTTATTTACCTAGTTGAAAAAATCAATTTTTTTTTAAGTAACCCAGCAGCCAAGGCATTAACTGTCAGCACTTCGTTAGATATAACACATTATTCAAACCTTTTTCATATTCTGAGCAAATAAGTCGTTTGAGAATAAAACTTATAAATATTTATTTTAACTTTTTACAATATGGCAAATAATATAAGCGAAGAAACTGTGCTGGAATATCTACAAAATGCAAAGGAAGCAGTTACATATACGAAACTACTCTCACACTTTAGCGGTCATATAGAAGGAGCAGGAACTTCCCAAGCAGCCACCTGTCAGCTGAACAATATCCTGATTGCAACCATGAAATCTGGCAAGGTATTGAAATATCATAATTTATATGCCGTATCTCTCGCATATGTTTTGGGGCATGTTGACGGAGGTTTACTTTCCGAGCAAAGCGCTTTTCCATTGTCCAGTAGCAAATATCTTGATGAAGCCACTAAACGCCTGCTGGATGAGCGAAAGAAAAGTATGGCCATCGATTCTGGGGATAAGTTGATGTCATATAAGTTCATTGATGATATGGAGAGCTTGGAGATATCCAGTAAGGAAGAGCCAACAAAATCGACGAAGAAATAGATAAATTTTTATTCCGAATTCACTACTTTTATTCAACATGTTGCGGCGTCTCTTCGGGAAATGGTCTCAGGCATTGATAATATTAATGGCCTCCCAAAAAATGTTTAAAATTTTACTTAACCTGCACAAAGCGTTTAATTAAAATATTTCTGTGGATAAATAAAATAATGTTGTGTGTTTATTTTGCCTTTGTTTTCATTTCTTTGTGTGACAATTTAGGGGAGGTACTCGGAGTTTCTCTGTTTCTACCGAAACCTTGTGAGTTGAAGGAATAAATTGCTTTAGATTTGTTAGGCGTCTTTATTAATGGTATCACAATGAAAACCTGTCTTGTTTCAAAGCCGAACATCTAAATTAAAACCAGATCTGCTGAGAGTGCTGAAAACTTTACACTATCATCTATGTGTTTTATTTGCCTTGTGGTTGCCGGGTCCTGCAGCTTTCTGCAGGATTTATGTGTTGCACTTGTTACACATACGACAAGTTGGACGTGTGCACAGTGTCTAAGACAAATCGATTGCTGTTGCAGCTCTACTTCTTTGGCTGCACAAACAAGGATCTCGGTTAAATTTATTGAACACTTTGTAACATCCGCTGCAGGGTGTAAAATTGTCAGGGATGCACTTAAGCTGATTTCACAAATGGTAAAAAAATAATACTAAAAAAAGTTAGCATACTCTGGTAGACTGAAAAAGGCAGTTTATTTATTCATTTTGAGCGATTTTAGCTATGGCAGCTATATGATATAGTTGCTTAATCCGGGCAGCAAAAAGTAGGCTCTGTTCCAAATTTTATTCACAGGGCCATATCAACCCGTCCCAACTAATCAATTATATAAAACCTTTGTGGGGTGATGGATACCTCCTTCCTCTGGAAGGGTGTTCGAAATTAAAAGCTTGAAAAAAGTAATAATAATTGTTATTTAATATCTTATCATATTACAAGATTTTGTAAAGTAATGTTTTTCTATTTGATCCAACCAGATGTTAAGAAGTTTTTTATTTTTATTGGATCCGGATACGTCTTTATAGCCCGCGTTCAGTCTGGTCAATACATAGATTCAAAGTTGATATTCCTGTCTTTAACAAAGATGCGCGGATTTGCTTTGTTTTTGGCCAAGAAAATTTCGTAGTCTTCTTGATTGACGATTGCAATTTCGTCATTATCAGCATCAATCCAGTAAACCTTCAATTCTGCCTGTATTGAATCCAACTGAAAATTTACTTTTATTTTCCGAAGTAATTCAGTAAAACTGACGGAGCCTCTTAAGTATCTGTGCAGCTTCTCACGCCCGCTTTCTGATTCGAGAGTAATTTTCAAAATTGTCTCAGTCATTTTATAGACTTGTTTTGTTAGATATATAAATAACTTTATACTTTGCTTATTTTCTTTAATGCGTAAACGGAAAGTGGGCTTTTATACACATTTGTTTAATAATTTACGGGCTGATTATCAGCTGTCGGAGAATCGGCCACTCAGGGATCGAAAACAGAGGTATCGATTGATACTCAGCCGATATCGATATGGTTTTCGTCTAGGCTACGGCACGACGGATAGGACACCGGACCGAGGATTGGCCACCAAATCCGGGTGTTCATCAGTTTTTTTTTTCATAACGATGTCTTTTTTTTTGCACACAAAACAAAATACTCAGTGCAAAAGTTTATAGCCCCTGCGCCGGCGCAGCCGGGCAAGCAAAAGTGAGCTTGGATCTCGTGAGAATTAGAGAATTGGCCTAAATATAAAGTAGCCAGCTCAACACTTTTTACCAAAATTATTACTAGAACTTGTACCAAAATATTTTAAAAAGTAAAAGAAAGCAAAGATAAATTATGTTTTTACTCGAATAGTTATTTATCGAAATCGTATTCATCCCTGTGTCAGCCGATTACTAGCCGATAATCCAGAAATTCACTCACAAAAAGTCGGCCCATAACAAAAGTCCACAAAGTGAAATAGTTTTTCTAGGAGACTTGTTGAAAATAATCGATTCTTATTGCCTTGTAAGCTTATAAGTCGTAAGTATCGAGTGTTCAGCTATCGATAACATATTCATACATATTACTTCACACATAACTCTGGTTGGTTTCTTTTTAAATTATATCCAAAATGGCCAAATAATCATTATATATCTGGAACAAATAGCCTAATACATACAATATAAGCCTAAGATTCAATTTATATCTCTATAGTCGCCAGGTAATGTCAGGCTCATATAAATTTCGGTAGCTTAAAGAACGACATTAAAATAGAAAAATCATAGAAAGCGCAAAACAATAACAATACAATATTTATTTAATTCTACTTTCTCTAACTTTCCAAGCCTACAAATTATATAAATAATTTAGTGGAAAACACAGCAAGAGTCAACAACCACACTGAAAGCCTGCACAATCATCGTAATAATAAGGGAACCCCATTTTCCTCGCACCGAAGATAAGATACCCTTGCAGTTAGGAATGAGTATTTGAAATTTGTTGTTAAAGTATTTGTTTCATAAATATTGGTTAAGCTTTCTATTTCATAAATATGAATATCTCCTTCACTGCATTACACACTTCGTGACATAGCTATAATGCCCTATGAAAGAGTATTAAAACACATAGCAGAACTATAATAAAACCTGAATATAATGTTAGGTAGTTCTTTCCGGAGTATGAAAGAAATTCAAGTAAGTTTTGCTCGCATTGTGAGTTTGATAATTAAAATCGTTATTTTATATAGAAACCTGATATTTAACATAATAAAAAGCACAAATAAAAATATATATTTTAATTATTTATTTTTATTTTTTGCTGCAGTAGTTAAAAGCTTTCCTGAAGCACGTTCTTAATTTATTTTATTTACACTATAAAAAGGCAGATAAGTGAGTTTTAATTGAGTTTAATTACTCTCAGTACGTGCTAGTAAATCACAAAAATTAACATTTGCTTTTCGATTGAATAAAACTTTATTAAACGTCACGTGCGGTCAAACGGTGAGAGTATAATTAAATTGATTCACTTATATTAAATATTTTAGATAATTTTTCTCTGCTTTGCTTATATCTCATTAAGATCTACTCATCATCAAAATGAACCATTCATTTTCTATACCAATTCAAGCAAATAAAATAGTGCTTAAAAAATGCCTTTATAAGGGAGGAAAAAAATACAAAGAAAAGGGAAGACTTTGCTTTGAATCTTTGGTAAATATGTTAATATTATTCCACACGTTTCGGCCAGCTCTGTCCAACATTGTAGGCGCTCCTAAGCACTAGAGATGGACGCGTGAGTCACTTATCGTTCATATGACGCACAATCACGTTAAGCTATTTCACGACACGATAAAGTCACGCTTTCATCTCTATTGGGCGCACATGTTTCAATTGGTTGCCCAAAACTGATGATGATATTTAGATTAGAAGATGGCCAACAGCTGTCACTTGACCGGACATGTCATCCCTTTCGAGCCCTTTCCCAACTTGTGCCTCCTTCTTCCCAAGGGCAATCATAATTTATAGAGCAGATGAGCAAAACAAGAGTATGCTTACAATATTTTGGGCTCCAATGTAACCCAAGCTGACATCATGTGATCAAAATATTGATTTGAGCTGTCTGAGTGAGTAAATGTTAAACACGTCAAAAAAAGAGCAATTGCCATCGGGCCATTAGCTACACTGAATTTTATGTTAAGACTTAAACAAATCCTCAAATCAAAGGTAAAAAACAACAGAAGATGGCAAAAATCAATCTTTAACCCTTGCTTTATTTACATTTGCAGATTTGACAGGTGTGGCCAATAAATTTGCAGTGCATCAGATAAACCCAACAAGTATGTATATAAATATAATATTAGCCTACTTGGAGACAGACTGATTGGAACTGATGCTTGTCAGCTCTGAAAAGTATTTTGAAGATTTGGATCCAAAGGAAGGATCATAAGTTCAGATATCTTTTTACCTCAACAAATGGATTCTTTTGAGCCAATAAACGGGGCCAAGAATATGGCAATGGTTTATATATTATAAATTCTATCCTAACTTGTAGGACCTTAGAGCTGCTTTTCTTCTCTTACCTGCGCAGAGCCCTGATCTAAATATCAATGTAATTATTTAGGTGTTTAGAAAGCAGCAGATACTTATTAAAATAAGGAAAATTCGATCCAAATTATCTCTTATTTTTCTAACTTTTAACCTTGTCAAAAATGCTTTAAGATATTGTGATTCATAGAATTCAGCTCTTTAAGAATGTTCAGTTAATTTCATTATAATTTTAACTAATTAGTAGTTCACGGGATACCTGTAAATACGATCTATAAATTAATTTCAGCTGCTCAGCCACTGTAATTTTAAGATTTGGTAGAATCTGTGCAAACTGCCAACACATTTGCTCAGGCAATGCAGTGCAAATAGGATGTTGCATCATGGAAATGCAACCAACAACAGGACCCACAATTATGCAACAAGTCGATATATGTGCTGGTTGGGTATTTACCCTAATTTCGCAATAGTCCAGTCAGTACGGCACTGTATCCGGTTCATTTGAGCATTGTAGAACAATTGTGCACACAGAATTCCCCAGGAGATAAATAGAAACGTGGCAGCCACTTTGCCAGCCAAGAGCAATGGGCAACGCTTAACCATTGTCTACGCACTCCGGGGCAAAAAGGTAGAAACCAAGAGAAAGTGCCTTAAATGGCAATAGAAATGCAAGTGACCAAGACCAAAACAATGGCCAACAATTGCCAGGGTCTGTTAAATGACTTTTCAGTGAAAACAATTTGAAAGCCAAGGAAAGGCAACCAGCAATCAGCTAGGGAAATGCAGTGACTCTGTTCACTATTTGTGTGAAGAACGAACTGCAGTCACTTCCCCATTCCTATTCCCATTCCCAGTTGTAGTCCCACATTTATTTTCTTTTCTCCTTCCAAGGCATTCAATCACTTTGAAAACTCATATATACTAGACGAATTGCTTTGAAGGCTTCTTTTATGAGCCCTCATAAACGCTAGTAAATATTTTATATATTGGCTTGTGCTAAAGTTTTTAATTAAAGAGAGAAAAAAAGGACTTCTCCACTTGCCCTCTGTGGCCTAAGCTAAGATCCAGAAGTTGCTTTATCAATACGCTTTCGCTCATTGATTTTTAATCATTAACTATCCTTAGATCTGCTCATAAATTATCTGTTGTCAATATAAGTTTCTTTTTTCCAGTTGAATTAAAGAACTGCAATAAAATTAAATCAAAAATTCAGATATTAATTCAAAAAACTCAAGAACTCAGCTACAATCAATGAGGAGGCCTTCGATAATTTAATTTTCCTTTAAGGTTGCAAATTAACTAGAAGAGCTCAGCAAGGAGGATGCAGCAGCAAACGAGGATAATTGCAATCAGGCGAATTGCTGACCTGCAATAATTTGCAGAGGAACAATGAAAACTTTCTTCAATTTCGAATGGTAAAATTCTTTTTACTCTTTAAAAGGGAAACGTTCTGAAATATGCCGAAACGTACTTAAAAAAATTAATTAAATTAATTGTTGCCTTTGGAAGTGTCTTTTAACTACCAAAACATAAGCTCAAAAAGAGGGAATCAGGCTTTGAATATTCGTGAATATACAAATATAAGCCACTGTTATTCATTTTAATATTTCGAGTGGAAACGAATAAATTGCGGTGCAGCTTGATTGCAACTGAAATGCTGATAAAAAGCTTCACTTGTGTAAAGGTTGAATCGTCGTTAAGTCTCTTGTATCTGCCGGGAGACTGTTACAATGGCTTTTAATTGTTTGTGCAAAATTTAAATAACAAATAAATCCTACAGCAATTGAAATTATTTAAGTAACCGCTTGACTCCTACTCAGTAATTTCAATAAAAAATAAATAATTTGATTCCTGGCAGTAAAAGGAGGCTGCTCTTACCAACTTAACACCAGGGGCTTTTCTTAGAGTGCACTTTGGTGTTTTATAGGAATTCCTGCCAGGAATTTGCTGACATTCTTACGATAACAATGAAATTTTAGACTTTACTTAACTAAAATTCTTGCCAGGGTCTCTTTAAATATTTCAGCAAGAAATCTTAGCAAAGATACATGGAGACAGCGAGAGAGAAAGCTAATAAATAGCGTGCCAAAAGTTGGCTGAAAGTTTCTCTAAGCGGATTCAGTTAAGAGGGGCAAACTTAGAGTGGGTACAACAGACTGCAGTTACGGTGAAAGAAAGCTGCATTTAATTGACCATACGCCGGGTAAAACAATATTAGAAATTACTTAAAAACAAAAGCGTTTCAAACGTTTCACAAGAAAAGAATTAGATAAACTCAAGAATTAATATAAAAACTGTCTCTGGCTTGATTTAATCCTAACTAGACTTATTGGCCCACTTGCTTCGTACCTGTATCTAGTATGATTTGCATGAAATTCTTGAATATTTAGTCAGTTTCACTCGATGAACTTGAATTTAATTTTTTGGAGACAATACTTTAAACTGTGTCGTTTAAATTCAAAGAAAGAAAAAAAAGAAATTGCTGCCTAGCCACAAATTTTACCTGATATTTTGCTATTTTAATTAAAAGTAAACAATTTCATGAACACCAATTCAGCACTTGATAAAACCATAAATGCTCCACTTCGAAGCGGACAGTGTTGCGGTTGATAAATGCAGATTTCTCCTTTCTCTTTCAACTGTTTTGCTGATATGTTTTGGCCAACATTTTTAATTAGTCGGTGTTTCTAGCAGCTTTGTTTAGACTGTTTTAATTTCCGTTCATTGTGGCTTTAATTAGGCAGACCATCAACGTTCCACTTATAATGGTTTTATTGCCAAAAAAAATTGAATGGACCGTACATTTTTCAGTGTATGTGCAGAACCTGTCGATAAATTTTCTTTGGAAATGACTGTGAAATATGTTGACAATGCTTAGCTGTTTTTAAATTTTATTTAAATTATTAATTAGAGTCAAAAACCATTCCAGAGTTTAGGTCCATAATTCGAGCCAGCTTAGTTTAATAGCAAGTTAAAGAAAATACATTTTTAATTCAAATTTCTATAAAGAAACGTTAAAATGATATACTTAATAAACACTGAGAAAAATACTATTGCTAACAATCATCATAAAAAATCTAGATAAATTCTTCAACAAGAATATAAAGAAAATTCTAATTGTTTCCTGTCAAATGATACACTTTTCCCTTTGGCTTGTCAAAAGCACATTATATATAGAATATAAAATGGTCACATATGAAAAATGCACTTCCTCCTTCCACTAGAGAGTAGCAATTCAGTAATTAAATTTTCCATTTTCACACAGTTTTCTTTTTTCTGCTGTCGAACCACTATGCCTCACAAACGAATACATAGATTAAATATGCATTAAAGACAAAGTGCTGTGCTCCATATAACATGCTTACTTACTCGCATGTAAATAAAAGCAAAAAGTAAAAGAATTCATTAAGTAGCATACGAAAAGTTTTTAAATTTATATGAGCCCTGTAGGAAGTCAGTGTTTCTTTTGGTCGCATTTATGTAAATATAAAATGTAATTAACATAGTGTTCTTACTGCATGATAAACTCATAAATTAAATATAAATTAAGTGGTAATAAATTATGATGAGCATTAAGTTTAAAGCTCTGATTCGTGCTTATCAACATGGCAATTAAAATAAGATGTTTTCAACTTAATTTATATATTTATTCTTAAGTTTGCTGCTATTAAATCTAAGAAAGTTCTCTGATATTAATGCTTATATATATATTTATATATACTATTACATATATATATATATAAGTTCATCAAATATATATATACTTCATTAAATCATAATAATTATTTCAAACGACACAAACTTTTGGACGCTTCAAGCAAAGCAAGGTGCAGCAGTCCTCGGCACGCTTGCATTTCATGCCCAGGCTTCTGCATGAATCCATCAATTCCCTGCGCTGAACCTGAAAGCAATTAAACGATTATTTAATTAAATTTAAAGTAAAAAAAGCAATTTAATTAATACCTCTGTCAAATTTGCAGTACGAGGCATAGTTTTAAATTCATCGGAATATTTCTTAGACGACTTCTTGAACTGAGCTGCACCAATTGCCAGGGTCAGAATCGCCAGGACGAAAACCACAGACAATATTTTCGTATACTGCATTTTGAATTGGGATTGAGAATTGCCAATAAACAACTGACTTCAGTTGGAATCAATCGAAATAACTGACTTCAATTGGATTTGTTTGAAGCTTTTATAGGCAGCCAGCTTCAAGAAGATAATTTCCATTTATTTTAAATTGTTTATTGCTTTCAAAGTTTGGCAAGAGAAACAGCTGCTTAGACGGTTTTCAGGTGATTCATTTGGACCAAACCAAAAGTCAATGGTTGTCTGCAGCTTAAAGATTGGGCAGATTAGCCAGAATTACTTGGTAAAAGCTGCAACAAGTTTCGATGAGTGGCAAATAGAACATTTTCACTTTTTTACTAACTTTGGATGCACATAAATGTTCACCAGTAGACATCAGATTTCGCACTAAACTATATTTTGTGGCTACTTGTAAGCTTAGAATACTCTACACATTTAAATATATCCACAGATGCCTAGCCAAGTTAAAGTCCAAGGAAACTAACTCTAGTGACACCCTGCAAAAAAAAGATGGAGCCATCCACTAAAGTCTGCGACGACACACAACGATTTGTCAACTGTCATGTTCCACATGGCGTATGAGTTACTTGTAAGTTGAATGAAGAAAGGAAAATTGATGCACTAACCATTGAATAGCGATGCAATATCTCTAAGAATTTAAAGCAATTTGCCAGCTGAGCGCTAATGCGAGTATTCGTATTAAAACTTTTACAAAAGTTCAACTTTCAAGTAAAATTTATAGCTCAAATTGAGGTATAATATCAGTTTACTTGAGTTGCAGTTTTAGCGTGAAGTTGTTCCTGGAACTGAAATTCATATTATAAATACACAGAACCACATTAGTTATTCTTCGACAGCGGATTGATACAACCCCAAGAAAACATCATTATTTGAAGTAGAAAAGAAAGAATTTATTATAGCATCTATAAGCTGCTGACTAATTAAAGATTAAAAAAAACTTTAATGAAAAATTATATACTTTTAATATCGGTTCATTTGACAAAATTTAATTTTGTGGACAGCACTGTTACAGCACCTGAAAGTATGCCACATAAATTGGCTTTGTAGCATACTTTCAGGCGCTGTTTTGCATAAGCTGCACGTGTTAATTAACAGAATGACATGTTATTTATATAAGCCAGAAAGCGAAATTATTAAATATGTACAATCATTTATTTCGTGTAACAAAAGCCTTGCAAATAATTTAGAGAAGAGAGAGAGACAGAATTGCGTCACCTGTTGTACTTACAATTTCAATCTACAACATGTTTGACATGTTAACAGAGCAATATTTAAAATAAATTTAACATTATGTTATCACAATGCTTAGAAGAAGTCCAATAACAGTTGTCAAATTTTATCACAAAAATTTCCCATTATCAAACCATATGAAAACAGCAGCAAATTTTATTTACATTTTAGTTCAGTGCAAACCTTGGAAGGCTGCGCTCCGTCAGCCGCTTGGCTGTATAGAAAATTTCATTAATTATCATTAAAATACGCAAATACCACAAAAAAATTAATTTTTATTAGTCTATCCATAAAAATTTAAAAAAAAATTTATTCCAAACCGGAAATCAAGACACATTTTGAAAGAAAAAAATTATAATATTAATAATTTTATTATACAATAATTCAGTATTGCACTTAACAACTTAGTAAAATAGCAAAATTAAATTAGATTTATTAATTGTAGAGGCTTTCTAGATAGATTGTTGTTACAGGATATCATTTCTACATATCATTATTATAAGCCTTTAAGTCATTAAAAACATAAAGATGATAATTATATAATGAATATATATTATCTACTGAATTGAATGCCATAATTTCACGTACAGAAGGCAGAGATTTTTATCCTTAAGTTTTCCATGACTGAACTGAGTTCATTGAATTTTTCATGCTGACACGATAAAGTAATTTCCAAGAAATATTTCACAGACTGTCACTCAAATTGTGAATGTCACGTCCACTGCAGTCAGTCACTTTTCCCAGATTATGAGCCCTATTATAATTTAGTCATAAACTTTGAACAAAATGGGCAAATTGTCCTTATTGATTTATTTTTGGCTAGAAAATGAATGGAGGACCAAGTATTGATTTGATTTCTGATTGCAAAATAGACTCACCTAACTTCTAGTAGGTAAAGCAGATTATATATTTATTATATCGTAAAAAGAACCTTTTTAAAAGTACTATATTATGTATCAGTTTGTCGCAGTGCATTTTGTGTTAGAGATTTAAGGTCATCTGTACAGATATTTAATGATTGCTATCAAACTAAATTTATGGGCAACCATTGAATTGGAAGGTTGTACGCCCTCAAGGGTCCTCCTACTGCCTTTATTGATTGTGTGTCTGATGAGTCGCAAGTGGCCTCAAAGGGATAATAATCCCAGCCTAACGCTTCAGATTTACGCTTGTTTCTCTCTTGGTATTTATGTATGCGTGGGTATTTTCGTTTTTATGACACGTGGCGTATGAGTAATGTGCGACCTTTGACCGCGAGATTATCGCGTGAGAGACCGATTTTTTATAGCATAGATTTTCCATGTTTTCAATCAGCAAAAAATAGCTATTACACTCAACAAAAAAAACGCTCAGAAAATTTTAAAATTTATAAAAAATTTATTATAATAGCGAGAAATCGAACAAAACGGAGATAAAATTTATTGATATAGTGTTAATATAATTAAATAAAATATAATTAATTTAATGTAAATAATTTGAGCTTTAATATAATTAATTTTTCTACTTTTCGACCCCAGAAAACTTTCCTTTGGTGGTTGAATAGTTGCCAAATTTCTCAGCACAGAGCAAAAATCCCCTAAGCCACAAAGCTTCTACTGAAGGCCAAAAACTCCAAGCAGGACTCTCGCACTTATAAATAGTTTCAGGGATAATCTTATTGTTAGCAGAAGCACCACAAACAAAGAGCAAGTGCAAAAATAATTAATTCGATGCAAACAAATGCCAGAAATTAGCGTTAATTCGATAGAACTGATGAAAGAGAACGCTGACAGTCAACTTGTAAAGCAATTCCAATCAAAGACATATCAATTAAGATAATTTAGTCCAGCTCTGTATATATTTGATTGCCATCAAGCTAGGAACATTTTATTTTAATGACTCTTGCTTGAGGCAATATCTGTGATTCAGCAACTGAATATTCACTCATATTTATGTATTGTATATCTAGCAGCTAATTTTGTTTTCCTATCATTATCATATTTACTTGATTAGCTACTTAGTTAACTATTGAACTGAATAAAATCTTGGAATATGTTCTAATTCCTTTGCTAATTCTTCTGTTAACAATTTTCTAGGCTAGCCAGTGCCAGTCTTTTCTGCAGATGTTATTTGGGTTCTTTACTAAAACTTTCTGAAAAGGCTTTTAATAAATCAGAAAGTTTTTTACTTTGTTATTTGTAATGTAAATTAAGTTAAATAAAAATAAAAAATGAAATAAAAATAACTAATTTTTAAGCTTTTAACAATAATTCTCTTTTCCAATCAGCTTGATATCTATTAATCCAAAAGGCTTAAAATGCATATGAGTAGCTTACCTTTTGCTTTAAATTATGCAATATTTCTCACACATTTATAAGGATATGCAAATAGACTGATGACAGGCAGACTCATTAAAAGTGCTGCCATCTACAGACATCGATATATACTTATTTTACTTATATATATTTGCCTTGCAGGTGCGCAGGATCCAAAGAAGTGCTGCAACTTGAAGCCATATCTTGACGGGACGTGCGGTAAGTGTCTCTTTTTCTGCAATGAGACACTTCACCTGGGTATACAGGCACTTTCTGTATCCTGTGTCTTGTATACGGTATCCGGTCAGCAAGTTAAGTGACAGCGATATCCTAGACCCTTCGGTTGCCATTGCCACTGCCTGTTAAATGGGCAGACTCTCTTCACTCTATTATAAATATTTATACTTAAATTCTATAAAATTATTACGAATGAAAAATGAATCAGGCTTTTTAGGATAAAATTAAGAATTCCGAGACAGAAAAAAGAGGGTAAGAATCACGAATTAAACCATTTGATTTGGAAAGCCCAGGATCATTAAAAATTTGTCTACATTGAGCAAATGTAGAACAGGAAATCTTTGATTTTCTTACTTTTTAGAATATTAAGTTTAATAACAATTTTTAAAGCCAGAGTTTACTCAGCTGTTGACGTATTTTCGCACAGAGACTGTTCAAAATTGTAGGAGACAAAAGGTGACCACGCCCCGTAGCCACAGTTTCATCTGCTCCTATTTTTCATCCATTTTATGTTCTCCTCTCATTTACTTACGATTATTTACTGGCTACTTCTACCTGGTAGAAGATTCAATGGAGTACACGGAATGTTGTTGTGTTTTTTATTCAGAGAAAAACGCATCCCGTTTTCATTAATGAAGTTTTTAATTAGTTAATGGAAAACCCTTTATTTAACGCTCATTTTTAACACTTTTTACCAGCTGCTCGAAGTTCTGGTGACTTTCTTGCCTCAGCTTTTCCGTCTTTCAATTTTGTTCGCTTATATTTTATTTGATTTTTCTTTTTTTCGAGTTGTCCTACAAGCCATAAATTATGAAATGGACAAGAGAAAAGCCAAAAAAATATATTTCTCCAAATAAAAATGAATTGAATTGCAAAAAATGCACAGAATTATGCAACGAATTTTTAAAAAGTATTCTGAGAATTGCATGTGAAGCTGCATGAAATATTTATGATACGTTTTTTGGAGCATTACAACTTCGTGGAAATGTATAGAGAGAAAAAGAATTGCAAATTATAATTCTATGATATTTATTTTATATTCTTATTCCCATACCAATTTTCAATGCATAATATATATATATATTTTTCACACTTTTTACCATTATATATATCCATGTACAAAGTCTTGAACTTTCATCTGTTTTCTATGTTTTCCCTTCAGTTTCCGCTTCCCTCCTCTGGTGTTTATTAAGCAAACATAAATTCTTTCAATCGAAGGTTGGTCATTGTCGGCGGCGGCTTTTTTCAACGCAGTCGCCATCTGGCGATGAGTAGCTGCACTTCTGCTTCCATATGCAGCGAAGTGCAAAAGTTAGCGAAGCGGCTAAGTTATTTTATACTCGTTTATACGCTTACTCCTTTGTGCATATATGTAGGGTAAGTTCTGTTTAGGGGCGCTAGAATTTTTCTTTCTAAAATGGTTGTTTTTTCTTCTTTGAAAGGGCTTTTTATTGTTTACTTAGTGGCAACTTGAAGTGGAATGCGGCCAACTGGAAGTAGTTTCAAGTGGCCAGGAAAAGCGCCTGAATGTGTGTGCTCCTTCTTATTTAATTGTTCAAATGCCCGTGGAAAAACAGTAGTAAGTATGGAATGCCACCGGCATACCACTGTTCCCACATAAATCTACAAGTGAGGCAATAAAAATAAAAGCGAGAATCATTTGGCCAGAGCGAGCATAGAGTATAAGGTTAATTTAAGAAGAATAAAGCGAATAATATTTTCTTTTCATTTCTAGGCTTTGACTGCACTGGCTATAACACACTTAACGACAAAAAGGCTAATTAATTGAATATTTAAAGGAATGCTCTTCAACTGAACAGAGTCTGGCAAGAAACTTGAATATATTATAAGAATTTCAACACCTACAAAGTTGCTTCTCTTCAAACTTTAAACGCCTTCCACTCGCTCGCTAAAAAACAAACAAAGCGGCAAAAGTAAGTTGAAGAAAATACACATAAGGTGGAGTAGCCCACGTGTTGTTTTGCCAGACCACAAAAAGTTTTTAAATCCTTCTTGGAGCTGTCAGGACGCCTTGCACGTTGACATGTTTTTCACGGAATCTGCCCATGATAAAAAAAAATATACACAAGCTGAAAAACTGCACGAAAACAACATGGAGAAGTAGCACAAAATGAAAGGAAAAGAACCGTGCATGAAAACAGCAGTGCAGCATGAAAAATGACTAAAGACCCATACAAAATGAGCTTAAAAAGAAAATAAGCAGAAAAAAAAAAAAAAAAAACAGTTGTCTTGGAAGGAAACCAAATAAATAAATGAAAATTTATAGCTAAAAACGCGTAAAAGTAGATTACAAAACTTTTATAACAACTCAAAACGTATGAGTAATTTCTTTATCAGATTCTAGTAGACATTTGAACTAACTAATAATCAAAGCTTTCATAGTGTTAATATTAAATAATTAACTTTCTTGAGGACAATGGAAAGTTATACGTAATTATTATATAATTAATAATTCATTTTTAGAAACTTTTTCATAGTCTGATTGAAGTTTCTATTTAAGAGCCGAGTAAAAAGAGGGTATGCCAAATGAAGAATGAAAATTAAAATTATATTATATTTTTATGGATTTACTGGAGTCATTATGCACATTTTCTTTCAATAAAATAGATTTATTTACTACTTTAAAAAGTACTTTAAGTTATCGCTGCAAGTTTGGCTTTAAATATTAGTCGCCCCATTTTCTTATTCAAGTTTTTAAGCCCTACTCTACTGCCAGAAATCTATTTTTAAATTCGTTCCTTTTTTATAGACTATTTACGCTTATTTTGTTTATATTTTTGTAGATTTTGTGGACAGCACAACAACTTATAAATCAAAGCGTTTTCAAGCAGAAAAAAACAAAACTGTCCCCAAAGTTCGAGCCAAAGTCGAAGCCATCGTCAGCAAAATGAAATGTAAACAAAAAAGCCACCAAAACTTTTGCTTCAAGTAAGATGCATTTCTGGCCACAAGTATATTTTTTTTTTCTTTTTGCTTAAATAAATAAATATTTTCCACAGACAAGTCACTTTTCGTTTTGTACCAAATTCATTTGCAAATCTTTGGATTTTCCAAAAATACATTTAGCATCGAGAGCTTTGCATTGACACATTGACAAGCTGAAATTGGGTTAAGGTAGTAGAAATATTCAGCTTACTTTTGGCTCTCAAGTTTTCGGCCATAATAAATGCAGTGTCAGGAAAAGTTTTTAATTAAATATCTACCAAAATATGAACTGAAACCCAGCAGACGAAAACCTAATTGTTAAAACTCCACCTGCAGAGTCCGAACTTTCAGAGCTGAAGCTAGAAAATAATATGCAAAACAATAATACAAAACAAGAGAATTACGAATAGTGGGTGTAATGGGTTGAGGAGACCAGCTGCAAATGAGTTGAGTCAGTTAGAGCTTGATTATATTCGTAATAAATTCATTACACTCTTCTAGAAGATGTTATAATTTTATCCGCCTGATAATGTTCTTTACCAAGCAGTCAGATGAATGAAATTGGGTATGGAGGCTTGCTTCTGAGCCAGTCAGACTGGACCACTACTCTTACCTTAACCCTGTAGTTGTCATGGAAAGGACCTATCCAAAGCTCTGTATATTTTCTTTTGTCTGGTCACAAGCTGCTAGGATCGGACTGTTATAGCCAAAAGCTTCAAATAGTTGACGTAAGGCAAGCTTCTTCATTTCTGAAGATAATTGCTTAGAATCTAAGTCCTAAACAACATTTGACTTTGATTCCAAAGAATAGACATTCAAAAAGTTGCAAGAAATTGTTTAAAAAATAAATTCTATACAACTATTTCAGTAGTCGGTGGTTCAATTAAAATGGTTTTGAAATCTTAAAAGTTTTTCATTTAAATGCATACATATTGTCCCATTGAAAACTCTTTTAAATATTTAACCTCAACCACTGGAATGTATTAAAACCACAACAATAAGGACATGAGCATTGTGATATCAAACCAAAGTAGAATTTGCGTCCTGTTTAAATGAGCAGAAGGGTCAAACGATGCCCTCAACACACATAGACACCCACAGTTGGCACTTCAAAAAAGTCCTGTTGCGTCTTCTTCCGGCTGAAACCATTCCCAGCATTCTCTATCTGCTGCAGCTTTGTCGGCTGTTGGCTGTTGGCTAAAAGGATGCCACAGTCAGACTTCGTGCTCACAAACACAAACACATACACATAAACCAAAATATGTATATATATAAGGATATGTGTCAACCAGCTATGCATATTGAAAGGATGCCTGGCCTGGCATCCACAGACAGCAAAGAATGTTGGCCTCAGCTCTGTAAAAACTAAAAGCATTTTACAAATGCCACTGCAAAACCAAACAAAAGCACATGGAAAGCCCTAAGAAGACAACTGCAACATTTTCTAATATAAAATAATATTTGCTCTGGCAATGCCAAATAAATTTCATAACTTCAGAATATATTTACATATATTAACGTGGCCAAAGGTCAAAGGAAAGGTAAAGGAATGATGAGTATAGGCACAATCAGTTCGAGATCTTACTTTTCAATTAGGTCTGAAATATTTACATGAAATAATTAATTATCAGCTTCTTGTAAGCCTCAAAATTTGAAATTTGTAATTAAATTAAGCTAATTAATATACAAGTAAACAGGAAAAAAACCGGGTTAAAATCAAGAAGTGTTAGCCAAAATCCAAGTGGTGAATTCTTGATTCAAGCCCGCCTTTTGCAGTCTCGGAATACTCCATTGAATCCTGCTTATATTCAGAGTCTGCTTGAGAATAGCACGAATAAATAAATAAACCTGATTCATTCCTCTATTCAATTCGATAATAATACTCGTACTGCTCTCTCTGTTTATAGCCGTCCGAGATAGATTCACCTATTGACTCCTATTCAAATGAAAAATTAACCCACAGTCTTATAATTTTCTTAGTACGATTCGGCAAAGAAATATACAAATTTGGCATGATATTTTCCAGTGTATACGTAACTATTTAGCTAAATGCCATATAAATGGAGCTCATTACTCATTCAGTGAGAAATCTTTAGGAAATCAAGCAAATACATGAGCCGCTCATTAGTTTAGGAACTCTGTACGGTAATTACGGCTTACATGGCAATGAGAAGATATTAAAGCACTCGTAAGGCTTATCAGGACATTCTGAATACTAAGAGCATGAAGATGAAATGGAATTAATTCACCTTAAATGCCTGCAAGTTGGACACTAAAATCAATACTCGCCGCATATCCTGCAGAGTTGTGCCTAGGGAGAGTTGTGTATTTTAGTACATTTGCTGTCAACAGAGTCCTGACAGTGGGCCTGAATCGAGTTAAATAGCTGGCTCAGTCCACAGTTGGAACCACAGTCAACAGGGCACTCACACCTATACATACATCTGTCTAGCACCGACAGTGACAGTGGGCTATAATTGGTATTCAGTTCCTGCTTCCCAACATCAAACAAGTTGTCTGTCGGCAAAGAAAAATGGTTAAAGATTGTCTTTGTTATCTCTCAACTGTCTCGGCTGTCTCCTCCCAGACTGAGTTATGATATCAAAACAATTTTACTCTAACTACGAGTAGTTACAGCTGGCTGACTGCCTGTCAGGCTTTGTTATGGAAAACCTCGGCACAACAAAAAAAGAGACTACAGATTTTGTGATATGTAATAATAGACTTTATATAAAAATATTATACAATAATAATATGTGTTTAAAAAAAAAGATTAGAAAAATATTTTTATTTACTTTTTGTGTTTTTATTGTATTTTTTATTTATTAATAAATACTCTTTTATTTGTCTACAAGGAGAGGACGGAAGAATCTATTTGAATCAATAATTTTACTACTTTGAAGTCTTGTTTAAAGAAAATAGAAGAGTTGCTAAATATAATTTTATTTATAAACAAATAGTTGCCTATAAATCTAAAGATTTTGCTGAATAAATTTAAATTAATATTTTGGTTAAAAAATGTTAAAATACAACTTTCTATTTGTTTAAAATTTCTTTGGTTTTATATGGGGAATACATCTTTAAATAAGTGATGTGATTCCCAACTGAAAAAAAATCGATTTTTCACCGTAAAGTAATTAATTTATTCCAATAACTTGTAATTAAATGGTTCTCTTTTATTTTTATTTCAATAAATATAAAGAATTTCCAGTTATTTTATTTATTATTATTTTATTTATCTTTAATCTAAAGCTCTTACTCAAACCGATCAAATTAGTTGGCAAAAACTTTTTAGCGAAAAAGGAATAAGCTTAAAAGTTTAAAACAAAATTATTGCATTAAAATAAAAAGAAAATATTTAAAAAAAATAAACAAGTTTTCAGGTCTGCTGAATTGGCCAAATGAAATTGATTTTTCTGTGAATGAATTAAGTGCTTGTGGCCTAAGGCTCAACTCGCCCAGCATTATCGCCAAATTTAAATGGATGTTGGTAATTTTGTTGAAAAGAACTTTTTATGCACGTCTGCCAAGCAGAGGAGATAAAAAATGAAATTTACTCCTAATTGATTGAAAAAAAACTGACATAAAAAAACGCAATTATCCTCTATACATTTTTATTCGCCTAGGGCATCAATCGCAGCAGCAAGAAAAGTGGAAATTATAATAAAAGCACGGAAAATTTATATATTTCAGCTCGATAAAATGGAAATTGATTAACAAAAGTTCTTCTTAATTTTAACAGATACATTTTAATTTTTCACGAAAATAAATAATAAATTCAGTAATCCGATGCCAAAACCCAGTCTCTTGATTCAAATCGATTTTTTTTTCAAACTTGGAATTCTTGATTTTATCCCGTTTCTAGGCTAGAAAATAGGCCGAACTATCCTCGATTCGTCCTTTCTGTGCAGGAATTTCAACTGCTTATTCCACTTTTATTATTCTTCTACTCTGGGCATAAGCTGCAATAATATGCAGAGAAAAATATTTGGAAACTTTAAAAAAATGTGAAGGAAATCTATAACAAAGCTGTTAAAGTAGTTAGAGCTTCTTGCGTCATTATAAATAAATCCGTTCAAAAACCGAGTTGATGGCTGATGGCTTGTTTTTTCGCACTGCTGCCAACATCGACACCCGACTCGGACGAGGTGAAGCAGACGCATACTGTGAAATTGCTAGAAAAGCAGAATTTTCCCAAAATAAAAAAGGACATGCACGAAACTAGAGCATGTCAACGTCAAGACAATGATGGACAGGATATCTCAGCAAAAGGAAAGCATGAAAAAAAGCAAACTTACAGCTGAAATTTTCAAGTTTATAATATTCACTAACGATAAATATTTAATGGCTATATATTCCGCTCTAACTATATAGAAGTAGAAAATGTTATGCTGACTAAATATGCCATAATTTTGACACATTTTTATTTAGATAAAGCCCATTACAAGTTTCATTGCTTTTTTTTTCGTTGTGCAAAACTCACTGAAAATGTTTAGGTTCCTTTTATGAGCACACAAGCTGTGGAATATCACACAATTATCCTGCAGCAGCATGGACATTGTTTGGTTTCCATGTACAAGTACAACTACATACGAGTATTTTCTTTTATTGTGGCCCAGTTCAAGATCCTTACATGTGGATTATGTTATTACACTTATGAGAGAAGTGCAGGAATAAGTATACATTTGTCTGGAGGCCAGGACGATGTTCCTATGCATGTATGTGCTTGTGTGTGTGTGCTCGACCCGTTTTTGGGCCCAAATTGTTAACTGGTAATTGCAGCTAAGGAAAATGTTAAGTGGTTGAAACTAAAGACATACCCAAACTTTATAAAATTAACTGAAACAAACCAGAGGAAAAACTGATATCTATGGAGAGGAGAAGCTTTAATACCCTTGAAATAAATGCAATCCTTTAATCATATACAGATTGGAACTATTTTTTAAATTATAAGTTTATTATTTAATTATTCAGCAACTGAAATAAGCAAGGGAAATTTTAACACTAAAAATGCTTATCCACAAAACAGTTTCCCAAGCCATAAGTTCACAATAAGAAAAAGAGTCCTTGCTCGCTGGAACTTTTTATTATCCTTTTTCTTACTTAATATATAAATTTATTTTTTTTTTTAACTTTTCTTTTTCATCTTTCACCAACACTGACAATGATTTATTGCAAGACTAACAATAAGAGTCTGAAAGGGAACACATCATCAATTTTAATAAAAACAATTGTGGCTGAAAGGCTTTAAGCAAAACTGTCACATGTGGGCGGAAGTAAAAAACCATAAGGAAAATTCTTATTTTATTTGAGAATTTCGTTAATCGATCTTAATTTCAGCGACTCCAGCGCCAACAATAATTTCAAGTTTATACAAATTATTAAGGAAATACTAAAAAAAACTTAGAAATCATACGGAAAAAAAGGCATTCCTAACTTCAGTTTAGAAATTATTAATTTTATTTCGAGTTATACTTAAATAATATAGATACAGTTATCCCATTTTCATTTCAATTTAATTTTATTGCACAACAGAAACACCTAGTCGGCTACTTGATAAAATGAAATCAAAATTTCCCTATTCAGAAATACCTTCGAATACTTTCAACAATTTGCATAATTACAAACTAATTTTTGGAATTTAATTAATGCAATTATTTCGTGTTAGAATAATGCTCTGTCATAGATTTTCGTTTTGGAAAATATGTGCAATTTATTGCTGCTATTTGGGCATATTTCAATGGCATTTCAAAGCCTTACTAAAAACAGTTTCACAGCACACACAAATTTCTGTCTGAGGTCTCCATTTTAAGTTCCAGGTTCCAGTCGTAAACTGAGCAACCGCTGCTCTAACTGAACAAACTGCACTAACTCACATGACAAACTATTGCCAAGACACAAATTTCTGGTTGGCCATTAGGTATCGAGTATTTCTACGAGTATTTGCTGTGGGTAGCATATGTCGTAATATCAATTTATTGCAACGACCCCAAAATTTGCCTAAGTGCATTGGTTATGAACAAACTGAACTGAAACGACAGTTAGCTCATAAATAACAGAGTATAGCAAATTATTTCGTGTACTCGAATATGCAATGCTGTGTATTCTGTGAGTTCAGCGACTCTTACAAAATATGTACAAATACATATGCCCTTTACCAAATTAAACTTTACAGAAACCCACAAGATTTCCAAATTTAGATGCACAGATTCACGCTCAGAGATATCGATGGGAATTCATAGGTACTTACAAGAAATCTACACAGCTTCCAGATTAATATACAAAGATCCTTGCAGAAACTTGCAGGAAGCCAATGAATTACCGATCTACAGATCGATATTCAGAATTAAAAAATACAGAAATACACAGATTTTACAGGAATTCATAGAAATTAAAATTCATTAAAGAAAATCACAAAAATCATTTAGAAGTTTGCAGGAATTCCATATTCAAATTCACAACTAACGAGAAATTTTGTAATACTCCCAATGATAGACTACACTTTATTTTAGTGGAAATCAGAAGCAGAATTTAGAATTTATTGGTTTATTTATCTTATAAAAATAATTTAAAAAATTAACTCCAATTTCATTTTGAAAAAGTTGCCGAAAGTATCTCAAGGACTTAACTTGAATTCTTTCTTTCTTTTATTATTCAGTTTAGTTTCCATATTAAGATTAAAATTAATATAAGTTTTCTTAGAATTGTATGTAAAATATCCATTTGAACTTAAAACTAATATTTCGATCGCTCTTTTAATACCCATCTGATAGCATTTGAAATGCATTCTACTAAAAAAACCTCAGTAAACAAGTAAAAAAATATAAAATAAATCTAAGAAAACTGTTCCAAGTGTGATGGACAGCAATTGTCATTTAGAGAGCTGCAACAATGTCTTAACTTACGTCTTTCAGTTTATTGCCAGCAGGTTGCTCTTGCTTGTTGTGTATCCTTCGTCCTTTGGCTGTTCGAGTATTATTATGTCAATTTACTTGTTTATCTGTCAGTAATTGTTGTCATTCCTCTTTTGCCTGTTACTTAACTTAATAGTATTGAAGCATATCAAGTAGACTTAATTTATAATCAAGTTATCCTTTTAACAGTCCTGCAGAGTATTTTATAAATTATCCAAGTAAAACGTAACAAGTGTAATATATATTTAAAAAGAAGCTAAATTAATTTAGCCCTGTTATTATATTGCCAGTTTCTATGGAAACTTTAAATGAAAAAGAAGCGTAGAGAGAATATTATCTACATGTAAATTTTCAACTTTAAAGGCAGCATATAGAATATATATTTATATAGTTTATATAAGCACTTACCTTGAAACTTTTCCAAATTAAGTTTACTCAATTTATTTGGGAACTACTAATAAAATGTTGTGGTCCAAAAAATATGAGTAAACATTGGGTAAGACAAGTTTATATCCTTTACATTTGCCGGCTCACAAAGTTTCTCTGCCTTTTGGAATAAAATGAAAAAGAGAAAAACTATCAAAGTAAGTACACAACATTCCTGATACATGAGTTTTCAGTGCACTTTTCAACTGATTCACATGACTTGAGCTCAAAGAGATTCCTTAAGTAGCCACCAGTAGGTCGTGTCTGTATTGCTCCTGTGCTCCTGTGGTTCTTTAGTAACTGCAGCTCCTTATGCTCTACAGTTGCATCTTTGGTAATCCAATCAGACATAAAATAGGCAAGGCTTTGGAGTTATTCCAGCAAAAAATATATAAGAAAAAAGAATGAATCAACTTTACTGACTACTTTATTATACAATATAAAAACTATTATGAGATGAGAGATGAGATGTATAAGAATTCTGGTACTTGATTTAAACCCAACTAGACCGATGTCCATAGTAACTTGGCTCCTGCTGAATTGATTCACTTATTTGGTAGAGTTTATACTATAATTTTTTAAGAAGAACTCGAACTAAAATTAAGAATTGTTAATCTAAAGTTAAACGTTCTTTTCTGTGTGCATTTGCTTCTACACAACATTTTTAAGGACCTTCCCTGGAGTGTTTACAACTCAAACTTGACCGTTGCAACATGTTTGATGGTCTCCCTGACAATTTTTAATAAGCGAAAACCTGTTGCTCTTTTCTATTGCATATTAGAAAATGTTTTATACAAACAAATATGTATTTTTGGGCATTTTTTTATATTTGATTTAATGCTTAAAGTAATTTGTTGATTGAAAACTTATCAAAATAAAATTTAATTAAAAATTACTTAAATTAAAATTTGTCTTTCAAACATAGATAAAAATGTTTCTTTTTATTGACTTTGAAATAGAATATTTTAATATTTATATAAAACTAAAATATTTAAATAATTCTAGGATATAAATAAATAAATAAAAAAAATATATAAAAAAAAGAAAATTAAATAAACCTTTAAACTTAAATTTAAAGCGGAAGAAAAGCTAAAAAAAAATAGGTGGCAAAGAATTGCAATTGATTTTAGATCTGACAGTGAAAGCTACACAATTGAAGCAAAGTGATAGCAAAAGATAACATCAAAAGCAAATGGAGAATATTTTTGTGGAATAAGTAAAGCAGAAATGGAAGAAAACAAGCAAAGCACAGAACACAAAGCGCAGAGAATAAAGAATAAAAATAAAAATTGACTATAAAGCCGAACAAAGTGCTCAGCGTGGCAAGTGAAGATAAAACCCACAAGTGAAAAGGCAAAACAGCAAATTGATAAACGTTGCCTTTGTTTCAGAAATTGGCGACCCTCTTCCAGGATATTTCCCTTTCCCCCTCTCTCGCTCTCTCACTCTCTGTCTGTTTGCCTTGTTTGTCTTTCAAGAACAACAACACATAATTTGAGGGGCTGAATCCGAGGGTGATGAGTACGACTACGACAACAGCATGGCCATCACAATAATTTAGAGGGTAGCTGATTATCTTTGACAGGCTAAAGAGTCCTTGTTGGCAACGCCCCATAAAAGGTGCCTGTGGGTTGAGTCAAATAAATGTCACAAGGACAAGGATGAAATGCTTGTTGAAGAAAAACTAATCATTTTTTATTCATAATAATTATTAGAATCAGAGCTGCATATTGATTTTAAAACGAACCAGGATATCGACAACTTTTCTCACTTTCAACCGAACTTTAAGCCGCATCAATCGAAAGTAGCTGCATCTGAGCCCGAAGCTGACTATTAGTGCGGTTCAAACGGGTTTTAAATAGAATATCCTCTTTGAGTAAAAGCTCTTAAGCCTTTATCATTGAACCGATTTTCTTAAAGATTTTGGTAATGGTTTTAATTTTGCGGCACTTCTTCATAATAGTCTTAAGATACTTGGAGTATGCAAGTAAATATTATATTGAGATAAATGACAATATAGCAGCTGTCGGTTGGCTTAATAAATTACATTTTGTCATACCAAAATAGACACAAGCCCTAATCATACGGGTAATTTACATAGCTTTGCTCTTGGCCAACAAAATAGCAAAACTCTTACCTAACTCATAAGAGTTCTTTAATATTAAAGCTGTATTAAAACTTACCATTCGAATTATTTGCCATTTACTTATTAAGTTATTTATTTCAGTATAATTTCCCACATTAATTCAAGATTTATTCTTATAATTTTAGAGTAATTAAATATCAAGTTATCTACATATTTATTAAGCTAAATATAGACCTTTTCTTTTTTTCAGTTTACACAATTTATTACAATGTTTTTGTATCTTCTAAAGTCAGTTTCCATTCTATCTTTGTTTGCCGGAATTACCAAGAGGAACATCTTCCGTTTCCCTGCATAATTAAGAGCAATTTTGGTAACCTCCAGCTCCAATTTGTGTATAAATTCATGGGACTACTTGTTGATGGCAGGACATTACTTTTTGTCGGGATGTTTTATGAAATAAGCACATTATAATAATAAATTTGCTTTCCTTTAAATTTACAAAAGTTAATTAGAGAATTTTTAATGATTTGCTTAAGGATAAGCACAATAATGAGGATATTCATAAGGTCCGGGCATTTTACTTGTTCCGGGCAAACATAACTTCTTAGAAGCCTCCGAGATTCCAACTTCGTGAAGATATAACTGAAAATTATAATAATCTTTTGAATTAAAGATACAAAACTTATAAATAAAAGATGCATTTTTAATTTTGGAAGTTTTGAAGCAATTTTAAATGAACTTTTTCTCTTAAAGATGATGGTTCCTATGCTCTTCTTTCTATGCTCATATTGAATTCTGGATCTGGCCACATTTATTTTCTTTCTTTCTTCTTGTCAAGGGCTGTGGCCAGTGAGTAAATAAAAAAGACACAAATACGAAGATGAACGGCCAGCAATTCCAGAAGCAATCATTCACATCTGCTGAGGGCAGCTTTTTGACCAAGGTAACTAAAGTAATTTCACAGTGTGTGTGTGTGTGTGTGTGTGTGTGTGTGTGTGTGTGTGTGCAGCTCTTCCGTAAATATTTATTTCCAGCGAGTAAATATTGCTCCCAAACGTAGAAGTAGAAGTTCGATATTTGTTTGGCCGGCATAACAATTACGAGTTATTTGTTAGCCAGATAAGAATGAATAAGAGTTCTCGGCCTCTTCTCTGCGCGGGTATACTTATAGCTATATACCCTGTAGGTTGAGAAAGAGCTCCTTACTTCTATAGATAGATGAAGTAAATTTTGTAGCTCTTTAGACCAACTCGAAAATATACTAAAGAAGGTGTTAATATATTTCATAGAGCTGCTTGCGAATGAAGCCCTATTTACCCCCAAAATATATAGAATGTATTTAAAACGGAGAACATTTAAAGTAAAATCAATCAAAAGACATGCATATTGATTTAAATTGGAATTCCATTCAAGCAGCATTAATATCTGTCAATTGATATCGATAGAAAAAAAAAAAAAAAAAGGAGAAATTAAAAACGACTCTTGAAGTGAGAGCTTCAATCAATGAGACTACAGAGCATTTAATTTGGTTTTTAAATCCTTAATTAAGTGGAAAGAGATTGAATGAAGCAGGTGGGCGGGACACCAAAAGAGGATGACTGTAATCAAGTGAAGTGCTGACCTGTTTTAAGTCAGAGTTGGAAACTTATACTCCTCAAAGAGAGATGAAAAACCACTTGAAATTATGAATGAAATGCTGTCGCCAAAGGCAAAAAATGTTTCAAGGAATGCTAACTATTAAAATTGTCTCAAAATCTTTAGCTGAGTTTATTAAACTCAACTCATGATATGAAGTATGAATTGCTCTTCAATTTTAGCTATTTTATTTAAGATCTTTATCACACAGTTTCTATATTAAATTACTATAATATATATGAATTTTTAAATCATATATGTATATATTTTATAGCTAAATATTTGGCTTGTATACAGCTGAAAGTATTGCAAGTTTCTCAAAGTCTTTCGGTCCTAACCGTAAGCCTTATTTTTTTTATTTTTTCTACCTTTTCTCGAAAAAGGAACCACTGTGCGGAGCCCAAATTTCGATTTAATTTAGCTTCGTATATAAGTTGACTTTTCATCCTTTATAACTCACCTCAACTTTTCCTCTGCTTTTCTCCTTTTTCTTGTTGTTTTCACATTCGTTTTGGGCATGTTCCCCTGAGGCAATGCGGGTTGATTCTTTTGGTGTATTAAATCAAATTCCATTTCCAAATTTTTTCCGCCTAGTTGCTACTACTAAAGTGCTGCAATAATTTTAAATTGTTTTAAGAAAAATTAATAGTAATTTGCTTAATTCAATTGTTGTTTTTTCCTAGCAAAATTATTAATTATGATTAATTGGCATCTTAAAACGAATTACTTGACACCTTAAAGCAATACTCGTCGCATATGAAGAGTGCCAGGCTACCTGTATTTCTGGATACCTGACAGCTATAAGATACGAATTAATGTAAGTACTCATATACGACTACGAGTATAAAGTCGAATAAAGTGAATGCGAACAGCGAATAAAGAATGAAAGGGCAGAGAGAAATTCTGAAACAGAGCAATGCAATATATGACAGAAGATACGAGTGAGTAAGAGAAGTGCATATGAAATTTCATTATTCACTGGATGCTCATCGTTGGCAATTCACAAAGCATTCCTGGAAACATTTCTTGGAAATATATTTCATGTGAATAACGACATATCTCTCTCAATAAATATCTATATTTTGTTCTCTATATGAGAGAAGTAAATATAATCAAATTAAAACTTGGTAAAATAATAATAAAAAAAGATAGAAAAAGAATAGCAATTAAAAAAAAAGAAACAAAGATACCAAATGTAAATTAAATTTATTAAATATGATTCATTCTTTTTCAATACAAATCAAATATGAATAGATATATAAAAAAAAATGAACCAATACCTATTCAGACCAGCATCAGCTGTTAAGTGTAGCTTCGATTGAATCAAGTCGAGAATTCATATTTTAATATTATGTTCATTATTGAATTGAAAAGCAAGGAAATTAAAGTTAAATTGTGGCTGTTTTCAAGCTAAATTTAAATTAAATTAAGGATTCAGAGATTGAAAAAATCTAGCTTGAATCACCCATTTCGCACTTAGTTTTAGGAAATCTGGGTTCATATGACTTTTGAATCCGCTGGGCAACGATTTGACTAAGGAATTCTTAATATTATTAAGAATTAATTATTTCTTTTATTCCGTTTTGAAATGGTGCATTCATTTCTTATTAGTCACCTATGAAAATAATAGATAGTTCTTAAATACTAAAGGCTCCTTAAAGTCCTTTCCAACGACCTAACAATCAAATGCTTACGAGAGCAATCTATGAGAACCACATGAAAATTATGCGCGACAAGCATGAATTTATGTGACTATATTTTGCACGGATTGAAGCATAGACAAAAACATGAATCAAGCTTCTATAACAAAAAAAAAAAAAAACCCACGATTTTTATGGAAACGTGAGAAATGAAGGAAACAAGCAGGATGCGACTAGACAAACAGGCAAATTCAGATTCACATTCTCACTCCGCGCACACTTCAGTGAACTCATATTTGCTTATATTATTCCGCTTGTTTTCATACCCTGCAGCATCAGATATAAAGGAGATGGTATCTTAGTTGGGGGGTTTGAGTGAGAAATATGGAAAAGCGAACATATGCCATTTATAAGTTGAGTATAGGGTAATTCATAGTCTTCAAAACTAACTTGTTCGGTTGGTGAGACCAATTCATACGCTCGATTAAATTGCAAAAAAACCAAAAATATTTCAACTGAAACGATATGCAAAAAAAAAACAAAAAAAAAGGAAAATATTTATATTTTTGCATGGAAAAGTTTTAGTTTCTGTCTGTCGTCATTTGTTTGTTTTGTTTCTTTTGTTGGAATTTCGAGTATTTTTTGTAGATTTTTATTGTTATAGCAACGCTACACTTTTCGGAGTAATTATTTCAATCTGTGCGCGTTTTCAATTGAAAAAGAATTTTTACTCACATAACAGTAGTGATATATTAACCTACATATTTTCTGATATTTCTATTATTTTCATATGAGATTTTAAGTCATCTCTTCTAGAATTTTCAAAGGAAATAAAAACCGCATGAGCTTTAAAATGTGTTTTCTTTGTTTGTGAATTCAGACGCTGCTAGCAGCACAATTTATTTAAATAACGCATAATTTATCACAATCTGTCAAGCTGTCTCCGATGTGTGGCATCCTCCAGGACCACCCACACAATTATCCTCTATACACATATTCTACTCAGGCTACTCAATCAAAAATTATAACACTTGCTATATTTTAAAATTAAGTGACTTGTTAACATTGAAACTTATTAGGTACTCAAAAATAATGCCAGATTTATTCTTACAATTTTGTAATGAAATTATTAATTTCAAGGGATTTAAAAAGTGGGCGAGAATCTAGAATTTCCTACCTGGCATTAGGATGTATCCGTGATTTTATCCCGGCTTTTTTTCTGTCTAATAAAACCAGATTCTTTTGTATTTCTTGCTGTGTTTTTCAGCAGACAGTTGCCTATATTTATTACTAAATATATTTATATTGACCACCAGAATTAAACAATTCCCAAACAAACTTTGCTTAGAGGCAGCATCCTAAAGTTTTCATTAAAATGTAATAGAATCTTTGGCAGCTTACTGGCGAATTCAATTACTTTGGGCCACGTGAGGGGCGGACGAACGCACAAAAGTATGCTACTTTTTCTGGCACCGAACGTGTGTGGTGTGCCAATCATGAATGATGTCTTTTTGGCAACATTTTCAGGCAACATTTTTCTACATTTTTCTACAATTTTACTCCCGTCGCGACTCGTCTTCTTAATGACTCTGCTTGGAAGCAGATGTGTTTTATTTTTGTTTTTTCTTTGGGAGCTACGTGGCCAGCAAAAGTGCAACAAAATGCCTGAGAATACAGCCAGATATATAAGCACGATTCTTGTTGCTTCTTTCAAGGCAGCCAGGATGCACTCAATTTACGTGATGCGCGAAGCGCATCCAGCTGATTCATAGGAACTTTCTTAACTTACTTTTTTTTTTTTTTTCTCTCTCGCTACTTTTCGACTGCTATACGACGGCATTCAGCTGTAAATACGCCAAGGAATAGTGCCAACTGCCAACTGATAGCCAAGGCAGACGACGCAAGGCTTTTAGTGTAACCTAATGACACGCGTTGAACCTGAAACTTCATTAGAACTTCTTGATTGCTGAACAGCAAAATTAAATTCTGGTATAAAGTATAAAATACAAAGTACACGCCATGTGTGTCCCAGACTTATCGTTTTCTCCCTCATCACCATCCTCTACTTGCAGTTCTTCCCAAACCATTTTGGACAATACGATCAAGCTATGCTACCCTTAAATTCGATTCTTCTTCATTAAAATTTCAATATCTCTGTCTTCAGGAGTAGACAAAATTTGACAGATTCTAGAAGCAATTTTATAGGACTGCCCCTATATCATTTTTAGAGCTAATCTTAGAGTATCTTCTAGTCGTTTTTAGTTTTATATTGGAACAATACTCTTTACGTGACTTCCTTTGCAAAAACCATTCGTTTGTTGAACCTTCTGTAAAAGTCTGTTCAATTTTACAAGAACAGACAACATCAGAACTTGTTCTGCTCGTTCTGTCAACACCAGAGCTCAGAAATACAACAGGAAATCCGTTGACAGATTGGCCTAAACCATTTCTGAGACCTTCGACAGCTGCTGTTTAAATGTTTGTGAAACAATCACCAGCTGATAAACTTTCGCAGCAATTTTTTTGATACTTGCCATGACTAAGCAGTGAAACATATTAGACGAGCTGGTTCTATAAATAAATAAAATAGGAAACTGAGGAATTAGTTTTAGCCGACAAAATCCTTTAATGCCTTTTGTGGCACTTCTGCGGCATTAAGTTCCGCTTTAAGATAATCGGAACTGTTTCTCATTTGGCGTTAGAATCAATTGCACCGAAAAAAGTGATGCATACATTTAAATTTCAACAAAAAATTAAGTTTATTTCTAGTATTAAAAATCAGAAAACTGAAGCTTTGTCTATATAGCTCTGAAAAGTTCTATGATATTTGTTTTTCTGTGAACTTCCTTAGTGAAAACTGGAATAAGTCAAATAATAATACTTGGTTTTCATCTCAGAACTCTTAAGAACTAAACACTTTAATGATATATTTATAGTGTAATCCAAAATTCGATCAAACTTAATATAATTTAGCAGGCTAGTTAGCCTAAAATTTTAATTATTTAATTAGTTTACCGAAATTTATGAAATATACAATTTCAGCAGCCTCAAGTTGGAGCTGTGAGAGTAGATAAAGCAAATTTGTTGCCTCTGAAGGCATCTCTGGCCAGCTATCTTTGCTCAGGGTAAAGTAAGCAAGCTTTAGACGAATTGGAATATTCACTATGTTTGGGTACTAAAACAACTAGCCAAGTTGGCTCACAGGACGAGAACTTGGGGCCATTAAATGTGGATGCATCAGCCAAATGTGCCCAGCGGCACAATAATCATACGCACATTAACATCGTGTAGCGAGAGCAAATTTCAGTAATTTCTGCGCCTGCGATGTTTGCCAAACACTTTGAAGGAATATTCCTTGAATTTAATATGCATGCAGCTGTCTGCCTTTTGAAAATCTGAAATAATTTAATATGCTCGACCTGGAGATACTCTATAAAATGCTTAACAGATCTATAAATTAGTATATTTCTAGCACCTTCCCTAAAATTATTTATTTTATTATTATTAATTAAAAACTTTCCAGAAACAAATTGAAAACTAAATCTTTTATTTGTTCTTAAAATAAAATAATTAGATGTTAATTTGCTTATTGAATATAGATAGAATAATTTTATTAAAAATTATAGAAGGACACGACTGCTGCTTAAGAATATAGTTTGAAATTCTCAGATACTTTCTTCCAACTTTTACACATATTCGCACAAATAAAGATACCCTTTCTTCCCAATTTCATAGGGTATATAAACTGAACATACAAACTGACTAAACTTAAAATGCAGGCAACGTAAGGATGAGCATATCTTATAACCGCCAGCCACTCAAAGTTGCAGAATTTAGCCTTGGCTCGCGGAAAGGCCACCAAAGCAGTGTGTAAAGACAAATTGCATAAAGGATAAAGGCAAGGACGAGCAAAACTGAAGCAAAGGACCGCAACGAAGCCAGCCTGCAACTGTGTATGTCAGTTACTTTGCTGTACGAGAACTTGCAGAAAAAAAGAAATAAAAAAACAGCAATGATGAAAATGGAAAACCAAAAAATACACGCACAAAAAAAATACATATATTTCAGAAAATTTAACTTAAAAATATTAATTTTATTTCTAATTTATTTTGTTTTCTACTTTCAGGAAAAGTTGATGAGTATTTATAATGTTCTCTACTAAAAAGTATAAAAAAATCACATTTATTCAGGATAATTTTCTACAATAAAATTCAGTATTTTGTTTATTCCGAGTGTAGGGGCAAACTACCGGATATTGAGAGAATCGCAGCTAACCAGCATTGGCTGGAGACCTCAGCCACAACCTCTCAGGAAGGGACAGCAAGGCCATTTCAGAATATTCAACGTAATTGACATTTAATTAACGCATAGTTCAGCGCTGTTCTGCTGCTTAACTCCCCAATTGACAACAAGCAATGTTAATCTCATCAGCAATCAGGCACAGGTACAAGCAGAGATCTAAATTGAAAGCTTAACTGGCGGTTAAGCACGAAGGGTGTGCCACTCATAATGCTGTATGAACATTTTGATACCCTATAATACTGATACTGTGGTATATGCGAGCTAAGGCTCAAAAGTTCAATGTTTACGTACAAGGATCTACATCGATTTATGCAAAATAAATATCGATAGTTTCTACCGAAACAAAAATCCATAGTACATAAGAAAATAAAAAAAAAAAATTTACAAATTAATCTCAAAATAAAAGCACCTCTTTCTGAATTTCATTTTTAATAACAGCATCTAAAAAAATTGTCTGCAAAATTAATCTCTTGAGTAAAATAGTTAACTAAACCCAAAAAATAATAGGCTTTAATTTTCTCGAAACTTACATCTAAAATTCAAAGCAATAAATTTTGATTGATATTCCACCTCAATCTGTACACAACACTCGAAAGAAAAATCATGTTTTATCTAAAGCTTTCACTGCAGAAAAATTATAAGCAATTTTTCAAAAGCAGAAAACCCTTTTTGCCACGCTAAAGTCAAGCCGGAAGGACACAAAGGACCCCGTTTGACACAAATGCGATTTCTTTGTGCAGTCCCGCAGCTCTTCCCTATGAATTATGTATTCCTACCATTTTTCACGAATTTTGTTTTCAGCTAAAACTCGATATTTAAATGGAAAAGCTCTTAACAATTTATAGAACTATTAACAATAAAAAGAACTCGAGTTGAAGGATTATTAGCAGCTTAATTTGGCTTATTTAATATATAAGTTAGTATAATTTATAGCATTTATGGCGATGCAATAATATATGGATTTTAAGCACTTGTACTCTATAAGAAGCTTCCTTTTTAAACCCTCTCAGCTTTAAAGCCATAATTTATAGCTTAGCATTGGGGAAATATTTTAGCCAACTTTTTAGACTTAAAGTGTCATCAAGGTAACAAAGAATTTACGGGCCAACAACGTACTCAGCGTGTCAACGCAATCAATATAATAAGTGAGGGTTTTTGGCCATAAATCTGCAATAAAAGTAGATTATATTGAAACATGCATGAGAACCTGCCTGGACCCTTCCAGTGAGGATTTCTGGGTTTTGAGCGGCCCAAAAAGCCACCACAGTCAAACAGTGCGGTTAACCCCACACGAGTTGATCCCTTTAGGGGCAATCCCAAATCACTAACAAAGTCAAAGTCAATGCCTAATGACTTTGGTTATATGCCGAATTAGGTATCACAAATGACAGTCTGGCTCAAATGTTTGGGTTCAAAGATTAAGTGCACATTTTCCCACACTGCCTGTTGTTGTTCTGAGCAACCTTTTGACCTAGTAGAATGTGCGAGCAACCCATTTAGAGGTGTTGGCGACATTCCTTTATCTTCAATGGTCATAAAATAAATTATTTAAGCTTAATTTTGCACAAGGCACAAACAGCAGCACTCGTGCATTAAATCAGGGTTTAGGCAAATGGAAATGGAAATGGAAATATATATACAAATTTAAAATACATTAAAGAAGATTTCCTAACTGACAAATTAATCCAATTGGTGACAGCTTCAAAAGAAAATTATGATACGCTTAACAAATTCAAATTCATAATTACAAATGTATATTTAAATATAATGAGAAAATGTAAAAGGGGGCAGATTAATTACAATTCTTCCCTTTTGCGACTGGGATGAAATTCGCTAAGGGAAAATGAAAATATTTCAGTGGAATGCCAACTGATTTTCCTCTAAAATATAATATTGTTGTATGTTTTACATAGCCCCTGGGTAATATTATTTTGGATCATATTTTTATACATTCATTTTGCAATCAAATTACATTTTTTCCAGCTTAAATATACAAAGCCAAAGGAAAAGCGGGCCTAATCGCGCCGAAGATAACATACCCTTACAGAGTAGAACAGACGGACAGGCAGACAGTCAGACGGATAGGCAGATAGATAGGCTGGATGGGTGACAAGGTATTAACACTCTCTGCTTGGGTAACTCCTAAACTCTTTATTATTTTGACTGCTGCAATTAAAAGCCAGCAAATGAAATTAAATTCGGATTTCGGCATTAGTTCCTCACATAGGCTGTTTAATTACAGAGCGAATTCTATTAAAATGTGCTCTAAATCTAAACCTAGTAAGAGTCACGCTTTTATGCCAAATAAATAATTGCTGGGGCGCAATGTGAACTTAATTAAAAGTGGAGAACTACTGAACACGTACAAAGCTTCATATATCACTTGTATTTTTGGGGTAGGGGGGTCCTACGAGTCTACGAGTAGAGCTCTGAGTTGGTCGCATAAATTCTGGGCCCAAAAAGCAAATGCAATTTTGTGGCCCACACAGAAATACAGTATATACGCAACGGCTTTCATTAGTGGCCAACATGATGGCCGACTGACAGGAGTTGTCGTCAGTATTATGTTACTTTTGGCCCAGAGCAAGGCAACTGGGAATGGAATTCATTGCAAAACAAGTGTGTATTGTGACGTCACTGCCTCAGTGCATCTATCGAAAATGTTTCGAATTTAATTTTTGGATTAATTTCACTTCCAGCGGAATTAAATACAAAAACCTTCATGGAATTCAATTGAAAGTGCAATTCAGAACATCTTTGCTTAGCCGTCTTTTAGATGTACTTTCTAGGCATGGTTTGTGCTGGCATTAAACTTATAACTGTCACGACTATTGACTAACCAATACTGTTGCTTCAATGGAGCGTAGGCCTGATAAACTCCACACAAATATTCTCGGAAAATAGAAAAGAAAAAACTGTGAAAAATTCTACTTTCGTCTCTCACCATTTATCTGGCTGTGTCGCGCCACTGAAAGAGTGTTTTGTCGTTGAACGCAATTTAGCGTGAAATAAAAGTTTTTCTTTTACTTTTTTTTTCCTGCCTGTTCTTATGAATGACATTTTTTTCTTGTCGACTTTTCACAGTTTGTCACTCGGCCATGGATACTATTTTCATTTTCTTCTTTTTTCCCGATGATTGCATACTATAAAACTATGCACGTTTTTATACCCTTACTGGGGGTATTCTGACTTTTTCGCCAAATGTGAATTGTGCATCAAAAGAGGCATCTCTAACATAATAATTTTATAATTATTAAATGGAAACTAGACTCTCAGTTATCCTTTAGAGAAAAAGGAATAAGAATTCAAAGGAAAATTTAAACCTAATAATTCTTAAGCTCAACTTTTATACATAGTTTCCTTAATTTTCCTTTCCTTAATAGTTTCTGTAGAACAACTCTTTGTAGAATCGGAATATTAAGTATTTTTTTTCCTGTCAATTAACTAATAGAAATTTACTATATAATAACTTATATATTTTATAAAAAAAAACCAACTCATAAGACAAACTCTTAGAGAAAAAAACAATATCCTTCTTATTGGTTTATATATTCCATTATTATATTAAATAGTCACAGTTTCAATATCAAGAAAATGTTAATAATAATTGCTATAAAAACAGCGCAAATATGGTATGGTAAATATTTAAAAATATAGCAAAAATCAAACATTGACTTCAAACACATGTAACTTATATATATATGTACGGTAAACAATATATTTTTTTTTATATATTTTTTAAGTAAAAAAAAAACATTTTTTTCTTTTGTGATCCTTTTTTTTTACTGAGTGGCCGGCGCTTGCGACATGTGTGGCTTGTAAATGTCAAGCAACAGCAGGAAAATGTTCGACCGACACTGTAATATAATAGTCACCATGTAAAAGTATATACATACACAAACATGCATATATATATATATATATATATATATAAATATATATAAACAATTTACAGTATAAAAGAGCTACACAGAGCATGCGATACGAAGCAGCTCTTAAAAGTTTTTCCTTGCTGAAATTTAACGAAATATTATTTAAAATCAGCTCGAATTTTATTTTGGCATAATTAACATTCTCTATTCATAAATGTGAAATGCAAATTAAATTGCATTTATCTGCTTTTGCTGGTAAAAATAATAACAATTAATTTTACATTAAAGTGCGCTTCTATTTAATGAAATTTATTACCCATCTGCAATCGACTATTTATAATTATAATTACATTTATAAAAGGAAAACCACTAAAATATATACACAATCGAAATTTTCTAATAGCTGAGCATTAAATAAAATTTAGCTAGTTTTAATAGCCAATTTAAATTGCAAAAAAAAATAGCTAACAATAATTAGTTGGTATACAAAAATTATGTTTTAAATTTGGCAGAGCTTCCTTGCTGTCCTTGCAAAAAACCATCAAAACTTTCTCTTTGAAGAAGACTTCTGTGAGCCCATAAAGTGCAGGACGACGAAGCGACTTGATATAGCTATGTATGTCTGTCTGTCTGTCTGTCTGTCTTCCTGTCTGTCTGTTTCTATTTGAGCTAGGTGTATGGAATATTGCTATAGAGTCTTCTAGTTATTGCACGGATCAGAAAATTATATAATATAGCGACATATAGGTACCACAGAAAGCAACTAACTGCCCCAAACTTTTTGAATTTCTTTCTTAACATAGAATGAAAGTCATAAACTATTTTTTTACGTATCTATTCTAAATCGGAATACTGCCGTAATGGAGAAAAAAAAGAAAATTTGCCATTAATTTACAAATGTTTATTCGCCTCTGCAAGAGTATGCCATATTCGGCTTGCCGAAGAGAGAGCTTTTCCTTGTGCGTTTTTCAGTTATTATTAAAAACTGAAAAACTTAAAATTTTGTTGTTGAAATTAACATAATATAATACAATGTTTGCTGTAAATCGGTTGTGAAAAAAGCTTTGACACAAATGCGAACAACGGTTGAAAGAAACTTTTTCTGTTCGAGAGATGAAAAACATTTTCCCCAAAATGCAACAGCTGCTTTGTCATTAATTATTTGCCACAAATTTTAGATGAAAATTGAAAAGAAAAAATTGAAGAGAATTCTCAAATTCTGTAAAGTTCAATTGTGTTAAGTGCAAAACCGTGTAAGCTTTAGGTATATTATTTAGCAGTTAGAGAAAGAGATTTTAATATTTATTTAAAGAGAAAACTATTAAGGAAAAGCTTCATTTGAAAAATTATTCTTAATTATTTTATAGTGCACTCAGAAAGCACACTCTTATATCCTTTTTGTAGGTATCATTTTGATATTTGATAAAATAAAAAAGGAGGTTTTCCAGTCTTGAAAGGAAAGTGATTCGTTTAATTGATCAATGACAATTATTTGGTCTAATTTGTTGTGCTAACAAAAGCCTTCAATGCCAACCAAACTTTGTGTTAATTAAAGCAAACTAATTTTCTATGCAAATATGTAAATTTTGTACTAATTTGTTTGTTTTGCTGTTTTGATTTAAAGCAAACTTATTTGCGTATTTCATTCTGTAAATGGTAGAGGACGCCTCTAGACTCTATTTATTTTATTTTAAATATTTAAAAGGTAAATAAACAAATGTTAAATGCATATGAAAAATTAATTGCAATTTTATTGTGGCTTAGGCAAACATAGAAATCCGAATTATTTATTAAACTTAAATGTAACTAAAATGCAAATAGCTTTGATTATTTTTGATAAACAAAAACATTTTTGGTTTGAATCCAACCAATTAGTGAAAAAATACCCTTTTTTTGCATACTTTGAATAATTTATAATACTTTTCGATTCGTAAATAAATTATATTATTACTTGACTTTAGTTATTATTCTGTTTCTATACTCGTATACACAAAATATATATAATAATAGAATACTACAAATAAAGCCATAAACTAAGCGGTTTTACCCGGCGTTGTCCGGGGAGTGTCAATATTTCGGATCAAAGCTTTTGTTTTGATTTAATAGCATGAAAACGCCAGCTATGAAGAAAATTCCATTCAACAAATTGAATAAGTAAGGCAATTAAAATAATTTAATAAAATATAAACTCTTCTTCGAATGACATTTTCGCCCTGAGAAATCTTTAAACAAAAAATCGTCAAATAAGTGTTTAAACCTTAAAGTTCTCTGGACGCATGCCAAGTTGGCCTAGTTAACAGCAAAAGCCACAGAAAAATGAAGCCAAGATATATATATAAAAGCCAGGAACAAAGTTGTGGCTAGAGTAGAAGTAGCAAAAGGGGAGTTGTAAGTGCAGAAATAATTTATTCGTTGTAAACAAATTGCGAGATTAACGCTAATTTGATAGAGCTGCTGTAGAACGCCTTTAGTAGCAGCAGCAGCAGCAGCAGCAGCAGCAAAAAGAACCACAGCAGCTCTGAGCCTTAAAACTGAAGCTAATCGGGCTAAATCTCAGTCTCTTAGTGTTTTATAAAAGCAAAAAGAATTTCATTTCTATTGCGCTTCTTTTTGTGGCTTTAGTTGCGTTCCACTCATCTTTAATTTGTTTATTCCTTTTTCTCTCTAACCACATTAAATACTTCCATGGCGAAGTTGTCTTTCGGGCCAAACTAAATACGCTAAGTCCTCGTCCATATCATTTATATATATCCATTAAATTTTGCGACAAAATTAGAGGGTATTCTGCAAGGTTTAAAAAACAACTCTTACAATTTTTAACAGCCTAATTAACATACAGTTTCTTCCGTTTGTTTTTTAGTATTTTAATGATTAAATATATTAGTAAAAAGTAAGTTATATAGACTCTAATTAAAATGTTGCTCTTTGGTTATTTATCTATTAAAGCCTTCTGTTTAAGAGCCAACAGATTCCCTATATATTTCCTAATTGACTTTAAGAATTTTTGCTTTCGTTTTAATTGTTGGATTTTTGCTGGATGGATTCTATACAATGCTGTGGCTAACACTTTTTAAGCAGTATTTTATTTAGTTGAAAGTTTTATTTTGTTGTAGACTACAAAATAATCTTTTTACCGCATTCTTTTGTTGCCATTTCTGCTGCTGCTGCTAACGGATTTACTTAAGCCCTCTTTATTACATTCCCCAAAGTCTTACCTCACATAACAAGAGCAAACTTGGCCCAAGTAGTTAAGTAGAGAATTATATACAATTTTCCGTATTTTTTATTTGCTATGCCAAGTATTTGTTATACCAAGAACTTAATAGAGTGAAAGCTAGAAGCAGTTGACTGTGCTCTAATTGAGATTGCTCGACTAGCCAATACTCTGTACGCTGACTTGGAATAAGGCTAAGCTTCGTTGTGGACTCTTTTATCAAAATTCTCCTGTCTTGTAAAGCGTAAAGAAATTCTCTTTCTTTTTTCATATTTTGTAAAATTTCTCGACAATAAATCGGAGAAAGAGCTGGTTATTATAAGCTCAAACAATTCTGAGTAACATTTCTTTGTACATGGTTTTGACTGAGTTTTATAAGCAAGTTTTCTGAGCAAGGGTATTAAAACTTCGTGAACTAAAATCACAGTTTTTTTGTTTTTCTCCCTTTTAAATATCACTGCAGAATTAACGATATATTAAATCCACAATTATAAGGATATAAAGTGTATAAAAGTATCTCAAAACTAAATGTGGGTGCTGCATTCTGTTGATATATATCGCCAGGAGGAGTAAATGACGCACAAAGCTCTCAGCTGCCACTTCAAAGCGGTAAAATGCGGTCCTGTCTGTTGTAACTGCTGTCAGCCAGAAGGATACTAACCAGCGTCAGACAGCCTGACATATATTCTATAGACAAACATATATATATATATATATAAATGTACATATATGTACATTCAGTGGAAACACGTCAACAAACATTCCAACCAGCAAAGCCTACTCTGAATATGGAAGCAAAAAGGGTTTTGCATGAAGTCTGAAAAAAACTAAAGCAGAGGCCAAAGCCAAACAGAAATGAATAAGTAAAAGGATATGTGGGGGGAAAAGTGTGCAAAATAAACACAATTTCCATTTGCATTGTCAGGAATTTTAAATTGAAATATATTTAACCACGCTTAAAATAGCAGTCACATTAAATTTTCATACCCTTGAGACAGGGTCAGAGCTCATAATCAATTTAACAAATGAAAATTCAATATAGATGACAATTTTATAGCAGAGAAATATTCTAAAATGATCAGAAAAACTACCATTAAAATTAACCTAAAATATTTATTCTAAATTAATTTTAAATACTTTTTTATTAAGTATTCCTCTAGCTAACAAAATCAGTTTATATTTAAATTTATTCAAATTAAATTCTAATATTTAATTGGCAAAAAAAAACTCAAAAAGGTAAGAAATTAATATCATTAAAAAGTTTAAAACAGTTTAATAGAAAACTCAAAAAAAAAACTTGAATCATTTCCTAAAACCAAGTATTAAGTTCTGAATTCAAGTTAGGGTTTTTTAATTCCACAGCTCTGAACTTAAATTAAGAATTATTAAATTAAACAAAGGTTTTTTTCTCTGTTTATGAGTACAAATTGAAATACACAATTTGAATTTGTTTAACAACAATTTAATACCCTAGCAATTTGTTAAATATGCTGTTGAGTTGTCGTGTTGTTCGATCCGATTGAAAAGAAAATATGCTAATTGAATTACAAAAATAGTAAAATAAATTGCATAAATTAAAATGGTAAATCCAGTGTCAGTTCCAGGAAGAGCAACATTTTCCAGAACAACTCACAATATAAAATTTAAATTTGCCACTTTGCAGGTTCATAAATTTTAAGTATATTCGAAATTTTTTGTTTACACAATGTCTCGATGGAACCCATTTGAGGTTATTGGGCGCCATTGTACGTGCTAAAAATAAATAATCGAATGCGAATGAATAGCCTTCAGAAGAGTGTTGAATAATATCAAACACGTGCCGGACCAGCAGCCATAGAAACATAGAAAATGTCAAACATTTTGACACGCATCACGGAGATTTTTGTTTCGTTTTTTTTTGTTTTTACCCTGTAAATATGTGTGTATGTATATCTGTGTGTTTATTTGCACATATGTGTGTGTGTAAAGTATACGCACGAGTGTCCTTTTCAATCAAGTGGACACACAACTTGGTCGCTTTTTAGTTTAACCGAGCATTAAATAACGTAAACAACTCGCACTGTTTCATAACAAATTTTGTCAATATAAATAAAATAATAGCTTTGCCTTTTATCCACATAGAATATTGCTCATATTTGAAAGTTTACTAAAAAGTTTATCTATAATTTAAATTCATTTAAATGCACATCGGTTGGAGGCAAAGCGGATTTCAATTGAATCGAACTACAGATAACTTTTTCATCTTTAAATAGTTGGAAATATAATTTCGCCTTAGATTGAACCGATTTGCTAGTTATCTTCTGCCCAATCCTTGCTTCAAAAATAAATAAATTACTTGATAATTCGGACTAGTTTCGAACCGACTCGGGAGAAAATGAACAATTCAGAGGATGTATGTATGTAACAGGCTCGAATCAAGAATTTCATTATTGTTTTCAGAAAATACAGAATCCTCCAAGTTTACACACCACTAGGGAAAGATTCAAGAACGAAATTGTTTTGTTTGTATATAATATTAAAAAAATATTCAATCCTTTTTCAACTCTTAATTTTCTACCACTGGCCAGTGCCTCTATTTGGTATATAAAATTATTGCAATCTATGTAAAAAGGAAAGAGTCGTAAACTTGTCGGGAAAATCCTTTTACGAGAGCACAAGCTGTTGAAAATCACACAGTTATCCTTGACCAGGCGTAGGCATCGTTCCTTTTACTGCGGCATACTTTAAAGTCCCTCCATGTGAATTGTATATTGAGCTATGAGCAGAGGATAACCAGAAAATCTCTAGAGCAGGACCCAAGGAATTATCTGGCAATTGTTGGAAATAAAATAATTGTATACTTTTAATTTGTACTAAAATTCAACATTTATTCTGTAAATATAAAGGTATCATTATATTAATATTTAAAGCTTTAATATGGCGCTTTGTACATTTGGCAGCTTGTCAGTCAACTGCTTTATTTAATTAAAATCTAATTACATAAATTTCCGATTACATGACGTGTCCCCCAGTCACTTAGTCCACACTCGCATCCTGCCAGCCGCTGTGGCCTTTTATCCTTTTGGCAAACGTGAGGGCTGCCAACGTTCTGCAAGCCCATTTGTATACTATAAATAAATAAAATTACACAAATTTACAAAATTTGAAATTTTTGGAATTATCCAGCCAGGCACAGAGACGAAATTCTCGAGGGTATATTAAAAATGTATTTCTATCGTTCGTTCGCATTAGGCTTATATTTTCATTATTTATTCATAAGGGTATTAAACGGCGACTTCAGCTAGATAAGTACAGAATTTCCATCAAATATTGCGATTAGGAATTCCATTTTCCAAACTGCTTCCATGCCTGAGAAGTAAGAATATTAGATTCAATATTGCGATAGCTTCCTCCATGTGAGAGTATTTTAATTCATATATAATAAGCAGCATAATTTAATTTAATAATTGTATTTTATGTTAGTTGATTAAATCGATATCAACACAAGTAAATAATTAAAAACAAAACCTAAATTTTTTTTCCTGAGATGCCTATCTGCTGTATAAAATACATCCATTATTTCAGCTTCACAACTTTCGCGTTGAAGTCAAAAGAAATAATGAAATTTTGTCAACAGAATTTTCGATAATTTGGGTAAATATTTTCCAAAATAATAAACTGTTTACTTGGCCTAGAGAAACAAATAAACAGATAATCTGAAATTCAAATTATAACAAGCAAAATCCCATAATAAAAAGTTCAAAAGTATTTACTGATACAGAAACATATCAATAAGTGCTTGAAGGATACTTTAATATGCAATTAGTTAACAGAGTATTTAAGGATTGCATTTAAGATTTTCTGAATTCTTCTCTGTTAATTTTGTTATGGATTTAAGCCCGCTTGGTGTTATAATTTTAAATAATTTACTTTATTTTTGTATACAATTATTGTTAGTGGGAATGTATCTCAAAGCACTTTTACTGCTGCTTTCATTATTGTTGAGAGACAATTTTATTTAGGGTATTCTCAAGTCGTTTGCTGCTGGATTGTAGTAGCTCCTTTGCAGGTGATATATTTTAAGTGCACCACTCCCATTTATATGGGACTATGGATAAGTCTTGAACTGAAAAATAGACAACAAAAAAATGCCTGGCACACTCATTAGCCACAGTCTATGGCCTTGGCTCTCTGTGCAATTCAATCTGCAGTCTGCTGAGCAAATACTAGTCTGTATAAGTAGAAGCATTCCAGAGAAGGTCTCATAATTATGTATCCAGATCGCAGGGGAAAAGTCATTGACGTGCGCCGAGTGCCGTGTGTACTGTGTATGTGTGTGCGTGTGTGTGTGTGTGTGTATTTGCATAACTAAATGTCGCAATATCCTGCTACTGCATCCTGTTCATTTTCCAACAATGCGTTCACACAGTTTCCCAGGAGAAAAATTAAAAAAAAAAAAAAATACCATGTGGAAAAACTGCAGCCCCGTCGCTTGACTATTCGCATTAAAAATGCATATTTCAAAAAAAAAAAAAAAAAGTCGAGACTAGAGAAAAGCGAGATTTAACCATTGTCTGAGGGCAAAATAGCAGGAAGCAGGCGTAAACAGCAGCAGAAATTTACACAAAGAAATTGCAGTGGGAACAAAATGTCGCCTCGAGTGTTTACAGCAATCCATTGTCGCCTCAGCTGGCTAAGAAAATAATTTTAAATCTCTTGCTCTAGTGTATCCTGCAGGCGGTGCTATCCTGACAGCCAGCCGACAGTTGGACACATTTTAGATAAATAGATGAGACGACTGCGGTTGCAGCCAATAAACAAGAGTGGAGAGCTCTTCCATTCCATAAATGAATAATACTATTTTCAGCTTTGCTAGATGGCCTACAAATGTGGAAAATATTCTATGATATTTTATCTTAAGAGCGTCTTAAAGAAAGAAACAAATATTATGTAGATAGGCAGGTGCACCCGAAAAAAACCGTCCAATAATACAATAAGGTTTCTTTCTACTCAGAATTCATATTCCTAAAACTAGAAAAAAATCCTACTTAAAATAAAAAAAATCAAATCAGTTCTTTTGATATAAATATGTGTAATTAATAGAGATTTATCCTGGAATTCAGACTAATTTTTGTTTTTAATTACTTCCTTACCATAATGTAAGTGTAGTTAAGATTGAATATAAATCAGAGTCCTTTGTCTGTTAAATTAGAATCTTTCTAGTAAAGAAAAGTGTAAGAAAAGTTTCTAATTTATTCCTTAAATTATTATTTATGCGTCGATAAAACGTTCCATCAAAGTTCATTATTAAAGAATTAGGACTTGCGAACAAACAAATTATAAATTCTTTATCAAAAATTTAATTTAGATAAATTGCTAATTAAATCACAGGCTAGACACTCTATTAAATTATATGTCTGACATTCTCTTTGTATTTCTTTGAACTCTATTAAGGGCTCTTGTGGACCCAGTCAACCGCTTTTATGCATTTACTTTTACTGTGCAGTTTCCAGTAATTAATGCATTAATTTAAAGTAAGTATTACTTCAATTTCACTTATTATTTATTTCAGCGTGAACCACACAGGAGTTGCAGCCAAGGCGAGCACTTCTTAATTAATATGGCTAAAGAAGAGTAATTTTCTCTTCTGGCTGTAGGGTATAAAAATGAGCTCCTACTCTAGCGTTGTCCAAACCTGTTTATATAGCCTCAATCTGTTAACAATTGCCAAACTTCTAACAGAAATTAGAATAGAATTGATATGAACATTTTGTAAACCAGTCCAAGGTTTAATTGTAGCTTGCCCTGCAAACCTTAAGCTTAATTAACAAAGCATTTAATTAAATCCTTTGAGATTTCTGCAATACGAGTAATGAGAAAAGGGAAAAGCTACAAAATTCCAAGCTTAATTATCCAACAATCAAATTGCAGTTAGATTTCATTTTTAGCATCTCTGAGTCTGTGATTCACCTACATTTTAATTGAAAAGCCATTGAAAAATAATGTGAAATATTATTGTCATGCACAAAAGCCCAATATCGACTAGAAGATACCCCTTTTATTTTCAGAACTCAAATTTCTAATATGTGTCTAATAGGAATTAATATATATGTTAAGGAAAATAATGGAATATATTTTTTATATATCTGTGAGTGTTGCATAATGATCCAAGCTATTATTGACTCCGCTTGAATAAATATATAATCGATAATACATTTTTTATTTGTTTAAATTAAATTAATAATTTAAATTTAATTCAAACTAACAAAAAAAAAGTCTAAGGTACGAAACTTGTGATTCCAGCCGAGTAAGTTGGAATTTAATCCTGATCGTTCTTCAGTCAATCTAATAAAGAATCATAATTATTATAATAAAATTAAGTTGAGAATTCTCCTACTTGATTTAATTCCAAGCAGAAGGACGCGGAGTGGGAATACGACTAGAAGACAGATAGGAGAATCAAAAAAAATGCCCAACAAGGATTTATTTTTTTACTTTTCACTATACTAAACAACTCTGTGCTTTCGGTCCAAAAAGTTGTGCGCTGGTCCTGAAATATGTCCTGCGCTTGAGAAAATCTATAATTTCCAGTTGTCTACATGGAACCCACAGATGTGTGGTTGCCTCCTTCAATGTTGGTGGCGCAGAATTTATGAGCCTTGAGCTACACTTAGTTTTTCAACAGTTGTTCTGGCAAAAAAAAATTATTTTTACCTGTTCTGGCAAACTTTGGTCTGCGTGAGAAAGTGAGAAAAAATGGAAAAACGTAACACTGAAATTTATAAATTAATATATATGTATATATATTTGTATATGTTTTTATTGAACGAAAAAATTGTATTTATCCGAGCCAGGATAATGTAAAAATAATTCTTTCAATCCGCTTACAAGAACTAAAGAAAACTCAAAGTAGTAAGGCACGAAGAATATATATATTCAAGCAGAGTAGGTCGATTGGTCCTACGAGAGCCATCTTATGTAGTAAAGTGATTGTAAAGTAAAGTAAAGATTAACAAACAAAACAGTTCTCCCTACAAAAGATTTTAGGCTAATGGTTCCTGAGGCAGCCAAAAGATATAATTGTTCGATCCGCACGGTGCTGCATGCAACAAATGCAACAAGTAAACATTAAAAATATCATTCATGTCGATCGAACAACAGAAAGTCTAGTTTTCATAGAATCTGCTTAAAGCGGTCGAAGATGCCTCCTTCAGTGCATTACACACCTCATAAGAAAGTTATAATACCCTCGCCAAGGGTATAAATATGTAGTAAATTAGTTTCTTAAATTAAAATTTTAAATATTAATTAAAGTCTCTAAAGCAGAAGGCAAACTTTGAATTGATTTATTTTCATGAAAAAAATTAAAATTATTTCGTAAAAGTAGAGCTAAAAGCATTTTTCAAATTTACCATTTACAAACCAATTTAAGTTGTAATCAAATTAATGCCGCAAACTATACTTAATGAGTTTAAGCTGTGTTTTGCATTGAGTTGACATATTTAATGAATCCCCATTCAGATCGGCAGCATTTAGCAGCAGATTCTATAATTAAAATGCAAACAAAGAGCCACATATGCCAACAACAGAATATCCTTATTTTGCTCTAGACTCCTAGAAGGAGTTGAATTCGAGTATAAGGAGCCTTCAAAAGCGAAAACTTTTCTTTTGTTATGAATATTTCGAGTGCAAACAAATAAATTGCTTTCCATATCTCTCTCTAGCCTTTTGTTATTGCGATTTTAAATATATATTCATTTAAAATGAATGAAAAAAATACCACACTAATGATAAATTTAAGTATTAAATCTCAACTTTTCGATAGGTTTACACTCTGTCTAGTGCCATGACAGCAGACAATTGTTAAGTTAAAATTATCAATATTTCTTCTGTGGAAAAGCCTCTATTTCTATGCCTCTCCATATTGCTTAGCAGCAATATTTCCAAGGCCTTAAAGCTCAAGCCATGTATGAAAAAGTTCTAACAAATTCCTTTAGAGATTTTATTTGTTATATCCTTGCATAGGGTATTAAAGAATCCATTTCATATGAGACGTGTTATAAGCCGAACTTTGAACACACTGTTAAGCCCATTAAATTTCTAAAGAACTTAGTTTTTCATTAAAATTCACATAAAAGTATTATATTATTGAATAGCGTTTTTTTAATTCTACTTCTGTGGAGAACTGATTTTTTAAAGATTCTACCTTCTCATTCATTCGAGTACTTTGACTGCAGCGTATACTGAAAGGGATTTCATATTAAAGTATTCATCATAAAGCTCTATTCAATAGCTGCCACACTGCGTATACGCGATGCGACAAAGCTTAAGATAAAAATTGATTCTGATTGAAAATGCAAATTGCTGCAACTTAAGTGGAATTTGCAACATGTAGAATATAACACTTAAATGGCATTTTTGCCGCCTATAAATTATACTTATAACCAGTAATGAAAGGCTGTAATTCCTTGAATGTTCCTATCATAAAGTCGACCGATCTTAAGCTACCTATAAATTAGACTGAACTGAATGTGATTTGTAGTTCATTTTTATGAATTATAATCGTTATTTAATGAGTTACGCGTGTTCCTTGGGAAAATTAAAGTACTCCTTGCAAGGGTATACACAATTGTCAAACATAAAAAACAATGTATATTACAATGGGTACACAGGTGAGAGAGAAATTTGGCATTCATATTTTATGAATGTACTCGTAGTATCTGTTGGTCGTTCAGTTGGGAAATATTCGCTTAGTGACCCAATTTGCATTTTGGCCAGCATTGTCAATTATCTGGTCTCTGCCCTATTTCTATTATGGCCAGTGTGGTGCATTGTGGTTTCATTAGTGGTCTAAATTGCAGTCCCAATTGCATAGTTGTTTTTTTTTTTTTAATTAAATTTGTCTACTCTTTCATTCGCTGCAATTTTTAATTTTATTTTTTGTCTACCTTTTCAGTATTTATAAAAACATTATTAAACCTAAATATATTTCTATATATTACCACATACAAAATATAGAAATTATCTTTAGCTAATTCCAACTCTTTTCCAAAATTGTAGCCATTTTACAAGCATTGATAAATATTTTGACCGTAAATTCGCTTGTTTTTATAAACAAACAAGCATCGTGTCCTCTCCTCTTCTCTCCTCTCCAGGCCTGTCCTGTCCTGTCCTGCCGGAAGGAAGTACCAATTAGCGCCATTTATGCGCCCGAGTACCAACTTGTTAACATGTTTGTAGTCCACGAATATCAGAGCACTTTTGACGCATGCAACAAAACACTCGAGACGCACAAACAAATGAGTAATTGACGTTTTAATGAGTGCCACTTGACAACCTGCCGAGCCACGCATCACCTCACCCGAGTGCCACCATGCCCCTTGCCCCATGTACTGAGTTCCTATGTTGCTGGCAGTCACAAGATACAAGCACATGTGCTGCTAGTGTATTCATTTAGCCGTATAAAGGCCGGATAAAGCTGCACTTAACTGAAACTGATGGAAAATTAATTTCACAATATAAATGCATTCAGAAAATATCTAAATATATATTTGTTTATTTATATTCTATCTCATAAAACTGGGTTAAAAGTTACTGAGGAAAGCAAGAAAACAATTTTTTTTTTTTGTTTCATTTATTTGATATTTGTAATCAATGATAGCCATAATATATATAATAAATTTGAATGCTCTACATCTATTGGAAATTTTTTGTTAAAAATGTTATCTATAAACAGACAAGAGTCTTCTAGAGTCTACGCTCGCCTAAAGTATTTAAAAGTAATATTTTATGAATCTTTTCATAAATATTTAAAGTTTCCGTGCACTAAATAAAATATAACATAAATCTTTTAAATTTAACATAAAATAAAGAAAAGGTTTTACCCGACAGTTGTGTAAAAATCTCTTTACGGAAATTGTTTACGTGCTTAGCATTTTTGCATCCTTGACACATCCTTCAACCTAACTGCCTGATATAAAATGAAAGAGAAAAAGAACAGCAAAGCGAACACTAAGTGGATCACAGAAGCCGCAAGTCTATACACATCGGTATATATATATATATATATATATATTTTTTTACTCCAGCAAATTGTATACTTCATATTGCACTTGATTTATACTTAAAGGAAAGAAAGGATTGCCAAATTTGATTTTAACAATTCTTAATTTAAGTTCAAGTTGTATTAAAAAATATAATTAAGATGTGTACTTATACTTCATTTCAAAATGAAGAGTAGGCGAATTTTTGTAATTATCTTATTATAATTAATATAATTCAATGAAGGACGCATATGATTAGACTCGAGCTATTTTCAAACTGACGCTTGAATCAAGAATTTCGTACTTGGTTTAAGTAAATCTGGGATCACATAATTTTGGAGTACGGAATTCTTGATTCATCCGGTTGCCTTTTTTACTGTTCGATTTTCTGCTACCTCCATTACTGTCGGTTATTATTTTGATGTTAATAATAAAATGTTTTAAAAAAATGTGTATATAGAAATCATATTTTTTTAGGCAGTGTTTTTCAGTTAACCAGTTGACTAAGCCTTGATTTATACAAAAAATGTAACACTTTAATAATAAACAAACAATCAAACATAAACAATTTGCTTGGAGTTTTTCCTGCCACTTCAATTTATTTAAACAAAAACGACGACTACACAGTCCTGGCGGCTGAGGCTTCTTCTTTTTACCAAAACTCACAGAATCCGACAGGATATCCGTCGAAATGTTTGCGATAAGAGAGTATTATAATAAGTTGATAAACTTTGCCAGAGAACTGTAATGTAAAACTTACATAAAGCGTTTAACACACACAGTTACAGTCGAAAATATTACATGGAAATCTTACTCAAAGTTGTTCTCTGCTTCCGCGCCAGAGACATCTGCATTAAGAAAGGCTGTAGGAGAATTGGGAGAATTCTCAGCATCAGAACATTGAGTTGGTATTCATGTAAAGCTATTGTTAACGTTAAGTATAATAAAAGGCCTGTTTTTTATTGTACTTTCATATGTTTGGAAATACCAACAAATTTTAAAAATAATCTAAATATAAGCGGAAACAAGTAAACGCCTTTCTTCGGGCACCGCAGCTTACATACACCTCTGAAAGTTAGATGATAAGGAAGGCCAATTTGTAAGCTGGTTTTTCCTTTCTATGACAGCTATATAATAAAGTAGTCCCATTCGGCCGGGTCTGGTGTATATATGTGCTGCCTCCAACCAAAAGAGGGTTCAGATAAATAGACGGACATGGCTATATCGATTCGATCAGCAAAAATATAAATACTTTGTTAAGTGGAAGATCCTTTAGTGGATAATGAACCCGAAACGGCCAACGAAATTGAATCCGAAGAGTTGAGAGAATCCATTCTCGCATATGGGTAGACAGCATCAATATGTATTCCCCATTAAATTGTTTGACTTATACAGTTTTCTGCTGAAAAGATGTTTTATTTTGAAATTCCCAGAAAGTATTTATAGAGTGAAAAATAAGTAAACTCACCGTTCTCTGATTAGTGCTCCAGGCACGGAGGTCAGCGATGACCGCAGACAATTTTATTGATTTACCGGTAAATTCGTGTGTAATACTCGAATCTAACTTCTGCAGCCAATCTAAATACACATCAAAGCATTTCAGGCTACCAAATATGAATGGATGCGTGCTTGGATCCGTAGGATTAATACAGTTTGAGTTACTAACAAATGCTTCACCCCTAGCTCTAGTCCTGGGAAACACTACTACGTTAAGTTCACATATTCCATCTAGAGAATCCATTGATATGCTCCGCTTTAGCTTCTTATGGTCGGTTAAGCCATTTGGAGACCAACTCAGGAAATTTGCAATCGCCCCAAGTTCAGAACATGTTGGCGTATAGATCGAAAAGAATTTTTTCTTGTACTGAATACTTTGTGTCAAGAAACTCAAATCTGACTGTTTCGAGTGTGTTAGAACAATCCTTGTCATGTCCAAGAACTTATCATACCCTGGAGATTTAGAATTTAGTCTTGGAATTTTTGCCTTAAACACGTGACCAAACCTTCCGCCGAGAGCGGCAACGTACCACCAGGGACAGTTCCAGCTATAATGTGTATCATACCAAGATTTAGGTATATTTTCTGGCAACACTGCCAAGTTCATAGATATTCCAAGAATTTCGTGATAATCAACACCATCAACTACTCTATCCCTACTTTCGTACGGACTTATTACGAAATCTTGGGTAATTGCTGGCCATAGCTGTTTATAGTCTTTGGCAATATATCTTAAAGTATTACCCATACTATTATGTTCAAATATAGTAACACCTAGCTCCACAGCCGCCCAGTTCGTTAGTCCTAATGTTAATGAGCCATACGCTATTATGTAATGAAACATTTCCTTTGGATCACTATCACATTTGCGACTATCATTTAAAAATACATCACAAGCTCTTAATATTCTTAAATCGGGAGGGCTCTCTGATAGTTGGTACTGAGGTGTAATGTAAGTTTCATTTCTCCGCTGTGAGTTTATGCTCACATTGCCAAATGCAAAATATCCTAGTGGATCAGTTCTCCAATGCTGGCGATTTTGTAATAGATATTTCAAAGAAACTTCGCTTTCGGTCGCAATATCCAACAGCTTGAAATCGGCAACCATAAGGTTATCATTGCTATTGAACTGATATAGTCCACCGATATGAGCACGATGTCCAAATTTTGTTGGTGGACAGTTTTCTGGATATACACCATATCCACAAAATCGGCTCGTACAAAGTACAGCTGCCCGCACCAACATTTTTGTGAATTCATTTCTACCACACATCATTTGGCAGAAGTGATCTATTGCAGAAGTCACACAGTAGGTCGTTATAGTATTAGGATTTGAGTCTGGAAGTCTTCCTAAATATGACATAACTTTCAGTGCGAATTCGGCTTGTCCATCTCGTTTTGCAATTATGTCTACTGAAACCATAAAATCTTGCCTCAACAACAAGACAAATTTGTTTAAAATTGCCCGGTATAGACACTGTGGCAGCACGAGGCATTAGTTCATATTTTAAGGATTGATCGGAAATTTTTTCATTCGACTGATTAATCAACTCCACATTAATGACAACCGCATGATTCCACCAAGATGTAGTGGTAAATGCCAGAATATAGGGTATTAGCCAAGATTGCCCACGCCACGAAGATTTTACGGGTATAAATACAACGTCTCTGTTCAATAATATATCTTCAGTTGCCATGCCCGAAACTACAGCCGCGTATTCATCCAAAGTTCGGACGAATAGTGTACTAGTACCTGATTTGGTTCCAATATGTAAATCATCACTCTCATCCGAGGCAGGTGTCCAGTTTGTGGTACAAGAATCCTTCTTAACCTTACAGTTTAGCGTAAAAAGGTATGGACAGTCGGATACACTTACTTGCCGGATTGGGTCTTCTGTAATCGCCTTCAACAGAAGCAATCGTACAATGGCTGCTTCATCTATACAGCAATAATTTCTAATATCAAAATTCTGCAAAAGTCTCGGTAGCCCTGTTCCAGGTCCATTTAATGAAGTCATATGATTAAAAAGGAACGACTTTTCTGTCCTCTGTTGAAACTCTTGAATTCAAGCCTTGATCTGCAAACCATACGCCGAGTATTCTAAGCGCGTGTTTGATAAATATGAAGATACATTTATTCCAACAGCTGGCATTGAGTCAACGACAACTCTCTTGGTACCAAGGCAAATGGCATATGGTATAAGAGGATCAGCCCACATTCCGGGACAGTACCGACCATAGTAGTCCATATCAACTTATTACTATAATAGAAAGCGAATATCTAGAAAAAAAAGCCTTGTTTATGTACATTTTTGAGCACACCGAAGACTACATGCCCTTGCAGTGTGGAATAGCCACAGAAACTATTTTATAACACTTTTAACTTTGACGAGCTGTTAAAAAAATACTAGTCACATCTAGTCTATAAGTTTTGTAAAAATACCTTGAGAACCAATAAAGCTTCCAATGGGGCTTTCGTACAGCCTAAGCCCAAGTTATTCGGTCCGATCGAGTCAACAATATATTAAATGCAAATATAATTTACCAAAAATAAGCTTAATAAATGCAAGTTTCCAACAAATCACTTTCAATAGATTTTTAGAATTAATGCAAACAGCTGTTTGCATTAATTGTCTTGCGATTTCGATTTCGATTTGCAATCAGCTGGAATAGCGAATACATCAACCCCGACCAATAAAACTACAGAAAGTGAAGTCTACTTTCAGGCTGAGTTCTAAAGTACAAAATACAATAAAAAATCATTTTTAAAGAAACGTTTTAAAGAATTCCTAGATGAATTTTAAAAGCAAAGAACTATCTGTTATCGCCAAGGGTAAATCTGTTTTTAAAATATCAATATAATAATTGAAAAAACAATATTTCTTTTTCTGGCCACTGATTTAGTAAATCACTTTATTTATATTCTATATATTTTTGCAGTTAAATTATCCTCAAATAAACTGAACTTGATCTATTTTTGTGATTTTACTTTCATTGCAACAGCTCTTTCTTTGTAGAATACAAGAGAGATTTAATTAAATATACATACCTCTTAATTAGGTGAAGGTAAAACAGTCCTCTGTCATTGTTAATCTTACTATACCCTGTAATAAATGCAAAACAAGTGTAAAACAGTTGTTTTGAACAGGTCACAAAAATATTATTTAATTTTAAACAGAAATATACTTAAGCTTCTTTAAGCTTGCAATATTTTTCAATACTTAAGGAAAAATATTCTGAATTTGGCGGATAGTTTTTCAAGTATACAGGGTATCTGCTAGTCCTCACTCAATTAAACATAGATTTTCTTTTGAAACTGTTAGACAACAATGTCACTTGCATACAGATTGAATAACTAAATGAGTGAGTGTGTGTGTGAGTGAATGAGGCTTACAAAAGAAGTAACAAAAGTTAAGACCCGAAACACTCGAAATATTGCAGTAGATTCAGTAGCTCCCGAGCAGACTGGAGAGCATGCAAATTTTGAACCTTTGGAAAGGAGCAGAGCAAGGTTAACAAAAGGTAAAGGCCATTTGGTCGACTGAGTGGGGTGGCATTTGCTTTAGCTATGGTTAATACGAATGCGAATACGAATACGAATACGAATACGAAAACGCCTATGAGTACGAGTAGTTAAAAGTTGGCTGGCAGTGGGTCATAAAACGCATGAATGCATGAATGCACAGTGAGTGAAATTCAAATAGAACGTGTTTGAATGAATGCGTCGAGAACTGGAACAGTGGGGCCAAAAGTGAATGAGTGAACAGTTGACTGGGTAAACAAGTGTATAAAGCACTCAACGGTCAACAGTTGTGACTACTTTCCAGCTCTCTCTCTCCCTCTCACTCTCTTTCTTTCGTTGCGAAAAGTCCTTGGCCAGAACAATCAGAAAGTAACAGTCAATTCTATGTTAACAAGTGTAGTTCTCTTTAATTGATAAATAAAGCTCAAGCCTTCAAATGCAAATATACACAACATTCTATGAGTTTCTCTAGGCTTCCAAGAACATAAAAAAAAAAACTCATAGAAGTATTTATTTACCTAGAGAAAACTTTCGCTCTTTGCATAATAACAATTTCCCAATTTCTCAATTTCCCTGCAAAACTTTCATCATAAGAATATGTCTAGTGATTCTTTCTAAGGATTTACAGCAAAACAAGTTTTGAATATGAAATGTTTTTGCCTTCTCGCTTTAATCCACAGTGCTGCAAGAAAATAAATCACTTTAATCATTGAGTATAGTAATTACTCAATTATAAATAAAAAAAAAAAAAAAAAAAATATTCCTTTCTGTTGGTGCTTTGTGTGAACTTCTTTAATATTGTCAATTGCAAATTACCGATTTTATTTTTTTTTTTTGCTCTTCACATTTGTAGCAAGTACTGAGGACTCTGACTAAATAATCTCAAAAAAAAAAAAAATAAAAAAAATAAAACTTCTCCACTGAACACTCGAATAATTTGAAAAGGTTAACGACCTCTCTCCGGATTTAATGCCATTCACAACGAAGCAAATTTGGTATTTGTATATGTATTATTGAAGAAGAAGGAAGTAAAGCGGAGTATTAGAGATGGTACATCCACAGAACTAGAGATGTGCGGCGTTGCGTAATATCGATAAGGGAATCTTTAATAAATTTACAATAAATACCATAATAAAAGCTAAATTCACACTTTTCTTATTGTGCTAACTCAATTGGTTTCAATAAAATACCAAAAAAAAAAAAAAAGGCAGCACATTTTCCTACTGTCAGACTCAGACGCCATTTTTGTTTGCTCTTTTTTAAGGAAGAAAAAAAGAAGAAAGGTAAAGATTGCGTAATTGAAACTGTGTTTAAAAGCAAGTCATGACGGAGGAGGAAATGTCCGACTCATCGAGTTCGGAGCTGAGCAGCCAAGAGTATAGTCAAGACGAGGACGATGATGCCTCAGTGGATGGCGCTGCTAGCAAACATTCATCGGAATCGACGCCGCCAAAGTCCACCTTGTCTACTTTATGGGTGAGCAACTGTACTGAGACTTCACCCAATACACAGCAGCTAATGCAACACATGGATCGCAACTTCAAGCCAAATCTTTATTACAAGCGTCGCAGCATTAAGTGGCTAAATCAATATTTTTTGCACAAGATCAATTACATTAATCAACTGAAGCAAGCTTTGCCCAAGCGTCTAAAGCGTGCTAAGAGACTGACTGAATATCGGGACACCAAGTGGACCATAGAGCAGAATCAACAGCTGCGCCATCAGCTGTGTCGCGAGCTTACGCCAAGTCCCCCTAGCAGTCAAACGAGCAGCGGCAGTGGCAGCGGCAGTGGCAGCGGCAGTGGCAGCGGCAGAGGCAGCGCCAGCGCCAGCGGCAGTGGCAGCGAAAGCGGGAGTTATTCGTCAGAATCGGTATCTTCAGAAGATAGTGAAAATGAGGAGTCCCCAAAGAAGACAACCTTGCAAGATAAAACACGATCGATTGCACAGATACCCCTTTCGTTTTATGCATTACAAACCAGGACGCTTCCTGAAGAAAATGGGTCCGTTTTGAGAGAATTTTTGCCCCTTAAGCGTACTACTAGAATGGCTGAATATCCGAACGCCCAGCGGACTATAGATGTGAGGCAAGAGCAGATGCAACGCGAGCTTACGCCAAGTCCCATTAGCATTCGATTGAGCAGCAGCGGCTCTTCAGTAGAGTCAATGTCACGGGATAAAAGTGAAACTGAAGAATCGCCAAAGAAGGACAGAACATCCCTAGATAAGACACCGTCTTATGATCGAGAATCCGAACTACAAAATGTGACGCCGCCTGCAGGGAATGGTGCGGGGAAAATGGCAGAATATTGGGACGCCAAGCCGTCTAAGGAGCTGAAGCAGCGCCAACAGATGCGGCGCGAGCGTACGCCCAGCTCGACTAGCAGTCAAACGAGCAGCGGCAGCGACGACCGCAGCGACAGCGACAGCGGAACCCGCAACGCCATCGGCACCCGTAGCGCCAATGACACCCGAAACGGCAGCGGCACCACCAGAGGCAGCTCTTCACTAGAATTCATGTCTCTGGATAACAATGAAAATGAAGAATCGCTAGAGAAGGAAAGAATTTCACTAGATAAAACACCGTCTTATACCCCACAATCAGAACTACAAAATGATTGGCCGCCTGCAGACAATGAGTCTGTTTTGGATGACTTTTTCACCCTCGAACCTACTAGGAAATGGCCTGAATATCGGGACGCCAATCCGTCTAAGGAGCTGAATCAACAGCAGATGCGGCGCGAGCGTACACCCAGTTCGACTAGCAGTCAAACGAGCAGCGGCAGCGACGTCCGCAGCGACAGCGGCACCCAAAACGGCAGCGGCAACCGCAGCGGCACCCGCAACAGCAGCGGCAGCGGCACCCGCAACAGCAGCGGCTTTCGCAGCGGAAGCGGCAGCGGCACCAGCAGAGGCAACCGCAACGGCAGGGACACCCGCAACGGCATCGGCACCCGCAACAGCAGCGGCTTTCGCAGCGGCAGTGGCAGCGGCACCAGCAGACGCAGCTCTTCACTAGACTCAATGTCTCTGGATAACAATGAAAATGAAGAATCGGTAGAGAAGGAAAGAACTTCACTAGATAAAACACCGTCTTATACCCCACAATCAGAACTACAAAATGATTGGCCGCCTGCAGACAATGGGTCTGCTTTAGATGACTTTTTCACCATTGAACCTACTAGGAAATGGGCTGAATATCAGGACGCTAAGCCGTCTAAGGAGCTGATGCAAGAGCAGCGCCAGCAGATGCAGCGCGAACGTACACCAAGTCCCACTAGCAGTCAAAAGAGCAGCGGAAGTTCCAGCGGCAGCTATTCATCTGAGTCTGTGTCTGGGGATGACACTCAAAATGAGGTATCGCCAGAGAAGCCAACAACGTGGCCAGATAAGACACCGTCTTATACACTACAATCAGAACTACAAAATGAGATGCCGGACGATGAGAATGCGTCTCTTTCCGAAGACATTTTGTTCCTCGAACCTGCTAAGAAAAGGGCTAAGTATCCGGATGCCAATCCGTCTAAGGAGCTGATGCAACAGCAGCGCCAGCAGATGCGGCGCGAATGTACGCCAAGTCCCACTAAGAGTCGAACGATCAGCGGCGGCAGCACTCGTAGCGGCAGCAGCACTCGTAGCGGCAGCAGCACCAGCAGCACCCGCAGTGGCAGCGACACCCGCAGTGGCAACGGCAGCTTTTCACTAAATTCAATGTCTCTGGATTTTCCAGGAAACGAGGAATCGTCAAAGAAGGCAGCAACACCGCAACATAAGACACCACCGATTGCACAGACAACGCCGTCGTCGAATGGGTCTGTTTTGAGAGACTCTTTGACCTTCGAACCTGCCAAAAAAAAGGCGTCTAAAGAGCTGAAGCAACAACAGATGCGGCTCGAGCGTACGCCAAGTCCCACTAGCAGTCAAACGAGCAGCGGCAGTGGCAGCGGCAGCGAAAGCGGCAATGAAAGCGACAGCGAAAGCGGCAGCTGCAGATATTCATCAGATTCGGTATCTTCAGAAGATAGTGAAAATGAGGAGTCCCCAAAGAAGACAACCTTGCAAGATAAAACACGATCGATTGCACAGATACCCCTTTCGTTTTATGCATTACAAACCAGGACGCTTCCTGAAGAAAATGGGTCCGTTTTGAGAGAATTTTTGCCCCTTAAGCGTACTACTAGAATGGCTGAATATCCGAACGCCCAGCGGACTATAGATGTGAGGCAAGAGCAGATGCAACGCGAGCTTACGCCAAGTCCCATTAGCATTCGATTGAGCAGCAGCGGCTCTTCAGTAGAGTCAATGTCACGGGATAAAAGTGAAACTGAAGAATCGCCAAAGAAGGACAGAACATCCCTAGATAAGACACCGTCTTATGATCGAGAATCCGAACTACAAAATGTGACGCCGCCATCAGGGAATGGTGCGGGGAAAATGGCAGAATATTGGGACGCCAAGCCGTCTAAGGAGCTGAAGCAGCGCCAACAGATGCGGCGCGAGCGTACGCCCAGCTCGACTAGCAGTCAAACGAGCAGCGGCAGCGACGACCGCAGCGACAGCGACAGCGGCACTCGCAACGTCATCGGCACCCGCAGCGCCAACGGCTCCCGAAACGGCAGCGGCACCCGCAACGGAAGCGGCACCACCAGAGGCAGCTCTTCACTAGAGTCAATGTCTCTGGATAACAATGAAAATGAAGAATCGCTAGAGAAGGAAAGAACTTCACTAGATAAAACACCGTCTTATACCCCACAATCAGAACTACAAAATGATTGGCCGCCTGCAGACAATGGGTCTGTTTTGGATGACTTTTTCACCCTCGAACCTACTAGGAAATGGCCTGATTATCGGGACGCCAATCCGTCTAAGGAGCTGAATCAACAGCAGATGCGGCGCGAGCGTACGCCCAGTTCGACTAGCAGTCAAACGAGCAGCGGCAGCGACTCCCGCAGCCGCAGCGACAACCGCAACGGCAGCGGCGCCCGCAGCGGAAGCAGCAGTAGCACCAGCAGCGGCAGTGGTAGCACCAGCAGCGGCAGTGGCAGTGGCACCAGCAGCGACAGCTCTTCACTAGAGTCAATGTCTCTGGATAACAGTGAAAATGAAGAATCTCTGGAGATGGAAAGAACTTCACTAGATAAAACACCGTCTTATGCCCCACAATCAAAACCAATAACGCCAAGTCCCACTAGCAGTCAAACGAGCAGCGGAAGCTCCAGCGACAGCTATTCTTCAGAATCATCTCTAGACGATAGTAAAAATGAGGAATCACCAGAGAAGACAACAACATCGCGAGATAATACACCGCCAATAGCAGAGACACCGCCGATTGCGCAGACAGCGCCGTCGGCTAATGCAGAGAGTGGCTGCCTGCAAGAAGAACAGGTGGGTTTGAATTGTCCTAAAACTTTGGAATCTAAACCGCACACCGAATCCGTGTCCACGCAAACCGAAAGTGTGGCACCGTCGCCAGCAAGGAACAACATCAACAGCAATGCAGTATTCCATCAGCGCGTGAAGGAGCTGTTTACAGAGCTGGACAAGATTTTGACTGATAAAGTGCTGTCTGTTGAGCCCGAGCTGAAATCCTATAGCGAAGAGAAGGAACGCATTCAGTCAGATATCAGGTCCCTGAACACTTTAATTGCCAAAACAGAGAATGCTTACAATCGTCTCCTGTATTTGCGCTACGTCAAAGAGGAGCTATGTGCCCGCATCGAACGCAAGGAAGGCGTACACATATTGGAGTTGGTTCTCCCATCAATTCTCAAGAAGAATTGCAGCACCTCCGAATTGTATGCAATGCAGTCGCAGGGCCAACCTAGCCAAAATGAGCCAATACCTTCGCGTGCTGGTGTTTCCTCGGCCTTGAAACAGCTTATAAATGCAGTGAAAAATGGTCAGTTCGATATTAAAATGTTAATCGAGGCTTTGGGCATAACAGAGGAGGCTTCTGGCAGTGTTCCGCCGCCGCTCCCAACAACGCCACCGCCGCCTCAGCCGCCACCACCAACGTCACCGCCGCCGTCTGACAGTGCAGGAAGTTCAATAACTGTTCTGCCGCCGCTCCCAACAACGTCAACGCCATCGCAAACGCCACGACCACCACCACCAACGCCAACGTCACCGCCAGCGTCTGAGAGAGCAGAAATTTCATTAACTGTTCTGCAGCCGCCGCTCCCAAAAACGTCACCGCCTCCCCAGCCACCACCACCACCAATGTCACCGCCGCCAACACAACCAACTTCACAGCCGCCGTCACCACCGCCATCGTATCATCACCATGTTCAAAGTTCTGATCGCTACACAGCTGCTTATGGACGCCAGGGAGCCGTTCCTGATGAGCGCGGAGCTTTTGGAGATTTTCGCCGAGAGCAGCCGCCACAGTCCCGTTCTCGGCAGCTTATCAATGAGTCCAGGCAGCTGACCAATAGCATTTTTCCGGATCAAGCTACAACTTCCTCATATAGCCAGCAGTCGCCTTTGGAGGCGCACCGTACTCAACCCAATCCAATAATATCCAATAATTTTCTACCAGAACAGCAGCGGGAAATGCACCCAGCAGGCCCAGCTGTGGCCTATGACAACCGCCACAACAATATAGACGAACGCGTACGAGTTAACCCAGCGATCCGACCAGAGGATCTAGCGCGACGTTGCCACCATTGCAAGCTCTATAGGGCCATTTATGTTTGTTCCGCTTGCGAGAGCCAGTGGTACTGCAGCCTAGAGTGTCAGTTGCAAGCCTGGCGCACACACTACCAGACGTGCCGCAAATAGAACATATTCAAAATGGAGAAGAAGCTCTGCAGGAGCATTACCAATACAACTAAATACTACATACATATGCATTCACATATACATACATTTCCTAGACATAAATAAGTAATAATCCCAATTGAAAAATGAATTAATGTAACAACAGCACTCACACATACACTCACACATCCCCATTCATATTAACTGCAATAGCTCAAATACAATCCAATAAAAGATATATGCATAAACTCATACTCGTTTTCATTGAGTTTTCAAGATTTTCGATCTCTATGATTGCATATCCTACAATAAAGAAGTTTTCGCTGGATTCGGAGTCCTACAAATCCCACAATTCGCAGGACAATCTTTGATAAACAGCCAGGAATAGAGAAGAGCAAACTACTGAGTCGGTTTGCTGGTTTCTCTTTCGGTGGGTCTGCATATGGGCGAAGCTGTTATTACCATCTGTTAAATGGCAGCTGATCTCTAAAATATTTTAATTTCGATTTAAAAAAATACTATTTGCAGACTAGACTAAACGATTGTTCTCTTCCATGATATAGTTGTCCGATCTGGCTGATTCCTACTCTGCAAATAAAAGGACCTGCTTCAACGCCCTTATCACGTATATAAATACTTTATGTGGTTGGAGATGCGTCCTTCAAAGCATTAAGTATTTCGAGGCAAAGCTAAAAAAGTCATTTAACATTTTTTAGACTCGTCCGATATTAACTTCAATAATCAAAAAGGGTTTTTAACTTTTCTAGTAACTTAACCAAAATTTTCATTGTTTTTAGCTTTGTTTTTTTTTTATATATATCTTTTGGATTTTTTCTAAATATATATATCATTCACTCGAAACTGCAATAACAAATCACAAAAGCTGCGACTAGAATGAATTATTACTTCTACTTCTGTCTGTCTGTCTGTCTACAGCCTTTGGCTACAAATTGATTTGTTTTTGTGGCACATTTGGTTTTTTGGTTTTCGAGTGCCTTTGGTTACAATCAAATAATCATTTTACGCTTGCCGTAGACACATAAAAATGATATACGACGAGGTTATACCAATATTTTTAGGTAGGAAACATAAAAATAGAAAACAAAATGAGAATGGAAAGCACAATGGAGCAGAAAAGCAAAAAACAATTGAATAAAAATAAAATAAACAGAAAAAGCAAAACGAAAAAAGCTTTTCGAAATGGATGTAAAATATTAAATATTTTCTAATTGAACAAAAATTTAAATTCCATTTTTTAAAATCAATAGAAAAATCATAAGCAAAATGGCATTCGATGTTAGAAATTTGTATAATTTTCTTAAGCTGCCTTTGAGGTTTTCATACCCTTACAGAGAGTATTTCAACTTTGTTAGGAAATGTGAAACGCCTTGAAAGAGGCAGCTCTGTACCAAATATAAAAAATGTTTTTTTTTTTGCGGATAACTAATAAAATTTCTCCACTAATGCATCAACTTTTTCTCAAATATTTATCAGTTTCAAGCATAAATACTCTAAAAGTTTGATATATGAATAAGTTGCTTGTAAAACTGTCTCCTGGTAAAAATTCTTTAAAGCTGAAAAGGAATATTCTTTGCCTAATGTACTTTATTCGAAACTTGTAAGTAAAGATATACATTCAAAAACACATGCGCTTCCAATGCTTTTGTATAATAAAACTCAATCAAAATTCATGAGCAGTCAGAATGAGCCTTTGATTCTATAAAATGCAAATCTCATTTGACTTCGAATACATATTTCAACTGCAGCTACAGAGGTTTTAGCCAGCAAAAACAAATCCCATTTTGGTATTGCAACAATTTGCAATGGGAATTTGTTACCTGCTGACTGGCTATGCCAAATAGGCTGGTTTTAAATTTAAAATTTCAAATTACAATCAACCTCAAATTTGTTTAACCTTCTCACAAGAAACTAATTTCCGGTCCAAAAAGCTATTTCCATCGTTTACAATTTATACATGGTTTAAGCCATATAAACAGAATAATTTCCTTAAATTGTTAATAGAAAAATAGCATAGTCATTTGAAACAACCCCAAATTAAGTTATCTTTTGGAGAGTGTTGACTTTAAGCCTTTCTCTGGATACGATTACCCTTTAATACTTAGAGCTCAGCTCTTCTTATGGTCATAAGATACACGTCGAAAATTAAAAAAAAAAGAAGATACTTTATACTTTCTAAAAGAAAACTACGTTTTTTTTTGGCCAAAGAACAGGCGGCTAGACCAAATTCCTAGTCCTATCACATGAAATGCGCCCGACTGCTTAATATATCTGCTGACTCGGAACATAATTCACGGCCTTGAAAAACTCACTACATATAAAACTGCAGTCGCAAAAAAAGGAAATGGCAAAGTCCTTGGAATTTTGGCTGTCTTTATGTCTTTATCCTCGTCAGCTCTTTTCCTGTGTAAGCCTACTTCAGCGTCCCTCTGGCAGCTTCGACACTTTTAGCCTTTCTGCAAATTCTCTTGGCTGTCAGCTAAGCTCCTAAATTTCCACGCAAAAAGGAATTTGCTGCCTTTGTGATAATGTTCGGATTGCTGGCTCTTTCATTGATATAAATTTAGAAAGAAATTTAAAATCCTTTTACAAATATTTCAGCTGCTGTGATGTTATGGTCTCTTGGTTATTGTATAATACATTTTTATATAATATTTTACTTCTTAATAAAAATTATAGATTCAAAGATATTTTTCATTGTTTCGTCTAACAACTTACTCAATTTTCACTTTTAAATTGACTTTTCGAAATTAATTCAAAATTTACAATAGAAAATTACACATTTAAAAATTATAAAAATTATTTTTCCACTTTATTTTTAGCTTTTATTTTCTTCTTACACAACTTAATATTTAGTGCCTTCTATACTAATTTTCCTTTAACTAACACTAACTCGAAAGTGGATCGAAATCAATAAGAATCGATATAAATCACACTGGGTGCTGTCAGGTACGCCTGCATGTTTAATTAATTTAAATCGTACATTAGTTTTTCACCACTGTTGGGTTCTTCGCATTCAAAAGAAGCCATCATTAAATCTGAAAAAAAAGAAATTAAAACTTTCATATTAGAAATAAATATAACTAAAATAAAATGGTAGGAATATTGCGTATCTTATAGGAATACACTTTAGAAAATCGTTTTTAAATTTACGTATTTTGCCCGATTGTTCCAATAGCCACTAAATTATATAGTACTTTGAACTGGATTATTTTTCGCATGCGTTTAAGGCACACTTCCCACTACAATAAGAAACGATAATAATATTGATACTCAAATCATTAATCCTTATTAAAAAGTCTAAAAATAAAAAAAAGAGAAAAAATATAATTCTCGCTATAGATTTTTATATCATATTTAATTCGAAACTTATAAAAAAAATACTCAATCCTTGCTAGCTGCTTCAGGTCGCTGCCAGTTGGTCATGGTCCATCTGAAGTTTCCAACAAAAAAGCAAAAAAAAAACACTGAACGACGAGTGTTGAGAAAAATGTGAAAAACTTTGTGAAAAGTAGGGAAAAAAAACAATTTTGAAAATAAAAATAAAATAATGTATTCGTAGTATGCTGTCCTAAGGAACCAGTACAAACTTTCGCCTTATAATATATGGAAACTTACCCGTTTCGCCAAGTTTCGTAGTTCGCTGCATATGGGTGCAGAAGTGCTCATACTCAACGCCAGATGGCGCCAGTGTGGCCTCCATGGAACTCATGTGCCTGGTAAAAGCACCAACAATAGCCGCCATTCGATCGAAGGAATTTATATTGATGTGACCATTCGGTAAACTGAAAACAAAGTGCGAAAAAGTGTAAAAGAAAATGGAGAAGAAAAAAACAGTTGAAAACCCGCTGAAAATCTGCTTTAAACAGCTATACTTTTAGCCACTTTCTGCTCTTGAAAACTGCAATTTCCCAATCAAATTATTTAAGTTTTTAAATAGTTAGAAAAATATTAAATATCTTCTAGTATAGATTGAAATTAGATCGAATGAAAGCAATCCAAGCAGAATTGACTTACCGCTGCAAACAGTTCTCGCGTTCGGCCAGTGCCAATTTGACGATATCCGAAAAAACAGGAATAACAACCCAATCATTGGGTTTTCCAGTCTTCATGTTGGAACTTTCTGCATTTGTTAGTTCTCTATTCAAGTTAATTTCCGATACTACTGAAGATTCGTTCTCTAGTGACAATGCTGCCTGATTATCAGTCTTTAGATTTAGCTGCTCCTGAAGCAGCTGCTCATTCGCCTGCTTTAGCCATAAATGGCCATGGCCTTCGGCATGTCGTTGCATGCAATCCAATTGTTGGCATGTAACTTCCAATTTGCTCCACTGTAAAAAATTTAATATAATTTCTCGCTTTTAAAAAGTGCTGGATACGTCTAAAAATTAAGTTAACTCTATTGTTCTGCTCAATTTTCAGAAACTATAATTTTATTTTATGTACTCACCGTAATCTTAAGCCTGGCTATGGCCGGAGATTCTAAGGATTCCAAAATTGCTGTGGCGCTATTGTAATTTCCCATTAGCAAACAATACTGAGCCACACCGCTCCAGAGCTCTACTATTTTACTACGGTCTTCAATTCCGCTGCACTGTAAATAAATAAATTGTTTAGATAGAAAGGCTAGAATTTCAAGCAGCACATAAATTATACTTGTACCCAAATTTAACTTCTATTTGCATATGAAAAGGTCACATGAGGTCTTTGCATGCGTTTGCCATTCAAATTTAAATTCAATCCACAACTTGTAAGGATTCTTTCGGTACAATTAACTCTGGGGTTGAGCACGGCTGACACAGGCCTGGACACAGGTCACAGATGCAGATACAGCTACAAAAGACTCTTTCAGCTCACCTGCAGTATCTCGTTGCAGACGAAGAGACGCAGACGTGCCGACCAGTCCAGATACGTTTCCAGATTGCAGGTTTTCTTTGGATCCTGGGCACCCTGTAATCCGCCTGATGAGGAAGGTTGGTCCCATTTTTTCTAAACATGAGAGTACAAAATAAAATGACTTGTTATCACGGGAACTGTTTTAGTTTGGTCTTTTTAATTGCCTTTGTCTAATTTAGATATATTGTTTTTGCACCCACAAATGTCACTTCAAAAGAAAACCTTAATAAACCTTCCGATAGTAAATAAACGTTTCCCAATACGAAAACTTGGCCAAAATGTGAAATCTTCTCAATTCGAAATAATAAAAGCCAATTCAATGTGATTTTCAAATTAAATTGTTTTGCTTGATGCAATCGAAAATTTTAAACTTGTTTACTTTTTTACCCTTAGAAAGAATATGCATAGCTTAAGTGTGACCAACTCTCTCAACTTTAAACTTTTTTTAACTAGTGTGACCAACTTTGGAACGGGCCATATTCCATATTCTTTGCTTCTTAATTATGCCATTCCCACAAATTATTGACAAAGTGTTTGCTTCCAACGAAACGTATTTCCATGGAATTTAAACCAAAATGTAAACAAAGTTTTCAACAAGCCATTTGAATTGAGTTTTTACCTGTTTATCGAGCAGCACCATTGAACTGCACTGCAGAAACTCTTCTGGGCCAATGTGTTTGGCCAATTTCTTTTCCAGTCGGCATAAGATTTGTGCATAATGTGTTGATGTCGGGCAGTCAAGGGATGCAACGATCTGATGCGAAGGAGAAAGTGAATAAAAGCGATTCAGGAAGGAAATATCTATATATCAACCTTATCGTTGCTGGTCTGAGAGGCGCGCAAATCGGCCTCATGTCTCTCTAAATCAGTCAAACGTTGAAGTAAGGCACTTAATACTTGGGAGACTACAACTGATAAATGGGTATTAGAGCACCTGAAATTTTATATCAAATTAAACCTAATTTGAATTGGGTTCTTCGCGGTAAGTGAAATAAAATTCACCTGACAACGATATGTTTCACATGATTCATCATGTGCTCATCACGGTAATCGTATGGAAACTTCTGGGTCCATTCGGCCAGAAGAGCGACTAATCTTTCCAGGCATACACTATCAGGTACGGAGTCCAACAGTTTGCCAAGCAGCTCATGCGGTCGCAGAAATAAACGTGATGATAATAAGAATGAGAAAAGAAATTCCTGCAAAAGATAAACACACACACAGCAAAGAGAGATTAGTGGTAAATAAATACGAGAATGCTTGTTAAATTAAATTGTATTTAGTCCTTAAGATATGCACGTACTGCTAGTCCATTGTCGGTAGACCCGAATTAGTTTCATTTGTGGAGCTCTGGTTGTCCTCTACCAAATTAGCACTTGCCCCAGGATTTGTTAGCTTTGAATTAATTATTTTTGCACTTGTTCCTTGGCTTACCACAAGATCTGCTTTCCCAGTTTGACCTTAATTGTTTACTATATCTGGCTTTTATATGTTTTTTAACATGAACTGTGTCGTATTATTTAGGTAACTGCTTTGGGCTATGCGTCGGCTTTTGGCCTTTAATCTGGGATTTTGTCAACAAGAAAATTTTAATTTTAACTCTCTTGGAAACGGAAAAAAAGAACTAGAGGAAGAAAAACATTTTTTGTTGGAAAGTTTTAAAGGTGCAGAAAAGTGCAAATTTAAATCAATTGGCTAAGTCAAAAAAAAGACGGAAATTAATTCTATAAATAGTCAAAAGATAGAGTATTATTTTGATTATAAATTTCTTATGAACAAGTTGAAAATATCCATAAAATTATGGTTTCACTTTATTCCATTTATTTACATACTAGAAAGATAAATTGTGGACAGTTTAAAGCAGATTAAAAGTTGAAATTTCGATTGAAACCCCAAAAAAAAAGCCTATGCCCTAGAAATTTATTTGTTTATAGCTGTATTTATATTGAATTATTGCCTACCTTATCTAAATCAGACACATGTTTGGGTATTAGCACCTCCATAAAAGAGTCCAGCGGGCCAGAAACTATTCTACCATTTATGTACACAATGCCACCGGAACCCAGAACAGAACTCTGTAAAAATATAAACAAAAATAGTTGTTAAAAATATTTTAAAGTCAAACTTATTCTAAATATTAAAAAAAAATTAGAATAAATGGTTTTAAATTTACCTCAAAATTAATTGAGGGCTCATCATATTCCAGCAGATCATTTCCAACGGCTGTTCCATCTAAATTGATGCTGGCAAGCTGCAAAATTGAATAGTAAAAGCCTATTAATATTTTCATTAATGTTAACAACATTTCATATTATTTCATAATTCTAACTGCAATTTTTCAATATAAAAAAGGATTGAATTTGTTAATTTTGATTCAGGGAATTTTCAAGCCGACTCTACTTGGTTTTAGGAAATTCAGTATGGAATACTTTTTGATTCTCCTGGAAAACAATTCAAGTATTTAATTCTTAATTTTATTTATTTTTTCAAAGCACTTTTAAATGCCATTTCAAGGAGTGAATAATGATAGAAAAATTCTTTATTCTTTATTGTAGATGGACTTTTAAATGGAATTAAATTAAACTTACCTGAATCTGTTGAAACCCCATTTCTAAGTCGTGTGCACTCAGCTGTTCTGCGCTGTGGCGACGTCGAAGGCGCATGCCCTCATTTTCCTGGCCAAGGTCAAGCCGTAGGTCAAGAATCGGATTGCTGACATCCAGCGAGAAGACTGTCAGATCCGATTGAGGTGCTATTTCTTGCTCGACTCTGCAGCATATATTTTCAGCGCTTGTTTCGCTTTCCGAGTTCCTACAATGCTGATATTTATCTTTATATTTGGCTTTAATTTTATCGCGATCTCGTTGACCGCGCGATTTTTGCAGCACGGTTTGCTTGCAACGCGTACCGCAGGCGATAGCTGATATTTTATTGGCATAAAAATACATCGCCATGTATCACGTTCTGGCTGAAACTACTCGTGTCACGCTCATGCGGTCGTGCGTGCGTGCTCCTCAGACTTCTGATACAGATAAGTTTCCCTATGTTTGCTTAATGCACAGGTGACAGGCCATGGGGACCAGAGTCCTGGACTTTGCCTCGTAATGTCATCATCATGTCCTGTGCTGCAAAAAAAAACCAAAATAAAAAAAAAATTCAAGTCATAAAAAATTGTGTGCATCTTTTTATGCTTCAGTAACGTTGCAGCAAATTGTAGCACATTACTCATACGCCGCATGCCACACAAAAAGAATATCCGACATAGTAAAAGATGAGCAAAAGCGTAAATCACAGCCGTTAGTTTGGGTCTGTTATCCCGTTGGGTCTACTTGAATATATCATCAATAACTATACAGAAACTTTATTGGATCTCCAATGATTCATTTCAATGGCTCGTCATCAACTTGCCTGGACAGAAGTTATCAAAATACTTATAAGAATTGGATAGCTTTTGAATTCACTTTCTAGCCATTATTAAGTTGGATATTTGTTGTAAATCCTGTAGAGGCCAGCAAAAAAACTAAGCAATTTTTTTTACCCTTGCAGATTGACACGAAATTTGTATTGAAAGAAATATATCCGAGCCCACAACTGACAAACGTATTATTGCAATTTAATTAAACTGCTTTTAAAAAAAATTAAATAAACATTATTTTAATTAAATAAACCATTTCTGACTATTCACTGAATATTTGAGATTATTATTATTTCATATATTATTAAATTAACTTGCAGAACATGTAATTTTTATCGAGAGTTTGTTCCAAATATTTTTATAATTCTCTGTAATCAAGCGCTATATTAAAAGTTCATTCAGAAAAACTGAAAAGTTTTTTATTATTCCATTTTTATTAATTTAAAATGTGCACGTCCGTAAAATAATTATGTAATTTTTATTATCCCACTTTTATTATTATTATTATGAAGACATAATTTTAAAATGTTTGCAATCAATAAATAATTTTGTCCGTTCTTTCATAGCTCTGATTTAAGCCAATTTATATTTTAACTCAGTATTTAAATTTTGAGTTGGTTTTTATCATTTATTCCAATAAAAATGTACACTAGTTAACAGATGCTCAAAGTTCACAGTCTTAACTCTATGATATATATTTTTTTCAGACTTATTTTCTTTTATTATTGAAATTATATTTTAAATTTAGGTTTAAAATGTTTATTATTCATATTGAAAAGCAAACAAAGTTCATTTAAATTTTCTTTTGAAGTATTAAATTGTTTTACTAGGCGTATACTTCATAAGCTATGCAGCGGTTTGCCCTGATTTTAATTTATCGGCTTATTAACAATTTTAGAAAATTTGTAATAAATTGTTTGTGTAATAATAATTTCTAACTCACTTTTCCTTTATATTTTTATATAATTTACATTCAAATATTATATTTTTTTTAATTGCTAGATTATTATTTGATTTTAATTATAATATCTAATCACTGGCTTGAGCACTAAATAAATAAAGTAAATTCGTATTTATTTATTGTATTTATTTTATACAAATTCGTTTGTGAAGCTAGATTCTCATAATTTTACGTAATTTATTTTTGTTCCTTTTCCATTTGTTTTCGCATTTAAAGAGAGTAATTCAACCGCCTAACGAACCGCACAGGTTAAACTTCCGCGGTGAACTAAAACTCCTCAGAAGCTGTTCTGTTCCTGTTAACTTTAACAGAGCTGCTTGAACAGAGCTCTAATAATGGGAATTTTTCCCAACTGTTAAGCTTAACAGCAAGTTTGAAGCTTCAGTCTGACAGCATTTCAATCATGTTGCAGGACAGAGTTATTTTTTCTTTTGTTGATGCTGGAATAACAAATAGGTTCCCCTGCTAATTAAATTTTTTCAATTACCCAACTCACCTGAATATATGTACCAGTATGTAAAAGGATAAAGATAAAGGATTTGTTGTACAGATGTCTAATGACACTCCCAGGACTTGCTGTCTGGAGTCTTGAAACAGATATCTTTGTTTACACAGCTAAAATTGTCTGGTTTGTTTTTTTCTTGTCTGGCTTTTTCGTTTTGGTGTGAAAAATGGCCAATTATTCGCTTGAAATATCCTGTGGCTAGCGGTTTTTGGCTTTTGTGTTCGGTTTCTGTAAATCTACATTTAAGTGCTGTAAAAATGTCGGGGCCATAAAACTTTGCACAACAAATTAGCGAAATCAATTTAAAAATTTCATCGACTGTGCCAACTTTGGCCTGGGGTCAAATATTTTTAACACGCACATAACTCAGACACACGCCCATAGGGCAAACATTCCTGAGGGGTCCTGAGGGGTCCTGTGGGGTCCTGAGGGGTCCTGAGGTCATATGGAGGGGTGTGTTTGCTGGTCGCAAAACTTTTGAGCAAGGCAAAAGACCAAAAGTTTCAAGTGGCAGCCTAAATTTCATTTCATTCTGGATTCTATTTTGTGCTAGCCCAAAAAAAAATAAGTTCATTTTTTTGCCCTCTATTTCCCTTTCTTTTTCTGGCGTTACTTGGCTGCAGTTAAAAATTAATAAAAAATCATTTGTGTGCACTGAATGCTATGCATATATATATAAAATTATGTTTTTTTTTCCCATGATTGCTTTGAGCTTTTTACTTATATAAAAAATGTCTTTAATGCAGAATTTTCCACAAATTGGAATCGCATTTTCTTAGGCATTAGATTAAGAAAAATGTATTATATCCCAGTCAATTTCTGGCTACTTTTTAATCCTAATAAATTACTTGAGGCCACTGCTGCCATTCAGATTTGGAACATGTCGAAATAAGGATACGCATACTAAAGGATTATGTACGATGCGGGGGATCTGCCTGGCACTATGTCTAATCCAATTTCAAGAGCTTAGCAGCCCGAATGACACTAAATTGCTGCGAATTTGTGGCTGGGTTATCGGTTAGCACACCTGCTAAGCACCTGAATGGAGTAGAGCACTTCAGTTAATTGAGTTAGTACCTGAATTAGGTAAACACATTTGTAGTTGTAGGCGAATACGATTATTAAATACACAAAGCCCGTTCTCAAATATTAAGAAGAAGCGATTTTCCTCTTGCAAATCTTAAAAGGATTTCTGCTTAAAATGCGTACATTAAATCTTATGTTTTAGCCTTTTTTTTGGCTTTTATTACACATTTTATGACCGTTTTGCTACGTGTTCAGCTTTTTAGACTGCCAAAATAGCAGCGTTCGAAATAAAGCTTAATTTTATTATACTCAGCAAAAAGTTAGAGACTAACACGGAATACTAATTTTAATTGTTATTAGGTTATACGAATGCGAATAAAAGCTAAATGCAAATATGTGTGTCAGCTATTTAATGAAGTTAAATATTTTTCAAAATTAAATAATAAGCAAAATAGCAACGATTTTTAAATGAATTATGTTTTCTTTTTTCTTTTAGATTATAAAATGTTTTAATAGACGAAAAGCTAGCCAAAAAAGGCTATCTGTGATGCGCTTGCAGAGGGAAAATTCTAGTCTAATCTTGACAATTTTGGGTATATATTTTGAGAATAAGCTGCTCCATTTAACTTGTAATTTTCATAAAGATATCTTGAGAAATCTATGCTTCAATTATAATAATAACAATCATTACTTGAAGAGCAAGTAAATTAAGCTCGAATTATTTAATGCCCGTTTATAAAATGTTGCAAAAAATTCCTGGTAACATTTGTTGTTGGCAAGGATCCGGTTATACAAATTTAATTTACCTGCACAGTGGTTAGCATTTTTATTTATTTTTTCGTTGCCATTTCCCACGCAGAGCAGCTTGTCTTTAATATGTTTTTAATTTTCGTGACTGAATTTGAGCACATTTCATTTATGACAATTTTATTTCGACGGCATAGTTAGTTTTTCGGCAGTTAATTCTAGAGAACTGTGAGGAAATTTTTGTTTCAGGTCTGGGAAAATGCATCCGCCGCTGGTGGCATAAATTTTATGGTTTCCTTTTGGGTATACATTAATTTCATTGCTCACTTTTCACTCTTTCGTTTATTTTCACTACTACTGGCTACAGTTTTCCTCGGTAATTAAAAGTAAACTCATTTTTTGCACCTGTCTACAAACTTTTCACCATTTACCTTTTACTTTTGCAACAAACTGGCATAGTTCCTTTAAAAAGTTACAACTTTTTACATATGTACAGTGTACACATACAGATATAAATATGTAATTCAATTAAAATGTGTTCTAAATTATTCAGGTTTTTAGTCCAACTGTCAGTTGGCCACTGATATCAGTTGAATAATTCAATTCAATTCGCATTCACTGCCCTCTTTCTCTCTCTCTCTCTTTCAGTTCAATTCTGTCCGAACATTGTGGGCTTTTCTCTTGGGTATATTGCAGGGTATTTTTGGTGCACAATAAATGTTTTAATTGCTTAAATAAATAAATGTTGTTTATAGTTAGTTTCCCCAAGGTTAGGCTACAAAAACTGTCTGGATTGCTCTACTGAGGCCATATTCTGCGACCTATATATCCTGTAGAGTCCACGCCTTTCATTTTGTTAAATCTATTTATCTATTCCTATGGCATCTATATGATATAGTAATCCAATCTGGCAAGAAGTTTTATCAATTTAAATTGGGAAACGGAATATTTATGCACCTAAAAACTTTGTCTTAGGCCGATCCTGGTGCACCGATAATTAGTTAGTTCTTTGTGATGTTAGTTCTCTCTTATTCTTTTTAAATACAACTTTCAGTACTTTATCGTTTAAATAAATTTTGCCTGCACTTTTATGCAAATCTCTACAATTTCAAGCATATCCTTGCTTTCATTTCACTCCTTTTTTTGCCATCTGCTTTGCTCTAAGGATTACTTGAGAGCAAGTTAATGTCACTCTGCCTTTCCCCCCGTCTCCCTCAGTTCTTGTACTGTTAATATTGCCATTGCTTTTACAATTAGAGTTGTTAAATATGTAGATATATCTGTATATATATATATATATACGCTCACTGCACCGAAGTGTGAAATGGAAAATGAGTTCGCACTTAAGATTAAAATCTGTAAACACTGTGGTGGACACAGAGCCGGGGGCAGAGCTGGAGAAAGTTGAATAGGATTAGCTCAATTAATGTTCATCGCATTTGCTTTTACATTTGAAAAAAATAGCAGAATTATGGTTGACTTCAAAGAAGTTAAAACTTAAAATTAACTAATATCAAATTCTGAGAGTGGGCAAGCGTTTTCATCTCATCTTCAGAATGTATATACTCTATGGGTTCCGATATGCCTGCTTAATTATAAAGGATTTGTAGGGTATAAATATGCAGTTTGTTTATACTTCCCTCATTTACAACGATTGATTATAATTCGGAGAAGTTACTTAAGCCATTATCTTCCTGTGCTGTCACATATATCAGATACTCTGTAAATTATATTGACTCTGTAAGCAAAAAAAAAACCCACCCATTAATGAGTATATTTCTGATTTGGGCGTAATTTCGCTGATTATTCAATGCTGGTTTCAATAGTGTCAACTCAATTAACGAGACGCTTAAACGCAATCTATTGTGTCAATAACAAATTCAGTTAATAATTAACGAGTTTTCACTGGCCAATACAATGAAAACTGTCACAAATCAGATAAGGCAAGTGCCATATAATATACAGAAAAAATAAAGTAAATTGGGTACTTGAATCGCTGCCAGATTCCGCTCCTAGATTCTTGACTCAGTCATTATTTTTTGAATCATCCAGCGGCTTGAAAATTGCCCAAATTTAAGCCGCATTTCTTTTTCACTCAATCTGAGGTTTGATTGATATGTAATCAAAATATAAACCAGATTCTCATTATTTAAATAATGAGAAAAAATCTTTATAATTTCTATAATAATCATATTTACATTAAGAGCACTTAATTAACAAATTTTCCAGCTGCAAGGCGGCAATACAGCTATTGATATAAAGTGCCAGCAACCTGACATCATCTGACTTTATCAAAATATTCATTTTTTCTTGCATTTTCTTGCGCTTTTTTGCGTGTGTCGAACAAACTTTTCAATTAAACTTTAACTGCAGTTGAAGTACTCAAAAAAAGAAAATTAAAAACACAGCATAAAAAGTTATGGCTATACGCTTTATATTTCGTTTTTCAAAAAAATGAACAAATATTTTGATATAATATAAAACGTTACACACATTTTACCCTTTAAAACTGAATAAATGCTATAAAATAAACATCAAATTGCGAGTGATTCCTTATTTAAAGCTTTGTACATTTTAAAGTATATGTCTAGTATTTTATATTATGGATCATCATATCTATTTTTATACATATTTTTTGGAAGGGTATAGCCTAGTCGGATATGCGGTATTGGGGCGTTCTTTGCTTATAAAACTGTTGGTTGCTGTCCGACAATCATAAACCGCACATGTCGCAAAAGCGCTTCGCTTTTGTATATGCCATTTTGTTGTTTTTATTAAAAAAATATTTAAAAAATATATATATGTATATATAAAGTGAAAGCTATTAAGAATGCTGAAATTCAGCGGGTTAGACTGGGAGATACCCTGGCTTAAGCTAGTAAATATACAAAGTACCATTTACTCCACAATATAAGGCACTTTTAAGAGACAAAGAGCTGTTTTCTAAAAATGACAATATTATGCAAATATTAAGTAATAATATATATATAATATTAGATTATATATATAATATTTATAAAGGACATTAAGCAGAAAGAGAGAGAGAGGAGGACAGCGGACCTTTGCCGATGACCAAGTAAGTTTTTACTGCTTACATTTAAAGCATTTATTATACCCTTTGCATTTCATTTACAGGGTATAGCATGCATGTGTTTGCTACGGCGGAATATTGTTTAATATTTTCCAATATTTTATTTAATTTATTTATTTAATAGTATCATCATGGGCCTGATATAATAAGCCCCCAATGCACTTGACAGCTGACACTTGGCTGGTCGGGGCGTTTAATCTGGACTGATCTGACGATGTTCAGTGCCAAATTGAATTCTGTTCCCAATGCAAATATTAAGGTAAATAAAAAATTAAATATAAATAAACCCAGTAAATATTTAAAAAATAACTAATAAAATTGTTTAAAGAAAAGTGCAAAAACAACACTCAAAGCGAAACGTTTAAAAAGAGCAGCCTGAAAAGTGTTGGCAATCAAACGTTGATTTTTATCAGAGGCAATTAAAGGAAATGGAAAAACTTTTAATTTCTAATTAAAATCAAATTAAATGAAGCTTTAAGTTGTGCTTAGCAGTGCAAATAAGATTGGTTTTTCTGCTGTTTTTTTTCGCCTGTTTTCCTATAATACAATTGATTTGGTCTTTGGCTCAGCTTCTTTTATTTGTTTACTCTATATACACAAGCCAAAAGGAAACGTGCCTTCAATTTCATTCAATAATGTTATTAGCCACAGCAATTTCAGTTAGCCTTTGTGTTTGAGCCTTTTTGTGCAATTGTTTGGTGCTTTTGTTGGCCATTTACAAAGCATTTTCACTTGGCCTTTTAGCTGATTTCATTGTGATGAATTCTGTAAGCTGTGTAAGCTTAGCCAACGGCCAAGACTAATATTATTTACTCAGCTGTAAAAAAGATTTTCGGTCATTATTTCGTAATAGGCTTCTAATAATTTCCATGCCGGATACAGCTTATGCATTGGCCGAATAGAAACAAATTTCACTCCTTTTCGAAATCTTAAAGAACTAAATAGATTTCTCTTTAAATAAATAATAGTTAAAATCTCTCAATAGACTGGTAATTTCTTTGTAATTGTTGGGAAATTTGGTTGCAGTTATTGGCAGTTATGAAGACTTCTCTAATGAAGTTCGATGTCTCTAATTAAATGCTATAATTAAGTAGTAAAAGCCACAACATTAACATGGTTAAATGCTCATCGTTTTTGGCCAAATTCAAATTTCAAGTGAACCTCTACGGAACTGTTTGTTATTTGTTTGTTGTTCAGTTTTAATTAAATTCAAGTCAATTTATTATTACGTTGTGAAAGAAACCCTCATCACGTTATTTATTAAGCATAAATGCGTGACATTAGAGTGGATAATTTGAATAGAATTTTCTTGACAAGTTTACAACAGCTTGTTGAGAATAAAACAGGGAAAAAGTTACCCTCCACGCACCGAAGGCTATATACCCTTGCAGACTGAAAGAAGCTCTAAATTGTTCGATTGGAACTATGGCAGTTATAAGAGACAGTATACTTACAGCAAAGATACTCCTCCGTTCAACTGGAGAGTTCATTAAGATACCTTTGGAAAAACTACTTTTGAACCGATTGTTCCTATAGCAGCCATGTGAGAGCTAGGAGAGACTAGTTAGAAACAGACGGACAATTTAATTACTTATCTCATGACAGAGTTATACTACCCTTTGCAAGGGTATAACAAAGTTACCTTTACAATTGCGGTTTGAGTGTTGTATTTTAATTATACACACAAATTGAAAGACATATTTTATAATAATAACACAGCGTTTATTCACGATTTTCGCATTAAGAGAATTCAATTTACACACATGAAATTCGAAATAAATTTGGCTCTTAATTATGGAAAGAGAGTTTTGTTTAAATTTATAGAAATTGTAGGCGAATTTTCTAGGACTCACGAAAAGATAAAGATTAAACTTTGATTGTGTAATTTAGTGCAATAAGTGTCCAATCCGAATATAAAACAAAAGAGTCCTGAAATTTCTTTCCTTTTCGCAGTGGGGTAAATAAAAGTGGCCCCTACGTTTTGTTATGATTTTCCTTTTTGTAGAAATTATACACAGGATAATGAATAAAAATAACTGTGACAAAATGAAGAGAAACAAAAGCTTTCCATACTAATTTTGGCGCCGCAAGAAGCCAGAGATAAGTTCATATGTTGAAGCTTTAAAAAGAGGTGAAATACCTCAGAAAAGTCCACTCAATTGAGTAGATTAAAGTAATTTTGTCGCAATTTTTATTCTTATTATTTTATTTCATGAACTGTTTTCCTGGCGACACCGGAAATACAAACGAAAACTGTTGCCGACTTGAAAGACCTTTTAAATGTCATTTCAAGCATTTAAAACAATCATAAAAAGAATTTTTATTGTCTCCATTCTCTCTATTGAGAAACGTACTTCAGGCTTTTACTTATTCGCAATTTTCCGCTTCTTTTGTTTGGCTTCGCTTTTTGCCATTGTTTGCCTTTTTGTGACCAAAACAAAAGGCGTATTAATTTAATTAAAGCAAATGCTTTGAGCCATGAAATATAATTGGAAAGTCTTGTCTTAAAATGGCAAAAAGGAAGCCAGTTAATAAAAGCCCAAGACCTAAATTATTGCCAAGAATTTTATTTTGATGTTTGCGCTGCAAACATGTTGTGAGTGTTATGAGTGTTATGAGTGTTTCCTAGGAAAAGAGCGATTTAAATCACTGACGATAATTTTGTGTTACAAAAAGCTTTTATACTCTTCCCGAAGGTAGTTTAATTTATTGATTTCTTTTGAATTATAACACTTTACTGCTGACTATTGTCATTTTTGCAGTAAAAATTGTATTTAAATCATATTTGTATACCCTTCCAGAGGCTATTATTAATTTATTATATTATATCATATGGCTGACATTGAAAGGAACAATCTGTGTAATAAGTTATTGTAGGAAAAAAATGTTTGTTTTTCAATATATCTTAACGAATCTCACAAAATATTTAAAGAGGAATAGATATGTTTATTTCGGCCTATAAGGATAATATATAGATAATCTTCGTAGTATATGAAATATAAGTATATTTATGGCCACTAAATTTGTGTTTTGTTTCCCTTCACATTGAAATTCAACTCATGATTAACCATTTAATCCATCACAGTCCAATAATAACTCACAAACATACAATGAATGCCTTTGAGCCATTTAAATAGATTCAATTGACGTGCATTCACTTTGCAATAACTCAGCTTGATTCGAACTTGTGTCTTCGAGTGGCTCCAAGCTGTGCTCTAACAAACACAATAATTCTCGTAATATCCCAATCATCTGCTGAATATTCTCATAACTTGAACAAATATTTTACTTATAAATCTGAGTCAAAAAAAGAAAAATATGTACTACTATTCTTGTATGATTTTGTACAGATTTCCGTTTCCGTTTCTAGCTGGATGCCATTTGTTTGATACTTTTGTATGCATCAAGTAGCATTTGCATGCGAATTCTTATGATTTTTCTCATTTTTAACTGGCAGTTAAAGTTGCATTGTCTTTCTTGAGTTAACAAGCCAAAAAAAGAGAAAAAAAAAACTATAAAGATTATTCTTTTTTGAGAGTTCTTAGTTTCCTCAGCTTGCGAGTAAATAAACGTATCATTTCCGGCAGAGATCATATCAATATTTAAAGTTTTTTAAGCTTTAGAAAACTAGCATTTTATTTAAAAGATTTGCTTTAATATATATATAATATATAAAGTTTAAAATGGATATAAAGCCTAAACTAGGACTGGTATTTATAGCAATCTTTGGAATCAGAGAAAAATATATTATATTGCAAGCTCAAACGATTGGGAATATAAAACAAAATTGAATTAAAATTAAGCTTTAAAGATTATTTATTTCTGGCTTTATTTAATATTTTTCTTATTGATTCATTTACATATTATTGAAATAAATTTGTTTCAAAAAAGTCCTATCAAAAAACAGTTATAAATCTTAAATATTTTCCTAAAAAACCGATTTTATTGCAGTTTTATAGCTTTTTTAAATTTTAGCATGAAATTTACAACGAGTTTATTTTGTTTTTTAATTATTGTTACGCACAATGTAAAGCAATAAAATTGCGTTGATGTAATTAAAAAACATTTACCGCCATTAAAATGGCATTTTGTATGGTTTATTGCATTATTCTGTGCCCTGTGACGGTCCATTAAACTCATTAAAATTTGACACTGTTCATGTGGCCTGTAGAAACGATGCTCCTCGAACATTTCAGATCGAGTTACGCATTCAATTTATCTCATTCTCCTCTGCCTCTGCCTCTGCCTCTGTTGCCCCACTGAGCTGAAGCTGTGCGTTAATCAAATGTCAATTACGCTTCGGATTCCGAAATGGATGTAAAACCGCGTAACTGCCCCACTGTGACTCCTATTAAGACGACGCATTGTTTCCGCACAGTGACACAACTACACTAAGACAAACACCAATTGAGAATTCTTTGAGTTTGCTCGGATCGGACAACTATATCTTATATAAAAAACTTGTGAATGAAAGACTTTTGCATTTCTTAAGATATCTTCATGAAACTTACCAGTTAGATGTAAGACTTCCAAGCACAGACCAAAAATTATTAAGACCGAGGGGACTTCTATAGCACAAAGCTCCCAATAAAGAGAGCTATTCCTACAATTGTTTTTTTGAGTGTACTGCGCTGCAGTGCCAAATATTTGCTTCCCTCGAATGCGAGTGCAGACAGGCTGCATTGAGGTCCTTTGCTGCATCCCCTTCTTGCCTTATCCAATTGCCTGTATGCAATTTGTCTTTACACGACCTTTTTGTGGCCTTTTTGCGCGCTTTACAAACTTTGAAGTGTCTGCCAGTCATAAGATTGCTCGTCCTTATGTTGCCAGCATTTTAAGTTGCTCACTTTGTTTCTTTATTTTACTTTTGATGGTATTTAATTCGGCCCAACGCCAGACAGTTGCATGCATATTAAATTTATCTTCAATGCCTCTGAAATACTCATACATATATGAATAATATCCTTATGAGTGTGATTATTGAGTTTGCTGTGTGTTTTTGACAGCCCCATCATCAGCATGAGTTGAGGGCTTCGGTGCCTTTAAAACCCAACAGAGTTTGTCTATCTGCATGCTTGAGAAATTTATAATTTCTGTTGAAGTTTCTTAAATAAAACCAGAAATGAAAATAGACATTCGTAAATAACAAATGTCTACCCACATTTGAGCCTCATTTTACAGCAAATAATATTAAAAACTCTTTTAAATTATTCAATTTTGCTTGTAAGCACTTTTTAACAAACCCATGTTTAAAGAGCTATCCTGAAGATACTAGCAAAGTCATAATTGTACTTGTTTTGCTGCCTGATTTTTCTGTTTAAGCCTCAAAGCAAGTATCCTTGCTTTATCCTTTCTAAAATGGCTTTGAATCACAGACAAAGGATGGCCAAGTGGCCTGTGTGTTTGAAAAATGAGTGCACACCGGAAGTGGCTCTATCGGAAGTGCCACAAAGAGCATCATCGTCTGTGACGTCTGAGGGCGTCAAACGTTTAACGCGTACTCCTTTTGAATATGACAACAGTAAACAGTAAAAAAATAAGTAGTAAATTGATGAGTTTATCTTCCCTCACAAATACTTGACGGTCGCCGGACATGATTCACATTTCAGTTGTCCTTACATCAAAGGACGTCCTGCGGCGCTACCAAGAAAAGGAAATGCCTTGGCAACTTCATTTTTTGCATTTAAAGACACATATTCAGCAGAACCCACACAAAATGGAGTCAACTTTAAGAATATTTGAAGTTATTTGGTTATCAAGTTCTGCAGCTGATTTAAATATTTGCAGTATTATTGGGCTGTTTTTTTTTTATTAACTCCAAAGTTTCTACTTATATTACTTGTACTGGTAACTGAATTATAATTGAAAGATTTCTTTTTTTTCATGTTCCACACTGCGTATACGTTATACTTGGCATACTACACAAGCTGAAGCTGCTGTCTGGCGCTTTAAATCAAGTTTCAGCATCAATTTGTGTTATTTAAGTGCACTAAAAGCTTTATCTATCACCAGCTGCAAAATGAATAAAAGGATAAGAAAATTCACTTACTGTGAGACAAAGGTAGGGTATCAGGTGCCTTGAAAGTAGTATAAGAAAAATGCATTAACCCATCTGTTGGCAATATACTGTACCTTAGCAACCCACCTACTTAACTTATCCATCAATATACATTTGTTTGGATAGCAATTTAAAAGTCATTAAAGCGAAGCTATCAGCTGAGAAAAATACGATGAGAGGTTCAGTATTTTGGGCACAGTTCCAAAGCTGCTTCCTCTGCAACTATTTGACTGAAAGCTAAACTTAAATTACGAATAAATAAACATTTTTGTTTACTTCAACTAAGTTTCATTTGAATCCTCGACTAAAAACAAGTATATCAACTACAAATTATACCCAAAGTAAAGAAATTGTCTTCTGATTAGGTTTGAATCCTTCTGTCTGCTAGATTGATTTTTGGTCTAGAAAAACGATTTAATTGGGCCTACTTATGGAATATTAAAGGTAATAAAGCACTTGAATAAGTCTCAACTTATTTTATTGAATTTAAAGTATATTAAAAGATTATAAAGAATCATACAAAGCTTTAAAATCTTTATCTCTCTTTAAATCTTTTCTGTTTTTAGTTTTTTCAATATAGAAAAAAGGTGTAGGAAGCGTGTGAGAAGAGAACTCGGATAAACTATTTTTGTTGCCTAGTATAATTGTTCTGCATGCAAAAATGGAACAATAGGAAACATATGATAAAACGAAATATATCTCCCTCTGTAAATATTTTCTAAAAATATGTGTCAACACAACAAAAACAAATACTAATAAGGAATGGGTAGCTGCGGCGAGCCGCTGATTATGTGCCTTTCCACAGTGAAATTAACATTTTATGGCAGTAATATGATATAGTTGTCCGATCTAGCAGTTCCACAGACAGAGAGACAGACAGATGGGCAGGGATATATAGTTATAGTATCTCGTATCAAAGTCCTGAACAAAAATCCTGAACTTCGCTTTACACATTGCGTGAAAAAGTTATAATACCCTCTGCAAGAGTATAAAAAGTGTGTCAACGATTCAGTAGACGTCGGAAATACCGAAACTAATAACAAATATATATATATATATATATATCTGTATTTCTGTGTGGCTTTTAGCAATAATAATTATGTTTTTAATTTAAATTAAATGTGTGCTCCTATTCTGAAGGAAATTCTAGTGAATTGGAACGCAGGCAAAAAACGGAATTGGAATATAAACAAAATTGCAATTGAAGAGAGATACCCAATTCGATGAATGTACGAATATGAATGTTTGTTAGTGGAATCCGAATCTATGTAAATGTGTGTCGAACTACGTCCCAATTTTGTGTTTTTCCGCAGTTTATTTACGCAATAGCTCACGTCTCACGCCTAAAACTAACAGAATAATATATATTTTTTGTCGATTGTCTGCCTTTCTTGAGAGCCTGATTCGAATTTTATTCATCTGGCGCGAAACATGAACGCACAAATTGATGCTTGTCGTGCATAATTTTCACGTGATTCTTCTGGCTGCTTTCCGGAAAAGGCAGTTACTTTGGTTTCTCATTTATTGGCTGAGAGACTGATTGGCATTACATGCCAATTTTCTGTCACCTTGAATTATTTATCTGTGTTCAGATCATTTAAATGGAAGCTACTGTGCATATTGCTCTGCATTCAAATTATCATTTGGAAACTGATGTCAATGTTAGAATATTATTATTCACTTGATAATATTTGCTTTACCTCCTTTCTTTTAGTTGGGGAGGAGGATGCTCTGGTTTCCCCATTACTTGGATCATTCATTCATCGTCATGTTGAAGCATTTGTATGAGTTTAAGGACATATATTAAATATAGTTCATACATCACCCGAAGGCGAACAACAAAATGTTACTCTACCGATATTTGACATAAGAGCAGCGACTTTTGTATACAATTTTTTAGCTTTTTTCATAGTTAAAAGTCCTGTTTTGTACCTAGTGCAGCACTACGAACCACTCTATGAATAAAAGTTGAATAAAATTGCCTTTCTTCTTTGTCCTTGTTGGTAATAAAAAATGCTTTACATGGTTGCCATGCCAAAAAATCACACATAGCCTCCGTGAAAGGTACACAAAACACAATTTTCTTTCAGCGCAGCAAAAACCAATGTCAATTTGAGATGCAAATGCAAAATGCTGACAAAATTTTAACTTTTGACAAGCAATGAATCGCAATAGGAAATGCTATAAAATTGAAGAGAAAATAAAGGTGTATTCAAATATATTTTTACAAAAAATCAAAATAAGTGCTGCATTGATGCGTTGCACCAAGCCTAACTAAAATCCAATTTGTTTCGGAAGTATTATCGAATTCATAAGAAATATGTATATATATATCTGTATTTTGATAACTCAGAATAATAATTGTAAGATATTTTAATTGTAAATTTCTATTTAGGTGAAGTTTCAGGCACAAAAATATATAAAATGTTTCTTTTGTTTGTAAATCAATCTATTAGTGTTCAGTCAATTACATGATATCCAGTAGTTTCTCGAATTGTTCTTTAACTTTGCAGGAGAAGCCTTAAAGTACTAATATTTTCACTAGAAATTCTCTAGCTTACTTCCTTCTTGACTACACAGCGTCTTGGTAGCACTTCAAAAGCGGACAGCTGAAAGTTTGCCGCATCACGTATACGCAGTGTGCCACATTGTAACATTAACAAAGTGCACAAAATGTTGGCAAAATATCAGAAAAGCCTCTGCCATAATTCTGATGTATGCACTAATATGTGTTTCTTGTTCTATTTTACACAGTTTTCTGTGCCAACGACACTAATCCTGACGTTGCAGACACAAAGGCAAATATGGCAACTTAACATGAAGTCTTCTGGGTAGACGAATTCTCCAACTTTTCCTTGAATATTTAATCATAGCTCTAAGTACTTCTTGGGTCTCTTCATATTTCATCAAACTTAAGGCATAGAATTAACAGCTTAGCGTCCATTGCCGTTATCATAAATTTTCACTGACAGAGTCTATAAGAAAACAAAAAAACTAGCAAAGGAAGGCTATCTTTGTCTTTTTTACTATGGAAGTTATATGAGCTTTCCATACCACAACTTTTGAACCGAATGTTCCTATGGGAGCTATATGATATGATATCCGATCCGGCCGGATCGGACATATGTGCTGCCCGCAACAAAAAGAAGGCTCCACACCACATTTCATTCACCTAGCTGAAAAACTGAGAGACTAGTTTGCCTATAAACAGATGGACAGAAGGACATGGCTATATCGACTCGTCTCGTCGTCCTGATCAATAATATTTATACTTTATGGCGTCGGAGGTGCCTGCCGCAATGTGTTACACATTTCGTGACAATGTTATAATATCCTCAACAAGGGTATAAAAGAAAAAATACAACTGTGCCCGTACCAATGTTTTATTTGCGCAGACATAAAATAAAAATATTTAAAATAAATACAATAAAATATGCAGCCGTAGTGTATCGCAATACTCGTACAACAAAAGATTCAATCTGCTAACGAAGCACGGAGTCAGCCTTTCAATTGGTGACTGCACAACAATTCATTTGTTTGCACTCAAAATATTCATAACAATTGCTGGCGAATGCGTGAATACTGAATGCACAAAGTGTAATATTCATTTCCATTTAAGTTTAATTTTCATAAGCGTACGAGTGTCCTGCTCCAACATTGTATTTTAATAATAATAAAATATCCTGCAATCTGTGGCACTTGATTAAGAGCAGCAATTAATATGCACTTGACAAGGATTAAAGTAAGCTGCAAGGAAATTCTTCATAAATATTCGTACACAACTAAAGTCAGCAATATTTCATAAAATTAAGTCTTTCGATTTTTCATATTAAACGCATTTTGCACATGCAAAATTTCAATTTTCTTTGCTCAAGTTTCCGTTTCCGTTTTTAATTTCCTCTTTCTTTTTCTATAGAACTATGAATCTTATAAATTGCAGAAACTTCAATGAGGTCAGCACTTTTCTTGATTGCTCTTCATTCTCCTTTTGGTTTGTTCTTCCTTGTTGAACCTTTCCTCAAAATTAACGACTTAAAAACCAATTTAAACGAACTACAGTCTCATTGATAGAATCCTCACGAGACGTTTTCTTTATAGTAAGCTTTGTACTTGAATTTAAATAATTAAATAATAAAATTTAAAATTTTTAAATTTATTGTTAAATTTGTTAGTGAGAAATATCAGAATTAAAAAAAAATTATAATTGAATTAACCTACTTAAGTCAAAAAGATGTTACTATAAAAAACAATCTCAGCCTTTTGAACTGGAAAATCTGTTTGCCGTTTGAGTTGCAGTTATTCGCACAGTGCAAAAACTGCTGAGGAAAAGTTAAATTTTTTATTTATTTTTTACTCATTTTTCTACGTAAACATGCGTGAAATTGAATAAATTTCCAAGCTGTAAGCTGAAAATTAAGCTTCAATTTTTTTCTGTTTAATTTTTAAAACCTCTTGCTGACGTGCACTCAGAAAAAAATAATAAAATTTAGAAAACTGAATTTAAAAAACAAAAGGTAGAATGCACTTTTCGAGAAGTTTCTCTTACAGAAAACTTGGAAGATTCATGTTATTTTTTGAATAAGTATAAAAATACAAAGAATTTGGATAAACCAAGGCTTCTACCTAAAGCAAAGCCGTGCAGTTCAACCGCCATATTCTTGAACCATAGCTTAAACTGGATTCAAACCAGGTAAAATAAGCTTTATTTTTCAGCACATTTTATTGTTTTAAATATTGATTTTCTTTCGTACTTGCAATTTTGTATATTTTGATAAGTGTACAGCTCACTTTTCTGTATTTACCTTAGTCGGAAGCTTTAAAAAAATTCAGCCAGCATACGACTAGAGGCAGATTTAAACGCTATATCCTTTAATACAGGCATACGAGGTAATAGAACCGAGGGAGGCTATGCCCATTGTTTTATGCAATCTACTCGTACGAAAAAATGTCGACGACGGTCGGACGGAATAACATCGCATCCTGCTGAGCTTTGAAAAGAAGGAATATTTCGAGCTGGTGTCTATCAGTTTTCCCCAGTTATTAGCATATTGTCGACATGCTCTGTTACTTAATGATGCAGAAATGTTAAAATAAAAAAAAATCTACATAAGTTGCCTAAATCCCAGAATCTGTTTCAGTTTCAAGCCATTGATTACGTATACGTTATGTATACACATGTTGCAAGGAGAAGAGAATTGCTTACTTTTAAGTTTTTCATATCGATTTGTTATCTTGCGGCAGAGGAAAGTGTTCTCCTCTCTTTCATATGCTGCAGATAATATTTAAGCTATGAACGTGTGCAGCATGTCAAATAAAAACGGCTTCAGTTTTTATTTTCCTACTTTGCAATAAAAAAAGGCAAGTTTCTAGTGGCTTCTCTTTGACTACTTTACATTAATTATTCATTTAATTGATTTGATTTTTCAATTCGCAATTTGATTATGCGCTCATCAGACTCGGCACTCAGCTCTTAGCTCTTTTCTCTGATTCATTGGCTTTCTTCCTTTCTTTTTCTGTGTGCAAATCACAAAGGATTAAATTAAATACCCAGCTAATCAGGCGTTAACAAACTCTTCTTTTGTTGCACTGTTTCCAATCAAACATTGAATTCCTTTTCAATACTTTCGCATCAAGGATTGACTAATAAAACGTACTATTGATTGAGCTAAAATTAAGGCTAACAACCAATAGCTCAGACCTGTGGACTCAATATTAATGAAGATTCATATATTGAAAAAATATATTTAAGCAAAGTAATTTAAAATATTAAATCTTTGCCTTTAAAGGCAACTTTAAGCAACAATACATTGTTTACATTGTGATTTTATATGTATATATTATATATATGTATTAAGAGCTCACACATTAAATCCGACTCATTAAATTACTAAACAGGAAGTCTAAGCGTTGAAAGCTGCATAATAAGATTTCCTAAATTTTGGTGCTTTTAAAGGAAATTTGGGAAATTTGCAGGGTAAACTGTCGGAGCAACTGACGTCAATTGGCTGACAGAGTCAGAATCAGTGCTGATTTATGCAAATTGCTAACGTGTTGGGAATAAATTAACGCATCTGTAGCCAAAACTCTTCTTCTAATGGTAATTGCAACTGACAACCGACAAGAGCTAAATGATGATGAAAAAAGGGCAGCGAAATATTCAACAACTTTAATTTATCTAAAATATCTACAAATTGCAACAATATACACAGAGAGAAATAATCAAGCCGAAGATTCTTATTTCAAGAATGGTATTTTAAAAAGGAAAATCTTTGTATCTAAATCTAAAGATATATTTAGGCTGAAACGAGTTTGTTTTAAGAACATTGAATCAAACCTTTTTATACCTCAAAATCAGGAGTTACTCTTTTAAGAATCCCAGATAAAGATTACGAGCTTTTATTAATCTTTAATCGACTTCGTTTTAAGCTTGAAATAAGACTGATTGAGTATTAACGTGAACTCTCAGAGTAAGCCTGACTAATTCTTTAATTATATATTTAATTCTCTATTTCTTATTTGCAGATCTGTGATTTTCTCTCTGTGAAGAGGTCTGAAGCATTTTAACCTATGGTTTAAAAGCAGCATATTTCTTGGCTGTCGCCAATACAAGTATTTAAGAGTTGACTGCTTGTGAGTCATAAAAGGAAATGCTTGAATGCATGGATGCACAGTGGATGGAATAATATAAATACAATGAATAGGGAACTGGAACACTGGGCTGAAATAGTGAATACGTGAACAGTTCACTGGATAAATGAAAGCAAAATACAGTGGAGGACTAAAACTTGTGACTGCTTTGTAGGTAAAGAGTTACTCCATGATCTTTTGAGCAATTCAAACTTAAATTTTACTTAATCTAACAACTGAAAATATAAAAAAAAAATAAAATAAAGGAAGTGTTGGGCGTTGACTACAGCAAAAATAAATAACTCATACGCAGCGTATGCCAGCGCCACTTGAGCATAAAACGTCTAACTTAACCAAGCAAATGGAATATGAAACCTATCCAAAAGGACACAGATTTCTAGCATGAACTGTATTAAAGACGATATTCAAAATTTAATTCATTTCCATTCTTTATGGATGTTTGTTCGATTTGTAACTGGGCCACAAATTAACCACCAAATTCACTTACAACTCACCGAAATAGCCATTAATTTGTACGAAAATAATTGGAAAAGATGCGAATGGCGATAAATAAAAGCCGTCAACGTCCGTTACAGTAAAACTCAACAAAATAGTGAACAATAAATTGTCGAATTGCAGTTACAAAAACAATACTTCAGAAACCGAACAGAAACAGAAACTGAAACAGAAACAGAAACGGAAACAAATGAAACATATGTTGGCAATACTTCAATTTCAGTTTGTGGTTGAAAACCATAAACCAGAAAGTTCTGCAATGTTCGAATTGGTTCAGTTACAGTGAAACATTTTATATAAATGTTGTACGCTGCATTGCATAGAAATAGTTGCATATCAAACAACTTTTAATTAACATTCGGAAATTTAATAAATAAATAACGAAAGCAAACACAAATTTCTGCAGCTCTTGGAGAGAAATATATAGTTCATATAAATACTTAAAGAACTGAACTTATCATAGTTTTAGTTCTGCCTTCAGCAAGTTCAGCACAATTCGTGTTTTATCATTTCAAAACAAGTATGAAGAGAATTAAATTACAAAATCCATCCAGATTCATACTAGATTCAAGTAAAAGCCGGCTCAGTATAGACCGATAAGGCCGAATTGTTGAAGAAATAGTATAATAAATAATATAATTAGTTTTAAGATTGAATGGAACATGAACCTGATTTGAATTCAATCTATTTTCAAGCGACTCGAGATCATAGGGCAGATCATTCATTTGATTTCGAGATGAAAATTAAGTTGTTTTTCAACTAAATCAGTGTAATCAATACTAAGCAGCGCCAATAAAACAAAATAAATAAAAAGTACTTGGAAAAAATTTATAAATTTTGTTTTTTTCTTCAGCGGAGCTACAAATAAATATTAAATAGAAACTATAATTTATGCAGATTGCTAAAAGGCTTAAAATTATTTCTATTATCCTTGCAGCTGGTTTTCTTTTTACCATTTTTTAACAGATTTTTTAGTGGATTTCTATTATTCTTTCCAAAAAATTGCGAATACCTTTTGTTGTATTGTGAGTAAACTGTTGAAAAATCTTTATTTATAAGCAGCATCGGCACTGATGCACTGGGTCATTTCACTCCATGAGTTACATCAGTACACAACAGAAACAAGCTGAATAAATTGTCGGATAGTCGGGCAGAATAACTTCTCGGCAGGGCACAAGCATAAGTTAAAAAGTTCATACCAATCCTGGGTCTGGATCTGGATCTGGATCTGGTTGGGGGTAACGGTCTGGTTGTGAGTTCGGGTCTGGGTATCCGCGGCATTCATTAGCATGCAAATTTGAAAGTTTATCAGCTGGCGGTTGAGGTCCTTTTGGGGTTGCAGCTATAAAAACGCCAACCGGTTCGGTTCTGGTCGGTTCCAGCCAACAGCCACCAGCTACCAGCTACAAGGACAAACTTTGACACACGAATTATGCACAGACAGGAACCGAGAGAAGAGTAAACTAGTTGCACCGTGGTTTACTTCAGTTTAGGCACTGTGGTCAGCCTCTGCCGTAATAATTATCTGTGTATTATTCGCCTTCATCCGTAACTATGGTTGGCTTTATTTACCTCAAAGTTCAAGCGAGCTATTGTCCTTTCTTTATAGCCCAAATATTTCCAGCTTAAGAATTATTTTTTTTTAAAGAATTCTTTTGACATTGTCTTCTTTACCTTTACCGAGCTGGTTAGTCCTGATCTATTGTGGAGTTTCAAGATTCTTCCTTCAAATTATTCATATAGTTATAATACTCTCTATAAGAGTATACAAACTGTCTACTAAGAAGTAAACATTTAAACCTGGACATTTTGTTAATTGTTATTGATAGAATGATTGCTGGAAGATGTGTTTTTCTTAAAGTAATGATTTATTTATTGCTTAAAAAGGTATTTAAATCTAGTCCGAAATAACTTAAAGAACTAATTGGTATTAAAAGCGATAATAAAGCAAATATTTGGTGACTCTCCTTCGTGTGGCACGTGATGAGGTAAAAGTTTTACAAAAAGTCAGTGAGAATATTGCAAAATGAATACAGAAAGTTTTTGGTCACATAATAATCTTCCTCCATAAATAATACTCGAATTATTCACCTTTATTTATTAGTTTAAAATGAGTATAATTTGAGAATCTGGAAGAACGTTCTAATAAATTGCCATTGGGAAACTTGATGATTCTTTTTGTATATTATTGAACGATAAATCTTATCGTTCATGGGCGAACAATAAATATCCTCATTCAACACCAGCTGCCTTTAAACTATAAGTTAATAAATTTATTATCTGACTTCCTGTATATCGAATTTGTTATCTATCAAATCTGAACCTTTACTACCACCAAAAATATTGATTAAATTGAGTAATAGCTTCATAAGAAAAAGCAATATCCAATCGATTAGTTACAAAAATATAGAAGTTTTCATAGAACTAATATACTCATGCACAACAGAAAAAATTCCTTTTGAATTAGAGAACAGATTCATCATATAAGCGTCGAATAATTTTAGCTAAATAAGCTCTGCAAACACCAACATTAATCTAGCTATTTGTTTAAATTATGAAATATTTTTAAATAATACATTTTCTCAAATTTTAAATCAAAGTATTGCCCTTAGGCAAAGCCTCTAACATGACAGCAAAAAAAAAAAGTAAGAAGAAAATTACTTTAACAACCTCGGGCAGCTGCTACTGTCGGTCAGCAAAACAGCCTGGACAGGTGAATGATGGCCACAAGCAGGGGTAATTCCTCTCTCAAGTCTTGTTGTCTCCTTCAGCCCAATTCTTTTGGTAAAAAGGAAGGAATTCAATAAGGGAACAGAGCACTTCATTGACAGGTTGTGACCATGGTAACCTCATTCATTTATCTCCACCTGCCTGACAGTGGGATGCCTGTCAGTATACACTCACACCACGCTGCATTTTTCAACTTGATTTAAATTTCTTTTAAAACAAATAATCAGGAAATGTGTATTTCTTTGTTCTTTACAGTGGAAAAACACTGTCCCATTGTACATAATTTTTTATAGGAATATTTAATTTTTAATATAAGTAATTGAGTGACTTGACTGCAGCTTTTCATTTACTTTCTCTTGGGAAAATGCAAAGGAAGTACCTTGGCTAAAGCCGAATGCTTCTGCCCTAAGTGGAAGTATAAAAAATAGATAAAATCAAGAATTCAAGAACTGCAGATTGCTGATTTACTGAGCCAACGGATTTGGTTGAAATGCCTCATTTAATCCCTGAATTTAATTGATGAAGATTATTTAAAGCATTACTATATTTAATAATATACTTTACCCAATCAGCCATCTAGAACTTCTCAATTTTCTCCGATTTGAATTGTAGATATACGGATATAAACCTATTACCTAGGAGCCATAGAGAGTAGCCTATAAATTGAACTGAACAAGTGCGAAGAGGTCTCCATATTTCCGCTTTTTAATTGACTTACTTGAAAGGTATTCAATAGCAGCTAATGAGTATAATGACCGGTATAGTCAGGCCATAGAATAGATCAATAACAGTCAACCATAAAATTCAGATATTCATTTCTTTGGGAAAAGATAAAACGGAGTACACTAATAGACTAAGCCTACACAAAATTATTTAAAGGATAAGTGTGAATGCCCCTATTTCCTATTTTAGTACAGAGTATCTCTCAGTCGAGCATTCTTAACTAGAACACATATGCAAGTATGTGATGCGAAAATTAGATTAAAATAATATACGAGCTTTTCAACTTTTCATGCATTTGGTACTGTATATTTCTAGGATATTTATCGCTCCCAAGACAGAAATAAAGGGAAACTAAGTTTCTAGGAAAGCTGTGCAGCCATCTGATGAATTGTGGAAGCCGCAATAATGAAAAGGACAACATTAAAAGGATGCGAAAAGTTAATTTTTAGCAACAGAAAGGCACGAAATTCTCAGATGGTTCAAGAACAAATGTCAATAAATATTTAGTTGTGAATGATATTTCATTTTGAATAATTTTTCTAATTTTCATACAAGTATTTTATGTATTTTAAATGACTTTATTTGCATAGGATAATATTTCAAAATCTGCTGCAATTTTCAATCTATTATATTTATAAAAATAGCCTAAAAATATGCAATATTTTTGCGGAATCAAAAATAATATTTATTCACTCACAAATACAAATAACAAACTGTGATTGCAAAGTGAATATATGAAAAATAGAGAAGAAATAGGAAAAGGAAGAGGAAAATATGTTGGCCAAACCACAATTGATTTTCGATCCTGCCCATAAATCTGCACAAGTAGAGCAAAGTGAAAGCAAACAAGTTGCAATCCGATAAATGGAAAAATATCAAAAAAAAAAGAAAAAAAAATAGGTAAAGCTAAGTGCAGGCAACAAAAAATTGTGATAAAAGCAAAGCACAAAAAATCAACAAATAATTGTCTAGTTGAGAAAGCTGGAATTCCACATACTCTATAAAAATTCCTTAAAACAGTTCACTCTGCTTCATATCATATTTAATATACCATTTCACTGACTTTTCAATAGGAAGAGAGTATAGTAAAAAATCTTGACTAATAGAGTGAAAAGACTTCTCACTGAACAGAGTAAAGATGAAAAGTAAAAAGTAAAATTCAAATTTGAAAACTATTCCTTTGCCTTTAAATAAATTAGTACGTTTTTTAGAGTTCTATAGTCCTGCTATGAGTTCTATATAGTCAAAGCTTTAATATCCCTTTCTATTCATTTTAATTTAAATTCAAATAAAAATTAATTACAAAATTATTTAATAACATTCTCATTTGTTCAATGACCTGAGGCCAGAATGAAAATTGGAAATTGTTAAAATATTCGCTCATAATTTTCCAAGAGATAAACTAAAAAATTACATGCCCCTCGGCTGAAAACTCGCCAAAAACATGTACAGCAGCCTAGTCCGAAGGCTAAAGAAAACTGAAATTAAAGGATTAGAGTCTCCACAATGCAACAAAAAGCAGGCTCCACACCAAATCTTATGCACCCAGCTCAAAACGCCAGACGAGTGAGGGGCGTCTCCTCATCCTGATAAAGAATATATGCATATAATTTTAGCGTTCGGTGATGCCTCCTTCTAGACAAAGTTAGGGTATAAAAAATAATGGAAATCGGACACAAATAAATACAATGGCAACAGAATGATGCCTGGAGTGCTTACAGCAATTAATTTGCACCTCACTTGACTCAGAGACTTAGAAAATTTAGCCACATCGAACAAATGATTTTTGTTTGAAAATAAATTTTGCAATTGTTTTGTGTAAAGCCTGAGGGCTGCAAAAAACTGGAGGGGAGATTATTTACGGAAAATAAAAGCAATTAAAAATAGTTCATCAACTTTATTTGTTGCTAGAAAAGGTAACAAATTTATAGGTGAGTGGTGAGAGAAAAGCTCTGTCTAGTACTCAACATAATTTCTTATTCTACCGCTGGATATGTTTATGTTTATCTGAATCTCTGTAGTCGCGAAGTAGTAACTGAAAGATAATGTCTTCAATCTACGCAAAAATCTGTGTGCAAATCTGCATATCCTGCTGTGTCAGCTCTCATGATTTTAAATATAAGAGCGAATCCTTTGGCTTTCATAAAAATAAATGTTACCATGCGAAAGTGTGAAGGGGAATTGTGTTGGCTTATACCTAAAAGTCTGGGCTTATGGAAATGTTTTATTATCCACTTGGCTAGATTAGCTTCGCCTGTTACGCTCAAGTACTGCTGCTATATGCGGCGTATGAGTTATTTATGTTGTTTGCTTCCACAATTTTACGTAATTTTGCCAACTGCTAGTGAAGCGAAACAAATCATTTTTTATGTAAGGTATTTGACACATGTTTTCTAGTATTTTTCACTTTTAACTTATATATTTCAAAAACACTAAATATTATAAAGAATAACCTCAGCAACTGCATAAAAAGCGGACTAAGTCCTTACACTATTTTAGGCTCGTATTAACAACGTTTATAAAGTTATTTTTGTCCTTTTTTTCACATATTCTGTTAACAATTCTATTCGTAATTTAATTTGTTTAAATTTAAAATATGATAAAGAATATATTGGAGCAAAGTCTTGATTTAGTCTCCAGTCCAGCTATTCGGATAAATGTGCATATATTTACTATAATTGGACCGTGAGACCCAGGAAATTTCGACGTATAATAGCAGATTGTGCAAGATTATTTACGCTTGATTAGCCACGCATTAAATTTGATCCTTTGTTTTATTTTCACAAGCACAAAAGAAACAGAATAACAGCAAGTAATCTAAATGAAAACCAGCTGAATTTGATTTCTCCAAAATCAATGCCAAAGCGAAGAGTTTAATTAAATGATTGATTAATTAATCATTGTTCATTTGTCTGTTACAAGTGAGTCAGCTACATTTTAATTACGAAACTAATAGAAAAACGTTGCTACATCTAAAATATTTCAATCTTTTATCTGTAGCATTTGTTGACGGAATGGTAAATAATTGTTTTTAGCCGACTCAAGGTTACCAGTTGGCCGACTACTATTAGCTTGGTATTACCAATAGTTTCAATTTTGTATTCCATGAATTTCGTTGAGTGGAACTTATATGCGATTTTAAAGCAACAATCTATCTATTCTTCTCTTTCACAGTTCTTGATGTAGCAATAGTATCTGAAATAGTATCTAACATCGAAGGTGAACAAATAGATAATTTTACTTTACATCGCTGGGTTCTACAAGCAATTATTGCTACTAATATTTCTCGAGCTTATAAATTAGAGCATCAATTACCAATTGCAACACAAGTTGTATTAAGCTCCTCTCGCCTTCAGGCAAATGGTAGAAATTATCATGTAATTGCTATCATATTTCAATGAAAATTACAAATTTGTGCAATTGCAAAAATCTCGTATTTCACCATTTATTGAGTCATTCAATTAGAAATTCATATGGGAGCAGGCCAGCTGCATTTCTGTTCGCTTGTGGAATTATTTTTCAAAATAAATGTGCAAATTGCATTAAAATTGTGATATTTTACTGGGAAATTTATTTCACCTTAGTAATTATACAACTGCAAGAATTTCGTTAGAAATAATTTAATAAAATTTGTTACAAAGTTGAATTAAGTTATTGAAAATGTTTCATAAATTAATAGAATCGATTTTCCTTGTTGCATTTGTTGGCATCGAACGCTGAAATTCTTGGAATTTGCAAGGAATTTGGATTAAATTAGCTTTCAGACCGATGATAATTCAACGAAAAACGCATAACAAAAGGGATTTCTTTGGCACTACGAATATTACATGCCCTTTCAGGCTGCAATTAGCATTTATCTGAACCATTTAATTCTTGAACTGCAAAATCTATTCATTTAAATTATGAACAGAATGCAGAGTCCTTTTCTCTATTGTTATACATTTGCTTCCGCAACTAAAACTCACTCTAAAGCTCTCTTAGCGAATCTTTCTTTTTATTTTAAGCTTCGGGGAATAGAGTTCGAGCATAAAGTTTGCTTAGTTACAGCAGCCAAAGGTGTTCATTAAAATATAATTGAAGTTTCTCAGTTTCAGGTAAATTCAATTATTTCAAGCCTCGTGAGATGGAAAGAGCCCAAAAAAGTAGGCAACAGTTTTTGCGAAGCAATATGCATAGGCACAGAATACTTTCGAAGCCGAATTGAATAAAAGCTTTCAAGTTTTTTGTTTCATATTTTTTAGAATAGCAAAAAATATAGCTTTACGTTGCAGTCGAGATGATTTATATTTCTTTTGGAATTTTCTTGTCTGCATCCATCTGAATATGCGTGTGTACTCAACTATCATAGGGTTGGCAAAGCTTTCAGTGGTCTTAAATTGACACCTATTAAGCCTGAAACTTCATTACCTCCAACGTGCGAGAGCCCAGCGTACTGTGGGCCAAGCAAAATGTATAAAGCATACGCAGTGTGTGACGTGTCAAGTGAAAAACCCATCAAATCATAATTGAATGATAGAGTGTCCATCAATATAGTGAGATACTGTGAGGGAGAACTGACACACAGTCCTAACAGCATAAATCAATAAAGTGCAGAAAATGTGAAGTGTAGCTCAATAAGTAACTGCGAAGGCAAGTAATGGAAATACCTTTCACAAAATAAAATAAATATAAAATACTTAAATAGAAGAATTTATCAGAATAAATAAAAAAAGCACAGCTTTCTTTACACAAAATAATTATAAAAAATAATACAAGCTGAAATACAAGTTTGATTTATAATCTTCGCCTCTCTTCACCGGTTTTTACATAAAAATATTTAAATTTTGACTCATAGTTAGAGTAAATCTAATGAACCAGCAAAATCTCAACTTTAAGCTGAGAAATAATCCTGCCAATTTAATTTTGTCCCAATTTTCATGCAAAAAAAGAATGCTTTAGTATTGGCTGCTTTAATAAGAGTGTTGGTCCTCCCGCCAGGTTCTAGGTTGATTCTACAAGGCAGCCAGCAGGGCGTATTCTTGTTTTGTTAATGCCAAAACTCACAGTCAAAAAACAGGCAACCGACAACAAAAACAGATAAAAAGCGGCTAAAATGTTTCAAGTAGTACAATGCGACCATTGACAGCTGTTGGCCAAAGTGTTTGTCATTCGAGGACAAACTGATGAACTTTGCCACAACTTCCCTGCTAAATTTGTCTGGCACTTGCCAAGAGTCCTTATTAAGCATGTTAAGTCCTAACTCAATGACCACTTAACCCAAGGAACAAATAATCTCGTCTCTTGCCATCGACAAAGCTATTTAATACTCTGTCTGCTACACGGGTATTTTCTGTATAAAGGTAACACAATTTAAAGGGAAACACAAGAAAATAAATGGAATACAGTCAATCATGCTTAAAGGCGAAAGCAGAAAATATAAATAGAAAATATAATATTACAAAAATCAGCTATTTAAGCTTCTATTTTTTCAATGGAATTCGAGACCATCGTGAAAAGAGCGCACTTTTTTTTAATTTCTAAAATAATTGCAGTTGTTTGTTTGAGAAGTAAGTAAGCCTTTCCCTTTACTTCGCAGAATTAAATTAAATTCTGCTGTTTATCTTAGCAAGTTATGAAATAATTGTTTATCTTCCAAGATATTAATTTTTAGCGATGGAATAAAATGGAAAATCCCTTCAAATTCAAGCAACTTCCGCTGGAATTTTATGCTTTATAGACTTAAAGCACTCATATTATTCATATTAAATTCACTCTTGCTTTTTTCGTATAACTCATTTCTTTCTAGCTCACCAGAAATGGGATAATAAATCATATTTTTTGCCACTTTCGATTTGTGTTTTATACACAAGCAGAATAGCCAATCCGCAAGATAAACAGTGATTAAGGCATCGCCATGAATTGTATGTTTTGGTTAGAGAATTAATCTAAAACAGAAGACTAAGTAGGTCATGGAGATAATCCAAGATGAATAAGCAATTTAAAGGACATGCCATTTATTTCTATAATTAGACTTTAATGCGGCTTTGCTAATAAAAGCCATAATTTAGATAGGTATTATGAAAATTGAGTACAATTTTTCCCTTGCGAAAGTAGCTTAAAGTGTTGTCTATCTTCTCTTGGCCAAATTCAACTGTGGACTCTGCAGATTGGCCAACAAAGCCTGCCTTTAGCTGACCAAATTGTGACTGATTAGCTGTCATATTCGATGCTTTACTGGCCAAATGCTTTGCCCACAACTGATGATGTGCACCCAGCGGGTCAATACCCAAACGTTCGTAAACATCCCATAATGAGCAGAGATGTTTGTGATTTATGTGCTCGAAAGAAACCGCGAGGCTTTCGTCCAAAATCTATTGTATCATAAATAAATTTAATGTGTCCGAAACAGTTGACTCTGCTGTACTTTAATAGCCATTAAAGTTCTTGGCTTGCTCACTGGAGCCTTGGTAAAACACTTGAAACGGCCAAAGCAAATTGCATAAAGCAACAGTCAGCGGCGAGCAAAATGCAGCAAAGGGCCAGACGAAGGTCTGTCTGTAAATTGCCATGCTCTATTCAAGGGTATGCGACTAGAAGATACGCTGTAGGAAATTACTCTTCATTTTTGTTAATTTATTTCTTATTCATTTGCTTTGCAATAGCTTTATAATATGTTAAAGATAGAAAAAAAATGATTTTTCAATCAATATTTATATATGACTACTCTTTAGGCTGAACAATTTTTTCTAAAAGCAAACACTATACTCTTTTTTGCCATTTTCAGTGGGTTCAAAGAATGGCTGGATGGATGAAAAAAAGGCCACGTATTAAGCGGCGCAGCTCAGAAATTGGTGCGCTGTCAGTTAGCCCAGTTGGGTCTCTCAATGGAAGTCAGACATGGAGTCAAGTCGAGGCTGACATGCATTGTGGTATCCGCAGCTTAATTGACATTTGATTAACGCACAGTTCTCTTCAGTTCTCTGCCTCTGCCTCTGCCTCTACAATTGGAAATACGGCCAAAGGAGACTGTTAATCGCATTGGGAACGACTCGCACAGAGAGAAAGGATAAAAGGATTGGACACTAGCATATGATATTCGACCTCGTCAGCCATTGAACAGTATCAAATTTTAATGAGTTTTATGACCCAGAGGAATAATTCAATAAAAAACAAGCACTAAATGACATATTAATGGATGCAAATGTTTTTTAATTGCATTAATGTCGGCATGCTTACTTTTTTATGGCTTTACATAAAACAATGTTTAACATTCTATTGAAATTTAACCTAAAAATTGAATGGCAAGTTCTCTGGGAAGTTTAACATTTATTAAAAGAAAGTGTAGTTAAGATAAAGATAAATTATCTTTAAGCTTGAAGTTCTTTTCATTTCCACAATTGTAAAAATAATTTAATACTTATAGCATACTCAAGAAGTCTCCAAAATAAATAAAAATTTGCTTAAGGCAGAACTAAAAAATCCTCCTTTCAGCTCCTTTCTCCCCCTGCTCTATTTCTCAAATGGTATTTCTAAACAAAGTTTTCCTTGTTGGTAAGAAATATCAATTATTATTTGGAATGCTGAATTTTTTATATTATCAATTGAGCTCAAATTAAAAATTTATTAGAAAACTTTTAATACTATTCTCGCTGAAAACTAGATTTTTCTTCATAGATGACCCTGTAGCATTTTTCTTTAATTTAATAAACTATCGTTTGAATAGAATAATTCCAGCATTTTGTACAAAAAAGTACGAAAAAAAAGCTAAAGCAGCGGGAAAATACTCATGGGTAAAAATGGCTAAGAGAGAGAGAGAGAGAGAGAGAGAATGGGAAACAAAGACAATAAAATTCTTTTTATGGTTGTTTTAAACGCTTCGCACAAAGGCATTAAAAAGTCTTCAACTTGGCAAAAGTTTTTGGTTTGTTTTTCTTCGACGCCTTTTTGTCGGCAGTCCTTGAAGCAATTGTTAAAAGAAAGAAAATCATCGTGAAAACATAATAGAACATAATTATAAAATTAGCATTGCCACAGACGCCAAATGTTCGTATACTTATTTTTTGAGGGTGCACTGAACTTTTACATTAAGAAATATTTGTAAATTTTGTAGCTGCCCGAATTGCATTTAAAATTCAAAAAGGTCATCATCCTAAACAGGATATAAAGCAGCAGCAGCTTTAGCATTCATCTCTGTTAACATTTTTGTGTCATTTTCGCCACTGCTTCGCTGCTGCTGCTGCTGCTGCTGCTGCTGGCTTTTATCAGCCCTAAAAGATTGTAAAACTTTTTTGTTCCTCTTTACTTATTCATGCTTACTTATACATGACTATATATATATATATATATATATATATATATATATATATACTGTATAATATGTATATATGTATATTTTAAAAAAGTTTTCAACGGACAGTGCGGCTTTGTACCTAGTCGCATTTCTTTATGAAGTTCTCAAGGCGGCATCGTCACGTCAAATCTGTTAACGCGCTAGATGCCTGATGGGAATATTTAAGTGGTTCTGATTTTATATGCACAGCCCCCGGGGAAGATAATAATTTTCACGCACTTTGCACTGCAAAAGTTTTTGACGAAATATTTAACCAATTTAAATAAATTAAAATTTAATTTGCTACCAATTGTGTGGCATCAACTTTCTGACTTTGCAACAAAATGAATAAAATAATTCAACAAATTAAATAAAATGTTTCCAGTCTTAAAACAAAACAAGGCAGCTAACAGAGCAATACAGTCTGAGCCCTGTAGTTCTAAGGCCATATATATTTTTCTCATGTTTCTCTTTTATTTAGGTTAATCTAAGGCCTTTTTTAGACCAAAAATACTTTAAATACAATTCATAAACCTAACCGATTTAAATTCGGTTTTGGTTTAAGTTTTGAAGCTTGTTTTATGCTTATTTCCCTTTGGCATTCTGGGGTAAACCAGAGAAAATTTTGCAATTTATTTATTGAAATTTATTTAGTTTATCTTATTTATTATTTATACAAATATTTTATTAATTCTAGCATAGAAAACCTTTAAAGATTACTACCAACTTAGGTTAGAATTTTTAACGAGCAACTCGCCAAATTTCTTCTTTTCATATTAAAAACTCTGCAGAACATTGAGAAATTAATAATATTTTAGGCCCTGTTTAAAGCCACAAAAGAACCGGTCTCGAATGTAGTGAATACACTTTAGAAATACACAAAGGAATTCCACACAAAGAAGCACTAAAATTGCTGCGGTTAATAACATTATTGAATGGAAAAGTGGCCAGTTCTCCACTTTGCGTTTCCTGTTTTGCCAGGATCCTGTCCATCCTCAGGCGCCTTGTAAATAAATATTAAAAGGAAAAACCTTAAATAAAACCCAAAATTTATTATACCTATTATTATTGTACTAAGTACACAAAATAAAAATGAGGCAAAATTCTTTTGGCCATCCAAGCAGAACTCGCTGCTTAGCAACATTTTATTTCGTACAGATTGAATGATATGATTTTAATTGAAAATGAAAACTTTTTTATTGCCTTTAATTGCCAATGGCCAAAACACTGTCAGCACTTTTGAGGCTGACCTTTTAATGCTTCATTTGATTGTTAACGAAAATACTGGTAAGGGGACAAAGGTTGCTCCCGGCTGCCCCAATTAGATTTTATTTTGCTTGTTTCTTCAGGTATAACAATGGGATAAAATATTCGACTGTAAGATGCTCCTTCTTTTTATTTTGATATAAATTGCGGTGCTGATAAGAGAAAGGAAATCACTAAAAATTAATAATTTAGATAAGATGTTTAAAGCCATTGATAAGTTTGATATGTGTCGGCAACAGGTTATTATTGGATCATGAGGCAAGAGAAGTTGTTCCCACACTTTTTACCTGAGGAAAGTGTTTTTTAAAGTAGTGCAGGTAAAAAGAAGCATATCACACTCCTACTTTTACACTTAAAATATTAATCAGCATCAATCAATCCAATCATTCTCCTCTCTTCCCTCGTGCCTCCTGGCTTGCTGTCGGCGTTGTATGCTATTTGAGCTATAGACATCTTTATTCTGCATATCAAGGATATTTAAGCTGCATTTTCTATGCTATTCAAGTTTGTGAAAGCTTCCTGGTTGAATTATAATGTCATCTATTTAAAGCAGTATTCCGTTTAATTATAAAAACTTTGAGAAACCATTAAGAAGAAGCTCCTCCTATAATCAGCTCGCTTGCTCCTATAAATACTTTCCCAACTTTTGTTATGCTGAATAACCATTTTTTTTTTTTACAATATTAAAGTAAAAAAATGATGGACAAATATTAAATGCACTTTTACCATGCTGCCAATTATAAGTGTTGAGTATTAATTGTACTGAAAAAAGAACAAAACAACACAAAAATAAACATAAAAATGTCATTAAAAAAAATAGGTCACTTTTGGCATTACAAAGCGGCAGAAAGGTAATTTATTTTCTCTGTAAATAAACTTAAAAATGCATTAAAAATAAATTGCAGAGAACCGCTGAAATAATAGTAGTCTCTCTCACTAAAAATGAGAGACAAGCTCTATCTGAAACAGAAGAACTTTTATAAACTCTTTGAGTTTTTTGTGCAATTAAAACTGAAATTTAAATGAAATTTGAAATGGAGCCTTCAGACCGGATTGGATATATATATGCTAAAGCTTCTGCAACTCCAAAAACTGCAGTATAAAAATCTTATTTGTTCCTAAGATTTCTCAGGCGTGTTTTTTCTTAGAGCTCGGCAAAAATCATTCAGATGGAAATATTTTAAATTGAAGACTTATTTGCGTATAAACATAACAGAAAAAGTTAGATATAAAATTGAGTTCCCTTACTGTATACCAAAAAGGTTCAAGATCAGACTAAAATTTCACATAGCTGCCATAGGAACTGCATCAAAATAAATATAAATAATAATCTTAAAATATTAATTCCCCTGTTGGAAGGGTATGTAATCTTCGACCATACCTTACTGTGGTTTTAAATCTTTACTATAGATGCTCTCATTTTTATAAACGATATTTATTTCTGTAAATTTTCCGATGCTTAGGTAAACCATACCTGATATAAAAAAAGAGTTTGAAACATATAAATAATCCCCTTTATTTGTGAGTATTGTGTTTCGTTTTCTTTGCTGAGCTCTGGTATTTATCAACGCATTTTCATCAGTTTTCCGGTTGCTGTGCTAATTGAAAACGTGTTTTAAATTTCATTGAGTCTTGGTTAAAATACTGCAACACTCGTGCTGAACTCGCCTGTAGACTGATTACACAAGGAACGTGGCATAATTAATGTTGCTTTTCTTTATTCAACGAACTGTCATTTTCACTAATTGAGACGCAGTGCATCTTATGGCTGGGTTCAGCAGACTTTTTGACTTCATAAAAAATAAAGTTTTCAATTTTCTTTTCGTTAGCGGAATAAGAAAATATTAAAAAACGATAAAGAAGAAGTAAAAATGAGGATAAACAAAGTATCGCTAGAATAGATTTAAAAAAACAAAGTGAACTGGAACAGACCGATAGACGGGCTTGACTAAGCTGACAACTCTCATCATATTGAAAAAAGAGATTCCATGAATGCAACAGGGAAATTATAATACTCTTTTTCTGTATTACCTTATAAAGCAGCTTTCAAAACTATTTAAAAACTATATTAAAAAATTGATGAACTTTTCACAAACCAACACACTTCGGTACATGTGTGTAAGATATCATTTTGATAGTCCAATTTAATCGTAAATCTCTGCAAGCTTATTTAATTCGAGTTATAAAATCTGTACCCTTAAAACTTGCAGCCTCAGTCGCAATAAAAGGATCAACATTGTAATTTTATGTAAACATTTCGGACCGAAATACTCCCAATTCTTTCTGGTGAACCTGAATTGCAGCATGGCAAATTGACATATGAGACTCAATTCTCTCTATATATATATATATATGTATATAGATATATACTCGTATGCTACGTAATTCAATAGTGAAGCTAAATGTTTTAAGTGCTTTGGCGCTGACGACAAATGCAGCCACCAAATCCCACACAGCCCACAAGCATCTTTTAACTTGGCTCTAAGTTTCAGTCTTGCTGATTTTAGTAATTGCAATTGGATTAGACGCAGACATGTTCCTCAAATATCTGCAGCTCCAATTGCATTTGTATCTGTATCTGAGCTGAAACAGGCAAGACGTGCGAGTTTAAAGCTTTGAGTAACTTAAACACTAAAAAACACGGAATAAAATCAAGAATTGCTTACTTCAATCATTGCCCAAAGGTGTCGAAAGTAAAAAGATACCGAATTTTCCCAAATCAGTAACGAAATTCTTGACTTAAGTCCACTTTTTAATACCGAAATTCTTGTTTTTAGTCAGCCGATTAATAGTACTTATATATAGTATTTAATCCTATAAAGAAAAATAGAAAAGTAACCCTCTTCATTATATTATTTAAATCCGCTTATAGCATGCAACTTTTTTCCACTGAAAATTCTCAGCAATAAATAAATCAAGCGTTTTGGCAACGCAAGGCAAATCCTTTTTACTCCTGCCTAAAGGAAAAAAATATATTCGAGTAGGAGTAATTTTTTTGCAGTAAGCCGAGTATAAATGCTTAGATTTAGTCATCAGCTTTTCTGACTGCATTAAATAATAAATAAATATTTATATTTCAACTTATAAGCCATGCAGCAATATACTTCATCCAAGTAAAATGCAAATATTTTCCATAAAAGTCTGATAAATTCGCAAAACAAATAAAATTTTGCACTTGTTGTACTACTAATAATATGAGTCAGAAATATTAAAATAAAGCTACTATTTGAAACTTTTGCCTTCTGCTGGGACAAAACTTTTACCGACCCATTTCCCCAAGTGGCCTAAACAAAATGTTTGTCCTTTGGCTATGTGAGGATATTAAAAGCTTTTTTGACCCAAAGCTTAAAAACACAGAGAATGTGAAATTAATTTGACTAATTTGTTGTGTGACTTTTGTGGTCCAGGCATTTAAATATAGATCAACAAAGCAAACAACTCCAGTAATTGGCCTTATAAATTAGCCACAAATACTTTCCCCTTAAAGTTGCTCTCTTTCTGAGAGCGAAGAAAGTTATTGAAAACTAAAATCAAATTCTGAGAAACTGAGGCTCTTTTAAAGATAAATTGAAGGCGATGTCAATTAGTGATTTAAGTCTGAAGTGAGTCTCGATTTTTTCTATCGAATAAACAAATTGTTGAAGAGAAAATCGGTAAATAATTAATAAAATTGTTTAGGTTATTTCAAAAAACTAAAATTTCGGTTAAGAACCGTCTCAAGAATTGAACTCGAAGCTTGGCTTATTATTTGAAAACTCTTCCTATATTTTAATACAACAACACTCCTCAAAAAGGGAAACTATTTGCTTTTAATTTTCATTGAAGGATTCCAACTCGTGGAATAATAAAATGTAATTAAGAGCATAAAAAGTCCTTTATATTATCATAAAAAAGGCTGCATCCCGTTTCAATAATATACACACTTTAACAAGGATACGCCATTAAAGTGCTGACAACCAGCTTCATTAACAATGCTACCTTCTTTTGCCCCATCCTGGTTAAAAAAGAACATTTTTCTCCTTAAAAAGAGGTAACTTCCCAGTATGCAAAGAGGAACTGCAATATCTGGAAATGTATCTCGACTGGGCGGCACGTCTGCGCTTGTTTGCCTGCTTTGAGATACGTTTTTCAGGTAGCCATCGGGCATCAGCATGTCCGGTATCCAGGTTCAGGTCCAGGTCCAGACCCAGGACCCCGGACTCAGGTCAGCCATGCAGAGTTCCAGGTTAAACGGAGCGAATAAACTCTTAGACCCTGTGGATTAAATTAAAATTCCAGAGCCTGTTAAATATACAGAGCAATGAGTCCGCTGATGGATATACTCATAGGACTTTTTGCATAACCAAACTAACATAATTTATGCCGTTGCTAACTTTCTCATCGAGAAACTGTCCCTCGTTTTATATTATCTTTACTTTACACTGAAAAAAGTAAACAATCTCTGTCTCTATATTGACTTGTGTATTCGTCTTGATCAATAATATATTATCTATATAATTTTTGGGAAGAAATATCGAAAGTATTTGTTCCACATCCTTCCATATTTTATCCTCTTCACACTGCGAAGCTTATCTGAAGCTGAAAGTATCTGAAAAATCTGCTAAAATTCTGTTTTTTTAAGCAATGTTTCCTTTGTCAAATTTGTTCACACTTAACTTTGCTTAAACTTTAACTAAAAATTCCATTTTATATGCTGAGCAATTTGCTGACAAGTTATAAGAGCAATTTCTTTGCTTTGCACGTAATTTGCCTATAAAACTTCAGTCAATTTAATTTCCACATTTAATTTACATATTTCTGTGGGTGCACATTCTGCATGTCCTCTCATTGTCTGAAGGGTCCTGAAAGGGAGGAATGGAGTTCTGTTGGAGAGCGTAGAAACTGCCTATCTTTCCGTATTGTCTGTACATGTTGTTTTCTTGCTGCTTTCAATACCCTGTACGGAAAGGCGAGTGCGGGTATATAGTTTAACAAGCACATATAAAACGGAGGAAATTCGTGTATTTTCGAGTTGAGTTTTGTTTAGAGAGAAATGGATATTCATTTTAGACCTTTAACGATTATAGTCAAATAAATGAATAAAAAAATATCAGAATTATTCATTGATTGATTTCTTCCTTATAAAAGTACTTCTTGGTTATAGCACTATGATTATAGATATACAAATAAATAATTTAGGACTCTCTGAAACCTTAAAATTCACACTTTAAATTTGAAGGGTATATAAAGATTCAGTGTAAATTGCAGACATTAAACTGGTAAGCAAAGATAAACTTTAACAGCGCCCCCAAAAACAGGGCACAAATTCAACACAAATAAAACCAAATAAAGATTATTTTCCATTTGATAGGAACAAGTACAAGCAGAACATATATGCATGAATGTATTTCCGCTTTATTACAGTGGAGCAAATTGCAAATGACGTGCCAACAATTGAATTGCAGGCAAAGGCATCTTAAGGGAGCCGAAGCAGCAAACTCTCCAGACTTATGAACAAGCTGCAGGCAGCTTTAGTTATAACGGAAAGCTCATTATTAGCCACATAATCAGCTGCAGATAGCAACAACAACAACAATGTTCTAGTTGTTCGATGGTTGCCTAGTTGGCAAAACAGGCACTTCCGCCAGCACTTCCGGTGCGAATGCAGTTGCAGAAGTCGCCTTTAGCATCGCCGGTGGCTATAAAAAGCTATGGGGAAACAGAAACAGCAGCAAAACCAAAGTCTATAAGAATTTAAAAACAGTTGTAGAATATAAAGGTCTGATATAAGCCAAAAAAGGAGTCTCTGAAAGAGGCTATTCTAGAGAAAAGAACTGCTACCAAAATATTTGTACTTTTGGGCCGTCTTCAGGTATTTATTAATGTAAACGGATCATAGAAGCCACGTAAAATTTGTCATTGCTTCTAGTTGAACTTTAGGTTTATTTTTCAGTCTACAAATCACATTTATTTCACATTTCTACTAGTAAAGACCTATTATTATTATTTCGTCAAAATGGTTAAAAATATTCCAAAGAAAAAAGTGGTAGATCACATCGTTGGAAATATGGAACCAATTTTATTTGGAAAGCTCATTAAAGATTTTTCTGAACCTAAATACAACGATGATGAGCGCTTGGAAGTCCAAAAGCAATTGACCAGCATACTGACATCTGCGATAACTGCAGGAAAAATAGTCCATTATAAAAATCACTTTTACTCGGCAACAATGAGCGACGACGTGAAACCGTACTTTGACTTCAACGCTGATGATGATCTACCCTCCGATCTAAGCCAGATATCCTTTTCAAGTTGTGAATCATTGGAGAGTCGGGCGTCCAATATTGATGCCCTGGAAGAAGTGAACCCAGAAGCTGAATTGACCCCTTGTCCGAGCCAAATTGCGAAATCGGAGTCCCACTTGGCATTCACAATCAGCGTTAAGATGCCGAAAAAAAAGAAATAGATGACTTGATGGAATCTGCTTACAAAATTCCCAGTTTTTAGAACTTGACGTCGCCTTAGTCCTGCGAACTTAAATTGAAAAGTTTATAAAATTAAACGTACTACGCCTAAATGGAAAACTTCTCAAACTTTCTTTTTTTTGTCGACACATTAATACTTAACTGTCGATTCTGTGTAGATTGGTTTATCCGTAAGTAGCCTTTCTCTCAACGATATACGACTACAAATTTTTGAAAGTTTAGATGGGTTCTTAAAGCCTCCTTTAGAGACAATAACCACTTCAGCTGAACATTACAACCATATTTATAGTATAATACGAATACTCAACTTGTTCCATTTAATTATATAAAAGCCAGCGGACACTTTGGCCTATATGTTTAACATGCTTGGAAATTTAATGCAATCCACAAGGTCTAAGGATTCATCCGTCCCGTTTAACGTTGGAGCCGCTGCATGGCTGACCCATGCACCGGACTCAGGATACAGGATACCAGACGTGGCTATAACCTCACCAGCACTATCTCATTTCAGGTACGCAGTCACACAGACAGACGCAGACTCCGACACAGACACAGATATGCCTACCTGTGCAGATACACGTGGAGCAGGCCTCCACGCTGTGGTTCCATTTATTTCTGCGAGTGTATATGGAGAATCAAGTTGTTTTTAAATCGGAAGGAGGCAGACGAAGGGGGGGCAGCATTGTTAATGAAGCTGCTTGTCATCACTTTAATTACATATCCTTGTGACTCGGCATAATTTATGCAACGCTACACAGCTTGTTTATCTGCCAAGTTAACAAATGAAAAAATTCCATTTGTATCTTTAAAGTGTCAACCACAAAATATTTATTAATAATTCAAGTTTTCTTAGGTTGAAAATTATTTACGTAGAAAATACACTTTTCCGCTTGGAAAACTTTTACTTTTATGATATAAATTATATATTTTTTTTACATTAAAATCACCTTAAGTTTGAGACATTAATTTTTATTATTATTTTTACATAAAAACGCGGCTTAATTTGTATCGAATTTGTATTCCATTCGAATGGATTTTATTTCGTAGAGTTTTCTAATTGGAGCATTTTCTCAAGAAAAACCAAATGTCAGGCCATAAAATGCGATGCAAAAGCTTCAGTTCAAATGGCTGACATAAAATTCTCACACAAAAATAGCCGTAAATTTTTACAACGCAAATAAAACCAAATAGGGATTATTTTCCCTTTTTGATAGGAACATGCCAAAAAAAAGAGAAACATTTATTAGACTGTTTATTTATGTATTTCCATTTGATGACAGTGTCAACAATTGAATTGCCAGCCCGAAGACATGGTCAGATGAGCATCTTCATTAGCAAGAAAAGCGGAGGAATATAGGAATTCATTCAAATTCATCATTATATAGCACATGATTACCAGATGAAGATATAACAGACGGCTCAGCAGCAACAAACTCTTACCAACTCTCTGCAAAAGTCAATATGTTGGAAAAGCTTTCTATAGCTGTCAGTGGAAAGCAGAATCCGACACTTCCGGTTCGCATGCAATTCCAATTTCAAGGAAAAAGTCAGCACTAAGTAGCAATGCCTGTGGCTACAAAGAGCAATGTCAGAGCAGTCCAATGATTGGATTATTATAGCATATTCCGTGTTGGCGGATATTGTTAAATTGGCTCTGGCCGTACGTAATTCCCTCTATCCATTTCACATTGCCTGCTCAATTTCCATTGATTTCGATTTCGATTTCCATTTCAATTCAATCAGTCAATAATAAATATGGAGAATTAAAATCACGTATACGTTTATCTGTATTGATTTGAGAATTACTTAAATCAACCGCAGATTGAATATTATTATGAAAATTAATGAATATTGTTCTGTTTGCCTTTCAATTAAAAATAAATAAATTTATTTACAATTTTCATATTTACCATTGCATAATTATTGTTGGAAAATAACAAACAATAATTGAGTGGAAAGGATTAATTGTTCATCAGACAAATAAGCTTGAAAGACCATATGAAAAGAGAATTATATGAATTCATTTCTTCATATTTTCTTTTCATTTTTCCTTGTAAATGATCATTTTATTTGAATTAGTTTAGTTTAAGTATCAAATCAGTAGAATAATTTAGAAATACTGGAAGTTATAATTGATTACTTGAGATGTTGAGAAATTCCTTTTGTTCTCTTGCAACTACTGAAATTTAGATTAATAAATGATTTGATTAATATATGAATCTGCCTAAATTACTGAAAAATATAAGAGTCATTTGAGGCAAGATATATTTGAATAAAAACTTTCTAGTTTCTATATATTCCCCTACAAAATAAACCGCTGAATTTCTCTTTTTTCCCAAACGTAAATTCCAAATTTCTATGTTCATTTAAGTGAGTTATTCCGATGCTTATATCCTTATTTAATTGTTGCTTGTTAGTCGAATAAGGATGCAATTCACAACCACAAACTGAATCCTTGCTTAACAGAAACGGCCTTTGAATATGAGATTTAAATTCAACCAATTTGTGAACATTTGAATACGTATGTGTTATTTCAATTGTGCTCATTAGGCACACGCACAGAGGGCTGGCCTAATGGCATCTGGGGCTAAGGGTTAGTTTGGTCAGAAGCCAAGCAAATACTTGAACCATCTATTAATTTGGGAACTAGTAATTACGCCCTTACACTTGCAGAAATATTGTGAAAATTGACTATTTCTGGCCTGAAAAGTGGAATTATAAATTAATTTGACTTTACTTAAATTATATAAAAAAAGGAGAATAGTTTATTTATTTATAAATACAGAATTCAAGCCGTCTCGAAGCATGAACTGCAGGAACAACCAAGTCGAAGATTAAGTTGAAAATATACCTTAAATATATACTACTCTAGACTTGACGACAGCCGTGGTTCATCGATAAGATAATAAATTAATTTTAATTACATAATTTGAATCTAAATTTTGAAAATGTTCATATATTTTTTGCAGTGTACAGATATGCAAGCCTAAATTTCTGCAAGGCTGAAAGCGCTTGGGATAGTTGCCAAGTCGGTTGCCTTCCACAATTATATATGGAACTTATATGATCAAAAGTTTAATTGGCATTAAAATAGAGGAATGTCTACAAAGTTGACTTACAGAAGGCTTCCACTAAAGTTGTTTTAAAGTTGCAATAAGTAAACTAAAAGCTAGTCACATAGATAAATAGAAAAAGTTACTGAATTTGATGGACAGATATTATGATTATCATATCTTCTTTGGCAAGAGCTAAGTGACAGTGGCACATAATTAGTTTTCAGTTTCAGATTCATTTTCCTCCTTCTTGCCAAGAAAAAATGAAGAATAGCAGCTGCTGTCTTTGCTATTGTTGCTATCACCTGTCTGAACTGTCACTTTTCACATTAAAATATTATATGGAATAATAATATTACGGCAGCTATTGTTGTGGACAGAGCTTCATTATGTGTAGTAAAGTGAAACCCCTAAGCAGGTGCAAAAAAATCCCCATGAAAATTGAGAAAATAATATAAATTTTGAAAAGAAAAGTACGGCAGAGCGTCAAGATGAATGCATATTCATTTTTTACACATTCTTTGCCTTCCTTTCAAAGCATATTTCTTGAAGAAACACCGAAAATCAGCTACACTCTTCACACTTTCAGAGGCTTTCACATTTAACAAGCATAGAGTAAATATATGATATACGCAACATCTACAGTATCCTTAAACAGTTTGTGTTCAAGGATACGAAATTCCTTAAACACACAGAGCGGAAAGCGAGGAAACAAGCAGCTGACAGATGCCCACTGGCATTTTGTGGCAAGTTAAACACGGAGATCTGTTGACCAACAAACTGTGTTGCTTGCAACATTGTAAAATTTTAATGGGCTCATGGTGTGACTTGGACATGGATGCCACATTTTATCACTCAACTCGCAATCTACAAGAGGCTCACATTTCTCCACTTTTTTTCTTTATTAAGTTTGTTCATGGAAAAAATATTATAAACTATTTCGAACTATTTCCTCTGCCAAAAGGAATGTGCTCAGATCAAGCACATTAATCCGATTATATTGATTTTGAGCATATTTTAAATATAAAAGTTCAATCTAAAACTAGGAAGAATCTTAGTCAAGAAACAAGTAGACAATTTTCGTAGAATTAGACGATGAATAGAGATGTTAAAACTTTAAGAACTAAAAAACCCTTTATATATTTACTTAAGTTTTTGCAGACACTTCCTGCTGCAATAAAAACAAAAATAAATATGTAAATTTGTTTTATTATTACACACAAGAAAGATGTTATTTCAAGTTGTGCAATGCCACAACTTAAAGCAACAAAGTTTTCATAATTTTATCAAATATATTCATCTTTCAAATACATATTCACATGCTTACAGTGCGCATATGCAAGCCAGGCGCAACTGCTATTCAAAGCGAAATAGTTTTTCAACTTTCACATATGTTTTTCTTGAATTTTGTTTTCAATATAAGTTTTTCTTACCATCACAAAATACAGAACTGTCCACCAACTTAGCAAAACTTCACAACAAGTCACAAAAAAAAGGAGGAATTTTTTCGGAGAACTTCTAAACTCGTTCTTCAGTTGTCTCTATGCTGTCAATGTCTTTTCAACGCTTTTAGTTTATTTCTCAATATGATCCAGTAGAAATGTTTTAGTAAGCCTTGGCAGAATATATTTCAAGAATTCATTTCAATCAATTTTCCAGTAAAATTTCAACAATAGCTGCAGCTTTATTTCACTAAGAAACTGAAAAGCAATTTTAAAAAAGGGAACTACATTTCACTGTCTATCTGCATTTGCACTAAGTGCTTTTAATTCAGGGCATTAGCAACAAACTTATTCAAAAAAGTTAATGTATTTTCCCGAATTATGAAATAAACTTTTTTATTGCCAACAGCAAAAATTGTATGCTTGTTGCCAATTAAATTCTCTGCATTTGGCCGCAAGCTTTTGAGTAATTTAAATGGGGTTTGCTGTTATAACAAATGGTTTTAAATTAATTAGGCCACAAAACTAGCATGTTTTCCAAGCAAAATAAAATAAAATCAACTAAAAACAGGTAAAAACTCTCATAAAACTACACAAAACTTTGCACTAACATTTTGTAAATGGAATATTACACATACGACATGTTGGACATAGCAAGCATTTCTTATGGTTATTTAACAGTCAGCAGGAATCTCCTCCACCTGTAATTTTCCTGAAATTTAACAGCTTTACTTATTTGTTGTTATAGCAGCTATATTATATAGAAAACCGATCTAGGAGTGGACCAAACTTTTACAAATAACTTGTAAGTTTTATAAAAGTTGTCCCATCCAGACGGTTCCGGCAACAAAAAGAAAGCTGCTTGTCAAGTGTCAAAAACTGAGAGACTTGTTTAAATAGAAACAGATGGCAGACAGACGGACAGACAGCGTCTCATCGTGTGGGAGATGCCTCCTTCTATGCTGTACACATATCTTGGCAAGGCACTTTTCATTATGAAATAGTCCTAAAATTTTTCCTCAACCTGCAGCTACTGAAGCGAGATAAATGTATCTCAAATTCCATTACTTATTATAGAGATTCAATGCTATTCATTGAAGCGTAAACAACTCAACAACTTGGCGTTCAATGGGGGAACATTACTCATACGCCACAGGCTAAAATAAAATGTTAATCTGGAAACGTATCTTAAATTTGAACGTGTTATTTATAAATTCGCACCTTGAGATTTTATCGTTTTAACTGATGATTTTACACTCAACAAAACAATTTCGATTCGCTTTATATTGCGAAAAATCGCTACTGAGTTTATTTATTGAGCATGAAACAAAATCAATTTTACGTAAAATATTTGGAAGACAATTGACAAATTGGCGTTTCCGTTTCACGCACCTTCAATATATCAAATTGATTGGGGATTCTCCCCAAAGGTAAACGCTGTGTGAGCATAAATTTTGTGTGCTCAGCATTAAGTCCAATAAAAATTGATATATTGATGCCTTTGGATTTTGGAAGTATTCATTGGAGGGGCGGAATTGTTATTCAAATGGCAAACAGGTAATAAAAAAACAATTGGGATTAGGAACTCTACTAGTGAATTGAGATTTGTAGACCATAATAAAGCTGTTAGCAATCAACATATTGAATTATCACAACATTGAACAATTGATGATCCATATTTAACTTGAGAGCTTCCTCTTTCTGTGCCTTTCCCTAGGGTATTCAATACACTCAATTTTGAATGAATAAAATATTAATACATTTCTAAATAATTTCTTGATTGCTAAGTAGATTAGAGTGGTTGCCTCGGGTTTATACCCTAACCCTACCCTAGGGCTTCTGAGCTGCTAGGACTACCCAGATGCTTGTATGAATCCTAGTCTGGCAGCTGGGAAAGCTGTCTTTATATCCTGGGAATCATATGAGGTAGTTAATAAACTTTGTTATCCATTGAGGAGATCAGCGATTGTTGATTACCGAATTGGTAACAGACTTGATGGCTATCTATTGTTTCGGTTGCCGGCAACAATCAGGAATACTGAAGGAGTTTTCTAAGGGAAAGTTCATCGTACATGAAGCTGCGACTCCTACGTATTCGTCAAGCCTTGAAGGTTTTGTATAGAATCTCTGCGTCCTGGAAAACCATTTATCCATGCCTCGTGACTGGATGATATAAAAATTCAAGCAAAATCAATTATTTTTCGAATGATACTTTCATTAGTATACTCAGCTTTAATATTTGAAAATATCTTAAGCTAAACACAAACACAGGACACAGGACAGAGCACAGGACTTGGTTGACCAAGATTTAATTAAGATCAACTTTGTGGTTAAACGGATCAGAGATTTATTTAAATACTGATAGAAATGAAATTATCTTTGAGACTTACAGTACATACCTAGACATATGTATGTATTGTATACAAAATACACTTACATCAAGAGGAAAGCAGAGAAAATAAATGGTTTATTTCCTTCTTGTGAGCAGGCAAATCAAGTTAGCAGCTGCTGGATAGACAAGTTTATCTACCAAACATTACTTTGGCTCTTTATTCGGGCAAACTTCCTTTTGACTTGGGCAAAAACTATGAAAAAGAGGCAAAAAACATTCCTGACGAATGCCAGGCCAATCTGCAATGTTGATTCACATGACTTGGGCTCAAAGAACTTCTTTAAGTATTCAGTGTTTGTGTGTGGATGTACTGAATAAAGTTTCCTGGATTTTGCAGCCAGAAGGAACTTGTAACTGGACTTTAAGCACAGTTCAAGAAAGAGACGAAATGAATTGGAAACATTTTTAAATAATTTAACAGAACTGAAAATCCGTCGTAATAAAAATACCAAAAACAAATGAGTGATAAATGTGAAGCAAAAACTGTAATCGAAAACAAATAGAAGAATATTTAGGAATTAAAATTTACAACCGGGTGACATTATCATTCTATTCAATAATTCCGAACTAAACGACCTATTTGCTTGCAGTTTAGATTGTTTTTCCAGGTAAAAGGCAAACTCCCGCTAAATTCAAGTAATCTAATCCAACAGTCCTTTACTCCTCGTGTAACTTAACCCAAGCTCTTCAAAAATCCCCTCATTTAGAAAGCTTCGTCAGACATAAATTTGATAAGTTTAAATCTGCTTATCTGTCACCCAATTCACAAAAAAAAAAAAACGCGCCCTTCCTTTTTTTGCATTCAGGAAAATCACTTTATAAAACGACACCTGTATCCTGTGACCTGAGACAGGTGATACTGCCAAAAAAGTAAAATTTATGAGGATTTGAACATAGCGCGTGTTATTTATAGCGATAAGTCACATACATACATGAAGGATGTCAGAATATATAATTTATCTGTATCAAAAAGAAAGGAAGGAAGGATTTTAAAGCTAGTTTAAGCTACTGCAACAGATTCCTAAGTTATACAAAACAATGATAGTTTTCAATATTAATAGACAATTATCGTTTCAATTAACTGAAGTGATGATAAACCAGCGGAATATCCTTTTCGGCAGCAGCCTAAAGGGAATATTAATTTACTTGTGGAGAAAGGAAAGAAAAATGATATTATCTAATACCCTGTCAAGCCTCAACTTTCTTATTTTCCAACTGAATTATCGATTTGACAGCATAATACTAATAAATTCAAAGTCAAATCTTACCCTCTTTCTGCCTGTAACTTTTCAAATGTTTTTGTAGATATTCCTTTCAATCACATTAAATATATATCGTATACTCTATATATAACTCCTGGGATTCAAGCTCTGCTGTCAGGATATATGAATTTAAAGTCGATCACAAGAGCAGCTGCATCAATTGTCTGTCGGACTGAATTAAATGGGAATCAATATTCATGAGACACACAGGTGACAAAAAGAAAAACCACGAGGAAAATTCAGTTACGCATCCGGCAGGAATTCGATTTTATGTTTATTTACACGAACAAGTTGACAGGTGTGACAAAAATGTTAAGTATATCAAACCACGTACAGTACACAATATAAATTTATAAAAAAAAAAACAAAGTAAATTGATTTTTAGGTTATTTTATCCTTAACAGGCTCAATTACATTGTCTTAAAAAATATAATCTACAGCTGAAAGCTTTAAGAAAGGCCGAGCTATTCTTGAAACTGTTTCTTTACCGTAGGTTTTCTTAAAATATTGAGACAAACACCGCTCCAAATCGACAATGTTAACTAGTATAAAATTGACAATAAACTTTTGTTTTTTATGTAAAAGGAATAAAAAGTCGGTAAATATTTGTGAGCAGCTTCCAATGCGATGTGCGATGTGAAATAATTCCCCAAGCAAATTTCAAGCGGCTTCTCCTGTATAACGACCTGCAATAATATAGTGTAAGAGCTTAGTAAAACTCACAAAATATCCGAGAAGGCTGAACTCGAAACCCATCTGAAATCCACAGATGTGTGTGTGTTCCCTTCTTGAGTGTTGATAGCAGGAATTTATGTATGTTGCTCTAACTATGTTCACTTCCGGCTGCAAAAATTTATCACCTGCAGTGGCAAAATGGGCAAAGGGAGCGCTGAAAGGCTTAAGTCGAATGAAGCTAAGAAAAACCTCGAAAAAAATGGTATTTATTCATTTCAAAAGAATACAATTTATAGCGCTGAAGTGTGTCTATAATAAAGTTAAGTTTAGTTTAAAAAGGTTAAGTATCTTATTTTGAAATTTATTTGATGGTAACAATAATTTTATTCCGATCGAATAAAATTTGTTGATAAATAAATAGTTTTCCAATCATATTCTTCTTTTCAATTCCATGCAAATTCATTTATAGGTAAGCTAGTTCAACCATTATTTTTATTAGCCTTCAGATATTCCAAGATGTGATAAAAGTGATTATAAGTTGTGATGGAATTATGCTACAAATCATTCTGGCAGCTGATGCTGAACAAGAATATATACTTACTTTATTTGATAGAAAATAGCTTCCTTGTTGATCCATTTTCAATGAGTTTACAGCGCAAAACAAGTTGGGTTCGCTTGCAAACCATCAAACACGTTGCAAACAATGGTCGTGTGGACTGTGTTTGACACAAGTTCCACAATACCCTCAACTGAAGCTGTAAACAGTCGCAGAAGTAAAGTATGCATGAAAAGTTCCCCAAGCGGAGAGTATAAATTTATAATTTTTTGAAATTCGTTTCAAAAATTTACGTTTTTCTTTTGCAGTAGAAACTTTTATCGCATATAAAAATGCAAATATTCAAAATTTTTATAAAACATAAAACTTAAGTAGTTACCCATTAAATTTTATCTGAAAATATAGAAAATGCCAAAGTATTTAATTTTGAAATGCTCCAAAAAGTATGCTATAAAAATACCTGTGAAGGTAACTAAAAATTTGAAGTCAAAGCTGGCTAAATTATATGCATTTCCTGGAAAGCAAAAAAGAAAGAAAAGTACGAGAAAACTGTAGCAGAGCAGCAGAAGAGTGTCACTAAGGTAGTTTTCGTCCAAAGGAAAACCAAGAAGTGCAAATTAGACCCTTGTTAGCTAACCAGAGTCGACACAGTAAAAGTCGCTCGATTTTGGAATCCGCAGCTTAATTGACATTTGATTAACGTACATCTCTCTACTCTGTTCTCTCGACTCCTTAATTGACATCGGGGTGCAAAGGAAACGTTAATCACATCAGAGCATGAGGAGGCAGAGACCGACAAACAGACAGACGAACAGCCGAACAGACTTTAAGGTGTGCCGAAGGAAGTCAGAAGAAACACTTACAATAGCCGCAGCTGACAGCCAGAGACAGTGTCAAATTTTAATGAGTTTAATGTCACCAGAAACTAAGTTATTATCCGACTAAAAGATACTCTATACTTAATCTAAAAGTAAGTTTAATCCTTAACTTTTCTCGACATTTTTAAGCCACATCATTTTCAATTTATTTAATTTGTATTTATATATTTATTATTGAAAATATGACAAAAATTTGGTGTTTAAAAACTATCAAATTGTCGTAGAAGTTCCGAGTATATAGTGGAATATATATATATAAACTATGGCAAGAATCACAAGTTCCAATAATAATAAGGTACTTACCTTGAATTGAATCAGATATTATGTCATTATTTTATATTTAATAAACAACAATTATCAATTAGATATTACGAAAGTAAATCGATATTTCCAATCTATATTTTTCCAGAATTCAGTTAATATATTTTAGAGTGTTTTTTCGTTTTATCCTTTTGGAATAATTCAATTTGGGTTTAAACACTATTCAAAACTGACTAACTTTTAAGCCCATTAGAGAACCTATTAAGAATTAATGCTCTACCTGCAGCAGAATAATGCCCAGCAGGCTGCACATTCATTGTTATAGGAAAGTCCAGCTGAATATAGAACAGTCAATAATTTGATGTCTAATTGAGAGCTTAATAATACAAAGCAGAAGGAAATCATGTATTAAATCACATTGAGGCTAGTATCAATTTTCATCCAACACGAGAATTAAACACGCTCCAATATACTGCAAATATCCTTCAATTATTAATATTATCTATGAAATTCAGTGTTTCCATTGCTTTGGGGCAATTGTGTTCCTATCATTATTATAGCAGTGCGCCTATAAGGATATTTGCATCATTTGAGCTGATATCTTGAGTCTCAGCTCATTGGCACCTGACTCAACTTGAGAACACAGTGCAAATCTAAGGCTGAAGATGATTTTGATAGCTTCATTTTTATTGTTTTTATTCTATGTATCCTTAAACTACAACAGAGAAAAGTAAGCGCATTTCTTTCTTTTGAAAAACGCAAATAAACATAAACGTTTCCAATATCCTACCAGAGGATATTACACAAAAACTTTATATGTTTTGAAGTGCCAGAAACACCACCAATTTATATAGTTCTAACACATAGGACTTTATCCATTTTATAATATAATTAGGAAATGTAACTAGGACTATTTTGAACTGTAGTCAACTCAGTAACAAATACCCGCAATATTTCGAAAGTTCAATTACATTTGATTTACTTGCCCATAAAAGTATGCAACATAGTTTCCACGCAAGGTGCTCTGAGGAAACAGAATCTAAAATTTCGACAGGTGACAGCAGGGAAAGCTAAGTAAAGTCAAGTCGGCTTTACGACTTTGAGGCTAGCCGTAAGCTTCCTGCTCATTTCTTAACATTTCATTTTCTCATCCCTGACTGTTTCTGACCTACTTTGTGATCCCCAAATGTGCAGTATCTCAGCCGTGGCACATGTGACATTGCAATTGGCCAGTTTTTATACGCTATAACCATTAGAAATTTGATAAATTGGGTATATCGGTTTTTGGCCAACGTATGAGACTCTCCAGAATTCTATAAATTAATAAAAAGGAGTGGATCTCGCCATTTGCATGAATGCTAAGATACGCATCAAATATACTCGATACTTTTGGGTGGTACAAGTTTGGGTATAATAAACTTTGGGTTAAGAGTATTTTTCTGTCGAGCACAATCGAGTCTATTTTATTTATTTATTAAGTCGACCAATAGTAATTAATTAGGTATATTAAGCCTGTACAAAAGTAAAACTAAGATTACAAAATATTGCTGGCTTAAATAAATATTTAAAAATGATTAACATTTTTTTATTTTATCCGATAGATCCCAATCTAAAAGCACCTGAAAAACGAGAGATGGACATCCCTTTAGAGATGATACATAAATTTGCATAACTTGCATAAAATAAAGATCGAAAACTAAATGAATTATATATGATGATCAGATATGAAGCATATCGATAGCTTGGTATTCAATTATTGAAATTCAACAGATTAATATAATGCATCTGTATAATTTCCTCCCTTTTTCCTTTGATTTGTGTGCAAAGTTATTAAAACTGTAGAATTCCGTTGAAAATTACAAGTTTATTATATAATAACTGAAATCTGAGCTTGATGATTAGTTCATAAATTTATGGCAATTGTTTTGAATTTTCCCCTGCATCTTCAATGTTAATAATTTCACCCAAACGAACGGGGCCTTGGCAAATATAAAAGAAAGCAAGATTATATAAATATAATTCGTAATTATAGCAACTAATTTAGTTACCTTTAACGGCCCGCAGAGTTTGATTGCGTGGAAATTTGAGCATCTCCACACGAACCTCGGTAAGCATGCCTCGTGCCCCAATGCGCCCCAAGATTTTCACGACTCTCGCTGGAACAACAGACGGTTCCATTTTTATTTTATTTTTTTTTTGGGAGTTTAATCAAAAACACAGTTTGACAAAGCTACACTGATTATTTATTCGTTTGAAAACTAACAAAAAGTGTGTTTTTCTTCGAGTAAAAATAATATTGAAATTTTCATTTCCATATTCGTGTTGCCTGCGACGAACACGATTATTTTTAGAGGAGCTTAGAACGATTAAAAAAAAATATTGGATCTACTATTGAAAAGCCATGGAAAAATGGATCGATTACCTTTATTAAATTGAAATCATTTTCGAAATTAGTTCTAAGTTCTAATTTTTCACTTGCAATGGTATCTAGGCAGACGATGTAGTACTCTTTGTTAGACTCATTCTATGTTAGGCACAATCTCTGGCATTGGTCGAGAGTGGTGAAAAAGTTATTTGTGTAACCTTGTCCTCCCCATAAGAAGCTAACGCATTGGCGAGTTTTTTTGATAAAATGGAACTTAAAACTGAATGATCTTCCAATACCCGTAAGGGTAGGGTTATCGTTGCACACCACTGAAAGTAATAGGAGAATTAAATGTTGGATTTTCAAAATAAAATATTATCAATTTTATTAACTTACTCTCATCATATGCGTTAACGGAGTGACTGATCAAAAACAGCGCCAGGATCAGCAAACAGGTTGAAGTATTCATTTTATTCAGGTTACACGACTATTTGTGATTTGTGAATAAAAACTGTGACACTAACGAGCCAAGCTGCGTCTACAACTCTTTTTATTACATTTCTTACATAAGTATTAAAATTGGCTTAATTACATCAGCTCAAAATCAAACCGAAGCCATAACAAACTATAATTAAGAGCTTGACTAAAAATATTTATATATATATAAATATATAAAATATATATAAATGTATTAGTATGTATTAAATAGTATGAATGTCATCTGAAGGTCAAGTGCATAAATTTTAATACATAACCGTTAATACAATGTAATTAACAAACTGAGAACTAATTATACAATTTCATGCTAAATATATTCAAATTGTTATTGTTATATTTTCATGTTTAATTTTATATCAATAAAAAATGTAATACAATTTTGTCCTATCTCAGATTCCAAATCTTAGGCCTGTATTATAACTTCCATAGGCCATTTTCCAATACACATTCCTTTTTTTAATTTTTTGTAATCGATTGGAATACGATTTAAAAAAATCTTTAATTTGAATTATTTTTCATTTTTTGTAATCGATAAGAAATAGATTAGAATATGATTTAAAAAAATCTTTAATTTGGATTATTTAAGTTTCATCTAGGAAAAAACCAAAATTTAAAATATTATTTTGGTAATTTCAGTACAATTTACTGTAGCAATACAATTTAATAACTTATTTTGTGGCATTATTCAGTTAATGTTAGCTAATTAATAAAAAACAAAACACTTTTTTTAAATTACCTCGAGTGGAAAAAGTATTTCAATAAATATTAAGCTGCCTATAAATATGCAACAGCATTCGTTCCACTTACCATTATTTTTTTTTCAAAGAAACTTTACTCCTCTCTATTATGCTCACTTCTGTTACCTTACCAACACTTATGCTGTTATCGATAGTATAATATCGATATTGCTTGCTATGCAGCAACAACAATGCACTGACTTTGCCATCACTAACATAAACAAAATAAAAAATGCTTGTAAATCTATAAATAGTGAGACGCCCTTTGTGACCCAAACTCCAAATAAACAAACTATAGATTTTCTGCCATGAAAAATACTTGGTAAACTAGCTAGCTGCAAATGACTGGCCTGAATGAATACTCGCAATGATAATTCCACCGTTATATTTAATTAACTCTAAAACAAAATATCTTTCTCAAACCGTAGTTACAGATGGTTTCTCTGAAACAAAACACAAATTAATATGGTAAGACATTTACCTCCTTACCAAAGAACTAATGGTAAGAACAGGTAACAAATCTTGTCTGGAAATAGGAACAGGTGTGAGAAATTCCCCTTAACTAATAGAGAAGATACGTTTGTGGCTGGGAAAATTTACATCCGGTGCGAAATTATTTGAAAGTGCACTGGAATAGGTCTAATATCAATAGGCAAATTCTCAATGTCTATTAAATATATTTTATTTTTCAATATTAATATGAACAGATAATAAGGTCAATTGAAATTTAGATTATTTATAACAGCCTGAAAGCCGCAGTTCAACCCAACAGGTTCAAGTGCAGATATCCCACTAATTTTCTGAGTTGAACAATATTTCTTCTTTGACTCAAAATTGATATTAAGGATTCAAGTTTTCTTTTAGATACTAAAAAATTATTTAGAGCAAGTCCCTTCCGTATAATTTTTATAGATGAGTTTATCTGAAGGTAATATATTTATTTTATTAAGTTAATAAAAATGTATGATAGTGATAAAAATGTATAAGAAGACTCGTACCACATATTGATATTGATATATTCTAATAAATTATCCATTTTTTTTGAGCGTCTTTCAAGAAACAAAGTAAGTTGTCTAAATTGGACCATAAGAAGGCAGTCGGTAAACAGCTGATCGAGCGAACAGGGCTGCACTGTGAGCTTTTATCGAGTTGCCATTGGGTGTGGCGGACCACCCACAGCATCCAATAATTGTGTATGTGTATGCAAATGCAGCTGGTCTTAAGATCAATGTAATTGAGATTTAGTACACTTGAGTTTGAAAACTGGAATTTGGCGCCAATTGAAACGAAAGCCTTGAAACAGTATTAAGTTAATAAATTTGTTTTGTTTTGTTTTATTTTCATGACTCTAGAATTGAATTTACAGGTTAACGCAGGTATTAAAGTTGTTGCTGTGCTTAGCTTGATATGAATTATGCAATAAAAATACTTTCACGTTAATTGTTATTATGCTCATCTAATAAAAATAAAAATAATAATAAGAATGACCTTTGCAAGTGCAATCTAATTGAAATTCTACAAAACTTTTTATTGCTATATGTAAGCCAATTTACTATTAAGAATAGAAGTAGTTCAACATTAGAATTAAATAGTTACGTTCTGTAAAATATATATATATATATATGTATAAGCGATATTTTCTTTTCATTTATTTTCTTGATTTTAAATTGCTATTCAAAGAGACAAGAGCACACAGACTATTTGACTAGAGACTAAAAAGACACAGCCTACTTGGACTTGCGCTGAGACAGCTTCACTTCCTTGGCCCACACAACGTTATTCATGAATTCGCCAAGCAGATAGAGAGCAAAGGTGAAACCGAGTACAGCCACAAAGAATACAATGCGCTGTGGCAGCTGAAGGACCTCCAATACCGGATAAACCCACACATTTGAATAATGCTTTATAATATGTATCCAAACCAAATAGCTGCCCATAAAGATGGCCAACCCAGTGAGACCCTTGCTGCGACTAGGATACGCCCGATACGATGTGAATATCTCCAGAACAATGAAGACAACGATATTGGTGTGCAGCACATGATTCAGCCAGCTGTAATATCAATAGAATATTTTAATATTAAACAATAAATACAACCTTCGTTGTGCCGAAAAGCTTGTAATACACTTGCATAGTATATACATATATATATCATCTTATGATTTTCATCTTCGGACTATTTAAGCATAAGGATTTAGCTCATCTTCCGGACTTAGAATATATATGTATAAGCTCTGCACGAGTATAAATATGCCATCTTATTGGTAGACTTTACCTAGGGAAGACAGGATCCAGCACTTTGGGAAAGACAAGTTCACGATCTATGGCATATAGTGTCCAAAAGGTAATACCCACATTAAGGGCAACGGGAAAAGCTAGGGTAGATAATAGCCAGTCCTTGAATTTGCGTATAGCTGGTGCACGCCTTGGAACCAGTTCATTCGTGCCCACAAAATCATTGGCCAGCGATACAATATAATATAATGCCTGTATGATCTGTAAGTAGAAAAAAAAGTAACCAAATTGGGTATTATACAAGTTGCGTGTAATAACTGAATGGGGGTTGGCTCTAAGGGTGGGAAGGGATGTTAATTGAAGTGGAATAATTCATAACCGCTAAACCTATGAAGCTTGACCAACCCAAACCGGTTATCGGTTAATAGTTGAGACTAGATAAGAAACAGTCAAGTATCTGATAGGGATTTAGTCTTACCGCATCCAAGAAAGTTAAATACTTGAATTTTCCACCAAATGGATGATGTATTAATTTTGAATTTGTATCATTCGAAGTTGGGAATTCAACGTATTTATAATCGTAATAGATGGCGTAGCTAAACTGCACGGCCGCTGTTAAATGCAGCAGAGTACGCAGCGCGCCAAATATACTGCTATAAAGCGAACGCGTTGCGGTGCTGCCTGAAGCCATTTCCCAATTTCTTTTGTTTTTAATTCGTCCTGTAATAATTGATTTTTCACGACAGCCAAACAACAACAGCAGCCGTCTAGCAGTAAAGCAAAACTGAAGACGGTTTGTTAGTAGTGTGACCGACTCAATCTAAATCCGTTATCGATAGTTATCGGACTGTGAGATTTTAGCACCACTATTTTTATTGTGCACGGTCAGACTTTTTAACGCGCCAAGAATTTAAATGTCTTAAACAAAATTTAGTTAAGTTTTGATTCAAATTTATTTTATTGGGATGAAGAGCAAATCAAGTTTAAAAAATAATAATCTAATAAATAATATTATAACTAAAATCATGAAATGTAATTTATGAACCTTATGAAAGATTTTAAAGCGTTCACAAAGATGTTAGAAAGATTGCACAGAATTATAATAATACGTTTTCTACTCATTAAGACTCATATTCAGACGTTTTCGAAAACAGTTCAGCAGGGTCCAAAGAACATCTGCTTTTATTGACTAATAATTCTTTATTATGATTTAATAAGGCTAAATAAATAAGTAAATATAAAATTCACTTATTAACTGTGTTTTTTAAAGTCAATAATTAAGCTAAATATTGCAATCAAATTAAACAATTCTTATTTATGATGCATTAGATTACCACTTTGAAATTGGATTCATCTAATCTGTTATTTTCTTTTATTCATGATGAACAAACATTTTTTTTTTTTTTTTTTTCAAATAAGTCGACTGCCCGCCACCTGTCTGCAACCTTATGTTATCGATAATTGATAGGTCTGCAGTTTGCACTTACCGCACAAATGAACGTTAAGAATTTGAATTTGCCACCAAACGGATTGAAAATTGATGATGGTAATTCCAGGTTATAAAAATAGTAAACACCATAATTAAATTGCAAAACTGCCGTTATGTGCAGCATTAACTGCACTCCGCGACTAAAACCGGGAGGCGTAGAGCCCTTGTTTTTGGACTTAGATCTTGCCATGTTTAACACACAAAAGTCCACTTCACACTGATTAGCTGGCTTGCGGCCAGTGAGTTACAATCGAAATGTCTATATATATTTATATACATTCTCTATATATATATATTTGGTTGTATTAAACATATATATTCTTATATAGTAGTATATATGTATGTGCCGCACCTTGTTTTGCTTGGAGTTCTGGGTCCGGCTGATAAGAGCGCTTATCATTAAGTAGCTTCGTATTGAGATTGAGTGCGTGTTCATATTGCAGCCGGCAGATAAATATAAATACAGTGAAACTACTCTTCAGCGAACTTGTGGGATATACAAAAACATTTATCTTGGCAAGAGAAAATCGTATGAAAATGTTTAATCATTTTCCGAATCTTCTAAAACTATTATAACCTGTTTTTCTTCATAATTATGCGTTACAGTGAACATCATTATTAATGGACTAAAATTAGACTTGAAAGTGCTTCGTTATAGGCAATTTCGACTGTATAAAGTGCAACAAGATGGAACTGCAACGGAAACTAATACACTTTCACCGTTACAGCTACCTGTAATCCAATTGTTACGTGGAAGGGAACCGGGAACGGGGGACCAGGAACTGGGAATGGAAATGGGTATGCTACGGGTGTATCGTATCTATGAATAGTTACATATGCCCGGTTGAACAAAGGCTATTGAATCTCTTTTGTCGTTCCAACTAAACGAGAACTATCGATTTAATTTCAAACGCAGCGCAAAGCGTTCTGAAGGTCAAGGGTCAAACCCAGAAAAAAGTGACGCAGCACTAAATATATTATCGCTTACCATTATCAAGGTGAGCGTTAATCGATTGTTTTATTTATATTATTTATGTAAGGTGTGGGCGCTATCGTTAACACGCTTGTTCAAGAATATATAATTATAATACAGAGAACGCTTGTTAGTTCAGAAACCCAAAAGATATTTGTCATCTGCTTTTGTTAACCGTTCAATCAATTTGAATTTCAAATACATAGATACAGTCTGAACCGGTTTAGTTCAGGTTTTCAAATAAATGATTTAAAAAAAGAAGTAATAATTTTATATACCTGTTTAATTAATATTATTACCATAAGGAATGCTACTTTTTCACAAAGCAAAATGAGAATAAATGTGCTAAATTTAAGAGTCGAACATATTCCTTTAGTGCTTCTGCCAAATATTTACGATTGCTGACCCTTTTTATTCCTTGGTTTCCTCTTCGGCATCGCTTTCCGACTCGGAGGCCTCCAAATTGATTTCAGTTAATTCCTGCTCCTCCACGCTGCAGTTATCCAGTTCACCCGTTTCCACCTTAGGAACCATCACTGCACCCGCTTCAGGTATGTTCTCAGATGGTTGCAATTCTCTAGGCAACTCCTGTTCGTGCTCCTGCTCAAACATGGGATTGTCAAAGGCACGTTCTCGCACCTCACCGGTCTCGGCATTGAAGCCCATCACAGCCGACCGTTCCAAAGCTCTGCCCGAAGAAGTTGCAATGCCTGGAGCGGCATTATCAAAGCGATTAAATAGCAAATTTCTGCGTAAACGCAGACTCAAATTATGCCAACGCCAGCGACGTGGATCGTGTATCCACTGAGGTATGCGATTCAGGTAAGGATTCTGGGGCATAAAATGGGCAAGCATTATGATCGAGACCACGGTAACGAGTACCAGACAGAAAAGTATGAGCAGCACAGAGGCAAAGGTGACATTGGGATTATAAGGACGTCCAGCATAACTGAAGATCACCTGAGGCTTTCGGGCCAACAGAGAACTCTGGTTTCTTGTGGCTTCAAGATAACGCATAAACTCAACACTACGTTCAGAATATCCGACACGATCCAGAATAATGACCTGTAGAATCTTATTGTAACTTGAACTCAAATAATGCACATGCACCTGCAGGTCATCCGTTAGTCCCTGTTCAGTGATTGCTCTATTGATAAACGCCATCATATCTTTGCGATCCCTTTCCATACAGTTTCCGCCCGGTATTGTCATAGAAGCGCCGCACTGGTCACAACATGCGCCAATGATCACCGTCGGGTCGACGCAGTGCGCCGTTTCACATTCGGAGTCTACATTATGACAGACGGGTTCGACCAGCTTTTCGAAATCCTTGTGACACCCACAGAGTTCATCACGATAATATTCCACGGTAATGCCCCGAGAATTGTGAAATAGTAGCTGGCCGAGATCTCTGTTTAGCAGCTCCTCCAAATAAATCTTAGAAATCGAGGAGCCTGCTATAATCAATTGACCCAGTCGCAAATATTGTACATTTTCCAAATCAAATGACAATGGTCCATTGTCAGTTGTAATCACAATATGCCCATCATCGCAGGGTATACGATCTACTTCCGGCACAATGGAAATAGCTATGGAACTACTGTTGCTACTCCCCTTTTTTGGTAGATCGGTCCAGGTGCGGGGATCAAACCATTTTCGAATTTTGGGCGGTTTTAAATGGGCGCGTCGCTCAGCACTAGCACATGTCCCTAAACCTTTTGCTCCAGCACCCAAAGTTATGAACGATTCAGCAGCCATCAGCAAGGCACCTTGAATCGGCAGCATAAACCCTCCAATGGATAATTCACTAGGCAGCGGCAATATTGCCGAATAATAGTCGGGAAATACAGCCAAATCTCGAGCACAGGGTAAATATCCACCGATCCAGGCGGCACGACTATCCATACCCACTCCAGCGCTTAAATATTTCAGTTGACTTGTATCCGCCTCCAGCAGGAGTAGAGAAATCACCAATATAACTATCTCTTTAGACCGCATCATGGTGGCAGTACTCTAAATTGAAAACTGAACATTGCGACAATTTTTCATGATTTTTACTCAATAATTTTTTTGGGGGCGTTACGTCTGCTTTTCAGATATTCCCAGATAATTAACAAATGCCCGCCTTTCAGCGGGGGAACACATTAAAATAAACCATTGGCATAGACAGCTTCCAAACAAATTCCCAACAAGTTCCTCAATGTCTGCCACAGAATAGCTCTCTCAGTTAGGGTATTATGACTATCTAATACGTTTTGTCTGCTAACTAAATCTGCAGCATGTGGCAAGCAATATTTTCTAATTTTTTTATTGTTATTCTTGTTAATTAACTAGTGCGGCATATATAAAAAATCTGTTCAAATATTTTTCTTGAAATTCAAATGAGTATTTGATCGGTCGTAAAGTAAAATAAATCTATACGAATTTTGCGAAAATTTGAAATGTTTGTTTATCCAAATAAATTAATGTTTGCTATAAACATTTTTATATATTTCATAGTCCAATAAAAGACGTTTTCAGCAGCATTTTATCAATCATTGAATATTAAAATTTATAGCTATAGCCGAAGAATGTCCTCAAAATAATATTCATTCGAACTATTAAAATGGAGAATTGTTAAAAAATTAAAAAAGAAAGAGGTCAAAATTGACTCGGTAATGCCGAAAAATGTTCAATAATTCTACATATATTGCTCCATAAATCTGGATAATAAATTTTCAAGTAATAAATTGCTCAAAATCAGTGAGGGAGACGAACGTGCTATCCTAGCGGCACAGAATCGATTATATATATAAGTCTAGGCGAGAATACAAGTATATATATATATATATATAAACATAGGAATAGCTCTATAGATGTATATATAGAGATCCCAGCATATGCGATCATTGAATATTCAAGTCTTCCATATTACAATGCAATTGTTTGGTCGAAAGAAGAAAAAAAAACAAATCGTTTATTTTCATTTTGATTTCGGCGATATAAACAATTGAATCCGGAGCCGCGCGGATTTGACGGAAGCCATTGGAATGCCAAACAACCGGATGGTAATGGTGCGTGTGCATGACCCGGTCATGCTATGCCTTCCATCCACATGAAAGATATTCGCTAAAAAGTTAAAAAAAAAAAAACAAATCGCCCAGCAAAGAAAACACCGACTAGAAACAGCTTCAAATATTCCTATATACTTCGCATTCATTCGAACCGGCGTCCACGCGCAGATAAATGCGAACAGATATGAAGCACTTTGTGCCAAGATCAAAGTATTTATTGAGGTTATAAATCAAGGGCGGCGCAAGGTCGTCAATGATTTTTGGCTTAGACTAAAAAGCAGCAACTAAACTTTAGTTGGGGGGCGGGGCAGAGTAAAAGAGATAAATGAACACTTCTAAGAGCATTAATTCGACAAATAATAAACAATAATAAACCGTGGTTCGTGGTTTACATGCTCGAAAAGAAATAAAAATAATAATAGCCATTTCCTGAAAACATTTAACGCATGAAATACAAACTTTTACAGCCAGAACAAAGCTTATTTTACACATTAAAAACTAAACAAACAAATATATATATAAATATAGCAAAGGATTCAAGTAAAATTCTAGCAAATTTCTTATCTAAATATAAATTGAATACTACAATATTACTACTAAATATAGAGGGACTAGTAAGGAAAGGTTAACTTCACCACGCCGAAGATTACATGCCCTTGCAGTCGATTTTTAATGATTTAGTGGACAGATGCGGCCGGATCCGACTGTGTGCCACAAAAGAAAAGCTGAGTAACCAAATTTCATTTACCCAGCTCAAAAACTGACAGACTAGTTTGCATATAAACAGACGGACAGACGGACGAACGGGCAGACTGACATACATAACGACATTTAGTTTTGAGACCTAAAAGCTCCAGGTTCTACCGGCTAAAAATAGTACTTATCTTGCAGATAAATTCTTTAAAGTGTAGATATAAATTGTTTACTAAATGGTTAAAAAATCTTTTTCACAAATGGTCTGGTTCAAAGAGAGAAAGTATTGAAAATCCAGGCTCAAACCGGTTCAGTTGGATACGAGTATAGTAGAGAAAGTATTAAAAATCCAGGCTCAAACCGGTGCAGTTGGACACGAGTATAGAGTATATTTATGATTATAGAGTATATTTATTTGTCTTTCTAATAAAAACCGACAAACACTCTCAAGTATTAAGCGTATTTCTTCGCCAAGTGGCTGTAAAAATTCCAATAGATCGTCCAATTCCCGGAATATTCTCTGACATGTAAATGAGTTGCAATAGCAACTGACCGCTGCCCACAGACGCCTCTGATATATATATATATATATATATATATATATGTATGTATATATATGTATATATATGTATGTAAACAATATGTAGCTCCGTATGATGTATTTACATTCACGCCAATAAGATAATCTGGCATCCATCAGCGGCATATAGAAATGGGCCAAGAAGATGTTGGCCGCCTTTTGTTTTTGGGGGCATTTTGATTTGTGGGCAGCTTTACAATTCAATAAACCGAAAGAGTTTTTCGCCACGGAATTTCGCACAAGCCTAAGAAAATAAATACTCGATTGAGTATCTCTGTGTAACAATCTGCAGCGACAGCAAATGAATGGAATTTAAATTGTATCTGCAAGATACACAGCGGCGTTTACGGATGCATTCGGCACAGAGTTGTTGACCCTCCAGTCAGAAGCTGAATATAAAAAACTCACACATGCATACATATATACATATATATATATATATATATATATGTGCAAACATATGGCAGACATAAATGGTGGACAATATAATAACAATTTTTTTCTTTTAATCTGGTACAATAATACACTTGAAACGATTGCGGCTGTGGTCGTATTTCCGTCATATGGAAATGACCCTGATATTTATGGGAATGTTCCTTAATGTCCGATTTATGGTACATATTTATTTTATTTATATTTATTTATACATTATTTTCTGATCCAAAAAAGTCTACTTCATTCGAAACAGCGTGGTTCAGTTTGTATTTTTCAGTAGTCTGCGAATACTTTAATTTTTCTAATGGGAAATCTTTCTTATGAAAAAATAAATTTTTAAATTTTATATTAAATACTTTATAAAAATTGATATAATAAATTACAAGGAAACATTCAGACGGACGGAGGGGCAGGCAGTTAGACAAACGGACTCACATGAATCGAGTCGTCCATCGCTCTGATCAATAATATATATACTGTATGGAGTCATAAATAGCTCAAGGATATAAAAGATACACAAAATACCAAAATTCAATTTTTCAATATTGACAAATGTTTAATCAATATTTTTAGTTGATTTTAATATTTATTTTTTTGTAAATGTTCCTTTATAAATAAAACAAAATTGTGCTGCCATCTTGGCCCTTTTTATGAATATAAACCTTAAATAATTCTTAGTAACATTTATAAAAAAAAAGCCCCAACAAAACTTTTAAATATGTTTTATATAAATAAAGAATTTTCGTCAACTTACCAGCGACCAATAGCTCAAAAGTCGTAACTTTTGGGGGAAGGTTTCAGGCACAAGGCGACGATTAAAACTCGTCTTAAGCTTATAACTGCGCTGAATCTCAAAATTGCTATAGAACAATCCATATGCAAATTGTCCCAACGCGCACAGATGTATGATTGTCACAAAGATACGAGATTTATATAGCTCCACTTTAGTCATCTTGTATAAAGTCTTTAAAATGTATAGGTAAATGGATTGTTTAATTGATTAAAAACTGTAGGCCACAGACAAAGCTTCAATTTGTAGGAATTTAACGAGAATATTTCTCTTTAAAATGAGTAAAAAGAACAATAAGGTATGTGAAAAATAGAATGGTCTCATCAGTCCCGGGCTGGAAGGTGTCACAAAATGTTGAAATGCTGAAATGTTGAGACTCAGCAAGGTCTTAGCACCCTCTTAAAGGCACCCCAAGGCGTACATGTAAAACGCACCCAATTGAAATCAATATTTGCGCCACTGACATAAATATTTAAAAACCTAGAAAAAGTGGAATAAAAATAACCCACAAATTGAAGTTGCGTATGGCGCCCGGGGGTCGATGTTTATAATTTACATATGCTAATAAGTTAATGGATTTTATTGCCAGTCCAAGCAGTTGTTGATTGTTTCAATGTTTAATGTTTCTCTAAATAAATATATATTTTTAAACACAATAACGCACGTAATTTTGTATTCTTTTTGAGCTTTATATTTCTTTTCTTTTTTTTCGAATAAATTTGCCAGCGCCGCAGCTGGCGCACACAACTTGGCGTATGGAAAACTGGAGTCGTACTGCCACTGGATAAATGTTGCTCATACGCAGCGTTGCCTGGCTGTCGCTTTTACTTTCGTCCACACAGAGAAAAACATTATTTTTATTTTTATAGTACTTGTGCTGTTGCTTTGCTTTGCTTTGCGTTCAGCTTGTGCGCATGTCCAGAAATTCAGAAATATTCAGCTATGAACTGTCCGGGGTTTGGGATCTTGGGATTTGATTCCGGACTAGAGTTATGCGCGTGACACGAGCTCCCAACACTTTTTGACCTCTACAACAAAAAAGCACTTGACCCAATTACAATTTTAAAGACTAAAGTTTAAAAATTAAATAATTAAATATAATTGATGTGCAGAATCTAAAGAACTTTCTAGTTTTAAGCATATATTAAAATAAAAATATTTTATAAAATATACAAGGGCAGCTATAAAAACATTTTCTCTTGAGAGCTTAAATTAAAAAACAAAACTACGAATTTGTCAATTAAACAAATAAATACATAAATTCATACATCAATACGAGTGTTTATAAATAAAGCGTCTGTCCTGTCGTGTTGCGTCGTGTTTATAAAACTTTCGACACGTACCCATCTCTATGCTGCAATAAGGCGTTACTGTGGCAGCAGGTCAACGATGTTTAGCTTAGCACAACAACACATATGCAACTATTTATACAATTATTATAAAAAAAAGAACTAACTGTTACTGATAGCAGCTATGAATATGCAATATGAATTGCGTCAAATAGCTGAATAATCTGAGCACAGGCGATAAATAAAGACACTGCGTCAAGAGGCACAATACGCAAAAAGATAACAGCTTAGGCAAATAAATATATGTACTTCATTCAAATCGATACAAAGCGCGCGTTGTTCCTTATCGTTATCGATATCGACACTCTGTGAACAGCTGTTTTATGCGTAGCAGCCCTGCCTATCGACCATGTTGAGCAATATTTATAAAATTTTGCCGTTTACTGCCAAACAAAACAAAACAAAGAAAACAAACAAACACGCCTTAACATCTTGCTGCCAACAAACAGAAGAGGGCGATAAACAAGGTCAGCTGACAACCCAAAACCCAAATTGTTATCAGCTTTTGTTTTGCTTTCAATATTCTATGAAAGTTATTAAGAGATCAGTTCGATTCGGGAGTTATGTCGTAACAACGTTGCTAACTTTGCCAAAAACTAAAATACAAAAAAATTCTGTTGTTTTTCAAAATTTTAAATTTTCTTTCAGGAAATGTCACTGCAATCAAAAATCACATTGGGAGTCGCCATGGCCCTCTCAGGCGCCATTATAGGTTATGTGCACTATAAACAGAGCGAAGACCGGTATTTATTTTTATTTTGAATTTCTTCTATGAAAATTTGCTAAATGCTTTGATATTTTACAGTTTAAAGCTTCATCAGGGGGTATTGCGTGACGTAGAGCAGCAGCAAAGACGTAAGCACGAAAATAGATACACTTTACAGCAACAAATTGACATAACCAAACAATTAAAAGCTATGGAATCAGATGGCCAAAGCCCGGAACCTACTGTAAAGCAACTTGAAGCTATACGCCACCTAGAGGCCATAGCACTGCAGCCGCCACCATAACATATAACAAAATTATTTCCTTTGTATTTATCTTTATAATTATTACTCAAGTTTTTTTTATTATTACGAATGTGTGTATAAGTAATTACAATTCTAATGGGCGTCCGATAAAGTAATTCACATAGTGTATCCGGGTGGTTTGCACGCCGATTTTCATATATAAATCATACGAAAGTAAAAGAACAGAAAATACGGAGACGCGGAGAAATACACGTTACTTCCATCTGTTTCTATCAATCTGCCTTGGGATACCATCCGAAATTCCAGTTCGTTTTTTGACCATTAATATCTACCACCGCCACCGCCGCCTCCTCCTCCTCCTCCGCCGCCGCCGCCTCCTCCTCCACCTCCACCACCTCCTTTGCGTCTATCGTTGCCATCGCGATCATTGCGATCTCCTCGATCCGTGCCACCTCCTATACCACGCTCTCCGCCACGATCTGTGCCCCCAACAATGCCTCGCTCTCCACGATCTGTGCCGCCGCCAATACCACGTTCCTCACGTCGACGGCGCGGTGACCGGGAGCGACTGCGCGAGGAACGACGACGTGGGCCACCAGAGCGGGAACGAGAGCGATTACGTCGACGACGCGAATAAAGGTACCTCCGCAACTCTCTGGATATGGGCTTCAAATGCATGAAATTGCAGAAACCAGAGCGTGTGCATTCACCCATCTCGTATTGTCTGCAGCAGGCCTCACGGAAATCGGTAACCGGCGATAATTCCGAATAGACGGGTCGTCCGCCGAACCAGCGATTGTTTAAATCATTTGCCGCCTTCTCAGCGTCTGCCTCATTACGAAATTTTATATAAACGTTCCCCACCAGGTGATCACCGAGATTGTCGCATACATTCATCTCTTCAATTTCGCCATACTTGTCCTCGCATTCCACAAAGACATCCTCAAAGAAATTGTCATAATGCTCCTGCATCTCCTCATCGGAGACATTTGCCACCAAATGTGATCCATCCGCTGATTTGGCCGAATTTTGCGGATTGACATACAGGTTCTGGAGTAAAACCGTTTGCGAAAACGTTGGTTTATTGTGTATGCGGGAGCACCGATCTCCATGACGGCAGGCTCCAATTTTAAAGTAAAACGAGCAGTTGACTCTGAAAGAGACAAAGAAATAAACTATTATTATAATATCATAAACATCCATCCAGCCAAAACAAACTGTACGAACTCAGCTGATAAAGGAAATACGAGTTACCAGTCGAGATATGCGACTGTCTGTATACTCTATGCAAATATTCATTATATAAATGATTATAAATTTATATGGACCAACGGAAACCGGCAACACATAAAAATCTAACTACTATCTCAATTTATGAGATATTTAAGTGATATTTAAAATACACAAGACAAGCGCACACAATGCCTAGCAACTATGTACTAAATTTCATAAGAATTGATTAATAAACACGCCAGTTTGTACTATTGGTTAATAAACACGCCAGTTATTGGAATTACTCTATTCAATAGTTGTAGGAGTGGAATAAGCATAGCGCTTTTTCTTGGAATTAATGCTTGTACATGTACAGCTAGCTACAGGGTATCTGCTAGTCGCCCATGCGCTGTGAAATTTGTTTGCCGGAAAAGTACAGGAGGAGCAGCAGCAACAGCAGCAGCAGCGGCGCAAGCAACATGCGGACTCGAATTAATAATTGCAACTTACTTGTCCTTTTCCGTGCCAAAAATGGATGCCAAATACTCGGCCATTACGCTGCTGCTGTTTAAAACGAATTAAATGCTATTCCGTGCCGTTTGCAGCTAAATATGGATCTATATGTTTTGACAAAATTTTAACATAAATTTTTTTCAGGCGCACGCAAAAAGCAGCGTCTGTCGTATTTTGCGACAATGTTGCCAGCTCAAAATAATCAAGTACGCTGTGTGTGGTGCTGCCAACTTTCTACAAACAAATAATATATATAACAGCATATTTATATATTTAAAAAAATTTGATTTATATATTTGTAAATTTTACAAGTTTTTATTTTTACAGCATACCCACTTATTACATAAAAAGTTATTTTAATTAAATAATTGCATCTTGCAACGACAAGCTGGCAACGCCATTTCGATAGACAAGTGTGCTGGTAACGCTGCACGTTTCTGACATTTGGTTAAGAACAAGAGAGAGAGAGCGTGCGAAAAGAGAAGAGAGCCGACGATCCAAACTCATTTATTTCTAGAAAAGTCCGGAGCAGCGGCATTATTGCAGTTTTAGCTTCAAACTTTGCGTGGGTAGACGGTGTGCGAATTATAAAATATTTGACTATTTCAACAATAAAGCGAAGTAACAACAACATTTAGCTATGGATAAGGTGCGTGACTAATATAAAAATTCCCCTATAACCGCAAAAAAGAGAAAAAAAATGAAGCGTTTTCCCCCCGCGTCGCTAACACAAAACTTCCCTTTTTGCAGGTGAATGAACTAAAGGAAAAGGGTAACTTGGCATTAAATGCCGAGAAATACGATGAGGCTGTCGCTGCCTATACAGAAGCCATTTCACTAGACGGAAAAAATCATGTTTTATATAGCAACCGTTCGGCTGCTTATGCCAAGGCTGGAAAGTTCCGTGACGCCTTGGAGGATGCAGAGAAGACAATTTCTCTAAATCCCAGCTGGGCCAAGGGATATTCCCGCAAAGGTGCTGCTGCCGCAGGTCTGCGCGACTATATGAAGGCCTTTGAAGCCTACAATGAGGGTAAGTGTCCGTCATTTTTGAGTTGAAACAACAACAACCTCACATAACCTCACTAATGATGCATGTTTATCGTTAGGTTTGAAGTACGATCCGCACAATGCTATCTTATTGCAGGGTAGACAGGAGATAACTGCTTCTGTATTAAGTTTTATGCAATCGCAAGGCGATATACCCATGGATATTGATCCACAGCATTCGGCTAGTGCAGCAACGCCTCCGCCAAAACCAGCTGAGCCTCCAAAGCCGGCAGAGCCGCGCGTAGAGGATATGAATGAGGAGGAGCGTAAGAAGTATTTCGCCCGCAAGGAAAAGGAATTGGGTAATGCAGCATATAAGAAAAAGGACTTTGATACTGCTCTTCAGCATTATAATGCTGCCATTGAACACGATGGGACTGATATAACATTTCATAATAATATTGCTGCGGTTTATTTCGAACGTAAGGAATACGAAGCCTGCATTAAGCAGTGTGAACGCGGCATTGAGGTGGGCCGTGAGAATCGTGCTGACTTTAAATTAATTGCCAAATCTCTGGCTCGTATTGGTAATACGTATCGCAAGCTAGAGAACTATAAGCAAGCCAAGATCTATTACGAGAAGGCGATGTCGGAGCATCGTACTCCCGAGATAAAGACTTCGCTCAGCGAGGTGGAAGCCAAAATCAAAGAGGAGGAACGTCGCGCTTATATTGATCCCACCAAGGCTGAGGAGGAGAAGGAACAGGGCAATGTGTACTTCAAGAAGGGCGACTACAGCAATGCTGTTAAACACTATTCGGAGGCTATTAAACGCAATCCCGACGATCCTAAATTGTACAGTAATCGTGCTGCCTGCTACACAAAATTGGCCGCTTTCGATTTGGGTCTGAAGGATTGCGATACTTGCATTAAACTGGACGAGAAATTTATCAAGGGCTACATTCGTAAGGGTAAAATTCTGCAGGTAAGTCGGCTTTTGACCATATACTATATAAGTGTTGATATAAACAAAGCGAGGGTGCCCGACTAGGTAGCAAATCTTAAGTTTCAGACGAACAGGCAGACAACGCACATCTTTTCTCTGAAGATCCTTTTCCTTTTGTGTGTTACTTATGCTTTTACAAACTTAATATACTCCTTTTAGTCAGTTTCAATGTATATAGAAAATAACAATTTCATTAAAAATTAACAAAGAACTTTTTCAATATTGCAAGAGAGCTTAAAATCGTATTGAATTATCTCCGAGTCAAGGCTTAGGGGGAACTATTTATGCTTGAGCGGTTTTATCTAAATATCCTTATATTGTAGGGTATGCAACAAACCTCCAAGGCTTCCGCAGCTTATCAGAAGGCTCTCGAACTGGATGCTAATAATGCCGAAGCAATTGATGGCTATCGCCAGTGCTCAATGAACTTCCAACGTAATCCTCAAGAGGTGCTCAAGAATGCCATGTCCGATCCCGAAATCCAGCAAATTCTTAAGGATCCGGCCATGCGTATGATACTCGAACAGATGCAAAACGATCCAAATGCTGTCAAAGAGTAAGTCTACAAACCAACTATATTTTTTTTCTAGTATATTCCTAACCTTCCTTCTTTTGTGCTTGTAAAGACATCTACAGAACCCAGCCATTGCCGATAAGATAATGAAATTGCTGGAATCAGGAATTATTCAAATACATTAGGATTAGCGTCACCCACAACCCAAACCAATCGCTAACATTCAGGAGACAGAATAATAAAACCAAACAAAACAAAAATATACATAAAAACAATATGCATACAAAATAATTGCACTACTAAACTAATCGGCGGTGCGCTGCCTCAATAACTATACAAACAAAAGAAAAGATTTCTAAATAAGAAAAACTACCTTGATTATCGCAACGCTACAACGCTGAATCGACTATAAAAACAAGAAGAAAACAACTCACTGAAGAAAAACGGATTGAAACAAATTATATACAAGCAAGAAAATACTTATGTCTACACCCTCTGCCTAGTTGATTTACGCAGATTTAACTGGAGTGGTTGCACAGGGAAATTCTCTGTGGCTCTTATTTTCATACTACATAATATGCTGTAGCTTAGCTCTAAACATAAGTTTTTGGAATGTATAAATAAATACAAGTCAAAGAATGGTAACTGTATGTTAGAATGTATTTTTTTATTTGCTAAAAGCTTCCTCAATTAATCGCTTTAATGTGCACGCAAATCATTATACCCTTCATTAGAGTATATATGTTTATGTATGTATAAGAAAGATACGTTCCAAAGTAAATAATACATTTTCCAATTTAAAACAAAGGTGTATTATTTTCGGTCAAAAAGTGGATCACAAAAAAATACCGAGAATTTAATAGCAAGAGTAGTCAAATGAATATTTTTGAGTGTTATATATTTAAAAATTGTATATATAATGCAGAATCCAAATGTCAAGACAGAAACAATTTTTCAATTTTAATTTAATAACCAGCTGTATTTTTAAGTATCAATTATTAATTATTTTGTTGAATTATCTTTATGATTGGGGAGTTCAAACAATTTGTTGTATGCTGACAGTCTAGGCTCTGAGGATGGAATTCTTTTTGTTTGCAGAAAAACAATTTAGTTATACTATTGTATTTATGGGAGATTAGGTGGAATAGATGAAAATATTTGTCGTCATTTAATAACTGTCTGTTTGAAAAAGCCTAAAAGAAAAAAGACCAATACATGGTATACTTTTGGTATTTTTTAGCGTTTTTTTGCAGAAGAGTGTTGAACAACGCTAGACGATAGCAACATGCTATATTCAGTGCAGTGTTGAGGACGATTTCTACCACACAAAAAAAAATATATAGCGATGGTGTGCTGCTGATTGTGATTTGATTATAAATAATAATAAGCTAAAAGTAAATAAACGCAAGCGTTTCATTTAAATAAATATACAACGAAAACGAAGAGCGAATCCCACAAATTTTAAAATAAATACCGATTACTGCACGCTATAATAATTGTTTTAACTATAGTTATATGTATGCCTGTGTGCGTGAGTGTATGAGAGCTGATGTTACTGTGTGTGTGAGTGTATGCGAGCATACAAGTGTGTGTGTTGCCTTGCCGAGTTTCTCAGTTGGTTCGCGAAATTGAGTATAGAAAGATGGTGCTCGGTAAATTGTGAACGTGAAAATAAATATAATATATAAATAAACCATTAATATTTTGGCAAACAAAATTGTTCAACATATACTCCAGCAATTAAAAACAAATACAAAAGTGAGTATTGGAAACTAACAAATTTCGCATTCGAATTCGAATTTCAAATGCGTTTCGGGGGCGCTTGGCAACAAGCAAAAGCCGCTACACATACACATACACACACGCATACCTACATGCATGTGTATGTATATGTATATATATATATGTATATGCATATGTATCCGGATACATATGCTTGTATATAGATATCTATGCTTATTTATGTATGTTTGTATGAGGCAACATTAAAAAGAAACTAATGTAAAATCAGATTTTTTCACCGTGTAAATATGCATGTTTTTTCCCCATACATTTTTTTTCTCAGTGCAACAACCCTCACCGATGCACTACTCCACGATGAGGCCACAGGCGCCGGCGTCTATGGCTCACGATCCCAAACAGGATGAACTGAGTCGTGCCCCTTGGTACTGGCGCAACATAACGCGAGATGAGGCAAAATCAATACTGTTTGGCAAGCCGGACGGCAGTTTTTTAGTACGCGATGCACAAGCAAAAGTAAGTAAACAAAATTCCCTACAAGTACCGCTACGAATTCCCGAAATGTACCGTTACAAATTCCTGAAATGCAGTCGAACTACCCTTTAAACGGAATATCAAAAAAGCCAAACTATTTCGAACCGTTGTGGGTCAGTTGAGAAATTTCATTTAAAAGTTGCCCAAAATCCACAACCGAATTTTACCAGTTTCTAAGACTAAAACTTTCTTCAAATACTGAAAAAATTATTTCCTAAAATTTAGTCAATCTTCCCCTAATTCTACCCTTAGCTAAACTCCAAACTGGTTTCAAATCGCACTGATTCAAATCTGGAAGTTCAACATTTTCTTATTACTCTCAAACTCCCTTAAATACTGTCAAAAGATTCCCAAAATTCAGTCGTACTTCTCTTTAATAGCAATATCTACAAAGCAAACCTGGCGATTTAATATGTTTTTTCTTTTATAAAATTTCGTAAGAAGTTGAACAAAAAATTGACTAAAATATAATCTAAAAGTTTCACACTTTTTACACTTAAATTTTCGTAAAATACAATTTAACTTCACTTTGTTCGAAAGCTTAACTTGAACTTTTCTATTAAAAGATTATTCAAAAAACTGTCTTTGAATTTTTATTAAATGTGCTATAAATATTTCATTAAATAAATAATAAAAAGAACAGCATTTTAGGGTATTTATAGGCATCTATATATATCTGTATATGTTCTGAATTTTATTAAATATAATATATATGTATATATAGGGTTATAAAATAATTAAATGAAATATCTGAAAGCAAATAACATATAATTCCATTGTTATCTTATCTTATTAGGACTTCAAAATCTTACTATAAAATTTAACTCAAGGGTTTGTCTAAAAAAAAGTTAGATTTTGTTTCAAAAATATAAAAAAAGTATTTCCATAACATAAAAATAGTTGGGTTCAATATTTAAGAAAATTTTCCCTTCCAATTGCTTCTAATTAGAGAGATTTCGACTTAAGAAAATTCCAATTGCATTTAATTTATAGAGAAATTGTTAAGCAAATTATACGAAAACATTAAGAAAAATTGGGTGACAGTATTAAATATTTAATATCTAAATTTTTTTTTTAAATTGATGCAATGTCAATGTTATTCCGACTCTATAGTGTCTTTATATACGAAAAAAGTTATATATGTAATGGTTTCTCGGATAGAGACAAAATTCTGTACAAGGGATTGAAAAATACTTAATGGAATCTAACCATTCCATTCGCTAGAGAAATTTTGACAGTAAATTTATATCAATAATAACGAATTTTTTCTTATTGGTATTGCAGAAGGGTGAATACACGTTAACCCTGATGAAGGATGGCAATGAGAAGCTGATCAAAATATGCTGCATAAATGGCAAATATGGATTTGTGGACACGCATACATTTCGTTCGGTGGTGGAAATGATAAACTATTATACGGACAATTCACTGAAGATGTACAATAAAACGCTGGATATAACACTCAGTAATCCAATATATAATCCATATGATGAAGAGGAACCACAGCCGCAGGGTGATTTAAGGAAGTTGAGCGATGAATTTATACACTGTTCCCAGATGTTGGCCCAAATAGAGCAGGCGCTAGATCAGAAAAAGAATGCATTCAATGCCATAAGAGAGGAGCTGCAGGAGAAGAAGCTGCATCAGAGCGTTTTTGGCAATGCGGAAAAAATGTTTCGCAGTCAAATAGCGTTAAGCGAAGCATTTATGGTGAAGCCGCCAGTAAATGCCAGTGTTGGTGGTACAACTGGCGGTGGCAATAATAATGCTGTATGCAACTCTAGCACACGGCAGGAGCAGCACGAACATTTGAGAGAAAATCTGGCTAGACTGAAAGCCCATCTGCAGATAATGCACGACAAAATGGAGCGCCTAAATGCATATATTAAGACCAAAATGGAAGACGAACAGCTGCTGGAGCGTCAAATTAATGCATCCAAGCCGGAGCTACAGGAACTGCAAATGCGCAAGGACAAGTACATTGAGTAAGTATCAGTAGTCATATCCGAGTCACTGACGTCATTTGTAATTTGCCCAACTGATTAGCGACGAGTCAGCGAGTGTCAGCAGCGGGTTGGAAAGTGCGGAGGGGGCATGGGGCGTCTGTCAGTCAGTCAGCCAGTCAAACACTCATTCGTTTCATGCTCTGTGGCCGATATAGCCACCGACCGTCCCTTTCTTAACCCGCTGTCCAATGCATTTTCGCCAGCCAAGGAATTTTAATTCTTAGAGTTCTGGCTCATTTTACACGCGGTTCGCTTGTTGGTCTCTTGGTCGTTTGCCGTTTGCCGTTTGCCGATTGGCTGTCTTCTTGTCGGTGTTCGGTTGACCGATAATAATAGAAACAAAAATGAACGGATATCTTCAACGGACCGAACACCTAAATACTCTTTTCTGCCCACGACAGTTATGACATAGTGAAACTTTCAACTCTTTATGGGAAACTGTTTATTATAAATTGAAATACGTTTTCAACTTTTGGCAATATTGAAGTCTAATTAGCATTTTTTTGCTTGACACACTGCATGACAAAATTGAAAGATCCTTTGTTAGGGTATAGTAACGTTTTTGCCTGCTCGTCTGGCTTCGGTTCGGCTTTCAATTCGCCACGCTGACTGGCCTACGTGCCCGCATGTCATGTAACCGCCTGAGCATTTGGATTTGGATGCGTTTCCCTGAAACCGAATATTACGAACGAATACTTATGATGTATGAGTATAAACCGATGACAATTGTTGATAAAAAAAAATCAAGGGAATTCAAGAATTATTGCATAAATCTGTATATAAATTATTATGTAAAAAGGCGTTTCGGTTGTCATTCGTAATTCAATTCTGGATAAAGAATTGCATTTAAAATTTCTGAAATATTTCAAATTAGAATTAGAAGTTTACAGCAATTGGAATCACAGTGAAATTGTTTAATTCGCTTTTCTATATAGAAATTTGTGAAACGGAAACGATCCAATTAACTTGATAGATAAAAATCATCAATTTTTTTGGTTTTTTTTGTTGATATCATTTAATTTAGCCTTCAGTCTTTTATACGATTAATCTCGATTGCCTTTTTAGCTAATGTCATTGCGCTGTTAACGCCTCAGTTTATATGCTTAGCTAGATTCGTCATCGATGATAATTAGATGAACCTTGAACCATATAAGGTGTCTGTCTGTCTCTCTTATATTTGCACTTAGTTAAAACTTATCTAAGATTTTATCTCTTTTCAAATAATTAGATTTGTTCTAGCTATAAAGGAAAGCCAACAAGCTTTTACATTAGTTTTTATCAATTATTTACTTTAATTTATTTTATTACTTGGGAATCTTAAAACTTGTTAAAATATCGCATAGCCCCCGTATCAGCAAGTTGCCCCTAGCAACTACTACAAATTTTGGGCAAAGTTCGTAAGGGTTGGGTTTGTCATCGATGATTGTACTAGACTGGTTGACTGGTTGACTGGGCGACTGGTTGACTAGTGTAAAATATGTGTTTCTATTAGTGTGTTAGGCACTGTGCCGCTATACCTCTTGGTTTGGGGCCAGATAAGGCACAGGGCACTATCGTTATCTCTCTGACTGGCATTATTGTTTGCCGAGTGCTTAAATTATATTCTTGACATTTCTTTATTTTATATTCGCAAACCTTTTTATTTCTTCTTTTTTCTTCTTTTTTTTTGTTCTTGTTATTTTAATTAAAGATTAAGTATGCCCATCTCTACCACTGTGGCATACATGCTCCGAGGCATGTGTGCCGGGTATTCTCTCTGTTGGGTTTATCTCTCTGTGAATTCCTCACGGCATACGCGTCATACGCATTAGATCTGAGGCCTAGGTCGTACGAGGAAAGCGATTAATATACATATATTTATATATATATATATAGGTATATATAGGTATATATGGCGGGCAGAACTTACGTTGTGTTGGGACAGCAGATAAGACATTGGAGAGGTCGTTAAAAATACATATGAATATACGAATCAGGCCAAGTGTGCCCCCCCTTAGGTTCCCACTTAAATTCCATACACAAATCAACTGAGAAGTAAGAAAAAAAAGGGACAGTCAAATTTAATAGTATGAAAATAATATATGTATTAATGGCTTTTGTGTACCTCCCATGCAATTGCCTCAAAAAAAGGCGTGTTCAACTCCCTAAAAAGCTATATATCTGACTCTGACTCAGGTTGGTGAGATGAGTATCGTTTTTGAAGCTAGGTTAATTAAACTTGACGGATATCATATATAAACATAGAAACTGATGAAACTGTATTCAAAAAGATATATCATTTTATACCCTTCTCTTTCGATTTCTTTTTTGCTTTCCGATTAAACCAATACTTTGAGCATCGATTACTTCTTTCACGATTTATCGTTTCTGATGCATCTCTGTTTAACATTTTGAATTTTGAACGATTTTTTTTAGGTTTTGCGACAAAAACGTGTCAGTTTGTTCTTCACATTTAAATATTGATCTGTTTACTCGCGTATTTCATTTACATTTGTCTATATTCCCCAAGTCAGTTTGTTTTAATGATTTATTTTTTTTTTGTTGACAAAATTTTCACACTTCTTTATGATTAGCAATGAAAGGAAAATAATTGTTTAGTGACGAGTGTAATTATATTTATTTTATTTACAAATATCTTTTTTAGTTGCTATGAAAACACAAAATGTATTTTTATAATATTTTAGAGCTCTGAATATAACATGCAAATTGGCGGCTTTTTCTTTTAACTGTTTCTAAAGAAGTGTATGCCCGGAAAATAGAAATTTCTATACCTGATTTCAGTACTTTATGAAAATTTGATTCTCTGAATGTGATTTGTGAACCGTTCCGTAGAAATGGGTGCAATTCCATTTAGAAAAAAAATAGGTCTGATATCCAAGTTCAAACCAGTTTGGTTTAAGCCCGGTTTGAAGGTCTGATTTTCTGTGAACTTTGAAAAATCATTATCTCTCATTTAGTTGGTTCAAAAACGCATTGTAATATTTAAAAAATAGAATAAAATATATTAAATTAAAACTGTTTTAATAGTTAATCACGTGATACTCTTATAATTATATTCCCCTTATTCACGTGTTATTAGCACACACATCTCACACCTGAATACGGACAAAGATAGATAAGAAAGTCTGTAAATTGCGCAACGGGCCATTGTTTTATATCTGGCTTGTTGGGTTGCAGTTCCGTTAACTTGGTTAAAAAGTCGCAAGCGAGCGATTACATCACAATTTCTGATAACATGAATATATCCGATGTGTGCTTGCTACACCCTGTGCCCCTTTTCCTATCGATATTCTGATATTTTTGAAAACTAGGCGAAATTTTCGAAATCCCAAATGGTTCTAAGGAAGACCTTATCCTTAGAGAGAAGTATATAATTTGAATAATTTGGGATTCACATTTTTAGCTTAGAAACTTTGCAATTGCCACAATGATCTCAGTTTAATAATTTTGTAGCCTTATCTTAACTTATAATATTACTGCAAATGTTGAAATTTTTGAAAAATTTTGATGAGTGTTCCTCTTGTCAAGTATATATGTATATTAATTGATTTTGACTCGATAAAGATAAGATCTAGCGCTCGAAATATGGGTAACGTTCGGAGCTATATACCTGCTTATATAATATATATTTGATTCCTAGAGCACAATGAGCTACTTTCATAGATTGCGCTCCACTCAAAAGGGGCAACGTCAGATATATGTGATATATATGTCTATATAAGTTTATATATAAATTGAGTTTGAGATGACGCATGAGAGATAAGACTTGAGTGGATTTTGGTTACCATTCTTAAAACACAATGACCGATTAATTAGTTATTTTTAATATATATACTTTATTTTAAGTCCACATCATCAGTTCACAAGGGACAGTAGACCATTGACAGCTATGTATATTTATTTATGGTTGAATTAGCGGCTAAATATGGACTCTTTTTTTGGTTATTCTTGCAGGCGCCTGAAAGATTTTGGTCTAAACGACGAATCTCTAAATATAATACTGGAAAAGGGTTTCGATGAGTGGAAGCAGCATTACGAGAACGAAATGAATCTGCCGCATCGCAATGAGGCGTTGTGGTTCATCAAGGATGCCAAGCGGGGCGATGCCGAGGAGCTGCTAAGAGATGCACCAACGGGCACATTCCTGATACGGGCACGTGATGTCGGACATTATGCCCTGTCCATAGCATGCAAGGCGGGTATACACCATTGCATTATTTATGAAACAGAGACGGGCTTTGGCTTTGCCGCACCCTACAACATATATTCCTCATTGAAAAAACTGGTTGAGCATTATGCCGCGAATTCACTGGAGGAGCACAATGACACGCTGACGACAGTGTTGCGCATACCCGTTCTGTATTGGATACAGAATAAGCAACGAGTTTTAGATGAACTACAGGAGGATTTGGATTGGGAGCAGCAGCAGGAGCACGAACGTTTGGCTTTAGAATCAGCATTAATGCCGCCTCCACAAATGGCTAGCAGTGCACCAATACCCACGACACGATCACGTGAGCATGCCGGGCATGATACTGTCGATGGATCGTTGGGAAGCAGCGAAACGGAAACGCCACTGGCTTCCATATCGCCCTCAAATTTTAGTACATCGCAATAGACGGTAAAATTTCAAAAGAAAAAATCTCCCTCTCCCCATATGCGCTCCTTGTCCAAGCCAAAATCTTGAGCTAGATATCTCTCAGTCCTGTGTGCCCCCCTTGTCCCCCCCAAAGCCTCTCTCTTAACTCTATATATACTATATATTTAAAGATAAAAGTAAACCATATTTGTGTGTGATGGAGACGGCGACAACCATGGAATGCATTTGTTCAGTTCAACTGTTCTAAATTCCAATGTAACGCCGCCGTCTACCCAACTATCGATAGTTTTCACAGTGAAGAATCGATAAAACTGCTAAGCAAGCGCTAAACAGAAACAAGTAATTTGGTGATCATGTTGATGTTGTTTATTAAATACACATATACACATATATATATATATATATATGTAATTACAATATGTATATATATATACATATGTGTGTAGGTGTACGTATTTTCGTTTATTTTTTGTAACTATGCATTTTGGTTGATAATAAGTGATATATAAGTCAAGCCAATTGCTATATAAATCGGAGTACAGACTCCATATTAGAAACCTAACCTAACTCTTTGTAATCGGTTTAACTCGCACGCTGCGCGTTTTGGTCGAGAAGGCCGATTAACGATAAATATTTAAACTAAAAACAAAAATCAGCAGCAAAAGAAAAGAAAAAAAACAAAAGATGATACATAATCTTTGTCGTGTTCAATGTAAATACATAAAAATATATATATATATAAAAAATACAGTTTCTTTTTATGAAATTCGGTCGATCGGTAGCAGATTTTGATAATCGCAACGGGCAATCCAATCCGACCACCAAATTATTTGTTGTTATTATTAAAAAAAAACGGAGTCGTAATTGATTTTGAAATAGTTTTTAAGTAAAATGTAACTATGTAATAATAATACGTATGTTTACTCGATGTGATCAGTTGTCTGTTGCTACTTATCATATTTTTTTGTAATCCAGCTTATAGTTCTTACAGTTACGTATAGTTTTGTGTGTGTGTTCATTATTTTTTTTATTTTTATTATTATTACAACATAATTAATTAATTAAACCCATAGACAGCATACCTTAAATACAATCACAAATCACACGAAAATACCCCACACCTACACTACACTACACTACACTACACACTAACAAACACACAGCAACATAAACGAAACAAACGTGCAATTGGCAAACGAAACAAAAACAAACTTTTTACATTTGTTATTTATACAAAAAAAAAAAAAAAAAAAAAAAAACTAAGAAGAAAAAAAAGATGGTTATAAAAAATGCTCCATAAAAAGACAAAAAGAAAAAACCGTCAACGAAATCTGCTGCAATATGCAAAAAAAAAAACAACAAAAAAAAGAAGAGAAACTAAAAGAAGCTTCAGTTTGTAATATATATCTATACATATATAACCCACCTGCTATGCGTATTTTACATGCTCTTTCCAAAAAAAAAAATCTACTAACTAATTATAAGTTTTGTGCAATTTGTGTTTGCTTCAAGTCAAAAATATACAGAAAGAAAGAGGAGAAAAGAGAAACGTCGCGTTGGAAAGAGCAACCAGTTTTCGGTGTGCTGCATTTGTTTTACGGTGCGCTTCCTGTTACAAATTTTTCAACAAAAAGCAGGCAATTTTTTTTTTTTTTTTTTATATATATAAAATACAACACACGACAACAACAACAACAACAACAACAGAAACAACAGCAACACTCACAATGTTTTTTTATATATATAAATATGTATATGTAATATTACTTCTGTATATGTAACACTTAATTTAATTTATTTAACATATAACTGCATTATTTCATGTGTTTATATAATAATATAATATATTTTTTATTTTCTAATGCTATGAGATTTCGTCGGATCTCGTACGTTGTAGTATTTTATAAGTTTTAAACATTAGCCTGTAAAATGCGTTTCAAACAACATAAAACAAACAAACAAAACAAACAAAAAAACACGAAGAAAAACTGTATTTTAAATTTGAAAAATTTGATTTTTTTGCCATACATAAATGTTAGATGAAAGTTGAAGAATGTGAACGATAAACAAACAAAACATAATAATAATAATAATAATAACAATATTATTAATAATCTCGATGGGCTGCATTTTTGGCGCTGTGCTGAGCCGACAAATGATAACGAATTGCAAATTTGTTGTATTTTTTATATGAAATATATATATATATATTTATATATATGTATGATATATATATATATAGATATATGTATGATATATATATATATAGATATATGTATATGCTATATGTTGTAGTTCTTAAGCGCTAACCTGCCACAATCGGTTCAAGAAAAAACAAAAAACAGAAACTGAAACAAACAATTTTTTGTAGTAGATATTAGAGAAAAATTAATAATATATATATGTATCTATTTGTATTTGTGTCTAAAACAAACCACAGCAACAACAACAACAACAAGAAGAAGAAAAAGTATAAAAAAGAAACAAGAAATAAAAGAACAGAGCATACATAAAAAATATAAAACCGAAACAAAAATTCGCTTTTTCTTTCCTTCTTTCGTTTTGGGCTCTCTGCTTTCAATGGAACCGTCGCTTCTGCTGAGCTCAACGAAACGTGAACCAAGTCAGGGAATCCATTCGAAATCACGCGCCCTCCGTTCCCAAATGAATGACTACAATATCATCGGACATTAAATGGAATATAGCACACGAGATCAGCTCATGCCAAGTATTCCTCATCATCGTTAAATATCTAAAATCAACGAAGTGCACCTGGTTCTTAATGGCCTTCAACGAACGAAAATCGATGGGAATCTCTCAAGTTGGATATTTGTTTTTGATGACTCCAATAATTAGCTGTAGTTTTAGGTATTCTTCTTATCGCTAAAGATTGATGATTCTTCGATTCTTTTATCGCAGATCCGATCTACTAGAAAGACTTTCTAGTTTGGTATATCGAAATCGAACCTTAGCAGCTTTTGGACCAAAAAATCACTACTTAATACAATATATTTCAACAACTTACTGATAATTTATATTTAAATTATTCAAGTCAATTCCAATAAAAACATCAGATAAACATAATTTTGCTTTTTTATTAATAATATTTTAATAATTATTTTTGACCTAAGAATCAGTTATGCTCCTGATCCTGAACCGAAAATGTCAACCTCCGATCTGAACCTCATTTAAAATATTGGCAGTAAGCCGTTAAATTTTAGTTTTAGAATTAATTAAATCAAAGTTTAAAAAATTCAAATGGTTCGGTTTAAGCAATAGGTAATACTTTTGATTAAATTCCACGAAGGATCCTGGGAAACTGGGAAATTCCGCCTTGCCCTACTTTTCGAAGTGAAAACAGTTTGAGTAAAATACAATTTTCTAAAAAAAGACCACCAATACTTTTAATGAAAATGTTTGAGAATATTTGAACGAACATTTGAGAACACATGGGAGAATCTTTGGGAAGACTCTCTCAAATAAAATTTTTCTATTCGTTTAAGTCGAATCTCCTGAATTGCAAAATTATAATCAAAGAGTATGGAGCAAACTAATCTAAAGTAAAATAAAGATTATGGCTTTACGGATAGATTATTTCATTCATAATTCCAAAACGATTAGGCCATGTTTGGCGCTTTATGGTATAAACCAAATTAATTATTTATTTGTTAAATGTCTCCTATGGATAGTTGGTTCAAGCAAAATTAAAATTATGCAATAAATATGTACAAATTAATTAAAAAAAGTGAAACCTTCTTAACACTTTCATTATATATTATTTTTTTTATTTACATATATGAAAATACAATTTAAATTTGCCGCTTAAAAGTATGCAAAGCTTTTTGAGCGCGCTTAACTGCTGCCAGGGCTGCATATTCAAAGCTGACGAAAACGAAATGTTTGCAGCAAACTTAAGAGAACGAAACACATGTATGCTGCGTCTTTGTCTGTGTGTGTGTGTGTGTGTTTATATATGTGCATATTTGTTTGCTTGAATTGTGCGCAATATGCGAGGCGTCGTCGATTTTGTTTGCATCTCCCAAGTGCCGGCTAGAAATGCGTATTGGGAATGAACGCTGAGGGGGCGATTCGCGCTAACTGCGCAGTTGTTTAAAAATCTATTTTTTGCCTGCCTGCCTGCCGGTTTCTCAAAAGTGTAAATATGTATACATTAAATGTACATACACACATATATGTATATATATATATATATATATATATATATATATGTATATATGTGTATGAATATACATCTGTAGAATGTAGGTTATGAGCCACTGCCACGCGCATAGCTTGAGAGCCCCCCTCTAAGTAGTTGTTGTTGTTTACAATTAATAATAGGCGTCGCAGCAGACACCGACATAGACGCCGACGTCGACGCCGTCGTAGACGCCGTCGTAGAATCAGCAGAAACGTGTGCCGGCCGGTATTTCCAGCAGTTCAACAAACCCCAAAAAATTCATTGCAAAATTCAAAAGACTCTTCCAAGGTGAATTGCAAAAAAAAAAAAAGAAAACGGTTATTTAATATAAATTTGATTAGCGATTTCTATAGAAAGTCTTTCAAGGCTCAATAGCTGATAATAAAATAATTACGATAGTATTAAGTACTTGTATTATTTACTATTTATTAAGTAATAAATATATAAAAACAAATTTATTTAAGCAGCAAATTCAGTCAATATGACTGAAAACAGCTTAAAACTTAAATGGGAAACTTTAGTGGGTAAAAAAGTAAAAAAAAAACGTATTGAGAGTTAACACTATAAGATCAGTTATAAATATGCAATAATACTTAATAATTATGATAGTAACATTATGAATGAGTTTTGGCAGTAGCTGCTTGGAATTGGGTTGAGCGATTCTATGACTACAGCTCAAGCTGGAACTGCTCCTGATCCTCAATCTTCAATGATTCAGTTTTCTTAAGCAAATCCTGAGGCACGGGCACACACTTCCGGAAGGGAGTACGGGGAGTACCACGTAACAGGCAGCTGGGTATATTACTGGGAGGCGTTTGACTCAATGGGGAACCACGCAGATTCTTCATGAAGGCGCGCTCATAGATCAGTTTGGTGCCTGCAAATACAAAGGTCACAAATAATTATTATTATGAAACGAGTGTTGCATCAGTCATCCTACTCAGCTGATAAGGCACCTGAATCACGGAAGTATGCTTCGCTAGACTGCGACTGAGACTGCGACTGAGGCTCTTATCTCTCTAGCATTGTTTCTTTTCTTTTTTGTTTTTCTGACTGATTCATAATATCGGAAATATATTTGAGCAACTTACCGCCAGGGGTGGTGGAGTAGAGGGTGCCGCCGGGCGTGGATGAGTAGACCTCCGGCATTTGCATGGGGTCCGAGATGACAATCTTCTTGGTCTTATTCATGGCCATGGGCAGACCATGGGAGAAGGCTTGGCGTGCGGCTGGTGATGCAGACATCTTAATTTCTTTTTTGTTTTTTCTTTAATTACTTTTCTATTGCACTTGTAAATTGAGTCGTAATCGAACGACTTTTGTTTTTATTCAACGAAATTGCGTTGTTTACTTTGGCTATGGCTTATCAGCTGTTGCTGCTACGTCTGCTCGTTGCTGCTTGGCGAGTCGAACTGTTGGTTAAAGGAATTGAGCAGCTGTATTTATACTGCTGCTCGCTCTTCTTCTTTCCTTTGTATGGCGTGCGCAATCAAAACAAAGGCACACACACGCTTGCACATATATGCACACACGTGTAGGGCTGACGTAATTTTACTCTCTCCACTCTCTCTCTCGCTCTCTCTCTCTCTTTTAAATGTTCTCTCGCTCAACAGACTACTGCGAGAATATTCTAATTAATTTATTCAAAACCATTTTATATAGTCTAAGATATTTAAAACTAAATAGGAATTAGATATATTCTGAATAAAATATAATAAATTCGAACTTAAATATAGGAATATATTAAAGATTACTTACAATTCTTTCGTATTTCTCTTAGTAATATTATTTTCAACGATTTTCATTCTTATCTTCCGCACATTTATTGAATTTTAATCGGCAATTTTTCAATGTTAAGTTCTATAAAAATCAGAAAAATGTTCTGGAACAGTTAGTGAAAGTTGACTATGAACAATCCACACAAGAACTCTTAAAAAACGGCTATATTCAGCGTTTCGATGATTATATATACCCTTGTTCCTATGGGATCTAAGTGCATATAAGATTTATCTGATATTTATCGATTCTACTTGTGATTTATATATTATTGAGAAGGTTTTCTATTGAATAACTTGTGGACCGATGTATCCTATGGTTGCTATATATTATAGTAGACCGATCTCAAAGATTTTTGATGTACAGGAAATTAAAAATTACACTCTTACATCTAACTTGTAAATTTTATTAAGGATTCTGAGAAACAAATAGTTTTCAATACAATAACTTTCGCACCGATTGTTCCTATACAATCTAAATAATATATATCATAATAATTTTAATCTACCATTGATTAATCTTACATCTTTCTTCTAAGTTTTAAAAACAGCTGTGCATATTTATCTTGAAAAACAAGAAAGTTTTCCATACAATAACATTTTCACAGATTACCATGCATATGTACATAATATAATATAATACTTAAAATCTAATAAAGTCCAGTGGAACTACTTGAAAATTGAAATATCAATAAATTTAGAATAGAATTATATTATATTTGTTTTTTTTTTTAATACAATAAAAGTAATTTTCAAACCTCTAAAGATACTGAAAACATTGGAAAGGCTTTTAAGAAATATCCAGCTTGAGTAAAAGGAAAGGAGTGGGGGTCACTATAGATAGAGAATTGGAATCAAAATTGCGCAGTTATTTTCACCACCAAAAAAAAGCCGGCCGGCTTTTCGGAAAGTTCAACAAACCTCAGGAGAATAAATACCCCCAAAAAAATACTCCAAGGTAAAGTGGCAATATTCTAAGCAGATTTATGATAACTTGGTTAGTCAGCCCCATTGGAAAGCTTTTCAAGGCTCATTAGCTGATAAAAAATGTATGATAATAATTATTAAGAATTATTTATTGTTTATTGCAAGAATTTCTTAAGAACTATTTATATAAAATATATTAAAATCAAAAAGATATTCAGTCAATATGACTGAAGGAAGAATCTGATTAAACTTAAGAGCTATATGGGAAACTTTTTGAGTAGAATAGATAAAAATGTGATGAAAAGTTAACATTATACGATTAATTATAAATAGGCAATAATACAACTAGATTCATGGCTAGTAATAATAACAGTATTACGCTGAGTTTTGGCAGTAGCTGCTTGGAATTGGGTTGAGCGATTCTATGACTACAGCTCAAGCTGGAACTGCTCCTGATCCTCAATCTTCAATGATTCAGTTTTCTTAAGCAAATCCTTTGGCACGGGCACACATTTCCGGAAGGGAGTACGGGGAGTACCACGCAACAGGCAACTGGGTATATTGCTAGGAGGAGTTTGACTCAATGGGGAACCACGCAGGTTCTTCATGAAGGCGCGCTCATAGATCAGTTTGGTGCCTGCAAATATAAAATTAAAAATTAATTATTATAATTTGACGATTGTTGCATCAGCTGATAAGACACCTGAATCACGGAAGTATGCTTGGCTAGACTGCGACTGAGACTGAGACTCTTATCTCTCTTTTTTGTTTTTCTGACTGATTCATAATATCGGAAATATATTTGAGCAACTTACCGCCAGGGGTGGTGGAGTAGAGGGTGCCGCCGGGCGTGGATGAGTAGACCTCCGGCATTTGCATGGGGTCCGAGATGACAATCTTCTTGGTCTTATTCATGGCCATGGGCAGACCATGGGAGAAGGCTTGGCGTGCGGCTGGTGATGCAGACATCTTAATTTCTTTTTTGTTTTCTTTAATTACTTTTCTATTGCACTTGTAAATTCAGTCGTAATCGAACGACTTTTGTTTTTATTCAACGAAATTGCGTTGTTTACTTTGGCTGTGGCTTATCAGCTGTTGCTGCTACGTCTGCTCGTTGCTGCTTGGCGAGTCGAACTGTTGGTTAAAGGAATTGAGCAGCTGTATTTATACTGCTGCTCGCTCTTCTTCTTTCCTTTGTATGGCGTGCGCAATCAAAACAAAGGCACACACACGCTTGCACATATATGCACACACGTGTAGGGCTGACGTAATTTTACTCTCTCCACTCTCTCTCTCGCTCTCTCTCTCTCTTTTAAATGTTCTCTCGCTCAACAGACTACTGCGAGAATATTCTAATTAATTTATTCAAAACCATTTTATATAGTCTAAGATATTTAAAACTAAATAGGAATTAGATATATTCTGAATAAAATATAATAAATTCGAACTTAAATATAGGAATATATTAAAGATTACTTACAATTCTTTCGTATTTCTCTTAGTAATATTATTTTCAACGATTTTCATTCTTATCTTCCGCACATTTATTGAATTTTAATCGGCAATTTTTCAATGTTAAGTTCTATAAAAATCAGAAAAATGTTCTGGAACAGTTAGTGAAAGTTGACTATGAACAATCCACACAAGAACTCTTAAAAAACGGCTATATTCAGCGTTTCGATGATTATATATACCCTTGTTCCTATGGGATCTAAGTGCATATAAGATTTATCTGATATTTATCGATTGGAAAATATACTTCTACATCTAACTTTTTATTTACATAAAGTTATCTTGAGCAATAAAAATGTTGTCTATCCAAGAACTTGTGGACCGATTTATCCTATGGTTGCTATAGACTATAGTAGACCGATCTCAAAGATTTTTGATGCGCAGGAAATTAAAAATTACACTCTTACATCTAACTTGTAAATTTCATTAAGAATTCTGAGAAACAAATAGTTTTCAATACAATAACTTTCGCACCGATTGTTCCTATACAATCTAAATAATATATATCATAATAATTTTAATCTACCATTGATTAATCTTACATCTTTCTTCTAAGTTTTAAAAACAGCTGTGCATATTTATCTTGAAAAACAAGAAAGTTTTCCATACAATAACATTTTCACAGATTACCATGCATATGTACATAATATGATATAATACTTAAAATATAATAAAGTCCAGTGGAACTATTTGTAAATTGAAATATCAATAAATTTAGAATAGAATTATATTATATTTGTTTTTTTTTTTAATACAATAAAAGTAATTTTCAAACCTCTAAAGATACAGAAAACATTGGAAAGGCTTTTAAGAAATATCCAGCTTGAGTAAAAGGAAAGGAGTGGGGGTCACTATAGATAGAGAATTGGAATCAAAATTGCGCAGTTATTTTCACCACCAAAAAAAAGCCGGCCGGCTTTTCGGAAAGTTCAACAAACCTTAGAAGAATAAATACACCCAAAAAAGACTCCAAGGTAAAGTGGCAATATTCTAAGCAGATTTATGATAACTTGGTTAGTCAGCCCCATTGAAAAGCTTTTCAAGGCTCATTAGCTGATAAAAAATGTATGATAATAATTATTAAGTATTATTTATTGATTATTGTTTATTGCAAGAATTTCTTAAGAACTATTTATATAAAATATATTAAAATCAAAAAGATATTCAGTCAATATGACTGAAGGAAGAATCTGATTAGACTTAAGAACTATATGGGAAACTTTTTGAGTAGAATAGATAAAAATGTGATGAAAAGTTAACATTATACGATTAATTATAAATAGGCAATAATACAACTAGATTCATGGCTAGTAATAATAACAGTATTACGCTGAGTTTTGGCAGTAGCTGCTTGGAATTGGGTTGAGCGATTCTTTGACTACAGCTCAAGCTGGAACTGCTCCTGATCCTCAATCTTCAATGATTCAGTTTTCTTAAGCAAATCCTGAGGCACGGGCACACACTTCCGGAAGGGAGTACGGGGAGTACCACGTAACAGGCAGCTGGGTATATTACTGGGAGGAGTTTGACTCAATGGGGAACCACGCAGATTCTTCATGAAGGCGCGCTCATAGATCAGTTTGGTGCCTGCAAATATAAAATTAAAAATTAATTATTATAATTTGACGATTGTTGCATCAGCTGATAAGACACCTGAATCACGGAAGTATGCTTGGCTAGACTGCGACTGAGACTGAGACTCTTATCTCTCTAGCATTGTTTCTTTTCTTTTTTGTTTTTCTGACTGATTCATAATATCGGAAATATATTTGAGTAACTTACCGCCAGGGGTGGTGGAGTAGAGGGTGCCGCCGGGCGTGGATGAGTAGACCTCCGGCATTTGCATGGGGTCCGAGATGACAATCTTCTTGGTCTTATTCATGGCCATGGGCAGTCCATGGGAGAAGGCTTGGCGTGCGGCTGGTGATGCAGACATCTTAATTTCTTTAATTACTTTTCTATTGCACTTGTAAATTGAGTCGTAATCGAACGACTTTTGTTTTTATTGCATGAAATTGCGTTGTTTACTTTGGCTGTGGCTTATCAGCTGTTGCTGCTACGTCTGCTCGTTGCTGCTTGGCGAGTCGAACTGTTGGGATTGAAACAGTCAGCTCTCTATTTATACAGGTGGCTCTTCCTCTTCCAAAAATGTAAGAAATGCGCTCTCTTTCGATTGCTTGCGCGCTCTCACTCTCTTTTGGCATAGCGGTCGGCTGATGTTTTTGTTTTTTTGCTTGTTTTGTTTTCATCAGAATTTCTGCGTAGTACAAAATTTGCTTTTGTTGTTGTTGTTTTCTATATCTTAAAGCTGTTGCAGCCGAGACGGTTCGAATGAGAAATGGGGAGCCGATAGGCAACCTTGAGCGGGCGCGGGCCGTTGTTGACCGGTTCTAATCTGTTTATCTTTACCGCTTCTACATATTGGTAAACAAGCCTTCTGTAGAAATACTTGGAGACAAACAGCAAGAACAACAAAAACAACAAATTGGGTACAGATATCACCCAGATCGATTGCAGTGTTGATGACTCAACCAAACGATCGTTGAGTGTTATACATACGTGTTCTTAACTGAAGATCTGTGCGAAACGGAAAGTCCCCGTAAAAAGGTAGAATTTTGAATATAGCTTTAAGAATTATATATGTTTTTTTTCTAACTCTTGTAGTATGCTATAATATTCGGTTTTAGCAATGCGTAGATGAACTATTCCGCTTCGAATTCTTTTTACATTGCACATATTACGTATACGTCATGTGTGTCCCCTCTAACATTTTGTCAGTACCTCAAAATTGAGCATAAAAACACGTTGCTGGCTAATTGGCTGACGTATGGAGGTAGCATATCAATTGAAATGATCGGCACGAGTCGGGCTATAATCGTGCGGGGGCGATGTTGACGACACTTCAGTTTGAACGCATGTAAATCGTATATATATATTCTCAGAAGCTATTTACGTGGGCTACGATTCGATTTTATTATTGTATTATTCAATTTTATTTGGCTAATATCCACTTTTTGGTCTTAGGGCGCTTGTAAAAGAGCCACGTGTAGGACCTCAATGTAGCAAATCGGTTTTGTTTATGTGGGACAATAGATGTCGCACGTAACACCCACGATCTTAAGTATATATCTATTGGAGCAAGGTCAAAACTAACGCCACGTGTTTTAATTTATGATGAAAATTCCGACAGATCTGTGGCATCGGACTTTCTTACGGCCTTGATAAGACACAAACTTTTCCAGAGAAATAGGGAAAGTTTTCTACACTGAAAAAAATTTTCAAAAATTTTAGTTTATTAAAAATGTTTGTTTCTTTTCTGTCTTCTTTCTTTTTTTCTTTTCTTTTTACTAAACTGATGTTCAAATTAAGGTTTCTCGTACTTTTAGCAGGCTTAATACATATTTATATATACGAAGATATTGATTTCAATTATTCTTAAATAACTTTCAATAAAAATAAATAAAAATTTTAAATTTTCTATTAATTTATTTTATTATATTATTATATTATATTATTAAACCTTTTTATAACAAAACTGAAATAAGATGAATGAATAATATAGTTCATATATTCCTCTTAGTATATAAATATATTGTTTTATTTAAAAAATGTTAAATTTGTATTTATAGAAAAAATAAAATATCCTAAATAAATCTTTATAGTTCTCTTAAATTACAGATTTCTATAAGTAGAATTGTGTTTAATTTATTTGCAACGTAATTTCCTAAAATTTAGTGCATTCTTTCAGTTTGTAGAAATATAGGTAACCCTAAAAATACATTCAAGACGATTCTTCTAATTATTCAGAAGCGCATAGCCTGCACTTAACCCAGTTCCGTCAGAAGGTTTGGGTTAGTCAGGGGCTGTAATAGCCATTGCTATGCTTAAGTGCTGACCCCGAAAATCAGGTGATAAACAGCAAAATGAAAATTATGTCGTGTCATCTAGCACGTAGTCCAAAAAGAGAAATATATGTTGCCCTATGTAATACTACGTGCTGCTCTCTAGCTATGCCACATGATTCCCACCCTACCTGAGAGTTGTCAAACCCTAAAGTACTTTGGGTACTTTGTTATGAATGGAGCTGGTTTTGAGAGCTATCTCTGTGAGAGCTACTGCTATGGGAGATACTCTCTGTCTGGCCAACCCTCTCTGGGTTTAGCTACGCAGTAGCTAAAAAGAAAAGCGAAATGAATCTTCGGGTTTTGTAGATGAGATACAGGTAAAGTGGGGTAAAGTCCCAGGCCAGACGGCCAGACATTGAAAATGTGTATTTTGTTTAATTTAAATTCGTCGAGGCTGATGAAATTGCACACTTGAGTTACGCCAGATCTTCTGCCACTGTCTATAAGCATACATATCTATATATATACATATATATATATATAAAGGCATATATTAAAAGCATCTTAATTTTAGCTATTTCTATTCATTGCGGCGATAGTTTGTTATGAATGAAGCGCTATCTGAGAGCAGCTCAACGGCATTAAACAAGCAAATCACGAGTGAAATACCGCCATACCGAACATGCTATACTCTGCCTAGTTTCTCACATTAATTCCTTTGAATTAGGCATTATTTGTTCCATTGAACCACTGATAAGTATCTTTCGCTGCATTTGAACTTATCAATTCAGACGAAATCTGTCTGTTCATTCCACTCACATTTGTCATTTACCATTTTTATTTTGCAATTTTTTTGATAAGGACTGTAAACAAAATACTCCTAAATCTCTATACCTCTATAATATATATTTATAATATAGATAATATTGAAATAATAATCAAATTCCATTTGCAAATTCTTTTCAAATGACTTTGTGTACCTAAAATATTCCTTCGGTTGGAGGAATAATTTTATTTTATAACTTTTGACTTGTAGACTTTTTTGTAATTCCGATTTCGTGTACTGAAATAAAGCTAAGATAATTGATTTCCATTTTTCAATTACTTTTTTAATGACATAAATGTATTTAAGCACTCTATTATAATACTTAATATTTCAAGAAAACAGCCGGAATGAGCTCGGAACTTTTGGGTTAAGCTTTCAAGATTCAAAAATCAAATTTTATTTAAAAATATATTAAAACAAATATCAGACTTTATATTAAACGGATCAGACTTTATAGAACAATTAATTTTACTATATAGAATTCAACTTTAGAGTAAAGTATTCAATATGACAAAATAGCTAACAAAATGAGAGTATTTTGAGTTTAAAGAGTATAGAAAAAAATACAATTCGCTTCTACGTCGACGTCGATGACCCACATCCATTTGTATGTTTGGATGTGTATGTCTAGGAACCAAAAAACATAAGTATGTCTGCATATAATAAACATTTATATATGTTTTTTGTCGATGTGTTTGAATTTGGATGACGCTGGCCGCGGCGAATACGAAACGCTGCTGTAAAACCGAATCAGTTGACTTTGTTTATGCAAAATATGAAAAACAAACATCGTGCGAAATAAACAAGTTAGAAAATGTGGTAAACAAAAGTATCATACTTAATAGGCCTATAAATCAAATCAAATCAAATTCTCAATCCGTGCTGCATTTTTGAATTGAACTGATGTCAGTGAACCGCTCTAAATATATGAAGCAGACTGCATGGCGCGCTTATTTTAAGTGCAATTTTAATAAATATGCAAGCTGATAAGCCTTAGAAACCTTTCAAAATAAGCTAACTCAATATTCTAAGCTTCTTACATAAAATATCCACATATGAGATTGAATATTTGGACTAATATTCAATCTGATAAGACTTAGAAATCTTACCAAAGTCTTTTATCAAAAAAAAAAAGCTTTGAAGAAATCTGACATGCCGTTAAATGCATCTTAAAGCTATGTCTACATATCACTAATGCATGGAAATATTTTCCAGTCTAGAAAAACATTTATGGAAATTTTTGAATCGAACTTAAAACCTTCAAGACGAACAACGAACTTCCCACTTTCAGCACACGCGAGTTGCACGAACTTCTGGATAGTCAGTTTTATTGAACTCACGAGAATAATATCACATAAACAATGGATGACGAATCCTTAAACAAATAGTGCTATGAGCCTCTTCATTCTTAAAGCTGTTCTTTTTGTTCTGAAACCCAAATAGTATCACATCGGAAATAAGCTTGGAGCGCTCACAAGCTGAAGAAATTTAATATATTTTATTTTTATTTATTTACAATTCTAATTTCATAATTTCAGCACTCATTTTTAATAAATGTAAACTATTTTAAACAAGCATCAGCATTTTACTCTAACTATAGCTTAACCAAAATTACATTTTAAACTAGAAATATGCGCGCCAAACTGACGCCATCTGGTGTTACACAGAAAATAGTCAGAGGACTATCGATAGCGGCAATATCACAAAGAGCGCTTATCGAACTGCGAACAAATGGTCGTTAATTTTACTTGACAAGCTTCAACAGCCCAGGAGAGTGCAAGTTTTGCAATAGTAAAATTTTAAATTAAACAAACAATAAATCGAAAGTGCAGGAATTTAGCGAGCGTAAGAGGACGTAAACTCTGACTTTTACAGAATTAGGAATAGCTGCCTAAAAAGTTAAGCAACTTATTTCAAGCTAAAATAAAAGTAATGCCACAATTTCATAGAATCGCGATCATGTAAAGAAAGATATTTTTACAATTAAAATTAGCATTGCGCGCCCAAAGATGACGCCTTCTAGCGATACAAAGAACAAACAGAAGAAATATCGATAGACGCAATGTTGCACAGCGTACGTATCGATCGCGTAATCGTCCATTGATTTTTTTTTTGGCGGGAGGTGTGCACACTACATTAGCCGTAGTTAGTAAACAATTTTTAAATAGATAAATAATTAAACTAAACAATGGATCTTAACGATGCCGTACTAACGTGTGCGGTGAACATACACTGGACAAATGCGGTGGGCGAAACCGGACGCAAACTGGCCTACAGGACAGCAACGCTGCGCCTGGTACGCAACGATTTGCGTGAAATGTTTATAGAGGTGACGCCCGAAAAGCTAAAACCGCTAAAATTCAAGCTAAAGGACATAATGGTACACAAGAAGTTCATGGCAGAGGGCAAAGCAACATTTAACTTTAAGGCCGAGCAGTGTGCACTGTACCTGTCCAATGCGCCGCCAGGAACTTTAATGCTTTTCCTGCGCACCATATTCATTAAGATGCAGGGCGAGAGCGGCGGCAGCGTGGACGAAGCATCGTTGAAGAAAAAGCTACGGGAACACATGCTCTCCGGCAAACCAAGCAATTTTGAAGAGATTTCACCTGTAACAACGGCTGAAATGATTTTGGCGCGAAAAAAAGCTGGTCTAATAACGCGTGGCAGCACAACGACGCCATCGCCGCAGGCAGCCAAAAAGCGTCGCTACGAGGATGAGGATAAGAAAAGCGTACCCGCGGCTAAGAAGCTGTATCAGGCTGCGCCTTCAGGCGATACGGAGGAGTCGCTGCGTCTGAGTGCAGAGCAAATGGAAGTGCTTCGTGCCTGCACCGCAGGCAAGAATGTTTTCTTTACCGGGTCCGCTGGTACGGGAAAAAGCTTTTTGCTACGCAAGATTATCTCTGCACTGCCACCGGATGGCACTGTTGCCACTGCCTCAACGGGCGTGGCCGCTTGTCTTATAGGTGGCACCACGTTGCACGCCTTTGCTGGGATTGGCGGCGGTGATGCCACCATGCAACGCTGTCTGGAGCTGGCATCGCGACCCATATCCGCTCAGACCTGGCGCAAATGCAAACGACTCATCATTGATGAGATTTCCATGGTGGATGGACAGTATTTTGAGGTTCGTATGCTGCAGCTAATTTTTAAGTGCTCGAATAGGAGATGCTCTATATCCCCCCGTAAATTGATTAAAACTAATAGTTACTTTAGAGATATTTCTTTGAAACCCAAATAAATAAATAATCCTTGTCTATTACAGAAAATTGAGTCTGTGGCGCGTCACATAAGACGCAACGATCGTCCTTTTGGTGGCATTCAACTGATACTGTGCGGCGACTTTCTGCAGCTGCCACCTGTGATTAAAGGTGAGGCAGAATCGAAGCAGCGCTTCTGCTTCCAGTCGAGTGCCTGGGAGAGCTGTATACAGTGCTTTTACGAGCTAAAACAGGTGCATCGTCAATCCGATCCAGAATTTGTTAAGATACTCAATCATTTGCGCATTGGGCATGTCAACGAGGGTATCACAACACGTCTGGTTTCGACCTCGAAGCAGAAGATCGAAGGGAATGGCATTTTGGCCACACAGCTCTGCTCGCACACAAACGACGCGAATTCCATTAACGAGTCCAAGCTGGAGAATCTAAGCGGCGATAAGGTTCTATTCCGTGCAGAGGATTCAGATGCCAGTATGAGCAAACAGCTGGATCAGCATGTGCAGGCACCGTCACAGCTATATTTGAAGATTAGCGCTCAGGTGATGCTGCTCAAGAATATCAATATAGCCAACGGTCTGGTTAATGGTGCACGTGGTGTTGTCGTGCGCATTGAGAAGGGGCTGCCCGTGGTGCGCTTCAAGAATGATAAGGAATACACCTGCCGGCATGAGAAGTGGATCATTAAGACAGCAACGGGCGGTATACTGACGCGCCGTCAGGTGCCGCTGAAGCTAGCCTGGGCTTTTTCCATACACAAAAGTCAGGGCTTGACGCTAGACTGCGTTGAGATGTCCCTCTCCAAGGTGTTTGAGGCTGGACAGGCTTATGTTGCGCTGTCGCGCGCCAAATCCTTGCAATCTATACGCATTCTGGACTTTGATGCCAAGCAGGTATGGGCCAATCCACAGGTACTGCAATTCTACAAAAACTTCCGTCGACGTCTCATTGACACCACCATGATCCCGCTGGGACCCAAGAATAAGGACAAAAAGCCAGGCGACGGTAGCACCTCCAGCGCCTTGGCCAAGCTCAAAAAGAGCCTCATGAACAAGCCGCTCGTATCAATAAGTTAGTTTTACTTTTATACTCGTATTCAGCCAATTTTATAAGGACTGTTACTGATACCGACAAGGCTTTATCCTTTGAAGCTGCCTTAAGACGGCGCTTCAAAGTAAAAACCCTTGTAAAATTAAGATTCTTACTTAATAGACTTGTAATAACCCTATTCGAAATTGACACTGCCCGTCCTAAGCCTAAATATTCTTATTTAAAAACAATTCAACTAACCCTTTTGAATAATCTTGAGACTTAAGCCTGTTCTATTTAAAGCTAGCCAAACTTTTTAATTTTAATATATAATTTAATAATAGTTTAAATTAAAAATATATATCTCCATTTCGGTTCTTTCATCCATTTTCAATTGAAAATGGGTATGAAAACTGAAATGCAACCCATTAAATCGTGTCTCCTTTCTTATCATCCAATTTACTGAATTTCTTGAAGTGGGTAATCTCTCATAGATTCTTTAAAGTTTGAGTAGAATACATTTGGAGCCGCTCGAATGGACAACAGAATACTTTTATTCAACAGTTTATTTTTTACCAATTTATGGTGGAAGTTTTTCAATCGTTCAGTCAGGAACAATTGGCTTTATATATAGATATAAACTAAACTTTATGGAGTCAACTCTTTCAATTAATTTCATATAATTTTTAAAAAATCTCACTCATACACCTTATTGATCCGATTTGTATACTAACTTTAATTCGCAACTGGTTTAAGCTGATTGAAGGCGACGAAGTCGAGCCGCATGTTTAGAATAATTAATCCGCTGCGTTCTCATTTTTCTACAATTTGTGTATATTTAGTAAATCCTCGTCACAAGCTTCGAACATTTTGTGGTGCTTTTTTAAAAGCGATTAACATTTTAGTGGCCCACAGCATCCTCTTCCTTCATGCCGCTTCCAACGGGGCCGTGGCGGCGCTCCCAGATAAGGCGATGCTTTTGCTTCATATAAGCTGTCTTCGCATTGGCATAGCCGCCCAAGTCACCATCTGCAAAAGGGTTTGAAATGTGAATTAACATCTAATACTTAAGATGAATTCGTTGAATTGTATTAGCTATTGAAATAATGAGAATTTAGCAACATCAAAAAAATTATCACTAGTAACTTTAGTTTCTTGATAATTTCCCAACTTTTGATCAGACCCAACACTTATCAATATCAATATAATTATTTGTGTAGATGCCTGAATCATAATTTTTTCGATTTATTTATATAAGCCGAACATTCGTCCAGTTCTAAGATAGGTAAGCTCAAAAATGTATATAGAAACGATTACACTTAATGAAATCGATATCGCAATAGTTGGTTCACTTGTACTTGATAAAATCAATAAATAAATCGAAAATATCCAGCTATAATCGATTAGTAGACTGTTCGAGTGTAAAATACACAAAAAATGTATAGAAAACAAGTAAGGAGAGGCTATCTTCACCGCACCGAAGATTACATTCACTTGCCAGCTGCAATTTGGAAATTGTTGTAAAACCAATTTATACATATTGACGGATTGTTGTAATGACAACTGTTCAATCTGAGCGGGTTTGACTATAGAAGGCTTCCGACTATATTTCATTCACATAGCTCAAAAATTGACCGAGTAGTTGGCGTTGAAACAGACTGGCAGACCTGACTCTACCCTCTGCAAGAGTTTACACATTCCGAGAACACTTACACTTGATGAACCAGTTCTCGGTGGCCTTGTCGTACTGCTCCAGCAGCGGTCTACACTTGACCATGTGATCGGGTGCCTCGTAGAGCATGCAATCCTCGAAGCGTTGCCGGAGAATGTTGACAATTTCATTGTCTACCATGCGATCGCGTCGGAATTGTTGATCCGCTTCGAAGCGGCAGACGGCATCGTCTGTGTAGCATTGATCGATTGTGGGCACACGACGAAATTGCTGATGATACCAATTAGATTTCTGTTGATTCGGTTCCACAATTGTTTCTATGTAAACAAACAAAAGGGATTTGAGGTTATGTCATTATGTAATTCCTAACTGTAATTGGCTGGCTACCAACTAACTGTTGTTATTGTGCGTCCCTTCCAGACCACTTGATTTCTAGTTAATTTATATAATACCGTATTTATTTCTTACCCCGAAACCAGGTTATGGGTCCATCAATAGCATTCTGCACGGATTGTGCGAAGCTGGCCATTGGACTGCGCGGCTCCGGCATTTTTCTTTGCAATTTCTAAAGAACGAAGTGAATTATTATATATTATTATTGATATTTATTCTATTATCTCGTTTTGCTCTAACTGCCTTTATTTATAATAATATAAACCGAAAAGTAAATTTTACCCAAATCCAACCAGCAGCTAAAAACAACAAACAGCTGAGAGCTGTGTGAAGAGCAGAGCAATATTGTGCGTGAAGAGAGAAGCTCTATATATTTTTCATTAAGGTGGCAGCTTTAGTGAGTCAGTATTTGCGCACAGCCTACTTAATGCGAGTTAAATTGTTGCGCTCGATTGTGTTATCGAAAGCAGCACTATGTTGACATGTCAACATAGGCATTTGCAACATTAAAGGCATTTGCAACATGTGCCTACACATTGTTATAGAGGGCCGCTTTGCAACTTGTTGAAACACTTGTAACCGTTACGAAAGTATTTCTGTTATTATATAGCATTATGATGATTATGTTAGTATTCGCAATATATGCAACATCTAAGCAACAAATTAATCACTTAACATGTTTCAGCAATATGATGCTTTTCCAGTGTCGCTTCTGAACTTGTAGAAATTGTAAACATGTATCGGAAACAATCCTAAAGTTGCTGTTGACATGATGCTACCGAGGGTTGCTTCTCAACTTGAGAAGCAATGATCTAAAGTTGCTAAAGTTGTGTATATTGCTGCAACAGGTAATAGAACATGTAGACAACACAAGGAGCAAAATTATGCTTGCGAGGGTTGCTCTTTATGTTATTCGCTACACCCTTTATGTACTTATATATATATAATATAATATTTATTATTATAGATCTACAAAAGCTTAAAAAATATCAAATTCCTTAAAAATAATAAAATAATTAATCAATATTTAATTTTGACTATTTACAAATATCATTTTGAAACTGATCTTTTGTTTTATTCCGGCCTGAAACTGGTTTTTGGCAATGCTCTCTCGTAGTGTTTTTCTCTCCGGACATGGCGCCAAAAGCACAGAAAAGAGAGCTTCAGAGTAAAAATGGTGGTTGGTGCGTCTGCTACAGCTATGTGAGAGTGTGCGAGACAGAGAGAGTTAGGGAGCGCGCGTATCTGTGTGCGCTCAAAGTATCTGAAAGTTTATCAAAAGAGAAACGGATTCATTCTCTTTTGATTTGCCGCTTCGAACGGACGTCTGCATCGAACAGTTTCGTGGCGGTCGTCAGAAAGCTCGCACGTGCGAACGCGTAACGGCAAGTTCGCCTCATTCAACAAAGCACAAAACGCAAAATAAAAAGAAAAACAACAAAACAAAAAATATAAAAAATAAATAGAAACAAAACGAAAAGAAACCGAAAACGCCGTGAGTGTGCAAGTGTGTGTAAATGTTGTGTGTGTGCTGCTGCACTTTTATTGTGTGCGTGAGTGTGTCTGTGTAAAGCGAAGAGGAGCAAAGAGCAAATTCTAAATAAATATTCAATAACGACGACAAAAGCGAATCGTTAAGAATGCAAAAATATTGAAAGAAAGCAAAAATTCAAAATAAAAAAAGTTTATAAATAGTGCACAAACAAGGCGGCATTCGACAGCATCAGCAGCGCAGCATCAACGGCGGCAGTGGCAGTGGCAGAGTAGCGGTAGAGCAGCAGTAGTAGCAGCAGCCGCAATAAGAATTGTCAGGCGGCGGCGTCTGTCGGTGTGTGCGTGCGCCTCGTGTTCGTGTGCGTGTGTATGTGTGTCCGGCCGGTGTGTCTGTGTCTGCCGGCCTTCGTCTCAGTCCGCGTCGCAGTCATCGTCAACGTCAACGTCAGCGTCGCAGTCAGTCTGAAGCTGTATGCGTCGGTTACGTCTCGGTGTTCGTCTCGTATGCGAAATTGTAAAAGTGGAAATTAATTTATGGCGAAAATTTAATAAGTGAACAGCGTAGCGTAGCGTAGCGCAGCGCAGCGCAGTCAGCTTTAAATTTAGATTAAAGAAGACAAATTTAAATATTGCGCCCGCTAGCTGCAACGCCTGCGTCAGCGTCGACGCTAGCAGAGCGCAACACGCGCGCTGACAACAACAACAAAAAGCTCATTGCGCAAAGGGAGCGCCGCCGTCGGCGAATGTAGAAAAGATAAAAGATGCAAAAATGCGAGTGCCAAATTATTAAAAATAATTAAAAATAAAATAAAAGCAAAAGAAAAGAAATAATCAAGAAAATGTTGTCTCCCACGTGAATCGAAATTAAAAAGGAGGGAGATAGAAAAATAACAGTAGTAGTAGTAGTTGAGTTGAACGATAACAAAAGCGGAACAATTGAGCGCGTAATAATCGTTTATCGTTTAGTCGTTTATCGATAGAATGACCGAATACGTAACGCCAATGATCAGCAGCGTGCTGAAAAAGTACCAGAATAGCGCTACAAAAAGCCTACAGGGTCCTGCCGTAGCGCTCATTAAAAAGGAAATACTCAGCTCACCGGAACCGCATGAATTGCATCAGCATACGCATGATGTCGCTGCCACAGTCAGCGCCACCTATGCGGCACATTTACCCCTACCGCCGGAGCTTTCACAGCCGATCTTATCCCAGCCGGACTCGGGCTGTGGGGAGCTGTTTGAGACGCGGCTGGAGGGCAAAACAATTGGTTGCTTTTCGCTGGGCGGGGAGATGCGCTTGTGCCTGCCGCAGTTCCTCAATAATGTGCTAAATGATTTTACACTGGAGCAAATAAATCGTATTTTCGATGATCTTGGCATATATTGTTCACAGTGTACGCCCGATCAGCTGGTAGAGTTCAAGGCAGCCAAAATCTTACCCTCAGATGTTAAGGCCAGCGGATTGATAACACGCACCGATGCGGAGCGTCTGTGTGCCGCCTTGCTACATCGCTCCGACCGGAATAGCTATGTTCCGGTAGAGAGTCTGGCCAAGGGTGCGCTTAGCTTTCAGGTGTATCACAAGTGCTTTGGCAAATGTGAGGGTATCTGTACGCCGGATATGTACTCTTATCAGAAGCCTACGTGCATCAAGTGCCTGGAATGTGAGGGCTGGTTTTCACCCCAGAAATTTGTCGGTCATGTTCATCGCAAATTCGAGAATCGCACCTGTCATTGGGGCTTCGATTCACGCAATTGGCACGAGTATCTTCATGTGGCGCTGGATGTCGAGAATCGGGAGAAATATCAACGCATTTTGGATCAACTCAAGGAGGTCGAACTGAAGGAGATGCACAAGGCCCAGTGCGAACTGGATCATAAGAAACGAAAGGTGAGCAAGCCATGAATTTATTTTTTTTTAAGATCTTCATTTTTGAGTATTCAGAATACGAATCTTAGAAACTTTTGAATTCTATTTAAAAGTAATCAAAAATAGTGAATTGAAAGAACTTCATTTATTCTTATGTGAAAGGATTTCTTCTGAAATTTGGAAGCTATTCAATAATTTCTTATTGAGGGCGGCTTTTAGATAGAATTTTCAACTCAAATATAATCTAATTTTAAGGCTGTCTTATCTAGAAATGAGAGGATTCGACATTGCAATGAATCTACGAAGAGCTGCGTGTCTTCTGACATTTTGGAGTAGATTCGATATAGTAAAGTTCTTATTTTCGTTCCCATATCAACTACAGAAAATTTAATTTAATTATTTCCGTGAAATTTACTGAGAAGTCTCTCTGAGAAAAGTGAAGTTACTTTGTTAGGTTCTGTTCTGGGAGTTACAACCTGAGCTAAAATACTAAAACAAGCGGGTATATTGAACAAATTTGAATAAATAAAAGCTTGAACCAAAGCCCTGATCTTGAACCAAAACGTGGACATAGGCTGGGTTCAACTCGGAGCTCCACAATATTTGGCTTGCAGATTTTGGTTTAACCACTTTGAAATGTTTCGATGCGGTTAATGAGCTTACTTCTAGGCTTATGGAAAGCATGCAATTTTGATTTTGATATTCATTACATTTAGCTTTCGATTCACTTTAAGCCCTGTTCGTAATTGTTCGACAAGCGCCTTTTTAACGTTCACAAAACGAGTAAAAGACACCGTCGGATTCTTCACACCTTCGGCTACTGCAGCGCCCACTGGCGGCGAGCAGAGGCGGCGCCATATTTGGTTGTCGTTCGCTTGTTTATTTGTTGCTTTGCTCTTGTTGTTGTTGTTGTTGTTTCTGTCGGATCTCATTCACATTTCGCATTCGCATTCAATTCGATCTTCTTTAACGACATTTCGTCGCTTGCCCGCCCGTTAAAAGCTCATAAAAATACAACAAGGCAAGTCAGAAAGAGCGAGAGAGAGAGAGCGAGAGAGGGGGAGGGAGAGTGAGCGGGTGGCAGCGTTGACAGCGCCAGCAGCAGCAGCAGCAGCGCTGTCATAAAAAATGCGCAGCAGTCGCACCATTTAAAATTATGATAAAATAATATTTTTTTTTACTTTACATATCTCTTCTTTTTTTTTTTTCTTCCGAAATTTTAAATGTCAGTGCAATTTGCCTAAACGCCATCTCTTTCTCTCCCCCGCGCTTAAGCGCAACGTGCGTTTTTTGTGTTTTTATTTATTTAAACTACTTAATTTTATGCTTAAACAGCGCACTCGATATTTTTTTTTTTTGTTTCTTTCTTACATTAAATACCAGAGTATTTTTTTATGTTTGGCCCAAAGCTCTTTTTTTGTCGCTCAGAGTTTCTTCAGTTGCGTGCGCATTGCGCTGCCAGCGCGTCTGCTGTGGCCATGGCCAAAAACCGTACGACGCGTTGCTGCAACGGCCACTGCGATGGCGACGGCGACGGCGACGACGACGCCAACGACGACAACTTGTCTCTGCTGACGTCTGTTTGCTGGCAAACAACAAGAACAATGACGAACGTTGATTATTTTTAGTATTGCGACAATTGAGCTGTCAATTTGTGATCCACAATTTATTTAGCTAAATCGATAAAAAAAAATCCTATAAAAAAATTTCAATTAAATGCTGTGTCAATTCAACTTTTTAGTTCAACTTTTCTAAGTAGAATTCTTTAAACATTTCTTTGGGCTAACATTGATTAAATACTTATGGTTTTAGCCTTACAATTTCTTAGAATAAAATTTGAGTTTTTAAAGCAGAGCATCAAACCGATTCATACTTATTTCGGCCCCAATTCCAATTCGAATACTATCGGCACAAAGCTTTGATTCTGGTACGGTTTATGAGATTCCAAATACATATGTACATACATACATACATACACACATACACACATACACACATACATATATAATATTTAATCGGCTTATCTCCGTTAACAGTTCAGGTCCAGTTCCGGTTTGAATCTCTGTTTAAAACATAAACCAAATATTTTTGGCTTACACTTTTTTCGGTGTATTCAAATAGCTTTTAAATTTCCTTAAATAATTTTAAAATCTTAGAAATAATTTTTCTTGTTAGCAGGTGCAGATTTATAATGAAGACCAAAAAACTAATTTTTATGAGACATTACAAAGTAAGCAATAAGAAATAAAATTTACGCTTTAGAAATACGTATCTAAAAATAGTCTGGAAAGATAGAAATATTATTCTAGTAAGAAAATGTTCTTAATTAATTAATTAATACATCTAAGAGAAGCGAATTTGAGGATTTGTAATTGAATATTTTCTCTATTTATATTTAATTGCAATTTTATTTAAATTCCATTTTTATAAACCTTTTCCTTTCAAGTGTTTTCTTATCTTCTTAAACGGTCGAAAACAATTTTACGTATTTATTTAAAAAGTATTTTTTCTTGAAAATAAGAACAAATTTCAAAATGAACCAATTCTTTGCCGAAACTTAATCCTGAACTTAATCAATATATTTCTTTAATTATTAATGCAATTTATCGATATCTTTCAAACTTTGCACAATTTATCATCTCCTGCTGTACGTTTTTTTTTTTTTGCCTGTCATCGCTGTGCGGCGTTGACGCGACTGCGGCTGCTGCTGATGCCGCCGCTGTCGGTGCTTGCCTTTCGCTGCGAGTACGAGATTATTTTCAGCAAGCTTCAATGTTAAATATTCAGTAAATATGTTATAATAATTAATGAGCAGAAAAGGGCGTGTGGACGGGGGGCATGGTTGAAAAAGGGTTGGGCGGTGGTGGGCTTAACGGGGAGCAAGGGCAACAAAGTAAATCGCAAAAAACCGGTTGGCAACCGTCTGCCGCTTGCCTTTGTCTGTACTTTGCTCTTCTCTTCTCTGCGCTCTTTATCAATATTCCGCTCTTAGCTGTTGTCTGTCGAAGACGCGCAGTCGCAGCGGCGTTTGTTGCGCAAAAAAACAAAAAAAAAAGAAGAAGGAATACAACAATAACAGGCAGCAGCAGAGGTAGACGCAAATGTTGATCGAGAGTGGAAGAGACAAAGGGGGACGCAGCATGCAAACAAACTTGCTTTGAAATGCCAATGAACGTGATAGACGACGCTGACGTCGACGCCGACGCTGACGTTGTCACGAGGTGCAGTCGCAGTCGGCAGACCTTTTTTTTTTGTCTGCCTGCCCTTCGAAGAGTTGTCACTAGATTTTTTTTTTTCTTCTATTTTTTCTAGGCGCCTCTTTGTGACTAATCAAGTTGGCAGCCCTCGTTGACTTTCGCTGCCCGATCTCATTATCTCTTTCTACAATTAACTCCTTCCCCTCTTTCTCTTTCCCGCTCTCTATCTCCCTCTCTATCGCTCTCAGCTGCTTATATAATCCGTGCGATTTGCACTTTTAGAACAATTTCAAGTCGCAAATATTTTTTGTTGTTTTCGAAACGTAAAAAAGTATTTCAACGGGTTTTTTTTGTTTTGCTTATCGCTCATAAAATTACCGAAAATTTACATACAGCGCTTTAATCTCTGTTTAAACTTTAAGTAGCAGAAGACTCGTCTCTTTGAGGTTTTTTCTTTTTTTTTTTGATACCCAGTACCCATTGCATATGGGTTGAAAGGGTATATTAAGCTTATACAAAAGGTTTGCAAATGACAGAGGTTTACTATATAGTCAATATGTTTATATATATTTTTGATCAACATCAATAGACTAAGAATCATTATTATATATGATTGAAATTTCACTATAATCGCGCAATCCTAACTGAAGTGATTCAAGAAAATATCTCTAATAATGTCAGCTAAACGGGTTGGAATCTAGTCTCACCTTTGTTTAGTTAATCAATCTTTATTTTTGACTCCTGATTCGGTTCAAGACACAGTTCAGTCCAAGGGAATTGTCAGATAAACGGGTTCAGCTCACAGCAGAGTTAACTAAATGTTATTTAGACTCAGCTACAGAGTATCACTAAGTCCATCATTCTCGTTTAGAGCTCTGTTACTTGACTTATTTTTGTTATTGTTTTGGATGCTTTTTGTTTGTCAGTCAGCAATCATCAACATCATCATGATCATGATTATGAATGATCATTATCATGATCATCATCGTGTTTTTCTGGTTGTATGCATGAAATTACAAATCGAAAATCCGACGCACGACACGTCCCAAAGAGAACACTCCCAAGTTGCTGCCGCTGCCGCTGCTGTTGTTGTTGTTGTAATCCATTGGACATTCGTTTAGCCGTATCTTATCTGCCCGGGACAGGCTGATAAACTCAGCGAAAAATTTTCGCTGACCACGTTTCGTATTGCCAAAAAAAAAAGAAGAAAAATAAAAGAAAACAAAGAAAAACAAAACACCAAAAAAAATATTTAGTCAGGGTTACTACTGATAAGATCGCCTAGTCTCAGTCTCTTACAATTCTCCTGGTTGGTCTGCGGACACGTGTCCCTCTCTCTGCTGCTGCTGCTCTTTCTCTCTCATTAAACATTTGAGAAGTTTAATTTGATTAGTGATCAGCGATGTGATCAGCTAATTGGACTGTCATGACGAAGTCACATTAAATTGCCTTGGACTTTCAGATAATAAATTTATTATGCTCGTTTCGCATAAGGGATAAGCGTTAAATATTTTCAAAATTTTTAAATAATTAATTTGAAACATTTATCAGCCATAGAAAAACACTTTTAAGTGGTGATTAATCAGTTAAATATGTGAATTAATTAGCTTATTATGCCTCAATAAAACTCCTACAAAAATTGAAGTTATTTTTCTATATTATTTGGAAATTTAAGAACTTATCTGAATAAAACTAAGTCAAGGCTAGGTTTCTTATCTTTACTGACATGTTCAAAGTCCAAATTTACTTAATTTATGGTTCGTTTTTATATAAGACTTCATTTTTCATTAGGAAAAAACAATTCTTCTAAGCAAAATATCGATATTTCGATTTCCATTCAAACAAATTACAACTTAGATGAACTAAAACGTAATTCAGACATCAAAATAAGTTTCGATATTAATATTGATATAATCGATATTTTGCACTATCATTGCCGAAAATATCAATTACTGGATTCATTAGTATTGTACCAAATCTATTCCAAAGTCCAACGGATGTATCCATATATATATTTACATATATTAGGTATATTTTATATGTACCTAGGTACGATTATTAACCCTAGGGATTTGCTTCGTTAAGCTTGTTGTTGTTGGCAGACCTGACAGTTGGCGATGTGATAAGCGCGATAAGCCAGCTAGCTTTTTTCTAGCCAGTCCAGCCAGCCAGCCAGCCAGCCAGCCAGCCAGCCAGCCATAGCTCCCTCGCTCTTTTAATTTTCGCTGATCTATTAAAAAACCCGCTGGCAAGTCTCGAGACCTCCTCGCATCATCATGTCATGTGATGTTCGCTTTGCTTTTTGTTTTTGCCATTATATTATAATAAAAAAACTGCAAAAAACACGAAAAAAAAAGAAAGAACAAAAAAAAAAAAACAAACTTAAACTGATAGTACCAAAAGGCAAAGTCTCTCAAGGTGTGGCCGGGTCTAGGGGCCTGCTGGGTCTGCTGCGCCTGTGCCTGGGCCTGGGCCTGGGCTAGGTGCTTCTACTACTTGTACAAGTATCTACCTGAGTACAAGCTGCTGCCTTTTTGCATATGTCGGCGCCGTTCTCTCAGCACTCGTACACTGCGAAAACTAGACAGAGATTGGGATGGAAATGATGCAAATTGTATACGTTTTATTCCTGAATAAAAACTTTGATCTTTTAAATTGAAATTAGTTCTCAAACGTTCTGTCTTGAATCAAAACAATTCTGGCTAAAAAGCAGCATTTGTGCAGCTTAAATTAAGTTTCCATGTCTCAAAATTTAGGGTTCTGAGTTGAGAGAGAATTTTAGTTGACTCCTTCTAAAAACAAGATATCTGATATTAAAAATTATATACTATATTCAAGGGATTACAAATTTATTATTATATCTAATACTCACAGCTCGTATTGGCTAAATAAATATCTTTTCTTTTCATCTTGTTTTGAGTATCTCTCTTTTTTTTCGGTGTACAGTTGTTGTTGTTGTTGGAACAGGTGTGTGTACGGCTGAAGCTTAGATCTGAGCTCAGTGCCCGGCAAGTTTTATGCGTCGTTTATCGCTGAACTTAAATCTAAATAGTTTGCTTGTTGTTGCAGTTCCATTGGAGGCCTCCAGGGAGAGACTAGACCCAGACCCAGACCCAGACCCAGACCCACAGCCAGACCCAGACACAGATAGAGACAGAGATAGAGAGATAGAGAGATAGAGAGAGAGAGAGAGAGAGAGGCATAGACCCGTCTCAGACGCAGTGCCTCTCCTTCAGCACTCTCCCCACATTTGCCCACTTAGCAAATGTTTAAAAATCATTCTCATGTTTATTTTAATTAAGCTCAACGATTAAATTTGAACGTTCGATTTTTGTTGCTAATGATGTTATTGCTGCTGTTTCTTGTTGTTGTTGTTGTTGCTGTTGTTGTTCTTGTTGCGTATCGTTTTCCAATTGACTTGAGAAATTTTGTATTTGTATTTATTTTTTTTAGCACACACACAAATTAGTGAAAATATTTAAATAACCGAAACGTGTTTCAACATTTTTGTTATTATTTTTTTTTTCTCTCCTTATTTCGCCGTATTTGACTTAGCAGAGGTGAAAATTATTATGTAAATATTTTGTCAACGATTCGTCGATGTTGTTATACTTATTATTGATATAGTTAAACGTGTGCTCTTCTGATTTTCAGAATCTATTGATGGCCTTTAAATTATTACACCCAAGAGATTAGCAGCTCAAACCAAATATTACTTCAAGTTGGGTTTCTTTGACTCTCCTGGAGACTCTCTTAAGTAATATAAATTTTATATATTAAAATATGCCAGACTTTTAAGTATTTCAAAAATTATATATTCAAAAATTTTAAATAACACTGGGATTTTTTTTTTTAGAAAATTAGGAAAATTGCGTAGAGTTCCGATCGCTAGATCGCTTAGAAAACTAAACTAAAATCTTGATTTTACGATAGTATTACCAAAGCCAATACTATCGACTCATTCTGATAAAGTTTTTATTATAAAGAGACAATTCTGACCTGATTTTGTTGATCGGAATGAGACGAGTCTATATAGCCAATGCAATCTGCCTCTCTGTTTCTATTCAAGTTAGTATCTCAGTTTTTGAGCTAGGCAAATTGAAAATGGAGTGCAGCACATACTTATTCCGAAATCTGTAGGATCGAACAACTATATCTTATAACTGCCTTGGGAAGAATCAGTCAGAAAGTGGAGATATAAAAAACTATTTTGTTTCTTAAGATATCTCAATGAAATTAATAAGTAAGATGTGACTAGGTGAGTTTTAAGCGCATACCGAGATTGATAGAGATCAGACTACTATATAATATATAAAAATAAGTAAATTTGAAAGCAATTCTTGCACTCTGCAGAGTCAGCCTTCGTTACTAATTTTTATGTCTTCATAAATTAATTTTAGTTGCTCTTTTTTTTATGTATAGGGAATTACTTGGTCGTTTTTACGCGCTGACATTGTACTTTGGAATTTTTTATTTATTTTTACTTATTTTGCTAATAGGCAATGACCTCGTTTTTGTTATGATTTTTGTTGTTTTTGTTGCTTTTGTATTGCTTGCTACTTAAAAAGTGTTACAAATGTCTCAGCTAAATTGTAGTAATACAGCAAACAAATAATAAAAAAACTATTTGACTTAGTATATAATTTATAATTGAATTGAAGCTGCGTCGCTGATAACGAATTATATAGAAGTATTTGCATGTATGTGTGTGTGTGTGTGTGTGTGTATAATGTGTGCATATGTATGTGTGCATATAACAATACAACTCTTATGAGGTCGATTTGCGCAGTCTTTTCTTATCTGCACCTACACCTCTCTACGAATTCTCGCAGCGATCTCTCTCTCTCTCTCTCTTTAAAGCGCTTATCAGCTCATTTGGCAATAATAATTCTTATCTCGAATAGAGCGCTCTCTCTCTCTCTCTGTGTGTGGTGCGCTGTTATCCATATCTATCCGGGCAGCACCTTTAGCACCACGTCTAAGCGTCGTCTTCCGTGGCAGACGTGACAGAATTTGCATGCAACGATTAAAGCCAACGAAAGCCAACCAAGAAGATGATAATGATGATGATGAAGATGACGATAATGTTGGTCATTCCACATTGAGCGAGTTGTTTACCAGCGATTTCCTAGTGTCATTTCCCATGTTTCTCGCTGGCTAACGTTTCCGTCAGTCTGTATTTCCCTCTGACAGTTTACACCTGGCACACACAGGTGACGGCCTATGACGGGCCTGGCGACTTGCTTCACTGGTTCTGCTTGTGTCTCTGCGTCTGCGTCTGGTTATGGTTCTCGTTCTTGTTCTTGTTCCCGTTCCCGTTCTGGTACTGGTTCTGTCTCTGCATTTGGAGCATGTTTGTTTCCTTCCTATTTGCTTAACGGTCTATCTAGTCGTCTAGGCGGAAATTTACTTCAAGTGTCTCCCTCACTCGACTTTATCATTTGGAGTCTTTAACGTTGGGACCTGAGCTCTTTAACAATCATCGCTAATTGGCGGCCAATTGGAGAGTCCATAGAAAACTCATAACAACACTTTAATAATACAAATATCTCTCTCTCACTCTCCTTCTCCCTCCACAATAATTGTTGTTAGTTACTTATTAAATGATATGAATCTGAGTACCCATTATTTTTGACCAATTTGCAAAGATACCATGGGAAGTATTCGTATTTTTCTTTTTGCACTAATTGCTTTTCAATTACGTTAAGAGAGTTACAGTGGCCAACAGACAATCGCACAATCAGCAAACAAAACTCAAATATTTTTATTGTTGGCATTTCGTTTAGAAAACGGCTCTGATTAAAACTCTAATAAATTAATAAGCTTCCAGGGGAGAAAAAAAAAGAGAAAAAGAAGCGTATAAATTGAGCTAAAAAACTGTACCGAATCGTATTTGGAATGTCTTTTAGTCTGGCCAATTAGACTTAACTTATTCGTATAAACATTTTCTTTTGTGTATTATTATCATCGATATTTTTATCGATTTATTTATTCTAAATTGACTTCTTCCGTTGTAAGCTTAAGTCCTGAAAATTGTTCTGTTTTTGAATGGGTTTATTAACTGTCTTCTTGGACATTTACTGGCTAAATTAATGTAGTATTATCTAGATTAAAAGAGGTTTATTTTTTTTAGATTAAATGCTGATTTCTTGGCTATCTACCCGGTCCCATAACCTTGTCAAAATTGAAACGGTTTCCATGCGGTTTCGGTTTTCACTTCGGCTTCGGTTGCAGCTGCTGCTGTTGTTGCACTTGTCAAGTTATACTTAATTGATTGACAGCAATTGTAATTTGAGGCTTGACACACAAAGTATAGGGTATATTTTAATCATGAAGCACACCCAAGACTAACCCTAACAAACCGACTATTCAGCCTATTCAGCAATTCAAGCCATTGAGATATCTCTGTCTGAAACTCTGTAAGTGGGTAAATCTCGTTAAATGTCGTGTTTTGACTAACTCTCAGTTGGCTGCACTTTCACACGCGACAACAATAATTCTCTGTAGGTGTTTGTCGTCGTCGTTGTTGCTGCTGTTGTGGTTGTTGTTGCTGCTGATCTGCCAAAGCAACAAAATTGTGCTAAATTTGCGTGTTGCTGTTGCTATTGTTAATGTTGCTGCTGTTGCTGTTGCTGCTGCTTTTGGGTGGGTGTTTTAAATTTCAACGGCTACTCGTGTTGAGCATCGAGCCAAAAGCCGTCAAGAGAAATTCTAGACGTTTTATACGTCAAATGTGGCGGTTGTTGTTGCTGTTGCTGTTGCTGTGTTGTTGCTGCCGCCTGTCACTGCGCATGAGTGAACATTGAGCCGAGAGTCTTGCATAGAAGAAGCAAAACAAACAATAACAGCAACAACAACGTCGACAACGACGTCAATTGTAAATTTCGCGCGACATGGCGGCAAATGCAACAGCAGCAGCCCCCAAAGCGCAACAACACCCGCAACCCAGCTGCCCCTCCCACACAACAAACCCCCCGCCTCCCCACTGCCTCAACAAAACCTCATTTGCTTGTTGTAAATGATATTGTCGTCACACCAACACCAACACTAAGACACACATATTTGCATAGTGCCCTGTCACTGCGTTGTTGTTGCTGCCGCCGCTGTTGTTGTTGCTGGTGACGCTGTGGATGCCACAGAATGTAATGCCCCTAGACAACAGCAATGACGCTGCCAATACACTAACTAGCATTTGTATTACTTAGTTACTTAACCACACAAATTGGACATTATGATTTTGTTATTAGGTTTGAGACGTCGCTTCGCTTGCTATCAATCGATAAAATCGATAATCATATCATCGATATCATCGATCCCTAGGAAAATCATTCTATATGCAATCTAATTTTTCAATTGGTTTTTCTTGGTGTTTTTTTTTTTTATTATTATTATGATATTATAAGATAGTTATGAAGTACTTTTATATTCAATCAATCGATTAAACGTTAATTAATCGATTTAAAACTGATTTATTGCATAATTTATAACAATATTAATAGCCTTTCAAAATTAAAAAATTCTCTTAGCCAAAAGGAAGTAAAAAACTTCCCTTGACTGTGTACTAAATTTCAGCTAGATTCCTTGTAGGGCTTACGAGTTTCGTTGTGGTCCTCAGACAGTTTTTTTTATTAGGGTTTTCCATTACCCAGAATCTCTGTTGTTGTTGCAGGCAGTGAACTATAAAAAACGCGCATTGCGCCCAGTTTCATTGTGGCTTTTGTTGTTGTTGTTTTTGTCGCAAACACAAAACCCCAACCAACCTCCAAATCCAATGCACCTCTGAACTGGGCACCCGTCTCCTTCTCCTTTACCGCCTCTCCGCCCGCCAGCCAGACGCTTGGCTCTTTTTAATTGGCGCACGCAAATTGCGCACATAACCTCAAACAGCCGCCCCTTCTGCTTGGGGGCTCTCTTTGCCCCTGCTGCATGCCACAAGTCTGCTGCGCCGGCTTGCAATGACGCTGACGCTGACGTTGATGTTGATGACGACCAAGTCGGGTATACGGAACGAGGCACGCGACTCTCGGCTAATGAAATATTAGATGCTGACAAGGCGTCGAAGACGATACCAGGCGGCACAGGGGTAGGGTTACCAGTGGGGTGTTGCACGGTAGGGTGTAATTATAACGTAACGTGCAGTTGCATTTTTTCTTTTCTTTTTTTTTTCTCTATGATATGCATTGCTTTTATACCCTTGCTGCGGGTAGTATAATTTTAAAGACCGCTCAGATACTTAAGAAATTATATAGGTACTTAATCGAAGCATAACATAGACAGAGTCTGTCCGATCGTCTGTCTGTCTATCTAGGAACGATCGATCCAAAGCAAATATATCTAGCTAAAACTTTCAGATTGGAGATTCTATTGCTGTTCAAACATTCAAAAATAAAGCCACTATGAAATATATAGAAAATCAGGACTTTATTTTGTGATATCCTCTGAAAGCTTCCAACCAAAAGTTGTAATAAATTTTTTAAAATTCAAATAAAACTCGGTTAGAGAAAATATCAAAATTAGAACACCGGAAAAATATGTTAGTAAGGGTATTTAGAACTTCGATGCGCCTTTCTGTGTTGTTGTTATTATAATGAAAGGTTTGACTCTCTCACTCTCTTTGTCATACTCTTTCTACCTCTCGCTCTTTCCCACTGTCTCTCTTTCTCTTTTTCTGAAAAGCGAGCGACCTTTTTATTACCCTTCCCCCAACGCCCCCCAACCCTGCACACTTTTGATGCCGCATTGTGCAATCTATTGACTTTTTACACGTGACAGGCAACTCTCAAGATTGTTGTTGTTGTCTCTGTACTTGTTGTTGTTGTTGTTGTTGTTGCTGCCGGCTTGGCCATGTGTCTGGGCCGGCATAGTCGTTGACGTTGCGTCGTCTAATTGCCTGAAATGTCTAGCCGAGACAGCGAGACAGAGAGAGAGGGAGAGAGGAAGAGAGAGAGGCAGCCCTTGGCTTATGTAAACGTTGAACAACCACAGCAATGCGTCAACTGTTGCTGCCAATTCAGTTAGTTATCAACCTCATCATTATTATCATTTCAATCATTATAATCATTATGATGATAGCAATTGCAATTGCAACGCCGACGCCGACGCCGACGCCAACGCCAGGCACTAATCAAATTGCAGTTTTGAACTTGATTTGTAAACACTGTTAGCTTATTTTGTTTTTGGGCCGTTTAACCAGTTATTCGTGTTGCCAATTGGCAGTTGCGTGTTGCTAACAGACGCAAATCTTGGCCAAAATAAATGTAGCAACATTGTTGTGGGCTTATGCACAGAGTGTTAGCTGAGTTTTGTGGCTTTTTGGGGACTATTAAAATTGTTTCTTTGTGTTAAGAGTTGCATTAGATCAGATGTATCAGATATTTAAATATATAACAATAAATTATAAATAATTTATAACAAATAGAAACAAGTCAAATTAAATGACAAGAATTCAGTTTAAAAATGTGTTGCAGCTGCTGCTGTTGTTGCTGCTTAATTGTTGTCCTCATTATTTTAGGCTATGGGAAATGTTGCATGCAACATTTGGGCTTGTTAAACTTTCGCTCAGATTGTTGCATGGCAATTGCAATTGCAACAGCAACTTGTTGCCATTGCCATTTTAACCAATTGCTGCTGTTGTAGCTGCTGCTGCTGGCACGCCCATGCCGCCTACTTGCGCCTCAATTATGCCAATTGCAGTTGGTTTTGCGCCATGACCTTAAAAAGGCAACATGGAAATGTCTGCCCCACATGCCACCGCCCGTCGCCCGTTGCCCGTGGCCCGTGGCCCGCTCTGCCTGCTTGCAGCTGTTTGATGTGCGTCTCGTGTCTCGGTCGAGCAAATGTTGAAACGTCGCGTCGCAGTCGCAGTCGCCGTCTCAAGTTATGCAATTTTTCAAGCATTTTGGCCGACAAATTCTGCAAAAGCGCTTTTTGGTTAAATATTTTAAGTGGTTTTAGCCAAGCCACGCTAAGGTTGACTCGCTTAAAAACCAAAACGCATTTGTTGACCCACTAAGCAGGGGCAACGACAACCTACACTTAGAAAAACAACGCTTTAACAACCCATTTAACAACTAATTTATTTTAAAATTGAAATTAAATTTAAACTAAAAATTAAAATTAATATTTTGCGAAAATTCCCCTACTTTTTCCCACAGCAACTGCCTAAAAACTGGCAAGCAATTTCCCTCATTTTCCTCTTTCCACTTGTCCATTTTGAACTTAATTATTTTTGCAAGTGGTTCTCTTTTTAGGTGCCTTTGTTTTTCTCAGTGCAGCAGTGTACAGAAGACCAAACAATTTTCAGTTTTCCATTTTCCACTTGCGCATTTTCAAGTTAATTATGGCGCACATTGTTGTCATTCATTGAGCAGCAGGTCCTCAATCGTTCTGGGCCTCATTGAATGAGTCAACAAGCGGCAACCTTGCCAAAAGCTAGCCGGCTTGTTCGGATATTTGGTTATAGCCAAGAATCTACCGATAAACAGCTCATGCAAAATTCTCTTAAAATTCGCTAGAAATATTATTATTTTTTTTGTATTTTTCTTTTTTCAAGAAAAAATATTTTGTTCATTAAAAAAAATTTAAGAAAAATAAAAGAGAAAAACACAGCTGACAAAAAATGCAGTGAAAAAAAACTAGTTAGAAAAGGTTATGTACGACGCGCCGAATATTATATACCCTTTCAGACTGGTCTTGATCTGGATCTATATTGGAACAGTAAAGTTTCCGATCCTTTCTATGTCAGCTATAAGATATGGTTGTTCAATCCGAATTTAAGTTTTATCTAGCTTAAAAGCTGAGAGATTGGTCTACATAGAAACAGGTAGAGGGACAGACAGACAGGCGGATATATCGACTCGTCGGAGATGCCTCAATTAATGCCTGACTTATTTGGCGACAAAGTTATAATACCCTCTGCAAGGGTATAAAGCAACTCACAGACGTAAAATTGATGTGGGCGTGGTCCACGCCGACGACGTCGACGACGACGACAAGCGACAAACAATTTTGACTGCCAACAAAAAGCAGCAAAAACAAAAAAATAAATGAGGAAAAAATAATTTTCGAAAAAATATGCCGAAAGTGCAAACAGGCAAAATATTTAAAATTTATGGGAATTTCGCTCTGAGTTCCTCAACAGGGCATGTTAGCTGGCTCTGCAACTATGTAATAAGAATAACATAAGCAGAAAAGGTTTTTATGAAGAGTTATTTAAGCCGTTTCATATAAAGAGTGTAATTTATAATATAAAAACTATCAAAATATATTATTTTATGATCTATACTATAATTTCATTCTTTTCAATATTTGTTTTTGCCTTTTACCCATAGAGAATTGTCCATTCAAAAGATTTTTCTGTGTATCTTTTAGGTAGTCTATCTAGTACAGTCCAGTTCTTCCATATTATTTTTTGTGTGCTTCTTCTGTTGTCAGCAACAATTAGCTGTCGTCGTCGTCGCCTTTGGTTTTGCTTAAAAATAGGCAGCAAATAAATCAAATTTATGTGTGAAATGGCTAAAAACAAGACAAGAAAAAATAAAGAAAAAAACCCCAATCTATATAATAAAATGCGTAACTAGCAGAAGAGAAGGTGGCGTATACGTAATATAGCGATTTTCTATGACAGAAATTGTTTTTAGTTTGTGCTTGCAGCTTTTTTTTCCCCACCCCCATTTATCTTTTGATCCTTTTATCTATGGCAATTTACAGAGCTCTATCGCCAGGCATTAATCTTTGGCAAAAAAGGCAATTAAATCCAAAGTGCTGCAACCCTCTCCGGATGCATGTTGCACTGTTGTCGGCCCCATGGGGCATGCTAATTTTTAATGATGGTTTTATCAGCAGGTTTTTGTTTTTCAACAGCAGCTTTTTAATTTTTAATTGCAACGCATTGCAAATATTGACGAAAGTGCGTGACTCCCTCTTCCTCTGGCCCCTCTTTCCCCCGCCCCCTATATAACCCCCTCCGAGCGACCTATGACAACAACTTGGATAACCCCTGGCAAACATTTCTATGCAGCAGACAAAAGCCGCAAAAGCCAACCCTAAAAGACAAAAGTAAATTGCGTTGCTTTTCTGTTTCAGGAAAATGCGTAGCATAGAGACAAAGCAACACCTTGGAATTGAGGGTTGCTCAGATCTGCCACATACAGTATTAGATACACATGCACACACACATATATATACATATATGTATATATATATATGCATGAGTCGACAGTTTGGAGGGTTTTTCAGTAGGTATTTTAATACTTTTAAAAAGAAACTTGATGCTATGAAAGAGAATCATAGATACAAAAGTTTTCCGATTTCAGATTTTAGTTTACAGCTTTATGAACATTATTTTTGATCAATTTAATATAAGAAAGTTTATACTATTTAAATAAATACTTCCTAGATTTTAGATCTACTTTTTTCAGATTTAAAACAAAAACTTTTAAACTTTAGAAATTTTTAGTTTTCTAGTCTAATTGTCTATTTCGAGCATTAATTTTAATAGAAACTCTATTTATTTTATTTTCTCAACTTTAAGAACAGCCCTCGGTTAACAGTTTACCATTTATATCATTTCTTTTATAGACTGCTTAGCTTGAGGCATTTGCTTTTGTTATTGTTGTTAGGGCAGGAGATTCTTTCAGGTAGCTCAACGTAGTGCGTAACGCAGTTTTCCCCCCTCTTCACTCATCCTCTCTTCTTGCTCAGTTTCTCATTTTTTCCTCAGTTTCTCTTTCTGTGTGTTGCTTACCCACGCTGTTTCACTCTTCCCAATGGTCTTTTGCTAAAAGTTCATCAACTTTTGTGTGGCACTTACGAGTATTCTCTCCCTTCTGTTGAAGACGAATTTATTAGATTTTTGCACTCGTCTCAGGATTTATCCTGACATAAGATCTGCACACAGAGGCAAAGACGATCCCCAAAGTAAGAATAGTGGTGCGTACCCTCTATACCCCTTACCCCTTACCCCATACGATACCCCTTACCCCATGCGATACCCTCTCTGACAGCCCCTAACAAGCAAACAGTGCCAGTTGTTAGACCAAATGTTCAATAAATGCGACTTGGCAATGTCTAGAAAATCCTTGAAAGGTTAAAGACTTTACCCATGCAGGACACGATGACGTCGACAGCGACTGCGACGGCAACGACAACGTCAACGTCGTCGTCGCTGTACTCGTTTACCGAACCTGCTGCGGTCGCTGCCCCTGGCCGCCTTCAGTCGCTGCCCTCTGTTTCCTTTGGCTTTGTTAGGTGGCTGCTGCTGTTACACTCGAAAAAAATGCCAGATAAATTAATACGAAATTTAAATTTCAATTTTGTTTCAAAAAAGAGCTGAAAGTAATTTTAATTAGAAGATTAAAGCGCCTTGAAATTAGGCTTAGTTTTACTAAAATTAAAACTTATATTAAGTTAGGTTCAATTTACTTTTTTCTCAGTGTATTGCCGTTGTTGTTGCTGCTGCTGCGTTCTATTGTTGTTTTAGCTTCCTACTGTAGCTCAAGTTCCTTTCAATGACAATGCGTTCTTTCTGCCAATTGGGGGGCAACATGTCGTCATCGTCATCGTCCTTAGCGTCCTTGTTGCCCTCGTTGTCGGTGCGTTGTACTCATATTTGCTGCTCCTGCTCCTGCTCCTCCTCCTGCTCCTCTTACGCGTTTTTCCTTCTTTAGAGTCTTCTGTTTCTTCTGCTAGCTTGGTTTTCATTAGGGACGCTCGCGCGCACAAAATCCTTTTTTATGTGCCTGAACCGGGAATGTGAGGTTATGTGTAGCACTTACACTTACGCGTTAGGGGCGCACATTCCATTAAAACTCCCGTTTCAGCTTCAACTTCAATTTCAACTGCAGTCCATGTGTTAATCCCAAACTTCCCATCGAGCATTGACAGAAATTAGTCTTCATTTTTCTCAGAACTAAGCGCTGAACCGGCTCGATTCCGCGCTTAAAATATAATGATTAAAGCTATTGGCGTGAACCGAACCACTTTCAATAGTCTGAAGAAGTTTCTGTGGAACCCAACTTAGAACCAGGTTTGCTGAAACCTCTGGAACTCCAAAATTACGTTTTTGATTAAAGTGAAGCTTTTTAAACATTCCGAATACGAAATTAAATTTAAATTAATTATTAACTTAAAAAGAATGCTTAATAAATGTTAAGTTGTTAAAAGATTTCTAACCGAATTATATATATAATTTTTTTATGATTTCTTGGGTAAAATTGAGCTAATTTCTTAGTAGCAATTTCGTAATTATAATCATGATTTAGCTATTAAAGCTCATGATTATAAAAATTGAACTTTATTGCTGTAGATAAAAAATAGGTTTACCAAAATTTCCTTATCTCTTTTCGGCACATTTGCTTCTTCCTTTTGGACTTTTAGCTGTTTTTTTTTTATTGTGATTCATGAAATCAAATCGAATCCATTCAAAATTTGGACTGTTCAATGAGTCACTTAATGTTTTATTGGGGTTTTACGATCCTAAAATATTTTTGATGCTGTCCCTGTTCGCTTTTTACACACACAGACACATACACACAGGGAAACATCATTAATAAATATCGACAGAAATATGTTTAATGCATTCGTCTAGTACAAAATGCTGCGTAAATACTTGGGACTTGTGTATCTGCTAGATACTTTGGCCAGCTGTGAATTAGTGCCGACGCCGACGCCGACGGCGACGACGCAGCCAGCGTATTAATGCCGCCAACATAAATTATAAATTAAGGCAATTTTAATTAAAACATTTCGCTGGGTTTTTCATATATACCCCGCTCCCCATCCCCCCATCCCAGATCCAGCTGAGAAAAAGAGAGGAATTCATAGAGAGGAGATAGCGAGTCGAGTCTGTGGTTCTGTTGTTGTCTGTTCTTTGATTTTTGCGTTTCATTTGCTTTGCTCTATTTGAAAATTGCCTTTGCTCTGCTTCTGTCCGCTGTCCGCTGTCTTCTGTCTTCACTCTTTATTCTTTAGGGTACCTATTCGCACTTGCTTATACTATATACATATGTATGTATGTATGTGTGTATGTATGTGTGGCATGTTATATTTATATGTCTCTCTGTCTGTCTGTCTGTTTGTATTTATGAATATTATACACATTGATATATTTTATTTATTCTTTCCACTCTGCTGTCGCTGACAATTGGCCAAGCGCCAATGATTTTTATACATTTTTCTACTGTCATTGCCTTCCTTTTCTTTGCTTATTTCGCTCTCAACGTGCGCCATTTCTGTTGTCTTTATGCTATTTGTTCATCCATTATTACTTATTATAATAAATATATATATATATATATATATGTTCCATACCCTGTTAGAAACAAATGTGTTCCAAGAGGCGTATCAATTTATAATTATCTGGAAAAAAGTACATCCTTCTGATCAAGAATATATATTCTTCATTCGGAGATGCATCCTTTAATGGATGACATTTTTCTTGTCATAGTTAGCATACCCTCTGCAAGGGTATTCAAATTTAGAGCCCAAAAACAAACACAATTTTAAAGATAAAGAGTTCATTTTTAGTACACATCTATCTAAGCATATTATCTAAAAATATTACAAATTTCAGAACAATTGAATGATATATTAGTTAATTATAGGGTATCTGTTAGTTGGGCACTTCGAACTGTAGTATTTATTCTTACTCTTGTTTCGTTGGGTTCTTCTGACTCTACTTAGTATTATTATATTTGCATTTTGAGTATTTTGGTTTTTCTTTTTATTGTATTTGTTTTCGCTTATCGCTGAATTATTATTATTTTTTTCTATTTTATTTATTGTCTGGTCGCAGCGACAGCGTCGCCAATTTTTTCCTTTATATTATTTCTAATACTTCTATTATTATTTTTTTTTTTCTTTTTTGTTTTTTGTTTTTTGTTTTTGTTGATAAGAATATTAACGCCATATCTTTGGGAGAGTGTTCTCATTTCTCATTTTTGTAGCTGCTTTTTTGAGTAGCTGCGCTGCTGTTATTGCTGATAAGATTCACTTGGGTTGTTTCTATAATAATTCTTTTCTTTTTTATTTTTGTAACTGGGAAGACTGACGACAGACGGTCTTTGCTTTTAAGTTATGCTCATGATTTGTTAAGAATCCGAGGGAGGCGTCGCGGGGGGTAACAGTGTCTGAAATATGTCTGTGATCCACATTTCATTGAAAAAAGCCGCCCGGCTGAAGGTCAGCACGAGATGTCATCACTTGACACTCTTCGCGCTGCCAAATGGGCCGCATCATCATCATCATTTTTATCCCCATCCTAAATCCGCCTCAGCTGCTGATGACTTTTCTCTCTGCTTACTTTTTCCTCAACCCACACACACAGTGACAAAACTAATTATGCCTATTAAAGTAGGCGGGGCTGGGGGCCAGTCCAGTCAAGTGTGCAGGCGTTAAAGATCAATGGGCCGCAGAGGAAGAAACATTAAATAAAATATTCCATTTATTCAAAGTATTATCAGCAGCTTTTTAAGCTTTATATTTCATCAATGCAAAAAATAAAAAGCAGAAAAATTCCAAGTGACCAGCGCATATTTTATGAGGCCACCAACGAAATTTTATTTCGTTTTTATTTGTCTTTTTTTTGTTTGTTATCAAATGTTTTTTCTTATCATTTTGCACTTTGATATTTGCCATGATTAAAATGTGTACTTCATTGAGAAATATAATTATCACTTGTCAAACTAAGTCGAAGTACGACGAGTATCAATAGGCAGGCAACCTGGTTTGGGTTTATATGAAAAACAAAAGTATAAAAAATATAAACATTATCGTAAATTTGGTATAGGTAAACCATAAATAGCTGCTAATAAAGGGTATTAAAACGAGGTCAGAAATATGTTTAATAGGTCGCTTTTATAAGACAATAAAATGGGATTGAAATGCCGTAGAAGCCAGATTATTTTCTAAAAACAAAGGCTGAAAGCTACAAAATAATACTTCGTTTTCTATGGAATTTATTTTAATTAAACTAATAAAATACTTCCTTTTTTATGTAATTTATTTGAATAAAATTAATAATTCTTAAAATAAAATATGGTATTATAACTTGGCTCGAAATGAGGAAGGGTATCTCGGATCCCATTAAGGATACATGTATTATATTGACCAGTACAGTGAGACGGATCAATATAGTCAATATAGAATGATTAATTCATTAATTAATTAAGGTTTAATTCTATTTTATAGCTTGATTTTTTATAGCAAATTTACTTTAGTTAAATCTTGTCTATAATTAAATATAACGTTGATAAAGTCAAACTAAGTAAAATAAGCACTCGTAAAATAATTAAATTGATTCTCAAGGCGTAGACTACAATGTATAATTAAATATTACATTGTTAAGATCAAGCTAAATGGAATAATAAATAAGCTTTTAAGTGTATACTCTTTGGCTTAAAGCATTTATAAACTATTCAAAACAAACGACTAAATCTCTTATTGTATCTGCTCTTTTCTGTTCAATTGCAGGTATGTGCGAGTGGTATAAAACCCAGGAAAATCCAGATAGACAATCCCGAGGAGGGCAGTTATATTACATATAAGTATATAGGAGAATGGAGTGGAGTGCCCCAAGGCAGCGTCCACAGAGCCATTCATCTATGCCAGCGTCGTCTCCGTTTCCAGCTCCATTTCATGTTGCAACATCATGGGGCAACTCTCCTTTGGCCTGTCGTCTCGCTGTGGCTGTCGTCTTTTGTGTCATTTGCACAAAATGACAGTTGCTTCGTACATTTCCGGTTCTAAATGCGTAAGTCTAGTCAAATTAAGGCAAACTTTGTTTCGCCGACCGACGACGACAACGACGACGACGAAGAAGTGAAAGATAAAAGTCGCGAGCTGGCTGCTAGCGTAAAGCCAGTCTAACTCTTTAGTCTTCATTCTTCAGTTTTCAGGCTCTGTCTCCCAACTCCAACTCCATCTCTGTCTTAGCCTCAGTCTCAGGCTTCTTGCATCCTCAAAGTTTGTCTCGTCTGTCGTTTTGGTCTGTGACATGCCTGGCACTTAGTGCAAAACACCTGCTCATCTGCCTGGCTGAACGCAGACACGGACGTCTACACTCAGAAAAAAATTAGAAGTTTTTAGAAAAAAAAAAATATTCTATCTTAAAGGTGGCTTAAAGGCCTACCGAATGACAGAGATTAAAATGTTGGTTTCTGATTCAGCTAGAATTAATCACAAACCATCTTAAAGTATTCAGTTTCTTACTTAATTTTAGTCCTTTTTAACAGAAAGCCTTTTTTAAACAAAACTAACAACTTAAAGAAGGATAAACACAACAGCAACATAAACAAACAGGCATATTTTGCGCTTAGTTTGAGTCCGTTTTAGACTCATTTCAAGACACTTTTTATAGTCAAATTAAGACTAGAAACTTGTGTGTTTTCTCTGAGTGCATTCATGTTGCCTGCTTGGCTTGTTGCATGAAAATGTTGCAATTAGATAAGCAGAAATTGTTATGTTGACATTAAAAATAAACGTCAGTACAAGATAACAGCAGCAACATTGTTGCCACGCCCAAAATAGAAAAAAAAAAAAAATTAGAAAGAAAAATTCTGATGTTTAATATTATAATTCAAGTTGGCAACATGTGGCTGCAACTTGACCGCCTGACCAGCCGATTCTCCTGCATTATTCAGATCTCTACAAATCTCTCGCTGCTCATCTTCATCTCCATTCCTTCTCCTCTTCCTCCTGCTGCTTTTTTGACCATGTCGTGTGCCATTATTTTCGCTCAAGTGCATCTCAGCTGTCAGCTCACGACTGCTCCTGCTGCTGCTGCTTCTTCTGTCTCTGGCGAATCCGCCTACCGCTTTCTTCTTCTTGCCACTTTTTGGCACAGTGGTGAAGCGCGTTTGCAATTAGTTTGCAATTGGGCCGTGAGACTAGCGCAAAAGCCGCCAGCTCATTAAGCCAGACACCATCGCCAGCAACAACAACAACAACAAGCAGCAGCGGCAGCGGCGCAGCGACACCTCGCTAAACGTGAAATACACGAAATGAAATTACAAGTTCCGCTTTTTGGCTTCGGCTTTTATATATTTTTATATTTTTATATACATATTTCTTTTCGGTTTCGGTTTTCGGCTCTTACGACCATTTCATCGTTTGCTGTTTTAGTAACCCAAATGTTTTTGTTCGCTGAGCTTTGCCCGCGGCTAGCCGCATGTGTCTTAAAGTACCAAGAGCGTTGATGGTTTATGCTGATGATCATAAACATCATGATTATGACACACTGTCGCACAGTGGTCTCAAACGAAGCAAACAAAGCTTGTGAGAAATTGTTTATCTACCGATGTGACTCAACAAAGAGTAAAATTTTAGATTTGAATTCATTCAAGAGGATTGGACTTATATTATAATAAAATTTGTATTTATTTAGGAAATATTGAGAGATTATAGAGATGTCCAAGAACTGAAAACTTGTTCTAAGCTTTTAGCTGGAAATATCTGTTTTTCCGAGGTTTAAGCTTATTTCCATATCCATCTGCGATAAAGCTATTCGCCTTGAATAAATTGTCTAAAAGTTAAGTATACGACACTTGACCCATCTTGTATAGAATTTAAGATTTAATTTTATAATCAAATTCACCTAAAAAAGCTTTTTTATACAATTTTTTTGTAAGTTTTTCGTGTAATTGTTGCTGAGCTTTGACAATGGCTTTTGAACCACTGTGCGTGCCGTGGAGCTTGGTCAATTGACGGCGGCGTTTGGCGGTCGCTGCGTGTGGCTCTCTCAAAGCAGCGTTTAAATGTTAATAATTTTTATTGCCGCTTCGTCGTTGCCGACGTTGTCGCCGTCGTCGTTTGTCGCTGCTGTTGTTGTTGTTGTCGTTGTTGCTGCTGCTGCTGCTGGCATTGTCGACTGGGCCCAGGCCGATGATAATGCTAATGGCGTTTGCTGTTGCTGTTGCTGTTGGGTCATTGTCTGGTCATTGGCCGCGGCGCGAAGCGACAAAGTTTTGCACACATCAACAGAAGAAGGTGACGACGAATTGGCGACGGATTTGGAGGAGTCGGAGTCGGAGTTGGAGTCGGATTCAGTACCGGAGTTAAAGTTGGCAAATGCGTATGATTGTATGGCCAAGTTTATATGGTTTATTATGCCTGCCACATGTTGCATGCGACACGTATTTGTCTGCCAATCCATATAGACATGTAGATATCTAAGGCGAAGCCATTCCAAAGGTCTCTTGAATAACTTTTACAGTACACTACGCAATTTAAAAGTTGACATTGATTTGAGTTTCCGCACACAATGCAAATGGCATTTGGTTAATTAAAATATTTGCATTTACACCAGCAACAGCAACAACAACACCAGCAACAACAACAACAACAACTACAATTCAGAGTGTCAATCAAAAGTTGCTGCAGCTTGCACTTGAAATAAACATAAATAAAGAACAGAAAATGAAATGAAACGAGTCTCATAGAATGCAATTAACAAATCAAAGCAAAGAGACATCAAAATCAGGCACAACAGATACAGATACAGATGCAGATACAGATGCAGATAGAGCTGAAAGATACAGCTATAGCTACAGATACAAATAGAAACTCGTAGATACGACTGAAAATTAGCGTTACAATTATCAGTCGTACGACTGGCAGCTGCCAGAGCTGAGCTGACCAAATGCTACGTCTATTCGTATAGTCTGTTCGGTCAGTCAATCTCCCAGCCTCAGTCTCAGCCTCAGTCTCAGACTCGGCTCATTCATTTGGTCGGCAAACTTCAGCTTGATAAATGGCCTTCGCTTCAGCTTCGCAGTACATTCATCTAATATACAGTTCTATTCTCGTTGCTGATCTTAAGACTCAAACAGAACTCGACAAGACGGGACGCGACGCGAGGCGACACGAAGCGACGCGACTCGAAGCGACTTGTCTCGTTTGGTTTTGCTGTGAAAATCAAAGCATTCATTGATTTTTGCAACAACAACAGTCTCAAGTTCAGTTCATCATCAATCAGTCAGTGGCAAGTGACAGCGTTATAAAGCAGAATCCAATGGCTTTTTCTATGCTCTACAAGTAATTAAGTAAGATAAACAGGAACCTGTAGACCTTTCTAAAAATCAGGAGAAAATAGCTACAATTCTTTCTAAAATTAGATGAAAATTTCTCAACTCAACGAACTATATAAAATGAAATTTATGTTACTTATTGGAGCACAGAAAGTACAGAAAGTAAAATAATAATTTAAATTTAAATACGAAAGAAAATATTGGTTATAGTTTATGGGAAATTCTCTACTGAACCAACTATATAAAAGAGAATTTATTATTTTAATTTGTGTTCGAAAATTCTCAAATAATAAGCAACACTTTTAGTTCTATGACTTTTCTATGCTCTACAATAAAAATACTTTTTATACCATAGAACATCATAGGGAAAACTCTTTAATGAACTATGTGAAAATAATTATTATAAATATTATTTTTATTATATATTCCATATAAATTCAGAAGGAAAATTCTTTACTTAAATATGTTGATTATCCTTACTTATACTCTTACTTTTTTGTTATTGTATAATTCCTGTGAAACTTGGTGGTTTATTAGAGCAAACGTTTATAATGGGATAATAATGATGTCTATTTTTGGGAAATATGTTTGGAATGGCTTAACGACTTTGTAAATGTGTTCCATAAAAGTATGAGTAATTAACTTTATTTGTAGCCATAATAAACAGGCATAGTTTCGGCAATAAAAACCATAAAAATAGTATGAATATTGGAGATAAATATTTAAGGCAATAAACAGAGAAAAATGGGTAAATGAACCCATTAAATGTTTCTTCTAAAAACTAATATAAAATAGATTCTATGCCATAGATATAATATGTATCTAAGTAGTATCTTGTATCTTGTCGCAAAAGATTTTAATTGAAAGCAAATTGTTTGATTCATTGCTGTTGTCATAGTGTATATAACCCGTTGTGTTTACTCTATGTTAATAGGGCATATAAATGGTGCGCGTGCAAGTGTTGTTCCCGGCTATTTAGAGGGTATCAAAAGAGGTGAAGAGGTAGGGGAAAGGTACAACGAGTAATCATCGGGCGGGCAGCTAATTCAGCAGCACGTCTGGGCCATAAATTCTGCCATTGAATAACCGCTGACCAGACGCTAGAAATGTTTGCTAAACTATCGTATACACATACTCATCGATAGATAGTTGATTGAATGGACAGACAGATGGACAGACAGACAGACAGAGAGACAGACGATTCGATATGTAAACATCAAAGCATCTGTCTGGTCTGCCTCAGTGTCTGACCAGATCACAGTACGCAGATCGACAACTCGACTCGACTCGACTCGAAATTTTTTTTTTGATTTGTTGCCTCTTCTTTTCGCGCAGTTTTCCATCAAAGTGCAAAAATAAACAAAAGAATGTGTGAGACGTACACAAAAAGAGCGAACGAGAGAATGAGAGAGTAAGGGAGAGAGAGAGTGAGAGAGAGAGGGACACAAACAATGAGTTGCCTTTCTAGAATTCTTTTTATTTTTTGCTTGTTTGCTTTGCTAATTTATTTTCGAATATGATGTAGAGCTTTTAAAATAAACAACAGTCAAAAAAGGCAAAGTCTGACAAGCGACAAGGAACAGACGAGAATACGGAAAAACCGAAAGGGACGACTAGACAGTACGCTATATAAAACAGGAAAGAGTTAACAATGCTCGACTGGCGGATACTCTGCAAACAGGATTATTTTTTGAGAAAAAAAGTATACATATTTGGTAATTCCTAAAGCCCAAGTTCAGGGGAAACAGAGGCTTCCATGGACGCTATTCTCTCAATTATATCTCTATTCTCTTCTCGGACAAATATATTATACCCTTGAAATTGTTTAAACCATTATCAAGGGGTGCAGAGTCGAAGTATTATTGATATATATTTATATCTTTCTGTTCTGCTCGATTTAGTGCATTTTTAAGTCCAAGATTAGATGTAGTCAAATATATCGCACATACGACGTGTTGACCGATAAATAGCAACGTTCAAGGTCAATTCTCTCCATCTGCTCGCATAAATATTGCCATTTATTATTATTATTGTTACTATTCTTATTGTTGTTATGACGCCTGTTGTCTTTTGTTTGGGTTTTCGGGTACTTTTCCGCCATTAGCACCCAAAATTAAGAGAAAAAAAAGGCGCCCCAGGCCCAGGTGCTAACAATAGCGCTAATGAATGACACGTTTCCAGAAAGCCAACTTAAATTGCCGCTGCAGACATGCAACAAACGCGTGGTTCAACACAGCCAGCATTTTGGCAGCGAAAGGGTAGCCAAAAGGAAGGGAATGAAAAAGGGAACAAAAGCGAATAAATTGAGCGAATTGAGTTAATGATCAAACTCCACTTTAGTGACATGCTGCACCAAAGGAATTTAGCATAGTTTACTCAGTTTCATTCAGAAATATTCCGGGTAAATATTACGATTGAAAACATAAAAATCTGACTTATCTTATATCGTATTTATATTTAGGTTGCCAGAGTTAATTATGGAATATATTCACAAGAAATATATAGAAGGTTTATTTATAAATTTTTCATCCAATCATCCATAGCTTTTGGCCCACTGTGCTTTCTTGCCTTTGTATGTTATCTTGACGTTGTGCGATAATCAATCAACAGGCGACAATAACAATAACAATAACAATTGGCATACAAGTGGCGATGACGTCATTTGGCAAATGCAACAACGGTAAATGGCGGATAATAGATAAGAGCGGGTCAAGTCGCTAGATGGCGCTGCACAGCGTATTGCTGCCGACGTCGCCTGGCGCTTTTGTCTAGACTTTGTTTTGACTTTTTGTTTATCAAGCTTTTTTCTATATATGCTAATTGAAGCGGCAGCAACTTTGTTATTTCCATTGTTGTTGTGCCTTTTACGTTTGTTGTTGCGTTTTCTTTTTGTCTAATTTGAAAATTGCAATGGCCTCCGCACAGCAACTGTGCTGCTGCTGCTGCTGTTGTTGCTGCTGTTGTTGCTGTTGCTGCAATTTCAAATTGCAATTTTCTCCCCCTTTGCAACATTCACGCACATTCAATTTTGCTGCCGTTCTAACTGTAAACACGACTCGTCTGTGGCAGCGTCAGAAGCGTCGTCATGTCTGGCATATACTCTGGCACACAGTCACTGAGAGGGGCGTGGCACGATGGGGGCGGCCAACGAGCTCACTGAACTGCTGCCGTTGCTGCTGTCGCCGTTGCTGCTGCTGCTGCTGCTGCTGCCGTTGCTGCTGCTGCCTCGACATGAATATGAAACGTATGCAAAATGAAGGGAAACGCGTGCAACTTTTGCAATTTACAGATTGCGGCCTGTTGCAGGAGAATAGCGGGAAAAACAATGTTTATATGGGGTTGCAGAGAATTCTTGTTTTTTTTTTTGTTTTATTTTGTTTTGTCGTGGCATTGGCTTGTCAAATCTTTAGCCCGCTCTACATATTATTGTTGTTGTCGCTTTATTTATTTGCCTGCAGCAACACTCTGCTGAGCATTAACTTACTGCAGTAGCTGCTGCTGCTGGTGCTGGTGCTGCTGTTGTTGCTGAGGGGCGCGCGAGCAACAACTTCAAATTAATTGGCAAATGCGCTGACTGTATTGTCATTAGGCTTTTGCGCACAGTGGGCGTGACAGGCCGAAAAAATGTGCTTCTTTTTGTAAACATTTTTCATCATTTGATGGCCCTTTTACGCTATGTTGCATGTTGTTGCCAACGGGTCGGCAGCTGCAACATTGACGCATCTCCCGCTGTTCCTCCTGCTGCTGCTGCTGCTGCTGCTGCTCTATCTCTGTTTCACACTCTCGCTGCCTATTTCTACACTCAAAAAAATAATTGGGCTGAAACTCGAAGATGATTCTTCTTTTCAATTTTTTCTTTTAACAAATAAATAAATTTCTGTATACAAAATTTCTAGAATGGGAGAGAGAAAGCCTTTCTAGACTTTATTTTATTTTTTCCTAAATAATTTCCTTATATTTTATTTAAATTTCAAGGGAACTCTTTTTCTACCTTCATAATTATTTGAATTTTCACGTAATTGAAAAAAAAGGCAGCTTTGCCTTTGTTTTATTTTTAGCCCCATTGCCGACTCCTTTTTCTTTTGAGTGTAGATTTTTCGAAACACTTAGCATATTTTTTCTAAGTGTATCTGTGTGTTTGCCCTGGGGCACTTTTCTTATTTATTTGCGTTATTTATTTCTTGGCGCTGCTTTCGCTTTTGGCAGCGCCAGACGCCAACGTTGTTGCTGCTGCTGCTGTTGTTGCTGCTGCTGTTGTTGCTGTTGCTGTTGTTGCTGTTGTTTGCATTTGTGACAAAAATAAATGCGCTGGCATTAATTTGCCGTCTGCAATTTGCCAGTGGCCAGCTTTGGCCCGACTCTGCTCTCAACTCAACTCAACTCAACTCTTGCTGCAATCACAAATTCAAGCGAAATGCAAATGTTTGACAACGAACTTTTCCCCAGTTGCAGTTGTTGCTGCAGTTGTTGTTGTTGTTGCTGTTGCTGCTGGCTGAGTCAGCGACAAGAACTGCATTGAGTAACAAGAAGGAAGAGCTCTACACTTTTGGCAATTCGACAATTGCTAACTAAAAATTAATAAAATATTAATGAAAATATTAGAATTACACTCAAAATGCAATCTAATCGGCTTAAAGGGAAATGCAGAAATTGTGTACTCAAATGAAGCGTTTAAGTTTGTAATTTGTATCATAAATATTATTCTCTTTGAATTTATCCTATTAGCTTTCAAATAATAATTCAAGGAAATATTACTTTTTCTAACTAGAACTAGCAGAAAGGTTAAATGGTTTAATTAGAATGCATAGAATACCCAATAAATTTGTGGGAATGCCTCTCTTCGATCTCAGATAAAATATAGATATAGCTTCCTAGGTGAGGGAAACAGCTTATACATAGTTTTCTTTGTGATCTAAAATTGTAAAAATTGCTAAGCAAAAAGCTAATCTGTTCTGACTACTGAATTAGAGTGAATTCCACTTAAAATAATACATTTTCTGGCTCAGAATTCAAATCAAATCTTTAACTTTTAGCTGCAGACTTTATTTGCTAACAACTCCTAAGAGTAGGCTTCACTTTTTTAGTGGAATTCATTTAATATTGGAATTTGGAACGTACTTTTTGTGTTCTAATTCCCTGGTTCAAAAATACATAAATTTTCCGTAGTCTATCAACTGATTGGCTTTTATCTGTGAGTGGAATTTCCATGTTTTTACTACGTACACAGCTCATTAGAGATTACTTTGTGGAGTTGTCCAGTCACGTTGTTAAAGAAGATGTATCTATACACATACAGGTGTATTCATAATTTATATATATGTGTGTGTAAACACACAGATTAGCCCAGTGATTACCCCCTAACGACAATATTATTATGGGAGTTTTTATATTACTCGTAATAGATGGCACGAGCAATGAGGAGCGATCAACAATTATGCACAGGTGATGACTCTGATGACTGAACAAAGTGACTGATTGACTGACTGACTGATTGAGTGATTGAGTGATTGAATGATTTAATGTCTGATGCCTCATTGTGTTTTTGTCTCTTTGATATTATTTGCTTTGGTCTGCTTTGATTTGATTTGATTTGATTTGATGTGATTGCTTGTGTGTTTTGGCTGTGTTTTGATGTTTTGTTGGTTTGTTGCTTTGACTTTACACGTGTTTGCACAGCCAATGGCCGCAGTTGCCGCTGACTTAAGCGCGTTTGCTGCACTGCTGCATTGCTGCATGCCACATGCCACATGCTGCAAGCTCTGCCAGTTGGCGTAATGTGGGCCAAAATTGTTTGCTTGGCTGACACCTTTGGCAAGTCGCAAAAGCCTTTTCAACCAAACCAACTTCACCAAGTCAAAGGCTCAAAGCAAGTGGTAGACCTCTTTTTTTAAACCTCTTTGTTTTTGCCTTTGTTCCAGCATTTCCTTTGCCTTTGCTTTGGCAAAACTGATTATGATTATCCCCCCCTCCCCCGCTGTAAAGCACATAGAAGTCCGAGTTTTCAGTTAAGTGCACAGAGCTACCCTACCAAAAAATATGCAAATAAAAGAAAGCAATATAATAAAATGGTAGTAGAAGGATTTGGATTGAAAAATATGAAGTAAAATGTGAATGAAATTTATTAAAGTTTACTTTAATTTCAAATTTTAGTGACCATTTTATTTGTGGCAGCTATTTGCAGTATTCGTTACGCATACGCCCCGTTTTAACGATTCGCTGTCAACAGGCAACGAAAATTTATTAGACTTTTACGAACTGCATGAAATGTACAAGATATAAATGCAGAATAGAAAAAGGCAGGTAAAAATAAAGAAAAATAAATAAAATGGGAGATTAATAGAAAAAAATAGAATAAATTGTCATAGAAGCCTGCAGCTGGTCGCAAAGCCTGCAGCAACAATGATAACAGCCCACGCAGGCTCAGCGCAGGACGCTTTTCCTCTCTCGCAGTGTGTGTGTTTGTTTGACAAAATTTATGAAAAAAGTTGCAACAACAAACAGCAACAACAACAACAATAAGAGAAACAACCAGGTGGCGGTCCAATGCATGCGTTGGCAATTAAAACTGAAGTTTTGCACGCTACATTTAAAGCAGCAAACGGCAACTGCAGCAGCAGCAGCAACAGCAACTGGCTACAAACTGCAACAATGTGAAAATGCAAACGGCATCGAGGACGGCGGTCATAAAAAATTGTGGCTACCGCCGCCGCCGTTGCCGCTGCCGCCACCTGAAGAGGCATGCAACTGCGGCCTCAACTCATGTGGAATTGATGTGCCATGCCTCGTCTGTCAGTCAGTCAGTCCGTCAGTCAGTCGATAGAAGCTAGGGGATTGCAGGGTGTACAGAGGGTGCGGTTTGGCCCGCTTTGTTTGAACTTTGTTTTCAATGTTGCAGCTCGCGCTGTTGCCATGCCCTCCCCCTCTCTCCCCGCTCTCTCCATCTCTCTCTTTGCCCCCACGTTCGCCTTTAGGATCTTGCCACTTGCCATTAGCTGATTTGCAATTAAAAACTAAACACGTTTTGGCCCACCCACTGCGCTGCAGGCGTCGATTGTTGTTTGTCGATAGTCGATAGTTATCGTTGCTGTTGTTGCTGTTGCTGTTGTAGTTGTAGCTGTTGCTGTCAAAGTTGCCACATCACAGCCAAGGCCAACAACACGTGCTGTGCCTGAACCTCACATGAACACATGAAGATGCCACAGGCCCAAAAGCAGCAACGTCTCTGCCCATGTCTGCTGATAGAGATGGACTCGTGTTAAGCCTAATAAAACTATTTAAGCTAAACGATATATTGTTTTGGAAGGCAATTATTATTTGGGAAAGTAAAGCTACTACTGAAAGGCTGAAATATAATGCATTATAGACCCAACTAAAGCCTATAACTTCTCGTGTTAGTCACGCTAATCACGCGGCAATCCCTAGAAAATAACTTCATAGTTTTGGTTGCATATTTAGAGTGTACTTGTGTGTGTTGCATGAGTTGTGTGTGTGTGTGTATGTGTGTGTGTGAGTGTGTGTGCCGCATTGGCATTTGCATTGGCATTACATTTGGAGTTGCCCGTCGTTGTTGATTATCTGCCTCAATGCCATTGTTGCAATTGCAATTGTTGCTGCAATTGTTGTTTGTTGCCTGAGCGATTTGTCTTCACAATGCAGAGCGCAAATGTCAATGCGACATGCGGCATAGAAGGAGAAAGAGGTACAGAAACAGACAGAGAAATAGACAGAGAAACAGAGACAGAACCAGAAATCAAGTCAAAAGCCAAAGCCAAAACGTGAGCTGGCAATTAAGCAAGTTGCAAGCGAAGTTTAAAGACAAACTGGGACCAAAGTCTGACTGACCGATCCTCAAACCACATGTCACAAACTCAGTTTGAATTTAAATGGCTAGCCAACTTGAATACCCTGCAGTCGACTCGGACAATCGTATGCCCCACCATATATGTAAGTTATATGCCTGGAAATGTACAGAGAATTCTATGGAGTTTTGGTGAGCATTTTGCGGCTGCCTGATTACTTTTCCAGCTTTATTTTGTGTTTTGTTTTATTTTGCTTTATTCTTTTCCCTGAGAATAATGTGCCACAATCTTAGACAACTGTGTGACGAATGTGCGATCATCGATGCAGTTGCAACTGCCACGAAAGTATTCAGTCTGTGGCCAATTTGTGTACAGTTTACCATTTCCATTTCCATTTCCGTTTCGATTCCCGCGGAAAATGTGTGGAAAAGCGCGCGCGAAAATTGTGTGAGAATTTCCAAGAACTCTGACTGATCGGCTGCTTGAATGACTGACTGACTGACTGACTAAATGAATGAATGAATGAATGATGGACGAAGCTAAGCGCCTTCAAGTCTGCACTCTCTCGATTTTAATCATTTAATTAGAGTCTGCATTTTAAATTGGTTCAACGGAAAAATTGTTAATCTAGCCAGCGCCCCCAGCCAAATTCGAGGGCGTTTGCTCACGCAATTTGTAAATTTTCTTTAATTACAGTGAAGCATGGGTATAAATAACAACTCTTAGCAGTACGGGTATCATTGCATTTATGTCTTGAATTGCACTTGAATTTAACACACGCAATCGAGAAATGTTCCTTAGAGCAGTAAATCCATATACAGCTGCAGCTCTAGATACAGATACAGCCACAGATACGTTTACAGACGGAGATACAGATAGAAATGTATCTTGTATCTGCATTGCCAGCAGCTGCAATTACAACTTGTTTTATTGTGCGAAATGTGCGGCCATTTACATCAATCAAATGGTTGTTGTCTTGCCCGCTTGTTGTTGTTGTTGTTGTTGTGATTGTTGTTACTGTTGCTGGTCAGCGATGCGCATTGGCGCGACCACGCCCACTTTGCCCAGCGGCAACTATCAATTGCCTGCAGCAATAATAAGTCTGCATAGGCGGAGCTCTCTGCCCGAGGCTTAGTCAGGCCCGTCTACCCCATTAACTATCTCAAAATTTAATGAGCAGCAGCAACAAATTTCAACACCTTAAAGCGAATATCTTGAAAATCTTAATAGATAATAATAGGTAAAATGATATTCGTAAAATTGCATATTTTAATGAAATGCACATTTTCAAATTTAATTGGTTTCAATTTCATTCACATGGCAAACTGATGGAGGCCCAGCAAATAATTTAATAGTTTTTTCATACATATTAATTTCTGTACTTTTCATAGGAAAGTTAAAAAATTTAATCTTTAAATTTGATGTAGAATTTAACGAATTGATGAGAAATTTACTTGACTTTCTTTCTTTAAAAATAGGCTTTAAAAAAATTAGGTTTAGTAAACTTTTAGAAATGAAAATATTGAAAAGTAGAAGCAGTTTTTCATTAAATTATAAAAAGGTTTCCTTCACGAATTGATGAAAAATTTACTTGACTTTCTTTCAAGAGTTTTCTGAAAAAGAAAGGGCAAATCTGGAATATACAGAAAAATTGGACTAAATCAAAAAAAAGGTTTAAAAGAAATTAGATTAAGTAAATTGGCTCTGAAATAAATTTTTATTTGGATTCTTCTCAATTTTTCAGAAATAAAAATATTGAAAAGTAGAAGCAGTTTTTCATTAAACTATAAAAAGGTTTCTTTAAATTGAAATTAATTGAAAACAGGAAATAGAAATATGAATGGGAAATCTTTTATTTTATATGAATAAAATACTAAGATAACTTTCTAAGCTAAACACAACTCGAAGAGCGGATTCTTTCAGATATTTCGATGACTTTTATAGAGTATTTTGGTGGAGTTATTTGCAGTTAATTGCTAGAAAATGTTTAACATAGTTTTAGCAACTGTTTTAGTAGGTTTAGAATAGTTTTACTACTGGAATTTCTTTGAAATATCCAAATGAAATTTTCTGAAAATTGAAACCAGAAATCCAAAAAAAAAAACCAAAAGAAAAAATTTCTTGTGTAGTTTGACACAAATGGCGATTGTCAATGGGCGGACAGAAGCAGACGATGTGTGGCAGCAAGGAGTGGGAAACATGCCACAGTTTGGCATGTCCTGCGGTCAGGCAGGCAAGGAGAATCAGCAGCACCAGCAGCAGCAGCAGCAGCAGCAGCAACAACAATAACAACAGCAACACTGAACAAAACACATAACTCAGTGCCACAGACATGGGTGCAGCTCCTGTGGCTATTTGTGCTGCTTTTCCTCTCCTGGGCCCAGGATAATTTCTATGCCAGTCGCTGTCTGTCTCTATTCTCGCATCGACACAACACGCTTGCCTCTCTTTCTTCTCTTCACTTTTACTCTCTTTCTATCTCTGTCGCTCTGTTGGCCCACTTTTTAGCTGGCATGTCCCTGTGCCATTTGCATGATGATAACGTGTTTATAATTTTGACCCAGTTTGTGGCGAGGGGTTTTTCTGGCCAAGTTTTCCTGCCCACTTCATTGTTGCCGCCGCAGAGATTTTCACAAAATTTTCCAGCTATGTAGGCAGGCAAACTGGCTCCCTATGTAGCTGCATTTATCTTTTGGGGCATGCCAGGCACATGCTTCAGTCTTACCAACCCGTTGCCAATGTCCTTAATTGCTGCGGGCTGATGTCCTTGTTGCTGTTGCGGCCGCTGCTGCTGCTGCTGTTGAGATTAACATGTCTAGTTTTTTTTTTGGGGGGTGCAACTGGCGACTCAGACTGATTGCATTTTCCATGGTTTTCCATTGTTTGGAAAAAAGAAAATACATTTTCCTCGGCGCTGCACTTTTATTTGACTTGGGCGCTAATTAATATTTCAGTACAGTTTGCAAAACAAACAAAAACAATCAGCGGGGAAAATGCCGAGGGGGTTGGGGGAGGAAAATTCTCTCGCATTTGCGATATTTGATGTTTGTTTTGAGTGGCGTTAAGAATTTTTCCTTGCGAGCTTTTCAATTGCAATTTCGCGGCGCGCATTAATTGAAAATATTCTGCGCCGCATTTTTTTCTTCTTTTTGTTTATTTTCCTTCTTTTTTTTTTTGTTTTCTGTGTGTGCATTTTCCATTTGACGTTTATTTGTTTGTATTTTTTGTTTGTTAGTTTTTTTTTCTGGGTTTTTCACAATTTGAATGGAAAATTTTATGCGACGTTTTTTAAAAGGGTTTTCCGTTTTCCTTTTTCTGTTTTTCTTTGGTGGCAGACGAAACGCATTTATTTAAATTAATCACTTGGCTTTATTTTAAGGGAACTCTGCGGCAAAGCAAGACATTAAAATGAAGCGCAATCATAAATTACAATAATGTTAAAATGAGAAGTGGGAAATAGGGGGGAAAAAAAATAAGAAAAGTAAAAGAAAAATATGGAAAATAGCAGACATACTTAGGGGATGTGAGGTGGGGGCGGGAGGGGGAGCTGTATGTTAAATGCAGCTTACTGAATATCGCGTATATAATGTCAAGAAAATGCAAATTTATAATGGTCGACACGTCGGCGGCGGCGGATAGCTGCACAGTGGGCACACATAAATATTTATAATGAAAACTCTTTAAAAATATAAATTTTATGTGCCACTGCTTTTCGCTTAAGATTGCTTCCTTCTTAACTGAATTCTGTTTAAAGTCTTATAGCGTTCCCTGAGATTTGATTTAAGGCTTAGAAAGGATTATAATTAGATTAGATCGATATAATTTTGTAGTATTCATGCCGATAACAGCAAGGCATTAGCTTGATTATAACAGCCATAACAGCCTGCTTTTTCCGCTATTTCTACCCTTTTTCGAAGAGAATATTACCTATATATAATCCTATATTCTCATAATAATAATAATAATAATTGTAGATGTGAACACCGATAACAGGCACCATGATCAATAGTAGTGTTCTTAATCGATTTGCTTTATCGATATTAATACCAATGAATATAGTATATAGAGCTTATCATAACAGCGCAATATTTTTTCTGGTAATCGATCTAGTTTCTCGACTTGTATATCGATAAATACAGTTTTAATATGCAGCACCCACCGTAGCCCCATTTATCGGCCCCCTGAGGGGCCAATGTCTTTGGTCGCAGGCATCTCGCGGCCATCTCGAGCTCATTACAATAAATTATGCAAAACGAGGGGACAACTCGGGTCCGCGGGTGACAACTCTGGTAAACTCTGCGAGCGAGCTGTAATTAGAGGCTATTTTCGAGCCAGAGTTGCTTTGAAGTGGTCTGCTCCGTCTTCTTCTTCTTCTATCTATCTATCTCATTTTTTCACGCCGTTTTTGTTGTTGTTGTTTTGATGTTTTTGTCACTGCATCTTGGTCATAATTAGCTCACTTTTGCATGGCCCGTAAAGAGGAGAGTGAATGAGAAAAAGACTCAAAGCAGACAAGAGAGAACGAGATGGAAAGGTAGAGTAAAAAAAATTGCACCTGTCGCGTAGTTTCAGGATTGTTGTTGTTGTTGTTGTTGCACCGCTTGTGCTACAACTTGTGATTTATTGTTATAATACAGAGACAACTGTTTATAGCCCCTGCCATAGCCGCCTCCCTGCTGCTCCTTCCCTGGCCGCCTCTTGCTCGCTGGCAAATTTGTTTGCACTTGTCGCGCGCTGCCTGGAAATGCAGTGACTGCTTAGCCATTGTACACTGCGAGAAAAATATATGCTGAAAATGGAATTATTTAATTTTAATCCCAAAATTCAATGTACTTTTTTGGCTTATGCATCTGGGCAGTAAGAAAAATAAAAGCTAAATAATTAATAAATTTTTTAGATAAAACGCCAAGGCTTGAACAAAGTAAAAAGAGCTGAAATAATTTAACATTTTTCTTCAGTTGGGTATTTTTTTTTTTAATGATAAGTTTGTTATTGAAAATATCTTTGATTTAAATAGTTTTTTTGTTAATTTAATAAAAATAAAGAATTATATTTTTACCTAATTTTTGCCTTGTTTTTCTCTGAGTGTAGGAGTTGCGCATCTGTGTAACCCGAAGCCAATTCAAACATTTTTTTTTTTTGTAAGTCGCGAGTTCAGCTTATAATTTATATTACTGAACATTGTTAAATTATGTTCACACTCTCCAGCTCTTTCTCCAGCTCTGCCTCTAGCGCTGCCTCTAGCGCTGCCTCTAGCTCTTCCTTTTCATATTTTAGTCCCGCTGAATTGTAAATCAAAACTGTATTTTTAATGGCGATTAAGATGTCCTGGCAGCTCGCCTAACTGCGAGTCAGCCTGGCTGACTGTTTGGCTACTTTTCCTCCCAGTTGAAGTTGTGTTTTATTTTTACTTCTCTCTATTTTTTTCTCCTTTTTTTTGTTCTTTTTGGGGGCAATTAGCTGGCCACCAAGCAAGTGACTAATGCCCCTGTGGGTCTGCACTGTCTCTATGTGTGTGTGTGTGTGTGGATTGTGGATGCCACGACTGGCGGCACAGGCGACACGCAATAAATTAGCGTAAATTTACAACATTTGCTAAATTAAAAATGGCAAAAAAAGAGCGGCAAATGACGGTGATGATGATGATCAACATGATGATAATGCTCTGTTTGTTGTTGTAGCTGTTGCTGTGTTGCACACACACACATATAGAGCATTTCTAGCAGCATTAGAGATACATTAGAGTACTAAGTACACTGGAAAAAATAAGTTTTTATTTAGGACAGAAAAATGTAGTCGATGGACTATAGAATATAGTGTTTTAAGTATGATTTAAATTGTGTTGCAGTAATTAAAGGATATTTTATAATATAGTATAAAGAATTTACTACTACTCTTTATGTTTTACTTTATTTAAAATATTCTCAATAGTTCTTAAAATATCATCACACAATTATTCTTTTTATATAATTGTACTTCACTCAAGCTGCCTGTCTTTTAGTCCCATCTCCTCCTCATAACTGGCTTAGTTTTAGAGCCATTGGCTTGTAATTCCATAAATATAAATAAATATTTTATATTATTATAACTGATGCAGTTTTTTTCTGTGTACGGCATACAAAAGGCTCTGCCCACAAATCGCATACTGCGTGCCTCATGGCCCCACAATGCCCTCGAGCCCCACTTCAGCCTGCCCTCCGTGCCCAACTGTTTGCTCGTTTATCGTTGCTGTCAGTCAGCTCAAAGGGGGCAATTAACGCGCCCAGTCGACGAGCGACAACAACAACAACAACAAACAGCAACAAAAACAAAAACAACGCGTGGCAGTGGCAGGCGCGGAAAATAGTTTGTCCGGAGTTTGGGATAGACGCTGTCGCCATATTCCAACGCAGGGCGACATATTGGCGACGCCATTTTGACGCTGTCTCTGTCTGCGTCGCCGTCGCCGCCGCCGTCGCACGCAAAGGACAATCAAAAACAACAACAACAATGGCCACAACAGCAACAACAAAGAAGTTGTCTCGCCCGGCGACTGGCGACACAAACAAAACTGACGCCAATTGCCTACCCCCAACAGCTAAACTAGCCCCCAGCACCTACCCCTCCCTTCTACCCTCTCCCCTGCCCCCTCTCCCCTCTCCTTGTCTATGCCCTACGCATTGCTGTTGACATTTTTGTTCTATTTTTTATATTTTTTTTTTATTTCATTGAATTTATTGTGTTAATTTATTGTGTTTTTGCCCATCAAAGTAGTCAACGCCATTTGCATATTATTGCAAGCATTTGTATAATTTATATGCAGCCCTTCCCCCTGTTCTAGTTAAGTGAGGGGTACTATTAGATTCTTGGTATTGTTACTAATAACCCAACATTTTTTCGTATTTTTTTTAATATAATAATTCTCAAAATTAGCCCTTAAAATGGGGCAACTCTTTTCTTTAATTTTTGATGTTTTTTTTCGAATATTAGAATCAAACTTTCCCGCTTAGTTCTATACAAATATTGGCTTGATTCAGCTTTAAGTTCTGCATAATTTTTTGAACCAAATTTGCTATATGGTTCGGTTCAACTTGGCAATATAGTTGAGTATCCCGAGCCGAGCCGGCTCGTCCTTAAACCGGATGACAGGCTTGTTTTTCATTGTTTATTAAAGTAAATTTATAATAAACTCTTTTAAAATTTATAACATGAATTTTAAAATTCATTTCATGAACTTTAAACTTGCTTTTTTATTTACGTCAATTTTTTGTATTATTATATAAATAGTAAATAAACAAATAGAAGAGAAGAGAAGTGAAATAAAAAAATATTCACCTGCCAGACACATCTGGGAAAATATTTATTTATTTCTATTATGTGGTTTATTTATTTAATCAATAAGTCTGTATGGGTGTAGACACAGTTGCGTGATATTTAATTATTTATAGAACTAAATAAAGCTAAATTTTATAAATAAATATAAAAATAATCTGGCTAAGTGACTGAGTTATCAAAAAATTTAATTAAATAGCAAGATTAGCAGCTAACTAAATACACTGGGAGAAAAATAAATGTTGAATTTGCCTGTTCATTTGATTAATTCTGATTAATTCAGATTAATTCTCTTCTCCTCCCTTCTCGATTGTATTAAACTAAAGTATGCTCTATAAAACAGCTAAAGCTTCTTTGCTTTTAGCCTTTTATTTGGCTGTGCATTATGGCTAAAATGGCCAATGCAATAATTTTTTAGAATGAAAGAGAAAGCTGTGCGTGAAAGAGATGCAAAATTGGAAAAATTCTGGGAAAACACTTTTAGAAAAATCAGCGCCCAACGTCAAAGAGCTGCGCTGCTGCAAAAGTTGCAACAAAAATGTAAAATAATTTGCCAGGCCACGAGTCAAACAACAGAGAGGGAGGGGCAAGTGTTTTGTGAGGGGTGTTAAGAGGGGGGCGGGGAGGGTACATTTTGGCTGGCGTTGTTGGCATGCGGCACAACATAAATCTTGGCACAAAAGTCATGCGGGCCGAGGCCCAGTAAAGTGCATATAAAAACTGATTCGTAGTCCCTTTCCTTTTTTTTTTTTTTGTTTTTAGGCCAGTCTAATGCAATTTTTGTATGTGCGTTTTGGCTTTTCTTTCACTAAAAGCCAAATGAATTTTATTGACAAATTAATTGCAGGCAATGCAGCAATTAAAATTGCTTCTGGCGCAGCAACAAGAATAACAAATAAGAAATAGAAATAGAAAATAGAAAATAGAATAAAAATAATAATAGAATAAGTGAAAACTGAAACATTTATGTGCCCCAGAGAATTGCTACCAAAAGTCTTAAATCTTCTTATTAATATTGTTCTAAAACATTTATTTGATATTTTTCTCTGTATTTTCTTTCTCTTTTTTCAGGTGAGTTCCAATAAAATTCATTTATTACTGCTTAACTGTTTTGACCGCTAACGATAACTACACGGAATGAGGTAATAATTTTTGATTGACGGACTATGAGATGCCCTGGGCAAAGGTTTAAACGACTTGGGTGCACAGAGAGAAAAAGAGTTATCTAATTTTGGTATGCTCAAAAGTCTTATATTAATTATATGTTTTCATTAAAATTAAAATAAATATTTTAAATTTCCCATTTGAATTATTATGATCTTATAAAGATTCGAGTTCTAAGGAAAATTCTTCGAATAGATGGTGGGGATTTTGCTCTGTAAATTATTTTTTTATTTATGTAGATTTATGTCATAATTTTATTTGTGGAATTTATGGAATTTTCATGCTAAGATTGGATCATTATTAGAAAATTTTAAAATATTGCTTTAAAAACTATTATTCTTTTTAAAGAAAATATTTTAAAAATTCCTAATCAAAAATAATTTATAAAAGTTTGAAGAAATTGAATATTAAGTTTTTCTTTCTCTAAGATAATATTTTTATTATATTCTTTTCCGAAACTTTAGTATTATTTTTCGGTTTCTGCCCTGTATTTTCTTCATACAAATCACATTATAAATGATGATGTAAGAACTAAAAATCTTTAGTATTTATATAAATATTTTAAATCTAGTCGGTAATTACATGTTTACCTTTTTATAAAAATTAATTACTATTATTCCCCTCTACTTAAATTCTTCAATTTTTGTTCATTTATTTTATTGTATTATTTTTTTTTTAATGCGAATCGAGAGATAAAAAATTAATTCCATAGCATACCAAATTTAGGGTCTATTCAGCCCTAGCATATTACACGAGTAATGCCATAGGCTCTGTAGACGACGCCCACTGTTATACAACAACAAATATTACACATACGCACGAGTATAACAAGCCGGAACGCCAATCGAAATATCTATTATTTTTATTATTATTATATTATATTATATTTTTATGTCAGATTACAAACAATTAGAGCAACTTATGCGTAGTTGAAAAAAAAAGTTTCAATTGAATTCGGTTTTTTTTTTCTTTGCCCAATGTTGAACAACTAGTTTTGGTTTTTTTGTAGTTGTTTTGGCACCTGTTTACACGGTTTATTTGCTTTATGTGCGTGTCTGTGCTTGTCCATATAAGTGTGTGTACCGTAAATCATTAGGCGCCCGTAAAAAAAAAGAGTTGACAGCAACACGTGTTGTTGTCTGCTGGAGACTTAAAAAGCAACAGACACAACAACAACAGCGACACACAGACAACAACAGCAACAACAACAATTGTAATTGCTACAGTTACAACAACAGCAACAGTAATAAACGCACGTGGGCTTATAAAACTCGAGTCTTTTCAATTTATTATATTGAAATTGAAAAGCTAGCAAAAAAAATTGACACCATTTCAACTATGGCAACTTGAGACAGCAGAAACCTATCGAGAAAGAGAGAAAAAAGCGAGAAAGAGATAACGAGAAAGGCCGCCGGCGGGTCAGCAGTCAATTCAATATGCAAAATCCCAATGTACACTGAGAAAAATTAAACTCCTAAAGAATGACTAAAATACATATAGTTAAATTAAATCCAAAATTTGTATTATAAGTGAGAATATCAAAATATCCAGAACTGCGCAACTATATAAGTTTTTCTTTCTGTGGAAACTCCCCCGGCGGCGCCATTGCTAACAATAAATTTCATATGAGACGCGCAGGAAGCGTAGAAAGCAGCAACCGAAGAAAAGTTGCAGCCTAGTTTCAGGGCTTGGGGCACTGGAGCAGAGAAATTACATAAAAAAAATATATAAAAAAAGACATAAAATATATATTGGCAAGAAGGAGCAGCATCGGGAGCAGCAGCGGCGGCTTCTCTCAAAGTAAAACACCCTTGAGACAAATATATGCAGGGCTTGGCATGCTGATAAACAAAATATGACAACAGAAATGTCATTGGGACGAATAAAAAGCTGGAAGGAAGCTGAGAAAGAAGGGCAACTCTTGCAGTGCCGACAACTTTAATACCCTTTTGCAGCTACAGATTAATCTATATTAATTAACACTTTCTCTTCCGATTTCCTTGCCTTTTCCGAAGATGAGCGTCTGAACTGTTTCTACTACTTGTAGGAAACTCTCGAAATAACATTCCTGATCCGTTTTGATATATTTTGATTGGAATATAGAATGCCAACTGAACAAAATATATTTTTAAATCAGTTGAAATCGATTTTAAAACATAGAAACATTAAATTTTGAAACTGCCTTCATAAATTTATATATATATCCTTAGTAGAAAGAGCATATATAGATTTTATCTCCGGAATATTGACTATATTATTATTCTATTAATTCAGAAAGGATTTTTCAATGCGTTGCATATTTCATGACAAAATTAATCTATACTCTAGAAGGGCTAAAAAAGGAAGAGTAGCGAAAGGAAGTCGCAAGAAGCAAAAACTTAGCAGCAGCGCAAAAGCAGGCAAAAACTTTTGCTCACACAAATACACACACACACGCATACACATACACAGACACACAGGCACACACAAAGACAAAGTGACACACACAGACGGCGAACAGAACTTTCAACGCTTCTTTTCTTTATTTTGTCTGCCCAGGCGTCTGACTGTTGAGTATGTCAGCAGAGCGAAGGGTTAGGGAGGGGTAGAAGGGGGGGAGCTTTAAGCGGTGGAAAAGAGATAGCAACAGCCAAAAGCGTCGCGCCCTCAGACAAATTTTGTTGCTGTAGGTTGAAAGGCAAAAGCAGGCGGTTGTGTGCGTGTGTGTGTGTGTGGGGTGGGGGCGGGGGGAATGTGGGTAGCGGGGCTGAGGGTACTGTGGGCTGGGTCAACTCATGGCTTACTTAATTGGGTGGCTGGGCAGCGTCTGCCGAGACGACGTCGACGCAGCCAAGGGAAATTGCTTCTTTTTTTTTTCCATTCCTCTTTTCTGTTTTCTTCTTTCTTTTTTTTCGGCACGCACGACGAGTTGTTGTGCTGTGCGCTCGGCTGAGCTTCGTATGTCGGTCGCATGTTCGTACACTTTTATATAGGCGGCGCCCACTGTGCGTGTGAGTGAGTGTGTTGGTGTGTGTGTGTGTGTGTGTGTCTGACGCTGTCTGCCTTTGCCGGCGCCTCGCCCAAATGCGCTTGCTCGCTTGCACGCACTGGCTTACGCTCGCTCTCCTTCTCTCTCTCAGTCTCAGTCTGTCGAGCTAAAACTTTGTTGTGTGCTTTTCTGTGCCAAATGTCGGTCGTGCTTGTGAGTGTGTTTCCCTCTGTGTGTGTGTGTGTGTGTGTGCGATGGGTTTGTGTGGCTGTATGCGTCTGTGTCTGAAACTTTGGCGCGTGTTTGGCATTAGTGACAGTCATGTCAGCAAAAGTTTGAGGCACATTCAACATTCCAAGTTTATGTCGCTTTTTGTTTTTGTTTTTGTTCTTGTGTGCGGCAATAGCCAGTGCCTTTGGGCGTGGCATTGTAGGCGTTGGCAGACATGCTTTACGTTCCACATCCTCGTCACCTTTCCTTTGCTTTCTTCTTCCCTTTTCTTTCTTCTTCTTGTGTTTTGTATTTCACATTAAAGCTTCGCTTAAAGCACACACACAAAACATTCATAGAGTTTAAGTGCATCATTTAGATAAGAGAAAGCTCTTCTAGTGCTTTAATGGTTTTTACATTACTTCGAGGATGATTTTTGTCACTTATTTCACCCCCGCCTTCCCCACTGTCTCGATTGTTATCACAGTTTCTGCCTCATTTGCAGTCAGCTTGTGTTGGAGGCTAATCAAAATCTGCTTGAAATCCTTATCAAAAGTTTTGCCAACAGCTTCAAATTAACAGCTCACATTTTGAATAAGTAAAAAATTAATTTTGGCAATTATGTTATATTCTGGTGCGTAGATATTTTTCTCTGTGTACTCACTATGCCATATTTTTCTAGCAAAAAAAAAACACCTGATAAGATAAAGGTGATTGATAAGTTATGATATGTCAAATATCATCAAGAAACTATTTTTAATATCGGAATGCTCTTCAAAGTTATATACAAATTATCACATAATATTAGTAGGTATATTAGTACAACTGGCTCTATCAGCTTTATATTAATTCACATTCAACTCCAAAATTCAAAATTTTACTTGATTCAATCCAAGTGATATCAGAAATTGAATCGGAAAACAGTTTCAGAAGGCAATCCTTAACGATGTGCAATTATTTTATAGAAGTTTTAAACTGATTTTTCCCTTTCAAAAACAAACTTTATGCCAGAATTTAGCAAGAATTCTAGAATCTGCCCGCTTGCTTTAATGAAGACATCCTTCAATAATATCAACACAAGAACTTTAGCAGTAAATATAAATGTTTTTTTTTTCTCCTTTTTGTTTTGGTAAATGTCACTTGAGTTTTGTTAGCCATAATCATAAATTATTGACAAAGACTTTGTTGGGTGGTGTCAACTAAATTTTGTTATTTTCCCTCTTGGTCTTTTCGTCCTTGGTCAGGTCACGCACAAAGCAAAAGCGCGCGTTTTGCTAGCGATTTCTGTGCACGTTTTTGGACGCGCCCAACACACAATTACTTAGAAAAAGACCCAACTGAAATTGAACAGTTGGCCAGTTGGGCAGTTGGCGATGCCTATCAATTTGTTGAAATCATTTCCGCAATTTTATTGCCTGACTCTGGACATAGCTCGTGCCAGGGAACGTGGGCGTCAACCGAAAAAGAAATTCTCTTGGAATCACTGAAGGCGTCTACCAGGCCATAACTCTTTATACCAGGCAGCTGCTGTGATTTTCAAAAAAAAAAAAAAGAAACCATTGAGAACTATCGACTAGTTGATACCCTATAAAGTTTGCATATATTAAATATAATTGTGCATACTTTCTGGCGGGCTACATGAATTTCCTCTATCGCCGTTCAAGAAAAGATATTTTCTTCTATAATTTCTATTTATTATCAGATCATTATGAAACTTTTAGCGATTATTAAAAGAATATATTGAATTTTAACTATATATAAAAGTTGTGCTTGTTTTAAGTTTTTGGAATTAGGGAATTACCTAAAATAGAGAATACAACTTGATAGAGGCAACTACATAGTAAATTAGGTGTTTCAAACTTCTCTGCGAAAAAAGGATTATACAGATACCCGGACAGACAGACGGACAGTGCTTAATAGATTTTATTTCACAATTATTTTCTACTGCTCAAGCTGAATATACCATTTTTTCCCAAAATTCAAAGGGTATATAAGGCTAGCGATGTCTAAATTCCATGGCTAGGTCAAGTTTGGCCTTTTAACTGGGTTGAACACGAGCCTTGTTGTGTTCCCTCCCCTTCTCCCTCGACAGTCTA